>JASUUL010000143.1:12690833-15349166 GCA_030449875.1 Aegle marmelos
CTTAAAATTAAATTATAGAGATTTAAAAAATTACAAAGAAATTAAATTACTAAAATTTAAAGAAATTTAAATTATAAAAATTAAATTACAGATTCATTTTTTTAATTTTTTTAATTTTAATTTTTTTAATAATATCAAAGGAGAAAAAGAAAGAAATTAATTTACAGGAATTGCAAATTCACTTTTTCTATTTTTTATTTTAATTTTTTAATAACAATTTTAAAAGAAAATGACATAAAAAATTACTTAAAAAACTAATTATGCGAATTAATTAAAATAAATTAACAGGATAAAATGAAAAAAATTACTAAAGAAAATAACTTAAAAATTAAATTACGAAAACTTAAAGAAATTACAAAATAAAATTAAATTGTAGAATTTTAAAGAAATTTAAATTAAAAAATTAAATTACAAAAAAAATATAAAAAAATTAATTCAACAAATTAAAATGACCTACCTCTCCGGCAACGGCGCCAAAAACTTGTTGTGCAAATTTTATTAAACTCGCAAGTGTACCAATCTATTATAGGATAGATTAATAGTGACAAGTGTCGATCCCACGAAGAATTGAATTTTAATTATGTGTTGAATTAACTTTCTAAGTGAGTGGCTAAATTATGATAAATTTATCCTAAATTTTCAATTAAAATGGCAGAAATAATTAAAAATGCAACTATTATAATAAAGTACTTGGGTATCTAGATCTGCATCAACACACTCTAGGGCTCAATATTCTTTATTAATACCAATTAAATCATGAGGATGAAATCCACTCCTCATAAACCACGCTCTAATTAATATGGTGCTAAGGCTTATCGTGCCAAACAGTAACAATTGTGTTATTACTATCTGTCAACGAAAAGTCAAAATATCCACAGAATTAGAGGAAAAAATAAAATAAATTTACAAATTAAGTCCATGGAACATGCTGAGACTTTACCTTCAACCCAAGCATAAAAGAAAATTAGCTACTCATATTTGAATTAGGAATAAAATGGAAATTTTACTGACATACAAAGAAAATATAAGATAGAGAAGGAATTTCAGAAAATAGAGCTAAAAAATGAACTCAGGGATGTCAAATTAGGGAGGGGAGATCCCTCGTTTTATAAATACAACGAGTAGATCATGGCCATCGGATTTAAACAATTTAGATGCACACGATTGCACCACGTGACAAGTTCTCATTGATTTGAATACATTATCAGGGCTATTATCTCGTGTATATGCATTTACCATATGCATATTTTTCTGATCCACTAACATACTGCCACATCATCAGTCAACAGTGCATAAATATTTTTATCCAATAAGATTGTGACACCTTATTAATCAAGTCACGTCATCAGTAAATGCCACATAATCAGTTAAGGCCACATCATTCCTCTAATCAAATGCTACCACGTCATTGGTCGGTGCCACATCATCGGTCAATGTCATATCATCGGTTAGTATATATGAACAGTGTCATGAACAAAACCCTATATATGAATAGTGATATTTATACTTTTATGCTCCTCCTAAAATTTTCACTATTCTGAGTTCAAATCTGCCGTTTATTTTGTCATCTAATGTTTTGTTTATTGTTAAATGACCATAATGCTCCTAAAATATGAAAAATACTTAATTATAATAAAACACACATAATTAAATTCATAAGAAACTTTTATAAATAAAATAAAGAAGTTAGTAGAATTTGAAGTGTAAAATGATGATTTTCTCCTTTATAAATATATATTCTCTAACACTCAACAATTGTCACCTGTTCGATTATTTTTAAAAAATATGTTAGTTTTTAAAAATTTGTTAAAACATGTGTCACCCTATGGTAATTAGCCCATGTATTTTATATTTGTATTAATTTCAAGCACTACACAAACTTTAAAAACTTAATTCACCCCCCTCTTAGGTTGCATTGTGAGCATTTCAAATATTAGTTTGAATTCTATCAAAAGGAAAATCACAAAGAATGATGTTGGGGAAGGTTTTAAACAGCGTGCAAGTGGTTCAAATGCTCATAATCCAAATTTGATTATATCAATTGGGGTCGATTTAAAATAGATTTAGATATTGATGCAAAGATCTAAGAGCGTTTGGAGCATGTCTGGGTTCATCTTAATATCTAGATCTAGATCCATATCTATTTACTTTTTAATTTAATTTTTTTAATTTCTTAACAATTGTGTAACTATACCTGATAATAAATCTTATTCATACCATATAAAACTTAAATGTTAGTTCTATCAATTTAACGAATAATAAGACAAAATAATTAAGCATAAATTTAAATTAGGATAACTGACCTTAATTTTTTTTTTTAAGTCGTTCACTCTTTTGCTTAGCCTCTTTCCTTCCTATCAATCTACTTCCTTTTTGCACTCTGTTTGAATGCTTCAATTAATCTTTTAATTGTTAGGTAAATTTCTAGATTTGAATTTTCTTTTATGCTATTTTTTCATAATTTTATTTATACTCTATAATCACTAATCATTGAGGGCTAGCTGCCATAAAATAACTATATTATTCATATATCTAGTTAAATATAATCACAATTAAAAATAATAAATTGTGAGATAAAAATCTAAGGAAACTAAGAATGCAATAAGAAAGAAAAATAAAGTTGAATACAAAGATTCTTTTAATGGCAAAAGGGTAGTTCAGTGCTCAAATTCACTTAATGGAATTGATTATTTTTTAATTCAGGTATTATCGCTACAACATCTAGTATAGCACTTGGTAGAATTTCCTATGCATCCTCAGCTATCATCTGTTAGATATCTTATATCTAAATGCAACTTAAAAGTAATAAGTTGTTATGCTAACATTAGATATAGAATTATATGTTTTAGATTTTAATTGCCTACAAGGCAAATCTCTATATCCAGTTCTTTACTAATTTAAGATTAAGCATGACCTTATTCAAATTGAGATTAATTTAACGTAAAAGACTCAATGTAAAATCATGTATTGCCTTGATTTGTTTCGCTAATTCAAATATTTTTTAAGTTAACAATCTCTTTTTTTTTATGATGACAAACATCTCATGTATCTTGACATTTATACTCCCCCTCAATACATGACATACATAAATCAACATATTAAAATAAACTCTCCTTAATATATGATTCACAATAGCTTGTAAAACTCCCCCTTAATATTTCAAAAACATGTACAAACTTCTTAAGATCAAAATATGTATTACCTGTCTTCAAGAATTCAAAATACATGATTTTTCCCCCTTCATCATCAAAATTACCAATAGCTTTTACAAAGACTAATAAGCATAAAGAGTTAATCAAGAAACATATAAAACTCAAGCATACAATTAACCATAGAGTTATAAAATCTATATTATCCAGCAAATATCAACCAAATATCCAAATAACAAAGATCAAACGTCCATAATTATCCAAATACCTCATGATAAGCATCTATAATAAAGATAACAACACATATAAGGATGTAGTGCAAAGTGAAAGATGACAAAGACATAGCACTATGGAGATGATGGATTTAAAGAAAAGGATGGTGGTGGAAACTTAAAAGTAGTAAAAATTAGCTGTTATCCATCAAGAATCTGTTGTTATTAAGCAAAGAGGTGTTGTTGTTGATCAAGAATTTGTTGCTGCTGCTCAAAAAGGCATTGATTTTTGAAAATGGATTGAATCTAAAAGGCTTCAAACTATAACATAAGTTAGTTGAGTTACTTAGAAAGAGAATGCATGTCAGTCAACAGCTGCTGCATCAAATCTGCATGATTTGCTAAAATATAATCTAAGGGACCCTTAGATGGTAGAGGATATGAGCGTTGTGGGCACTGAGATCAGGGAGCTCATCTGGGTCAAGAATATCATTAAAGAATAAATGATCCGAAGGGCAAGTGTAGAAACTTTCTTTTTGAGTCTTTAATCTTTATACCATTGAGCATTTTCAAAGACAAATTCTAAATTTGCTATAGCATCATCTTCTAATTCCTTAGGACTCAAAATATTAGTTCAGTTAAGGAAACACAAAAGTGTTTGAAAATATGAGTGATAATACCATAAGAAGTTTTTAATTTGAAAAATTCAGAACACTCGACATATGTTGAAGAATGATATATCCAACATTCAACATCCTATCCTCAAGAATACAATCCAGCAAAACAACATCTAAATAAGTAACTTCATCTCTATATCCACCCCTAGGACTTATTACAAGTTGAAGAACTTAATAAAGTATTCTCATTTGAAGTGGTAAGGTTTAGGATTTTATGGAAGACTTACAAAAATTTAAGGATAAATTAGAACACCTATAAATTTTTCTAACAGCATCCTCAACAGAATACTAAAAATAATGAAGTTGACTTCTAGCATTGTATATCTCTAACCTTGATTAGGAGTTCTAAGAATTCAATTTAAATCCTCAATATCAAATTCAATTGGAATTTCCCCTACATTTTTAATAACTCTATTTGAAGATTGTGAAGAAATAACCATATTCAAATAGAAAACTTAAACTAAATTCTCATAATATGGTTCCTTAATGACTAAAGCATTTTTCCATCCCATTACAACAAGTAAAGCACTAAGAGATTTATCATGAATATATAAATTATCTAAATTATAAATATTGATGAAATATGGAGTAATTACTGACCTTGATATGAAAATATCAACAAATTGTTTTTGAAGAGATATAATTGGTAGATGAATCATTATAAACTCCGAATTATCTCCATGATTCTCCTTTCTTTTCTTAGATATTTGCTTTCCCTTGGATTTCTCACCACCCACCATGATTGAAATAAGAACAAGCTTAAATATCCAAATTTGAATTTCTAAGATTTTGAGTGAAATGAGTATTTTTAAAACAAGAAAACTAATCCTAGAGATGATATAAGGCAATATATGGTTGTTGTTTGAGTAAAGATGACTAAACATGGCTTAAAATGATAGAGAGATAAATGGATAAGCTTGAATTTTGATTTGTTGATTTAGAGAAATAAAGAAGAAAATGATGTTTAAATGATGAATATTGAAGGTTTAATGACTAGAAAATAAATTTAGTGAGTGATTTTGGCAAGAAAATGAGTAAGAACAAAGAAACTTTACAGAGAAATGGACGATAGAAGTCATGGATTAGAGAGAGAGAGAAATAATAAAGAAAGCTTGAAGAATATGAAGGAAAAAGCCTTGAGGCCGAGACCAAGCGGCCATCCGCTTGCTCTTAGGTTTGGAAGCTTTTCCAAGTGGCTAGCCACCTAGCCTCTGTCTTTGTTGCACAATCTTTACTTTTGGTTTAATTTGATCAATCCAAAGACCATTTTATGATCCCGAAACACTTCAAAAGCCATTTTCATTCATGAATCATGATAATTAACATTCAAATGATCAAAAATTTAATCAATTAACTTATTAATCAAGCATAAACTTTACACAGTCAAAACATATGTAATCATTCAAAGATTAACAATTCAAGCATATTACTCATTAATTATGCTTAAACATGTATAAAAACATCAATCTCAGTAGAGCATCAAATTGTAATAGTTTCAATAACATGATTAAAGATGTTAATGTGAAAATTTCATCATCCTAAGTTCATGTTAAACTTTTTAAAATTGTTCTTCGCAAAAAGGTTTTGTAAAAATATCAAAAAGTTATTTTTTTTGTAGAGATAAACTCTAATGCAATATCACCTTTTTGAAATGATCTCTCAAAAAATAATGTTTAATCTCTATATACTTGGTTCTAGAATGTTGAATGAGATTTTTTGATAGGTTTATAGCACTAGTATCATCACACTTGACGGGACTTTGTTCAAGATTAACACCATAATTTTGAAGCATTTGTTTCATCCAAAGAGCTTGTGCCCAACAATTACCTATGGCAATATATTCGGCTTCAGTGATTGAAAGTGCAATCGAGTTTTGTTTCTTATTGAACCACGAAACAAGTGTATGACCTAGTAAATAACAAGTGCCACTAGTACTTTTCCTATTAACCCTATGGCCAGGAAAATCAACATCTAAATAAAAAGTTAAATCTATATGAGTTCCTCTAGGATACCAAAGGCCAAGATCTATCCACTCAAATAATGAAAAATTCTTTTCACAGCAAGCAAATGAGATTCCTTGGGACATTATTGAAATCCTACATACAAACATACACTAAACATGATATCGGGTCTACTAGCGGTTAAATAAAGTAAAGAACCAATCATACCTCGATATATCTTGATATCAACTTCTTTACCTTTTTCATCTTTTTCAAGCTTGATTGTTGTGCTCATTAGAGTACTTTTTGAGTTATTAATCCCAAAACGTTTGAGCAAATCTCTTATATACTTAACTTGATTGATGAATATTTCCTTATTTTTTTATTTTATTTGTAGTCCAAAAAAATATTTCAACTCTCCCATCATGCTTATCTCAAACTCCTTACTCATACATGTTGAAAACTATTTACACAAATACCCATCAATAGAATCAAAGATAATATTATCCACATAAATTTAAATTACAAGAATATCTTAGTTTTTATGTTTAACAAAAAGAGTAGTATTTGTTTTTCCCATTAAAAAATTATTTTGCAGCAATAAATTTTTAAGTTTATCATATCATGCTCTCGGTACTTGTTTTAATCAATATAAAGCTTTTGATAACTTGAAAACATAATTTAAAAAATTTATTTTCAAAACCATGAAGTTGTTTTACATAAACTTCCTCCATAATATAATCATTCAAAAAGATACTTTTGACATCCATTTAAAATAAAATAAAATCTTTATGACATGCATACGCTAATAATATTTGAATGGATTTTAATCTAACTACTGGCGCAAAATGTTTCATCAAAATCAATTATTTCTTCTTGATTATATCCTTGAGCTACTAATCTTACTTTATTTCTAACAACTATTATATTCATCCATTTTATTCCTAAATACCCATTTAGTACCTATGACTGATTAGTGTTTTAGTTTATGAACTAATTTCCACACATTATTTCTCTCAATTTGATTTAGCTCCTCTTGTATTGTCATAATCTAAATTTATCATTTTTCGCATCCGCAAAGGATTTTGGTTCAATTTGAGAAATAAATACAGTATACTTACATGTATTTGTAAGTGATGATCTAGTGGTTACACCTCGTGTAGGGTCTCATAAAATTAAATCCTTAGGATGAGAAGGAACACACCTCTACTCCTTAAGAAGTGTTTGAGAAGTACAGTCTTGCTGATCCATGCTTGTTTCTTCTTCTTGTTTATCCTTTTGATTTTTAGGTGGCGTATCCTCTCATTTATCTTGTATAGATCCTTATAGTAATTTCTTGTCTACAACATCATCAACAACTACTTTTTTTCGTAAAAGGTTAGATTCATCAAATGCAACATGCATAGACTCTTCTACAACTAAAGTTCTTTTATTATAAACTCTATAAGCTTTACTTGTATTAGAATAACCAAGAAAGATGCCAACATCAGATTTTGGATCAAATTTATCAAGATTTTCTTTTGTGTTCAAAATAAAACATTTGCATCCAAAAACTTTATAATAACCAATGTTGGGTTTTCTATCTTTCTAAAGCTTATGGGGAGTTTTAGTAAGATAAAGTATAATCAACACACGATTTAAAATATAACATGTGGTATTGATGGCTTCGACCTAAAAATATTTTAGTAAACCATTTTCATTCAACATAGTCCTAGTCATTTCTTGAATAGGCCTATTCTTTCTCTCAACAACTCCATTTTGTTGTAGAGTCCTAGGTGATGAAAATTGATGCTCAATGCCTAAATCATTATAGAAATTTTCAAATGTATAATTTTTAATTTCTTTATCTTGATTACTTCTAATGCAAGTAATAGAGTAACATTTTTCATTTCCTGTCATGTGTCTCGAGCACCCACTATCCAAGTATCATATGTTCTTCTTTTTCTTCAATCTCTACAAAAGAAATTTTAAATCTTAGATACCCAAATTTTTTTAGGCCTTTGAGTGTTAGCAATGATTCCTTTTGGAACCCAAACATTTTAGCTTCTTGGTATGCATTTATTTTAATATGACATCTATAACTCATATGAACATTTCATTATAATAATGACAAACAATCTTAGGATTGTTTGTAGAGATAATTCTAACAAAATATTTCTTAAAATAATTCTTCATTTAGAGGTTCTAACATTTTTTTTTAAGGTATGCATTCTTTTTACCAATTCTCAACCAATCATCACGTAATTCCTTAAAAGAATCATACAACCCATCATAAGTAGGATTACTTACCTCATCACGTTCATCATCTGACTCATCTTCAATTGCCATAAGTGCTAAGTTTGACACTTCGTGAGATTCTTCTTTATCACTTGATTCGTCTTCGCTATCATCCCAAGTAGCTACCATGGCTTTCTTTTTGAGCTTACTAAGAAGTGGGCATTCCGATCTTATATGGCCAAGCTTCTTACATTCATAGCATATAATTGCCTCCCTCTTCTCCTTTTGATTTTTGAGGTTTTTGAATTTCCTTTGCTCAATAGATTTCTTAAAGAATCTTCTAAACCTTCTTGCTAGCATAACCATCACCTCATCAACTAGATCGCTATCCTCATCACTCTCATATTTTGAGGCTTTGAAAGCTATGCTTTTTTTTTTCTCCTCATTTTCTTTTTCAGCTGCCAAATCTTTCTTATAAGAAATAAAAAAACTAATTAGATCATCAATAGGCAATGTATTTAGATCTTTAGCTTCCTCAATAGCAGTCCTCTTAGGCCTCTATTCCTTTAGTAGTAATCTAATGATTTTCTTAACTTTCTCGCTATCAGAAAAGGTCTTTCCCAAGGCTCTTAGAGTATTCACTATATCTATAAATCTAGTATACAAAGAATATATACTTTCTTTTCGTTCCATTTAAAATAATTCATATTGTCTAATGTATCTACTAATTTTGGACTCTTTCACTTGATTAATACCTTCATAAACAATTTTAAGTTTGTGCCAAATTTCATAGGTACTTTCATAACTTGAAACTCTATGAAATTCTTTCTTATCAAGAGCATAAAACAATGCATTTGTAACTTTAAAATTTAGAGAAGTTTTTCCCTTTTCCAATTCATTCCATTCCTGTGAAGGTTTTGGAATATAATCTCTTAATTCATTTTTAATAATTGGCATAAATAGTCCATCACAAACAACTTCTCAAATTTTATAATCTAAAACTTGTAAATAAATTCTCATCCTAATTTTCCAATATGGGTAGTCATTACCGTCAAAGAACAGTGGTCAATGAATATATGAAATATAATATTAGTTAAAATAATTAAGACAAATATTTGTTATCATCAAAATTACATTTGCATAGTGTTTAGGCTAACGGACTTTATTTTCAATTGATCACTAATTTAATGGAGATGCTAAGGATTGAGCTAAAAGTGTCAAAAATAACTACAAAATTTTAAAGAAGTACAAAAAGTCTTTAGATGAGCATAAAAAAATGTTGAATTTTAGAAAGGCGATTTGGTTTAGGTTTATCCTAGAAAAGATCATTTTCCACCTAGAAAATATGTTAACCTTAGACCAAAGGTTAATGGTCCATTTAAAGTGCTGCAACGCATTGTTGAGAATGCATACAAAATTGAGCTACTAGATGATTATATTGCTTCAAAGATATTCAATATCTTAGACTTCTCTCTTTATCATGAAAAAACAACAATCAAAACTTGGGATCAAGTTTTTTCCATCTAAGGGGGATTAACACAGAAGTGTTTGAAGTCATAAGTACTCAAGTCATGCCCAGTGCAACTCAAATTCTTCCTTTAATTAATTGAATAGAAATTTGGTACAAAAAAGGTAAATTTGAAATAAAATTAGCCTTTTTGGGAAAAATTAATTTCAATCCATATATTATAGGAAAAATAATTTTTTTTGCATTCTAATAAATTTTAAAAAACTGAATTCAGCATTTTCTAGAGGAAGTTATGACCAGTTCAATGCAACGTGTTTAGCTTTAAGTCAAAAGAAAGTTGCACGAGTTTTGATGTTTTCAATGTTATTTATGGTCACATGTCAATGAGATATTCATATATAGACTCATTTACACTTTAGAAAAATTTTAAACCTATTCAGATTTTAAAAAAAAAAAGACAAACAAACAAAAAAATATTTACCTAAGAACCTAAAAATCCTCTAATTTAATATCTAATGATGAAAAATCCTATAATTTAATATCAAATAACTAAAAGAAAACAAAAAAATTATTAAATAAAGAGATAATAACATAATTATTTGTATTAAAATGAGAAGTACAAAAAGTTCTTAGATAAGCATCGGAAAATGTTGAATTTCAAAAAGGCGATTTGGTTTAGGTTTATCTTAGAAAAGATCACTTTCCACCTAGAAAATATGTTAACCTTAGACCAAGGGCTAATGGTCCATTTAAAGTGCTGCAACGCATTGTTGAGAATGCATACAAAATTGAGCTACCAGATGATTATATTGTTTCAACAATATTCAATATAGTAAACTTCTCTTCTTATCAAGAAAAAGCAATAATCAAAACTTGGGATCAAGTTTTTTCCATCTAAGGGAGATTAACATAGAAGTGTTTGAAGTCATAAGCACTCAAATCATACCCAGTGCAACTCAAATTCTTACTTTAATTAATTGAATAAAAATTTGGTACAAAAAAGAAAAATTTGAAATAAAATTACATTTTTTGGGATAAAATTATTTCTCAATCCACATATTATAGGAAAAGTATATATATATATATATATATATTTTTTTTTTTTTTTTTTTTTGCTTTCTAATGGATTTTGAAAAACTGAATTTAGAATTTTCTAGAGGAAGTTATGACCAGTTCAATGCAACTTGTTCAACTTTAAATCAAAAGAAAGTTGAACGAGTTTTGATGTTTTTAATGTTATTTATGGTCCCTTTTGATATGATTTAAGTTTATCAACGTTCATTTATCTGCTTTTAATAGAGTTTATCAATATTCATTCATCTACTTTTAATGTTGGTCAATTCATTTATGGGTTTTTTTAATTAATTTATGCTTAGAGGGTTGTTCTAAGAAAGTTGTATAAGCTTCTTTAATTGTAATCATGAATTAATTTTAGAATTTTACGAATTGAATTAGTTCTAAACTTTCTGAGTTCTTATCCAACTTTGTATCTCTTAGTGGATTTCATTGAATGGTTAGTTAAATTAGTCCTGAATCTTTAGCTTAACAACCTTCAGTGGTGAAATTTTCCATATCCATTTGTTGTTTTCTTTAGTGATAAGATGTTGTATTATTGGTATGCGACTTTGCGTTTTCTTAATTTTTGTGTTTGTTGTCAATAAATGTCAATGAACTATATTTAACATATTTTTTTATTTATAAAAACAATCAATATGTCACTTATATTTAAATATTTAAAAAAAACAAACATGTCAATGATATATTTTTATATAGACTCATTTAAACTTTAGAAAAATTTTAAACTTATTTAGATTTCAAAAAAAAAGACAAACAAACAAAAAAATATTTACCTAAGAACCAAAAAATCCTCTAATTTAATATCTAATGATGAAAAATCCTGTAATTTAATATCAAATAACTAAAAGAAAACAAAATATATTAAATAAAGACATAATAACATAATTATTTGTATCACCTTCTTAATCCTATCTTAATTTTTGTTATCTTAATATCACCATTAACATAAGTTGGGCTTAACAGTTTTGATCATATTCAATATATAATTTTGTAGTTATTTTTTGTACATTCCCAACCTTCAATGGCTTTAAACATTGATCTTCACCTAATTCTTATAATTGTGAACAAAAATGGTGCAAAGGAAGACTTCTTTTTTCATAACTTATATACAAGAAAAAATAGTATAAACAAATAAAAAATGAAAAATAAAAACTATTTATATTTCTTTAAATCTTGAGTAGTTTAATTAAGTAAGAAATTTTAATCAACAAAAAGCATTGAAAAGTTTATGTTATCTAGCTATATAATCAAATACGGAGTCTTGTTAATGCTATAATTAAATCTCAGTCCTTTCTTTAAAAGCTTTTTGCAATATATAGCTTGAATAGAAAGTGTTGACGCTTGATTTTAGTCAACTAAAAATTAAATAAACGAGGTGATATAGAGAAAAAAAACACAAAGAATTTATATGATTCAACACCTAACCTACATCTATTTTAATAAGAATTCAATAAATTTTTTTATCTACTTAGCTATAAATTTTCCTTTGTCCTTCATTATGCCTTCAAGAGCTTTCCATTTATAATATAATTTTTTGGTATTCTAAGTAGTTGATATCTTTCTATTCTGACTTACTTCCACCATTTCATTAGAGTTTGATTAGGACTCTATATTTATCTCCTTCTCAAAATTGGTTTATGAAGCTTCTACAATTTTTTTTTTTACCATCCTTTTATCTTGTACATGCATATGCTATTTTAATTAACTATTTGACTTTTCATGCTCCATACTCCATGCCTCCTTCCTATTCCACTTTAATAAATTATCATGTTTTGTTTCTCTTACATGACTCACTTTTACTTTTCATGCTTTGACTTTTATGTATGGCTTTGCATACTTCACTCTTGTGCATGGCTTTGCATGCTTCACTTTTTTCCTATAACAATTACCCTCTAGCTCTTTGGAGCTTAATTTTCAAAGTTAAAAAAGTGATCTCCTTATCTCTATATATCTTAGTTGCTGTCTTTTCCACCTTGAAATTCTAATTGTGCAACCCAAGAGGGAGTGAATTGGGATTTTAAAAATTAATCTAAGCAAATCACACAAAAATTAATTCAAATGCCTCAATGAAATCAAGAACAATAAGTTTAATAATATTAAAACATAAAAGAGTAGGGAAGAGAAAATAAACACAGATATTTTTATATGGTTTGGCAAACCTTACCTACGTCCATGCCTTCAAGCCAACTAAACTTGAGGATTTTACTATCCAAGACTCCCACGACTTCAATTTTATTACAACAATAAACCCTTACAACTCATAGATTATTACCTAATTTCTTCACTCAAGTGTCTCTCACACTTATACAACTACAAATTTGATAAGAAATTAAAAATTATAATAAGAAAAACTCTCCTTAAGAGTGGATGAACAAATATATCACTACTGTTGAGTGTTGGAAAGTGTATATTTATAAAGGAGAAAATCGTTATTTTATACTTTAAATCTCACTAACATTGCTACTTTTATTTATTTAAATATTTTATTATTTAATTATATGTGTTTTATTATAATTATGTATTTTATGTATTTTACGGGCATTACGATCATTTCACAATGAACGAGTGATCAGACAGTAAAACGGACGTCATATTTGGACTCAGGACTGTCGAAAATCTTAAGAGGAGCATTAAAGGAAAAAGTCATTGTTCATACGTACGGTACTGTTCACGGTACTATTCATGACACTGTTCATATATACGGACTGATGATGTGGCAACTACCTATGACGTGGTAGTATCTGATTGGATGAATTATATGGTATTGACTGCTTATGTGGCGTTGACCGATGACGTGGCATCGACCGATAATGTGTCACAATCTTATTGGGCTAAATTTCTTATGTACTGTAGATCGATGACGTGGCAGCATCTCAGTAGAGTAAAAATTGTGTGTATAGTACATGCGCATACATGGGATTATTTACTATTTAAACCGCATTACTGTTCAAATGTTGACTGTTGACTGTTGACTGATGACGTGGCACAATCCTGAGTGTCCGAACTGTTTTTAATCCGATGGTCACGATTCACTCAATGTATCTATAAAAAGAGGGCTCTCCCCCCCTAATTTGACACCCTGAATTCATTTTTAAGTTTAGATTTCTGAAATTCCTTCTCCTTCTTGTAGTTTCTTTGTATTTTAATAAAATTTCCTTTTTATCCCTAGTTAAAATATGAGTAGTTAATTTCCTTTTAAGCTTGGGTTGAAGGTGAAGTCTCAACATGTCCCATGGGCTTAATTTGGTAAATTTATTTTCTCTTCCCCTCTAATATTTATGGTTGTTTTGACTTTTCATCGACAAATAATAATAGTCTTGTCTACATACCGCCTTGGTTAAACCGGCACCCTAGTACAAGGTTATTATTATTTGGCACGATAAGCCCTTAGCACCATATTTATTTGAGCGTGGTTCATGAGGTGTGGAATTCCCCCTTATGATTTAATCGGTATTAATATGGAATATTTAGCCCATGGAGCATGTTGATGCAGATCCGGATACCCAAGCACGTCATTTCAATAGATTTCCAGTTCAATTTAATTCCTGCCATTGTAATTTAAATTTAAGTATAATTTACATTAATTTCACCACAACTTTATTCACCCATTAAAGAAAATTAATTCCATACATAATTAAAATCAACCTCCTCGTGAAATCGACACTCATCATCATTAATCTATTCTACAATAGATTTGTGCGCTTGCGAGATCAATAAAATTTGCACAACAACTATAATGATTTAATCCATAATGATTTGCAAGTTGGAAGCTCAATCAATGATATATGAACTTATTTTTTGTTGTTCAAGAGATTAGAAATGAGTTTGATTTGGGTTTTTATAGCTTTTACTTAAAAAATAGCCGTTATAGGTAAATTTCAGCACTGAAGCGGCTAACCTGTCTATTCAAGCGGTTAGCCACTTGCTACAGTAAAGTTATCGTTAAATTTGAATATTGCTACAGTAACATTGTTTATGAAATTATCTTTTTATAAGTTTACTATGGCTTAAAAACTTATAAAATTTTACAAACATGTCTATTTTTGAAATAATTTTAACTTGCTATAGTACCACTGTTCATAAAATTATAATTTTTCTCAATATATTCCTATAATTATACTATAGCTTAAAATGTCAAAAATCCTTGTAAACAAGTCTAATTTTAAAATTTTTAATTATTATTTCTCATTCCCACAACTTTCTGAAATTATGATATGACTAAAAATATTTCTAATTTTATAAATAAATCCAAAAATATTACTTACTAAAATCAAAGATTTACAAAAATTTTCACTTTAGTCCATATTTAGAAAATCAATTAGTTTGCTTGAAATACTTGATTTATAATCAAAATTTTAGATTAATGAAAAATAATAATTAAAAATCTTGAGCTTCACAAATTGCTAAATCAAGTATAAATTAAATCATACTGGTTTTACAAGAATTTGTCGTAATAATAATAAGTCCGTTGAACTCCAAACTTTATTCTTAATCGAGCCGTTGTTTGTTGAGTGTCTTGCAATTGATTTCACTTGATTCACTTGTATAAATATTATCCCTCAAGAATTTAGTGAAAATGTGAAATATATTATTAATTAAAACAATTAAAACACATGTTTGTTATCATCAAAATTACATTATGTGTAGCCTTTAGGCTAACACACCTATTAACCAAGCTAACTCTCATTTTTATAAATTGATCATTTTCTCTCTTATCCAACAACTAACTTTCTTTTCTTCTCTTCTCAAGTTTAGTTGATAACTCTATAAAATGAGTTATCAAGACATTTCTAAACTTAAATCAATATTACCTAAATAGTAAATGATGTATTTTTATTGCATTTTTAGTCACATTTTGCATGAGCAGTTATCTAAGTTTAATTTTTAATAATTGATTCTATTTTAGATCATTTAGTGTTCTAATTATGTGCATGATTGTAGGTGACCAAAAAGCTCAGGTATTTTGGATGGAATGCTATAGTGGCAGACTTGTATAGATACGAAAGAACTTGGTTATAGAGGAATTAAAATAAATTTAGAACAGAGAAAATGTTATAGCCATTGCTACAACAATCTAGTAACAACTATAGATGAGATTTCGTGCATATTTACTAAAACATTACTATCTAGGGTTTCTAAAAATGGAAGACACATGGCTACACGGTGTTGGTTTCCCTAATTTTAAGTTATAAAAGGAGTACAAATGAAAAAGAAGAGAGAGGGCCATTAATCAAGAAAAAAAGAACGATAGGAACACAAGAGAATGGGAAAAATAAGATAGGCTTGAGGGCTACAGCAAAGGATTACATACGTAAAGAAGAAGATAATAGACGGACTTAATAGAACTCAGTCCCTCTTCTTTATTTTCTTATTTTCCTTTCTTTATAGGATTGTATTTGATGGCAAAAATTATTTTTATTACTATTTTATTGTGAACTAAACATTAGATAGTAATCTTTCAAGGTTATTTGTGGTTGATGAGAAACAAGCTTAATAGTTACTTGATTGACGTATGTGTGCTGTACAATGTCTACTATAGCATTTTATCTTGATTTTATTTTTTTAATTCTTTATTTTGGCTGACCACCCATTTACTAGATATTAGTTAAGAAAGAGCTTCAAAATGGTTTGACTTAGTAAAACAAATTAGAGAGTACATTATTTTAGATTGAGGTTTCCAAGTTAAGTTAATCTCAATTTGAATAGGGTCGTGCTTAATTTAAGATTGGTGAAAAACTAGACATAAGAATTCACCTTGTAGGGTAATTGGAACCTTGAATGTATAATGTTATATCAAATATTTGCATAACAACTAGTCAATGTTATATTGAATTTAGATATAAGATCTCTAATAGGTAATAACTATGGATCCATAAGGGATTCTGCCTAGAACTATATATTATGCTGAAGCAATAGTACTATAATTGAAAAACAGTTAAATCTATTAAGTGAGTTTAAGCACTCAACTACCTATTTGCCATTGAAGAAACCTTTGTTCTCAACTGTAGTTTTCTTTTTAATTATATTTTATTTATTGCATTTCTAGTTTCTTTAGATTAGTAATTTTATAATTTATTTTGTTTAAGTTAGTTTTGGCAAAATAGCAATGAATTACTATCGCAAATTCTATAACATTAATCCTAATGAAGACAATCTTAAATATTCATCATTATATTATTTTATTATGTACACTTGCATGTTAACACCTATGGCATATATGTACTAGTCACCTTAATCTTTAATGAGTATTTGTTGTTGTTTTTTTAATACTCGGTCACTATATCGGTAATTTATTAGATTCTTAAGATTTCTTTGCTCTTAGTTTTATGAATACATATGAAAGATGATAATTATCGACTTGTAAATAATTAACCACTCATAAATTTACCCTTTTTTCCTCCTCCCATTTCTAATAGGCGAAGCATTGATCAAAAAGTTAATTTTGTAGGTAAAATGTTACTCAAAACTTTTTAGGTCTCCTATAATATACCTTATCGCATTTCCTTAGAAAGGACTAAAGAAAATAGTAAATCAAGTAATCCTCCTCCAGGAATTGTCACCACGCATCCTGACTTTTTTACGCATAGTGTTATATTTCTTTTCCACCTTTTTCTTATGTACATGCTTAGCAATTTAAGTGTAATCCTACTAATTTGAGCCTAATTGTCTAGCATACCATGACAAGCATATACATTCCTTGGAGACAAATAAACCTTTTTGGCCTTACGCTCTAACAATTTCAATTATTTTACCAACTAGTGAACATTCCTAATCCTAATAGAGGTCCTCCTATTAAGGGTTGGTATTAGATGCACACGTGGACTAAACTTCTTCTTTTGATTGTTCAAAAGAAATCTTTCAGTAGGTCTTAGTAGGACTTGTGGTATTTTACGAGTGGAGGAATTTTAGGATTTTAGTGACATAAACCTCAAATGTTGATTTGAGGTTTATGTTTTTTATGGGTTTATCTCATTTTTGTACCTCAGTAATTTCCTAGGTAATGTCCTAATACATCATTCTATGATTTCACTAACTCTATTTTTCTTTTTATTTTCTTAATGTCAATGTGGAACACACTTTCTTCTTCTACTGTTATTTCTAATGATGAAAGAGAATTATTGCCGAATGTCCTCAATATTCCATCAAAAAATATACCATGGGTATATCTCTCCTAGCCAGGTTTCTTATCAATACTCTATTTCATCTCTCTTGCTCATCTTTTAAACCCCATAAAGGGGAGTTATTGCTTTTTTTCCAATATTTTTAATAAAAAGGTTATGTCATATAACAATAATAATATATCTTCTTTCTTTTTTTTTTGAAGGAAAGTCTTCATGGAATGACACACCCATAAAAAGAAAAAAGATTGAAAAGCATCCTTTCATTAAGATTAGTGTGAAGTTAAGGATTAAGTCTACTTTTCATGCTTGGGGTCATCTTACCATACTAGTATTTTCTAGTCAATTTCAACAAGAAACCTTCCGTCCACTTGCTGCTAATGTGACTGCTTATCTGCCATCTATTATCTCTTCTACCACTATTAACATGCCAATTTTTGCTTTTTTTCTATTAGATTCTAGCCATTACTAAGTTTTGCTTAGGAGGACCCTTTCCAAACATATCTCAATTTCTTTAACCAACTTTAGCCTTACTACATTTCTTTTACGATATAGGTATGTTGAAAATCCAACTCATATGATGCTAACTAATATTTTTCTAATACATTTTACTTATTTATTCTTGATATTTTAATAAAATTAGTTCCTTATGTCTATTTATTTAAATTCTTGCTCATTCAACTACAACTTAGCTGGACTATCGAAGCATTCAGAAGGAAAATTAAAAGCTGAATGCTAAAAAAAATACTTTGATTGAATCTGGACAAGCCTCTAAAAGGTAGATTACTGAGTTGGAAGTAACTTTGATTGAAGAAAAAACTCATATGGTCTAGCTTGAAGCAAATTGTGGTAATCTAAAAGTAAATTATAACAATCAAAACACTTAACCTCATCCTAAATTTTTTATTTATCTAATGCTCTTAATTAACTAAATCATCCAACTATAAAAGCTTCAACTTTGAAGGAGTACAAAACTTCGACTAACTTTGCTAATCTCATTGATGAAGAGTTTTTTAATAATGTTTCTAAGGTCAAGGCAATGACGAAAATTCATTATCTTTCAACTTAATTATAGTTTTCTAGAGGATGACGGAGATAAAGATTGATCCTAACATGTTGGCCTCTTCTTTGTTGATTGTATACTCTATTAATGTTTTTTTCCTTTTTCTCTATATGCATCCTAGACTTAACAGGATTATATGATGCTTTTATTTCCCATTTTTCTTGTTATGGATTTAAGAATTTATCTATTCCAGAAACCTTAATCTTGACTTTTCATTTCTTTAACCCTTTCTGTCACTAGTGATTTTCTAAACTTTTCTCACCACTAGAAATTTCTTTTACTTTTTCCTACCATTAAGAATTTCTTTAACTTTTTCTTAGCACTAGGAATTTACTTAACTTTTCTACTACTAGGAGTTCTTTAATTTTCTCCAGCCACTATGAATTTACTTAACTTTCTTGCTACAAGGAGTTTACTTTTATCTTTTCTCTCATTTCTCTTATGAGACTAAGAAATTAAACTTATTAAGAATGATATATTGAAGAAACTAAACAAAAGTATTCTTATTAATAGAATCTTCCAAGTTTGACTAAGAACAATTCTTTACTAGTAATAAGATTCTCTGCTAGCTTAGAGAAAAGCTTATAAAGACTACTTAAAAAGAAGTTAACAACTTGCCGTAAATGTTCTGTATTCTAAGAATGCAGCAACATGACTCATTCATATCTTTTGTCCAATAGGTTTTTTGGCTAATAATTTATATTATTTTGTATGGACTTTCTTAATTTGGGCCTAACAATAAATTCTCTGATGTTTTGGAATACTTTTTTAAAGACAAAGTCCCCAACTCAGAAGCTTTTGTGTTTGCCTTTGAATTAAAAAATTGAGCCGCCTTTTGCTTATAAGCTATAGCTCTAAGTTGAGCCTGTTTTATCGTCTTTTCCAATAAGTCTAGGTTGAGATTTAGTTGTTTCTCATTTTGCTCTAGTTAGAAATGTTGTACTTTATATGATAGCATCTTAATTTTAACTGGGACCATTATCTTGTATCAAATTGCAAAGAAATATGGTCTCCTGTTGTTACATTACTATTGTTCTATAAGATCATAACACAAATGGTAGTTAATCTACCATGAATCCTTGTGCTTTTGTAGCTGATCCACTGTTGCCCCTTATCTTTTTCTAACTTGGTCTTTAGGTAATGCATGATTATTTTATTAATAGCATCTACTTAACAATTAGTTTAAGGATGGGCTGATAAAGAAAAAAACTCTTGATTTCAAGGCCTTTATATAACCCCTAAAACATGGCTTCTAAATATGCATATGATAAATTTCCACACAAACACTATTGTCCTCTTTTTTATGATTTGCACCAAATTTTTTACTTTTGCCTATTTAGTAAAGTAATCCATAACCATCACAGCAAACTTTGCTTTTCCATTATTTGTTGGCACTAGACTAATGATATCTATGCCCCATTATGTGAATCACCATGGACTGGTAATTATGATCTTTCTTTCGGTAACCTTAACCTAAGATTGCCGAAAGAAAGACAACGAGCTTGAAAAGAAGAAGCTTGCTCTTTTAATCCTTTTATGTGCTACTCCTTTTAAAGTGTTACAAACGATCTCAGCTACTAGCATATAGAATATCTAAGACATTTGTCACATTGTAAAACAAACCTTGTATGCATCCTCTTTCATTGTGGGTTACAAAGATCATTGGTGAACTATTTTTAAAGTTAATGACCTAGTTCTTGAATGATTACCACAGATTCCCTTATATATTTCTTTTACCCTATAATTTGCTTTATCTAGTTCTAGGTACCATAAGTAAGACAACGAATATTTCTTTTTATATAGCATACCCTTTATAATCATGTGTCGTACTGATTTGAACTCTACTTTTTTTGCTTTTTGCTTATCATTCGATAACTTTTTATCTCTTAACTAGCCAATAATGGGATCCATCTAGCTTTTAGCTATACCAGCAAGATTAACCTTGTCATTTTCCTTCTAACTAATGTCTGGTCTTGGCAAGAATTCTATAAAAATAAGTTGGCTAAACCTATGTTAGTAGTTGAGGCTAATCTAGCAAAAGCATCTACTTTACTATTTTTCTCTTTGAAATTTATGTTATAGTATATCCTACAAAATCCTCTAACACATCTTTAACTTTTTTTAGATACTTCATCATTCTATCTTCTTTTGCCTGATATTCAAATATAAACTAGTTCACAATTAATTATGAATCGCTAAATATTTCTAGTTTTTTCTCTATATTTCTTTCATCAATCTAAGTCTAACAAGCAATACTTTATATTTTACTTTATCGCTAGAAACTTGGAATCCAAACCTAAAGGCAGAACTCAATTTTATATTTTCTACAGTAACTAAAATTAACCATGCTATACTTCCTTTCAATTTAATGATCTATCTACATGTAACTTATAGATAGACCGATAGAGTTCCAGTGCTAGTTTTTTCCTTTCTAAGATAATTACTAGTAAATCCTATCATAAAGTCTATAATAGCTTTTCCTTTAATTGTTGTTCTTGATTAAAACTGAATATCATACTTTCCCAATTTTATTGCCTGTCAAATTAACCTTCTTAAAACTTCTAGTTTTTGCATGACTTGTCTGAATGCTGATTTGTCAACATCATTAGGGTATAGGTCTAAAAGTAAGGCCTTAATTTCCAAACTAAGATTACTCATGCTAGGGCCATTTTTTTTATCATTAGATATCTTGTTTCAGCATCTGGTAATGCATAGCTTACATAATAAAAGGGTTTTTGTACCCTATCATCCTTTCTTATTAATATTGAGCATACTATTGAGTCTAACAGATAAATATATAGATTCTCTTTTGTACTAGTTTAGAAATAATTTAAACACTACCAATGTACTTTTTAAATTAGTGGAATGCTTTCTCACATTCATTTGTCTACACTAGATTCCTCCTACTCCCCCTTGAGCGTTTTGAAGAATGACAAGTACTTATTTGTTAATCATGAAATGAAGCGACTTAAAATAGCAACTCTCTTTATCAATCTTTGAACCTCTTTTATTGTCTTTGGTGATTCCTTATCTAATAAAGCTTGAATATTCTCTAAAGTTAGCTTCTATTCCTCGCTGATTGATCATGAATCCTGAGAACTTTCTCTATGATACTCAAAAATGTACATTTACTTGGGTTGAGTTTTATATTAAAATGTTTCAAATTTTTGAATGGTTCCTTGAAGTCTATGATGTGGTCCTCCATTTTCTTGCTCTTAGTAACTATGTCATCTATATAAACTTCTATATTTCTTTCAATTTTCCAAATAAATATTTGTTTACCAGTCTTTAATAGGTTGCTCTATAATTTTTTAACCCAAAAAACATTACATTATAATAATAAATCCTTTATTAGTAACGATTTTTTTTCCTATCTGAAGGGTACATTTAAATCCAATTATAACATAAATATGCATCCATAAATGTTAGCAATTCATGTCCTGTGGTCACATCAAATAGCCACTTGATCTTAGGTAGAGCAAAATTATCTTTCTATATTAGATAACTAGCTGAGATAATGCACTTCTCTAATAAATATTGCTTTTAGCTATTGATCAACTTCTTATATAATTGCTTCATATCTTTCTAGATTGACAGCAGAAGTTATCAACTTCCTCTTTTTTTGTTGTATTAGTTTATAACTAGGATTAACATTTAGTCAATGGGTTATTACTTTAAATCTATACCAGGCATGTCTTCATGGGACTATACGAACATGTCAAAGTTTGTTTTAAGGAAATTTTTAATTTATACACGTAGTTTTGGAGTTAACGATTTGCTAACTCAAGTAGACTTACTTTGATCTATGTATTGCAACTAGACAATATATATTTCTTTCACTAATGAATCTTTTTTTTCACTTTTCCCTTGTTAAGGTTAAGCATAAAGTGCATATTCTCATGTTTGTCTATCCTACCTCTCAAAGCTGTAGTGTAGCATCTTTTGGACTTTTCTTAATTAGCCCTTAAAACTTCAACTCTTGCTTTCTTAAGAAACTTTATTATTAGATGGTACTTTGAAGTTACTATTTAGAATATGTCTAAAGCTAGTCTTCCTAAGATAACATTGTAAATTGATGGATGTTTCAATGCTAA
Organism: Aegle marmelos; assembly: GCA_030449875.1. Classification (NCBI taxonomy): domain Eukaryota; kingdom Viridiplantae; phylum Streptophyta; class Magnoliopsida; order Sapindales; family Rutaceae; genus Aegle; species Aegle marmelos. Next base: position 12,713,849 of record JASUUL010000143.1, read on the forward strand.
AAAATTCACCATCGTGACAACTTGGTCAAGTGGTTCTCTAATAGTCATAGACAACTCTATGCTATCTAAACAGATCAAACATTCTCCTCGAAAGCCAATCAAGGGTGTATATATTGGCTTTAATTTTTCTCTTTCAATCTCTATTTTATCAAATGATGGTGTCCATAGAATATCTGTTAAACTTTTTTAATCCATCAAAACTCTATAGACCTTCTTATTTGCTGAGATTATAAAGATTATTAGGGCATCATCCTATAGCTGGTGTATTCTTCTTGCCTCTTCAACTATAAATATGATGGTGTTTTGTCTTATCTTTACCATTTTTAGGATTGCTCACTAAATCTACAAGAATCCCAAAATGTTTCTAACCTTAATAGTATAAGTTTTTCTAGCCTTATTAGAGTCTCTTCCACCTATAAGTCCATAAAATATAGTTCTTATAGGTATGCCACCTACAATCTCTTGGTTCTCTATTTGTATAGTTGTAAATGCTACTGTTTTTTATGTAAAAATATATGGATCTCATCATACATCCCCTAACTATATTTTCTCACAAATTCTTTAAAATATCATCTCTAGATTAGAGATTCTATTTCTTCTTTGTGATCAAAATAATTTTTTATATTGTAATTGTAATCTTAGTGGTATCTGCAATATTTACTGCTATTTTTCAATTGGGTGTAGCCATGATATCTTTGGGTTTCCTTTTTATTTATATTAGCGATTTTTCTCAAGATATGTTAAGTGGTGTTATCTACATAATATGATTTGCAAAATCCTCATATCTTTAATTTTTTGTTTACTTGTTATTTCTCTGTGTTATTTCTCTATTTTTGACTAGTTCTTCCTTCCTCTTATCTCTTTTCTCCTAATCTTTGCGATTCTAGGTCAATACCTTTTTTTTGCATTAGTTAACTCATTCGTATTAGAGTATCTTTGTGCTTTTAATAATAAATTCATGAAGATTCTTAGTGCATTTTTTTACGAATGAGTAATGAAATCTTCCTGGTTACAAACTGTCCATAATGGTAGTCAAGGTCAGTTATGTGTAATGTAATTTTTTAATAACTCATCCTTTCATTGCTTGAGCAATAAGAGATAGGCCAAGGGAAGCTTATTATTGGTTGCTTATTGTTATAGGTGTCAATATGCAACTGTACGCAATAGGTAATATAATGATGAATATTCAAAATCTTCTTCATAATGATTGATGTTATATAATTTTGGTACAACAATCTAACATTACAATTTTAGCATCTTAACTTAAACAAAATAAATTGTAAAATTAATAATATAAATAAAGGAAGATTGCAATAATAAAATGCAATTAAAAAGAAAAGTAAAGTCAACACAAAGATTTCTTCAATATCAAATAAGTAGCTAAGTGCTTAAACTCACTTAATGGCTCTAATTGTTTTTCAATAACAATAATGTTGTTACACCACTGGGTAGAATCCCTCATGCATCCTCAGCTGCCGCCTGTTAAACATCTTATATATAAATCTAACCTAACAATGACTAACTGTTATACTAACATTAGATATAGTATTATACGTTCTAGATTTCAATTGTCCTACAAGATGAATCCTTGTGTTTAATTCTTTACCAATCTTAGATTAAGTATAGCCTTATTCAAATCGAGATTAACTCAACTTAGGAAACTCAATCTACAACTATGTATTGCTTTAATTTATTCCACTAAATGAGATATTTTTTAGGCTTTTTCTTAGACAGTATCCACTAAATGAATGGTCAGCCGAAATAAGAAATTGTAGTAAGTAAAATTAAGATAAAATGCTAAAGTAGACTTAACACAACATATATATAATGAAATAAACTTGTTTATCACTCAACTACATCATAGGTTAGTTAATAATATGTGATAGAATCATAACAAAACTCACTTTTGCCATCAAATCCATTCTCATAATGAAATTAAAATAAGAGAATAAAGAATAGTAATTAAGGTCCATTATGTCTTTGCGATTTCTCCTTCATTTTCTTCTGAAATCTTTTGCTACAACCCCCTCAAATCTCTTTTATTCTCTATTTTCTTTTATTTTCTCTATTGTTTTATTAGGAGACCACTCCTTTTTTTTTTCCTTTCACATGTGCTCTTTTTTATATCTTAAAATTAAGGCAACCAAAAGTATATAGCCATGTGTCCCTATTCGGTAACCTCAAATTGCAAATCTTTTTGTCATTATCACTGCATGTCAGCTAAAACATGTGAAATCTTATCTGCAGCTGCTCCTAAATTGTTGTAGAAATGATTACAACATCTTCTCTAGGTCAATACTTCATCTGCAAATCTATTTCTGTAGTTTTCTATTCTTAAAAATTTAATTTTTGATCACCTATAATAATGCACATAATTAGAGCACCAATTGGTTTAAAACACAATCAATTTATTAAATTTAACTTAAATAGATGCTTATGCAAGAAATAACTAGAAATGTAGAAAAAAAACACATCATTTACTCTCTAAATAATATTGGTTTAAATCTAAAACGTCTTGATAACTCTTATTTCATAGAGTTATCACTTAGGGTCTCAAACTCCAACAAATTGGCTGATGAACATCTGGCTTAACTGTGTGAATAAAGTTGTTGATCCTAGTTTCAACTTTCTATACCATCTACACACCACTTTAGTAAGTGTTAGCAAGAATGCTATACATATGGCTATTCTTCACTCTCTTTATAACTTTATTTCAAACATGTAGGTCTCTAGATGTTCAACAAGATATCTTTCTCCTTGATATAACTTTATATAAAGCATTTTGAATTATAAAGGAAGTGGTGCATCCAATATATCCATGGTAAAAAGAGGTTCCACTTCCTCCATGTATGGTCTAGTAGGAATTTTCTCAATATCATTTATCATTTTCTTAACTTTTTTTTTAACTCTACCTCCAAGCCAGTTAAGTCAACACCAAACTTGACTTCCTTATGCCCTCTATATTGAACTTTGGATTTACTTTTTTTATTTAATTTTTTCCACTAGTCTCTAAAGTTCAATACTTGCCTAAGATTACCCTTTTTATAATGGCATGGCTTGAGCAACTTTTGATTTATAAGTCGTCTTGAAATCTCTATCCTTTATGAGCATAGTATTGATCATGGTAACAGCGTTGTTGCTGCTCCTCAACTAATAGGGCAAGTCCATGATTTCTTTGATTCCCTATGTATTAGAGCACCAAATTCATGTTCTATAAGGTGAGCCACTTGTTACGCAAGTGGTAGTTGCAGGCCATATTGTTATGTTGTCTTCTAGGGGGGCCTTCTGGTCAAAGGTAGAAAAATCGAGTTTCGATTCAAATTATTTGGATTTCGATTTAGGTTTCGACTTGATTAGGTTGGAGAATTAAACTCAATCGAGTTGAAAATGCCAACCTGAACCAAAGAGATTCGAACTGATTTGGTTATGAGTTCATAATTCGAATCAGATTAGGTTGGTAATTCGAGTTAAAAATTTAATTTGAATTGATTTAGGTTAGTTTGGGTTAGAACAATTCAATCGAAAAATTCAAGTTAGAATGGGTTGAGACAATTTAATCCAAAAATTCTACAAACAACCACTTAAAATCCAAAAATCTCAATTCTAAACATCCTTAATAACAAATATCAACTGCAAATCTTTTCAACAAGTCTTTTTAAAGTTAACAAAACATAAAATACGTAGTCAAGTACAATAAAGCTACAGAAGTTACAAATCTAAAAATTAAAATAGCAAATGGCAATCATGATTAAACATCTCCACGTGACAAACGAGGCTAATAATCCATCTTCAAGACTCCAACACCATCAATACTCAATACAACACCTCTAAATTAGCAATAATTAACCACCATTATAGCAAAATATCGAGCAACAACGGATAGAAAATGAAGCAAATCGGTTCATTCTGCAAATAAAAAATAAAAAAATTAATTAACATTTAGTGAAATCACTCAATGCGTCTTGACAATTCTCAATTAATTAATTAATTAACAATCTTTAATTTAATTAATAATAACAGCAACAAACCCACTCCAATTTAATTAATAATAGTCTCCAATTGTTCAATTATCAATCAACAGCAACAAAACCCACTCCAAATAATTGAAAATTTGTTAATTAATTAATTAACAATCTCTAATTTAATTAAAAACAAGAGTCAACAGCAAGTCAGCAACAAATCCACTCTGAAATCCAAATATCGGTACTGAGTATGGACTAAAATACAATCCTAGATCGATGGGAAGCTATAGCGTCGGCAAAGCGCGGCTACGGGCGACTTGATTATTGAAGGCATGCAGGCGGACGGCGAATGAGCTGCAGTGAACGGATGCAATAGGGCATCTGCTAGAGCTGGACGGCTGTGTGTAGCGGGCTTCCGGCTGCTGTTGTCGTGGCCTCGTCTTCACTGTTTAAGGATTTGCTTTCGAGGCTTGCCGCTGGTTAACGAGACTGAGAGTGTGAGAAGGGAGAACAGGGAGGTAACGAGAGTGTGAGACAATAAGAGATTTTTTTGTTTAATATATATTTATTTTTTTTAATTTTTAAAAGCCAAAACTTAGGGAAAAATAATAATAATAACAAAAACTAGAACCCGATCGGGTTTAAGAATTTTAACCCCAAGAGTTGATAGTTCGAATCCATTCAGGTCAATCGAATCCAAATGCCCAACCCTATCTACAGTAACCCATGGTTACAATGACTGCGTTGGCTTCGCTGAATCATGATTTAATGGCATGTAACTTTATGATTATGATTAATTCTATTATACAGCGTTAATTTATTTATGTTTATTTTCGGTCAATTAAGAAATTAAATAAATAGGGTAATATAGAGAATAAAATATAAAAAATTTAAATATTCGACTCTTGATCTACGTTCATAGAAATAAAAAGAGAAAATTTCATTATATAATAAAAATTATAATGAATTTTTTTTAATTATAAGCCTGTAAATTTTTCATTATCCCCTAATACCTTTAAGAGCTTTTATTTATAAAATAATTTTTTAAATTCTAAATCATTGATATCTCTTTATTCTGACACATTTCCATCACTTCCTTAGAGTTTGGTTTAGATTCTATGTTTATATTCTTTTTAAAGTTGGTTTTTGAAGCTTTTAAATTTTTTTTCTTTTAGTATTATTTTATCTTGTGTGCGCATTCTCTATTTTAATTAATTATTTGACTTTTTATACTCCATACTCCATACTCTTTGTCTACTCCACTTCAATTAATTATTTAAATTTTCATACTTCATGCCCCATATTTCATGTCTACTCCACTTTAATTAATTATTTTATTTTTTATATTTTATGCTCTATTTTTATCTTACATAATCTACTTTTACTTTTTATACTCCTTACTTCATTCTTCATATCTTATTCTTATCTTGCATGGTCTACTTTTATTTTTTATGCTTGAGCTTTTGTACATAGCTTTGTATGTTTCACTTTTCCCTACAACAAAAAGAACAAAGGCAAATAAACTTAGCAATCTTATTCTACAATTTTAAGATCCATAAAGATAAGAAAAAATTAGATTATGAATTAGATGTTGCTTTTACTATATATGGCATCTTGAAACTACAAAAAGAGTGAAGTTATATAAGGTATATTAGTCCTTAAATCTAGTAAGCGTTAAACGAAAGATTTTAAATTAATTTAATCATTTATTTACAAATTAAGACAACTGCTAATTTAAAGAGACTAAAATTTTCTCCTAATCTGAATAAACCTAATAAATTAAAATATAAAAAAATTAAATCATGTTCATATATTCTTATAACATGACACATGACATGAAATCATCAATAGATCAAGAGTACTGAGTTAGGGAGAGGATCCTAATCCAAGTTGGAACATCTCTAATTTTAGGTAACTATTTGTTTTACTCTATTTTAACTAAGAGAAAATTTAGCCATATAATAAGCAAATGATGTTATGTGATATATACGTTTATTTTTAAAAACCATCATCTAAATGGTAGTTATATTAATTTTAATTATACATGTGATGCATGTATCAATTGATTATAATAGATGAGAAGTATTCTAAAATTTATCCTTAGTCAATTTTATGTTTGTATATAACTCTCATCTTTTCATCTGTTATTTAATTATGATAGTTGAAACAACTGCTGATGGGATACAATGTTTGTATAGCTCGCTGTACATTTTGAGATGCTCTAAACTTAGCTGGAAGCTAAGATTGAATTCCATATCTGATAAAAATATATAATATAGAATGGCTGGTGCAGAGTAACTTGAGTTGTGTATACTCTTTTAGAACCAACAACTCAAGCAAAATGATAAACCATCCTTTAATGTTGAATAAAAAGCTTTGTTAATAATCTCTTTTTCAACTTTTACCATATTCATATAATTAATTCAGTTATTTCCGTCACACTTGACATGCATTAAAATGTAACCTAACACTCCTTTTTAACCTCTATGAATTAAATTCCAAATGCAAAACAATTTTCACCCTCGTACACTCATCTTCTGCCCTCTGATATATCTCTGATCTCTATTTCTATTATATCAGCGCCATGGCACAATCACCGTCGTTGAAAGATGATCTGGACATTGTGATCCCCACCATTAGGAGCTTGGATTTCTTGGAGATGTGGAGGCCATTCTTTGAGCCTTACCATCTCATCATTATCCAAGATGGGGATCCAACCAAAGTGATCCGGGTCCCCGACGGCTTTGACTACGAGTTTTATAACAGGAATGACATTAATCGGATTCTTGGACCCAGGGCCAGCTGCATTTCCTATCTGGACTCTGCTTGTCTCTGCTTTGCCTTCTTGATTTCCAAAAAGAAGTATATTTTCACCATTGACGATGACTGCTTTGTAAGTTTCATGCCATTTTTTTATTCTTTTGCGAGCAGAAAGACAGCTGACACATAATGATTTGATAAAATGATTACGGAGAACCTTTGTTTTCAATAATTAAGGGTCACTCATATTTTTCTGGAACATAAAAGAGCCGCTTTTGTATTCAGAAATTATTACACAATTTAATTTGTCCAATAAAAAATTCTCCGAGAGGTACCGTATGGATTTTGAAAGAAAAATGGTAGTTTGCCACCAACAAAACACTACCGTAATAGAAACGACAGCATTGTGGTAGGAACAGTGCTGTTATTTTGTGTGCTGCAGTAATATTGGAGTATAAACAGTATCCCTTTTTTGTTTTAATAGTGTTTTGACAGTGTTCAAATATCTATAATTTTTTAAAAAATAATAGGATCTCCATAAATAATAGGCCGAGCTACAGGGGTCAGAGTCCTTTTTCGTTCTCCGTCTTATGTTTGTTTATTTTGACGTTGGTGAATGGTGTGAACTGAAGATGGCAAAGGATCCAAGCGGGAAAGAGATAAACGCGCTGGCACAGCACATACAGAATTTGTTGACACCATCAGCACCATTCTTCTTCGACACACTCTATGATCCTTACTGAGATGGAGCCGATTTTTTTACACCCATTTAGTTTAAGAGAAGGAGTGCCTATTGTTGTCTCTCATGGTCTCTGGCTCAACATTCTTGAATATGATATTGAGATAAAATTTTTGGTGAAATACTATTACTTATAATTTAAAAATATCATGTTATATCACCAAGAATTAATAATAAATTATGCGAAAGCGTACCTGAATTCATAATGTTGAATTAATCCCAGGATTGTGTGGTTGGCCTTCTAGATTTACACGTTCTCTTAGAGAGTTCTTTAATTCTCTCTGCGCTCTTTCGCTGATGATGGGATATCAGAAAGAATAGAAATAATAATAATACGTGTAATCTGAGGACCATAACTACTTACATAGACAACATTTTCTTGTCACCAGATATTCCTAATTCTGTCCATCATAGAATTAGAATACTATTAAGTTTCTACACATTAAAGGCCTATAACCTATTAGATATATTAAAGCTCATAATACTGAAAATCTTAATTGATCACTTTAATTGGGTTTAACCTTATATGACAGTCTGTAACACATAATTATTCACGTATAAGCACAACGTTGGATTAAGGATCCAACATTATTAGTTAAAAAATTCAACAATCTCCTACTTAGGCTAATTATGTTTCGCAAAAAAAAATAATCGTATAAGCTTAATCTTTATTGTCATTATCCAAATGTATCTATAACCAATCCCGTCCATCAATCATATCGATATAGGATTAAAGTGACCTTTATTACATCTATCATAACTCGACCCATCAATGATCACTATATCAATATAAGTGAATGACATGGATCATGATGTAGATGTGTAGGATGGAAATTTCATGCAATATGATCTTAACATGCCTATTTTCAATTGGTCCACCTTAAACCTTAATGAGATCAAACCATACCAAAAGATCAGAGTGTGAATAAACCAAAACTTTATTTCTGCAGAAAATAATTCGAAATATCTAGAAACTAAAATAACTGAAAATGTCTATATTATAAAAATATTTAAAAATCACAAACTCTCACTAAAACTAAATATCCTTAAATGACATGATACCTATACGAGTAGTGTTCTCATGAAATATCTTAGGTGGTAAACCATTAGTAAGCGAATCTGCAATCATAGAGTTTGTGCTAATGTGCTCAATAGACAATTGTCCACTCTAAACTCTTTCTTTAAAAACTAAGAACTTAATGTCTATATATTTTGACTTCGTCGACCTCCTGTTGTTATTGGAATATAGCACTGCTGACTTATTGTCATAAAATAACTTTAGTAGTTTGTCAACACCATCTATTATGCGCAGTCCCGTGATAAAATTTTGTAGCCATATTCCATGATTGGATGCCTCATAACATGCTATAAATTTTTTTGTTATTGTAGAAGAGGTTATAAGAAACTGTTTAGCACTCTTCCAAGAGACAGCACCTCTAACTAGTAGATAGATGTAACTCGAAGTGGATTTTATACTATCTTAGTATCTAGCAAAATCATAGTCAATATACCCAATAATCTCAAGCTTATCTGACCTCTAAAATATGAGCATGTAGTCTTTTATTCTTTGTAAGTACCGCAAAACTCGTTTATCTGCTTTCCAATGGTCTAATCCTAGATTGCTTAAGTATCTGCCCAACATCCCAGTAATATACGCAATATTTGGTCGCGTATAAAATTGAGCATACATCAGACTTTCTACTGCTGATGTATAAGGAATTCTGCATTTCTTTTTTTCTCAAAATCATTTTTAGGGCACTGATTGAGACTAAACTTGTCCCCCTTAACCACAGAGGTATCGCCTGATTTGCAATCTTGCATGCCATATTTCTTGAGAATTGTTTCGATATAACTCTTTTATAATAATCACAAAATACCTCAGGAGCGATCTTGGTGTATCTGTATGCCTAATACAAAAAAGGCATCGTCAAGACTTTCATCTCAAAGTTCTTAACTAGAAATCTTTTGGTTTCGTATAATAAGCTTATATCGCTACTAGCAAGCAAAATGTCATCGACATATAAAACCAAAAAAATATACTTACTCCCATAGAACTTATGGTATATACAATTATCAACTAAATTTATCTCGAAACCAAATAAGACGATCACTTAATGAAACTTGAAATACCATTATCGAGATGTTTGCTTGAGCTCATAGATGGATTTCTTAAGTTTTGTAAACTATATTCTTTGGATTTCCAAACACAAAGTTTTCTGATTGCACCATATAAATTGTCTCATCAATATCGCTATTGAGAAACGCTGTCTTCACATCCATCTGATCTAACTAACTTAAGATCAAAATGCACTACAAATGCCATTATAATCCTGAAAGAGTCTTTCAAAGAAAATAGAGAGAAAGTCTCTTTATAATTAATACCTTCTTTTTGTATAAAGTCTTTTGCGATAAGATATGCCTTGTACCTTTCCACATTACCTTTCGAATCCCTCTTGATCTTAAATATCTATTTGCAACCAATAGGTTTTGCATCTTTTGGCAATGGAATAAGATCCCATACGTCATTGTCTTTTATAGACTTCATCTCCTCATTCATGGCATCAATCCACTTTTGAGAATTGAAGCTTTTCATGGCTTGATGAAAATTGATTGGATTATTTTCCATCATTCCAATGTGTACCTCATGATCTTGGAGAAATATAATGTAATCATCTGGCAATGCACTTCCCCTTTCTCTAGTGAATCTCCTTAATGGCATATATACTTGAGGTAGTAGAGTTTGTTCTTCTTGAATAACTTTTTGTATGAGGGATTCTCTAACATTTTCTTGATTTGTTGTGTCTTGTACAAAATCAGGAATGAGACCTTAATCAATGCCAATAACACTTATGGAAATATCAATATATTCCTCTTCAAGGACAAAGTCTCTAACCATATCTCCCATTGCAAACTCGATATCCTTAAAAAACCAAGCATTTCCTGACTCAAAAATGAACTTAGTCATGGGATTATGAAACTTATACCCTTTTAATCATTCTAAATATCCAACAAAATAGCAACTTACCGTTCTTGAGTCCAATTTCTTCTTATTAGGCTTATATGGCCTTGCCTTAACTGGACATCCCTAAGCATGTAAGTACTTTAAACTAGACTTTTTTCTTATCCAAAGCTCATAAAGGGTTTTGGTAGTTGTTTTAGTTGGAACTCTATTAAAGATGTACGCTGCAGTATTTAGTGCTTCTCTTCAGAGTGATTCTGGTAAAGTAGAATGATAAATCATACTTCTCACCATGTCCTTAAGAGTCATGTTTCATCTTTCAGCAACACCATTCATAGTGGACAAACCTGGCATAGTGTACTATGGGATGATACCGCATTCCTCTAGGAATTTAACAAATGGCCATTGACGTTGTTCACCTGAACCATCATATCTACTATAGTATTCACTACAATGGTCTGATGCTTTTAATTCTTTTGCTAAGTTGATTCTCAACTTTAGCCTTAAAATTTTTAAACATGTCAAAAGGTTGTGCCTTTTCATGGAAGAGATATATGTAACCATATTTAAAAAAATCATCTATGAATGTCATAAAATATTATTAACCATTTCAAGCAGATTTAGCAAATGACCCACAAATATCTGTATGTATGAGTTCTATGACATCCGAAGTCCTGTTGGCTTCAAATCTCCTTTTATTAGTTTGTTTTTCCTTGATACAGTTAACATAGATATCAAAATCTATGAAATCTAAGGGGTCAAGAATTTCGCCTGACACAAGTCTCTCTATCCTTCGTTTAGAGATATGACCTAATCTCCTGTGCCATAACACAATTGAATTCTCATTGGTTAATTTTTTCTTTAGACGTCGTGTACTTAATTGCAAAGATTTATTAAATAAAGTGATTGTATCAAGCTTATAAAGATTATTCTCACATGATAAAGAACTAGAACCAACTTGTCTTGAATCATGAAACAAACTAAATTTTTCATTCCTAAATGAACAAGAAAAACAAAATTTGTCTATAACAGAAATAGAAATCAAAATTCGTCTAAATGATGGAACAATAAATGTTTCATTAAGATCCAAGTAAAATCTAGTCCTTAAAAATAATCTAAATTTTTCAATTGATTCAGCTTCAATTATCTTGCCATCGCCCACATAAATGTGTCTTTTACCATCATTGGGTTTTCAACAACTTAAGCTACCTTGCATAGACACACTAATGTGAGTGGTTGTTCCACAATCTATCCACTATGTATGTCTAGGTACCCAAGTTAAATTAATCTCAGAACAAATCAAACTAAGAAGCATATCTTTCTTAGCACATCATGCGTGATAATTAGTGCAATGTTTTTTCTTATACCCTTCAGTCCTACAAAAGAAACAACCAGTACCTTCTGAATTACCAGGTTTCTTTTGTTGTTTCTTTTGAGGTGCTATATCTGCAGTTTCTTTATCATTCTTTCTTTTCTTTCCCTTGTTTTTGCTTTTAGAAGTAAAGGTTAGGTGAGCACTTTCTATCTTATCTTTCTTCACCTATCCTCTTCCTGAATATAGTGTGATATGAGCTCATTCAAAGACCATTATAACTTACCTTAAACTGGTTAAACTGTGTTGGTAATGATATTAAAACTAAATGTACTAACAAGTCCTCAGAGAGTTCAAGTTAAGTGCTTTAACTTAAAAGTAAGATGAAACATCTTCATAATGTACACCCTAATATTACTTTTACCCGTATACCTCATTGAAATTAGGTTTGTCAAGAACGTACCAATTTCAGTCTTTTTGTTCTTGACAAACCTTTATTTAATTTGTGCAAAAAACTCCTCAGCCGTGGTTGTTTTTTAAGTGATTGAGTCCCTAAATGTTTCTGGAATGACCTTCTTCATGATCATGATACACACGCTATTTGATCTCTCTCACTTTTTCATTTCTCCTTTATCATTAAGAGTACTTTCATCTGTAAGAGGCGGGGGAGAATCAACCTTTAATGCAATATCAAGATCTATGATTGCGAGAACTATTAAAAGATTCTCATGCATGATTTGAAGTTAGAGCCATTTAGCATAGGAATTGAGTTGATGCTGGGCGTAATATTAGCAGCAGACATAACTAAATAAAGAACAACAAACAAGCAAAATAAGCTCATATTAGTCTTTAAACAAAAATAAATTCAAATAAAGGTAAATTCCATCTCAAGATACCAGACACTCATTAATGTTTTATCTTTGGACAAAACATTAACTTATAAGTAATATCTTGGTGTAGTAATCAAACACTGATAATAAGAATATGTCAAATAATTAATCTTCCTTTGGGCTGATTTATTACTCACATATAAAACCAAATAATCATCACGTGTTTATTACCTCAGATGCACATATAATTCTATTAAATATAGACCATCCTTTGAGCTGATTGATATTCACAGAAATTATACATATAAAAAATTATTTATATTTTAAAATAAATTAATTTCCACAAGAAATGTCACTTTGATGACATGTTGCTTCAATTAATTCATTTTAAAAGACATATAAACCAACCAATATTTGAATTTAAAATTCTACCAAAAATTAGCCAAAATAAAATAAAAAAAATTTAGGTCAAAGTCAAATTTTGATCGATCAACGATCAATTGTTGACCGAAAATGTTAACCGATTCAAATCGTTGACTGGTTCTAGAACAGACCAGTTCGGTTGAGTCAAACCAAACCAAACAGGTCAAACAACCAAATTCTTTTTTTCTTAATGAACTTAATTTAATATTTAAATTATTAATAGGCTATTATAAATACTAAGTTAACCCCTTAATATATTTTATAATAAGCCTAAATTTTGGCCCAATATTTAAACTCCTTAAGCCCAAACAAGTTTAGGGTTTAAATACAAAAAGTCATTATTATTTTATAAGAACTAAAATTTACAAAACTTTAGGGAGCGTTATGATATTTGCTATGTAAACCCTATCACCTTTTCTTTCTTTTCTCATTTTCTTCTTTGCTCTTCTTTGAGCGGTGGCTTTGGCAACAACTTCCTTTTCTTTAATCTGAATTTCCTAAAAAAAATTCAAATTCTAGATTTCTATTATTTTACAATACCAAAAAAAAACAACCATAAATTTATTCTCAAATTCAAAAATACTATATTTAAGAATTAAAAATATTTAATCATTAATCAAAATAAATTTGATTGTTAATGATTCAACATGAATTGACTTTGATACTATTTATTAGGATAAAACTTTTGATAAAATACTATCACCTTATAACTCAAAAATATCATGTTATATCACCAAGAATCAATAATAAATTATGCGAAAACGTACCTGAATCCATAATACTTAATTAATCCCTAGGATTGTGTGGTTGGCCTTCCAGATCCACACGTTCTCCTAGAGAATCCTTTAATTCTCTTTGTGCTCTCTCTCTCTGATGATAAGATATCAGAAAGAATGGAAATAATAATAAATATGTGTGATCTAGGGATCATAACGGCAATATTTTCCTGTCACTAGGTATTCCTAATTCTGCCGATCATAGAATTAGAATATTATTAGGTTTCTACACATTAAAGGCCCACACCCTATCAAATACATTAAAGTCCATAATACTGAAAATCTTAGTTGATCACTTTAATTGGGCTTAATTTTATATGACAGTCTGTAACACATAATTATTCACGTATAAACCCAACGTTAGATTAAGGATCTAATATTATTAGATTAAAAAATCTAAGACATGATGCCCCTGCTCAACTTGTGAGTGCAACTCCAGGTTACTTTTTTCTAGCACTGCTATTAAAACAAGGGCTATATTGAATTACTAATAGTATAATGTTTGCTAATTGTGTAGTGATTTTAACTATTAATTCTCACTGGTATGTGGATGCGGTTATGAAAATCCCAAAAGGCAGTCTCTTCCCGATGTGCGCGATGAACCTGGCTTTCAACAGGGAACTCATTGGCCCTGCAAATGATGGTCAGCCCATTGGCAGATATGATGATATGTGGGCTGGCTGGTGTGTCAAGGTATACATTTCGATATTAGGAATCTCTCCTGAATTTTTTAGGATCTTGTCTATCAGTTTCAGTGTGTAGTTATAGTAAGAATGTCAGATCAAAAGAGAATCGATATTCTATTACTAATGATGGTTTGTACCTAGCTAATTCAAACATAGAAATTTTCTTGTTATTGCTGTTCATGCAGGTAGTCTGTGATCATCTGAATCTTGGGGGTGAAGACAGGGCTGCCGTACATACTCTAATATATCGAAATGTATTGGGTGCACTAATAATCTATGCTTTAGCTTGTTGATCACTTGATCTCTGTTGCTTCATTGTCGTTTTCGTTGCCTTTGTTTTGTCAGTGTTCTTTAATTAGAGTACGCACCATTTCATTTGATGGAACTCAATGTTCTTCGTATCAATTATAAGAAACATACATACCGAATACTGCCTTTTTATGGAATTGTTTGTCCATTATAATTTATTTTCCCCTACAAAAATCATTTTAATTCTTTCAATTCAGTGCATGAAGATTGAAATAGAATCACTCCCATTTAATTTCACGTTGCCATTATCATACAATCCAATTTAATAGAGCTGTACACGCAAAATTGAAATATAAATTTAGGTAGAATTGTTAAATTTAATTTTAAAAATTACAACTAATAAACCAATTAAATTGGATTTTGAAAATTTAGCTTTAATGCTATCTGCCAGAACGAGGGATGGCAAATTCCCTTACACGTTTTGGATCCTCATTCCTCGGGGAAAATTTATTTTTCAAATTCTTCTTAATGGGCTCCCAAGTATATTTGAATAATTATTCTAATTTAGTAATTTTATTTTATAATATAAGTAAAGAGAATATTTTTCTGATGTTATTTCAAGATGTGATCCAAACGGTAGTGATTTTTCTTATTTTTAAATTCCAATTTTCCGATGACCTTCCTCTTTAAAAAAAAAATAGAATGATATTATATTCTGCTAATGATGCTTTTGGTTTAAGTTGTTCTAACTTTTATATTATGTCACATTGTCATATCTTTTTATAAAGTATTATTTATATAAAAATATTTGTGCTTATATCATTACTCATTAAAAAATGGAAGGAAAATTTTGAACCAAAAATCAGCACCATTTCTTAACCAACAATTTTGATTTCTTAACTAACAATTTTGATTTTTAGACAACAAGTACTTTTTGTAAATTACTCATTGACTCGGTTTCCTCTTTCTTCCTTATGTGTCCTCTCATATTTATTTTATTTCATTTTAATAACATGCACTTGCTCCATCCCATCTCAAATTCAAGCAAATCTCAAATACAATGAAATATATATATACAAAGCAAATCTTCTTCAGAGGTTGCTTTGGCCCATGCTATCCTTACGTGAAAGAAATAACGAAATTTGCAAATAAAATTGTTAAATCGAGAAATCTCATCTCATTGTAATTTAATGGTAAATTTTATTGGATCTCTATTTGTACAAAAAGATACGGCAGTGCTAATAATACCATTTATTCATTGTCACATTTCGTCTTTCGCTCTCATAAGGGAATGAAAAAGAAAATAATATAGGATATATGGCAATCGCATAACCCATATTAATTATTTTAAACATAGACGGACCGAAAAGTAAATTTCATTTTCAGTTATGTTCGAACACTTGTATCACCTCAAAAAGTTTTAACAGCTAAATTAATTAATTCCCCACTCATTGGGTTACATTTTTAAGTCGTAACTACGACGTGAAGAATTGATTATGCTATCAAATTAAAACTCAATAGATGCGGGAGCGATACCATATATATATATATATATTAACAAGGGCATATTTACTACCAATGTAAAAAAAAAAAAAAAAAAAAAAAAAGGTCGATTGAGATAAAGTAGGTGAAGAAATTCAGGTGTTCTTAATGGATTTGTTTTTCTGTTTAAAAAATATGTACTTGTTTTCTATATTAAACACCGAAAATTTAGGGAAAAATACGTAAATATATTTCACTCCATTGTAGAAAAGTACGTACAAACATATCATTTAGTCAAATATGATCTACTCATAATTTTATATTTTAGAAGAAAAGATAAACGCTACCAAATTCTTAAATTGACAGACGGATAAACATGAGCCGCTCTTATTTAGTACTAAATTATAACAAGGTAAAAATATCTAATTCAAGTTCACATTTTAAAACATGTGGATGTGACAAAAGAAAAGGACTCAATTTGTGTATACATAGTTAAATTACATTAAAGTCGATGGATCATCTTAATATCTAGTCTTATTTAATACTAAATTATGGTAAGACAAAAGAGTCTAGTTCAGGTTTGCATTTTAAAGCAAGTGAACATGACCCAACCAAAAAAATAAAGAAGAAAAAGAGCCAATATGTATATATAGATAAATTATATTTAAGATTTAGACCAACCTTTATCAATAAGTATTAAGAACCTGTTTGGATTATTATTTAGAAGCCTAAAAGTGATTTTTAAAAAGTTAAAAAATAATTTTGATATTTAGTAAATATTTTTAAAAATCACCTCTAATAAAATCATTCCTTCTATAGCAGATCTTGAAAATCATATATATCTTCATATGCATTTATAAAAATCTGCACTTATTCTTATTCAATCAAGAAATAAATTTTTAACCTTAAAAAGATTATTATTATTAACAACTAAATTTAGATAAAAATAAAATTAAATTATTTTAGTTATTAATTATTATATACATAGAATAAAAAAATTATGTATACATGCTAATAACTTTGTAAATAAATTTTATTCAATATGATGTTCATTTTAGTCATTTGTATTTTTATAAAGTTTAATAGTAAAAATTACTAAACATATATGAATACTTTTAAAAATCACATAACTTTTATAAATAAATTTTATTAAATATTTAATTAAAAACAATAATTATTTTAAAAATTATAATATTATCAAACCTACCGCAATCCCACCAAAAAAAAAAAAAAAGAAATTCCCAATCCCTCATAAGTTTCCAAAATGCGGTGCATGTATATTCTCATTTCCCACTGTTCTTATTTCTTATCACTGTTATTATTACTTGACGTGCCGTTTACGACTTAAAATTTCCTGTTTATGAGGGCTGCGCCACCTAAGAATTAAAGTCACCATCAAACCTCAAATACTATATTTCAAATTTTCAATTTCTCTTTTTCTCTGTAGTGAGTGTAGTTAGACGTTGGCCATTAAGCCGCCCACCCTTTTTTCCAAAGTATATATTATTGCAGCCTTTCGCCAAACTTTATAAACCATCACTGTGCTCCTCATTTTTCTCCACTTCACATCATTTTAATTATTGTGCTTCCGCTTGATGGTAGTGGTAGAGCAGTCCCCTATGGACAACTCCCATTTACAGTCAAGATTTTCAGCTTCTCATCCCTCATTGAACATGCGAATTGATCCCATCGCACAAGCTCATGCTGTATCTGAATTTCAACTCTACTCAGGTGGTGCTAGTGGAACCTCTGGGAGCGATAAGGTGAAACAATCTGGAAAGAAAGGGGACAACAAAGGGACCAAAAAGCACAGATATGCTTTTCAAACGAAAAGCCAGGTTGACATACTTGATGACGGCTATAGATGGAGGAAATATGGACAAAAAGTTGTAAAGAACAGCAAGTTCCCCAGGTTAGCAACTTCGTTTTATGAATTATTATTTAGGATCCTCTCCTTATCCGAGTTTTCCTATATTACAGAAATCACCGCATATCTGTCAGTGATAGTTTGTAATTCCGATTTTATTAACCGTAAATTACTTATATAAATTTTACTAAGGAGAAACTCAAATAACAAGCCAATTAGCTTTCATAATTACATGGGATGGACGAGTTGGTGCTTATGACCTATATGTCTCCAGGGAGATTCCAATTGACTGTTACTGTTCTTCCCTGTTTATATGATGATTGACTGTAGTTTTTCCATTTACAAGATGTGTATTTTTTGTTATTTTGAATAAGTAGTAAGTGAGTTGATTCTTGTATAGACATATAGTTTCCTGACCTCTTGCAGAAGTTATTACAAATGTACTCATAAAGGGTGCAATGTGAAAAAGCAAGTCCAGCGCAATACTAAAGATGAAGAGATTGTGGTGACAACGTATGAAGGGCTGCATACACATCCAATTGGGAAGATCGCTGACAGCTTTGAACAGATCCTGCTGAAAGCATGTACTACTTCGTAATTTAAAAGCTGTCGCTATTGATCCTTAATTTCAACGAGTGTTTATATGTACAGTGTTTTTATGTTATATGCCTATTTCACTAATTGCATGAACTTTCATTTAATACAATAACAATCTGCACTCATCAGCCTGGCTGAGTTGCTTTTTAAGTGCTTATTCTTAACTGATCATTCAAATTTGCACCCTTTGGAGGTAGGTGACTAAAAAATTAATTTGGACTTTACCGATTCTCCTATTTTTTAAAGAAAAATATATATAATTTTATATTGTACTCGATGCTAATTGTCATTTGTACGATATTTGTGTTAATTAGCTGGCATTGACATTTTAATTGTGATTAGAAATAGTATCTTCAATGTTAATCACGAGCAACGGGAGATTCACGTATGCATTATTCTAAAAGAAATATAGTTCAATTAGCTGATACATTTTATATATTGAAATGAGAATTAAATTACTAGGCGCATAATGCTCATACCTTCTTATGTCCCTTTCTTTTTCTTTTTCTTTTTTTCTTTCAACTTGTCATCTTCTAATCATGTCAATCTAAATTTATAATAGTTGGTGATATTGCTTGTCTTATCATCTGTCTTATTCTATGCATGCATAAATTTGGAACTCCGAAAACTGTATGCCTATGAAAGAAAAACCATGTACAAGTCTGGAAATGATATTTGAACTGAATTAGGATATAAGGTTGAAAAAAAAAAGATAGTTTTTATAAATTTAGGGATTTTTTCAAAAAATAAAATTATAAGAATAAAATTTTGAAATTCAGGGAAGGATAAAATTTTTTAAATTTTTTTATTATATTTTTGTTGAAGTAAACATGTTAATATGCATGCATAGAATAAAGATAGATGAGAAGACAAGTAATTTCGGCAATTATTATAAATTTAGATTGATATGATTAGAAGATGACAAAATGAGGAATGACCTAAGACAATATGAGCTTTATCGGCCTAGTAATTAGATTCTCATATCTACACTTATACCATGCATGAGTTAATTAATCTATATTTCTTTTATAATGTTGACATGATTAATCAGCATTGCACGTGATTATCATTGGAGACGTTATTTCTAATCACAATTAAATTGCTAATGCCAGTTGTTGATGGGACAAATATCAGATAAATGACAAGATTCATACTGAATATAATATTATTGTAGTAAGCGAAAGTTCGTGTGAACATTGCTCCAAATAGCACAAATATGTATTTATTGATAGTTCCAAGCAGCTGAGGTTCACAGATACCACAGATACTTAATGCATGTTTGATTTTTTTTTTTCCCCCTAAATTGCATTATAATTTATAATAGAATTCTTCCCAAGCTTCCTAATTTAATTTTATATAGCATATTCAAATATTTTTGTTTGATATACCTTGTGCTGCCTCTAGACTTAGCAGGAGTTTTTGGAAGATGCTCAGTTGGAATAAGCCAACCCATTAGGATGAGAACTTGAGAAGTCGAAGAAAAGAGTTTTACATCACGTGTTATCTCATATCATTCTATGAACTCCAATAAAAATTAATATTATAGTTTAAGGATTAATATTATAGTAAGATAATTAAGGATTTATTTGGTATTGAGATATTATAGTTTTGTAGTAAAAAAAATGTAATTATGAATAAAAATTAATAGAGCATAATAAATATAAATTTTAAATAATAATTTTAACAAAAATAGTAAAGATATTATATGTTTCTATGATGTAAGCTATAAATATCAATTTAGTTTTAAGTTATAGTAATTGATGTTCACCAAATATTTTAATACAATAATTTTTAAGGAATAACTATTTAATCTCATTACCTAAAAGAATTTCAAGAAGTATACAAATAAAATAAAGACAGAGGGGAAAATGATATTTTTTCCTCATAAGAGTAATCCTCGATTCGGATGGTGAAAGTTTACAAAGCGAAGCCCTTCACCTAAGTATTGCAAGCATAAATCGCTAAGCCATGCAAGATTTTTGAAGGAATTTTACACCCTTAATATTAAAGTATTGTAATTTTCTAAAAAAATTATTGTGAAAAAAATTATAATTATAAAATAAAAATTAATGATACATTATAAAGATTGACATCTAAATAATAATTTTGACAAAAATAATAAAAAATTTATAAATTTTCATCATACAAGTAGTAAATCAAATCAACTTAATTTTAAAATTACATAAGTAAGTTTTTATTAAATATTTTGACGCCGTAGTTTTTAAAGCATCCTAACCTCAATACCACATAGTGTTATAATCACATAACTGCAATGGTTAGGCTTAGCTAATTGGTATCGTCAGTTACCTTTTCTCCAGAAAATTAAAGAACGTATTAATCTTTGTTAGAGTGAATGATTGGGTAATACAGAATCGAGGGGTTTTGTTGTTATTAAATTTCATTCAGCCTTTGGGCTTTCTCTTGGTAGGCCTGGGCCTAGTGGCGCAGCCTTTCCACATTATGGATATTAAAATTTCTTTTGTAGTTTAGAGAGAAAAATCCAAATAAATTTTTAAAAAATTATCAGTCATATATCTTTAAATGATATTCGTATAAAAAATATTATAATATTTTTAATATATATTACTTGTATATTTTAAACTGACAAATGATATCTGTCGTTCACTAAATCATTTACTATCATTAAGAAATTAACAAAATTTTAGTAAAATAACTATTTTACTCTTTAAATTCAAATTAACTCTTAAGAAAAATTATCACTCGTATATCCTTAAATGACATTTATATCAAACATGTTAGAAAACTTTTAACATATATTACTTATATATCTTACGTTAATAAAATATCTCTACTAAATATCAAACCATTAGCTACCATTAAAAAACAATAAAATTATCGTAAATTAATTATTTTGCTTTTGAAACTTAAATTAAGGTAAAAAGATAAAATTTTCCTAAAACTTAAAGTAAATTTTCAATTCAAAAATTCTTTTGATTTTATTATTAATAGTAGATATTTTTTAGAAGAACTATAAATAATTAATAGTAAATACTATTAGCAATTATTCCATATAAATTATCCACATTAGACCATAAAATAATATTAATAATACATATTATTAACAATTATATATATTATACTATAAAAATTTTAGGCTAGAACTTGAGGAGTACATTTTAAAAATTTAGATTAGACATTGGAGAAGCAAAGTGGGCCACGGAGTATTAAATTTTTTTTAAGTCCCAGTGAAATGATCCTTTTTTCACATAAATAATATTATCGTCCGTTAAATGAGATGACATGTCATTTTTCTATCAGATAAAGAGAATGATATGTCGTCTTTTTATTAAAATTTCTTCTATTTTGTCGTTTGGTAAATGAGATGACATGTCATTTTATATTAGGTAAATCTGATAATAATTGTTTTATATTAAAAAAATAAAATGACATGTCATTTCTCTTATAAAAGCTTCTTCTTCTATCTTAAAAAACTAAATTATCTCTATGACGTTAGCACTTACAAACGGCAGATAACGAATTAGTGAACTGCAAATATCGTTTGTCAACTTAGAGTATACAAATAATATACGTTAAAAATATTATAATGCGTTTAATATTGGTATTATTTAAGAATACATAACTGATAATTTTTCTAACTTTTTAAAAAAAGAAGAAAATTATGAATAACCGAAAAGCATTCAAATTTGGGTAGCCAATCAAAGAGTTTGAGCCAAACCCGTAAGGACGAAGTATCGCTCCTGTTCCATATACATTGTTTTGCATATTTTCCAAAAATAGAATGATGATGAATTGAAAACAACCAAACCCCTTTGATTTGATAGTAAATGTTAACAACACCACAAGTACATTATTGCATGAACAAGATATCACAACTAAGAAACCAAAAATTTTCTACAACTATGGAAGATGGTAGAACTAAAAGAGAGAGAAAGGGGGATCATGTAGGGACTAGAATTACCCCATATTCATTTCTCTGTCTTTTCCTCATCAAGGAGGTGACATCAATAGTGCCGAGTGCATATACAACCGAAGCAATAGCAAGCCAAACCAACACAGTAACCATCCTCCTAACATCTCTTTTGTGTTTCACCACCACCTTCTCTCCTTGCTTCATTTGCTCCACACGATCTTGTTCATCAGAAGCACAACTGGCAGATGAAATTGAATCATCAGAATCATAAGATGTCACTGACCTCACTTCACAGCCTTGATCATCAGTCAATCCATTCAAACCCTCATCAAACTCCTCGAAAAGTCGCCTTCCCTTCAACTTACCTCTCTCCATGGCCGCCCTTCTCTCCTCGAGAACCTCCATAACCGCCAAGTCATTGATCCTCACCTTCCATGTTTTAACTTCAACTGAAGCAGGAAGTGAAGACATGATTGTCCTTGGAGAGTTGACTAGCAGTGGAAGTGTTTTAACCTCCATGCTCGAGTCTGGTGATTGTTCTATCCAATCCAATTTTTCTTCCAAATTCTTGTAGAACCGCTCCAACTTTACTTCTATATTTGATCTTTCCATGGTGATGCTATTGGTGGGGTCTCTTTTAACTCATCTTTTCTAGAATTCTATCATGGCTCGATTTCTGCGGGGGTTATGGTTTTAACTTTTGATTTTGAATGTTAATTACTGGATGAGATTATAGAAACTGCCCACGAGGTTGATTCGTCACTACTTTGAAATTTGATTTTCACTGCGGGTAATCTTTTCATTTTCTAGCACATGCCCTCGCTGGTGAAGTGACTCGTTTCCTAATTTTAACCGTGGATATAAAGTTGATTTAGCCTTGATTTTTTGGTTGATTTTCCTTTCAATTTGGCAGACATACTAATTTTTTTTCTGCCCCACCAACCGTGATCGTTAAAGCACTTCTGGTAGAGGCACATCTGCTTCAACCTTCCACAATATAGCTCCTCATTTAAATAACAAAATCTATAAGGTGTCATACAAGCTACACCCGCAACGTTCAACCATAGCCAATTCATTTGATAAATAATAATAAATAACAGATCTTAGATAGCAAGAGTAGCGTCAATCAGGAAGTGACACGTGCATTAGAAAAAGATAATGGTGAAAAGTTGGAGAACAATTAAATGGTTAAATAAGCAACAAATAATTAACTTACATTCGTCCACACGCTTGAGCAACCCAAAAAAAAAAAAAATGTACACCCACCAAAGAAGTGCAGAGAGATTTCTGTCTTACCGACATAGAATTTTTTATATAAAGTTAGTCGGCCAATCCTAGAAAGTTAAGTCGACCAATCCTAGAGTACATCACCAGATTCTCAAAGCTGCCACATTTACCAGATGCCCATTAATTAACTTTGTCCAATCAAATGTTTTCCCCCTAGTAGCAGCTACTTAGATTTCTGGGTTCCATACATCTTCTACTATGCCTTTCCCATCCATGACGTCAAAGAAGAAAAAGTTCTTCAGGGGTTCCCCCTTGCATGATATTGCTTTAATAACCTCCTAAACAGTTAAAAATCAAATTGGAGTGATTAACGAGAGAACAGAAATGATGATTTAAAAAGACAGAGAGACAGAGAGAGAGAGAGGGTGGAAATGCACCTGCCCTAAAATTCCTCCAACAATGGCACAAACAGGAGGAAATTCTCTTGCACCCATGATCAATCTTTCTAGGAGGGAATCAGTTACATGGGATGCATTGAGTGCCTGCATTGGAATAGAGACAGTAAGGTACAGCATGACTGCAACTTTATAACTAAACAACCTATAATGCACACAAACACCAATTTGAAATTTCTTACATTTGCTTCACAAAGTTCTTTTTTCAGCTTCAGAACTGCTGGAAGATCCACAATCGAAATTTCACCTGGACAACGCCCTTCAGCCTCCTCAAACCGTTCTAGAACTACGGGAATTGGATAAGAGACCCAAAGAAAAAAAATCATAAAGAAAATTGACAACAATTTTTACAAGTTTTATCATAAAATAGCAATCTATATGTACATAGAAAAAAATTATTAGATTCCTTTTCCAAAACAATTATTAGATACCTCTTTCCTGCTTTACGCGAAAAAGAATAAATGCATAATTACCACACCTCTCAAAGCAAAATAGAGCTTAGATGCTTTCCTCGGAAGAGCTCTCCAAGGCACAGAAATTGCTTCCTGCAAAGGACGAAGCACTTATAAGTCATCAATCAACCGCCAATGAAATGTATAGTTGATTTTCATGTTCTAAAGAATTCAAAAAGCATTCAAGCAATTCTTTTGGAAGGACATTGCAGTTGCAAGTCAATTATTGTAACAATCATTTGTTCCTTGTTTAAATCAATTTTTCAACACACACATGCTGGTTGGCCTATCTATATCACTTACATGCGACTTTTAGATTAAATCTTACTTCTATAGAAAAATGCACTCCACTAAGTAGTTGGTTATGCTTGTACAGCATTATCATCTATTATTACTACAAACATTGGAAACACAAGAAGGACCATGCACTCAGGTATCATGTTGCGGCAAAATCATGAGGCAAAGAAGGTGTGCACAGTACTAAGTAAGCAAAATCAAAAAAAGGGAAAAAATATAGATATATTGTCATTCGAACAAGCCATGACAAACCAACTCATACCTCAAAGCTTGGATACTGTAGTTGGCATTCAATTGTTTCTTCAAGTTTTTGCTGCCAATAAACAAGTTGAGGTAAATAAAGGAAGTTACTAACTCTATCAACAAAAATCAGAAGTTAAAATATTGACATGCTTAAAATTCCCACATATCAGAGCCACAGAAAGTAACAGATAAGAACTCTCAGACATTCAAATAAGCAGCCCGATATAAGTTCAAACTAACCAACCCACTATAAACTCATTGAAAAGTACTTGCATTTGGAACTCCAAAGTTTACTGGTGAAATTGTCACTAATCAGACAACGTTTTGTGTCACTGTACTCATTTTGTTTGTCTTTTAACTCATGACCACATTACTGATAGAAAACCTTCTTAGCCTCGAGGAAAGGTTGCACCAGATAATTAACTGATATATTGAACGACTACAGAGCATAGAAAAGGACGAAGAAAGAGTTAAAAAAGCTTGGCGCAATTAAGCATTCAAAGTGGGACCATATAACTCTAGGAGAAATAATTCCGTGTGCATAAGTCTTTCTGTCAACAGTATCTGCTCTGAATATCAACAGACCTTAAGAATACCACGTGTCACAATCATAGTATATACAAGCCATGAATTATCCTGAAAATAGAAAACCGAAAAAGACTAAAACAGTGAGATGCTCACTTTTGAGTACTTATGGTTTTGCAAGTCCACAAATATTTCACCACAAGAGTCTCTACAGTCAACTGTATAAAAAGCTACACGCTTTGATAACTTTCGACATTTCTCGTTAATCAATTTCTGTAAAACAAGCAGAAAGCATAATTAACATATACTAAGAAACAATGGCATCAATAAAGTCAATGAGATTTATTGTAAAGGGCACTATTTACTAGCTACGATCATCTATCAAAGAGATGTCAAATACTTTTGTTGTTACGGAGCAGCAACTGACAACAACTACGTCAAACTTATCATAGAATTCTCCATCAAAGCTTGACAAATCACCTGCAGAACCAAAACTTTAGGTTTTACTAATTCTTCTCACTTTGCAAATTCGGCAAATTAAAAGCCAAAAGTTTATCTATCACATTTATATATATATATATTTTACAATGTTACAGTAATCAAAAGAATAAAGACAAGTGCATAACAAAATGGCCAAACCTTTTTCAACGGAAACACGAACCATTGGGTTGAATTCTTTCAAGGAATCACAACAAACCTCAGCAATCGTTTTCCCGCTGTACAAATTCTCATCAGGTGGGATCAAGAAGTTGGCAGACCATGCTTCTTCAGTCACCACACGATCATCCATTAAAGTCAAACTACCAACTCCAGCCAGTACAATATTCTTGCAAAACTAACCACAATAATAAACCAATAAACAGAGCATAAAATTACTAGTTAAGCAATAATGAAGTTATTATTCAAATCACAACACGACAATAGCAATGAGAATTACAGGTGACATCAAATTTTACCTCTGCAACAGTCCCTTTCATTCCACAAACTAGAATATGAGACTTGCTCAATCTATTTCAAGATAAATTAATTGAATTAGAGACTTTAAGTTTCTAATCGAAAAGATTAAATGAATTTGAGACTGAAATTTAACCAAGTTGAGAAAAAATAAACAATTGATAACCGAACTTACTTAATAATAAATAAGTGATAGCCAAATTTATTAAATAAAGTACAATAAAACAAATAAAAGTACCTTCGTTGAGCATCAGCCCCCCATACCCTAATTTGGCGATCATAAAGCGCAGTCTCCTGCTCTGTCAATTCTTCTCCGTCCATTTCCAACTTCAAATTGTTCAGCCTGAAGAAACAAATAAATACATTTGTGTTTGTGGAAGAATGAAAAGTAAAACCCTGGAAAACTTCAAATTCAAAGTTCTGTACTTAAAATCAAAGTCAAGGCTGAAATGCAAACATACTTGATTGCAACACATGGACACAGATTGGCCCTGGCCTGGTCAGAAGTTTGATTATGTATAAGAAGGGTGGGGCTATTTCCATTCTACAATTTACTTTAAAAATCAATTTCTTTGTTAAACTTTTTTGTGACTAAAATATCCACAGTTTAAATTTAACTAAATTATGAGTAACGAGCTCTGTTGCTTGGGGAACCAAAAAAAAAAAAAAACACAAAAACAAAAACAAAACAAAACAATAATTGCATCAAGCTGTTGTTGAAGGATAAACAATGGCTGCACCAAGATTAGGAAAACGGGAGAAAACGCTAATGTTAGTATACTGCATTCAACTACAATAATAGCAATCTTAAGGCTTTGGGTGCTAATCAACATGATCCATACTTTGAAAATAAGTATTACCTCTCTTTGTGATGAATACATTCTACAGCCCAAGGAAAAAATAAACTACTAAATAAAAGAGTTTATTGAGGGTTATTTTGGCAATTTGTGAGTGTGAGAGGTAAAACTTAGTTATAAGTGTTGAGAGTGTCTATTAAAGTGCAAATTGCCACACCCTCTGAAAACTGGGGAAAAAAATAATTTATTAAATTTTTTATTTTTAGTTGCAACCTAATGGCAACCTAATTCCCTTTTCCCACGTGTTCGGAGTTTGAATCCCAGACCTTTTGCTTGTTTTGCCATCTTAACTAATTGGCAACCACACCAATGGATTAAATTCTTCTTTCTTATTAGATCAATCAAATCTCTTCGTAATTCAAAAACTTAAAGTATTTGCAAAAAACCAATGGGATACGTAGGATGTAACTACAGGAAATTCAACAAAACCATGAATTGTTATCAGTTATAGTCAAAACAACTTCAGTAACTATTCTTCCCAAATATATCGCAAACTGAAACAATTCTTTAAAAGCACGAGAGAAATTCACAGTTTCAACTGAGAAAATACTGAAAAATGGAAGCAAAATCAGAACAAAAAGGTAAAACCTGAAGCCTACTACAATGTCATCAAAAAGATTGATAGATGGAGTAGACTAGCTTTGGCAATTTCGCAGCGGCAGCTGACAGCTTGGCGGCGGCCGGTCGCAGCAAAGCAGCAGCTTCTCTCTGGCGCGGCGTTGGTGATGGAGGAGGACTTGGCGTTGCGTTTCGACTTTTAAGATTTAGTTAGGGTCAAGGGTCTTCGTTACTTCTGTAACTCCGTTTACGGTTTACAATTCTATTAATTTTCTTTCTTATATTTTTAAGATTATAGGCAGGTGTATTCAGTAGTTTCATTTGGTACACTCAAAACAATTTTCAGATTTTTAATTCGAGTCCGGGCTCACAAACTTAAGCTGCTCGTTGTCCGGCCAATCCTCATTATTCATATCAAAATGTGGATTACGACCTCTTTTAATGATGACGTTGGATAATTGCAATTTAAAAAATTTAATATTAAAAATTTAATAAACATTATTTCTCGTTGTTTTAAAACTAAATTAATTTGATCAATCATTTTAATAATAAAAACTTATAATATTTTTATTATTTTTTATCAAAATTAATATTTAAAAAATTATATTTATTGTACTTTTTTTTATTTATAGCTTTTTTATCCACATCATCTTATAATTTAAAAGATACAATATTTCAATATCAGATAAGATCTAAGATAGTGTTTATTTTTTAATCTAAAATCTGAATAAACTTGAATTAGTCTAAATTCTTAATAGAGTTAAATATTTGAATATGAACAATATGTCTATTTTATTTTTCTGAATTACCAAGAATAAAAACGAAAGATATTTTTGAACTTAACAAAACTGAAAAACTAGCATTTTTACATTTATACTCCTACAAATTTAAATTTTAAACATATCATAAACATACGAAAGAATATAAATAAACTAAATATTATCAGAATATTAAGCATGTTCAATTGAGTGCAACTTTTTAATATTCTAAATTAATATATGTTAATCAATTTTATTGTAGTTTATGATGTTTTTATATGAAAAATATTCATAAAAATTAAGATAAATTATGCTTAGTTGAAGACAATAAAAAGATAAAATAATAATACTCACATAAAGATGGGTAACAATGCTAATTATTAAATTTTATTTAAGTAAGAATAAAAATTAGTTATTTAAATAGTTATACTTAGGAGAATATTTTTAATGGTGTCAAGCAAAAGTTAAAAACAAAATTGACTTAATAACTCAATCACATAATAACTAAATATTTTTATTGAGTTAAAAAAGACAGAATAATGAATTTTAAGTGAATTAAGTTATTAAGTAAGTAAAAAGAGAGAGAGAGAGCCCTACATATAGATTTTTCTCCTAATTTTAGTGAGAGCAAATTTTTTAACTAAGTATCTACTAGTTTTTGAGTTGTATTATAAATACATATTATCTAGGATTTGAATAAAAAACCCCAGAACTAAGATAATCCATCTTAGTGTAAATATAAAAGTTAGCTAAGATATTATCCTACGTATAAAAAGTAAAAATTTAAAGGGCAATGGATGAGGTGGTAACATATCTGCATAACAATGGTACTAACAAAACAATCCAGTCCTTGAAACTATTCGTTGTGTTTTTGCATCTTCAATAATCTCCCGTATAGCCTTTAGGCCTACAAGAATTTTATCTGAAAAAATATAACAATTAAATGTTAATTTAATTTTCTTTCAAAAATAAAGCTTTAAAAATTATATGGTTACATATTGTAGTACATTAATACTAGAACAAATTACACAAAGAAAGTTCGGAGTGTTGTAATAAGTTACCCTATCACATTTTTAGGCATTATTGGATTAATATGTAATTTTGTTATTATTAGCAATGAATTACAAACTCAAATTATATTCATAAATGTAATAGTCGGTGTAAGTGTTCAATGGATATGGAATTGAGAATCAATACTACTATGAAGTTGAATCGTGACCTCGGGAGGACCTTGAATTTGAAGGTCTCCATTCCTGATGAACTTGTTAATCTTATCAGCATCCCAATATGATACACTTATACAGTTAGATTTTTGTTAAAATGACATGAAGGAAAAAGCTAATATTTCTAACATTTGTAACTTTGCTTAGCATGTAAGAAAAGTCAATTGGGAATGTCAAAAGACGATGCAAATCGACTTGGAAAAGTGCAAGAGGCACCATACAAAGCATTGGAAAAAACATTAGGAGGAATTACAAGGACATGTTTATGACAAGATCAAATGTCCCTGAGCTCACTTTATAAAGTGAATTAAAGGTATCGAGAACCAATTACTTGTTATTCAAAGTACGTCACCATAGGATGCAAGCTTGTAAACTAATAAGTTGTGGCTTAGTAGCTGAGTACCCAAATTTTCCTTCTCAAACAACAAAATATAATTGTATACAGTTCTTCTCTAGTGAAAACATCGGGATATTAGTAAAATATAAATAAATACAAATTGTAATATATTAAAAATTATATATTTTATATATTAATATATTAAAATATAATTTTTAATATATTAATAATATTTTCATTTTATTAAAATGAGGTTATCTTGTCTATATATATACTTATATATAACGCACATATATCTTGTTAATGCTAATTTTCTATCAATTAGATAATAAAATAGGTGGGAGATTTAATAAATGAGACCCAGAGGAATTGTGGTTGAACATTTGGCATACCTGCATATAAGTATAAAAAGTGCAATTTCATTATTAAATAAAGATTACAATGAATTTTTTTTTTAATAATTTGCTCATGTCCCACTATACATCAATAATTCTCTTTATAATACAATTTAGACATAGTGAATCCTCTATAACTCCTTATTCTAATTATCTCTATTACTTAATTTAGAACTTTATATGATGTTAAACTAACTTTATTTCCTTCTTAAACTAACTTTATTTAACATCAACATATTTCCCTAGTTAATATCTATTTAACTATACTCCCATTAATCATATATTAAGTTTGGATTCAATCCCGTATTAAAATATGAATTTAATTCATCATTACAATCTGAAAATAATTTATGAATTTAGTTAGAAGTTACAAATAATAAATTCTGGAATTAATTTTAAATTTAACTAGTTGCTACAATATTCGTACCTCCTGTTTTTATTCATTGTAGGCAACGGATGTATGTTGAAGGTTAATTTCTCATTTACCCCAATATTATTTTGGATATAAAAATATATTACTTTGACATGCTTTTATAAAAATATCCGAATCACTCATAACCTCCACAGACAAAGTGTGTCTGATTTGAAATTATACTTTAAAATAGGAACTCATTAGCTATTTTTCCAACAAACTGTCACTAGCACTGACAATGACGACAATGCTGCCACGAGTCCTCACCATGCAGTAAGCCACCGCCGTGCGTTGACGCCACCACAGCTGCACGTCATCCCTGCTCAAAGCCGGACCACTCATTTACTTCGGTTTTGGCATGTAACTCAATCGCGGTACGCAGAGGGGAGAGTTTTGAACTTTTACATGCAAAAGACAAGAAGACTAAATGCATAGAAGCGAAGAACCAACACGCAATCGAAAGTTTGCTAAACCCCTTTTGATTTAATCTTTGTATCTTCTCTATCTTAGTCCATACGACACATATTATTTGATGATTCATCTCTTCGGGACAAAGAGTTAGTTGCTATACTAAAGGGGTTTGATGAAAGTAACGGACGTTAAACACGAGTGGTACTTATTAAGCAAGTTCCAGCTTAATTCATAAATTAAGACAGCGACAATTCTAAAAGAGAGCTTTGAATTGTCTAAGTGGAATATGTTCTAATTTTTTCTTGAGTTAATGAAGTGTTGGGGATGACCCCTTGATGTAATAAAGTTTTTCAAATTATGTTAAGATTCTCTAAGTACCTTTTTTTTAATATAATTTTCAGTTTTTAATAAATTTTAATTTAGAAATAACGTTCAACCAACCTATAAATTTAAAAATTTTTTTAAATCAGTAACATATTTAAATTTTTTAGATAAATATTATTCCATATATTTGCAAGAACGTATTTTTAAGATTCAATCAAATTTTAAATTAGGTAGGCATTCGATTTTCATCAAACCAAACTGAACTTGAATATGAAATTTATTTTAATTTTTAGTTTGATTTAGTTTGACTCAAAAAAATTAATTAAGTTAAGGAATTAAAAATTGATAGGATTAAACTCAAACCAAACATCAACCCAGATGATTATTTTAAATATAAAAAATTAAAAAAAATAAATTTAATAAGAAAACTTAATTTCACTCAAATATCAACTCAAACTGCATTTTGACTCGAAATTATAATACAAATCTCAATTGAGTTGAATTAAACAGTACTACTTTTTAAAATCTATTTACATTGAATTCTCAAAATTGAACATATTACAGCCCGAGCCGAAATTCATAAAAACTAAAACCAGATTCGAACGTCCACGGTCCACCCCGATTTTAAATGATACGTGTATATAAATTGTAACAATCCTTAATAAAAAGAATCAAAGCCAAGACTGTTAAAAAATTTAAAACAAGCGGGATAAATAAAAAAAAGGGCGCCGACAGACCTTCGTTTAGCGTCTCAGTGGGACCACCATTTTTTAACAACATCTGACTGGCCATGAAGAGGACACGTGGTCAGTAAGAAACACCCGGCAAAATATATGAATGATTTCACTTCTCATGCTGATTGCTGTGAGTTTTGTGGACCCTACTCACCATACCAGTTACAGCTGCCACACCGCCTTTTGGTGGTTGCTGATTTAAAAGCTCCTGTCTCTCAATCCTGTAGCATGACCATTTTACCCCTACAATCCTTTTTATATTACCTGTGGTTCGTTGTTAACCGTGCACGACACAATTTTGAAAATCACATACGGCCTTCCAAACTTCAAAGAGACTATTGCTTAATGACTTGTTCGCAATTGCATGCACTTCACTTCCCACGCGCCAGCTTACAGGAAAAACAAAAGGGGAATGTCAATTTGAAAACCATCATTTAAATACATGCATTTCATTTCAACATCTAAACCATTGAAAATTTAAATTCATATGTATTCAGGACTCACCTATGTTGCACTCTGTTGCAACATACCCCACTTTTACCTCCATTAAAAAATGGCGATAAATGTAAAATCATTGAATCTAATGGTTGATATTAATTAGTGGATAAATGAGATAGAATATTGCTAAAGAAACTGAATAAAATTATATTAAATAAGGATCTACACACATATAGATATTGACTCTATTTTGGGGTCATCATCAAAATCTTTTCTCTTAAGAAATTGCGATAATCTTCTTTTAAAAATAAAATTAGTTACACCTGCTGCAATAATAAAATTGCCATCGAATTCATATGGCTTACAGCCTAAATTGCAATATAAGTAAATCATCAAAATCTTTTTTCCTAAGAAATTACGATCATCTTTTTTTTTTTATTTCAATGTCTCTAGGTTAATTCTCAAATGATATCAATTACACCTGCTACAGTACAAAATTGCCATTGAATTCATACAACTTATAGCCGAAGTTGCAACATATGTGAATCAAGGAAATATTTTCCCCCCAAGAAATTGCAATCGTCTTCTTTCGATTTAGGTGTCTCTAGAGTAATTCTCATGTACAATTTGTTAAACCCTAATTTCTTTCTTTTTTTTTCATACATAAAGCATAGATATTCTTTTTCAAGTAAAATTTATCAAATGGGCGGTTCCTATTACATAAATACATAATCGGCTCAACAGTTGCCAATACATACATCATTTATCTATGAACTAATTTCAACCATTATATTTAATCACTTTACATCCAACAACATTTCTTCAATAGAGACAAAAAAAATATGGTATGTTGCAATAGCTACAACATAGGTGGATCCATATATTTATCGTGTTTTTCAAAGGCCTACTAGATTATCTCCAAAATATAATCTTACTCATATTTGGAGACAAATATTTGAATCCTATGAGGATTCAAACTTGTACCCTAACAAAGTTGAGGCCATGAGCATGGGGGCTGTAGATAATTTTTTTTTTGTGATTTCTATTTACATTTAGTAGATTTAACACTTTAAGAAACATAAAAGAACTCACAATTTAATCAATTTTTAACAATATTGGAATATAAATAATTAACAAGATTGTAAAAGAACCCAAATTAAAAAAGTAGTCAAGAACATTTTTATATTTATTTTTACTTTCTTTATAACTAATTTTCCAAGAAACTATGATTTTTTTTAACTTACAAAAGTAAGACAATAAATGTAATAATTTTCTTTATAGAGAACAGCACAAGAAATTTTATAATATTAAATAATTAAGGTTTCTTTTTTTAAGAGATAAAGAATTTATTTTTTTGAAAGAATTTATTTTTTAAAAAAATTAATAATGAATTAATCGTTAGATAATGCTATTGATTACAGCTCTTTAACATCAATATTATTAAATATAAAATTTCTATAAAAATTCTTAATTATAAGATAACTACTAATTAAAGAAAGGCATTGAAAATAGACTATCTTATTATAAATAACTTAAAAAATCTATTAATTTGATTATATCAAGTAAATGCAGAAAAAAATTCCTAACATATGAGGCCTAGGAAATCACAATGGGGTTTTCTGAATATATGGGTCATAGGCGGCTATCTAATTCTTTTTTACTTGAAATTACCCTTGGCTATAAGCCCACTATAAAGACTATAGATGACAAATAAATTTAGATTTGAAAAAATTAAGATCCATAATGAAAAATATAAATTTAAATGCACTTACATTTAGAAATTGGATATTTGGATCCGCATATCTTTTTAAAATAAATTAAATAAAAAATAAAATTTAGGCAATAAAAAATACAAACCATAAGCTAAAAACACATCACACATAAATATTCTAATACACTTGAGTAATCGTAGAGATTATTTTAGATTTCTTTAACATTAGAATGGTTACTTTTTATTTATTAAATAGTTAAAATAATGTAAATTTGTAAATAAATATTTTAAATATATAAGTTCAGACACTCAGAATATCTGTCCAAAATCATATGGATATTACTTGCCTCCAGATAGCAAAACCTCGATGCAGATTTAGATCTAAATAAAACTACATCTAGAATTTTCCCATCTCTAATTAGGACAAGGCCTAAGTTACTTTAAGTGAAACTTTTACGCTAATCTATTGTTGTACATAACTAAATTTATTTTAGTTATGTTATTATTGTATTAATTTAGAATCTTAGCACATTATTAATTATAATAATAATAGATTATAGCACAATAATAACAATTGAAAAAATGAGAATAGTAATTCTAACTCCTTTTTCTTAAATAAAAAAATTAAGCCTCAATGTTTCTCTATTATCGTTGTTAATTCTTTAATAAATATATATGATAATATTATAATTTTTATGATGATCAGGATAATAAATTAGTGGCATGAGTCATGCATGAAGTTTCCACATGATATTATGATGGACCACATCATTTTGCTGGGGAATTGTATAAATGGTGCCAAGATTGAGTTTTTTTTTTTTTTTCTCTCTCTATTCTATTTGTTTCATATGCAATTCTGTGCACACGTGTAAAGTATGATCTTTCAGCATTTTGACCAAAATAGAAGGGATCAAAGGAGCAATTGATTGCTATCCCAATCAAATCTAAGTGGTCTTTTGGCCTCTATATATATATATATATATATATATTTAAACTTTTTATACTTGACTTAAATATTCAAGTCATGACACTAGTAAATGATTACTAGATGCCTAGATCTTCAATGGTCTATAAAAATGTGAGTGTTAAGCCTACCAAATTTGGTACCCCATGCCATAATTGTAAAAAGTCATTTGCTACTGTATCATCAATGTGAGACAGCTGAATCTGATTGAATTAAAATATCTTATAGATTGTAGTATATTTTTTACTTTAAAATTATACAACATGAAATGTGTTACAAATTTAAATACATATATTTATAGTATAGTCTAAAAATCTATTGAGACCAAC
This sequence comes from Aegle marmelos, assembly GCA_030449875.1. Classification (NCBI taxonomy): domain Eukaryota; kingdom Viridiplantae; phylum Streptophyta; class Magnoliopsida; order Sapindales; family Rutaceae; genus Aegle; species Aegle marmelos. The sequence goes on from JASUUL010000143.1 coordinate 12,749,987, forward strand.
TCAAAATCATGCTTCCAATAATATTTAAGAAGAAATCTACCTCTATTTATATGTGTGGGAGAGAAAATGTTTGATGATACAAACCCACCCCCCAAGCTTTGATTGCAAATATGCTAGAAATAGAATAGGCTTTCACATTTTGCTGGAAGAAAAATTGATGTTTGTGTATCACACTCTGTGAACAGAGCGTGGGATATGCTTTTCCAAACATAAGAAAGTAGAGACCTAAAGGAAAGACATGCTATGGAATGTGAAACACAATGCCACATGCTTTGTCAAAAGCGATTCAGCAAGAGCATCGTCATCCATCTTGTACTTTTTTTTTTTTACACTTAGCTTATTTTAAAAGTTCAAAGGAACAAACAGCCTGTCTCTATACTAACTGCCATAATATAATGAATAATCTCCTTTTCTTCACTTTATTTATTTCAAACCAACCCTAGAAATGGAAAAGAGAATTTAAACAATAAAATAATGAAGTTCAACTTATTAAAAAACTAAGTAAACTTCATGAGAGAGCACTTCTTCTCTTTCACCAACCATCTTCTTAGCCTTTACATATTCAAGTTTATAGGATTTCTTCAAAAAAAATAGAATATATATTATTATTATTATTTTTGAGTCTTGACTTAGCCACTTTATTGGTTAGTGATGGAATCAATGTCAGTGAATAAATGGCTGCAAAGAGAGACCAGTCCCCATATGCTGAACCTGTCTGTAAGTACCCGCTCTCATATCTTTCTCATGTTTCTTTATTTCTTGTTAGTACTCTCTATTCTTATTTTTTTAGTTTCTTCCAATCTTTTTGGAACTAACTCTGCAACTTTATTGTTTTGTAGGTTCTTTTTTTTTTTTTCCAACACCCCAAATTATTAAGTATGAAAAAAATAAAAGAAATAATACAAAAAGGACTTCGCTGATATGGGTTTCTTGCTTCTTTGTTTTTCCATTATCTCTTAGTTAAGGAAAAAAGAATTTACATTGTGTGTTAAAAGATACCCATTTACATTTATGGCCTTGATAGTTTATGTTAGTTCATTGTTTCTATTTGTTTACATGTATGTGATTGTAAAATAGATTTTAATTTGATGATGGTATGAACAGTGAAAGAGAAGCATGATTGGTTTTGGCTATGTTTGAGAAGGTGTTGAGGGAATTAATTAACGAATAAATTCCAACTCTTGAATTGTTGGAGTTTATGGACTGGAACTTGAAACCAGCTTGGGGTTTTACTGAATTTGAGCAAGGAGCTATTCCTAACGTAGATGCAGTTGATGGGTCAAGTAGCAGGACAAAAGGGAATTTCTCAGTTGATTTGAAGCTGGGTCAGGTTAATAATTCAGCTGAAGATTCATTGAATAAGTATAAGGAGCCTGGTGCCTCAAAAATGGAGTCTCCTTCACCTTCAGGATCATCCAAGAGGGCCAGAGCAGCTAACAATGGAAGCCAGACTGCGTCATGTCTTGTTGATGGGTGTGACTCCGACCTTAGTAATTGTAGGGATTACCATCGGCGCCATAAGGTGTGTGAGCTCCACTCGAAGACGCCTCAGGTTTTGATTTGTGGGCAGAAGCAACGATTCTGTCAACAATGCAGCAGGTTTAATTTGTTGCATTGCATGCTAAATTTATTTGGGTTTTGCATTAGAAATGTGTAGTAATTTAGTGATTGTGACTATATCACTATAAAATGTTTCATCATATGTTTTTGCCACTTATCAAGGATTATAGCTGATTTTTGTGTTTGAACTTTGAATTGTTTGTATATTTGGAATTTTGCTGCTGTTGAACATTTTTGACTAATGGCCTTGATATTAGGCTCCTGATATAGGTATCTCATGCTTTTTGTCTAATGGGTTCATAAAGAACTGTCATGTTATGTTATGCATACAATGCAAAGATGAAATATCCAAGAAATGACGCTGCATCTATTCTAATTCTTGTAGCAGTATAGAAATCTTTTACACACACACACACACACACACTCTACTTCAGGTACCAAAAGGATTCTGGAAACGGTGGTCCAAGCTAATTTCTCTGCTAATTGTGTTTTGTTGTCCCTCTTCTTAAAAAGTTGAGCCCAAGAACATAAGAGGCTCTCTCATATACTTTGCAATCTTGTATCTGGGTGTACTCATATTCTTGAAATCTTGAGGGCTCTTTATATATTAATTTGCAATATCTTTTACTTTAACATGAAGAGGTAGCAACAATGCAAGTTAAAAGCAAAGTGAAGGGGCAGAACAGGGAATGACTTGAGGTAGTGGAAACTTTAGTTCTTCAGAAATACTATGATGATGACCGCACAGTCTGACATTTAATTGTTTCTGAAAATTGTAAACATAATGGCTTTAACTGCGAACTATTTCATTGTCAAGCAATCCACAAATACTCTATCAATTTGTCACATTTTTGCTAGATTTCATTGCCTGGAGGAGTTTGATGAAGGGAAGAGAAGCTGCAGGAAACGTCTTGATGGGCACAACAGAAGACGAAGGAAACCTCAGCCAGATCCCCTGTCACGTACTGGAACCTTTCTGTCCAATTACCAAGGTAAGCTTCAATCAAATGTTTAAGTAGATGCAATTTCAGCTCTGAAGCTGGAACGCACACTTGACACGTCAACTTCCATATTCACCAACTTGACTAGCTGTGATTTTCCACATCTCTTGAGAATGAAGAGCTACTCAGCTGAGTGGTTGATCATTACAGAGATGACAATCTACTAATCCTCAGAAGTGATTCTGAGAATTCCAGTATCTTCAATGCTCTCATTTCTTTTCTACGCAGATAACGTTTTTGATAATCAAAATAATAGATTTGGTTGCCTCTTAACTTGGGTGATTCTCTTAAAGTCTCCCTGGTGGCCCCTTAAAAACAAGCCTAAAATGGCAATGCTTCTTCACTTGGAAATAGCTAACACTTAGTGAAATACTCCTGGTGTTTATGAATCTAACGATCTGGAAACCTGTATGAATGTCAGGGATTAAAGTATTTTAAATCAAATTTTTTCTTCACATTTGGCGTCAAAATGCATATTGTAGCTATGTAAATTATACCCCGAACTGTTTGCTTCTTTTTTTCACAGCATCATGTGATTACTTAATTAGGCCTTAAGTTTGTGTATTCCTCCGAATTTTTTTGGAGAGACTTGATAACAATTCCAATCGACAATGATTATAGTTTTTTCCTTCCAAATTACAGGTGTTTGTCATTTTTCTTTTCAGGTGCCTCATTATTACCTTTCCCTAGTTCACATGTGTATCCGTCTGCAACTGTGGTGAAACCCACCTGGACTGGAGTTCTCAATACTGAAGCAGATGCAGGGCGCTACAGCGAGCGTCATCGTCTAAACTTGCCTGACGAACAGAACCTATTTCTTGGATCCGCTTCAAGCAGCTACAAAGCAGGGAAGCAATTCACATTCCTGCATGGCGATAACCCCGCTTTTAACAGTCAAACATCTTCTGAAGCTTCCGTCAGCCAGCCGCTTCTTGGCATTGCTAATTTGTCAGACCGAAGTGGGGCAAGCCACAATGTATTCCATGACAGGTCAACCACTCAAGACTCAGATTGTGCTCTCTCTCTTCTGTCATCACCAACAACACTGACATCTGGTATCAGTTTGAGCCAAATGATGCCGCCTAGTTCAATGCCGCTGGTGCGGTCCTTAGGCACAAGCCTGCATAATCACAGTGTAGAGCCCATGGAATCTGTTCTGGTATCCAGTGATCAGGATGATAATGTTCATTGCCCTGGAGTGTTTCATGTGGGATATGATGGGTCAGCAGCCGGTGATGCCCCTCAAACAATTCCCTTTCATTGGGAGTAGTAAGTCACTAAGAGGTTGTTATCTTTCCATAAAATAATTCTGGATTCTCTTCTTGAAAATCCTGCTGCAATGAACTTATTCCCAAGACTAGAATGTTGGTTTGTTGTTAATGTTTCCTTTCATCAAGCTTACCAACTTGAAATAAATTTCTTGATTTGAAAAAGTCCATATGATTTTGATTTATAACTTTATGAGATTGTCTTTCCAGAATGTAGCTTGTGCATAATGTAACATGTGGTCTTGAGATTTTAATTTACAAATTGAACTGTAAATGCTTATGACAAGCACAGTGAGAGTTTTTCAGAAGGGAGATCTTCAGAGTTTGATCAAATCTCCCCTTTCAGCATTAGGGGCTTCTGCTTGTTTTGGTGCCAATTATGTGTATATATGATTAAAAATAATAAAATTTTGAAGATTACATGATTATGATAATTTGTTGGAGTGAAGTGAAAAAGTACCTTCTTCCTTTTTTCATTAAAAGCAATTCAATTTAGCACTTTTTTCAAATTTCACGCAACACTTCAAAGATTTCTTCAACCGCCTTACTCTTTATATGCTGAATTATAATTAAATTTATAGGCATCATAATATTTTCTTTGCAAGATTTGTGGTATTGTTATTTTATAGCTTTGTTTGGGGTTCTAATTTTTAAACTTGTGAAATTTCGGATTTCTTAACTTCTTGTCTTCTACACAAGAATTTTGATAAAATTAATAAATGTTATGAATTTAAGGATGAATTCAAGGATGAATTCGTAAGACAGCTAAATAAATAGGCTTTATGCAAATAATATAAAGTCAACAAGAGGGCTTGGATGGTATTATCTCTGAGAATTGAATTCAAACAATTCATGTAATCTATACAAGTGAAGGGGCTGCCTTATTATAATCAGATCATTTGTATTTTGAGCTATTGAATTTAATTTTGTTACATTACCTATGATTTTATATCATCTAGCTTGATTCTATTATGACGAATAATCACGTCGTATTTGATAAAACAAATGTAAGTTAAATAATCTCATCACATTTTATAACTCAAATGCATTATGTTATGACGAATAATCATATCTGACATCACATTTGATAAGTTGCACTCTCATCCTTTGATAGCCAGAATGCAGCTAATGTATGCTAGGAACAACCGTACAAGTCAGAAAATCACCAAGCATTTTACCGACATGTCATTTTTTGTTAGACGACGAGACAATGATTTATTCAGAAAATAACCGACATTGTCGTTCGGCTTCATATCTTATATTTAAATCCTCCTTCGACATTTACAACAGTAAATACTGTGACCACACTGTTTTAACACCATATCATCCATTCTTGTTTATTGATTTTATTTCTTTAAACTAATAAGACTTTTTTCTTTTTCAAGAAAAAAGAAGCTTATTTGTAAATTGGGTTGGTTGGAAATGAAAAGGTAAAAATTTTAATTGCTTAAGAACAGAAATAAATCTCTCTTAGCTTAAAAGCGTCCAAGTGCATAAGAAAATGGCAAATCGCTAAGTATGGGTGCTGGGCCGATACACAATCAAGAGAAAACAACGAGAAATATAAATATACAGTAGTTGGTTTGAGAAAACACCAAGAGTCAATGAATTCAAGAATCCAAGTCCAGATACACATTATTAAAGATAAGGAAAAGAATCCACGACTCCATTAATGGCCTTAATTGCTGAAGTAACCCCTGTAGGATTATGCAAAAAGAGCAATAACTCCTCCATCTCATATTGAAAATGCTATAAAACAGCATCATGGTCACTCCCATTTTGATGCCAACGAAAGGAAAGCACAACGGAAAACAAAATAATGGTTGGTGGTTCAGCTGCTTTGGAGAATGAAGATCTTCTTCAACACATACTTTCAAGATTACCAGCATTATCATTTGCATCAGCTGCATGCGTTAACAAATCTTGGAACAAACTTTGTAATCAGATTCTCTCAAAGCCAAAGCTTGCATCTGCTCTCTCTCTTTCCCCTTCTCTTCATGTAAGTTTTGTACTTGGCTTTTCCTTTTCTCCATATTTCTTTTTAACTTTATTTTTGTCCATGTTATGATTGCATATATACATATATTTATAATAGGTTGCAGTAGCAGAGGTTCTTGATAAGGTTCTCTCAAAGCCAATTCGCCCAAACTTTGCAATTGCTTCCGTTGGCATGCAGTCTAAATTGGCAGCCACTCACCAACTTGTACGCATTTTATTTTTTGCTCAATCTTTTGTTCATCTTTACATAAAGTTCTTCTGTTTTTTGATTAATTAATTGCTTTAATCACAAATGCAGATAACAGCAAGATTAGGATCTAGAACCCCCGTCATTACTAATGCTGTTACTGGGATTATTGGGTTAGATGCTCATTTGGACGAAATATGTGAGGTTTGTATGCATCATCAATCTATAAAATTCATTTATGTCTTTGAATCATTGGTTAAATTGATGTAGGAAATTAATGGTTATTTTTTCCTTATGAAAATGTCATTTTAGGTAAAATGGACGTTACTTGAAGATAATCTTTTTACTGATTTTGATCACTGCTGTGGAATCGTCTTGATTGTTGGATATGTACCTGGACTTAAGGTCGAGACCATCCCGCTACTACGATCAAAGGAGGTAATAAATCCCCATCTTGTTTCGCATAGATTGTGCATATGCAAGGTGCAAAAATGTTTTGTGTGACATCTTTTTGGTTCTTTTGGGGTTTCCATTTCAGGAACCTGAATTTACCATGGTTGATAAGTTTCTGATGGATATCAGGCACTATTCAGCCTCCGTTTCAGGGTGCTCATCCCCTAATGGGATCATTTTGTTTGGAGTAAGTAATTAGTCGTGAGCCAGTTTTTCGTTTGTTTTCATTTAAAGAATATCCATCTTATGATGTATCTTATGATTATGTTATAGGATCAAAATGTTGATATCAAACCAATTCTTGCAGAGATGGGTGAGCATTATCGGAATCTGGTCATATAAACAATTTTTTTTTTTGGCTTTTTTTGATTCCATATTTGAATCAAGAAACTTATATATCAATTAATTTCTAGTTAAGGTTGATGTTTTAACATCACCTTATAGCTTGTGACCTCTTGAATTTGTTAGATTATGGCTTGCCTGAGGAAACAGTCATTGTGGGTGATGCGACTAGCTGCTTTTTGTTTAAAACTGGGGAAAATTCTCAGAATTACAATGGGGCTTTGTACTTCTTTGATGCTGTTGCTCTAGTATTTTCAAGGGACAGCAACAATGCAAATGGTACTTAAATCATTTTTCTAAATCAATTACTGGTTTTGTACATAGTACTCATTTTCTTCATCACTTCTACACGATATTTAGTTAATGTTTAATAATTTTGTTTCCTACAACTTGTTGATTGAGCAGTTCCAGAAGTTCAATTTGACGTTACAATGTCAACTGGTGTATTACCATTTGGTCCTGAACTCAAGGCTGTTTCAGTAAAGGAGCATAATGCAGATTGTTCACTGTTGACTGCTAGAATGGAAGGATATGACGGACTTCTACACGGCGAAGAAATTTTAGAAGACATTAAAGAACATGTACATCAGTCCCAAAAGCTAGTCCTTTTCAATTTGGTTCAACTTGTTTATGCCTGGATTCAGAGGTGCTCTTTTGCAGATTGATGATAAGTATCCTTACTTATACATTGGGGTCATACATCAAAGAGGGTCACTGCAGTTTGGATCAAGATCATATATGTCATTGTACGAAGTTTTGGGGTAAGACATGTGACCTCTATGTTTTCAAAAGGAATGCCTGTGTAATGTTTGTAAAACTTTTGCCCGTTTCCTTTGGCTGCGGTTTTGAACAGAGCAGAGGATCAGTTCTTTATTGTGAATGGAGTTGGCATCAAACCTGGCGATTCTTTCATATTCTACCACTCTGATTCTGATACTGCATCATCATCTAGCATCGATGTCATGGATGGCCTCAGACTTCTGAATGCATCATCTTCTTGTGGCACAATTGGCAGCAATGTTGCCAAGGCTAACAAGGAAGTGTTTGGAGGCTTAATCTTCTCTTGCTTTTCTCGTAGTGTGCCACTCTCCGACGATGAGGACGACGACGACAACATTTACTTTGAAAGCTATCCATTCTGCAGGAATTTCCCTGAAACCCCACTTGCAGGAATATTTTGTTATGGAGAAATTGGACGCGGCCGCGGCTTAACAAGATTAAGTAATCAAGAAGAAGAAGATTGCTCAATCTCCGGTCGATGCCTTTTGCATCATTACAGCACCGTTTATTTGGTCATGTCATACTCTACACCACCTTCATTGCATTAGCTGTTTGATTTACTTAGTAATATCAAACAAAACTTGGGTTGGATCCATATACGAAACTCGGGTTATTAATTCATGATTTTGGCAAATTTGTGGTTTTTGTTTTTAATAATTTCTCTTAAAAATGTACTGGTTTAATTAGTATGCATAATTGTCTATGTAGTTAAAGTATAAATTTTGTGAGAGAGAGTCATATGAATTTAACCCTGAAACAGAGGCATGAATCAAAGACATTAATTAGTAGAGCTTAATTTCTTCCATAACTACTTGTTTTCATTTTCTGTTCCGCTCTATTTTTATTCATCTTTCGTGCAGTCTGTTTAAAATTATGATTTGAAACGTTCGAGAAAATTAATAGTAATATTTTGAAGGGCAAAACTATGTGCCACATGGGTTTGGCACCTTTTTTTTTCAGTTTTTTTTTCTTTTACTGTCCTATTATTCGTTATAAAAAAAAATTAAAGACTTTTAAATTTTCACACATTAGTCTTGTATCTATAAATTTTCAATTACAGTGATGCTTCTAGGAGCCATGATTTGTCTTGCAAGCACCTTTCCAAGACGTGGAATGAAAAAAATACTCCAACATCGCTGACTTCTCAATTTGGGCAGTATAATGTTAGAACAAGAAATCTTTTGGTGAAAACTATCACATATAATTAAGTAATATTCATATTGTATCACTATGTATGAAAAAAATATATGAAAGTGTACATGAATTTATAGTACTTAATTGCTCTATATAGTTATGGGTTTGACTTTTTAGATCAATACGCTCTCTTGGAAAATATTTTAATTTTCTTTATGTTCTTTCTCTAATGATATGAAATATATATATATATATAAAAAGATATATGTGACCTAGGGATCATAACCACTTATATAGATAATTTTTCCTATTGTCGTTAGATACTTCTATTTCAGCTCATCACAAAAATATAAATTACCCTTGAGTACGCATTAAATACCTACATCCTATCAAATTAACATCCATATTATTAAAAATTTTAATACCTACATCCTAAATATCTAAATATCTACATCCTATCAAATTAACATCCATATTACTAAAAATTTTAATAGATCACTTTTAATATGGCTTAACCCTATATGAAAGTTCACAATATATAATTATTCACATATAAGTCTAATATTGGATGAAAGATTCAATAATGTTAGATTAAAAATCTAACAATTTTGCACTTGGGTTATATGTGTAACTTTATAACTATGCTTTGTTAAAAAAAAAAAAATTATGAGGCTCAATCTTACTATCATTACCAAAATATATTTATAATAAATTCGATTTATTAAACATACTAACATAGGATCAAAGTAAATTTTGTTACAACTATTATAACTTAACTCATCAATAGTTATTATGCCAATACAACGAAATGACATGGATCACAATGTGAATGTGTAGCATAAAAATTTTATACACTATGATGTGAACATGCCTATTTTCAATTGATCTACTTTAAACTTTAGCGAGTTCAAATCCCACTAAAATTAAAGTGTGAATAAATCAAAATTTATTTATATAAAAAATAACTAAAACTTTATTTTTGTAGAAAATAACTAAAACTTTATTTCTGTAGAAAATAACTTTAAATATTCATATACCAATATAACTGAAAATATCCATAAACAACTGTCCACTCTAAACTTTTTCTTTAACGATTAAGAACTTGATGTTTACATACTTCGAATTTGTTAAGCTCCTGTTATTATTCGAATACAACGCTGTTGACTTATTGTCACAAAATAATGAGTAGTTGATTAACATCATTTACTATATGCAGCCTGTTACAAATATTCGTAGTCATACTTCGTGGTTGGATGTATCATAACATATTATGTGTAATATCTTAATTCTCTTAAGGGTATTTTAAGTGCTTTTAGTTTTTAATGATATCTTTTATTATAGTATAAGTAGAATAATATGTCTTTCCCATTATGAGAGAGAGATTGGTGGAGGAAAAAAATAATAAAAAAAGAGAGAGAAAGAGATAGAGAGAAAAGAGAGAAAAAAAAAAAACAAAAAGAGAAGAAGAAAGTCTTTTTCTTAATTATGTGGTAGGCAACACATGGGGTCAAGTTGTATTATTTGAATTGGATATTTTTGGAAGAAGTTTTGGAGATAAGTTTTAATTCTTGGTTATCCTTATTAATTCGTTATGGAAAAATATGATTAAATATTTGCAATAGAAGTAGAAATCTAAGATTTTACAGAAAATATACTAACAATGTATTATTTCAAAAATTATAATAAATTGTAAAAATTGATTTTGATTCTGATTTTTGGATATGATAAATTAGACATCGTCTGGAATGTTTTGAAACTTGTTCAAACTAATTGGATAAGACTTCAATTAATTATGATTTTTCAAACTTAAGTTTACAAACCTAGAAATTTCTGATTTCAACAAAGAACATGAATTATGAAATTATTTTTACCATAGCTAAATGTCTAAAAATTATGAAATTTAGAGCAACGATTTTTATATATGTCTAATTTAATTCTGTAAATTTTCATGATCTTATGATAAAATAATAAATTATCTTGTATTTTTAAAGTAAGTATGTTCAAAATAAAAAATTGTTTAACAGTATTGATGATATCTGGAATGTAAATTACTTTTAATATTTTTTGAAGGAATTAAGTTATAAATTTTTATCAATGAATTTTTAGTATTTTAGTATATGGCCTGTAAAATTTGAGATTTTTCTAATAAGGGAATAATTTATTAAAAATCAGAGAGCATTAACTATTCTGTTTTGAAAACTGAATATTTTGGACATTTAAGGTTGAGTTTATGAGCTATTTAAAGTAAAATATTTGATGACGTTGGAATTTATAATTAGGACTTGATTTTATCTTATGAGGATTATATTAATGATTTAAGATCAATGATATCTATATGTATTTGTTTCATAAAGATACCAAAAGGTAAGTAAGCTAGATTTCAAAATGAATGACAATAAATAATAAGTATATATTTGACTTATTTGAAAAGCCTATTTTTGATATTTATATATATGGATTTATATGATTCTACCTATATGTTTATATGATGTGTTATTGTGTATGTGATTATGTATATTAGCATATTTTGTGTGAGGGCTTATTAGCGTAAGCATGAAATTCCATTAAGTTTTCTACGAATGAAAAAAATGAATTTTAGCAAGTGAAATTTCTGCTTTATGAGATTTTACAATAGGGATCACTTCTTAAGACTATATAGGAGCTACCTCTCAAGGGCTGACTTGCAACAAAGTGCCACACATGATGGAAAGTACCACACATATTGCAAAGTATCACATTGTAACATATGTATTTTATGAAAAGAAAAGGTGAATGTTTGAAAGCGATAGGAAGAGATTTTGATGAATTTGTTTTATAATATTTCCAAAAGATTATGGCATATCATCCTTTTGCATTATGTATAAATATATGTGTATTTTGGTATAAGAAAAACTAGTTTGCTTACTGAGTTTTGTACTTATTATAGTTTATTGTGATTCAGTTTTCAGAAGTTAACATTGATTTGTGATGAGCAAGAAGGACTTAAAATTGAGGATAATAAATGGTTTGGACAAACTATTAAATTATTTTGCTACTTATTATATTTGAGACTTGAATCATTATAAGATATTAAGAGTTATTAAATTTATATATGGGTTGTGAGAAATTTGCACTTGGAAATTAGGCTGGGGTGCTACACTATTAACTTGCTACTATCATAGAAGAGGCTTAAGAGATTGTTTATCACTTAACATAACACTTTTCCAGGAAATAGCACCCCCAACCAGCTAATAGATGTAATCCCTGAGTAGATTTCATATTATCTTGACATCTAACAAAATCAGAGTTAGTATATCTAATGATCTCAAGTTTATTCAGCCTCCAATATGAGGTATAGTCTTATATTCTCTATAAGTACTGCGTGACCTTTTGACTGCTTTCTAATAGTCTATGTTTAGATTACTTAAACACATGCCTAGCATTTTAATATCATATGCAATATCCATTTGTGTTCAAACTTGAACATACATGAAACTTCGACTATTGACAAATAAGGAATCTTTTGCATTTCTTTCCTTTTGAAATCATTCTTAGAGTACTAATTGAGACTAAATTTGTCTCTCTTAGTAATAAGAGTGTCACCTCATTTCCAATCTAATATGTCATATCTTTTGAGAACCATTTAATATAATTCTTTTATCATAATCTAAGAATAGCCTATAAGCAACCTCGATACACCATTTGATATAGCTCATTAGGATCTTTCATCTTAAAATTCTTAACTAGAATCACTTTATATCACGCAATAAGGTCATATCACTATTGGTAAGTAAAATGTCATTAACATATAAAAATCGAAATATATACTTGCTCCTATATAACTTATGACAAATACAATTATCGACCAAATTCATATTAAAACTGAATGAGATAATCACTTGATGAAATTTGAAATACTATTACTGAGTTGCTTGTTTGAGTCTATGGATAGATTTATTAAGTTTGCAAAGCATATTCTAAGGTTTTTTTGCTGCACCATATAGGTTGTCTTATCAATGTCACTATTAAAAATCAAGATGAACATGATAATTAATGCCATTATGATCCAAAAAGAATTTTTCATATAAATCAGAGAGAAAGTTTCTTTATAGTTGATGTTTTTTTTTTCATAAAGCTTTTACGATGAGATGCACTTTGTATCTATCCATATTGCATTTTGAATCCTCTTGCTTTTAAATATCTATTTGCAACTAATAAGTTTCGTAACTTCTAATAATGAGACTAGATCCTATAAGTCATTGTTCTTTATAGACTTCATCTCTTCATTCATAGCATTAATCCATTTATGAGAGTTAGAACTTTGTATGGCTTGACAAAAATTGATTGGATTATCTTCTATCACTCTAGTGTCTACCTCACGTTATTAGAGAAATGCAATATAGTCTCCTAACACTGCTTTTCTGTAAGAAAATATCTTGTCTCATCTTTTAGCAATACCATTTATAAGGGATGAACCTAGCATAGTGTATTATAGGGCAATACTATATTCTTCAAGAAACTTAGCAAATGGTCATGGACATTATTCACCTAAATCATCGTAACTACTATAGTATTTACTACTATGGTTAGATTTGACACTTTTAATCTTTTTACTGAGTTAGTTTTTAACTCTAGCATTAAAATTTTTTAACATATCCAAAGACTATGACTTTTCATAGATGAGAGATATGTAGTCATATCTAAAAAAAGCATTTATGAATTCATAAAATATATTGACTATTCTAAGCAATTATAGGGAATGACTCACAAATATCTTTATGTATGAGTTCAAAGATATCCAAAGTCCAATTGGCCTCAAATCTCCTCTTGTTAGTTTATTTTCTCTTAATACAGTTAACACAAATATCAAACTTTGTAAAATTCAAGGTCTCAAGAATTTGATCTGACATAAGTTTCTCTATTCTCCATCTAGAGATTTAACTTAATCTCATGTGTCATAATGCAACCGAATTCTCATTAGTTAATTTTCTTTTTAAACTCATGTACTTAATTTTAAGGATTCATTAAATGAAGTAATCGTATTAAACATATAAAGATTATCATTGTTTGACAAATAATTGAAAACAACTAGTTTTGAATTATGAAACAAATAGAATTTTTCATTTTCAAATGAACATGAAGAATTAGATTTATCCAAAGCGAAAATAAAAATCATCTAAAAGAAGGAACAATGAATATTTTATTAAGACCCAAATAAAATCTAGTCTTTGATAAAATTTAAAATTTGTAATTTCTTAAACTTGAACGTCCTTATCATTGCTTACATAGATGTATCTTTCATTATCATTGAGCTTTCAACACTTCAAGAGTATAGACACACTTGTATCAGTGGTTACACTAAAATCTATCCGTTATGTGTTTCGAGGTAGCAATATTTAACCTTAAGACAAACTAAACCACATCTTTCAAATTTGTAAAAGAAACAACTAATACCTTTAGAATTAGTTAGTTTCTTTCATTATTTCTTTTGAGGTGTTGTATTTATAGTTTCCTTATCTTCTTTCTTTTAGTGCCTTTGTCATTGCCTTTATTCCTTACTAAAATTAAATTTGTTGAAAGCCTATTTTTGCTTTTTCATCATTGGCAAACCTTTATTCAATTTCTGTAAGGAACTTGATAACTCTATGAAATAAGAGTTATCATGGTACTTATAGACTTAAACTAATATTACTTTAATAATAAATGATGTATTTTTATTGTATTTCTAGTTACATCTTACATGAGCATATATTTAAACTTAAATTTAATAAATTGATTGTGTTTTCCATTACTTGGTGCTTTGAATATGTGCGTTATTATAAGTGACTAAAGAGATAAAATTTTAAGAATGGAATGATGTAGTAATGATTTATTGGTGAATTAAAATAAGTTTGAATTGGAAAAGATGCTACACTTATTGCTGCAGCAATCAGGGAGCAACTGTAGATAGGACTTCACATGTTTTAATTGATAAAGAAGTGACAGATGGTATAAAAAGTTATGTGATCTTAGATTTCTAAGTAAAGACATGTGGTTGCATGCTTTTGGTTGCCCTAATTCCAAGATATAAAAGAGTGCACATGAAAGAAAAAAAGAGAAAGCCATCATAAAAAAATAAATTGAGAAAAAAATAGAGAATAAGAGAAATTTGAGGGCTACAATAAGGGATTCAAGAATAAAAAAGTAGAAAAATAGCTAACACTTAGTGGAACTCAATTCTTTACCTTTGTTCTTTTGTTTTTATTTTATTATAGGAATGTATTTGATAACAAAAATGAGTTTTGTTACTATTTTTTTATATATCATAAACTAAACTTGATGTAGTTGGGTGTTAAATAAACTTAATGGTTATTTGATTGATATATATGTGTTGCGCAGAGTTTGTTGTAGTATTTTATCTTGATTTTATTTATTGCAAGTTTCTATATCAGTGACTACTCATTTAATGGGTACTAGTTAAGAAAGAACCTAAAAAATATTTGACGTAGGAGAATAAGTTAAGAAAATACATGGTTTTAGATTAAGTTTCCTAAGTTAAGTTAATCTCTATTTAAATAGGGCTATACCTAATCTAAGATTAATAAAGAACTAGACACATGGATTCACTTTATAGGGCATTTGAAATGTAAAAAGCATAATGTTATATATAATATTAGCATAACAACTAGCCATTGTTAGGTTACATTTACATATAAGATATCCCACATGCGACAGTTGAGGATGCATGAGGGATGTTATCCCATGCTGTAGTAAATATTGTAGTAATAGTTCCTTAATTGAGGAATAATTAATACCATTAAGTGAATTTAAGCATTCAACTACCCTTTTGTCATTGAAGTAATCTTTTTGTCTGACTTTAGTTTTCTTTCTAATTGGATTCCATTTATTGCATTCTTAGTTTCCTTGGATTATTAATTTCATAATTTATTTTGTTTAAGTTAGCTTGCTAAGATTACAAAGTAGAATTGCTGTAGCAAATTCTATAATATCAATCCTCATGGAGACGATCTTGAATACTTATCATTATATTACTTATTGTGTCATTTGCATATTAGCACCTATAACAATAAGCAACCAACAAAACTCTTTAGTTGTGATTGTCTTTTCAGACATTAAGCTCCTAAATGGTTCTGTAATTGTATTTTTTTGTAATCACGATGCAATGTGATTTAATCTTTTCCATCCATTATTTTATTTTTATTATCAAGGATACTCTTATTTGTAAGAGATAGGAGAGAATTAACCCTTAATAAAAGGATTAAATCTATGACCACGATAAACTATTAAGAGGTTTTCTTGCCATGATTTTAAGTTAGAGCCATTTAGCATAAGAATAGGGTTGATGTTGGCAGTAATATTCACAACAAGCATAATTAAATAGAAAACAACAAGCAAATAAAACAGACTCATACAAGTCTCAAAATGAAAAATAAGTTCAAATAAAGGTAAATCCTTCTCAAGATATCTGACAATCTATTAATATTTTATTTTTAGATAAAATATTAACTTGTAAGTGATATTTTAGTGTAGCAAAAATAAGATTATGTCAAATAATAAATCTTCCTTTGAGTTGATTTATTATTCACGTGTAAAATTGAATAATCATTACGTGTCAAATATGGATTTTTCTTTGGGCCAATCGATATTTATATAAATTTTATACATCCGATAATTTATAATTCAAAACAAATTAATTTTCATAAAAGAGATTGCTCTAGTGACATGTTTCTTTGATTAATTCATTTCAAAATACATATTACCATACCAATACCTAAATTTAAAAATATATTAAAAATAATCCTTAAAATTTAGGTCAAAATTCAGTCAAAATAAATAGTTAAAGCCAATAGTCAATTATTGACTGGTCAACCATTATCCAAGTTGGGACTAGATTGGTTCAAGTTGATCTGAATCTGATCTTAAAGGAACCTTAAATCACCAACACCTTTTTTTAATCATTTATCTTCATGTGTTAAACCTTAACAAATTTATTTTAGTCTATTTGGCTCAATCTCTATTGGACCTAAAACTGAATTTTATTAAGGCTAAACAAATTTAACACTAAAATAAGAATCTTATTAACTGTTTTACCCTAAAAGAATTTTTTTTATAATATCTTAGGAACCTTCAAGATATAAAACATCAAGTCCTAATTTCATAATTTTTTTTCATTTTCTTGCCTTAGGCGGTGACCCTTAACTAAGATCTCACGTGTCATGACCATGACTGGCTCTCTAAGTTGCGTGTTGCTTGGCTGAAGCTATCCATTTTCCTTTTTTTTTGGGCTCACTGATTGCGGCTACCATTGTTGCTTTTCCATAGCCTACCGTAACATGGTGGCCACGCTCAGCCTGCAACCTCAATGCCTGCAGCTACCATTGCCATTGGTCATAAGACTTTAGGTTCAATTTTGTTTTAAACTTTAACTCTAATCTTTTTTAATTTTTTAACTCAATTTTCCAAAAAAATGTTTCGTTGATTTTGAGTTTGTTTTGCTTAGTACCAAAGTCAACCTAAATTTTGATTAAGGAATTATTAGATTCAAGAACACCAACAATTATTTAATCCTTATGTTGTTCTCAAACTCAATAATTTTAATAATTTTAGTACTATTAAATTCGAGAACACCGAAGATTTAAGTATTATTTGAAAATAAATTTGATTCTCAATGATTCTACATAAAGAGCCTTCGATACTACTTGTTAGAACAAGAAATCCTTTGGTAAAGGCTATTATACATAATTTAGGAATATTTATATTATATTACCAAGAATTAATAACAAAATATCCAAAGGCGTACCTGAATCAATAGTGTTTAATTATTCTCTAAAGTTGTATGGTTGGCCTTTTAGATTAACATATTTTTTTTTAAAGAATCTTTTAATTTTATCTGTACTTTTTCTTTAATGATGGGATGCGAAAAAGAATAAAAGGATATGTTTAACCTAGGGACTATGATTACTTATATAGATTTTTTTTTATTGTCTTTTGGTATTCTTATTTCAGTCCATCATAGAATTCTTTAAGTCTTTACACATTAAAGCCTCACCTTATCAAATACATTAAAGTCTATGTTACCAAAAATTTTAATAGATCATTTTTAATTGGGTTTAACCCTATATAATGGTCCGCAATACATAATTTGAAATGCTAGTTATGCAACCTAAGAGGGGGGTGAATTGGATTTTTAAAATTTAATCTAAGCAAACCACACAATAATTTAATCTATTGCCCTAACAAAATAAAAAACAATAAGTCTGTTAAAGTGCAATAATAAAAGAATAAGGGAAGAAAAATCAAACACGAGTATTTTTACGTGGTTCGGCAATCCTCGCCTACGTCCATGCCTCCAAGCTAACCAAGCTTGAGGATTTCATTAATCAGACCTCCACAAGGCTTTATGTTCTTTACAAGTGATTTTAAGGTGTCAATAAATTTTTACACTCAAGAGATTATCCTCTAATCTCTTCACTCAAGTGTTTCCCACACTTAAACAATCACAAAGTTTACAATGAATTTGAAAAATACAATAAATACTTTCTATCTAGAGTTGATATATAAATAATAGCTCAATGAAGATTTAATCTATGAAGATTTGCAAATTAGAAGCTCAATGAATGATGTGTGAGCTTGTTTTTAGTTGTTCAAGAGGTTAAAAATGAGTTTGATTTGGGTTTATATAGTTTAAACTTAAAAAATAGCCGTTATAGGCAAATTTCAGTGCCGAAACAGCTAACCTCTTCCCTCAAGCAGTTAGCACTTGCTACAATGAAGTTACCGTTAAATTTTGAAATTGCTAAGTAATACTGTTCATGAAATTATAATTTTATCCAAAACTTTTATTAATTATACAATAGCCTAAAAACTTATAAATCTTTATAGATAGGTCCATTTTCGAAATTGTTTCACTTTGCTACAGTACCACTGTTCATAAAATTATAACTTTACCTAATATAATTTTATAATTGTACTATAGATCAAAATATTAAAATCTTTGCGAACAAGTGTAATTTCAAAATTTTTAAAAACTATTTCTCATTCCCACAACTTTTTAAAATTATGATAGGATTAAAAATATTTCTGATTTTGTAAACAAACCTAAATTCATATTTAAAACATTACTTATTAAAATAAAAAATTATAAAACTTTTTCACTTTAATCCATTTTTAGAAAATCAATTATTTTGCATGAAATACTTGATTTATGATCAAAACTTTAGATTAATGAATTAAAATCTTGAGCTTCATAAATTGCTAAATTAAGCATAAATTAAATCGTACCGGCTGTATAAAATTTATCATAATCAAAAGTCTGTTGCGCTCTAAACTTTGTTCTTGATTGAGCCGTTGTCCATTGATTGTCTTGAAGTTGATTTCACTTGCATAAATAATATCCTTCAAAAGTTTATTGAAAATGTAAAATATATTATTAATTTAAAATAATTAAGATACATATTTATTATCATTAAAATTACATTATGTGTAACCTTTAAGCTAACATAATTATTTAAATTTAAGCTCAATGTTGGATTAAAGATCCAAGAATGCTAGATTAAAAACCCACATATAAGTTTTTTTTTGCTATTATAATATATATAGAGAAGGCAATACATAATTTACTAGAATTGAAGAAAAATCCATTTCACTACCATATTAAGAAAGAAAAAAGCAAATTGTTCATGGCCATGATGCTATTGTCCTGCGCTCATCCATTAATCTTACAAGAATTTAACACAAAAAATATACCCTACAAAAGAAATGCCTTTCGCGACGACTTTTGTGATGGTAAAATAAGCCTTCGCAATTGTTACTTACAAAACACAAGCACGCAACCCACTTATAACTTTGTTGGGTTAAACAAAATTTCAGCCCAAATTCGTTCGAAAACACATTTGACTTCACGTCACAAAACAAAATAAAATAAAAAAGCTTATTAAAAAGAAGAAAAGAAAAAGTGTTGGTAGCCT
This sequence comes from Aegle marmelos, assembly GCA_030449875.1. Lineage (NCBI taxonomy): Eukaryota > Viridiplantae > Streptophyta > Magnoliopsida > Sapindales > Rutaceae > Aegle > Aegle marmelos. The sequence continues at coordinate 12,769,656 of JASUUL010000143.1, forward strand.
ACTGCAAAGACAGAGAGCACACTCTATGGCATGTGCTTTCTCTGGTTCTTGCCTTTTTGTAAGTTTATTCAATTTAAATTTATTTCTCCTTCTTTCTAGATTTAATTATTATTTTTGAAATGTAAAAAAGCTTATTGTTGGAATTGTAAAGATCCAAGCTGAATTGATTCTCCAAGCTGAATTAATTCTTAAAATTTAATAGAGAAAAAAACTAGTGCCTAATTCATCTCCGCTCTTTGTTCTCATTTGCTATAGGATCCATTGTTTCTTCATTTACGACACACAGGTGATAGAACTTATCTAATATTTTGTAATTTATCCTTGTTATTTTCATTTTTTTCTAATTACTACTCTATTTTGAGTTCATGTATTGATGATATTTAAGCTAGATCTGGCTATATTTTCATTGATTATTGTTAGCTTATTTAGAGTAAACATTGTGTTTAAGCAATTTCTATGGACGATTATATTTATCTACAATTGAATTGCTAAGTTGTAGTTTATTTGGAGTGAATTTTGTTTGTTGAATTCTATTCGAGTAGCCTCTGCAACTGTTTATTTGAGTAGCTTCAATGACTAATTCTACTTCTCCACTAAATTTTAAATTGGATGAATTGTTTTATTGAGTAGTTGTTTATCTAGCGTGATGTTTGTAGTTGAATTCTCTTTGAGCAACTTTTGTGATTGATTCTATTTCCTCATTGAATTTTGAATTGGATATATTAGATTAACTAAATTTAAAATTATAAAAAGAAAAAATGTTGTGCATTGAAGAAAATAATATCTTGAATTAATAGATGTGAAGAATTAATGTAAATTGACTTATTTTCTTGTGTGTTGAAGGTTGGTAAAATGGAGAAGAGTTGGAGTGATTTGCTAGATAGGACAGTTATTGTGTAAATTTTATCGAACTTACAAGTGCACGAATCTATTATAGAATAGATTAATGATGACAAGTATCGATCCCACGAGTAGGTGGATTTTAATTGTGTGGTGAATTAATTTTCTAAATGGATGGTTAAATTGTGGTGAAATTAACTTAAATAAACTTAAAATTCTAAATGAAATGACAGAAATAAATTAAAGTAATAACTTTTATAATGAGGCACTTAAGTATTTGAATCCGCATCAGTATAGACCAGGACTCAATATTCCTTATTAGTATCAATTAAATCAAGAGGTGGATGTTCACTCCTCTTGAACCACACTTTAATTAATATGGTGCTAAGGGTTTATCGTGCCAAATGATAATAATTATCAACGAAAAGTCAAAATATCGATAAAAATTAGAGGGGAAAAGAAAATAAATTTACCAAATTAAGCTAATGGAACATGTTGAGACTTTACTTTCAACCTAAACTTAAAAAAAAATTAGCTACTCATATTTGAACTAGGGTAAAGTGAAAATTTTATTACAATACGTAGAAAGTATAAGACGGAGAGAGAATTACAAAAAATCGAGCTTAAAAATGGATTCAGGAGTGTCAAATTAAGGAGGGAGAGCCTTCCCTTTATAGATACAATGAGTAAATCATAGTCATCGGGTTAAAACAATTTAAACGCATAGGATTGTGCCACGTGGCAAGTTCTAATTAGATTGAACACATTGTTAAAGCTATCATCCCGTGTATATACATGTACTGTACACATATTTGTTTCCAATCTATTAACATATTATCACGTCATCAGTCAATAATAGATACATATTTTAGTCTAGTAAAATTGCACCATATTATTGGTCAATGCCATATCATTAGTCAATACCACATAAGCAGTCAAAGTCACATTATTGATCCAATCAAATACTGCCACATCATTGGTTGGTGCCATATTATCGATTAATGCCATGTCATCGTATAATATATATAAATAGTGTCATGAACAATACCATGAATGGTATCTTACATATAAATAGTATCGTACATGTGAACATTAACATTTATACTTGTATGTTCATTCTAAAGTTTTTGACCGTTCTGAATTTATATTTGCTATTCATTTTGTCATATGATGTCTTGTTTATAATGAAATAACCATTATGCCCTTAAAATACATAAAATACTTAATTATAATAAAACAGATATAATTAAAATCACAAGAAATTTAAATATATAAAAGTAGGAACATTGGTAGAACTTGAAGTATAAAATGATAAATTTCTCCTTTATAAATATACATTTTCTAATATACAACTATAGTCAAACCATTTACTGATTGGGTTAAGGCATTCTTAGATTTTGAATTTAAGAATGTTGTTAATGACACTAGGATTTATTGTCCATGTAAAAATTTGTAGTCGATTTTTCTTTGTGAAACAGGTAGTAGAAGAGCATATTATGGTACGTGGCTTTTGGTTAAAGTATAAAAAATGGAAAATGCATGGTAAACCTAGTACACCTATAGAATCTAACCAAGAAATAGAAGTTAGCTATGATTCAGGATACAATGTGTTTTCTAAATTTAGGCTTTGATTCACCTAATAATCCTTTATTAGAGAGTGGTCCAAATGATAAAACTAAAACATTTCTTAAATTACTCGAAGAGGAAGAATCTTTTTTATATTCAGGTTGTGAGAATTTCTCATTATTGTTATTCATTGTTTGATTTTTACATATAAAAGTACTAAGGGGATGGATAAACAAGTCAGTGACAATGTTGTTAAAATTACTAAAGGAAGTATTCCTTAAAGAAGCTAAACTTCTAGGTTCATATTACGAGGCTTAAAAAATAACTAATGACTTAGGTTTCAGCTATAAAACATGGGATGTTTGTCTAAATAATTGTATGTTATTTAGATATGAATGTGAGGAGCTTGACAAATGCAACATACGTGAAGCATCTAGATATAAGCAATTTGGTGGTGATTCTAATGGCCTTGAAAATCAAGATAAAAAAATATTCACCAAACAAGTTTGGTATTTTCCATTAGCAATAAGATTATAAAGCTTATTCATGTATTCAAAAATTGCTTCTTTAATGAGATGGCATGCTGAATCATGCAATAAGGATGGTGTTTTGAGGCATCCTGTTGACAGCCTTGTAAGGAAAGCGTTTGATGAAAAAAATCCTAATTTTGTTATTAATAGTCACAATGTTAGGCTTGGATTAGCTATTGACGGTTTTAACCATTTAGGACAATGTCTATGGCACATAGTACATGGCTTGTTGTTTTAATACAATATAACTTGCCACCATGGTTGTGTATGAAATAATAATTTTTTTATTTTATCTACGCTTATAGATGGACCTACAGGACATAGTGATAAGATTGATGTTTATCTTCAACGTTTGATTAAAGGACTAAAAGAATTATGGTCACAAGGAGTACTTACTTATGATTCATCATGTGATCAAATGTTTAAAATGCATGAAATATTATTATGAACTATTAGCGATTTTTCAGCATATGCTAATTTGTCAAGATGGAGTATTAAAGGTAAAAAAGCTTATCATATTTGTGATTTATATTGTGCAAATTTAATTAAACTCGCAAGTACATGAATCTATTGTAAAATAGATTAATGATGACGAGTGTCGATCTCACGATGAGGTGAATTTTAATTATATGTTGAATTAATTTTGTAAGTGGGTGGTTGGGATTATGATAAAAGTAATTTAATCTATTTTAAAATTAAAGTTGGAATGACATAAATAAATTAAACTAACAACTATTGTCATGAGGTGTTTTGGGTATCCGGATCTGTATCAATATGCATTAAGGCTTAATCTTCCTTATTAATACTAATTAAATCATGAGTGAGATATCCACTACTCATGAACCACGTTCTAATTAATATGGTGTTAAGAGCTTATCGTATCGTATAGTAATAATTGTGTTATTACTGTCTGTCAACGAAAAGTCAAAACGTCTACAGAAATTAGAGGGGAAAAGAAAATAAATTTATCAAAATAAGCCCATGGAACATGTTGAGACTTCACCTTCAATTCAAGTTTAAAAAAAAAATTAGCCACTCCTATTTGAACAAAGGGTAAAATAGAAATTTTACTAAAATTTATAGAAAATACAAGATGGATAAGGAATTAGAGAAAATAGAGCTAAAAAATGAACTCATGAGTGTTAAATTGGGGGGGAGAGCCCTCCAACGAGTAAATATGGCCATCTGATTAAAATAATTTGGATGTATAGGATTACGTCATGTGACGAGTTCTGATTAGGATTGAACACATCATCAAGGCTATCATCCTATATATATGCAACCGTATGCACATTTTTTCTGATACACTAACATATTGCCACGTCATTGGTCAATAGTACATACACATTTTAGTCCAATAGGATTGTGACACATCATCAGTTAATGCCACATAATCAGTCAATGTCACATTAGTCGAAGCCACATCATCTATTCAATCAAATATTGCCACATCATTGGTCAGTGCCACGTCATTGGTCAATGTCATATCATCGTACAGTATTTATGAACAATGTCATGAACAATATTATAAATAATACTATACATGTGAACAGTGACATTTATACTTTTATACTCCTCATAAGATTTTTGACCGTTATGAATTTAGATTTATTATTTGTTTTGTCATTCGATATTTTGTTTACTATGAAATAACCATGTTACTTGTAAAATACATAAAATACTTAATTATAATAATATATATATAATTAAAATTATAAGAGAGTTGAATATATAAAAATATGGAAGTTAGTGAAACTTGAAGTGTAAAATGATGATTTTCTTTTTTATAAATATATATTTTCTGGCACTCAACAATTTAAACACTAGATCTTATTGGTTGACACATAATAACAAATATTGTTATACGAGGCACGTATATTTTTGCCTTATAATCATCAATTTTGAAAAGATAGAGTGTCATTTGAAAGCCATAATAGAGAATGGGGTGGGGCACTTACTCAATTATCTGGGACTAAAATAAGAAGACAATTGGATGATATGCTTACTGAATATAAGGGTAAAGACCTTATAAAGAAGAGAATGGAGAAAAGGTAAAAAAAAAAAGGAAAAAAAGACAAAAGCGGGCAAAAAAGTGAAAATGAGATTACTTAGAAAAAGAAAAGAATTTTCTTTGAATTATCATATTAGGAACTCAATTTAATACATCATTATCTCAATGTCATGCATATTGGAAAAAATGCCTATGATAATATAATTTGGAATTTATTGGGTGACATTAAAAAGTCTAAAGAGAACTTAAAAGCTCGATGCAATTTAAAAGAAATGAATATCCGAAAGCCATTACATCCTAAACTAGAAGGTGGAAACAAATTAAGGTTAACTCCTGCATGTTTTTGAATGAACAATGAAGAGAAAGATGTGTTTTTAAAAATGTTGAAGGGGGTAAAAGTCCTAGATGGGTATACATCAAATATTTCTCGATGAGTACACACAAAAGAGCATAGCATTTGGGATCTCAAAAGTCATGATAGTCATATACTATTGCAGCTGTGCTCTAAAGTGAACAAACCTAATGGTTTGCTTCATATACAAAGAAGAATCTTAGTTACACTTTGTCATCTTGAGAAGATATTTCCTTTGTCATTTTTTGATGTAATAGAGCATTTGCCAATTCATCTTACTGAAGACGCATCAATTACTAGACTTATACATTTTCAATGGATGTATCCTATTGAAAGGTAGACTATTCATGATATTATTTATATTTTTCTTATTTGATATATCTCAACTATAGCTAATTTATTTTGGTTATAGGGAACTACTAGATTTGAAAAATATGTGAAATCGAGCACATCTTGAGGCTTCAATAGCCAATGGATGTTTAATGGCTGAGTGCATGAGCTTTTGTGCAAGATATTTTAATAAGGTGGAAACTAAAGTAATTAACAAATTCGTAATGATAATGGTGGTTATAAGTTTGATCTTTTTTTTTTAGAAAAGGAGTTTGAGTTCGTCTTAATAATGTTTCATGGGTTCAAGCACATACATATGTGCTTGTCAACACTCAAGTTGTCACTCAATTTTGATAGTAAGTCACAACAAATTTATCTTGAGTTTTTTCTTTCACTTGAATGACTCACTGACTTCTTTTCCTAAATTCTCATAGGCAACATTTTCTTGAACTAGTAAAAGAAATGCCTCGTAGTGCAATTCATCATATTTAAAAAGTTAATAATGAAACATTTCACATTTGGCTTATGAATCATGTAAGTATTGTAATTTTCTGATTTATAAGTCATATTGCATAATCTAGTTTATAATTTTTTGATATATATAGGTTCAAACTTTACAACGAACATCAAATATAGCACTGTTTGAACAAATAAAAATTCTAGTTAATACACCCTATAAATTTGCACAAAGATTCAAAGGATGCATAGTTAATAGCTTTCGATTTTGCACGAAATGTAATGACAAAAGTAAAATTCCTCAAAACTGTAGCATTGTTTTGAAGGCTGACACCATAAGCTACGCAAGTGCAAGGGATAGGAATCCTCGATCAGGCAACATAACCTTTTATGGGGTGTTGACAGATATTTTTAAAATTCGTTATACCAATGATATGAAATATGTCATTTTCAAAGGTGATTGGATATAATCAAGTAGGTAAATAGCAAGATGAGTTTAAATTCACTAAAGTGAATTTTAATCATTTATTGTATAAAAATAATCAGTTAGGTGATGAGCCTTTTATTTTAACTGAACAAGTATATTATGCGCAAGATCCTTTGGACGTGAATTGGATTGTCATTCTCAAAATGATAGTTAGTTGTACTCGAAAGATTCTACTTGTAGTCTAATGTTTCCTCAAGTTGAGTTATACGCTTAACAATAATTAGATGATAATATGCATATGTATGATGAGGAATTTAGTTGCATTAAAGATGAAGTTAATGCACTTATAGTAGATAAAAATGTTTTTGATGAAGATAGTTCTACTGATAATGATGCTGACATGGAAGTTGTTGTTATTGATGATGATAATAATGTTGACAAGTGAGATCACTGAATGATTTTTTTAAAAAAATCAAATTTCTTCTGCAATAGTTTCTATTTGAAGGGTAAGGCTTATTATGTCCCCCTTGTCTAGGTGCTATTATTTTCCTTTCTTATTAATGGAATCTCACCTTACTTTTATTAATGGAACCTTGTTTACGATCACAGTAACTTATGGCACCAAACAAACCAATAGGTACATCAATGGATAGTATACTTCAGTAGCGAGTAGCATCAAACAACGACAAACATCATCTTCAAGCACCCGTACACATGGAGATGGAGAAGGTACTGAATTATAGATTTAATATTTTTTATTTAATATTTTTAAAATGCAACAAATATGTTTAAAAGTTATTCCTGAAGATATTATTCTACATAATAATTTTTGCTACTTCGCAGACAACATAATGTATTTCTTTGTATGTGATAGTGATAATTTTTGGTACATATGTTTAAAAGTTACAAAATAATTATGTTGTGCCTTGTCCGCAAAGAAATTCATCATTTTCTTTATTACCGAGGAAAGCAAATGCATTTATGTTCCTTTTAAAAGCCAAATTAAATGCTTTTAAAATGTCCATAATGCTATTAAGATTGCAACCAATGACATAGATAAATTGCTCTGAAATCATAAATAAGATTCTGATTGGTTTTAACAAAACCTCTTTAAGGAAATCAAAAACGAGAATAAGATGGTCACAGGGTGTTCCTATTTGAAACATAAACTCAGGACCCACATACCTACTGATTCTAAGCACTCTAATGTTGTTAACTGAATAACTAAAATTGGTTTTTCGGTGTTTTGAAATGTTAACGCAATTAGAACCCCATGTTACTTTTCTAAAGACAACCCACATCAATTTACGAGGAAATAAATTGTTAAAGACAATTGCTCTCTGACATTTAAATTAGAGTGGATAGATCAAATAAAGTCTTTGAAAGAATATACTCATAATCTTCTTGTTGCTACATTTTTTCTCATTCTCGAAATGAACTTTTATTCATATAGGCAATATAAGCCTTTCAGCACTCTTTAAAATTTTCTCAAGTTAGATGAAAATAGATGAAATAAACCAAATACATAATGTTAGATTAGTGTTGTTTAATTGATGTCATCATCTATATATTTAATAAGCTAGAGATATTGTTCATTTATGTTTATTGTCTTGTCTTTTACACCTTTCATTATTTTTTTAGATGAGTCTACACAAGTAAGGCAAGCTCGTGGACCTGCTTTGGTATTGGGGAGTGGGGCACAGGATAAATTATGCATTTACAGTTCAATTCCAAATGGCAAGTGATCGGTTCGAATTCATCTAAGTTTAAGTCTCACCTTAAGATTATAGTAAAAAATAGACTAAAGGTTCCTCTTACATATACTGATTAGACTCATATGTCTAATGACATTCTGGAATTTATTTGAAAAGAAGTAAAGGTATCAAATTATTTATATCTCTTTATTATATAGTGTAGTTCTCTATTGTTGGGCTCAATTATTTGCTTTCAAGAGGACCTTCCTTTTCAAGAACATTAAACATATGTATAAAGAATGTAGTTTTTTTTTCTCATAAAGTTATAATAAATTTTTTTAATTGATTAAATTTTTTTAATTGATATGCATAGGAAAATACATATGCTTCAGATGCCTACAAACCTTATTGCCTAAAGAATATAGGAAAACTTTGGAAGGATTGGAAATATCGAGTGAAAAGTAAGCATTACAATGGCAAGACAAATGCAGAACGACTTGCATCCATTCCTCCCAAGGTTGTTGAAGAGCAATGGAAGACATTGGTAGCTTATTAGGCACTGAGAAATCTAAAATATGTGATCAATTTCCATAATTGTTAACTATTTTGATGGTTTCATTCTTAGCAACCACCAAAACAAAAGATAAAACTGAACATTCTTTGAGTTATATGCTGGTGTAGAAAAAAATGAAATGAATCATTCACAAGTGTATTCACTTACTAGAACTGGTCAATTCATTTTCCATTTAAAAATAGTAGGTTAGTGTTATGTTCTCCAGATCAAATATGTAGACATGGGTTTTTTTGTTTATACTCTAGTGTTTTTACAATTTAATCTCATATCTAGTGTAGTAAATTGTCATGATTTTTATTACATTTAAAAGGTGCCTAATTTTGATTTTTCATTCTTCTAATACTTTGAATGCATTATCCTTTTCTAGATAAAGAAACAAGGGAAAAAGATAGATTGAATAAGTGATTTTATTGAAACTCGATCAAAACATAATGTAGTATAGGTGATCTAGAGAGTGATGAAATAATTGTAAGGAAGAAAAAAATCAAGTATTTTCATATTATTTAATATTGGGATAACAAACGAAAATTTTATATTCTAATCAAGTTTAAATGTTTGTCGAGTCAATTTCATAAACATCTGTCTCACTTACCAGAGGAACAAAAAACAAAAACTGTGAAAGATCAAGTTTTTACTCAACTGATGGGACCTGATGGTCATGGATATGCTTGAACTTATGGGCATGGTCCAACGCCATTAGATGTGATACGCACAAAGTCAAATAAAGCTAATGAAATACTGCAACAAGAGGTAAATCGTCTTAAATCCAATTATGCTGACACTTTAATACAAATATAATGATCTGCAGACTAAATATACTGAGATATATTTATTCATAAGAAGCCATTTTGATGATTTTATTGGTGAGATCCAATCATCCACAAATGAGCGTATATGATTTTAAGATAATAGTCTTTTTCTAGCTATTTTTTATGCTCACATATTCATAAGCTTATTTTTTGGGTTTTGCTTTAAAGACTAAGACTTCATTGGCCTGGGATTGAGGTTGCATTCTATTTAGTAGTTTTAACGTGGGTTGAAATTATTCTTGACTTGAAATTTTGTTAGTATGAAATAGGATTTCAAGTAAGACTGTTGGGTTGGGAAGAAGACTAAAGTGTGAGAAAGTAGCAGAGAGAATGGAGAGGTAGAGAAAGTGCTTTTTGAGAAATAATAATTGTGAGGAGAAGTGGACTAATTTGCTTCTTGGAAAATCTGCATTTGCTGGTAGTGATTGGTTTTGGTGACTTAAATTCTTTAACTGTAAATAAGTTTTGAAAATTTCCTATTAAATGAGTAGATATTTAATATCAAGCACTTATATTTGGAATTAAGTAGCTTATAGTGTAGAGGCAATTCATCAATACTAATTGTTGATTTCATTTGCTTTTCCTTTGCAGATTCCTGATGCATCAAGCTCTCACTATAACAATCAAAATGCAAACCCAAATTTTGAGAGTAACAACTAGCATGCTTGCTTGTGCAGTGGTTTTTATAATTGATTTGTAGATTTTAATGGATAATGTTGTTGGATAATTAGTTCATTATAATGATTTTAAAACTTGCTATTTTAGGCTTGTAATTGTTACTTTTCATTCACATTGTACAGTGAATTAAAAATTATCAATGGCATATCTCATATTTTAAAATTATATGGATGCTATTTAGGATGTGAATGATGCTCTTAATATATATTTTGAGTAGAAAATGAACAAAATAAATACGATTTAGGAAGAAAATGGGTGGATAATAGTAACTGATCACTTATTTGGATCACCTAAATTTACGATGGCTAATTTCCCTTTGCAAAAAATGTCGTATGACAGCAGTTTTCCAATCGCAAATAAAAAACAATGTGATTACTTACGTCAACCATTTGTTTGTATCGCTGACGTAAAAGACCATTCACAAGGCTGAATAGTCGGCTCAAAAAAACTCTTTTTCTTGAAGTGATATTTAAGAGGTCAATTTGACAAAATTATTTAATTAGTCATATCCGTATCAACTAGAGATGGTAAAGTCCAACTAAATATAGTTATTATCCATCCACGTGTAAATACATAATTATCCAATATGAACATAGATCTCCATGGGTAAACATGGATATTTAATTTTTATTTTAAATCATTATGCATTTATAATATGAAAAACTAATTAATGTGTTTTACATTAAAAAATCCTTATTTATTTTTTATTTAATTTCCTAAAATGATTAGTATTAAAAGGTAATTGAAATTATTTTCAACATGGAAATAGAATAATAAAACAAAATTAACTCTTATTGTTAATTAATTACAAAAAAAATTTACATTAACAAATATAAATAATCATTAGCGACCATTGTTTCATCGCCGGCAATAACATTATTGATCGAAGGGGAACATAAAGGGTACCATTATACTCAAAACTAGATTATCTATTTAATGATATTCTCAATCTAGGAAATAGTGATTTGTCAAGTTGCATGCACCTTTCAAAAATGACTGCCACCATAAAATCGTAATAGTTATATTACACTGCCACATTTTTTTTTTCAATTGAGAGACAATCAAGTTGCTTGTAAAAGGTGGTGGGTGAACCTTGGAACACCACCTAGTCATGGTAGTCTTATCATTACTGTTCACATTGGAAGGCGCGTCTATTGCCAGTACATCCGTTTATTTGACAATGTTGCCACCATTAAATAGATTGAAAATTTTGAATTTGTTGATAGTATTTGCATTTCTGTTCACTCACTTTCTATTCTTTAGTGATGATGCCATCATTGTTGCCAATGTTATTTTAATTTTTCATTCAATGTACAAAACTTATATGTTAATTATAATACTCAATCTTAGTTTGATATACTTAAATATTAATAATTTTCAAGTTCATGAATGAATATAAACAAATCAAATCTAGAGCATTTTGGATAGATATTATTTAATACATTTGGATCAGATATTTAGATATCCAATTTTAGTAGATTTACTTGCTCTTCCTAACTGTCATTGGATTAGTAATTATATTGGGTGCAATTTTAAAATTCCTAATATGATAGTCTATTTATGACATGATTAATTAATTATTTAATTAAATTGTTTGACTTATATTTTATGGAATAGATATGCATTGAATTTTCATATTTTTAAAAATCATTTATTTGTATTTAAAACAAAATTGATTGGAGTTTAAGGAGATAGCACTCCAAAATTTATAGAAAATTAAAACATATTAAGAATATATTTTTTATTAAAAATTAAAATTTTATTAAATAAGTAACACAATTATGAAATGATAATAAATGGGTCGGTAAGGTTCAAATTCTTTTACACAATAAATAAATGAGTTGGGGTTGGGTTAGCTCAAATTTGATGGCACAATAAGAAGATGATCTACTAACCTAAATGCCACCTCTGCTGTTGTGCATGTGCGATATTAGCAAGAAAGAAGAAAGAATAGAAAATATTTAGTTTTAGTAAAGAAATATTTAAATTATTTTCAAATAGAGTAATTATTTAATTTTTTTCTTTTACCCTTATCCTAGTTAAGTTAATTAAAGATCCTAACCATATGGATGTGCGCTAATGACTATTTAAAATATTTGGGGGAAGTAACAAATGTCAAGTTTTTTAAGTGTGCAATTATATTTACTCTTTTTTTTTAGGGACAAAAACTCAACCAAACTAACAAAAATAATTTTACAAATTCATCAATTAACACTTTGTTATTAGTAAATTAGTATATTTTTATTGCATAATCAAATATTTGATAGTATGTTAAGTAAATATTACGTTACAAAAATATAATAAAACATTAACTATGTAAAATATAAAATTAAATTCATTTTCATGTTTTGAACATTCCATCTACTTGAGATAATAAAATCTCTTTTATTAGAAAAAAGAACATGAGGTTTGAACCTTGGTCACATGAGTGAGATGAAATTGGTTGTAGTTATATTTAATTAAAAAAATCATATATATATATATATATTTATTTATTTATCGTCAATTATGGATAGTAAATAATATACATCATTTAACTATCTACTGAATTAGTAAATTTATTAATTAATAAGAAAATGTATTAATTTAAATATATATTAGTAAATATAAAAATAAATCATTTAATTGGAAACCCAATTCAATAGTGAAAAAAATTATAAACATTATGGATTTATATGTCAAACTTTAAAAACTTTTGATTTTTCTTATTTTGCATAAACAATAGGGATTTTAATGTTAATAACCCAATAAACACATATTATGCCATTACAATAAGCTTGGGTTAAATGTGAGTGTGGCCTTTAAAAAATAAAAAATGGGGTACCATAGCTAGACCCTATTTTGAAATTATTTTGAGGTACAATTTGAATATGTACAAAATTTAAGGAAAATATGTAATCATTATTCTCTGTCCATCATATGTAGAGATAGTCAATAGGCGGTCAGTACGTGGCACAACACGGGACGAGTATTTTTTGGTGGAACACACGACATGACACAATACACAAGCAAGCTAGGCTACTATGTTGTGCCGACTTAAAATTTTAGTTATACAAACCTTAAAGTATAACATGATTAGAGATAGGTTAAAGTACTGCATGTGAAAAAGTCTGTAATAATCATATTTTACTTTTTTTTATAAAAGTAAACTTGGAATTTTATGATTTTACAAATAACTTAAAATTGCCTAGTAATATATTTTATTACTGCAAGTTTTTTAAATTCATTCAATTTTAAAAGAACTCTAATTTATTTATGTTCATAATTTATTAAATGAGTAATTGATTTCATAATTTTAATAAATAAAATTATAAAAATCATGATTTTATAAACACGCATTAATGTTATCATGTGATCTGATCTATGACTCTATATAAGTCTAAGTTAATAATAAAGTTAACTCTTAAGAAAAAATTATTATAGTTATTGTTAAGTATTAAAAAAAGAATTCTAATACCATAGGGTCTGAATTAATAATTAGCATTACATTCTCTTACTCTATGGACTTGAGTTTTAATTTTTTTTTTTTGATTTTATAATTTGACTAAACGTATATGGATCCAATAGTTATAGGCTTAAAAAAAGAATTACATCAATAGTAGAACTGTTTAGGAGGATCTAATGACCATAGATCAAATCTATCTAATTTTTATTATGTGATGGTTGGCTATTCATGAACTACTATACCTACTGCTTCTTTTTGGGGTCAATATTAGCAGTTTCATTCAATAATAAACTTAATTGGAATTTGAGAGATATGACACAATTATACCTAAACAAACAAAATGTTGAATTGAGCTTTACTAGTCTCTACTCGTGTTATTACTCATTTTTGTACTTGTTTTATTTTCCAATTACTTCTTCAATTAAGAGAAGTAAAGAGAATAGTACAAGAATCCAAATAAAATAGTAGGAATTCTCTTATCCCATTCAAAAGAGGCACATCTTATAATTATCTATGACCATTTATGCCTTTAGTGTGACCATTTGCAAAATTATGGAAGGGAGTGGGACAAATGGCCGATACTACTAGAAAGATTCCTTTTTGGATAATAAGAACTGTAACTAGTATTCCTGTTATCATTTTAATGGATATTTTTTTTTATGATTTATATTTCAGATTAAGTTTTTCCTTATAGTAATCGAATGAACTCTGTTATAGACAAAAGAAAAGAATTGAAAATACTGTATTATTCCCAACTTTGTTTAATTCGAGGGGTAGGGCTAGGGCCCTTTGAGTTCTTGATAAATATAATATTTTGTTTCGCTCATATAAATATAAAAAAGATCACTTTTTCTGATACTTCCAAAAAGTAAATTTAATTTTTTAATTTTTTAATTTTTTATTAACTTAATTGATTCAGAATCACTGTTTCCAGAAAATCTCCATCTATACTTTCAAAGCTACAAAAAAATAAACAATCACTCAATTTATTTTTTCTAGGTCACAGAATTGTAATTCATCTATATGGCCTTAAAATAATTAAAAAATAAAAAAACCTTATCGTGCTATTTTTAAGGCATGGTATGACACAGCTTATGGCACAGTACGTATAGACACAAAATAATACAAAACTTATAATAAGCATAACTCGATATGAATATGAATACGCATGAATTTTTCTTTAATGAATTGAGTAAGCATGGTATGGCACAACATAACACGATTTGTTGTAGGGGTGTTCAGAATCCAATCTGATCCGTTCAATCCGTCTGATTCGTAGAAATTTGATCCATAAAAATCCAATCTGTGGATCCGTAGATTGAATTGGATTAAAAATTTAAAAATCCATAGTCAGTGGATTAGATATAGATTTACTTTTGTAAATCCACAAAAATCCGTGAATCTGCAAAAAAAAATATTTATTTAAAACTTATAAATATGATATTAATACTAACTAATAAATGAATAAGTTAAAATATAGTTATATTAACAACATATTATATCTTATTTAATAATAATATAAAATAAAAAATAGAGAGATTGTTAATTTTCTCCCTACTATAATCAATATATACCACTATCCCTTACTGTTTTTATAATAACTAATAACCTCCCTTATAATATAAGTTCCAAATATTACCCTATTTTCAAATACATAAAATATTTATATTTATTATAAATTAAATAAATCATATGAATGAAAACTAAATAAAAAATTAAGTATTAAAAACAAAAAAATATATGTTTTGATGTGAAAAAATTAATAATAATTTTTTATATTTTTTATTTTATAAACATTTTCTTATAATAGATATTTTATAATAGTTTAAAATTACGTGTAAACAATACAAGATAAATATTTTATTATTTATTTTATATTTATTTCTTGTATTTATCATTCAAGTTATCTTATAATAATTTTTATCATTTTATAAATAATTTTTATATATTTATTATACAAAATATTTATAACATAAGAAAAGTACAAGAAAAATATTTTATTATTATTTTTTCATCAAAATATATTTCTTATTTTTAATACTTAATTTTTTATTTAATTTTAAATTTATGTGATTTGTTTAATCTATAATAAATATGAATAAAAGTATATTTGAAAATAATGATAATATTATAAATTTGTATTGTTAAAGGAGTTATTAGCTATTATAAAATAGTAGTAGACAAATGATATATTGATTACAGTATGAATAAATTGGTAGTCTCTCAAAAAAATTAAATAAATAAATATAACTTCATAAATAAATAATTTTTATGTACTAATCTAAACAAATGATTTTTTGTAAATTTTTAGTGTGCTATATTTTAAAACTTTGTATGAATTTTTTGACTTTATTTAAAAAATAAATTTATTTAAATCTTGTTTAATTTTAAATTTGGTCGTTAGTAAAATTATTTTTATATTAATTTTTTTTATTTAGTTAATTCGTAAATAGACAAAATTAAAAATTTTTAGTTCATAAACCAATTTGTAAAATGATAAATTGAATATAGATTGAGTTAAATCCGCATCCGATTCGCAAACGTATGGATTGAATTTAAATTAAATTTCATCAATATATAAATTCGATTGAATTAAAAATTTATAATTTATAAAATTATAAATCAGATATAAATTAATTTCTAATTTATAAAATTTCATCCGGAAACACCCTAATTCGTTGGACATCTCTAATAAAGACTGATGCTTTGGCTAAGCACTCGTCGTATTAAATTAATGTAAAACCTCTAATGCAGTGTTCCGTACAGGGCTTGAACCCTCTCTTGAAAACGACGTCGGTTTTAAGCTCCCATTTCTTGTTCTCAAAGCCACTCTCGCACCTGAAACACTGAAAACGAACCAAATTCATATTGTCCAAATTTCAAACCCTAATTACTCACAATTCATCATGACGAAGCAGCATCCTGCATGGTCTCCATACGACAATAATGGAGGGTAGCGTCTTTCTCTCTTCATGCATTTAATTATGCGTCTAGGTTTAAAGCTTTTCCGATCATATTGTTTATGCGTTTTGCAGAACTTGTGTTGCTATTGCTGGAGCTGATTACTGTGTAATCGCTGCCGACACTCGAATGTCAACCGGTTACAGTATCCTTACCCGCGATTACTCCAAAATCATTAAACTGTACGCGCGCCTTCATCTGCTATTTCTTTCGTTCGTTTTATTAATTTTATCTGGTGTTCGTGGGTTGTATGCTTTGAGTCTTGTTAGTGACTAAGGATGGGTTTGCTAAAATTTCGGTTTCAAGTTTCAGTTATTAGGGTTTTACTGATGCTTGCCTTGGTCCATTTTTTAGGATTTTATATGTAAAAGATGTGGGAAATTATTGAAACCTTGTGCTTAATTTTGATAATTATATATTCAATTTAATGAAAGAATCATATAGTGGCTTAATAACTAGGCACAGTTTCTCTGGCATATGATTCTTAATTTGCCGAGTTAGTTTTCGATTCAATATATTGATTGAGCTATAAGATGGACTGCATTCTCTAAATTCTAATATTACAGGCTGTGAGTTTAGAGGGTATGGCTTCTGGCAGACATTGGATGTCTGTTCCAGGTTTGACCTAATCTAGCAGTTTGATGACCCGTTGAAGAATTGATGGGTTCACTTTGACTTGTGTTGCTTATAGACTAATTGCAAGGCAGAGTTCCCATAATTCCTTGGCTTGTATTATGAGCACACAGCCGGACACCGATCTTAGGCGTTTAGGTATGCAAGGAAAACTGCAATTAGACAACATTTTGATTTTCTAGGTACTCTTGAGCCAAAACACAAGTCAAAGTGAACACATCAATTCTTCCCAAGGTCATCTAACTGCTAGTTACTTCAAAATTTATATGGGAGCTAAAAGAAGGAAATTTATTTATCTCATGTACTCAAACTTTTATTTTGTTTATAATTTTCGGCTCTTGTGCTGCACTGTATTTGTTGACTTAGGTTGGGCATCCCTTATTCTTTTGTTTCTCATATTGTTGGACACTTTACAGTTGGCAAAAGGTTGTTGGCAGAACATTTTCGTCCGAGTCTGAACAATGGGTTTTTTCTTTTATATTTTAACCTTCTGCAGGACAGACAAATGTGTTATGGCCTCTTCTGGTTTTCAAGCTGATGTAAAAGCCTTACAGAAACTCTTGGCAGCAAGGCATTTGGTAAGGTTTCAAAAATGTCTGGCTGAGTGTTCAGTTGAAGCACTTTGTAAGTCGTCATGTTTATGGGTAAATATAACTATCTTGCATACGAACTTGTTCCAGACATAGCATCTGTGGTTTAAATCACTTAAATATGCCTATTCGGAAAAGAAAAAAAGCCTTTAAATATGCCAACTCTAAAACAAAGGGAGTGGATGTTTTATTTTATAGGAAAGGAAAGCTATTTTGAATTTTTTTTCTCCCTTTTCTTCTCTGTTGCATTGGTATATACTGGCATGATGCCACTAGTCTTTTTTTTTTTGTTTTTTTTCTTTTTCTGTATGTGTGCATTGTTCAAAAACAGATCTATCAGCATCAGCACAACAAGCAAATGAGCTGCCCTGCAATGGGTCAACTACTCTCCAACACCCTGTACTATAAACGTTTCTTTCCTTACTATTCATTTAATGTCTTGGGTGGGCTTGACAATGAAGGTAAAGATTTTTCGAACTTCCATTGTCAGTTTTAAGTCTGATTTTTTCCCCCTTAGTTATTGTCAAATTTTTGTTCTTATTCCACTTCAGGGAAGGGTTGTGTCTACACGTATGATGCTGTTGGTTCCTATGAGAGGGTTGGATATAGCTCCCAAGGTTCTGGTTCCACACTCATCATGCCATTCCTGGATAACCAACTAAAGTCTCCCAGTCCTCTCCTATTGCCTGCCCAGGTAAGATGTTAAATTCAGATATCTAACAACGTGTATGATGCTTCAGTGCTTTTATTCTCATATGTTTCTGATTGAAAATTTGTGGTCTCTGCAGGATGCTGTTACTCCTCTTTCAGAGGCTGAAGCAGTTGATTTGGTCAAAACTTGTTTTGCATCAGCAACTGAGAGAGACATATACACGGCAAGTTTTATTCTTTTTCCCTCCTTTCCCCCCCTTATGCGATGGCTTTTTTGTTGGTGTGAAATTCCAACTGTGGTGAAATCAAGTTCTTGTTCGTAGTGCGCAAGCTCAATTCTTTGCACATAAAGTCCATTTTTCTCTTTTTCTAACATGTCCTTCAATGTTTTTAACAGGGAGACAAACTTGAAATTGTTGTCCTAAACAAAGATGGTATTCATGGTGAATACATGGAACTGAGGAAGGATTAATCTCTTAGGATTCATGCCACACTGATCAAGCTGAAGTGGGTGGAGCTCCTGTCAGCAAGTTTTCTGTGTTATTTTGTCATGGTTTCACATTTTCTTATGAATCCAGTTTGATGTAACTTTCCTTACTAGTGCATATGTTGCCGTGTTGATGCCTGTAGAAGACTTTGATTTCTTGTACTCGTAGACTGTGATGTTGGAAGAATAGATCTGGTGTTATTGTCGTGAAGGATAGATCTGGTGTTATTTGGTTTTCAAATGACATCTGGTGTGCGTTTTTATTTTGATATTATATTTTATTCGCTCTGTACTTTGACAAATGATAGCAGGGCTCCACTTTCTGCCAAGACTTGAACATTTGAGGCAAGTAAAAGGTCCTTAATTTTAAGGCTTTTGTAGTTGATGAAACTTGATGGCTCTTTCCTGGTTGCAGGAGGCCACTTCAAAATAAACATATTTAATAATTGTACATTGAGGAAAATCGTCCATTTCATATCTCCCTGTTCTGAACATTTATGTCAAATTGCAAAACAATAGTTGCACGTCCTATTCTTTTGTACAGAAGGTTTTTATTTATTTATTTATTTATTATTATTATTATTATTATTATTATTATTTTAATGAATGAACGTTTTGATTTTAACAGGTTAGAACTTGAACTTCCATATAGGAATGAGAGGTTAATCCTCTGTTCTTCTCCCTCTGACCCTGGTTAAAATTTGTACGGTGTTCTAATCTTAAAAAAATTTGTTGAATATACCCCTCCAAAGTTGTCTACAGAAGCCCATCCTTTCTCCTCTAATGCTAATCGCAGTGCCTGCAAAGAATATCAGCGATCAGTTAATAGTTAGATCATCTTGTTTACTGCAAAGACGGTAATGTGAGATTATGGAAGAACTTTACCTTGATGCTCTTTCTAAAGGCATCAAAATCGAAGTTTATGAGACACGAAGAAGATCTATAATTAATAATGGAATCTCTCTCGGAAGGAAATCAGAACTCAACATCATCCACAAGCTATTAAAAGCAGATACTAATTCAGTCGGCCATTCTCTATCATTAGGCTTGGTGAAAAAAGATTTGTGCAAGTGTATGATGAGCTAAACTTACCCCCAAAATGCTAGTGAAAAATCATAAAATTTTTTTTATAAAAATTATTTTTAAGACCGATCTCATATAATATATAAGAAATTCGTAATCCAGAAAATCATACTTTGATAATTTGAGAAGATGAACGACACCAGGTAATAAATCCGCCACCCAATAATCTTTCAGGCTATGTCTCAAGTTTGATCTGCACTTAACGTGTGGCCGTTCGTTTTACTACTCCAAAAAATCTCTGGCCTTTCTTTTTCTAATATTTTTCTCAAAAGGCATCTCTCGTTTTTTTTTCTTTAAGAGAAAAGAACACTTATATATAATATTACCGTAACTAAAACCTTAATTTGTGTTATCCTTATTATATAATAATTCAAAATATTAAACATATTATATTTAATATTTTTCTTCTCCACTTACGTAAAAATAGAGATAAGGTGTAACAACTTTAGGATCCACCTTATAAAATATTACAAGACCCCATTTACACTTAAATATAATACATAGGATCTTAACAAGTATTATATTTAAGTTTATCACATAATATGCCAGTTTTATTATTTTTGAGTCAAAGTGGTGCGATTAAATTAAAAAAATTAATAATCCTAATCGTTTGGGATATACTGATAGTGTTCTGCATTACAATAATTAAACCTGTAATTAAACTAGCTTAATTATTTAATTCCAATTCTATTCCACTATAAGATTGGGACTGACCTTTATAATTGTATGCTCGAATAATAATTCGTCCCAAACCACATTGATCTCTTTACTGTACAATCATTTGCACCACATCGTTAATTAAATTGATATCTCAATTGTCCAATCAATTTAATAATTATTTTATTAATAAAAAATTTTATTATAATTAAATAAATTAATATATTTTTAAAAAACATATTTTTCTAACACAAAATAGACTTTCATACCATTCGAAGGAGCTCTTCGATTGCAACTTTTCTGCTAACGGGCTTTTTCTTACCACGACTGTAGTTCCTGTAAAAATAAAATACCCAAATCTTTTCCACGTGCTTCACTATTGACCAGTGGCCCCACGTTCGGCAACAAAAATTTAGGAAACCGAGGAGGTGCGTAGCCAGTGAGGTCACTGATATTCTCAGCAGTAGAAATACAGTTCTCGGTAGCTGGGCATGGGGCCGATGCTTGTTGATTTTTCTGAACTCCCAAGTACTCGGGCATTTTTCCGCTGCGCATACTGAATTCAACTTCCGAATTTGGAGACCAGAGAAGCGAAGTTTGTAGCTGAGACTGAAAATGGCCCCACAGACTCCTACTTACTGCTCCTCAGTATTATTTCCCTTCAAATTAACAAAATAATAATTTGCCTAAGAAATTCAATTTGCGTTACACTTAGATCATGGAAATTAGTTTAGAAAGAGTCTGCCGTTTACTTACCTTCAACTGGTTTGGTCGCGGGCCTCCTGAGACTGAGAAAGGGTAATACGGGGAAGAGAGGAACAATTTTAGCGTTCGTTGTGTTTTCTGCTTATAGTGATCGCAGCAGTATCCGCCAGAACTCGCCATTAAAGCCTGCTCTTTTTTAGGCCCTTTTTCTTTCCCCTTTTATCTTTCGAAGCCCAACTATTTTCTGTCACTGTCTGCTGTCGACCCTTTTGTGGGCTTATCTGGATTCTGGGCTAGAGAAGAGAGAAGAGACCAGCGCATGCAAACTCACTGGTCACCCTTGGACTACTGAAAAGTTTGAAAACTGTGTATCTGCATCTCACATTCGAGTAGTGTATTGCTGGTAGTCGAGTATCTCGTCTTGATTACAGACGGTTTGATAGGGCTTCGTTAAGGCGAACCTGTGTTGGTAAAAAATTATGATTTTTTTTATAAAAAAATATTTTTAGGACTGATCTCATATAATATATAAGAAATTTATAATTCAGAAAATCATACCTTGATAATCTGAGAAGATGAACGATACCAGATAATAAATATGTCACCCAACGATCTTCCAGATTATAACTCAAGTTTGATCTGCACTGAACGTGTGGGCGTTCGTTTCACTACTCTAAAAAATCCCTAACTTTTTTTTCTCAATGTTTTTATCAAAAGGCGTCTCTATTTTTCTTTAAGAGAAAAGAACACTTATATATAATATTACCTTAGTTAAAATCCTAATTGTGTTATCCTTATTATATAATAATTCAAAATATTAAATATATCATATTTAATATTTTTTCTCTCCACTTACGTAAAAGTAGAGATAAAGTGTAATAACTTTAGGGCCCACCTTGTAAAATATCACAAGGCCCCATTTACACTTAAGTATAACACATATGACCTTAACAAATATTATATTTAGGTTTTTCACCTAATATACTTGGGTTTATTATTTTTGAACCAAAGAAAGGTGGTGCGTAATTAAATAAGCTAACCTTAGGGGATCGTTTAAACACTGATAGTAATTTACAATAATTAAGTCTGTAATTAAACTAACTTAATTATTTAATTCTAATTCTATTCCACTATAAGATTGAAACTAAGCTCCATCATTGTATGCTCGAATAATAATTCGCCCCAAACCATATTGATCTCTTTAATGCACAATCCTTTGCAGCACATCATTAATTATATTAATATCTCAACTGTCTAATCAATTTAATAACATCTTATTCCTTGATACTTACTGGTTTTCTCTAATGATCATTTTCAACATATTAAATATGTCGATCCATTCTGGCCAGAGAATTCTATGATCAAGTACCGAAAACGTATCAAGAGATGTGTTGTACAAATTCCATATTGTTAATCCATAACTTCAATACTTATAATTGCTCCCACCAAGATACCGGGTAATCTTGACTATAAGTATGTGTCGAACCCATTGGTAACTCAAATGGTAACTCAAATGGTAACTCTGGCCAGAGAATTCTATGATCAAGTACCGAAAACCTATCAAGAGATGCGTTGTACAAATTCTATATTGTTAATCCATAACTTCAATACTTATAATTGCTCCCACCAAGATACCGGGTAATCTTGACTATAAGTATGTGTTGAGTCCATTGGTAACTCAAATAGAATGACAACCACAATCATGAAATTATAACTAACTCAAGATTAAGATTACAGTATTTTTGTCTTTTGTGAATCCACATAGTGATCAAATAAATACATATAATATGATTAAATGGACTTTAATAAAAAATTAATGCAAATAAGATATCTGAATAAAATACCTCAATTATTTTATTAATCAGAAAAAAAAGTTTATTACAATTAATAAACCAATATACTTTTAAAGAGCATATTTTTCCAACAATCTCCCACTAGCTCTTAAAGCATATTTGGGATCTTACGCATGCCCATGGATTCTAAGTGCAAGTTAAAGAGTTTCCCGGGTATGGCCTTCGTGAAAGGATCTGCCAAGTTTTGCTGGATGCAATCTGAGTAACCTTCACATCACCTCTCTGCACTATATCCCTTATAAGATGATACTTCCTCTCAATATGTTTTTGTTTCTTGTGGTTCCTTGGTTCGTTGATTGAGTTACTGCACTAATATTATCACAAAATAGTTTAAGGGGTGCAGTTACAGCAGGAACCATCTCAAGATCTTGTAGGAACTTACGGAGCCATACAGCTTCTTTTGCAGCTTCAGATGCAGCCACATATTCAGCTTCAGTTGTGGAGTCTGTGATACAAGATTATTTCACACTCCTCTAACTAATAGCTCCACTTCCTAATGTAAACACATAGCCGGAAGTTGATTTTCTGGAATCTTTATCTGACATAAAATCAGAATCAGTATAACCCACTAGAATAAGTTCATCACCAGAATACACAAGCATATAATTTTTAGTTCTTTTCAGATACTTCATTATATGCTTGACCGCAGTCCAGTGTTCAAGTGTAGGATTAGATTGATATCTGCTAACCATCCCTACTACAAAATAGATGTCTGGCCTAGTGCAAAGCATGGCATACATAAGACTTTCTACAGCTTCTGCATAAGGAACTCGTCTCATTTTCTCTATCTCTTCAGATGTTTTGGGTGACTGATCTTTAGAGAATGCAATTCCATGTCTGAATGGTAATAAACCAGTCTTGAAATTTTCCATGCTAAATTTAGCCAATATTTTATCGATATAAACTGCTTAAGATAAGGCTAAAGTTTTATTCTTTCGGTCTTGTAGTAATTTGATACCAAGAATATAACTTGCCTCTCCCAGGTCTTTCATATCAAACTGTTTTGCTAACCAACTCTTTATTGTAGTCAACACTCCTATATCGTTTCCAATTAGAAGGATATCGTCTACATAAAGAATTAGGAAGGCTACAGATTTTTTCTGAATTTTCTTATACACACATGGTTCATCAATATTCTGAATGAATCCAAACGATTTAATCGCTTGATCAAATCTAATATTCCATGATCGAGATGCTTGCTTCAATCCATAAATAGATCTCTACAACTTACATACCATGTGTTCTTGGCCTTTTTGTATGAATCCATCTGGTTGCTGCATGTAGATGCTTTCTTCAAGATGTCCATTAAGAAAAGTAGTCTTGACATCCATTTGTCAAATTTCATAATCTAGCACTGCAGCAATAGAGAGCAGAATCCTGATGGATTTAAGCATAGCAACTGGAGAAAAGGTTTCCTCATAATCGATTCCCTCTTTCTGACTAAATCCTTTGGCTACTAATCTAGCTTTAAATATCTCCACCGTTCTTTCTACTCTTCTTTTTCTTTTGTAGATCTATTTGCACCCTATAGGTTTTACCCCATTTGGTGCCTCTACAAGTTCCCAGACTTTATTCAAATACATAGATTCCATTTCTTAATTCATAGTCTTTTTCCAAAATTCAACATCTCTATCTATTAGAGTTTCGTTGTAACTAGTGGGATCTTGTATATATTCATCTGAGATAGCTTTATAGGTTTCTCCCAGTAACATGTATCTCACAGGTAACTAAGTTACCCTCCCACTACGACGAGGTTCTAAAAGAGATTGTTACTTATGGATAATCCTGTGTTGATCGTTTGGTTGTTGCTGTTCTTCCTATTCTATAACAGGTGTGGAAAGTGAAGTATCAACCTGATAATCTGATAGTTCTTCAAGTATTACCTTATTCTTAAGTTTGAAGTTATTCATATAGTCTTCCTCGAGGGAAGTGAAATGTGTGCTCACAATCACTTTCCTATCTTGAGGACTGTAAAATAAACCTCCTCTTGTCCCTTTAGGATACCCCACAAACATATAAACCTCAGAACGTGAATCCATTTTGTCTGCCTTTGGTTTCAGCACATATGCTGGTGATCCCCAAATACGGATATGTCGCAAACTTGGTTTGCGACTTGACCATAATTCTATTGGAGTTTTAGGCACTGACTTAGATGGAACTAAGTTCAAGAGGTAAACCGCAGTTTTTAGTTCTAGTCCCCAAAAAGAGATTGATAATGACGAATAACTAAGCATTGATCTTACCATATCTAAAAGAGTTCTATTTCTTCTTTCAGTTACCCCATTTTGTTGTGGTGTGCCTGGGGCAGTTAACTGAGAAATAATCCCATTTTCAACCAGATACTATTTGAAATCTCCAGAGAGAAATTCACCACCTCGATCAAATCGAAGTTTCTTTATGTTTTTATCTAATTGCTTTTCTGTCTCAGCCTTATACTCTTTGAATTTCTCAAGAGCTTCAGACTTATGACGCATTAGATAAACATAACCGTATCTTGAGTAATCATCAGTGAAAGTGATGAAATACTCATAACCTCCTCTTGCTTGTACATTGATTGGTCCACATACATCTGTATGCACCAATTCAAGTGGTACTGTTGCACGCACTCCTTTGGCCGAGAATGACCTTTTGGTCATTTTACCTTATAAACAGGATTCATAGAGTGGTAACGATTCATTTTTCAATGGACCCAAGAGCCCATCTTTAATCATTCTCTGTATTCTATTTTGGTTTATGTGACCCAAGCGCAAATGCCAAAGGTAACATTGATTAGAAGAAATATTTCTTTTCTTAGATATATGTATATGCTCATCGTTATTGATTACTGTGTCATGCATAGAATGGATCATAGGACTTATATGATATAAATTATCTCTCAATGTACCAGAACAAACAAGTCTCTCATTATGAAAAACAGAAACAGAGGATCCAAAATTTACAGTGTACCCTTGCTTTGACAAGCAAGCTACTGAAATTAAATTCCTCTTAATGTCTGGAACATAAAGATAATTATTCAAAACTAAAGTTTCATTATTAAAAGATAATAAAACTGATCCAGTCTTCACTGTTGACACGAACTGTCCTGTCCCTAACTGCAGCTTAATGCTTCCTTCACTTAGTTTTCTAGTTTCCTAAAACCAATAAAGTGAATTACAAATATGATTAGTTGCTCCTGAATCCAACACCTAAGTGTCACTAAGATTCTGAACTAAACAGGCCTCAATCACAAAAAGATTTCCCATACCTAATTTCACAATCTTAGGGCAATCCTTTTCCAGTGACCTTTTTGTCCACACTTAAAGCATTTGCCCTTTGGCTTGCCATCTTGCTTGGTAGACAATTTCTTTTTCCTATCTTTCTTCTTACCAAGCCTTTCGACTTAAGTCTAGAAGAAGAACCTTTTTTTCGCAATATTTATACTTCCTAGAGATTTCTCAGCACGATAGATCTCTTCAGCAGAATGGAGTTCGTTCATCAATTCTGTCAAGGTCATGTTTCTTTTATTCATATTATAGTTGACCTTAAACTCCTTGAATGTTTCTGGCAAAGATTCTAGCACCATGTCAATCTTTGAGTTATCATCGATTTGTGCACCCTGAATCTCAGCCTCATTCAAATAGTCCATCATTTTAAGGACATGATCACGAACTCTTGTGCCCTTTTCTATTTTACTGTTCATAATACCTTTCAGCGCTGCTTGTCTCACTGAGCGAGTGCTCTGCCCAAACATCTCTTGGAGACTATTCATTATTTCGGTAGCGGTCTCCAAATTCTGATGTTTGGTCTGCAGAATATTAGAAATCGAGGCTAAAATGTAGTATTTTTCCATTTCATTGGCCTTTTGCCATTTCTCATAAAGCCTCATTTGATTTCTATGAGCATCTTCCGCTGGAACTGGGGGGGGCATGGCTGTGTTAAAACATATTTGTAATCTTCAACAGTTAGAACAATAAATAGATTTCTTTTCCAATCTATATAGTTTTCTCCAGTGAGTTTGTTTTGACTCAGAATAATAGTAAGTGGGCTTAGTAAAGACATTTTCTAAAAAATAAAACATCCATGCATAAATAATTTGATAAAAATTTACAATAAATGACAAAAATGCAAAAAACCATAAAAACATTTTTAATTTATTGCAACGATAATCTAGTACCGTTTTGACAAGCTATTCGTTGGGGAAGTCATGTCTACACTTACTAGACCCAATTATTCATTGGATTATTTACTTTCATGTGGAAACATGATAAATAACTATCGTTATCCTTTTTGGGCCTAAATTTGTTAACAGAGCTTCGTTGGGAAGGTTAATAACAAATTTCAGTTGAGTGTATAACCATTGTTTCAATCTATAGACTTCTCATATCAATAGTTACCGTTGGGATGAACAATCGATTGAAAAATATTTCAATTTTATCTTTAAAGAAGTTCTTCAAATAAAATATCTAATATATATACCATCCGTATGGAGTATCACCGTATCATGAAGTCGAGGTATATATATAATTTTATTATTGAACTAACAATGGAGCCCATGAGAAAAATTATATTGAATTTTCCCTCTCCCACTCAATATTTTAAACTTGGTTTTTTATTTTTTAAAATATACATTAATTATATATTGTTAATTGCATGCTTCCTATAATATTATCTAGATGATATCTAATATTATTAAGCATTTGCAAAACTTCAAACAATATAACATTATTCATAATTAATAAATGACATATATCATTATGCATAGAGTGGCACTACCTATTCTATATGACATGTTATCATGGTATATTATCATCCAAACATAAATATAGAAAAATAATTAAATAATCTTAATTCATGGCTTTCCTAAAATAAAATAAAATAAAATAAATTACCTTAACTCTAAGCCTAATCTTCATTGGGCTTCTTATCAATGTTTATCTTCCATGGGCTTATCTTTGATGGTGGACTAGGGTAAATTGGGTTTTAAATTTATTATTGGTCCAATTTTAATTTTGAAAGAAAATAAAATTGTTGGTGAAAAATCATGATTTTTCTCATAAAAAAAATTTTTAGGACCGATCTCATATAATATATAAGAAATTCGTAATTCAGAAAATCATACCTTGATAATCTGAGAAGATGAACGATACCGGGCAATAAATACGCCACCCAACGATTTTCCAGGCTATGACTCAAGTTTGATCTGCACTGAACGTGTGGGCGTTCGTTTCACAACTCCCAAAAATCCCTGGTTTCTTTTTCTCAGTGTTGTTATCAAAAGGCGTCTCTATTTTTCTTTAAGAGAAAAGAACACTTATATATAATATTACCCTAATTAAAACCCTAATTATGTTATTCTTATTGTATAATAATTCAAAATATTAAATATATCATATTTAATATTTTTCCTCTCCACTTACGTAAAAGTGGAGATAAAGTGTAATAATTTTGGGGCCCACCTTGTAAAACATCACAAGACCCCATTTACACTTAAATATAACATATATGCCAGTTTTATTATTTTTGAGTCCAGCAGTAGTGCAGTCAATTAAATAAGCTAACCCGGGGATCATTTGGGAACATAAATTAGTGGCTACAATAATTAAACCTGTAATTAAACTAGCTTAATTATTTAATTCTAATTCTATTCCACTATAAGATTGGAACTGACCTTCATAATTGTATACTCGAATAATAATTCATCTCAAGCCACATTGATCTCTTTACTGCACAATCCTTTGCACCACATCGTTAATTAAATTGATATCTCAATTGTCCAATAAATTTAATAATATCTTATTCCTTGATACTTACTAGTTTTCTCTAATGATCATTTTCAACATATTAAATATGTCGATTCACTCTGGCCAGAGAATTTCTATGATTAAGTACCGAAAACCTATCAAGAGATGTGTTGTACAAATTTCATATTGTTAATCCATAACTTTAATACTTATAATTGCTCACACCAAGATACCGGGTAATCTTGACTACAAGTATATGTCGTGCCCATTGGTAACTCAAATGGAATGACAACCACAATCATGAAATTATAACTAACTCAAGATTAAGATTACAATAAAATCAATGCCTATGAGATTTAATAAGTTTGACAGTTATTATAAAGTTAATTAAATCTCATATGCGATCCTGTTCAATGTAGTCGTACTATATTAATAAATTCATTTATGATCAAGACAAATCATTCAATGAATTTTTTACAGTTTATACCTAAATAAAGTGCCCAACTTTATTTATCAACTGCGAACTCAATTTATTAAATCATAAGATAAGTTGTATTTATGTATTCTGTGAATCTATATAGTGATCACATAAATACATATAATATGATTAAATGGACTTTAATAAAAAATTAATGCAAATAAGATATCTGAATAAAATACCTCAATTATTTTATTAATAAAAAAAGTTTATTACAATTAATAAATCAATATACTTTTAAAGAGTATATTTTCCCAATAACCTGTTCCTTCAGACCTCAACAATCTTACTGGTGCTCAGGAGCTGTACGCAGACGACATTGATATGGAAACAAGCTTTATATTTTATTTTTGTACAGGTGGTTCCAATTCTTTACCACAAATTATTTTGAAATGAAGAGAGTTGGTTTCAGGTTCTTGTCCAACAATAAACTGACTGGTCTGGTGCAATGCCTAGCCTTACTGGCTTGAACGTCCTCAGTTACGTGTAGGTGGAAAAGGTCTTACTACATCTTCACATCAATAATCCTGGGGCGAATAAGGCATCTCAAATAGTGATTTATTTTCATTCTATAACAATTGATTTGCAGGGACACGAGTAATAACAGTTTTGATGCATCAGATGTTCCTTTATAGTTTTCAAGCATACGATCCTTAACAACATTGTATGTATCTCTGACCTCTCTTTTCTTAATTACTTTTCACAAGCAAAACATGTATTTTAAGTATAGGCAAATAAGATGGTTGCTTAAAATTTCAAATTTTAGTAAGGCCTTATTTTTTTTAATTTTTTTAAATAATTTTTTAACTTACAAAGATCATAAAAAATTATGTATACTAGTAAAGTCTATTAGACATACAGTATAACCTTTATAAATTAATAATGTCGAGATCATATAAATTTATTTATTCAAAGAGGTATTATTAATTGATAAATTAATAATTTATTAATTTATACAATGTGTTCGTAGTACAAATAATTAATATTTAATTAATTAAAAATTTATTGTATTTTATAAATATAAATCAATAAAATTTAAATAAATTTATCAAATAAATAATGTATACTTGATAAATGTTACAATAGACTCATATTTTAATAAACTAATATAGTCAATTATATTTATAATTTTACAGTATTTATAATTTCTACAATTATTAATTTATAATATAAATGAGACTACAAACTTTTATAGGAGTTCTCAGAAAAATTATTATCTTATTAATTTATTAAAATTATTAATTTAGTTTCAAGGCCCAAGTTGGGACTACAAAAAATAATTATGTTATATATTTTATTAATTTATTGAATATTAATTTATAGAGATTATACTATATATGTAATTGATAATTATCCTATAATTAAGAATTATTTTTTATAAAATGTCTATTTGGTAATTTTATTTTTAAATAGATATTATTAATAATATTGTCTAACTATTAATCCATTCGTTATTAGTTTTTTAAGAAAAATAAATAAATTTTTTACTTTTTCAATTTCTTAAAAAAACTTAGTTAATTTAGCTTCAAGGCCCAAGTTGGGATTACAAAAAATAATTATATTATATATTTTATTATTTTATTGAATATTAATTTATAAAGGTTATACTATATATGTAATTGATAATTATCCTATAATTAAGAATTATTTTTTATAAAAAGTTTATATTTGGTAATTTTATTGTTAAAGGGATATTATTAATAATATTATCTAACTATTAATCCATTCGCTATTATTTTTTTAAGAAAAATAAACAAATTTTTATTTTTTTAGTTTCTTAAGAAAACTTAGTTATTTAACATTAGAATCTTTAATTTTGAGCTATTAAGAACTTTATAATCAAAGAAATCGTAGATGAAAAAATTTATTACTCTCTTCTTTATAAAGAAAATTATTACATGTGTTAGTTTATTAAAAAAATAAAAAATTAGTTTCTTAAAATATAAAATCTATATCCATTATCTGATCATCAGTTTATCATCTTAACTTTCAAATATTCTATTGGAAGATAGTATTATTCTAATTTATTTATTTATTTATCTTTTGTAAAAATTCTAAAGAAAGTAAATTTTAGGTTTTGTTTTCAAAATTTTTTAGGATCTTCTTAAGTATTTCTTAAAATTTAAGAATTAAAGATGAAATACATACATATATATTATTGAAATTGTTAAATAAAAAGAGGTCTAATAAAATAAATTTATCCAAGGCCTCATTTACTCTAAAGCCGGTCCTACATTTACATATATGCTATTTGAGTGGATTGCATATTACCTTAAGTGTTTTGGGTCTAGAATTACAGTTCTTCACATAACATTTCTTTAATAGAAATCTTACTATATTACATCTTTTCTCACAACTAATATTGTAGATTACAGCTTTTCTATGTTGATGCATGTTCGAATTCTAGTTTAGCCTATTATGGCTTCTTATTTAATGTGTTTCTCTCTATTATCGTTGTAAGACCCGTTTCACATGTGTGTCTGTGTGCATTTTTTTGTCTTTCTAAGATTTGAGATAGGCAATTTTTATGTAAACTAGGAGAATGATTGACCATTTTTTGTGATGAAATGATGGTGTTGTATGGAAAAGTGTCAAATGGCAATGTGAGATAATAACAAAAAAGAGAGAGAAAAAAATTAACATACAAAATTTATGTAGTTTGGTAAATTGCTTATGTCCACGTGAGGGAGATCACAAGTTTCTACTAATACGGTGAACAAAAATGGAATATAAAATAACTCTCAATCTCATTTTCAAAATTAAAAAAAAAAGAAAAAATACACCCTTTCTCTCAAATAAACACATAAAGAAGAGAAACTTCAAATTTATTTAAGCTCTTTATTGAAACAAACACTTTAATACTACAAACTATAACTGCTTAGAAGAGCACTAGAAATTAGCTTAATTCTTCTCATTTCTTTTCTTCTTCTATGACTTCAACTATATAAATAGTAATTTTTAGATGTAGAGAAGACTCTGTGTGTGGCCTAATACAAAGTACTGTACTAACTTATTAAATTCAAACCTAATAAATCAATTATCTCTTGTCTTCCATCATATTTGTTTAATGGATAAATGGAGCCGCATGTCTCTAACAATCTCCACCTTGGTCTAATTTCTTCATCTTTAAGAAAAAAAAATGAGAAATGATGTTTCAAATGCATCTAAGGATGCCACAGCTAGAAGATATTTAAAGTTATAGTATATTAATCAAGTCTAAACAATATTTGAACTTGATTATAGTTATCGCCTTGGTCAACGTATCTGCAGGATTATCAACAGTCTTAATCCTATGAAGCACAGTCGTTTATTGTTTAAGAATGTCTTGTAGAAAATGAAGCCAAACATCAATATGCTTCATTCATGTATGGTATACGTGGTTCTTGGCTAAATGAATAGCACTCTTACTATCATAATACAAAATAATGTACTTCTGTTTAATTCTAAATTGAACAAGTAAACCTTGCAATAAAATGACTTTCTTAATCGCCTTTTCAACTGCCATACACTCAGTCTGTGTTGTAAACAAAGCAACTATTGACTGCAAGGTAGACTTCTAACTTACTCGAGCTTTTGTAAGAGTGGATATATAGTTAGTTGTTGATCAATGCGTGTTCAAATTATCATTATAGTTAGAATCAACATATCCAACGACATGATGACGAAGTGAATCATCCTACTGAAAGATTATACCAAAATCCAAAATTTTTAGAATATACATCAAAGTTTATTTTACAACTTGCTAATGTCCATTTCTAGGGCTATGTATAGACCTGCTCACTAATTTGACAGCATGTGAAATGTTAGGTTTAGTACACACTATTGCATGCATCAAATGGTTTTGATTACTTATTTATACCAAAATATTGTCGTACTTTATTCAAATACTACTTTTGCATTAGATAAAACTTGCCTTTTTTTCTATCTTTATTAATTTATGTGCTAAGAATCTTTTTAGCTTTTCAGGATCTTTCATCTCAAATTCTCTACTTAGCCAAGCCTTCAACATTTCAACTACTTCAGAATTCTTTAAAGTGATCAGTATGTATCAATATATAAGAGAAGATAGATTAAAGATCTATCTTGTAGCCTATGAAAATATACACAATGATCAAACTTACTTTGTCTGTAGCCTTGCCCAAATATAAACTTGTCAAATTGCTTGTACCACTACCTTAGGGATTACTTTAACCATACAATGATTTGTTCAATTTACAAATCCAGTCTTCTTTACCAGTAACCTTAAGATCTTTTAGCTAAGTCATATAGATTTTCTCTTTTAAATCGCTATATAAGAAAGCTATCTTTACATCTAGTTTTTCAAACTCTAAATTCAGTTATGCTATGAAGGCCATTAAAATTCTAATGGAGGAATGTTTTATAATTAGAGAAAATAAATTATTACAATTTATTCCTTCTTTATGACCATAACATTTGCCCACCAATCTTGCCTTGTAGCATGTATTACTTTTGTTAGAAAATCCTTCCTTTTTTTTTATAAATATCCACTTACATTCTATTGTCTTCTTACTTTTTGGTAATTAAGCCACCTTCCAAGTCTTATTGTTCCTAAGAAATCACGTTTCTTCTTCCGTGGTTTTCATCCAAGTCTTGTTCCACTTGTAGCATAAGTAAGAAGAACATCACCATCTATATAACTAAGAGAACATAGGCCACCATGTCAACAAATTGAGTAGGTTTTTGAATTTCTAGTTTTAACCTTGTAACTGCAATATATTCTTGTTACTGTTGAGGTTCTTGGGAATCTCTTATTTTTTCTTGAGTTGCTTCGAAGTTCTCCCTTACCATCGAAGATTTTTTATTTACTGAAATTATCTTTGTTGCATCAAACTTCACCTATTGTAGAATTTGCTCTACTTACTGTTTAACTCCACTGGTCACTTTTCTTAACATGATAGAGTCATCAAAGGTTGCATCTCTGTTAAAAATTATCTTTTTTGTTTTTAGACACCAAGGTTAGTATCTTTTTATGCCTAAAGTAATTCCTATGAACAAGGGTTTTTTAGCTATTGGATTTAACTTTGACTTCTGTACATAATAATAGGCAATGAAACCAAAAATATATAAACAATCATAATCATTAGCAAGTTTTTCATACCAAACTTCCATTGGATTCTTGCATACATTATTAGACAACATACAATGATGACTTGCATACATAATTGCTTTAGCCTAAAACACTTTGTTAATCCATTATTAGACAACATACAATGAACGTTCTCAAGCAAAATGTTAGATGATGCAATTAACTTAGCATACTTTTGCAAGCAATCATTGGTATATTTTATACCATTGTCCATTCGAAGTCGCTTGATCTTTCTATCAGTTTAACTCTCAATAATCATCTTCTATTTAAAAAAATAATATAACATTATCTTTAGTTTTCATTACAAATATCCAAACGCTTCTAGAAAGGTCATGACAGAAGTGACAAAATAGTACATACCTCCTAAGGACAATGTTTGTGCTGGTCTATACAGGTCTGAATGAACGTAATATAAAATACCTTATATATTGTGGATCGTTGGACCAAACTTCACCTTTGATTGCTTAACTAGAATATAATACTCGTAGAATTCTATCTTGCCTATTTTGACACCTTTTAATAGGCCTTGCTTTACTAAGTTCGGTAAAACTTTCTTATTAAGATGTCTTAAATGTATATGCCATATTTTTGTAATCTTATAATCTTTGTTTTCTTTAGAAACAATGGCTACTATCCCTATAAATAATAAAAATTATTATCACCATCAGTGTACAAGAAAAAAACTTAAGAACTTTATTTCGTATAGTCACAGTAAAACCTTTGAATTCTGAGACTCTTAATGAGTTGACATTCTTCCTAAGATTTGGTATATAGCAGACATATGTTAGAACTCTTGTAGATCTATTATAGCACTTCAAGCATATTGATCCTATCCTGATCATTTACATGGTGTCATTGTTGCCCATGTAAATAATACCATCATTTAGTCTTTAAAATTAAAAAAAAATCAGTCTTTATTAGGACACATATAGTAAGTATAACATAAATCTAAAATTTACTCATTTTAATGAGATTTCAAAGTATTGATCGACATTGATTTTAAGTCATCATTTTTATAATTGGCGAAATAAGTATCTGAAGTCGCATCTAAAGTAGATTTACCTTTTTCTTTCTTTTTTAGCTTTAGACAATCTTTTTACATAATTCGGAAGATTGCCTACATCAACAAGAGGGAGACCTTAAGTTTCCAATAATATAGAGAACAAGTATGGAATACAAAATAACTCTCAACCTCATTTCTTTTTTAAAAAAACACCCTTTCTCTTAAATAAACATACAAAGAAAGAACTTTAAATGTATTCAAGCTCCTTATCGAAACAAACGCTTGACTACTATAAACTGGCTTAATGTTCTTATTTTTCTTCTTCTTCGCTGATTTCAACCTTGCAAATGCTTAGCTATTTATTGCAATGCTCACTTGGATATAGAGAAGACTAAGTGTGTGGCCTAATATAAAGTGCTTCATTAACATATTAAATTCAAACCTAACAAATCTATTATAACTTGTCTTCCATTATATCCATTTAGTGGATAAATGAAATCACTTGTCTATAATAGATAAAGAATACTTATCTTGATGGTCGAATTCTTTTTGATCTGTTTGGCATTCTCATATGCAGATTGTGCAATTATTAGCTTATATTTCAAGTATCCTATGTAAAAGCTATTGGAAACTACAAATGAATCACACAAATTAAAACCTTTAGCTTCAAATAAATAACTAACATATAAATGCAATCAATTTTGTGCCCTAATTCAATTATCACATTTTGATAGGGTTATGAAAATGAACTAGCTTAATGGCATCTTGGACCTTGGCACTAACTACAGTGAAAAACCAGACCTTTATTTACAGACTAATTGTATCTTTGCCTGCATAGAAAAAAGAGCACCAAGCATTAACTTAATATAAAGCTTACTCTTCTTGTATTTTAGGAATTCTTTTTCAATAGCTTTCTGGAAAATTGCATGAATAATAATTTTGTGGCAGTTAAAGTGCATAAGAACCATACAATATACTAGAAACAATATATTTTCAACTTAAAAAGGTTATTTTCTTTGAAATTTTGCAGACTTGTTGATAGCCTAATTTGTTAGGAGTTGGGAACTGTAAAAGGTTTCTATAGACTTTCCTAAATAAGTTCCCTCATATTTAACAAAACTAAAGAATTGACTACCTGCTCATTGCAACTCAAATCAGAATTCTATCCTCAGTTGTCAATGTGCCCATATGTGTATAGAAACTTTAGTTTTAAGAGCTTCTTCCTTCTTAGACTAGGGAAATTGAGGTAGAAGGTTGCTTTAGTTTTATGTGCTTGTAAAACGTTTGACTCAAATTGTATTGGGATTGAAAGATGGCTATTACATAAAAATTTTGAGAATATGGTAAAAGTAACCATATTATAAATTAAAATAGTTATTAAGTTGGTGGAAAATTATCGAATTTATACCTCGTAAGTACAGTCATTACACTGAAATAAGGTCATAGAGAGATAAAAGAACTAAAACTTTCCGTAGCCCATAGATCTAATATCATTAGTATCTAAAAAATTGTTATTGCATATATTAACCTCTTCAAAGGAGAAGCATCTTGCTCTTTTTAGTTAAAGAATGCTACCACTGCTCTTATTCATGTCCCAATGTACTACATTTGTAAAACATAAACAAATTTAATAGTTTATCAACTGGAAAATGCAAGGTGTACATCAAGTCCTTAATATACCAAAAAGGTTCCATTCATTTGCTTTTCTTGCTCTTCTTTTTTTACGATAAGCACACATTCCTGCAAGGAGTAATAATAATAATACGACACAACCAATAGCTGTTGCTTTAATGATAACCCTATTGCTTGTTGACTTGTTGGATACTCTAAATTTTCCTATAAGATAATGCACCAACAGAAACACTAATATCAATAAAAAGTAATATTGTGCTAATATATTGTATTTTATAACAGTTGCAAAATTACTGGCAAAGTACTGATATTGATCATCAATGAAGAAGTAATGTCCAAAAAGAGGAGGAGGCTTGTAAGTCTAATTGATAAGAACAAACCTAACACTAGACAACTCTGTTCGATTAAAACGTTCTTGGCCAGAAAAAAAATTGTATACTCAATTGAAGGTATTCAAAATTATTCTTGCATGGATTAATTTACTAAGAGAAATGAAATCTATAAGAAATTTATAAGAAAACTAAAAAGATGCTATAAAAAACTGCTAATTATGTATTTTATGTATTTTAGGGGCATTACGATCGTTTCATAATGAACGAGTGATCAGACAGCAAAACGGACGTCATATTTGGACTCAGAACGGTCGAAAACCTTAAGAGGAGCATTAAAGGAAAAAAGTCACTATTCACATATACGGTACTGTTCATACACACGGTACTGTTCATGTATACGGACCGATGATGTGGCAACTACCTATGACGTGGCAGTATCTGATTGGACAAATTATGTGGTATTGACTACTTATGTGGCATTGACCGATGACGTGGCATTGACTGATGATGTGGCACAATCTTATAGGGCTAGATTTCTTATGAACTGTTGACCGATGACGTGGCTGTATTTCAGTGGATTAAAAATTGTGTGTACAGTATATACGTGTACATGGGATTATTTACTATTCAGGCGGCGTTACTGTGTAAATGTTGACTGTTGACTGTTGACTGTTAACTGTTGACTGATGACGTGGCGCAATCCTGAGTATCCGAACTGTTTTTAATCCGATGGTCACGATTCACTCAATGTATCTATAAAAAGGGGGCTCTCCCCCCCTAATTTGATACCCCTGAATTCATTTTTAAGCTTAGATTTCTGAAATTCCTTCTCCATCTTGTAGTTTCTTTGTATTTTAATAAAATTTTCTTTTTTATCCTTAGTTAAAATATGAGTAGCTAATTTCTTTTTTATCTTGAGTTGAAGGTGAAGTCTCAACATGTTCCATGGGCTTAATTTGGTAAATTTACTTTCTCTCTCCCTCTAATATTTGTGGTTGTTTTGACTTTTCGTTGACAAATAGTAATAGTCTTGTCTAGATACAGCTCTGGTTAAACCGGCACCCTAGTACAAGGTTATTATTATTTGACACGATAAGCCCTTGGCACCATACTTATTGGAGAGTGGTTCATGAGGTGTGGAATCCCCCATTATGGTTTAATTGGTATTAATATGAAATATTTAGTCCATGGAGCATGTTGATGCGGATCCGGATACCCAAGTGCTTTATTATAATAGTTTCATTCTTAATTATTCCCGCCATTTTAATTCACAATTTAGGATAAAATTACCATAATTTAATTATTTCCATTAAAAGAAAATTAATTCAGCATATAATTAAAATCAACCTCCTCGTGGGATCGACACTCATCACCATTAATCTATTCTACAATAGATTCGTGCACTTGTGAGTTCAATAAAATTTGCACAACAGTAACAAGAGCTTTCTTTAACTCAATAAAAGCTTTTAAACAATCTTAATCAAAATTAAAAGGTCTGTCATGTTCTAACAGAATGCATAAAGTTTTGGCTATTTTTGAGAAGTCTTTAACAAGGCTTTTAGAAAATCTAACATGCCCTAAAAAACTTCTAATGCCATTTATTGAAGCAAATGGTGGGAGATCAACAATCACTTCTATTTTTATCTTATCCACCTCTATTTCATTTTTAGAGATTCCATGACAAAAAATTATCCTTTTTTATATCATAAAATGATACTTTTTCCAATTCAACACTAAATTGGTCTCTTCACATTTCTTGAATACATTTTCTAGGTTGCGCAAACAATCACCATATGATTCCCTAAAGGCTAAAATATCATCTATGAATATCTTGAGTGTGTGTCTCAACCATATCTAAAAAAATGGACATCATACACCTTTGAAATATTACTAGAGTATTGCACAAACTAAATCGCATCCTTTTTAAAAGTAAAGGTTCTATAAAGATAAATGAATGTTGTCTTCTCTTAATCCTTGGGTGCTATAGCAATATAATTTTAGCTTAAATAAATGTTGTTTTTTATTAATCTTTTGGAATGGTACTAGAGCATTACACAAACCAAAAGGCATCCTTTTGAAAGCAAAGGTTCTATAAGGATAAGTGAATGTTGTCTTTTCTTAATCCTTAAGTGCTATAGCAATCTGATTATAGCTTAAGTATCCATCTAAGAAACGATAGTAATCTTTTCCATCGAGTATGCCCAACATCTGATCTATGAAAGACAATGGAAAGTAATCCTTCCTCGTTGTTTTGTTTAGCTTTTTATAATCTATGCAAATTCACTCACTATCTAGTTACTATTCTTGTGAGAATAAGTTTGTGCTTTTCATTTGCTACAATAATCACTCTATTTTTCTTAAGAACACATTGTACTGGACTTACCCATAAGTTATTTAATATTAGGTAAATGATTCTAGCATCAAGCCACTTGATGATTTCTTTTTCCATGACTTTCTTCATGATGAGATTCAATATTCTTTATTGCTTTATAGAATTATTGTAAAAACCTTTCAATAGAATATTGTGCATGCATATGGACGGGCTAATTCATTTGATATCTGTCATGGTCCATCTAATAGCTTTCTTATATCTCTTTAATATATCCACTAAGTTCTTCTCTTGGTTTGTATTAAAAAAGATCAAATATTACTAGGAGAGTGTTATTGTCACCAAGATAAACATATTTTAAATGTGAAGTAAAAGTTTTAATTCTAAAATAAGAATTAACTCAATAAAAGGAATAAAAGATTTTACTTCCCTGTTTGAAAGATTTAAAGACTCAAAGTATCTATTAATCCTTTTTTATTGCTGCTCTCTTAACCATGCTATATTTATTATTTCAGGATCTTTATTTTCAAGGTCTTTAAATGTTTCAATATTGATTTCTTCTTTGTTATAGTAATTGCTTATTCTCTCAGTTACAGTAAAATTCATAACATCGACAAAATTATAGTCTTCAATCTAATTAAGACCTTTCATAACATCAAATACATTAAATGTAAGTTACTAGTCATTCACTCGCATTGTCAACTCTCATTTTTACATATCAATGAGAGTTATTTTCATGGCTAAGAAAGGTCTTCCTAGAATGATTGATACTCTTTGTTTGCCTTGAAGTATACCATTATAAAATCCATTGAAAATTAAACTTATCCATCTTCACCAATATATCTTCAATCTTTCTTTTAGATAGGCATGAGATTTGTCAGTAAGTTGCAAAATTATTATTGTTGGCTTGACTTTTTCAACTCCTAATCATTGGAACACTGACAACAACATAAAATTGATGCTTGCCCTCTAGTCATAAAGTGCCTTGCCATTGTATTTCATTTATATAGAGTATGAAATTGTAAAGTTCTTTGGATCTTTTAATTTTTGAGATATTTTAGTCTATAACATTTAGCTACATCCTTATGTTAAAGCAACTATTTCAAACTCTCTTAGCCTCTTTTTTCTTGCCAAAATATCTTTCAAGAACTTTATGTAATTTGACATTCGCTCAAAAGCTTCTATAAAAGAAATGTTGTATATGTAATTATTTATCTTGCTTTTGCTTTTGAAATATTTAATGCAAAGGTAGTGGGTGTCTAACTACTGTGCTGTAATAGACTATACAAGTTGTCTAAACTGATATGGTTCGTCCTGCAGCATCTTCTTCCATAATTACTAGATCATGATTATTTGTTGATGCTATAACTTGGTTGTTTATATTAGTAGGCTGGAAAGTGGGTTGTTGTGACTCCTCTTTAATGTGATTGTTCCCTTGAGTTTGTTGCAGGTTTAACTTTTCTTTTCAATACATCAATAGAAATATAAACATCCCTTCTAGACTTTAGGTTAATTACCTTGCAATATTTTTTTCCTTTTCTTTTAAGATCCTCTATATTGCTGGATAAATTGCCCTAAACTCTGTTGCTTAATATTGTAGTATGCTATCCAATATGATTTTTTAAGTTTATTAAATATTCCACTTGACTTTAGATAAGTGCTTCATTCTTTACACTTAAGCAAAGCTTTAAGAGAACTAAGTTGATCATTGCTGGTGTTGCTTTACCCTTGATTTATTAATGAAATCCAAGTGGTTGAGCAAGCCTGTTTTGTCTATCGGTTGCTATAGCATGCTGATTTTGATTGCTTTATGAAAATTTTAGAGGTTATCTCTATCCACGGTTATAGGTGTTTGAAAATGGATTTGTACTAATATTGTTTGTTGAAGTTACCCACATTGTTTATTGAAACTAGATTTTCAAGACAATTGTCAAACAAGTGTCCTTTTCCATAATAAATACATGATACTTTAGTCACTTTGTTAATAGTTGCTGAAGCAGTAGTCATAGACTTCACTATATTTGTTAATGAAGTTAATTGGGCTGACAATGCTATCAAGACATCTATATTATGAACTCTTACTGCTTTTCTTGCTGCAACTTGTTTATTTAATGGTCATTGATAGTTATTGTTGGCTATTCTCTTTAAAATTTCATAGGCCTAATTGTAGAATTTAAATAGCAAAGCCCTATTTACTAAAGCGTCAACCATTAATCTTATATTGAGACCGTTATAGAAAGTTTCTACTTGTATGCAACAAGGAATGCTATGATGAGGGCATCTTTTGAGTAACTTCTTAAATCTTTTTTATGCATCATACAAACTCTCATTTTGACGTTGATGGAAAACTGTGATCTCATTATTCAATTTTTCATTCTTGGTTAGTGGAAAGTATTTCATCAAAAATTTATCAACCAAATCATTCTATATGGTGATAGAGTCAGGTGGTATAGAATTTAACTATACTCTTACTTATCTCTTAAAGAAAATAGAAAAAGTCTAAGTTTTAATATTTCTTATTATGCTCTAACATACTTAAAGGAGTTACCCACCTTCAAAAATAGTTTTAAGTAAAGATGTGGATTTTTTTTACAATAGTCCATTAAATTGGCCCACTATTTGCTACATCTAAAACATCATTTGTTTAAACTCAAAATTATCAGCTTGCACTTCAAGTCTTACAAATATTGAATTTATGGCTTAAGGAGTCAATATTACATAATCTTTAATGGCTCTGTCTCTATCATCTGTCATATCAATAATGTTGTTATTTCCTAGTTGCCTATAAATAATTTACCTATTCTGACCTTCTTGACCTTTTTGAGCATTCACTATTTGTATTTCTCCTTAAAGGTTGAAATTCCCTATTCCTTAAAAATCATCCATTGCTACCACAACTTGTGAATTTCTATACT
Source organism: Aegle marmelos (assembly GCA_030449875.1). Taxonomy (NCBI): domain Eukaryota; kingdom Viridiplantae; phylum Streptophyta; class Magnoliopsida; order Sapindales; family Rutaceae; genus Aegle; species Aegle marmelos. The sequence goes on from JASUUL010000143.1 coordinate 12,812,504, forward strand.
TTTTTCTTAATCTTCATACAGTTCTTTTAATTTCTAGATTAAACTGAAATTCAACAAGTTTATATTTGTGCATACAAGGGTTGTCTGTCAATACAATAAACAAATTAAAATAAAATAAAATATTAGCATTGTTTAAGATTAATTTTGCAAACATAATGGACAATAAATCCCTAGCAATAGCTCTAAAAGTTTGGTATGTGTTTCTTTAATGCTATGAACTTTAATATGCAAGTGTACATAATAAATAATATATTGATGAGTATTCAAATAGTATTCATAGGAATTAATGTTATTAGATTTGCTACAGTAACCTAAAAGATATAGTTTTGTTCTAAACTAAAACAAGACAATTTATAAAACTAATAACTAATTAAATGAAAATGCAATAAATAAAATTCTTATGTCAAACAAAGGGATAAAACCAACAGGAATGAAATAGTTAAGTGGATAAACTCATTTAATGTCATTGACTTTTTTTTAATTACAGTATCATTGCTACAACATCTGCTATAATACTTGATAGAATCCCTCATACATCTTCAGCTGTTACCTGTTGGATATCTTATATCTAATGCAAATCAACAGTGACCAATTGTTACTCCCAACACTAAATATAATCTTAATCGATCTAAATTCTATTTATCCTATAAAGTGAATTCTTATGTTTAGTTTGTCACTATTTTTTAATCAAGCGTAACCCTGTCCAAATTAAGACTAACGCAACTTGGGAAATCGAATATGAAACACCAAGTATTGTCTTAATGAGACACTCTAAGTTAGACTTTTTAAAGGCTCTTTCTTAGTTTATATCCACTAAACAAGTGGTTAGACGAAATAAAAAATTAAAATAAATATATTAAGACAAACTACTATAGCAAACATTAAGCAATGCATAAATATCAGTCAAACATCTATTAAGATTGTTTAGCACTCAACCACAATCAATTTCAGTTCATGCTTTACAATGGAAAGTTAAATAAAAGAGGTTCAACCATCAAATATATCCCTATAAATAAATAGAAAACAATAAAAGAATAAGAGTAACTAATTTTCAATTGATATATGTAATTTCTCCTTTGTCAATCTTTAATCTCTCTCTTGAATTCTGCTTTTCTTTTGTTTCTTCTAAGTTTTTCTCCTTAGTCACTCTCTCCTTTTTTCCTTTCCAAGCGTGCTCCTTTTATAACTCAAATAAGGCAATCCAGAGTTTAAGGGCGTGTATCCTCAATTTTTAAAAACTCCAAATTGCAATCATTAAGTTATCTCCCATGAAATCGTTTTTGTCAATGCCTCAGGATTGCTACAACAACATTGCTACAGTACGGTGCTATAGCAACTTCACCATTTCTTACTTCTTTTAATTCTTTTGTAGCCAGGTTCTTTTATTATGTTGTGGTAGCATTCTTTTTTTGTTTTTAAATTTGAACTTTTGGTCACATATAATTATGCATATAAACTAAAACAAACTAATTTTATTAAAAATAAACTATAAGTTGTTGCCAAATCATCGAGGCACATTAAAATTTTAAAATTATAATTTTATCCTTTATGTCCTTCTTAAGTTTTTCAGACATTCTAAGCTAAAAAAATGCTATGTGTTTTGCTATATAATTTCTTGATAATAATAAAATAACTAAAATACTCCTCAAATACATAAGATACTCAAATTATAACAAAAAACACATAAATAGTGCTTAAAATATTAAAATATATAAAAGTAAAAATGTTAGTGAGACTGGAAGTGCAAAATGATAATTTTATTCTTTATATTTACTACTTTACACTTTAGTTCTAAAACTAAAATCATTCTCTCATATAAGTAAATTTATTATCTTATAAGTTTAGTTTTAAAAATAAATTTGTTTCAATTTCTCTTTATTTTTTTAGTAAACACTTAATAATACATAATCATGTATCACTTTTATTTTGTTACTAGATATAATGCTAGCTAATTATCTAAAAGATCTGAACTTTGAATTCAGAAAAGAGATGCAGGAAGTCGAGAATAAAGCCTAGAAGCTTATTGTTGAAATTTTCTTAATTCTAAGATAGTTAATTTTTTTTTTTACTTTCTTCATCACATACTAGACAATGAATGAATTTTCATGTTACAATAGATTTATATTTGATTTTCATAAATTTCATTTCAAGTTTCATAATTTTTTATTTGACATTCAACCTGATCAATTTAACCCAACTCAACTTGATGATTTCAGGATTAGATTGGTTTAGGTTAAACATGTTTTTTAGTTGGATTAAGTTGAATTTTTTCTCAACTCATTCAATAATGGGTTGGGTTGAATTTTTGCGAACTCTATCCAATCCAAGCATGCCAACTCCTAGTTTAGTGGTGATCTAATACTTCAAATGAGAAATAAAATCTTATTAAATAATCATTTTTGTGATGCTTTTAATACACTTTTATAAGAGACAATGTGCAGTGGAGCCCAACCCTTTTTCTCGTGACAACTCATGCACAAATAGTGTTTAAATTATACTATCTAAATCAGGTGCTTCAAAATTTTACTATAATTTAGGTCTATAAGCTTTATATTTAGAGTATTAGTTAAGCTCACAAGATTCAAGTTTATAAAGTGAGTCATGCACTTTTATTTGGTATGAGAATCAAAATTGAGTTTAAGCTACATCTACGAATCTCTACATGATATCAAAGTCAATGTACACAAGAGGGTTAATATATTACTTTCAAGTTTTTATACAAATAGTAATGTTGATTATGCTGTTGTATTTAGAGAAATAGTAAAGTGTGAAAATTTCACTAAATTAAATAGGGTTGAGTGTTCGGTTCAGCTTGACCAGTATCAAATTAAACCCAAATTTTATTTCGATTTTTTGTTCAATTTAGTTTGACTCTATGCGGATTGGGTTAAGATTGAAAGCCAATCTGATTTTTATTCGGTTTGAGTTAAAAATGAATCAATCATTACACTCAATTGGGTCAAATTAAATATAAAAAATAAAAAAATATAAATATAATAAAATTAAAAAACTAATTTCCTTACATTTCAACCCTAATCAATTTTTGATCCAAAATTATAACCGAATCCAAATCGATTTGAATTTAAATCGGACCGAATCGAACAAACTTTTGAACAAGTTAATTTCTGAAAATTGAATGGACTGAAACCTACAAAAACCAAACCGACAAAAATGAAGAGTCTACGCCTTTTTTTTTTCAATCCAAACTGAAAAGAATTTGTTAACATACAAGTGTCTTGTATCTCTTTTAAGGGGAGACCTACCTTACAACTGTGGTATGGTACTACAGTTATTGTCAATCGTTGGATGAGTTAGTAAATAATTAAAGTAATTTATTTAACAGTTAACAACAACTGTAGTACTATATCACAGTTATAAGATAAGCGGGCCCTTTTTTCAAATTGTTGTTATTTTTTTTTGTCACTATCTCTTAATTAAGAAAGAACTGTTGGCTAACTAAATTAAGAAAGATTTATTGGTCTTTTGTCAATAATTAATTAAGTGCACGTTTCATCAAGCATAAAACGTCATTGATAACCACCATTGGTTTGCATCTAATCACTTCATTTTAAAGTTGATGGTCTCTCCTAAGGGTATAAAAGAAATTTTTCTTCATTAAAATGATAATGATAATTGAAAATTCCAACCGATCTCCATTCACTACTGCACATAACTGAGACTTAAAAAAGGGGAGACACTCATTTTAACTTTTTAACCCCAATTGGATGTTTTCAATAATTTATTTATAAATTGAAGTACATCAATTTACGAATGGCTAAAGTACTTGGCTGACCAAGTACCTAGCCACTTGTTGCAAACCCACCGCCGTGCTGCAACACGTCTCGGGTCATCGGTTATCACGCTACAGCCAGAAGCAGCAGCCGTTAAAAAGTCCAAATTTATTCGGTGATAAAAATTTCACTGAAATAATTGATTTTGATTCACAGCAATGGATGCCGAGACACCATCATCGTCGAAGAAGAAGACAATTGAAATCAGCAGCTTAGCTGATTGTGAAGATGTTCTTCATAACATTCTCAGTCGGCTTCCAGCAAAATCCTTTGCATCAGCAGCTTGCGTTAACAAATCTTGGAACTGCGTTTGCAACTCTATTCTCTCCCGCCCCAGAATCGCCTCTGCTTGTTCCTTCAATGCTCTTGCCCCTGTAAGTTTGGGTTCTAATTATTGAATACTGAATGCTTTTCGAGTTGAGTCTTTGATTTTTTTCTTTTGATGTTATATAGTTTGATATGTAGATTGCTCTACAAGAGGTTCTCGATAAGGTTCTCTCGGAGCCCATACGACCGCATTTTGCCATCGCAAATGTTGGCAGAGGCTTTAACATGAGAAGGACTCTCGATTTGGTATATCACTTCTCATTGCACTTTATTCTTTTGCTTCTCGTATCGCTTCTCGTATCGCTTCTCACTGCATTTTATTGTTTTGTTTCTCACTCCCCCCCCCCCCCAAAACCCCCAAAATAATGTCTGAGAAAATGCAGTTAGTAAAACATTTGGGTCCACGAACTCCGGTTATTTTATCCGTTGTTCATGGAGTAATGGGAAGAGATGCTCTTACTGATGAGTTTAGAGAGGTTTGAATTGTTTCTTTGTCGTTTTGGTTTTTTGTTTCTTGAGGCAAATGAAGTGAAAATAATGATTTATTTTGTTAGTTGTGGAAAAATGTAGGTCAAGTTTCAGGATCAGCAGGATACTGGCGTCAATCGTAGCATATGTACATGTGGTCGGCAATCAGGCATTGTATTGACAGTTGGCTATTTGCCTGGATTAAAAGTTGATGCCATTCCATTACTTCGGCGGAAAGAGGTATGGGTTGGCGGAACCTGTTTGGACCTGATTGGGGCTATACAACACAAACTTATTTGGTCAATATACTTGAGAACTCCTATTAAAAGAATACTTCGGTGGTCATCATTTTGCCTATAAATGAAAATAACGGAAATCCATGAATTGAGCTTTTCTTAGAAGCAATGACTCATTGTTACATTTGATTTAGATTTAGAAGATAGTTTCAGTTTTCGTCAAAATATTGATCATTTAGAATCAGAATAGATAAATGCCTAGATATGACACGTGGAAGCCGTGAGGAAAAAATTGTAGTTATTGTTATTATTTTTCCTTTTAGCATAGGTGCACGGGCCAATGACTCATTCTGGCCTCAACTCATAATGCCAAAAGAAAACAATTCATGGTAAAACCGCAACCAAACCATGCAATGTCAAGGTCAACTCGTAGTTATGTGGATTTCTTGTAACTAATGCACTGACGCCTAGCTAAAGCCACAAGAGATATTTGTTTTTTGAAAATCTATAATGGCTTTTCTTGTTGTCAAATTGGATATGTAGGGTGGAAAATTGTGTCATTATAGGTACTCTGAAACTTGTAATGTTTGGTTCATTTACATGATCAAATGGGCTAACTCAAGTCATATCAGATTGTGCAGGTTCCAGTTGATGATACGCATGCTGATATATACCTGGCACCTCTAGTGCCAATGATTGATCAATTTGTGATGGATATCCAGAATTATACAACCTCCGTTTCAGGCTGTGCATCACCGGTTGGGATTATAATATTTGGGGTATGTTAATATTCTGCCATTTACTCTCCTCCTTTTCTACTTCTGATGAGGATGAAAATTTTGTTTCCACTGCTAATATGTTGAGTTGCTGGTGCTACAGAAAGAAGATATGGACCAGAAACCTATCATTGAAAAATTGGGTAAGTATTTTCTGAATATAAAAATTTCATCTATTTAACGCATTTAGTTACTTTTCTCTGCAAGGAAGAGAATTCAATTGTTTTGGTGTGGTTATGTAAGGTGGGAGCAAAAGGATTTATGCCAACTTTTGATTTAAGAATTTATTCTTCTTGAAATCAAAACTATAAAACTATTTTTTATATTTAATGTTTCTTATTCAATATTCTGTGCATTTTGTCCTTCTTTAAGTTGAAACATAAACATGCCATTTTTCTATAATTAATTTGTTGTTTCTCATACGGAAGTTTTTGAAAGTATAGGTCTGTGTTATGACATCAAAATAGGAAAATTTAAAGAGAGATTTTATGTGCCCTCTGATTTTCCAATTTCTGTGGATGTAGAGGTGGAACACATATGCAGAACTCAGATCGAGTGGCTTGCTTCTTTGCTAGCTTGTTTATGTTCAATTGTAGTTGATAGCATTCTGTATTGCAGATTATGCAATGTCTATGAAGACTGTCTTTGTGGGTGATGAAAGAAGCCAGTTTGTGTACAGGTGTGGTGATGATTTTGGAAATGTCTGTGGAAACCCAGTATTCATTTCTGATGCTGTTGCTCTTGTATTTGCAAGTGATAAAGACAAACCTCATGGTATTTAGTTCTTTGTTTATTGTTTATTACTTTATTCTGTTATGCCTCTGAAACTAAATAACAATTGAAATGGCTAGAATACATGATTTATTTATTTAGTTTTTATTTTTTTGTTTTTGCATATGTTTCTCCTTAAAAGAGAAAACAATCAACCGGAGTTAATATCATACCTTGATAACTTTCAACTGAACCTCGCATCATCTTAAACATTCATTGCACTTCTGCAGTTGCAGATACACCTGTTTGTTCACATAAGAAGTTACTGCAGCTATCAGGAGGCCAGTTAAACAACTAATTTTATGGCCTTCCTATAACTGCATCAGAAGCTACTTGAATTGTTGAATTTTCGTGTCCTTTAAGACCTGAACATTTAATGTTTGATATTTTTTCACTGTTGTTTCTTCTTTGTGGAATGTGGGAATCCTGTTTTCATTTCTCTGGCTGCTTGCTTTTAATCCTCTTTTGCTCAATAATTTTTTTCCCCATTTAAAAGAGTTTCCCACTTCATCACTCTATTTCCCTTACTAGCTTTTTGTGCTACTCGTACTTCTTAGAACCATTCTTTCAAATACTTCTTTGCTTGTCTTTTTTGTTTATCCTTGCCCACATCTCTTCCTATTCTAGTAGACCTTGTTCCAACTTGGGGAAGTCAGCATACAAGAAGAGGCAAATGCCCCTTCTCAACTTTGAAAATTTTAAAATAAAAGATGTCTTCAAACATACCCTTAATATTGATAATTTTATTGAAACACCCCTCTTGTTTAAACTTCCCATTTTAGAGTAATTTTTAACACCCTTTTCTAAAGAAAAGTTAAATTCAACCAGGGGTGGGCAAAAAAGCAAAGAGAGAGAGAGAGAGAAAAAGAGATAAAAGAGGGCAAAAAGAAGACCAGATAAACAAATTGATTGGTTTGATTTGCTTGACTTTTCATACTTATTGTGGTTTACTTTGGTTTGATTTTATAGGAACTGATTGATTGATATGATTTGCTATAAATAGAGAAAAAACTGACAATAGGCTCATTTGGGCTCACAAATTGAATTAGGAACTAAAAGGGGAACCAAACAGATTCATGTGAGGTCATTTCTAAAGTTCTGTTCAGAAGTCCCAGAACTGATTAGTTTTCGGTTCTGGACTGAATTTTGGCCACCCCTGAATTTGGCCATTCTCATTTGTTCCCAATTAAAAAGTGAACCCTGATACAGCCACTCACACTTTTACTTGTTTCTTCTCAATTCTTTGGTAGACAAAGCGTTCACAACCCAAAATTTTATTCAAAATGTAATTACATCTCATTTTATAGACAAAATAAAACAGAGAACTCCATGTTATAAATAATTATTAAGTACAGATTTTCTTCCAACAATTAATTCTTTGTTCCCTAGTTTGCTTGAATTTGATTGCAACAGTGCAGTAATGGTAATTAAAATTTATTTGGTAACATAATAAATCAATCTCTAAGTTCTTTTTGTCAATTACATAGCTAAAATGCAATATATCCCAAGTTGTGTGCCATATAGGATAAACGTACAAATTAATTCCCATGAGTAAGGAATTCTTATTTCAATGGTTCATTATAAATGCTCACACTGGATCTAAAACTTATGAAGTCCCTTTGAAGATTAAGAAATGACATTTCTTTTCCAAGACTTGGACAATCTTTATTCTATATTAATTGAAACCGAACCGAGTTTTTTTGTGTGATAAAGATGTTGTAATGGGATTGATCAGTTTGCTTACGTTGTGGAGAGATTAGAAGCTCTCATGTCAGTGGTTCAAAAATATGCTTCTTAAAATGAGATTAGTGCATACGAGAATTAAATTATTGTTCCATCCCTATTCCAGGTTCTTGCGATCATTAACCTGCTTTGCTGTGCTAGTTGTCCCATTTTGAAATTTTTATCACTTTTTTCATTTATCTTCTACCATTTGTGCCTAATGTCTTTGGTCAGTGATTCACATTTCTGTTCCTGTTTTGCATATTTGTGTCCATAATGTATAACATTATTGTATGGAATGAACCATCATTGGTTTGCTTCAATCAAGCAAGTGCAGGGGAAATCCAATTTCACCTTGCAATGTCTGAAGGTGTTTCAGCAATAGGTCCCAGGCACAGGGCAGTTTCTGTTAGAGCAAATCATGCTGAGGGGTCTACGTGGCTTACTGCCAAAAGAGAAGGTCAGCATGAGATACTAGACGGTGAGCAGATTTTACGTCATATTGATCAGGTATGCTTATATTCTTAAGTTAAAAATTTGTGACTTTTTTGTGATGTGGATGAAATTATATTCCCTCTATTTGGAAACAAGCATTGGTTTTTATGGGGATACAACTAGTTTTGTGATGTATGGCAGTAGTGGAGTCTGAATCATGTATTCTTACTTTTCTGTTGTGACGTTGGTTGCATAACTAACTATCTGAATTGTTTGCCATATGATCTAAAACTGAAGATATTCTGTATGTAGGACTGGTGCGCAACTATTCTAGCTGTCTGCAGTTGGATCGTCGATTATATGATTATTACGTTTATTAGATAGCTGGGTTATGAATATAAGAAAGGCTGGATGCGGTGTTCTTTTCAAAACTACATATTATTGTCGAAATCAGTTTTCTGGTGCTTTTTGGAGTATTGTATTTATGCGCAGTTAGATCACATAATATACCGCATAGAAGCAATTTATTTTGTTTATTGCATAGTTGAAGTATATGATCCATTCAGAAAGAGTTTGAATTGAAAACAAAGAACAATTCAAAAGTTTGCTTAAAATGCTTTCTTGTTGAATTTGGAGGATCTATTTTCAAAATCCTTAGTGAGAACGGGCTATCTCTTGAAATAGAATGTTCAAAATTATAATCGGTTCTTATTTTAAGCTTCTAGTTTAAGAATTCAGAAATGATCAAACACCATCAGTCTGGGAAATGTCTATTTTTTCCCATTTTAAATTTACTGAGGGATCACAGAAGGGATCCTTGCAAATCGAAAGCGAGTATGCTCTTTGATGATTGAGTTAGTTTTAGGCTACACAACTATATTTTTTCAGGGTTGCAAGTTTCATGGTATGAAATCATTGAGAAACAGCTAAAGGTTTCTACTGATATTGGGAACATGTGAAAGAAGGCTTGTTATTCCCTCTATACTGTTAGTTTTAGTGTCTTTTGTCTTCAATCCCTTATCTTGATTTCTTCTTGTAGTATTGAGCTGCTCCACAATTCAAATGAAAATGTGATAGTATACCAAATGAAGGCTCATGTATATATGAAGAGCATTTTCTATTATTTTGTGTCCTATACAACTTGTGCTGATACTATTCTGTGATTTATAGCTGGAAAATCGTTTTCCTCAACTAGAACTGTACGTTGGTGTCACAAAGCGAAGAAAATGCTCAATTGGGTCTGGAAAGTCAAGGCTTATAACATCGTTGGCTTTCCATGGAATTAGGGGGTAAAATATTGTACTCTCTCTTATCCTATTTGGTTTCAGTTATTTTCTGATGTTCCTTTTGTATTTGATGTAGCTCTTATTTCTCCACATTCCTGCCCCATCCTTTCCAGTTCCTGATACCCATTTTCGAATTTCAAATTAGAGTTGAACTCAACCATAGTAATTTTTGTAATTACTGTTCTGTAATTGAGCAAATATGCTGGGGAGTGCAACAGAAGCTCATATGCATCTCTATGGAGTTGGGACCTCCTCCTTTTATGAATTAAATTATTGATGGAAGTCTCTTCATTTTACAATTGCTCCAGGAACCTTACATTTATGTAGAAATGGCATATATGACAGTGTAGTTGTCCTCCTAACTGACAACTGAAATGTTTTGTTTTTTAACAGAGGAGATCAGGAATACCTTTATGTTGACGGTGTTGGTATCAAAACTGGTGACTGTTTCCAATTTTACCAGCCAGATCACAATGCTGCTCTAGCTGCTTGTCGTAATGCGTCTGAAAATATCAGAAATTTGAACTCAAGGGGCAAAGGTTTCCTTGGCAGAAGTGATGTAGCTAATAATATTGATAGAAAGGAAGTTCTAGGAGGTTTTATTTTCTCCTGTTGTGGCCGTGGAAACTCATTCTTCGGTGGTCTTAATGTCGATAGCTTCCCATTCTTGGAGAACTTTCCCAGTGCTCCATTAGCAGGAATATTTTGCGGCGGGGAAATTGGACGTGGTAAATTAAGCATGCCCGGACAAGGAAGTCCTCCTGAACGTTGTTGTCTGCATGTCTACAGCACTGCCTATTTGGTGATTTCATACTCGGCAGCACCTTCGGAGTGATTTGTGCCCCGTAACAATATGAAGTAATTTGTTCTGGGCTGAGTGGGAGTGGGAATTGTCCAAGAAGATCAATATATGCGAAGAAGAAATCGAAAAAACCTGCTAGTTCGGTTTGTTCATATATGATGACATTTAGAAGACAAGATATTGTGACTTATTCTATTTTGTATAAGGTCCTTTTCTGACTGATTCAGTTTAATATTTTGACTTACAAAATAATCGGCATCTGTCTCTTGCTATATAGCCAACCGACTAGAAGTATATCCAAGGAATGACTGGGAAGGAGTCAGATTATAATGCTTATTCATCGCACTAAAGTTTTTTGTTGCATATCTCCCAAGTTTTTCATTCTGCTCTCTATCTTTTTGTTACCAAATGTTTTATTTTAATAGATTGGATAATTGTAACCCGTAACTTTTAATGACGATTGAGGCCAACTGAAAACGCTGGGGGTGGAGGCTGGGCAATATGTTATATGTTATGTTCTGATAGTAATCATTTAGGGTTCCTATATTTTTATGTAGTAACTAGAAATCACTTTCGTATTTTATTCAAAAGAAATTTGGAAGAGAATTTTGGTCATGGGCAATTCCTAAACTGATGGCATAGGTGTACCCTAGCTGGTACCTGAGGTAGATCTTTGAAATTATGGAGGACAGTGAAATAATATTTGTTTTATTAAATAATGACTTATCGGATAATTCGGCACCCTAATTGTATTCAAATTATCAGTGTACTAAAATTTGAGATGTTCTATTGCGGTCAATATTATAAATTATTACTAAACATAATTCAACAGTAATTAATTAAATACATAAATTATAAGTGATTATTTTAGAATATCTACTATTATCCTAAACACGCACGGGCACTAGGATGTTCGAGTGCACGTGAGTTTATAAAATGTCAGCATTTACAATATGAATAATGTTAGAATACATATGAGATATTAAATCGGTTATATAATAAATTAATAATATTATAATATATATATATTTATTATAAAAAATTATTATATAAATAATAATATTAAATTTAATTTCATATATTATATATAGGTTAATTAATTAAAATACTTTAAATATATTTTAAAATTATTAAAAATATACTTTTTTTTCTTTAGGCTGAAAATAAGGAGGTAATTACGGAAGAGATCTAAAAAGGCTATGTAATCAAATGAAGACACCTTAGCTCTCCTAAAATCGCCTCACTAAAAGCTATGCAACCAGTAGGTACCACATGGACAAAGGTTCTTATAACAAATACCACTTGCAGCTTAGCCTCCACACTTGCTGAGAATCGCAGGCAAATATCATTCAAGGATCATCCTTGAAGGATGTGACCAAGATATCCCTACCTGCGGACGGAAGAACCCATAGAAATTCGCCAAGGTGGTCAAAATCACCAAAAGGACACTCATCCACACTTCTAATTAAGCTCAACAGGTTTAATTTTAAGGAGATCTGAATCCTCTCTCTCTTGACTCCGATTTCTCTCTCTCTCTCACTCTCTCTTTAACTTCATCTTAAACTCTCAACTCCATCAAATCGCAAAGGAACCTAACTTGAGTATTGGAGTATGTTCACTCACCACCGCCAGCCTTACTTCTTACCTCTATTATCTCAATTTTATAGATTATTTCATGACTTTCAGATCTAGACACTATTTGATTCATTCTTTAATATGAAATAACTCACCTGCCTCACCTCAACTCACCATCAAATAATATGAACCACACCACATCAGCAATCATTTCTTAATCTTTGTTGGTCTAATCTCCCTTTAAATATAAATCTACTTGTTTAATTGAGTTTGACTCAAGGGTAACTTTAAATATAGATAAAAAAAAAAAAGATCGCTTAAGATTTTAAATTTTAGAAAATCTTTATTTTTAAAATTTTTTTAAATAATTATTTAATTAATAAAAATTATAAAAAATTATATACTAATGAAGCGTGTTAAAAATATATATAATTAATAATTATTTTATAATTAAAAATTATTTTTATAAAAAAATTTATATTTGATAATTTTATTGTTAAAGAATATTATTGTTAAAGAGATATAATCAATAATATTTTCTAATTATTAATCTATTTATTAATAGTTTTTCAAGAAAAATAAATAATTTTTTTATTTTTTTAATTTCTTAAAAAAATAAAGATTTTTAGCTATTAAGAATGAGATAATCTAAGAAATCATAGATGAAAAAATTTATTGCTCTCTTGTCTATAAATAAAATAATTACATATATTAGTTTATTAAAAAAATAAGAAATCAATTTCTTCAAATATAAAGTTCATATCTATTATCTGATTATCAATTTATTATTTTAATTTTTAAATATATTATTCAAAAAAAGTATTATTCTCATTTATTTATTTATTTATTTTTATAAAAATTCTAAAGAAAGTAAATTTTAAATTTTATTTTCAAAATTTTTAAGGATCTTCTTAATTATTTCTTAATATTTAAGAATATATATATATATATATATATATATATATATATATATATATATTATTAGATGAAAGAAGATCTCATAAAATAAATTCGCCTAAATCTCTATTTACTCTAAAGCCGGACCTAATTTGACTTAAATCTAATGACAATCATTGAAGTATCCAAACTAAATGTGAATCATTTCTAAGCAAAATTTAGTGAAAATAATTGGCATCGTCTATGGGGAATAAAAGCTTCTGTAGCAGCGACCAACAAGCTTTAGGATATATACATAAATAGCAACAAAGAATCCTTAGATGCGAACACTGTTTTTTATAAGAGAATTGTAGGACCAGTAATTTATCATGTTGACGAAGAAACGGGAAAAGAGATATGACCAAAACTAACATACGAATCTTGTTAAGGTTCCTCTCAAGAGCGATGACAGATCTAGGGTGCAGCTTAAGCACCTTGGAACATATCAGATCGACTACCCCAATTAGACTTTTAGTGGCACAAGAGCAGAAGGCCTATAAATAACCGTAGAGGACAGGAAAAATTCCTTCTATCTCAGAAATTCAAAAAAAAAAAAAAAGTTATTTAGAGCTTGAATGCACCAACTCCTGAAATAAAAGAATGCCAACATGATCAAGTGTCAACTGCGTACCAAGCACCTGTGGTAACTTAAGAACTAATAGCTAGCTTAGGTCTTATCTATTGGTGAAAAATTATAATTTTTTTTATAAAAATATTTTTAAGATTGATCTCATATAATATATAAGAAATTCGTAATTTAAAAAATCATACCTCGATAATCTGAGAAGATGAATGACATGAAATAACAAATCTGTCACCAAACGATCTTTCAGGCTATGATTTAAGTTTGATTTGTACTGAACTTGTTGGCGTTCGTTTTACTACTCCCCAAAAACCACTGGCTTCTTTTTTTCTCAGTGTTTTTCTCAAAAGGCGTCTCTCTCTTTTTTTTAGAGAAAAGAACACTTATATAATATTCTTTAGTTAAAACCTTAATATGTATTTTTTTTATAATAATTCAAAATATTAAATATATTAAATTTAATATTTTTCCTCTCCACTTACGTAAAAATAGAGATAAAATGTAACAACTTTGGAGCCTACCTTACAAAGGCCCATTTACACATAAATATAGCACATAGGGTTTTAACAAATATTATATTTAGGTTTATCACCTAATATATCAGTTTTCTTATATTTGAATCCAGTAGTGGTGTAGTCAATTAAATAAGTTAACCTAAGGATCATTTGGGAACATACAATAGTGGCTACAATAATTAAATCTTTAATTAAACTAGCTTAATTATTTAATTTCAATTCTATTCTACTATAAGATTAGAACCGACCTCTATAATTATATGCTCGAATAATAATTCTCCCCAAGCTATATTGATCTCTTTACTACAAAATTCTTTGCACCACATCGTTAATTAAATTAATATCTCAACTTTCCAATCAATTTAATAACATCTTATTCCTTGATACTTACTGATTTTCTCTAATGATCATTTTCAATATATTAAATATGTTGATGCACTCTGGCCAGAGAATTCTATGATTAAGTATCAAAAACCCATCAAGAGATGTATTGTATAAATTTCATATTGTTAATCTATAACTTTAATACTTATAATTGCTCCCACCAAGATACTGGGTAGTCTTGACTATAAGGTTGTGTCGTGCTCATTGGTAACTCAAATGGAATGCCAACTATAATCATAAAATTATAACTAACTCAAGATTAAGATTACAGTAAAATCAATCCCTATGAGATTTAATAAGTTTAACAGTTATTATAAAGTTAATTAAATCTCATATGTGATCCTGTCCAATGTAGTTGTACTGCATTAATAAATTCATACATGATTAAGACAAATCATTCAATGAATTTATTACAATTTATACCTAAATAAAGTGCCCAACTTTTTTTATCAATTGCGAACTCAATTTATTAAATCATAAGATAACTTGTATTTATGTCTTCTGTGAATCCACATAGTGATCACATAAATACATATAATATGATTAAATGGACTTTACTAAAAAATTAATGCAAATAAGATATTTGAATAAAATACCTCAATTATTTTATTAATAAAAAAAAATTTATTACAATTAAATAAACCTATATGCTTTTAAAGAGCATATTTTTCCAACACTACCAAATATAGAAG
The DNA here is from genome assembly GCA_030449875.1 of Aegle marmelos. NCBI lineage: Eukaryota > Viridiplantae > Streptophyta > Magnoliopsida > Sapindales > Rutaceae > Aegle > Aegle marmelos. The sequence goes on from JASUUL010000143.1 coordinate 12,827,803, forward strand.
TGCATCTAAACTCTAAGAAGTTGTTTCATGCACTAACCACGCTTGACAATTTAAAATTCAAGTCATCTCCAACTTTATTTTAAATTTTGCTAATGACTCAGTGTGGATGGAATCTAAGGAGAACTGAATGAGGAGACATGAAGAACGATCTTTATGCGATCAAGAACTTTCAATTAACTTATCGTGTTTAATTTTGATATTGTTATGTATGTTTGTAATATTTTGTGTGAAGACCTTGTAGAGCCCTCAAGGGCACCTCGCTATAATTAGAAGGTTTTTTGAATTCTATGGTTAGATGGCCATTCAATATATTTTGTTATATCCTTAGAAATTATGAGCCTATTACTCCCTTATTAGAAATTCTCACTATATTGTGAATGGATGGTTTAACCATTATGCATAAATGAATGATTATTTATGACCATGTTATGGATTATTTACCTTCAAATTATGATTCATTGCCACTGATTTTTTGTTTGTAACATTTTGAGGTATGTTTTAATTGAATATGATGTCATTAAAAATCGTTCTAATGATTGTTTACAAATAAATTAATATTAGCCAACTTAAAGCGATGTTTACTATTTTTGTAATTTTTGCAACAATCTTAATAATAGTCATCTGAAAAAAAATTAATTTACGAAATAAATCATAAAGTAAAATAATAATAATAACAAATATGTTTAAATGTTTATGTTACTTTTAAAATAAATTTAATTGATTCTTTTTTTCTTTTCATTAATGCCCCTTAGAATATTGTTGCAACTTTATTATTACAAAAGAAAAAAGAAAAATAAAAAGGGTAAGAGTGTAATAAATTGAATAGGAAGGTGTCTTGAGGTATATTTTTTTAAATATATAGACTAAACTAACATTTAACTCAAAATATAGAGAGCAAATGAGCATTTTCCAGCTCAACATGTGTAACCTTGCACCCAAAATAAACTAATTCTACCGAGTAAAAATCTTGCCTCGTATTCATTGCTCAAGGCAATTAAACCAAACACGTTGTTTACAACATAAAATGCTAACATGATAGCCTTAAATCCCTGAGAGAGCAGTTATAAAATAGCTATCGCAAAACCAAAGCCTAATATAACAACTTAGGCTGAGTTTAAAATATTAAAGTAATACTAGCATTAATGAACAATTCGAGAAGTTTCTTAGGTGGTAGCCTTTGGATCTCCCGCTTGATCATTATCTTGAAAATCAATTGGTATCTGGAGCACACTAGCATCATTAACAACCATCCAAAAAGATCTATCTCCATTAAAACTTTCCTGAGAAGTGCCAAAGCTATCATGAACCATAAATTTTGCTTCATAGACCTTGATTTTCTCTATTGCTTTCTTCTTGTTGATTTCAAGCATTAAGAAAATAAAAGTCATGATAGGTTAGGTTCACATAGACCTAGAACTTGTCTCATAGAAGTTCTTGAGGGTCTCAGTTCATTTTTCAAACTCGTATTCTTTTCAATCAGTTTGCTTACTTTATCTTAGTGATCTTAGGTCATTAGGGCAGTTTTCTTATAGGGCTTATTTCAATAACTCTTTTAGCACTTTCCACTTACGCGTAACATATGTCAAAGAAAAAAGAAACTAGAATGTCCGACCTATCCTAATTGTTAACTTGAAGTTAAAATTAGACTAAGCACAATAAACAGATATGGCATTTTAAAAAGATCCTAAAAATGCAACATTTCAAAGATTAACCACCAAGGGTCATGGAAAACCTGTGGACCATTGACAAAACTCCCTGCAAGATAACTCCAATGAGGTATTCTTGCCAAACTTCAAACTAGAATTACCTTTTCATTCCACCTAAGTTAGCCATAAGAGTAGGGTAATGAAATATTCATAAATTGACCACAGGAGTTGGTCAGCTAAGAATATACATGAGTTGGCTAACTAAGAACATATATAAGTTGGCTATAAGAGTTCGTTAGCTAAGAACTTATACAAGCTAGTCACAAAAGATGGTTAGCTAATAACTCTATAAAATTAGAGTTATCATGGCATTTTTAAACTCAAACCAATATTATTTAAAGAGTAAATGATGTATTTTTATTTTGTTTTAGTTATATTTTGCATGAGCATCTATTTAAGTTTATTTTTAACAAATTGATTATGTTTTAGACCATTTAGTGTATTAATTATGTGTATAATTGTAGGTGACCAAAAAGCATAAGTTTTATAGATGTAATGACTTGCAGAGATTGCATGGAATGCAATTGCAATAGACTTCTAGAAATTGCATGGAATGCAATTGCAATAGACTTGCAAAGATTGCAAAAGAACTTGGCTATAAAAGAACTAAAATATGTTTGGAACATTAAAGATGTTGTAGCTGTTGATGCAGCTATTATACAGCAACGATAGACTAGATATTCATTCATGACTACTGAAATATTGCTTTTGAATTTTTTAAAAGTAGGAGAAATGCACCCACGGGCTTTTGGTTGTCCTAATTTTAAGTTATAAAAGAAACACATATGGAAAGAGAGAGAGAGAAAGGAGAGTTGTTATTACGGAAAACTAACAGAGATAAACAAAAAAAAGAGAAAAAGAGAGCTTGAGAGCTGTAGCAAAAGATTCAAGGAGGAAAAAAAAAAGAGATTGCAAGGACCAAGCAAAACTCAATTCTTCATCTTTATTTCTTTTTTTTTTTAAATTTAAAAGAACATATTTGATGGATGAAATGAATTTAGTTATTGTTTTATTGAAAATCATAAACTAAACCTTATTGTGGTAGAGTGTTAGACAAGCTTCATGGATATTTAACTTATATTTACGTGTTACTAAGAATTTGCTATAACATTTTGTATTAGTTTTATTTATTATTATTTCTTATTTTGGCCGATCACCCATTTAGTGCATATTAGCTAAGAAAGAGCCTAAAAAAAAAATTGACTTGGTGAAACAAATTAACCGCTTTGTCCCTGTTAGTTAACTATTTTGTCGTTATCGGTTAATCGTTTCCTTTCAGTACCTACAAAACAACTTGAGCTTATTCGTTCTTTTTAAACAATTCAAGGTTAGAAATTAATTACTTTCTAGAACATATTGGTTAACTATTTTAAATAATTGGTAGTAGTTTTTTTCCAGAAACCAAACGACTTGAGTTTATCCGTTTTTTACAAATGGTTCCAGGGTAGAAATCATTAGTTTTCTAGAGCTTATCAATTAACCATTTAAAATTATCGGATAGTCGTTTATCTCTAGAAACTAAAATTGTTTTTAGAAACAATGACTCTAATTTTACTGGTTAACCATTTTCTGGATAAATAGTTTATCGTTAAAGTTTAAATTAGAAATTTTGTAGTTCTTTGTATAAAAAGATTTTTTGATTTGAAAATTAATTTTTATCCAAAAATTGTGAACATGTTTACACTTATTTTATAAATGGATTTTAAAAACTCTCAACAATTTAATAAAAAAGAATATATCAAGTTTGTTATCATCAAAATTAATAGTATAAACATATACATGTTAACAATCTCTCACTTTTTTATGATGACAAAATTTTCAAGATTATTTTGAGAAGAGTATGATAATTAACATTTCAAAAATTCTCTTAAATATATACTCTTCCTAAATATATGGCCTACTATTCTCCCTCTTCATTATAAAAAAGAATTGAGAGAGTAAAGAAATTATCAAATGTGGTCTAAATTTACCATATTGAAAAAAAAATCGACAGAATTTCCTCTGAAATATAGCAAATCCTTAAAAACAAAAAAATATTAAACACTTCTAAATAGATATTCAATCAAACTTTATCCCAACATCATCTTAAAACCAATAACCAACCCAACATAATCAACATTTCGTCAATCATTAAAATCAAGCATTGACCCAACATAATCAATATAAAATAACAAATGCAATGAAATAACAGTACCTCAACATTAGTTATAACATCATTCAAAATGATAAAAAGAAATACATGTGCAAATACGATAAAGAAGCTAGGATAGGGCTGAAATGAAGAGCGAAGAAGTTGCTGACCATCAATAATCTCATGCTGCTAATCAATAAGTTGTTATTGCTAAAGCTAAAATGTAAAACATTGTGATTGAAGCATGCGATTATCAGGAAGATAGACATCATTCAGCATGCGATTATCTTCTAAAGCAATTAGGGTGTCACGGTTCTTGGAAATAGAAGTTTTGACCCACTGCTTGCGTTTCAAAGAAAAACCAATACTATCGACAGCCTCATTACCAATCTTTTTAGTATCAATATAAACTGATTCTCTAATAGGTACTTTAAAATGACGCAGTATCTTAGAAATAATACTATCATAAGGGAGTAATCTATGGCTAACTACAAGAATACTCAATATATGTCTCAAAATAATATAACCAAGATTAATAGGATGCCCTCTAAGTAGATTATGTAATAAGGTAACATTCAATCTAGTTACCTTATTTAAGTATCCTTTCTAAGAGTACTTTTATGCTGTAAAATAGACTGTAGAATCTTAGCCTGTAAGGCAAAATCTGGGATCTGAAAGGTAGGGTACAAACATCATCAGAAAGATCCCAACACCTATATTTGTTTCTAATAGCGAGCTTATGATTAAAGTTAGCAAAAGAAAGTTCCTTCTTAGATGTATAAATTTTATGACTAGAGTTAGGAAATCCTAAAATGTCATTTAAATCAATAACATCAAACTCAATGGGTACTCCTCCTATAAAAGAAACTACCTTATCTAGCTTAGTTGCAGAAATTTCGATGTTAGAGTAAAATAACCTAAAGTAGACTAGGATAAACTCGTTCATCTAAATCCAAAGCAACAACATCTCCTTTAGATTCTTTTCATATATAATTAAATTTACAAAATTATCCAAGTCCACACAGTAGGAATCAATTACCTTTCTACCTATGAAATGTGTTTTAAAGCATTTGGCCATAGGAGTGGTAAGAAGGTGAAGCCTTTCAAATTCTATCCTCTCTCTTAGTGATATAGGATTTTGTTTAGAGGCAGATTTGTGTTTCCAAGTAGGTCTTGAAGTTTCAACCATGTTTATATAGAAGAAATTGGGTGTTTAAAGAATTGATGTCAATGAAGGAAGATAAGTAGATCAAAATGATAACAAAGGATAGTGGAAGTAATTATAATGTTCAATTATGCCAAAAATGGTAAACAATTTGGCCAAAATTAAAGGAAATCGAAAGGCTGCTCCTAGGGTTTTGACTTGGGATTTCTGAGTTTGAGGCTCGTTTTGATGTTTTAATTTGATAAAACTAATCTTAATGATTAAGAAAGTTTCTATCAGATTAATTTTTCAAGAAGTTGCAAGAAAAATAAAGAATTTGAAAGAGATAGAGCTTCAGTTATGTGGTTATAGAGGAAACGGTGAAGGGCTAAGGATGGTAAAGAAGATAAAACCTAAGAACTATTTATATCGCGTGAAAATAGCAAATTGTTTTCTACAATTGGCACACCGATAATTCCACTAAGCTTTAGTGAGTAAACAGTTAGCTCGTTGACACTATCTGTGAAGGGTTAAAGACAACTTGCTCTCTAGTCTTAATTGGATCATCGTTTTATTAGGAACTCTTTTGCTGATAATTTTCCCATGTCAATCCTAGTTTTTAGATATAAACAATAAGTTGTTTACTATAAAAACAGCTGACCATTTATTTTAACTTAATATTTGGCACTTTTTTTAATATGGCTAAAAGTTGATCTGTTTCAAGTTTATTTCATTGATAAAAAACATCTTAAAGGCTAAGTTAATGCATGGTTTTATAAATACAAAACATCTTAAAGGCTAAGTTAATGCATGGTTTTATAAATACACACAAAATAAAACAATCATAACAAATGTAATTAGATAACTCAATATCAGATAAGGCTAAGTTATTGTGCAATGTGTATAATTCCAAGCTAATGTCTAATTTTAGTATGATATTCCTCATTTAAAGGCTTTGTGAACATATCAGCAAGTTAATTCTCAGTAGATAAAAATTCAATTTCACTATCTCCTTTTTTAATATGATCTCTTGTGAAAAGATGTCTAATTTCTATATGCTTAGTCCTAGAATATTAAATAAGATTATTTGACTAATTGATGGCACTAGTGTTATCGTACTTAATGGGAATATTATCTAGTATAATGTTATAGTCTCTAAGAGCTTATTTCATCCATAAAGCTTGTGCACAACAACTACCAATGGTAATATATTTTGTTTTAGTGGTTAAAAGTGCAACTGAATTTTATTTTTTACTAAATCAAGAAACTAAAAAGTTTCTTAGAAAATGATATGTTTCACTAGTGTTTTTCCTATCAACTTTATATCTAGTAAAGTCAACATCTAAAAAATATATTAAATCTATATGCGTTCCTCTAAGCTACCAAAGACCAATATCAATAGTGTCAATCAAATACTAAAAAATTTGTTTGACAACAACTAAATGAGACTCTTTTAGGCAAAATTGGTATCTAGCATACAACCATACATTAAACATAATATCAGGCGTAATAACAATCAAATAGAGTAAGGATCTGATTATACCTTAATATGTCTTGATGTTAACTTCTTTATCCTTTTCATCTTTGTCTAACTTGATGGTAGTACTCATTAGAGTCCTTTTTGCTGTTCCATTTTCATAGCCAAACCTTTTGAGTGGATCTTTCACATACTTAGCTTGATTTATGAAGATTCATTCTTCATTTTATTTTATTTCTAGACTAATAAAGTACTTTACCTTTTCCATCATACTCATTTCGAATTCTTTGCTCAGGCAAGATGAAAATTCCTTACACAACATCTCACTAGTAGATCTAAAGATAATATTATCAATATAAATTTATACTATAAGAATATCTTGATTCTTATGCTTAATAAAAAAAGTTGTATCTACTTCACCCATTGAAAAACTTTTTTTCCAGTAAGAAATTTTTAAGCCTATCATACCAAGCTCTATGTGCTTGTTTTAGACCATACAATACTTTAGACAACTTGTACATATGTTCTAGAAATTTTTTATTTTTAAAGTCAGGGGGCTGTTTCACATAAATTCTTCCTTAATATAATCATTTAAAAATGCACTTTTGACATCTATTTAATATAAAATGAAATCTTTATGACATGCATAACATTCTAATTGATTCTAATCTAGCTGTAGGCGCAAATGCTTCATCAAAATCAATTCTTTCTTCTTGATTATATCCTTGAATTATTAACTTTGCTTTATTCTTTAGAACCACACTGACTTCATTCATTTTATTCCTAAATACCCATCTGTATAATGGATTGATTTTTTAGTTTAAGAACTAATTACCACATATTATTTCTCTCAAATTGATTTAACTCCTCTTAAATTGTAATAATCTAAGATTCATCATTTTCCCTATCCACAAAGAATTTTGGTCCAATTTAAGAAATAAACACAATATGCTCACATGTATTTCTAAGTGATAATCTTGTGGTTACACCTCATGTGGGATCTTCTAAAATTAAGTATTTAGGATATGAAGTAACATACCTCCACTCTTTGAGGAGTGTTTGAGAAGTATCTTCTTACTGCTCTAAATTTATTTCTTCTTTTTGGCTTTCCTCTTAATTTTCTTGTGATGTACCCTTTTGTTTGTATTTTAAAGATCTTTATAGTAACTATCCATTTACATTATCATCAACAACTTTCTTTATAGGCTCTTCTACAACTAAAGTTTTTTTATTATAAACTCTATAAACTTTGCTTGTGTTAGAATAACCAAGAAAGATACCAACATAAGATTTTGGATTAAATTTACCAAGATGTTCTTTTGTATTCAAAATAAAACATTTGCATTCAAAAATTTTAAAATGACTAATATTGAGTTTTCTATCTTTTTAAAGCTCATAGGAAGTTTTATTGAGATAAGATTTAGTCAACACAAGATTTGAGATATAACAAGCAATATTGATGACTTCGTCTCAAAAATATTTTAGTAAACTATTTTTATTCAGTACGATCCTAGTCATTTCTTGAATGGACATATTCTTTCTTTTAACAACCCCGTTTTATTATGGAATCTTAGGTTATAAAAATTGATTCCCAATCTCTAAATCATTACAAGAATTCTCAAAATGTATAATTTTTAAATTTTATCTCACGATCACTTCAAATACAAGAAATAACATAACCTTTTTTTATTTTGAAGCTTTTTGTAGAAAATTCTAAATATCTCAAAAGCATTATCTTTATTATCTAAGAATAATATCCATGTGAATCTAGAATAATTATCCATAATTACAACTGCATAATACTTACCATTTAAACTAGCATATCTAAAATGTCCAAACAAATTTATGTGAAGTAACTGAAGTGATTTAAAAGTAGAAATATGATTTTTATTTTTTAAAGAGGTTTTGATTGATTTGTCAAATTAAAATTCTTCACAAATTCTATCTGTTTGAAATTCAGTTTTTGGAAGGCTATTAACTAAATCATTTTTAAAAATTTTTAAAATCATGTCCATGCTTGCGCGACCTAGTCTTCCATGACACAACCAACCATCATCATATAATATGGAAAAATATTTATCATAAATAAATACGCAATCTATATTAATTGAATATATATTTATACACCCATTACCAACAAACAATATATTGACATTACATGCATTCTCAATAACATATTTTAACCTATCAAAGATAACATTATAACTTTTATCACATAATTGACTAATGCCAAGCAAGTTATGTTTTAAATTTTCAACCGAACACACATTTCAATAAGGGCAGAAGAATCTTTACCACATTACCAATATCAATAATCTTTTCTTTCGAGTTATCTCCAAAAGACACATCTCCATGATTTTCAATCTTAGCATCATTTTCAATTTTAGTAAAACTTGAAAACCAAGAGTAATTTTTTGTCATGTGTCTTGAACAGCCACTGTCCAAGTACCATTTGTTTTTCTTTTTCTTTGAGTGCTGTAAAAAGAATTTCATGTTTTAGGTATCCAAATATTTCTGGGTCCTTAAGTGTTAGCAATGGTTCCTTTTGGAACCCTATTACATATCATCCCATAATACATAATTCTTTTTACTCGACATCTATCCTTCATGTGATTATTTTGATTACAATAACGACAAAAATTTGATTATTAATAGAGGTACTCTTTACAAAGTAGCATGAGGAGGTCAAAGCAGTGATGACCTTACGAAAAGAAAAAGAAGCCGACAACAAAGTGGAGATGCCAAAATTAACTCAAATCGTACCTGTAAATGTTGAGGACTCATCATCAGAGGAGAAAGAGGAAACCAACGCACAAGAATATGTTCATGAAGCTCCATTTCCTCAAAGGTTAGCTAAAGGGAAGAAAGGAAAATTCACAGGTGAGATTTTTGAAATCTTCAAACAGTTAAGTGTCAACATCCTTTTGCTTAATGCTATAAAACAAGTGCCATCTTATGCCAAGTTTCTTAAAGATCTTTGCACTAAAAAGAGAAATATTCATATTCAAAAGAAGGCATTTTTAATAGAAAATATTAGTTCTATACTCTAACACAAAATTTCTTTAAAATGCAAAGACCCAGGCTCCCTCATTATCTCATGTAGTATAAGGAACCACACAATTAAGAATGCTTTATTGGATTTAGAAGCTAGTGTAAATCTGTTGCCTTACTCTGTATTTGTGAAACTTGGATTGGGAGAATTACACCAAACTCCAATGGTGTTACAGCTTGGAGATCAATCTATGAAAATACCTCATGGTATTGTGGAGGATGTGCTTATTCAAGTAGATAAGTTTTATTTTCCTATTGATTTCATTGTAATTGACACTCAACCAGTGCAGAATTCAAGGAAGCACATCCCTATTATCTTGGGCCGTCCATTTTTGGCAACTGTCGATGCTCACATTTAATGCTGGATGGGAAATATACAGTTGTCATTTGGCAATATGACTATAGAACTAAATATTTTCAACATTACCAAACAACCTCACAATACAGATGATGAAATTGTAGATGTGGATTTAATTGATGAATTAGTTGATCACACTTTGGTTCAAACTTTGGCCATGACCGTTGAAAAAGGCAAATTCCCAAGTCAACCAGTGCCCAACCCTAAAGCAGTAAATAAAGCAAGTTTTAGTTCACTACAGTAGCAAGAGAAGGTCAAAGCAGTGATGACCTTGCGAAAAGAAAAAGAAGCCGACAACAAAGTGGAGATGCCAAAATTAACTCAAATCGTACCTGTAAATGTTGAGGACTCATCATCAGAGGAGAAAGAGGAAACCAACGCACAAGAATATGTTCATGAAGCTCCATTTCCTCAAAGGTTAGCTAAAGGGAAGAAAGGAAAATTCACAGGTGAGATTTTTGAAATCTTTAAACAGTTAAGTGTCAACATCCCTTTGCTTAATGCTATAAAACAAGTGCCATCTTATGCCAAGTTTCTTAAAGATCTTTGTACTAAAAAGAGAAATATTCATATTCAAAAGAAGGCATTTTTAATAGAAAATATTAGTTCTATACTCTAACACAAAATTTCTTTAAAATGCAAAGACCCAGGCTCCCTCATTATCTCATGTAGTATAAGGAACCACACAATTAAGAATGCTTTATTGGATTTAGAAGCTAGTGTAAATCTGTTGCCTTACTCTGTATTTGTGAAACTTGAATTGAGAGAATTACACCAAACTCCAATGGTGTTACAGCTTGGAGATCAATCCATGAAAATACCTCATGGTATTGTGGAGGATGTGCTTATTCAAGTAGATAAGTTTTATTTTCCTGTTGATTTCATTGTAATTGACACTCAACCAGTGCAGAATTCAAGGAAGCACATCCCTATTATCTTGGGCCGTCCATTTTTGGCAACTGTCGATGCTCACATTTAATGCTGGATGGGAAATATGCAGTTGTCATTTGGTAATATGACTATAGAACTAAATATTTTCAACATTACCAAACAACCTCACAATACAGATGATGAAATTGTAGATGTGGATTTAATTGATGAATTAGTTGATCACACATTTTTTTTAAACCTTAGTGATGACCCTTTACTGACATGTTTAACTCACTTTGGTTTGGATTTTAATATTGACAGATCGATTGATGAGGTTAATGCCTTATTGGATTTATCGCCATGCATGGACATTAATAAATGGAAGACAAGGATAGAGCAATTGGCACCATTAAAAGAAAATCTCATCCCATCATCAGAATCACCACTAAAGATTGAGCTCAAACCTTCACTTAACCCTCTGAATTCTACATTTTTGGGAGAAGAAAAAACATTATTAAAAATCATCTCATCATCTCCTGATGACAAACAAAAGAATACAGACATCATTGACCCCATTTTTTGTTCAAAAAAGAGGATACAACTGGCAAAACTAAGGGAGATGTATAAAGACAAAAATGCTAAAGACTACAGAAAGCAAATGAAAATCCTCTGTCATAAGTGGAGCATTAGAAAATCTTTCACACCAGGTCAGAAAGTATTTTTGTTTAATTCTCAAGGGCACATTTCTCCAAGTAAGTTACGCTCTCGATGGTCTGGTCCATCTACTGATCATACTGTTTTTCCATATGGAGTCATTAAATTTAAGAATCTAAGAAACGATGTAATTTTTAAAGTTAATGGTCAGAGAAGTAAAGTCATATCACGAATACCAACCATGTGGAGAAAACAGCGTAAAACATTTAAGTGACCTGACATTTTTTCTTTTCGTTTCTTTCGGTGATTTAAAGTTTTCTTTTCTGTTTTTAATTATGTTTGTGAAAGTGTGTCTGTTTAACTTTTAATTTTTTATTTTTTATCATTTTCCTCACGAATATGTCAATTAAAAAGCATCTCTTCAGCATTCTTAGGCAGTTTCGACGTATTCAATCTTATCTCAGAGGTCAAATACGATTTTGTAAAACACATCGTATCTAGCAGCTACAACCACCAGAGTTAGTAGCCCATGTTGAGGATTTGGAAAGTCAACTCCGAGAAATTGAGAAAGGTGTCTACAATACCCAATTGGAGCTTGAGGTAAATTCAATACGAGGATGATTTTAGTTTGTTTTGTGTGTTTTAATTTGTTTTCCTATTTGTGTGTTTTAGTTTGCTTTGTGTGTTTAAGTTTGTAAGAAAACTGGATGGGAAGCATATCCTCGACCCATAGAAGGTGTTCAAGCCATTTCTGGACGTAAAACCAGACGAAGATGTGAGCCACAATCACAACTATCTGTAAATATCTCTTTACCTCTCTGTTTTTTTATTTCACTGTTATTTTACTATTTACATTATTGTTTTTAATAATTTCTTTTTACTATTTTCTTTTGGACTTTTGAGCCATGTGCCTTACACGTTAATTGATGCTGACATGATGTCTCATACACAGCTGTAACCAACTGTCACCAAAGTCTTTAAATATAATTTTTTTTTACTAAGCACTCACAAGTTATTTTTTAGCAGTATCTTAATGGCAGCTACTTCCAATAAACAATTCAAGAACATTTGTGTGCTCTCTGGGTTTCATTATGGCAAACATAAAGAGTTTATAGAGGCAGCCATAGACCTTGGTCTAAGAATAGCAGAGAGAAAATTGCACTTGGTGTATGGAGGAGGTGACCGAGGGTTATCCAAACTGGTCTCAGAAGCTGCTTTTGTTAGAGGGAGCTAAGTGTTAGGCATCATCCCTCCAATTCTAAAACCTTTGGGTTGTTTGTCACAATCACCAACTGGAGAATAGTTAGTCGTCTCAGGTATGTAAGAACAAATAACTGAAATGCTCAATCATGTCGATGCTTTTATTTTCCTTCCAAGCGATCTTACAACTCTTGAAGCACTAATGACATTAGCATCTTGGTCCCATCTGAACATTCATCAGAAACCCATTGGTTTGTTAAATGTTAATAACTTTTATGATGGCTTTCTTGCATTTCTTAACCATGTAATAAAAAATTATTTCATTCCTTTCTCAGTGAAAAAATCTTTATTTGTGCACACACTGCTAATGCGCTACTTGATCTGTTACAAGCTTATCAACCAGAGCCAGATCCCAGGGCCATTGTGTTGGAATGTTCAAATAATGATGGTAACAGTAGCCGTAGTAAGGAGTACAAATTAGATTTAACTCTCCGCTTGTAAATATTTTCTTCGGTGTTGCAACACCCAGGTGATGTCTTCTAAACTCTACTTCTTTCCTTTCAAATATTGAGGACAATGTTTCGTTCTGGTTGGGGGGAGGGAATAGTTGATAATTGTGGAATGTTGAACTAACCCTGACTAACTTTTTAAGTAGAAGATGGCTGAATATGGAGTGTAGTGACTCTAGAAACACATCTTCTTAGTAAAAAAATAAAAAAAATTGTGTGTGTTTTTTCTAACCTTTCATTTTTCTCCTTTATAAGTATATGTTTTCAAGTTTTTAAAGTCGAAGATGGCTGAATATGGAGTATAGTGACTCTATAAATGTATTTTTTTTTAAAAAAGAAAAAAATCATTTTTCTTTAATTTTTCTACATGTATGTTTTCTTTTTATGTTTAGAATATGTTGGGGGAAAAGAATTTCATTAAAAAAAATTTGTGTGAATTTTTTTATATTAGATGATATGATGACTTTTAAAATTTAGTATTTGTCTTATCTTTGGTTTTGAGTGATATTACACAATGTTTACTATTCTATATGTTGATGTTGGGGACAAATATGAGTTGCTTGAAGGAATGCACATGTCACAATAAATTCCAAATGAGTTTTTGAGCCTATTAATTTTTCTTAGAGAGTAACCCTTTTTTTTGCCCATTTTTCATGTAACTTAGCAGTTTATTATTTCATACATGATCTCTAGATTTTCTTTGAGTCAACCCTTTAAAAAAAAAGATAAAGAAAAAAAAGTGTGTGTTACTACATCTAAATGCCTATCGAATTAGTAGATATAGAAGATTATTTAGAGTCCTAAAAGACGATGGAAGGCCATTTTTGATCCGTTTAAGCCTTTCTAGTCATTCCTATTATGTAATATCCATAGTTAGCCCTTTTGAGCTTGTTATTTAAAAACAAAAAAAAACCTTTCTTTATTAACTTATCGTCCTGACCACTCCAATTTGGAGTATTATCTGATATCATATAAGTTCCATCCACCTATTCATATTTGAGAAAAAAGATAAATAATTATTTTGTTTAGCGAAGTTGACATAAAAAAATTTCATAAAAAAGAAGAAAAAAGAAAAAAAGACAAAAGATATACAATAGTAATAAATAAGCAAAATGCATCTTGTAATTTTCAAAAGTTCTTGAACTTTCTCTCAAACATATATATTTTGTTTCTCTATTTTTCTTTCTTTGTTACCCATGTCCCTAACCTACGTTACGTCCTAATAAAAGTCCTTCCTGATTTTAGGGAACTATAGTCTGAAATAAAAGCTAGTTATATGGGTAATTAAGATGTAGTGATGCATATACATAAAAAAAAATTGAATACATTGGGTTGACTAATACTTTGTTTGAGATCGTATTATTTCTAAGTTATGGCCATATTTTTTTATCTTGGTGAGAGTGTATGATATTTATCTATTATTTTCTCTCAATTTACCATTCATTGTAGTGACAAAATTTTATTGAGATTAATTTCTTTGTGAGAGTGTCACTACAACCGGTGAGATTTTGGGGTTGGATATGTCATTCTTAAAAGTGGCCTGATTACTATTACTACAACAAAGTCTGCTAAACTGATGTATATGGATGGTTGATGTGGGTGTGATATTCCTTTAGACTGGAGATAATGCTTGTACTTTTATTTGATTGCTATCATTAATCTAATTGAATAAACACGTGTGTTTTAAAAAAAAATTTAAAATTTTATATTCGCTTTATTTGCTAGGGACTAGCAATAAGCTGGTTGGGGGGTGTGTTGAGTGTTAGAAAGAGTATATTTATAAAGGAGAAAATTATCATTTTACACTTTAAGTCTCACTAACATTGCTACTTTTATTTATTTAAGTATTTTATTGTTTAAATATGTGTGTTTTATTATAATTATATATTTTATGTATTTTAGGGGTATCATGATCGTTTCACAATGAATGAGTGATCAGACAGCAAAACGGACGTCAAATGTGGACTCAGGACGGTCGAAAACCTTAGAAGGAGCATAAAAGGGAAAATGTCATTGTTCACATATATAGCACTGTTCATACGTATGGTACTGCTCATGTTACTGTTCACGACACTATTCATATATACGGACCGATGATGTGGCAACTACCTATGACGTGACAGTATTTGATTGAACGAATTATGTGGCATTGACTGCTTACGTGGTATTGACCGATGACGTGGCATTGACTGATGATGTGTCACAATCTTATTGGGCTAAATTTTTTATGTACTGTGGATCGATGACGTAGCAGCATCTCAGTGGAGTAAAAATCGTGTGTACGGTACATGCACATATATGGGATTATTTACTATTCAAACAGCGTTACTTTGCAAATAACAGCGTTACTGTGCAAATAACGGTCGTTACTGTTCAAACGTTGACTGTTGACAGCTGATTGATGACGTGGCGTAATCTTGAGCGTCTGAACTGTTTTTAATCCGATGGTCACGATTCACTCAATGTATCTATAAAAAAAGGGCTCTCTCCCCCTCATTTGATATCCCTGAATTCATTTTTAAGCTTAAATTTCTGAAATTCTTTCTCCTTCTTGTAGTTTCTTTATATTTTAATAAAATTTCAGTTTTATCCCTAGTTAAAATGTGAATATCTAATTTTCTTTTAAGCTTGGGTTGAAGGTGAAGTCTCAACATATTTCATAGGCTTAATTTGGTAAATTTACTTTCTCTTCCCCTCTAATATTTGTGGTTGTTTGACTTTTCGTCGATAAATAATAATAATCTTATCTAGATACCGCCCTGGTTAAACCAGCACCCTAGTACAAGGTTATTATTATTTGGCACGATAAGCCCTTAGTACCATATTTATTTGAGCGTGGTTAATGAGGTGTGGAATCCACCCTTATGATTTAATTAGTATTAATATGGAATATTTAGCCCATGGAGCATGTTGATGCAGATCCGGATACCCAAACATGTCATTTTAATCGATTCCAGTTTAATTTAATTCCTACTATTGTAATTTAAATTCAAGCATAATTTACATAAATTTCACCACAATCTTATTCACCCATTAAAAGAAAATTAATTCTACACATAATTAAAATTAACCTCCTCGTGGGATCGACACTCATCACCATTAATCTATTCTACAATAGATTCGTGTGCTTGCGAGTTCAATATAATTTGCACAGCACCATGCAATTAGAATATACATTCCAAACACAGAAATTCTAAACATTCTACAGTCTTGTCATGCAACAGCATATAGTGGACATTTTAGAAGACACAAAATAGCAACAAAAGTTCTTTAATCAGGTTACTACTGGCTTCTATTTTTAAAGATGCTTATATGTGTGTTGAAAGTTGTGATAGATGCCAAAGAATATGATACATCTCTTAACATCATCAAATGCTACTAACCAACATCTTAGAAGTTGAACTCTTTAATGTATGGGGAATAAACTTTATAAGACTATTTTCACCCTTTGTTATCAATTTATATATTTTAGTTGCTATAGACTATCTTTTAAAGTGGGTTGAAGCGGCAACATTAGTAACAAATGATGCCAAAATAATGGCAAATTTTCTTCGTAAGAATATTTTCTCAAGATTTGGCACTATTAGAGATATTAGAAATGATGAAAAAACTCATTTCTGTAACATGACATATGTTGCCATGTTGGCTAAGTATAGAATCAAGCATAAAATTGCTATAACATATCATACACAAACCAATGGTCAAATAGAGGTGTCTAATAGAGAGATAAAGATGATTTTAGAGAAAATGGTAAACCTCAACAAAAAAAGATCGGTCTATTAGGTTAAACGATTCTTTATGGGCTTATTGAATAATTTAGAAAACACCACTAGACATGTCCCTATAAAGAATTGTTCATGAGAAAGCTTGTTATTTACCTTTGAAGCTAGAGTACAATATTGAGTAGTTAAGCAATCAAATATAAATATGACAGTTGCAGCAAAGCAGAGGAAGTTACAGCTTTGTGAACTAGAAGAGTTAAGTTTATTCTCTTATGAAAATGCAAGAATCCATAGGGAGAGGACTAAGTAATGGCATGACAAGCAAATCCAATAATAAGAACTATTTCTAGGCCACCAAGTTTTGTTCTAAAATTCTAGGCTAAAAATTTTTTCTAGAAAGCTTAAGTTTAAATAGTCAAGACTTTCAAACTTCTCAAAGTTTATCCTCATCGGGATACTAATCTTTAAGACGAAAGAACCAATCAAGAATTTAAGGTAAATGGACAAAGAGTGAAGCACTACATAGAAGCTACTAGAAATAATCCAATGAAAGATTTGTTCCTCAAAGTCTAACTTGAGCAATAAAATATAGTCAAGCTAAAAGACCTAAAACCAAATGCTAATTGAGAGATGACCAAATGAGGACACTGTTTAAATTTTTTTAAACCATTAAATTTTTATTAAAAATATAAATTTGCCTTCTTGTTAGTTTTAACTTTGCATCAAATTTCATTTTATTCTTTGATTTCTTGGTGTTAACTTGTAGCAAGAAGAAATGAAATGATAAGTATAAGCAAAAGAAACCAACGGGAATTATTACAACATTAGGCACGGAAAGCAGTTAGAAAATGGTTCCTAAATAGTAAGGGAATTACTCACTATTGTTATAGCAATAGACTAGTTGTTACAACAACAATTTTCACTGTTGCATTGTTAGTCTTTAATTTTTAACCATTACCAAGGTTGACATTTTTATGTTAGCAAACAATAAATTGAAATACAAAAAGATTATGCAACCCATAAATTACCCTGACATATATCCTTTTCTTTTCCATTTAAAATTTATTTTTAAATTCAAAATTCTTTTTAAGCTCATCCTATTAATTATTTTCCTCTTTCCACTTTTCCTTCTGCTATAAATTAGAGATTCACTTTAGCTAGTATAATTTCACCATAACTCTCTATCTCTCTCTCTTTCTGTGTAACTCTCATCATATTTACAATTCCTTTTTACATCTTTTAGCATAACAATGCTTACTATGAATTGTTACAGCAATGTGAAAATTAAAACATGCATTGCTAGATTAAAAGACACTATGCACTTCCATAACTATCAAACTAAGGCAAATTTGAAAAATTCATTGAATAGTAAAAAATTTTGTAAGAGAAAGGCTTTGTATTTCCAAAACAACTCAAATGAGTCATGAACATCATCTACACTACTATAGCATGAAGAGAATAGAGTAAATTTTACTCTCACTTCTAAGACCCAATCATCTTAATCGTTACAAAGTTCTACTCTAATATGTTGCAACAAGATCAATGCAATATCTTTGTGAGACAAGTGCAAGTCCTCTTCAGCTATAGAGTTATTAATGTCTTCTATAATTTACCTATTAATATTGAGTGAGAGTATACAAAATTTGCTACAAACATGACTAAAAGAAATAGGGCACTTTTTCAAAACCTTGATTGTTTAAGGTAGTGAATGGATGAATGAGGAAGGGTGAGTGGTTAGTAGGATAGATTTGAAACTTGTTGTAAAAGTTTGGGCTGAGTTCTTAAAATCTAAGTGATCTAAGTTAATACTAATCACCTGCACTACTATGATTTTTCTAGATAGACTCGTACTCTTTTATATTATAGTTAAAAGTAGACTCGTACTCCTTTATACTATTGTTAAAGTTTTAGCCATAGATGTAGGCAAGATCATCGAGATAAAAATTAGACAGTGTGCAATGAAAAAATAAAATTATATTGCATTGTTATTTTTTTCACTTATTGCAGGCATTTATAAGGCTTTAGGGCTTATAATGAAAAAGTGAAAATGAAGGGGCCATTACAGTAGGGACAATTAAGATGATTGCTAGACAATCTATAGCTGTAGCAACTCTAGAATGCCCTGCTACATCCAAGATAGAACTAGCTACAAGTATTAAGAATATGTTTTAGGAACTCAGTAAAGTTGTGAAGGCATGTGCACACACAAATTCAAGAAAATTAAAATTTTTGGACTTGTTTATAGGATTTTAAAGCAAAAAAACATTAATTTGCCCTATACTTAAAAAGCAATAATTTAAATTTTCCAGAGGCATTGCTATAGCACTTCAATTTTAGCAAGATTGAGAAAGCTCACCAATAGAAGTAAATGAAGATGTATAGGCTAATAGAGTCAGGGTAAGAAAAAACAGAAGATACTGAGGCAGTAGAGGAGTCTGAAAGTAGAAAGTAGGAAGTATGGGAAGAGAAAGCTGAAGAGCAAGAAGAAAATAATGAAAAGAAAATGAAACCTCAAATAATGACTCACACAAGCAAAGGAAAAGAGAAAATTTTAGTTGAAGAGGAGTCTAAGTTAGAATGGGAAGAGGATATGGATAAAGTCATAGAGAAAGCCATTAGAAGAGTTAGTAGGATAGAATAAGCAAGAAGTAGCCTTAGAGACCTTATTATAAGCATCATTACTAAGAATTAACTGTAGCAACACATGTACAAGCTAATACATAGCAAACCTTAATAAAATCCCATGTCTTAGCTTCTAGGGCTTCCAATAAATGAAAAATTGCATAACTTTTGGAGATATTACAACAACAGAAGAACCAAAATACAAGAAAATAAAGAAAACTCAACCCAAAGCTATAAAAGCTACTAGAACTCCTTCAACTATTTTAACTCAGAGTCCGATACAAAAATAAAAAAAGATTCAGTTATTGCATCACTAGGTTTAGCTAAGGAATGTTTATGAAATAGATCTAAGAAAAAGTGAACTTTTCAACATGTGCTATAGCTTAGTTTCTAACAACAGGGGACTAGCTTTGTTAGTATAGTTTTATTTTATATTTTCTCAAAATTTTTCTTTATATCTATTTATTCTATCCTATTTATTTTGCATTTCATTATTTTGATTGTATGTGTGTTTATCTTTATATTTTTTTGTATGCATGTGAGGCCTCAGCACCTCTTATATTTAAGGGGGATTGTGCTATTTTGAAGTATGTTTGTGTTATTGAATGTGTATGATTGTGTGTAGCTCTATGTACTTGGTAATTGTATTTGGATTAGACAACCCAATGAGGATGAATTAAGTGATGAAATATAGCGTAAGTGATTGCCAAATGGAGATATTTTATAGATGATGGTTGAAACTCTAACTCTTAGGCTTTGGTTAAGTTTTGTGAGTATGTTATAACAAAACCAAGCAAAGCAATAAGATAAACAATATCTTAAGTTTAGAGGAACCTAAAAATCTTTTCAAAATAATCAGAAATTATACTAGATATGAAATAAAATTTTGCTCCAATGACTTAGTTGCTAAGTAACCAAGGCTAATTATATGCCTCATATACAGACTTAAGTAAAAAGGTAGTAAGAGTTATAAGTGTTACTACAACAACTTAAAAAGCAAGATAGGTCATCTGTCTAAGATATTGAATAACCAGGTTTGTTCATGAGCCCTATTTTAACTTTGAGTTAAAGACATCCAAAGACAAGACTAAGTTATAGCACTTAGATATTTCTACTGCAATAACTTTGGGTTGTACATTAATCAAGTAATTAGGATCATTACAAGTGATAAGCATTTACATGAAACATTAACGTTACACCAAAAGTCCACTTTTGATTTATGATTTCTTATATATGTAGATATCTATCTTTTATCTTTGAGCTATATTTGATTCTTATGTGATATTGTAGAAACTTGATCAAAGCACCATATGCACTTTGGATAGAATAAGACCCAAGTCTAGAATTAGGACTACTATGGAAATTTTGCATGTATAAAAAAGAAATTTAAGGGTCGATAAATTCAAGCAAGCTAGATTAGATAGGTAAGTTATTTGTTGCATAATTTGTGTGATTAAAGTGTTGTATTGTTGTCATTAATTGAGGACAAGTAATGGTTTAAGTTTAAGGGGTGATAACTTATGAAATGAAAGTTATCATGGCATTTTTACACTCAAATCAATATTAGTCAAAGAGTAAATGATGTATTTTTATTACATTTTAGTAATATTTTGCATAAGCATATATTTAAGTTTATTTTTAATAAGTTGGCTATGTTTTATATTACTTAATACTCTAATTTTGTGCACAATTGTAGGTGACCAAAAAGACTAAGTTTTATGGATGAAATGATGCTATAATAAACTTGTAGAAATGATAGAAAAACTTGGTTATAGAAGAATTAAAATAAGTCTGGAAGAGCAAAGATACTATAGTTGTCGCTGCATGAATTCTATAGCAATGATAGACTAGATATTCATGCATGCCTACTAAAAGAATGTGATAATAAAGTTTCTAAAAATGGGAGATATGCAGGCACACACTTTTTATTGTCCTAATTCCAAGTTATAAAAGGAGCACGCATAAAAAGAAATGACAAAAAGCAATCATTAAGGAAAATTAACAGAGATAAAAATAAAAACAGAGAAAAAGAAAGATTGAGAGCTGTAACAAAAAGTCAAGGAAAAAAAAAAGAGATTGCAAGGACTAAGTAGAGCTCAATTCCTCATCTTTTTTTCCTATTTTTCTTTATTTATAGGAATATATTTGATGGCTGAAATGAATCTATTTATTGTTTTATTGCAAACCACGAACTAAACTTTATTGTAGTTGATTGTTAAATAAACTTTATGGATATTTGACTTATATTTTCGTGTTGCTCAAAATTGCTATTGTATTTTGTCTTAATTTTATTTATTAAAATAGCTAACCAGCCATTTAATGGATATTAACTAAAAAAAGGCTAAAAAAAAGTTGGGTTTTCCAAATTGAGTTAATCTCAATTTAAATAGGGTCATACTTAATCTAAAATTAGTAAAGAATTAGATATATAGATTCACCTTGTAGGGTAATTAGAACCTAAAATTTTTAATGTTATACCGAATGTTGGTGTAACAATTAGTCACTGTTATGTTATATTTAGATATAAGATATCCGAGAGGCGACAATTGAAATAGATGTATTTTAACAAAAGCTTATTAAAAAAAAATACGAGAGATTTTCCTTATTTCCTTTTGTTTATTGCATTTTTAGCTTAGTTAGCTTATTAATTACAATAATTATTTGATCTTAATTTAATTTAAAACTATACTATTAAGACTACTGTAACAAATTCTATAACATTAATCTCTGTGAAAACGATCTAAATACCTATCAGCATGTTACATCTTGTGTGCACTTGCACATTAATACCCTATTGTTGTAATTTAACTAAACAACATTAGCTAAGAACACAAATAAGTTAACTACCTAAATTATGTCAACTAAAAATAAGAGGATGAATAAAAGCACTTTTAATTTTAAACTTAACAAGGGGAAATTGTTACTAATAAAGTGTAACCAAGTGCTCATGTATATCATTTGGGTTAAAAATATCCTTAAGAAGTTTAAATTATTCCAATATGTTTTACTAAGTACTATTTGTGATGAATCTATTCACCATATTTGTTGGATTTGCATACTTGAGTTAATCACTATTAAAAATTCGTCAAAAAGCTCCTAAATAAATTGTTGTAAAAGATTTATATACAACTAATCATTATCCTTAGTTGTTGTTATGCCAATGGAGGCTGACATACATTAGTTACCTTAACACAATATTTGTTTATTAGAGTGGATTGGAAATTCCTCTCCACACACAATTAATTTTATCATCATACAATATATTAGGAAGGGAAGATGAATTCCTAGTCTTTGTTATCTGAATAATTGATTATACCTTGCTATTAATTGAATTGAGAATTTGTTGTGAAAATTTTATTATACTTGTAAGTGCAATAATCAATTATAATATAAATTAATGATGACGGATGTTGATCCCACGAAAAGATAAATTTACTTATATTTAAGGTTAATTTTCAAAGTTTACATGTAAATTGGTTGGACGTAATTTTTTTAGCAACATTAAAATAATATTAGAAAATGAAAGGAATAAGTTAAGGATGAGCCAATTCAAATGAAATACTTAGGTCTCTAGATTCACACTTAATGCCTCACCTTGGTTTAGTATTCTTTTTTAACTTTAATTAATTTATGAAGGAATATTTCTACTTTTTATAGTCCTTATTCTAGTAAATATGATATCAAGCATTTATTGTATCGGGGGAAAATAACCTTTTTGCTAGATGTGGTGTCAAATACACATTGTGCTATGTGATAATAATCTTACTGTCAACAATATAATAGAACCATCCATTAAATAACTTAGATTATTCTCTGTCAATATTGAGTCAACATGAATCACTAACAATAGAGAGGAGTTTTTTGTTAATAAATATGGTGTAAAGTGCTCATTATACCAAACAATAATGATTTTGCACAAGGGAGATGTTATATCATGCAAAATGTAGACAAGATTATTACTATCTAATGATGAGTTAAAACAATCCACATAAATCAAATAAGAGTTAATGAACCTATAAATCTAAACCTATGGATCATATTGAGGTTTACTTTTAAGTAAAGTTTGAAACTAAATTAGATACTAATAAAATAATAATTTTATTAAAATATATAGAAAATACAAAATAGAGTGACAATTACACAAAATAGAGCTCAAAATTTAGATTCAGGGCTATTGAATTAAGGGGAGTCCCTTATTTATAAATACAATAGGTAATAATGCAACAGAAGTTAATGTTCAAAATATTTCGTTGATTCTAGAGAATACAAGAATAAAAGAAAAGATTAAATTCTCATTAATTCAAAAGAATATTGTGAATTTAGGAGTTAAGACTCATTGATTTTACAAAGTACTAGAAATTAACTAAATTTAAATATTCACACAGAGATTTGAAAATTTAGAATATTATTGAACTCAAAATCTACTTTTAAAAGCTATAAAAAAGGATAGTTATACTATTAGTAAATATCCTAAACCATGAAAAAAAAAAGAAAATAAAGGTCCAAATTAGAAAGAAAAATAATCTTAAACTAAGTTAATAAGAAAACATATCCTAATATAATATGGATTTCTAATCTGCATCATCCTCCTCAGGATAGAGAAAATTTGCCATCAAATTTAGATTGTCAGTAACAATATCTTTACCACGATCACCTCTATAAGGAAGAAGATGCTTGACACTGAATCATCAATGGATATTACTGGGAGCCTTCAAATTATATGCATTAGGATTTATTTCTCAATAATCCCTAAAAGTCTAATTTTCCTAGCAAAAAGCTTGTTGTACTCACTAATTGAGAACCAATCTTTGGTTAAGACAACCTAAACAAGATCTATCACATGAAATAAAAAGCTTGACACCTTTTATCTGCCTCAATTTTATAACATTCGGTAACCTTCTTCAAAGACTCTAGTGTAGCTGCATGAATCTTCTGAAGCTACTCAATAAACTCTTTTGCCTTGCTGCTTTTGTAGACTAAATCTGAGATTAGAACTAAGTCAATAGGAGCCCATAGATTATATCTATAATTTACCTGAAAAGACCTTAAATTAATACTACATTTAACTACTTGGTTGTAAGTAAATTCAACTTAGTATAACTTTTGATCTTATGTCTTTAGATTATCGCCAACTAAACAATGAAGATAATTTCCTAAAGAGTGATTGATAACTTTAATTTGACCATCTATTTATGGGTGGTAACCACTTTTAAGATTCAGACAAACGTTAGTTAACTTCCATAATGTCTTTTACAAATAGCTCATAAATCATATATCTTTGTTAGATACTATAAATCACAATAAACCATGCAATCTATAAACATTCTTAAAGAATGAGCAACAGTCAAGGCATCTATAGTCTTCTTTCAGATAATAAAGAGAGCCACTTTTTAGAACGATTCTATGACAACAAATATTGAATGCATAGCCTTCTGAGTGCAAGATAATCTAAAAATAAATCCATGCTAATGTTATCTCAAGGTTGTTTTGGAATTGGCAACAACATATATAACTCATCATTGGTTACAGTGCCCTTAGAAACCTAACAAATATGACAAGTTTTGACATAGTGATAAAGATCATGCAAAAAATAAGTGTTCGCTATTAGAGTCAGAGTTTTGTCATGAACCCTATGCCCTTTGTTATGTAACTCTACAATGATTCTTATTCTCAAACTTAAGTTAAGAACACATAACTGATTACCCATAAAAAGAAATCCATCATATAAATAATAGTCTGAGCAGAATCTTACAACAACATCTTCTAATATAGGAGCAAATAAAGGGTTAGAAGCATATAACTCTAAAAATATGTCAAATTTAAGGAATTGATTATGCATTTGTATCAACAAGAAAGATGTCGACTAAGTGCATCTGCTACTCAATTGAATTCACTAAAAGCATGGTTTACTACAAAAGTAAATTATTAAAGGATGTTATCCACACAACATGTCAATAAGAAAACTTGTCTTGACTATTGAGTGTTTCAGTGTAGCATGATTAGTGTATAAAATAAAGTCTTTATGGATCAGATAATGAAACCAATTTTGTAATGTCTAGACTATTACATAAAACTTGACGTCATAAGTGTTGTAATTTGCATTTACTCTGTTTAACTTCCATCAAAATAAGCTATAGGCCTGCTCTGTTGGCTAGAAATAGTTCTAATACCTACTTTAGATGCATCACAATGTACCTCAAAAGTGAGAGAAAAATCTGGTAAGGCAAGTGCTAGAACAGTAATCAACTTCTATTTGATAATCTCAAATGCGTTAATAGCTCCTTCTATCTAAAAGAACTGTACTCTTTTCATGCAATCCGTGTTAGGCACAATAATAGTACTAAAATGACAAATGAATCTCCTATAAAAAGGCATCAATCCATTGAAACTTCTGATGGCAAATAAAATAGTTAGTTGTGGTCGATCTCAAATAGCATATACTTTCAATTTATCAATAGATATATCATCCTTCGACACTATATATTCTAAAAATAATACTTTCTCTATTAAGAAAATGTACTTGTTTATTGTTTTATATAAACTTGCAGCTTTTAAAATTGAAAAGACTTCCCTCAAATGTTGTAGATATAACTCATTGTTGGCACTATATATAAGTATATCATTGAAGTAAACAACCATAAACTTTCAATGAAAGGCCGAAAAAACTTGATTAATCACTTGTATAAAAGTACTCATAGTATTGGATAAGCCTGGGATTACTACCCACTCATATAATCCTTTGCAAGTTTTAAAGGCCATTTTTTATTAATCTCCAAGCCGTATTTGAATCTGATGGTCGCCACTCTTTAAATCAAGTTTAATAAAAGCTCTTGCCCATCTGATATAATCTAAAAATTAATCTAATCGAAGGATTAAAAAATGATATCAAACTATAATTTTATTGATAGCTTGATTATCCATGTATATTCTCTAAAAATCATCTTTTTTGGGGTCAACAAAGTAAAAATTGCATAAGGACTAAGACTTTTACAAATAAATCTCTTTTCCAGCAACTCTTCCACTTAGCGCCTTAATTCCTTATGTCTTGTAGTACTGATAAATAATAAGGTTGATTTGATAAATTTGAACCTAGAATCAAATTAATTTAGTGCTCTACACCCTTAAAACGTGGTAAATTGTACAACAGCTCATTTGAGAATAAATCTTGAAGTTCTTTTAATATAGGTATCACAACTTTAGGAATCTTCGAATTATTATAACTTTCTTTTTCTAATAAAATATAGACCTTTTTCGCCTTTGTTATAACATCTATAAATTGTTTATTACCTAACAAATATTTACCTAAGTCTTGTTTGAGAATGAACTCCTTATTAGCTAGGAGAACAATCTTAGTGTTATTAAACATAAAGTGTAGGCATTTATTTTCCCATCATACACTGCGTTTTAATCATCTTATCAAAAAAATTTTATATCAAAATAACATCAAATTATTTAGCAAATAACATCAAAATCATTTAAATGATTTTATAGGTCTTCATTTCTAAGCCATAGAACGATGAAAGACAATTTACCACACTAATTTTTAACTTAAAACTCCTATCAGCAACATTTATATATCTTATGCATGATTTACTTAAATTAGCTAGTAGAATAAATTAGTCCTTAAATGGCCTCTCTTATGGTGCTTGTGATTGTTGTTTCAAATACATTTTAATTTTATCCTCAATTTTAACTTTTGATGCTATCTGTCTATGTGTATGAAATGTCCTTTTCAGTTCAAGGTTTATAAGTTCTAGATCATGTGATTGTGACTTTTAGTTGTGCATCCAAAGAAAATAATAAAACAAAGACTAATGAAAATAAAAAGAAAGGAGAAGTTATGATGGCGACTTTATCATACTATTACACACTTGCTATTAGAACATATTTAAAACCGACACACAAAATTATTTACACAATATTTATAAAGAAAATTAACTCTAAAAATTAAAATAATTTACCTCTCCTAACAATAGCACAAATAAATTATGTAAATTTTATTGTGCTTATAAATACATAAATTTATTGTAGTATCGATTAATAATAATGAGTGTCGATCCCAGAAGAAGGCAAATTTAATTATGTGTAAGGTTAATTTTTTAAGTTTATATGTGAATTGGTTAGATATGATTTCAGAGCAATACTAAGATTTAAATTAAAAAGATGGTAGGAATAAATTAAGAATAAAAAAATTCATATAAATTATTTAAATCTTTAGATTCACATTCAATACTTTACCATATGCTTAATATTCCTTTTAGCTCCAATTAATTTATGAAAGGGATATATATGCTCTCATGGTCCTCGTTCTAGTAAATTTCAAGTACTAATTGTGCTAGAGAAATAATCTTTTGTTGAATGTGGGTCAAGCATATATTGTGTCAAATGATAATAATTTTAGTATCGACAATATGGCAAATTATACATTAAATAACTTAAATGCATTCTCTATTAATATTGATTCAAGATAAACCATTAATACAATAAGGAAGTTTCTCGCTAATACATATAACATAAAGTGCTCATCATTGCAAATAGTAATGATTTTGCATCGGGAGCTATATACCGTGCAAAATCTAGAAAGATTATAACTGTCTATGAATTATAAGTCAAAACAATCCAAATAAATTAGAGAGAGTTAATAAACTTACCAAAATAAGCTCATAGATTATGTTAAAACTTCACTTTTAACTTAAATTTAAAAGTAAATTAGCTACTCATAATTGAATTAGAAGTAAAATCATAATTCTATTAAAATATCTAAAACAAATTACAAGATGAAATAAAGATTACACAAACTTCTTAAATTTAAATTCAGAGTTGTCAAATTAGAGGGGAGTCCCCTATCTATAGATATAACTAATAAGCCATGGCTATTAGATGAAAACAACTCGGACATTTAGGATTATACCATATAGCAAAGTCCGACTAGATGGAACATGTCACCAAATCTGTGATTTAGAGGATTGCAAATAATATATACACATTTTCCAATCCAATAATATACTATTACATCATTGGTTGTCACAAAAGTTAACTAGTAATGATTCAGTGTATTACATATATCGTGAGCTTATTTTTCAGCCCAACAAGATGCTGCCACATCATCAGTCAACACAATAATATACTGCCACATCATTGGTGAATATCATTTTAGCTAAGTCCAACAAAAATCTTAAATTATGATTTTTCCGCTATGCCTTTTCTAAGGTTCTTAGCTATTTTAAGCTCAAAAACACTATCTATTTTGCTATCTGACTTTTCCTTAATTATGAAATAACCAAAAACCCGTAAAATATATAAAATATTCAAATTATAATAAAACACACAAAATCAAAATTTAATAGACTTAATTATATAAAAGTATAGATATCAATGTATTTTGGAGTACAAAATAATGATTTTACCCTTTATGAATGTATATTCTCCAACTCTCAATAGTTTAACATAAGAATATTCTTTATCACCTCATATCATTTATAGCATCAAGAGTAGCTGAGCTCCCATTCTTATTAATTGGAGTATGGATGATTTCTCTAATTAGTGTTGGATCGAGATCTCCTCTCTACAAGGACTATCTCTATTTAATTGGTGGTTATTTATTCATCTTTTGGAGTAACACCGGCAGAAGCATAAAAAGTGGTCAATTAGATGCTTAGCCTAGCTAATTACACGTAGATCAAGTACATTAGCTGCAAGAATCCTAAGAATGCTCCCGTTCTCTTTGCCCGAAGCTGCTGAAGCTCCTCTGACTATAAAGAACGAGAAAGCCTGAGCAAGGTCCCCTTCAATCTTTAACAACCGAAAGAAGTGCCACCAGCCAATGAAAAAAGCAACGTACTGCCCTGAGCTTTAAAAGTTGTAGTTGGATCACCACGACAGCCCAATCATAGTCTAAAAAAGGTACTTAAATATTGCCATATGTTATCATCGCACTACTATTAGGGTTTCTTCTGCTTCAGTACTTTTACCACAAAGAAACCAAAGGGATCTTATCGGTAGGAAAATATGAGGCAAATAGCAAAATGACATATGGCATAGGAAGAAAGATGAAAGTTAAAGAGGAGCTGAGCTATCTTGATTACCTCATATGTACCAATTAGAGACGGCTATAGACTTGGTAGAATTGGCTCACCTAATAAGATTAAGATGGAAAGACCGCTAAGATGTTTGAGTGCTAATGTGAGTTTCCAAAATGTCAGCATTAATAAGAAAAATGTTATTTTTTCTTTAGGCTAAAAATTAGGAGTCAATTATAGAATAAATCTAAAGAGGCTAAGCAATTAAATAGAGACAAGTCAGCTATCCTAAAACCACCTTATTGAGCTAACCAATCAATCCAACAACAAGCGCACATGGAGAAGGGTCCAAATAACAAACGCCACTTGCAGGTTGACCTCTTAGCTTGCTGAGAATTGCTAGCAACTATCATTCAAGAGAAATCATTAACCTGAGGTGAAAAGAACTAATAAAAATTCTCTAAGGTCGCTGGAATAATGAAAATGACCCTCGAGCACACTCTTATTTAAGCTCAACAGGCTCAATTTTAAAGGGATCGGGATCTCTGTCTTCACTGTGCTTTCTCTCTTTCTCTACGTTCATCTTCAACCTTTTAATATTAGATTTTGTTCAGAGTACAAGGTTTTTGAACTCTAAACCTCCATTAAGTCACCAAGCAACCTGATTTGAGCGACCGTTGACTCCACCTCTGACTTCTTTGTAGATTTATTCTGTAATCGACTCCTAATGATTAAATGATTTTAAATGTAAAACCGTTTCATTCATTCTTCAATGGAAATAACTTACCTGTATCACCTTAACTCACCATTAGATCATAAACTCACCACATTGCCGGCAAAATCATTACTAGACCTTCGTTAGTCCAATCTCTCCTAAAGTACAAATTTGTTTGTTTAATCGATTTTGAGTTAGATCCAATGACAATCATTGAAGTACCCAAACTAAGTGCAAACAGTTTCTAAGCAAAAATTTCATTGAAAATACTAATTATTGTATCATTCATATATTAAAAAATTAATTTCATAACTGATAAAATTAATAATTTACCATCCAATAGATAAATATGATATCAATGGAAAATCAAACAATTAAGATCTCTTAAATTACTACTATCTCTTCTATGGCGTTGACCTATCACATTGAATATGTCAACTTTACTTGTCACATCCTCCAATTGAACATGGCATAATTCTATTGGCCCTCGGCAGAGCATGAACACATTTACAATCATATTTTCTTTCGTAAAATTAAAAAGGCACAACCAGTGTCCTTTGGAAATTGATCATATTGGCTCAATTTTCCATTTGATATTGACGATATCTAATCCTATATTTTTCAAATTAATGATTCAATGACAAAGGCCTAGGTAGTGAAAAGAGTACGTGACTATCTGCATGGGAATGAATTGGGATCATTGGAGGATTTTCAAGAATCTTCTCCATCAAGAAAAAGTTTCCTCAAATCTTTAAATAGTGAAACCTTCTATCTTTGCTTTGAGAAAAGACTATGAGATTTTGTACGTATTAAGCCAATCCACGTATAAAAGTAGTCTATATATATAGAGTAAACGAGAAACCTAGCTAATATGAATTTATACATATAACAGTTGACTCTATAAGAAGAAGAAATTGAAAAGATAAAAAGAAACTCACATGAACAATGCTTTGTTCTATCAAAACCAAACTGGAGAAAAGTCATGAAGCAAAAGAAGACAAGAGGAGATATTGGCACGGCTCAATCAAATTAAAGGACCCAATTAATTTCACAGGAGATTTGATTTGATTGAGCCGTTCCAACATCTCCGTTTTAAATTTCAACACTTACCGCTTAACAACAAGATATTCAATTCGTTTCTGTTGTGCATGATCATATATATATGATATTCAAAGATAAGTGGGCCGATTCGAAGCTGAAAAATATTGTATCTGCTCGCCACCAACACTAGGGTTTCGATCGGTTAGTATTTAAGAGAAAGAGGAGAGAGTTGAACGAAAAAAGATGCATTAAAAAGAAACTATAAATAGTTGAGATGTCAAAATCTTGCTTTGTATAGAAGAGTGAAGAGTTGTATAAAATTTTCCATTAGATATTTTCCACAAACCTCTTAGTGGTTGATGACATTATCACAACACAAGGGAAAAAAAAAGGGGGGAAGGTTCCTTCCATTTCTTGATTTCCCATTTTCGTTTGTATTTATGCTTCCTAGCAATTCTCCAATTTATGAGATTATACCGATGTCTATTTTCGTTGTCATAGTCAGATATTTACTAATGATTTGCCAACAAGCCAACAACAATGTGAAAGGCAAAACAAGGCACTAAAAATCTTTTTTATTTTTTTATTTTGTTTGAAATAAAGATATTATTATTTTCTTAAAATATTTATTATACAGAATACATTGTTTATCACTTTATAACCTATCTCGATATATCATAATTGAAGTCTATTTTATTTTTTCTTGTACCAAATAGAAGTAATTGAACATTCAATCTCCAGACTAAAAAATGATTTGTATATTTTAAACTTGTTTCAAATGTCATTATTTTTTTTTTACACATTTTGTTGAATTTTTATTTGCATTATGGAGTATATTATATCATTTTACTAGCTGGAATTAGACCCTCGAATCTGAACTGGCAACGCATGAACTGTGTGTTACTTTCTTAACAATAACAAAGACAATAAAAAAATTTAGATGATAATAATATCAATATGAGCAATGTTGTTAATGATCAATTATTGGGTACCGCTTGTCCCAAATTCCATTAATAAAATCTTAGGTCATACATGATAGTGGTGACCGTACCAAAAGAGGGTTTGTTGAAAAGTGATTAAAAGCATTATAATTATCTAAATAAACAAAAATTTTGCTCGACAAGAAATTAATTTAGCAATATATAGTATTTAAAAGGATATAATTATAAAATTTCACTAGTTGTTAGATATCTTAGGTGGGAGATTATGCCCTAATGATTCGTCAACTATTCTTGGCACTAAAGACACCAAGAAACCATAGATTCACTAATACGTAATTTATGGTCCCAATTTGCTCACCATTTACAACATAATCTATTAACAAATTTCAAGTGCGATTTGACCCCTCTGAATGAGACGGAGAAACTTGGCTCTTTGTCTCTTTATCCCTTCGAATAGCTAAAGTAGATAACTGTCACAAATCATAACACAGGTACAACATTATAAATGAGTTGTCATTACCTTTTTAATTTCTATATCTACAGTTAAGATTTTAAATTAGTTTTAAGACGAATGTTCACCGAAGCTGCAAAATACAATGTTGCGGTAAAAATAAACGAAATAAAGTAGAAAAGAATAGACAAAAGAAAATTTTGACTCTATACAAAGAACTCCAGAAAGCACTTCAGACCTTATTATTTTCTTATTCCAATTGAAATAAGCACAAGAGGCCTCCTCTATTTATAGGGAGGGATTAGGGATATGATAAATATAAAGATAGATATAATATTTAAGAGAATATTTTTTAACAGTAGAGATAGAAATGAGAAATAATTGATAAAATGCATTATTGTGGACTCAATTATTGAATATACTGTTATAGACACATGTGAAGAAGACATCTATTATTATTTCATTACATTGTTGATCTTCCGTATATCTTTGTTAATTTTATCAAGAAGGCTGAGTCATTATTTTACCGAATTAAAATAAAAATTAAAAAAATTCAGTGAGAAGCTTGAGATTCTTCAGCCATTTATTAATCAAATCCATTCTTAAAATTGAATATGGCGTAAGTTTTTTAATACGAAACGTAGAAAATCAATTTTTTTTTTAATGTATTGTTACATGTAAAAGATGGCAATTTATAGCATAGAACAGAAATTTGATTTCCAATTTTCATGCATATAAATCAAAATTTTTATTCTTTTATATGCAATTTATGTATTTTTTATTTATGATGTTTTGCTCTCCAATACTTGTTTTCTCGGTTTCTCACCTCGCCTTGTCCAAGTCCTCTTCCCTGAAGCCAGTTGTCCGCCGGAGTGTATTATTGTCTGTTTGTTCGCCATGTTGATGATCAAATTTTGTATCACTTCCAGCTAATTTCTCCCTTATTCATATCAGTTTACAGCTACAATTTAGATCACCGATAGAATATTATGATTAAAGTAATGTTAAAAACTAAGATTAAGTTATCTAAATTAAAAAAAAAGAAGTGAAATAATCTTTTAGCTTAAATTTTGTAAGTTGACAACAAACTAATTAATTGATATAAAATTAAAACTCTAAGTATTTCTTCATATTATCAAAATCTCATGAAAGTTACTTGCACTTATGATTGGGAGATAATTTACTATTGTTAAATTTTAAAAAAATAATAATAATAACTGAAATGCTTAGTCTTATTGAATTCAATTCTTATGAAATATTGATTTATCCACATTTTTACCACCTAATGTATCAATTTTTTATCATTTTATTATCAAATCATTAGTTTATTAATAAATTATTGATAACACAAGGGTAATTTAGAAATTTCAATATATTCAACATTTTAAGAATTTTATAAAGTATAATATTTATAATTTTATGAATTAATTATTTTAAATATATAAAATAATCAATTAATAAAATTGTTATTTCTTTTATAGAATTAATTTTAAATTTTTTAATTTAGAGGGTTTAATTTAATTTACACAGTTTATGAGTAAAATATACTTTTATTATAAATTATGTTAAAAATTCTGTTAATTTTAACAGTTTAGTAAAAAATTATAAAAATGAAACATAAAATAAAAAATAATTGTAAAAAACTGTAGTGATAAAATGATAGTGTCAAATAATAATATCCTCTTAAAAGAATTGGTTCAACAATATTATGCTGTGGCGTGACGCATGTTCCCTTTTCTTGCTGCTAATCTCTCATTTTGCGCTTTCGTACCCCTAGCTTTTGTCTAGGGGTGCAACCTGAGTTAGATTTCGTTTATTCAATTTGTTATGAATTAAATGGATTTAGGTGAGAAAAAAAAATTGATTCGTTTAATAAGGTAATTCATCAGTTACAAAAATCAAACATGAGTTTGAAGATATTCATTCATTTATTTAGTTGAATTCATATAATAAATGAGTCACAAATTAATTAAATACTATCTATTCATTTAATTACATTATTTATTTATTCTTAATTATATGTTAAAAAAATTTTTAATTTTAAAAGCTAATATAATAATTATAAATAATAAGAAATTATACTTTATAAGACTTTAAATTTGTAGTCTTTTTATATCTTATTTTACTTAATTTTTATTTGTTAATTATATTTTTATAAATAGATTCATATTTAATTCATTATAAATTTATTAAGAATAAACAAATAGTATATGAATCTAAATTCAATTCGTATATTAACTCTACTAAATAAATAAAACAAATCGAACTAAATATTCATTTAATAAACGAATCAAATCTAAATTTTAAAGTTTTAATTTATTTAATAAACTAATCAAATCTGAATCAGCCAAATTTTGGTCACCAGCATTCCTAATCAAACACAGGTGCCTACCTTAACATTAAAACGGTCTTTTGCCAACTAGGTCATTATCAAAAGATTGAACTTTTTATATCATTAATGTTACAATTGCATAATATCAAAAATGATTTACATCATTAAAGCATTAACGAGAAATTTCTAATAACATTCCATGTCCTAAGCACTCTCCTCCTGGGCCAAATTGGATAATTGCTATTCCAGATACCTAATCAAGAGAATGAATATGCAGTTCTTCCAAGCACTTAATGGAGAAAATGAATATGCGTTTCTCATTCTCCTCTGCCAAAAACATACTAAGTGTAGGAATACCATTCTCTGCAGTATACAAGAACATGGAAAAGAGAAATGACAACCACATATACCAACTTGAACTAATTCATGTGCCATAGAAGTTATTTCTCCAACCATTCCTCCCCGAATGTGAGTATGAGCAGTTCCATATACTCCTGTCCGAGATACAGCTAAATGTAATTACCACATGAAAATGGGGAAAAATTGTCAAGAGTTTAAGAAACGTGTTAGTCGAAGATATTGTAAGGTTCAAGTGCACATTCAATTGCATAATTATTGGATAATCTAGTGGTACTTACAACTAAATCGGCAGCGACGCATCAAAAACTAAGATGTATCCAATAAGGCAACTTCAACATGTCATACGAGTTCAGAGAATCTTAAATAACTCATAGGGAGTCCAAGTTTTTATTCTAGTTTCTAAAGAAGCATCTTAATCCCTAGTTCCTCGACAACACAGTGCGTAGAAACATTCTGCAACAAAAGAATACTATATAATACACTACAATTTATAGTATTAGTTGATAGAAATAAACTCTCAAAAAAATATGTAGGACAACAGTCTATATATGTTTGTTTAATAATCAGAGTAAAAATTTAAGTAAACCAAAGGATCAGCCAAAGCAGAAAAGAAAGGAGAAAAAAAAAAAGGAAGAAGAGGTTCAAGATAAATGGTAAAGCTATCAAATCGTGTAAAAATAAAACTCTCATAAGTGAAATCACTACAAGAATTTTAGCCTTTAGTGACGAATTTTTTAGCGACGAAATTATTTTAGTCACTATTGGCGACGAAATAAGGATTTCTCGCCAAATCTAGTGAAGAAAGAATTAATATTTAAATGCGGGTTTTAGCGACGAAATGTGTGTCGCTAAAAATTACATATTGCGATGATTATCTTTTTTCGTCGCCAAAAAATTAGGCGGCAAAAGAATTATTGGCGCGCTGGCTTTTAGTGACGAATTGACAATCTTTTGCGACGAACTATTTTGTCACCAAAAGTATATAATCAGCAAAGAAAATGGACTCTTTCACGGCGATATATTTCATAGGTAAAAGGATATTTAGCGACGAAAGTAGATTGGTCGCCTTTCTCCTTTTTTGCGACGAAACATTTAGTCGCTGAAGAATTCGTTTGGCGACAAATATGGTTTCGAAGCTAAAGCTTTTTCTTTCGCGACGACATGCTTAGTCGCAACAAAGGGACCTGAAATAGAAGCTGTAATACATTTTAGCGATAAGATATTTCGTCGCTAAAGATTGCTCTTTAGCCACGAAATATTGCGTCGCCAATATTGCTCTTTGGCGACGAAAAACTTGATCGCTAAAGATTACTCTTTCGCGACAAAATAATTTTGGTCGCTAATTGAATTTTTAGCAACTAAATATTTTGTGGCTAAAAGTCTGTCATATTAATTACAAATATGGTAAATCAATATAAAATTGTAAATTTAGAATGCATTTTCAATTATTTTAATTTTTGTTCATGATTAATCCTTTTATTAATTAACACGTAATATAGTTTTCATTATGATAACAAGATAAATTTATTTATATTTTTAAAAATAAAGAAAATAAAATGTGTTAGTTATTAATGGTGAATCAATAATCACATTATCTATTTACCTTTTTTATTACTAAATATTAGTTATTTGATTGTTAATAAATTGTAAAAAATATAATATAAAATTTTAATTAATACAAAATAGTGAAATTAAAAAAATAAATGAAATGCAAATGTGCAACCCAAGAGGAGGGTGAATTGGGTTTTTAATGCATATATTTGTTATCATCAAAATTATAATATTTATAACCTTTTAGGCTAACAATCTCCTCCTTTTTTATGATGACAAACATCTCATGTATTTTGTCATATATGCTCCCCCTTAATACATGGCTTATATAATCAAATTTAAAATAAACTCCCCCTGAAAATATGGTCTCTAATAATTTGTAAGCTCCCCCTTAATATTTCAAAAAATATGCACAAATGAGTAAAAAGAACATATAATACCTGTCTCCGAAATAAAAAATATATGACTTCTCCCCCTTCATCATCAAAATGAAACTAAAGCAATAATAATTAGCCAAATATAAGCAAGAGACATGAAATCTAACAACCAAATATTCAAAGATTCACAACATTTCAAGAAGTCATAATACATCATCCAAATACAAAGCATCCAAATACAAAGCATCCAAATATAAAACATCCAAATACAAAACATCCAAACATCTCATATCGACTATCCGCAATCCACACAGAAAACATAGATGCAAAAAAAAAAAAGTACGGTGCAAAGTGACAGAACATAAAAGATAAAGAGCTATGGAGATGGCGGATGTAATGAAGATGATGGTGGTGGATACTCAAGAACTGCAAAAAGCTGCTGCTGACCATCCAGAATTTGCTGCTGTTGAACAAAAAGTCAATTTTATTGATTAAATAATTGTTGCTGCTACTCAAAAAGGCGCTGGTGCTCCGAAGTGGATTGAACTGTAAAGGCTTCAAACTGAGATTGAAGTCGGCTCTGCTGTGCCGAAAGAGAATCCATTTTAGCCAACAGTTGCTGCATCAAATCCTCATGGGCAGCTGAAGAAGATTTGGAAGAACCCGCAGAAGATGGATAATGAGAACGCTGTGGGACACTAAGATCAGGAAGTTGCTCTAGTGGAAGAACATCGTTAAAGAAACGATGATCTGTAGGAGCAAGTTCAGTAACTTTGGTTGAGTACCTCCGGTCTCTAGTCCATTTACCTTCCACCCAAATAAATCCTAAGTTGGCAATGGCATCATCTCCTAGTTCTCTTGAATTTAAAAAAATTGGTTTGGTAATGGGTACTTTGAAATGTTTGAGGATGCGGGTAATAATACTACCATAAGGGAGGGATCTTTTGGCCACACAAAGTGTGCTAAGCATATGATGGAGTATAATGTACCCAACATTAATCTTTCTACCCTCTAAAATACAATCTAATAAAGCCACATCCAATCAGTTAACTTCATCCCCATGACTATACCTAGGAGTAATCACATGATGAAGAATATAATATAGGATTCTAGTTTGAAGAAGTAAAGCTTGAGATTTCAATGATGATAGACAAAATTCATCGGACAAGTCACGTCGGCGACAAATTTTTTGAACAACATTTTCAAGAGAAAACCATGGATAATCTATTCTGGTTCTAGTACTGTATAGTTCTAATCCCTCATTCGGAGTCCCAAGAATACGATTTAACTCCGCAACATCAAATTTAATACAAACTCCCCCCAACACTTGTAACAATTTTATCCGAAATTTCTATATCCATATTTGAATAGAAAACCTTAACTAAATTCTGACAATATGATTCTTGAATAACTAAGATATTTTTCCACCTCATAGCAATAAAAAATTTATCAAGAGATTTATCACAAATATCCAAATTCGTCAAATTCTTAAGATTGACAAAGTGAGGAGTAATAACCGACCTTGGCATGAAATTATCGATAAACTTTTCCGAAGTGGGAGATGCTGAAAATGAGTTGATAAAAACTCTGTATTATCGCCATAATCTTCTTTGTGTCTCTTGGCTATTTGTTTGCTCTTGGCTTTTTCACCACCCACCATTGTTGAACAAGCTTGAATAATAATTTCGGTTTTGAGTGAAATGGATGTTTATGAAACAAGAAAACTTATCCTAGATATTATTTAAGGCAAGATATGGTTGTGATTTGAGTGAAGATGAACTAAAAATGCCTTAAAATGGTAGAGAGAGAAATAGGTAAGCTTGGATTTTGATCTCTTGATTTAGAGAAATAAGAGAGAAAATGATGTTTAAATGATGAACAATGAAAGGTTAACGGCTAGAAAATGATTTGAGTGAGTGATTTTGGCAAGAAAATAAGTGAAAAATGAATAAATTTGAGAGAGAAATGGATAAAAGAAGTCACGGTTGAGAAAGAGAGAGAATAAGTGATGAAAGAGGTTGAAGATGACACAAAAGTGGGTTAAAACCCGTGACCAAGCAGCTAGCCGCTTGCTTTCTGGTTTGGGACTTATTCCAAGCGGCTAGCAACTTGGATCAAGCGACTAGCTGCCTGGTTGCTGTCCTACTGCACCAAATTCGATTTTAAGCCATTTTTTATCAATCTCGCCATCATTTCTTGATTCCAAAACTTCTCAAGAACCATTTTCATGCATGAATCATAATTTTTAACATTTAAAACATGATTAATTCAAGCAAATATTTCATCCATCAAGCATGTGAAGTGAAGCACACAAGTATTCAAAATGAATATGTCACAACACCTCTCCATTTACCACTCTTACACAAACACCACACTCGCTCAAGGCCAAACCCTAAAAAATCAATCCTGCACTCAATCAGTTGAGAAAATAATGTCGTTTTAGCATCGTTCAAGTATGTTGCTACCATGCCTGTAATATTGTTTGAACACCCAAGCCCATTGCCACTGTGTTCGATGTATTGTTGAGGAAATATAGTCCTTTGCTGCCGCATCAAAGTTCTTGCAATGAATAGTCAGGATTTATTCACCTTTGGCTCATCACTCTCTCGTAGTTCTCACTCTTTCCTACTTTGGTCAGTTTTCTTTTGCATCCCAGTTCTCTATTTCTTTCACTTTATCTCAAATTCTCCCAATTAAAACCTCAACATTTCCCGATTCACGACCGCCAGCCGATTCCTCACTTGATCTAGATTCAGTTTTTGAGGTATTTAATTTCTTATATATCTAATTAATTTATTAATTCAAATTTGATGGTATTATTATTTTCTGATTTCACACTTTTTTCTGAATTTTCACTCTTTCCATTGTTGCTTATGTTATTAATTATGTTAGGATGTATACTATTAGACATGTATAGAATTTATAAAGAATTGAAAACCTATTTTTAAATTGTTAGCTCACCACCGCTGCAGTAGCCACCTAAGAAGAAAAGAAACCTCTCTGGGATTTACTATATTTACTGCCAACTTTGTTGTTTTTACTGTTATTAATTGTTGTTTGCTGCTACTTTGTAATTTTTATTGGATAATCTGTTCTTTGGAGCTTTTTTTTTAATTGTTTAGGTAACTTTCTACTATTGTTTGTTGCTGATTTTGCTGGTTCTATATTAAAATCATAGATTGTTATTTTGAGATATATGTTGCATTATTTTCAGAATTTTTGTGTGTTGTATTGCTTCTATTCTGTTTTGGGTGTTCTTAATAATTATTGATGAAATACTATTTCTAAATTAATGAAATACTAATATGAACAGGATTTGATTTCATTAAGATGTCAACTTAGATCTATTAGGCCAAGAACCTTAGTTTGCATTCAATTTAGATCTATTAGGCCACTTCCATATTAAAATTAATTATCTCATCTTCTTCTGCTGATTGATTGCTTTCTATGTGAATGTTGACAGTTTGCTTACCAAATTCCCCTGTCAAATTTTTGTCATTCATTTCAATAATTACTTCATGCTCAAATTTATTAGGGTTCTTTACCTAAGAATCTATTTAACTTTTACCCAATAAAACTATGCTTTCACGTGTAGACTTTATTCATTAGTCATTTCCTCTTTGTTGTTTGCTTATAAAGCATATCCAGCAAGCATAATTAATTTTTAAGATAAAGATTGCAATTACTCTTTCTAATTACTAGAATTTAAAGCTAACCTATGCTGGAAAAACTAAAAAATAAATAAATAAATGCACTAACAAGTGGTCTCACTTTAATTTAAGTATACATATTGCAACAAATTTAAACATTACAGAATATGGCCTCAGTTTTGAAGAGCTTTACAGGTTTTGTTATTTGTTGCTTTATTATTTTACACAACTCTCTGTTTCTTTTTTTCTTTTCAAGTTCGATCACTTTTCTCAATGCTATTCTTTATTTCAGCTGCTTGATTGGAGTTATTTTAGTTATATATGTTAATTGTTTTATATGTACAAATGTTAGACTAGTTAGTGTACAGACTTGTTAAGGAGATGTTATCAATTCTTTTCCACTAAGTAATTTGATAGTTTGCTGCAAATTTAGTACTGATTGTTGATCAGATAATTTAGTATTCTATCATGTTTTCTTGAAACTGTTATTATGAACTACTAATGGTTTGGTAAATTCGTTCTAGTAAGATTTGTTACTTGCTTATGACTGTTATAGTAAAATGTTGTGCTGCTGTATATTGAGTGCTGGGCTTGTTCCTATCGGATTATGGGTTTTTCGAATAAATGTAAAATGGCAGCCAACATCATTGTGGTGTAAAATTTGACTGAATTCATTTGTGAGAGATGTTCTTTCTGTCTCTCATTTGTTCTTTTTTGTAATTTTTGGTAGACAAAATTAAAGAATCACACTAATAGACAAAGTGTTACTTTGGTATGTTTTGATAAATTGGGACTTCTCATATTTTTGGGGAGGTCATGCTGAAATTTTTTCAGAAATTCACGATAAAGCATATAAAGACTTATTAATGCACTTACTTGTAAATTTTAGTTCAATATATTTTCTATAATTCTATATTGGGGCATTTGTTGATATATTAAAGTTGAATAAATCTAGCAAAATGGAAATGTCCAAATAGAATTTTATAATGGTACTTTTTATATTTTAATTTACTTATATAACATGAAAATCTTATTTTGTGTTGTTATTTTTTGAAAAAGTGCAAAATAAATGCAGAAAATAGGAGTAAACTTCCTTTCAACCATCGTGGGGGATCAAAACCATTTAAGATTCATCGTGAGCAGGTATAATGTCTTTTAATTTATATTGAGTCATAATTTTTTAAGTGTTAGCATTTCTAATGTTATAAATTTTTTTACTCACAGTCTTCTGAGTTAGGTGAAGTACAAAGTTTTCCAGAATTTTTTCGTTCTACTCACTACAATGAAAAAAATGGATGGATTAATTCGGAGGCAAAATCTGCACATGTAAGATTTTTATTGTTATTGAATTCAAGATTGTTTACATAATTAAATTTATTTTAAAGTGATTATTTTTCATTATAGGAAAAAATGGTTGAGTTACATCAATTGTCTGAAGTTGAAGGATCTCAACCAATTAATAATGAACAGATGTCCCTACAAGTATTTGGAGAAAAGTCAAACTATTACACGGGACTTGCAAAAAGAAAGCGGGCTCGTCAAAATTTTCAAGTTCCATCATCTAATGAGGAGGTGTTGCGCATTGAGTCAGAATCCACCTATTCTGAGTTACAAACAACTCAAGCTCAGCTGCAAACAACTCAGGATCGATTGCAGACAACTGAGCAAGAGTTGCAGAATACTAAATATCAGTTACAATCGCAGCAATTCAAGATTGAAGACTTGTCAAAGGAGCTAAAGAATGTTACATCATTTTTAACAATATTGGCACCAAGCCAATTTGGCTCCTTATCATAGTTTTTGTGAGGTACTTTTGTAGTTGGTGTTATTTCTCTACTTGGAGTTATGAAAATTAGGATTTTATTGTTGTAGTTGCAATTTGTATTTGAAATTTTATTGGCTCCTCATCACACTTGCAATTTGTAGTTGAGATTTTATTGTAGTTGGGGTTATGAATGTTAATAAAATTAAATTTGTCTTTTTCAATTATTTATCTAATTAATAATTTTATACTTAATATTTTAATAGATTTGATTAATAATAAAATATAAAAATTAAAAAAAGCTTCTAAGCAAATTTGGTGACCAAAATCATATTGATTAAAAAGAAGACTATTAGGGACAAAAATTATGGTCGCCAAAAAATATTCCTGCGACGATAGTAATTTCATCGCTAAAGATGTTTTCAGCGACTAAATAAATTCGTCGCAAAAAATATATTTCACAACGGAACAAATTCATCGCCAAAGTAATTTTCAGCGACGAAATTGTTTTCATCGCCGAAATTTATTTTTAGCGACGAAGTGGAGACGTTTCAACGACGAAATGGCTTCATCGCAGAAAGACTTTTCAACAATGAACCTTTTTCGTCGCCGAAAATCAAGCTTTTGCAACGATAGCATTCCATTGCAAAAAAAGGTTTCCGCGACAATATGCTTCATCGCTAAAGTTATGATTTGGCGACGAAACTAACATTTGGTGACAAAATGAGCGACAATTGATTTCGACGCATTTGATCATTTTTGCGATGAAACTATTTTCGTCGCTAAAAGTTTTAGCGACAAACTGAGTTATTCATGACCAAGTGGCTAGCGCGACGCTACTATTGCGATGACTTGGTGACGAAAAATTTTTCGTTGCTATAACTTTTAGCGATGAAAATTTACTATTTTAGAGACGAAATGTGTCGTCGCTAAAATCCTTTTTTGTTGTAGTGAACCATGATAGCCATTAATAAAGCAACAAAAAAAAGGCCTAATCTAGAAAAAAAATTATCAACAAAAAACAATCAAGAGCTTCATCAACTATTATCATCAATTCTGAAATCTATATAGAAATATATTTCTATTTTCTACAACTTTAATAATGTACTCAATCTTATTTCCAGTGGATGGAGGATGAGACCGGTAAGCCAAGCGGCGATGGTGTAATGGTAGTTAGAGACGGAGGCCTTCCCCAACACCCCTCAATCTGTAAGAAGAAAATTTGGGCGGCGGCCACAATTGTTAGGGTCATTGGGTGAAAGTTACACATAGGGTGGAAGGTGAATGAGTTACAGGGATTTGTCCTCAGTATACTCTTCAAATACGTTATTTATCCAAATAAACTCACATACTTCAAATTTCCTCATATATACCTTATTTGATGTGCAAGTACTAAAATACCCTACTTAAAACACTTTATTTCCCAAAATCATTCACGATTTGCTTCGAATGTTCAAGTGCGCCACAGCCACTTCATCTTCTCTATGGTGAAAGAAGGAAAGAAGAGAAGCTTCAAATGTCTCACATTTACCCATATGAACCTACACCCACTCTCCCACAGCCATCACTTCCATTCAAGTGCACCGACCCTGTGACTTCTAGTCGATCATCCTTGATTTGCTTCCTCGTTTCAACTGTTGTCGTCTCTGTCATTGAAACCTCCGGCTTCGTTCGCCGTCTCTGGTTTCATTTACCTACGCCCACACTACCGCAGCCATCACTTCCGTTCAAGTGAACCGACCCTGTAGAAGTCGTCCTCGGTTTGCTTCCTCGTTCTAACTTTTATCGGCTCTGTCATTGAAGCCTCCGACTTCATTCACCTACGCCCTCGCTGCCGCAGCCATCACTTTCGTTCTAGTGTGCCGACCTTATGACTTGT
This sequence comes from Aegle marmelos, assembly GCA_030449875.1. Classification (NCBI taxonomy): domain Eukaryota; kingdom Viridiplantae; phylum Streptophyta; class Magnoliopsida; order Sapindales; family Rutaceae; genus Aegle; species Aegle marmelos. Next base: position 12,872,325 of record JASUUL010000143.1, read on the forward strand.
AATCGTCCTCGATTTACTTCCTCGTTCCAGCTGCTGTTAGCTCTGTCATTGAATTCATTCATCGCCGTCAGTTATACAAGGTAAGGTATATTGAAACTGTTCAATCTTCTTTTATATAATGGCTGTTATTGTTGCTGATTTGGCTTTTTATCATTGTAATTGTTGTTATCTCGAGTGTTGAAGGTGATGGATTATTAATCTATTGCATTTGTTTGTCAATTAGAGATGTGTTTATGGAGATGGGTTATTAATCATGTTTGTCATTTGGACATGCAACTTCAATAGCTTGGTGCCTTGGTTCTCGACTGTAATTTATTTATTTATTTATCCTTTTTTGTTCTTTGTTAACTTATGTCATTTAAAAAGACTTTTTGAGGATGTTTGATGGTTGGTATTCATTTTTTTATTCATTTTTGCATCATTTAGCTGGGTTGTTGTTTGAGATTTTTGAAATTGTAGGTGGCTGCCTGGCTGGGATTTGATTCATTTTAAAATAAAATTGAATTTTGGGATAGGTTGTAACCTGAATTGCAATCAAAATTGAAAGTTAGACTCGAATTTTTAATGTAAGCTGATCCAAAACTCAAACGTAAACTGAATCAAAATGAACAAATCGGGAATTATCTGAATATCCCCAATCCCACCCCAATTACCATAATTTGGGTGGTAGGAATGGGTTCAAATATTATAAAAACTTAGGATCGTGTAATGTATATTTGACTGAACTGTAGTCCTGTAATGTATACTTTACTAGACTATAGTCGTGTAAATGATGCTTTATAAATATTGTGTTGTCATGTAATGAATACTTGGTATTATTGGTTTAGTTTTTGTTGTTAAATAATGTTTTCAGTCATGCTAATCCTATATATACTAGTTGTGAGAAAGCCATGCTTGAGTATATGGAATATTTTTAAGATGGAAAAAAACTCTCGTATTTGTTACTTCTATATTGCATGATCATCTCGACAATTGATAATAAATTATAGCAATGGTAATAAATTTGAAGAATTATTTTTATAACAAACTGAAATTGATGATCTAGATACACATTATAAGTTTATACTATGTGCTGGCTCTTCGAACTTCTTAGAAAGACATGGTTTTTTGTTATAGTGATAATTTAACTAGAATTCAATACTCTACATTTTCTCCCATGATAAAGAATCATTTACTTTGTGTACACTGGGTTATAGTTTTGTAATGAATTCTACCCTCCAATGTAGTCGTGTAAAGAATCCTTTACTCGACAGCAGTCGTGTAAAGAATCCTTTACTCGACAGCAGTCGTGTAAAGAATCCTTTACTCGACAGCAGTCGTGTAAAGAATCCTTTACTCGACAGCAGTCGTGTAAAGAATCTTTTACTCGACAGCAATCGTGTAAAGAATCCTTTACTCGACAGCTGTCGTGTAAAGAATCCTTTGCTCGACAGTAGTTGGGTAACACCTTACTCCACTATATTCATGTAATTAGTTCTTTACTTGACTGCAGTTTATAAAGAATTCTTCACTCGATATCATGCATCGGGTACGAACACTTTTTGTTTTCAATGTTACAAAGAATTTATGGTTTATATAGTGGATTGTAGTTCAATGTATGCTTTACTCGACTGTTGCAGTGCAGTAAATGATTTACTCAACTAGTATATCGTGTAATTTTTATGATTACTTTAAAATATGTTATTACGTAAATTTTCAATCATTTATATATTTATTAATAAATTTTTTTGTATTTATGCAGATGGAACCAAAAATCAAGGAATTTGAATGCTTTAAAGCAAAGATTTTAAACTGATCATCACTAGAGGCAGTGGAGGACATTAAAAATAAACTCTCTGAGGAGCAGAAAAATATTTTCAGGCGTTCCTGTTTTGGTCATTTTTTGGATGTGAAAGAGTTAAAATTTTCTGCTCAATTACTCCACAGCATATTATTGAGAGAAGTGAAATCAGATGAAAAGGCAATGTAGTTTAGGATCGGTCGTAAAAGTATTCAATTTTCATTGGAGGAGTTTACATTGGTGATAGGTTTAGATTGCAGTCGATCGTATGAGCCCGAAACTGAAAATACCGATGATGATGACAAAATAGTTGATGAGTTCTTAGGTGAAAATTGTGCAATCACAACAAAAGACCTTCGTACAAAGTTCTTAGTGGCAAAGTCAAATGATGACATGAAAATGGTAAAGCTGGCCATGTTATATTTTCTTGAGTCCGTGTTACTTGGAAAAGAAAATAGAAATCATATCAATGAAACTAATGTACTTCTTGTGGATAATTTTACTGAGTTTAATGAATTTCCCTGGGGACGCATTTCTTTCAAGGTGACTCTTGATAGTTTGAGAAAAGGCGTTGTAAAGCGTGCGGCAAAGCCTAAAAAAAAGTCAACTGCAAATTCTAAATACAAAAGAGCAAGGTATAGTGTACATAGTTTCCTCATGCTTTTTTGTTCACAAAACTAAACTAACTTATATATCGCTTATTGAGTTGTTGAATAAGCTCATTGTTTTATCTTATTTCAATCATTTTTTACCTAACAAATTTATTGTATTTGCAATTTGAGAATATTTAAGTTTTCCTCATATACTTCTTCAATAAGATACTCATTTTTCTTACCAGTGATAGTTGTTAGCAACATCTTTCTATTTATAATAGTTGGTAGCATCATTTTTCTATTTATTATTTACCAATTCTTTTAGTTAAAAAGTAAATTGTGTCATTGATTATACAGGTATGGGCATATGAAGTTGTTTCTGTCATCGGTGATAAATGTGCAAAGCATTATGATGATTTATTTCCAAGGATTTTGAGATGGAAATCGACAAAGCCTAAAGATTTTAAAGAGATTCAAACGAAGATATTGAATAAAAAAGCTTTCAGGATGGTGTTCATAGAAAAGTTACATGCTACTGGAGATATCGAAATAACTAAGCATTACATGAGGTATTTTAGTGGAGAAAAGTGGCTTGAAGAGATCGGTGAAGAAAATGATAATGCTATTGAAGCAACAAGTCATTCAGGGAAAATCCTTCACATGATAATAATGAATCACATGATAGTGAGTGAAATAGTTTTGATGGTCCACTCAATGATAATAATTCATATGGTGCACCCACTTCCAGTGCTCCAATAACATTGCCTCCACAATATTTAAATCAATCAGCATCAATACCAGCTGAGGTCACAAAAAAAAAAGATAAGTCACTATTGTATTAAACTATGCTATAAATTGTACTCTAAATTGTTTACTTATGTATGCATTTCCGTTATGAAGGAAGTAACATAATACTTATATATTGACTTCTTTATTATCCAGTAAGTTCATTACTTAGTGAAAAAAATTTTAAGTTGCAGCCTATCCAGTGAGTTCATTTTCTACTGTACACGACTACAGTTTGGTAATAGACATTTCACTCAACTGTAGTCATATTGGATACCTTACATGATTACATCAAGACTAATATAATATTTTAAATTTTTTGATACATGTCAGGGTGGTCCATCTAGACATGCCTCCCGTACGTTTCGTGGTTCTATTCTTGAAGAGAAGGTTAATCATCTTAGTTGTCGCAGTTAAAATATTGAAGAAAATATTGTGAAGCTAGAAAATACCATGAAGAATATGGACACAAAGATTGATAACATTGAGGGAAAAATCGGTCATATTAACATGATCGACAATAAATTGAATAGGCTTATTTAGTTACTCGAGGAGTCTTCAACCTCAGAATCTAAAGGGGTTGATTTTAAGGTTTGATATATAAAAGTTTTAATATTTTTTCATTTGGTTTATATGTTTATTTAATTATCTAACAATTTGGTTGTTATGACTGTAGCCTATGAACGATCCCATAGACGTCACATCGGGTCAGTCACCTACACAACAACCTTTAGACACGCTTGTCAATCTTTGTAGTATGGGATGGGCTAAGACATGATGACACCAGCTGATTGTCATGGTACATCAAGTGCTGATCCTATTATCATCTCAACCCAAGAAAAAGATTGTAGATTGGTGTACAATTTACGGAAGAGAAAAGAAATAAAAACCTCCACTTATCTGCGGACACCGTATACCAATCCTTTAAAAAAATCGCGAGAGAGGACGGATGTTGAGGTCCACCCTCAAGAGACTAGGGACTTTGATATGTGTCCCTTTATACCCTAAGATGAGTTATTAGAGCTGCAGGATGGATGAATATCAAAAATGATAAAAAAAAAAAAAGCCGTGAGTTTTCTCATATTATTGTCTTAATTATTTATGAATACCAGATTATATCCTTCGTATGTTTATTTAAGATCTCTACTAATTTTATAATCTATTTTATACAGTAAATTTATTGATTTGACTCTTATGGAGGTTTACCGTAAATTTTTCCGTAAATTATACAAATCGGACATGTGGTTGTCAAATGTTGTAAGTGATAAATAAAAAAAAATTCATCATTATTATGATAAATAATTGTTTTTTTTTTTACCTATTTCACACTTTATGTTCAGCACATCGACATTGGATACTACTACCTATGGAAAGAAATGTCTCGAGCTCCGACCTGGAATGGACAAGCTAGTGCCATTATGGACAGTAATTTTCTGGTATAGTTAATTTACTTTAGCCTATTCGTTACCTTGTTAGAATAATAACAACAAATATGTTATTTACCCTTTTTTTCTAGAATAATCTAAAGGACAGACATAAGGTGTACTTGAGAGATCCGAATAAGGTGTGGGAAAAGGATTGTTACTACATTGACTATGCTAATGGTGTAAAATTGGACTGTGCCACTCCTTGGAAAGATATTTTCACTGTAAGTTTGACATTGTATGATTATTTTTTGATAAATATGTACTGCAAGTAAATAAAAACAGTTCTCATATTTCGTTGATATATTTACCATTAGTTGTTAAGATTATCCACATTTCGTAGGTGTATTTGCCGATATTCATGAATGAGCATTGGGTTCTCGGTGTGGTTGATATACTTGGAGGCAAGATTTCTATATATGACTTCATGATAAACTTAACAAATGATTCAGTTTTGGTGAGACAATTGCTACCTGTTGCAGACATGATACCTCTGGTACTTCAGAAGATAGCATATCATGAAACACATCCAGACTGTGTTGAGATTATATTTTCAATTCCTTGGCCCATTGTGCGAGTGCATAACATCCCGCAACAACAATCAGGGTATGTACTATCCATATTATGGTTTGAACTTAGTAATAAGAATGATGATTTTTAACAATTGCTTTATATTAATTTTTATAGTGGTGATTGTGGAGCATTTTTGTTGCGGTACTTGGAAGTCTTTGTCCATGGACTGGACGTTAATTCATATTGCCAACAAGATCATATTACACAATTTCAAAAAGCATTGGCTGTCAAATTATTTAGGCATAGGTCATGAAAAAAAACTTCATAGTGTTTTGTTCTGTAAAACTTAATTGATGTGTCATTTTTTAGATCCTGAGATATAATGGTTACAATGAGGATGTTGTTGATATTTTATGTCGTTGAAAATAGAATGTACAAGCATTATTATCTTTTGTTTTTGTATATATTAAGAAGATAGTTTGTACAATAGATATGGGAAAACTGGATGGCCATATATGCTCAAGGAATATTCTGTAAGAAAATACACGACTGCAGTTGTGTATTTACCTAGATACACGACTGCAGTTGGGAATCTGAGCTAATACAGTAAGTGTTTTCTGTGTGTAAATACCCGACTACAGTCGTATATTTACAATACTTGATCTGACTCTCTGTGTTTAGATACACGACTGCAGTCAGGTATTTAAATAGATACACGACTGCAGTCTGGTACTGACAAATATACATAGTCAGGTATTTAATATATCAAACTTTAATGAGATAAATAACAAATGTAGTTGTACATCAAACAACATAAATCCAATCATTATTGAAATCATAAATAAGATATAATAAAATGGAAATTGTTGCATAATCATCATAATTATTTGGCATCTTTAACACAAACACTTGGCCCATGAGAAAATTATAAGCCCCTGATCGCGTCCCTTGAAAACAACATAAGCTACACAAACATATTCATTTGTTTGAATCAATTAAATATTATAGATATCAAAAAAATTAAAATAACAATAATGACAAGTATATAAGATTCATAGTAGTACATGTGATTGTTTACGTTTCATTCGGTCTAAGTACAAGCTCATTGTTAAACAGTGGAATAAGTGCACTACAAGTTAGTTGATTATGTTCTCGAGAACTACACGTACCACACTTACGATGCAACTTCTCTTCGCCTTGTGATGCAATCCTAATTTCTTGTGGCCGACCCTTTTTCCACTTTTCCACAGGGGGCAAAACCTCATTACTTTAGACTTCTTCTGAAATCTCTCATTCTTCTTCTGTGCCAACAGGATATATTATTTCTGTATATGTTGTAACCCATGCTTCACTAGAATAGTAATGAGAACACATATCATATACAGATAATGTTTCTCGATACCTACAAACAGCTAATGCATGTTCACAAGGTAATTGATCAAGTTGAAATACCTAACAACTGCATGTCTTATCAAGAATGTTGACGTGACCGTTAAAGTCACCATCTCTAACAATAAACTTGTACATATTTAGTGTCACCACTTTATATGTACGGAAATTTTCAGATTTTTTTAACAACTCCTTTTCAGCCCATTTTGTCAGTTGTGTGTGACAATCAACTGCCTCTTCTTGCCTATCACAAAACTATTCCCGTAATTTATCAATGATCGAATCCAATAACTTATGAATGGGCAAATTTCGAGGATTTTTAAGAACAACATTCTTGGATTCTGCTATGTTTGTTGTCATAATACTATAACACAACCCATCAAAATGAGAACGAGCCCACTTCTCATACCCTACATCTTGAAGATAGTTTGTCACTCTTTCATCGACTTTTTGTATCTCATTCATGAAGTAATTAAAATATTGTGGTCGATAAGCTTTTGCAGCTAGTTCAACAATTGCACCTACCTCAATCTCTTTAAACTTAGCTCGTAAGTTTTGCTTTAAATGGTGTGTACAAATACCATATGCAGCACCTGGGAATGTGATGTTAACATTTTTCTTGATACTTGGGTGGCCATCAGAAATGAAAACCAAATTAGGAACTTCACCTATTACTTCTTTTAACTTCATTAGAAACCATCCTCATGATGCATCATTCTCACTGTCACCAACACCAAATGCAACAGGATAAAATTGATTGTTAACATCAAGTGTTGTTGCAATGAACAAAGTTCCTTTAAATTTTTCCTTCAAGAACGTACCGTCAATTGCAATAATTGGCCTTATTGATGAAATAAATCCATGTATATAATCCCCAATTGCCATAAAAATATATTTAAAGTTATTTGTATTGTCAACTTCAAGACACATGTGGGTGCCTAGATTTTTCTTCTTTAACATTTTTATGTATGAAGGGAGTAACTTGAATGAATCCTCAGGCGTGCCTCTAAATTTCTCCATTGCATATTCTCTTGCTTTTCATGCATTGTGGTAACTTATTTCAAATTCAAATTATTTTTGGAAATCTTCTCTGATATCACTAGGCCTATATAAGGATGATGCACCATCAAACTTGTGACAAATCTTCTATCCGATAAGCTTAAATGAAGCATGACGATGATCTCTCTTACGGACATCAAGTGTATAACTATAGACACTATAATACTTTGTGATTTTAAACATATTTAAACTTCCAAACTTCATAGCACGAAGTCGCCACTTACAAGTATCGTCAACACATCTAACAACAAGTATATTCTTCCCTGGCTTGAAGGTTTTAAACTTAAAATTTTTCCTTAGAGCTTCCATAGAAAACACTTTTTGCAACTCCTCTTTCAAACTGAACAACCTTTTTCTCATTAACCCATCACTATCACCAACAACTTCTAGAGATGGCAAGTTAATACTATTAGAATGCGAGTTGTCAGTTTCAAATGAACTGCTGCATGCAAACAAATTAACTCTAGGCATATATCTATTATCAGAGGATGGATAACTCATAGTGGAAAATGCTATATTTCCCACTATTGGATCACTAACTGTTATCCCATCAACATTAACAGGAAGAATAACATTTTCATTTTCCTCATTTGGCTCCATTTTATCAATTGGTTGTGTTTCAGGAACAAATTCAAATATTGACTGATCTTTAACAACAAAATTATTTGGGCTTAAACCTTCACCTCTAACATTTGGCTGAATAGGTTCTCGTGGACAGTTATCTGACTCAAAGTTAGAGTCAACATGAGTAATAGGGGTCACCAGAATTTGTCTTCTTTGGTAAGTAATGCAAAGAGGAATTTTCAACTCAGCTCCACTAACTGTTTCCTCTAAAAAATAATCTATATCACCATCACTTATAATTGAAACAGGCGGCATTGGATCGAATATTTTAAGCTTGAACTTCATTTCAATGTCAAATTCAAAAATATCAATGCAAATAACTCGAGATACTCTTTTTATCAATTGTGCATACGTTGTAGAATGGGGCACCATGATTCCTCTTACCTCTGTACCATTAAATCTATAATGGTCTTTTTACTCAATCCATTCACCACAAAACATAATAGGCACATGCACTGAAGTCATTTTCTAAAATAATACAATAGTTAATTATACAATAAATACAAAAATAAAATCTAACAAAGTATATAACGAAATATAGAACTGCCTATATATGTACACGACAGACATCGTGTAATTGCTAGTTTACACGACAGACGTCGTGTAATTATTAGTTTACACGACCATGGTTGTGTAACTTATTAAAATACCCAACTATAGTTTAGTAAACAGTTAGAGGATATATTTAGTAAAAAAACTGTAATCTTTGTATTAAAAAAATACTAGGTGTTATAACATCTACTATATCTTTCAGAATTACACGATTACTATCGTGTATTTTCATATATACACGATAAAAGTCGTGTAAGTTCAAAAAATACATGACTCATTAAATAGTCAAACGACATATTTCTTCTTTAAAAATAATTTTTCTTGCACTAATAAGATGTTAGAATCTCATAATAATTGGAAATAGTTATGTAACTTATTAAAACACACGACTATAGTCTAGTAATAGTAAAAGGATATGTCTAGTAAAAAAAATATCTTTTACACTAATGAATCTTTTATACTGTTTCACGACTATAGTCGTGTAAATCTATACATACACGACTACAATTGTATAAATCTGTACATACACGTCTACAGTTGTGTAAATCCATATATACACGACTGCTATTGTGTATATTGGGTGCAGAATAAAATTTTCGCAACAACTTCAGGTTTTAATGAATGTAGTTATAAAATCCATCAAATAACAGTCACATGATGCAAATATAGTGAAAATGTGAGTTGCTTTATTGTTTATAACAAACCAAACAAAACCCTAAAAATAACATAATGTCAACAAAATGAATAAATAACATAAAATAAAAAATAAAATTTCAAATACCTTATTCATAAAATAAGTGCTTCAGTCCAGCTTGAACTAAAATCTCAGTACATTACCGTTTATGAGTGTTTTTGAGTGTGGAGTGAATTTTGGATGTGTGGAGTGAAAAAGAGTAAAGTGTGTTAGAGGTGAGTTGTGTGTGTTTTATATTTTTTTTATATGGATATTTTAAACAATGCACCACATCAAAAAGTATATATAGATAATTTTCAAGCATGGAGTATATTTAACTAAATATCATATTTTTAAGGTATATTTAATTAAATTTCCCGAATGAGTTACGCCATGTGGTTGACTTCTTGATGTGTGTGCATGGTATGGTAATAAAATGGGTCCACCTATCACATTAATACTTGTTAGGCCTCGTTTGATTTGCTATACGACATTAATGATACAAACTCTTAGAGAGTGTTCTACAAAAATTAATAGAAAGTTTAATATATTAATTCTTTAATAAAATGTTCTATAAAAATTAATATATGTTCTTTTTATTTTTATTTTATTTTACTTTTGAGATTAAATTGATAATTTAATTTTTTTCTTTATGTTAATATCCAAAATAAAAAAAAATTTATAAAAGGATAATATTATGAGAATAAGTCAAGAAGAACAAAAAATAATGATAAATGTATTAATAATTTAACAACATAAATATTTTGATGTATTTTAAAATATAAAAAGACTAACAGACACTGATATCAAGATACGAAAACTAAACGAGTTTTTACTTAATACTTAATCATAATCTTTTTAAAAGTGAGAATACACTTCAAGATGTTGAGAGCACAAATTGGGGTTACCATTTAATATTAAGAATTTTTGTCCTCCTTCTAATTGGGGTAGGCACAGAAAATCTAACATCTATATCACTCAACTATTAATGGGGTATATGTATCAGCCTAGCGGCGGCGATAGTAGGGGAATTAGAAATCTTAAATGTCATGATGAAATTATTCTAAATTAGATAAAAGTCTCTTAAGCGCATAGTGCACTGCTCCATTTTCATTTACTCTTATATTACGTGTATGTTTCAACATAGAAAATTTTAAACTGTAACTAAATATGTCAACAACCACAAGGAGAGACGTATGACTAGCTGGAGAACCACAGTGAGTATGGGAGACTGAAAACACAGCGGTGGGTAGCTATAAAAAACTGCACGCCCGCAGTATAATGAACGTTCCTAAGCTCAATACGGTTTGAACCACAAGCAGAGGCAACTACAGTTACAGATACCGTGCATACCATGCCAACAGAAATTTGTTCATAAGTTTCTTCAATCAACCTAGATGTATATCCCATGAGATTTAAGACTCATCCAATTCATTCAACAGCCAGCAAAATCAAATTCAGTGACACAGAATCAAAAACTTGCTTTATATGTTCTGAAGCTGCTTATTTTCATGCATGGGAAGCTGCAATTGATTCATGAAAACCGGACATTGGAAATCATTAGATAGTAATCCCCAAGGACTGCTTTAACTTTTCGACTTCCAAATATATGGTCGAGTAAGGGAGGAACTCTGAGAAATGACTTTTGCTCAAATCGTTAATTGCAACAGCAAGTTTTGGGATTTCCAAGGTTTCTTCATGGGTCAAAGTCCTGACAAACCTTGCTGGATTGCCTGCCCAAAGCTCACCGGTTGGAATTCTCCTCCCAGGGGGAAGAACAGACCCAGCTTCAAGGATAGCATGTGTCTCAACCATAGAACCTTCCATAAGGATAGAATGCTGCCCAATAATGCACTCTGGCTCAATTGTGCATGAGCGCAACGAACAGTATGCACCAATTGTGACAAATCTCTCAATGGATGTTTCTGCTGGCAGCCCTGAAAAATAGAAAGAAGTTGCGGAAGGGATGAACTCAATTCGTTAGTAGAACTCCAACAAGAAAATGCACTTTCATTCCTAGAGGACTTTTAATATGACGAATTGAATGCATAAAAAATTTCACTTAAATTAATACCATGAAAAATATAGCACATAAATTCACTCATTGTCTTGTTCTAACAGATTCATATAAATTCACTCATTGTCTTGTTCTAACAGATTCATATCATCATTCATTAATGAATATGTTATTCTTTTCACATATACCACAAAAGCCTACAATTTCAAAGTGAGAAGTAGGAGGAACAACAATGAAAGAAAAATGGCAAGGATAGTCCTTGGGAACAGCAGTCTAGATGATGAACCCAAATGTTATCAATTTTATAGAAGTTTACATGCAAGCTATTGCTTCTAGACAAGACATCCACGGATCATTCGGCAGAGAGACAAAAGCCACAAAACTGAAAACATGTCTGATGCTACACATTACATATAAATTTAAAGAAGGAAAAGAAAAGGGCCCTCGACAAGATTTTGAAATCGTAAAAATGTGCTGAAGTCAGGAAAATATTGGCAGATAATCATGTCAATGCAGGACACAAAGTCTGAAAATCTCCCTACTTCATTAATAAACTCTCCAAACAGTGCCAAAATTAAATCAGAGATAATCTTCAAGATGAAGCACCACATATCAAAACTATGCACGGACTCATTTACACCGGGTTCAGCAGTATACGTCCTATCAACCCAGCTGATGTACAAAAATGGTAAATGTCCTATCAGCCAGGCTGATCTACTAAAATGGTAAGTATATAATCATGTACTTTCGAACCAAGTCCAGTTAAAAAACAACACAATTCAAATAAATGAAAAAGGCCAGGACATAGCTTACACAAAGAAAAGAAAGAGTGAGAATATCAATATTTGAGTAATTAATTTTAAAAATCTCACATCAGAGCTTGTGTCATCTAAATTTTGCAACACATTTCAACTATTCAAAGTGGATAAAGGTCACGATTTAATCAGTGCTTAAAAATGCAACATTAACAAACACTAGGCGGTTTCAATCATTGATGCAAAGATCTGAGTCCAAGGAAGGTGTGCAGAGACTAAATAAACAATACTGGCAGTCTCAATATCCTACCATCTTATCCAACATAATTTTGGGGAATGCAGGGTAATCACTACAACTAAGCAGAAATCTTTCTCTAGGTCATTTAAATACTAATTGCATTATATTCTAATACATACCACTCTCTCTAACTATCCAGATACTCTATGATTCAAATGCTCTAAAATTTATAGTCTTATTATGTTAACTAGTGACACGATTCTCAATGCATGATTATTCTAAGGAAGGCTTTGCTCTTGGTATTAAAAATCTATTCAATAAAACCTAAGGCACTCAATATGAAATGTTATCTCAAACAACAGACTTGTTTACTGAAACAAATGCCATTACCAAGTCCCTTTCCAGCTAAAATACAGTCTCAGATGATCCAAAATTGATCCCACTTCTACAAAAACTAGCAGCTTTGCAATGCACTGGAGCTTATCCAAAAAGGGCATTCAAGAAAGATAAAGAATGAATTGCCACAATCCTGGGATGCATAATAGCATTTCTGTAACATTAAACTTCAGCTTACAAGTTAAAATGTGAATGCAGCACTAGCAAAGTTAACATTCAATGTTACAAGTATTATATTGCAGTTTATGACATTGCATTGAAAATCCATGCTGCTAATCTAATCATCATAGTATTATGACCCAGAATAAAATCCTAAAATCGATATATGACTCGGGGGCTACCAATTTGAGCTGTCAGATCCATATGAAGAAGTTTCTTTTTTAACTCGATAACCACTTAATCTGTGACCACAGTTTATTGACCAATCCATTTTCACTAGTAACAATAAGCAATTAGGTAAGCGTCTCTCACATTCTAATAATTCAAAAAATAAAAATAAAAATAAAAAGGGCAAAAAGTTAATTAAAAATAAAATTAAAAACCCTAACCAGTTGGAGAATTCCAAGCCGCGTGAAGTACGCATCGCTCTTGCACATTGGAGCAGAAACCGACGGTAATCTTATTAAGATCGCCACGGAGGACAGAGCCGGCCCAGACGGAGGCTCCGTCGCAGACAGTTACCTGGCCAGCCAGGACGACGTTGGGAGCCACGTAGGCATCGACCGCCACCTTCGGAACCCACTGGCCCAACGGTATTATCTGCCTCTGTCCTCTGTAGTCCCACTTCACTCGATCCGCTGACGGCGTTATGCATTTGGCGTCGGCCGCCGTTGTTGTCGCTGTTGCCGTCGCTGTTGCTGCAGATGACGTGGACAATACTCGGTGGATGACTTGTCCATGGGAGAGCTTCGAGGGTAATGCTCGTCTCGTGATCCGTGCTAGAGCCGCCATTTTTATTTTTTTTTTCCCCTTCTTGTTTTTCCAGTGAAATTTCGATCGAGAAAGATGGGTAGTTCAGAGACTTCAGGTCGCGAGAAGAATTGAGGGAGGGAGAGAGAGAAAAAAAAAAAAAGTTAATGGGCTTTTTGGGCTTCAATTTTTAAGCTGGTCCGGCCTAATATATATATACATATTGGGCTTAATTAAATCCTCTTTTTAGACTGTTTTCAACAATTTTGTGGACATTACCCAGCATAAAATTTCATTTTATACCATGTCACAGGCCAAACAGTGAACAAGTACCAATTATCCAGCTGAAACCCCACCTTAGTTGCGCCACACTCGATTATTGCCACAAGTATAGAATCATTATTTCAAGATGACAAGCTAAAATTATATAGTGGATATTCTCCACTTTGTTATACATAATATATGTAGCTAGGGTAAATTAAAGCAATATTGTTAAAAGTTGCAAGACTCCAAACAGGCAAAACGTTGTCGTATCCTTAAATACTATAATTGAATTAAGGTACATGTTGTACTAGTTCCTATACCTTAGGTTAAGAATTTATTTATTTTTTATATATTGAAAATATCTCAAAACACTCTTGTTATTGAAAAAGTGACTCTTGTCCTTATTTCTTCATGTCTTTTACAATAATACCAGGGTAAAAGTTTGAAGACATTGATTGATTAATCTATGAAAAAAGTTAATTAACAAAGTAACCAATAATTATTTATTAACAATAATCATTAGTATAAATGAATGTGTATTTTTTGTACCCTTACAATAATATTCTAATTATTTAAAATAAATTAATACTAGCTGTTGTGAAAATTTTTAATATACTTATAAGCGCACGAATATAGAAATAAAGTAATGATAACGAGTCGAACTTGCATAGATTATTACAAATTAAAAAGTCTAACTCAAATATAAAATTAATATTAATTCTAATCTAGTTAAGTAAATTGAGTTTTAAGAAAAATTAAACTAATTAAGCTAAGAAAACAATTAGAGTAAAGGAGAATTCAATAAAATAAAAATTACCAACGTTTCAAAATCTATCACTATTCAACTAATAATTATTAAATTATTAATTGATCCCTAATTTTAGAGTGACAACTCGAAATCAAGCTACGTCATCTCATGAATATAACAATTAAACTCAATTAAAATTAATGCTGTATTAGTTATTTTTCTACTTAATAGTATGATATCTAAGTATCTCATGTAAACATATTAAATGATAAAAAGTCCAAGTTTCTTAAACACTTGTGTATAAAAAATTTAATAAAAGACACAAAATAAAAAATAATCATATATAGACTTTATAAATCTAAGTATAAATTTAATCAAATATTAATTTTAATAATCAATAATATATGACAGAATTAATGTAAAGATTTAATAATATCTTACTAATCATATAAAATAAGAATCATAAATATTAAAGCATATATATGAGAATTTAATAAATTAAAAGATAATTATTTCATTGAATAGAGTTTGATCATTAACCTCGATATAAAAAAATTAACTAGACATATTTAAATAAAGCCAACTATGAAAAAAATTAAAGTATTGTCGCAGCTCTATTCTTCTTTTGTTGCCGAATGCGTCCCTCCCCTTTTCGCGACCACGGCTTGCCTTCATATGGTGCTACTAACTTACTTAATCCTTGTTGGATCATCATTGTATTAATTCCTCACAACTTCTTGCAAATTAAGGCCACCCTCTGACTGAACAAAGTCCACTCACCAAGCCTTTTTAAATTGTTTCCTCATTAATGTTTCAAAGCCGGCCACCCATTTGACTTTGCAGCCCAAAAGGCCAATTAAAATATGTCTCCTTTTATTTGCCAGGCAAATGCATTTCAGTTTGCCAAATAATATCTTTAATTATTTTAATCTCATGCGGAAGCTTTGGAACTTAATCTTCAATTCTTCAATTATTTCCTCTTATTGATCTTTTATGCACTCTTGTTTTCCAATCTTCAATTACTTTCTTATTCAATGAAATAATTTAATTGATTAAAAATAATAAATAAAAAAACTGTAATTATATAATTAAGAGTGAAATAGGTATAGATTAGGTGCTTGTCACTAGCTAACTTAAAGTAATGTTTGATACCCTTGCAATTATAATCTTACTAATAATTATTTATAAAAAATTCATTAACAAAATTTACTAAATTACATTTATTTAGTACACTTTTTAGGTTAATTTGTTGATCAACCTTTTTATAAATAAAAAAATTAATTAATATTTTCAAGAATTTTGTTGTAAGTGTATAACTATGAAGCAAAGAAAAGTAAGAATGAGAATCATATATTTAATAGTAAGAATTTTTTAAGATATTTTTTTGAAAATATAAAAACTTAATAATTATTTAAATAAAAATATAAAAACTAAGTAAATATTTTCCCATCTAAATTTAGCTAGATCGCGTGTACAAGAAGAAAGGAGCATCTTGCAATGCATATATTATCTCCTGGCTAGCTAGCTATAGCCTCCCATGTTAAAGAATATATAAAGTGCAACAGGGGCTTTAACTTTTATCCCCACTACTGAAAATGAGAGTGTGATACATGTTTTCAATTAGTTGACGTCGATTTGTTGTATATCATGATTGTAATAAAGGTCTAATAAAAGTATATGCTTCAGCTTTAATACAATACTTGTTATATGGCAAAAGTAAGTCTGATAGATTTTTTTTAAAAAAAAAATTATTAATTAGTAGTATATTTTTCGGCTAACTAAATTTCTATTTTTTCTTTTTCAATTTTCTAAAGTTTTGTTTAGTTTAGTTTAATAAATGAACTTACCTCCTATATTCAGCATTGAATCTACACTCACTAATTTCATCAGTTATTTGGCTATAAAGCAAGCATAAACATAGATTCCTTAATTTATGATTAGGGGTACAAGGGAAAGCAAATGCTTTAATTTTAAGAGAAGGCATCTAACATTTAAATCCAAAGCCAATGACTGAATCACTTGTTAACCTCTAATTTTCTTTTATATAATAAACTATGAATCAGCTGGATAAGATCGTGCATCCCTCTGCTGACTTTGATCATCCCAGCTTCTGGTGATTGTTTTATCACCTATCCATAGCGTAACTGTTAAGGAATATAATTAACAACCATTAAGGCATATCTCTTGTCATGACAAGCATTTTACATTGCAAATGTTCACAACTACTTTTTATATGTTTTATCCTTTGGATATTGAAGCATCATACCTTTCACATCCTTTAAAGCCACTCTAAATAAATGAATTGGAATATATCCGAGAGGAGATAAAAAAATCAACCTATCCCCTATCCTCAAATCATTAACTATTAGGGGAGTGAATTTTTGGACTAGCTAGTTTATAAGATATGGTTTTCCTAATATATAATAAATGCGTTTTCAGATGGAAAAATTAAGAACCATGATAATTTGTGTGTCTAAAACAATAATATATCTAACTGAATTATAAGTCATTAGATCCTTCTAACTCGGAAAACTCACTTTAGGATGAAGTTTTTGAAAAAAAAAAAAACACTAAGAAAACCTAAAAAATTTAGGAGGTCGTATAACTTAGTTTAGGAGCTCTTATACTGACGATATGGAATATTACGTATGCTATTGTACGTTTCGCTCAAATACATCATGAAAATATCTTTCATGATATTTAATTGCACGACCACTAAGCCGTGCAAATATTGCATCTTATCTCATAGTAATTTTGGAACCCAAGAGTCAGGGAGAAAAATACTATATAAAGATATCTTACTTTGAATTGAAGACATAGAGAAAGCCAATTGAGTTAAATGGAATCACAGCTCGACAAACGCAACGACAAATTGATCAAGGCGACGTTGTATCAAGCAGCAGCCGATCCACCGTCGCCTCGTTCGGAATATAGTTCTAGCAAAGTCATTATGCCCGGCCGAATCCTGTCCCCTTCAGCTGCTTCATATGATGAATTAAGCATCAATTCAAGGGCTGCTAGTTATATTTCATATGTCCAAGAACGTTATAGGCTTGAAAGAGGTGATTGAATTGAATTGTTCTTTTAGAACTTCAATCACATAACATACCGTGCGTGTATTCACTTGTTATACAAGTATGAAGTTCTGCTCAAATTTCAATACAAGTTGTCTTCAGTTGCTTGGTTATGATTCATTTCAGGAATTTCTCTATCCAGTTACTCTGTTCTAAATCAAAAGGAGTGGATCCCCCTCCGAGCTTGCCTTGAGTGCTCAGCTAATGTTTTTGGCTGTATGTCCGAGTTCAAATTCATACACTGCTAATATATGTAATTAAGTCACATGCCAATTGCTACAAATGCAAGCGTGACAAAAAATTATTAAAATATATCCAAATTCATTCCTTACAGGGATTCAGAACTCAGCAGCATTAAGTGTATAGTAATCAAGATAATTATTCTTGTCTATGCTTTTCAAAGCAGGAATCACTCACTGCTCCCAGAATAAGGTATTGACAGCTGTTTTATAATTACACAACATTGTGCTGGATGTTTTATGAAGTTCGCAAAGCTGAAGTATAGGAGCCGAAGCTATCAAATTATTTAATCATTCATCATCACCATAGTTCAAGTAACTGATCATCAGAGCCACTGTATATAACTGGTGGACGACAATTATTTGCTAATAAAGCAAGTTCTGAATCATAAAGCAGCCTGCAATATTCAACATCATTGAACGTATGAGGTAAAGAAAATATCATCGGAGGAAGGTAAGAGTTTAGGGGGCTGATCGATTTCTCCGATACTCATTTTAAATAGTACCATTGGCCTCTTACCTACTAGCTTAAGTTGCTGGGTTTATCGATTTCTCAAATTAATATGACATCAAAGTCAAAATATCAATTCCCTCTACACGCAATTAAACTCTTTCAATATTTCTGCTCAACTTCGGGTGATCCTATCTTTTGGCCCATCTCCAAGCTTTTGTCTCAAGCCATAGTCTACATTTCGGCTGTTAAGTCTTTGTCTATTATTGAGCCCTTACCAATCATCTTAAGCTTTTGGGCTAATCCATTTCTCTTAAGATATATTTCATGTATCTTGTCATATCCTCCTTGTAAATTTGTAATAATTTTAATATTTTTAATGAGCAAATTAGAAATTATTGTAACAAGGCTTAACGAAAGCAGTTTTACCTTTGCTAATTTGTTGGAATGCACCACGAGCATTATTCTTTTGCTTCTGTTGGCGCCATTTCATCATACATCTTAATCTCATAGTACATAAAATAAAATAACAATTAAAAGAGAAAATTAATTAGCTGCATTCGAACTCTGATATTCAAGGGATATATATGCAAGTGAAAAAAAAAAATAAGAAATAAATAAAGTGAGTAGCACAATATATGGAGAGAAAAAATTTTCAATCCTTGATTATAAAGTAAAGAATGGGTTTATAGTGTTGTAAATCAATTTTTACAATGTTGTAAACTAATTTCCCACACTAAACTACTTTCGAATTTTAATCCCACTCGTATAGTGTGTGTGTGTGTGTGTGGTGATGATAGAATTTAAAGTCTTACTATCTTCTGAAGACGAGAGTTCTCCTCTTGTAACTCTCTTTGCTGCATATAAAGAAGAAATATATAGTATTTTTCAATTCATTTCATCTAGCTTTCAAAATGTGTGCAAATTATAATTAATTAAGTAATGCATTTATCAAATGGAGCTAGCTACCTAAATTTCGGCTAGGTATATCATATCTTACCCTTGTTTTAAGCTCGTTGATTCTCTCTGCAATCAACCGCTTCTGTATAGTATAAAAGACCAAGTCATCATACTCGAAGAGAGGCAGATATTATTCAACATTAACAAAAGACAGAGCCAATATTAATATATAATTTTAACAAATTAATTAAATAAATAATTTCGAGTTTATAATTTATCATAATATTTGAAGAAGATATATATACAAACATATAGGCACATACCTTTTTAGATCGGATGCGTTCCACTCCAATCTTTAATTGTCGCTCTAGCTTTTTTAAGTCTTTAACACCCAATGAAGATATATCTTCTCCAGCTAAGTGCCTGTAATAAACCGAAAGAATTAACAATAATATAGGCAGTCAACTAATGAATATATGTATAGAGAGAAAGAGAGAGAGAGTGATTATTAGCTGCAAGTGTCTTGTCACAGGACAAGAGTTATCGCACAACACTCTCGTGTGGTATTTAGACGACTTCCTAGTACTCTAAATCACTAAGTAAGCTTAAACACTTCTCGATCTAGCCTAAGCGAAAAGCTTGCAGAAAAGATTATAGAGAAATGAGCTATTATGGCCAGAAGTGTTTATATTACACCCGAAGAGTAATTTACACAATTCTTTATACAAAAGAGCTTAAGAGCTTGTGCACTAGTGTGTGCGCGTGTGAGCTAAAATGTGCTAGGGTGTGTGTAGAGATGTTGCACAAAATGAAAGAGCTCACTCCTATTTACAGGCAAGCTGATCAGGGGTATAAGTGCCTAATTTTAAAGATTTCCATCAGCTTAATAATTATTGAAAAGTCTAACTCGGGCCGGGATGGGCCGGTTGCTAAGCGCACCACATTTGATTTAATTGTGTGCGCAGCCCATTGTTAAGTGCATCTCACTTCTAAGTGCAACCCGCCTTGAGTGCTAAGCGAACCCCGCTTTCTAAATACACTCCAGTCCTAGGTGGATTTTTGCTAAACAAGCTCGTGGGAGTGGAATTAGCCTTCGGTTGCAGGAGATCTTGGCGACTCATGACAATCCTCCCCCACCTATGCTCGCAGTGTCTTCATTGCAATCCCAGTGCTCACACTTCTAGACTTGTCCTGTAATCTACCATAGGCCTTCATTTTCGCGTTTCGATGTGGCTTACTCTTTAAGGATGTTTGTCCTTGCATGACGTTTGTAGTCACTTCTCCCTTCCTCATGTTATTACGACATCTCTTATTCCTGTGCCTCAGTGACTAGCCCTTCAGTGGCTTCAGAGGCATAATGTCTTCGACCTCATCGTGGACGACTCATGGGACTTCGCTTGGAGAGTATTTCGAATCCTCTTCCTTGGTGTGCCACTGTGTAGAGATTGAGTAATCGAAACTCCTCCTGAATCCTCTCTGACATTACAGAACCAATAACGTCTTTCTCTCACACTTGGCATGTTCAGCAAGTACCACACATGTTTTGCTCCTGTCGAAGATGTTGAGGGAGTTTGTGGCCAGCAGTGGGAATGCATGGGCCTTGTCGAAGAAGTTCATACCAAGGATCATCCGGTAGTCATCCAACAGCACTATCGAGAAGTCGGCTAGCAAGTTCACCATTTTAATAGTGCCTCCGTACTCTGTCACCTTGATTCTTAAGCACTTGGCCTTGTCCTAGATTATAAAGTTATGCATCGCTCTGATATCGAGTAATGCACGAATGGCATGATTGTTGATATATGAACTTACAAACATGACCTTTTAATGCGTTGAGGCGTTGGAGTGAACCTATACTGCATGGGGGTTCCTCTTTAGGTGTCGACGTTGTAGGGGTCAAGGTCAAGGTCGATGTGCGGGTGGGTGATGTAGGCTTGCGTGTAGACTAGTCTTTGAGCTAAGCGGTCAAGGCACTAAACAACTTCTTCTCCGGACAGTCACATGCCCAATATGACCTATTGCAGATGAAATATGGGCTTAGAGGCTTGGGTGGCTTTTCGAACTTGCTTTGCCTGCTCTTACTACTTAAAGAATTTTTTTATCCCCACTCCGTCTAGCTACAGTCCTTTTTCTGCTAGCTCTCTCCCTTACCCATGTCGTGACTAGGCCTCTTGTCCTTGAGTAGTGTGGAATAGTCGGATAACGACTCGGCTGCAGTGATGGCATCATCAAGAATATGCATACCATATTTGTCAACCACTGCTTTGGACCAATTTTTGATGCCGTCCTAGAAGTAGAAGAGAGAATCCTTATTGGACATGTTAGAGATCTCGGTCATTAGGGGTTATAAAGTCATTGATGTAATCACGAAGGCTTCTCATTTGCTTAAGCCGGTGAAGACGCGTTTGTGCTTCTTACTCCTCGTTGCTTTGGGTAAAGTGCTTTCGGAGTTTCCACTAGAACTTGGCCCATGTGCCAATGGTGTAAATTTTCTTGCCCATCTCGTCATATTTCTGCCACAACTATAGTTGTGTGGTACCTCATAAAAACGTAGGCACAGTGTTTACCTTCAATGTATCATCATGTACTCTCACAGCATCAAAGTACTGCTTCAGTCCAAAGAGAAAGTTGTCCACTATAATAGCATTCTGGGTGCCATTATATGTGTCTGACTTTGGCACATCTATGCAACGCACATCACTTAGGCTCACAAGAGCCAAGGCTGGACTAAGTGTGAGTGTGAGCTTGTGCCATGCCTAATTTGAGCAAATTTCATCCACCTTCGTGCAAATTTCATCTATGCAACGCGCATCACTTAGGCTCATAAGAGCAAAGGCTGGACTAAGTGTGAGTGTGAGCTTGTGCCATGCCTAATCCGAGCAAATTTCATCCACATTCGTGCAGACTGCTCGTAGCTCTTCTTACATGAAGCTATGCAACCTGAGTAGCTCTTCATGTAATGCTCGAAATTCTCCTTGGAGAGAGTCGGTTCGGTCTTGCATGAGGGCCTTGATGGCTACTGAGAACTCACCGTACTCACTCTCGAGATCGTCAACTCTTCCCGCCGTCGTGTTGAGAGTGTCTTGAACAGTAGACATCGACACTTTGAGCATGGCAACATGAGGCTCCAAGGCATCTATAGAGGAGACTTTGGATTTACCTCAAGACTTGGCTTGCACGCGTCCTTCCTCGCAGCCTCGAGCTTGTTCGGCACCTCCACACCGACTACGTCGTCTCATATGCTAGGTGGATTGGCCATGCTCCTAAGCTTGCTTGTGCTTGTAGTCGAACCGTGCTTTGATACCACATGTCACGAGATGAGAGTTGTCATGCAACACTCTCGTGCGGCACTTAGACTAATTCTTAGTACTCTAAATTAATAAGTAAGCCTAAATGCTTCTTGATCTAACATAAACGGAAAGCTTGCAGAGAAGGCTAGAGAGAAATGAGTTATTATGGCCAAATATGTTTATATTACACTCAAGAGCTTGTGCACATGTGTGCTGGAATGTGCTAGGGTGTGTGGAGATATTGGACAAAGTGAGAGGGCTCACCCCTAATTATAGACAAGCTGGTCAGGGGGTGTAAGTGCCTAATTTTAGAGATTCCCAGCAACTTAATGATTATAGAAAAATATAAAACTCGGGCAGGACCGAGCTAGTTACTAAGCACACCATATTTAGCTTAGTTGTGTAGGCAGCCCATTGCTAAGTACATCCTACTTCTAAGCGCAACTCGTCTTGAGTGCTAAGTGAATCTCGTTTTCTAATTACACTCTGGTCCTAGGAAGACTTTTGCTAAACGAGCCCATAGGTGCGAATTAGCTTCCAGTTGCAGGAGATCTTGGTGGCCTGTGACAATCTATACTTATAAAGTGTAGATTCATACTAAGAAGGGATCTCTATGATAGTGTTGTATCACTTTCTCTTATATAGGTGCCCTTATTTTTTTCTTTTTTTATATAGACACATTATCAAAGTATATCGTTAAAAAAAATAGTACAAATATACTATTAAATTACGTGATTTTTTAATATATTAAAACTAAATCTATTAAATTGCGTTATTTAATGGCGTTTCTGTATTAAAAAAGAAAATGATAATATTTACACTCGGGAATGATTGCACACATGCGCACGCGTACTTAGCAAAATGACTACGGAATTAGCATACCTAAGCCTAGCCTCCATGATCTCCACTGATCTCTCTAACTTTTCAATTTCACTTTTCCACAACTGCAAACGACATAAAAAGTACAAACAGTAAAATATTTATTTATCAGAGTACGAAATAAGCATGACTAAAAATCTACTACTACAGATTTAAAGCCCCTCTCAAGTCTCCAAGTCGATGTGATCGAAATTCGAATCTTTCACCTCTTATGTTAATTCAAGAGATTTCACCTCTTGTAAACTTTATGATAGACAAACACATATACCACTGAAACAAAGATTTCATCATCTTTAAACCAGGTATTTATTTAACTATTGAATGAAACATCAGCTAATAATCTGTACCTCGATCGTTACTTCCTATATAATTAACCATGGGACTTAAATTCATATGCATATTAATTCGAGCTTTACCTTCAATATATAGAGAGCTAAAGGCTTTTAGGATGCAACCGATCAGATGTTTACAAATAACAAAACATAGAAACATGTGAAAGACCTCGAGCTCAGGAAAATCAGCGGTCGAATAATAATATAGAGGCGAGCGTAGAGAATAGTTTAAGAGCAACGAAATAAATTTTAACTCTAATATTTTAGAGAGAAGGCTGGGTAATTAACTAAAAAAATCTTGTACAGTACAGACGTAATCAATTTAAATAGTTAACAGCCACGAAGTCATCTGTGCAAGTCAACACTCTCAACATCAGGTGTATAAAAACTCATAGTCATGAAAGTGCATATTTTTCTTCGTTAGGACTAATCTGTCTAGTTCATAATAGTCATGTTTGAATTAGAAAGGTACAACCATTATAGATGATGAAATTTTGGAATATAACTTTAGGATGTGTAGATCCTAGGATCGGACTAATTATCCAGTTAATTTTTGTACTTTTAATTATTCGTGTCTCTTTATTTTTGTAAGTATAGGATCTAACTTTTTAAAGATAAAACAGTATTGTTGTTTTATACAGCTAAAATTTAAAAAAATCCAACGTACGATAGATAAAAATAGTGAATATTTAAGTATATTTTAGTTGAAATAAATGTATTTGAAAAAAGTTTTGGATAAGTTTTTAAAATACAAAATTAGTAATTGACTCCCATCCCAGGATCTATATGTACATACGCACACATACGTATGAAATCCAAGTGACAGCATTGAGAAGAGAGAGACCGATGAGAGACATGAAAAAACAACAACAAAGATTTTTGGTTTCTGAAATCAGAAATTCAAGTTCGTTTTGAGATGAATAAAGGTGGGAAGCTTTGGAAACAAAATAAAACATAAGCTGTAGCCAGCATCATGATCTACTTTATTCTGAAAAAGGGTTCAGTTATTTACGTGTTTTTTCTTTTATCAACAAATCTTTCTTTTTGTTTTGGTTAATTCAAAGCTTTTCACTATGATATAATATTAAGAAGAAAAACCACCGGGCATAATAAACAAATAACAGGTCCAAAAGATAATATACCTGCACCAATCTTGAGCGCTGGTCGGCTGAATTAAGCTGCCCTACTTCTCTGCGATACCTCGCAATGATTTTGTCCATGCTTCAACACGAAACACAAGCATTAAGTTACATTTCCAAGTAATTAATAATTAATATAACACATATATAGCAAGATCAATTAATTAAATAGGATGAAGAGATAACTGACGCGTGATGATCACTAGCGTACTGATAAGCCTTCCCAGAGGGAGAGAAAATGACTAGGGCAATTTCAGCATCACAAAGAACAGAAAGCTCAAAGGCCTTCTTCAAAATCCCATTTTTTCTCTTTGAGAAACTCACTTGCCTGTTTGTTGTGTTCTCTATTCTCTTCAACTCCACCTTCCCTCTCCCCATTTCTCAACAACAATAGAATACAAACAGTTAAAGAGACTCTTGGATTTGTAAATAAAATAATGCTTTACCGCTTTCTTTCTTGCTTTTGAAAAAGTTTCTAATAACCAGCTATATATGCAAACACGCGCATGCAATCAAATATATATGAGCTCACGATCCATTTATGTTATTAAATTGGTGGGTGAGGGGGCGGGGGGGTGGGGGGTTATGGTAAAAAAAAAATGATATCCCCAACTTTCTTCAAAACCACTAATCCTACACCTTTCATTGTTATTACGCTGACTGACCCCCAACAATTATTAGACGAAATATTTGTTCATCGTGCTTAAAGGTTTGGGACAATATATATAGCGTTACTATTTTATCACATGCTTAGTTTACAACTGTTAATTTTGTGTTTAGTAAATAAATAAACCTTTAAAACCACATGAAAACTCAAATCTTCTACTTAGGGATGGTTTTAAAAACCATTGCTTCGAAAAAAATTGATCCAGGTTTTAAAAATTTAAAAATCAATTGGTTTACATTAAAAAAAAATCAAAACTGAAAAAATTAGAAAATGCAAAGTAAATTATGGCTTAAACTGAAAAAATGAACAAACTCAATTAGGTTCGGTTTGGATTATTATTTCTAAAAAATTCAAATGGTTTAATTATATTTGGAACCGAACTAAACCTTTACCCACACATGCTTCTACTTCACCTAAATGAACAAATGCTTGACCCATTCAAATAAGGAGTTGTCAACTCTGTTTAATACTTAATTATAAGTGCAAAATCTTATAATGTTACAATGAGATTTGATATTAAAACATTGTTACTTTTCTTTTTAATATCATATATATTCCTTCTATTTTTGTTAATAGGTGCTTTAATGATGTTAAAATTAAGAAATTATCCCGTATTAGTAGACAAAATCATGGATTAACTACATAAATTTGAGGTAATCCTCAATTTTCACAGCTAGTATGTTTTTTAGGTTTGAATATGGCCATAGATTTTATGCGTAGTGAATTTGTTAACTTATTCCCATTCACTTCTATATATAAATGGATAAAGAAGACTTTTTCTTTCTTTTTAGTTTTTATGTCCGATTATTCTAAAAAATATAGGATGCCCAAAGCCAAAATTGATTTTTTAATTAGCCCTCTATTTCCTCAGGATTTAAACACAGATGGCCACCTAAAAAGCCACCCAGCCATGCCCCCCAAGACATGATGAAGAAGCGCTAAATTGAAGGATGGCGAGACTGTAGACGAGTCTAAAATAAAATCGAAAAAGCCACCCCCTTTCTCAATCCGTAACTACAAAAAAAATAGTGCATTTGTTTGGTAAACTTATTAAATGCCGTGACATTTTCAAAATGACCATAATAACCATACATAAACTTAAACTGTGAAAACATTTGTTTTACTTTGTCTAACAATTAACTTTTAGTATATAAAAAAAAAAGAAAAATTAACTTTTTGTGATGTCAAGAAGAATCGCTTAATTAAAATCTAATGTCATCCACAATCCATTAAAAAATTATAAACTCCGTAACATAAGACATAAATTTGAGTGGGAAAAAAATTTACACACACAAAGAGATAGAGAGAATGTCTTCATATTAGGATTAAATCCTACAATTGACAACATATTTATGTATTTGAAGAAATGGTATGTATTAATTGTGCTTTTCTTATAATTATAATACATTAAAATATGAATTTTATTGTGTTCATTTGCTGGAGCGAGAGTGAGGAGTGTACATTTTTTCCACTCTAATATTTACTTGTTTATTTAAGGAGATGAGTAGAAATTCACTCCCACCTCTTCATTTCTTACCCTTCCTTCATTATATATAATATAATTATATTTATTAAAATAAAATAAAGTTATATTTACAAAAATAAAATAAAGTTATATTTACTTAAAAAATAATATTAAACCTATTTACATATAATATTATTATATCCATAGAGAATTCATAATATTACTATATATTTATTTAATTTTAACAGTACTATATCTTTTAATGTTAATAATTAATAATCATAAATAATTTATTCTAAGAAAATATTAATTATGTACTATATTATCAGTAATAATGTATCATGTGTTGCTCTTATCAATGATTTCTAATTTACATAATTAAAATTAAAATAATTAAAAATTTATGATCTACATAATTAAGAATATTAATAATTATTATAAATTTATACAATTAAAATTAATAATAAAATTAATAGTTAATTTTATAAATATATTTTTTATTCACTTTGCAATTAAAAATTATAATTCTCTCAATAAGAGTGAAATTATAATTTATAAATAATTCACTCCCAATTCAAGATAATTGCATAAATAGAACTTTAATTCCCATTCCACATTTCCATTTCAATGTAAATGAACAATATACTTATACTGCCACTTCACACTCTCAATCCCATGATTTCCACTTTTTAGGATTCATGATTCAATCCAATAAGTGAATGCTACCTTTGTGTTAGTAATTATTTTCATGGATCATTATAAATTCTTTTTCTTTTTTTTTTTTTATAAACAAAAAGCAATTTTATCATGATTCAATCGGATAAGCAAACCTCATGCTTTGTTTATCAATGATGTAAAATAAAATTGCTTTGTACTAGAACCATTATATATTTATATGTATACATATATGTATGTACACACACAGACACACATGTATGTATGTATGTATATATGCATGCATGCATGCATGTATATCCTCCTTAAAACTAAAAAGTCATAATTTTTCATAATTTTTTTCAATTTAAGGTTAGGTCAGGGTTCGAGCCTTGGTCGAGGGAACTAGAGCTTGAAAACCCGATGAAGAAACCTAAAAATTCAGGCTAAAGCATGAAAAATTTAGGTTGGGTCAATGGGCCAAAACTCAGGCCAAGATAAATTATCATTTCTCTTTGCTTTGCAATGTGATTTACTCAGTTTGGGGCTATGACACTTAGTTCAAGTTATATGTTAGTTTTGGTTTATGCATATATGTTTTGTTCTAAAAGAAGAATGAACAGCTACAATAAGTCCATTAATAGCCAAGTTGATTCCAACTGCCATAATTTCATTAATATGAAAATAGGCTTGGTTATTGAATAGTATTTTTTGTGTTGGAAAATATAGTATTTTAATGTCATAGTAAAGATGAATTGAGAGATTTAGTTAATTCAATATAGTTTTCTATTTATGAAGAAACTAAATAGGTTGTTTTCATGTTCGTTGTGTGTAATAATGTAACCATTTTGCGTTTTCATTTATAGTAGCGTGAGTTGATATCAAGATCAAATGTCATCATACACTACTCTTGATCTTGCATTATTTTAATTGTTGAAATGATTAGTAGTTGAGGCACTTGTAGATAAGCCAATTAATGGAATTGTCACTTGTTGAAATGTTAACGTACTGAATGCATATGCACTTTTAGGTTATTGAGTTTTACTCCCATAAACTAGTATGTTGTTATATTAACATTAGAACTATATCATAGAGCATATTAATGAGTTTTAAATGAAATCATTTCACCTTTTTTTCCAGTAATTATTTACAAAATATTGACCATATGCAATGGCTTTGACCTTATAGATTAGTTTGCATGGATGTAAGGGCTGTTGTACTTGTTGAAATGGTTAATGTTACACACGTAATCCCAGAGTAATACAATTGAAGAAGTTATGGGAGGATATAAAGGATATTTGCTTTGATCTGCTTGTACGTTAAGTTAAATAAGTAAGGTATGAAGCATTGCTGCCATGGAATGTATTGAATATGACTTTAAAACCAACTTAAACCTATAATATACATTCAACAAGCTAAAGAATAAGTAGTACTATTGGGTAATTTTATTACTAAAATAATTAAATAATAAATTTGTTCTTAGGTGCAAAGTTAGAAGAAAAAGACTTCATTTGACAAGTTTCCATTTATATAAAATGTTGAACATGAACCAGAATACTTTAACTTTGTTAGGGAAAATGAATTTACCTTACTTGACTTAAATGTTGAAATCTCTACTACCACTGTTAAAATTGAAGATTCATTTGAAGTCATATCAAATACATTAGAAAGTAGTATTCTTATGTCTGATGGATCTAAAAATGTTCTTGAAGATATGAATGATGTTAAGAATGGAGTCAATAATGTGGTTTGGAATTTGATGACAATGACGAAGAGTTTGATATAGTAATAAAGATAAGTGGGATGTTAGATTGGATGACTATCACTTTATTAATAATAGCAGGGCAGATTCAAATGCTAGTGATGATGAAAATACGGTATTAGTTACCTATAACTACGAGGTAAATTTTGGTAAGTTTGAATTCACTCTTGATGGTGCAAAGATTGTACTTAGATTTGGGTAGTTGTTTAAGACATTTGATGAATTTAGAAAGGTTGAGAAACTCTTTGTAATGAAAGATAGTTTCATACTTAGAAAGGTGAAAAACAAAAAAAAGTAGAATGACACTTGACTATACAGCTCTAAAATGCACTTGGAGATAGATGCAAGACTAAATTGGAACAATAAAGCTTTTCAGGTCAAGATTAACATGCTTGAACATAATTTTGAGAGAAATAATGAGAATTATGAAGCAAATTTAACATGAATTATAGCCACATTCCTCTATTTATTCAAAGCTAACACACTACTTCTCATTGATATACTTGATATAAAGTTTTTTAAAAACTATAGGATAAAATACTACAATCAAAGACCATATAAAGCCAAGATCAGAGTCTCAAAGTTGATTGGTCAAGACATAAGGCTAACTTTGCAAAGTGTTTTAGTTACATGAATACTATTTTATCTTCAAATCTTAGTTCAACGACTTCATTAGAAAAAAAATTGGTTAGATGGTGCGGTGAATCTCATTTTAGAAGTTTTTTATTTGTTATATATATGGTAATAAGAGGAGTTTTCTTTTTAAAAGGTTGTAGATAATTTATAATTGTAGATGATTGTTACCTTAAAGGTTTATATAAGGGGGTTTTATTGTCTGCTATTAATCTAAATGCCAACTATAGTATATATCTGTTAGCCATGTGTGTAAGAGATAATAAAAACATTGAGTCTTAGGTTTACTTTATAGAGAAACTGAATAAGTAAATAGGTTGTAATGGTAGTAAGGGTGTTTATTTTATAAGTGACAAACAGAAAAGAATATTAAATGCTCTTCAAAGGGTTTTTTCTCATGCTTTGAAAAGGTACTACTACAAGTACATCTATTCAAAATTCAAGCAAAACTTTTCTAGTATTGCTTAAAAAAAAATTTAGATTACATATAAAAGTGTAAACCAAGTTGATTTCAATAACTACATGGTTAAAATTCCTAGTATCAGCCCTATTGCTACAAATGGTTATTACAAATTTTAGTGGTCTATTGGGTCAACCATTGATTCCTCACATGAACTAAATATTTGCATGTCACAAATAATATGACTAAATCCTTTGATATTTAAATCAGTAACTTTATAGGTGTGCCAATTATAAGAATGCTTAAAGAGATTAAAAGAAAGATTATATTCTTGATATTCTAAAGATATGAGCAGCCAACAGTTGGCAAGATGAGCTACCTTCACTTGTTCGTAGAAAGGTAATGGAAGCAAGTTTTGAATCTAAAACATTGTCAATTATTGTTAGTCATAACAAATCTTTTGAACTAAAGAAAGATATCTCTAAGAAGTATGTTGTTAAATTAGGCACCAAACATTGTGATTGTGTGAAGTAGGTTGTATCAAGCTTACCTTACAAGCATGCTATATGTCGCATTGATGTAACAAGATATAACATGAATGATTATGACATTATATCATCACTTATTGAAGAAAATTGCATTTAAGAGAAATTATTCTCACTAGCTACATCCAATGCTTAATGAAAGTAGATGACCTATATTTTTGCATGATAATATGTTACCAGCACTTGTCATAAAAGCTACTGGTAGGCCTTAAATTAAGAGGAGAATGGAGGTTGGTGAAAAGAAGGCATTTAAGAAGAGCTCAAGTATAAGGTATTCTAAACACAATTAATGGGGCCACGTGAGAAGTTACAGAGCTATTGAGAGAGATAGAAAAACTAAGAAATTTCTAAAAAATAAATTCTATTAAAACTTATTCATTTATTGTTCATTATTTTAGTATATATTGTTTTCATTATAAATTGTGCTACACTAATCCATTGTTTAATTATCTATATGTAGGATGAGAGCCATTAAGCTTTACTGCTACTGTTAGTTTTGTGAATCTCATTCAGAACGATGTCCATGGAATGGCATGTAATCTAACAGTATGTTTTAAATTACATTCAGTTACTACAATAAGTTACGACAATAGTTCAATTAGAGTAATAATTTTTTTTCATGATTTAATACAAAACACAAGTGACATTTTGATTTGTTTATTTTAATCATAAAGAAAACCTTACTTATAAGTAATCAATACTAAATTAATTCACCCAATTGCAATGAAAACATCAAGTTGTAATTATGGAGTAAAAACAACACAAGCCAAGCTAATCTCATCTAATATTTTTTTTTAGGGATTAAATGATGCATCACTTAAATTATAAGGATTATAATGGTGAAGATATTGTATAATCCTTTTGTCACCTAGCCAAAGATATAGGTTTGAGTTTTTGTGTATTTTGTACTTGTGTGATACTTATAAACACATATACTTGACTAGGCAATGTATACTTTGTGCATGTGGTATTCAATATAGTTGTTGCTATTCTATACAACCATTACTGCTAATTTGTACAAGCTAATAGAATTCAGCCATTGATGATATTTGATATTATAATTGTTGCTAGAAGGTAGTGAATCACATGTTGAAATACTGAAAATTTTAATCATCCAGATTTGTGTTTGGTCTTTTGCCTACTATGTATGGTGTAACAACATCTCATGCCTAAAATTATAAGTTATAGTATACTTTTTTGTGTTATTGATTATGCTTTTTGTTATTTATGTGATTTTGCTTCTTATGGTGTTTGTTTTTTTTTTTTTGTTGAAATGAAATTGGATGTCAATTATGAAATAGCTTAAGTAGCGACTTATGCTTTTATTATACTTGATGTTTTGTGTTATTTGCTTATTATTTTAATTACTATATGCTAGTGCATAGATAGATTTAAGAAGTAGAAGAGCTAGATTTCATTGATATTATAGGCTCCCAACTAGGTTTTGCCACATTTTTCAAAGAGGGGTTACATAAGCATTCTACTTCTTAAGTATTGATACATTGCATAGAAAAAGCACTAGAAGAGCTACACTTTACTACATTCTTTCAAAAAGCACTAGAAGAGTTACACTTTACTACATTCTTTCATAGTTAGCACTTCTTAAGCATTAGTAGATTGAGTATAAATAACGTTATATTTAAGTATATCATTATTCACTTCCTTCACATATTCAATAACATGCAAAGCATCAATATTCACAATTGTAGTTATATTTCCTTTTAATACAGCTCTATTGTTGAAATCATTCCTTTCTGGGACTCAGCACTTATGTACCCACAGTTTGCTTTGTTCGTGCAACTATAGTAAAGCTTATGAGGGTTGTTATCTTATTCAAATATTTTCTCTTCAACTGTCATACACATTTGCATATATGCTTTCAAAACCTAATGAGCATTCCATTAATAAAGTTTTCCAAGTTGGTCATAAATTTATTGCATGGTTGATTTGCTTTAGAGATGTTTAGAATCCAATCCGATTCTCTCAATCCGTCTAATCTACAGAAATTCAATCTGTAAAAATCCAATATGTAGATTAGTGGATTGGATTAACAATTTAAAAATCCATAGTTAGTGGATTAGATATGGATCTATGTATTTAAATTCGTAAATTTACAAAAAAATAAAAGAAATATTTATTTAAAACTTGTAAATATGGTATTAGTGATAACTAATAAATAAATAAGTTAAAAGAAAGTTAAATTAGCAACATATTATATCTTATCCGATAATAATATAAAATAAAAAAATAGGGAGATTGTCAATTTCTTCTCTATTGTAATCAATGTATACTACTTATCTCTTACTGTTTTATAATAGACAACAATCTCCTTGATAGTATAAATTTACAATATTACCTCTATTTTTAAATAAATAAAATATTTTTATTTATTATAAATTAAATAAATCATAAGAATAGAAATTAAATAAAAAAATTATTAATATTTTTTTGTATTTTTTATTTTGTAAACATTTTCGTATAATAAATATTTTATAATAGTTTAAAATTAAATCTAAAAAGTACAAGATAAATATGTTATTATTTATTTAAATATTTTATTATTTATTTATAATAATTTCTTCTATTTATCATTCAAGTTTTCTTATAATAATTTTTTATCATTTTATAATATTTTTTAAATATTTATAACATAAGAAAAATACAAGAAAAATATTTTATTATTAATTTTTTTTACATCAAAACATACATTTCTTGTTTTTAATACTTAATTTTTTATTTTAATTTTCATTCATATGATTTTTTTAATTTATAATAAATATGAATAAAAGTATATTTGAAAATAATGGTAATATTATAAATTTATACTATTAGGGGAGTTATTAGCTATTATAAAAATAGCACTGGGAAAATAGTATATATTGATTACAGTAGGAAAAAATTAGTAGTCTCCGAAAAAATAATAAAATAAACAAATATAGCTTCCTAAATAATTAATTTTTATGTACTGATTTAAACAAATGAGATTTTTTTTTAAATTTTTAGTGTCTTATATTTTAAAACTTTACATGAATTTTTTGACTTTATTTAAACAATTAATTTATTTGAATCTTATTTAATTTTAAATTTGATCGGCAGTAAAATTATTTTAATATTAAATTTTTTTATTTGGTTAGTTCATGGATAGGACAAAAATTAAAATTTTTAGTCCGTAAACCAATCCGCAAATGGTGGATTATATATGGATTAGATTAAATCCATATCTAATCCGCAGACATATGGATTAGATTTGAATTAAATTTTAACCATCTATGGATTGGATTAGATTGGATTGAATTAAAAATTTATAATCTGTAAAATCGTGAATCAGATATAGATTGATATCCAATCGATAAAATTAGATCTGCTAATATCCCTAATTTGCTTAATGTGTTAGAGATTTGAGAATCCATGGCTTTCAAGCAGTGTTTGAGCTTGATTTTTTTTTTTTTTGGAATGATTTTGTTGATAAGTAGAACTAAATGGGTGATGATTTAAAAAATTACTCTTCATGAGTTTTGCAAAATTTTTAATAAGAAGAAGAAGAAGAAAGTGTGCTATAGCAAAAGAAGAAGAAATCCTATGGTGATTTTTTGAACCTACAAAAGGCTCCATTTATAGGTGCTGCTGCTCAAAATATTATTGTTTATTTACAACGGTAATATTGGCAACACAATGTCAAATTTTTTATGCAATGTAAATTTTTTTTAATCCAATAGGTATTTTGGTATTTTTATGTAAGTTGTGATTTTAGCATAAATTCTATTCCCCATCAGTTCATCGTATTAATAAAGATATATTTTGGCAGCAAGGGTAATTTTAGATTTTCACAATCAACTAACGGTCCACTTAACGAAATACTTACATAAGGAGAGGTATCAATAATTGTATGAATACTTTCTACAAATATGTCAATATACTAAATTTCAAGGGAGGTCCATAAAAATTTACCCTAGTTTATGATATTACTATGGAGCAACAAACACATGAAATAAGGTTGTTCGAAAAACCAGAGCCAAATTTCCATAATTAGTGGAAATTTCCCTACACATCCACCTGCGGTTGACACGTGGAGTAAAAGTCTACAGAATTGTTCTGATATCTTCCAAGCGGAGGTCGACAGGTGTCCCCCAAAATTGATTGAGTGAATAGGATGTTAGGGTAATTGAGGACTACAAAAATCAAAAGTTTATGAATATCCATCATATTCTTTGTGAACAAATATAGATCTTACGTTCGGCTTTTGAGACCATTTGGTGACAGATGCCGAACTGGATATGGCCCGGGCTGCTCCATAGATAATGCAAAGTCAAGATCGAATAGACTACTTGTTGATTTGTTCCCCCACTGTGGCTCCAACAATGGAAACGTGCAGGATTGTGCTTCTAACTTGTTTTTGACCATCTTTAACTGATCTTATCATGGGTTCTCTAGCAGTGGTCACTTCTTCAATTGCTAAAGTTTTCATCAAAGTGAATTGAAAAATGTTACCTGATTGTGGGATATTAAGTAAGATTATGTCACTTCCTTACAGGCGTATGTAGTATGTCTGACTATGAATGCCCCATACGTCAGCAGTGACACGAGTTCAAAAAATGAAGAAAATAAATATTAATATTTTAATGAGCTAAATATTTTATCTGATTCAGCAAGATTTCTCCATAATTAGGGTTCTCAATCATGACTTAAACTAAGACTTTAGTCTTAATAGCTGAGTAAGATTTTTACCCTAAGTCCTTTTGAATGAGTTCAAGAATCACGAGAGTTTGTTAGTTGAATCAATGCCTGGTCTTTAAAGAACGAAATTGAACATATCTCGTGAATGAAATGAAGTATGTTCCCCGTCTGTCCAAGGATAAACAACCAACTACTGTACAAATTATAACGTTCGAAATTTCAACACTTTAAGACAGACGAACAGCGAATAGTGGGATTGTCACCTTTATGGCTTTTAGCGACGTAATGAGTAGAGGAAGTTCTCTCATCAGTCGAGCAAATCGCAGATTAGGGACATCGAGTTGTGGGCTCACCTGTCAGCGCTCCATTTCTCTAGCTCTTCGAGCATCCGTTTGTTTCAGTATCATTGTGAAAAAAAAAAAAGAATTTATTACTTTTCTCTTTTTCTTTTTCGAAGAAAACATAGATAAAAAACGTTTGGCAATATAAAGAAATTCATTACAGATGATCTGATCAATTTAATACACCCAATCTGTTACTACATATAAATAAGTTGAGAAGCTTGCTACTAAAAGGGTGGGACTGTTTGCAATTTAAAAAGTAACTTAAACATTTTAATTTTAATAAAATTTTGAGCCGTTTCAACTCATTAAATTTATCACTGCGTCCTTTATTAAGTAAAAACTATTATTGTGAAAATATAATATAATCAATTACTTATTTGACTTTGTTTCTCTCCTTTTTCTCCTTTACTTATCAAAAACTTATTTTGATACATGAAATAAATATTGCATTTAACAAACAAAATTATTCAAAAATTAACAAATTTGGCCTTACTATAATCTAAAACAAATTAAAAGGAATAATAGCCATTATGTAAAAGTTAAAATAAAAGTTCCTTTATCATTTTGAATTTTTTGAAAATTTGTTGGTCAAATCTCAAAAGCACTAGCTTAATGATAGTAATATGCAAGAGCTGATAGTTTTATAATAAAACGTAAGAGAAAAATAAAGTTAATTAGCAAGAAAGAATGAAAAGAAAAATTGAAAGAGAGATGAAGTAGTTTAAGTTCTACCATTACTAAAGAAAGAAAATAGTTAACTAAGGTAATTTTGCGATTTTTGAGAATTTGTGAATTACTTCAAACGTCCATAAAACACACCCATTATTTAACATACAATTTCATCAAACACACCCATTATTTAACATATAATTTTTTTCTTTAAACCCCAAATATTTTATTTCTAACATATTAATTTATATATGAACAAGAAGCAAATCAATATTTTGAAAGATTTACTATAAGGTAAGTGTGACTCTTTTGATTTTTTTTTTTAAATACTGTTAAGATGGCCATCATTTTAGCTTTTGAGTTTCAAAAGAAATTCAAAATTAAACATATCTTAAAGCCCAAACTTCTTCTTCTTCTTTGTCAATTGCACCGGAAACCATATTGAACATCTTCTTCTTGTTACTCGATTGCACAAATTTGCTTTTAGGAACCGAAAATAATATGAAACACACTCTTTAATAAACAATAATTAACTACTAAAATTGTGTTAAAGAACTTATTTACAACTAAAATTTATCTCAATGTTGTAAGTATATGCTAAGTTTCTCAAAGATTTTATATGGGTGTGCTGAATAGTTTTGTTGGTATTTTGAGTAAATAAAGATAATTTATTTAATTGGTTTAAGTAAGAGTTTTTTTTTTTGGTATTTTAAAGAGCGTGAAAAGAATTTATTTTTTTCAATTATTAGGTGAGAGTTCAAAATAATTTTAGAATGTAAATAGTGTTACCCCTATTAAAAACCTATGGCTAGTTTGGTAATACTATAATTTTTAAAATTATTATTCTTAGTTGTGCTATAGAAATAATTTACTCTGAAGAGATTAGTTAAAAACAGAAATGCTAACTAAGCAACCCAAGAGTAAGGGTGAATTGGGTTTTTTAAAGTTAAGCAAAAAAAAACTTAAAGTAATATAAACTAAGCAATCAAATTCGAAATAAATAAATAAATGCGCAATGAAAAATAAAGAGATAGCATAAGAGAGATTAAACACAATGATTTTTACGTGATTCGGCTATCTCCACCTACGTCCATGCCTCCAAGCACACCAGGTTTGAGGATTCCAATATACAAGTCTTTAAGGTTTCAAAAACTTACAATTGACTTCCAAGTTATCAATAAACCTTTACAAGAAAAGATTATCCCCAATCTCTTGACTCAAGTGTATCCCAACACTTACAATCAACTAAAACAAAAGATTACAAATTGTTTTTCTCTCACACAATCTTCAAGATTACAAATCAATGCCTAATGTGTGAATAGATGAAGTAAGAATGTGTTTTGAAATTCTAACTAGACTACCCAAGAGAGGGGGTGAATTGGGTTTTTAATAACTATGAAAATAAATCGCTCAATTACTCTTTAATAAATTTCAAATAATTGAATAAATAAATGGACAGTGATAAACAAATTAAGAGATAGGGAAGAGAAAGCAAATATAATGATTTTTACGTGGTTCGGCTATCTTCGCCTACGTCCACGCCTCCAAGCACTCCGGGCTTGAGGATTCCACTATGCAAGCCTTCAAGGCTTCAACAACTTACAATTGACTTCCCAGGTGTCAATGGACCTTTACAACAAGAGATTATTCCCAATCTCTTAACCCAAATGTATCCCTACACTTGCAGTCACTCAAGACAGAGAAATACAGATTGATTTATCTCTCACACAATCTTTCAGGGTTACAAGTTAAAGCACAATATGTGAATGAATGAAGTACAAATCTATTTGAAACTTTTGGTAAACTCGTATATAAGCTCAGTAGTTGTATTGTCGTCAGTCCTTGATTTAAATTTGATGAGCTTATTTATAGTTGGAGCTGAAAACTAGCCGTTATTCTTCCATCTAACAGAAAACGGTTTGCCGTTAGCTGTTAACGGTTAGCCGTTATTCTTTGGTCAATGTTACCGTTGAGCATGATTTCAAATAAACGGTTGACCGTTAAGCATTACCCTTTCGTCGTTAACCTGCATAACAAAAACATTTGATCCGTTTTCTCTAAACGGTTAAGGGTTAACAAAGAATGTCAATTCTTAGACTTATCGGTTAACCGTTATGTGTTAACGGTTTACCAATTACTTCCAGTATCTCACAAAATGCCTATCGGTTGATGTTAACCTTTTAACTTTAAAGAGTTCACGATATCGGTTAGTCGTTTTATGTTGACGGTTTGCCGATTACTTCCAGTATCTTACAAAATACCTATCGGTTAAGGCTTAAGCTGTTAACTTTTTACAGTCTTAAGGCAGCTTCACTAACGGTTAATCGTTTAATATAATCGGTTAGCCGTTTATACTCAGAATTTCAGTTAACTTACAAATTGTTCTAGTTCTTCAAAAAAATGTTAAATACTACCTAGTTTTGACTCTTAAAAGAATACTTGAAACTTTTGTAAGTCTTAAAATACATTTATCAACTTAAATTCATTGTTTGTTATCATCAAAATCAATTGCCAAAACATGTATATGTTAACATTCTCCCCTTTTTTGATGATGACAAACACTTTTAGAACTTTGCTCCCCCTAAGGATATGACTTAAAACACTTTTGTTTTTCAAAATGCAATTTTAGTTCATTCATCTCTCCCCCTTCATCATCAAAGAAAGGTTAATAAAAAACAGGCAAAGGTTCCCCGTAAAATGCAGGAAATCTATAGTTACAATAAGAGGAAAAGACACTCCCAAAGAATCCATATGCCAACTCACTTCTAAACTACCCATTTGCCAACATACTTCCAAACTATTCATCTACCAACACACTCCTAAATTTCAATATAATCCAAAAATAGCAACATAAACAAACATAACACAATGAAAACAAATCATAATTAGCAATATCAATCAACAAAACACACAAAAAAAATTAAAGTCAACTGTCATTACATCCATTAATCACAGCATATTGAACTAACTCAAAAAAATGTATAATGGCTAAATAATAGAAACTACGAGCCGCGTCGTGAAATGAAAGGTCAAGCAGAAGAGGGTCGCCGTGAAGAAGGTCTCGCAGTGGATGGTTGAGCAGGACGAGAGGAAGTAGTTCGCGGAGGAGAAGCAGCTGCAGAGGTGCTTCCAGGTTCATAGCCAAAATACCCTAGAAGTTGTCTATGTCCAGCAATGATTTCATATTGATGATCGAAGCTCACCTTTTGAAGAGTTTGAAGCTGAGTTCGGATCTGTAGCTGATCCTGACAAATAGCATCTAAGCGATCAAGAATCGTCTGTTGAGTGTCAGAAATCCGGCGAACATCAACAACCAGCTGATGCAGGATGTCAGTGATAAGGGGCTGAACTGGAGCTGAAGGGTGTACGGGAGCTGGAGGCTGCTCAGAGGCTGAGGAAGCAGCAGAATCCATCTCAGGCATGTCAGAACTAGAGGGAACTGATGGCTGAGGAACACGGCGAGGAGGGGGTGGAGGACGAGCTCCAAGTCTGAAGTCAGGAAGCTGATCAGGAGGATAGATATCATTGAGCATCTGATCATCCTCAGGAGCAATTAAGGTGTCCAAGTTCTTGGCGTTTGCAGTTTTGTGCCATTTGCCATCCTTCATAGTAAATCCTATGCTACTCATAGCATCCCGACCAATTTGCTTAGGTTCTTTATACACTGCCTCTCGTAGTGGTATATGAAAATATCTCAGGATGTGAGTGATAAGACTACCATACGGAAGCAACCTATGGGTGACAGTAGGGGTGGATAACATATGGCGCACAATAATATATCCTAGATTTACAGGTCTCCCACTAAGTAGGCTATCCAACAGTCCAACATCCATATGCGTTACCTCATCTGAATGACCCTTCCTAGGTGTGACTAAATGCTGCAGAATACTATGAATAATGCAAACTTGAAGAGACAGCAGCTGTGCCCGAAAAGGTAAGCTACCGATATCATCGCTAAAGTCCTTACGACGACATATGTTTTTCACACCTTCATTATGAAAAAAGTCACCAAACGACAAGGTCTTTCTAGAGGTATAGAACGATTCACCTTCATCCGAAATCCCAAGTATGACAGTATTCAAAAAATGGACATCGAAATCAATTTTTATACCATCAACTACGGTAACTATTCTTTCTAAACGGGTAGCTGAAATTTTCATATTGGAATAAAATACCCGAACTAGATTAGGATAGGTCTTATCATCTATATTAACAAATAATTTCCAGGGCCTAAGCATTTCATTAACACTTCTACCACATACTAATAAATCCTCAAAGTCTCCTATGTTCACAAAGTATGAGTCCAGTACCTGTCTACCCATAAAGCGACCCTTGAATCGTTTTCGCAATGCAGGTGTTGGGAAGTGCAGCCTTTCAAATTCAGAAGTTTCCCGTGATCTTGTTGGGTTGACAGCAGGAGTATGTTTTCTCCTAGTTCTCCGAGAGGACTCAACCATTGAATAAGAGCAAGAGGATTTTTGAGATGAGTATTGAAAAAAATAGACCGAGTATGTTGTTAAGGAGAAGATATTATGCTATAAGGTAGCAAGGATTTGTGAAGAATTTGAACAAATTTCTCAAGTTTCAATTGGCTGCTCTTAGGGTTTCAAATTAGAAATTTTTTATTTTGATCACGATTTGATGTTTTTAATCAATGAAATTACTCAAAAAGTGATGAGAAAGATTCCTACCGATGTAATTTGGTGCAAAAGAAAGAGAATCTGAGAGAAAATTGAGATGAAGGAGCTTAGGTTTCGTAACAATGGTTGAAACGGTGAGAGGGCAAGTAAGGAGAAGAAAATAAAACCGTAACCAGTTATATACTTTGCTAAATCGATTAACCATTTTCTGTATACGGTGAGAGGTTAACGTTTGAGAGCCTTTTTGTCTTGGAACGGCTGACCGTTTAATTTAAACGGTGAGAGGATAGAGTGCAAACTTAACAATGTTTTAGTTCTGGAAATAAACGGTGAACCGTTTTCATGAAAACGGTTATCCGTTTATTACACGACATTTCATAATCCATTTAACAACTGCACCAATCAATTAAGGCATATACACATAATTACAGTACATCATCAAAACATTAAATAACAATAATCCCAATAACATAATTAATGATGTTAATGTGAAGACATCATCATCCCAAGTTCATGTCTGATTTTCAAAAATTATTCTTCACAAAGGGGTTTTGTGAAAATATCAGCAAGTTGCTCTTCTGTAGAAACAAACTCTAACACTATATCACCCTTTTGAGCATGATCTCTTAAGAAGTGATGCCTAATTTCTATATGCTTGGTTCTAGAGTGCTAAATGGGATTTTTTGAAAGATTAATAGCACTAGTATTATCACATTTGATAGGAATTTGTTCAAGTTTGATGCCATAGTCTCTAAGTGTTTGTTTCATCCAAAGGGCTTGAGCACAACAACTACCTGCGGCAATATATTCAGCTTCAGTGGTTGAAAGTGCCACTGAGTTTTGCTTTTTACTAAACCATGAAACAAGTGCATGACCTAGAAAATGGCAAGTACCACTAGTACTTTTCCTATCAACCTTATGACCAGTGAAATCAGCATCCGAAAAGCATGTTAAGTCTATATGAGTTTCCCTAGGATACCAAAGACTAAGATCTATTGTTCCATTTAAATAACGAAAAATTCTTTTCACAGCAAGCAAATGAGATTCCTTGGGATTTGATTGAAATCTTGCACATAAACATACACTAAACATGATATCAGGTCTACTTGCAGTTAAATATAGTAGAGAATCAATCATACCTCGATACATCTTGATATCAATCTCTTTGCCTTTTTCATCTTTGTCCAGCTTGATTGTTGAGCTCATTGGTGTGCATTTGGTCTTTGAGTTCTCAATTCCAAAACGTTTGAGCAAATCTCTTATGTACTTAGCTTGATTTATGAATATTCCCTTATCATTTTGTTTTATTTGCAGTCCAAGGAAATATTTCAGCTCTCCCATCATACTCATTTCAATCTCTTTGGTCATACATGTAGAAAATTGTTTGCACAAAGATTCATTAGTAGAACCAAAAATAATGTCATTAACATAAATTTGCACAACAAGTATGTCTTGGTTCTTATGCTTAATAAAGAGTGTAGTATCGACTTTTCCCATTAAAAATTTATTGTCAAACAAGAAATTTTTAAGCCTATCATACCATGCTCTAGGTGCTTGTTTTAATCCATACAATGCTTTTGATAACTTATAAACATGATTTGAAAATTTTTCATTTTCAAAATCATGGGGTTGTTTCACATAAACTTCCTCTATAATATATCTATTTAAAAAGGCACTTTTAACATCCATTTGAAATGAAATAAAATAAAATTCTTATAACATGCATATGCTAGTAGCATTCTAATAGATTCTAATTTAGCTACAAGAGCAAATGTCTCATCAAAATCAATTCCTTCTTCTTGGTTGTATCCTTGAGCTACTAATCTAGCTTTATTCCTTACAACTACACTGGATTCTTCCATCTTATTTCTAAATACCCATTTAGTTCCTATAATGGATTGATGTTCTGGTTTAGGAACTAATTCTCACACT
The DNA here is from genome assembly GCA_030449875.1 of Aegle marmelos. Lineage (NCBI taxonomy): Eukaryota > Viridiplantae > Streptophyta > Magnoliopsida > Sapindales > Rutaceae > Aegle > Aegle marmelos. The sequence continues at coordinate 12,915,731 of JASUUL010000143.1, forward strand.
TTATTTTTATCAAATTGATTTAACTCCTCTTGCATTGCCATAATCCAAGATTCATCATTTTCCGCATCCCTAAAGGATTTTGGTTCAATTTGAGAAATAAATGCAGCATGCTCACATGTATTCCTAAGTGATGATCTAGTTGTAATACCTCTAGATGGATCTCTTAAAATGACATCCTTTGGATGAGAAGAAACATACCTCCATTCTCTTGGAAGTACTTGAGAAGTACCTTGATTTCGTTCTGCATCTGTTTCTTTATGTTGATCCACTTGATTTTCTTATGTTGTATTCTCTTTATTTCCTTGTGACATTCCTTTTTGTAATTCTTTATCTGCATTATCATCAATAATTCTTTTCTCCGCAGAGGAGGGGTTAGATTCATCAAAAGAAACATGCATAGATTCTTCCACAACTAAGGTTCTTTTATTGTAAACTCTATAGGCTTTACTTGAGGAAGAGTATCTAAGAAAAATGCCAACATCAGATTTTGAATCAAATTTTCCAATATTATCTTTTGTGTTTAAAATAAAACATTTACAACTAAAGACTTTAAAATAACCAATGTTGGGTTTTCTACCTTTCCAAAACTCATACGGAGTCTTATCAAGAAGAGATCTAATCAACACCCGATTTAAAACGTAACAAGTAGTGTTGACAGCTTCGGCCCAAAAATATTTAGGTAATGCATTTCATTCAACATGGTCCTAGCTATTTCTTGAATAGACCTATTCTTTCTTTCGACAACTCCATTTTGTTGAGGAGTCCTAGGTGATGAGAATTGATGCTTAATGCCTAAATTATTGCAAAAATTTTCAAATGCATGATTTTTAAATTCTCTACCATGATCACTTCTAATGCAAGTAATAGAGTATCCTTTTTCATTTTGAACCTTTTTACAGAAAACTTTAAAGACCTCAAATGCATCATATTTATTAGCTAGAAACAGTACCCAAGTATATCTAGAATAATCATCTATAATTACAAATGCATAATATTTTTCACTTAAACTAGCATGTCTAGAAGGTCCAAATAAGTCCATATGAAGTAGTTGTAATGGCTTTGAAGTAGAAACATCATTTTTCTTTTTGAATGAGGTTTTAATTTGTTTGCCAAATTGACAAGCTTCACAAATTTTATCCTTTTGAAAACTAATTTTTGGAAGACCTTTGACTAAGTCCTTTTTCGAGATTTTTGATATTAAATCCATGCTTGCATGTCCTAATCTTCTATGCCACAACCAACAATCATCATGTAATGCAGAAAAACATTTAATATGAGTAGATGCAACTTCTATGTCAATTGTGTACACATTACCACATCTACTTCCAATGAATAAGGTTTTTCCATCACAAGCATCTTCAACAATGCATCTAAAATTGTCAAAAATTACTCTATAACCTTTGTCACACAATTGACTAATACTAATCAGATTGTGTTTTAAATTTTCAACCAAGCAGACATTTTCAATTAAGGTTGATGAACTCTTACCAACACTACCAATTCCTAGAATCTTCCCTTTTGAATTGTCTCTAAAAGAAATATCTCCGTCATTTTCAATTTTGGTGAAACTTGAGAACCAGGAATAATTTCCAGTCATGTGCCTTGAACAACCACTGTCTAAGTATCATTTATTCTTCTTTTTCTTGAAGCTCTGCAAAAAAAATCTCAAGTCTTAGGTACCCAAACCTTTTTGGGTCCTTGAGTGTTAGTAATGGTCCCTTTTGGAACCCAAACACATTTAGCTCCATGATATGCATTTCTTCTAATATGGCATCTATTTTTCATATGACCATCTTGATTACAATAATGACATACAATCTTAGGATTGTTTGTATATGTAAAATTTAACAAAATAGTTCTTATAATATTTTTGCTTAATACTAGATTTATAACCTATTCCACTTTTGTCAAATACACATTTTTGAGTACTCAGCAATTTCTCTAAATTATTTTGACCATTTGTGAATTTCAAAACAATTTCATTGAGTTCAATACTCTTTTTCTTCAGCACTTCATTTTCTCTCAACAATTTATCAACATAACATTTGTCATGTTCATATGAATTACTGGGTTTCTCATTTGATAATGCAATCCTATCTTGTAATGTTTTATTTTCTGATTCTAGACATGTTATCTTTATATTTAATGATTCATTATATTTTTGTAATGCATCATTTTCCTTTGAAGTTTCTACCATCTTCTTTTTAAGACAAACATTCTTTTTACCAATTTTCATCAATTCATCATGTAATTCTTTAAATGCATCATACAACTCATCATAAGTGAGATCACTTACTTCATCAATTTCATTATTAGATTCATCTCCAATAGCCATAAGTGCCAAATTTGACAATTCCTGGTATTCCTCTTCATCACTTGATTCTTCTTCACTGTCATCCCAAGTAGCCACCATGGCTTTCTTCTTAAGCTTACTGAGAAGTGGGCATTCTGATCTTATATGTCCTGACTTCTTGCACTCATAGCATTTGATTGCTTCATTTTTCTCCTTTTGAATGTTGAAATCTCTGAATTTTCTTCTATCATTGGTTTTCTTGAAGAATTTTCTGAATCTTCTTGCCAGCATAACTAATTCGTCATCATCTGGCTCACTTTGTTCATCACTCTCAAGTTTTGAAACTTTGAGAGCAATGTTTTTCTTCTTTTCTTCATTTCCTCTTTCAGCTGCTAAATCTTCTTCATAAGAAATAAGAGAACCAATTAAATCATCAATAGGCAATGTATTTAGGTCTTTGGCCTCCTCAATGACAGTTCTTTTTTGTCTCCATTCCTTAGGCAAAGATCTAATAATTTTCTTAACTTTCTCACTTTTAGAGAAAATTTTTCCTAGAGCTCCTAAAGTGTTTATTATATTCGTAAATCTTGTACACATAGAATAAACACTTTCATTTTGTTCCATTTGAAATAATTCATATTGACTAGTAAATCTGCTAATTTTATACTCTTTTACCTGATTAGTTCCTTCATAGACGACTTCTAGTTTATGCCAGATTTCATAAGCACTTTCACAACTAGAGACTCTATGGAATTTCTTCTTATCTAATGCACAGAATAAAGCATTCATAGCTTTGGAATTCAAAGAAGCTTTTCTCTTTTCCAAATCATTTCACTCCCTTGAGGGTTTAGGAATGCCATCTCCTAATTCGTTTTTGATCATTGGCGTAATTGGTCTATCATACACAATTTCTCAGATTTCATAATCTAAGGCTTGCAAATAGATTCTCATCCTAGTTTTCCATTAAAGATAATCATTACCATCAAAAAATGGTGGACGAGTTGTGGATTGTCCTTCCCTAAATGTGGATTCATACTGGGTAACCATAGATCTTTTACTCTGGACGATTAAGTCTTGCTAAGAGAACCTCACTCTGATACCAATTGAAATTCTAACTAGACTACCTAAGAGGGGGGTGAATTGGGTTTTTAATAACTATGAAAATAAATCGCTCAATTACTCTTTAACAAATTTGAAATAATTAAATAAATAAATGGACAGTGATAAATAAATTAAGAGATAGGAAAGAGAAAGCAAACATAATGAATTTTACGTGGTTCGGCTATCCTCGCCTACGTCCACGCCTCCAAGCACTCCGGGCTTGAGGATTCCACTATGCAAGCCTTCAAGGCTTCAACAACTTACAATTGACTTCTCAAGTGTCAATGGACCTTTACAACAAGAGATTATTCTCAATCTCTTAACCCAAATGTATCCCCACACTTACAGTCACTCAAGATAGAGAAATACAGATTGATTTATCTCTCACACAATCTTTCAGGGTTACAAGTTAAAGCACAATGTGTGAATGAATGAAGTACAAATCTATTTGAAGCTCTTGGTAAACTCGTATATAAGCTCAGTAATTGTGTTGTCGTCAGTCCTTGATTTAAATTTGATGAGCTTATTTATAGTTGGAGCTGAAAACTAGCCATTATTCTTCCATCTAACAGAAAACGGTTTGCCGTTAGCTGTTAATGGTTAGCCGTTATTCTTTGGTCAATGTTACCGTTGAGCATGATTTCAAATAAATGGTTAACCGTTAAGCATTACCCTTTCGCTGTTAACTTCCAGAAACCTGCATAACAAAAATATTTGATCCGTTTTCTCTAAACGGTTAAGGGTTAACAAAGAATGTCAATGCTGAGACTTATCGATTAACCGTTATGTGTTAACGGTTTGCCGATTACTTCAAGTATCTCACAAAATGCCTATCGGTTAAGACTTAAGCTGTTAACCTTTTAACTTTAAAGAGTTCACGATATCGATTAGCCGTTTTACGTTGACGGTTCGCCGATTACTTCTAGTATCTCACAAAATGCCTATCGGTTAAGGTTTAAGCTGTTAACCTTTTACAGTCTTAAGGCAGCTTCACTAATGGTTAACCATTTAATATAATCGGTTAGCCGTTTATACTCAGAATTTCATTTAACTTACAAATTGTTCTAGTTCTTCAAAGAAATATTAAATACTACCTAGTTTTGACTCTTAAAAGAATACTTGAAACTTTTGTAAGTCTTAAAACACATTTATCAACTTAAATTCATTGTTTGTTATCATCAAAATCAATTGTCAAAACATGTATATGTTAACATATTTGAAACTCAATGTAGATTGTATAATAGTGTATATGCTCAATGGTCGTGTTATTATCCATTTTGATTTGGATGGGCTTATTTATAGTTGGAGCTGAAAACTAGTCGTTATTCACCCTTTTACCAGAAAACAAATCACCGTTAATCATTAATGGTTAACCATTTGCGTTGGTCAAAGTTATCGTTGGGCTGAATTTTAAATTAATGGTTGATCATTAGTCATTACCCTTTCACCGTTAAAAACCATAGACCTGTACAACAAAAATCTTCTATCTGTTCTTGCTAAATGGTTAAAGATTAATAAAGAATGTTAGTCTGGAAATTATCGATTAGCCATTTATACGTTATCGGTTTACTGTTAAATTTCAAAGACCTACACTACAAATATCAACTAATCGCTCTTCATAAACGGTTAAGGATTAATAAGATTTGACCGTCTAGATATTATCGGTTAGCCGTTATATGGTAACGGTTCGTCGTTAAATTCCAGCAACTTATAAAACAAAATGCTTAATGGTTTACTTTAAATGATCAAAGATTAGCACATGATACGGGTTTAAATATTATCAGTTAACCCTTAACATTAACGATTCATCGTTTACCTTTAGCGAGTTTAGAAGCTTATCAGTTAAGACTTAAGAAATAAACTTTTTTTGAGTATAAAGGTTAGGCTTTACCCTAAACGGTTAGCCATTTACATCCAGTGGTTGATTTTTAGTAAGTTATAAAATAATCGATTGAAACTTTAGAAAATAACCCTTCTCTGCATTTTATTGGTTAACCGTTAAAATAAACGGTTCACCGATTATACCCAGAAAATCATATTTTTACAGAAATATTCCAGTTTATCTAAGGCTTGTAAACACACACAGAAAGTTTTTGGCTTTTAAGAAACTATTTGAAATTGTGAAACTCCAATAAATTTATCAAAAGAGATTAAGGTTTGTTATCATCAAAATCAATAAAAAGAACATTTACATGTTAACAAAAAAATTTACCGAAATTTATTTTTGAAGGTGTTGCGACTTTTAAATCAATCAAGTATTTGTTAAATCTTACTTCTAAACCGCTGTAAAAATATAAATAACTAAACAAATATGTACATAAATTTTTTTTTATCATACATATAATAATTGGTATAATTTTATTTTTTATTTTATTATCTCAATATAATTGATAATAATAATAATATCTTTAAAGCTAATAATTTTTATTTTCATATTAATAACGATAATTTTATATTTTTATAATATACATAAGAATATATATAAAATTATATTAAGTATAAAGTGATTCAATAAAATAGATTTTGAAAAGGCACTTCTCCCTTATTTTTTAAAATCTATTGGGAGTGATTTTATAATTTTAAATAATTTATCAAATACTTTTAATTTTTTAAAATTACTTTTCAAACTTTTAAAAAGTGATTCTGAACAAACTCTTAGAAATAAGAAGGAAAGCCGTGCGTCAATATATCAATAGCGAATATCTCCATCAGAAAATTGCACCACATCACGAGTACTTCTTTGCTTTCTTAACAACCTTTTAGAGACAGACAGAACAAGAAATGGGAAAGAATGAGAGAGATAAATGAAAAAACAAAACACAAAATGAATTTTCATACTCCAAAAAGTATTTTTGAAAATGATCTAAGGGAGGGTATAGACGTATGCAAGTATGTACATACTTATACATTCATGCATGTATGCATGTATGTATGTCTTAATTAAAAGTTACTAATTATTTCTCTTAATGATTTCTTAGTAAAATTACAAAAATTAAGAAGCTAAATGAGTTTGAACTATTATTAAAATTTTTGGGTGGTGAATTACGTTGTCAATAAAACTTAGATGACAATTTGATAATTTGTTACACACACAAACTCACACATATATGGAGAAATATTCTAATTTAGAATCTTAAATTGATTAAAGTATAATAAAATTATTAAACTATATAATTTAATAGTATAATAATATTATATTATTATGGTTTATTAATTTTTTTGGACTTTAATAAAATTTAATACTCTTGAGCAAATCAATATTTAGCATAGAGGATTTTTTTAATTCAGTATGTCTATTATTCTAGTATTTAAATTAAGTTATCAATTGATCGATTATTCACTACGGTTGAAGGGATATATATATCTTATTTTATTATTTAAATTAGGTTATTAATTGATTGATTATTCATTACGATTGAAAGGGTATATGAAAAACGAAAGAGTATCGATCAACTCTTGCGCGTTGAATTATGATAATTGGAGCACTTTGAGAGGATGCCGAGCCGCCTGCAAGGTCGAGTAGTCCGCAGGGACGGTGGATCCAACATGCTGAAGATATTTTAAGGAGAGTTTTGGTTTACCATTAATGGATTTGCAGCAGTAAGCTTTCTTTTTTCTACAGTGCACACAAAAAGATTAAATACTTATGGTGTGTTTATTAAGTTGAAATTAGAATAGATAAAAATTAAAATAAATAAAAATAAGAAAAAAAAATAAAAATCTAAATAAATTATTTATTTAAATTTTAAAAATTAAAATTGAAATGAGTTAAATTGTAATAAGCTATTAAAAGTACTTAATGAACTATTATCATAATTATTATTTTATATTTTAATTATTATGATTATTTGCTCCAAAATGATTGTTGTTGATAATTATTGTTAATAATATATTAATATATTGATTAATTGTAAAAAAAATTTGTGCTTAATAATAATAATAATAATATTTCAAAATATTATAATATATTAATTAATTATTAATATCATCATTAATAATAATCATCATTATCATCAAAAATTCAAAATATATAAATTAATTAGAATAATTATATTAATTAATTATTATAACTTTTAACTGAGGATAAAATGAATTTTTTTATTTTATAGGTGACAAAGTGATCAATTTTGAAAATTTGACTCCCGCCATCATCCTTAAGAATTAATCTCTTATTCTGTATTCCTAAATTCAAATAAACTCCACAATTTTAATTTTTACCTTTATTTTGTAAAATGAATACCGTCAATAATTTTAATTTTAAATTTTAATTTCTCAATTCAAAAAATAAATACATCATTACTTTCTATTAGTTGTTGCTTAAACAGTAAAGAATTGTGGGTTGGCCTTTTTAATAAAAAAAAAGATTTGGGGCCTATTGTTACGATCCGTTAAAATTTTCAGCCCACGTGCGTATAAGTTTGAGCCGCAAGCCCAAGCCTTGGCTAAGAGTACTAACTTGACCTAATTCTGAAAAATTACAGCACACTCTAGCACACTCAAGATTGTAAATATTTTAGAATTCTCTACACAACTCTAGACCTTGTAAATAATAAAATATAGACAAGTTGCAAGAATTCTCTAGAATTCTAAAGCTTGGCAAGCTCCCTATAAATAGGGGATGGCATTTGTCATTTGAATTATTGAGCCTTGAGCAATTCTATTAAGCACACTTGTAAGCTCTCTTGTAAAGCTTTCTTATTGGCAATATAAGTTTCCGATTTTGCTCTATTACTTTCTCTTCTATCTAACTCTTCGATAACCTCCAGCTTCGCTAGTTGAGAAACACAAAGACTTACTTAGCAACTCTCGATAAAAGTTATCTAGGTGCCGCACAGGTTGCTACACAAAATACTCATCCCGTGATACTATGCTGCATGCAAAAGAGTTATGTCCGCCCCTAAGGGCCTCAATTCTCTTCTTCGAACATCAACTTAAAGTCCAATGAATAATTAAGAAAACATAAAGGTAATGCCTAAGTTACGTTTTTAAATAACTTAATGAATTAAAGAATTTTATGTAACTTATAATTCGGTGAATTTAAAAATATTGAATGTGCTTTAAGTTGATCTAACAGATGTAATTATTATTAAAAAAATAATAATAAGAGGTAAAGTGGCTAAATTGGCCATTTTAAATAATGAGCTACTTAGTAAAACGGTTCTTCATATCTGTCATCTCTCGGTCTTCTTTTTCAATTGAAGTAATTTTTTGCAACAAATTTAACTAGATAATTACAGTTTTTAAGCATTTATTATCATAATTATTTATATAACTTAATTTCAATCCCCTTTTTATTGTAAAACAAATTACCACAAGCGGTAACGTAGCGGGGGTTCCAACTCGGGGAGGTCCAAACATAAATGGATTCACAAATGAACGACCACATCAAACCCGTATGTCAGTATGTAAATAGACTCATTCATTAATCACGTGATAATCCAAATTTCCACTGTAGTTCCACTCTTTTTTTCATTTTTCTTTTTTTAATAAAGTTGTTACAATTTGATAGATATATTATACCATTATGGGATTTTAAATTTATATATATGTAATCTTGTCCAACTGATTGCTTGAAAATCTACTCACAAATCATTAGATAATGTGTCTCTAATCTACGTTTTCACAATAGGAACTCAAAAGCAAACTGAATTTCGATGATGAATTATTAAAACTCATATCGCATCAAGATAATAATAATAATAATTTGTCGAGATCAATTAAAAAAAAATGGATTAATCAATCTTCAATCTTTCATTTTAATGTAACCCATTTTGGTTGTCAAAGTCCCGATCTAGTAGAGCAAAGAGATTAAAGTACAAAGAGAAAATAAGCAAAAACAACATACGAAATTAAAGTACAAAGAGAAAGACTGAAAAAGAAAAAAAAAAGTTAAAACAAGAAAATAAGCAAAAACAACATGAAACAGAAGAAACCAGGTAAAGGAAATCAACCAGTATAGATGTGGACAGTAATGGCAATAAGGAAAATGGTGATGAGGCCAAAGAAGATGACTGAGTGGACAAGAATGGAAGCGCCACTTGTCTGCATGTTACCAAACTCAACAACTCTGTTTCTGCCTGGAATCTGAAACAAGAGCCCTGGTGTTAACAGCACGAACAGCACCGTTGCTATCACTACCGGTCCCCAATCCGCCATTGTTAACTTTGAAACTGTGATGCTTTTGCTTTTGCTTTTTTCTCTCTCAGTTAATTTTCTCAAATATGAAACTGAAAAGAGTTGAAAAGATTTCTTGGGAAAGATCCAGGGAAAGTTAGTGGGAGAGTGTGCGGATGGATAGAGACGGCAGAAAAAAGAAACGAAACGGACAATGTGCTCGCATTAATAATGATGATTCTCGTGACTGGGAACTGCTACATGGCGAAACGTGTCGCCATCTCCAACGGCTCTGATTTACTTGGGATGTGATGATCGGTTTGCCATTTTTTTGGGGATTGCTATTGACACCGCCACTGGAACCATAGGGCTAAGCAGTGTTTTTTAATATTAAATTTTAAATTTTAATATTTAAAATTTAAATACATTTAAGTTTGAATATTTAAATGATATGTATTTTTTTAATATTTAAATATAAATTTTTTTATTTTTTATTTTTATGAATAAAAATTTTAAATATAATTATTTAATATTTATAATCTTACAGATTTTTACAAGTTAAATTAAGTTTTATAATTTAAAAAATAAATATTTTTATTAAAAATATTTTTAAAAATATAATATTTAATTTTCATTTAAATATTTTTATTATCATAAAAATTATTTTTTATTTAAATATAAATATTTAAAAATTAGACATAAATTATAAAAAATAAATAAATAACTTTTAAATGACGTCTTTTGAGTAGTCTTCTGCAAAACAAATAAATTCACGACAATCCTCTTTAAATCAAATATTTATATACTTTGTATGTTACAGTTTGGATGCTGCCAGTGACTTAAATTTTGAAGAAAATTCTAAAAGATCACTTGAATTTTTTTATCCATAAGTATAAAAAACACTTTACAATTTGTTTATTTCTCTTGCTGACACAAATTTCACAGTTCCTTCGTTTATTGTTGTTGTTGTTGTTATACAAGCATCATTTTCGTCCATTTTAGGTACCAGTGACTGATATCGGCCGGTTTCATTGTCAGATGGTTTCATTTTGGGCCTGGCCCAATGGAGTTGGATCTTCTTATTCTGGTCTGCAAAATTTCAAGCTTCACATATATTTTTATTTAAAACGAGATTGCCAAAGTCAACATTAGTCTACCGAGTGGTATGGTCTTAAAATGCTTTCCTTTCACGATCTAGATTCTGTATTAATATGATACGGCAGAGACCACAGTAGAGTTCGTTTACTGTAGAATACTAACGATAACCGTAAAATTATAATAATAAGTGTAAATTTAATATTTATTTTTATAATTATATTGTTATTATTATTACTCTACTGCGGAACAATTCTAATATAATCGAACTAATATCATGTTTATGTATATTATTTTTCTTTTTTGAAAGACAAAAATGTGCATAGCTCAAATCTATATTTCGAGTCCTTTGCATTTCTTAGAATTCAAATTTAAATAACTAATCAAATAAATTACTTTGAAAATCACTGGTTAAATCATTCTAGACAAACAATCCCTTTAACTTAAAATTGTAATTGAAGAGTATATGTAATACTAGTTATCATGATAATCATACGCATAGCAACAATTATTAAAAGAGCAGCGCGTCTCCTCATCATAGAAGAATTCATCAGAAATAATATAATTAATTAATGTATATTAGTCGTTTTAAATAAACATAAATATATCATAATCTTATTTATTTATTATATAACTATCATGATACCCCACAAACATTCTAAAATTTTTCCTATCAACTCATATATCCCTTTGATTGCTCAGTTAGTTTTGAACTGAACGCAAATGTTGCAAGGTTACGTTGGAAAATCGAAGTCACATGTTGAAGTTAGAGAATCAACAACAGTCGCCTCAATAAAAATAAGATATGATAAAATGAAAGATCAATCACCCAAAAAATTCTGATTAACCCATATAGATGTGGATGCCAACGGCCAAAATGAGGATAGTGTAGATGCCGAAGAAGATGAGAGTGTGGACGAGTACGGCCTTGCCGTTGGTCGCGAAGCTGCCGAATTCAAAGCGGCGTTGGTTGCCGGGGAGCTGGAACAAGAGGCCCGGCGAGAGCAGTATAAATAGCAGCGACCCAATTACAATTGGCGCCCAATCCTTCATTGCTAATTTAATTTACTGATTTTTTTTGTTCTTCTTCTCTCTCTTTGAGCTTGTGAGCGGACTTCACTCGACAGCGGTTATGGGAGCGCCTATTATACTCTGGGATTGGCTGTATGGGACCCACCATCGCAGGCTTTAGCCTAAAAGCATACTAACAATAAGACTAATTTTGTTTCTAATCGTCGATAGAGCTGACTAGATACTTTATGTATACGTATCCTTTTCTTTCAGAGAAGAGAACGCATCAAGTACTAGAAAATTAAACGTCTCTGCACTACGCTTATTAGATATGAGATAATTGCGGGCTAGCTAGAACAAAATTCTCACGCAAAGGTCTTTTAAATTTCTTTCCTCCAAAGAAATGCATCCATATCATGTCAAGAATTTTAGTTACATATTCTTTTATCTGTATGTATCAACTGTAGTACAATTTATATATTTGTATGTATATATATCTGTGTGTATGGGGTGTCTTAAATTCTTTTTTCATATGGACTCACTACTAAACTATATAGTTTAAAAGGATTAGTGTTTAATTAATTATAAAATTGTACGGTTCAACAACAAGTCCACACTTAAAAAAAAAAAAGAAAAGAAAGAAAGATGCTTGCACTTCACAAAATCTCTTATAGTCCTTTTGTTATGCGAGCGTCACTTTTTTTTCATATAAATATACTATTAAACCATATAGTTTAATAGAGTTATTATATATTTAACTATAAGCCATATGGCAACAACGTGTTGCCAAGTAAAATTATGGTTGCGGAATAAAAATTTTGGCTTGACCGGGATAGTAATGAAAAAACCATTAATTACCTATGTTATGACATAGAATTTGTACAATTGTATTCTAAGACCTTGTTTAAAATTAAGATTAGACAATTATAGTTTAAAAGTTGCATCACTAAAATGTTTGGTAAATGTTAATTACATTGATTTAAAACTTAAATTGATTTAATTTTGCACATGTATAATAAAAAAATCTTTTATATTTTTATTAATTTTATCAAAATTATTATTTAAAACTTAGATTCACTACATACGTTTAATTTTTATTTCACTATTTTCCAATAACAGCTATAGAGAATAAACAAAAAAATTTAAAAAATATGAGAGATCTAAACTGAATTATTATTTAAAATTTATATTTATTATATTCTATCAATTAAATTTCACTGTTTTTTTAACAACGGCTATAGAAAATAAACAACAATATTTAGAAAAATATGAGAGATCCAAACTTGAAACTCTCATAAAATAAGCAAAAATTATTTATTTAAAAAGTAAGAGAACCAAGAAGTCTCATAAAATAAGTAAAATTTCAATTCCATCTTTTTATCTGAGGGTGCAGAGCTGGACATTGTGGCTTAGAATGGATATAATTATGTAGGGTGTGAATTATGACTTGTATGATTTTTTTTAATGGATTCTTTAAACGATAGCATTTTGTTATATATTTAAGATGGTGTACTGAAATTTGGGGTTTAAGTGCAGTTTAAGTGGGCAGATTGTCACTGCTTTTGGAAAAGATCTTAGGTACTTCTAAATCACCACTGTTTTTCTAATTAATTTTTTATTGCATAGATGTTTTAACCGTTCATAATAATATGCATTTCACATGACAAGTAACAAATGTATAAAGAATAATGCTATCTTTAATTTATCTTACTTGTTTCTTCATTGAGTCTAATAAATCAAATAAATACTTATTTAGTTCTTATATTTTAACTTAAGTGACCATTTAGTTTTTATATTTTAAAAAATATCTTACAACACTGCTACAGTTAAATTTATTACATTTTTACTTTAATTTTTCTTTCTTTTATAATAATAGACTTCCAAAAATATTCTTTATATTAATTAATTTATCAAAAAAAATAAATTTATTAATGATTATTTATTAACAAATTAATTAATAAATATCAGTGTGAAAGAATCAGTATTTTTTATACTTATGCAACCATCTAACTAATAATTTATATATAAATAATTTAATATCAACTAACTTAGAGTGCTACTTAATATTCTTACATTAACTTTACGAATAAATATTTTATAAAAAAATTAATTGTAAAAAAAATAATAATATAAAAATTTGTGTAAATTTTTATACTACTTTTATGGTTATCACTAAAAATATTGTTGTAAGGTTATTATTTTAAAAGAAAATAAAAATAAATGGTAGGAGTGTAATGTAGTGAATGATAGAATATTTTAAAATATTTTTTTAAATATAAGAATTTAATAAATACTTAACATAAAGGGTTAATTACCTCTGGATCTGCATGACACATGTTTTAAAAATTTTTTAAAAAGCTATTTTTTTTAAATATTCAAGCGCACGCCATTCTGTTAAATTTTGCTATTAACTTTAATGAGAATAGTAAATTAGTTACAAACTAATATTTTTACCCTGCAATTAGTTACTAAATGATATTTTTATTCTTATAATTAGTTACAAGATAATGTTAATTATTTTAACACATGCAAGCGCGCGCGCGCATATTTGGGGAATAAAATAAAGTGACATCTTCTCAAAGTAAAAAGTTAGTAGATAGTTAATAGTCGATCAGGTGATAATTCTTAAGATCATGAGCAAATAACCTTGATTACATGATAGTTCTTGAGATTATGAGCAAATAGTTTTGATCAACTAATAGTTCTTGAGATCATAAGTAGATAACCTGACTAGGTAGTAGTTCTTGATATCATAAGCAGATAACTTTGACTAAGTGGTGGTTCATAAGACCATGAACAGAAAAGTTCGAAGAGACCAAAATTAAGAATTATAACTAAAGCTTAGTAACTATTTTGTAATGAACACATTCAATCCAATAACAGTCATGCATTAAAGACGCTACAATAATTTTAGGTGTTTATAAAGTCTTAAAAAATCCAAAGCAAAAGAGGTTGATTTTTTTTTTGATTTTTTCTTTTACATTTACTTAAGACTATTATTAATAAAAACTAAAAATTGCATATTTGATCTTTCTCGTTAACCCGATAACTAACTTGAGTTTTAAAAGGTTTACATCGAAAAAACTTTCAACGTCTCTTTTTTTTTTGTGATTTCATATATTTATGAGTGGTTACAAGGTATTCTTGACGATTAGTCAATTGATTCTTCACCGAATAAATTAAACGTTAAGTGTAATTAAAAGGGCTTTTTTTTGCTTAAATTAAATAAATTTTTTAGGAAAAAAATCTTCTTATTCATAAAATTGATTTTTGAACATAGAGAAGCATATCTCTTATGAGTTATAAAGTATTATATAAATTTAATATTTTTATCTCTTTGGCCTTATTAAAAAAGAGTCTATATTTTTCAATTTTACCCTTAATAGCTTAAAATTAGCGATAAAAATCAATGGAATGTCACTTGTTCAAATATTTTTAAAATATTTGTCACATTGTAAAATTTATTAAAACATATATTATCTAAGAGTAATTAACTCTAACTTAAAGTATGAAATTAAAGAAGTATTTACCCATCTAACTCATTCCCCCTCGCACATGGAAGTAAATCCCAACGTCGTAACAATTAACAGAAGAATCAACATGTACTTCCCAAATACCAACGCTAACGTGCGGTTTCGTATGATGTAGGCACGCGAGCGGACCAGCCGCCCGTGCTAAACTCTCAAAACATTGGCCTTAAAGGCATTTGACTCACTTGTACGATATTCGGCTTTGTCCAAATCTTTTTGAATTATCGCCAATCCATCCAACTGTCGTCAAATCCTTGGCCTTCCTTGGTCGTATATTTTAGACAACTTCTTTCCCATTTCATGTTTAAATTACCATACCGCCACTATGCAGAAATGTCTCCGACTTTTCTATTTTTATACAGTGGAACCTTGAGAAAATATTCAAGTTTTCTAACATTTAAAAATAAACTCTGTACGTAAATTATAACATTCATAAAATAAAAATTAGAATTTATTTAATAATGTGAATTGTAATTTTTTGATATAACTTATTTAATTATCATAAATATTTATTTAATTAAATAAATTTTTATTATAATTTTTATTATAATTTAATTATTTTTTTAGTATAATTTTTTAAATTAAATAATTTATTTTTTATTTATTGATAAAAACTTAAATTTTAAATTTTTAAAAATAAAATTTAAAAAAATTTTAAATATTAAAATATTTAAAATATCATTTATTTATTTAATTTTTTTATAATATTATTTTTAAAAAATTATTTATTAAAATAATTTAATAAATTTTTCATAAAAATTTTTATAAATAATTAAATAATATTTAATAATAAAAATTTTATTTAAAAATTATACTAAATAGAGCCAAAGTTATATTAAGATTGACTTATGTAGCGGCGCAAGGCCAAAACTATAATTTCATAGATCATTTTGACATCTCCCAAATCCAAAACGTGTAATATCCGAAGGAATTTTTTTACGCCTCAAAAAATCCCCCATTAAAAAGGAGGAAAAACAGTTAAATTCATTGACGTGCAATAATCTTATTGGTGCGTCCTCCTATCGGGGAAAGACGTTTCGCATCCTCCCATTTCTTGGGGCTGCGCGTGTTCTCTATCTCTCGTTCTCCTTTCTCGCTTGTCTCTGCGGTCGGTTAATTCTCCCGGGAAAATCCACCACTCCGACCGCGATTGTTCCATTTTCCTGGAAAATTTCGTCCATTCCGTCCGTTTTCTTGTTCCCTATCTATCTCAATCCAACTCATCTTCTCAAGTCTAAAGAATAGCCGATCGTTTACTTTTTTCGATCATCACCGGACTGCTTAATTAGATGACTCTACCTTCTGGTTAAATTATTTGACGTCGGTATCGATCCCAGGAGTTTTGTCAGTAACCAAACGGAGGTTTGATTTTTTAATTATTCTTTTGAATTTTTAAATAGCAGCAATATAATTCGAGATGATGCTTCTGTTCTGTTACAGTGTTTTGGAGGAGAGAGAATGGCTGGTCAAGGCGGCTCTTCAAGGAAAAGCCTGTCGATGACGAGTTCTTCGTTGACCGGGAAGAAGAAAGCTGAGAATGGAGGCTCTGATTTGCGAAAATCGTTTTCAGTTTCGCGTTCTATGTACGTTCAATTTTGTTGTACATAGTTTCTTTTATCGTTTTGTGTTCTTCATTCATTGCTCACTATTTTAGCCGCTAATTTAGGATACTCTTTTGTAGCGATGTCGCCTGTCAGTTTGTTTGCTTTATATATTTTCTTTTAAGCATGATTGTTTGGAGTATTTCGTATATAGTAGAAAGTCAAAGGTTTAGAAATATTTCATATTTTATCATTGCTTAGTCATATTCTGATGTGTTTTGCTTTCATCTTATGCTGCAAATTCAGACTTTGCTTGCTTGCTTGCCAATGAAATTCTAGCGGAAAAATGACAAAGTGTTGTTCTGATATTGTTGGGTTTAATTCATCTAAATTTCAAACATTAGACTTGATGATGATGGCATTTCTTTTGGCTTTCCAATGTCAAATCCATATGCTTGATGAGATACTTGATTAAACTTGTAAACCACTGGGGAAGGACAGTGACTCAAAAGTTCAAAGTTTGAACATACTACCTGTGCCTAGACTTGACAACATAAGTGATTAATTCGAAGACTTATTTGCGATTTCCTGCATTGGAATTATAATCTCAGTGCCTTCTTCATTCCCACTTGCTTTTGCAACAGGGGATTGGCTGGAGAACGCACTGTTAAGCGATTGCGACTGTCTAAGGCCCTTACCGTGCCTGAAAGCACAACTGTTCAGGAGGCATGTCGTCGCATGGCTGCTCGTAGAGTTGATGCTTTGTTGCTAACTGACTCCAATGCACTACTTTGCGGAATTCTTACAGACAAGGTATGATTATGAACCTCACTTGATCCTTGCGTAGTGGATTAACCCCCCCCCCCCCCCCCAAAAAAAAAAGGTGAAAAAATTTGGGAACTTCCCCCCCCCACCTGGAGTTTAATGGCTGCTGTGTGATTGATTTGTTCATTCCCCTTTGTGGATGAAGGACATAGCAACAAGAGTTATTGCACGTGAGCTTAATCTTGAAGAGACACCTGTTTCCAAGGTTATGACCAGGAATCCAACATTTGTGCTATCTGACACTCTTGCTGTGGAAGCCCTCCAAAAGATGGTGCAAGGTTGATGAAAATCTAAGAATCACATTTACTCTTATATCTAATATAGTGGTCTATATTTTCTTTTGAATTCATTCATGATCTCTTTTTTTTTCACAGGAAAATTTAGACATTTGCCCGTTGTGGAAAATGGAGAAGTTATTGCTTTACTTGATATAGCAAAGTGTTTATATGATGCTATTGCCCGTATGGAAAGGGCAGCTGAAAAAGGAAAGGCTATTGCTGCTGCCGTAGAAGGTGTTGAAAAACATTGGGGTACTTCTGTATCTGGTAGGTAGAGAATGTTTTGTTCAACAACGTAGAACACCTTCATTGTTTGTTTTGTTTTACAACCGTATCTGCTATGTAATTTGAGAGTAATCCTTATTTCATGCCATTTTTGGGCATATTCAGGTCCCAATACATTTATTGAAACTCTTCGAGAACGAATGTTCAGACCCTCTTTGTCGACAATCATTCCAGAGAAATCAAAGTAGGTAATATCTTCTTTTTAAATATCCATGGGCTGTTCTATAACTGTTTGCTTAATTGTAAAAATAAGTTGCTTATGTAACCATTTTAACATTCTTCAGGGTTGTAACAATTTCACCAACTGATACAGTTTTGATGGCAACGAAAAAGATGCTTGAACTTCGATTGAGTTCTGCTGTTGTAACAGTTGAGAACAAACCCCGGGGCATTTTAACGTCAGTATCGTTGTTCAATTCTACTTCACTTCACTTTTAAACCGAACAAAAATGCACATTGCTAGCCGATTTTTTACATTGAAATGAAAATTCAACATCTTTATTTTTATTGCAATTATTAAGTGGATTGTGACTTGTTGCCCTTTAATTGGTCAGTTCAAAGGACATCTTGATGCGGGTAATATCACAAAACCTTCCCCCCGATTCAACTCTTGTGGAGAAGGTATTTATCTCTTTTGGATGTCAGAAATGTAATATCTCAATGTTTATGGAGACATCTTGATGCTTATCCTCATTGGCCATTTTTCCTGCTGTTACCTGTCATTTTACTTATTTCAAGGGATATCTTGGTGTTTATGGAGGACATCTACTCACTAATAAAAATAAAAAGTGCTTGATTTACAAGTATTGCTTTATTTATTTGATGTACAGGTCATGACTCCGAATCCAGAATGTGCAACTATTGACACACCAATAGTGGATGCTCTGCACATCATGCATGATGGGAAATTTTTGCACCTTCCTGTAGTAGATAGAGGTGATATGCCTATTACTTGTGCAGCAAAAAGTAGTATGTAATGCACCATAATCTGATGAATATGTATGAAATTTGTAGATGGAGATGTTGTTGCTGTGGTTGACGTAATCCATATCACTCATGCTGCTGTGGCCACAGTAAGTGAAGTTTGTGCCCTTGTTGGCTGTGCAATTTTCTGTTTTAATTCACCTAATGCAATTTTTATGGGTTACAATCAGTTGTACCAGAAGCATAACATGTTCACTTTATGTCTGTAGTCAGCTCTAGATACATAACCTTTATGTAGGATCACTTACTGATCTGTAGCTTTTTATCAATTGGATTAGTCCAAGGGTGTGAGTCCTATTGAGGAAGGATCAGTCATGGTTTGGTTGTTTATAATTGGTTCAATTTAACCTCAACCCTTATTCACTATCTTTGTTTGAAATCTTGCCCCAAAAAAAAAAAATGGTATTCACTTCTTCAATGTCTTTTTATTGATTTTGAATCACATGTATGAAGTGTAAGCACCTGTTGGAATAGTTTGAAGATTACATGTCTGGATATTAAATTTATTGACATTGCATGTATCTTTTTACCTGAGAGTTTCCTTACATCTTGACTGTGAAGAATAACATGACCGAAATTTTCCTTTGTTAACTAGGCAGGGAATACTGCTGCATCAAATAATGAGGCAGCAAGCACAATGATGCAGAAGTTTTGGGACTCAGCCATGGCCTTGAGTCCTAATGATGACGAGGAAGACGACCGAAGGTTTTACACTTGATGCTTCTATGTTGATATAATTTTATTCCTTCTGACTGTCATTTACCTACTATTTGTGAAATTACAGTGAAGGATCCTTGAAATTTGCTTCTGAAGGAGCAGATACAGCAAGATATCTTTCCTATCCTTCACCTTCACCAGGGATGCCGAGTGCTTTTGCGTTCAAAGTCCAAGATAAGAAGGGCCTAATGCATAGATTTACTTGTGGTATGTTACCTTTTTTGAATTTTATAGAAGTCAAAATTATGAATATCTAGCCTAGCATATGACATGTGGTGCACATTCAAATTCATGATTTGAACCATCACATCCCCCCCCCCCCCAAAAAAAAAAAAGTCTAACCATTGGTAGCTGACTCGTGGATAATTGGGTGATGGAAATTAATAGTTTAATTGTTTATCAATTTTATATGTGTGTCTTCCAGAATTTAACTTTCATCTGGACCTGAGTATATGGACCATTATATGACATCCATGGTTGATTGCTTACTGTTAAAAGTAAAAAAAAAGATTCTTTTCTTTGTCTTTATCTTATTTATTTATCTTCCAATCTTCTAGCATTTTGGCAATTTTATTTAATTGCACCAAGCCAAAGCCTTTGTAAACCATGAATTTGGATCAAGCTTAATAATATATGGTGGTGCTTATGATACAAATACAAGAGAATCACGTTTAGCTCTATTATATCTTATGAATGAGATCTCTACACCTTTTTGAGAAAAGTTCTCAATAATGCAACCATGTTATCAACTACCTAATGAACTGACTGGGCATGACTTTTATC
The DNA here is from genome assembly GCA_030449875.1 of Aegle marmelos. Lineage (NCBI taxonomy): Eukaryota > Viridiplantae > Streptophyta > Magnoliopsida > Sapindales > Rutaceae > Aegle > Aegle marmelos. The sequence continues at coordinate 12,936,288 of JASUUL010000143.1, forward strand.
ATATTTTTCTTTTCTCAAGTCGCCACATTTTGTTGTATCCCCATCCTTGATGCATGTCATCTTACCCCTAAAAGAATAATAGCTCTTCATTTCTTGACTGGAGTGTCTGATTATGGACTCAACCATTCATAAGCATTGTTGAAGAAACTTTACAAGACACTGAATCTTTTCTCGAATTAGATGAGAATGAGGATGGGGAGGAATAAAGAGCAAGAGCTGATGCAAGAATTTCAATATGTTATCTGTAAGAAGAAATGAGTGAGTGAAGATACTGGATAAAAGTCCAAAATGTGCAGGCCCTTCTGCAGGATAGCTTGGATTACAAAGCTGCCTGGCCTTTATAATAGTGATGTTTTGTCAACAGTGGATGTAATTGGCAGTCAGTATTCTGTGGTCTGAATGAAAGTTAAATTCCGGATACCTGGACCTGAGAATTTGTCTATGTATACAGGAGCTATCTCATGGGGACATCCACATTTAGGGAGAGAAAAAAATGTAGACATCCACACCAAATAAACTGATTATAGTTGTGGATAAAGATAGGTGCATTCAGTAGGTGTAAATTCTTGTTTCTGAAATCTTTAATTTGAGTCATGTAATCCTGAATTGATTACCCTTCTTTTGATATAATAATGTGTTGATCTGGGAGTTGATTGAGATTGTCCTTTTTACTTCTGAATGCAGATACCCGTAGTTTGACGGAGTTGATAACTGCAATCCTTCAGAGGGTAGGTGATGACATTGACCGTAACAACCTGCCTATAATTCTGGTATAACTTAATTCTGTTCTTTCTTGCATTCCTAATTTGGTCTTTCTCACAATAGTATGCTTACTGTTAGCCCACACAATGTAGTATGAAGATGAAGACCATGACAAAGTTGTTCTGGCATCAGACAGCGATCTTGCTGCAGCAGTGGACCATGCAAGATCAGTAGGCTGGAAGGTGGGTGTCAATTAGTTCTTAGTGCTTAATACTCATTTTGCAACTGAAAACCTAGCATATTTTTTAGTGAATCTGAATAATGGTTTCCCTTGGAATAGGGGAGTTTGTTGTCACTATAAATTAGTCTGAGACTAAGAAAGCTTTTTGTTCAATAGCTTTTAGCATTTCAAAACCCAACTAGAATGGATAAGAATTTTTTGGAACAAGTGTTATATTTTATATAAACGAATTCTGACATGACTGATAACTTTTTCAGGGATTGAGATTGCATTTAGATTATTCAGGAACTGGTGGACGGAGAAGGGGTTCTGGTTCTGAAAGCCTGGATTATGCTCATCAAGATGCTTGGGCTGCCGCGTACAGTGCTGTTGCAGCTGGGGCTGCAGTAGTTGCTGGTTTAGGCATAATGGCATACTTGAAGAGAGCGGGTCAGTAATATTGTTGTTACACACTCACAGTTTTATAAATGATTTGTCAGGAGAAGCACAACTAAAGTTTCTCCCAAATTTGAAATGCCCAAACTGGAATAGGGTTTTTCAGGGAAGGGTGGGGCACTTTTTGGTCCTCATACATACGTTTCCACAGAACAAATAAACAAAAGAGAAAGGCCATCTTTTTGGGTTCTTGCATACATGACTGAAACTCATTTATTTCATGGATTGCATACATGATGACTATGTGGTTCTGTTCAAAATTTTTTCATCACTGAAGTTGTGATGTTCTCATCAACTTCAGAGCTGTCATGTATAATAACAAGTGTTACTTCGACAATCCGTCAGGCCAGCTGAATAGAAATTGGCATGAGTATAACATAAGCATATATGTCTGTAGATTAACAGGAACAGGGCAGGCATCTGACCAGCTATTGATGTGTTTTCTCGGAAAACAGGAGCTAGGGCTAAAGGCCCCTGCAGTTGGTTCAATTTGTAAGGCGAAGTGAAAAACAAAAATCCTGCATGAAAGTTATCAATTGAAGTTTTGTCTTATCTTGTTGAGCCAAAGATCCTTAAGGTGTCTTAACGTTGATTGTGTTGCCATGTGGTTCAAGTTTTCAAGGTTGGACATACTAATTTTGTAACACAAAGTTAAAAAAATAAAAAATAAAATCTATGGTATGACCTCTCTCTCCATCACAGCGAAGAAGAGTTGCGATTTAATTGAATTTTGTTAATCTGATCTGGTGGGTGTCGCTGGAAGGGATTTAAGAAATTATTGAATTTCTTTTCTTTTTACCTGGAAACATATTTTGGCAGTTGAGGGTTGTATCACAGCGCAATATTGATAAAATGATAACGACCTATATTATTAGGAAATTGTTATACTGGAGATTTTCCAACTCAAAGTTTCTTCTATAACCATTGGATTTCAAGTTGAAATGAGTATTGGTTCTTTTTCTTTGAACTTTAAATCCAATGATTGCAATGGATGCTCCGAGTTAGACCATATCCAACACAATTGAACCCACATTATTATTACAATTTACACCAAACAAAAAAAAAAAAAATGTGATTACCACTAGCAAAATGTTGCAATATGATCGAGGCAAACAAGTGTTGGATAAAGAGATTTTAAAATGTGCCATTATATTTTATTTTAGGAAAAATGAGGATTATCCCGGTTGATTGGAAAAATTAAGTAACTCTTCTCATATTTTAAAATAAGTTTAAAATCTTTGTAATTATAAGATTATTAACTTTCTATATCATTTTTATTATTATATCCGTAGTATTGATGTTAACTACAAATTTTAAATATTTTGAGAATATAAATAGGAAAAAAAATTAACTGACATACTGTCAAGTATGAAATAATAACTATGACAAAAATGCTAATACCCACTGGAATAAGATAGCCATAAAATTTTTCTCTCTTAAACATTTCTCTAGTGTCACCTTCTGTTATTTAATTTTTTTTTTAAAAGATGACATAATTAGTTTAAGAAGATTGATATTTACTTGTTTGGTCCGGAAACGCCCCCCCTTTTTTTTTTTTTTTTTGAAACGCTAGAAAATATCTCCATGGAAAGCAAACATAAAATTTGAAAGGGCTGTCGATTTGCTTTTCCATTTCTTAATTTTATTAATAATTTATAATATAAAAATATGAGCTTTTTTTTTAATTAAAATTGTGTTGGCTATGTTATGTTTTTGTCACTTGAATTTATGGGTTTGTTTCTTCGGTTTTATTTTTCATCTTATTGTATGTAAAAGGTTGCTAAAATGGGGTCTGATTTTGATGGTTTATTGATTTTAAACAATATATATATATTTCAAGTTTATCTATTTGTAGTAATCTTGAAATCATGATGCTAACGTCCATTGATACTGCGTTGAGATGCCTAATGCGGATGTTTTGTTAATTTTGGTGGGAATAAAGTTGATTTAGAGGTTGAGGAAAGTCGGTTATCTAAGTTTGGTTTCTAGTTTTTCTCCAATTCAATTTCAAATTGATTTATTCATTAAACGTACATAAGCCATTTTATTTGATTTGTATTCTTAAAATATATAAATTTTATAGATAACGGTAAGAGTAAAGATAAAATAGTAAAATAATATATAAAATTAACACAATTATACTATAGGGAGATTTAGACCTATATTAAAATATGAGGGGCTTTTCCTTAGTTTCTCTAAACAAAGTGGTGATTTTTCATCCCATAATTTTTGTGAACCCATCCTATTTTTAGAAAATAATTACGATAAATTCACATCATTTTTTAAGAATTAAAAAAATTAAAGAATTAATCAATTAAATCTACTTTTTACTTAGATTTTTTTTACACGATATTTGGCCACTAAGATTACCCTAATTTATGGTTTATTGACTATTTTATTGTTATAAGTCAAAAATATTAAAAAATATAAAATCTCATTATAATTTCAATAATTTATTTCTTACGTCATGTATTAGTAACATACTTTATTACTGTGATTGTTAATTTCCAATTAAACTAACATAATATTTTTGAGATGATACTTGTGAAATCTATGGGGATGTCAAATTTACATCGTTTACATGTCCAGCATAAATAATTTTTTAGGCCTCAATTAAAAATATTTGATTGTATCAATTATAAAATTAGTACCTAAAATATTGGATATAACAGCACGTCTTATTGCAGCAATTTGGTCAATTCATGTTATAAGCATGAAGTAAAATTAAATATATCTTGAATAACTTTAATATTCAAAAGTAAGTAAGATTATTAGAATGATCTTATTGGTTAAATATCCAAACTGCTTGTTGATTTATAAATTTGAAAAATAATATGAATTTGCAGTAATTATTTTTAGAAAGAGGACGTGTCTACAAATTTTGTACCACCCTTTGTGTTATTCTAAGTTTTTAAAAATTTTGTGTTATGCTTCTTTTAGTGATAAGATATTATGTCTTAAGATCTAATTTTTTTAAAAAAATTTCATTTATTAACTACTAATTAGCGACATATATATATATATATATTTTTATCAAAGTGAATGTGAAATTGTGAGAGCGCTAATATTTTATCAAAGTAAATATACAAAAATTAATAACATATAACGAACCTATTGCCATATTGCATAGACGGTGAGTTACACAAGTTATAATTTAACAAAACTATTTTTAGTGATAGGCGAAAGTGTACTTGAACAACAACATCAATCCCCACTTATGCATGAAAGTGATGGGGGGAAGCTCATCAATTCAATATGGACACACATTTATTCAATGTGGAAACAAAGTGCGATTACAATTTATTAGAGCAAACACTTCACGGGTCGCAGCACAGTACCTCAGTTGAGTGACTTTTGTTTCGTAGAGCCACATTATTGATTAGGATTATACAGAAAAGTACAGCTCAGCCCTAGTCGGCAGGCCGTCAGAGTCCATTTTTCCAATGGGTGGAGGTATTTTTTTTTTTTTTAAATACTTGAATCGCGGCTCTCCACGCTTCAACTCAATTCCCTCATTGTCGGTGACTCATGGCCCACGTGCAAATTTGTCTTTGATCGTCATATGCGCGCACACGCGCGCACACAATTCTGAATTTTATTAAAAATTTAAAAAATTATTAAATTATATAATTTAATAATATAATATTATTAAACTTTAAACTAAGTAATGTAATAATTTTTATAATTATTACATTATTAAATCACATAATTTAATGATTTTTCTTAATTTTAATAAATTTTAAATTTTAAATTATAATATTTTTATACAAACAAAATTATATATATATATAAATTATTCTTAATTACAAATATTTATATTTTTTAATTTAGATAAATTTTTAAAATTGTGTAATTTAAAATAATTAATAGTTAATTTTTAAATAAATTATAAAATCTTATAATTTTAAAAAATTAAAAATTAATTTTTTTAAATTTATTATTTTAACATATATTCGTTTAAAAAAAAAAAAAACTTGCATAAAAAGAAATCTCTTTCTCTATATATATATATATAATTATGACTTAAATATTTTCTATTTCCTAATCCCCATAAGGAATATAGCCACGACAACATGATCACATGCCGCCCTTTCCATATCTCCAAGTTGGAATCACTCAAAAGATTATTTATTCTGTGGAGCACGACACGTCCGTGCTCTAAAAAGTTAAATTAAAACATATTTGTTGGAGGAGATAAAATCTTTCGTGTCCGGAAATGTGGAATTTATCTTTAAACTCTCAAAGCTTCAAGCATCGGTCTTTCACTTGATGGAGATATTTCAATACTCGAGTTAAGCGATCTCTAATTTTATATTTTTATTTATTTTAAATTTGTATTTATCATATTAGTTGTGGTTAATGTGTACTTGATGCCAAGAAATAGTGGATAAGCTGTATTTAGTTATTTAGCTTATAATGGCGTTTAGTTTGACTCATATTCTTTAATTTTAAGTTTTATATTTAAGCTAGTGTTTAAAGTAACAACAATCTCTATGAAGGTTTGGATATCTCCTAATTAACCCATTTATCACTTTTTTTCTTTTTATTTCATGTTGTAGACAATTTATACTTGCAATATTAGTTCATAAAAATATAAAAAAAAAACTCATTTAGAAGAAGTATAATTAAGCTCTTTCAAAAAATTTATTTGTCTCCTTATCAAAAAAATTTTTTTTTTCTCTCTTTCTTTCTCATTTCTTTGCAGAGTATTTGGCATCCCTCATCACATGGGGTTGTATGGCTAAGGCAATGCAACCCCGTGTTTGGCTACAGCAAGTGGTTGCAACATGGTGCATTATAATGCTGCAATTGCTACATTAGATTCTTTATTTTTTTAATATTCAATAATATTATATTATATTTTTATTTCAATTATATTAAAAATATAACAATTAATACATAAAATCTATTATTATTTAACAATTTAATATAACTAATAATGAATACTTAAATAATATATAAAAATATAACATAATATTACAATAATTAATATATAAAATTAATTAAATCATTTAATATAAATAATAATAAATATATAAACATGAATAAGTTTGAATAATGTTAATTTAAAACTAATGGTAATCTAAATAATGATATAAATTAAACATAATATATTAAAAATTAATATAATACAACACAGTATCAAATATTATACAATAATATAATATAACACACCTACATTCAAATAATACAATACATGATAATATAATATAATGTGCCAAACTTACTCTTAATGTATTAACCCTTCATGCAGTGCCCATTCCATAAGGGAAATAACTAAATCTCCCTTTAACTATTTAATTGTTTATGATTTTACGTGGTATGATAGGATTTGTCTGTCTAAAATCTAGACACCTACAATTATCAAAGATAAATGTGTTGTTAACTATTTTAAATTTGTAAAAGATATCTTTATATAATCAAATTTAAATGTGAAAACGTCACATTATCTCGGCCGCTATTATTGACAAAAGGAATGAACTGAGTTATTAAACACTTACTAAGAACTCAAGTAATAAAGATAACATATAAGAGGACCAAAATGTCATTATCCTTCTATCCTATAGTATGAATTCATAAGGCCATCATGATTGATTGATGAGGCTAAATCATCGTTACTAATATTAAATTATATTTGCCCCATAGGTCTAGGCTAAAATTATGCAATTTTGAATAGGAATCACGGTGTCTTGTTTGTCTCCATGTCCATTCCCATTACTTTTAAAAATATAATATTTCTTCTCTGCCCTTTTAATAATAATTCATAATTAAATTCACATGGTGCTTTCTTACTCAATAAAGTGCTTCTCTTAAAACAAAAAGGGGTTCACCAGTTTCTAACTGAAGGCAGCTGCACTCCTTTCGACTTCTATATTTGTTCTTATTAAGTGTACGTATCTTTTATATAACTTATTTGATGTAATATTACAATAAAGAAAATGATCTAGTGGGTAATTTCGTGCGATCATATAATGAGTATTTGGAAACGTGACATAATTGTAAGATTATTTGTTAGTAACATTAAAGTTGCGAAGTGGTCAAACAACAGCAGATGATCATGTAATTTACAACTTATCATAACCAAATACCACTTACCATAACTAAATAATGTCACTTGATAAAACCATTACTCAGTCATAAGTAATAGCATAATTATTTTCTTCTTTTTAAATTCACACTAAAATTATTCATGAAAGCCATCTTTTCCTTTTATTGCCCTTTTCAGGGGATCCACGATTCCATTTCTTTTTCAACCATTACATTGAATAAGTTTTAATACCAACAAAAATCTCTCAATAACTTTTTTTCTTTTTCAATTGTCTCATTCATCCTTACCTTCAAAAGTCTAGATCACGGTGGAATCAGTCACATAATAAATGTGCACGTTGATTTATTTTAATCAAAATTAATTTGCAAAGACTGATAAGCGCACAGAGAGCTTTTGCCAGCTTGTAAGCATAAAGTGTCAATCAGCATTATTTTCCTTCTATTCACACGATATGATTTGAGAAATTGCCAACATTGAAGTAAAATTTTATGATGCCAGCAAAACGAAAACTGTATTTTTGCCTTAAAAATAAAATTCCATAATCCAAAAAAAAAAAATGAAAACAGCTCTCAATATTCCTCCATATTTACGCCCTTTTTTTTTCCCCCTATTTTCTTGAGTAAGCATTTCAAGAACTTAGTTAGAACATTAAATAAAGTTTAAGTTAATTTTTTAATTCCTATTTCTCCAAGATTTGAACTCGGCCCATTGCCTAATCAAATTAAATTAATTAAAAAATATTTGGCCAAGTCGGTCTAATATATTTATGTTTAGTAGGAACTTAAAAATTTACGAAAACTAACTCTAAACGGATATTGTTCCCTAAGTATTCATGCTCAATTACACATCCATAAATAAAATATAAATTTTCCGTAACTCGCAAATAAATAATGTTAGGGGCTCAACAATTAAATAGTCCAACCGATGGGGTAGTCTGATTCGTCAGCCCATCATATTACATGGTACCTCACAACATACAATCTTTTCTCAGTAAACAGAAATTTACGATTTAGGTGGACCATTTGACCACGTTGACAAATAAAATTTATGCACTAACCCATGAGATGAAAGGGGAACAGAGGTCGCTATCAAATTTTACTTTTTTTTTTTTTTTGTTATTTACTTTCGCTTTTACTTTATAAAGCAGGGCAACACGAGAATAAAGATAGTGCACAAAAATCAAAATCAATCCAAACCAGAAGCTTCTGTTTTTTCTCTGTGGTCTGTCACCAAATCTACTTCTTGCACTCGCAGTCACATGCACATTCATTCATTCATTATATACTGATGATATATTCTTTTGTTATTGCTCACGAAAATATCGAAAAAGAAACGTACGAAACTATTATGTTCAGTGCCGTATGTTCGTCGTTGCCATAGTTTGCTTAATTGAAACGGCAACCCCACACAAGCCATAGTGTACGAACAGTTAAACAAAGGCAAATAAACTCACCCATTTGTCCAAAATCCAATCTTTTTCACTAGCTAGGCAAGAAGAAGCAGCCATGAAAGGTTTCAAAGCGAAGCCACCATTTTCATTTTCAGCCATTTTGTTGCTGGTTATAGTTATCGCAGTTTCATGTGCTTTTTTGGCACAAGCACAACACCAGCAGTCACCCATTAAGACAATAGTGGTTTTGGTGATGGAGAACAGATCTTTTGATCACATGCTTGGGTGGATGAAGAAAGCCATCAACCCAAGAATCAATGGAGTCACTGGAGATGAATGCAACTCTGTTTCAACGAAGGCTCTGAAGTCGCAGACCATTTGCTTCACTGATGATGCTGAGTTTGTGGATCCGGATCCGGGTCATTCTTTTGAGGCTGTGGAGCAACAGGTATTTGGCTCTGGCGTTATCCCTTCAATGTCTGGTTTTGTTGAACAGGCATTGTCAATGTCTCCTAATCTGTCTGAAACTGTCATGAAAGGCTTTAGTCCCGAGGCTGTCCCTGTCTATGCTGCACTTGTCAGAGAATTTGCTGTATTTGATAGATGGTTCTCTTCAATTCCTGGTCCCACACAACCGAATAGGCTTTTTGTTTACTCTGCTACTTCTCATGGCTCAACAAGCCATGTCAAGAAGCTTCTTGCTCGAGGTTACCCTCAAAAGACCATTTTTGATTCATTGCATGAGAATGGTATTGACTTTGGTATTTACTTTCAAACCATACCCTCCACTTTGTTTTATAGGAATTTAAGGAAATTGAAGTACATATTTAAGTTTCATCAGTATGATTTGAAGTTTAAGAGGGATGCTAGGAAAGGGAATTTGCCTAGCTTGACTGTAATCGAGCCGCGTTATTTCGATCTAAAAGGATTTCCTGCTAATGATGATCATCCATCTCATGATGTTGCTGATGGGCAAAAGCTTGTTAAGGAGGTTTATGAGACATTGAGAGCTAGTCCTCAATGGAATGAGACTCTTTTGGTCATTACTTATGATGAGCATGGCGGATTTTATGATCATGTTGAGACTCCATATGTTAATGTTCCTAATCCAGATGGGAACACTGGCCCTGCTCCTTCTTTCTTCAAGTTTGATAGGCTTGGTGTTCGCGTGCCGACAATTATGGTGTCTCCTTGGATCAAGAAAGGGACTGGTAAACTTAATTTTTCCTTACTTTGTATATCTTATCTTTTTCTGTCTAATGTTTGGGGTTTAGTAGCAGAATTGTTTTGTAAATCACACTGCTGTAGTTGATGCTGATTTCTGAAGGTTAATTAATGTCGCAATTAATTTCATTTTGTCAAATGGCCTAGACTTTTCATATTATCTAGGATAAGGTCTTGTTGATTTTCTCTGTCAATCTTCTTTATATGGATCTGCATGCCAAACATACTGTACTGTATATTGTTTAAGGTCAATTGATTTTGACAGGCTGGTTTAAGTCTTGTATGAAATTACAGGTGGAGGGATTTCGTAATCTGGCTAGTGTATAAATGTCTTTTAGGCGCATACTATTGAAAATTGTCCACAAAGAAACTAAAATAGATGTGTTTATCTATTTTCAATTTCATTATCTATTGTATTGATATGTATTTGTTCGTTCTCTGCAATATTACAGTGATGAGTGGCCCAAAAGGGCCTACTCCAAATTCCGAATTTGAGCACTCTTCAATCCCTGCAACTATAAAGAAAATGTTCAATCTTTCTTCGAACTTCTTGACTCACAGAGATGCTTGGGCTGGCACATTTGAGGACGTTGTTGGGGAATTGACTTCTCCCAGAACAGATTGTCCGGGTATGCTATTGGTTGTCACCAATTTAAGATTTGCTGATCATACACTACTTGGAATATTGACCATCTTTGCTGACTAAAAATAAAAATGAAAATTCAATTATAAGTTTTGACAATTTTCAAGATTGATGGATACGTGGCAAAAATTTAGTGTTTTTTTCTTGTGTCTACTGCAGAGACCTTGCCGGATGTGGCACCTTTGAGGAAGACAGAAGCGAAAGAAGATGGAGGAATATCAGAGTTTCAGGGTGAGGTAGTTCAATTAGCAGCTGTTCTCAATGGCGACCACTTCCTGAGCAGCTTCCCAGATGAGATGGGCAAGAAGATGACAGTAAAAGAAGCTCATGAGTATGCGAGGGGAGCTGTCTCACGGTTTATTAGAGCAAGCAAAGAGGCAGTCAAGTTGGGAGCAGATGAATCTGCCATTGTGGATATGAGGTCATCACTCACAACTAGATCCTCAATTCACAATTAGTTAAAATCCTATACAATTGTTGCTCTCTTTTAGCTTAGAAAGTCTCTATTCTTAAGTCAGATTCATCAAATGAAATGCAATTAAACCAAGGGGAAGCACAACTCTGCTAGAGCTGTTTGGTTGCGTCTGGTTTTTGCATTCTGAAAATGCCAAACAGATGCAACCAGAACTGCTCTCTTGAGGTTTCTTCTCTTTAGAATGCTTGGTTGGTTCATTTACTTGTTTAAAAGCAGGTTATCGTAAGGTATTGGTGTAAGAAGAAGGTTTCAAGTTTGTAAGAAGGGTCAATTTATGTAAATTTGTTAAGCAGGATATTTTAAGGTCCTGATGTGAGAAGAAGGTTTCAAGTTTGTGAGAGTCAATTTATGTAAATTTGTCGTGCTTGAGCTTGCAACCTAAATGGAAACTTTTGTGCTTTTAAATCTACAAGTGCAAAACAACACAGTTGCAGCGAAAAATGCTTTTACTCAAACGTCGACAGCAGGGTTCGAACCTGCGCGGGCGAAGCCCAACAGATTTCAAGTCTGTCTCCTTAACCACTCGGACATATCGACGTAAGGCGCTCTTCGGACTCAAAGGTTGAATATAATTTACGATCAACTTTTCCTTCCGAATCCAATTCACAACGACATTATACTCTTTACGGACATTCGAATCATATCTAAATTCGGAAAATTGTCATCAGATTTAAACGTAGCTGCCAATTCTGAGAATTTATGCAAATAGAGATGAATAATGGACATCCCCTACCTAATCCAAACTCAATGGAAAATCACCATCTATATTTGGTGAAGCATCATATTTTAATACTTTATATTGCATTTATTATATCAATTAATTAACATTACTCATGATTAGTGTCCTGCAACACCAGAAATTGATCACAAGATCAAGCGTGCATAATTTTAGAAATATAGTGGTATTGCGAGCTGTCTTGTTGGAATGCAAAGGGAGTTTCATATTATTGCCCGGTAACAACTAATTTTCTGCGACTGAAAACAAGCATATCACCAATTGCCTATGCATTGAGAGCTAAAAGCAGATTTATTAATATGGCAATAGAACTTCCCAGAATTTAAGCAAAAATTGAAACCTGCTGGTTGACAAGTTGCGAGTCAGGAAGGAATATGTGTTTACAGCATCAAATAAAAGAAGACAGGGCAATGGCTACACTAGAAGAGGTGACTTATTAGGATGAGTGAATCCCAAAAGCTGTGTACATTCAACTTATCAAAAGGCTTTAGAAGGCACTTGCAATAACAAGAAGCATCTGTTGGCCGATGCCTGAAACCAAATGTCATTTAGATAATGTAGAGATCCGAGAACAAGGAGACAAATGTTTCAAAGAATCTCTCAAATGTACAATAATTTGATCCAAATTTAGGGCAAACGTTGGGTAGTTCAAATAACAAAGCCTCAAGCTCCCCAAATTGAAACCCATCCAGGTTGACGATTATGCTATGGATTGGAGACTGAGCTAAAATCTAAAACAAAGAGCAACTCCAGACAAGCCACTTTCCTTTTTCTAAGTTACAGAAATAGATATTTATCACAAAAAAAAAAGGTTACAGAAGTAGATAACTGTTAGAACGAAAGGGTGAGCCCCGTAACAAGCAACAGTGGTACATTTAACAAAGGCTTAATTCCCAGCAGCCTACAACTAAAATTTCACATTACAATTTGTAAAGGGCAACTAACACAATCACGCATCAATCATATGAGTTCAAGATGCTCATTACTAAAATTTGTTTCAACACTTTATCAGGATATATGAAATCCTTCACTGGCTCTATTTTCCCATTATTGCAAAGAAACACAATTGTGTGCACTGAGAAACCCGAACACCCACTTTCATTAAAGAATATCCGTGATGAATAAACAACCACGTGTCAGATGAAAAGCAGTGTCAAGATGAGAATCTCGGGCAGTTAGCTAGACTAAGTCGAGACTTAACCACAATTGTACAGCACAAAAGATTTTGCTGACATTTCAGACAGAACAAGGACTTTGCCATGTAGATATGTCGGTGATAAGATCCTGCAGCTGATCTATGAGTCGCTTGAGATACTTGTTCTTATTTGCAAGCTCCTATAGGAATGTTTAAAAAAAAAATAATAATAATAATAATAAAAACCAACAATTCAGTAATTCTCATTCTCCTAAAGAAAAAACTGCAATTACTCAATATACCCCAGAAATAGAAACTTAAAAAAATTACAAGATTCATTGGAATTAACTCAAAGCTACTGAAAATTACCTTCCTCAGAAGAGAGGCTCGCTCTTCTAGCTTATCGATTTCAACTTCATTTGACCCAGACACTGAATCCACTGGGGAGGAAACCATTTCAAATGATTTTGCCTATTTTAAGGTGCAAAATCCACCACCAATAAACACATGAGTTGACACTGAACAACGGATTTGGAATCAGCGTTGAGCTGAGCTTTTGTACATTGCCATAGATGCAAGAAGGGCAGAAAGTTATATAAAGCCATGATCATAACTGGGTTCAAATTCACAAACGACTTGCTCAACAATGACGCTAATTCATTTACAGTCAATACCATATTTATGATAATGTAATCCAAAGTTTAATTAAAAATATCTAACTTTCAACGTCAAAAAATAAAAATTTAAAAGGCTGTAAGTTATGAAATTAGGGTTTTGGAGAAAACAGACCTTATGAGAATTAGGAATGGCAGTGAGCACAGCACGGAGAGCAGCGACAGAGGTTTTGTAGCGATGGCGAGCCTCGTCAAGGGCGCCATTGCCGCTGCCACCACCAGTATCCAGGTGATGGTTGTTGGCATCGGAAGTCGAGTCGGCATGAATGACGCCGTTTGAGGTGGAGGTTGTGGTGGTGGACCACAAGGTAGGGTTGCAGAGCTCGTCGTTCATAGAGGAGAGGATCTGAAAAGCTGCTTCAATCGTTTCTTCTAGATGCTTCTGTCCTTCTTTCGCCAGCTCTTGTGTCGTTTTGGTCGTTGTTGCCGCGTTCGAAACCCCGCTGGCTTCTTCCATGTTCTGCCCCTTCTGCTTCCTGGTTCTATTTCTTTTTGCCTGGAGTGATGGGGGAGACCTTTTGAAATCAAATTCAACAACCAAAAAAATTAAAATAAAAATATTAAAACGTCGACAGCAGGGTTCGAACCTGCGCGGGCGAAGCCCAACAGATTTCAAGTCTGTCTCCTTAACCACTCGGACATATCGACGTACGCATTGCTAAAATACCGGATTAAAAAAGTGAAGAAGACTTTAGCACAGGTGTTTGGGGCAAACGGTTAAGCCGTGCGTTGTGAAAGCATGCCCAGTTATTTCTATAATGAGATCGGTTTGTAATCGTTTCTGTATTTACAAAGGAGTGAAGGAATCTTCACAAATAAAATATCTCCTCCTTTGTTCTACTTTCTAGATAAACCATAATCTACAAGGAGCGATATTAAAGATTTATAGATCATTTACTTTTGCTGGAGTCGATAAATAAATAATTTTTTAATACAGATGTTCCCATTTTATAAATTGTGAACGTTCACCTATGAAAAAGAAAAAAAATTAATCATTAAATAACAATAAAAAGCATGTGATCTTAAACATCTGTTATTGATAAAAATTGAATGAGTTGTACTCTCCCTATGAACTAATGCCTTAAGTCTTAATTAAAAAAATTGCGACTAAATCTCTTAAATTAGTACCATTTAAGATTTAATCCATTTTCAATAGGTGAAAAGCAAGTTTAATGAGCACTTGTTTAAACGGCATTTAATTTTTACTGATTAACTAAAGATTTTTATTTAGGGATGGCAGGAGGGCAAGGTCAATGATTTAATATGATTTTAATAAGTGAAAATCAAGTCAATGGACACTTGTTCAACAGATATTTACTTGTACTAACCGATCTTTGTAACTTTCTTCTTCACCATATTTGATTAAAATATTAAATTCGTTTAATTTAAGATCCTCGATTTTTAAAGCACACCTCCTCTTATCAAATCTCTCTAATCGAGATCAAATTCCACTTCTACAACCTTTTATAACTGAAATATCATTTACCCAGCATTGCCACCAACAATTATCAGAACACCTTCAAAATCTTTTGGTAGATGGAGTATATAGAATAGAAGGGGGGTTTCCCCTTTTACATACATAGAATGTGAGGTTGGGGAGTTCGTTCTTAATTATTTTCAATCCTTTTTGCTCCCGAGAACAAAGGGACACCAAGTATTTGTTGCCTGTTCCAACACAACGTTAGAAGGATCTTGTACTTAGTACATGAAATTTGGATTGAAATGTGAAGTAATTTGATGACATTAAAACACTAGCACCACGTGTTAATTTTCTTTTCTAGTTGCTTCAAAATTCAACTACACGCAATTAGAGATAATAAAATCTAGATCCGGATCTAGATATAGGTTTAGATCCAAATTCAGATTAAATATTTGGCATTCGGATTTGCAAAAAAATGCGATTCCGAATACGGATAAGATTCACATGGATTGTAAATTTAATTTAAAATTTAATAATTTACCTAATAATATCAAATAAAATTTAATTATAATTTAACAATAAACAATTTAACATCAATTCAACATTAATAATATACAACACCACCATAATTTACAAATGATAATTTCACAGTATACATTAAACAAAAAAAATCTAAGGTAAACTACTTCATGACAAAGTTCTCTAATTATTATTATTATTATTATTATTAGTTTTTAACATCTTTTTCACAATCAATGAAGATTATAGAGTTAATTACAATTATAAATATTAAATAAATAATTTAATTTATATATTTTTCAGTTAAAATTTATTTAAATAAATAATTTACTTAAAAAATAATACGAATTCGCACATCCAGTTTTCTAGATATATTTGCATCTGGATCTAAATTTGTACGATTGTTAACTTTTAAGATCAGGATCCATAAATTTTAACATGTGGATCTAATTTTTTTTTAATCCAAAATTTCCAGATCTTTGTGAATCTAGATTATCCGGATCTTTGTGAATTTAGAGTTTATTGTCAACCCTACATGAGATAAAGCAAGTACTTAGAACTCTTGACACAGTTCTTACGACCTTTAAAACCAAATTTCAAATTATTATATCATTATAGACTTTCTTTTCAAGTTGGATTTTAGGCCAGTGTTCCAAATTCAGCTTAACTAGACCAAATAATATTAAAATAACAAATTTAAATTAAAAAAAAAAACACTAAATGCTTAATTAATAAACCGCCGAAATTTGTCATATGGCATAATGGATGAAAAGGGTTGGCAAAAAAATATGGGTAGATTCTTTTACATGAGTACTTGTATAAGGACTTAAGAAAAAGAAAAAAAAGAAGGGCTAAGCCTGTCCTTCTATTTTTTTTAAAAAATAAATAAAAATAATAAAATTAAATTTAAAAATAAATAAAATAAAATAACTAAATGCTTAATACTAGGGATGGGCATTGTATCCTACCCGAACCAACCCAAAACATTTTGGATACGGTTTCGTTTGGATAGTAAAGGATACCAGATTGAGTAAAACCTATGCAACCCAATCGGGTTGTGATCGGTTCGGGTAAAATCCTGTCCGATATGCAAACCTGATCGGGTTGCCAAAAGAAAAAAAAAAAGGCAACACACACGCATAGAACAACGGCACACACACACTCATCACAGTCATCAGCACACACACGCTCATCACAGTGATCAGTAATTCAACACACACACACACTCATCAATCATCAGCAGTTCAACACACACAGTTATCACTCATCAGCCACTAAACAAACACATTCACAAAAATCAGCCACCCACACACTCAACCCTCTCTCTACTGCTGCCTTGCAGTGATCTGCTGCTGCCGTTGCTGTGATATGCTCCTGCCTTCTGCTGTAATCTACTGTTGCCTTGCGGTTGCCGTGATCTGCTGCTGTCTTCTGTTACTGTGTTCTGCTGCTTCCTTCTTTTTTTTACTGCTTCCTTCTTCTTTCTACTGCTGCTGTACTCTTCCAGCCATCAAGCTGCTGTTGGCCTGCTGCCGAGCTCCTCCTGTGTTGATTTACTGCAGCTGCTGTGCTATTCTTGTGCCGATCTGTTGCTGCCGTAACCAGTGGCCACCGATATCCTCTGCCTTGACCCTATCTGTCATTCTGGATTTTGATGTGCCTCACTCATTGCCTTGAGGCCTTGAAAGCAAATTCCACCCTTTTCATAATTTGGCTTTTGAAGCCTCACCCTCAGTCCTCACGGAGTCACGGTATAATATCGGTATAATATTATAATGTATATACTATATAACTAAATAATTAATTAGTAATTACCTATATAATATGGAAAATCCTACCATACAGCTCTCACGTACCATACGTCTCTTACATTAATAGTATATGAGACTCACTCATATACTGTTTATATAAAAGACGTATAATACATAAGACTACATGATAGATCCTTTCATATAATATATATGAAATAATATAATATAATTTTTAGTTATTATTTAATCAATTAACATATAGATTTAAGTATTTGATTATTATTATAAATAACAAATTGTAATTATATATTTTTAGATGTTAGTAATAAAATTAAGAAAATTAATGTATTTATGATTTTTTATGAATAGCTATTTATTAATTACTAATAATTAAAATTTTTTTTGTTAATTATTAATAATTAAAATAATGTTAATTGATAATTATTAATGATAATTAACAATTGATTTTTTTAATAGATTAGGACATTAGGTAGATTAAATATTAAAATTAAATATTATGTTACATGCATTTTATAATTATAAATTTATAATGCGATTGTTGGGTAGTGACTTGATTTCAATCTTAAAAATATAACTAATTCAATTAATATTTTGTTGTATATTAATTATTTATTAAATCGTTAAGTACAAGTAATTTGGGCTTGAAATTATGGGGTTTATAACAATAATTCAACATGAATTTTCAATAATAATTTCTATTATTATGGTCTATGGAAAATGAATAATTGGATATAATAAATAAATTAATTAATCATTAATTTTTTACTTTTTCTTTATGGCGTTTGAACAATTTTGAATTTTAATATATACTATTATACACTTATACACTTAATTATATAAAAATATTATGATAGAAATGTTGAATTAAAAAAATATCATACAATTAAATTAATAAATTTTTGAAATCAATGTATTAATTAGATTATGTTAAATTGTTAACAATATTCTATGTTTTGATTTTAAATTAATGGCTATTAACTATTAATTTATTATTTTGTATATTTAGACACTTGGACACTCAAGGTCAAATTCAATGAGTGATGATGTAAAACAAAATGTTCAAATAGAAGGAACTCAAAGAGGAAAGGAAAAGGCAAAGCGGAAAAGACCTCTAATAAAGAAAAAATCGGTGATGTGGAATCATTTCACTTTGTTCGAGGATGATCCAAATAAATGCAAGTGCAACTATTGTGGTAGACAATATCAATGTCACCTAAAGAATGATAGGATTACAAATATGCAAAAGCATATAAAGAAATGTGAAAGATACAAGGCATTTAAGGAACAACAAGGTGGTAGTCAACAAAATTTTATAAGTAAGGGTGATGAAGAAAATGTAAGTAATTTAGTTTTGGCTAAAGGATGAAGTCAAGATACGTGTAGAAGGGCTATAACTAAAATGATTATTATGAATCAGTTGCCATTAAATTTTGTTGATAATAAAGAGTTTAGACATTTCTGCAGCGTAGTTATTCCACAGTTTATTATGCCATCTCAAAGAACTATTAGCAAAGATGTTATGGAGTTATTTTTGGAGGAAAAGGAATGTTGAAGAGTTTGATTTGCAACAACAAGCAACAGGTGTCTCTTACAACTGATCTATGGACTTCCATTCAAAACATGAGTTGTATGGTGATTATAGCTCATTTTATTGATAGTGATCGGTGTTTAAATAAGAGGATTATTAATTTTAGTGTGATCGAAGATCATAAAGGGAAGTCGATTGGCAAAAAGATTATAGTTTATTTACAAGAGCGGGGGATAAAGAAGTTATTTGCAATAATTACTGATAATGCCACTACGAATGATATTGCCATTGATTATATCACTATGCAGTTGCTAGGTTGGAAAAATGATAATGCACTTGTGTTGGCAGGACAATATATGCATGTGCATTGTTATGCACATATCTTGAATTTGATTGTTGTTTCAAGGTTGAGTGAGTTACATACTAGTGTTGTGGCTATTCGAAATGCGTGAAGTACGTAAGATCTTCCACCACGAGGTTGTGGACTTTCAAATAATGTATTAAGTAGGGGAATGGTCTAAAGGGGATTGTTGTTTTGGATTGTCCCACCAGGTAGAATTTCACTAACTTAATGTTGATGACTGTGCTGAAACATGAAGCAACATTTGATAGAATGATAAAAGTGGATAAACCTTGTGAGTCATACTTTGCTGAGAAAGAAAATAATGTTAAAAGGGTAGGCCCGCCTGGACTTAACGACTAGGAAAGTACTGAAAGAATTGTGAAGTTTTTAAATGTATTTTATGATGCCACATTGTTGTTTTCTACCTCTTTGAGTGTGACTTTTAATCTTTTTTATGATACTATTAGCTTAATTGAGAGTTCATCAACTGCATTATAAGAAAGTACAAATACTTGGATGGCATGCATGACTTATAGTATGAGAGAAAAATTTGATAAGTATTGGGAGTCCACGGGGAAGATAAATAAAATATTGATTGTTGCCTCTATTCTTGATCCACGAGCAAAAATAAATTTTGCTAAACATATTTTTGAGATAATTTTTTGCAATGATAGTTTAGCAGTTGAAGAAATGACCAAAGCAGTGAAGGACTTCTTAAATAAGCTTTATGATGTATATAGTATATTCTCCTTTAGTTTTACACTATTGGTATGTAGCGAGGGTGGTCTTTGTGGTAGCTATGGAGGTATAAGTTCTTCTCAGTGTACTACAACTGAGATTAGTTTGGTGGATGTCTCTGGTGGTGAAGGTGATGATATTTTTCGATTTGCTTGCCCTTTTCTTGGATACACTAAAAAGGTTTCTGTTCAAAATAAGGGCAAAAGAATGACGTCTGAGGTGGAAAGGTATTTAAAGGACCCAGTTGAAGATCTTAGCAATCTTAAACTTAATGTTTTGCTTTGATGGAAGGTGAATGGATCGAAGTATCCAATTTTGGAGAAAATTGCAAGGGATGTCCTTGTTGTTCCTGTTTCCACAGTGGCATTTGAATCTACCTTTAGCACTGGACGTCATATTATTAATGAGTATAGGAGTTCTTTGACCCCAGCTATGATTGAGGCATTTATATGTACTGAAAATTGGCTGCAATCTAAATTTTTTGCCAATCCCACCTACAACCTTTAGGAAGATATTAAGGAGTAAATTTTTTATATGGAGTTACAAGAAATTTATTGTATATTATATACATAATATATTTAAAATATATTATAAATTTACAAATAACATTTATATGTACTTGAGTTACTAATTATGATTTTTTCTTTTGCATTTTGAAGAGTTTGTAAGATCGCAAGCTTTAACAATGGGAACGATGAGTGCCGACATTAGTGTTATGGATATTTGAAAGGTTGCTTTAATATATATTATTATTTATAATTTAATATTATATTATTAGGCTGTAATTTAAACTATAATAATAGTTGTTATATTTCTAAATTTTTAAGTCTAATTATAAATTTATAAGCTGTAACATTGTAAATTTATAATTGTTTTAGTTAGACAAGTTAAAGTTCATAGAATACTATTGTTTAGATTATTATTAACTTGATTTAGTGAATGGTGATGAATGCTATAAAATAAACATTATTGACTTAATTTTTTTAATATATATATAATCAAGCGTGTGTGTGTATTGAAGAATTTGCTAAACATATTATATTTATTTATAATTATAAATTTATAATGATATATTAGAAATTAGAAATATTGTAACATCTTTTTAGCTCATTTAAATATATAAATTGGATTTATTTATTTATGCTTGTGTTTATACTTGTATTTGATGTACAAAGATATAAATTTGATTTAGTTGCTCAAATTTTTATATAAATTAAGTTTATTCATTTGGCAATGTGGTTTAAAGAAATTAGTTATTGTATATTTCTTGAATTCTTCTTTAGAAAATCAATACTTCAACTTGGAGTACACGAATTTGAAGTTAGTAGTGCTTGTCTGGAGTGGTAGAGCAATCAAGATAGCTTATTTAGCATTTATGTTTGAACTTTATATTTCTGTTTCGAAACAATATAATTATGTTTAAATTTTGTGACTTTATGTTTCAAATTTTTAAATATTAGTATTTAGAAATTGCGTTTTGAATGGATACTAATAGACTATTAATTTTAAACTTTGTAAGTTCATATTAATTTTAACTTTTATTGAGTTTGAACTTTGTTGGTTGAGCTTAAGTAAATAATCATATCCTCCAAGTTCAAGGCAATAGGAAAATATAAATTGCAACATACTATTCTAACATTTTAATTTAATTCATTTAATTTTATAGCACTTTTCTCTTTTTTTTTTGGGTTGAAAATTAATAAGGACTACAATTAAGAAAAATATTTTAAAACTAATCTAAAAACAAAAAAAAAGAAAAAAAGCTTAAAATTGTATTGACCTCAATTGACCCAATTTTATATGAATTGACTTGATTTTACCTGAATTTGACCCAATTAAACCTGATTAGACCTGATTCTACCCGAATATAACTCGAATCTTGGACCCGATCTGAACCGACCCGAATATGTTTTGGTCAGTTCAGATCGGGTCCAAGATTCGGGTTATATTCAAGTAGATTTTAATATAACCCAAAAATACCCAAAACCCGATTCGGTTGATTCGAACCCGATTTTGCTCACCCCTACTTAATACATAAATCGTAATGACTTAAAGAACTTAAAATTATAATAATAAACTCTCTCTCAAATATTCGGGTCGGTCCGGATCGGGTCTAAGATTCGGGTAAATTTTAATATAACGCAAAATACCCGAAACCCAATCGGGTTGGCCCAAACCCGATTTTGCCCACCCCTACTTAATACATAAATCGTAATGACTTAAAGAACTTAAAATTATAATAATAAACTCTCTCTCAAATATTCGGGTCGGTTCGGATCGGGTCCAAGATTTAAGTTATATTCGGGTATATTTTAATAAAACTCAAAATACTTAAAACCCGATCGGGTTGACCCGAACCCCATTTTGCCCACCCCTACTTAATACATAAATCAGTAATGACTTAAAGAACTTAAAATTATAATAATAAACTCTTACTCAAACCTTAATTAATGAAAAGAGTATTTAAATAGGAGAATCTATTATTAAAAAAAATTAAATATTTAAGTTTTTATTTACTTTATTTTCTTTATTTATTATTTTATTTAAAATAATTTTTTAATTTATTATTGATTATTATTTCATTACAAGTTTATAATTAGTTAAAAAAATAATTAAAAAATATGCAAAAGTTCAAGTCTAGTCGAGCCCCACTGGGGCTAGTAATAGGCCCAATACATATATTTCTCTTGATATGGGCTTGCCTAAGTCTATAGTTTGTTATCCCTATGGTTGAGTGACTATCCTTTGGTTTCAAGAAATATATAGTGCATGACGTATTATCAATCACAATTCTAATAAAAATATTTTGATGAAAAATTGATATGTATAGATAAGATCTATCATAAAACTTTGAAAGCATAATTAATATCTATCACCATAGAATGACATATGTAAATAAAAATATAATTAAAATTTATAATATTTTTTATATAATTAAATGTTTAATTTTTAGAAAGGCAGAAATTAGAATTTATTTTGAAACTATTATTCTGGGTTAAAATTTATTTGTAAGGAATTGAAATTAATTTTACATTAATTTTAGTTAGAATTAAAATTTATTTATTTAGAAAGTTTGGTGAGTACTAATATATGTGTGTGTATGCAATCATTCTTAAGTACAGGGTATCCTCATTTTTCTTTTTTAATAGGAATATACTGTTAAGCTGTTTGACTTAAGAATTAATTTTTAATGTATTATAAAACAATGTGGTTTAATAATATTAAAAATGAACTCTATTAAGCTGCATGACTTCAAAGTGTATTTTTATGGAAAAAAAGAGGGTGCCTCTATATATATGTGTGTGTGTGTGTAAAAAAAACAACTAAAATTGTGCTAAATAAAATGACATAAACATGAATAAATTACCATTTATAATTCATAATTGATAAAAAAGCATTTCTCATAACATATCTTACAATGCATGTATAGCACAAACTAATTAGAAATAAAATTACTTGTTTTTAGAATAAATAAAAAACTAAAATATAAAAGAAGAAATAAGGATTCTAAGGTAAAATCAACATGATACTTTATCTATCTACATGAACAAAATACATTAGGAGTCAAAGAAGTAATTTTGTTGCTAGCAAGTGAGTCAATACCATACCAAGACAATGAAGCTTTTCTTTTGAAAAAGATGAGAATAGAGTTTGAGTGGGTTAAGTGATGAATGAAGCTTGAATTGTTTGTTGATATTGTGAGTATTGAGAGGGAGAGAAAGCAAAGAGATAGAAGTGACTAAAGAGAAAGAGTGGAAGAAAAAGAGAGGAAATGAAAAAGTGATAAAAGAGAAAGTAACAGAAAGAGAGGAAATAAGCATTTACGTAGTGTTCGAGAGGAGAAGATCTCCCTTTCTCTTCTTTTGTCTTAGTTACTTATATCTTAATTTTTTATTTTATCCTTTAATTCATGACATATATTATCATGCTAAAGAAGTGATCTCAAATTGTGAAAAAAAGTGTTCCTAATCTAAAATGATATTTTTGTACTTAAATTTGAAATTTTGGCTAAGCAAACGAAGAAGGGTGAACTGGATTTTAAAAAATTATACAAACAAAAACACAATAAAATTGAAATAAATGCTTTAAGAAATTTAATAATAGTAAATTCAACAATGTATAAATTTAAAAGGATAATGGAGAAGAAAATAAACACAAGAATTTTATATGATTCGACAAAACTCGACTACGTTCATTCTTTCAAGCAAATCAAACTTGAGAATTCTACTATTTTAATCTTTCAAGGCTTTAAGATTTTATAATTAACTCCTAAAGTGTCAATAAACCTTTACAAATAATGATGTACATACATGTCTCTTTCTCCTAAGTGTTTCTCACAGTTATGCTCACTCAATTTTGATATATAAATAAACATTACCAATATTACTCTTTATAAGAGTATATAAACAAATGATAGCTTAATAATGATTCAATGTATGTAGATAAGTAAGATGAAAACTCAAGATCAATTGCATGAACAAGTTTTAGCTTAATTGAAATAAAAAAAGTTGTAAAATTTAATTTTGATTTGAGTTTACATATTTTAAATAAGAAACTAACTGTTTTTGACTTTCTGGAAACTTGCTAGATCGCTGCTAAAAAGAGGTGGCTAGCCGCTATACTGACGTAATAAGTTACAATTGCAAAATGAAATTTGAAATTTTGCCCAAGCAGTTTGCATCTAGATTCAGCTAGCTAGCCACTATGTTTCTGAACCTCAGGCGGTTAGCTGTTACTAATTAAGCAATTACCGTTGTTGTTTCAAAATTTATAGTTTTGTCTTAAAATTTTGTAAATTATACTATAGCTGAAAATATTTTAATATTTTTATAAATAGGTTCATTTCTAGATTTAAAAATAAAACGTATAAGTTTCAACATTTTCAAAACTTTTTAATTTAGTCCATAAAACTTGAAATATAACTATTTTTGTAAAATCAATATTCTTATAAATATAAAACCCTTATATTTATGAAAGATGATAATTTATTTTAAAAAGTAATCTTGAGCTTTTAAAATGTTAAATCATGCATAAATTAAATTATATTAGCTTTACAAAATTATAATAATAGAATTCACTTTGAGCAAGTACTCTTAATATTCGTCCTTGATTATGCCATTATCCATTCACTATCTTGAGTTTGATCTCACTTGAATAAATTTTGACTTTTAACAAATAGTAAGATAGTGAAATATAAATTTATCATTTTACCCTTGATATATGTTTGTTAACGTCAAAATCAAAGTTCGTATAGCCATTCAGGCCAAGGAAATTTTACTTGGAATATTTAAAATTAAATAAATCAATCAATAAAATATT
Source organism: Aegle marmelos (assembly GCA_030449875.1). NCBI lineage: Eukaryota > Viridiplantae > Streptophyta > Magnoliopsida > Sapindales > Rutaceae > Aegle > Aegle marmelos. The sequence goes on from JASUUL010000143.1 coordinate 12,961,631, forward strand.
ATGACATCATTGTAATTCATAATAGATATTTGTATTGTTTTGTTCACGACATTAGGTATGTAAAAAGACGATAATATTTTACAATGGTATTTTTATAATTTAAGTTATCATGGACTACTTAAAAATCAATGAGTCAAAAACTTAAAATGACATCATTTTAAACTATGACATATATCTATCATCTTGTGCAAAAAGACATACTGCATTGAGCTTTAAAAAATTTAAGCACTCAACCATGACATATATCCACCATTCATTTATATCAATTGTCTATAGGTTATAAATATCTCGTGAATAAGTGACATATGTTGTGTATCACAAAAATTTCATTATAGCATGATAGATTTATGAAAAATTGGTATCTATAAAAAAAAAATTAAATACTTAAGCAGTGCGTGATGAAATATGAGAAAAGTTGCTTCCAAACCACTTAACATTTATTGATTTTCATGCATTTCAACATATAATTAATAGGGGATCGAAAAGTATAGCTTTTAATCCTCAAATATGGACGCGTATCATCAAGAGATTATGTCACTGTCAAGTTGATTAGGAAAAAAGGATAATCTTATGAAAAAAAAGATCAAAATTAAAGAAAATTCTTGCAAATAACATTCAAGATCCCACTGCCTTTATCTTGTTTTCACTCTCTATGTTTTCTAATATGTTTTATGTATTTTACATTTTTTTACATCTATCACACACCTTTATATTAAATATAATATGTGCATTTATATAGAAGCTAACAAGAGTGATTAAAGTCAACCAAAATGCTTTATTACCCTTAGAATCCAATTAAACATACAATAGTTATATGAAAGTTTTATCTAAAAGAAGCTTTTAAATCTTCTTTATTGAAATTCTAACTAGACAACCCAAAGGGGGGTGAATTGAGTTTTAAAAAAATACGGAAATAAATCACTCAATCAATGCAAACAAGTTCGAAATAACTGAATAAATAAATAAACAATGATAAATAAATTAAGAGATTGGGAAGAGAAAGCAAACATAATGATTTTTACGTGGTTCGGTTATCCCCGCCTACGTCCACGCCTCCAAGCACACCAGGCTTGAGGATTCCACTATACAAGCCTCCAAGGCTTCAACAACTTACAATTGACTTCTCAGGTGTCAATGGACCTTTACCACAAGAGATTATTTCCAATCTCTTAACCCAAATGTATCCTTACACTTGCAGTCGCTCAAGACAAAGGAATACAAATTGATTTATCTCTCACACAATTTTTCAAGGTTACAAATTAATGCACAATGTGTGAATGAATGGAGTACAAATCTGTTTAAAGCTTTCTGTAGATGGTAAACTCGTATATAAGCTCAACAGTTGTGTTGTTGTCAGTCCTTGATTTGAATTGGATGAACATATTTATAGTCGGAGCTGAAAACTAGCCATTATTCTTCCATCTAGCAGAAAACAATTTGCTATTAGTCGTTAACGGTAAGTTGTTTTCTTTGGTCAATGTTACCATTGGCATGATTTCAAATAATCGATTGACCATTAAGAATTGCCTTTTCGCCGTTAATATCCAGAAACCTGCACAATAAAAACAATTGATCCGTTTTCTCTAAACGATTGAAGGTTGACAAAGAATGTCAATTCTGGAACTTATCGGTTAGCCGTTATCTATTAACGGTTTGCCGTTAAAGTCCAGTATCCTCATAATACAAAACTCTATAATCGGTTTCTTTTAACAGTAAAAGATTTGAAAAGTTGAAGATATCGGCTAGCCGTTATCTATTAATGGTTCGCTGAGTACTTCCAATATCTCACAAAACACAAACCTTGAACCATTTCCTTTAAACAGTAATGGATTAACAAAAGTATGATAATATCGGTTAGCCGTTATATATTAACAGTTTGCCGGTTACTTCCAGTAGCTCACAAAATACTTATCGGTTATGGCTTAAACTGTTAACTTTTTACCGAGCTAAGTCTTTTCACTAACGGTTAGCCGTTTATACTCAGAACTTTATTTTACTTACAAATTATTCTAGTTTCTCTAAGGAATGTTAAACACATACCTAGTTTTGACTCTTAAGAGAATATTTGAATTTATGTGAGTCATAAACACATTTATCAACTTAAATTCATTGTTTGTTATCATCAAAATCAATTAATAAAACATGTATATGTTAACATTTATGTTGAGCCAATCTAGCCTAGAATCGGTGCCAATTCCAACAACATCCTATTTTCAAGGTCTAGTTGATGTATAGTTGCATGCATTAGTTTTAAGATGGCAAAATGAGCTTAGTTTGATAAAGACGATCACTGTAGTAGCTAACTTAAGATTCATAGAATTCAATAGAATGTCACATGATTATGAATTTTACAGTCATATTTGCTATTAATTATTTTGTAAGTTCATTTTGTTTAAGTGCCAAAAAATGTGGACAGTCCATTTTGGTACGTAATTTACTTGGTTAATTGTTTAATGAGACATTGATGCATAAATTCAATCAAATTTATTCACCTACATTTTATAATTTAATGATAATTTAACCATTTGATGCATAGATTCTTATTAATATTTACTTTATTAGCGTTAGCTAATGTTTTCACTAAGCTTTCATTAGGATCTAATTCAAACCACTTGAGTAGTTCTCATTAGATCCTGCTTAAAATTGATTCAAATAAATAAATTTATATTTGAGGGGAGCTTGTGGTAAGTTTAAATTTAACTATGTTTTTCTTATGTTTAGGGCAAGTAGTTTAGTTGAGATACATTAGATGATAAACTAAAGTAATATATATAGTAAGTTAAGGTGGTCGTATGAGGAAAAATAGAGAGAGCTTAGTGGAGTCCTGTATGGGTTAATATAGGGGACTAATATGTGCTTAGGAGTAGTTCAGGTGTAATTAGAGGATAGCTCAAGTAGTCTTACAAAATACTTAGTGTACTAGGAAAACTCTAGGGGTGTTCGCGGATCGAATTTTATAGATTTAACATCAATGCATATCCGATCCATGATTTAACGGATTATAATTTTTTAATTCGATCCAATCCACGGATTGATTAAATTCAATTCAAATTCGATCCATACATCTGTGGATCGGATGCAGATTTGACTCAATCCATATCCGATTCATACATCTGCGGATCGGATGCGGATTTAACTTAATCCATATCCAATCCACCATTTTACACATTAGTTTGCAAGTTAAAAATTTTTACGTTCTCTCCAATCCATGAACTAATGAAATAAAAAAAAATCTAATATAAAAATAATTTTATTGTCAATTAAATTCAAAATTGAACAAATTTTAAATAATTAATTATTTAAATAAAGCTAAAATAATGAATTCATAATTTCAAAATATAATACACCGAGATAAATTATTGAATTGCTTAGATAAAGTTACAATAATACATTCAAATTTTTAAAATACAACACACCAAGATTAATGGTTTAAATAAAGCTATAATAATATATTAATATAACACCAAAATTAATTGTTTAAATAAAGCTACAATAATACATTAATATAATACTGTTCAAATTGACAATAATACATTCAAAGTCTCAAAATAAAATACACCAAAAAGAAAAGTATTCACCTCCAATTTGTGTTTCGTACTTTAACCTAAACAAAATAAATATAATTGATATAAATAACAAATAAAGATTTTTATTTAATAAAAAAATTAAAAAAATATTTATCCTTACTATTACATCAAATGCTATTAAGTTTCATCAAATATGCTCTTATCAGCTCCTAAAATCTCTGTACATGTAAGATAGAAAAAATGTCAATTTTTAAAATAGAATAACAATATAAAGTCAAATAATAAGTAATAAATAAAATTAAAATTAAATTGTTATATTTTACCTGTCTCAACTTGTTCAATTTCTTCTATTGCTTCATTAAGATTTATCGGACTTGAACGTAAATAATTTTGTGTACAAATTAGTGCCTCCACTATCCTTGTAGATAGTGAGCATCGATGTGGATCAAGAATGCGACCACCAATGCTAAATGCTGACTCAGATGCCACAGTGGAAACAGGCATGGCCAAAATATCTCGAGCAATGTAAGACAAAATAGGATATTTGGAAGAATTAATTTTCCACCAATTCAATATATCAAAACTGTCATTTTCAAGATTATCACATGATTCTATTAAGTAAAGATCCACTTCTGTTTTGCACTCTTCAAAAGTATTGTTTTTTAAAATCCTCATATAACCTGAATCAAATACTTGCCTAGCATCCACCTCAATATCAATCTCCAACTCTTTTTCATCATTCACATCATCTATTACCTCCACGTCATCACAATAAAGCAATTTGTCTTCATCATACAAATTACTTAAATTATTTCTCACTTTGACAATAAACTCATTAGCTTTAAATTCACCAAATAATACCACAAAATAATATCTCAAAAAACACTCTTTATGCCGAGGATTAAGCAATACAAAAACAAACAAATAAGGGTTGACTGATTCATAATTTTCTCAATACTTATCATACTTCTTTTTCATATTTTCAGCCATCATTTTCAAAAATCAATCCTTACTATCCTTCCAAGCTTGCAATTGTGTATGAATCAAACATAATTGGCTTAAAAAAGCATTAGATGTCACATATAAAGAACCAGAAAGTGTCAAAGTGGCATCATAAAAAACCTTCAAAAATTTAATGAAGTAGCGAGCATATTCCCAATCAATTGAAGATGGACACATTTTTGGGTTGCTCAAGCAAAACTCACGAATGTATTGTGCATCATGAAGCTCTAACCGTTCAAATACTTTTTGATATTTTTCTGCAGCCTCTAACATGAAATAAGTGGAATTCCATCTAGTGACAACATCTAGACACAACAACTTATTTGAAGAAATTTTCTCTCGCTCAGCATATACCTTAAACTTTTGTGTCCTAGAAGGTGAGGATCTAACAAATCTTACAACATTACGAATTTTAGCAATTGACTCATGATACTCTTTTAACCCCTCCGCAACGATAAGATTTAATATATGTGCACTACACCTTAAATGCATATTTTGACCCCCCAAGACTGAACAATTCCAATTATTTACAACTTTTGACAAATATGAAATAGCAACATCATTAGAAGAAGTATTATCAACTGTTACAGTAAAAACTCTCTCAATGCCCCACTCTAATAGACATGTCTCAATTTGCCTACCAATTGTTTCACCTTTGTGATCAGCAACTTGACAAAAATTCAATATTTTCTTTTGCAATCTCCAATTATCATCAATAAAATGAGCTGTAAGACACATATAGCAAATATTTTGAGCTGAAGTCCAAGAGTCCGTAGTGAGACAAACTCGTTGATGATTATGCACAAAAAAATCAGTCAACTCCTTTTTTGTTTTTTTGTAAAGTTGCAAAATAGCACGAGCCACAGTAATGCGAGATGGCACTTTAAATCTATTTTCAAAAACTCCCAACATTTTCCTAAACCCTTCACCCTCGACAACTTTAAATAGCATCTCATCCTTTATAATAAACCTTGTAATTGCCTCTCTACAAGCCTCAACACTATACGTAGTTGACACAAGGTTACATGGCTCTCCAATTTTCACTGGTTTATAAGACAAGGTTTTTTATTTTTTATCCACTCGGGTTCGGCCATGATATTTTAAACATCTCTCTCTTATATGAGTTAATAGATTAGATGTTCCTCTATTAAACCCACATTTATATTCTTTTCCACAATATCGACATTTTGATCTTGGATGCAGTGGATCAGAACTTAATTGTATAAAATGCTCCCAAGCTTCTGAAGTAGTTGATCTATTAGGCATACCTTCAATATTACTAGAAGATTTGGGACTTAGTGGAACATGATCTGCAACTCTGTGTTTCCCTTTATTAAGTGGAGAACTTATCTGTACCACAAATATGAAAAATCATTAAAATTAATTATGAAAAATAACAAAAACAAATTAAGTGTTATCTACACCACAAATATGAAATATCATTAAAATTAATTGTGAAAAATAATAAGAAAAAATTAATTATTTTGTGCGTTGAACTGTATTTACATTACAGTATATTGCATTAAGCTGTAATATAAACATGAAAAATGGCATGGACTCATTAATATTTTAAAGAATAAAATTTACCCTTCCATGCAATTTCTTTTATCCATTATTTTGATCATACTTCTTGTGATAATAAAAACTAACTTGATAAAAACTTGATAAAAATTATATCATAATATAAATAAACCAACTTGGGTTTACGGAATTCGTGCTTGGGTTGCATGCACGTGAGGTTTCTAATTTTCTATATGGAATAACATTTAAAAGCGTGGACTTCTACCTTGGATCCAATTAAAGTGTGTTCGGCTTATTCCAAATTTTCAATTGCTCTTAAAGTGTGTGCAACCTTCACGTGAAATGCAGGCTTCTAGAAACCGATCCTAGCTTTTTGACTGGGCAAGCAGCTTCTGTTTTGAGGGAACAACCTAGAAGATGGACAAAGGCAGTAAGTCACAGGGGTCAAGCAAACCAAAAAGCTTAATCTATTGCTCTTCAGTCTTATTTGAGGGTGTTATCCCTGCCAGTGAGCCAAATCTAACTTCTCATACTGAGATCCAGTCCACTTCTGCAGGCAAGATTTCACACATAAAGCTCGCGACTTTCTTTATCTTGCTTGCCTTTAGTCCTTCTAGCTCTTTTTAGTTGAGGTCTCGAAGATAGCAACACAATCTTTCAACTTAGAAGCACTAGTTATGGGTTAATGGCAGCAACCCGTAGCTGGAATCAAGCAACTTCCGGCTTGACCAATCAGCCTCCACACTCGACAGTATTGAGTCAGAAAGGGGAGATCTAGAGAAAAGTCCAGCAACACTTATAAATCGTACAATATGGAGGAGTGAATAAGACTTCCTCGGCCGATTCCAAGTCGTGTGAATAGGAGATAAATTAGGGATTTTTGTTTAGGTGATGGAGTGACAGTGTGTGACTGTGTGACGGTGGAAAAGTTAAAGATTTTTGTTGATTTTTGTTTGGCAATTGGTACTTGGCTAGACAGTAGACACTTAAGCCCTTTGACTTGGCTTTTTCTTACTTTGATTTTAGCTTAAAATTGTCATTTTGTTTTACAATTTTTACAAGTTATATTTGTATATTTGATTAATAATTATTTTTATTTTATATTATTATTGGGTAATGGTTAAAATATATTATGGAGTTTATATAATTATGTAATGCCATACTTTTATTATTTTTAATTAAATTTATAATATTTTTAATGAATATATATATATATATATATTTCTACGGATTTACGGATTTTTGCGGATTTACAGAAGTAAATCCATATCCAATCCACTGACTGCGGATTTTTAAATTTTTAATCTAATCCAATCCACTAATCCACGGATCAGATTTTTACGGATCAGACGGATTAAACGGATCGGATTGGATTCTGAACACCCCTAAAAAACTCAAGTAAACCATAAGTGAAACACAATCTTGACCTCAAATTGAAAATATAGCAAAACAAACATAAATATAAAGAACACACATTGCTTACATTGTTCACATTTTGAGTTATGTTCATGGAAGCAAATTATCACTAATCCGCTATATAAATGAAAGCTTACATAAAATTTTATATTATCGAAAACGAATAATTACACAAGCTAGATACTTCTATAGAAATGTTTGGAGTTGATACGAATGAAAATGGTGAATACAGATGTAAAAATGTTAATATAATAGAGAAGATGATTTAACAAAATAGAAAGGTGGATTATGATTTAAAAGATAGAAAAAGAGAGAGAGGGAGTAAGAGAGGATTGAGAAGAGAGTCCCCTCATATGGATTGAATAAGATATTTATATAAGGAGAGGCTAGTGATAAAGAGAGTGTATAAAAGGTAGGATTAAATGTCATTCTTAGGTTAAAAGAAAGAATATTTTAGAGCTATTTATCATATTTAGCAAAAAGAATGAGAATATTCCTAGTGTATTAAGTTTACCTTTCTTATAAAATATCTTAATGTGTCTAACCTTAACATTTGATTTTCTACTCCCATCCAATGTAGTAAATTTCTCTTAAGGACATATTTATATTGCTCTAAGTATTGTACACATTTTGTTATTGTAATTGTCCATATATCATTCATTTATTAGTAAAAAAATATCCTTCCAAAATTCACTTTCAAATAGCTAATCTCAATCTTAATTGGTGAGTAATGTGGAGCATAAATTCTCAAGGATCTCATAATCTTTCATTAAAATTTGACAAAATGTACAAACACTAACATTTACCCAAAAAACAATGCCTAAAAGGATTGTATAAAAGAAATATTTCAACTTTCAAGTAAAGCAAATGAAATTTCCAACTAGTGGGGAATGGTTAAAAAAGAAATTGCCACCGGTTTTTAAATGGTTATAAATAAAACAATATCATTTTTAGTTTCATTTTAGCTCTATAAAGGAGTAATATTAGACATTCAAAATTATATTTTAAAATTTCATCTTTGATATGGTGTTAATAAGATGATTTAATATAATAAATTTTCTAAAAATTTTGAAAATATATTAACCATTGGATGAATGATACATTACATGCCACATGCATCAATTGAGATTGTAAATTCTTGAGATATAATTTGACATGTATAAGTTATATTAAATATAAGTTACATTTATCTCTAGTATATGCATCCTTTTCAAGATGAATCTGGTAAAATTTTAGACAGTTTATTGAGGAACTAAAATGATCCATCACTATTTGTGGTAGCTGAGAACGAAAATTCTATCTTTTTTTAGTAGTACAGGAGACGAGAGTCATCGGATTTAATGTGGGAAAAGCGGCAGTTGTTCGTTTCCCAGTCTGTTGGCAAGTATTATAAAAAAACCCAAAAAAAAAAAAAAAAAAACGGTGCGTGTCACCTCTTCATCCCGGGGTGAAGAGTGAGGGGAGCCGAGACACAAGCATAACTATCAACTAACAAACAGGAAAGGTGAAGTGATAACAAATTTTAACAAAAATGGTTTTGATTGGTCACCTTTTCCCACCACATGATTTCTCACTCATAAAATCCTCAGCAATCTTCACCAAAACCTCATCACTTTGCCGTGGCCACCACCATGACCCTGCAGCATCCACTTCACAGGCTCTTTACAAAAAGCCCATAATTTTATCCCATTTGCTTTCCGTGGCTCTCACTGTAACATTCAACTCTCCACTGCCTTGTTCAGCCATTTCTGCCGTCAGCTCTCAGTCTCCGTTGCTTTCTCCTACCACCCCATTTTCTCAGTCCAAGAGCTTGCAATTAGGACTACAACAGGATGGGTATGTTTTCCATTGTGCCCCAAGTTGCCATGTAACATCAACATTACACAACATGCCCATTATATTTATATTTTAACTGTTTTCGTTTCTGCTTGTAGGAAAATTAGGCCTTGCCCTTCAACAAATCCGGGGTGTGTGTCCACTAACCCCAAATCGGCATCATTTGCATTCCCTCTGAGGATTCCTGAAAATTCCACCGAGAATGCAATTCAGGTTTGAGTGACACAGGACTATATTTGTGAATTAGGATCCTCTTATCATTAGAGCTGTCGTGAGCTTTGGTCATATGTCAAGTGTCTATTAGCGATAGTGAATGGTTGGGATTTAACTAGATGAACTAAGATCATGGGAGAATGTAATCCGTTTATAGATAGCTTGGTTTTCTTTTGCTGCAGAAATTGCAGGAAGCTATCCTGAAAACACAGAAAAATGTCAAGATTGGTATTGTAGAAGATACCCCATTTGGTAATTTGACTCAATTTAACTATTACATATTGTTAAACACACATTTTATTGGACATTAAACTAGCATATTTGACAAATCCAGGCCAGTATTTACAAGCTGAGGCTGATGGAGGGTTTGGCCGGGATGTGCTAGAGTTTTTGGTGAAAGGGGATGTGGTTGCTTATAGGTCAATGGCTAAGAAAGTAACTTATGTATATCCCTTCACAACAGCTTTAGGGGACTCGAAGGGACAGGAAGAAAGAATGAAGCAAATTGTGGATGAGTTAGGCTGGTATGCTCCAAGTTTTGATTCAATGGAATAGACTTACATCTTTACTACTATGATATCAGTAGCTTAAGTACATTTTGCTTATCTGTATCTAGCCCTCTGGTATTATAGTTGATGCCATTAAAATTTACAGTCTAATGCCCACGAACATGACAGGGGAGAAATGTAATAACTACATATGTGTGAATTCATTTTAATTCGATTTTGTTATTGCTCTCATTGCCTTGACTATTTCTGGAGCAAACTTCACTAGCTAGTCTATTGCTTTGTCTTATTTGCCTCTGTGTGGAAGAATACAAATATTGCTAACATGTTAATTTCGACAGCCTGTTTAACTAGAGGACTTTTGAAGTTAATCGAAGTGCCTAAATTAGTAATCAACTTGTTAGTATTGATATGTCTAAACATAAGAAACATTGTATTGGATGGATTTTTTTTTCCCTCATAATCTACATAAAGGCCCTTTGTCGGCCATGTTATAGAAGAAATGAGGTCTTAGCAACCGTAAAGAAATGGAAAAAGAATGAAAAGATGTGATAAAGCATAGCAATCATCTGGATTGCATAGTTGTTATGGCACACTCTTGGCAGAATCTATTAGGGCACATAAAACCCTAGGATTCTTGTTAGAGCACTAAGAGGGAATATATATGGAGATGGCTACAATGGGGATATGTTTTAGCATGCAGTAAATAATCAGAATCATGAATCTTGTGCTACCTTTTCCAAGAGTTCTGATATTTATGTATATTTTCCTTTGGCCTTGCGAGTTGTAAGATGAACATTGTTCTCATTGAATTATTTCGTACTGATATGAATGATGAAAGTGGAAGGAAAGCACAGATCTTTTGGCTTTTGGTATTTCCTTGGAGTTATTGCGGGGTGAATCATGAGCAAGTTGTATGTCGCTGAACGATAGTGGAATCATGTTATACATTCTATTTGTGTTTAATTACTAGAGTGTATTTTTTGATTTCAGCTTCATTTCAGTGTGGTTCTGGTCATTGCACTGAACTAAAACTCTTGCTAGTGAATTCATGTTATAGTCAGTAAAATTTTTGGCCTTTTCAGTATGGAATGCTCAAGAAGCTACTTTGGTTGATTAGAAATAAGGTTTCCCCATGTAATTCGAATATATATCTTGTTCTTTGCTGAGAGCCATAGTCTTTTCATTTGTAGTGATTCCTTTTGTCATAGATAACATTTGGAAATCATAGGAAAAATTAATAGCAGAGATAACTCTCATCACAAGGAACTTCATTGGTGTTTTTAGGATCTTACAAAATCCATGGTCAAGATGGCTCATATTAGAGGAAGAGAAAGAAGAAAATCAACAACGCTCGCGAAGAAATTGTAGTAACATTCATCTGTGTCTTGGTAGAATGTTGTAAAACTGGAAGTGACCATGACAATTGGAAGGTTGTTACAAGGCAAATATGGGTAATGAGATATATTGATGATTGACCATTGATCATGAATACTACCAAGTTTGTAATAAAGTAAAAAAATGTTGTTTACAGATAATTTGACTTAATATTTTCAAAAGAAAAATGTTAGAAAAATATTAGAACTCTTATGTTTAAGTTTCAACTGATGTGAAAATTTATTTATTTAAGTTAAATTAGTTCTTGTCATAGAAAAAATTTTACAATTTTTGAATATTAAAAGGAGGTTATATCATGAATGAACCTTAAAATTTTTACAAATTAGTGCCCCATTTCTGCAAAGATTAAGGTGGTGGTAGCTGTGGTCTGCGGATGTAATCCATAACATTGAATTTGACAATTGTTGGGGCCTCGATACTATTGTATCATATCAAGGCCCCAATCATTAATATTTTGTAATTTAAATAAAAAAATATAGATGATAAGTTATATGAAATATAACTTAAATAAATCTTTGTATGTGTATATAAGTATTAATTATAAATAAAAATCGTTGCCTGTGGTCCTGTTTGACAAGAAGTTTTCAATCATAATTCATAAATGATGCCTGGGACTCTTGGGCTGTTATCAATGCATTCGTTATCTCTTATCAGCGTCACAAATTACAAAGTCGGTGGATGGGGGCGAGCTTATCTCTCATCACCACAAATTGAAAAGGGTAAGACAAAGCACCGAGGTTGATTCAATTAACATTTTGTAACCATTTGCATTATTAATGAATATACTTTCAGAAGATTCTTGTAATAATGTTATAACTATTGATTTAGAAATTTAACTTATATCCTGACTGATATACGATTGGTTAAGTGATAGATAATTATTAAGTGTTATTAGTTTAGCACAATACATTTATTGATAAATTCAACATTCAAAGTTCATTTGTTTATTTATTATAATTTCTTTTTTTTTTTTTTAACATAACTTTAGATGGGACATACAAATACTATAAATACAACTCAATGTGTCAGAATCTGTCTCGACATACAGCTCCACTCGGTATGCCAGTTAAAGAAGTTACTGGTGACAAACTCTCAATTTAAATTCGTATTGTTTTATTTATATTTATAAATCTTAATTTTCCAATATTATTACGCTATTAACGAAGCAAAAAATTCAATATCATCTAAGAAGGAAGAAAATGACAACGCAATGTATGCTGCTTGTCCACTCAATCAAAATTTTCAGATGGATTCACTGTCACATACCTTTCCGATTCCACAACCCACCCTTCTTTCAATTCAGTTATAATGACCGTTGGCCCGCGTTCTAGTTTTACCGCGCTTTGATAGCGACAGTTTTTGGCTTTTCCTTGTGTTCAATTAAAAAAAGGCAAAAAAAGAAGTCAATCATCAAACCATATTTTACATTTGTAACATTAACACGACGGGTGCTTCATATTCAATCATTATCATTTGTTAGTCAAGAATTAATTAAGAGATCCTTTTAGCTTTAGAGTTTTGATTGTACAAGCATGGTGCGTTTACCTGAGAGGCTCAAGTCCTTTGTGAACAGCAGATGGCTGGTTTTTGTTTGTTCAATGTGGATTCAGTCTTGTGCTGGCATTGGCTACTTGTTCGGAAGCATATCACCTGTGATCAAAACCCATATGGGTTACAACCAGAGACAGGTTTCTCTTTTGGGTGTGGCCAAGGATTTGGGCGACAGTATTGGCTTTGTTCCTGGTACTTTGGTTGAAATTTTGCCTGTTTGGTCTATTAATCTTATTGGTGTGCTACAGAATTTTGTTGGGTATGGCTTGGTTTGGCTTATTGTCACTAACAGATTGCCTTCTTTGCCCCTTTGGGTGGTAAGTGCTTGCCTTGCCTTGTCTCCACTTTTAAAACCTATTTGTCTTTCTTTGTGTCATGTCATGCAAGTTTCAGTATCATGCATCGAGAGAAGATTGAGAATTCTGATATTTTTCATTTGGTTTCAGAGAGAAATTTGATTTTTCTTAATAGTTGAGATTTTTTTTTTAATTTCTTTGGGTGATAAACATATTTTATTGATAGCTAGTGGCAGAAGCTTATTGATAAACATATTTTATTAATGAACCATCACTGTAATTTCTTTGAGTGGTTATTCCTAATCCCTAATTCAGATCAATGAGTAGACCAATTAATTATTGAAGAAGAAGCATATGAATTGTCCATGCCATTATATCATTGTCTAATTTCTTTGATTTGTGTTAGCTACTGAAATGTCATTTCAGTACCTAGAGCTTGTGAATATTTGGTGGGATGGCCAAATGCTCGAATACTTGTATGAGGAGGAGCTTTGCAGTTTTTGTCAACAATTTCATGTTGGATTATGATTTTTTTTCTTTTAATTAAATTTAATTTATTATTTTGCTTTTTTGCAGCTTTGCATCGCTATATTTGTTGGAACAAATGGCGAGACATACTTCAACACAGCGGCTCTGGTTTCATGCGTGCAGAACTTCCCCAAAAGTAGGGGTCCTGTTGTGGGGATACTGAAAGGATTTGCTGGGTTGAGTGGTGCTATTTTGACTCAAATTTATATCATGACCAATGCTCCTAATGAAGCATCACTGATTTTCTTAGTCGCAGTTGGACCTTCAATTGTTGTAATGGCTTTTATGTTCATTGTTAGACCTATAGGAGGACATAGACAAGTGAGGCCATCTGATAATTCAAGCTTCTTATTCACATACACTGTTTGCCTTGTTCTGGCAGCTTATATGTTGGCTGTTCTGCTGCTTGAGGATCTTATAGTTGTAAATCAAAATGTGCTTACAGTTTTAGCAGTAGTTTTGATCATTATCATTTTGCTTCCAATAACAATTCCTATTATATTGGTTTTCTTCGCGGAACCACCACCTCCAGTAGAGGAGACTCTTCTTACCGAGACAAATAAAGGAGAAGCAAGTAAATCTAAGTATGGAGACGAAGTCATTCTAAGTGAGGTTGAAGATGAGAAGCCGCCAGGAGTAGACTTGCTTCCAGCATTGGAAAGACGAAAACGAATTGCTCATTTGCAAGCTAAACTGTTCCAAGCAGCTGCGGAAGGGGCAGTGAGGGTCAAGCGAAGGAAAGGTCCACGTAGAGGGGAGGATTTCACTTTACTTCAGGCTCTGATGAAGGCCGACTTTTTGCTTCTGTTCTTCTCCCTTGTACTGGCTTCAGGATCTGGTTTGACTGTTATTGACAATCTGGGACAGATTTGTCAATCTCTTGGATATGCTGATACAAGTATATATGTATCCATGATCAGCATTTGGAACTTTCTTGGCCGCGTTGGAGGTGGCTACTTTTCAGAGGCCATTGTAAGGTGCAACCTGTTTTCTTTTATAGCAATGAATAATTTTTGGTGATGTTATTTCAGCTACCAAGGAACTTTGACCTGATCTTAGTTTGAATTTTTTTTTTTTCCTCCCTTGAAATTCAGAAAATTTGCTTACCCAAGGCCAGTAGCCATGGCTATAGCTCAGGTTGTAATGGCTTTTGCTCTGCTCTACTATGCCATTGGATGGCCTGGTGAAATATATGTCACAACAGTGCTGGTAGGACTCAGTTATGGTGCCCACTGGGCAATTGTGCCAGCCGCAGCTTCAGAGCTATTTGGGTTGAAGAGTTTTGGCGCCTTGTATAATTTTCTGACGCTGGCAAGTCCTGCTGGTTCTCTGATATTCTCTGGTGTCATTGCCAGTGGTATATACGACTACTATGCAGAGAAACAAGCCGGCCTTTTCTGGCAATATACTGGCAATATGCTTCCAGTTTCCTTTCAGTATCAGGAAACTCCCACTTGTGTGGGTTCCATATGCTACTCTATCACTTGTGGGATAATGGCAGGACTTTGCATTATAGCAATGGTGATGAGCTTGATTGTCGTTCATAGGACTAAGACTGTTTATGCTCAACTCTACGGGAGTTTTAACAGAAGCAACGGATGATTGTCTTACATAGATATGCAGGTGCAAAGAGTTTTATTGAAGGTATCTTGGGCTGCGAGCATTTTTGCTCATAATCCTTCTGAACCAACAGTCAAAGGCAGTTCTTGATTACATTGCATATTTAATGAAACAGGCCGTGTAAGGACGTCTGCTTCAAATTTGGATTGAAGTTATTTCTTGTCTAGAGTGTTTAATTCTATTCATTTGACCAGTCATGATTACTCGCAGACCGGCAGATCTTTTTTGTCTGTAGCAGAATCATGCTTCCTTTGTTTAGTTCACAATGTGTACCATTATCGCATTTAATTGACATTTATCCTTCTGGTTTATATTTCCTTTCTAGAACTTATTTCGATGCACAAATTAGAAAAATTGACAATGATTCAGAAAAGGGCAATAGAACAGTGGTGTGCTTAAGATCTGCCAGTGCTTGGCGTTGAGCCTGCAGGTTCGTTTAAAATGCTCTTGCCGAAACTCATTGTAACAGTTTGACAGAATGAATAAAGCAAATCTCTCTGATTGCAACTACTGATACTAGAGCAAGTTGAGTCTCATTCCCATGGAAATGTAGGAACCTGGACGGTCTCCTAAACTTGTTATGTGTTTTACAGATTTGACATTTTGTATCTAAAGCTGGACACATATGGTAATGAGATCCATTTGCTGATACCGCTGCTTAGGAATAGAATTGGTAAGCAAAATCCTGAGGATCCAAAACCATATGGGAAGTTTTTTATTGTGTGGATTTAAGCTCTGCCCAGTAAAATATTTAAGCAAGTCCAATTATACATGGTGTACATGTATGGTAAATGGAAGAGCTGAGGCATGCATTCAAAGCAATATTCTCCATTTGACAAATAATTGTAGATTCATTGTTGGACAAAAGGAAGAAGTTGGTATCATCTTTAATATGCTTACTATGCTGCCCTTTTTTGTCACAATTTGCTATGTCAATGTATTTACTGTCCCTCCCATTTATGGAAAAATTGAAATATTCTGACAAAAATCCATGTTAAAGTCCTTTTTATTTTTATTTTTTTGTTTTATTTTTTGAGAAAACTATGTCTGTACCAGCTGTCATATTCAATGATTTATGTAAAATTTAACGTTTTGAATATAAATAAACAAAGAAATGTACAAGATGAAAAAGCATTAGACGTTGGTACATTGGAAATAACCAAAAATTAAATTTTTCCATATTTATACAACCTGCCAATTTTTAAATTTCCAAGAACTAGAGTTAAAAGTTAACCACAAGGTTTGTGTTTTCTCATATAAGCAAAATTGTTGTGTAAAATAAATATATGTATATACAAATATTTACATATTTATGTATTTATAAAATACCTACATTGCCATTTATATCTAATCGATATTATAAATATACCCACAAATTCATTTTCTATTGTGTGATACCTGGGTTTTTAATATTCTTTTTTTTTTAATTTTTGGAGTTTTATTTGGTTCTGGGTGGTAAAAAAATAAAAATAAAAAAAAAGAGAAAAAAAAAACGAAAAATCAAAATTCAAGTAGGAATTCATATCGATGGCGTCTCTTTCGAATCAATTCACTGAAATGGGTAACTTAAACTGTCTCTTATCCTTTTTTCCTTTTATTATTACTTATCGTTACATATATATTATGGCCACTTTATTCGATTGTTAGCTGTTGTTAGACACTTTTAGGGTTTTGATCAAAATTATTGAAAGACCATATGTAATTCTTGTGCCTTGTTTCATATCACATTGCATTTTAAGAATGCTGGGTTGTATTAAAAATATATAAATGTTTCTTATTTTTGAAAAATTCAAGTTAATATGAAAAATGGATATTTGCTCCTTTCTTGTTTTCTATTTGTTTTCTTCAATTTTGAATGGAGGCTATAGTTTAGATATGTATTAGATTGTTCTTTTTTTTTTCTTTTTTTTCTAGTGTATGGTGACTCTGATCAAAGTTTGAATGATCAAAGAGAATTATGTATGTTTATTTGCTGAGAAATAAAGGAGAAAGTGAAGAAATCTTGGAATGTGTTTGCCAGTCATATGCCTTAACAACATTTAATTAGATTCTGAGAAATTTCATGCTGTTGCTTATGTTTTCTTACTAAACAAACCAGCTATTGGGATGTTTGTTTTATAACCTATCTTAGATTGGTTTCATGATGTTGTTGTTGGTCATGGATGAACAATGCTGATGGAGTTTTTATTGTGTTGTTTAATAGTTTTATGTTGTCAAGTCTGTTATGCTTATTTTGAAAGTTCGTTACTAGAGTTTGTTGAATTTCAAAAATATTTTCCCGCGTCTTTTTCATTTTATTATTTAGAGGTTCTTGGATTTAAGAGATGTTACAAAATATTGATTGATGGATCTCAAGAAGCATTTAATACTGCTTCTTTGTTCATTGTTGTTATTAGGGAAATTTATGGACACCAGTAGCTGTTTATGAATAATCATGACCTTAATATTCGGGATAATTTTTGTATCTTCATATGTTATCAAGTCTGTTATGCTTATTTTGGAAGTTTGATACTCCGAGTTCATTGAATTTTATTACTGTTTTCCTGCTTTTTTTTCCTCCCAAAATTTCATCATTTGGTATCTTCTTAGATTGCGAGATGTTACAAATGATTGAATTGATGGATCTCAAGGAGCATTTAATAGTGCTTCTTTGATGGTAGTATTTAATAAAAGAAATTATGGACGTTGACTGTTGTTTATGAATAATCATGACCGTAATATTCGCAATAAATTTTGCATCTTCATTCCTTCTTTGCTAGAGATATTTACTTATATGCATTTATTGTTTCGGTATATTAGGGCTTGAATAGTTGATGCAGCTTCTTAATTATGAGTGCGAGAATATTGGGTTACAGATTTGGATTTAATCTGGCTGCTTCTAGTTGAAATCCTCACTTAAACAGAAGAAACAACAAAAAGAATCAAAAGTGAAATGGAATGTAATAAAGATGAGGCCACCAGAGCCAGAGAGCTTGCAGAAAAGAAGTTTGCAGAGAAGGATGTTGAAGGGGCAAAAAAAATGGCATTGAAGGCCCAGAAGTTGTATCCTGAGCTTGATGGACTTCCTCAATTCCTGATGATGCTTGATGTGCATATTTCTGCTGGCAAACGAATTAATGGCATGGTTGATTGGTACAAAGTCCTTGGTGTGGAGCCATTGGCTGATGATGAGACAATCCGGACACAATACAGGAAACTTGCTCTAATTATTCATCCTGATAAAAATAAATCGGCAGGTGCAGAAGCCACGTTACAAATTTTAACAGAAGCCTGGAATTTATTGTCAGATAAAAGCAAGAGACTTGTTTATGACCAAAAGCGAAATGGTAGATATGGGAATAGTCCAAATATCGAATTTTCACCAGTTATTCCTACTACTGGTGAGAATAGTATCTATTATTTCTCAAAGAGTGATAATTCGGATGCAAGGTATCAGAGGAATCCTACCTTTTCCAAATGTGCCCCTTCTCATTTTCGACCTAGTACCTTTTGGACTACCTGCAATGCCTGTAAAATGCATTTTGAATACCTCCGAACTTATCTCAACAACAATCTCGTTTGCCCCCAGTGCCGTCAACTCTTTTTGGCTGTTGAGACTGCACCCCCTCCTTTAAATGCTAATGGTTCCTCCACTGCTAGCTGCATGCAACAGCAGAATTTTGGTCGGAATACCATGACAAGAAACACATACACTTCGGCGAGGAAAGCAGCTCCAGCTATGAGTGCGAAATTGGATCCATTCTCAGAATCTGGCAGTGACCAATGTTCAGTAACACCATCTTCCTCAGCTGCCCAAGCCGCACTTATGGTTCAGCCATTCTGTGTGAAACTAAAGAGAGCTCGTGAGGAGGCAGCAGCATCGTTTTTGAAAGAGGATGCTATTCAAACAAAAACACTCAATCCTAAGAAAGGTTGTTATGGATTGTCTTCAGAGTCCTCTAGTGTAGGTGCCACCTCTGTGACGAAAGTAGATGGGCTGAAGAAAAAAAAATGCAAGGATAAAAAAGCGGTCAATAGCAATGCAAGGGAGATGACAAATCGAATTTTCACCGGAAATGGGGGAGTTTGGATGTCTGGATCTGAGCATGGTAGTCCTGAAGCCGGGAGGGTAAAAATTGCTGGAAACCCAATACCTAGCTGCAGGAGGGAGCTGTCACTACAAATTCGGAATATGTTGATGAATAAGGCTAAGAAAGAGATTTGCTGGAAGCTTGATGAATTGTGCCAGAATGGTGTTTCTAAGACATCACATGAATCCTTTAGCACAGACAAAAGAGATTTTGTGAACAGTGAAAAAGGTAATGCAAACAAATGTTCGGAGTTTGTGAATACCAAGACTGGTGTTCAGATCAAAAAGTCTTCCCTGGCTTCTGACGTTGAAACTGATAACAAGGATGCTGATCCTACGTCAATGATTGTTCCAGATCCAGATTTTCATGATTTTGACCAGGATCGAACTGAAATGTCATTTAGTGAAAACCAGGTTTGGGCTGCTTATGATGATGATGATGGGATGCCGCGCTATTATGCTATGATTCAAAGTGTGATCTCATTGAAACCATTCAAAATGCGTATTAGTTGGCTCAATTCGAAAAGCAACAATGAACTCGCCCGAATAAATTGGGTTGGTTCTGGCTTTCCCAAGACTAGCGGGGATTTCTGGCGTGGCAAGTATGAAGTTTATGATTCTCTTAATTCTTTCTCACACAAGGTTAAGTGGGCCAAAGGCACAAGAGGGGCCATTCATATCTATCCTAGAAAGGAAGAAGTTTGGGCTCTTTATAGGAACTGGCGTGCTGATTGGAATGAGCATACTCCTGATGAAGTTATACACAAATATGACATGGTAGAAGTCCTTGAAGATTACAATGAGAAGACAGGTATCAGTGTTGTGCCTCTCCTGAAAGTTCCTGGTTTCAAAACAGTGTTTCGCCGACATTCGGAGGAAAGTAAGAGGAGAACAATTCCAAGAGAAGAGATATTCCGATTCTCTCACCGAGTCCCTTCTTACTTGCTCACAGGTCAAGAAGGTCATAATTCACCTAAGGGTTGTTTGGAACTTGATCCTGCATCTACACCTTTGGAACTTCTCCAAGTTCTAACAGAAGCTCAGCTGGAGAAAATGGAGACTGCAGAAAATACTAAAGAAGAATATACGGTGGGTGGTGAGCAAAATACAGAGAAAGAGCTAGTGAAGAATGGCAAAATCATTGAAGAAAAAGGTATTTCAGAGGATGTTTGTAAAAAGGTTGAGAAGGAAGCAATGGTGTGCCAGAGTAAGGAGGCAAGGGAAGAAAAGATGGTGGTATATAAACGGAGAACAGTAAAGGAAACTGGAAAGGCACCGGTACTGGATGCATAGGAAATACTAACTCAGAATTCTGGAATACATTGGCTTGATGTGAGTAGAAGAAAGCACTCATTGCAGTTATTTCGTAACAGCCAGGATGCTGGAAGAAAATTTTGCAATAAACATAGGTTTATCTCTCCTTTTGTCAAACACAGAAATGGCTTTATATTGTAGATGAAACTTGCAACAGAGTTTGGATAATGGAAATTCATAGCCACCCTTTTGAAACTTGTACTGAAGCAGCTTGTTGCATTTATCTGTCCAAAGGCTATACATTCAATTTTTTTTTTCAATTGATTTTTGCTACAAGGATTACATCTATAGTCTTTGTCTTCCTTTTTTTTTTTTTTATAGCAAAGTATGTCTTTTAGACTCTTTACTTTTGAGTAAATTTTCATTTTTATTTTCTCATATGTATAAGTGTCTTCAAGCACATCTTAAATAAATTTTTAATTATTAAAAAATAAAAATAAATAAATAAAATTAGAAATGTTTTTAGTGGATTTTGGATTCGCCCTCTAAATTTTATGTGTAAATAGATAATTTTTTTTTTATCTATTTACAACTAAAATTTAGAGTATATTTAAAAAATATCAAAGTTAATAAAACATATAAATGATTGATCTTAACGAGAACTTCCAATCTTTAAGTTTGACAAGAATCACAATTTTCATTTCCATTGTTAACATCATTTTTATTTATCAAATAAAAATAAATAAAAGAAGAAAAATATTTTCTACTGAAAAATACTTGAAAAATGTTATCAAAACTTTCAAAATTATCACCAAATTGATTCAATTCAAAAACTTATGGAGAGACAATAGAAAACATCTGATAAAATAAAAATAATTATAATAATATAATAATTATATGAAATTTAATTTTTTTTAATTTTTTATCTGAAGTCCAAATCCTTAAATAAATGAAAGAGAGAGAGCGCAGAAACTCAAACATCGTCTCGGCCGTACCTTATCCCCATAAAAATTCTCCCACATAAAATCTCGACCATCCATCTAAATTCAAACCCTTAAACAGTAAACACAGGCTCCCACATCTGATCAAACGCAAACCCCCGTCTGTCCACAATTCACTCATCCCCCTCCATCAAAACAGTCTAACAATCTAAACAAGCCAATCCACAATCATCAACCATCATCATCATCATCATCATCAATTCCCAATCATAATTCATATTAATCAAAAAAGAAAAAATACAAAATCCAATGGAGAACAACCAGCAAGGCCAATCCTCCCCATACCCACCCCAGCCTCCCTCCGCTGCTGCTGCTGCCGCAACGGCGCCATTTCATCACCTAATCCAACAGCAGCAGCAGCAGCTCCAAATGTTCTGGTCCTACCAGCGGCAAGAAATCGAACAAGTGAACGACTTCAAGAACCACCAGCTGCCGCTCGCCCGCATCAAGAAAATCATGAAGGCCGACGAGGACGTTCGCATGATCTCCGCTGAGGCCCCGATTCTGTTCGCCAAGGCCTGCGAGTTGTTTATCCTCGAGCTCACGATCCGCTCGTGGCTCCACGCCGAGGAGAACAAGCGCAGGACTCTACAGAAGAACGACATCGCGGCAGCCATCACCAGGACCGACATCTTCGACTTCTTGGTCGATATTGTGCCTAGGGATGAGATTAAGGACGAGGCTGCCGGCTTGGGCGGCATGGTGGGGGCCACTGCCAGTGGGGTTCCGTATTATTACCCCCCAATGGGGCAGCCCACTGGGACTGCTGGCCCCGGTGGGATGATGATTGGCCGGCCGGCTGTGGATCCTACTGGTGTTTACGTGCAGCCGCCTAGTCAAGCTTGGCAGTCCGTCTGGCAGACTCCCACGGGGACTGGGGACGACGGTTCTTATGGCAGTGGTGGGAGTGGGGGACCTGCCAATCTTGATGGTCAAGGCTAGGGTACGTGTGCTTTTGTTTGTTTGTTTGTTTTACAGTTGTTTTGGGTTTTTTGTGTAGTTTAAAGTTGTGACTTTTTAAAAAGTTGCTTAACTTGACTGTTTAATTTGAATTTTCTGTTATTTTTGGACTTTGTGATCATTCCAGATTTGGGTTCTAGGGTATTTTGAAATGTTGGCATGACTTGGTAGTGAAGTGGTATGACTGAAATACTTTGTATGCCCCTTGTGTTCTTCCGTTAAAATGAGCAGCCATTCCTGCACAAAGAAATGTAGTTATTTTGTTGTTCTATGGAAATAGGAATTCTTATCTTAGGGGATGGATCAGAGAGTGTAAAAAGAATGGGAGGTTTGGCAAACAGCTTGACGAGTTTCTATAAAATGAAGCTGATAAGCTTGTTGAAGTTCTATTAGTGGTTATGCTGTGAGAGCACTTTTGGATGGGGGGAGTTTGTGCCGCCTACAATTTATCTGAGAGGAATTATGGTGATGGTCAAAATCATAAACGTGTTTTGAGGATTCTGCTGACTTGCGGTTGGTTAATCAGTAATGTTAATGAAAACAATGTACCCTTTCACCTACCAATTCAGTGATAAATAGTCAGGTCAGTTTCCTAATTTTCTTCGTTTAGTGATCCAATGCCGGCTGTAACATTCAGTCATTTGTCTGTGTGGTGTAGGCATCAACAAAATGGTAACAGATAATTATATCCCTTCTACTTGTTGCTACCTTTCCATCGGTATATCTGACATATTGTTTCAGTTAGTATTTTGATTTCGAACAAATACAAACTGTAATTTTTGTAGTTATAAACCAACAAATTGACACGTGTTATTGTTTACTTGTGTTGAGCATCCCCAAATTCTTGACCTTAACTGGCTCCCAGCCACATGGAGCTATTTCAAACTGAACTTGATTGATGCTTCCCGGCCGTAGTAGAACTCAGCTAAACCTGAGCAGTGATTTTAAAAGACCATGTCATGCAAGAGCTCTTTAACCTGCTCAGATGGCTTCATTCCCTAACAAAGTACAATATCTGTTTTTGATAAGCCTTACAAAGTACCATATCGTCTGCTTGGAAACAGAGTTTCCTTCAAAATGAATTCTTCTTTCTCCCCTGGCACTCAATTATCTTCCTCATTTTTCCAAGAATGATTTTCCTTGATGTCATGTACATGGTTTGGGCTTTCACAACATTGCTAATTGAGTGGGCAATTATAACTTCATGCCTTTTAAGTGGTTGGGATTTATGGGAATAAGTAATAGATTGACATTTCACTACCCTTGAGGTTTATTCAGTTGGTAGAAGGAGCTGTTTACTAGCTGAATATAGATTGTGTAGTTTTGGCCCAACTTGAATTTGATCTGAGCTCAAACACTGATTTGATGTGACTGAGGCAAGCCAGAGTTACTTAATGTTCGATTCAGCTCTTCTGCTAGAAAGAGGCATTTCAGTTACTTGAATATGGGATTCTCTGGAATGCTATTGTCTTTCTTGAGATTGTCGTGATATGCTGTTGAACGTATAAAAGAATTTAATATTGTTTGCATTCTTAGTGAATAAAATTTTATTTTGAAATGGGATTTTTCAGTCTTGCATTTAAAATCTCTTCTTAAGTCAGCAGTCTTGTTCTGATTATAGTCTTTGAATTTCTTTTCCAGCATAGTTTCAATAAAGCCTGGTATGAGTAATTTGATCTTGAACTACATAAGTTGAATATTGACTTATTGACTTAAGTGAAAAGTTAGTCTCACCTAACCCAATTTGAGGCTATAAGGTAATAACATTGAATGAATGACAAGTATTTATCTTCTTTCCAACTTTTGAGATGTAAGGTGCATTCTATAGGGGTACAGCATGCAATTTTTTCACCTTATAGCCTCAAATTGGGTTATGCGAGACTAACTTTTCACTCAATGTTGAGTTGGAATTCATACAATGAACTTGAGGATTGTTCATTTAATGTACGGTTGTAGTCAATTCACAAATACTTTCTGCATGTGGCATACTTGTCATTACAGTGTCATGTGTTCGTTGTGTCTTCTCCAACTCCTGAAGCAATGATGTGTTCTCTTCATTTTTACATGAAAGAAATAAAAAGCTGAGGTTTTCAGAACTTCTGTCTTTTCTGTATGCATACTTGTATATGCAGCTTCCCAGTTTTTATTGCTCCTGTGGATTTATGCTGTTGTATACTCCATGAATTTCAGCCATGGCTAAACATCTGTGTTCTTCCTCTTTTGTGCCTATTGAATAAGGTTTAAATCATGAGAAGGTTTTATTAATTGATTCTCCTGTCCTGGGGAACTTTCAAATTGGATTGGGATTGTAACTTATGATAAAATTCATACATATTATTAGTATGTTCTGAAGTGGAACAAGTTTTTGGTCTTGCACATACCTACTCATGCAATATGTGCTATGTAAGCATGCATATTGTGAGCAAAATTGCTGGTAAAATCTGTCTGTGAAATGAAAGAAAACTTGTATTTCCTTGTCATTCAGTGTTATTTCATGTTATAGTTGTTTATTCCCAGTAATTATGAACTTTTCTTCGTCCATTTTGCAGTTAAACAAAATCAACTAATATACAGGTATTATGGTGCTGTGTGGTGCAGTAGAAAGGCATTGGAACCCCTGACAATGCTACATGGAATTTTGCTTGCATCTGATTTATGAGAGCACTTGTCTGTAATGTTTATGGAAAACCAGTTCTAAATGTGATGACATTCATCTGAACTCGTTGGAACTTTTTAACTTGATTTCATGCAGCAAAAACTGTAGCTGCAGTGACTTGCCTGATTATATCTAATGTGCAGTTCTGGATTTGTGAATCACCTGTTTTTCTTTTTCGCTGCCAAATATTCTTGATTATTTATTTGTGTACAACTATGATGATTGAAGCACTGAACAATATGATAATCTGATAATATTCACTGATAGCATGTAAGAAATCTTATTCACTAAAATGTCTATAAAATATAATAAATCATCTTCCATAATCAATTGCAATCTAATTACTTGTGGCATTCTGGGAAGTATGAGCTCGACTTAGAAGAGCAGTAGTCATATACCAAATGCTTCTTCCTGACATTTCTGTATTCTCTTTCTTGTTCTGGGTTTAACTTCTGGTACTTCTCAGCGTTCCACCAAAATTTGGGGGAATGACATTGTCGAATATTGTAATCGCGTAACACACATCCATCGACATGAAAGTCTTGGTAGTGCGCTCGGAATGGTGCTTGATGCCAGTCGGTTTTCCTCCCATCAGACGCCCATCCTTCTGCATGCCATATACTTGCGATGATATGCATTGGCTGTGATGGGAAGCTTACTTTTTTCTTGATGTTGTTTCTATGCACTCTAATTGGAACATTGTCTACAAAGAACCTGCAAATTTAATGTTATATCAGTGGAAGCATAATTAATTGTAGTTACGTAGTGAAGCTGCCTGATAAAGAAGACATGCTTACACAATTTGATGTTCATTCCAAAGAATTTTGTATGAATGGAAGTCCTTTGTGGGATCAAACCAAAGAAGAATTTGTTGCTCTCTACCACCTTGACCATTAATGTACAAATTTGTGTGCAACTTATAAGGCGGCCCATTGTTTCCCAAGAACTCTAAATCAATCTCATCATGGTGGCTCGAACGTGAAGCTAACTGCAAAACGAAAAAGAAAATATAATTAATCAAATATTCTGCGTATTAATGTCACATTCACATATACATATTACAAACCAAAAACATCTCACATAGAAGCTTGTAAGAACCCCTGTGGAATTCTTATCT
This sequence comes from Aegle marmelos, assembly GCA_030449875.1. NCBI lineage: Eukaryota > Viridiplantae > Streptophyta > Magnoliopsida > Sapindales > Rutaceae > Aegle > Aegle marmelos. The sequence goes on from JASUUL010000143.1 coordinate 12,988,102, forward strand.
GGTATCTGCATTCGGATATGAAATAACCCAGACCCGTATCTCATCTTCGACTCGAACCCAGCTCCTGAATTGAAGTCAATAATAAAATGTTCGCAATCAACAATAAATAATTTAAGTATATGCTATAGAGAGTAATGAAACATTTATATCAACCGGATTTTTGGTCCAAGGTAAGCTGAATTTCCCTATCTTGGTTTAGAAGTAAGGCATGATCATGTCCCCATGTAACATAGTAATTTTCACTGAAGCTGGTTGTGTCAGCTCTACAGCTTATATGCAACGAAGTGACAAGAAGAAGAATAAAGGCAAAGAAACATGAAGGACAAGAATGATCCATTGGCAATAGCAATGGCAGGAAAAAAAAAAAGAAAAAAGAAGTCTGTATATTTAGAAGGAGTGACACTTGAGATAAGACCAATGTTTTAATTTTTATTTAAGACGGTTAAAGGAACATCAGTGTTATGAAGTTATGCTCAATTAATAAGCTAATTTCTGTTTCTAAACCAAAGAATCATGTATGTTAAAGAATTGAGAAACCGAATGACTCGTTATAGCGCAGCGATTACTAAGCAGTTGATAAAGATGGTAATTAATGAATCGGAGATGAAATAATATAAATCCTGCTTCTCTTCTCATGTTTAGATCGGAGGGCGGTGGCTAACTTGAAACCAAAATAACTTGAAAGTGAGGGTAATGAACATGAAACTTGGGATCATTAACTTGCAACTTAAAAAATCATGCAATTAATGGATCAATAAACATAAAACACCTACCATTAGCTTGATAATGAGATCATTAAATTTGAAACCGAAGGAACTTGAAACTGAGGGTAATAAATATGAAATTTGAGATCATTAAATTTGAAACCGAAGGAACTTGAAACTGAGGGTAATAAATATGAAATTTGAGATCATTAATTTGCAACCTCAAAAATCATGCAATTAATGGACCAATAAACATAAAACATTTACCATTAACTTGATATTAGGACCATTAAATTTGAAATCAAAAAAACTTGAAACTAAGGACAATAAACATAAAACGTAGGATCTTTAACTTGCAATCTTGAAAATCATATAATTAATAGACCAATAAATATAAAATACCTACCGTTAATTTAATACTGTGACTATTAAACTTGAAACTATGGGTAGTGAACTTGAAATTAAGGGTAACGAACTTAAAACTTAGGAACATTACTTGAAATCCTAAAAATTATACAATTAATTAATGAACTAATAAATAAGAAACACTTACTATTAACTCGGTATTAAAGAGAAAAATCAACTAATTCAATTAAAGTTCTTTATTTGGGTCAATTCTTGATTAGAAGATTTAATTTGCAGGAATTGGTATTGTTTAATACTAAAAATGGGAGTTGTTTTAGTATGGCAAGGGACCACATGTATCAACAATAGTGTGCTTTTCTTATCTATCATGTTCCATTTTAGAATATGAAAACAAAAAATGTATACATATCTTGTCTTCCATTCTAGTTTGATGCAAGACACCAAATCAATGGGGAACATATTGAGCAATTATTTTGAAACTTAAAATCATTAACTTAAAATCTCGAAAATCATGCAATTAATGGACCAATAAATGTGAAACATCTACTATTGACTTATATTGAGATTAAAAGATTTTAAAAGTGAAGGCAATGAATATGAAACTTGGGATCATTAATTTATCTCTAACATTATGCGGTTAATAGATCAATAATCACCTACTGTAAACTTGATATTATGATTATTAAACTTTAGACCAAAGAAACTTAAAGGTAAGAGTAATAAATATGAAATTTAGGATCATTAACTTACAATCTTGATAATCATATAATTAATAGACCAATAAATATGAAGCATCTACTGTTAGCTTAATACTATGATAATTAAACTTGAAACTAAAGGAACTTGAAATTATGGACAACGAACTTGAAAATTTGGACCATTAGCTTGCAACCCTAAAAATCATATAATTGATAGACCAATAAATATAAAATATTTATCATTAATTTAATATTGAGACCACTAAACTTGAAACTAATTTTTTATTATTATAAAATTAATTTTTTATTATTATGTGGCTTTTATTATTAAAATAATTATTATTTTATTGATTAGATTATTTCATAATTTTTTAATCGTTTAATAAGGAGTAACCGGTTGCTCGAAGTTGTTTTTATTCTCTTTTAATGTTTGGCTGCGAAGTTGCAGCCAAACAATGGCAATATTTTTTAAAAAAGATTTTTATTCTTTGCCTGTATCTCATACATCCATGTATTTTAGCAATGGCCTCAGAAATGGTAAAATTTCTTTTCATATTTTTTCCATTAATAGAACCTCTAGACAGGCATCATGCATGCTAATCTAGTCATGTTTTGCTTTTTGCCATTCGTCAATAAGAAATAATAGGTTTTTGATTTTGACTTTTGACGAGGAAATTAAGGGGGAAAAAAAAAAGAATTGGATGACTGAATACAGTAGACATCTTGTGAAATGCCAAATTTCACTCTCATGTACATGTTTCAAATTATTTTCTATCATAACCGAGCAAAACTTTTGTTGGTCAGTAGGACAACCATCGATGCTTTTTCATTTGGCAGGGCAATAGATACGAGGCTACTAGGTTAGATTACAAACTAGATTTAGATCTAGTTTTGAGTTCCCCCTCTTTCAATTTTTCATAACTTTCTACTGTTTCTACAATTAAAATTTATTTAGGTAGTATTTATTTTTTTATCTAAAATTTTAATAAACGTAAAATGATATGTTTATTTTTTAATTGTATACTTAGTAGTTTGAAATTTTAATAGAGTTAAATTTTTAAGTTTAAATGATATGATTATTCTTTTATCTGAATCGTTAAAAATAAATATTGATTGTTTGTTTTTTAACGTCAAAAGTCTGAAAACTAGCATTTTGACATTTGTCCCTTACGAGTTATAAATATGAAACAAATAATAGATTTTTCAAAGAATATAGATAAGATAATCTATTATCATAATATAAATTATATTCAATTAAATAAAATCCTTTAATATTTTGAATTAGTACATGTTAATCAATTTTATTGTCCTTTATGATATTTTTATCTATAAAAAAAGTCATAAAAAATTATAAAGATAATAATGCTAATTTAAAAAATAAAAAAGATAAAAATAATATAGTCTATCATTATATTATCAGGAGTTATAAAAATGAGTAATAATGTTAATTATTAAAATTTGTTTCGGTAAGAATGGAATTTAATTAATTAGATAGGAATATTTTAAAAAATATCTTTTAACGATGTCACTCAAACTTTTTAGATTAAGTAAAAAGTTAAAAAATTAGTTTAATAACTGAAAATTTTCATTAAGTTGAAAAAACAAATAAATTTAATAGCTTAACTAGGTCATTAAGTTAAAAAAAAAAAAACGGCTCCTAACTCAATTAAGTTATTAAGTTGAAAAAACGAAATAGTCCCTTAGTTTTATATTTTTACTCAATAAATATTAATTATGTATTTTAAAAAATAATAATAATAAATCAACTCATTACTGAAAGCAATCCCTCATCTCAGTGACGTTGTATGGAAGGACTCACATACGCGATAGCCGCGTCGTGAAGCCGCCTGAATAATTAAGGATGTGGTGCTGGAGTCATTGGGCTCGTGGTGGGCTTGAAACGGACCTGATGCTCTGAATAATATCGAAGGGATCCGGGGCCCCTGTTTCACGTGACAGTGGCTGCTCGTACAAACTTGTGGAACTGGTTAAGAAAAGTAGGACCCTTTCACTTTCTCTTTCCATTGTGAATTTGTGATTAGATAAAGAATAAAGATAGAGCTTTTGAACTTGTGGCTTGTTTCAAAGCCACGTTAGTCATGCAGCCGTCTGTTCTGCCTAGGAAAAGCATAAACGATGTCATATGCGCACACGTCACGAGACAAGAACTTGCAATGCTTTATAAACGGAGCCAAAGGCCAAAGATATTAGAATAAAAAACCGACCCGCAAAACAAACAAACAGGATCAAGATGGCTGATAACCCCGAGCAGATGCATGCATCCATCAACGTCCCAGAAGTAAAGCTCAGTTCTGCCTCCGGTCACAGGAAGATGCCGGTGATCGGGCTGGGCACTGCGGTGGACAACATAGTTAAAAGTGCCATGATATCAGCAGTTCTGGAAGCCATCAAGCTCGGTTACAGACATTTCGACACAGCTTCACTGTACGGAACAGAGACGGCCCTGGGAGAAGCCATAGCTGAGGCACTTAAACTTGGGCTTGTTGCATCTCGTGAAGAGCTCTTCATTACTACTAAGCTCTGGTGCAGTGATGCTCATCGTGATCTCGTTGTCCCCGCCCTGAAGAAGTCTCTTAAGTAATGATAATTAAGCTCACTTTCACGCACACATTTCATTGTTTTACTTATATATTCTCGCATGCAAAAACACAAAAGAATCCTCTTCACGAGCCTCCGTGTTGTTAATTGAATTTGAGCTGAATTGAGCTTATCGATGTGTGTGTGTGTGTGTGTGTGTGTGTGTGTGTACATGCAGGAGGCTTCAGATTGAATACGTTGACCTGTACCTCATTCATTGGCCAATGAGTGCTAAGCCAAGTGAGAAATTACAAAACGATATACCCGAAGAAGATCTTGTACCGTTGGACTACAATGGTGTGTGGGAAGCCATGGAAGAGTGCCAGAGGCATGGCCTCACTAAGTCCATTGGTGTCAGCAACTTCTCTCCCAAGAAGATTGAGACCATCCTCGCCTTTGCTACCATCCCTCCTTCTGTCAATCAAGTGAGACTCATCGCTGTAATTATTGCTTTTATTTATGACTTAGGTAATAGACAATAATGATGACGTATGAGGAGTTGATGATTGTTGTTGTTAGGTGGAGATGAACCCTGCCTGGCAACAGAGAAAGCTCATAGACTTTTGCAAGTCCAAAAGTATTATTGTTACAGCATTCTCTCCCTTGGGAGCCGCCGGCTCCAGCTGGGGCACCAATCAAGTTATGAACAATGAAGCACTGAAGCAGATTGCCGACGCTCATGGCAAAACTGTTGCTCAGGTACCTTTACGCAGTTTTTTTTATTTTTTTCAAATTTATAACAGTGTATGGACCCAACACAATTCAAAAAGGTAGTAGATCTCGCTCACGTGTTATAGAAAGTCTATGAGCTTAATTCATTCTAAAAGTTACCTCACTTCATTACGTGCAATAAAAACTTATGGCTCTAAATCAACGTCCTCCTCACATGCAAGTAAAATACATAGATAAAGAGTTGAGGGTCTTTTGACATCTCGTTAAAAGATCCCATCACATACAAGTCAATCTTTTTTACTGGTTCTCATTAGTTGGCAAGGTAGTGTGGGCTCCAATACTATAACTTACGGGCCTAATTTAACTATAAAACTAGCTCAAAGATTGAAGAGTGTTCAAATTTTATATATTTAAGTTCAATATGAAGGATATTTTCCCTAACCGTATTACGTTTGCAGGTTTGTCTTCGATGGATACTTGAGCAAGGGGCAACTATGGCTGTTAAGAGCTTCAATAAGGAAAGACTGAAACAGAACTTGGAGATCTTTGACTGGGCACTAACTGATGACGATCATGACAAGATCAATCAAATCCCGCAGCGCAGAATGATGCCTAGAGATGATTTCATTACCCCTCGTGGACCATTCAAGACACATGAGGACCTGTGGGATGAGTAGATAGATCTCTCGCTTTTAATATCAAAATTGTATTGTATTGTATTGTATTGATTTCTACTGCGATTAGCTCTAAGCATGTGTGGGGAAAAAAAAAATTATTTCTCTCCCTTTTTATCTTCTCATCAAGTAATGAATAAGTAAAATACTGTTATGCACATGCATAGCATCTTCATATGTCAAAAGAATTAATAATAATTGGGGAAGAGAAATTCTACTGTACATTGAAGGTTTCACGTTCCATTTTGATGTGAAAGCAGACTAATAAAAAATTTTTACATAGCAATACATGATGAAAAATTTTAAAATTCTCTCTTTTTATTATCCTCCAAAATATAGAACTTAAAAAATTGGAGACAATAAATGTTAGTCTTTCACTCTGTTATTTCATTCTAACTAATTTCTCTCTCTCTCTCTCTCTCTCTCTCTCTGTGTCTATCCAGTTTTTGTCTCAATCCAGTTGTTTCCATTTTTAAATTATTCGAAGCATAGCAGAATTGATGAAATCCGCATATCTCACAGCCAAATTCAGTGACATACACCTATTTTACGCGCAGTAGCAAAGCATCTGATTTGATTTCTCTCAATGTTCTGAACCACAATCGACAACAACCCTGTCCCCAGTGAATGCCGAGGAAGTGTCAAATTATAATCTGGGTTCTTCTCAACCAACCCCCGCTAAAACTCACCGTGTGCATCAAAAACACTCCTTGATTGTAAACAATCAAATATTACATGTAAAATTAAAAATGTAAAAATGTATTCATTTTCGTTCTAAACTGGTTTAAATAAACCCATTTTTATTGTTATTGTTTTTTTTGGAAAAAAAAAAAAAACAATGACAGTCGCTCCTACTTCAAAAATCATCTTCTTCGTCATCATGAAATGTTTTCTTCTTCTTCACTGCAGTCACAACAATCATTTTGGTTTTGGATAAAAAAGGCTGCAAAAATTTCATCAACAAAACCCTTCTTCTTCTTCAGTAGGTCTAAAAAATGGCCAGAAGCTAGATTAGAGATGAAGGCTGGAGAGCGGGAGAAAACAATAATAAGAATGACTAATAAAGAGAGAGATAGAAACATTTACTGTAGTTTTTTGAAATTGTAAATTTTGGAAGAATTATGAAAAAGGGAATTTAAAAATTTCTCTTACATGTATTGTCATGTGTCTATTATTATTAGTTTATGGTTCCACGTCAAATTATAATGCGGAAATCCTAATGTTCTATAGAATTTCTCAGAAATGAGAGAAATGAGAGTGCTATTAATAAATGATGCTTTAATTTTATTGTTTATGACGAATATCCCACATCAAAAATTTTTACCTTCTATGACGAATATCCCACATCAGCTCATATCTTATTAAATTTAATTTGACCCAAATATGATTCATTTCATAATCTTACAAAAATATTGATATCTAACCCTACATGAAAAAAAAATTACTAAATAATTAAATTAATATCTACATATTTAACAAAATTTACATTAAATATTTGCACTCCATATTTATCAAAATATTATATATATATATATTTGTTAATTTTGGTTTACCTGATTATGAATATGAAGTGACAATTTTTATATTACCTCTCTTAATTTAGTAAACATTAATTTATTCCCAATAAGTTATTATCTTTCTATTATTTTTAATGGCCAAAACAGTAAAATAATATTTGTACATTCTTCTAATAGTCAAATAACCGAAGAAGTTCAAACCAAAAGAATAAAATAATATTTGTACATTCTTCTAATAGTCAAATTACTGAAGAAGTTCAAACCTCTGTGTACGCTAATTTTCATGGGCCCAAATCTTTCTAAGTTTTCATGACACATAGATAGTTCAAATATTTATAGTGCGCATCTAAATACTTTAAAAAATTTTCATTTTGCACCAATGGATACCATCATATCAAACACATAGCTGCGCGTAGCCAAGGCAACCAAACTCTTGGCCGCGTATGGCCATGGCCCCCAAACCCATGGTCGCAAGCAGCCAAGGTAACGAAACTCTTGGACGTGCGCGGCCATGGAAATTAAACCCATGGATGTGTGCGGCCAAGAAAGCCAAACCCTTAACCGCATGCGACCATGGAAACCAAACCTGGCTATGTACTGCCAACACAAACAATCCTACGGCCGTGTGTGGCCGTGTCATCCAAACCCTTAATCGCTCATGGCCATGGAAATTAAACCCATGGATGTGTGCGGCCAAGAAAGCCAAACCCTTAACCGCATGCGACCATGGAAACCAAACCTGGCTATGTACTGCCAACACAAACAATCCTACGGCCGTGTGTGGCCGTGTCATCCAAACCCTTAATCGCTCATGGCTAAGACAACCAAACACATACCAAATCATACGGCTGTGTGCAGCCGTGTCAACCAAACCCTTAAAAGTGTGCGGCCAAGAAAGCCAAACCCTTAACCGCATGCGACCATGGAAACCAAACCTGGCTATGTACTGCCAACACAAACAATCCTACGGCCGTGTGTGGCCGTGTCATCCAAACCCTTAATCGCTCATGGCTAAGACAACCAAACACATACCAAATCATACGGCTGTGTGCAGCCGTGTCAACCAAACCCTTAAAAGTGTGCGGCCATGACAACCAAATGCAAACCAAATCCACGGTCGAGTGCGACCAAGGCAATTTTTTTTTTTTTTGAGTTCTAAAACTGTGCCATTTTCTTTTATTATTTTATTAACTCAAATAGTATTTTGTTAAGGTTACAATCGTTAGTTGACAAAACTATTAAAAATAGATATTCTCGTACTTTGACAAGTCATCGCTAGTCAATCCTTAAACTTAACTGTTTTTAAGTGGTAATTTGGTGCTTTCAAAAGTAAATGAGGTGATTTGAATATTGTTAATTCATAAAGTATAAGAAGTAGAAATTAACCATATCTATATAATATAATATAATATAATATAATATTAATATTATAGAATATACATGTTTACTAACATTATGTATATTTACATTATAGAAGTTTTTAATTTATGTGGAATTTTATAAATGAAATATATTTTTATCTTGAAATAAGAAAAAAAGAAGAAAAAGAAAAAAGAATCATGTATAATTTTTGAGTTTTGATCACAGAACTTAAAAATTAATTTATAATAATAAAATATAATCTTGTCACTGAACAAGTAAATTGACCTAAAACTTTAATTCTAATCAGACATTGAAAAAAAAATTGTGTCAATTTAAGCTCGACTCATTTAATAATTGTATCAAATTTAATGACTTACGTTTATTTATTCATGTTATGTTTATGTCAAATAATTAGATCATATCAAATTTTACTAGTCCTACTGATTAACATTTATCTAAAAAAAGAAAAACAATATTATTGAGTATTTTAGTGGTTAAAATGAAAATAAAAAAATTATTAAAATCTGCTGAATAAACGAGATGTGAACAATTATCAGATCTGAGCTCTCTTCTTCTCTTCTGCATTTGTTTATTTTGGGTTTTGTTTGTTAAGGGATTTCCAAATTAGCGTTTTGTGATCCTTTTTTAAAAAAATGTTTTTTTTCGCCTCGGGTGTAGAATTCACGAAGGTAGCATTCCTTAGAGCTGTAGGATTCGTGGTGGTGGGTTTGGTTGGATTTTTCCTTAAGTTGGTCTTCATTCCCATCAATAACATCATAGTTGGCTCTTCTTAGGTACTTTCGTTTCGTTTATTGTTTTATTTGGTTATGATGAATTAAATTACGATGTACTTGTAAGATGTCTGCATGCATTGGTTTGTGATTTTTTTTTAAAATTTAAATCATGTGACATGACAAACTTTTTTATTTGATATTGAACAACAATTTTGAGATTCATCTCCATTTGTGGCTATAATTTTCAATTTTGGTTGGTAGTATTGTTGTTGATGTGGACTGCTCGGAAAATGAAAGGTAACCTCCGGGTATGTGTGTTTATAAAGATGCTTAGTTGTTTACTCTTTGTTTATCATTCTTATGGCTGATTGGTTTAGACCCAGTTATTATTTTGGGTGTTTGCTGGGTTTACCGTTTATGTGGGGTTTTGCTACTTCGGTATCGTGGTGGTTGAATCCAGTGTTTTAATCTGTCATTAGCGATGGTGAGCACGTGAATTTGCTTATTGTTGGGTCCTATCTCTGTCAATGCCTGTGCTACTTTTGAACTTATTCGGAAACTGGTATTTTTTTGGTGCTCTTAAAATTAAATGCTGCTCGTTGCATCTTTTCTTTGTTTCCTTAAGGGGGCGATTGGTATCCCGCGTTACATCGGGATGCAATGCAGTCCCATGTTTGCTGCCCCACCGAGTTGCTGGAGCAATATGATGGATTATTAGCTTGTCCTTTTTTGTTTTAATAATAATAATAATAATAACAATGATGATGATGATGATGATGAAATGAATATAATTTTTTAATATTATGTTATATTTTAATTTTTATCATATTAAAAATATAACTAAATAATGTATTATTTAATTATATTATAATAATTTATATATATAATTGATTAATCTTTAGCAAGTTAATATAGCTAATATTAGCTACTTAAGTGATATAATATAATATTACATTATTTAATTATATTACAATAGTTAAATTAGTTATTTTTAAATAATTTAACATAGCTAATGATAAATATTTAAATATGAATAAATATAAATAATATTAATTGAAAATTAATAATATAAATGATTACTAGATTATTTAGCCCAATTCATTTTATTAGTAAATTTATGTTACAATAATGGTATCACTTTATTGTTTTGTAACTATCTTGTGGTATGCATAAACTTTTATTCTATCATCCTATGATGATTTTTTTTATCTAATCTTGTAGATTTTAACTATCTATTTATGTTGTTATATTATTTAGAGATTATTTGATTAAATTATTTTCTTCAATCTTCATGAAGAATTATGGTTTTTTTAACATTTTTATTAAAAAATGTTGAATTTCTAAAATTTACGACTATTATACTTAGTATTTTTCTCAATATTAATAAATATTATTTTTTAAAATTGATGCGGCATAGTGCAGCACCAAATATAATATAATTAAAAATTAATACTGTATAGTATAGAACCTGATATTGTACATCATTGTCATAATTCATTGTTAATGTAATGTAGCATAATACAATATACCCCATTAAAATAATACAATACAACATAATACAATATATTATGCTGAGATCATCTTATGAAATGCATGAATCTCAAGTTATGTTTGGTAATTTTTGTGCAGCTATATTCACACCCATCAGAAATCATGTATTTGTTCAACTCTATGAATCAATGAGTGAAGGTTATATTCCCCTCACCAACAAAAAAAAAAAAAAGATGGTGGTGCTGCTTTGCACTGGGTCTCCTATCATATTGGTTGTAGCACGATAAACTGTTGTATGATGTGTGAAATGAAAATTTCGTTGCATCAAGATGCATGCCAGACTAATTGAATGCAGCCCATGTACCAGTCATTTTTCACCATATGGTTCAAAGGTTCCTTGTACAAACACCTAGATCGTTTTATTATAAAATAATTTTGATAGTAGAGCCAAAATACAAGGCCAATATATCATTTTTTTTTTTCCACGAATTACTCGTTCAACGATCTATTCGACTTGCTACTTTTAGTGATTGTGTTCTTACGTGTATATTTCGTTTTCAAGATTAACGTAACAGTTGCATTTTTCACATGCAAACTTGGGGATAGCCAAGAAGCGTCACATGTCTTGAATTGCGGCCAATTGTGCAGGTTATAATAATGTTAGGAGAAATGTGGTAAACTCTCTGTTAGCGGATCAGTTACACTGGAAGCTTAAGTAGAATAATTATTTAATTTGAAGACTCTGTCACGTGTACATTTCGAGCTCCCTTGCAGATTAATAAGAAGTTTTTGACAGAAAGCTTTCTGTTCTTGCAGGCTAATTTTACACCATCTAAGGTGGTTTCATACTCCTTGTTGTTCGTGGCTTGATGCAGTATAGGTCAAAACTGATTCTTGTTTAGAAAATACAAATGCAATGCAGGGAATGGAATAGAATAGATCCGATCCGGCCACTTACAATATGTCTTCAAAGAGATTCAGCATGTAACTATCTTTAGGGTTTTTTTTTTTTTTTCAAAAAAAAAAAACTATTACTCTATGTGATATTTTTCTGTAGACTTGTAAATGGTGGAATCTAGACAAAGTAATTTTCGGATCTCAAGCCGAGGTTTCTGTCTAGATGGTTTGTGATTTAGCATTGAAGTTCACTTCCCTCCTGATTTTAGATTTCTCGAAGGCGCAATTCTGGCGTCTGAACGAGGAGTGGATGCCCTTGTTTCATACACAGGGCCTGTTCGGCTTAGCAGTAACTTGGGCCAACTGGGCTTTCAAGCCCGATAGAATTTTTAAATAAATTTAATATTTTATTTTAAAATACATTAAATAAAATACTTAAAATTTGTTTAATTAATCTTGGGAATTGATTGTAATAAATATTAATATAAATTTTAATTAAAATAATCATTTACTAAACACTTAGCATTTGCTGTATTTATTTTTAGCAGTTACAATATTGCAATACTAAATGAATTTTTAAAACAACTATTAGAGCCGTGATAAATATTGAAAACTAGATATACTTTCTATGATAAATTATTGCGAAAAGGATGCATTAATGAATTATTGCGAAACAGATGCATTCATAATGATGTTAGTAATCCTAGCACTTAAATGCATTTGTAGTAATAATATTAGTAATCCTAATATTTAAATCTCATTTGCTATCTTTTTATAATAATACTAATGATCCTAACATCTAATCTTTTTTTTTTTTTTTTGATAGATCCTAACATCTAACTTTTAAATCTAATTTGATGAGAAAATGTGAGAGTCACATTAATCTAATCTCAAATTAATTAAGCTGAATAATAAATAATAAATATAAACAAAATGGTGTTTGGTGCAGAGAAAGATGACAGAAATTTACCTCTTTTTACGCACCCATTCTTTCTCTTTTCTTCACTTCTTTATTTCTCTTATCTTTCTCGATACTCAGCAATTTAAAGAAAATAAATGCTTGAAAAAAATGAAAGATGGGAATCTAAATCTCGACAAATACAATTGAAAATAATAAAATTACAAAATAATCAGCCTCAGCTCCTACTTCACGAAGGAAAAGGCGGGCAAGCACCGGTGGCATTAAAGTAAATTCATAGGTGAGAATCGCGTTTAAGGCATTCTATAAAACCCTTTTATTAAACGCCCTTTATTTGCCACACATCCAGCAGCTGCCTCTCTCATACACAATAATGGCGGCCACTTCGACGTACGCCGCCACCTTCACAAATCCCTCCTCATCCTCTTTCATCTCCGCCACAAATAAAAAATCAGCATTATTACCAATTTCTAGATGTACCCTTCCCTTTTCTCATAATTTCGAAAAACCCAGTGTCCGCATCATCACAAACTCCCTCCCCAAACCCTCCGCCGCCTCCTCAACTATCCCCCAAACTGTAATAACAACCCCAGAAACAAACTTTTCTTCCCGATTTGCCCCTGACCAGCCCCGCAAAGGTGCCGACATCCTCGTCGAAGCCCTCGAGCGGCAGGGCGTAACCGACGTCTTCGCCTACCCGGGCGGCGCGTCGATGGAGATTCACCAGGCCCTCACGCGCTCCAACATCATCCGCAACGTCCTCCCCCGCCACGAACAAGGCGGCGTCTTCGCTGCCGAGGGATACGCTCGCTCCTCTGGCAAACCCGGCATCTGTATAGCCACGTCGGGGCCTGGCGCCACCAACCTGGTCAGCGGGCTCGCCGACGCGCTCCTCGACAGCGTCCCCCTCGTGGCGATCACTGGCCAGGTCCCGCGCAGGATGATCGGCACTGACGCCTTTCAAGAGACTCCTATTGTGGAGGTAACGCGCTCTATTACAAAACATAATTATCTTGTACTCGATGTTGACGACATTCCTAGGATTGTTAGTGAGGCTTTCCTTTTAGCAACCTCGGGGCGACCAGGCCCTGTGTTGATTGATGTTCCGAAGGACATACAGCAGCAACTGGCCGTTCCTAATTGGAACCAACCAATTAAATTGCCCGGTTACATGTCCAGGCTGCCTAAAGAACCCAGTGAGGTTCATTTGGAACAGATTGTTAGGTTAATATCAGAGTCGAAGAAACCCGTATTGTATGTGGGTGGTGGGTGTTTGAATTCTAGTGAGGAGTTAAGGAGGTTTGTTGAGCTTACGGGGATACCTGTTGCAAGTACTTTGATGGGTTTGGGGTCATTTCCTGGTACGGATGAGTTGTCGTTGCAAATGCTAGGAATGCATGGGACTGTGTATGCTAATTATGCAGTCGATAAGAGTGATTTGTTGCTTGCATTTGGGGTTAGGTTTGATGATCGTGTGACTGGAAAGCTTGAGGCTTTTGCTAGCCGAGCTAAGATTGTTCATATTGATATTGATTCTGCGGAGATCGGGAAGAATAAGCAGCCTCATGTGTCAGTCTGTGCAGATGTGAAGCTGGCTTTGAAGGGAGTTAATAGAATATTGGAGAGTAGAGGTGCTAAGGGTAGGTTTGGCTTTTCAGCTTGGAGGAAAGAGCTGGATGAGCAAAAAGTGAAATACCCTTTGAGTTTTAAGACATTTGAAGAAGCAATTCCGCCACAGTATGCAATTCAGGTTCTTGACAAATTGACGAATGGGGAAGCAATCATTAGCACTGGTGTTGGACAACATCAGATGTGGGCTGCTCAGTTTTACAAGTACAGGAGACCTCGCCAGTGGTTAACATCCGGAGGACTTGGGGCTATGGGTTTTGGATTGCCTGCTGCAATCGGAGCTGCTATTGCAAATCCTGATGCCATCATTGTAGATATTGATGGTGATGGGAGTTTCATCATGAACGTCCAGGAGTTGGCGACTATTAAGGTGGAGAAACTCCCCATCAAGATATTGCTGTTGAATAATCAGCACTTGGGCATGGTGGTGCAATGGGAGGATCGGTTTTACAAGGCAAATAGGGCTCACACATATTTGGGAGATCCATCAAGAGAGTCTGAAATATTTCCGAATATGTTGAAGTTTGCAGAAGCCTGTGGAATACCTGGAGCACGAGTAACAAAGAAGGCAGATCTGATAGCTGCAGTTCAGACTATGTTGGACACTCCTGGACCATATCTTCTGGACGTCATTGTTCCCCATCAAGAGCATGTCCTGCCTATGATCCCCAGTGGTGGATCTTTTAAAGATGTGATCACTGAAGGCGATGGAAGAACACAATATTGAGCAAAGCTGAAGCAGCATTAGATGCCTTCTTGGCTATGTATTTATGTACCTTTTGAATTGCAGCCTTAAGTTACCTATGAGTGTGTGGCAGTGTTTTTAGTTCAGATGTCAGTTTTAATGGAACTAATGTTTGTTTAACAAACAAACTCATTGAGTTCCAATGTTGTTAATTTGTTTGTGTATTGAGTAGTTTGAATTTTGTTTTCCGCCTATTTTTCCTACCTTTTGAAGCAGTATTATTTTTCCTGATGGATGCATCATGCTCCGGGTGATTAAGATTATATCCGTCCCAATAGAGAAGATGCTTTGTCCATGTATTTTTGACAATTCAATTATCAAAACTCGAAATTGAAGTATTATTGAGCCCAATGTGATTGCGGCCAATGAAGGTGTGCCTAAGGGCACTTATCAATGAAGCATCACTGTTTTAAAGGTGCATTTACAAATCACCAATCCTAATTCGAATTAGAATAATATAAAAATTAGAATAAGATGAAATTAGAAAGGACTATGATTGGAGTTAAGAATGATAATTAGAATAAATTATTTAATTAAGATGTAAGGATTGAAATTAAAAAGAGTTTTATTTTCATTGATGTATTTATTTTATATTGAATTATTGTAATTTATTAAAATATTTTTTGTTAATTATTATTTTTTGGTATTAATGATAATAATAATAATAAATTTAATAATAACATTATAAATAAATAATAGTGATAATTAATAATATTAATAATAATAATTGCCTTAATAAATAATAAATTGAAAAGGAGTTGCAAATTGGAATTAGAGCTAGTGATGACGGAAAAGGAGTTGCGTGACGTAAGGTAGTTGACGACGCGAGGCAGCTGATGACGAGCACGAGGGATACAATGGCGACGGCGGTGGGTTGCAGTGTAACGAGTGACAGGGGTAAGCGGTGACAAGCTGCTCAAGCCAATCATCGTCATGCAATTCTATAGAGAGATATCGGTCTCCGCTGATGGACTGACGTGAGAGATCAACTGGTTTCGTTTGATTTTTTTTTTGGGAACTGAGTACGAAATTTGGATTATTGTGTCTGTTTGGGGGCAAAAGCATCATTACAAGAATGAGAGTTGAGTTCTGATCCCCATTCTGCTCTCGGAATTAGAACTCTATTAATCAATCTAAAATTTAGTACTCTATTAATCATTTAGCAAGTAAGCAAATTTTTTAATGCGATTCCTCCGTTCCAAAAATTAATTATGTTTAATCATTTTAAACGAATTCCAAGCAATTGGTAACACGGTGTATGTGGGCCTGAAATGGAGCCGATTGCTCCACTTGATGAGTACTAACTACTAAAAGCTTAAATTGGTTTACTTGAACGGACATAATTATAATCAATGGTGATATTTAATTTTTTAATTTATATAATTAATATTTATTTTATAATTAATATTATTTATTTTAAAACATCCTTTATGAGAAATAAAAATAATATTTTTCTTTCTCATTTTTTAATTAATTGATAAGTGAATTAAATACTAACTTTTAATCAAATCTCAAATTAAAATTAAAAAAAATTACATTATCACAGTGTATGTGGGCCTGAAATAGAGCCGATTGCTCCACTTGATGAGTACTAACTACTAAAAGCCTAAATTGGTTTACTTGAACCGAACACAATTATAATCAATGGTGATATTTGATCTTTTAATTTATATAATTAATATTTATTCTGTAATTAATATTATTTATTTTAAAACTATCCTTTATGAAAAATAAAAATAATATTTTTCTTTCTCATTTTTTTAATTGATTGATAAGTGAATTAAATACTAATTTTTAATTAAATCTTAAATTAAAATTAAAAAAATTACATTATCATATAAAGTAAGTCTACATCAGCAATAACAAAAAAAAGCAGAATATTAAAATTCATCATATGTTGGTGGAGGTGATGAATTAATGATGAAGAAGATAGGCGGTGTTGGTGATGAAGATGGGTGGTGGGGATGATGGTTATGTAACTTACAAAGAAACAAGCTATTTGACAAATAAAATAAAGTCATTATTGCATATTTGATTTTAGTTTAGACAGCTGCTGCGTTAACTTAACAAAAAATTAGTATTCTATAAGTTTTTAATTATTTAACAGCTAATAATAGAATCATACAAAAAAAAAGTTGCTTGTAAGTTGATATAATTTACATCATATTTAACTTATCAAGACCCTTTAATTTAATCTATATACTCTAATCTCCATTAAAAAATTTGATTTTCAAGTAGGGTTAACTAGCAAGATGCTATGAATTGATGGGTTACAATGCTATATGTCACTAATGTATTAGATGATGAATTTTATAGCTTATATAATTACTTAATCACCATCTAATAGATAAATATGATATCAATTGGTATTTAAATTGAGATTTAAATTTTGAGATGCCTAACATTGCTCACAATTTATTCTTCAATAGCGATTAAATTAATTAAAATAATTTTTATGTAATAAATTTTCTCTAATTGATCCCATTAGTGATGTGCTAGGAACTTTTAATAAGAAAAATTGACTTTCAAGTCTATCGTATAAGCAGCACCAATTAAAATTTAGGTATTTAATAGATATGACACAAACTAATTTTAACATGGCATGACACGGTAAAAGCTACCAAACAAATCAAATAAAGTCATTATTGCATGCTAATTTTAATTGAGCAATGTTAACTTGACCTAAAATTAGTTTTTTTTTTTATAACTTTTTAATCATTTGACAGCTAATACTTGAATCATACAGAAAAAATTAATTTTGAGTAGATATATGTTATATCATATGTAATTTATCACGACCCTACTCTAATCTCCATTAAGAAACCTAATTTTCAAGTAGGGTTAAGTAGTAAGATGCTTTGAATTGATGGGTTACAGTGCTTTGTGTTTAGATGATAAATTTTATAATTTATGTAATAATTTGATTTTTATCTAATAAATAAATATATATTAGTTGACATTTAAATTAAAACTTAAATTTTTAGATGTCTAGTATTACTCATAATTTATTCTTTAATAGGGATTAAATTAATTAATATAATTTTTATGTGATCAATATTCTCTAATTACCATCAAGAAGGATTCGAGTAAATTTATTGGTGATGTGTTGGGAACTCCTGATGAGGAAAATTGAGTTTCAAGCCTTGACGTGATAAGACACAACATAAGCTACTTAAAAAAATCAGAAAAGTCATTGTTGCATGTTGCTTTTAGTTTCGTTAGAGAGCTGCTGAGTTTTTTTGACCTATAATTAGCTTTTTAATTATTTGATCATCAATAACCGAGCCGTAAGGAAAAATTAATTTTGAGTTGATATAAATTACATCATATGTAATTTATTGAGACCCTTTAATTTAATCTATATGCTCTAATCTTCATTATGAAAATTATTTTTCGGGTAGGGTTTAAGTAGCAAGATGCTTTGAATTGATGGGTTACAATGTTTTGTGTTATTAATAGTTTAATTGATTAATTTCATAACTTATGTAATTACTCAATTTCCATATAATAGATGAACATCGTATGAATTGGCATTTAAATTGAAGGCTTGATTTTGGGATGCTACCATTGCTCACAACCGTCTCTTCAATAAGGATTAAATTAATTAAAATAATTTTTATGTAATCAATATTCCCTAATTACCATCAAGAAGAATCCAAGTAGGATCAAGTGTTAATGTTGTTAGAAACTCTCCATGAGAAAATTTGTGTTTCAATTCATTACTTATAAACTGATCAAAGATTGATGTATTTAGTAAACATGCCAAATAAACTGACTTTGACATGACACGTCACAAGGTACTAAACAAATCAATTTGGATGGCTACATTAAATGACCCACTTGGTATTGTCAGGTTTCGGGCTGGCACTGTGGTTGATTCTGTCTGGGCCCCTAGTATGAAAAATGAAAAATGAAAGATATTTGATCATAATTCATAAATCGTTAATAAAATAATTAAATAATTTGGTATTTCAGAGAATGATAAAATCTACGTAGGCCTCTAGAATTGGATATGGACTGGGAAGTCGTGCCTGGCATGAGTGGTCCAGCTTGTTGGCATGAATTCATGACGGGCCAGGAGCCCCGGCCCAGCCTTGGTGCCACTTGGCCCATTACAGTAACAATTTGGCGTTTGTCAGGTTCCAGGGTGTAATAGTCACGACGCAGAAAAGATTTTTTTTTTCTTTTTTCTTTTTATCCCGTGTTGTGATTAGGATGTAAATTGACACAATTAATAATTTTGAAGTGTTCGCATTCGAATACCTGTTTATGACACAATTATATACGTGATTGTGCAAGAATGTCTAGTAAAAAATTTTATGATTTCTTTATTACTTTGTTGTACCGAAATCATGCTATAACTTGTTAATTGAATAGTTGTGCCACACGTAAAATTTTGTTGTGTCGTGCATCTGGGTTATTAAGTAGGTCGTGTGCATGTTCAAGTTTTTGATACAATTATCATGTAGGTTTAATCCGTGTTGATTGAAATTTGACATGGTATGATAATATAAATTCCCACCATTAGTTAAATTATATTATTGGTTGCAAATTGGCTCCAATGATATGTAAGTTTTGTCCTAGGATTAAATAGTTTTGTGGCTTTCACACTTAAAGTAATTTTTAAAGTATTTAATAAATACTTATAATTGTATTTAGAAGTTAATGTAATTTTACTTTCAGTTATTTGATAAAAATTATTTTATTTTTACTATTTTAATTCATATTTATTAAATACTATTAATTTTTGTTTTTTCATAGTAATTTTCTTCAACTTCACAATTAGTGTATAATCACTCAAATACCAAGCTGGCCCAGGCTACCTTCAAGTTTTTGAAAATTAATAAAATTCATTTTTAGAATTAGCTTAAAACTAAATAAATTGAGAAATTAATAATATATGCCTTGCCACATTTTGAGAACTCATGTATATGTACAACATTTATCCATTAAATTGCAAGTAAGAGTCCTTCCTTTACTTTGATTTTTTTTTTCTTTATTGAAATTGTACAAGTTTATTAACACTTCTGTTAGACATCTTTTGGAATCATCTAGATCAATGTTATTATGATACAATTTAGATTTTTATTCTACAAAATATTATAGGAATATGTACTTTACCCATAAACTAGATTAGCATTATTATGATACAACTCAAATTTCTATCCTCACAGATATTAGAGAGATAAATGGCTACTTATAGAGGAAGTAAAATTTATATTCTCACAATTTTGAGATTAATAGTCTACCACTCAGTCCACACTTTGAATTTCCTTTTTAATAGTGATTTCTTTTTACCTTTTAAATTTCTAAACTACATTATGTATTGAAAAAAAAAATTGCTCCTCTTGTTTTATTTAACTCCTCACTCTATCAAGAAACAACCAATAGTCCAAATTTATGCTTCATTTTGGCCTACACCAATAAAAATTCTAGTTCCACCATGTCGATTGTACCAAATGGAGCCTTAGGTTCATTGTCATCATAAACTATGATTCTTAATTGCTTTGTATATTGATTTATCATTTTGAGCTCTTATGTGTAGAATTTACTATTAATCTTGATTAATTTTAAAATTTCACTTAATCTTGATTAATTTCAATATTATTAGATTGCTATCACGTAAAAAGGCAATTAATTTGAAAATCTCACTTAATCAATTAAAAATTTCGACAATACAAGTAAATGCTTGATTTCTTTAAAGAAAAAGCATCAACATATTCTATTGTTTTTGCCTTCTCCAATTCAAATGATTTTCTATTGACATAGCTCTTTAAAGTCCACATTTTCAATTTCATTTACGTGTGGGTAGGAATGCAATTTATAAAAAATGGAGTGTCTAAAACTAGGCTTGGATGATTTTGTCGATAGGCCACAGTCGGCCAGTGCTTAGAAGTTTGGAGAGATCTTATTTACTTACTGGAATTGTCAATAACAATATAGCATCATCTTATCATGTATTTATGAATCAATAATTAGAATGAGTTAGAATTAGAATGGAATAAAATCAGAACAAGGGATGAGATTTAAAATAAATTATTTACTTTAGCTGTGGAAATTGGAATCAAAATAAACTGTATTACCATTAGTATGTTTATTTTATTTTAGAATCAAAATAGATTGTTATAAGTTACTAAATTGACCTCAATTGATTATTGTCATTATTTATAATAATTGCAGTAGCAGCAGCAACAACAACAACAGCATAATGTAAAAAATGATCAAATGAGAATTTTAAAATTTAAGTGGGGGCTACTATGGTCACTTTAGGGAATGAAATTCCCATTATCCTATAGAACCTCTCTTTATAGGAATGAGAACTCTAGTAAGCATTCCTAACTTTAAATAGGTTCTACCACTTTGATTCCTATTTCACCTCTCGTTTAAGAAAATAAATACATTATTTATTCTCATTTCTTGATTCATATTCCCATTCTCAATAAGTAAACAAATCATTAATGATTACAGTATTCAAGATTGTGTCGGATATTAGCAATACTATATCCTAGATGGTAAAGTACTTGATTTGAAAAAGTTTCTCAATGGTTTGTGAAGGGTTCGCCTAAATGCCGCAGGGTATTTATGAAAAGAGTAATGATAGACATCTTAATTCTTTTATCCCAAATTTTAATCCCAAATAATGTGTCATTAACTCAGAGGTTGGTAATTATTTACAAGATACAAGTGGATTAATTATATTATCTCATCAATCAATTGATGAATATCACATCATGTAGGATAATTTTTCAAAATAAAAAATTTAGAATGTATAGCATTGCTCTTATGAAAATGCTTACAGTCAAAGAGACGTTGATCCAGCTGACTTTGTAGTATTTGAAATTAGATTGATCTTTCCACTAGGTAAATTAAGTGATTGATTAGAGTTTTATATTTTAAGAAGACCCAACTCATACAAAAATTTATATTAACATTCCTATAGATACATAATATAAAATTTCAAAGAATTTTGTTTACAAAAGTCTTGGAAATCCTATTAATTAAAATTAACAAATACCCAAATTGGAACAATAACATGCATACTTCATTGAACATTAACACATATACATAGTAGAACATTAACATTAGAATCATAATTAAATTTGGAACTTTTAAAACCAAGTCTTTTAAAAGTAAGTCTCAATTAATGTATATAAGAATTATCCATTGTCATCTCATGATGCCATTATTTTGAATAATTTCTTTTTAAGTCGTCTCATTCTTATTCTTTTACGAATTTAATTAATTCTATTGATTTAACATATGACTAATAACTTATTAGTTTTAAATTCTCCAATGATTATAAATTTACATAAGGCCCTAAACATTAGGGATATTAGCTTCTTGGGATGAGAGAGTGAAATGCTATGAGTACAATAATGTTTTTTTTACTCTTTAGACTTCTTCAAATGCATGCAAGGTGATCGCTTTATTTTTTAGCTTGTACTTAATGCTTTCCCTTGGCCATGTTGTTTATTATTTATTAGAAATTTTAAATGAATTGATTGATTAATGGTATGTTCATTTTTATTTGTAAAATTAAGTCTACAAATGAATTTTCCCTTTATGGTCAACTCTTGTTTGGATCCACGTTTGCATTGTTGTGTTGTTTTTAAGATATCAGGGATTTACAAATAGAAATTTGTTGGGTTTGGTATAAATATCTAAGTATCTAAGCTGAAATATCAATAAGTAAAGTTTAGTCAAACCATTCATCTCTTTGTTATAATGATGACCATGTTGGGAAATGAGAAAAGGAGGAGGGAATTTAGGAATAGGAGTAGGATTTTGAATTTTAAAGATGAAGAAGTGAATAATATAGACAGAGGCTAGATCACTTAATTTAAAGCTCGGTTCATAGCATTTGGGATGCAAAGTGGAGAAAAAAGTTAAAGGTTGTTTGGAATTAAGGTGTTATACTTTTTAAACTACATTTATTATAGAAAAATGGCTATGACTATAAAATAAAATATAAACTATAGAGTAAATATAAATTTTAAATAATAATTTTGATAAAATTAGTAATAATATACTACATTTTTTTATCATAAAAGTATATAATCAAATCAACTTTCTTTCTAAGTTATAATAGCTGTTGTTTATTAAACACTTTAGTGTCATAACTCATAAGTTATAGCTGCCCAACTTTAATTCTAAACAAGACCTAAGATTGTTGAGACTACTATAAATCATGCAATTTGTCATATGGAAGGCTAATCTTAACAATACTAACGAATAACACTAGCAATGTAAGCTTTGTTCTACTAGCAGCCTCACCGCATACAGCTTATATGACCTTTAGTTTTAGAAAAAGAGCAAGGAAGAACATGTGAAGTTAGTTTTATTGACCTATAATATTTTGTTAATGTAGTTCAAATTTAAGTAATCTTGTGGTCAACATTACATTAAGCGAGATAAGATTCTAATTCATATTAGGAAATAGAGAAGGGGATAAGGACTAATAAAGAAAAGGTAAGTGAGATACAACTACTTATTCCTTTCATTCATCCACATATTTGCATCATCTTTCATTTTTGACCTGATATATTGTTTATTTGGTTCTTTTAAGATAGAAGTCAAGAACTTTTTTTTTTTTTGGTTAAATGTTTTATCTTCTTCACTGATACTTACTTGCAATAAAAAATCAATCTTTTAAGGGCAATTATCTACTGTTCGGGCAATTATCCCTTATCTACCTGTTTGTTTAAGCTTTTTAAAAAATACATAAATATTTTTATTTTTTGATCTTGCCATATAAAGTTAGCTTCTTATTTCGAGAGTGGAAACCTTTTCTATCTAGGCTTGGCTTGTTGGAATTTAGATTGGATGTGCCTATGCTTGATTTTACACTCGCCTATTTCTGTCTCACCTTAATTAATAGATTTAATATAATATTAATCAAATAACTTTTTTACCCCTTAAACGTAAAATTACATTTTTTCCCAAAGAAAAGGCAAAAAAAAAAAAGATTTAAGAAGTAGTTGTTTGTTTCCTAACAACTATAATTTCAGCTATATATAAACACAAGAAATAATAAGAAGTAAATGAAACATCTCATCATGCTCATTATTATGAAATTCATTATCTTCAAACACATCATCTACATATTGAAGCTTAACTATGCCATGCATTTGCGATTATTGTAGTTCTCAACTTGCCAAATTGTAGTTAAAAACATGCTCATACATCTATTGAATCAGCTTATATAATCTATCAAACACATAATCTATACATTCAAGCTCACAACTAGTATGTCTCCCCACAAAAGTAGAGCCCCTAACAACAATATGTCCCCCAACAAAAGCATGTCCTTCAACAGAGTCATTCAACTGAGTAATGAACTCATTAAATAGTATAACTCTTAGGTTAGTCAATATGGCCAACACTAAGGGAACATCTTTAAACTGAAGGCAACGTACTAGTACAACTTCAATTTCAAACATATTAGCATCCAAAGACTAATTTATTGTAACTAAACATTTTAGCCTAAAATCTAAATCTAGCACAACTTTAAGCTTATTCTCTAGGTTTGTACCGTATAACAAAATTTTTAAACCTGAGGCTAATCCATATGGACTTGTAATCTTAGCATCTTTTATTTTTGGCAACGGTACAATTAGATTCAAGCAAACCTAAATTTTACTACTTGTTTTAAAGGATATCACTAAATCTAGTTATCTTGAATGTCGAAAACAAACTGTTAGATTTAGTAACAATGATTGAAAAAATTACTTGCATTATAGTAAACTTGCATTACGTTTCAAATAAAACAATGAGACAATTTAGTAAATTAGAGTTCATAAATTACTTTTTGAAACAATTGGGAGTAAAAACAACACACACTAGCCTTATAACATTAAACCATTTTGACTAAAATTTGAAATTTACCCTTTGTGTCATTATAACAGCCAACCAAGTTAGAGCATTTATAAAATGTTTTGAAAAGTGTATATACCTATACATATATCCACAGAAGCACGGTCAACAAGTCTAAAACAAAAATTAACATCTCACTAGCAGTGATTAACATCTTAGCAGACCTAAAACAATCTATTACTTGTCAATTTATCATTACCCCTAAAAATTTTGGCCAAATCAAATTAATCTAAATTCTAAGGTTTCTAATGACAACTATTAACAACAATCACCAATTAACAACAATCAAAAGAACATTAAGGCTTTAATAGTAGATAAATTTAATGAAACATAGTTGATAGTAGCCCTAAACCCTTTAAATCGAAATGTCTAGCCTTGTAACAATTCATCGATTTTACTAACACTTTTGAATCTTTGAATGAACAAAACCTTTGATGCTTAAGCTTATTTCATTGATGACAACAAAGCGAGATTAGAGATAAAATTGCCTGGATTTAAGTGTCATCAATGAAATGGAAGGTGGTTGATGCAAGTTGGAGAAAAATCATGTTTGCGCTTATTGGAGTTAGATATTGTGTTTGATTTTTTTTCCTTTTTTAATTTAGCTAAACAACATCGATTTTTCTTTTCTTTCTTTTTTTTTCCAATTTTTAATTAGGTTAAGCAATGTCATTTTACTCCTTTTTTTTAATTTTTTTAACAAATCACATTATATGATGTAGTTTTTGGCATTTGAATGAAATGACTATTTTACTTCAAATAATTAGATAGAAAAAAAAGTGTTCGTATATTTTTAAAAAAGCCTGCACAAACAGAAGTTTGTTAAATTGATAACAGTACAAGCTTTTGGTGATAAAATACACTTTTTATCAAACTATAGTACTGACATAATATATCAGAATAACTTTAGTGATAAAATGATAATATCTTTTATTATTATTATTATAATTTTTGTTTTTTATGTAAATGGGATAAAAATAAATTTTTAATTTTTACTAAGGATAGAAATATCAATTCACTCCTTCATTCCATTCCTTAATTCCATTCCCACCCACCTCTAAATGGTATTTCTACTCCTCATTTCAAAATTATTGACTCATTGAAATTTTATCCTTATTCATACACATTTTTAGCAAGTAAACACTGTGCATGATTTTCATCCCAAGTTCCACAAATAAACACACCATAAATCTTGTTTGTCATGACTAATTATTACCGAAACTAGAGCCAAGATCATCATTATGCAACATCATTGATATAAAAATAGTAGTAAAAACTATTAGGAATTCATGACAAGATTCATAAAATAAAATTCGTATTCTGTAGTATAAACTTACATAGCTGCTCAATATCTAATAAATTTTCGAGTTGGAAACAATAATTTTACCTGAACTTATACAACAAATCTCATTTTCCGGAAGAAGAAAAAGGCAAGTGGAAAAGAGGAAAAAAAAAAAATTAAAGGGCTCCATTGGTGGTGTCTAGACATCAATTTTTTTAAAAAAATTTTAGTAGCTTTCTTTTTATCAACCAAAAATGGATGTCTCCTTTAAATAATGCCTGCAACTTTATCAAAATGGTTTTTCAATTGAATTTTAATATGGCTAATCATAGAGTTATAATCGTTTAGATTGTGCTAGCAAAGTACACCATTGCACTCTAAAAGAATAAGAATTAATTCAATAATATTATACCTTTTAAAATAATTGTTGTTAACTCAACTGTAGAAATAAATGGTTATAAAGAAAATAAATTAAATGTTCGATAGAATTAATTTTTAAAAGTGTTTGGTTTTACTTTTGCATTTCTTTGGTAAATCTTACAATTGCACTGCTACGAGAATGTAAGTAACTGAACTGGAAATAATATTAAATTAAATATATGTATTATTAGGAAAGCTATTCGCCAGCAAAACAAAATAAAGAAGCAATACAAGATAAAAAGTAAAATGAGAGAGTGATATATTAGAGAATGATTTTATTCCTTTATAGTTTGTACAAAATAAATAGGTGAGAGCTCTTTTTATAGTTACATAATCACTACATAAAATTAATGGAAACATTATGAATTATAATTCCTCGTGAGATAGTGGGAGTTATAAAGAAGGTAAGGTTGTTAGTGGAAGATTGTGGAGAGAGTAAAAGATGTATGTTATCAACATCTATTTGTTTTAATAAATTCATAATATTTTTACATTTGTAAACATGTACATATAATACTTTTTTTTATTAAGTTTATAGAATAATTAATAACTAGAATAAATATTTTATGTTATTAATTTTTTATTTTGTTATGCTATAATAAATATTTTATGTTATTATTTTTTATTTTGTTATCTCAATATAATAATAACAATCTCTTTAAAATTAATGATTTTATTTCCTAATTATTAAGATAATTTTAGATTTTTATAAAATATACGAGAGTATATATGAAATTATATTAAATAAAAAATTGATTTTCAAAATCAAACTTTAAAAAATTACTTTTTCTTTACATTTCAAAATTTGTTGTATAATGAAGAAATTTTGCTGAAAGTGATTTCTAAAAGAAAATTTATCACATATCAAAATTAACTTTTAATTTTTTAATAGCACTTTTAAATTTTCCGTGAAAGAATTTTAGATCTATCTCAATTAGATGTAGGCAATTAAGAATCTGAAATTAATAATTAATTTAATTATAGAAAACACTATTTATCAATCATTGTTCACGATTATTGTTCACCGATAACTGTTCATGGTTATTGTTCATCCCTGTTAAAAATATTAATTTTCAAAAAACACAACAAATTATAGAAAATAAATAATATAAAGATTTTTACATGGTATGGATTAATCAGTCTAACATCTACGAGTCCGTGTCCAAATGAAAAGTAATTCAGTAAGTTGAGATGTTACAACTTATATATTTACCAAACTTAAGATTCTCACTTATAGTTTATCACCATACAGTTTATTCAACCTTAAACTGAATCTGTTTCTTTTGAATAATTACTATTCTTTTTGATCCACAATCCTCAAGGCACTTTGTAAAGTGATCAATAGCAACTCTTCAATTCTTCAATGTTTAGTGATTCGCGATCTGTATATTTAAGTATTGAAATAAAGATAACAATTCAAACACAACATTATTTGACAAATTTAGATTCTTTAGGGAGTAGGCCGAATTTTGTTTCTCTGCTTTATGCTCTGTGTTATGCACTTCTTGTTGTGCACTTCTTTAATTGTGAAATACTTCTCTTTATATATGCACTAGGGTTTCACAAAAAAATTAGTATGTCTTAAAAAGATTTAGATTCTTTTCAAAATAAACATTTCTTTCCTCTTATAATGCCCATAAATTTGAATAGGAAAGAATTTGATCTTTTTATTTTACTTGTTTCCAAGGAATATCTAGAGCATTAATAAACTGCCTATTTGAACCAACTTCATGCTCTAAATAAATCGTATGCACCAATTATGTAATCCCTCATTAATTGACTTCCTAAATTAGCCATCTAATTAAATTAGGAAACAAATATTCTTAATAAATTAGAATATCACTAAATTAGGGAATTAATAAATTAATCCTTATTACCAGATATGCAATAAATGAAATTTGAGTTTAATTAAATTTGCCATAAAATGCCAATTCCATAAATAATGGACTTAACAATCTCCCCCTTTGGCATTGTTGTGGCAAAAGCAGTCAAACACAAGTCTTTAATGAAGCTTAGCTCTAAAAGATAAATATGAAACAAGCATAAACAACAAGAAAAAAACTAGCCATAATGATTGGCAATTAGCATGTTAGTCCATGTAAATAGATCAAGGTAAGAATTAAAATAAAATGCTAATTTTATTGATCAATAAAGAGAACGGCAACATTAAGCATAAAATCAAGAACAATAAAAAGATAAACTCTCCCTAAGAACTAGAAATCTAAAAATTTAAAATTTTCGAACAAAAATGAAATCCTCCTTAAAATAGAAAATACTACTCCCCCTAACACATTGCATTTGCAATGGAAGACTTGAAGCATTTACTTTCACTGTTTTGCCAAAAGACTGCAAAATGGAAGAAGTTTGGCATTCAATTTGGCTAAACGAATAAAAAGTTCACTAATAGCCTGCCATTTGTGTCAAAATTTGAGCCTCAAGAGGGGCAAGATGAAAATCCAAAAGATTAGAAGGAGGAGAAAAAAGTTAGAAAATCACAAATAGTATGAGGAGACGCTCTATTGGTGACAACATGTAAGGATGTGTGTGGTAGTGACTGTTGGTCGGCAACTACAACATGAATAATAGGAGTAAAGGTGTTGATTCGAGGGTCAAAGTGAGAAGGGTTAGAGGGAAAGCTATCTTTACTAGGATTACTTTCTATGGAGACATTGTCCCTTGAATGTATGGACTTTTTAGGAGATATTTGTCCAAATTTTAGATCAAAATCCTCATCATCATCAATTATATGAATCTTGAAAGGATGTCCACAGTTGGAGCAAAGATAGGGTGAATGAGTGTGATGATGAAAACTCTCACTTACTACAAACTTAGAGAGAGTGAGAGCCATGGAAGAGAAATATGAAAGGACTGAGGAAAATTTGAACAAGAGGAAAATAAAATTTTGTTTCAACTGTGAGAAAGAAGAAGAAGGCCACATAGTTGAATGTAAAACAATGATCTAATGATTTCCTTATATATAGGAACTTACTTTATTAAAAGGAAGGTGTAGAAATCTAACTCACAGAAGGAAAAAAAAAGCTAATAAGAAAGATTTTGTTCTAATTTAAAACACCAACCATTAGAGATTTTGTTCCAGATCAATAAATAATCATAAACTAACTTAAACAAGTAAAAAAAAAGGAAAATACTAAAAATGAAATCCTATGCATGATATGTTACGAAATAGACACACAGTGTAGAATAGACAAATTCAAAATTAAACTGGGAACAAATAAAAAGGAACTAGAATGTGATCCATATGCCATTGAAAAACTTATTAATAAACTTTTCATGGAATTTTATAGAACTGAATTTGGTGTTTTGTAGACAAATTTATTACTAAAAAAAGGCAACATACTTGGGTGTAATGGGAAAAAATTATTAATACACTGAGAAAACAAAAAAATTGGGTTTTGCTTAAAAACATATAACTCTTAAAATCTGACAACATATTATTATATAATAATGCACATGCATCAATTTTTTTTAAATTGAATTAAAAATGAAATGAAGAATAAAAAATTCTAAAAAATATATTAGAATAAGTATTAATTTATAAAATCAAGACTCTAATTCCCTCAAATAAGTAAAGATTAAAGAAATTTAAACTTTTGTGTGTGTGTGTGCAAACAACTCAATCTAAACCCTTTTCCCAAAAATTCATCAATTTTCATGGTTAAAGTCTTAAATATAAAATATAGAATTGGTCAAACTAACCTTATCATCTTGATTTTAAATTTATGACCACTTCAATTGTGATAGACATTTTTTTAATAGCAAAGCTTTTTTTTTAAAAAAATCTATGATCAAGATATTTCACTTTATCCCTTAAGGTAATCTTTTTCTCATGGTACTTCATCCTTTATCATATTTGTGATATGCAGACTTAGATTACTTAGGAATAGTTTCACTCACAAGAGTTCTAGGTAGTTATTTCTGACTATAGTGTCTGTATATACTTGAGGTCTTATGACAAGATAAGAATCAAGGCAAATAGTCATAACTCAAGTTAAATATTATCAACAAAGATCATATCAATATCAAAACCTTGAGTCAAAGTAAAGATTGAATTGTCATTCATGTGCTTTTAAAGTAAGGTTATATAACGCTAATAAAAACTTATTCAAGACTTTCAAATCTTTAAACACATAAAAAATTGCTTGTCGTTCAAGAACCTAATAATTTTTTTTTAAATGAAAAATGAAAAATGCAAACTCAAATAAAAAAATGCATGCCCTAAATCTAAAGCATAAACGCATAACTTAAATTTTCAATGTAAAGACATTTTGACTTATATAGAGTATACACCTAAAGTTTTCCTTAAAGAATTAAAACGTTTGGAATCTAATGCTTTTGTGAAAATATCCACAAGCTGTTTTTTTATATCAATGTATTCTAAGGACATAGTCTTGCTTTCTACTAAATCTCTAATAAAATGTTGATGAATATCAATGTGCTTAGTCCTAGAATATTGAACATGATTTTTAGAAATTTTGATAGTACTCGTATTATCACAAAACATAGTCAAAGTATCTTGATACATACCATAATCTACAAGCATTTGTTTCGTTTAAAGCAATTGAGTGCAACAACGTTCAGCTGCAATGTATTCAGCTTTAGTCATGGAAAGAGAAATTGAATTCTGTTTCTTACTATGCCACGACACCAAGTTATTCCCAAGATAAAAACATCCACCAATAGTGCTTTTTCTATCATCAATATTGTCAACCCAATCTGCATCACTATATCTTGTAAGATTGGAATAAGTGTTATTAATGTACTAAATACCATAATTGACTGTCTTACTGACAAAACGAATGATTCGTTTGACAGCAGCTAAGTGTGACTCCTTGGATTTGCTTGGTACCTAGCACATATACCAACATTAAAATATATGTTAGGTCTACTTGCAGTCAAATAAGGTAAGCTACCAATCATACTCTTGTAAAGATTAGGATCAACACAAGAACCACTGTCATCTGTAGTCAACTTGGCATTAGTACTCATAAGAGCTCTCATGTGTTTTCAGAATCTAAGCCAAACCTCTTAACTAAATTCTTGGCATACTTACTTTGATTAACAAAAATACTATTCTCCATTTGTTTCACTTGTAAACACAGAAAGTAAGTCAATTCTCCCACCATGCTTACCTTAAATTCTTTTTTTCATTTGATTTATGAATTTTTCCACATGATCAGAAGAAGAACCAAACACTATATCATCAATATAGATTTAAATAACTAAAATCTATGGAGAAGTTGCTTAATAAATAGTGTTATATCTATTTCCCCTCGCTTATAGGCATTTTCATGTAAAAAATTGGTTAACCTTTCATACAAAGCTCAAAGAGCTTGCTTTAAACCATGTAAGTCTTTTTTAATTTAAAAACATGGTTTGAGAAATGAAGATTTAAAACTTATTGGTTATTCGACATAGACTTTTTTATTTAAGATGCCATTAAAAAAGACACTCTTAATATCCATTGGAAATAATTTGAAGCCTATTATACAAGCAACTGTAAAAAGTAAATGAAGGGAATTGAGTCTAGCAACAGGTGCAAAGGCTTTATCAAAGTCAACACCTTCAATTTAAGTGTAGCCTTATGCAACCAACTTAACTTTATTTCGCACTATGTTACCAAATTCATTAGTTGTGTTCTTAAAAACCCATTTAGTTCCTATAACATTAGTGTGACTTAGTATAAGTACTAGCATCCACACATCATTATGCTCAAATTGTTCTAATTCTTCTTATGTAGCTTTGACTCAAAATTCATCAACTAAAGCTTCTCTAACATTCTTAGGTTTAGTTAAAGATACAAAGCAAGTAAATCTTACCATATTTGTATACCTTTTCCTTGTGACCATTGGTGCATCAAGATTACCTTGAATAAAATTAGATGGGTGATTTTTCTTAACTCTTAATAACAGTTTCTTTCTGATTGGTTCATGTAGGTCCATGGTTGCCTGGAGCTTTGAAGTTTTCTCCTTCATATTCTCTGGTGTTTACTTAGAGGTGACTTTTTCAACAGGTTCTTTTTCTTTCAAAGAGAATTCATTAGATTGTCCTTTCTTTATAGATCGAACTTCAGGAGTAACGACATTTGGTATTTTTAAAAGATTGGTTATCTTTTCCTCAATTAAGTAGTCTATAAAATCTTGATAATCATCAATAACCACATTTGCAAATTCAATAATCTTTTGAGTTCTCATATTATAAATATGAAATGCTTTACTATAATTGGAGTAACCAAGAAAAAAACCTTTATCAATTTTAGAATCAAATTTACTAAGATGTTCGCGATCATTCAATATAAAACACATATTTCAAAAAATTTAAAAGTAGCCAAAATTAGGTATTTTACCTTTCCATTACTTATAAGGAGTTTTCTTAGTACTTGAACGAAGATAAACACAATTAATGGTATAGCAAGCAGTGTTAAGTGTTTTAACTCATAATCTCTTTGAAAGTTTCTTTGACTTTAACATCACTCGTGTCATTTTCTGCAAAGTCCTATTTTTCCTTCCTATAACACCATTTTTTTCAAGAGTAATAGGTGAGGAAAATTCACGTGAAATTCTATGTAAATTACAATATTCTTCAAAACTAGAGTTTTCAAATTTTCTTCTATGATAACTCTTAATTCTGACAATATTGCAATTTTGTTCACTTTTAACCTTTTCACATAATTTTCTGAAAACATCAAATGTATTTGGTTTTTCTTTAATAAAGTCAACCCATGTATACTTAGAGAAATCATCTATACACATAAATGCAAACCTTTTTTCAGTCAAACTTTCAACCTACATTGGTCCTATAAGGTCCATATGAAATAGTTATAGTACTTTTGATGTTCTTCTATCCTTCATGGCTTTATAATGCCTTTTATTGTTTTCTAGATTGACATGGATCACATATTCTAGGTTGTTTCTTTTTAAGCATTAACACTTTTTTTACAGCACTTGTTTTTACAATTCTAATCAGTAATTTATAGTTCATGTGACCCAACTTTTGATGCCATAATTCTGTGTCATCAAGAGTGGTCTTATGCCAAATAACTAAGCTAGTTAATTTATAACAATGATCAGATGATCGATGTCTTTACAAAATGCAATTTCTATCAACATTGAGAACACGACATTTGTTCCTACCAAAATTGACCAATAAGTTTTGATCACAAATTTGACTAATACTAAACAGATTTGTTTTGAGATCTTTTATATGTAGAATATTGTCAAGTTTTGGAAAGCCTTTTATATTCAATGTTCTTTTTCTAAGAACATGACTTTTTATGCCATCAGTAAAGTCACATTTTCTCGATTAACTTTTTGATAGTTGATCAAGGCACTTTTATCACTTGTCATTTGTCTAGAACAATTGATATCAAAGTACCAAAGTCAGTAAATACAAGTTTTTAAGGAAATAAAGAAAACAAAAGCCTTAAAATCAATCTATCTTATCCAAGTGTTTGTAGGTTTATTTTTACTTGCCTTAATCTTAAGTCTAGTGGTCGTCCTAGATTTCCCATAAGAATAATTAAAGAACATAGCTTTTTTCAAATATTTTATAAATTTGAAGCAACTAGGTATTATATGTCCTTTTACATGGTAAAAATGATAAGTAAGAATAAACCTATTGTTCTTACTTTGATGAATTGGTGAAGAATGTGCAACAACCTTATATTTTTATAGATATGAAACTTTAACTATTAATGGAGAAGCTATAACTTGAGAAGCTATAGCAAACACACCTTGAAAATTTAACTCTTTTTTATCTTGATATCCAATACCATGATGATTTAAGTTGGTCTTGCTAATTGACAAGATATGGTCTAACTTTTAAGTTTCATATTTCATAGTTTTGAGTGACTTTTTGTTGTCTTCTAGTTCTATAGTCACGACAAGTAATTGATTATCTTTGTCAGCAAGTAAAGACTTATAATAAATTAGCTCACTTTCAAGTTTCATCTTATCATCTAAAAGATTAGATACTTGAGTCATCAAGATTACATTCTCATTGTGGACTTTTTTTCATTTAGTGAATATTGTCTTGTAGCTTTCATGAAAGCTTTCTTGTCATTTATATCAATGTGACTGACGTCGTTATTTGAATCACTATTCTTGTTAGCATCTTGCATAATCGTATTAAGATGGAAATTAATGTCTTCATTGCAAAGAGTTAAGTACGAAGCTTCTAACATGGATGCATTTCTGATGTTTGATTCCTACTTACTGCCATCATTATAGACAACCATCCTTCCAACAAGATCTTCTTCATCAATGGTAACATTAAAATTATCATCACTCCAAATAGATTGCATTGTTTTTTTTTTCATAAGAGTGTTAGCACATTGTGCTTATATATGTCCTATGCCTTTACATTTTCTACATCGAATACCTTCAAATTTGTTAAAATTAAACAATTTAAAATTAGAATTGGAAGAATCTTTTTGAACTGTAGGAGCCATTGATTAGAAGTCTTCTTTGGTTTGTTAAAGTTCTTTTTTAACATCTTCTTGAAGTTCTTTACAATAAGTGCAAATAAATTATCTACGTACAAATATAGATTATCATCTTTACTTGATTTAGTGACAGGAGGCTTCATTTCAACTTGAAATGAAATACCTTTTTCTTTCTTGGGATTCAAATTTAAGTAGTTAATTTTATAGACCATCAATTTTCCTATAAGTGAACCCTTAGTCATGGTAGACATATCAACATATTCTTCAATGGCCAAAATTTTATAATAATACCTAAGATAAACAGATCTTAAGATTTTTCTACAAATTTTTTCCTCAGAAATAGGTTTTTCAAGAGCAAAAAAATTGTTAGCCATAGCAAGGATTCTAGAATTAAATTCAGATATGGTTTCATGTTCAGACATTTTTAGGTTTTCAAAATTAGATGTAAGTTTCTAAAGTGTACAACGTTTTATCGTATTGTCACTTTCAAAAGTACTTTGAAGTATATACCAAGTAGATTTAGATGGCTTGCATGTAGAAATTAGTTAGTGTTGAAATTAACTCTATTGACAATGACATTAAGTCTTTGTGTATTATATCCAGATGCTTCAAGCTCATTATTGGACCATTCTCTTACTGGCTTGGAAAACTCAACACCATCTTCATCAATTTTGATGGGTGGAGTATATCTAGTGAGCACGTATTGCCAAACTCTTTCATCAATTGCTATTAAATAAATTTCTATTCTTTACTTCCCATAAGCATATTTTGTCCCATCTAATACATAAGGATGAGCCAAAGAGTTTTTCTCTCTTTGTAAACTCACACCTACAAAATAGATTTAGGTTACAAGAATCTCACCAAATAAATAGTTAGTGTCTTACTCTGATACCAATTAAAAGGATTTTAGATCTATCTCAATTGAATGTAGACAATTAAGAATTTAAAACTATTAATTTAATTAATTTTAGAAAATACTATTTATCGATCATGTTCACAGTTACTGCTCATTAATTATTGTTCATGATTACTGTTCATCAGCGTAAAAATATTAATTTTCTAAAAACACAATAAATTATAGAAAATAAATAATATAGAGATTTTCATGTGGTTTGGATTAATCAATCATACATCCATGAGGCCACGCTCAGATGAAAGATAATTTACTGAATTGAGATGTTATAACCTATGAATTTATTAAACTTAAGATTCTCATTTACAGTTTATCACCATACAGTTTATTCAACTTTAGATTGAATCTGCTTCTTGTCAATAATTGCTACTTTTTTAATCCATGATCCTGAAGGCACTTAACAAAGTGTTTAATAACAACTCTTTAATTCTTTAATGTCTAGTGATTCACGATTCATATAAATCCCTAAGAGATGAAATGAAAATAACAAATCAACACAATATTATATGACAAATTCGGATTCTCTAGGGAGGAGGTCGAATCTTGTTTTTCTGCTTTATCCTTTATGTTGTGCGCTCTTTCAATTATAAAATACCTCTCTTTATATAGGCACTAGGGTTTTACAAAAAAATAGCAAGTCTTAAAAAGATTTGGATTCTTTCTAAAATAAATATTTCTTTCATCTTATAATGTCCATGAATCTAAATAGGAAAGAATATGATCTTCTTACCTTACTTGTCTCTCAAGAAATATCTAAAGCATTAATAAACTACCTGTTTGAATCAACTTCATGCTCTAAATAGATCTTATACACCAATTATGTAATTCCTCATTAATTAACTTCCTAAATTAGTCATCTAATTAACTTAAAAAATAAATATTCTTAATAAGTTGGAATCTCACTAAATTAAGGAATTAATAAATTAATCCATATTACGACATATACAATAAATAAATTTTTAATTTAATTAAACTTGTCATAAAATGCTAACTTCATAAATAATGGACTTAACATCCCAAATGCCTACTCTCTATAAATAACCAGCAAAAGATAGCCTGACATCGGAAATTTTGAGAATCCTAATGGAAATTTCAAAGATGGCGAGTTATCCAGTAGAAGCATTGAACCAGTCAATGTCGAAAATCATACATCAACAGCTGTTACCATGCACCTTCCTGCTCAGACAATGTTTTCTGTATTGATAATTGTCTTTTCTGAAGAATCTTTGGGCAATGCATTCGAAACAGCTAAGCTGCACTGTCGATTTGCGACATGTTTATACCAATAAACAATTGAAGATCAATAAGTCTAAAGCTTTAGCTAGTTTTATTAAGTCCTTATTTCTAAATTTTTATAGCAGGATTTGTCCTAAAGATCTTGGTTCTGTTAGAATAATTTACCTTCCTTTTTTTGGATGCGCAGCTTGCTTGCTAGAGTTCGACTTCAAATAGTAATTTTCCCCCCTGCTTTGCAAAATTCCTCCCTCTAGTAACTCAATAACTTGAAAAAAGTTCATTTATATAGAGAAACTAAAATAAGTCAAGTTGGAATCCACTTTTATTGAAAGGTTAATCATTGGACTGGTTATAATTACCCAACCAAACAAATATTTACTCTCTTGAATCTCCAAAATGGGAAACATGTTTCTTCAATAATTCTTAAACAAAAAGCACTTCAATATACCATATATTCACATTCAAATACTCCACGTCACTCATGGGCATGCGATGAACTTGTGGATGTGTCGAAGGATTTCTTCCTGATGAGCAGGCAAGTGATCTTTGAAGGATGTGCATTATGAGTATTGTCAAGACTGCACAGCACAAAATCAGGCCTGTGGAGTGCAAGATTGAGCCGATCCTCCCCTACAACCAACGCAGTTGCGTCGAGCAGGACGTGCCATGAGTTTCGGTGAGCTTCTGAAATCCAGTGCATTGAATATCGTGTTCCATTGATGTCAGCCGGATAAGAAAACAACCCTTTTGGCGTGTGCTTACATTTTCTCCGAAAGTACTGGCTAAGCTGTGATCCCTTGATCCTCAAGTCCAACCATGATTCTGGTGCAAGTATCACTTTTGATTCCTTGAAACTTGCAAATTCTCTTACATAATCCAATTCTTCACAAATAATTGTCATGTAAAAGTTTCCTCTGAAGAAAGGGTAGCTTTCGCCGACTAACATCATTGCATCTCTGTAATTTGGAGTGAACAAAACAAGATACTCATCATCAGGCAATCCACAGTGCTTCAGGACTTTGTTTCTGGCTTGGATTTCAGGAATTGAAATGAAACTTCCGGGAAATGAAGATTTCTTGGTGAGAATGTCAAGCAGTCTTGATGGTTCCAACTGAGTTCTGTCCAAATCAGGGAGGTTGCTTCCAAAGGAAGGCGTTGAAGGTTCAGATCTGAAACCATTCCTAGGGGATTTTCGCCTGTGCTCAGGTCCTGTTTCCGGTGACTCTTCATTGATGCAAAGACTAGACAGATCTACCTTTTCGCCTTCAACAAGACCAGCATATTGTGGGTACTTTGCCAAGACATATTGCTCAACATATTGCATTTCTGTTGGCGTGATTGGTCCTGACCATCTGAGGTCAAGGCCATGGAGTGTTGATATGGCTTCAGCTACAATATGTGCAGGAATCAAAGTATGTGATTTCTGTCAGAGGATGAAAAATTTTATTAGAGACAAGACTGTTGCAGGAACTAGTAGAACATGAAATAAATGATTAAATTCAAATACGATAGATTACCTTGATAACCATACTGCTTGGTCTTCCATTTTCTATTGGTAATTTGGGAATTGAAGCAAAAGGAGATGGTTTATATTCACCTTCCATCATGCCCTAATTTGTGAAGTTTCCGGTTTATCAGAATCTTTAAAGCTTTCGATTTCATAATTTTGAAAAACTGCCTACAATTTGCTCCTCAGTGTTCCTCCCCATGATTCCAATCCTCCGCAACACTCATTAACAAAGGAAAAAGATTTGTTTATGAGCCAGGAAATTAAACCCAAACACAAATGAAAAAACCATGATAACAATTTATTAGGAAGTAAACATTTCTTTTTGCAGAAGTGTATCTAAAATTCTAAACGAAGGGTATTAATTAAACAAACTGAAAGAAAAAGAAAAAGTCATCGTCCATGACAAAAGCAAAGTCCTAAACATGGTACCTTGAATCATTTAGTTAAGCAACTGATTTTTAAGTACTTATCACAGGCATTGCTTGATCATTTGTTTAGGAATTGTATAATACGACATCTTGGTTTAATTAATGGCCCAGATTGAGTTTTCATTTCTTCACCTCTATCGATCCGGCTACTTAAATTGAATTATTTAGAGATAGAATGATACGGGAACAACCCTGGAAATGTATTCTATTGGAAAATGAAACGTCAGCCTGTGAATTTAAAATTTCCGAAGGAAAGTGACTTTTGAGAGTATTTTGAAATCTTACAAGTACAGGTGGGAATGCGAATATCTTGAGTTAGTCAATCTGTTAAAGTAAGTGCTAATTGCTAGCTAAATTTTTATATAGGAAAATGATTTTGAAGAGTATCTGATAGTGAAATTCATTTAAAAATTTCACATTGAATGAACTACTAGAAAGATAGAAATTAGCTACCACTTGCATTTTTTATTTTAATATCATATTTCAACATTGGGATGATGAGTCCAGTCCAAAAATAGACCATGAAAATGGAAGAACTATTAAACCATAAAATTCTAAAATTTTGCACATTTATTTAAAGAGTAGGTGTTTTGATACCCTCAAAATTCCTCATAAAACCCTTCTTTAAATGAAATTACTTAAATCACCTAACACAAATTAATTCATTTTTCTCATTTTGAATGGAAATTCAATTAAACATTTAGATAAATTATTTTATTATCAAATCATAATTTATGCTTATATTTTAAATTTTAATTGAAAATATTAAAAAATTATAAGAGTTTAGAGTTATGAAAATAGAAGTTATATAATAAGAAAAAAATTAGGATAAGTCAATTATTTTTGAGGTTTTTATGCAATTTAAAAAGAATTTTTTGGAGTAAAATTTGATGAGAAGATAGTTAATTTTAATATATAAACATATATTTTATCAATTGAACTAAGGATATTTTAGAAAAAAAATTAGAAAAACATGTTATAAAAATTCTAGAGGAGTGTTAAAAGGTCAACACATTTAAAACTTTCAATTGACAATTGACACAAGCAAAAAAATTCTTATGCGCCCAACGTCTTATTCCTACCTCTTCACCACGACAAATACTTTAATTATAGTAAAATATGAAGTTATGTTAGCGTTTGACTAAAATTGATTCTAATTGTTGCCTGATGAGTCATTTTTTTAGTGTGGCCTTGTTGACACTTTTGATAATAGGATCCAGGATAACTGATTTTTTCTTTAATAATAAAAATCAAGAATTTACTCAATTATATTAATATTACGGTTTACAAATTTATCGAGACTAAACTTAAGTAGTGTTTGTTTTCTAACTGAAATTTGAATGGATATAAAATGTAACCGAAGTCTGAATCGGTTTGAATATATATGTCAGAATAATATATTTATTTTTTTATTTTTTAATGTCTGAGTGAAAGTGGTAAAATATTTGTTTTTACAATCTCAAAACATTTTAAAATTTATGAGGGTATTTGTGAGAAAAAAATTGATTCTCTATTAAGATATTTTATCATTAGATAAAAAGGCATGAAATTTTGCTTTTTTCATTCAGATAAAAATATATCATAATAAGCATTGAGATACAAAAGCAAACAAGCAAAAATATTAAAATATCTTAAATTTAAGAAATTTAAGATCAAGGAAAATTCTAATATATTATATAGTAGTTAGGTAGAAAATAAATATATGTAATGAGGGTATTTGTAAAAAAAAATTAATTTTCCATATAAATAAAAGTAAAAAAATTTTTTTTTCAGATAAAAATATCATATAATAAAACCGTTAGATACAAAAACAAACAAACTAAAAATATTAAAATATCTTAAATTAAGTTAAATTAAGGTTTCAAACATAAAAACAAACAACCCCTTAATCAATATAACAGCTACAAACCGACTTCAAATCAGATTATTAAAATAATCGTAAGTTAGGTTAGGACCAACCTTGACCAACGCATGGTCGACTTTGAAATTGGCGGAGTATTACTATTAGAAATTTGTTAGGACTAGTCTTGGTTATCATAGCCCAAAAATTGACTACAAACTCCGACCAAGCTTCTCCAAGGAAATGAAAAATCTGCCCATAATAGCACAAGTGGGAATTGAACCCCTTATTTCAATCATGATAAAACAAAGTGAGAACAAACCTCAACAAATAATAAGGTTTATGTTGTAATTTATTCTTAAAAATATATGCATAAATAGAGATATTTAATTTCAAGAATTTGAAAAAAGATACAAAGCTTCATTGATTTTAACTAATTCTGATAGTTGTTACTTGTAAAAACAGAACTTTTTAACATCTCAACCTCTCTCATGTTTAAATTCAAGTGGCACGAAATGAAGGTATCAAAAAACTATCCAACAAAGCTCTAGCAGCACTATACGTATAATAGTTTTGCGATAAGTGAATCTTTTATGATAAGTCAGATAGAAAAACACAGACTTGGAGTGTGTTTTATTATTTTATCTTATTATTTACTTTAATAAAAGAAGTAAGTATGTGTGTGTATTAAAAATATTTTGATATGAAATTTTAAAGAGTGAATATTTTTGGAAAAATATATAAACCATATGGTTTAAGCATTTTAAGTTCTAAGTCTTTAAAACCCTACGGTTTTAAATTTTTTTCAAATATTTTTTGTACTTTAAGATCTCAGATTAAAAAATTACTCTTTCTATATATATATATATACATACATACATACCCAACTTTTTCAAGGAATAAGAATTCTTTTGCATAAAATTTTTGATAATTAAGAATTTTATCAATATGCTTCTAGCTACTTGACACGAGATCTAAAATTGCAAATTATTTGGGTTTTCCCTAATTTGTTTATGATAATAAAATGAACCAATAATGATGTATTTCGTTTCGGTATAAACAAAGATTTTGCAAAAAAGACAGAGAGATAAGCATTTATGCCGTTTAAAGATGCCTTAAGCAAGTGATTGGATACAGACAAAGGTCATAAAAAACAAATAATATTACTTTATGTGCAAATTGGGGTCTAGGAAGATGATCTATGCCGTATTATTGCGATTGCTGCATCATTAAATTTGGAGGAAAATGTTGAACCCAACTACTCAATTAAATTAAATTAAATTTAGTTATTAGCTGTAATGTCTCTTATTGAAGGAATATTAACCGTATAATTCCTAATATTCTCACTAAAATAGTCATAATCATAAAAAAGTTTTGGGCAATGACGATCCTAAAATCATCTCCCCGTTACTCCTTGAAAACTACAAATATGGTTAAACTAATAACTGTGTCTCATTTGGTCAACAATTGTATTTTAACAATCACGAAGTTTATTGTTAAAAAGTAATAATTTTAAGTTTTCTTTTCTTTCTTAGGGACAAGAGGGTATTCTTTTCTTTCTTCAATAAGTTAATGTGTTTAAGTT
The DNA here is from genome assembly GCA_030449875.1 of Aegle marmelos. Taxonomy (NCBI): domain Eukaryota; kingdom Viridiplantae; phylum Streptophyta; class Magnoliopsida; order Sapindales; family Rutaceae; genus Aegle; species Aegle marmelos. Next base: position 13,030,656 of record JASUUL010000143.1, read on the forward strand.
GGCAGATATCATGTCAATAGTTTCTTGATTTGATCGATCAGCATTTTATTCCCTACGCTTTAAAACAGATGATTTAAGTCTCTCAATAGCTCCAGGAATGAGTACTCTAAAATATATTTTAAATACTTTTTTATTTTATATAATTATATCAAAATTTAAAAATTAATATATTATGCAAAATCCCAATTAACTTTAAATTATTGTCTGTCGCTGTTTTTGTTAGGCTTGAGGACTGGTTTTTACGGTTAAGTCCATACGTTTCCAATGATTTTTCATGTTTATAACTTAGAGTTGGATTATTTGTACCCTTTCATTAGTATTATAAAACTCATATTATACTATAATTTTAGTTAAAGATAAATACAAATAAAATCAATCTCACTAATAGTTAGTTTTTTCAAGTATGATTTTCACCATTTGATTACAAGTATATAGTAAACGAATCACACTTTCACCAACCGAGTCTCGATGTAAAGGGCACTATTTTTTTATTATTGTTTTAAATTATTAGCTACAGGGTTTAGTGACTATTTTATAGTCTTAGTTTAATGTGACTTACTGTTCTTTTATCGGTAGGAAGTAGTTGCAGTATGGATACTTACAGTAGGGAGCAGTTGCAATTGTTCTACCATGTTTTAGGATATGAACATTGTATTTTGGCGATATATTAGAAGCCATTATTAAATAAAAGATGTAGATGTTTGATTCCTATAATTAAGTTGCTAAAGCCACAAGTTCTTTAATTAACTTGAAAAATTTCAACTATTTCTTTCTTCTTCAATTTAAGCTCTACTAAACAAAAGAGGAATAAACCTCACTAGTTAACATACATATTTTCACAATATTGATTTTGATGACAATAGGTTAAAATGTTAGAGTTATTAAAATTGGTCAAGTTCTTAAAATCATATAATATTTTGGGCAAGTTTAAGAATCTAGAAATAAACAGATAACTGTTAATTTTAATTAGACAATTGTTTTCTAAAGGAAGTTACTTGGTCTTAATTCTAGAGGATAACAGTCAATTGTTTATTGACAATGGCTAATTGATAAATTTCAGAGAGCAAACTTTTTAAAACAACAAACTGTTTACTAATAACAGCTATTCAATAAATTCTAGAGAGGAATTAATTTGCAACTGGTATACTGTTTAGTACAAATGATTGGCTATATTGTTTTGTAGGTCCTTGGAAATAAATAGAAAACTAGTAACTCCAAACGGTGAATCGACTATTCAACGTTCAACATAATGATAACTTGGACGAGTTAAAATGGTGATCTGACAATAGTTAATAGTGTTTTGATTATTCAAGAAAGTGAATAATGACTATTTTTCTTTTTCAACTATAAAAAAGTCAATCATATTCAAATTTGGTATGATTAAACTATTATCATTGATCACTTGTTGTTGTGTTTTCAATCTCTCTAGTGTTTAAAACTTGTTTTTTTTTTCATTAAATCACACATTGGACTTTCATTTGTAAACACATATAGAGTGTGAAAGAAATTTGTGTGATTTTGTTTCTTGAACATCAAATTAAGCAATTGAGAGTGTGGTTGGATAAGAGTTTTGGGATAACCTTTTGTTGTAAAAGTTGATTGACATATTGGAAGTCAATTATAAAGATTTTAAGGCCTTAATGAGCAGCGTTCAATTAGTAAAATTTTCAAACTCAGTGAACTTAGAGGCATGAATATCGGTAAAGTTTGTCAAATTATGTAAAAATATTAAGCTTGTTCTCTCATCTCTTATATTTTTAAATTTGTTTATTGTTAAAATTTTTGCTACTAATTTTATTAAGGCATTGTTTTGAATTTGCTTAAATTTTAGAAACCTATTCATCCCCTCCTGGGTTGCATAGCTAGCATTTTACTTGACATCAGAGCAATGTATTCTTGTTAGAACTTAACCATTTAGAGTAAAAGATCTATAGCAACCCAAAAAGATTCTACTTTTAGGGAAGGTCAGTCATCTGCTAGACCACTATACTTTAACGAAAATAATTATTCTTGTTAGAGAACTAGAATGATAATTTATTTGTAAGTTTTAGATTATGAGATTTGGCAGATTATTAATGATGGTCTTTTCATGCCAACTAAAAAAAATAAAATGGAAGATATTCCAAAACTTTTACGTGAATGAAATGAATAAGAAAAGAGAAAAACTTCCATTAATTCTAAAGTCATGAACGCCTTATTTTATACCTTAGATAAGAAAGAATTCTATAGAGTCTTATGTTGTTCTAATTCATATGAGATTTCGAAGAAACTTGAAGTAGCTTATGAAGATACAAACTAAGTCAAATAGTTTGAAATCAGTAGATATATTAAGCAATATAAATTGTTCTAAATAGAATAAAATGAGAGTATATATTTTATATCTACTAAATTTATAAATATTATGAATACTTTAGCAGCTCTAGAAAAAACCTTTTTTAATAGTGAAAAGTTAAAGAAAATCATTAAGTCTTTATTGAAAGAATAGAGACCTAAGAGAATTGTCATTGATGAAATTGAAGATTTAGACACTTTATCTATTGATAATTTAATTGGCTCACTTATTTCATATGAGAAAGATTTTGCATTAAAAAGAGGTGATGAGATAAAAAAAAAAAAAGAACATTGCCATGAAATCTTCAAGATCTAAAAGTGACAAAGAAAGTGAATTTAAAGATAAAGATATGGCCATGATAATAAAAAAATTCAGAAAGTTCTTCAAAAAAATCCAATGAGCGAAGAAATTTTAGGAATTTTAAAAATAAAAGGACAAAAAAAAAAGCAATTACTTGTTATGAATGTAAGAAGTCTAGTTATATAAGTTTAGAATGTCCCATACTCAACAAAGTGAAAAAGAAAGCTATAATAGCAACATGAGATGACAGTGATGAGGATACCTCGAACGAGGAGGAATCATATAATGTGTCAAATTTGATACTTTTGGTAATAGAAGAAAAAATTAATGAGGTAAATGATTTCCCTTCTTACAATAAATTGTTTGAAGCATTCACTAAATTGCATAATGGTTTTAAAAAAATTGGTATGAAAAATGTTTATCCTAAAAAGAAAATGTTGGAAATTTCAAATGGAAATGATGTTTTACGAAAACAAAATGTTTATTGAATGAAGAGATTAAATGATTTAAATTAGAGAATAAAATATTATATGATAGAATTGCATTATCAAAAGAAAAATAGAGTATTTCATATGAATATGAAAAGTTATGTGTTAATAATTAGATAAAAGAAAATGAAGATTTAAAGAAGAGGAATAATGAACTCAATGATTTTGCGTTAAAATTCACAAATGATCAAAAGAATTTTAAAAAATTTCTTAGCTCTAAAAAATGTGTCTTTGGTAAAAGAGGTCTTGGAAATAAGCTTAACTTAAAAAATTTACAAATAGTCAAAAGAATTTGAAAAAATTTCTACTCTCTAAAAAATGTGTATTTGATAAAGGAAGACTTGAGAATAAGCCTAAATTGAAATAACAATATTACAGAATTTCTTTGTTAAGGCAACCTTTAATAGTGATCATAAAGTTGTTTGTTATTAATGTAATAAAAATGGTCACTTAAGTTATGTATATCTGATGCAGATTAGAAATCTATATATAACTAGGATTAGTTTCCTTATTATTTTAAATTTAAGACATTTTTTCCCTTTTACTTTATGGTTTAGGATAATTGTTATTACTATAAATAGCTCTCTCTTGTAATCATTAAAAGCATGATTTTTTAGTTCAATAATATTTTAGTTTCAAATCTTTGTGTGAATATTTGAGTTAGTTAATTTTCAATATTATATGAAATCAACAACCTTTAACCTTTAAATTCATTATATTCTTTTGAATCAACATAAATTTAATTTGTTCTTTATTCCAGTATTTTCTAAAAATCAACAAAATATTAAAATTATAAACTTTTACTGCATCAGTTTAGTATCAGAACTAAAACTGGTGACATCAATCAAACCCTATCTACCACCTAACCTCTCTTGTTCCTTTTTAGATTTTTTCTGTTTAGGTTTTTTTTAAAAAAAAATTAGAAAATAATGAAACATAAGTAAAATATTTAGCCCACGACCACCTTTTAAGGTTGCCCTTTTTTTTGCTTTCAGTTGTTGATCTAGCTAAAACTACCGCCATTTAAATTAGAAATGATTGGCCATTAAACCCCGAGTAAATTATGATGTCGATCAACCACTGATCGTTGAAGATGACCCAAAATTGCCGTGAAATATGCTGCTCTTGTTTGTCGGTTTTCGCCATGATTTACCATCATTACCTCTATCAATCAACTCCTCTCTATCAGGCCAACTTGTCTCACTGTTCCCTATAGCCAATTAACTAACCGATCACCAGAAATAAAAAACTACATAAAACCAACACTTTTACCTATGAATTTCAGCTAAAACACAAATTTTTAGGGTGAACCACCACCACTATCATACCCACTAATCCAAAAGTCCCTACTTGATTTCCACCATTGTCACCGGAGAACCCAAATTTTTACTTAATTACAGTTTCAACCTAAAGTTTATTTAATTTTTAATTTAACCACATATCTTTAAAAAATTGAATTTAGGAAAATGCCTCCAAGAAAAGCTTGTGATGCTCATACTATAACTTATAATTAAGATGATATTCCTAGAAATAAATTATTGGATTGGATTACTGCCATTGAGAAAGTTTTCGAATATAAGGAAATTCCTAAAACTAAATTAGTTTCACTTACTGTAACTTGATTCCGTTGAGGAGCCACAACTTTTTGGCACCAAACAAAGCTCACTAAGATTAGGCATGGTAAAAAGAAAATTAACTTTTGGGAAAAGTTGAAGAAGCATTACGTTGAGTATGATGTAATGTCAGGCTGTTATACCAATAGTTACAAAATTTAAGACAAAGTAATTGATTAGTGGATGATTACACTACAGAATTTCATTGGTTAGTAGCATGCAATGACTTGGCTGAAACAAAAGAACAAAAGGTTTCTCGCTGCATTAGAGGCCTATGAACACAGCTTTAAGACTAGTTGAATTTATTAGATCTATACTTAATCTTAGAAGCACACCAACAGGCTTTGTAGTTGGAGAAACAATTTAGTCGATGTACTAGTGACTCAAGCTTTCGAGGCTCTCATAATGTGATTCATGATAATTCAAATTCGACTTTCCAATTAATAATTTCCCTTCTCCAAATCCTCTAAATAAGGCTATTAAATCTAATAAAATTGATCAAAGTAGCAAGGCCCAATCTTTAGGTTCAGGATTATGTTGTTTTAGTTATAGAGAAATGGACACAAAATGTCAAAGTGTAAAATGGGAGAAAATTGCGACAAAAGTTTATTCACAGGCACTGAGGAAAGTGAAGACTGCTAAGAGGAAGAAACTAAGGAATTCACTGAAGAGCTTGAAAATAATAGTTAGGCAGTCTAAGAGGGGAGTGAATTAGGATTTTTAAAAATTATGTAATGCTTGAATAAAACTCTTAAACAAATTCAAAACAATAATAAATAAACCAGACAAAATGTAAAGAGATAAGGGAAAAGAAAGCAAACCCAAGAGTTTTACATGGTTCAGCCAATCCCACTTACATCCAGCCTTCAAGCATACTAGGCTTAAGGATTCTACTATCCAAGCCTCTAAGACTTTAAAAACTTTTACAATTGATTTCATATTTATCAATCAACCTTTACAACAAGAGATTATCCCCTATCTTTTAACTAAGATTATCCCAACACTTATAAGATAAAGATTACAAATAAATTTTCTCTCACACAATGTGTTTGATTATAAATGAAAGCTTAATATGTGAATAAAAGAAACAAAAATAAGTTTAAAGCTCAATAATAGTAGTATGCTCAGTTGCTAGCTCAATGATAACTCTTAAATATAACTTTATTTGAATTTAAATAAGCTAATTTATAGTTAGAGCTCAAAACTAGTCGTTATTAATTTTCTATTAATAATTGACTTATCGTTTAATGATAACTGATTTGCAGCTTTATGTTATCGTTATGAACAAAGATTTAATTTTTTTTTAATAATCGATTTGTTGTTTTTATCCAGAGAGCTTCTGTTCCATAATCGGTTTGCAGCTTTGACCAATTCAGTTTGCTATTGTCATTCATAGAGTTTCTGCTTGAGAATTCAGTTTTCCATTTTGCTACAGTGAATATTTTTTAAAATTATAGTTTTACCCCTAAAAATTTTTATATTTATACTATAGCCTAAATTTTCATAAAACTTTATAAATAAGCCTATTTCGAGATTTTAAAGTTTCTAAAACATTTTCAATTAGACCATGAACATGATAAACAACCAATTTCATAAAACCACTTTTCTTTTAGATATAAAACCTTTATAAAATCAAAATAATAGTTTATTAAAAAATAATTCAAGCTTTTAAAACTTAATCATTCTTAGTCTTATTTGTTGTTATTAAAATCAACATTATGAAAATATATATGTTAACACCTCTCATGAATCTAAAGAATAATTCTCAAAATTACTCCCCCTAAATATAAGCTCCCCTTAAGTATATTATAAGTTTAGACAAATTTAAATACATGTATTCGTCTCCCCCTTTATCATAAAAAAGAAAACTTAGTGAAAAAGATAAAATTTGCTACCCATGTTGTAACCGATTTAAATATATGTATTCTTTTCTACCTTCATCATAAAAAAAGAAAATTTAACTGAAAATAAGAAAAATAGCAAATTTGTTACCCATGTTATCCACGTATGAATTTTGACAGAATCTCCCCTTAACAACAAGTATCGCCTTAAATACAAGTTTAGTAATATCATTCTCAAATTTTCATAAATCATCATATAAACCAACTCCATTGACAAATCATCATACAATCCATCAGCCATAAAAAGAAATCATAAACCATCATTCCTTTAATTACCAAATCGACAACTCATAATATAAAATCATCATATAAAACATCCATGTAATCAAATCATCATCATATCTCAAAATCATCAAAAGAATACTCAAAGTGCATGTTATTCTCCCATTTTTGATATCATTAAAGTGGCATATTACTTCGTCTTCTCCTGTGGAGAGCAAAAATATTCAAAATGCATATTATCCAAAATAAAAGCAACAAGAACTAAATAAAATTGCCAAAGTTGCTCCTCTTATCAGTAATCAAGAAAACAAGTGATAGATCATGCAAAGACATACAAAAGTCATAAGAGCATATTGCAACAATTCAATCTCCATAATTACTAATCACAGTTTAGACATTAAGATAACTAAACCTAACAAAGATCTAATGTGACATTTCAATATAACTTAAAGAATCTCATATGTTTAAAAATCTCGAAATATATGTATTTCTCTCCCTTTCGATATCATTTAAAGCAAGTACTGCATATTCAATAATACATCAATAAAGTACAGAAAATGCATTCATTCACCAATCATAGATCTCATAAGATCAAACTTCATCAACTACAATGTAATCATCAAAGCACATATTTTATCATTAAAACTTAAGTATAGCATAAATACATAATGACAATATATAGATCATCAAAATTAACATAGCTATTAAGATAAGCCGTCATTATGAGTTAAAAGAATAAGTGATCAAATTCAAAAGTACGATAAGTCGTACATACCAATTTTATAAATGAATGATGATATAACACAATCAATAGCCCAAGAATTCACACATACATAAGTGATAAATGATAAACAATTAATGTTTAACTGATGAATAATATTTATAAATATCAAATGAATCAAGAGAAATATAAAGATAATGAATTTTAGTGAGGTAAATGTCTATGTTTGATTTCTTAGAGAAAATATGATGAACAAAAAAAAATAAAAATAAATGACATGAACCATGATGATAGATAATTGTGAAGGTGAATCAAAGATCATATAATTATCAAAATCAAATAAATGTGTCTTGATTAGTTAATATGATATCATCTTGTATATCTACCCCTGCATTATGATAAAGCACTCAATGCTATATAAACAATGATAATTCAATTATATAAACATACTAGCATGCTTTTACAATTCAAGTTATTATCCATCCATTATGATCCATTCAATACAATTAAACTCTTGCTCATTATTTTCTCTTAGATCATGACCAAGTGATTATCCTCACAAGTTTTCATGAAGGAACTCCTCACTATTGCTTGATTATTGTACCTACAGAAAATATTCAAATTGTTTTCTTTGGTACTTAAATACTTTTGGGTTCTTGAGTGTTAGCAATAGTTTTTTTTGGAATCCAAACACATTTTACTCCATAATATGTATTTTTTTTAACTAGACATCCAAATTTCATATAATTATTTTGATTGCAATAGTGACACATAACATGATTGCTAATAGAGGTACTCTTTACAAAATAATTCTTATAAAACTTTTATTTCAAATTTGGCTTATAATTAATGCCTTCTTTGTTGAACACACTTTTTTGCTCAAGTTATCAACATCTTTTATCTACTTGTAAATTTTAAAACAACATCACTAACTTTAATATTCTTTTTCTTGAGCAGTTTATTTTTCTTTTTTAAATAATCTACACGTGATTCTATATATTCATGTGAAGTGTTAGGTTTTTGATTTGATAATGTAACTCTATTATGTAATGATTTATTTTCTAATTCTAGACATGTAATCTTTACATTTAGAGAATCATTTTTAGTAGTGAGCTTTACCATTTCCTTTTTGAGATATGTATTCTTTTTATCAGTTTTCATCCTTTCATTATATAAATATTTAAAAGCATCATATAATTCATTATAAATGAGAAGATTATTTATCTTATCAAGTTTATCATCTCTTATTGCCATAAGTGTTAGATTTGACATATCTTACGAATCTTCTTCATCACTATCATCCCAAGTAGCTACTATAGCTTTCTTCTTAAGTTTGTTGAGAAATAAACACTTTGATATTATATTTGTTAGACATTTTGCATTCAGAGCAAACAATTAACTCCTTCTTCCCTTTCTCAACTTCAAGGTTTTCTCTTATAAGATCTTTAAAGTCTCATCTCTTGATTTGCTTATTCCATATCCTTTTAAACTTTCTAGCAATCATTTTAATGACTTCATCATCAAAACCCCTTCCATCATCATCACTTTCAACTATAGAAGATTTAAAAGCAAATATTTTCTTTTTTTTTCCTATCTTCATTAATTCTTTCATTAGTTCTATCTTCTTTATATGAGATAAGTGAACTAATAAGATCATCAAGAGATAAGGTATTAAGATTTTTTGCTTCTTCTATGGTCATTCTTCTTTGTCTCTATTATTTAGGCAACAATCTAATAATTTTCTTTACTTTTTCACAACTATTGAATGTCTTTCCTAGTGCTTGAAGAGAATTCACGATATTAATAAATCTAATATGCATAGAATGAACACTCTCATATGATTTTATTAGAAATATCTCATATTACCTAGTGAATCTACTAATTTTACATTCTTTGACTTGATTGTTCCCTAATATGTAACTTTAACTTTATTCCATATTTCTTGAGTACTCTCATAATTAGACACTCTATAAAATTCTTTTTTATTAAGAGTACAAAAGAAAACACTCATTGCCTTACAGTTTAAAGATATCATTCTTTTTTTTAAGTCACTTTATTGGTTTGAAGGTTTTGGAATATCATTTCCTACTTTATTTTTAGTCATGAATGAACCATTACTAATCATTTCATAAATTTCATAATCTAAAACTTGCAAGTAAATTCTAATTATACTTTTCTAATATGGGTAATTATTACCATCAAAGAATGGTGGCTAAGTTATGGACTGTTTTTCCCTAAATGTGAAATCACTTTGAATTGTCATTAATTTTTAACTTTAAAAGGTTAAGTCTAAATAAAAGTACCTTACTCTGATACCAATTAAGATAATAGCTAGGTAACCCAAAAGGGGATAAATTTAGATTTTTAAAAATTATATAATGCTGGAACAAAACTTAATATAAATCTTAAACAAATTCAAAACAATAATAAATAAACTAAACAAAATTTTAAAAAATCGAGATTTTTATGTGCTTCAGCCAACCCCGCATACGTCAATACCTCCAAGCACATCAAACTTAAGGATTCTATTATCTAAGCCTCCAAGTCTTTAAAAAAAATTTATAATTGACACATCAAACTTAAGGATTCTATTATCTAAGCCTCCAAGTCTTTAAAAAAAATTTATAATTGACTTTATAGGTGTCAATCAACCCTTATAAAAAGAGATTATCCCTAATCTTTTAACCCAAGTGTATCTCAACACTTACAACTTTTCAAAAATAAAGATTACAAATAAAATTTCTCTCATACAATGTGTTTAATTATAAATAAAAGCTCAATATATGAATTCCAAAACTTTTTAATTAGATCATGAACTTGAAAAACAATTGGCTTTTCAAGAAACAAAAAAACAAGTTTTATAAATAGTATTTTATTGAAAAATAATTTGAGCTTTTAAAACTTAATCATTATTAGTTTTGTTTGTTATAATCAAAATCAATATTATGAAAACATATATATTAATAGAGCCAACTTTTGATGATAGTGGCAGTGCACAATCTATTGAAGAGCATGGTGATAGCTCAATGAGAACTTTTAGATCTCGTTTTGTTTGAATTTGAATGAGCCAATTTATAGTTGGAGCTAAAAACTAATCGTCATTAACTTTCTAGTAATAACCGACATATCGTTTGATGGTAACCATTTTCCCACCTTATGTTACCATTATGAACAACAAATTGATTTAGAATTTCAATATTTGTTCCTTAATGAGCTACCATAAGGTTTACCACCTCTTCAGAATATACAACACCAAATTGATTTAGTACAGGCTTTACATTATCAAATCTAAAATAATAGTTAGGCAATTTAAGAGAGAGGTGAATTGGGGTTCTAAAAATTATACAATACTTTAACAAAACTTAACACAAATTTCTTAAAAAAAATTTAAAATAATAACAAATAAAACAACAAAAAATGTAAAGAGATAAAAGAAGAGAGATTCAAACACATATTTTTATGTGGTTTAGCCAAGCTTGCTCACTTCCACGTCTCTAACCACACCAAGGTTAAGGATTCCACTATCCAAGCCTCCAAGACTTCAAAAACTTATAATTGACTTCACATGTGTCAATCAATCTTTACAACAAGAGATTATTCTCAATCTTTTAACCCAAGTGTTTTACAATAGTTACAATTTCTCAAAGATAAAGATTACAAATGAATTTTTCCTAACACAATGTGTTTGATTAAAAATGAAATCTTAATGTGTGAATAAAAAAGATAGAACGAAGTTAAGGATCAACAACAAGTGTGTTCTCAGTAGCAAGTGCAATAATGAATGTTGGTTCAATCATTACTTGAATTTGAATGAGCTAATTTATAGTTAGAGTAAAAACTAATCATTATTGACTTTTTTTAGAACAATTGGTTCACCATTAATAGTTATCGGTTCACTATTTTTACTAGTCCAAATAGTCATTGAGCTAAAATTTTAAATAAACGGTACACTATTTAGAGTCATAAGTTGGCTGTTTACTTTTAGAAACCTGCAAAATAAATTTTAGCTATCTGTTTTCGCTAAATGGTTCATGGTTAAATTATCGGTTCACCATTTTCGGTAAATGGTTCACCTTAGAATCATCATTTTGATAACTCTTTGTAGAACATGCTTTTTGGAACTTATCACCTAATCGTTTTCAACAAACGATTAGCTGTTTGCTATAACTATTTTTTTAAAATTATAGTTTTATCTCAAAACTTTTTATATTTACATATAGCCCAAATCTCACAAAATTTTGCAAATAAGTCCATTTTCGGAGTTTAAAACTTTTTCAATTAGACCATGAATTTGAAAAATAACTAATTTAATGAAATCACTTTTCCTTTAGATATAAAACCTTTATAAAATCAAAATAATGATTTACGAAAAATAATTTGAGCTTTGAAAAACTTAATCATTCTTAATTTTATTTGTTATCATTAAAATCAACATTATGGATACATATATGTTAATAATCTCTCCCTTTTTTATAATGACAAACCTTATATGTATTTAAAGAATGATTTTATAAATTACTCCCTTTTAAAAGTAATAAGAGTCCTCAAGGAAGATAAATAAAATATTGATTGTTGATTCTATTCTTGATCCACAAATTAAAATGGACTTTACTAAACGTATTTTTTAGATCATTTTTTGTAAAGATAGTTCGAAGGTTGAAGAAATGACCAAAGTAGTGAAAGACTTGTTGAAAGATTTTTGTAATGCATATAGTGCATTGTGCTTTAGTTCCACACCATTGATGTGTAGTGAGAGTATTCCTAGTGGTAGCTATAGTGCTACAAGTCTGTCTCTATATACTACAACTGAAGTTAGTTTGGTAGACATTACTGATGGTGAAAATGATGACACTTTTCGAGTTGGTAGCCTTTTCATAGATATATTAAGAAGGTCTTTATTTACAATGAAGGCAAAAAAGTAGCACCTGAAGTAGAAAGGTATTTAATTGACCTAGTTGAAGATCTTAACAAATCCTAAACTCAGTATTTTACTTTAGTAGAAGATGAATAGGTCGAAGTAGCCAATATTAAAGAAAATTTCAAGTGATGTCCTTATTATTCTTATTTCTACAATGGCATCTAAGTTTGCCCTTGGCACTAGGTGTTGTGCTATTGATGAGTATAGGAGTTCTTTGATTGCTTCTATTGTTGAGGCGTTGACATATATCAAAATTTAGTTGCAATCTAAAATTTTTGTTAATTTCATCTACAACCTCTAGAAAGATATTATGGAGTAGATATAATTTCATCTACAACCACTAGAGTTTGTAATATTTTTCTTATATATTATAAAGTCAAAATTATTTTAATTTTAAGTAACATCTACATGTATTTAAGTTATTAATTTTAAATTTTTTGACATTTTAAAGAGATTGTCAGATTACAAACTTCAACAATGAAAACAGTGAGCATTGACATTAATGTTATGGATATTTGAAAGGTAATTTTTAATAGATGTTATTATTCATAATTTTATATTATACTTTTAGATTGTAATTTAAACTATAATTATAGTTGTTATAGTTTTAAGTCTAATTAGAACATTCTAATTATTTTAGTTAGACAAGTTGAAGTTGGTAGAATGATATTGCCTAGGATTATTATTAACTTTACTTGAGAATACTATAAAATAAGCCATGATTGACTTTATTTTTTTATATTTAATCAAGTATAGAATCAAGGATCTCTCACTTTATTAAAGTTAGGATAAACTAGAAGTAAAAATAAAAAATAAAAAAAATAAACTCCAATATCTTATTAGTATTATTTGTCCTTAGCTTATCACTAACTAGAAAACTATTCTCTCTCTCTCTCTCTCTCTCTCTCTATATATATATATATATATATATATATATTAAAGAATTTGCTAAACATGTTTTATGCTAATGATATAATAGAAATTAGAAAGATTGTAATATCCTTTTTGCTTTTCAACTATAGGTGCTCTTTCTTAACTCAAATATGTAAGCTTTAATATTAGCCATTGAATTGGAATTCAAATGATAGTTATGGTTTGTTCAATTGACGATATGAATTAAGTTTATTTATTCGTGTTTTTGTTTAATGTGTCTTTACTTCCAATGCAACTTAAAGAAAGTTGTTATTGTCCATTATTTCTTCAATTCTTCTCTAAAGGATTGATGCTTCAACTTGGAGTAGAAGAAGTTGAAGTTAGAACTTGTTTGAAGTACTTGCAAAGAGCAATGGAGCCGTGAAAGAATCTTATTTACTATTTATATTTAAACTTTGTTGCTTTTTGGACTTGGTGACCTGTGTTTTGGAAACTATTTAATTATGTTTAAACTTTGTGAATTTATGTTTTAAAGACTAATATTTGGACATTGTGCCTTGGATAAAGAATATTAAGTTTAGACTTTGTGTCGATTTTAATTTTTATTAAATTTAGACTTTGTATTAATTTTAATTTTATTCATTTAAATTTAATCTCATAGTAGCTTTCTCTTTTTTATGGTTGAAAATTGGTTAAAAAAAGAACTATGATAAAGAAAAAATAGCTTAAAAGCAATTTTGAAAGCTCAAGTAAATGAAAAAAAAATATAGCTCAAAATCACGTGAACTTGATTTTACCTGAATTGACTTAAATCCTATTTGATTCGATTTCATTTGACATGAATTGACATAAGACTCAATTTAACTCAAATTGACTCAGTTTGAACCCGATCCAAATTGATTTTTTTATCCGATCTAATTCTACCCAATATTAAGATAGATTTTTGTCTAACTTGACTAACCCAAAATTTAATCGTGTTCATCAGAACCTTATCCGAACCAAATTTTATCTATTCCTAACGGCCACAATAGCCTTAGTCTCTCCGGCCTTTTCACTCTTTCCTAGCCTTCACAAGCAATAATATTCAAGGCCTCCCTGCCAAAGATCCCTTTCTCGATCGCCATCCTCTCATGATCTTCATGAGGTGTAATTGTTTCAAGCATATCAAGCATTGCCGAGAAGTGAAACAGAGCCTCTCGGAAAGCCGGTGACAAAGAAGGGTGCATTGTAGGCTCCATTTATAACGACAAAAACCTTTGATTTGATTGAATGTGTTGAGCTCGTTGTTAACAAAGCTTGAATTGTTGGACCCATGAGGACTTGACCCATAAAGACATATTTTGCTGATAGTGTCTCATTGCATTTCACACAATCAATAATTTTGCTTCCGTAAACTGTATGTTGCGTTAAGCGTTTAAGCAATTTACTCTTGAATGTCTACAATTTTCTTTCAATCAAATTACAATTCTCTCCCTCTCTCTCCTTTTGTCTCTGTAAGAATATGATTTGTTTTGTGGATATTGAAAGCTCAATTTTGGCTTCTATGGATTAGTTTTATTTACAATCAAAATTGAACCAATCATTAAATTTGGAAGGGGCAAATAATAACTTTCAATGCTGAAATAAATTTTTGCAAGGCATTGAGATGGAGCGAATTGAGACTTACTAAGTCAAAAAGCTGCTGAGTCAGTTTGAGGATCGAGTCTTGCAAGGGTTCAATCACCAGCTACAAGATTGGGTGCTCAAATCAAAGGTTTTTTTTTTTTTTTCATTACTTGAAATGATTGTCGATAATTTCACTGCTGATTTTTAGCCGTATTGGTGTACAAAGTATCACTAGAGTAAGTTCATCTTTTCAAAATCAACTAATTATAAAAGAAAAATTAACTAAAAATAGGAGCTATTTTCGAATAAATTAATTGGTCATCTACTTTATTAAAATTTTTAAAAATTACCTTTGAATTTATTCAATGGTAGAATATTTGTGTTAATAAAAATTTAATTATTTTAAAATAATATAATTCGTCAACAAACTAGCTAAAAGGGTGATTTTGAATTTTAAAAAATTCTTTTATTTGAAATTGAATTTTAAAAAATTCTTTTATTTGAAATTAAATTTTTGATAAATATGGCTTATTCCATAACACGTTTGTGCATAAATACCTAAACCCATGTTGTTATTTTAATTGATTTGATGGTGAATGCTTGTGAATTTGAGTCCTATTGTCAAACTGGATTACTTTTAAAAAGAAAAAGAGAAAGTTTCGGAGAAGACGGGTGTGCAACATGCTATCAATGATTACTTTCCAAGTATTTAAACTCATGTCTAAGATTTTGAACCATAACTATATTGCTTACTTTTGATCAGCCGCACAACTCGCCAGCAACTGTGGCCATTGAATTTGAATGGAAGACCGGTATTATTTCCGAGGATCGGACTAGAATTGCTAAGAAAGGGCAGATTGATGTAAGTGTCTATTACAAACATTTTGCTTCTTTTGTTCATTAATATATACTTTGCATTTGTCATGTGATTATTTCAAGATTATTTGGTATCAAAAATTAATTTTAGGTTATGCCAATTATATTGAAAATTGTAAGGTTTAATTATTTTAATTACCTTCAACCTAAAAATTATAGGTTATCTTTTAATTAATTAATTAATTATTCATTATATTAGGTTATTAAATGAATGGGATTAAAACACTTAAAATTAAGGCTCTACAATAATCTTACAATCAATATTATTAAATTACTTACAAAATCATAGAAAAATCCTGTTTAATATCATTATTTATATTACTACTAGTTTTGAATTAATATTATTCAAATTTGTTAAACTCTAAGTGTTTGTTATTAGTTAAATTAAATTGTTAAATAATTAAATTCTATTAAATATTAAATATAATATAATTAAATAGTTTAATATTTAATTATATTTTAATATAATTAATAATAATAATAAATTATAAATTTATTGAAATATATTAATTATTGTATTGTAAAAATAATAAGAAAATAAAAATTAGTATTATATAATGTTATTAGATAATATCATGTTAAACTACAAATTTACTTTTGTTTATTTCAAAAAGGAAAAAGAACTAATAACGCAAACTGACGCATTAGCCAAAACCAAGTGCTAAAAGGGTATAAAATTCCCAATAGGGAGCATGCGCCCAAAGAAGAGAAGCACAGAAGTAGAGAAGGTTCACTTGGAAGTCGCATTATGGTGCATCATAATGCAGTTAAAAATGAGGTTGCAGTGCATAATCCAATGCAGTTTCATATTATGTGGAGTGCCAAACTCATCCAAAATATGATAAAAGAGACAGTGACTGGCGTATGTTACTGAGTTTTGAAAATAAGAAATTGTTTGATTGTTAAAATTCTCCAACAATTACGTAATTCACAACAAGCATCTGTTGCTCGCTGGGGCATCTGAGATTTTTACCGAAATTCGAGGTGTTAAGTTGTCATTTACTTTACTCAGGGATTTATCGAACTCATTCAGTAGTTCACAAATCACAACGGTCCTCATTTCAATTTTCTAGATAAGTGTTTTTATTTCAATTCTGTCATCCTTGGGTAGTTTTCTTATTCGGGTAAAATTTTTATAGATTTCCTGAAAAGATTGTTCGTAATTCAGTATTATCGAGGCACATGTTCGTGCAAATCCTTAAAATTCCTAGAATTTTTTTTTCATTGATTTGAATTTTAGAATTCCTCAACATTAAAAATTAATAAATAACCAAAGAATTAGGCATTGCAAAAACTGAATTTTAATTCCCAGCGGCCATCACTACCAGAAATCAAAATGCAGCTGTATGAAAATTACCAAAAGCATCGAGAAAGTGAAAAAATAATAATTAAAAAATTAAAAAATTATAGGAAATAGACCCAGCAACAACTCCACAGCCTTCTTCAACTTAACTCATGCCCACCTGATGGACCCAAAACAGGAGAAGTTTAAAATGTGCACCAATGAACGCCTGCTGAGGGTTCCAGGACCCCAAGTCAGCATCTCCATAAAATGATTGAAACACCAACCTTCGTTTAAAAAAGTGGCGCACATATGCAACTTTGGCGTGTGAAAATGCAACAAGGCAACCACAGCTATTAGGTAACAAGCTGACAGCTCATAAAAGAGATGCAACTCTTCAAACAAAAGCAATAACCATTTCTTCTTCCTCACTCAAGAAAATGCCTGAGATAGCTATCATATTAACAACCCATATCAATAGAAAGGAAAACTCCACCAATAACCTTAAAGCAGGATGTGATAGACTGATAGAAGTGTCTGTAGAGGAGCAGTGAGAGAAAGAATATCGAAGAAGAAAATGCCCCCTGAAGTGCTTTATTCCCGTCCTCTTCTAACTCCTCTTGTTCATTTTTCAGCTCCTGTCTCTCCTGTTACCAACAAATATTTCCGGGGAAACAAGAAAATGAAAATTCCTGCAAAGAAACTGATTCTTCTGCTAGTTTTCATCATAACAACCCTCTCCATCTTCAGACTCCTCAGACTTGCAATAACCACATCTCCTTCACCACCTTCCTCGACTTTGCTGTCAACCTTACAGAACGTATGCTCCTCTACTTCTTCATCGTGCAGTAATACTCCATCATACTCCCCAGAAACCTCAACAAATCTGCCTAATGCATCGGCTCTCACCAAAAAAGAATTCAAACTTCTCTCAAATCTCATTACCGGTAAGGCACCTTGCAATCTTCTTGTTTTCGGGCTTGATCCTCAGTACCTTCAGCTCTCAAAAGCCAATGCAAAAGGAATCACTATCTTTCTAGAGGATGACTCCAAGAAGGTTAACGCAATCAAAAGAAAATCCAACCGTACGCAAATCTACAAAGTTGATTACCAGAGACCTGCAAAAGATGCTTACAAGCTACTCAAGCATGCAAGACAGAACCCAGCTTGTGCACCCCGATCAGAATTGCCACCATCATCAAAATGCAAACTGACACTGAAAGATTTACCGCAAGAAGTTTTTAAGCATAAATGGGATGTGATTGTAGTGGATGGGCCATGTGGGGACATGCTGGAGGCGCCGGGCAGGATGTCAACAATCTACACAGCAGGTCTGCTAGCCAGAAATGGGTATACAACAGATGTTGTAGTACACGACATAGATCGAACTATTGAAAAATGGTTCTCCTGGGAGTTCCTATGTGAGGAGAACTTGGTTTTTTCTAAAGGAAAATTATGGAACTTCAGGCTCACCGGTCAATCAAATTCAACAAGGTTTTGCCCCGCAGAAAGAATTCTTATAGAGTAGCAGCATTCCTCATGGGGGTAATTGCAGCAGCAAAGTATTCCCATCAATTCATTTGCAATCTTTGGCAAAGACCTGCACCTCAGAATTTGCACAAGCCAATACTATGACAACTGAGAGAGGAGATTTCCGCAATTCCTTTTCTCTGCTAACTTTGATTCATATTATTCTACAAATGCTTCAGCCACACCATGCACATATATCAATGTAAATGACGGATCCAACATTTAATTAAATCTTAGAGAATTTAATTATGTTTTGTGAACCAAACCGTGCATTGTAAAAAAGCCTTTTCCAGTTTCCTTTGCAAAATGGAAAACAACAGGGAAAGAGCATACAAGCAATTAGCTAGACAAACTAGTTACAGAACAACAGCAACAATTATACACATCATCCTCATGTTCAATTCTAACATTCAAATTAGAGTCAAGTCGGGAACTATATCATTTTATACATGAATTATATGGTAACAAAAACGCACTAGGAATACAAAAAGCACACTTGCCATACTGCTCCTGTTTTATCCCTTTGTGCAATAAATGACAACAGGTCTACTATTTCTGAGCTGATCTTCATCTCAAACACTCTTGCCTTCCTCTATAAGATCCACAATCAAACTTTCAACAGAGATGAATAGAAGGAATAGATGACCAATCTCTCAACAAGGACGTCATTACCAAGGCCATCAATTCAAATGAGGATCACCAGAAGGTTCAGCTGCATCGCTTCGCTGCGAAGGGGAGAAATAAAAAATGCATGAAGCTAAACTTCATTTACATAAACCCTAAATGTAGTTGAAAAGCTAAAAAGTCAATAATCTTAATGTCGGTGCAAGAGATATTTGCCTATCGCAATTACAATCTTAGAAATTATAGAACTGTAGATGATCCGTGCTACTCAATTGATGAGCCTACTGCTTAAAAAGCAGCAGCAGTAGCTCACAACATGCACATGCAGGCAATTACCAAGAAACAAGTTTACAACTTGAAAACTTATTTCAATATGATAAAAAGTGCAAATAACCAGAAATTTGGGTGTTTTAGATTTCTGCAACCAAATACTGTGCCACCTGCCATCAAATTTAAATCTCAGTCTAATGCCCGGGAAACAGGGGGAGCATATATAAGAATACTTCCTGCTCCCGCTCTTTCCAGCCCAAAGGGCTCAAGCCTCACACAGTCATACAACTTGTGCCAACTTGCATAACTAAGCAACCACAAGTTGTATCAAATTGACCGCATATGACGAATCTACGTATGGAGACATGCTAAGACACAAAACGCTACGAAATACTGCGGTACAAACAAAAACACAATTATCAATTCATGTCATAGGGGCATAGCCTCTTTAAAAAGAATAAAAGCACCTCTAAACAATAAGATAATTGAGTATGCAGGGCAGGTTTACCATTTGCTTGCGGACATAAGGCTTTATCTCCGTAGGCATATCAGAAAGACTATGAACATTTGGTTGTTTTTGTTTCTCAAATTCAAATTCTTTTCTAGATTCCTTCCGAGAACCTGATTGCCAAACTCTACCAAAATTAGGAAGCCAGTTAGGATCGCAATCACTCTTAACAGTTCCTCCCCTCTTTTCCATCTCCATCTCCATTTTTCTTTTTTCAGCCCAGGCAGCTCCCACCCTTTTTGGATTTAATTTCGATTTCCCTGACTTATTTAAAGTTGAAACTTGATTTAGCTGCACATTCAGCTGATCTACTTGAGTTGCTTCAAACCATGGAGGAGGTGCCCCGGAATGCACATTTCCTCCGGCCTCTTGTAGAAGGAAGGAAGAAATTTGAGTTATATTCTGCAGACCTAATAAATAAAATACACGAGATAAGGAATATAAATCATACATGCACCAAGCTACCCAAATTTTTAGCAGATCATTATGCTGTCGATAAATTCAATATCAAGAAAACTAACTGCATACAAAGGGCTTGCTGCCTTGCTGAGAAGGGGAAACAAAATTTTATAGAACACAAATCAAAATGTAGTAGCCATAAAGGATTACCCTGAGAAATGTTCTCTCTGCTAAAAGCTCTCCCATCCTGATTGGCCTGATACATATATTGTAAGAAATACGTTGAATGGTTGAAGGAAACCTAACTAAAAATCATACATGGACAGAATCGGGTGAAAAGCCATCATTTAATAAACAAATCAAACAAGTACAAATGCCAGGGTGCTCCACTAAAGGCATGCAGAAAAAGGAGTAAACTGTAGTTGCAGCAAAGGCAACAAGTGTAGGAATCACAGATCCCAAACTACGGGCATCGTCCATATAAAGGTTCCAGAAGACTAATTAAGATAAAGCAATGGCTGAGACAAGCCATTTTGCACTTCTGCACACAGATATAAAGGTATATTACAAGCTTTAGTCAAATAAACTAACTAAACAAATCACACTAAATCACAACAAGATTTATGGAGAGTGTGATAACTAGTAGTAATGATGGGTACAAGTGATTGAATGAACCATGTGTTATCATTTCTAAGTTGAATAAGTTAATATACCAATCTTATAACAACATTCACATGGTTATTATATCTACGATATTTTTAATATAAAAGTCATCAATTTCATTTTAGTTAGCAAATGTAATTCCCTGAATTTGGTTCATTAAGTCTGAAGCTGTAGTCTTCTTTATCCATTTGTCTTCTTTTGGTATAAGCAGAAAAATTGAAAAGAAAAAAATCAATCTTAAAAGAAAATGTAAAGATCATAAATTGATAGCAGTTTAAGAATATAACATTCAAAATCTAAAACCAGGACACTAAAAATCAATATTTTTGCAGCAGCAATAGCATGATTATGGCAGATATCTATCAGATGGAATAGTGTGATAATGACAACTTAAGAAATCAACACTAGCATCTCTATATGTAACAGCAATCCTTCAATCAATAGAGAGAGTGAATTCATGGAACATGAAAAGAAGGTTAATAACATAATTTTTTTAACTAAGAGGCCCTAGTCTCAATACAACAGTCTTAGTAGAAGATCTTGAATGCAAAGGCCTTAAGGATAGTTATGGTCCTCATACAATTTTGCTTCTGGCACCAATATCTGGTGATATACAAATTTGTATAATTGTTTCATCAACCCTGGCCCTAAACAACCAAAATTTAAGATAATAATAGATAAGATTGACCTAGCCAGAACAGGTTTCACAAAAAAGTTACCCAAAAAAGGGGGAAAAAAATCAAAATTGCAACCTGATATTTGAAATTAGAACAGAGATAAATAAAAGTGCTCTAACGGAAAAAAGTGTAGATGATCTATCTTACCCCTTCTTTATTGTGTGACACATCACCGAAGCTGTTTGAATCATTAAACACACCATCACTGTAAGCTAGGAGACACAAAAACAGCAGATGCCATGAGACCAGAATAAGTATCTGATTCTGATTATACTGAGAAACATCAAACATCAAATGAACTAAATAACAGGACTAAAGAAAAATTAAAAATTACATAATTATTTGCATACCCATTAAATTGTTTGCATTCCATAAACTTGTACCATTACATGTCTCCACAGACAAAGAAGAGGTAAGAACATGCATATTTGTACCAACATTTGCAGCTCCAGAGTGTTCCAAACGGGATACCTGATACTCATTGGTATGCTGCTGTAAAGGCATAACAACATTTGAAATATTTGAATTAAGATGGAGCAAAGTATTCTTTTCATAGTTATTCAAATTTTCATAGTCAAGTTCTTTGTGGATATCATTTAAAAGTCCCGAAGGCAATCCCTGAGATGTTCCTCCACAAGGCACAGCTTCACTCTTCAGTGATTTGCATTTCTTCTCCCACTACAAAGCACATAAAATAAGCCATCCACTGTTATAAATCTTTTAGCCAAAAAACAACAAAGAAAAACCCTACACCACTAATTTCTACTCCTCAAACTAACCATATAAAGCTGAACAGGGTAAATACAACCTACAACAAAATATGATGCAACCACAAATGAACGACAGTGCTCAACACTTCAAACTATTATTAGAAAATATAGTTCATTGTTTCAACATATTATGTCATAGTTTTCATTTTCTTTTCCTTAGTTTCTGGAATTCAATAATGCAGCATAAAAACATAAAAAGAAAATAATACATTAAATTTACTTCTTTTCTTATCCATTCTTGCTAGAACCAGAGCCAGATATATAACCATAAGATTTCACATGTAAGCACAAATCAACAATACCTTAGCAATATCAGCTTGTGAAATCCTAAAAGAATCTACACAATCCATTCCGCCTCCGTATTTCCATACAAAATGCTTCATATTCTTCAAATGATCCCCACTCGCTAAGTGATTAATTGCATTTTGACTGAGATATAAACAAAACAGTAAAATCAAACACCAGAACTACCTTTGAACGATTCAGTGACTGAAAAATCATTCGATTACTTAATAATGACATTCATATTCTCATACCAAGCGAAGAAGCTACCGAGCTCGTCAATGTCGCAGTCGCAAAAGACACACCAGAGTCGATTGCGTGAGGCGAGACCGAGGCGGAGAAAGTTAGGGTTCCTCAAGAAGAATCGAACTTCGGTCAATTTATTTTGGAATCGAGATAAGAATTTAGAGAGTGAGTTGGCGTGGCCTGGGAAGTACTTGTGTCGCTGCCCTTCGTCGTGATTTCGATTGCATACTTTGCAGAAGTCAAACTCGGTCTTCTGCTTCTTCTTCTTCTTCATGTTCTTTTGATTCATTGGCGGTTTTAATTCTTTGTTAGGTTTAGGGTTTGGTTTTACGGACGATTCTTATCTTTCCAGGGAGAATTTTCAAAAATACTCGTACCAAAAAAAAAAAAATCGTACTTAACCCCGCGAAGACGTGGCAAAATACACGGCTTTCCAATCTTTGTAAACATTCAAGTTGGAAGTAGCTGTGCATTGGGTCCGACTCGATTCGGTTCGGTTTGAACCTTGAAACCAAACCGAATCGAGTCGATAAAAATTACTCTTGCATTTGAAGCTGAGACCACGTATTTTTGGAGTTTGGATCAACTGATTAGATTTATCCGATTAAAAAAAAAAGTCATCCGAACTCAATCTAATATTATAACCTAATTCGACTCGATCTAAATATATTTAAATTCAAACAGATCAAATAATCAAATTGAATGAAGGTATTTTACATATAAAATTTAATAAAATATTTAATTTTAACATTTAATCTGTCTAATATATTCATTAAAAAAAAATCAGTCATACTTATAATTTAAACTTTCAAGGACTTTTAATTTTAAATTTTTAATACGAAAATTTTTCAAATCTTATTATTAACATTTAACAATACATATACCTAACAATTAACAGATAATATATCATATGCCATCAAAACTTCACAATGACAAATTTTGGGTTGTCGAGTCTTGGAGGAACTTGGTGATGGTGAAGGTCGAAGCAATAGATCAGAACACGAGTTGCGGAGTAGCATATTTCGTTGCGAGTTCAGTGGTTGCTTGTGCAGTCTGCGATTCTTCCATGTCTGCTCTGCATTTATTGCCGGTTGTCGCTTTGTTTTTGGCTTTTGTGATATGTGTGCGTGTGTGTGAAATCGTGAAGTTGTAAATGCGAAGGTGAGGGCCTTGAGGGTGTGAAATGGTGAGAACTGAGGAGACATAATCTGTGGCTGCGTGCATCTATTTGTGTGTGGCTTTGCGTGTGTTTTATAATTTCATTTTGCTTTTTTATTTGTTTAATCTTTTTTTAAGCCAACCCGATTGGGTTTTCGAATCGAAATATTTGCCCACCATTATTCAAACTTTTAAAATCTAATATTAAAGAGTAATTTATCATTTTAATTGGCACTAATGATTTGTTATATATATATATATATACACATATATATATAGAGGTTCTTTACCATTATTTGTATATACATTTTTACACTTTTATATACAGAGACATTCACAAAAATATATACAATAAATTTATAATTTAACCAAAATAATCAAGGATTATGGGTTTGCCCTTAGTTAAAATTTAATACTTAATGAAAGCAATATATGAAGTATTATTTTTGTGTATTCTATATTTTATTTACAAAGGAGAATGAGCCTATATACGGGCTTTACATGACGCTTAACTAAAAAGCTAAATAAATACAAATATGGTGGGCACAAATTATGCGATATACAGAATCATAATCTTGGAATTTAATAGAGAGTATTCGGAATCATAATCTTGAGAATTAATGAAGAGTGATGCTTGTTTATATCTCCCTCAAACTCAAGATAGTAGAGTAGAATAAGCTTAAGTTTTTAAACCAAGTCACCAAAACAACTACATAAAAGAGGCTTGATGAAAAGATCAGCCACATTATCTCGAAATGACACAAATTAAAATTGAATGGTACCTTGGGCACAATGTTGGCAAATAAAATGACAATCTATCTCTATTTATTTAATACACCCATAGAAAACATTATTGTGAGTAATTTCAATGGCCTTTTTATTGTCATAGCAAAGAAATTAGCTCCAAAGGTAACTTCCATGTCTCATAGTAATCGACAAAGCCAAACAACCTCTTGAGTTGCATTAGCAATAGCCAAGTACTCAACCTCAATAATAGACAAAGCAACAATAGTTTGTTTCTTATTACATCAAGAAATAAGTCAATCACTTAAAAAAAAAAAAAAAGCAAATACCAATAGTAGAGTGTTGATCAATAGGGTCACTTACCCAATTAGAATTAAAAATAATCTTGCAGTTCAAAATAAGAATTAGCTGAGAAGTGGATACTATGAAATATAATCACTTTAAGATAACACAATATATAAATGACAATTGCATAATAACATGAGCATCATGGGCTATATCAAGTCATATCACTATTAAATAAACCAAACTTCCAACCAATTGTTGATAAAGAGTATCATCACTAAGGATGTTCCCTCAGACGATACAAATTTTATGTTAGGATAGAGAAGTATAAAGGCATTCTAACTATCAGTCAACCCAGCTCTAGTAAAAAGATCAAAAGTGTATTTAGCTTGTGAAAGATATTAATCAAAAGAATCAAAGAGTACCTCAAAACTAAGAAAGAAACTAAGTTTTCTAAGATCTTTCATCTCAAAGTGATGAAAAAGAAAAACTATAAGATCTGTAATTTCTATAAGATTATCTTTGATAATAATCATATTATCAATGTAAAGTAATAAAAGAATAAATCCCTTATTGGTGTTGCGAATAAAAAAAGGAGAGTTATAAGAACCAGCATTAAAAGCAAATTGCTTGATTGTGGTGTTAAACTTTTCAACTTATATTCTCAGTGCTTGTTTAAAGACATACAACCTTATTTGGAGGATGAGATAACCAAAATGAGGTTTCATATAGACTTCTTTAGAAAGATCACCATTAAAAAAAGCATTTTTTACATTCATTAGAAATAATACCCAATAACAAATAACAACAATAGCTAATAAGTTTTTCACAGATATAAGGTGTACAACAAGTACAAAAGTCTCTTCATAATCAATACCATATTTTTAGGAATACCCTTTTGTGATAGGTCAAACTTTATGTCATTCTATTAAACCATCTGTGAGGTACAATCTTCTTACTTGTATATAATATAATTAACTTAACAAGCTCTCTTAAGCATTTATTATAATAATAATAATAATAATAATAATAATAATAAAGTATAATAATATAATGACATAAATAATATTGTCGAGATGTTACAAATTTTAGAAATTACTAAGATATTTATGGAGGGATAAATTAATAATTAAAACTAATAATGACATAAGCAATAAGATAAGTGATGATGTAACAAGAAATGTTGTAGAGATATTAGGAATTTTAGAAATTACTAAGATATTTATGGAAAGATAAATTAATAATTTAAAAGTAATGATGACATAAGCAATGATATAAGTGATAATGTAATAAGAAATGTTGTAGAGATTTATAAATTTTAGAAATTACTAAGATATTTATAAAGAGATAAATCTTCACTATTAATTAAGTGTTAGGTGGTAAAATCTTAGCATTCTAGAAATCACTAATATATTTATATAGAAATAAATCTCCATCATCAATTAAATGATATGGTGGCAAAATTCTAGTCACTTATGGCCCTTAGGAAATCTTATAAATACCCCTTAACCCTTGCATTTTTCCATAAACCCTAGAAATCTCATCTTTTTTCATTTTAAGCCAAAGCATCACTAGTGAAGAAATTTTCAAGTTTAGGAAGGAAGGTTTAGGGGAATAAAAGAAAACATGTAAGTAACACTTCACTTCAACTGTAATGTAAAGACAATATGCTTTAAGTAATAATTCTCTTATGCTAGGTTTAGTTTAAATAATCTCTTATATTATAATAATTATTATTGTGGTTTGATTGGCTATTATTAAATCCCACATGGCTGGCTATGCCGCCTATGTCATAATATCATTCTCATATGGCCGGTTATCCCGCCTAGGATGTTATGCTTATTACTTACTTGATTGGATGGTCGGTTATGCCGCCTAATATATGATGCTCTTATTTTATTATGCCATAGTCGGCACTGCCGCCTAAAATATGATGTTGTTATTACTCCTTATATGGCCGGCCCTAATACCTATATTATAATTTTATTTCTTTAATTTTTGTATGGACAGCATTGCCGCTTATGTTAGATGTTGTTGTCTTAAATTAGTTTCATATTTTACTTTATTATATATTTGAAAAATTTACATACTGTGGCATAAGTTAATGCATTTCATGAGTGATTTTGATAAAGAGATATTTTAATGAATTTAAAGAAAGAAAGAGTTGTTGTACTACTATATGACAAGCATTCATAAAGAACGCAACCCCTCTAAGCTAAGAAAAAAGATCATTTGGAGACGGTGATATGTAACATTCAACGGATCAATTAATTTAAGCCTAAGGACATATTATGGAATGTTAGCCTTGTAGTACAACAAACCTAGGGTTCTAACACCGTTCTTTACATTTCAAAGTTTCATGTAAAAGATTTAACATTTATTTCATAAAGTCATTAACGTTCATGGTAGGTAATACATGCATCAAGTGTTTACTTACTGATGATTAGCTCATGTAGTCCTTACATTGCAGAAACTGAGTAGGAAAAAACTGACGTCAAGTCCCAACTAAGGCAAGGTGCATATGAACATAACAGACCTTGGGTCACACAAAGGGCTCAACTGTGTTTTTATCTAAGTATAAATCCAACAAACTTGTTTATGGAATTGGTTGGTGACATGTTACTAAGAGAATCGTTAACTTTGTAACTAAGTTTTTTAACAAACCTTTTATATAGTTTTTTTTTTTTTGTGTAACAAACTTCTTATGTTCTATATTTATAAAATACTTATTTTGAAATCATTTCTATAAATACTTAATGTTACATCTAATTTCACTTTAGCTATAATCATAAAGGTAGAGTGTTACACCATCAGACTTAGTTTTGATTTTGTATACCTATTTATGCCCAATTGCAGTTTTTTGAGATGATAGCACAACTAAGTCCCGAGTATATGACTTTTCAAGAGGTTATAATTTTTTTTCCATAACTTATTACCAAATAAGATTAAACCTAGTCTCAAAATAAAATTGTGGTTTATATAAACAAGAATGATATAGAAACATTTGTAATCATTACGCTTAAGAGGTAGTTCTCTTACCCTGGTGGAATGATAAAGAGGTTGAGAATGAATAAAGTCATAAGAGTTGTAGTTGGTTGATGAAGATCTATGAGTCAGCACTAGTAACTCAGAGGGAGGTGTAACATTCTCTAAAGCACTTGTTTGATGTTCAAAAGATATTCCTGGAGCACAATTATTAGGAAACAAATCGACAATTGTATTTATAAAGAGGTGAGTAGATGATTTAAGAATATTATTAAAAGATGACATGGATGAAATATTTTATGTTCTAAAAAAATCATATATATAAAGATACAAAGTCTAATATAGATGAGATCCTAACATGGATAGTCTTTATATTCAATGTTATATCCTAAGAAACAACATATATGAGCATAAGGCTTTAATTTTATACGTTCATAGGATTGGAGAAGAACAAAACAAGCATAGAAAAAAACTTTAAGTTGATGATAATCAGGTGAGATCCCTTATAATCTCTTATAAGGGGATTGATCATTTATAACTTAAAAGGGAGTGCGACTAATAGTGTACATAGTAGTAAGAACGGCTTCTCCTCAAAGACGTTTAGGACAAGGAGCAAAGATTAAAGAAAGTGAACTATCTCTAAAATATATCTATGCTTCCATTCAGCTCGCCCATTTTATTGGGAAATACCTAGACAAGAGCGATGACATATAGTGTCATGTTTACGTCAGAAGTATAAAAATTTATTATTTGTGTATTCCATGGCATTATTAGTATGAAAAACTATAATAGATTGAGAAAATTTAGTTTTAATCATTTGCGCAAAGTTACAATAAATTTTAGTAAAATCATATCTATTTTTTTATAAGAAATAGTCATGTAAAACTAGAATAGTCATTAACAAAAATCACAAAATATCTAGATCCACTTACAATGACATTTGGTGATAGTCCTTAAATATTATAATGTATTAAATCAAAACAAACATGAGAAATAGACTCACTATTATTAAAAGGTAAAGCATTTTTTTAACTAACCAACAAGCTAAACAATCAACATATTTATTAGTAACAATACTTAATTGCATATTAGATATTATAGATTATAAACGATTAAGTGATGGATGTCTTAAATATGAATGTCAGAGGTTTGCAGAAGATACTTTTAAGGTGGATGCAACAAATTGATGTGTGTAAGAGAAATGAGATGAGATATAAAGGTTAACAAACTTAAACAAATGCCCTACCTTATGGCCTATCCCAAGTTTTGTCTTGTCTTTGGATCTTGTATAGAATAATCAGATGGAGCGAATATTACATTAAGGCCAAGTTCACATAGCTAATTAATAGATAATAAATTTAAGGTCAATTTTTTAAATAAGAAAAGTATTTGATAAAGACAATTTGGGAATATAGACATAACTTATATGATTGACTGGGATTAAAGATCCATTAATAGTATATATAATAGGTGAATTAGAGATAGCAGATTTGGAAGTAGATATAGTAGAGCCATAAGTCAAATTATTACAATAGGTAGAATTAAAGTACCAAGATGAGTTACCTAATGAAATAGATGAGGCAGAGATAAAAGTATTATTAGATTTTTTGAGAAGTTGTTACAGAATGGATTATAAATCACCAACAATAATAAAGAGAGAAAAAAGAGATTGTTTAATGTTTATTTGGGCAAATGAACTATCATTAGTGGATGCAGCCAAGAATGGCTTACTCTTGAGAGGTGCGTCCTTAAGAACTAGTTTATAGGGACAATATTTTTAATAATGGCCTATCCCAATTTTCTGATAGGATTTACAATGCCTTGTTGTACAATCAAGTAAAATGTGACCAACTTCACGACAATAATTGCATATTTTCTTTAAGTTATGACTTGATTTAAATTGATGAGTTGCCAAAGCTATATCTATAGGAGGACGCTGTAAGCTAGCTCGATGAGTTTCTTCTGAGATAGATTGATCGATAATGTGATCATGACTTGTCAATGGAGTCTAATAAAGCATGGTTGCTTGAGTGGGCTCAAAATTATTATATAGTGCCATAAGAAATTGTATTAATCTTTGATGATCCTAATAACTTGAGAATTTTTCTGCATTTGTAGGATCATTCCATTTTGGTTTATAAAGTCCAAGTTCTTGTCTAAGCTGATCTAAAGTCTTTAATAATTAATACTAATGTGAAAGATCTGTGCTAGTATAACGATGATCAAGAAAGTCCCCAAAGCGATTTGGTTGTATCAGATCGACCAAACTGGAGATGAATAGCCACGTGATTATTTGATGATTTTTGCTATCCCATTCCTCAAGATGATTAACAAATTTTCCAGCATCCTTATCTTATTTATAGACTAGTTGAACAATGGTTCTAGTAATAAATCACCACAATCTGTGATCTTTAAGAAAACTAAGCATTACTTAAGCCCAAAGAACATAATTATGTCCATCAAGTATAGTGTGAATAGGTTGTGAAACGTTAGATTTTTCTATCCAAAAAAAATCTAAGTAATAAAGAAGATCATTAATAAATTCAAAACAACCAGCCAAACCAATGTTATAATTCAAGTCCCAAAACATAAAAACAAATCAAGAAAACACTAGAAATCAGCCAACCAAAAGACTTATGAATTGTGGTCAAAGACAAGATGAAAAGATATGATGGCCGAATGTGATTACACAATTCACAATGGTTGAAGTTAGGCTAAAAGGGATAGGACAAGAAAATTATAGCTAAATTAAATTTAGCTCCAATACCGTGAAAACAAATATGAAGAATTATTATTGTATATTCTATATTTTATTTACAAAGAGAATGAGCCTATATATAGGCTTTACATGAAAAATGGCAGACATAGATTATAGGATATATAGAATCATAATATAATATACAAGATCATAAACTTAGAATTTAATGGAACGTGATTAGAATCATAATCTTGGGAATTAACGGAGAGTGATTCTTACTTATCACTTAAAAATATTTATATCTATTTCTAATAAATAAAAATATGCATTTATGTATACAGTTTTGGTTCCATGTGGGAAAGAAAACACCCCCTCAGCTCGTATTAGT
The DNA here is from genome assembly GCA_030449875.1 of Aegle marmelos. Classification (NCBI taxonomy): domain Eukaryota; kingdom Viridiplantae; phylum Streptophyta; class Magnoliopsida; order Sapindales; family Rutaceae; genus Aegle; species Aegle marmelos. The sequence goes on from JASUUL010000143.1 coordinate 13,062,014, forward strand.
GTGGAAAGGTAAAAAGTTATTAGTTAATTAGGGAGATGAGCTCTATTTTTGAGTTTTGGTCAATTATAAATTGTTTTTAAAGTGTTAACTAAGACTATTATACTTTATAAATAACATTATCAACCAATATATAATGTCACTCTTTAGTTTTGGTTAATAACAATTCCATCTATTTGAAGTATTTTTATTTATTTTCCATTGTATAATTATAGCCTTAGAAGTATGTCTTGTAGTAGTTGTTAAAACAAATGTTTCACGTCCTAAAATAAGGCTAACTTATGCCCCACCATCATGAATATTCAACCAATACAGTGATGATATGAATTTTAGAAATATGTGAAGATCAGAAATTTCTCGAATTATGTTTATACTTTATGCATAATTGCTTTTATTATAAATGATAGGATTTATTTAAAATATGATTCTCACAATTATAAATAATTATATACACTAATAATAAACCCCTTAATTGGTAATATTAACATTTTAACATGTATTAAAATATGTTAAGAAGTAAAAAATATAAAAAAATTATAAATTATACGTAGATATCACCACTTCAAACCCAAAATTTGCCAAACTAAACTTTAAATTGAAAACTAAGATGTTGTCAAATTTAAGCCCACAATTGTCTCGTAAGAAACACGTATTATTGGATCTAATAAATGATACATATTACCTCTATTACTAAAAAATTTTATTTATTTTAAAGTAATATAGTCCGTTAATAAACCAATTAAAGGGTGATTTTAAATTTAAAAATAAAAATAATAAGAGATATTAGAAAATACAATATCTCAAGTTCTATTATTTTGAATTCAATCAAGATCTTTTATTTGAAATTGAGTTTTTGACACATTAAGAAAGTAAGCTTCATTGTATAATAGTTATGCATGCATCTTCTTTTAGATTAAGGTGCTATATTCATATATAATTGAAATATAAAGTAGTTTTTGAAAGATAGAGGCTATAATTAGTCATGTGTCATGCTTGCATAGTCATAAGAGACCTATTTTAAGAATTGCACAACAAAAGATCTATTCTAACTAGTGAAGAGAAACAATAGATACGATTGCAGCGAGCTAAAAATATTTTGTGTCAATATCATTGTCATAGAACCTTAGTATTTTCTCTCTCAATTGCTAAAGATTAAGTAATTTACTTGTGCAATACTCTAAATGCATTGCTAGATTTTGATTAGATGTAATTAATTAATTTTTTTTGGATTAATGAAATTTATATTACCAATTATCTAGTTATTGTATTTACCAGATATAAGGGATTATTAAATTGATAAAATGTTACTAATAAAAAGTGAATGTACAGGTTAGTTAAATAAATAAAGACTTTTTAATTAATTAGTTGTTTTTTGTCATTATATTAATTATATTAAGTGAATGGTTAAGATTAAAATACTTAAACTTAAGGGTCCACAACAATCCCACCATCAACACTGTAAAAATACAAATAGTGTCATAAAGAAATCCCTCATATAAATATAATGGTTTTAAAATATTGTTTTATAACAAATATTAAAAAAATTTAGAAAAAACTAAAAAATTTATTGTTAAAATAGTTACTGAAAATATTTAATACAAGAAATTTATATCATTGTTATATATTGCCAGAAAAAGAAAAAATCACTAATTATCATTTGTAAACATTTATTGTAAGATAAATCTTTTATAAGATGAGTACAAACTTTTGAGCTACGCTTGATAGATCACCATACTATTCCATAATTATATATATTTACGTTTTTGAAAGGCTCTCTTTTTATTCCATAATTATTTATATTTATATTTTTGAAAGGCTCTCTTTTTATCTTTTGAAAAAGATAAAGTTTGAACTCTTTTTTTCTCCGCCTTTTCAGGATTTATAAATGGATGGTCATCTAAAAATAAATTGATGAAAACTACTTGGCTAATACCCCGATCCACTCTCGATGGACATTAAATTGTATTGTCAATCTTGTATGGTAAATAAATAAATAATTAAACTAATCAGTCGAGAAAAAGGACAAGAAACTTGGAAAATGAGCACCAATTAATATGGTCCTTCTTGCTATGGTATTGAAAAAAGATAAAAGGCATTCATCGGCCTACAGTGGTAGTGATCCCTGCAGCCTACCAACGTGCTGATGTTTTTCACATGGTGAGTGATCTAAACTTTCCTATATTCGAAAGCAAGCTACCGTTTGACTAATCAATAATCTCTCACATTTAAATATCATCGATACTTTTCATATATATTAAAAGAGATATGTCACTTCATAATTTCATTAAATAATATAAAGATCTCAATCTTTGAGTATAAATGTGAATTTATGTGTCATTCATCTATGAGATTATATATTTCAAAATTTATAAAATTATTTAATTATCATCTAATGAATGAATGTCACATTAATTTAAGTTCGAATTGATACTAAGATATTAAAATATTTAAAATTATTTTTCATTAATTGGTGTGTGTATGTATGTATATAGATATTTGTGTATATATTACTTTTACTATATATCAAGACTGTATATGCTATGAAAATAACAAATTTATTCCAATGATCGAATGGACCCTAGACTTATCTCTAATAGTACTTAGAAACAGACATTTGATGTGGCCAGAACATACAGCTTGAATGTGTAATTCATAACCCTAAAACGATTACGTGTACGAATGACTGTTGCTAACTCCTTATCCCAGCCAAATTTGATGAATCATGCACTGGTCAGTTTCAATAAGAAGGGACTTGATTAAAACTGTTGGTACGTGAGTCACTACACTTCCATCACAGAGACATATTGATAGGTGCTGGAGATATCCCACTTCGGCATCTCAAAATAAATCTTGGAGGAAGTACATAAGTTTATTGTTGTGGTAATTTTTTAGTATAAATTAGGTCTGTAAAGTGTTTTACAATATTTTAAATTTAACTTATACATAACTAGACTCACACAATCTTTTTATTGATAAAAAACGACTCACATTTGACCAAAAGGGATATAGAAAAAGTCTCACATTAACTAATCAATCCGCATATGATGGTGGTGATCATAAAGATAATCTCATATCAACTGAAAATAAATTGTGACAGAGTGTTAGGGTATATATATGGCAAAACCTCAAGCCGCACCCAAGCTTGACAAAACCCTAGTGCAGTCCCAAGTTTAAAAAGCCTGGATTTTGTATTTTATAAATTTTTAATTTTTAATTTTTAAAATTTATTTTAATAAATTGGGTTTAGGAAGTTAGACAAAGATTTTCAAATATATGAAAGGTAGGATAAATAAATATAAATTATTTAAAATTTTTTTTCATGAAATTCAGGATTTCTGAGTCAGGCCTGAAATTATCAAGAGAAGTTTGGTTCGGTCTAGACTTATCAAGTGAAACTCTAGTCTGGCCTAGCCTCACTGTCGGACCAAAGTCGATTCAAGCCTCCAATCCCTGACGTTAGAGAGAGGCTCCACATTAATTGAGAATAGATCACGATGGATGTGTGCCAAAGAGAGAATCACGCATACAATTTAAAATAAATCGTAATAGAGGTGTGTTAGAGATGAAGAATCCCGTACGTAATTGTGCTAAGCGTTTGCTATGAGATAGGTAATGAATTTCCATAATTAGGGGCAGAGCTAGGCATGGGCCAGGGGTCTTGACCCCTGTAGGTTCCTTTATTAGTATTATTAATTTTTTTTTACTTACTAAATATTTAAATTGTTCGCCGCTATATTAGACATTTTAATGAATGCGACCCAGTAATTTTAATAGCTTGATATATTATCCCAATATCTTACCTTCTATTTTAAGACTTTGACCCTATAAATGTTTACTTACATAATTTTTGGCCCCCTAAATTTTAAATTCGGGCTTCTTTGATTCTTCATGACAGTTATTATTATTATTATTATTATTATTATTATTATTATTATTATTATTATTATTATTATTATTATTATTATTATTATTTATTCTTTATTATACCATATCTACATCAGATGAAATATTTACTTACTGTATATCTTCACAATGATATGCCGACAAATGTGAAAAGACAAATGTTAAGGTTTCGTGATAATGGCAACTTTGATGGTTTGGCAAGTAAGTGTGTCCTACAACTTTTTATTGCTTTTCAACTTTATGAAAGAGTTGATGGCTCTTGGATTTCTTTGTTGTTTCTTAACACAAGATAGAAGACAACGACCTTGCTATTAATTCCTCCATTTATATGAGTACTTATTAAGTGGCTATATTACACAGAAGTAGGACATAATCCCCAGTAAGCTAGCTGCCTTTTTCGTTATGTAATCGGAATTTGAGCATACATATGAAATTTCCACCATTGGAATCTTTCTTTTTTTTTTTAAACAGGCAAATATCATATACAGGCACTTGCCTCTAGTTGGTGCCGTTCTGCACTATATGCAATCACTACATGTTACAGATTCTTATTCCTTGCTAGCTGGAGAAAATATTTGTAATTTTTTCCAATTAAGTAGTTAATGCAGTCAAGATTATTCATCAATAAGCACCAATAAAAGTTAATTAAACCAAGACAAGTACATATAATTGGCACATATATGCGTGTGGATACACACACACATACACATAAATAAAATTAAGTCTGACAAAAGTAAGACATGTCACATATATATGTGGTTCAAAAGCGAAAAAAAGGAAATGCTTTTTTGGTGGTTGATTATTTGGTTTAATGACTTGAGAAGATTCTAGCGGCTCGGGAAAAGAATGAATAAACCAATCAGGCTATAATAATTAATTTGATGATGAGGATTATCATTTTTTCTGTTTTCTTTTTTTCTTCTCATGCTTGCTGCATATGTATTCATGCATACGTTGCTTTCGGGAGGGCCTTAGTGCTTGAAACTTGACGATACTTTGTGCCCCCACTAGATTATGTCTTGACCTTGAGAAAAGAATCAAGCTAGTGAGTGTATTATTGAAGCCAAGTCTTTGACAGATTAACAGCATTTGAGTAAAATGTCTGGAGGTTGCTGACAAATCAAGCTAATTATTAAGTTCCATTTTCTCGCGACATCTTGAAAGCGGTATCACTGTTAGCTGCTGCATACTGATGCTAGCTTTTACTTGATGAGGCCAGAGGCATATATTAGATGATTTGTGCGAGTCCTTATTTAGACGTAGACGTTGGCATTACCTTTTATAAGTGTAAACTCAATTGTGCCTTTTCAGTATTGTATAAAATACTTTTATATAGTATTGTAAAATGGTATAAAAACTCTCTATAGTGCTTTCGCGAGTTTGCGATTTATCTAGTGTAAACATCCTCACCACAGAAATACTATGTATATATATGAAACCTATCCGAATTAAAAGCATTTCTTTTAGCCTGTGTTAGATCGCGGACAGAGATAGTGGGCGTTTGGTCTATGATGAGCAAAAGTTAAGAAGTTGAATACAAGTGGATACAGCTAAATATATCCTGTCTTGATCTTAATGAATTACTTGCTTTTTGTTCTGATTCATTTGCCTTTCTATCAATATCAAGGTTCCGAACTTGAATATAGTGGCAAGCAATGGTGTGTCAACTTTGACTCCTTTAAGGCCAAATCATATAACTTATATTACCACCTGTGTGATTGTCTGAATAAATGGTGTAGTTAATTAAGGACAATTTTCCGGCGTGCACGTCTTGCTTGCAAGGCTTCCAGTTAACTGAACTTTTGGCTGTGTCATAGCTGGTGGGTTAAGTTTTTCCAAGCCCACACAGTGCTTAGTACTTGGCGTGAATCAAATTATATCATAGACACGGCTGCTAACTTGGCAACTTTTACATATTGGTGAAAAATTCAGTGAATCTGCTTGCTTTTAATTTCTTTATTGCTATTTTTCACATTTGATTAATTTCAATGTACTTGAACTTTTTCAGAAACTAATATCTAATTTAGTAACCAATCATCATATAAACATACGTAAGTCAAGGCTTGTCGCGCCGGCATGTGTTGTAATTATTAGGAGCAAAACTTTTATTTAAAAATGATAGGCGAGCTGCAGGAAAGAGGTTGATTTTGGAACTGAATTGATATTTCTTATTATTATTTTGCGAATGAACACAGAATCAAATAAATACATATAGCTACTAATATCAGCTTTAGAAACTCGAATAAAGATTCAGTGTTTGCTTGATTTCTTGTTAAGCACTGAACCAACAGTATTTAATATTTGAGTGCGCAAGATACATCCGAGTGCTCAAAATGTCATCAACAAACTCAGCATCAATTGCTATAACAGATTAACACATAATTTTCATATCGGAATTAATATTAAAAACAAAAGGCCATGCAAATGCATGACACCAAGCCACCTTTATTGTGTCCTTTCGCCATTTCAATGTTTCAATATTGATTGATTTTAAGGCCTGAACCTTTGCCTGCAAGACTGGCAAGTGATCTCCATGCACGTAGAGTCAATCTGTCTGGTGGCTCTTTCCTTCATTCTCTCAGCTTTTTCAACCTCTTCTCTAGCACTCTCCCACATTTGCTTTGCTCTTGTGAACTCCGATTGAGCCAATTCCATCTCCCTCTTTGTAAGCTCCCTCACTCTCTCTGCATAGGCTTTTTCAATAGCCGCCAGTCTTATTTGCTCCGCCGCCTGCCATTTGAGCGCCTCGACGCAGCTCGTCTCATCACCAACGTCGCAGATTTGTCCTCTCAAAACCGCAGGCTGATGAATCTGATGGTGATGGATTGGCCTTACACTGATTGATAGTTGCAAGTCTAATGACGGCGCCACCACATCGGATACCATTGATCGATATTTGGATGAAGAAGAAGCTATCGAATGTGGAGTTGGCAACAGCTGCAATTCTTTCTGATGATGATCCTCTTCCATTGGAAATTAAAAAAGAAATTGATCCAACCAAGTGCAAAGAAACTTGAGTGGTGATGAACAATGAAGGAGAATGAAGCGGGTGACACCCACTTCTGCCCATATATATAAACAGCTCATATACAACATGAAATTACCACTACACCCATATTTCCCATGCAAAATCACCTAAATTAAGCCAACTTGATGGCCAATAAAAAGACCATTGCGACCTTCTTTTTGTTTATCCATGATACATGCTACCTTGGTTAATTCATTGCGGTAATATAATTCTTAATGAAAAAAAAATCAACAAACTTTCTTTCCAGCTTTTTATTGACTGAATTCTTCATCTCAAATTGATTTTATATTCCTCAATTACATGGTAGAATGGTGTAATGAATAATTTTAAAACATATATGAAAGCTATCATTTAATTGATTAGTGATACATTATTAAAAAGAAAGGTCTATATAAATTAGCTTTTTGACTGATATTACAAACATAAGTTTGCGGAACCTGATAAATTAGCTTTATGTCCGCACAATTCGGGTAATCTGGATATCTTGTCCTCGACCCATCGAATGTAATTTAAACAATATTTGGAAGAAAATTAATTTTCCGCATTAAGTAATTTGGAGTATAATTAATATTATTGTTCTAAGAGTGGTTACAAATAAATAGTGGTTTCTTAAAATTATGTTGAAGAGAATAAATTTCCTTCTGAAATTGTAAAAGTTGGACCATAATACTCTCTTGATTTAATTTTACATCAAATCTATGGGTAATAAAGAAATAATAAGAAACTAAAATAGAAATTGGTGTAGCTCCGATGCAACTAATAATAATGATTGCATATTATAAAATTTATTTGAATGTAGATCAAGAGAGTGAGGATGATGTATGATTGTTGAATATTATAGAGAGGTTGTACAGTATATCAAACGGTATTATATTCAGTTAATACATATATGTCATATATGTATTATTTTAAAAAATTATCATAAATTTATAATTATATTTAATTAAATTATACATAAAGTACATGCATTAAATACATATAGTATCTATAATATATTTTAGAATTTCTCAATATTAAGATCAGTTTTGTTTGTGTTTGTACAGAAGTATTTGTTTTCTTTGTGTGTGTGGATATATAATTGCTAGTAGCGCCTTTTTCTTTCTTTTTGGGAAGATGAGGATTGAAGGATGCAGTGTGGGCGTGTAATAATTAGAGTCGCACGTGCGTTAAGGGTGTGGGGGTATTAAGAAAATTATAAGGAGCCTTTCGGTTTTGAGGATGGGATTGTTGCTTTATGGTAGGGCCTATGTTTGTCGGCCCCCGGTTGCAAAAAGCTCTCCACTTTCTAACTCAGCACTCAGCAGCACACACACTCAAGCCAGACTGGCACGTGGGATGGCACACTGCTTTGCCTGAGTATCATTGTGGAAACTGACTCTTCAACTTGGACCGTTCGTCTACGGGACCCACTTCATCTTAGACATTTTCTGTTCATCCTACGTGTGGGGTTCGGATTTCTGTGCACATGGCAGGTATAAGTATAATATGGGTGAGTCTTTGGAATTTGAATAAATATTTTATACGACCTTACCTTTTAATAATTTTATGTTACACGTACTAATAATAGTTTACTATTAAATAATAAGGTAAAAATCACCTCAACAATAAATTTGTTTTTCTGCATTACTAAACTGGACGATGTAAAATTGAATAAATTGAAATAGATTATCATGTAAATGTGAGTATTCTAGTGTCTTAAATTTAATATTGTAACAAATTTGGTGTAATATGAAAATGTAAACCTATGATCTAATATTTGACATTATTATTTGTATTAAATTAATATTATCTTTATTGATTATTAAAAATTAAAAAAAATCTTAATGTTAGTTGTTTTTGCTTAACCATACGTCGTCGACCATCTTCTTTGGTATTCATTGAAATCAGTCAAATTTAATTCTGCCAGGATTTTATTATCAAATCTATAAAATAAAATTTTGTGCAGTAAAAATAGGTGAACTTAAAAATTTTAATAATTTAAAATCTATGAATAGAGCCCAAGTTTGGACTTATATTTTTTGGTTAAGCATGGGCGAGCCCAGCTGCGCTAAACCAAACCTAAGCCTTTTTTTTCCCATCTCTATTTCCTTTGGAAATATATATTTGTTTTTAATTTATGACCATATCAATTTCTTATGTTTTTACAGAGAGGGATTGAAAATTACTTTACCTATGTTTGCATTTCTGGCAATCTTTTAGCTGTATCTTACAAATATTAATATATTATGTATTCAGATTGCCAACATCATTATAATAGAATATCATCTAATAATCTAAACTATACTATATCACCTTTTGAATTAAGTTACAATAAGCATTGTCTTATGGGCGTGGTTGAGTGATTTTTAAATAGTTTTATTTAAATAGTTATTCATATTTGAATCTTAAGAAAATAAGTGGCTAAAAAAATTTTAAATTTTTACTCATCATTTACCCCTTAAAAAAGAAATAAAAAAGAAAAGTTACGCTAATGACTTTACAAGTTCAAAGTTTCAATTATTAAGAGTTGTGTTGTATGTCATAAACATTAGAACTATTACATATTATCATTTGACTATTGATATTTTGCCATATTAAAAAAAGAAGGAAATTTATCAATCGCATACCTTTACTTTACTTTGTTATCAAATTTACTATAATACTTTCAGGGTATATCAGTCGTCCACCCTAATTTAATAAAATATATCTGTCATTCACTAAATCATTAATTATCCCATTTAAATATGATGACGTGAGAGGAGTTATTTGGTCTTTTTTTTATAATACAAATAATAATTTAAGGATATATAAGTAATAAATTTTAAGAATAAAATCATCAATTTACTATAATTCTATTAACTTTGAAATGATAACTAATAGTTTAATAGTCGGTATATAGCTTTTGTCATTAGAGTATTGATACACCCTTAAAGTGTTATAATATTTTTTATAAAAAAATAAATTTAGGATATATAAATGATAATTTACCAATAAATAAAGTTAGAGTTGTGATATTTCCCTCTTTTTGCAAAGCCATTAATCCACCCCATAAGAAACTTAGGCCGTGATTGCTTTCTTTTATTTGGTTGGAATAAACTGACTTTTAATTAAATCTCCAAAAAAATTCAATGTCTGTTGTACTAAGAAATTTGAATTATTTTTTAAGAAGACAGGAATTCTGTTTTCATGACTTAAAAATATCTAAATTGTCAATTATAACCCTATAATATTTTTAAATTTTCTATTTTACTCTCACTTAAAATTTAAAAGTTGAAATCTAAAATATTTCCTAGCTCATGGTATCTCTGTAACTAGTACCCCTCTCTTCGATTAAAATTTAAAAGCTGAAATCTAAAATATTTCCTAGCTCATGATATCTCTCTAACTAGCAGCCCTCTCTTCGATTTTCATCCCATTTTCACGACCATTGCCATTGATTCATCATAATTTGTAGGTAAATTTTTTGATTTTATAGGTTTATTTACTTATTGATATGTTGATTATTTATTTATTTATTGAGTTTATGATTCTATTTAGTTATTGAGATGACTATGGTTATTTTTGTTTCATTTTTTTACTGAACTAGACTTGATTAATTAATTATGGCTAAGTTTATTAGAGTAGCCTTGATTTGTTTGTTTTTTAGTGTATGATTCTGTTTGATTGCTGAGAAAACTATGATTGAATTATTTTTGTTTCGTTTCTTTATTCAACTAGCCTTGATTAATTTTCCTTTAATTATACTTGATTCAACATAGATTTGATTGATTTCCCTTTATTTCATATCATAATTCTTTTTTTTTTTAGGGTTTATTTGATTTTACAATTATATTATAATATTAATAGATAATATTAATATTATCATTGCATGTGCGAGCACACACACAAAGATTTCCATGCCTAGATGCTCAGACCTGGAGGTTCTTCACAGCTGTAAAATTGCATACATTTAAAACTGCTTTCTCTCTTAATTTCTTTTTGTCCCTTGTTTTGGCCTTTAATATGGTTTTACTATTAACTCTATTATTTATTGCTTTGCTTCGTTTTAATTTTTTGGTTTTACCCATTCATTGTTTACAATTTTACAGAGTTCAAGTTGGTATATAATCATCAAAAGGGATCACAACTACCCAGGAGATATTATAAAATTTTAGTGACTTCCTAAATTCAATTAATTTTAGATTTATTATTATTTTGTTGACTTATTTTAGGTCTATTAATGTCTTGATGTACTCTTTTTAGGCTTACTTTTATTTTAATGCACTCATTTTAAACTCATTATTGTTTATGAAATGTAACTCATTTTAGACTTATTATTGCTTTGATATAGTTTTTTTTTTTTTGCATATTGTTATTTTGATTTTTTTAATTATCTAAATTTTAAAGCATTTAATTTATAGGTTATGTTAATCCCCATCCACATTTAATCCTTGCTATTAATTAAGTTTTATATATATATCATGAAATTTTTTAGGACATTCTAACTTAAGAAAAAATAGTTCATAAGTCAAGGAAAGTTTAGTACTAACACACCACTTGTTTCGTGAACCGCGCTTAAAAAGGCCCACTAAATTTTTTTTCCTATAAGCCCGGTTTGTTTAAAAACATTTCATGTATCTGGTGTATTTTTTTAAACCCATCAACCTAGTTGTAATAGTAACAACAACAATAACAATAACAATAACAACAACAATAACAATAATAATTTTTATTAAAAGAGCAATTACTCATTTATTATTAGTTTATCACAATTTCACAAGTATATATTTAATTTCACAATACCAATCATAATATAACAATATATAAATTTAATTCTATAGATCAAAATAATGATTAATGAAAATTAAAATTACAATTCCCGAACAACAATTACAATAAGTACTAATATCATAATTGCAATTGAACTAAAAATGTAATTTTTAATTTATCATAAAAATATTTCATTCATAATTTTATTATTTTATGTATAAATATGAAATATATTTTACCCACAAATGAAACATATCTCTATTAGCGATTAACTGAGTTATAATTTCATTAATGAAATATTAATGTTATTAAATTTTATTTATCATTTATAAAATTGTAATGGTTATGATTTTATTTATTAAAATCATGATATTTATTTATTCATGTAATAAATTATAAACAAAAAATTAGAATATTTATTTAAACTAAGACTTAAATTAATTTTTAAAAGCTGATACTAGTAAAATATATTAAAAATTTTAATTTCAAGATATTTGTAAAATTATAACATTTTATATTTATTTTTCATTAAAAATTTTACTTTGGAATAGTTTGGACCATATGCTGTTAATGGCTCATGGGTTACGTGCTAGCTCACAAGTGAAGTGTACTTATTATGTGCCTTTTTGCTTACCGTGCTTTGGCCTATCTCCAATCGTGTCATGCTTTTAAGGCTTGCCCACCTAAAATTCTAAGCCCTGCTCAGCCCACATGCATGCCGTGTTATGTTGTGTGCCATTCCTAAATGTGTTTGTGCTGTGTCTGTGTTGTGTCATATGCTACCTGACCCATTGGTCATCTTTGTATATATGTATATTGTTGTATAAATTTTATTAAACTCACAAGTGCACCAATCTATTATATAATAGATTAATGGTGATGAATGTCGATCCCATAAAGAGTAAATTTTAATTACGTATAAAATTAATTTTCTAAATGAATGGTTAGAATTGTGGTGATAGTGATTTAAACTATTGGAATTGTGGTGAAAGTAATTTAAACTATCTTAAAATTTAAATTAACATGATGAGAATAAATTAAAATGACAACTATTAAAATGAAGGTCTTTGATCTATAGATCCGCACTCAACATATGCCATGGGCTTAATATTCTTTATTAATACCAATTAAATCATGAAAAGGATGTCCACTCTTCGTAAATCTCACTATAATTTATATAGTGGTAAGAGCTTATCATGCCAAATAGTAATAGCCTTACACTAGGGAGATGGTTACTCAGTGCAGTATCTAGACAAGATTTTTATTATCTATTGATGAAAAGTTAAAATATCCACATAAATTAGAGAGGAAGAAAATAAATTTACTAAATTAAGTCCCTGAAATATGTTGAGACTTCATTTTTAATTTAAACTTTAAAAAAATTAGTTAATTATAATAAACCAAGGGATAAAATGAAAATTTATTAAAATACTTAGAAAATATAAGATGGAGAATGAATTAAAGAAAATGAAGCTAAAAAATGAATTGAGAAATGTCAAATTTGGGGGAGAGCCCCCTTTTTCTAGATACAATGAGTAAATTATAACTATCAAATTAAAATAATTTAGACACTCAGGATTGCGCCACGTGGTAAGTTATAATTGGATAGAACATATAATCAGGGCTTGCCACGTTATCAACCTTATAAACTTTTTAATCGAATAGGATCGTGACACATTATTGGTTAATACCATATCATCAATCAACGCTACATAAGTAATCAATGCCACATCATTCATTTAATCAAATGTTGTCATATTATCGATCAATGTCATATCATTGGTCAATACCATATCATTGTACCATATATGTGAATAATACCATACATATGAACAGTATTATTTATCCTTTTATGTTCCTTCTAAGGTTCTCAACAGTTTTAAGTTTAGAATTGTTGTTCGTTTGGTTATCTGATCTCTCTTTCATTATGAAATGACCATAATGTCTCTTAAAGTACATAAAATACTTAATTATAATAACACACATAATTAAATCATAAGGAACTTAAATACATAAAATCAGGACAATAAAACTTAGAGTGTAAAATAACGATTTTTTCTTTTATAAATATATATTTTCTAGCACCCAATACACACACACACACACACACACACATATACTTTGAATCTTTTTTTTTTGAAACAATATAAATTCCATATCTCCTTAAAGCATTCCCATATTCATTGATTCAAGTACGTTTACACTTTCATTGATTCAAGATTGTTTACACTTTATAGCTTTAGTTTCACAATTATATTTTAGTAGTAGTAGCAACCACAGTAGGGTAGCAAGAATAGTAGCAATGGCGGTAGTAGTAGTATTAGTAGTAGAAGTAATAATACTAATAATATAATTTTATTATCATTATCATTATTATTATGATGCGCTAATGATGATGATGAAAGGTTTCATAAGAGTTTAAAAACTTAAATCTCCTGAGTTTATAAGATTACAACTCTAAATTATAATGGATTATGATATAAGAATGGTTATTTATTTACACATTTTAGTCATTTAACACAGGAGTTTAGAAACTTATCATATTTGGAGATCAACCGTGAAGATGAATGTAAACATTTGGAAAGATCAGTCAAATTGAAAAGTAAAATCAAAACTAGAATTTATTGATATCAATGCATCTAGTTATATCTAGCAAGCTTCACATCTCTAGAAAGCTCTTGGAATCAGGAGTTTAACAAATTTTATGGTGTTTGATTTGAAGTTTTCTACATCAAGATATGAATAAATAAATGTTGACTGCTCACATTTACTGATCAAACCAATTTAAGTCAAATTGAGTTTTGTCTTGTTCTCTTCCATCTCATGGCAGTTGAGACTTTTAATCAAAGTTTGATTAAAATTCAGCAGGTGTCATCATTTCACCCTAGGGAAATGATGGGTGAAAATATCAACATAAAAAAATTAAGTTAATTTTAGAGTATCTTCTTGCAAAATGACAATATTCAAAATATACTCTAAATTATTGTAGGTCTCAACTTACCCACAATTTTGTTAAGAAGTAAAAAATGCCTTCATTAACGCACTCTATTTTCCTTTATGTTTTGAACAAAAATGAAAATAATTTTATATTTACAATTGTTTAGAAAGTATTTTAAAAATTGTCATTTCATGATGGGATAATTCAAAATTTACAAATTAAATAATGTGAAGATTTGGGACAATAGTTATGAAAATTCTCTAAATTAATCCTTGATAAAATATTACTGTTTGAAAAAGATATATCAACGCTTTTAGACACCGAGGATTGAAGATAAAAGTAAAGGGTGGGTGCATGTGCTAAGTAGTCTTGTTGTCTAACTACGATGTTTGTGGACAAGTTGCATACATTGTGATGCCTTTTTTGACATAAAGAGACCACGGAATATTTATAAATAATTTATTAGAAATAGGATATAAAACTTTCTCGGTGTTTTTTTGGATCTTTCCAAAAGATAAAAGATTTTGTTAGGTTGACAAAATATAATTATCAGATATGAATATTCTCCATTAGTAGATTGTTGTATAGAAACTTCATGCTTTAGCATAGTATTTATAAAACTTTATGCTTTAAATCAGAAATGCCTAATAATAAACAACACACAGCTAATGAAACCCTAGCTATCATATCAATTAATTACCGCTGCTTTTTCCGACTGTAATCCCGAGAACTCTTCTTTTAAAAGCAAATGAGGCTTTGCCGAAGCAAGGAAATTGTTTGTCCGGGGGTGATAGCGGAGCCATCGACTCATGCTTTGACGGTCTCTCACACAGCTTTGAGGTCTCCCTGGTAGGTATCGTTTAAATTCCATAATGGCACACATCTATTTTTAATGGTCAATCTAGTTTATTATAAAACTGAGTTTTGAGGTCTCTAATTGAGTATCTTGTTGATAATTGTTTATCATGTGAAGTGGATTGAACCCACAAATTAGTATCGTTTGCTTGTAAGATGGATTCAGATTGATTTATGACTTTTCTAGTTGTTTGATTTAATCTATTTCCATTATAACTAATTTAATTAATCATTTGCTGTCTTTTTAAATTTAATCTGAGTAATTTACTCATTAATTTTGGTTGTTTGATCTTTACTTCCTAATGAAATCTACGGTTTATGCATATAATAGCTGTAAGCTGGGATGTTTGTTTTATCACGTAACATTCAACAATTGCTAATATGCTGCCCGGTAATAAAGTTGGCGTTAGATTTAATTTCTAGGGTTATTATGATTTGAATATTTGGAGAATTGTAAGATATCAAATGACTACATGAAATATTTTTTCTTATCATTTTATTAATATAATTTTATAAAATCTTTCATTTACTATTGCTTTCATTAAAACATTTGGTTGACTAATTAGTTGATTAGTACAATATCAATTTTATCTTTTATGGTAAAGTACACAAATAGAGGTATTATATAGTAGATAAAAATTATATTATGCCCTTAAATTGTTAAGTAATGTTTTAACCATGAATTTATGAATAACCTTGAATTTATTATAACTATAAAAGATGTCAATTGATAAAAATACTCCTGGGTATTTTTATTAGAAAACACACTTATATTCTAAAAAAAAAAAAAGGCTTAAAAGCTTCTCTATAGAATCAACAATTCCATTTTAAATGTTTTTTTAGAATAGATTATTCTAGGGGCATTTTTTGAACTCACTATTATAGTTATAATAAATCTAGAATTTTCCAAATATTGATGATTAAAACTATTATTTAACAATTTAAGTGCAAAAAATTATTTTATATTATTATTTGATACTTTTATTTATATATCTTACCGTAAAAGTAAAATTAGTAATTTACCAATCAACTAATCGACTAACTAGCAGTCCTAACAAAAAGGTAGTAAAATGAAAGATTTTATAAAGTTATTTATAAAGTTATAATAGTAAAAATGATACAGAATATTTCTTTTTATAGTCATTTGATATTTACAAATTCTTGAAATACTGAAATGATAATAACCCTATTTTTTTATCAATCTCAGAGTCACTAATTTGTTCAAGCAGCCATCACTTTTGCCTAGTCAAGGCTCAAGCTTTACAAAACTTTTCCCAACAACAGACTTAGTGTTGTTTATCGAAACATATATAATTAAAAATGGAGATGATAAGTTTGTTTATTATATCGTGCCTTTTAAACCATAAGTTCCTACACATTTGTGACAAATTACATTTTGTGTAGAAAGTTATAAATTGTCTTCTCTAATGTGATAATAGTTGGATCTTTAATCTAATATTGGCGTTATATATGAATAATTATGTCAGGAACTGTTATATAAGCTTAAATCTAATTAAAAATGATCTATTAAGATTTTCTTTAATTTTACCTTTAATGTATTAAATAAAGTGTGAGTTTTTAAAGTGTAGAAATTTAAGGGTAATTTTTATTTTTATGATAGGTTAAGATAGACAAACCAAAA
Organism: Aegle marmelos; assembly: GCA_030449875.1. Lineage (NCBI taxonomy): Eukaryota > Viridiplantae > Streptophyta > Magnoliopsida > Sapindales > Rutaceae > Aegle > Aegle marmelos. Next base: position 13,079,105 of record JASUUL010000143.1, read on the forward strand.
GATAACACAAGAGTTGTCTATTTATAGTCTCTAGGTCACACATTACATTCTATTCTTTTCTAATAACCCATCATCAGATAAAATGCAGAGAGAAGGTTAAAATATTTTTTAAGAAAACGTATTGATTTAGAAGATAAATTGTTCGACTCTTATAAGTAATTATTTAATAATGGATTTGGGTATCTTTTCACATATTTTAATAATTAGTATCAAACCCCTTTCATGTTGAATCATTGTGAATTGAACACTTGGTGATTGTTTTCTAAAATTAAGGATTACAAAATTCTAGTGATTTAGTATTTAAGATTTAGAAAATTCGATTTATAAGATTTGCAACCGTGACTATTGTGGCTTTAACTCGGGCAATGGCTACTCCTGAAAGCAAGGAGGTGGTAGTAGCTTAAGTAAAAGCAAGGTCATTAGGAAAGGAAAAAAGGGAATGGTTTCTGGCCAGACAAGGCACATCAATAGGCCGCAACTGATGGGTGTCAAAACTAGCAAAAATGTAAATATTTACTCTAAATAAATTATGTGTAGTGTTGAGCAGAGTCGTGTCCATAGATATAGGTAATTATTTAAATTCTTTTTAAATATAAAACGTAAAATTAGGGGTTGATGAAAATAATGAAAATCAAATAAAAATAACAAAAGTGCAAATTAAAATTTGTAATTCAAATTAGAAAAAACTCTGGTCGAAGGAATTAACTCAGCTTGATTCAATTATTGATCATTAATTTAAATATAAATCATTACTACTTATGAATAGACCGATTACAGCTATAAGACCCTCTAATAGCCAATCTCTCTTTAACTATTCGATAACTAAGGTACGACTATTGATTATTTCCTTAATCACTAGATAACGCTAGATACGTTCATAGGATTTAATTAATTGACAACCTGAAAACCAGAAAGATCCAAATCCTAATCAACATACATATACGATGGTTCATTTAAATTAGATTATTTATTCTCATAACACAACGCACTGCTATGCTATTTGTCACAAGTATTAAAATCTTTATACAATGAATCTTTTAATTGACAATAGATTAAGTTGATAATTAAATAGTGGTTAATTATCTAATTAACAAACATAATCATGACAATAATTAAGAGAATAAACAAATACCCAAAATGTAATAAAACAATTAAAGCATAAGAAAGATCCCACAGTAATGATGAATCAAAACTTTGTTAACCTTCAATCAGAAAATAAATTTAGTTCTTCATGAAGAAAAGAGAGAAATTTTGATTTAGGTTTTTTCTCTTTTTCTTCAAGTCTAATTCCCCCTTTGTGTTTCACATCTTTTTTTTTTTCTCTTATAGAGTTTTTCTAAAAATAAAATACTAGTATCTAAATATTATCTAAATATTAAATTTAAAATTACAAAATATCTAAAAAGATAAAACACGTTAAAATAAAAACTGTAGGTTCTTATTTGACAGTATGCGTCTATGCCTTATCAACAAAGTTGTTCTAAAGCTCATAATTTTTTCAAGACAGCTGTCATCCTCAAACATCATCTTATAGCTCAATTTTGACACCAATTAATCGACTTGCACGTACAAAATTAAAACACAAATAAATTACTACTATTAAATGCAAAACATTGACATTAGGAAAAACAAACAATGCAAAACTAGTGTATAAATTGTACTAACAAATTTTCTCCCACCAAGATAATGTTGGTCCTCAAGCATATAACTCAAGACTAAGCCTAAATGTCCACTCAATTCTCATCTCAACTCATCCAAAAACAATTTTAGGCAAGCATACCTAAAAAATTTAAGTCAATCAACATTCGAGAGATAAGAATTTTAAAGCATAGGATCTCGTAAGCTAGTGTAAAGAGATTCAACCACCAAGAAAATCCATTCAAAATTCAAGTGTAACAAGATTTAATAGCTCTCTCATTGACTTCATTCTATGCACTCAAAGTGTTTAGGGTATCATTTATGCACTCAAATCAAATCAAAGAATTCTAGTACCATAAGCTTGCTCATATATCACATTTCAATTCATAAAACATGAATTAAATGCAAAAATCTAAGAGTCTTAGAAAGGTTGTAAAGGGGCTAAATGGGTTAATTGAAAAAGATAGGTCTATGAAAGAAAAAGAGAGATCAAAATGAAAAGAATGAACTCATTGAATGAAACTTATGATACCAAAATGCTTATTTTTGCTTAAGCCACCAAGAATGTAAATACTTTTTTTTTAAATTTTTTTCTTTCTTTTTTTTTTTGAATCAAACAAAAGAAATGAACCTTGCACAATTTTATTCAAACATAATGCTTGTTAATCTAATTGAGAAACTTTGATTTAAGGTAGCAAAAGTAACAAAACATATATAAAATATATCAAAACAATGAGTCTAAAAATCTCTTTAAGTTGGGGCTCAAAAAGAAGAAAAATAGGTAAGTAGATAGAGAGAATTAAATGAGTTAAAATTCAAACAAAAATAACAAATAAAGGTATTTGGGTGGAGAAAAAGAAGAAAAATGCGAAAACAGAAAAATAGAAAGTGGTTTGCCTTTATCATTTTAATGCATAAAATCCTCTAATGTGGTTTTAATATGCATAACGAAGCAAGTTCTAGAATAAACAAACTAAGATTGATATTCACACAACAAAAATAATTAGAGCAAAGTGGTTGCTTATAGGCTCAATTCTTCAAAAAGTTGATAAATTTGCTATCAAATCATGTACACTCTTCAAATGAATCAGCTATCAATAGTGGTGTAGAATGAGAAGAAGGTACGAGTGATATATAAAAGGAAAGGTAAAAAGGATAAGTGGCGAGAAAAAAGTGAAAGATAAAGTGAGAAAGATTATGAGTGTGGAATAAGAATAAAAGAGTATGATAAAATAAAAATAGATGTAATTAATTTGAGATGGATGGGAAAAAAATAGTGAGAAAGAAACTTTTTTTTAAAATAGAAATTAAATAAAATAAACCCTTTTTAAAAATTTTTTTAAAAAATAAAAATTATTTTAAAAAATACAAACTAAATAAATAATTAAAAATTATATGAAAGAAAAAAATAATTTTAAACTAAAAACTAAAATAAACATTTGAGACACTAAGTTCTTGTTAAATAAAGGCACGTCTAACCAAAAATTTTCTTCTGCGAAATTTCAAAATAAATAATAATCACAGAAGAATTTTTTCAATAAGCATATGGGTAGGCCTTAAAACCATTTTATTTTAAAATCACAGAATATTTAATAATTAAAACATGGGCACGCCTTACTGAAAATTTTCTTCTGGCCAAAATAAGCAAAAATATTATTTAAACAATCTGAGTCAAAACTAAAAATAAAATAAAAATAAAATAAATCTTTTGGGTTGCCTCCTAAAAAGCGCCTTTGTTTTATATCTTTGGTTAGACATATTTAGGCATCAATATTTATAAATAGGATTTTCGAGGGCCACTTCCTTAACAATATTCACCAAAAAACCTTCATAAAAAAGTTTTAAGTGATGACTATTAACTTTAAAAACTTTGTCAGAGGTCGGGCTGTGAATCTCAACTGCACCATGAGGAAAAACATTGGTAACAATAAAAAGTCCAACCCAACAAGAACATAATTTACCAGGAAAAAGTTTAAGCTTGGAATAAAAAAGAAGAACTTTTTAACCAAGAGATAACTCCTTTCTTAAGATCATTCTGTCATGAAATGTCTTCGTCTTTTCCTTGTAAAGTTATGAACTCTCATAGAATTCATTTCTAATCTCCTATAACGCTTGCAACTATAACTTCCTCTCTTTCCCACCTCATCTATCTGCATATTGCATTGCTTAACCGCCCAGTATGCCTTGTGCTTAAGCTCTACGGTAACTAATAAGGCTTACCAAATACTAAACGATAAGGAGACATACCTATGGGAGTTTTGTATGTGGGGCGATATGCCCACAGTGTATCATCTAATCGTAGGCTCCAATTCTTTTGATTTGGACTAACCGTCTTTTCAAGAATAGACTTGATTTCTCTGTTTGGTATCTCAGTTTGTCCACTTGTCTGTGGATGATAGGCGATAGACACTTGGTAGGTAACATGATACTTCTTGAACAAGCCTCCACCACTCGATTAAAAAAATGAGTGTCTCTATCACTAATCACCGCTCTCGGCACACCAAACCTAGCAAAAATATTAGACTTGACAAAATCTATAACAGCCTTAACATTGTCAATCTGGGTAACCTTAGCCTTTTCCCATTTAGAAACATAATCCACTGCTAAAAGAATATAAACATTGCCAAAAGATGAGAGAAAAGATCCCATAAAATCAATGCTCCACTCATCGAATATTTCACATACAAGAATATGGGTAAGTGACATTTGATTTCTATGACTTAAATTGCCTGTCTTCTGACAATTCTCACACGACTTACAAAACATGTATGAATCATGAAATAAATAAGGCCAAAATAAACTACATTCCAACACTTTAGATGCTGTCCTTTTGGGACCAAAATGACCACCAAATGCATATGAGTGATAAAACTGAAAAATAGAAGGAATTTCAAACTCAGATATGTACCTTTTGATGACTTGATTAGAGCAATGTTTCCACAAGTAAGGGTCATCCTAAACATAGTACTTAGCATCACTCTTAATCTTATCTTTTTAGCCCTCATTAGATTACGAAGTAGTTTTCATGTAACTAAGTAATTGACAATATCAGCGTACCAAAGAACTATACTTTGAGTTATAAAGAGATGCTCATCTGGAAAATTATCATTCAACGATGTTGCTTCTTTACTCGTGCTCAATCTACTAAGGTGGTTTGCAACTAAATTTTCTGCTCCTTTCTTATCACGGATATCTAAGTTGAACTCTTGAAGTAATAGGATCCAGTAGATAAGTCTCGACTTCGCTTCCTTCTTAGCGAGTAACTATTTAAGAGCTGCATGATCGGAAAAAATAATTACTTTAGTACCCAATAAATATGAACGAAATTTTTCTAAAACAAAAACAATAGTCAAAAGTTCTTTTTCCGTTGTTAAAAAATTACATTGAGAACTATCAAGTGTCCTTGATGTGTAATATATCATATGGGCAGCTCTTCTAACCCTTTATCCAGAGCAGCACCAACAGCATAGTTACTAGCATTGCACATTATCTCAAAAGGGAGGCTTCAGTCAGGTGGCTGTATAATTAGAGCTGAAGTCAATAACTCCTTGAGCTTATCAAATGCTATTTTACATGCTTCATTAAAATCAAACACTGCATCTTTTTGGAGTAGTTTACATAAAGGTTGAGCTATCTTAAAAAAGTTCTTGATAAAACGTCAATAGAAACCTGCGTGACCAAGAAAGGAACGAACTTCCCGCACACATATGGGATAAGGTAAAGATTTAATAACATATATCTTAGCTTTATCTACCTCAATTCCTCTAGCAGAGACTACATGACCCAAAATAACGCCTTGGTCTATCATAAAATGACATTTTTCATAATTCAAGACAAAGTTTGTTTCAATGCATCTTTAAAGCACTCTTTTTAAATTATAGAGACAATCATCAAAAGAATGAACATAGACTGTAAAATTGTCCATAAATATCTCTATAATATTTTTTACATAGTTTGAAAAAATATTGACCATGTACCTCTTAAAAGTGGCGGGAGCATTATAAAGATCAAATGGCATACGTCAATACGCAAAGGTTCCAAATGGACATGTGAAAGTAGTCTTCTCCTGATCCTCAGCCGCAACTGGTATCTGATGAAAACCTGAATAGCCATCAAGACAACAAAAGTAAGATTTTCCTATCAATCTTTCAAGCATCTAATCAACAAAAGGAATAGGAAAATGATTCTTCCTAGTAAGTGAATTAAGTTTTCTAAAATCAATACAAACCCTCCACCCATTCTAAACTCAGGGTAGGTACTAACTCACCATAAGAATTTCCAACAATTGTTATATCAGTTTTCTTTGGTACTACTTGTACTGGACTTATTATTTATTATCCGAAATTGGATAGATCATACCTGTATCAAGAATTTTCAAAATTTCTTTCTTCACTACTTCTATCATGAATGGATTCAACTGACGTTGAGTTTGAATTGAAGGTTTAGTATCTTCCTTTAGCAATATTCTATGCATGCACGTGGATGGACCGACCTATCCCTTAATTTCAGCAATTGTCCAACTAGTAGTCTTTTTATAATTCTTCAGCATTCTAATAAGCTTTTCTTCCTCTAAAATACTAAGTTTTGAAGAAATGATCACCAGAAGTGTCTCACCTTCTCCTAGAAACTTATACTTTGGATGATTAGACAACAGTTTAAGCTTTAATTTTGGTGCTTGCAAAATAGATAGAAGGATTTTTACGTGAGATGAAGGTAATTTAATATAAGATATAGGATGAGTTAAAGTTCTCAAAGAAATTAATTTAGAAATTGTCTCTTGCCATACATAATTTAAAACAAACTCATTTTTATCATTTTGCAATCCCTTGAGGCCCAAACTATTATTTAAAAATAGCTATCAATGAATTTTCAACATCCAAATACAAAATTTACTGCGCTATAGGATTAATAACATCTATAGAAAATACCAAATGTTACTCACTAGGATATTTCATAGAATCATTCATATTGAACTCTATCACTTCTCTATCAAACTCTATAGTGAGAGTCCTTTTATGTACATTTATTTTGGTCTTAGCTGTCTTAAGAAATGGTCTTCCTAACAAAATTGGAATAGAATTAGAGAAGTTACCCTTTTTCATATCAATTACATAAAAATCAACAGGAAAAACTAACTCATTAACTTGTACTAAGACATCTTCTAATACCCTATCACGATATGCATTAGACCTATCAGCTAGTTGAATTATCACACCAATTTCTTTTAATGAGCTAACATTCAAAGATGAATAAATGGAACGAGACATGACATTAACAGAAGCTCTTAGATCTAACATAGCCTTTTCAACTCTAACACTACCAATTTTATAAAGGATTGTAAACATACTTGGATCTTTACGCTTAGGAGGTAGTTTCTTTTGGAGCATTGCTGAAACATTCTCCCCTATGTGAACTCTTTCATCTCTTATTAATTTTCTCTTGGAGGTGCACAGTTCCTTAAGAAATTTAGCATATCGAGGTATTTATTTTATAGCATCTAATAAATGGATATTTACCTCAACCTTACGAAATGTCTCAAGGATGTCTTTTTCTTACTCTTCCTTTTTAGATTTTGCAAACTGACTTGGAAAAGGAGGAGGTATTGTTGTATAAATTTTATTGAACTCGCAAGCACACGAATCTATTGTAGAATAAATTAATGGTGACGAATGTCGATCCCACGAGGAGGTTGATTTTAATTATGTGTAGAATTAATTTTCTTTAATGGGAACAATTAAATTATGGTAAAATTAATGTAAATTCTGCTTAAATTTAAATGACAATGGTAGGAATTAAATTAAATTGAAATCTATTATAATAAAACACTTGAGTATCCGGATCCGCATCAACATGCTCCATGGGCTAAATAGTCCATATTAATACTAATTAAATCATAAGGGGGGATTCCACACCTCATGAACCACTCTCCAATAAGTATGGTGCTAAGGGCTTATCGTGCCAAATAATAATAACCTTGTACTAGGGTGTCGGTTTAATCAGGGCTGTATCTAAACAAGACTATTATTATTTGTCGACGAAAAGTCAAAATAACCACAAATATTAGAGGGGAAGAGAAAGTAAATTTACCAAATTAAGCCCATGAGACATGTTGAGACTTCACCTTAACCCAAGCTCAAAAAAAAATTATCTACTCATATTTTAACTAAGGATAAAAAAGGAAATTTTATTAAAATACAAAGAAACTACAAGAAGGAGAAGGAATTTTAGAAATCTAAGCTTAAAAATGAATTCAGGGGTATCAAATTAGAGGGGGAGAGCCCCCTTTTTATAGATACATTGAGTGAATCGTGACCATCGGATTAAAAACAGTTCGGATGTTCAGGATTGCGCCATGTTATCAGTCAACAGTCAACATTTGCATAGTAACGCTGTCTAAATAGTAAATAATCCCATGTATGCGCATGTACTGTATACACGATTTTTGCTCCACTGAGATGCTGCCACGTCATCGATCTACAGTACATAAGAAATTTAGTCCAATAAGATCGTGACACATCATTGGTCGGTGCCACGTCATCGGTCAACGCCACATAAGCAGTCAATACCACATAATTCGTCCAATCAGATACTGCCACGTCATAGGTAGTTGCCATATCATCGGTCCGTATACATGAATAGTATTATAAACAGTACCGTATGTATGAACAGTACCGTATATATGAACAGTACCGTATATATGAACAGTACTTTTTTCCTTTAATGCTTCTCTTAAGGTTTTTGACCGTCCTGAGTCCGAATATGATGTCCGTTTTGCTGTCTGATTACTCGTTCATTGTGAAACAATCGTAATATCTTTAAAATACATAAAATACATAATTACAATAAAACAATATAATTAAATAATAAAATATTTAAATAAATAAAAGTAGCAATATTAGTGAGATTTAAAGTGTAAAATAACGATTTTCTCCTTTATAAATATACACTTTCTAACACTCAACACACCCCCCAACCAGCTTATTTGCTAGTCCCTAGCAAATAAAGCGAAGATAAAATTCAAAACTTTTTTTTTTGAAAGGAAACACATGTGTTTATTCAATCAGATTAATGATAGCAATCAAATAAAAGTAGAAGCATTATCTCCAGTTTAAAGGAATATCACACCCACATCAACCATCCATATGTATCAGACTTTGTTGTAGCAATAGTAATCAGGCCACTTTCAAGAATGACATATCCAACCCTAAAATTTCACCGGTTGTAGTGACACTCTCACAAAGAAATTAATCCCAATAAAATTTTGTCACTACAATGAATGGTAAATTGAGAGAAAATAATAAAGAAATATTATACACTCTCACCAAGATGAAAAAATATACCCATAACTTAAAAATAATATGATCTCAAATAAAATATCAGTTAACCCAATGTATTCATTTTTTTTTTTATATATGCATCATTACATCTTAATTGCCCATATAACTAGCTTTTATTTCAGACTCTAGTGCCCTAAACTCAAGAAGTACTTTTATTAGGACGTAACGTAGACTAAGGACATGGCTAACAAAGAAAGAAAAATACAGAATAAAATATATATGTTTGAGATAAAGTTCAAGAACTTTTGAAAATTACAAGATACATTTTGCTTATTTATTGCTATTGTATATCTTTTTTCTTCCTTTTTTTCTTTTTTTTGAATTTTTTTTATAGCACAACTTCGCTGAACAAAATAATTATTTATTCTTTTTCTCAAACATGAATAGGTGGATGGAACTTATATGATATCGGGTAATACTCCGAATTAGAGTGGGTCAGGTTGATAAGTTAATAAAGAAAAATGATTTTTTTTAAAAAATAAAAGGCTCAAAAGGGCTAACTATGGATATTACATAATAAGGATGGCTAGAAAGGCTCAAACGGGTAAAAAATAGCCTTTTATCATCTTTTAGGACTCTAAATAATCCATATCTACTAATTAAGTAGGCATTTAGATGCAGTAACACACACTTTTTTTTTTAAGGGTTGACCCAAAGAAAATCTAAAGATCATGTATGAAATAATAAACTGCTAAGCTATATAAAAAATGGGCAAAAATGGTTACTCTCCAAGAAAAATTAATAGGCTCAAAAACTCACTTGGAATTTATTATGACATGTGCATTCTTTCAAGCAACTCATATTTGTCCCCAACATCAACATATAGAATAGTAAACATGGTGTAACATCACTCAAGACCAAAGATAATACAAATACTAAAATTTGAAAGTCATCATATCATCCAATATTAAGACTCATAAATTTTTTTTTTAACAGAATTCTTTTCCCCCAACCTATTCTAAACATAAAAAGAAAACATACATTCAGAAAAATTAAAGAAAAATGAATTTTTTTTAAAGAAGATGCGTTTCTAGAGTTACTACACTCCATATTCAGCCATCTTCGACTTTAAAAACTTGAAAATATATATTTATAAAGGAAAAAAACAAAAGGTTAGAAAAAAAATACACAAATATATTTTTTTATTTTGTTTTTGTTTTATTTATTTATTTATTTTTTATTTTTTTAACTAAGAAGATGCGTTTCTAGAGTCACTATACTCCATATTCAGCCATCTTCTATTTAAAAAGTTAGTCATAGTTAGTTCAACATTCCACAATTGTCAACTATTCCCTCATCCCAACGAGAACGAAACATTATCCTCAATGTTTGAAAGGAAAAAAGTAGAGTTTAGAAGACATCACCTAAGTGCTGCAACACAGAAGAAAATATTTACAAACGAAGAGTTAAATTTAATTTGTACTTCTTACTGCCGCTACTGTTACCATCATTATTTGAACACTCCAACACAATAGCCTTGGGATCTATCTCTGGTTGATAAGCTTGTAACAGATCAAGTGGCGCATTAGCAGTGTGTGCACAAATAAAGATTTTTTTCATTGAGGAAGGAATGAAATAATTTTTTTTTGCATGGTTAAGAAATGCGAGAAAGCCATTATAAAAGTTATTGACATTTAACAAACCAATGGGTTTATGATGAATGTTCAGATAGGACCAAGATGCTAATGTCATTAGTGCCTCTAGAGTTGTATGATCGCCTGGAAGGAAAATAAAAGCATCGGCATGATTGAGCATTTCAGTTATTCGTTTTTGCATACCTGAGACGATTAACTCTTCTCCAGTTGGTGAATGAGACAAACAACCTAAAGGTTTTAGGATTTGAGGGATGATGCCTGACACTTGGCTCCCTCTGATAAAAGCAGCTTCTGATACCATTTTGGATAACCCTCGGTCACCTCCTCTATACACCAAGTGCAATTTTCTCTCTGCTATTCTTAGACCAAGATCTATGGCTGCCTCCATGAACTCTTTATGTTTGCCATAATGAAACCCAGAAAGCACACAAATGTTCTTAAATTGTTTACTAGAAGAAGCTGCCAATAAGATATTGCTCAAAAATAACTTGTGAGTGCTCAATAAAAACAATTCGTATTTAAAGACCTTGGTGACAGTTGGTTACAGCTGTGTATGGAACATTATATCAATTAACGTGTAAGGCACATAGCTCAAAAGTAAAAAAGAAAATAGTAAAAAGAAAATATAAATGAAATTATTAAAAACAATAATGCAAATAGTAAAATAATAGTAAAATAAAAGAACAGAGAGGTAAAAGGATATTTACAGATAGTTGTGATTGTGGTTCACATCTTCCTCTGGTTTTACGTCCAGAAACGGCTTGAATGCCCTTTATGGGTCGAGGATAGGCTTCCCATCCAGTTTTCTTACAAACTAGCAAACAGGGTCTTTTATAGTCAGATTCTCGAGACTATAGTTTGCATATTCTTTCTGGAATAATGGCCATAACTGAAGTATTGCATTTTGGACATATCCACTGGGATGCGTTTCAAGAGACAAAAGAATATTATCCAATGACTCCTTATTCAAGCCATCCCTAATGAATTGAATCTTATCTTCTCTGTTATCAGACACCATTCCTAAAAAATATGATTTTTCATTGCATATCATTCTGGCACATTTATGACAAGCAACAGAAAGTCTTCGAGCTCGTCATTTTCTCGCATAATTTCCTTTACCACAACCAGGCATGTATGCAATTGCTCTATCATTGTCTTCCACTTATCAATGTCCATGCATGGTGATGAATCCAATAAGGCATTAACCTCATCAATTGGGTGATGAATCCAATAAGGCATTAATCTCATCAATTGATTTGTCAATATTAAAATTCAAACTAAAGTGAGTTAAACATGTCAGTAAAGGGTCATCACTAAGGTTTAAAGGAAATGTATGATCAACCAATTCATCAATTAAATCCATATCTACAATTTCATCATCTGTACTGTGAGGTTGTTTGGCAATGTTGAAAATATTTAGTTCCATAGTCATATTGCCAAATGACAATGCATATTTCCAGTCCTGCATTGAATGTGAGCATCAGCAGTTGCCAAAAATGGATGACCCAAGATAATGGGGATATGATTCCTTGAATCCTACACTGGTTGAGTGTCAATTACAATGAAATCAATAGAAAAATAAAACTTATCTACCTGGATAAGCACATCCTCCACAATACCACGTGGTATTTTCATGGATCGATCTGCAAGCTGTAACACAACTGGAGTTTGGTGTAATTCTCCCAGTCCAAGTTTCATAAATACTGAGTAAGGCAACATATTTACACTAGCTCCTAAATCCAACAAAGTATTCTCAATTGTGTGGTTCCCTATACTACATGAGATAGTGGGGGAGCCTGGATCTTTGCATTTTAGAGGCATTTTATATTGGAGTATAGAACTAATATTTTCTGTTAGAAAGACCTTTTTTCTGAACATGAATATTTCTCTTTTTAGTACAAAGGTCTTTAAGAAACTTGGCATATGATGATACTTGTTTTATGACTTCAAGTAAAGGGATGTTAATACTTACCTATTTGAAGATTTCAAGAATCTCACCTGTGGATTTCCCTTTCTTCCCTTTAGCTAACCTCTAAGGAAATGGAGCTTTAGGAACATATTCTTGTGGGTTTGTTTCCTCTTTCTCCTCTGATGATGAGTCCTCAGCATTCACAGGTACAATCTGAGTTGATTTTGGCATCTCCACTTTGTTATCAACTTCTTTTCCTTTTCACAAGGTCATCACTGCTTTGACTTCTCCATGCTACTGTGGTGAACTAAAACTTATTTCATGCACTCCTTTAGGGTTTGGCACTGGTTGACTTGGGAATTTGCTTTTCTCAATAGTCATTGCTAGGGTTTAAACTGAAGAGGCAAGTTGGCCTACCATTTTCTCGAGATTAGAAATTAATTGGGCTTGTGAGTTGAAGCCCGCTCTCATCTCATTTCGTAATTCATCAATGGTGCGGTTTTGCTGCTCGATCTTGGAGTTAGTAAGATTTCTGACATTTTGGAATGTCTCTTCCCATGGTTTGGATTGAGAATGGTTTGGATTCTGATTGTATGGTCTAAATGGTAGTTGAGAGGCTTGAGACATTTGAGGAACTGGTTGCATTGGTGGAGGTAGAACTGATGGTCCATTTTGTTGGAATCCTTGAGACCATGAAAAATTGGGGTGATCTCTCCATCCAGGGTTATATGTGTTGGAGTAAGGGTTGTAGTTTGATGGTTTTCTCATAACACCTATGGCATTGGCTTGATCTAAATATGAGTCATGGTCATGTGGCTCTGTTGATTTAGCGGTTGTCAAAGATGCTATTTGTCGAGCAAGGCCTTCGACCATCTCTTTGACTTCTTTAATTCCTGAGCTTGACTCGCCAGTGTTAACCTCATTCACTCTCTTAATTCTCCTAGTATTTCTGAGTGATCGACTCCGTTATTAGGAATTATCCGATTGCCGCTGGAAGAATTCCCAAATCTCTGATGTGCTTTTGGACATTAACTCTCCTCCACTGGTTGCCATTAGCCATTCTTGCATATGTGGTAATAATTCCTCTAAACAGTATTGGCATTGGTGCTATTTCTTGTATCCATGATGTGGACACTTTAAGAGTAGCCCATTAAATCGCTCCCATGCTTCGAAAAACTGCTCGTCGTCTCTTTGGGTAAACTCTGAAATTTCCCTGCGAATAGCATTGGTTTTATGAACTGGGAAATATTTATTTAAAAATTTAGTTACCATTTGTTCCCATGATGTAATGCAATTAGCAGGCATTGTATTAAACCATGAACGAGCTCTATCTTTTAATGAAAATGGGAATAATCTAAGTTTAACATCATCATCTGAAAAATTCTCATATTTAAAAGTTTGACAAATAGCATGAAAATCGTTCAGATGATTATATGGGTCCTCATTTTCTAGGCCATAGAATGTGGGGAGATAGTTTAGCACACTAGGTTTTAATTCAAAACTCCTAACAGCTACATTTGGGTACCTTATGCATGATGTGCTCAAATTAGCTAAAGAACTAAAATAATCCTTAAATGACCTCTCTTGTGGTTCTAGTTGTTAATTTTGCAAATCCATTTCAAATTTCTTTTGAAAAACAGTGTGTTTGTGCGTGTGAAGTATTTTTTCCAAATCAATGTCTAAAGGTTCAAGATTAGGTGATAATGACCTTCGACCATGCATGCAAATAACAAAATAAATAAAAATAAAATAAATAAAAATAAAGAGAAGAGAGAAATTACGATACTAACCTTGTGACGTTATTATAACCTTACTATGATCATACACTCAAGTGCTAAAAAGAAAACACAAGAAATAAATTAACTAAAAATAAAACAAGAAGATAAATTACAACGAAAAATGAAAAATGAAAAATTACAGAAATATAAAAAAGAGAAAAAGAAACGAAATTAAATTACAGGAAAAAGATTTAAAGAAAATAAGTAAAAAAATTAATTCTATGGATTAATAAATTAACAAAATAAACCAAAATTAAAAAAAAATAACTCAGAAATTAAATTATTGAAATTTAAAGAAATTTAAATTATCAAAATTAAATTACAAATTCACTTTTTTTAATTTTTTAATTAATTTTTTTAATTTTTTTAATTTTTTTAATTTTTTTAATTTTTTTAATTTTTTTAATTTTTTTAATTTTTTTAATTTTTTTAATTTTTTTAATTTTTTTTAATTTTTAATGAAAGCAATAACAAAAAAAGTTTACTTAAAAAAATTAATTTTATGAATTAATTCTACGAATAAATTAAAATAAATTACGAGATAAACAAAATAAATTATAAAGAAAAGTAAAGCAAAAATTAAAGTACAGAAATTTAAAGAAATCACAGAATAAAATTAAATTACAAAAATTAAAATTACAAAAATTAAATTATAGAATTATTTTTTTATAAGGAAAAAAATATAAGAAAACAAAAAAAAAATTAATTCAACAAATTAAAATAACTTACCTCCCCGGCAACGGCGCCAAAAACTTATTGTGTAAATTTAATTGAACTCGCAAGCGCACGAATCTATTGTAGAATAAATTAATGGTGACGATGTCGATCCCACGAGAAGGTTGATTTTAATTATGTGTACAATTAATTTTCTTTAATGGGAACAATTAAATTATAGTAAAATTAATGTAAATTATGCTTAAATTTAAATTACAATGGTATGAATTAAATTAAATTGAAATCTATTATAATAAAACACTTGGGTATCAAGATCCGCATCAACATGCTCCATGTGCTAAATAATCCATATTAATACCAATTAAATCATAAGGGGGGATTCCACACCTCATGAACCACTCTCCAATAAGTATGGTGCTAAGGGCTTATCGTGCCAAATAATAATAACCTTGTACTAGGGTGTCGGTTTAATCAGGATTGTATCTAGACAAGACTATTATTATTTGTCGACGAAAAGTCAAAACAACCACAAATATTAGAGGGGAAGAGAAAGTAAATTTATCAAATTAAGCCCATGAGACATGTTGAGACTTCATCTTAACCCAAGCTCAAAAGAAAATTAGCTACTCATATTTTAACTAAGGATAAAAAAGGAAATTTTATTAAAATACAAAGAAACTACAAGAAGGAGAAGGAATTTCAGAAATCTAAACTTAAAAATGAATTCAAGGGTATCAAATTAGAGGGGGAGAGCCCCCTTTTTATAGATACATTGAGTGAATCGTGACCATCGGATTAAAAATAGTTCGGATGTTCAGGATTGCGCCACGTTATCAGTCAACAGTCAACATTTGCATAGTAACGCCGTCTAAATAGTAAATAATCCCATGTATTTGCATGTACTGTATACACGATTTTTGCTCCACTGAGATGCTGCCACGTCATCGATCTATAGTAAATAAGAAATTTAGTCCAATAAGATCGTAACACATCATCGGTCGGTGCCACGTCATCGGTCAATACCACATAAGCAGTCAATACCATATAATTCATCCAATCAGATACTGCCACGTCATAGGTTGTTGCCACATCATCGTTCCGTATACATAAATAGTATCATGAACAGTACTATGAACAGTACCGTACGTATGAACAGTACCGTATATGTGAACAGTGACTTTTTCCTTTAATACTACTCTTAAGGTTTTCGACTGTCCTGAGTCTGAATATGACGTCCGTTTTGCTGTCTGATCACTCGTTCATTGTAAAATAATCGTAGTGTCCCTAAAATACATAAAATACATAATTACAATAAAACACATTTTATTAAATAATAAAATATTTAAATAAATAAAAGTAGCAATGTTAGTGAGATTTAAAGTGTAAAATGATGATTTTCTCATTTATAAATATACACTTTCTAACACTCAACAGGTATCACCATAAGTAAGGGTTTTGATTTGGTGGGTTGTGTATCTTAAGATTTAGGCATCAATTCATTCTTCTCAAGCTCATTTTCTACATGCTTTGTCACTGTCTTACTAGGCTCTTGCAACTCCTTCCCAGTTCTAAGGATGACAGCACTAGCGTTTTGCTTCGGATTCACCTCAGTTTGTGAAGGTAATCTCCCTGATACTTGGACTCCAAGTGACTTACTGTAGTTGCCAATTGACTCATTTGGTTCTCCAAATTCTGAATACTTATTGTAGTTGCTTGCTGAAATTATTGAGTGTTAGTCACAAGCGATTTAACAATTTCCTCAAGAGATATACCTGACTTGGAGTTTGATTGTGAAAGAGCTGGTTGTCTTGGTGGATATTGTTGTAGGAATCCCGACGGCCTAACTCCAAAGTTAAAGTTGGGGTGATCCTTCCATCCTAGATTGTATGTTTGTGCATAAGGATCATATCTCCTCTGAGGCATGCCCGAATATCCTCCAACTGCATTGGCTTCTTTAATGGGTTCTTCTTAAAGTGTAGGACACATATTAGTTAAATGACCCATATTGGAACAAATGCCATAAGTCTTCACTTGTTGCACATTACTTACAATAAACTTTTTCACAAGAGAAGTAAGTTTATCTAAACATTGGTCAATAGAAGAAGTATTTACCTCATTCACTTTCCTTGAAATGGGATCTTGTCTACTGCCAAACTATTGAGCATTAGCAGCCATATTTGAAATCAATTCCTTTGTTTGAGTAGGGGTCTTGTTCACCAACAGACCTCCACTAGCGGCATCTATCATACTTCGATCCATTAATGACAATCCTTCGTAATAGTATTGGATAAGAAGTTGATCAGAAATCTGATGCTGAGGACACTGGCATATAATTGTTTGAATCGTTCCCAATACTCACAAAGTCTCTTCATAAAGTTGTCTGATCCCACAAATATCTTTTCTGATGTTGGCAGCTCTTGAAGCATGAAATTACTTCTTGAAGAACTACTTTTTCAAGCCATTTCACGTTGTAATTAACCTAGGAGGTAAGTAGTACAACTAGTCTTTAGGTAGCCCATCTAAAGAGAAAGAAAAAACACATAACTTAATTTGCTCTTTAGTTACCCCTTGTGGCTTTATACTTAAACATACAACATGAAACTTTTTGAGATGTTTATGAGGATCTTCACCTGCGAAACCATGAAACTTGGGTAATAAATGAATAAGACTATACTTTAATTCAAAATTTACCTCTAAGTCTACATATTGAATTTAGAGTGATTGCTGATTCAAATCTAGTTCAGCTAACTCTCTAAGAGTTCTTTCTACAAGTGTAGCTCTATCCATCACGTGTTTTTCATAATCGCTAAATGATTCAACCAAATCCAGCACCGTATCTATTTCAAAAAGCAAAGGCGACTAGGATCGTTGCTTGGCTAGCTTCGTCTGCTGTCTCAGCTGGTGAGCTCTCTTATCAATTTCAGGATCAAATGAAAGTGTACCTGTACGAGAAGAACGAACCATATACCAAGTAAAACATAAAAATGATTAAATAAATGACACCAATCCTCGGTAATGGAGCCAAAATTTTGATAGGTGTCGAAACTAGTAAAAATATAAATACTTACTCTAAATAAATTATGTATAGTGATTGAGCAGGGTTGTGTCCACAGAGATCGATAATTATTTAAATCCTTTTTAAATGTAAAACGTAAAGTTGAGGGTTGATGAAAATAATGAAAATAAAATAAAAATAACTAAAGTGTAAATTAAAATTTGTAATTCAAATTAGGAAAAATTTTGGTCGAAGAAATTAACTCAGTTTGATTCGATTATCAATCATTGATTCAAATATAAATTATTACTACTTATGAATAGATCAGTTATAGCTACTGAGACCCTCTAATAGCCAATCTCTCCTTAATTATTCGATAACCAAGGTACGAACATTGGTTATTTCCCTAATCAATAGGCAACTCTGGATACGATCATAGAATTTAATCAATTGAAAGCCTAAAAACCAGAGAGACCTAAATCCTAATTAACAAACACATACGATGGTTCATTTAAATTAGATTATTTATTCTCATAACACAATGCATTGCTATGCTATTTGTCACAAACATTAAAATCTTCATATGATGAATCTTTTAATTGACAATAGACTAAGTTAATAACTAAATAGTGGTCAATTATCTAATTAACAAACATAATCATGACAATAATTCAGAGAATAAACAAATACTCAAAATGTAATAAAACAATTAAAGTATAAGAAAGATCTCACAGTAATGATGAATCAAAACTTTGTTAACCTTTAACTAGAAAATAAGTTTAGTTCTTTATGGAGAAAAGAGAGAAATTTTGATCTAGGATTTTTCTCTTTTTCTTCAAGTCTAACCCCCCTTTGTGTTTCACCTCTTTTTCCTTTTATAGAGTTTTTCTAAAAATAAAATACTAGTATCTAAAATATTATCTAAATATTAAAGTTAAAATTACAAAAATAACCAAAAAGATAAAACACGTTAAAATAAAAACTATAGGTTCTTATTTGATAGCACGCGCCTATGTCTTATCAACAAAGTTTTTCTGAAACTCATAATTTTTCTAGGACAACTATCAACCCAAACATTATCTTATAACTCAATTTTGATACCAATCAATAGAATTGCACCTACAAAAATAAAACGCAAATAAATTACTACTGTTAAGTGAAAAACATTGATAGTAGGGGAAATAAACAATGCAAAATTAGTGCATAAATTGCACTTTAACTTAGAAAGTAAGGTTTGAAGAAAATAGGCTATTTTGGGATCCAGGTTAGGTTAACCGTTGACCACTGAATCTACCAAATTCTTTTCTTTTAATTCAAATATTGATAAATTTTTGTTTATTTTGAGATGAATTAATTAAAATAACATATCACTAAAATGATATTTTTTGTATAAATTAATTTATTTTGAAATATAAATAGTTATCGATATGTAATTTTTGTGAATATTGACCAGTCTAAAGATAGGTCCATATTTAATAGAATACCACATGCACTTGTAGTAATAAATGGTGATGATTATTTGATTTTACATAGTACTAGAAAAAAATATTTTTATGATAAAAAATTTATGCTACTTATGAGGGGAAGAATTTCTGTATGGTTTCATATGATTGGCGGTACCATTCTAAAATACGGAGGTATAAAAGAGTGAATACTCTACTTTGATGCTCCTCTGCCTCTTTATGTAGAGTTGTCGCAACATTATTGATCGTGTTCATTTACTAATAGTCTCATATGATATTGATAGAAAAAGCCATTATGGAGAAGGAATAAAATTTTAAATGGAACCGACTATCAATACTTCATCTAAATTCTCCCATTTCAAAGATCTACATGCATATTTTCTACAATTTTAAAGACTTAATTTTTTTCTTTTTTCTCCAAAGAATATATGTTTTCTCAATAAGTGTTGGTTTTGTGACTCTTTCTAGCTAGTGATGTTCACAGATTAGATTTTACAGATTAGAAATCAATTCATATCCGATCTACAATTTTTGCAAATTATAAATTTTTAATTAAATTCAAGTGAAATTCAATTCAAATCCAATTCATGCATCTGATCAGATGCAGATTTAACCCAATCCATATGCAATCCACTATTTTTGTGGATTGGTTTATGGATTAAAATTTTTTAATTTTTTCATATCCATTAACTAACTAAATAAAAAAATTTAATATAAAAATAATTTTACTACCGATCAAATTAAAATTAAATAAAATTTAAATAAATTAATTATTTAAATAAAGTAAAAAAATTCATACAAAGTTTTAAATATAACACACTAAAAATTAAAAAAAAATCTTATTTCTTTAGATCAGTACATAAAAATTAACTATTTAGGAAGCTGTATTTGTTTATTTAATTAGTTTTTTGGAGACGGCTAATTTTTTTCCTACTATAATTAATATATATCATTTGCCCACTGTTATTTTTATAATAGCTAATCACTCCCATAACAATACAAATTTACAATATTACTATTATTTTCAAATATAGTTTTATTCATATTTATTATATATTAAACAAATCACATGAATGAAAATTAAAATAAAAAATTAAGTATTAAAAATAAGAAATATATGTTTTGATGTAAAAAAATTAATAGTGAAATATTTTTCTTGCACTTTTCTTATGTTATTAACATTTTCTTACAATAAATATATAAGAAAATTATTATAAAATGATTAAAAATTACTATAAGAATACTTGAATGATAAATAGAAGAAATTATTATAAAATAAATAATAAAACATTTATCTTGTACTTTTTACATTTAATTTAAACTATTATAAAATATTTATTATAAGAAAATGTTTACAAAATAAAAAAATAAAAAAACTTATTATTAATTGTTTTTCACATCAAAACATATATTTCTTACTTTCAATACTTAATTTTTTCTTTAGTTTCTATCATATGATTTATTTAATTTATAATAAATATAAATATTTCATGTATTTAAAATAGGGGTAATACTGTAAATTTATACTTTCAAGGAGATTATCGATCATTATAAAAACAACATGGGATAAGTGATATATATTAATTACAGTAGGGAGGAAATTACAATCTCTGTATTTTTTAATTTTTTATTATTATTAAATAAGATATAATATGTTGTTAATATAATTATATTTTAACTTATTTATTTATTGGTTAGTACTAAAGTCATATTTATAAATTTTAAATTAATATTTTTTTTGTGAATTTATGGATTTATAGAAGGAAATCCATATGCAATCCACTAACTGCGGATTCTTAAATTTTTAATCTAATTCAATCCACTAATCTGTGGATTGGATTTTATGAATTGGATTGAATTCTGAACATCCCTATTTCTAACTTTAAATGTCGAAGAAAAAAAAAGATAGACTGTCAAGCCTTCCTCTAATATATTATACAGTTTTGACACTGCATATATGTTACTAAAATGGATAGATACATAAACATAATAATTTTCAAATGATTTTTTGCTAATATATTCTAACTAGCAAGCATACTAGGGACCACCCTTTTAGTAACCAACAACTATTAGAAAGTAGTAGTGTTGCCCTATACCATGGGGGTTATCTATTTTCTACACTTCCTTAGATGGGTTAAAACATCTCCTCCCATTAGAGGCAATGGTTGTCCTTGTTGGTGCGCCGGCACATTAAATTAGTCATGAACTTTAATACTATATTTTCTAGGTGTTCCAAAGGTAATTAATAGCATTTTTCAGTCGAGGGCAAAGATGTTGCTTATCTTAGGTTAGTCCTAGCATTATTCTCAACATTTTATCTTTGAAAATTGATTTTAAGATATTGTCATCTCCTTGTTTGATTATGATGTGACTATCAATTGAATTATTAGATAGTTATAGGTATTAAGGAAAACAAAAATTACATCATTTTAAGTTACAAGGACTTTATATTATTTATAGGGAACAAAGATAATATTAAGTCATGTTGAGTGCTAGAAAATGTATATTTATAAAGAAAAAAATCATCATTTTACACTTCAAGTTCTATTAAATTTTTTACTTTTATGTCTTTAAGTTTCTTATAAATTTAATTATGTGTGTTTTATTATAATTAAGTATTTTACGTATTTCAGGAGCATCATGGTTATTTCATAATAAACGAGATATTAGATGAAAAATAGATGGCAAATTTGAACTTAGAATTGTTGAAAATCTTAGGAGGAGAATAAAAGTAAAAATGTCACTGTCTATATATACGTATTGTTCACATGTATAATACTATTCATGATACTATTCATAATACTGTTCATATATACTGTATGATGATGTGGCATTGACCGATGACGTGGCATTGACCGATTATATGGTGTTGACTGATGACGTGGCTTGACTGATAAAGTATCACAATCTTATTGGATAAAAATATTTATGCATTGTTGACAGATGACGGGGCAGTATGTTAACGGGGCAGTATGTTAGTAGATTAGAAAAAATATGTATACGGTACATGCATATACATGGGATAATAGCTCGATGATATGTTCAAACTAATCAGAATTTACCACGTGACGCAATTCTATGCATCTAAATTATTTTAATCCGATAGCTATGATTTACTTGTTATATCTATAAAAGGACGGCTCCCCCATAATTTGACACTCCTTAGTTCATTTTTAAGCTCTATTTTTTGAAATTCCTTCTCTATCTTATATTTTCTTTATATTTTAGTAAAATTCTCATTTTATCCCTAACTCAAATATGAGTAGTTAATTGTCTTTCAAGCTTGGGTTGAAGATGAAGTCTCAACATGTTTCATGGGCTTAATTGGTAAATTTATTTTATTTTTCCCTCTAATTTATGTGGATGTTTTGATTTTTTGTTGACAGATAGTAATAACACAGTTATTACTGTTTGGTACGATAAGCCCTTAGCATCATATTAATTAGAGCGTGGTTCATGAGGAGTGGATTTTCCCCTCATGATTTAATTGATATTAATAAGGAATATTGAGTCCTAGAGCATGTTGATGCAGATCCAGATACCCAAGTGCTTTATTATAACAGTTACATTTTTAATTATTCCCGTCATTTTAATTCAAAATTTAGGATAAATTCACTATAATTTAACTACTCCCCTAGAAAATTAAATTGAACACATAATTAAAATCTACCTCTTCGTGGGATCGACACTCGTCATCATTAATCTATTCTACAATAGATTGGTGCACTTATGAGTTCAATAAAATTTGCACAACAGGTCACAGTGAATATCCTATTAAAAGATCCAATAAAAAAAAATGTTCTATATGAATTAGAAGTTGATGAAGTTAGAATGCATTATAAAATTGACTCTTTCATATGGTCATGTAGAGCTATGGCACCTATTCTTTTAGATTCTGTGCTTCTTGAGTGATTAGTGTTAAAAATTGTATGTTTATTAAAGGGTAAAAATGTTATTTTATGCTATTAATATAATTTATATTTGTAATTTGTAACATATTGTGAATTTCTAATTATTTTTCTAAATATTTAATTTTATATATTTTTGTGTGTCTATTAGGTAAAAATTATATTTCATATAATTTGAGATTTCAAACAAATATATAAATATCAAATTTAAATTTCGGAAGTCCGAGAAATTAATATCATTGTTGAGGAAGATCCGAAACTTTTGTTGTAAATTTATAAATTTTTACTAGGGTAAATGTGGTAATTATGAAATTATAAGTTTTTGTCATATTAGGTATGATAATTGTTAGTGGAATGTGTTGGATGTGCTTGAGTGGATTAAGTTAGGAATAAATATAATGGGTTAGGTTTATGTTCTTAGTGGGATAAATGTAGGGTTAAAATGTAATTAGTTTTTTTATTTGTGTGGTATGGATTAATCATGTATTAGTATAAATAGAGAGGAGGGAAACACATCTCTCCACACCTCTTCTTCTCTTCTTTCGTCTCAAATTTTTCTTCTCATCTCTCTTTGTAATTTATTTTCAATAAACAAAATTAGCTTTATTTTAATTTTTAAATACCATTTTTAATTACATATTTTTTTAATTTTAATGATTTCCTTTATTTTAAACATGTTTAGCAAAATATTAGAAGTTAGGGGGAGGTAAAACTCTTAATAGAAAAATATGATTTAACTAAATTTCATTTTTTATTTTATGAATTAAATTATTTTCTATTTTATTTTATTCATATTTTATTTTTTGAAATTTTGGTTTATTGTAGACAAACATGAGAGTTTAGCACAATAAATTCTTAATTTCTTAGTATAAAGTATGGTAAATGATATTCTGACTTATTGTAGACAAGTTAAGTTTTGACACACTAAGTTCTTAATCTATAATAAAATTAATGAAAAATTTATTCTAATTTATATAATTAATCTTTTGGGAAATAAAAACAAAAAGAATTTGTTAAGCTGTAATTTTTACGAAGAGGGAATTCATAACCTAATTAATTCAACTTGATAGTTTTTCTCAAATTAGATTACATATTTTTAATTTTAATTTTAATATCTTTAAATACACTTAAATAAACAAATTAAATCCTCTGTCTGTGAATCAATCTCAGATTCATCAAGGTATAATACAATAAGATATTCTTATGCTTGAAAGTTAAAAATTACTTTTAAGTTGTGTCATTAGGTTTCAAACAGTAGAACATGTCATGCGTGTGTGTTGAACATTGCTTACCAGTTGTTAATTCGCTTTGAAACGTTTGCTTTGAACATTACTTACTAGTTAATTTGCTTTGAAAGGTTGTTGTGATGATTGAGCTCGTGGTTAAGTAGCAGAAATGTGTCATCTTAGCTTGCAATTATAATTGTTTTTGCATTTTCCATGTGTGGTAGATCATTTAGATTTATGGGTTCATTAACTTACTAGACGTAACTCTAGGTGTTCATGTTGTGGATTTATGGACTCATTGAGCATTATTTATAGTCGAATTAATTGTTTAAATTTCTATATTTTTTAGCTTGCTGGGAAATAATTTAGTACTTTAGCTTTTACTTTATAAATGATAATTGAGATCAATGTTTAGAGTGATAATTGGATTCTTAATTATTGATGACTTTTGGCCGATTTTATTTTTTTTTAATTTATATTTATATAAATTTAATATTGTAAATATACGTACGTACATGTGTGTTTAAATAAAATTCAATAATATTAATAAATAATAACAATTGGCGCAAAAATTTAAAATTGGTGCCAAAAATTTTTTTAAAAAAACTTAACTCCCACCACACTATTTATTTATGATCATCATTCAATTCCCGCCATATTAATTTAATTAATTATTTTAATAAAAATTATTTTTTATGATAAAATTGGTCATCCATGAAAAAACTAATGACAGACATTAGTCATATGTCAATGACATTTTCATAACGATAATATATCATAAAATTCATGTCATAAAAAAACCTTCATTGAAACATGTTCTTATTAATAGCTTATTACACCAAGATATCATTGATAAGGTAATATTTTATTTACAAATGAAATATCTATAGAGTGTTGAGTATCTTGAGATAGTGTTTATTTTTATTTGAATTTATTTTTATTTTTGAGACTTATATGAGCTTGCCTTCTTTGTTTGTTATTTTTTTATTCAACTATGACCTCTACTAATATTATTGCCAATATCAATTTTATTCTTATACTAAATGGCTCTAACTTCATGTTAAGGAAAAGAAGCTCTTAACAGTTCTAACAGTCATGATCTCAACTTTATGTTCAACATTGATTGTTCCCCATCTCTTACGGATGAGAGTATCTTCAATGATAAGAAGGATATGGAAAGGTGGAATAAATTAAATTGAATGTGTACAAAGGTCATGAAGAAAGCCATTCCAGAGCATTTAGCGGTTCTTTGTCTAATGGGATAATTGCGGCGAAAGAGTTGTGGACACTAAAAAAAGATTTGTGAAGAACAAAAAAACTAAAATAGGTAAGCTTTTAACAAGTCTAATTTTAATAAGATATAGGAGTCAAGACAATAATAAAAAGTACATCATAAGGATGTCTCATTTTGCTTCCAAACTGAGAACATTTAAGCTCAAATTTTCTCAGGACTTTCTAGTAAATTTAGTTTTAGTATTCATGTCAACACAGTTTGACCAGTTTAAGGTGGGCTGCAACTATGAGAAAAAGGTATCACATTACATTCATAAAGAGGAAATGTTGAATTAAGATGAAAAAGAAAGTGCTCCTCTAACCTTAACTTCTACGGACAAGGACAAGGACAAGGGAAAGAATCAGAAGAAGGATAAGGAAACTGTTAATATAGTATCGCAAAGAAATAACAAAAAAAACTAAGTGCTCTAAAAAGCATTAGTTATTTCTTTTGTAAGGTTGAAGGGCGTAAAAAAGCACATTATATTGTGTATCACACATGAAGTGCTAAGAAAAGTATGGTTCTTAATTTAGATTGTTCATGTTAGTTTAACTTCTGTATCTAAACGTATGTGATAGATAAATTTCGGTGCAAGAATTCACACCAACGTGTTTGTGTGGGATGATTAACAGAGTTATTGAACTCTAAGTGATGATAAAAGATACAATTACGTGGGTGATAGCAAGATGGTTGAAGTTGAAATAACAAAAATTTTAGATTATTATTAAAGATTGGATTGTGTTTAGGCCTTGATAAAAAAATTATTAAATTGTCTTTTAGATGAAATTTGATTTTTATTTTTGTTTTGGACAAATCTAGTTTTCCTTGTTCTATTTGAGAATGAAAAATTTAGTTTGTTTTATGATTCAACATTAATTTGTTTCAGTTCTTTATCAGGTTATGATAATTTTTATTTACTTGATGCAATTGCTTTATTTGATAAATCTATGAAATTAAATACATAATGTTTAAAGAAAAAATTAACTAATCAAAATTTAGCTATGTTATGACATAAAAGATTAAGTTATATCTCCAGATAGAGAAAAGAGAGATTTGTTAGATGAAATTCTAAATCTTTTAGATTTTATAGAATTTTGATGTTTGTGTTGATTACATAAAAGAGAAACAAATCAATAAAAAAAGATTTGAAGCCAATAGGTTGAGAGTCTCAGAACTCATATATACAGGATTTATAGGCCATTTCTTATAATTATTTAGAATGGTCAATAATATTTTGTAGCGTGTATTAATCTTTTCATTCTAATATTTTATACGGTTATTTTGTATCTTGGCAGATGTTGATGAAATAGTTAAAAAAGTTTTAAAAAAATAGTTAACAACCTAATTTAATTGTATTATGGTAAATGCAATGCAAAGCTGAATATGATATTATGTAATCCTATGCAATTCAATTGAGTCCAGCGTCCAACGATGCCCAAAAGTTTAATTGAAGGCTGTTTCTTTTTTTCTTTTTTAAGTATTTTCGAGGGCTTCTCAAAAAGTATTCTCAAGACGATAAAAGAAAAAGTATTTTCAAGGGGGTATTTCACTGCCAATTAGCAGGACCACGGGCTCTTTCCACGCGCGTACGTACTTCCATCTCCTTTCTGGGTCATTTTCCCGCTATTTTTCTCAAAGAATGGAGGGCAATTAAAAAAATTTCCAGCAGATTTCCTCCGATATCTCTCGGGCGGCTTTAAAACTCCATGAACTCCCGAGAGCTAACTCTGGTTTCAACAGCCACTATCCTTGGTGCTTTAGCTTCTGCAGTTGCTTTTCGTTTCTTCTTCTCCCCTAACCCTAAAAAGCTCCTCTCTCGAATCGATTCATCCCAATTCCAGAACGGCGTCGTAGGTTCCAAAGTAGTTTCTTCCAGGAGCCCCTTTGATTCCTCAAAACGCAAAGGGTTAGTAAATTTACGAACTTTATTTTATTTTTTTTAAGTATTGGGTTTAATTACTAATTTGTTAATTTTTTTTTAAATTGATTTGATTTAAGAGCAGATACTTGTCATGGGATGATTATTTTATGGCAATTGCATTTTTATCAGCTGAAAGGTCCAAAGACCCTAACAGGCAGGTCATATTTTCACTACTTTACTATTAACATGGATTCTCGGTTTTACCCATTAATATTTCATATCGGGAATTTATAATTTCGATTTTGAAGTGTTAATTTTGGACTGATTTGGGCTTTTGACTGTGTTGTAGGTTGGAGCATGCTTGGTGAGTGAAGATGGTATAATTCTTGGTGAGTCATTTGCCTGAAAAAATAGTATTTTTATTCTTTGCATCATTAGTAAATTATCGATCTCATTGCATGGCAAGTCAACATTTTATTTCAAGTGAAAGGGGGAGTAGAACAATGAGTAATGCCTTACATACATATGTCATATTATTTTGTGAGTTCTCATATTCCGGGCTAGGCGTTATTTGAGTGGATTGGTGGTTTGTGCAGAAATAAAACACTTTATAATAAAATCTGAGTACCAATCATCGATACCCTTGGCTGTGAAGCTGCTTTCTTTTTTATCCATTATGTATCTTGGAAGGATTTACGGCAACTTTTACATTCAACATGTATGCATGTGCTGTGAGCTTAACTTATCTTTAGTTGATTAATAGTGGAAGTTGTATATGCAATCCCAGCAAGGTAGAAACCTTCAGAGAATCCAATATATTGATTGCCTTCGACTCTGGGGCCAGTTTTCCCTCTGCAATATTATAGGTTCTAATGATAATTGAATGGTAATCCCATTAATATGGTGTGTGACTCAGATTATTTTCCTTTGGTTAGGCATTGGCTATAATGGGTTTCCAAGAGGTTGTTCAGATGACAAGCTTCCATGGGCAAAGGTTGGTATTTCATAGTGAATGAGTTCCAAGTATAGCAGTCAGAAACTGCTAACTGCAAAATTGTCCCTTCTGTTTCAGAAATCCAAAACAGGGGATCCTTTGGAGACAAAATATCCGTAAGTGTTCTGCTCTCTCTCCACTTCTGATTTTCAATCTTCTACTGCTTATTAGAATGATACAATGATCTCTCTTTGGTACATTGATAAAATCCTCTTCCCTGCCCTCTCCAACCAACAGTGGTTTTTGACCTCATCAATAACTTTTCTATATAGTAAGCAGTTGTTCATTATAAACCAATATGGATTCTATAACTTTTCCCGTGTTTTTGATTGTTCATGATTATATGATCTAGCAATTCCTCTGCATAGTTTTTAATATATTCAATCATCGGCTGTAGTTATGTCTGTCATGCTGAAGTTAATGCCATACTAAACACGAACCACGCATCAGCAGCTGGACAGGTTTGTTGTAGACATTCCTTGTCAATATTTTTTTTTTTTTTTTTTTTGACTGGCATGTCTAGAATTTTGAATTTCCTTTGTAAGAACACAACTATTTTGGTTGATTCCCCACACCCCTTCCGCCGCCCACCCAAAAACCCCCTCCTTTGTTTGATGGTCTTACCACTTCAACTACATCTTTGCAGAGGCTTTATGTAACCATGTTCCCTTGCAATGAGTGTGCCAAGATAATTATTCAGGTTTGTTGTCCATTCTCTTCTTTGTCACTATTTCAAAGATCAACAGTTGGCAGTTCTTTAAAGCAAAATTGTTCAGAACTGAGCTTTTGCATATTATTCCTTCTTGTTCACATTTCGGTGCTGTATGGATTTAGCTATACTTCTGTTTTGCAGTCTGGTGTCTCTGAAGTCATTTATTTTGTCGAGAAGAGGCTAAATAATTCAGACATTGCATACATTGCTTCACACAAACTACTATCAATGGCTGGTGTTAAGGTAAGGCTTGCTCGTTTTTCTGAATAGATCTATCAAAAATTTGATATTGGCTTTTCTTGGAAAACCTATCTTCTAGCTTTTTGACACTTGAGTATAATCAGCTTGGTCTGGTTTTAAAGAAGTGGCTGTTTAATTCATAATCAGAGTTAATCATTTGTTACTCTTTATCATCTATCTGAAGTAACATGCTGCATGTGGCATTACGTGATGAAAGCTGGACAGTTATGGATCATGAATGTATAATGCTTGAATTTGACTTATCCTACCTGAGTCATTTTGAAAACATCAACTTGTATTAATGTGATTTTTCCAACTTGGTATTTATTGTAAATTTACACTTCTTCTAGGTCAGGAAGCATCAACCACGGATGAAACATATTTTAATTAAGTTGGAGGAGCAGTAGATTCTAACTTGATATCTGTTCTTACATCATGACTGGAATTAATGAAGCTTGGTGTACGTCATAACATATACTGTATTCTGTATTCGTTGCCTGTGTATCTGGAACTGTGAGTACACTTGGAACATGGATATTGTAAAATGCAATGGACTGCTCAATTTTGCACTTTGTTCTTATTGTGTCGTTTTCTTTTAAGAGTTGGATCTTACTCACATCTTTTAAAGGTCACTACTTGGAGGTTTATTTGTCTGCCATTTTATGTTTTCAATTTTTATTCTTAGTTTTTATTGATTTTAGCCAGAAATCCTAGACCTAGATATTATTGAAGTTATTGAGCAAATAAGTGGTAATGCTTATATTATTTAAATGGGTCCAATGCTATGATACCATACTTCCAGTTCATTAATTCAACGATCGATGGAAATGAATATTGTTGATTGGTTTATAGTTTTCTAGCATAAATAAAACAAAGGATATTTAAGTAATGATCAAAACCAGAAATATGCTGCAGGTTTCAATGCACTAACAAGCACAAAATTTGGGGTTAGCCACTCCCCATTTGAACAAGTAAATGGTGAAACCTAAATGAGGTTAAGACACTGAAAGACGGTTAGATTGCATGCCCTTGATTAGATTGAATTGAAACCTGGAATCCTTTTAATGGGCTAGAGTATAATGTCAATCGGCATTAAGGGCTTCAAGTTGCTTTCGGAGAAGATCTAAATCGTCAATCAAAGTATCTGTTGGTCCTGGAGCTGGAGACTTTTTAAAATCATCTGCGTTTGGTAGCTCGTGAGTAAGACCTTCTGGAAGAGCATCTGAACAAAAATGGAAGATTAGGGACGGTGGACAACAGATAGATTAATAGATGTGCTCTTTGAGGTTGCTAAGCCAACAAAAAAAAATAAACTGAAACTTGGATTTCGATAGCCATTATCTGCAATTAAAATACTGAACTTGAAGCATAAAATTGTACAGGAACATAAAGCCAGCTTAACGTCATGGGCATTTCCTTCTACTGTTCAATTATTTCTATGAATTAATTTTGAATATCTAAAAGTTCTTCCGACCAGGCTCTGGAGTCTTGGATTTTTTTATGCAGCTAGAAATCCACAGAAGCAGCATTAGTGCTTGATTCTTCAACCTAACTAGAAAACCTTTATTGAGTTTCTGCTAGCAGTGATAAACAGGTTTGACAAATAGTGGGCGTCCATGGTTATATGCCAGCAACTTTTACATTACTGATTTCGTATGGTTATAAACAGGTTTGGCAAAATCTTCTCTTCCGACCAGGCTCTGGAGTCTTGGATTTTTTTATGCAGCTAGAAATCCACAGAAGCAGCATTAGTGCTTGATTCTTCAACCTAACTAGAAAACCTTTATATGCCAACCTAACTATAAGAGAAGACAATCAAGAAAGATTTTGCCAAGCACCTTCTACATTCGCATTTGTGATACTAAGAAAGATTAGGGAAAAGTGTCTTTTTAAGTGAAAATTAGAAAGTTATTTAACAAATTCAGAAGCAACTATGCAAACCTAAACCATAAAGGCATCCATGTTTTTAATCAGTTAAGAGGATAAAAAATAAAGTGTACCTCCACTTGGGCCTTCTGCACTATCCAGATTGCTATCATCTAAAACACTGGAAAAACACAGGCATTAGTGAACTTGGTGAACCAGATGATAATACTTTGTGACAAAACTTGCAATTTCATTCCCCCAAGAGCCAACACCCCCCCCCCCCCAAACACAAAAAAATAAAAACAAAAAAAAAAGTGTTTGGAGTTCACAATTCAGTCCTATTGAAAAAGTCAACCTTTCCCTCTTTTACATAATTTATATGAGCTCCAGATATATCAGCAAAGAAAAGACATGTTAATTTCCAACTGTCATAAGTTGGAAAGTTAATATTGAAATAAAGCTATACCTTATGTTCCATTCATTATCAGCATGAAGAGAACATTCTATAGGCGATGATCCTTCGGCCTCCATCTTGGCTTTAGCCGCAGCATCCCTTGCTGGTTTTGCCAGAATATATTCTTTCTGCAATGTAAATTACATTTCTTGTTAGATAAAGCAGAAAACAAATGACCTGGATATGTATATTTACAAGATCAGCCCTGGTAAATCAATGCTTCATTTGCTTATGATACCTGTCGTTCCAGGCATGAAGCATTTGAGCATTGGGGATTTGGCTTCATTGCCATTGTTGGAAAATAATCTTTAAGAGAATTGTAGCCCTGTCAACAAGAAATAAAGCTAAAATGTACAAAACTAAGGATAATTAACATATAATTACTATTTTCTAGACCACATATAACATACATGATCATCACATATAACATGCATGATCATTAAACCCAATTAGAGCGATGTCAAGTTGTCAACTGCAAGGGGAATTGGGAAAGGCTTCTAGTGTGCACTCGCAGAGAAAGACAAGTTAATGTAGGACTTACCAAGTACGAGGAAACTTGACCAAATTTTAGCAAATATTTAAGTGTATTTTGAACTAGCAGCCCAGCAACAACTCCCTGAAAAATTCAACGCAAGTCATGAGGTAATAACAACATAGTACGTTAGTAACATTACTAATTTCATCAAAATGTAATGCTGGAAAAATATGAACATTATCACAGATACTTCCAATAGCAAAACAATCAAACAATTAGAATAGTAACACAAACAAGTTCATTTGACTCCAAATGATAAAATTGTCTGGTTGCTTAAAATAACCCACCCACAACCAGTCACAGCAGTGCAGATTCCTACGCAGAAGAAAGCAGCCAAAGAAGGTGTAAGAATGTAAAAATTACCATGGTAGTAGGTAAAGATGCAGCACACACTCCCTCACGCTTAAGTGTTCGTTCATCAACTCCAGATGCTACAACCTGTAAAAAGAGTGAAATCCCATGTTTTTATTTCACATTCCTAATTACAGCAGATGACCATTTTACAGTTTTGGAACTCATATGATTTAGTGCAACAATCACAGAATAGATACCGGCATTGGAAATTTCTCAACCAAAAAAACCTTCATTGATAGTAAATCAAAATTTCCTCCACAATCTCCTAGATTCATTTATTTTTTTTTTTTAAAAAAAAGGTACCAAGGGAGGTGCACAAGCAAAACAAGCAGTTTCTCCAGGAATTAGCAGCTGTATGTGCCCTGAAACAGCATCCTCGGACACACCTGCTCAGAATTCTTTTTGGGTAAGTAAATTGATCAAATTCATTAATATATGTCAAAGGGGTACAAATTGAGTACAAATTATGCATGCAAGAAAATCTACCTTTTACGAAGAAAACCTAAATGTAAAAGATCATTAAACTTCAAATAACTCGAATGAGAAGAAGACAGAATTCAACTACCCACATGCAGACACATGCACAGAAAGTGACCCTACAATGAAAATTTGGATAAAATTATCAATAACTAAGCCAAATGTTATAATTGCCCATATCATAAGTTCAGTTCAAAGAGCTTCAGCAGAGGGAATCACCTCAAAATCATTTTCCTGTTCTTTTTGTGATGGGGATCAATACAAAATAGTTTTAAATAACTCATGACAAGCAGAAAATGATTAAATCTCAAAACAATTAGTTTCAGGCTAAATGGTTGCCAATAAGAATAGCTATAATGCATCAGCTTCACTGATAGTGATCGACTTCCAGAAATTCAGTGAATGAATGTTATAGTATGCACAGCACATGTACTGACATCATGCAGTAAAATCAAGCACTGTAATCCAGCAATTTTAATAAAGTGAATGTACAAAGAAAACTATGTATAAATCATTTGAGAAGAAAATATCAACGGCCTTTCTTTTCAAAATCATGTTTACCAATCAGCAAAACTTTAAGATAGTTAACACATTTGCATACACACACAAAAGATGCAGTGACTTCACTAGCAATTAAATAAAAGGAAAAAGATGCAAGAACTACTTTGCTTACCAGATTCCATCCATGTTTGATTCAACTCATTGCAAGCCTGTACGTCCATAATAATATCAGATATAAAAACTATTTCAAAAACTAAGAATGTCTACAATTCTAATTATAATCAAACACCAAACAGTCTTACCTGGTTTACAGCCATTCTTGCCTCATAGTTATCCACGCAGCTTAAAACCAGATCCACTCCACTGCCTTCTTTACAAGCGCGAAATGATTTGTTTTCTAAACTTGACATAAAGGTTTCAAACCCTTGAACGGTCGTGATGTTTAGGGTGAAGCTCTGAAAACAAAATGAACAGGTCAGCATAAGGATAAGCGTATAACTAGATTATAGCATAGAACAATCTTTCTACGCAGGAAAAGATCTCAGATAAGCTTTCAAGGACCAAAAACAAGTGTATTAACATAAAACATTTTTCCTAGTTCACTCTCCCATTTATACACAGTGAATCTATATCTAGGGGTACATTTATATGTCCTACTCTTCCCACCTAAAAGCTTGTCTTAATGTGTTGCAGGAAATAGTCCACACATTTATTTCTCATAAACACCAATGAATTATTGAAACTAAGCGAAGACAAATAGTTGTTAATCCCTTAAAATTATAGAGGACTAAAACTCTAGAAAATTATCAATTTTCAAGACTGTTGAAACAGCAAAAAATAAAATTACTGTCAAAAAATTACCTCAAGAACAACATCAGGATTTATGTCTGCAAGGGTCTGAACAGCTGCATCGGTTTTTGTCAGACCAACCTAGAAATGTGATCAAATTAATGGAGTTTGACCCAAGATTGTCATATAAGTAAAAATAAATAATTTTTGGTCTGCACAATGACAATATTGACAATTGCTATAAATACAAAGTATATAAGAGGATAAAAAGATATGTAAATCAGCACCTGCTCTGGACGGAAAAATAGCCTATTCATATTGGCTAACTCCACTTTGTCATAATCATACAACAAGAGACGACCTATGCCACACCTTGTGAGCATTTCAGCTGCAACGCTTCCAACACCACCAACCCCCTATAATTTCATGAAGATTACCAGAAGTACATCAAAATTCAGCAGACAAGACATAATGAAGAATTGAATAACCATGGAATGGGAAACTAAAAGAAAAATGAATGCAAATGCAACAATAAGTACCATGAATTGACGGAAAAAAATGAACTAAGAAGGAAGAGGAGATAAAATACAGACAACTATGGCAACTGAGAACTCCCGTATTCGCTCATAGTTCTCCACAATACCCATTCTTTGAAGTGCCATAAGCCTACTGTAGGGATTGCTATCCACCACTTCAGAACTCATATCCTGCCAACAACATCACTCTACACTCTCAGAATATAAACTTTTTCCAACCATCATACAAACAGTCAAAAAAAAAAAAGAAAAAAGAAAAAAAAGGCAAGGCAGGGATTTAAGAGACAAAAACCTTGACTTTTGAACGCCAAACAGTTGCAGACGCTGCCATCTTTGTGAGATTTTCGACACGCAATTCCAGCTGCAAAACACATAAAATTCATGCTAATCACTGTAAGCAGCCCTTCGTATGACTTAAATAACCAAAAAAAAATCAAATTTGCATATAAATATTATTAATTACTGGTTTATTTTTAAAATTAAAATACTCAATTTCGACTTTACACAACGTAAAATACATTAAAATTGACAGCAAACTACAGGAAACGAAGATAAACGGAATAATCAGTTGATGAAAAAATATTGATCGTGAATCTAATTCAGCTCATAGCTGTTCATTACAGTATTAAAAAAAAGTAATTAAGAAGTAAAAAATGGTAGATCCAAATTGATATATTGAAATTACCTTATTGATTGAAGCGTGAAGAGAAGAGTCAGGAAACGATCGCTTCAGGGATTCGAGATCGTCGAACATATCTTTCAATTCAGCCTCCATTTTTCTTTTTATGGTATACGTTTCTCTACCTGTCTCTCTGCCGCAGAAGGAATCAATTTGGTTTTGGAAGCAAAGGAAATGCTTTCGGCTTCGGAAGTTGATTAAAGCTACTGCCTACCGAAGCATTTCTACAATGCATGGAGGGTAATGTATCAGTCATATAATAAAGTAAATAATGTTATGGGATATATTTTTTTATTTTTTTAAAAAAATTAATGTGTTTATATTAAATTTAATTATGCAAAGTTACATTTGAATGATTGATTATATTACCAGCAACAGCTTAGAACCCAATTTTATGAAGTTATAAATTCGAGCCTTGAAATTAATTTTGCAAGATAGTCAGAATTGAAATTTAGATGGTGCCATAGAAGATTAATTTTGTAAAAATAGTTTCAGTTTCTTCGTCTTGTTGTTTTTTATAATTTGGGCTTCTTGTTTGTGTCTTTTAAGCCCAAAAGAATTTGATACCCAAGTCAATTTGAAATCTACCTAAAACCAATATAACTTCTCTTATAATTTTTTAATTAAAATAATATTCAGTCAATTCTTTAAGCTCATTGTATAATTTTTTTTTTTTTTTACAACTTTAAAGGGTAATAGGTTCTTTGATTCGGAGTTCTACTTCTGTTCTAGCTGTTCTTTGGTTCACTTCTTGATTAGGGTTAGTTTGTTTGAATCTTGATTGAGTGATTTAGGTTTTTAGCGTAGTTTTTCCTGAGTTGTATAATTGGATTAAAAACATAAGAAAGTAATTATATTTTTAATGTAGCAATGATAGTAGGTGTTACATAATCATTCTTAAAGTGACTACATGATTTGGAAATAAAATTCATTTTTGTTGATTGTTAAACGAAATTGTAATGTTTTTGTTTCTAAAACTTTAAGGTTAATTTTAGTGTCCAGATAACTTAATTATTCTAAAAATACCCCTAAACTATTATAAATCACCACTTGCCTTCAATTAAAATCTTTGTACTCCAATTGAAATGTGTCGAATTTGGACTCTTTTACTTCATTTCAACATTATTTTTTTTCTTATAATAATGTAATAATTTGTCTCACACTAATTTACTGACTCTTTGCCAAATAAGGAAATCAAGTTAAATATTTTAGAAAACTTGAGCAAGAGGAATAAGAAAAAAAGAAAGCAATACTAATAACAATAAGTCTATCGTATTCATAAGAGAAATGATTAAAGTCTTTAATAAGTAATTATATATACAAAGGTATTCATCCAAAAAAAAAAATCGGAGCATATTTTCAATCTGGCATTGAGATTTGGCATCGAGAGTACATGCTTACATCATTCTTAAAGCGACCTGATGATTTGTAAATAAAAAAATTGTAAGTTTTCAAAGAAAGCCTAGCATTTTGTTAATGATCCTTTTTCTAATTAACTTGTGATATAAGCATAGGTAGATTTGTGAACTTAATTATAAAAAAAAAAAAGATGAGAAGCTTTGAAGTTATATTAATCATTGTCACTAGATGTGGTAAAAATACCAATCCAGTTTGGACCTCGATTCGATTCAAGTAATATAGATCAGGTAATACTTGACCCAAGTATGAAGCGGGTCTGGTGTTAGATATCACTTAACAAATTCAAAACTCGATTTGAAATTCAAATTTTATTAAAAAATATTATAAAATATAAATTATTTTAAATATTTATATTTTTTTAATTCATTTATTATACATATGTAAAGTTTTAACATTTAAAATTTATATTTTCATGTCTAATTATATTGAAATAAATTTAAAAATTATAAAATTAAAAAAATAAAAAATACATATATAATATTTAAAAAATTTAAAATCTGAGTACTGAAAACCTACTTCGGCTCAGTGTTGGGTTTTTAAAACCCAGCCCAAATGTCTACAAATGACGTCTGGGTTGGGTTCGAATACTGCAATGCTTGAACCCTGTCCGAGTTTTGCTAACCTTAATTGTCACTGGCTCAACTCTCAAACAACACGCAAGGAATAATCTTGTGGGTGTTGTGGATGACGAGCACATCATTCATTTGTTTTCGGGATAACTCCTATGATTCCTCGCGTTGGATTTAAGTTTTGGTTTATAATACCTTGTTTCAAAGCTTTCAACGTGAGGAACCAAAATCATCACCCTTTCGATGATGAGGTTCTCGCATTTTTGCCAAATTGTAAAGTTTACGTATTGGGTTACAATCTCAAGTGACTTATAGATTTGAAGAAATTATTACAATCTTTATATTCTAGTTAAAATGTTAGATTTATGCTCTTCTATCTCATTTCATTATTTTTTTTATATAGTAAAATCTTTTTATAGTCATAATATTGGGATTAAACTAATTTTGTATTTACTTCCTAGATTTTGGAGTCAGAATTATTGACAGTATTTATTTTATAAAATAGAGTTGGAAATTGAAATAAAAATTGTGGAGTCCACCATAATTTGAGAATGAGGAATAAGAGACTCATTCCCAGGGGGAGGTGAAAATGAGTCTCTTATTTCTTAGGTTGATCATTTTATCCTCTCTCAAAATTTAAAATACCCATTTTATCCTCATTTATAATTAATTAATTAATATATTAATATATTATTAACAATAATTAATAATAACTATAGTTTTTGAATAGATAATCATAATAGTTAATATATTATAATTATAATTAATTCATATATTATTATTAATTAATTAATTAAAATAATTATTACTATTAATTAATATATTAACATATTATTAATATTAATTATTAATAATTATAACTTTTGAATAAATAGTCACAATTATTAATATATTATTATTATAATTAACTAATATTATAATTAGTATTAATTAACATATTAATATAATAAAATAATAATTAATAATTATAGTTCTTGAATAAATAATCACAATAATTAATATATTATTATTAATTAATTAATATAATTATTGCCATCCATTAATATATTAATTCATTGTTAACAATAATATATTAATAATTATAGTTTTGAATAAATAATTACAATAATAAATATATTATTCTAATTAAATAAGTAATATTAATATTATTAATTAATATATTTTGATAATAATTATTAATATAATTATTATAATTAATTAATGAATAATTTTTACAATTAATTAATTATTAATATATTATTGACAACAACAACAACAATAATAATTTTCAATAAATAATCACTACAATTAAAATATAAAATAACAATTATGACAGTAATTAATTAAGCACTTTTTAATAATTTCTTACAACCTAACTCATTCTGATTTCGATTTCAAGACAAACTAAATACATTAATCATAATCTAACTCATTTTGATTTTGATTTCTATAATTCAAGTAAAAACCTTATTCTAATTCTCATTTTCTATTCTAATTCTAGCCCATTTTCA
Source organism: Aegle marmelos (assembly GCA_030449875.1). NCBI lineage: Eukaryota > Viridiplantae > Streptophyta > Magnoliopsida > Sapindales > Rutaceae > Aegle > Aegle marmelos. The sequence goes on from JASUUL010000143.1 coordinate 13,118,378, forward strand.
TTTCTACGTATTTCAATTCTAATTTAGTAAATGCAATATAATTTCATTGCTATGAGAATATTATTACTCAATAAAGATGCAGTTATAAGGATTATTATTTTGACTTAATTCTCCTTAGTGTAAGTGATATAAAAGTAAAATATGCACTACATTAACAATTAATTAACAAAACATGTCAAATTCAATATATAGATATTGATAATAGTGATAGACATGTCAAAAAACTAGCTTATATATTTTGCAATATACAAAAAATTATTATTATGTGGGGGTAAGTTTTGTTAGCCTAATGAGCTATACATAATATAATTTTGATGATAATAAACATGTGTTTTAATTATTTTTAATAAGTATTGTATTTCACATTTTTACTAAATTCTTAAAGAATAATATTTATGCAAGTAAATCAAGTGAAATTAAGTTTAAAATACTTAATATACAATGGTTCAATTAAGAATAAAGTTTGAAACTCAACGGACTCATTATCGTAATAAATTCTTATAAGTCTGGTATGATTTAATATACGCATAGTTTACCATTTGTGAAGCTCAAGATGTTAATTAATGAATCATAATTTTTCATTAATATAAGCTTTTACAATTATAAACTAAGTGTTTTATGCAAATTAATTGTTTTTCAAAATATGGACTAAAATGGAAAAAATTTACAATCTTTAATATTAATAGTATTGTTTTAATTTTAAATTTAGACTTATTTATAAAATTAAAAATATTTTTAGTCATATCATAATTTTAAAAAGTTATGAGAACAATAAGTATTATTTAAAAATTCTAAAATTGGACTTGTTTGTAAATTCTTATGACATTTTGGGTTATACTAAAATTATGAATAGTTTAGATAAAATTATAATTTTGGTGAACAGTGAACTTTAGCACTTCCGAAATCAAACCTATTTAGAAAGTTTTATATTTTTTAGGTATAGTAGACTTATAAAAAGTTATAAATAAAATTATAATTATGTGAACAGTAATACTGTAGTAATTTTAAATTTTAACAGTAGCTTCATTGTAATAAATAATTAGTTAACAAAATGAGCGGTTAACCTTTTAGATGCTGGAATTTTACTTGTAATGGTTAGTTTTTGGGTTAAAACTATATAAATTCAAATCAAACTTATTTTTCAGAACTCTAACAAGTGTAAACAAGTTTTTACAGCATATTTTGAGCTTCTAATTTGTAAATCTTCATAGATTAAATTATTATTGTGCTATTATTTATATATCTACTCTAATAGAGAGTTTTTGGTTGTAATCTTTATTCGTTCATCGAAATTTATGTGTAAATATGAGAAATACTTGGGTAAAGAGATTAAGAGTCTGAATTGTAAAGATTTATTGACACTTTAGAAGTCAATTATAAAAAACTTAAAGTTTTAGAAAGGTTGGATAGTGAAATTCTCAAATTTGGTTTACTTGGAAGGGTGGACGTAGGCAGGGATTGCCGAACCAAGTAAAAATATTTGTGTTTGTTGTCTTTTTCTTTACTCTTTTGTTTTTGAACATTGTTAAATTTATTATTTTTTATTTTATTAAAGTATTAGATTAAATTGTTGTATGGTTTGTTTAGATTAAGTTTTAAAAGCCTAATTCACCTTTCTTCTTGGATTGCATAACTAGTATTTCAAGTTTTTTAAGATGAGATATAAAATATTATTACTTATTATGTTTTGAAGTTTATTCTTATATATAAATTGTCCAAATTAAGACCTAGATCTTCTATGACTGAATATAAGTTACTCTTCTAGAGAGTATCATTATTGAAGGGTTTTACTATAATAGTGTAATTATTCATTTTCAAGTAAAATGCTGACTCTTTGAGAAGCAAGGAAATTAGGTTAAAATTTTTTAGAAAACTTGAGCAAAAGAAACCAATACAAGTAAATGTAACACCAATTTCAACAATGATTCCATATGATACGCAAATGAGCTATATTACTAAGAAGAAGACCTAAAGATCTCTTCAAGTCTATGTTATTATTATGATTAAAGATCAACTTGGGATTCATATATTACCTAGAAGCTTGATCATGTAGGCCTAGTAGTCTATCTGTCATTAGAAATATATAGAAGTTATATTAATTTTCATCGCTTAAAAAACTTTTTTTTATAGATAAATTATTAGAGAGAGTGACAACATTATAATTTTTAAATTAATTTTGTTATCAATTTTTTATAATAATAAGAATTGCATATTTATGACTACTAGGCTTAATAAATGTTAAATAAAGATATCATTTTTGCCTGAATTCATAAAGAGATGTTCCCATTCAAGATCCTGAATTTGTTAAAGTCCAAATATGCTATCAAATCATGCATTTTAATGTGTGTGCATGACAAAGAAGTTTTCATTTATCAATTCATTAGTGGATATATATTATATAGCAAATATCTTTTTTTTTTAGAAATATAAAGTAATCTAGAATGAGTTATAAATAGGAAAGAACTTTCTATGTATCATACCATTCATATTTTATGTTAAACCAAGATTACAATAAATCAAGTCTATGATCCAAGAATTTTGCCTCACATCAATTAAAAGACAAAGAACAAATTACAAATCAATTAATCAAAACCAAAAACAATAGAGATGAAGATTAAAGACCGAGCAAACAGGCTTATAAAAGCCTAGCTAAAGTGGCCTACTTCCTTTTGAGAAATAGAGCTATGGCTTTTATTATTAATTTAAATCGAGTTACAAACTAAGAGAGATAATTGCAAGGAATTGATTGAACTAAATACAAGTAGTAGACCTTATATACAAGTCTAGAAAGATCCAGCAAGGTCTTTCAGAGGCCATCTTACATTATAGGTTTGTTGTAAGAAAACTACAATTTTCCTGCCTTTTATTAATTGCCTTTAACAACTTTTTCCATGTGCTAGACATGTAAAGATATAAGTGAGTTAAACGACATTTAATCTTATCATTTCAAGCTTATAGGATGTTAAGTAAATCAAGTGAAGTACAAATGATTTACTAACTGCATGCATATGACATTAGCTAGATGTTATACATGTGATAAAAGGGTTTCAACTAACAAGTTCTCTATCAATTGTTGACTTAATTGGCAATGTTGCCCCCTTTGAAACTTTGATTTTGGTTCATAATTCAACATTGTAAGAACTTCATTGTGCTTAGTTACATAATTTAATGTTGTTGATGTAAATATTCTTATGACATTAGTTTTAATGATAACAAAATATATGTGCCATAGGTTAAGAATGTTGAGTCTTTAATTTTAGATCATTCCTTAGGTCGTATGATGTTTAGACAAGTTTAAGTTTCTAGAAACAAAAAAAAAAAATAACTGTTAATCTTGAAACGAAAAACTAATATTATATGGATGATTTATTGATAGGCTTTGGAAAATAACGGTTAATCATTTATAAGAAAATGGTTAATCTAAAATTTCAGAGAGGAATTTATCTGAAAAAGAAAAATCTTTGTTCACAAATGGCAAGCTAATTTTGAATAGGTGAGCTTTTTGGATCAAACAGCAAATTGTTGTGCAAACGGCAAGCCAACTTCAACCAGTGAACACTCTAAAATTAAATAGCTAATCATATCTTTTAATGATGATTTGACAATTTAGAATTCTATATAATGATAACTTGCACAAAGTCAAAATGGTAATTCAACTTATGTTTACGGTAATTTGATTTTGCCAAGAAAGTAAAAAAAATAACTAGTTTTCTTCTCCAATTACAAAGGCTCAATCAAATTTAAATTTAAGTGAATTTCAACAATTGTCATTGAGCTTGCTTTTGCTTATTCAAACTATTTTGAGATTTAAACTTGTTTATTCTTTCATAAAATCAAACTTTGAGCTTTTATTTGTAAATATATACGTCTTATGAGTACATACATCTTGTGAGGGAAAGTCTTTGTGATCTTAATTTCAATGTCAAAATTAAGCAATTGTGAGTGTGAGAAATACTTTGGGAAAAGGGTGAGAGATCATCTTAGATGGTAAAGGCTTTATTAACACTTTGGAAGTCAATTTTAAGCATATTGAAGCCTTAGGTTGTAAAGGGTTAGATAGTAGAATTCTTAAGACTAGTTAGCTTAGAAGTGTAGATGTGGACATTGTTTGTTGAATCACGTAAAAATTCTATATTTGATTCTCTTTCCTTTATCTCCTTTAAATTTATTGTTATTATATTTATTATTTTAAGTTTGTGGCATAAATTTGTATTGAATTTTAAACTTATTGCTTAATAACTTTTATAAACTCAATTCACTCCACTCTTGAGTTACTTAGCTAGAATTTCCAATGGCTCTTTACAAAAAAAGTATCAATTGTGATACATTAATATGCATTTGTCTACATAACAAATGAGCTTTTATTTTTCAATTCATCGTGAATATGTGTAACCTACAACTAATGTTTTGAGATTTTTAATAAGTTAGTTTTTATTTTCTATTTATGAAAGTTTATGCTATCTCTTTAGTTGATTGGTGTAATTTAAGTTACTAACACTAATCCATATGCAAAATATAAATAAATGTCAGTACTTGCTTAACATGACACAAACATAAAACATAATTCAAGAAAAATTTTAAAAAGAAGTAAATGCACCTTTTCTTATCATGTATAGTTTTCCTTGCCTTTCTTATATGTATGTGTAAGTTTTGTGTTTATATCTATTAAGACAAAAGATTTGAATGATGAAAAATATCAATGGTATTATGCAACATTCTAACTTTATACAAATGATTAGATGTTGTACAAGAAAAATGAGAATTTAAAGCCTAAGATTAGGGAAAATTACAAGAGAGAAAATCAAGTACATGACATTTCTTAAGCTTTAATATATACATCTGATTTCTCTTAGTTGAATTCTCTTAATTGATAGTTGATGATTCTTGCCTATTATACCCCATCAATAGGCACTTCCTATTGGGGCTATCTTATTGGGTGGCCTAAGCCTAAAATTTAATTAATTTGATAAATAAATAATTAATAGAAACTCAAATGGGGTAAGTGGTTTGCCTATAAAAAAAAGAAACTGAGGCGACAATAACGAGATTTTTGTGAGAAAAGGAGTGGCGAGAGAGAGGGAGAGAGAGAGAAAAGCCAATGGAAGAATAGTAATTTTAATTTTTAATTAGGCGATTGAAAGACGAAATTAACTTTGTTTTCTCCTAAATTTTGAGAGTAAGTTCCTGGTATCGCCCTCTACAATCTTATTGGTCTTGATTTTTATTTTGTCATCTCTTTAGCTATTGTTTGTGATAGCAATTTGTTAGAGAGATAATTATTAGACTGTTACTATAAGTTAAGAATAGTGAAATTCTTGATATTGTTAGCTTTTAGTATTATCTAGAGAAGAATTTACACTGTAATCTCATTAATATAGTAAAAGATTTTATTAGACTAAAGTTCTATAGTTTTTTTTACTTTGGATTTTTCATGTAAAAATTTGTGTCTTTTGTAATTTTTTTTTGCTTTGGATTTAATTGATTCATTTTTCAAAGCTATTTATTTGCGGTACATATCTTATTTTAATCACACAAAAAAGAAAATAGTTTTATTTTCACTTAATTTACAATTAGTTTATAGTCCCTTTCCCAACATAATGGTATCGGACTAATAGGTTGTGGTTTTTATTATTTGTGTGGTTGAGATAGAGGAATCAAAACCATGCATGATTAAATTAAAATCATGAAATTATACTATTAGGAAGTCTAGAATGAAAGATTATTATACATGAAAGACTTACATGAACCCATTAAAGGTAAAAAAGTTAGACTTGTTGATTTAGATGATAAAAAATGAGTTTAATTAAACTAAAAAATCGTGGGCACTATTAGGTTATGGATTGATCAAAGTGTGTACCACCATGTTGCAAAGGAATTCAGGGCTGAAGTTCTTTGGAGGAAATTGAAAATAATTGATGAGCAGCTGATAGCATAAAATAAAGCCAATTTGATGAAAAGGCTTGTTAACTTGAAATATAAAGAGAGGCACAATATAATTGAACACATTAGTAAGTTTCCAAGCTTGAACGGTTAGTTAATTACTATGAAGATCATTTTAGATGATGAGTTACAAGTATTGTTGTTGCTTAGTTCTTTACTTGGCAGTTACGAGACATTAGTGGTGTCAGTAAACAATTCAATGCCTAACAAAAAATTAACCTTGGATATGGTTATGGATAGGTTGTGAAATGAAGAATCTAGAAAAAAGAGTATTAAAGCAATTTCCTTCAAGTCAGATGCACTTGTTCAAAAAAGCAAGAAAGAAGAGAGATGAGCCAAAACATAAATTTTCACTAATCGAACAATGATAACCCTCTTTTCATTGTCAGAAAATGGGTCTTATTAAAAAGGAGTGCAGATTATGAAAAAGAGAAAAGGTAAAAGAAAAAGGCAATGTTAAAAAAAATGACCAAGAGAATACTGCAGCCATAGTTGATGGTGATTTAAGTATTATTTATGATGAAAGCTTAGTAAATCTCACTTGCTATACCAGTGATTGGGTTATTGATTTGAGTGCGTCATTTCACGTTACTACACATCGTGATTACTTCACATCCTATGTCAATAGTGATTGTAGCTATGTTCGGATAGAAAATCGGGAAGCATCTAAGATTGTGGGAATAGGAGATATTTACTTAGAAAATAGTATTGGCTTTAAGTTGTTGCTTAAAGAAATTAGATATGTACTAGATATTCACCTTAATTTGATTTATACAAGCAAGCTTGATAATGATGGTTATACTAATCAATTTGGTGAAAGAAAATAAAAGCTCACCAAAAGCTCCCTAGTGTTAGCTAAGGGAAGGAAAGTAAATACTCTCTATATAATAAAAGCTAACATCGAAAATAAGATATGAATGTGACTGTAAAAGATTCTGACATTGAGATATGATATAAAAGGTTTGGTCACATTGGCCAAAAAGAGATAGAAACTCTTGCTAGGAAAAGATTTCTACCGAGCTTCACAACTATGTCCCTTAAGACTTGTGTTCATTGCTTAGTTGGAAAGACATACAATGGAGCTTTTAAAAGTTTTTCTTCAACTAGAAAGTCACAAACCCTTGATTTGGTTCATATTGATGTTTACATGATACAAAGTAAATCAATAGAAGGTGCACTATATTTTGTAACTTTTATTGATGATTGTTTTAGAAAGTGTGTTGAGTGTTAGAAAGTGTATATTTATAAAGGAGAAAATCGTTATTTTACACTTTAAATCGCACTAACATTGCTACTTTTATTTATTTAAGTATTTTGTTATTTAATTATATGTGTTTTATTATAACTATGTATTTTATGTATTTTAAGGGCATTACGATTGTTTCACAATGAACGAGTGATCAGACAGCAAAACAGACGTCATATTTGGACTCAGGACGGTCGAAAACCTTAAGAGGAGCATTAAAGGAAAAAAGTCACTGTTCATACGTAGGTACTGTTCACGATAATGTTCACGACACTGTTCATGTATACGGACCGATGATGTGGCAACTACCTATGACGTGGCAGTATCTGATTGGACGAATTATGTGGTATTGACTGCTTATGTGGCGTTGACCGATAATGTGTCACGATCTTATTGAACTAAATTTCTTATGTACTGTAGATCGATGACGTGGCAGCATCTTAGTGGAGCAAAAATCGTGTGTACAGTACATGCGTTTACATGGGATTATTTACTATTCAGGCGGCGTTACTGTACAAATATTGACTGTTGACTGATGACATGGCGCAATCTTGAGCATCCGAATTGTTTTTAATCCGATGGTCACAATTCACTCAATGTATCTATAAAAAGGGGGCTCTCCCCCCTAATTTGATACCCCTGAATTCATTTTTAAGCTTAGATTTCTAAAATTCCTTCTCCTTCTTGTAGTTTCTTTGTATTTTAATAAAATTTTCTTTTTTATCCTTAGTTAAAATATGAGTAGCTAATTTCTTTTTGAGCTTGGGTTGAAGGTGAAGTCTCAACATGTTCCATGGGCTTAATTTGGTAAATTTACTTTCTCTTCCCCTCTAATATTTGTGGTTGTTTTGATTTTTCGTCGACAAATAATAATAGTTTTGTCTAGATACAGCTCTGGTTAAACCGGCACCCTAGTACAAGGTTATTATTATTTGGCACGATAAGCCCTTGGCACCATACTTATTGGAGAGTGGTTCATGAGGTGTGGAATCCCCCCTTATGATTTAATTGGTATTAATATGGAATATTTAGCTCATGGAGCATGTTGATGCGGATCCAGATACCCAAGTGCTTTATTATAATAAGTTTCTTTCTTAATTATTCCCGCCATTTTAATTCACAATTTAGGATAAAATTACCATAATTTAATTGTTTCCATTAAAAGAAAATTAATTCGGCATATAATTAAAATCAACCTGCTCGTGGGATGGACACTCGTCACCATTAATTTATTCTACAATAGATTCGTGCGCTTGCGAGTTCAATAAAATTTGACACAACAAGTTTTTAGCGCCGTTGCCGGGGAGGTAAGTTATTTTAGTTTGTTGAATTAATTTTTTTTGTTTTCTTGTATTTTTTTCTTTTAAAAAAGTAATAATTCTATAATTTAATTTTTGTAATTTAAATTTTTACAATTTAATTTTTGTAATTTAAATTTTTGTAATTTAATTTCTGTAATTTAAATTTTTACAATTTAATTTTATTGTGTATTTTTACTTTACTTTTCTTTGTGATTTGTTTTGTTTATCTTGTAATTTATTTTAATTTATTCGTAGAATTAATTCATAGAATTAGTTTTTTTAAGTAATTTTTTTGCTTTCCTTAAAAATTATAAAAAAAATTAAAAAATTAAAAAAAATTAAAAAAAATTAAAAAAAATTAAAAAAAAGTGAATTTGTAATTTAATTTTGGTAATTTAAATTTCTTTAAATTTCAATAATTTAATTTCTTTAAATTGCTATAATTTAATTTCTGAGTTATTTTTTTTTATTTTGGTTTATTTTGTTAATTTTTTAATCCATAGAATTTATTTTATTTTATTTTTTTGTTGTTTTCTTTTAAATCTTTTTCCTGTAATTTAATTCCGTTTCTTTTTCTCTTTTTTATATTTCTGTAATTTAATTTTTTATTTTTCTTTATAATTTATCTTCTTATTTTATTTAATCTATTTCTTGTATTTTCTTTTTAGCACTTGAGTGTATGTTCATAGTAAGATTATAACAACGTCACAAGGTTAGTATTATAATTTCTCTCTCCTCTTTATTTTTATTTGTTTTATTTTCATTTATTTTCTTCTTTGCATGCATGGTCGAAGGTCATTATCACCTAATCTTGAACCTTTAGACATTGATTTGGATAAAACACTTCGCACGCACAAACACACTGTCTTTAAAAAGAAATTTGAAATGGATTTGCAACATCAGCAACCAGAACCACAAGAGAGGCCATTTAAGGATTTTTTTAGTTCTTTAGCTAATTTGAGCACATCATGCATAAGGTACCCAAATGTAACTGTTAGGAGTTTTGAATTAAAACCTAGTGTGCTAAACTGTCTCCCCACATTCTATGGTGTAGAAAATGAGGACTCATATAATCATCTGAATGATTTTCATGCTATTTGTCAAACTTTTAAATACGAGAATTTTTCAGATGATGATGTTAAACTTAGATTATTCCCATTTTCATTAAAAGATAGAGCTCGTTCATGATTTAATACAATACCTGCTAATAGCATTACATCATTGGAACAAATGGTAACTAAATTTTTAAATAAATATTTTTCAGTTCATAAAACCAATGCTATTCGTAGGAAAATTTCAGAGTTTACCTAAAAAGATGACGAGTAATTTTTCGAAGCATGTGAGAGATTTAATGGATTACTCTTGAAGTGTCCACATCATGGATACGAGAAATGGCACCAATGCCAATATTTTTTGGAGGGATTATTGCCACATATGCAAGAATGGCTAATGGCAACCAGTGGAGGAGAGTTAATGTCCAAAAGCGCATCAGAGATTTGGGAATTTTTCTAACGGCAATCGGATAATTCTCAACAACGGAGTCGATCACTCAGAAATACCAAGAGAATTAAGGGAGTGAATGAGGTTAGCATTGGCGAGTCAAGCTCAGGAATTAAAGAAGTCAAAGAGATGGTCGAAGGCCTTGCTCGACAAATAGCATCTTTGACAACCGCTAAATCAACAGAGCCACATGACCATGACTCATATTCAGATCAAGCCAATGCCATAGGTATCATGAGAAAACCATCAAACTACAACCCTTACTCCAATACATATAACCCTGGATGAAGAGATCACCTCAATTTTTCATGGTCTCAAGGATTCCAACAAAATAGACCATCAGTTCCACCTCCACCAATGCAACCAGTTCCTCAAATGTCTCAAGCCTCTCAACCACCATTTAGACCATACAATCAGAATCCAAACCATTCTCAACCTAAACCATGGGAGGAGACATTCCAAAATGTCATAAATCTTATTAACTCTAAGATCGAGCAGCAAAACTGCACCATTGATGAGTTACGAAATGAGATGAGAGCGGGCTTCAACTCACAAGCTCAATCAATTTCGAGCCTTGAGAAAATGGTGGGACAACTTGCCTCTTCAGTTCAAACTTTGGCCATGACCATTGAAAAAAGAAAATTCCCAAGTCAACCAGTGCCCAATCCTAAAGTAGTGAATGAAGTAAGTTCTAGTTCACCACAACAGCATGGAGAGGTCAAAGCAGTGATGACCTTGCGAAAAGGAAAAAAAGTCGACAATAAAGTGGAGATGCCAAAATCAACTCAGATTGTACCTGTGAATACTGAGGAATCATCATCAAAGGAGAAAGAGGAAACCAATCCATGAGAATATATTCCTAAAGCTCCATTTCCTCAGAGGTTAACTAAAAGGAAGAAAGGAAAATCCACAGGTGAGATTTTTGAAATCTTCAAACAGGTAAGTGTTAACATCCCTTTACTTGAAGCTATAAAACAAGTGCCATCATATGCCAAGTTTCTTAAAGACCTTTGTACTAAAAAGAGAAATATTCATGTTCAGAAAAAGGCCTTTCTAACAGAAAATATTAGTTCTATACTTCAACAGAAAATATTAGTTCTATACTCCAACATAAAATGCTTCTAAAATGCAAAGATCCAGACTCCCCCACTATCTCATGTAGTATAGGGAACCACACAATTGAGAATGCTTTGTTAGATTTAAGAGCTAGTGTAAATCTGTTGCCTTACTCTATATTTGTGAAACTTGGCCTGGGTGAATTACACCCAACTCCAGTGGTGTTACAGCTTGCAGATCGATCCATGAAAATATCACGTGGTATTGTGGAGGACGTGCTTATCCAGGTAGATAAGTTTTATTTTCCTGTTGATTTCATTGTATTTGACACTCAACCAGTGCACGATTCAAGGAAGCATATCCCCATTATCTTGGGTCGTCCATTTTTTGCTACTGCTGATGCTCACATTCAATGAAGGACTGGAAATATGCAGTTGTCATTTGGCAATATGACCATGGAACTAAATATTTTTAACATTGCCAAACAACCTCACAGTACTGATGATGAAATTATAGATGTGGATTTAATTGATGAATTAGTTGATCACACATTTCCTTTAAACCTTAGTGATGACCCTTTACTGATATGTTTAACTCACTTTGGTTTGGATTTTAATATTGACAGGTCAATTGATGAGGTTAATGCCTTATTGGATTCATCGCCATGCATAGACATTGATAAATGGAAGACAAGGATAGAGCAATTGGCACCATTGAAAGAAAATCTCATCTCATCATCAGAATCACCCCTAAGAATTGAGCTCAAACCTTCACTCGACCCTTTGAATTCTACATTCTTGGAAGAAGAAAAAATATTGTCAGAAATCATCTCATCCTCTCCTGATGACAAACAAAAGAATGTAGACATCATTGAACCCATTTTTGGTTAAAAAAGAAGAATACAACTGGCAAACCCAGAGAAGATTCGTAACGATAAAAATACTAAGGACTACAGAAAGCGAATGAAAATCCTCCGTGACAAGCGGAGCATTAGAAAATCTTCACACCAGGTCAGAAAGTATTTTTGTTCAATTCTCAAGGGCACATTTCTCCAAGTAAGTTACGCTCTCAATGGTCTGGTCTATCTACTGATCATACTGTTTTTTCACATGGAGCCATTAAATTTAAGAATCCAAGAAACAGTCTAATTTTTAAAGTTAATGGTCATAAAAGTAAAGTCATATCACGAATACCATTCATGTGGAGAAAACAGCACAAAACATTGAAGTGACTTGAATTTTTTTTCTTTCTGTTTCTTTTTGGTGATTTAAATTTTTTTAATTATGTTTTTGTAAGTTTAACTATTATTATTAATTTTTTTTGAATAAATGTGCCAGAATGATATGCAATAAAAAATCATGTTCTTTAGGAATGGTGTCTGATAACAGAGAAGATAAGATTCAATTTATTAGGGATGGCTTGAATAAGGAGTCATTGGATGACATCCTTTTGTCTCTTGAAACGCATCCCAGTGGATACGTCCAACATGCAACACTCTAGTTATGGCCATTATTCTAAAAAGAATGTGCAAACTATAGTCTCGGGAATCTGACTATAAAAGACCCTGTTTGCCAGTTTGTAAGAAAACTGGATGGGAAGCCTATCCTCGACCCATAGAGGGCTTTAAAGCGGTTTCTGGACGTAAAACTAGAGGAAGATGTGAGCCATAGTCGCAACTACTTTTAAATATCTTTTTATTTTAATATTGTTTTATTTCACTATTGTTTGATCACTTATATTTTTATTTTTAATAATTTTATGTTATCATTATTTGCTTTGTCTTTTCACTATTTTCTTTTTCACTCTTGAGCCATATACCTCTCCTTCAACCATGTAAATATTTTCTTCTGTGCTGCAACACCCAGGTGATGTCTTCTAAACTCTACTTCTTTCCTTTCAAACATTGAAGACAATGTTTCGTTCTAGTTTGGGGGAGGGAATAGTTGACAATTGTGGAATGTTGAACTAACCATGACTAACTTTTTGAATAAAAGATGGCTGAATATGGAGTATAGTGACTCTAGAAACACATCTTCTTAGTTAAAAAAAAACAAAAAAAACAAAAAAAAAATAATATATATATATATATTTGTATGTGTTTCTTTTCTAACCTTTCATTTTTCTCCTTTATAAATATATGTTTTCAAGTTTTTAAAATCGAAGATGGCTGAATATGGAGTATAATAACTTTAGAAACGCATCTTCTTTATAAAAAAAAAGAAAAAAAATTCATTTTTCTTTAATTTTTCTGCATGTATGTTTTCTTTTTATGTTTAGAATAGGTTAGGAGGAAAGAATTTTGTAAAAAAAAAAATTATGAGTTCTTGATATTGGATGATATGATGACTTTCGAATTTTAGTATTTGTATTATCTTTGGTCTTCAGTGATGTTACACCATGTTTACTATTCTATATGTTGATGTTGGGGACAAATATGAGTTGCTTGAAAGAATGCACATGTCATAATAAATTCCAAGTGAGTTTTTGAGCCTATTAATTTTTCTTGGAGAGTAACCCTTTTTGCCAATTCTTCATGTAGCTTAACAGTTTATTATTTCATACATGATCTCTAGATTTTCTTTGAGTCAACCCTTATAAAAAAAAAATGTGTGTTACTGCATCTAAATGCTCACTTAATTAGTAGATATGGAAGATTATTTAGAGTCCTAAAAGATGATGGAAGGCCATTTTTAACCCGTTTGAGCCTTTCTAGCCATCCCTATTATGTAATATCCATAGTTAGCCCTTTTGAACCTTTTATTTAAAAAAAAAAACCTTTTCTTTATTAACTTATCATCCTAACCCACTCCAATTTGGAGTATTAACCGATATCATACAAGTTCCATCCACCTATTCATGTTTGAGAAAAAAATATAAATAATTATTTTGTTCAGCAAAGTTGTGCTACATAAAAAAAATTAAAAAAAAAAGAAAAAAAAGAAAAAAAATATGTACAATAGCAATAAATAAGCAAAATGTATTTTGTAAAAGTTCTTGAATTTTTTCTCAAATATATATATTTTGTTTCCCTATTTTCCTTTCTTTGTTAGCCATGTCCCTAACCTACGTTACGTCCTAATAAAAGTCCTTCCTAATTTTAGGGAACTATAGTCTGAAATAAAAACTAGTTATATGGGCAATTAAGATGTAGTGATGCATATAAAAAAAAAGAAGAAAAAAAATGTATACATTGGGTTGACTAATACCTTATTTGAGATCGTATTATTTCTAAGTTATGGGCATATTTTTTCATCTTGGTGAGAGTGTATGATATTTCTTTATTATTTTCTCTCAATTTACCATTCATTGTAGTGATAAAATTTTATTGGGATTAATTTCTTTGTGAGAGTGTCACTACAACTGGTGAGATTTTGGGGTTGGATATGTCATTCTTAAAAGTGGCCTGATTACTATTGCTACAACAAAGTCTGCCGGACTGATGCATATGGATGGTTGATGTGGGTGTGATATTCCTTTAGACTGGAAATAATGCTTGTACTTTTATTTGATTGCTATCATTAATCTGATTGAATAAACACATGTGTTTCCTTTTTAAAAAAAAGTTTTGAATTTTATTTTCGCTTTATTTGCTAGGGACTAGCAATAATGTTCTAGTCAACTTAAAGTGTGTTGAGTGTTAAAAAGTGTATATTTATAAAGGAGAAAATCGTCATTTTACACTTTAAATCGCACTAACATTGCTACTTTTATTTATTTAAGTATTTTATTATTTAATTGTATGTGTTTTATTATAACTATGTATTTTATATATTTTAGGGGCATTACGATCGTTTCACAATGAACGAGTGATCAGACAGCAAAACGGACGTCATATTTGGACTCAGGACGGTCGAAAACCTTAAGAGGAGCATTAAAGGAAAAAAGTCACTGTTCATACGTAGGTACTGTTCACGATAATGTTCACGACACTGTTCATGTATACGGACCGATGATGTGGCAACTACCTATGACGTGGCAGTATCTGATTGGACGAATTATGTGGTATTGACTGCTTATGTGGCGTTGACCGATAATGTGTCACGATCTTATTGAACTAAATTTCTTATGTACTATAGATCGATGACGACGGCAAAGATCTCGGTGGAGTAAAAATCGTGTACAAAGATACATGCGTTTACATGGATTATTTACTATTATTCAAAGCGTTCTTTGTACAAACGTTGACTGTTGACTGTTGACTGATGACGTGGCGCAATCCTGAGCATCCGAATTATTTTTAATCCGATGGTCACGATTCACTCAATGTATCTATAGAAAGGGGGATCTCTCCCCCTAATTTGATACCCCTGAATTCATTTTTAAGCTTAGATTTCTAAAATTCCTTTTCCTTCTTGTAGTTTCTTTGTATTTTAATAAAATTTCCTTTTTTATCCTTAGTTAAAATATGAGTAGCAAATTTCTTTTTGAGCTTGGGTTAAAGGTGAAGTCTCAACATGTTCCATGGGCTTAATTTGGTAAATTTACTTTCTCTTCCCCTTTAATATTTGTGGTTGTTTTGACTTTTCGTCGACAAATAATAATAGTCTTGTCTAGATACAGCTCTGGTTAAACCGGCACCCTAGTACAAGATTATTATTATTTGGCACGATAAGCCCTTGGCACCATACTTATTGGAGAGTGGTTCATGAGGTGTGGAATCCCCCCTTATGATTTAATTGGTATTAATATGGAATATTTAACTCATGGAGCATGTTGATGCGGATCCAGATACCCAAGTACTTTATTATAACAAGTTTCATTCTTAATTATTCCCGCCATTTTAATTCACAATTTAGGATAAAATTACCATAATTTAATTGTTTCTATTAAAAGAAAATTAATTCGGCATATAATTAAAATCAACCTGCTCGTGGGATGGACACTCATCACCATTAATCTATTCTACAATAGATTCGTGCGCTTGCGAGTTCAATAAAATTTACACAACAAAGTGTGGACTTTTCGCTTTGAAATCTTAAGACTAAGTGCTTGATATGTTTAAGTTCTTCCATGTTTATGTTGAGAGATTGACATGAAGAAAATTAAAATGTGCTAGGGATAATAATAGTGGTGAGTATAAAAGATCATTTTGAGTAATATTACAAATCTTATAGAATCAAACTTGAGAAGACTATACCAAAGACCCTGCAGTATAATGGTGTTGCAAAAATAATGAATAAAACTATTGAAGAGAAGGTCAGTTGTATGTTTTCTTATGCCAAGCTTCCTAAATCATTTTGGGCAAAGTTTATGTATACTGTAGTTGACATGATTAACCTTTCTCTTTTAGCTCTATTTGATGATGATGTATTGAAAGAGTTTGGACAGGGAAAGATGTTTCTTATAAACACTTGAAAGTGTTTGGTTGCGGGCATATGTGCACATTTCTAAAGATGAAAGATCAAAGCTTGATGATAAAACCAATAAAGGTATTTTCTTAGGCTATAAGCATAAAGAATTTGGGTACATATTATGGGATTTAATAGCAAGAAAATTGATCAGAAGTAGAAATATTGATTTCTTGAAAATTGAATAGTTGGTGATGTAATAATAATGGTCCAGTAGAACCAATTAAATAAACACCTTCAGAGCTACTTGCACCACTAATTGAGCCAAAATTGAAAAGATTCACTAGAAAACGATGGCTTTTCACTAGATATCCTCCACATGAGTATGTAATGCTTACAGATAGAGGAAAGCCAAAATGTTTTGAAGAAGTTATATCTCACCAGTATAAGAATGAACAGGTTAAGCCTATGCGAGGAGAGATGAAATCCTTAAATGAGAACAATACTTATGATTTAATGAAATTACCTAAAGGAAAGAGGGCAATGAAGAACAAATAGATTTATAGGTTGAAGACTGAAATAACTTACAACAACGATGCAAGGTTAGATTGGTTGTGAAGTTTTGATTAAGAGAAAGGTATTAATTTTGAAGAAATATTTTCTTTTATAGTACATATATCTTTTATTCGAGTTAGTTTGGGATTTAGCAACTAGCTTGAACTTAGAGACTAAACAGCTTAATGTAAAGATAACTTTCTTACATGGTGACTTGGAGGAAGAAATATACATAGGGTAACTTGAAGGGTTCAGTGTCAAAGGCAATGAAGAACTTATTTGCAAGTTAAAGAAAAGTTTGTATGGGTTGAAACAGGCACCAAGGTAGTGGTACAAGAAGTTTGACTCTTTCATGGAGAACCATGATTTTAGCAAGACTATATGTGACTATTGTGTTTTTGTAAAGAAGTTTGGTGATAATGATTTTATTATTCTTTTGCTTTATATGGATGACGTGTTGATTGTTGACTAGGATGTTAGTAAAATCGACAATCTAAAAAGAGAGCTTAGCAAATCTTTTAATATGAAGAACTTATGATCGACGAAAGAGATTCTTGACATGAAGATTTTCCGTTATAGAAAAGTAAGGAAGTTATGATCATTTCAAGAAATATATGTTGAAAAAGTTCTCAAAAGATTTAACATGAACAAGGCAAAATCTATTTATTCTCCACTTACAGGTCATTTCAAGCTTAGTTCTGAATATTATCCTGCAAGTGAGAAAGAGAAACAAGAGATGAAAGTAGTTACTTATGCTTTAGCAATTGGTAGTTTAATGTATGCCATGGTTTCTACAAGACCAAACATTGCTTATGCAGTTAATGTAATTAGCTGATTTCTCTCTAATCTGGGCAAAGGGAATTGGACAGCAGTGAAGTAGATTTTCAAATATCTCAAAGGCACTTCTAAGGTATGTTTATGTTTTGATGGTGATAAATCTGTGTTACAAATATACACAGATGCAAATATGGTAGGAGATGTAAATTTCAGAAAGTCCTTATTGGGATATTTGCTCACCTTTATAGGAGGAGCAGTCTCATGGTAGTCCAGACTTCAGCAATGTGTTGCTTTAAATTGAAGGTTGCAAAGAAACCTTGTGGATGAAGAATTTCTTACAAGAGTTAGGAGTAAAGCAAGATACTTATGTTGTGTATTGCGACAGTCAGAGTGCTATTCACTTAGCAAAAATTTGACGTATCATTTAAAATCTAAGTATATTGATGTGAGATATCATTAGATACGAAATGTGCTTGAGAATGAGTAATTATAGGTTGAGAAGATATATACAACGAAAAATGAGTCAGATATGATGACAAAGTCATTGTCCAAAGAGAAGAGGAAAAGTTGTATGCAAAAAGTGGATTTGGTGGTGTCCCTATATGATTTGGAGGAGAAAATTTGTTGGGTCTATCTCATTGGGTAGTCAAGCTTAAAATTTAATTAATTTACGTAAATAAATTATTAATAAAAACTCAAAGGTGGCAAGTGAAATTTGTCATAAAATTAAAAAGGGAATAAAGTATGTCGGCAAGAAGAAGATTTTTGTGAGAAATGGAGTAATGGGAGAAAGAGAAAAGTTAGTAATTTTAATTTTTAATTAAATGATTAAAAAATAAATTTAATTTTATTTTTTAAAATTTTAAAGATAAATTCTTGACATCATCTTTTATAATTTTATTAATTTTTATTTTTATTTTTTTTAATTATTATTTGTGATATATGTTAATTAAAGAGATAATTATTAAATTATTATTTTAAATTTAAAATAATAAAATTTTTGATGTTAGTAATTTTTAATATTATTTAAAAAATAATTTATTTTATAATTCTATTAATATAATAAAAAATTTAATTAAACTAAAATTCCATTATTTTTTCCACTTAAAATTTTTTACATAAAAATTTATGTCTCTTTTAATTAATTTTTACTTTAAATTTTATTAATTTATTTTTTTATATATTTATTTATAATATACATTTTATTTTAACCACACCAAAAAAAAATTATTTCAACTTAATTTATAATGGGTTATCGTAGTCCCTTTTCCAACACTTCCATCGGAAACACCAATCTGGGATTGGAAGTGAGTGAAACGAGGCTTGACAGATACAGGACAGCATATGCCAAATATTGCCGCAAAGGGAGAACCGAGGTGAAAGTAGATGTTCAGGAGATATGAGTAAACGGTCCATATCTGTCGAGATAATTTAATTTAGACTTCTGATAGTAACATTTGCAGCTGTGATTTTAAAAAGGAGATCAGGACTTGCCCGCTATTGACCGTCGTTGACCGCGGTTGACCAAGCGTTGACCGCCAGTATGAGCTCAACGGCAGCTGGTGATGGGTAGTAACGACCACCATCCCCGTATGTTACTAATCATCATAATCACCGGCAGAATCAAACTCAACCCAACAAAACCAAAAATAAGCAAAATGGTTCACGGCCATCTTCCTCAAGCAAACCAGCCGAGAGCACCACCATATCGGCAGCACCTGGAGCCTCTTCAAACTTCCAGCAACCATCTCTTCCTCAGCCCAACACAGATCGGCACGAAAAAGCATCATAAAAGCTTTTAAAAAACAAACGCAGTTGTCGGTTTTTGCTTCCCACCGGTCAAGTCACGGCAACACCTATTATGACCAGCAGCTGAACCTACTTAGAAACCAACCCGGCCCGATTTGCTGCTCCCGACATCAGTGGGCAACGAATCGAGGGACATTAGCTCACAGCCATCCAAGCTCCGATATGAAATTACCGGCACTCCAATTGGCATCCAAGCTATTCCCGAGACCCATGAAGCTGCTGGAGACGATTTAGAACTTTCCTATCAACTCGGGGCGGCAAAAAATGTGGTAAATTTCAGCAAAAAATTATCCTAATCAAACACACTCATTCATCAAACAACCACCCAAAGCGGTGTCTCTAGCCAACCGGACAACACCCAGCCTCCACCAAGTCACCACGAAATCACCAACAACTTCCATCGACGGTGACAGCCACCAAAGCAGCTGAGCCCCTTGAGCTCCCACCGCCAACAACTAGAAACCAAAAGAAAAAAGTACAAAACCTAATAACCCGGATCCATATACGAACCCAAATCCTAATAATCGAACCCAAACCTAAGACCCACACCCTTTAACCCAAATTCAAGCCCAATAACCCAAAGCCCAAATTCAAACCCAGAACCCAAAAATACAAAATTTCAATTACACCCAAAATATTGAAAAAAACATTTATTTTTCCTCTAAAAATTTTTATGCTTCCATAGTTAATGGACCTCCATTCTTAATTTCAATATTATTCCAAGACCTTAAAAATCGTTTATTGATGTTGTAATTGAAAATCCAACAGGCCCAATTCTAATTAAGGTGGTGACTTTAGTTCGAGGGAAACTAGTAGTAATGTTTTTGGTTAAAGAAATTCAATCAACAGTAAAATTTTTTAAATTATTTTTAGTTGATAAGTTTCCTTTTGGTTGGCTTCTTATGGATATAATAAGAAAATTTTTTCTCTTTTTGAATTTAAAAGACAATATTCAAATTTCTTTATTAGACAACCGTCACATTTTAATTAAGTTGTAGTTTGAGAAAGATTATTTCAGAATTTGACTTACACAATCATAGTTTATTGATGGAAAATCTATGCACACTTTTAAACAGTCGACTTCTTTTAAATGTTCTGAGGAGTTGCCTATAGTTCGTGTCTGGGTATTTCTATTTTATCTTTTTGTGCATTTTATTCATTGTAAACTAGCTTTATTTTATATTGCTGCAACCATTGGTACTCCATTGCGTGTTAATCACTCCTTAGCTTTAGTTAATAGGCCATTAAGTGCCCGAGTTTTGGTACAGTATGATGTTTCGCGACCATTATTGCCACGTATTTAGATTGGAGAGGGAGATGCTAGCTTTTGGCAGGATGTTATTTTTAAGTGGGTCCCTACATACTGTAGTTCATTTATACATCTTAATCATTTTGCAGATGCTTGCTATATCTCTAATCCTAGGTTTCGCAAAGCCCAATCGTCAGTCAATGATTCTTAGACTACAATGGTTAAGGACAAGGAAAAATATCGGTTTCTGCTAATGAGGAACAATCCAAAGTACCCACTATAGGTCAGTATAAGGTTATTGTTGATAAACGACCACAAGGCTCTCAACCTCCAAGCACGACAGGCAAAAAATCCATGCCCACTGTAGATGGGCAATTGAGGCCGGTTTTTACTGAGTAGTATACTGTAATTAGACTGTCGAAGCCACTAGCTCTAGATGATCTAGTTCCTAATACTCTACCTACCGGGACGTTATGATTGTACCAGACGATGGACCAACACCTATCATTAATCAGTTGTAGGATGGTTTTAACTCCCATCACATTGATGTTCTTGATTCTATTGATTGGGATGAGAGTAGACGTCTGGGTTTATCTCGTTTGACCGAGGTTATTTTTTCTGATACAGATAGAGATTCTAGTGATAATGGTCAATTTTTTACCAATCAAAAAGAGATTCATACCCCTTGAGATTGAGATACAGCCATCAATAATTTTTATATTGCACGGATTGCGAGCTCTTTTTAGGATTTTTCCTTAGTTATGCATCGCAAATACTGTAACATTCATAGCAAATGTGAGCTCGCTCTTCCACACCTCATGATTAAATCTCTCATTTGGAATATTAAGGGGATTGAAAAAACTCTTGCTGTCCGCAGATTGTGAAAATTAAATCAGTTACATTGATTGTCTTTAATTTGTATTTTAGAGCCGTTTATATTTGTGAATCGGTTAGAGGCTTTTCAGATGAAGCTCGAGATGGATCATGCTTTATCTTCCCAATCTGAGAAGATTTGGGTTTTTTGGTCTGCGCTTTTTTCAGTGGAGTTGTTGCATGACATAGGCCAAGTGATTCATTGTTGGGCTAGTCATTTTTTCTTTCCTGATCCTGTTTTGGTTTTACATGTGTATGCTAGTAGTTCTATACATGAGCGAGAGGTTTTATGGGATGCTTTCGAGACTTTTGATGATAGGCATGCTTTACCTTAGATTATGGGGAGAGATTTTAACGCGGTTTAGACGGTATCAGAGATTTCTGGTGCACATCCTCAGTCTCAAGGGGCCATCGACACTTTTAACCTTACATTATTAGATTATGGATTGAAGGATGTTGGTTTTATTGGCAGTCCATTTACTTGGACTAATGGGTACACTTGGAGATGGCTTGATAGCATGGTCTGTAACGCTCATTGGTCTGCTTTCTTCTCGATATTTTGGGTTTCTCACCTGAATCGTACTGCCTTAGACCACTCTCTATTACTTCTCTCATGTGACAGGGATGATGTTAGAGGTCTTTCCTGATTTAAATTTCTCCATGTATGGCTTAAACATCCTGGCTTTCTTGCAGTAGTTTTGGGCTGCTCAAGTTGTCTGTGTTGGGATGATAGCTATTCAGCAAAAGCTTGTTTGGTTAAAGCTCTATTTGAAAGCTTGGAATAAGAATGTTTTTGGTAATGTATTTTTTCAAGTTCAGTAGACGGAGGAGGAAGTGACTTAGAAAGAGAGATTGTATGATATTTCAGCCTTTGCTAATGATAGAGCCAATTTTTCCTGAGTCTAAGGCTCGATTGCAATAGGCTTTGCTTGATAAGGATAATTTTTTATGCCAGCAGTCTAGTGTTTTGTAGGTTCGAGAAGGCGATGTTAACACTCGTTTCTTCTATGCAATGATTCGAAAAAAGCGTCAATTATTTCATATTCACAAAATTCGATATGATTCTTTCTTTGAGTGGATTTTTTAGCCTTCTGTAATTGCAGATTCTGCTGTTATTTATTTTTAAGACTTATTGAGGGGAGATTTTAGTCATTTTCAATAGTCAAATTTTGACTTTATTTCTTCTTTTGTATCTGCAGAGGATGATGTGGGACCATGTAAAGAGTCAAATATGGATGAGGTTAAATAGACGGTATTTTTATTGATCCTGATAGTGCCCTAGGACCGAATGGGTTCTGTGGTAGATTTTATCAATTATGTTGGGATATCATTTGCCGTGACTTGTTAGATACTGCTCTTGACTACTTTAGAGGTTTAGCCATGCCTAGGGGTTTTCAGAGTACCTTATTAGTCCTTCCACTTAAGAAGGCTTATTCAGTTTCTTGGATTGATTTTCACCCGATTAGTCTCTATAACGTTAACAACAATGTTATTACTAAGTTGCTTATCTAGAGATTGTCTCATTTTCTGCCTCGCATCATTTCTCCTAACCAGAGTGATTTGGTTCTTGGTCGGGTGATTCATGATAACATGCTCTTGGTTCAGGAGCTCATTCACGATCTCAATCGCCATAACCGAGGGAATAATGTAGTGCTTAACTTACCATAAATCAAGCTTGACATTTTTCTCCTAGGTCATAAAAATAACAAAACAACTCAAACTCTCCAAATTACAAGTTCAAAAGACCAACAAGCTTAAAGGTTCAAGAAATTCATCCTTCTCTTATTCAACTTGGCAAAAGTAAATAAATCTTTATCTCCAACGTCAAGCACACCTCTTAAAAAAAAACTTAATTTGTAAAAAAGTAATTACGAGGAGTGAGTTGTCAACTCGGTAAGTAAAATCATTCTTAACACACTATGCCTATTTTTACTAAAAATATTACAAGTCTTACTCTTTGGTAAAACATATAATATAATTCATAATTTTTTTAAAATGACATAGTACAATAATAAATTCATCATAATTTCATAAGATCAAAAGTACATAAATCATATAATTTATATATAAATAATAAGAAGTTAGCTCATATCATATAGTGTCACTTATAGTCTCAGTAATTTTGCTAAAACATAATTATAATCAGAATATCAAGTGCATACTTAGAACATATACCTAGTACTAATCCAAAACTTATATAACTTATATATATCATATGAGACAACCAAAATCATAATTAGAATAATTACGGATAATGAGTTAAAACATTCAAATCGGATTTTCATATGTAATGACTTATACGTAATACTTTGCACTATATGTAGCACTTTGCATTATACGTGACACTTTACTGTATATCCATCCCCAAAAGGTAGCCCTCGTATAATCATAAACAACTTAAATCATAGATGGGACAATCATTCATATCATATTCATAAATATCAATGATAATAATTTAGGCTTCCAACAAAAATTTTATTGTAATTTTTTATAAATAAATTCATAAAAGTTAATCTTATAACAAAATAATTTATATTTTTAAAAGTATTCTTAATATTCTATTGAAATCATAAAAATAAAATAATTTTCAGATTTCAAAACATTTACACAAACTAATTTTGTTTTAAAAAAATTAATTTTAAAAAAAAATTATAAAAACACATTTACTTGTATTAGTATCAAAATAATCATACTTATCCAATACATTAAGAGTGAAGTTACTTACCTTGATCAAGTAATAATTGGAATGCACTTCTAAGCTTCTAACAATTTCAAACACTTCAAACACTTTAAACAAGTATGAGATACAATTATTAATAATCTATTCCGAAAACTTAATTTTCTAATTCATACTAGTATAAGTCTAATTCTCTAATTTTTAACTCTTAATTCTCTAATTTTTAACTCTTAATCTAATAATAAAAACAACATAATATCATATAAATTTATCCAAAACATCCATGAGTATCTCCAATAAAATTTTCAAGATGGATCCGATGCTAAAAATATTTTCAAAACTATTTATTTCATGCTAAAATCAAAACTGTCTTAAAAAGCCTTAACGGAACAATATGAGTTCTGAGATTTTTATAAAATTATATATTAATCTAAAATTTGTGAAATTTGAACTAGAAATATTAGACACATATATTAATCTTTGTTTAAAATTTCACAATTTTTGGAGTCCATTAAACAGTACAAATAATTTTATAAATTTAGTCGTTCTGGTGGAACATAGTTTTTCTAGTGCAATAGCATTAGTTTTGAAAATCCATATGAAATAAAAAAAGGAGTGAAATCTTATGAATCAGAATTTATTTAATAAGTCTTACAAGCCTAGTTTACAGAAAGATAAGGTTCCTTTAAAAAATTATTCATGTAATATAAATATTATTAAGAAATATCCATATTAATCAAAAAATTCTGTAACATCTTTCATACAACTAAAGTTTCAGATCAAGCACGAAAAAAAAAAGTAATAAAGACTTACCAAATCAAGAAGCTTTAAAATAAACTATGATCTTTTGCTCTGTTGTAAAAATGGAGAAGGTTGCTATGAGAAAATTATAATTTAGAATTTATGGATTGAGAGAGAAGGAAGATGAAAAAATGAAATAACTTGAACATTATATTTCATTCTTTCAATTACCAAAAAAAAAAAAAAGCAATCAAATAACCAATACAATTATACAGGTAAAGCTAGCTTTAACAAAGCAACTTTCATAAAATAAGAATAATGTTGAGCAACTTTAATAAGTGCACTTGAAAATGCAAAATAAACTATTATAAATGTAACCAGAAAGGAAAAGTAAACCTTATTAAACTTTATCAAATATAAACTAAATTATCATAAATGTAATAATAATTTAAGCAAACTTTAATAAAGAAACTTTAATAAAATAAAAACAAATATAAGCAAACTTTATCAAATATAATCTTAAATATAAATTAAATTATCATAATTGTAATAATAATTTAAGCAAGCTTTAATAAAGAAACTTTAATAAAACAAAAACTAATATAAAGTAAACGTTATCAAATATAATCTTAAATATAAACTAAATTATCGTAAATGTAATAATAATTTAAGCAAGCTTTAATAAAGAAACTTTTATAAAACAAAAATAAATATAAAACAAACTTTACCAAATATAATCTAATATAAACAAAATTATCATAAATGTAATAATAATTTAAGCAAGCTTTAATAAAGAAAATTTAATAAAACAAAAATAAGTATAAAACAAACTTTAATATAGAATAATTATAAAAGTCATGATTATGTCTTTGAATAAATACAAGCTTAATCAATAGATGGCAAGCATATATGTCTTGTGTAATTAATAAGTGTAATACTAGAAAATTCCAAATAACTGTAATAGATTAGAAAAGTTTAGAATTGTTTTCTAAAATATCTTAGTAAAACAATCAAAGAAAGGAAAAGAAAAATAAAATCTAAAATCGTTACAATTCTCCCCTCCTAAAAGAGAATGTCGTCCTCGAAACGAAAAAGTACCTTATACAATGAAGAGTTCAGGATACTTCTCCAACATTTCTACCTCTCGTTCTCAAGTAGCTTCCTCAATTGAATGATTCCTCTAATGCACCTTGACTAAAAGGATAAGTATAGTCCTCAAACCTTGTTCTTTCTTATCAACAATCTTAATAGCCTCATCCTCATAAGACATGTCTTTCATTAGTCTAACACGTGTGAAGGATCTGCTATATACTTCCTCAACACTGACACATAGAACACATTATGAAGTCTAGATAGACTAGGCGGTAAAGCTATGCGGTAGGCCACTGGACCAATTCTTTCTAAAATCTCAAATAGTCCGATGAACCTACATCTAAGCTTACCTTTCTTCCCAAATCGAAACACACCTTTCCATGGTGATACTTTCAAGAAAACAAAATCTCATTCCTTAAATTCTACGACGATCTGTATAACTCTTTTGTCTGTTTTAAGCTATCTGAAGTCGCTCTCTAATAAACTTAATTTTAACAACAGTAATTTACATCAATTCTAGTCTCAAAAGTCTTCTCTCACCAATATTATCCCAACATATTAAAGACCTGAATTTTCTTCCATATCATGTCTCAAATGGTGTCATACCGATACTTGAATGGAAACTATTACTATAAGCAAACTCAATCAGCATTAGGTATTCCTCCCAACCACCACTCAAATATAATACACAAACTTGAAATATATCCTCAAGGGTTTGAATGGTCCTTTCGGATTATCCATCTGTTTGTAGATGGAAAATAGTGCTAAATCTTAATTTTGTCCTTAGTTCTTTATGTAGACTAACCCAAAATCTTGAAGTGAACTACGGATCTCAATCTAACACAATTGACATGACAACTTAGCTAGTTGTCCTACATTGTTTATACTTCTTCTTACCAAGAAGTGGGCAGATCTTGTCAAACAATCAATAATTACTCAAATAGAATCCTGACTTTTCTTAGAACGGGGCAATCTAGAGAAAAAATCTATGGTAATGTGTTCCCATTTCTATTGCAGAATAGGAAGCGTTTGTAAAGTTTCTACTTAATTTTCATTTGTTGGCAAACCAAACATCAAAACGCAAAAGTAATAATATCTCTCTTCATATTCCTCTACTAAAAATTACCTTTTAGATCATGATACATTTTAGTATTTCCAAGGTATATACTATAAGATGATTCATGAGCTTTCCTTAAGATCTTTGCCCTCAGTTCTTTATCCATCGATATACAAAGTCTTTGTCCAAACTATAATGCATCTCTATTGTCAAGTTTAAATCCAGACTTATGTCGTTTGTTCACCTTTTCCCAAGTTTTATTGACTTCTAATTCGTTCTTTTAAGCTATCTTAATTTCATCAATAAGAGTTCGTTGGACTGTTAAATGTGCCAGCAAGTCTACTTGCCTATGAGTAACAATTTCGATCCCACTACTTCTCAAGTCTTCTACCAAATAGGCTTGTGTGATGATAAAGTATGCTATGCACCTAGATGATTTCCTATTCAAGGCATCAACTACTACATTTGCCTTACCTGGATGGTAATTAATAAAGCAATCAAAATCCTTTACCAACTCTAACCATCTCTTTTGTCTTAAATTCAATTCCTTTTGAGTAAACAAGTACTTCAAACTCTTATGATTGGTAAAGATCTTACAAGTCTCCCCATATAAATAATGTTTCCATATTTTCAAAGCAAATACTTTAGTAGCCAACTCTAAATAAAAAAGTTATATAGTTTTGCTTGTGACTCTTTAACTGTCGAGAAGCATACACTATAACCTTTCCACGTTGCATTAGAACACAACTTAATCCTTTTCTAGAAGCATCATTATAAATAACGAAATCTCTACCACTATAAGGAAGAGTTAAAAGAGGCACAGACACCAAATGACTTTTGAGTTCTTAGAAGCTCTTTTCACATGTCTCATCCCAATTGAAGTTTACATATTTTCTAGTCAAATTTGTCAATAATGCTGCCAAGTTGGAAAATCCTTTCACAAATCGACTATAGTAACTTACTAATCCTAAGAAACTTTGTACTTTAGTGACATTAGTAGGCCTTTCCTATTTCACAATTACCTCTACTTTAGCAGGGTCTACTGAAATACCATCCTCTGTCACTATATGCCCAAAAATATCACTCGATCAAGTTAAAACTCACACTTTTTAAATTTTGCATACAACTTTTTCTCTCGTAATGTTTCCAACACAATCCTTAGATGGGTCTCATGCTCTTTATTACTCTTAAAATAAATAAGTATGTCATCAATAAAGACAATAACAAACTTGTCAAGAAAAGGTTGGAAAATCTTATTAATTAAATCCATGAATGCCGCAAAAGGCTATTGATTCAAGGAAGAGGTATTTGTTCTTGACAGTAACCAAAATTTAATTGTCGATAATCAATATATAAGCTCATTGAACTATTTTTCTTCTTCATAAATAAGACAGAAAGTGACACGTTAGGTCGAATGAAACTTTTATCCAACAACTCTTGTAATTGAGTTTTTAGTTCTTTCAACTCAACAGGTGCCATCCGATATAGTGCCTTAGAAAAAAGTGCAGTATTAGGGACTAGCTCTATAGTGAACTCAATCCCTCGATTTGGGGGTAGTCTAGGATGATCTTCAGAAAATATGTCAGTAAACTCACTTACAGTAGGTTTGTCACTAAGGCATGCCTTATCGAAATGATTAGCAATTACTACGCTAAAAATCCTTCACACCATTTTCTTAGCATTCTTTCTGCCTTAACCATAGGAATTAAACTTTTACAACTCTTTTGATTCATATAGAAATGAAATTTTTCCTCGCCAGGCAAGCAAAAAATAATTTCTTTAGCAAAACAATCAACTGAAACATGGTAAGGCCCTAACCAATCCATCCCCAAAATCAAATCAAAATCATGCATCTCTAGAGGTAAAGGATCTACAGGAATTCCCTATATCATAACTTGATCACACAAGATTTATAAATACGATTTATCAACTGACAATTTCCTATAAAGGTACTAATTAACACATAAATATCTAGTAGAGTGATAGGTACATTCGCATAATAAGCAAACACACAAGAGACAAATGAATGTGTTGCATCAGGGTAAAAAAGAACATTGGCTTTTCTAGAAAATAAGGACAAGGTACCTGACACCACATCATTGGACACCTCAGTATCTTTCTGTGTTAGGGTAAAGACAAGTCCTTGTACCTTCGGTTTCATTCTCTGCCTTTCATTAACTTGGGTGCTTGCAATCTCACTACATTTCTTTGGGCAATTTATTATCTTGTGCCTAATTTCTCCACAAGCAAAACAAGCCCCAATTTTCCAATAACATTTACCAGGACGCTTCCTTTTACAATGTGGACACGTAAGACATTCTTTTCGAGTAATGGTATTAGAAATACCCTTGTTATCCCATTTGTTACCTCTTTTAACAAGTTTCTACGACTAGGTGTCTTACTAATAAAAACTCCCATTTTGAGGTGCACCTTGTCCATTCCTTTTGTTCTTTTGATCTCTTGTAGCTTGAGTTTCGAGAATATCTTTTTCAGTAAAAATTCCTCGATCCACTATATCCATATGATTATTAAGCTTAATGATGGTCAAACGCCTTTTAATGTTTGGACGTAATCCTTCTACGAACTTCCTATACTTACTACCCTCAACTAGCGACCAAGGTAGGAGCAAAATGAGATAGAGTAGTAAATTACTCCTCATACTCAACAATAGACTTTGTTCTTTGAGTCAATTTCAAAAAATCAGCCTCTATCTGATGTCAAACTTGTTTAGGAAATAATTTTCAGGAAAATCTTCCAGAAATAACTCCCAAGTAATAGGTGCATATTGTAATCCAACCCTCAAAAGACAAGGTTTAGCATCCTATCAATGGTTTGCCTCACCTTGAAGGACAAATGAGGCTAAAATCACTCTCTGTTCATTATTGCAACTCATAGCCATGAATAGTTTCACCATCTGTTTTAGCCCTGCCTCTACAACCATGAGATTGGTAGTCCTCTGAAAGGTAGGTGGTCCCAACTTTTTAAATCGTTCTAAGTTTACCATAGCTCCCTGGACTCTTACTCCACCTTACCTCTTAACTAAACTATTCCTTTGTGGCTCATTCCTATCTCTAGCCATATCTTGTATCAGTTTGCTTTGTTGTTTCATCAACGTTATCATTGTATGCATTATGAGATTGCTTCATTAGCCATTTCGCGCAAGGTTAGGTCAGCATCATCAGTGACACCTAGAACATCTCTTGAGCAAGAGGCATTCCTTGCACCTTCTGTACGTGACATCATTAACTAAATAATGAAAAATCAAGAAAGGGAGAAGAAATCACTAAATGAGACAAAAACATAGGTTATCAACAAAGATCGCACTAAAATATTAAATAAGCATATAGAAGAGAAAAGTTTTATAAAATAAAAAAATTTAGAGGTTGCCAATGAGAGCAAACAAATAATTCATTTTATGTTAATCCCAAAAATCCATTTAAAAAAATTATTAGAAAGTCACAAATAGCCAGTAAGTTATAAACATCTAAAATTAAATTGCTAGCTATAACAATTACTATTTGCCTTCAGGATTTAATCTCTCTATTAGTCTTATAAGGACTATAGAGTCTCATGCCTTCTTTTAGTAGCTATAAAGTTCATAGGTTTACTCAAATGAATAGGAAAAGGATCTAATTATACTTTTCTCTACTCATTAGTGATACTAGACGTTTTATTTTCCTTAAGAGTTTCATTATAAAGTTTGTCTATGCATGGACGAACCCATCCTTCGTTATGATAAAGCTTGAATTGAGGTCTTGTCCAAAACATGCGACATACTATAAGTTTATTTTTGTTAGCTCTTAGCTATAAACACATAGTCCTCTTATAGCTTCATTGAATTTCTTCTTTAAAGCTCTAGGTTCTAGATAAGTATCTCTATAAACAACCATAGTTCGTCTTAGTCTATCATCCATTCGCTCTTTATGAATCTTTAATGAGAAC
Organism: Aegle marmelos; assembly: GCA_030449875.1. Taxonomy (NCBI): domain Eukaryota; kingdom Viridiplantae; phylum Streptophyta; class Magnoliopsida; order Sapindales; family Rutaceae; genus Aegle; species Aegle marmelos. Next base: position 13,149,481 of record JASUUL010000143.1, read on the forward strand.
TCTTTCTAAGATAAATTGTTCAGTCCTATTAATTTTCGTTCATCTCTTATTTGTTGCACTTTTCTTAATCATAATATTCCTCTTCATGTCTAAAAAACAAATGTGATTAATCCTATTAGATAATTTGATTATACCTTAAAAGAAGGTTTACGTAATCCTAACTTAGTACTCTGATATCATAATTGTAACACTTCAAATTAACACATGCGAAGCACATGGTAATAGGAGATTACTTACAAATCTAAAGTCTTTACACACAAAAACTTAAACTAAAAAACCTTAAATTTTATTATGTAGATCAACAAGTTCATAAATCAAACTTGATATTTTTCTGCCAAGTCATAAAAATAACAAAACATCTCAAACTCTTCAAATACAAGTTCAAAAGACCAACAAGCTTAAAGGTTTAAGAAATTCATCCTTCTTTTATTCAACTTGGCAAAAGTAAATAAATCTTAATCTCCAACGGTAAACACACCTCTCAATAAGAAACTTAATCTGTAAAAAGTAATGATGAGGGATGAGCCGTCAACTCGATAAGTAAAACGATTCCTAAAACACTATGCCTATCCTTACTAAAAATATTGCAAATCTTACTCTTTAGTAAAACATATAATATAATTCATAATTTTTTTAAATGGCATATTACAATAATAAACTCATCATAATTTTAAAACATTAAAAGTACATAAATCATGAAAATAAATTATATAACTTATACACAAATAATAAGAGATTAGCTCATGTCACATAATGTCACCTATAATCTGGTTGACCTGACTAGAATATAATCATAATCAGAATATCGTGTGCACATTCAGAACATATACCTAGTACTGGTCTAGAATTTATACAACTTATATGTATCATATGAGAATATCAGAATCATAATCAAAATAACTACGGGCAATGAGCCAAAATATTCAATTCGAATTTTCATATGCAATGACTTATACGTGGTACTTTGCACTATATATGGCACTTTGTGGCATATCTGCCCCTAAGAGGTGGCTCCTGTACAATTATACATAACTTAAATCATACATAGGGCAAACTTTCATATCATATTCATAAATATCCATGATAATAATTTAGGCTTGTAATAAAAATTTCATCGTAATATTTTATAAATAAATTCATAAAAGTTAATTTTGTAACGAAACAATTTGCACTTTTAAAAGCATTCTTAATATTCCTTTGAAATCGTAAAAATAAAATAATTTTTAGATTTCAAAACATTTACATAAACTCATTTTGTTTTGAAAAAAAGCAATTGATTTTGGAAAAAAAACTATAAAAATACATTTACTAGTATTAATATTAAAATAATCATACTTATCTAGTACATTATGAGTGAAGTTACTTACCTTGATCAAGTAATAATTGGAACACACTTCTAAGCTTTTTACAATTTCAAACACCACTAATACCTTAAACAAATATAAGACTCAATTATTAACAATTTATTCTGAGAACCTGATTTTCTAATTCATACTAGTATAAGTCTGATTATCTAAATTTTAACTCTTAATCTAATAATCAAAATAACATAATATCATATAGATCTATCCAAAACATCTATGGGTATCTCCAATAAAATTTTTAAGAGGATTAGATGCCAAAAATGTTTTCAAAACTATTTGTTTCATGTTAAAATCAAAATTGTCTAAAAAAGCCTTAATTGAATAATATGCGTTCTGAGATTTTTATAAACTTATATATTAATAAAAAATTTATGAAATTTAAATTAAAAATACTAGGCACATATATTAACCTCTGTTCAAAATTTTAAAATTTTTCGAGTCCATTTTATGGTACAAATAATTTAAAAAATTTAGTTATTATGCTAGAATAGAGTTTTTCTAGTGCAATGGCTTTAGATTTGAAAATCCATATGAAATAAAAAATAAAGTGAAATCTTATGAATCAGAATTTATTTAATAAGTCTACATGCCTAGTTTACAAAAAGATAATGTTCCCTTCAAAAATCATCATGTAATATAAGTATTATTAAGAAATATCCATATTGTTCAGAAAATTCTGTAACATGTTTCATACAACTAGAGTTTGAAGTAAAAAAAAAAAAAAAACAACAAAGACTTACCAAATCAAGAAGCTTTAAATTAAGCTAAGATCTTTAACTCTATTATAGAAATGGAGAAGGTTGCTATGAGAGAATTATAATTTAGAATTTTTAGATTAAGAGAGAAGGAAGATGAAAAAATAAAATGACTTGAACATTATATTTCATTCTTTTAATTAAGAAAAAAAGCAATCAAATAACCAATGCAATTATACATGTAAAGCTAGCTTTAAGAAAGCAACTTTCATAAAACAATAATAATGTAGAGCAACTTTAATAAGTGCACTTGAAAAAACAAAATAAACTATTATAAATGTAACCATAAAGGAAAAGTAAACCTTATAAAACTTTATCAAATATAATTCTAAATATAAACTAAATTATCATAAATGTAATAATAATTTAAGCAAGCTTTAATAAAGAAACTTTAATAAAATAAAAACAAATATAAAGCAAACTTTATCAAATATAATCTTAAATATAAACTAAATTATCATAAATGTAATAATAATTTAAGTAAGCTTTAATAAAGAAACTTGAATAAAGTAAAAACAAATATAAAGCAAACTTTATCAAATATAATCTTAAATATAAATTAAATTATCATAAATGTATTAGTAATTTTAGCAAGCTTTAATAAAGAAACTTTAATAAAACAAAAATAAATATAAAATAAATTTTATCAAATATAATCTTAAATATAAACTAAATTATCATAAATGTAATAATAATTTAAGCAAGGTTTAATAAAGAAATTTTAACAAAACAAAAATAAGTATAAAACAAACTTTAATAAAGAATAATTATGAAAGTTCATGATTATGTCTTTAAATAAATGCAAGCATAATCAATAGATGGCAAGCATATATGTCTTGTGTAATTAATAAGTTTAATACTAGAAAATTTCAAATAACTCTAGTAAATTAGAAAAGTCTAGAATTATTCTCTAGAATCTCTTAGTAAAACAATCAAAGACCAAAAAAGAAAAATAAAATCTAAAAGCGTTACAGTCCTAGCTTAAGTGTCTTATGGATTTCTTGTATCATTACGAGACGATCTTGGGATAGTCGATTAACTAAGACAAGAGTAGCTTTTACATGGAAAAGTCGGCTTCGGCTTCTTAGCAAGCCATAGTCCACTTTGGTACTAGTTTTCAGAGGCATCAACCTCTATTTACGTATCTTGGATGCTCGATTTTCACATGGCACCTTAAGATTTCTCATTTTAATGACGTGGTCTGAAAGGTCATGGATAAGATCTTAGGTTGGGAAAACCACTTGCTTTCCTTTAATAGGAAGCTAGTCCTTATTTCTTATGTGTTATCTTCTATGTTGCTGCTTCTTTTCCATGTTTTTCATCCTTCTACGATGGTAGTCCGACGATTAAAATGATTGCACACTTATTTTCTATGGGGTGATTTTGAGGGGAGGCATCAGATCCATTGGTGTAGATGGCTTTAGGTTTGATTCCCAGTTGATGAGGGTGGTGTTAGCATACAGTTCTTTGATGATATGGTAGAGGCTTTTGAGATTAAATTTTGGTGGTAGTTTCGATAGTAGAATTCTTTTTAGGCTTCATTCATAAGGTTTAAGGATTGCAGATCTATGCATTTAAGTATTATTTAGTTTTGCTATCCTTTTTCTTCTTAAGGGATACGCCTCTATAAGATTTGTTGCACGACTAAGCCTTACGTGTGATGGCATGTTGGGCGTAGAGATTTTAGCTTCTAGTACGATTACTGGCTGTGCTTTTGCCATTTATTTCTTTTTAATTCTGCAGCAGATTCTTTGGTTTCTATTTCATTCTTTTGGTAGGGTACAGTCTGGAATAGAGGCAAATATGAGGACAATTTATCTTTTTTTTATTGTTAAGCAGATTTTATTAGTGCCTATTTCTAGCGAGGATCCAGGCTTGATTCATTGGGATCTTACCTCTGACAATAATTTTCATTTGCGGACTATTTAGGAACTTGTGCCGTATTCCAAGTAGAGGGATGAGCTTTTTTTTTATTATTTGGCAAAGACATATCCTGTCGCGAGTTTTCTTTTTTCTTTGGCAGCTGCTTCATGGATTTCTAGCTACTGAAGGACTTGTATTTGAAGGATTTTTATATGGTTTGTCGATGTTTGTATGGGTGGGCTATTGAGACCTTCTAACACCTATTTATGGATTACCAGTGGGTTTGTCACATATGGGTTCACTACCAACAGATCCTAAGGATGCGAGAGCTTTGTTTTTTATCCCCTCATGCTTTACTTCTATTTGAGAAACACTGCACATCTTTTTAGAATCATCTTCAGGTTGTTTTTGCCTTGTTTTATTTTGTGGCATGTTTGAAAGGCTAGAAATGCTTTTAAATCTCAATCATAGTCTTTTTCTACCAATGCAATTATTTTTCAAGTTGACTTTGATCTTAGACTCACTAGCCTAGCTTTTGGATTCAAGCCTTATCATCTGAGGGAAGTCTTAGGTTCTCGGATTGTGGAGGACTTGCTTGTTATAGCCCTTTTTAGGAGGCTGATTCGATTAGTTGTTTAGGTAAGGCCTCCTATAGGGATGGTTAAGCTGACGGTGGATGGCTGTTATAAGGGCAACCCTGGGATGATTACTTCCGAAGGGATACTCAGAGATCACTGAGACATGGTTTTAGTTGCTTTTAGATCTTTTATTAGGCTATAAGTCAATCTTGTATATTGAGCTCATGGTGATGTACGAGGGATTGGAGCTTGCCTTTCAACTTGATTATTTAGTGCTTGAGGTTGAGTCGAACTCATCTACGGTAGTATCATAGATTCATTCTCAAGGTCCTATTCAATGGGATTATGCTTATTCTCTGCATAAATTATGCAGTTTGATATCTTCATTTCCCATTCAGGTGAGACATGATTTTCGTGAGGCTACTTCTATTGTCAATTTTCTAGCAATTGGGCATGCTTTCATCAGATTAGTCGGCATTTTTATCTTCTTAAGATCTCCCAAAAGGCTTATTTGGCATTCTTCACTTGGATACCCTGGTGATCCCGCATGTTAAATAATAGATTTTATCTTTCTTTCTTGTATCTTTTTTTTCTCTTGAAGGTTTTGGCTCATGTACCCCTCCTTGTATCTGATTTATTTTCAGATTTATTCAGGTAGAGGTCCCACTTGACCTCGCACCTAATTTTTAAAAAAATAATTAGAGACTTTTTCCTACACAAAATGAAAATCTAGTGCAAGGTGTTTCATTCTTAAGTGAAATATTAGATTGACACATGAGTATATATCATCAATATTATCAAAAAAAAGGTAAGGTAACCTAAAGAAAGAGATGTAACTCTCGAAGAAGATTGGTGAGCCATATAAGTTTAGCAGTAACTAGGGCAACTAAGCAATATTCAACCTCTATTGAGAGTAAGCAATCATTAGTTGCTTCTCAAAACACTAGGACACTGGGTGCCACCAAGAAAAATAACAAAGGCTAATGTAGAGATGTAATCATCATAATTTTTAGCCCAATTAGCATTTGAAAAGGCTGTCAAAGTCAGTGGTAGTGATTGATATATAAAGAGATCATATGTGTAAGTGTGCTTCAAGCATTAGAGGAAACATTTGTCGACTGTCCAATGTGTTTGACTTGGGGAATGCATATATTACGCTAATTTGTTTGTTGTGTAGACCACAATTGGTCATGAAAGAGAGAGGTATTGTATGCTAGTAAAGAGATCAATGTAGCTTGAGACGAATTATTATTCGAGCATACAATTATGGAGGTCAGTTCTAATCTTATAGTGGAATAGAATTAGAATTAAATAATTAAATTAGTTTAATTACAGGCTTAATTATTGTAGCCACTATTGTATGTTCCCAAATGATTCCCAAGTTAGCTTATTTAATTGACTACACCACTACTGGACTAAAAAATAATAAAACTAACATATTAGGTGATAAACCTAAATATAATATTTGCTAAGGCCCTATGAGTTAAATTTATGTGTAAATGGAGCCTTTTGATATTTTACAAGATAAACCCCAAAGTTGTTATGCTGAAAAATATTAAATTTAATATATTTAATATTTTGAATTATTATATGAAAAGGAAAACACAAATTAGAGTTTTAACTAGGAAATATTATATAAGTGTTATTTTCTCTTAAAAAGGTGTGAGATGCCTTTTGAGAAAAACGTTGAAGAAAAGAAAGTCAGTGATTTTTCGGAGTGGTGATACGAACGCCTACACGTTTTGTGCATATCAAACTTGGGTCATAGCCTGAAAGATTATTTGGTGGCGGATTTATTTCTTGGTGTCGTTTATCTTTTCAGATTATCAAGGTAAAATTTTTTGGATTACAAATTTCCTATATATTATATGGAATCGGTCTTAAAATATTTTTATGAGAAAAATTATAATTTTTCACCAACAATTGGTATCAAAGCCATCTCATATTCATATATAAGAATATTCATATATAATATGAAATCAATCTTAATATTTATGCATTAGAGTGGTACAATTTTATTTAAATATATATTATTTATTTAATATATTAATAAAATACGTTAATAATTTGTCTTAATTGATGGTTAAATTTTTTTATATATTTTTTTAAATTTGTAATAAGAGGAGTCATTTTTTATTACTATATTTCTCTCTTGATTTTAATTTACTGTAATAAAAATTTTGTAAGCCAAAATTGGCTTAGTAAAATTGTCAATTACTGTAAATTCGTTTGTAAATTAAGAAGACAGATCGGGAGAATCAAGGCTGGAAATTTCAATCGGCAAAAACAACCAGCACCTGCAGCAAGCAACAGTGGCCAGCAGCAGCGCGTTGGGCGTGAAGCAAGCAAGCAAGTAGCACGCACTAGATGTCACGGCCAGCAGCGCGTGAAGCAAGCAGCAAGCAGCACGCGCTGGGCGTCAAGAAAGCAGCACGCGCTGGGCGTCACGGCCAGCAGCGCGCGCTGGGCTGCACGCCTGCAGGCCAAGCTCAGCTGCAATGGTTTTCTGGCAGTGAAGCAAAACGGCAGCTGGTTATGGTGGTGGGGGCTGGAGAAAAAAAAGGAAGAAGAAAGAGTTGGATTTTAGGGTTTTAATTGGCTTTTATCACTTGGTCCCCTATAGTTTTTAAGTTTTTCTTTTTACGTAAAAAAGTTTTAATTTTTTGTATTGAAGTCTAAACATAACTTTGGACTTAAAAAAAATCTTAAATTTAGGTCCAATTTTAATTGGGTTTAATGAATTAAAATACATAGATAAAATTTTAACACATTAAATTTATTTTTTGTCCAAAAATTTTTATTTTTTATTTATAAAATAAAAATATTTTTATATTCATTCAAAATTAAAATTGGACCAATAATAAATTTAAAAGACTAATTTGCCCTAGTCCACCATTAAACACAAGCCTATGGATGATAATATGCCATAATAACATGTCATGTAGAATAGGTAGTGCCACTCTATGTATAATGATATAAGTCATTCATTAATTATGAATATTATTATATTGTTTGAAGTTTTACAAAATGTTTAATAATATTAGATATCATCTAGATAATATTATAGGAAGCATGCAATTAACAATATATAATTAATGTGTATTTTAAAAGAAAAAAATTAATTTTAAAATATTAAGTGGGAGAGAAAAAATTCAAGATAATTTTTCCCATAGACTCCATTGTTAGTTCAATAATAAAATTATATATATAACTCGACTTCATGATACGGTGATGCTCCCTATGGAGGGTATATATATTAGATATTTTATTTGATGAACTTCTTTAAAGATAAAATTGAAATATTTTTCAATCAATTGTTTACCCCAACAGTGACTATTGATATGAGAAGTATGTAAATTAAAACAATAGTTATACACTCAACTAAAATTTGTTATTAACCTTTCCAACGAAACTCTATTAACAAATTTAGGCCCAAAAGGATAACGATAGTTATTTATCATGTTTCCACATAAATGTAAATAATCCAATGAAAGTGTAGACATGACTTCCCCCACGGATAGCTTATCAAAACGATACTAGATTATTGTTGCAATAAATTAAAATGATTTTATGGTATTTTACATTTTTGTCATTTATTATAAATTTTTTATCAAATTATTTATGCATGGATGTTTTATTTTTCAGAAAATGTCTTCCCTAAGCCCACTTACTATTATTCTAAGTCAAAACAAACTCACTGGAGAGAACTATATAGGTTGGAAAAGAAATCTATTCATTGTTCTAACTACTGAAGATTACAAATATGTTTTAATTCAGCCATGCCCCCTAGTTCCAGCGGACGATGCTCATAGAAATCAGAGGAGGCTTTATGGGAAATGGCAAAAGGCCAATAAAATGGCAAAATATTATATTTTAACCTAGATTTCTAATATTCTACAAACCAAACATCAGAACTTGGAGACCGCCACTGAAATAATGAATAGTCTCTAAGTGATGTTTGGGCAGAGTACTCGCTCTGCGAGATAAGCACTGCTGAAAGGTATTATGAACAGTAAAATAGAGAACGGTACAAGAGTTCGTGATCAAGTCCTTAAAATGATGGACTATTTAAATGAGGCTGAGATTCAAGGTGCACAAATCGATGATAACTTAAAGATTGACATGGTGCTAGAATCTTTGTCAGAAACATTCAAGGAGTTTAAGATCAACTATAATATGAATAAAAGAAACATAACCTTAACAGAATTGACGAACGAATTCCATTCTGCTGAAGAGATCTATCGTGCTGAGAAATCTTTAGAAAGCATAAATATTGCTGAAAAAGGTTCTTCTTCTAGACCTAAGTCGAAAGGCAAGGGTAAGAAGAAAGCTGGGAAAAAGAAATTTTCTACCAAGCAAGATGGCAAGCCAAAGGGCAAATGCTTCAAATGTGGACAAAAAGGTCACTGGAAAAAAGATTGCCTTATCATTATGAAATCAGGTATAGGAAATCTTTTTGTGATTGAAGCTATTTAGTTCAAAATCCTAGTGACACTTGAGTGTTGGATTTAGGAGCAACTAATCATATTTGTAATTCACTTTATTGATTTTAAGAAACTAGGAAACTAAGTGAAGGAAGTGTTAAGCTGCAGTTAGGGACAGGACATTTCGTGTCAGTAGTGAAGACTGGATCAGTTTTATTATCTTTTATTAATGAGACTTTAGTTTTGAATAATTGTCTTTATGTTCCAGAGATTAAGAGGAATTTAATTTTAGTAGCTTGCTTGTCAAAGTAAGGGTACACTGTAAATTTTAAATCATTTGTTTTTATTTTTTATAATAAGAGACTTGTTTGTTCTGGTACATTGAGAGATAATTTATATCATATAAGTTTTATGATCTATTCTATGCATGACACAGTTGTTGTGCAAATTTTAATGAACTCGCAAGCGCACGAATCTATTGTAGAATAGATTAATGGTGACGAGTGTCGATCCCACAAGGAGGTTGATTTTAATTATATGCTGAATTAATTTTCTTTGTAATGGGAACAATTAAATTATGGTAATTTTGTCCTAAATTGCTGAATTAAAATGGCGAGAATAATCAAAAATGAAACTGTTATAATAAAGCACTTGGGTATCCAGATCCGCATCAACATGCTCCATGGGCTAAATATTCCATATTAATACCAATTAAATCATAAGGGGGGATTCCACACCTCATGAACCACTCTCCAATAAGTATGGTGCCAAGGGCTTATCGTGCCAAATAATAATAACCTTGTACTAGGGTGTCGGTTTAACTAGGGCTGTAACTAGACAAGAATATTATTATTTGTCGACGAAAAGTCAAAACAACCACAAATATTAGAGGGGAAGAGAAAGTAAATTTACCAAATTAAGCCCATAGAACATGTTGAGACTTTACCTTCAACCCAAGCTAAAAAGGAATTAGTCACTCATATTTTAACTAAGGATAAAAAGGGAATTTTATTAAAATACAAAGAAACTACAAGAAGGAGAAGGGATTTCAGAAATCTAAGCTTAGAAATGAATTCAGGGGTGCCAAATTAGGGGGGGAGAGCCCCCTTTTTATAGATACATTGAGTGAATCGTGACCATCGGATTAAAAATAATTCGGATGCTCAGGATTGCGCCACGTCATCAGTCAACAGTCAACAGTCAACCGTCAACAGTCAACATTTGTACAAAGAACGCGCGCTGAATAGTAAATAATCCCATGTAAGCGCATGTCGTACACCGATTTCTACTCCAATGAGATTTCGCCACGTCATCGATCTACGAAGACATAAGAAATTTAGTCCAATAAGATCGTGACACATCACTTCCGGTCAATGCTACGTCATCGGTCAACGCCACATAAGCGGTCAATCCACATAATTCGTCCAATCGAGCATCGCCACGTCGTAGGTAGTTGCCACATCATCGGTCCGTATACATGAAGCGATTGTCGTGAATAAGAGCGCGTAAACGATGCGATGCGTGTGAACGATCGATCGTAGTATATGTGAACGAGAACTTTTCCCTGTAATGCTCTTCTTAAGGTTTTCGACCGTCCTGAGTCCAAATATGACGTCGTTTTTCTTTGTCGATCACTCGTTTATTGTGAAACGATTATGATACCCCTAAAATATATAAAATACACAATTATAATAAAACACATATAATTAAATAACAAAATACTTAAATAAATAAAAGTAACAATGTTAGTGAGATTTAAAGTGTAAAATGACGACTTTCTCCTTTATAAATATACACTTTCTAACACTCAACACACCCCCCAACCAGCTTATTGCTAGTCCCTAGCAAATAAAGCGAAGATAAAAAATTTTTTTTTTTTTAACACACGTGTTTATTCAATCAGATTAATGATAACAATCAAATAAAAGTTTAAGCATTATCTCTAGTCTAAAGGAATATCACACCCACATCAACCATCCATATGTATCAGTCCAGCAGATTTTGTTGTAGCAATAGTAATCAAGCTACTTTCAAGAAAGACATATCCAACCCCAAAATCTCACCGGTTGTAGTGACACTCTCACAAAGAAATTAATCCCAATAAAATTTTGTCACTACAATGAATGGTAAATTGAGAGAAAATAATAAAGAAATATCACACACTCTCACCAAGATGAAAAATATGCCCATATCTTAGAAATAGTACGATCTCAAATAAAGTATTAGTCAACCTAATATATTCATCATTTTTTTTCATTTTTTTTTGATATATGCATCACTACATCTTAATTACCCATATAACTAGCTTTTATGTTAGACTATAGTTCTCTAAAATCAGGAAGGACTTTTATTAGGACGTAACGTAGGCTAGGGACATGGTTAACAAAGAAAGGAAAATAGGGAAACAAAATATATATGTTTGAGAAAAAATTCAAGAACTTTTTACAAGATGCATTTTGCTTATTTATTATTATTGTACATCTTTTTTTTTCTTTTTTTTTCCTTTTTTTTATATGGCACAACTTTACTGAACAAAATAATTATTTATTTATTTTTTTCTCAAACATGAATAGGTGGATGGAACTTGTATGATATCGGGTAATACTCCGATTTGGAGTGGGTCAGGATGATAAGTTAATAAAGAAAAAGGTTTTTTTTTTTAAATAAAAGGCTCAAAAGGGCTAACTATGGATATTAAATAATAGGGATGGTTAGAAAGGCTCAAACGGGTAAAAAATGGCCTTCCATCATCTTTTAGGATTCTAAATAATCTTCCATATCTACTAATTAAGTGGACATTTTAGATGCAGTAACACACATTTTTTTTTTTAAAAGGGTTGACTCAAAGAAAATCTAGAGATCATGTATGAAATAATAAACTGCTAAGCTACATGAAGAATGGGCAAAAAGGGTTACTCTCCAAGAAAAATTAATAGGCTCAAAAACTCACTTGGAATTTATTATGACATGTGCATTCTTTCAAGCAACTCATATTTGTCTCCAACATCAACATGTAGAATAGTAAACATGGTGTAACATTATTCAAGACCAAAGATAATATAAATACTAAAATTCGAAAGTCATCATATCATCCAACATCAAGAATTCACAAAAAAAATTTTTTTTTAAACATAAATATTTCCCCCCAACCTATTCTAAACATAAAAAGAAAACATACATGCAGAAAAATTAAAGAAAAATGATTTTTTTTCTTTCTTCTTCTTTTTTTTTAAAAAATGCGTTTCTAGAGTTATTACACTCCATATTCAGCCATCTTCGACTTTAAAAACTTGAAAACATAATTTATAAAGGAGAAATTATCAGCTATTCCCTCCCCCCAACCAGAATGAAACATTGTCCTCAATGTTTTAAAGGACAGAAGTAGAGATTAGAAGATATCACCTGGGCGTAGCAATGCAGAAGAAATATTAACAAGTAGTTGCGACTGTGGCTCACATCTTCCTCTGGTTTTACGTCCAGAAACGGCTTGAACGCCCTCTATGGGTCGAGGATAGGCTTCCCATCCAGTTTTCTTACAAACTAGCAAACAGGGTCTTTTATAGTCAGATTCCCGAGACTATAGTTTGCACATTCTTTCTGAAATAATGGCTATAATTGAAGTATTGCATTTTGGACGTATTCACTGGGATGCGTTTCAAGAGACAAAAGGATATTATCCAATGACTCCTTATTCAAGCCATCCCTAATGAATTGAATCTTATCTTTTCTGTTATCAGACACCATTCGTAAAGAACATGATTTTTTATTGCATATCATTCTGGCACACTTAATATCCTTAGAAAAAAAATAAAAAAAAATAATAATAGTTAAAGTTACAAAAACATAAAAAAAAATTTAAATTACAGAAAGTAAACAGAAAGAAAGAAAAAAAATTCAGGTCACTTCAATGTTTTGTGCTGTTTTCTCCACATGGATGGTATTCGTGATATGACTTTACTTTTTTTTTTTTTACCATTAACTTTAAAAATTGCATTGTTCCTTGGATTTTTAAATTTAATGGCTCCATGTGAAAAAACAGTATGATCAGTAGATGGATCAGACCATCGAGAACGTAACTTACTTGGAGAAACGTGCCATTGAGAATGGAAAGAAAATACTTTCTGACCTGGTGTGAAAGATTTTCCAATGCTCCACTTGTCACGGAGGATTTTCATTCGCTTTCTGTAGTCCTTAGCATTTTTGTTGTTACGAATCTCCTCTGGTTTTGCCAGTTGTATCCTCCTTTTTGAACCAAAAATGGGGTCAATGATGTCTGTGTTCTTTTGTTTGTAATCAGGAGAGGATGGGATGATTTCTGACAATATTTCTTCTTCCTCCAAGAATGTAGAATTCAAAGGGTCAAGTGAAGGTTTGAGCTCAATTTCTAGTGGTGATTCTGATGATGGAATGAGATTTTCTTTTAATGGTGCCAATTGTTCTATCCTTGTCTTCCACTTATCAATGTCCATGCATGGCGATGAATCCAATAAGGCATTAACCTCATCAATTGATCTGTCAATATTAAAATCCAAACCAAAGTGAGTTAAACATGTCAGTAAAGGGTCATCACTAAGGTTTAAAGGAGATGTATGAAAAACCAATTCATCAATTAAATCCACATCTACAATTTCATCATCGATCTTTGTAAGGTTGTTTGGCAATGTTAAAAATATTTAGTTCCATGGTCATATTGCCAAATGACATCTGCATATTTCGATCCTCCGCATTGAATGTGAGCATCGGTAGTTGCCAAAAATGGACGACCCAAGATAATGGGATATGCTTCCTTGAATCTTGCCTTTGGTTGAGTGTCAATTACAATGAAATCAACAGGAAAATAAAACTTATATACCTGGATAAGCACGTCCTCCACAATACCACGTGGTATTTTCATAGATCGATCTGCAAGCTGTAACACCACTGGAGTTGGGTGTAATTCGCCCAGTCCAAATTTCACAAAAACAGAGTAAGGTAAATGATTTACACTAGCTCCTAAATCCAACAAAGCATTCTCAATTGTGGTGGTTCCCTATACTACATGAAATAGTGGGGAGTCTGGATCTTTACGTTTTAGAGGCATTTTATGTTGGAGTATAGAACTAATATTTTCTGTTAGAAAGGCCTTTTTCTGAACATGAATATTTCTCTTTTTAGTACAAAGGTCTTTAAGAAACTTGGCATATGATGGCACTTGTTTTATAGCTTCAAGTAAATGGATGTTAACACTTACCTGTTAGAAGATTTAAAGAATCTCACCAGTGGATTTTCCTTTCTTCCATTTAGATAACCTTTGAGGAAAATGAGCTTTAGGAACATATACTCGTGGGTTGGTTTCCTCTTTCTCCTCTGATGATGATTCCTCAGTGTTCACAGGTACAATCTGAGTTGATTTTGGCATCTCCACTTTGTTGTCGACTTCTTTTCCTTTTCGCAAGGTCATCACTGCTTTGACCTCCCCATGCTGCTGTGGTGAACTTACTTCACTCACTCCTTTAGGGTTTGGCACTGGTTGACTTGGGAATTTGCCTTTCTCAACAGTCATTGCTAGGGTTTGAACTGAAGAGGAAAGTTGGCCTACCATTTTCTCAAGATTAGAAATTGATTGGGCTTGTGAGTTGAAGCCTGCTCTCATTTCATTTCGTAATTCATCAATGGTGCGGTTTTGTTGCTCGATCTTAGAGTTAGTAAGATTTTTGACATTTTGGAATGTCTCCTCCCATGGTTTGGGTTGAGAATGGTTTGGATTCTGATTGTATGGTCTAAATGGTGGTTGAGAGGCTTGAGACATTTGAGGAACTGGTTGCATTGGTGGAGGTGGAACTGATGGTCCGTTTTGTTGAAATCCTTGAGACCATGAAAAATTGGGGTGGTCTCTCCATCCAGGGTTATATGTGTTGGAGTAAGGGTTGTAGTTTGGTGGTTTTCTCATGATACCTATGGCATTGGCTTCATCTGAATATGAGTCATGGTCATGTGGCTCTGTTGATTTAGTGGTTGTCAAAGATGCTATTTGTCGAGCAAGGCCTTCGACCATCTCTTTGACTTCTTTAATTCCTGAGCTTGACTCACCAATGTTAACCTCATTCACTCCCTTAATTCTCCTGGTATTTCTAAGTGATCGACTCCGTTGTTGAGAATTATCCGATTGCCGCTGAAAAAATTCCCAAATCTCTGATGCACTTTTAGACATTAACTCTCCTCCACTGGTTGCCATTAGCCATTCTTGCATATGTGGCAATAATCCCTCCAAAAAATATTGGCATTGGTGCCATTTCTCGTACCCATGATGTGGACACTTCAAGAGTAGCCCATTAAATCGCTCCCATGCTTCAAAAAATTGCTCGTCGTCTCTTTGAGTAAACTCTGAAATTTCCCTCCCCGGCAACGGCGCCAAAAACTTGTTGTGCAAATTTTAATGAACTCGCAAGCGCACGAATCTATTGTAGAATAGATTAATGGTGACGAGTGTCGATCCCACGAGGAGGTTGATTTTAATTATATGCCGAATTAATTTTCTTTGTAATGGGAACAATTAAATTATGGTAATTTTGTCCTAAATTGCTGAATTAAAATGGCGAGAATAATAAAAAATGAAACTGTTATAATAAAGCACTTGGGTATCCAGATCCGCATCAACATGCTCCATGGGCTAAATATTCCATATTAATACCAATTAAATCATAAGGGGGGATTCCACACCTCATGAACCACTCTCCAATAAGAATGGTGCCAAGGGCTTATCGTGCCAAATAATAATAACCTTGTACTAGGGTCTTAGGTTTAACCGGTGTCAGAACTAGACAAGAATATTATTATTTGTCGACGAAAAGTCAAAACAGCCACAAATATTAGAGGGGAAGAGAAAGCAAATTTACTAAATTAAGCCCATGGAACATGTTGAGACTTCACCTTCAACCCAAGCTAAAAAAGAATTAGCCACTCATATTTTAACTAAGGATAAAAAGGGAATTTTATTAAAATACAAAGAAACTACAAGAAGGAGAAGGGATTTCAGAAATCTAAGCTTAGAAATGAATTCAGGGGTGCCAAATTAGGGGGGGAGAGCCCCCTTTTTATAGATACATTGAGTGAATCGTGACCATCGGATTAAAAACAATTCGGATGCTCAGGATTGCGCCACGTCATCAGTCAACAGTCAACAGTCAACATTTGTACAGTAACGCCGCGTAAATAGTAAATAATCCCATGTAAGCGCATGTACTGTACACCCGATTTCTACTCCAATGAGATGCTGCCACGTCATCGATCTACAGTACATAAGAAATTTAGTCCAATAAGATCGTGACACATCATCGGTCAATGCTATGTCATCGGTCAACGCCACATAAGCAGTCAATGCACATAATTCGTCCAATCAGATACTGCCACGTCGTAGGTAGTTGCCACATCATCGGTCCGTATACATGAACAGTATCGTGAAGCATCGTGAACAATGAAAATGCGTATGAAACGATCACATATATATATGAACAGTAACTTTCCCTGTAATGCTCTTCTTAAGGTTTTCGACCGTCCTGAGTCCAAATATGACGTCCGTTTCTTTTTGTCGATCACTCGTTTATTGTGAAACGATTATGATACCCCTAAAATACATAAAATACACAATTATAATAAAACACATATAATTAAATAACAAAATACTTAAATAAATAAAAGTAACAATGTTAGTGAGATTTAAAGTGTAAAATGACGACTTTCTCCTTTATAAATATACACTTTCTAACACTCAACAACAGTAATCAATAATGATGAGCATATACATATATCTAAGAAAAGAAATATTTCTTCCAACCAATGTTATCTCTGGCATTTGTGCTTGGATCACATAAACCAGAATAGAATACAAAAAATGATTAAAGATGGGCTCTTGGGTCAATTGAAAAATGAATTGTTACCACTCTTTGAATCTTGTTTAGAAGTTACAATAACTAAAAGACCATTTTCGGCCAAAGGAGTGCGTACAATAGTACTACTTGAATTGGTACATACAGATGTATTTAGACCAATCAATGTATAAACAAGAGGAGATTATGAGTATTTAATCACTTTCATTGATGATTACTCGAGATACAGTTATGTTTATCTAATGCGTTATAAGTCTGAAGCTCTTAAGAAATTCAAAGAGTATAAGGCTGAGGCAGAAAAACAATTAGATAAGAGCATAAATAAACTTCAATTTGATTGAGGTGGTGAATTTCTCTCTGGAGATTTCAAAGAGTATCTGGTTAAAAATGAGATTATTTCTCAGTTAACTGCCCCAGGCACACTACAACAAAATGGGATAGCTAAAAGAAGAAATAGAACTCTTTTGGATATGGTAAGATCAATGCTTAGTTATTTGTCATTACCAATCTTTGTTTGGAGACTAACACTAGAAACTGTAGTTTACCTCTTGAACTTAATTTCATCTAAGTCAGTGCCAGAAACCCCAATAGAATTATGGTCAAGTCGCAAACCAAGTTTGCGACATATCCATATTTGGGGATCACCAGCACATGTGCTGAAACCAAAGACAGACAAAATGGATTCACGTTCTGAGGTTTGTATGTTTGTGGGGTATCCTAAAGGGACAAGGGGAGGTTTATAGTCCTTAAGATAGGAAAGTGATTGTGAGCACACATTTCACTTCTCTCGAGGAAGACCATATGAATAACTTCAAACCTAAGAGTAAGGTAATATTTGAAGAACTGTTAGCTGATCAGATTGATGCTCCATTTTCCACACTTGTTATAAAACAGGAAGAACACAACAATTAGGCGATTAACACAGGATTATCCCTGAGCAACAATCTCTTTTAGAACCTCATTGTAGTGAGAGGGTAACTAGGTTACCTGTGAGATACATGTTACTAGGAGAGACCTATAAGGCTATCTTGGATAAACATATACAAGATCTCACTAGTTATAATGAAGCAATAATAGATAGAGATGTTGAATTTTGGAAAAAGGCCATGAATCAAGAAATGGAATCTATGTATTTGAATAAAGTCTGGGAACTTGTAGAGGCACTAAATGGAATAAAATCTATAGGGTGCAAATGGATCTACAAGAGAAAAAGAGGAGTAGTGTTGAGTGTTAGAAAATGTATATTTATAAAGGAGAAAATCGTCATTTTACACTTTAAATCTCACTAACATTGCTACTTTTATTTATTTAAGTATTTTGTTATTTAATTATATGTGTTTTATTATAATTGTGTATTTTATATATTTTAGGGGTATCATAATCGTTTCACAATAAACGAGTGATCAGACAGCAAAACGGACGTCATATTTGGACTCAGGACGGTCGAAAACCTTAAGAAGAGCATTAAAGGAAAAAGTTACTGTTCACACATCTGATCGTTTGTTCATACGCATCATCGTTCGCGATCTTTCATTCGCGATCTATTCACGATACTGTTCATGTATACGGACCGATGATGTGGCAACTACCTACGACGTGGCAGTATCTGATTGGACGAATTATGTGGATTGACTGCTTATGTGGCATTGACCGATGACGTGGCGTTGACCGATGATGTGTCACGATCTTATTGGACTAAATTTCTTATGCATCGTAGTAGATCGATGACGCAAAGATCTCATTGGAGTTGAAATCGGGTATACAGTACATGCATTTACATGGGATTATTTACTATTCAGGCGGCATTACTGTACAAATGTTGACTGTTGACTGATGACGTGGCGCAATCCTGAGCATCCGAATTGTTTTTAATCCGATGGTCACGATTCACTCAATGTATCTATAAAAAGGGGGCTCTCCCCCCCTAATTTGGCACCCCTGAATCCATTTCTAAGCTTAGATTTCTGAAATTCCTTCTCCTTCTTGTAGTTTCTTTGTATTTTAATAAAATTCCTTTTTTATCCTTAGTTAAAATATGAGTAGCTAATTTCTTTTTGAGCTTGGGTTGAAGGTGAAGTCTCAACATGTTCTATGGGTTTAATTTGGTAAATTTACTTTCTCTTCCCCTCTAATATTTGTGGCTGTTTTGACTTTTCGTCGACAAATAATAATAGTCTTGTCTAGTTACGTTACTGGTTAAACCGCAAGACCCTAAAAGTACAAGGTTATTATTATTTGGCACGATAAGCCCTTGGCACCATACTTATTGGAGAGTGGTTCATGAGGTGTGGAATCCCCCCTTATGATTTAATTGGTATTAATATGGAATATTTAGCCCATGGAGCATGTTGATGCGGATCCGGATACCCAAGTGCTTTATTATAACAGTTACATTTTCAATTATTTCTGTCATTTTAATTCACAATTTACAATAAAATCACCATAATTTAATTGTTCCCATTAAAAAGAAAATTAATTCGACACATAATTAAAATCAACCTCCTCGTGGGATCGACACTCGTCACCATTAATCTATTCTACAATAGATTCGTACTTATGAGTTCATTAAAATTTTTGCACAACAAGTTTTGGCGCCGATTTTAGGAGGTAAGTTATTTTAATTTGTTGAATGAATTTTTTTTGTTTTCTTGTATTTTTCCTTATAACAAAATAATTCTATAATTTAATTTTTGTAATTTAAATTTTTGCAATTTAATTTCTGTAATTTAATTTCTGTAATTTAATTTTCTGTAATTTAATTTCAGTAATTTAAATTTTTACAATTTAATTTTATTGTGTGATTTCTTTAATTTTCTGTACTTTAATTTTTGCTTTACTTTTCTTTGTAATTTGTTTTGTTTATCTTGTAATTTATTTTAATTTATTCGTAGAATTAATTCATAGAATTAGTTTTTTTTAAGTAATTTTTTTTTCAGTAATTTAATTTTATTTTTTTCTCTCTTCTTTATATTCCTGTAATTTAATTTTTTATTTTTCATTGTAATTTATCTTTTTATTTTATTTTTTTTTAGTTAATCTATTTCTGGTATTTTCTTTTTAAGACTTGAAAGTGTATATTCATTGTAAGGTTGAATAACTTCACAAGGTTAGTATTGTAATTTTTCTCCTCTTTATTTTTGTTTGTTTTATTTTCATTTATTTTCTTTTTTTTTTTTCTTTGCATGTATGGTCGAAGGTCATTATCACCCAATCTTGAACCTTTAGATCTCGATTTGGAAAAAACACTTCGCACACACAAACAAACTGTTTTCCAAAATAAACTTGAAATGGATTTGCAACATCAGCAACCAGAACCACAAGAGAGGCCATTTAAGGATTATTTTAGTCCTTTATCTAATTTGAGCACATCATGCATAAGGTACCCAAATGTACCTGTTAGGAGTTTTGAATTAAAACTTAGTGTGTTAAACTGTCTCCCCACATTCTATGGCTTAGAAAATGAGGACCCATATAATCATCTGAATGATTTTCATGCTATTTGTCAAACTTTTAAATACGAGAATTTTTCAGATGATGATGTTAAACTTAGATTATTCATATTTTCATTAAAAGATAGAACTCGTTCATGGTTTAATACAATGCTGCTAATAGCATTACATCATGGGAACAAATGGTAACTAAATTTTTAAATAAATATTTCCCGTTCATAAAACCAATGCTATTCGCAGGAAATTTGAGTTTACTCAAAGAGACGACGAGCAGTTTTTCGAAGCATGGGAGCGATTTAATGGGCTACTCTTGAAGTGTCCACATCATGGGTACGAGAAATGACACCAATGCCAATATTTTTTGGAAGGATTATTGCCACATATGCAAGAATGGCTAATGGCAACCAGTGGAGGAGAGTTAATGTCCAAAAGCGCATAAGAGATTTGGGAATTTTTCCAACGGCAATCGGATAATTCTCAACAACGGAGTCGATCACTCAGAAATACCAGGAGAATTAAGGGAGTGAATGAGGTTAATATTGGCGAGTCAAGCTCAGGAATTAAAGAAGTCAAAGAGATGGTTGAAGGTCTTGCTCGACAAATAGCATCTTTGACAACCGCTAAATCAACAGAGCCACATGACCATGACTTATATTCAGATCAAGCCAATGCCATAGGTATCATGAGAAAACCATCAAACTACAACCCTTACTCCAACACATATAACCCTGGATGGAGAGACCACCCCAATTTTTCATGGTCTCAAGGATTCCAACAAAATGGACCATCAGTTCCACCTCCACCAATGCAACCAGTTCCTCAAATGTCTCAAGCCTCTCAACCACCGTTTAGACCATACAATCAGAACCCAAACCATTCTCAACCTAAACCATGGGAGGAGACATCCCAAAATTTCAGAAATCTAACTAACTCCAAGATCGAGCAGCAGAACCGCACCATTGATGAATTACGAAATGAGATGAGAGCAAGCTTCAACTCACAAGCTCAATCTGTTTCAAGCCTTGAGAAAATGGTAGGACAACTTGCCTCTTCAATTCAAACATTGGCCATGACCGTTGAAAAAGGCAAATTCCCAAGTCAACCAGTGCCCAATCCTAAAGCAGTAAATGAAGCAAGTTCTAGTTCACCACAGCAGCATGGAGAGGTCAAAGCAGTGATGACCTTGCGAAAAGGAAAAGAAGTTGACAACAAAGTGGAGATGCCAAAATCAACTCAAATTGTACCTATGAACTCGGAGGAATCATTATCAGAGGAGAAAGAGGAAACCAACTCACGAGAATATGTTCCTAAAGCTCCATTTCCTCGAGGTTAGCTCGAGGAAGAAAGGAAAATCCACAGGTGAGATTCTTGAAATCTTCAAACAGGTAAGTGTTAACATCCCTTTACTTGAAGCTATAAAACAAGTGCCATCATACGCCAAGTTTCTTAAAGACCTTTGTACTAAAAAGAGAAATATTCATGTTCAGAAAAAGGCCTTTATAACAGAAAATATTAGTTCTATACTCCAACATAAAATGCCTCTAAAATGTAAAGATCCAGGCTCCCCCACTATCTCATGTAGTATAGGAAACCACACAATTGAGAATGCTTTGTTGGATTTATGAGCTAGTGTAAATCTGTTGCCTTATCTGTTTTTAAGAAACTTGGATTGGGCGAATTACATCCAACTCCAGTGGTGTTACAGCTTGCAGATCGGTCCATAAAAATACCTCGTGGTATTGTGGAGGACGTGCTTATCCAGGTAGACAAGTTTTATTTTCCTGTTGATTTCATTGTAATTGACACTCAACCAGTGCAGGATTCAAAGAAGCACATTCCCATTATTCTGGGCCGACCTTTCTTGGCAACTGCCGATGCACATATTCAATGCAGAACCGGAAATATGCAGTTGTCTTTTGGCAATATGACCATGGAACTCAATATCTTTAACATTGCTAAACAACCTCACAGTGCAGATGATGGAATTGTTAATGTGGATTTAATAGAAACACTAGTTGATAACAATTTTCTTTCAAACCTTAGTGATAACCCTTTGCAAACTTGTTTAACTCACTTTGGTTTAAATTTTGATATTGTGATTCGATTGATGAAGTCAATGCTCTACTTGACTCAAAGACCATTCATGGACACTAATAAATGGAAATCAAGAGTTGAACAACTAGTCTTTGTCGAGAAAAGAAACTCAGCCCCCATCATCGAATTACCACCAAAACTCGAACTCAAGCCATTACCCAACACTTTGGAATACGCATTCTTGGGAGAAGAAAGCACTTTACCAGTAATCATCTCTTCTTCCTTCAATGACGAACAAAAAGGTAAGTTGTTGGATGTTTTAAAAGAACATAAAGGAGCATTAGGATGGACCATAGCAGACATAAAAGGTATAAACCCAGTAGATTGCATGCATTACATTCATCTTGATGAAAATGCTAAACCTACTAGGGAAATACAACGTCGGTTAAATCCTAACATGAAAGAGGTTGTTCGCACTGAAGTCCTTAAGCTATTAGATGCAAGTATCATTTACCCTATTTCTGATAGTTCGTGGGTCAGTCCTGTGCAAGTTGTTCCTAAAAATCAGGAGTTACAGTAGTCATCAATGCTGATAATGAATTAGTACCCACTAGAGTAACTACAGGATGGCGTGTATGCATTGATTACAGAAAGTTAAATTCTATCACACGTAAAGACCGTTTTCCTTTACCATTTATCGATCAAATGCTTGATAGATTAGCGGGTAATGAATTAGTTTTATTGCTTCTAGATGGTGTATGCATTGATTACGAAAGGATAAAGACCGTTTTCCTTTACCATTTATCGATCAAATGCTTGATCAAGAGGTCATAAGTTTTATTGCTTTCTAGATGGTTATTCAGGATACAATTGTCCACCAAAAAAGATCAAGAGAAGACCACCTTCACTTGTCTTTTGCACATTTGCATAGGAGAATGCCATTTGGATTATGTAATGCACCTGCTACATTTCAACGATGCATGTTGAGCATTTTTTCTGATATGGTTGAACGATTCCTTGAGGTTTTTATGGATGACTTTTCTATTTTTGGAGATTCATTTGATCAATGTTTACATCATCTAACACTAGTTTTGCAGAGATGTATCGAGAAGAATTTAGTCTTGAATTGGGAGAAATGCCATTTTATGGTTAAACAAGGTATTGTTCTCGGTCACATCATTTCTAGCAAAGGTATTGAGGTTGATAAAGCCAAGGTGGATCTCATTTCCAATCTTCCTCCACCTAAAACAGTCAGAGAAGTAAGATATTTTCTTGGGCATGCTGGTTTTTATAGACGTTTCATTAAAGATTTTAGCAATGTTTCTAGATCCTTATGCAATTTACTTGCTAAGGATGTACCTTTTGTCTTTGATGATTCATGTCTTGTGGCATTTGAAAAACTAAAGCAGTTGTTGACATCATCACCCATCATTCAGCCCCCAAATTGGAACTTACCATTTGAGCTTTATGTGATGCATGTGATGCATCCGACTACGCAAAGAGAGATAATAGGACAACGAGTTGATCGAATTCCCATGTGATTTACTATGCTAGTATGACATTGAATGATGCACAGTTGAATTATTCAACCACCTTTGAAAAAGAAATGCTAGCGATTGTGTTTGCATTAGAAAAATTTCGATCTTATCTCATTGGTTGTAAAATAATTATATTTACTGAGATCATCCGCTTCTTAAATATCTTCTCACAAAGAAGGATGCAAAAGCTAGACTAATTCGTTGGGTGTTACTCTTGCAGGAATTTGACTTAGAATTTAAAGACAAGAAAGGAACAGAAAATGTTGTGGCTGATCATCTTTCCCGTCTCCATTTTGACACAACAAAAGAACATTTACCTTTGAATGAGTCATTTCCAGATGAACAATTAATGAGTGTGGAAGTAGTACCATGGTATGCTGATATAGTTAATTATCTTGTTACAGTCAACTTTCCAGAGCATTGGACTAAACAGGACAAGGCCAAATCTTTGCAGAAATAAAGAATTTCTTTTGGGATGATCCTTATCTATTTAAATCTTGTGCGAGACCAAATTATTAGACGATGTGTCCCAGGAGAGAATGAATTTGAGAATATCCTTTCTTTCCGCCATGAACAAGCTTGTGGAGGCCACTTGATGCTAAGAAAAAAACTACTAAAATTTTATAATGTGGTTTCTATTGGCCAACTATATTTCGAGATGCTTACACCTTTTGTTCTTCATGTGATAGGTGTCAAAGAATGGGCAGCATTACACGAAGGAATATGATGCCACTAAACCCATTCGGTGGTTGAAATTTTTGACGTATGGGTATCGATTTCATGGGACCCTTTCCCACATCTTTTGGCCATCAATACATATTGGTCATTTGTTGATTATGTTTCGAAATGGGTAGAAGATATTCCATGTAGGAACAATGATCATAAAGTGGTAATAGGATTTTGAAAAGCAATATTGTTTCCGCTTTGGATTCCCTCGAGTAATAATTAGTGATGGTGGTGCCCACTTTTGCAATAAATTTTTCAAAGCACTTTTGACAAAGTACTCCATCACTCATAAAGTGGCGACCCCATATCATATCATCCATGAGACCAGCGGCCAAGTTGAGATCTCCAATCGAGAAATAAAGCACATTTTAGCAAAAACAGTGAGGCCCGACAGAAAAGATTGGTCGTTGCGGCTTGATGATGCATTATGGGCATACAGAACGACTTTCAAGACTCCGATTGGGATGTCACCCTACAGGCTAGTGTATGGAAAAGCATGCCACCTACTTGTGGAACTCGAGCATCGTGCGTATTGGGCCATCAAGAAATTCAATTTTGACATACAGCAAGCTGGCTCAGAAAGAAGATTACAGTTGGCAGAACTTGAAGAAATTCGAAATGATGTGTACGAGAATGCCAAAATTTACAAGCAACGAATGAAAGTCTTTCACGACAAGTAAATTATGCGAAAATCTTTCACTCCAGGTCAGAAAGTACTTTTATTCAATTCTCGCTTACACTTATTCCTAGGTAAGTTACGCTCTCGATGGTCTGGCCCATTTATTGTTCATACTGTTTTTCCACATGGGGCAATTGAAATTAAGGATCCAATGAATGGTGTCACTTTCAAAGTTAATGGTCAAAAATTAAAGCCATATCTAGAATACCAACCATATGGAGAGGACAGCGAAATAAATTTGAGTGACCCACCTATTTTAAATTGAAGTTTTACTTTTCGGTGATTTGATTATTTATTTTCTTTATTTTTCTTTTTTTTATTCATTCTTTTGCTGATTGAAATTATTTTTTTTTGTGTTTGTTTAACTGTTAAGTTTTTCTTATCCATTTAATCATGAGACAGTTCCTCTTAAACATTCTTAGACAGTATCAACGTATACAATCTCATCTCAGAGGTCAGATACGATTTTGTAAAACACATCGTATCTGGCAGCTACAACCACCAGAGTTAGTAGCCTATGTTGAGGATTTAGAAAGCCAACTCTGAGAAATTGAGAGAGGCATCTACAACATCCAATTGGAGCTTGAGGTAAATTCAATAAGAGGACGATTTTAGTTTGTTTTGTGTGTTTTAATTTTCTTATTTGTGTGTTTTAGTTTGCTTTGTGTGTTTAAAGTTTGTAACCCCGGTCAAGTGGCGGATAACGGTACTCCGTGACAATCAAGTCGGTTACTTCAGTTTTCCCACAATAATTGATATTCTGAGACGAAGGTATAGACAGAAATGAGATTTTAGAAAAGCTTCACAAACGATTCCCTTCGCTTCCTCAGAATGCCCTACTTTTAATTTATAAAGCCCGGTCCGAACGCATGCGATTGCTTATGAAGAATAACATCCCTGCTGACATCCGTTGGTTAATCGAGGCAAAAGTTCGCTCAGCAGGTGAGTTACCTCCTAAATTTATTGCATACATGCCTGGTTGTGGTAAAGAAAATTATGCGAGAAAACGACGAGCTCGAAGACTTTCTGTTGCTTGTCATAAATGTGCCAGAATGATATGCAATAAAAAATCATGTTCCTTAGGAATGGTGTCTGATAACAGAGAAGATAAGATTCAATTCATTAGGGATGGCTTGAATAAGGAGTCATTGGATGATATCCTTTTGTCTCTTGAAACGCATCCCAGTGGATACGTCCTACATGCAATACTTCAGTTATGGCCATTATTCCAGAAAGAATGTTCAAACTATAGTCTCGGGAATCTGACTATAAAAGACCCTGTTTGCCAGTTTGTAAGAAAACTGGATGGGAAGCC
This sequence comes from Aegle marmelos, assembly GCA_030449875.1. Classification (NCBI taxonomy): domain Eukaryota; kingdom Viridiplantae; phylum Streptophyta; class Magnoliopsida; order Sapindales; family Rutaceae; genus Aegle; species Aegle marmelos. The sequence goes on from JASUUL010000143.1 coordinate 13,176,071, forward strand.
TATCCTCGACCTATAGAGGGCGTTCAAGCCGTTTCTGGACGTAAAACCGGAGGAAGATGTGAGCCACAATCACAACTATCCGTAAATATCCTTTTACCTCTCTGTTCTTTTATTTCACTGTTATTTTACTATTTGCATTATTGTTGTTTAATAATTTCATTTACTTTTTCTTTTTTTTCTTTTTGACTTTTGAGCCATGTGCCTTACACGTTAATTGACATAAAGTCCCATACACAGCTGTAACCAACTGTCACCAAGGTCTTTAAATGTGAATTGTTTTTGCTGAGCACTCACAAGTTGTTTTTGAGTAATATCTTAATGGCAGCTTCTTCTAGTAAACAATTCAAGAACATTTGTGTGCTTTCTGGGTTTCATTATGGCAAACATAAAGAGTTCATAGAGGCAGCCATAGATCTTGGTCTAAGAATAGCAGAGAGAAAATTGCACTTGGTGTATGGAGGGAGCCAAGTGTTAGGCATCATCCCTCAAATCCTGAAACCTTTGGGTTGTTTGTCTCATTCACCAACTGGAGAAGAGTTAATCGTCTCAGGTATGCAAGAACGAATAACTGAAATGTTAAATCATGCCGATGCTTTTATTTTCCTTCTAGGCGATCTTACAACTCTTGAGGCACTAATGACATTAGCATCTTGGTCTCATCTGAACATTCATCAAAAACCCATTGGTTTGTTAAATGTCAATAACTTTTATGATGGCTTTCTCGCATTTCTTAACCATGCAATAAAAAATTATTTTCTTCCTTCCTCAGTGAAAAACATCTTTATTTGTGCACACACTGCTAATGCGCTACTTGATCTGTTACAAGCTTATCAACCAGAGCGGATCCCAAGGCTATTGTGTTGGAGTGTTCAAAATAATGATGGTATGAAGAATGGCAGTAAGAAGTACAATTAGATTTAACTCCGCTTGTAAATATTTTTCCTCTGTCTTGCAGCACCCAGGTGATGTCTTCTAAACTCTACTTCTTTCCTTTCAAACATTGAGGACAATGTTTCGTTCTGGTTGGGGGGAGGGAATAGTAGACAATTGTGGAATGTTGAACTAACCATGATTAACTTTTTGAATAGAAGATGGCTGAATATAGAGTATACTGACTCTAGAAACGCATCTTCTTAGTTAAAAAAAAACACAAAATATATATATATATATATATATATATATATATATATATATATATATATTTGTGTGTGTTTCTAACCTTTCATTTTTCTCCTTTATAAATATATGTTTTCAAGTTTTTAAAGTCGAAGATGGCTGAATATGGAGTGTAGTAACTCTAGAAACGCATCTTCTTTTGTACAAAAAAAAATTTAAAAAAAAAGAAAAAAAATATTCATTTTTCTTTAATTTTTCTGCATGTATGTTTTCTTTTTATGTTTAGAATAGGTTGGGGGGAAATAATTCTATTTTAAAAAAAAAAATTTTGAGTTCTTGATATTGGATGATATGATGACTTTTGAATTTTAGTATTTGTATTATTTTTGGTCTTGAGTAATGTTACACCATGTTTACTATTCTACATGTTAATGTTGGGGACAAATATGAGTTGCTTGAAAGAATGCACATGTCATAATAAATTCCAAGTGAGTTTTTGAGCCTATTAATTTTTCTTGGAGACTAACCCTTTTTGCCCATTCTTCATGTAGCTTAGCAGTTTATTATTTCATACATGATCTCTAGATTTTTTTTGAGTCAACCCTTTAAAAAAAAAAAAAAGTAGTGTGTGTTACTGCATCTAAATGCCCACTTAATTAGTAGATATGGAAGATTATTTAGAGTCCTAAAAGATGATGGAATGCCATTTTTGACCCGTTTGAGCCTTTCTAGCCATCCCTATTATTTAATATCCATAGTTAGCCCTTTTGAGCCTTTTATTTAAAAAAAAAAAAATATTTTCTTTATTAACTTATCATCCTGACCCACTCCAATTTGGAGTATTACCCGATATTATACAAGTTCCATCCACCTATTCATGTTTGAGAAAAAAAATAATAAATAATTATTTTGTTCAGCGAAGTTATGCTACATATATATATAAAAAAAAAAAAGAGAAAAAAAAAGAAGATGTACAAATAGCAATAAATAAGCAAAATGTATGTTGTAAAAAGTTCTTGAATTTTTTTTCTCAAACATATATATTTTGTTTCCCTATTTTCCTTTCTTTGTTAGCCATGTCCCTAGCCTACGTTACGTCCTAATAAAAGCCCTTCCTGATTTTAGGGAACTATAGTCTAACATAAAAGCTAGTTATATGGGTAATTAAGATGTAGTGATGCATATAAAATAAAATAAAAAATGATGAATACATTGGGTTGACTAATACTTTATTTGAGATCGTATTATTTCTAAGCTATGGGCATATTTTTCATCTTGGTGATAGTGTGTGATATTTCTTTATTATTTTCTCTCAATTTACCATTCATTATAATGACAAAATTTTATTGGGATTAATTTCTTTGTGAGAGTGTCACTACAACCGGTGAGATTTTGGGGTTGGATATGTCATTCTTGAAAGTGGCTTGATTACTATTGTTACAATAAAATCTACTGGACTGATACATATGGATGGTTGATGTGGGTGTGATATTCCTTTAAACTAGAGATAATGCTTAAACTTTTATTTGATTGTTATCGTTAATCTAATTGAATAAACACGTGTGTTAAAAAAAAAAAAGATTTTGAATTTTATCTTCGCTTTATTTGCTAGGGACTAGCAATAAGTTGGTTGGGGGGTGTGTTGAGTGTTAGAAAATGTATATTTATAAAGGAGAAAATCGTCATTTTACATTTTAAATCTCACTAACATTGCTACTTTTATTTATTTAAGTATTTTATTATTTAATTATATGTGTCTTATTATAATTGTGTATTTTATGTATTTTAGGGGTATCATAATCGTTTCACAATAAACGAGTGATCAGACAGCAAAACGGACGTCATATTTGGACTCAGGACGGTCGAAAACCTTAAGAAGAGCATTAAAGGAAAAAGTTACTGTTCACACATACAGATCGTCTTTGTTACATACGCATCGTCTTGTTCGCGATCACGATTCACGTCTTCATTCACGATCATCGTTCATTTTATGTATACGGACCGATGATGTGGCAACTACCTACGACATGGCAGTATCTGATTGGACGAATTATGTGGATTGACTGCTTATGTGGCATTGACCAATGACGTGGCGTTGACCGATGATGTGTCACGATCTTATTGGACTAAATTTCTTATGTACTGTAGATCGATGACGTGGCAGCATCTCATTGGAGTAGAAATCGGGTGTACAGTACATGCGTTTACATGGGATTATTTACTATTCAGGCGGCATTACTGTACAAATGTTGACTGTTGACGGTTGACTGATGACGTGGCGCAATCCTGAGCATCCGAATTGTTTTTAATCCGATGGTCACGATTCACTCAATGTATCTATAAAAAGGGGGCTCTCCCCCCCTAATTTGGCACCCCTGAATCCATTTTTAAGCTTAGATTTCTGAAATTCCTTCTCCTTCTTGTAGTTTCTTTGTATTTTAATAAAATTCCTTTTTTATCCTTAGTTAAAATATGAGTAGCTAATTTCTTTTTGAGCTTGGGTTGAAGGTGAAGTCTCAACATGTTCCATGGGTTTAATTTGGTAAATTTACTTTCTCTTCCCCTCTAATATTTGTGGTTGTTTTGACTTTTCGTCGACAAATAATAATAGTCTTGTCTAGTTACAGCCCTGGTTAAACCGGCACCCTAGTACAAGGTTATTATTATTTGGCACGATAAGCCCTTGGCACCATACTTATTGGAGAGTGGTTCATGAGGTGTGGAATCCCCCTTATGATTTAATTGGTATTAATATGGAATATTTAGCCCATGGAGCATGTTGATGCGGATCCGGATACCCAAGTGCTTTATTATAACAGTTACATTTTCAATTATTCCTGTCATTTTAATTCACAATTTAGAATAAAATCACCATAATTTAATTGTTCCCATTAAAAAGAAAATTAATTCGACACATAATTAAAATCAACCTCCTCGTGGGATCGACACTCGTCACCATTAATCTATTCTACAATAGATTCGTGCGCTTGCGAGTTCATTAAAATTTGCACAACAAGTAGATAGAGCGGTAGAGACATTTAAAGCTAGATTAGTAACCAAAGGATTTAATCAGAAAGAGGGAATCGATTATGAGGAAACCTTTTCTCCGGTTGCTATACTTAAATCCATTAGGATTCTGCTCTTTATTGCTACAGTGCTAACTTATGAAATTTGACAGATGGATGTTAAGACTACTTTTCTTAATGGGCATCTTGAAGAAAACATCTATATGCAGCAACTAGATGGATTCATACAAAAAGGCTAAGAACACTTGGTATGTAAGTTGCAGAGATCTATTTATGGATTCAAGCAAGCATCTCAATATTAGATTTGATCAAGCGATTAAATCGTTTAGATTCATTCAGAATATTGATGAACCATGTGTGTATAAGAAAATTCAGGAAAAATCTGTAGCTTTCCTGGTTCTTTATGTAGATGATATTCTCCTAATTAGAAACGATATAGGAGTATTGACTATAATAAAGGGTTGTTAACAAAACAGTTTGATATGAAAGACCTGGGAGAGGCAAGTTATATTCTTGGTATCAAATTACTGCAAGACCGAAAGAATAAAACTTTACCTTATCTCAAGCAATCTATATTGACAAGATATTGGCCAAATTTAGTATAGAAAATTTCAAAACTGGTTTATTACCATTCAGACATGGAATTGCATTCTCTAAAGATCAATCACCCAAAACATCTGAAGAGACAGAGAAAATGAGACGAGTTCCTTATACAGAAGCTGTAAGAAGTCTTATGTATGCCATGCTTTACACTAGGTCAGACATCTGTTTTGCAGTAAGGATGGTTAGCAGATATCAATCTAATCCTGGACTTGAACACTAGACTGAGGTTAAGCATATAATGAAGTATCTGAAAAGAACTAAAAATTATATACTTGTGTATTCTGGTGATGAACTTATTCCAGAAGGTTATACTGATTTTGATTTTATGTCAGATAAGGATCCTAGAAAATCAACTTCCGGCTATGTGTTTACATTAGGAAGTGGAGCTATTAATTGGAGGAGTGTGAAACAATCTTGTATCGCATACTCCAAAACTAAAACTGAATATGTAGCTATATCTAAAGCTGCAAAAGAAGCTGTATGGCTCCGCAAGCTCCTACAAGATCTTGAGGTGGTTCCTACTGTAACTGCACCCTTTAAACTATTTTGTGATAATAGTGATGCAGTAGCTCAATCTAAAGAACCAAGGAACCACAAGAAACAAAAACATATTGAGATGAAATATCATCTTATAAGGGATATAGTGTAGAGAGGTAATATGGAAATTACTCAGATTGCATCACAGCAAAATTTGGTACATCCTTTGACGAAGGCCATACCCAGGAAACTCTTTAACTTGCACTTAGAATCCATGTGCATACGTGAGATCCCAAATATACTTTAAGAGCTAGTGGGAGATTGTAGGGAAAATATGTTCTTTAAAAGCATATAGGTTTATTTAATTATAATAAATATTTTTTCTAATTAATAAAATAATTGAGGTATTTTATTCAAATATCTTATTTGCATTAATTTTTGAGTAAAATCTATTTAATCATATTATATGTATTTATGTGATCACTATATAGATTCAAAGAAGACATAAATACAAGTTATCTTATGATTTAATAAATTGAGTTCGCAATTGATAAAGTTGGGCACTTTATTTAGGTATAAACTGTAATAAATTCATTGAATGACTTGCCTTAATCATGTATGAATTTATTGATGTAGTACAACTATATTGAACATGATCATATATGAGATTTAATTAACTTTTTAATAAATGTCAAACTTATTAAATCTCATAGATATTGATTTTACTATAATCTTAAGCTTGAGTTAGTGATAATTTCATGATTGTGGTTGTCATTCAATTTGAATTACTAATAGGCACGACACATACTTGTAGTTAATATTACCCAGTATCTTAGTGAGAGCAATTATAAATATTGAAGTTATAGATTAATAATATGAAATTTGTACAATACATCTCTTGATGGGTTTTCGGTATTTGATCATAGAAATCTCTAGCCAAAGTGTGTTGACATATTAATATGTTGAAAATGATTATTAGAGGAAACCAGTAAGTATCAAGGAATAAGATGTTATTAAATTGATTGGACAGTTGAGATATCAATTTAATTAATGATGTGGTGCAAAGGTTGTGTAGTAAAGAGATCAATGTGGCTTAGGACGAATTATTGTTCGAGTATACAATTATGGAGGTTAGTTCCAATCTTATAGTGGAATAAAATTAGAATTAAATAATTAAGCTAGTTTAATTATAAGCTTAATTATTATAGCTACTATTGTATGTTCTCAAATGATCCCCAGATTAGCTCATCTAATTGACTATACCACTACTAGACTAAAAAATAATAAAACTGTCATATTAGGTGATAAACCTAAATATAATATTTATTAAGGCCTATGTGTTATATTTATGTGTAATTGAGGCCTTGCGATATTTTACAAGGTGACCCCCAAAATTATTACACTTTATCCCCACTTGTACGTAAATGGAGAGGAAAAATATTAAATTTAATATATTTAATATTTTAAATTATTATATTAAAAGGAAAACACAAATTAGGGTTTTAACTAGAAAATGTTATATAAGTGTTATTTTCTCTTAAAAAAGTGTGAGACGCCTTTTGAGAAAAACGCTGAAAAAAAGGAAGCCAATGATTTTTGGGAGTGATAATACGAACGCCCACATGTTCAATGCAGATCAAACTTGAGTCATAACCTGAAAGATTGTTTGGTGGCAGATTTATTGCTTGGTGTCGTTCATCTTATCAGATTATCAATGTATGATTTTCTGGATTATAAATTTCTTATATATTATATGGGACCGGTCCTAAAATATTTTTATGAGGAAAATTATGATTTTTCACCAACATCTTAGTCTTTTATTTCTATTATAATTGTCATTTGGTTTCTCTTTTCAAAGTAATTTAGGCAAATAGGTTTATTATTTTATAAACAGAAAGGTGATGATAATTTTTATAACTTGATAGTCAATTATTTAATAAAACACTTATTTTATAATTTCTATTGAAATTATTTATTAAAATCTCTATTGTAGAGTCATTTGGATTAGAGCATCATCTAATCTTGATTTATGTATTATTAAAATCTTATTGAGTTGTTTGGATTAGAATGAGATCTAATTACACTTTGATTAGAGTGTAAACTAATCGTGCTAGCTTGGTTTACTACTAGAATAACATCTAGTGTTTCCTATTAATTCTACTTTAGCATGCCTTGCTCCATCAGTTGGTATTAGAGTAGGTCCGTGTCACTTGCATAGCTTTCTTGGCTACCATATCCATCCTTCACAAATCACTCAATCATCCATCACTGTTTCTTAAAAACAAAAAATAAAAAAGAAATCCCAAATTTGAAACCTAGCCACCGGCCCTCACCACCATTACCTCCATAATCTAGCCACCATGAACCCTAGTAGTAGTGACCATCAAACTCACCAACCATTACCACCCACAGCCTAACCACCTCCTGCCCTTGATCGTCGCCTACAACCACTGCACGAAACACCAAACCTGCGAGTTCTCCACACATGCATTGTCGGCAAACCACCTTTCTTCTCTGTTTGTTTACACCACCACTATAGTCCCCACAATATGAAACTATAAACCTAGTTGTCTACCATCGTGAAGCCGCCATAAACTAAAAGCCACATCACAATAATCAGTTGCAAATTTAAGTCATTTTTCCAACCAAACCACTAGGAATTTGGTCAATACTCAGCCACCATCATGTTACTCACCATCAAATCTACTATATCCAACCACCGCTATACCAAATCATGACCACCAGTCACCCTCCACACCAAACTTGAGAGTTGAGCTTTATTTATAGCTTTAATTGATGGTTGTTATTTAAGTTTGTAACGTCAATCTATCCGCATATATAAATAAATGCCAAGGTGTGCTTAGTATTAGATAAACATCGAAAATAATTCAAGAAAATTTCAATGGCCCAAACAAGAGTTCTCACATGTACAATTTTGCCCACCTTTCTACTACGCATGTGTAAGTTTTTCTGTTTAAATCCACTCTTTTATTCACCCTTTTTATAAAGTGCATTTTTCGACATCCGAGCTAGCTCAAGACAGATTAAGATATTATTCATTTCGGTAGCCATTTAGAAAAAAAAAAAAAAAGGCTTGTCGACATTGCACATGTATTTTATAGTTTTGTTTACACCTAATGAATTATTAATGCATGTAATGCGGGTTTTATTCAGATTGCAATGAAGTGAACACATCTAAATGTTGCAGAAACTATCCTGAGTTTGGAAAGTGTCTCCAGGCAACGATAACAAAGCTAACATTAGTAAATTCTCAAAATTTTGTAGCATCAAATGTAAGGCAGCTAAATGCGAATTGCTAGGCCATCGTCACTAATGTCATTTCTGTGTTGATGGTCACATATAGTGCTTAAGGGTGTATTATAAATATAGTGTATAATATAACGAGAATAAAAAGTTTTCAGGTAATTGAACACAATTTTGAATTTTCCTCAATCATTGTACTGCAAAGGTAATCAGTGCCATGTTGCCATAACCAAATATTTAGTAATTACACATTTTGTTGACAAGTGACCTAATAATAAGTCTACAATGTGGTTCATAATAATTGGTTGTTTACTTTAAAAATAGAGATAATAGCTAATAATAACATAAAAAAGAATACTTATCAACAAGACATTAACAACAATTATATTAATTACGTTCGGTAGAGAAACGATTGAAAAGTCCTTATATTCAACTAGCATGCATAAGGAATATAATCTATGGGGTAATTGGATGACGAGCTCGCCATTCTTTCGTAGCTGGCTGTGTTATATTCAAAATTTCTCATAAAATATCTTATTTCGAAGCTTTTTCCCTACAAGAACCAAATTCACTGTCTTTTCAAAGATGAGTTCTCCCATTTGTCCTAATTTCAGTGTTTAGGTGCTTAAATACTAACGCTAATTGATTTATTGATTTTACGGTCCTACTATGATCTCTGTTTTCGATTTGAAATGTCAAACTTGGGCTCTTGGGTCTCATTTTATCATTGCGACTTTATATAATAGTGTAATAATTTTTCTTACAGTAAATTATCGGCTCTTCGCCAAGCAAGGAAATTGGATTAAAACTTTTTGAAAACTTGACCGCGAGTGATTTCGGAAAACAAAAACAATTCTAATTTGAACAATAAGTTCACCAGCGTGAGATTGTGGTATCTAAACTAAATCAAGACTCGGGAAACACTTTAAATCTATCTCACTATTATGACTAAAGTTCAAGTTAAGATTCGGATGTTCCCAAGATGTTTCATCACACGTCTCGTAGTTTATCTAACTTTTCCAATATGAGGCAGCTAATGCACTTTCCATTTCTTAAAGATGATGTTTTCTTTATGACTTGCCTTTTATCTTAGATGAATTATTAGAAACCGTGACGACATTACCATCAAGTAAATTTTTTTTAATTTTATTATCAATTCTTTTCCTTCTTAAAATAACAACAATCACTTATTCATTACGAGCGTTATTTAATAAATGTTTAGTTAAGATATCAATTTCACCCGAAAGGAAAAAAAAACCGACATGTCTTATTGTGTGCATACACCACCTTTTATTTATTTATTTATTTTTTTTGAAATGTAAAGTAACCTATAACAATTTGAAACAAATGAACGAACATTCTACATACCGTACAATTCATGTTATAGGAACTTTACGATTCCTCGTTAACTAATTTAATACTTTTGTTGTTGAAGAATAACTGTAATAATAAATCAATATGTGTAAGTATTTAAAAGAAGTTTTTGTTAGCCAGTTCATCGGTGTACATGGGTCAACTATAACTGTTGTTCTGTGATATTTAGTAAGTTAATTTTTTCCATCTAGGAGAGTCGACATTATCACTTCAGTTGATTGTTGCAATTTAAGTTTGAGCTTACCATCACACAAACATCGAACATAATTCAAGAAAATTTTTAAAGGAAGTAATGGCACAAATAAAAGTTCTCACAAGCACACTTTTGCTCACCCTTTTGCTATGCATGTGTAAGTTTTTTAGGCTCACCCTTTTGCTATGCATGTGTAAGTTTTTTATGTGTAGATCTACTCTTTTATTCTCTCATTTAATGAAGTGCATTTTTCTACTTCCAAGCCAGTTTAACATAGATTAAGATATTATTGATCTAGTCTGCAATTAAAAATAAACTTGTTGACCTTGCTTATGTACTTCATAGCTTTGTTGACCCCTAACGAATGACTAATGCATGTATTGTGGGTTTCATTCATATTGCCATGGAGTGCATATAAATGCTGCAGAAACTATCCTCACCTTGGAAGGTGTGTCCCAAGCAAGGATGATAAACCTAACACCGGTAACTGTTGGAAATTCTGTTTCATCGAGTTTAAGGGAGCCAAATGGCAATTGCTAAGCCATCGTCACTTATGTCATTGTTTGTGTTAATGCTCAGGTATAGTGCTTGCGGGTGTATTATAAATAAAGTGTATAATAAATGACTAAAGAGTTCCTAGATAATGGAACGCGATTAAGAATTTTCCATAGTCATTTTATTGATGTTATTAGTGCCATGCTGCCATAACTAAATATTCAATACTGATAAATTTTTTCAAAAGTGACCTAATAATAGTTCTACAATGTTATTCGAAATAATCGAATGTTAATAAGAGCTAATAACAACATTAGAAAGAATAGTTGTCAACAGGACGTTAATAACAATTATATTAATTATGCTCACTAGAGAAACAATTGAAAAGTCCTTCATAAGCAATTGCGCGTGCAAAGATGTTCGCAAAAGAACTAGAACCATCTTTTAGCCTACCAATAAGAGCACAAGCTAATGGCATTGTTAAAGTGATTAGATGACCTGAAAATAAAATATATATTATCAATTTTCAACTAAATTTGCCATTTTATTTTTTGGATTAGAATGAACCTTATGGTGCAAGCATGAACATTTCCTTTAAAAGTAAAAATGAAAAGAAAAAAGCACAACTTTGATGTCGTGTTAATCTTGCATCTAGGCCGACTCTCCATTAGCACGCATTAGGAATAATCTAGTGGGTTAAGCGGATGACGAGCCGCCATTCTTTATGGCTGACATAGTCAAATTCAAAATTCGGCATAAAATCCCTCTTTTCCAAACATTTTTTTTCTTCAAAGACCAAAATCTTTACCTTTTCGAAGATGACGTGCTCTTATTTTTCATAATTTCTGAATTGCTAACTGTAGTTGATTTACAAATTTTTAGGTTTTATTATGATCTCTACATTTCATTTGAAATGTCAAACGCGGGCTTTCCGGTCTAATTTTTGTTGGTGAAAAATCATAATTTTTCTCATAAAAAATATTTTAGGACCGATCTCATATAATATATAAGAAATTCGTAATTTAGAAAATCATATATTGATAATCTGAGAAGATGAATAACACCAAATAATAAATCCGCCACCCAATGATTTTCCAGGTTATGACTCAAGTTTGATCTGCACTAAACGTGTGGGCGTTCGTTTCACTACTCCAAAAAATCACTGGCTTCTTTTTCTTCAGTGTTTTCTCAACAAGGCGTCTCTCTCCTTTTTTTAAAAGAAAAGAATACTTATATATAATATTTCCTTAGTTAAAATCATAATTTGTGTTATCCTTATCATATAATAATTCAAAATATTAAATATATTAAATTTAATATTTTTCCTCTCCACTTACGTAAAAGTGGAGATAAAGTGTAACAACTTTGGAGCCCACCTTGTAAAATATCACAAGGCCCCATTTACATATAAATATAACATATAGGACCTTAACAAATATTATATTTAGATTTATCACCTAATATGCTAGTTTTATTATTTTTGAGTCCAGTAGTGGTGTAGTCAATTAAATGAGTTAACTCGGAGATCATTTGGGAACATACAATAATGGCTACAATAATTAAGCTTGCAATTAAACTAGCTTAATTATTTAATTTCAATTCTATTCTACTATAAGATTGGAACTGACCTCCATAATTGTATGCTTGAATAATAATTCGTCTCAAGCCACATTGATCTCTTTACTGTATAATCCTTTGCACCACATCGTTAATTAAATTGATATCTCAATTGTCCAATCAATTTAATAATATCTTATTCCTTGATACTTACTGGTTTTTTCTAATGATCATTTTCAACTTATTAAATATGTCAATACACTCTGGTCAGAGAATTCTATGATTAAGTACTGAAAACCCATCAAGAGATGTGTTGTAAAAATTCTATTTTGTTAATCTACAACTTCAATACTTATAATTGCTCCCACCAAGATACCGGGTAATCTTGACTACAAGTATGTGTCGTGCTGATTGATAACTCAAATGGAATGACAACCACAATCATGAAATTATAACTAACTCAAAGTCAAGATTACTGTAAAATCAATTCCTATGAGATTTAATAAGTTTAACAGTTATTATAAAGTTAATTAAATCTCATATGTGATCCTGTTCAATGTAGACATACTACATCAATAAATTCATATATGATTAAGACAAATCATTCAATGAATTTATTACAATTTATACCTAAATAAAGTGCCCAACTTTATTTATTAACTACGAACTCAATTTATTAAATTATAAGATAACTTGTATTTATGTCTTTTGTGAATCCACATAGTGATGACATAAATACATATAATATGATTAAATGGATTTACTCAAAAATTAATGCAAATAAGATATTTGAATAAAATACCTCAATTATTTTATTAATCAGAAAAAATGTTTATTACAATTTAATAAACATATATGCTTTTAAAGAACATATTTTTCTAACAATTTTATCATTATTCTTTTCATACAATAGTTCCATAATTTGACTCGAAGAAAATTACTGATTCTTCGCGAAGCAAGAAATTAGTTTAACCATTTCGGAGAAATGGAGGAAGATAATTTTTTATTAGAAAAAAGAAATGCAACACTAATTTGAACAATAGTTTCACACAAATGTGATAATGTGGCATATTATCTAAAGCAAAACTAGTAGAACACTTTAAGTCTGCATCGCTGATAGATTAAAGAGTTGGTTAAGATTCATATATTCCTCAGCAGCTTCATCATGCATGTATACTAGTTTTTCTCACTTTTAAACATGTAGAAGCTAAATCATTTATCATTGCTTGTAAATATTGTTGTCTTTATGACTTGCTTTCTTTCTCAAATGAATTATTTGGGATAGTGACGATGTTACAATTGGTCAAGCAATTTTGTTTTAATTTTATTATTATTTCATTTTCATTTTAAAATAATAACAATCACATGTTCATCATGAGCAGGATTTAATAAATGTTTAGTAAGGATATCAATTTTGCCCAAACTAAAAGGAAAAAAGAAAGATGTGTCTTATTTCTTATGCACTCTGATTTTTTTCTTTTGGAGATATAAAGTAATCTACAGCAATTTGCAAAAATGAACAACTTTCTACGCAACATACCTTTTGTGTTGTGAGAACTTTATTGTTGAATGCTAGAAAATATATATTTATAAAGGAGAAAATTATCATTTTACACTTCAAGTTTTACTAACATTCCTGCTTTTATGTATTTAAGTTTATTGTGACTTAATTATGTGTGTTTTATTATAATTAAGTATTTTATGTATTTTAGGGGGCATCATGGTCATTTCACAATGAACGAGAGATCAAATAGCAAAACGAACAGTAATTCTATACTTAAGACAGTAAAAAATCTTAGAAGAAGCATAAAAGGATAAACGGTATTCTTCATGATACTTTTTACAACACTGTTCATATATACGATATTATGATGTGGCATTGACCGATGACGTGACAGTATTGAATTAGACGAATGATGCGGTATTGACTGATGATGTAACATTAACTGATGATATGTTACCATTCTATTGGACTAAAATGCTTATGAAGTATTGACTGATGATGTGGCAATACATTAGTAGACCAAAAAAGTGCATACGGTACACGCATATACACGAAATGATAGTCTTGATGATGTGTTCTATTCAATCAGAAATTACCACGTGATGTAATCTTGAGTGTCTAAATTTTGTAAGTTAGTTTTCTCCCATTCATGGGAGCTGATGTTACACTTCAGTTTATTATTGTAATTTAAGTTACTAAAAGCAATCTATCACTTTATATAAACAAATGCCATGGTAAGCTTACCATTCCACAAATATAAAAATATAATTCAAGAAAATTTGAAAGGAAGGCATGACCCAAACAAAAGTTCTCACGTGCACACTTTTGCTTACCCAGCCGCTATGCATGTGCAAGTTTATTTGTGTAGCTCAACTCTTTTGTTCTTCTATTTTATGAACTGTATTTGTCTACCTCCAAGCCAGTCTAAAACAAATTAAGATGTTATTGATCTAGCTTGTAATTCAAAGTAAACATGTTGACATTGCTTATGTATCTGATAGTTTTTTTGATTTCTAACGAACTACTAATGCATGCAATGTGGGTTTTGTTCAGATTGCAATGAAGTGAGTGCATCTAAATGCTGTAAAAACTATCGTAACCTTGGAAAGTGTCTCCTAGGCAATTATGAAAAACCAAACACCAGTAAATTTTGAAAATTTTCTAGCATCAAACGTAAAGGAGCCAGATGGCAATTGTTAGACCATCGTCACCAATGTTATTGTCTATGTTGCTAGTCACATATAATGCTTGTGGCTATATTATAAATAAAGTGTATATCATAACGAGAATATAGAGTTTCTTGGTAATGAAACGTGTTTAAGAATTTTCCTTAGTTAGTTTGTTGCAAAGCTTATTAATGCCATATTGCCATAACCAAATATTAAATACTTATACACTTTGTCAACTAGTGACTTAGTAATAGTTCTATAATGTTATTTGAAACAACCAGATGTGTACTTTGAAAATGGATACCAATAACTAATAATAATGTAAGAAAGAATAGTTATTGATGAGACATTAATAATAATTATCCTAATTATATTTGCTAAAGAAACAATTGAAAGGTCTATCATAAGAAATTGCACATGCAAAGGCATTCGTAAAAAAACTCAAAGCATGTTTTTAAGTTAGCAATAAGAGCATAAGCTGATGGCATAATTAAAGTGATTTGAAGATCTAGAAATAAAATAAATTTTATCATGTTTCAACTAAGCATACCATTTCATTTTTTGGATTAGAATGATCTTTGCAGTGCAAGAGCAAATATTTCCTTTAAAAGTAAAAATGAAAAGAAATAAAGCATAACTTTGATGTCGTGTTAAGCACTGCATCTAGCCCAACTCTAAATTAACATGAATAAGGAATAATCTGTTAGGTTAACTGGATAAGGAGACTGTTGTTTCAATATAACTCATACCGTCATATTCAAAGTTCGGCATGAAAGATTGCATTTTGAAGCATTTTTCTCTTTAAGGACCAAAGGCTTCACCTCTTTAAAGATCAAATGCTTTTATTTTTCATAATTTCAGTGTTTTGGTGTCGAATCACTAACTCTAGCTGATTTACAGATTTTTTTATTCTATTATGATCTCTGTATTCCATTCAAAATGTCAAAATCGGGCTTTCGGTCTTATTTGATCATTATCTTTTCCATATAGTAGTGCAATAATTGAACTTAAAGAAAATTACCAAGTTTTTGCAAAGTAGAGAAATTGGATTAACCATTTTAGAGAACTTGAGCAAGGAGGAAAAAAATAGAAAAGCAACGTTATTTTGAACAATAGTTTCACACGATGCGAGAATATCACATATTATCTAAAGCAAGAATAATAAAACACTTTAAGTCCATATTGCTTGCTAAGGATCAGGTTAAGATTCAGATGTTCCCTAGCAATGTCACCATGCATATATACCAATTTTTCTTACTTTTTAAACATGTGGAAGCTAAATCACTTTGCATTACTTGTAAATGTTGTCATATTTATGGTTTGTTGTCTCTCTCAGATGAATTATTTGGGCCAGTGATGATATTATATTTGGTCAAGTAATTTTGTTTTAATCTTAGTATCAATTCTTTTCCTTTTTAAAATAACAACAATCACATGTTTGTCACGAGTAGAATTTAATATATGTTAAATAAGGATATCAATTTTGCCCAAAACTTCTTAGGTCCTTGAGTGTTAGCAATGGATTTTTTGGAATTCAAACACATTTAATTCCATAATAGGAATTTTTTTTAACATGACATCTATATTTAAAATAATCATTTTAATTGCAATAATAACATACAATTTTATCATTGATGGAGCTACTTTTTACTAAGTAATTCTTGTAAAGTTTTTATTTCAAGTTTGGCTTATAGTGAATGCCTACTTTGTCAAACACACTTTTTTTTTTAATCAAGCAAATTCTCCAACACCTTTTGTCTATTTATAAATTTTAAAATAACATTACTAAGTTTAATAATCTTTTTCTTGAGTATTTCATTTTCTTTTTTCAAGTCATCTACATGTGACTCTATATGCCTATATGAAGTGCTAGGTTTCTTATTTGATAATGTAGCTTTATTATGCAATATTTTATTCTCTAATTCTAGGGATATAATCTTTGCACTTAGAGATTTATTTTCATTTATGAGCTCTGCTATTTTCTTTTTAAAACATGTATTCTTTTTATCAATTGTCATCTAATCATCATTCAATTCCTTGAAAGCATTATATAATTCATCATAGGTAAGATCACTTACCTCATCGAGTTCGTTAAATGATTTTTTATCCAATTACTATGAGAGTGAGATTTGACATTTCTTGTTTCCTAATCACTATTATCCCATTTGGCCACTATTACCTTCCTTTTGAGCTTGTTGAAAAGATGATATTTCGATCGTATATGTCCAGGCTTCTTACACTCATAACAAGTGATTGACTCTTTCTTCTTCTTTTGATTCTTATAATTTCTAAATCTTTTCCGCTCACTAGTTTTCTTGAAGAATTTTCTAAACCTCCTATTCATTATAGAGATGTCCTCATCATCAATTTGGCTTTCCTCATCACTATCATATTTAATACTTTGAGTGCAATGCTTTTCTTCATTGCCTCTTTTTACTATCGAAAGTTCCTCATATAAAATAAGAGAATCAATTAAATCATCAATAGGCAAAGTGTATAAATCTGTAGTTTCTCTTATGGTGGTTTTTTTAGGTCTCTATTTCATTGGTAAAGACTTAATAACTTTCTTAACATTTTTCGCTATTCGAAAAATTTTTTCCTAGGGCTTTTAATGTGTTCATAAAATCCATAAACCTTTGATACATATAATACATACTTTCATTTTATTCCATTTGGAATAATTCATATTGTTGGATATATTTACTAATCTTATACTCTTTAACTTGATTTGTACCTTCATAGAATTCAAGTTTGTTTCATATTTCCTAAGCACTCTCATGACTAGATACTCTATAAAATTATTTTTTATCAAGAGCACAAAACAAAGCATTCATTGACTTGGAGTTTAAAGATATCTTTTTCTTTTTTAACTCACTTTAATAACTTAAAGGTTCCCGAATATCATCTCCTACTTTATTTTTAGTTATTGGCATGAATAGACCATCATAAACAACTTCCTAAATTTCATAATCTATAGCTTGCAAGTAAATTTTGATTCTAGTCTTCAATATGGGTAGTTATTACTATCAAAGAATGGTGGTCCAATTGTGAATTGTCCTTTCGTAAATATTGAGTCATTTTAAGTTGACATGCAACTTTTACTCTAAATGGTTAAGTTCTAATAAGAGAACCGAGCTCTAATACCAAATAAACTATTAGCTATGCAATCCAAAAAGATGGTGAATTGAGTTTTTAAAGCTTAAGCTAAGTAAACCACACAGCAATTTAATCTCATTCTTCAATGAAATAAAAAATAATAAATTTAACAATGCTAAGAAAGAAAAGAGTAGGGGACGAGAGAGCAAACATAAGAATTTTTACGTGATTTGGCAATACTTACCTACATCCACACCTTCAAGAGCGAACCATGCCTAAGGATTTTACTATTCAAATCTTTCAAAGTTTCAAGATCTCACAATTTACTTCAAAGGTGTCCATAGACCTTTACAACAAGAGATTAACTCTCAATCACTTTATTCAAGCATTTCCACACTTACACACTCATAACTTTTACAATGAATTCAAGAATTACAACAAATACTCTTTTTTAGAGTGAATATATACATAATATCTCAATAAAAATTTAATATATAATGATTTGTGAATTTAAATGCTCAAAATATGTTGTTTACACTTGTTTATGCTCACAAAAGTACTTAAAAATGAATTGAATTTGAGTTTATATAGTTTTGATACAAAAACTAGTCGTTATGGACAAAACTAACAAGCAAGTGGCTAATCTATTAGTTAGTCGGCTCACCACTTATTACAATGCAAGTTATGGTTGCAAATTGAATTTTGCTATAGTAACATTATTTTCTAAAATTATATTCTTATCTAAAACTTTTAATAATTTTACTATGACCTAAAATATTATAAAAATTTTAAAATAAATTTTAAAATAATGATCATTATTCTTAAAATTTTTTAAAATTATGCGATGGCCAAAAATTTTATAAAACTTTTTAAAGAAGTTATTTTCATAATTTTACCATAATGCTTATTAATTTAAAAACTCAAAATTTTTTAATTTAATCTAAGATTTGAAAAATACTTAAATCCACAAAATACTTATCCTATAAATATAAAACCTTTTAGTTTATAAAAAAATAAAAATTTTTTAAACAAAATCTTAAGCTTCTTAAATGCTAAACTACGCATATATTAAATCATATCGACTTTACAAGAATTTGTCACAATAATGACTACATTGAGCTAAACTTTATTTTTGATCAAACTGTTATTCATTGAGTGTCTTGAGCATGATTTCACTTAATTTTCTTGCACAAATATTATCCTTAAAAAACTAGTAAAAATATGAAATTCAATACTTAGTAAATCAATTAAAACATATATTTGTTATTATCAAAATTACAATATGGACAACCTTTTAGGCTAACAATCTCTATCTTTTTTATGATGATAAATATCTTATGTATTTTGATATTTATACTCCTCCTTATTATATGACATACGTGATTCAACATATAAATCAACTATGAACTCTTCTAGAATACATGATTTGTAACAAATGTAAGCTCCCCCTAAATATTTCAAAATCATACATCAATACTTCAAGATCAAAATACATGTTACGAGTCTCTAAGAATTCAAAATACATGACTCTCTCCCTTGTATCATCAAAATTACTATAAATTTATGCTCAAACAAAAAATAACACCTTAATAATTAAGCAAGAAACATATAAAACAACAAGCATGGAATACTAGTATAACATTCTAAGAATCCTAAAATTATCATCTAAATATAAAGCATTTAAATATCAAACAACAATCATCCTCAATCCATAATTAAAATAAAAAAACATATAAAAATGTAATGCAGATTAAAAATATGAACTGAAATTAAAACAAAGAAAAGTATAACATTATGGAGATGATGGATGTGATGAAAAGGATAATGGTGAAACCCAAGAGTAGCAAAACGTTGTTGTTGTCCATCAAGAAGTTGTTGTTGTTGAGCAAAAAACCAATGACGTTGATTAAATAAACACTTTTACTCAAAGAGTCATTGTTGCTCTAAAGCAAACTGAATTTGAAATGCCTTAAACTGAGACTAAAGTTAGTTTTACTACTCAAAAAGAGAATGTATTTCAATGAACAGTTGTTGCATCTGATCATCAAGCTCAGTTAAAGTAAAATGGGAAAATCCCCAGAAAGTGAAGATGTGAATGCTCTGAAACACTGAGATCAGGGATCTAGTATGGGAAGAAAACATCACTAAAGGAATGATGATTTGTATGAGCTATTATAGTATCTTTATTTTTGTATCTCTAGTCTTTACACTATTTATCTTCCTTCTATATAAACATTAAATTGGCTATAACTTTATCTTTTAATTCCTTAGGACTCAAAAAGGTTGATTTGGTTATGGGTATTCGAAAATGTTTAAGAATGTGGGTAATAATGCTTTTATAAGGAAGAGATTGTTTTGCTATACATGGAGTACTAAACATATGATAAAGAATAATATAACTGATTTAGTACTCTACCCTCTAGAATTCTATCCAATAAAGCTATATCTAATTGAGTGACTTCATTCCCATGTCCAGACCTAGGACTAATGACATATTGAAGAACATAATGAAGAATCTTAAATTGAAGAGAGAAAGCTTGAGATTTCAAGTTAGATTTACAAAAATTAGAGGACAAGTTAGAATGTCTATAAATTTTTTGAACAACATTCTCAATAGAATACCACAAACAATCTATATTGCTTCTAGCCGTATAAAGCTCGAATCTTTTATTTAGAGTTCAAAAATCTGATTTAAATCCACAACATCAAATTTAATAGAAATTCCCTAACACTTATGACAATTTTATTTGTAGTCTTTAAAATTAACCATATTAGAATAAAAAATTTTGACTAGATTCTTATAATATTGTTCCTTAAGAACTAAAACATTTTTTCATCCTATTTCAATAAGTAAATCACTAAAATTTATCACAAATATGCAAATTCTCCAAATTATGAAGATTGACAAAAGAAAAGGTGATAACCGACCTCAACATGAATTTATAGATGCAGAAAATGGGTTACTATGAACCTTTGATTATCTTTATGGTCTTCCATGCACTTCTTGGCTACAACCTTTGATTTTTCACCACCAACTATGATTAAAATAAGAACAAACTTAAATAATTTAGATTTTCAAAATTTTGAGTGAAATGGATGTGTTTGAACTAATAAAATTGATCTTAAAGATGATTTAATGCAATATATAGTATTAATTTTATCAAAGATAAGTTAGAAATTATTTGAGATAGAGGAGAAAGAAATAAGTAAGCTTAGATTTTGATTTTAAGATTTGAAGAACCAAGTGATGCAATGATATCTAGAGATGAATAATGAAGATTTAATGGATTGGTAATGATTTAGTTGAGTGATTTTGGCATAAAAATGAGGTAGAAATAAAGAAAATTTGAAAGGAAATGAAGGAAAGGTTGTGGGTTGAGAGAAAGTGGTGAGAGGTTAAGGAAACAAAGGAGAAAAGAGCAAGATAAAATACCAAACCCATACCTAAGCGGATAGCCATTTGCACTCGAGTTTGGGCAAGCAGCTAGCCAGCTCCTTGTGATTTTTTTTACACTTCTTCCCTATCCAACTGAATTTTGAGCAATCTAGAGACCATTTCATAATCTCAAAACATTTTAAAAGCCATTTTAATACATGAATTATAATTATAAACATTCAATGGATGATTAATTCAAAATATGGCTTATCTATCATACAAATCATAAAAGATGTAAGCAATCAAAGATTGAAAATTCAAGCATATCATTCATTTATCATGCTTAGGCATTACATATTCATTAAGAATCAACAATCAATCAATTTTGATAGTCTCAATAACATGATTAAAGATGTTAATGTAAAAATTTTATCATACCAAGTTCATGCCAAATTCTTAAGAGTTGTTCCTTGCAAAGAGGTCTTGTAAAAATATCGATAAGTTATTTTTGTTTTATAAAGACAAGCTCTAATGCAATTTCTCTCTTTTGAATATGATCTCTCAAGAAATAATCTCTAAACATATAATCCCTATATGTTTAGAGATTAAAGTCCTTAATCAAATTCTTTGATAGGTTTATAGCACTAGTATTATCACACTTGATAGTAATTTAATCAAGATTAATGTCATCATCTTTAAGGGTTTATTTCATCTAAAAAACTTGTGCACAACAACTATCCACACAATATACTTGACCTCACTGGTTGAAAGTACAACAACATTTTGTTTCTAAACTATTAGCCAAGTACATGACCTAAGAAATGACAAGTTCTACTAATACTTTTCCTATCGATCTTGTAACTGATAAAGTCGACATCTAAATAGCAAGTTAAATCTCTATAAGTTTCCTTATTATACCAAAGGCCAAGATCTATAGCTCCATTCAAATAAAGAAAAATTCTTTCGACAATAGCAAATGGGACTCCTTAGGATGTAATAGAAATCTTGCATATAAAGATACACTGAATATAATATTGGGTCTATTTATGATTCAGTAAAGATCTAATTATACCTCGATTTATTTTAACAAGCTTAATTGTTGTATTCAATGGAGTGCTCTTGGTCTTTGAGTCTTTAATGCTCAATCTTTTAAGTAAATCTTTCACATATTTAGTTTGGTTGGTAAAGATTGCTTCATTATTTTATTTGATTTAAAGTCGAAGGAAATACTTTAATTTATCCACCATGCTTATCTCAAATTTCTTACTCACACAAGATAAATACTCCTTGACAAAGACTCATTAGTAGAATAAAAAATAATATTATTAACATAAATTTGGACAAAAAATATCTCAATTCTTATGCTTAACAAAGAGAGTAATATCCATTTTTCCTATTGAAAAACCATTATTCAAGAAGAAAATTTTAAGCTTATTATACCATACTTTAGGTGCTTGTTTTAAGTCATATAATGCTTTCGACAACCTATACATATGATTTAGAAACGTTTTATTTTCAAAACTAAGGGATTATTTTATATAAATTTCTTTTATAATATGATTTTTAAGAAAAAAACTTTTGACATCCATTTGATATAAAATAAAATCTTTATGACATACAAATACTAACAACATCTTAATCAATTTTAATCTAGTTATAAGTGCAAATGTTTTATCAATTTTTTCTTTTTGGTTATAACCTTAGGCCACTAGTCCAACTTTATTTCTTACAATTACACTAGATTTATCCATCTTATTTCTAAATACTTATTTAGTGTTTACGATGGATTAATGTTTCAGTTTAGGAACTAATTTCCACACATTATTTCTCTTAAATTAATTTTAACTCTTTTTGCATTGCCATAATCCAAATTCATTATTTTTCGCGTCTATAAAAGATTTTAGTTCAATTTGAGACATAAATGCAACATGTTCATATATATTCTTAAGTGATGATCTAATTGTTATACCTCGAGAGAAATCACATAAAATTAAGTCTTTAAGATGAGAAGAAACATACATCTACTCCCTGAGAAGTGTTTGAAAATTATCTTCCTTTTCTTTTAAATTGGTTTTCTCTTCTTATTCCTATTGATTTTCTTGAAATTTATTAATTATTTTTATCTTTTAGAGATTCTTGTTGTAACACTTCATCTACATCATCATCAACAATAACTTTCTCCATAGAGGAAGGGTTAGATTCATCAAATGTAATATGCATAGATTCCATCATAATTAAAGTTATTTTATTATACACTTTATAAACTTTGCTTATATTTGAATAACCAAGAAAGATATCAACATTAAATTTTGGATCAAATTTACCAAGATTTTCTTTTGTGTTTAAAATAAAACATTTGCATCCAAAAATTTTGAAATAATTAAGTTGAGATTTCTATCTTTCTAAAGCCTATAGGGAGTTTTATTGAAATAAAGTTAAATGAGTATGTAATTTAAAACATAACAAATAATGTTGACGACTTTGTCCTAAAAGCAATTTAATAAAGCATTCTCATTCAATAGGGGCTCAGTTATTTCTTCAAATGACCTATTCTTTCTCTCAACAACTCTATTTTATTGTTAAGTCCTAGGTGATAAAAATTGATTTCAACGTCAAAATCATTACAAAAACTTTCAAATACATGACTTTTAAACTCTCCACTATGAGCACTTCTAATATAAGTAGTAGAATAATTTTTTTTTCATTTTGAATCTTTTTATAGAAAATTCTAAATACATCAAAGGCATCACTCTTATTAGCTAAGGACAATACCCATGTGGATTTAGAATAATCATCCATAATCACAATTACATAATATTTCTTGCTTAGACTAGCATATCTAAAGGGTCTGAACAAATTCATGTAGAGTAATTAAAGTTGTTTGAAGTAAAAACATGATTCTTATTTTGAAAGAGGTTTTGATTTGTTTACCAAATTTACAAGCTTCATAAATTTTATCTTTTTGAAATTTAATCTTTGGAAGACCTTTAACAAAATAATTTAAAATTTTTGAAATCAAACCAATACTTGCATGAACTAGTCTTTTATACTATAACCAACAGTCATCACGTAATATGGAGAAACATTTATTATGGATGATGCACATTCTATATCAATTGTTTATACATTTATACACTTATTGCCAACAAACAAAATCTTATCATCACATGCATTCTCAATAATACATTTCAATTTATCAAAGATAACTCTATAGTCTTTATCACACAATTGACCAATACTAAGCAAGTTATGTTTTAAATTTTCAATCAAACACACGTTTTCAATGAAAGTAAAAGAATCTTTATTGATATTAAAGATATCAATAATCGTTCCTTTTGAATTATCTCCAAAGGACACATTTCTACTATTTATTATCTTGGTAAAGTTTGAAAACTAAGAATAATTGCTTGTCATATGTCTTGAACATCTATTGTCTAAGTACCATTAGTTTTCTTTTTCTTTGAGCCCTGCAGAAGAAGTTTCTAAGTTTTTAGGTACCTAAAACTTCTTAGGTCCTTGAGTGTTAACAATGGATTCTTTTGGAATCCAAACACATTTAATTCCATAATGGGCATTTCTTTTAACAGGACATCTATGTTTCAAATGGCCATTTTAATTGCAATAATGACATAAAATTTTATAAAAAATAATGATTTAATAAACAAAATCTTGAGCTTCTCAAATGTTAAACTATGCATATATTAAATCACATAAGCTTTACAAGAATTTCTCTACTTCATTGAGTTATACTTAATTCTTGATCATGTTGTTATCCGTTGAATGTCTTGAGTATAATTTCACTTGATTCACTTGCATAAATATTATCCTTCAAAAACTAATAAAAATGTGAAAAATAATATTTATCAAATCAATTAAGACACATGTTTGTTATAAAAAAATTACAATATGTATAGCCTTTACACTTGCATAAAGATCAAGTTAAGGTTCAGATGTTCCAAAGCAACTTCATGTGATAGCTAAGTCGCTTTTCATTGCTTGAAAATACTATTGCCTTTACACTTGCTTTCTCTCTTGAATAAATTATTTGAGATAGTGACCACAGTATAATTGATCAAGTAATTTTATCTTAATTTTATTATTAGTTCTTTTCCTTTTTAAAATAAAGACAATAAAATGTTCGTCATGAGCATGATTTAATAAATAATGAGTAAGGATATGAATTTTGCCTAAACTAAAAAAGAAAAAAATTAAAGACGTCATATTTCATATGCACTCTGCTTATTATTATTATCTTTTGGGAGATATAATGTAATGTATAACGATTTACAAAAATGAACAACTTTCTATGCATCAGACCATTCATGTTATGGGTACTTTTTTATATCGAGTTTAGCGATTTAATAATTTGTTAAAAAGCCATAATTGTACCAATAAATCGATATATATGTTTATTAAAAAGAAGTTTTTATTTTCTAGTTTTTCAGTGCACATGAATAAGCTATAACTACTGGTTTGTGATTTTTAGTAAGTTAGATTTTTTATTCCATACTTGGGAGTAGATGTTACACTTTAGTTTATTGTTGCAATTTAAGTTACTAAGACCAATTTAGCAGTATATATAAACAAGTGCCATGGTAAGCTTACCATCCCACAAATATAAAAAATAATTCAAGAAAAATCAAAAGTAAGGCATGGCCCAAAGAAAAGTTCTCACATGCACACTTTTTTTCACCCTTCTGTTATGCGTGTGTAAGTTTATTTGTGTAGACCTACTCTTTTGTTCTTCTATTTTATAAAGTGAATTTTTTAACCCAATCCAAAATAGATTAAGATATTGTTGATCTAGTTCGCAATTAAAACTAAACTTGTTGATGCTACTTATGTATTTGATAGTTTTGTCAATATTTAATAAATTATTAATGCATGCAATGTGGGTTTTATTCAGATTTCAATTAAGTGGGTGCATCTAAACGTTGCAGAAACTATTCGAACCTCTGTTAGGATCGATTTGGTCAACATATCATCTATGTTTTCACTTATATGTATTTTTATCAACTACACTGTGCCCTTGGTGATCTCAAGTCTAATGAAGTGAACCTTGATATCTATCAATCATGATGGACTTAGTTTTTACTGAGGCAAATAGCACTTTAATTATCTCAGAAGACTTTTATTGATGGTTAAGAATAACCCAGTTTATTTAACAAGTCTTTCATCCACATTAATTCCTTAAAGTCTTCTACAGCAGTTGTGTACTCAACTTTTATAGTTGATAAAGCAACTACACTTTATAGTGTAGCTTTTTAGTTGATTATGTAGTTGTTGATAGTAAACAACTGGCCTGTTAATGACCTTCTATTATCTAGACACCCTTCATAGTCAAAGTCATTACCACATTATCACCATGTTATTAATTTCATATAGTAAATCATAGCTTGATGTTCTTTTTAGATATCTCAGCGTCTACTTTATAGCACTCTAGTGCTCTTTTCCATGGTTTGCTATAAACCTGTTGATTACAGTGACTACATAGGCAAAATTTGGTCTGGTTAGCACTATGGCATACATTAGGTAGCCCATTACACTTGCATAAAGTACTTTTGACATTTCAACTTCATAATGATCAATTAGAGGATATTGATGGCTTGATAATCTAAAATATGCTACCAAGGTGTCTGCACTACCTTGTTGTTTACCATTCTGAACTTTTTTAAAACATAGTAGAGTATTTCTTCTAAAATAAGAGTAGGGTTTTTTTTTCTCTTTCTAATCAGTTCTATTCATAATATCTTCTCTGCTGAACTAAGGTCTTTCATTTTAAATTCATGCTTTAGCTGTTGCTTTAATAGTTTTATCTATTTTATATCTCTGCATGCTAGTAACATACTATCAACATATAACATTAGATACAGCACATCATCAGTAATTACCCTTTTGAAATAGACATAATTGTTAAAGTTGCATCTTTGAAAATTTAGCTTTTGCATGTAACTGTCAAACCTCAAATACCATTATCTTGGTCACTGTTTAAGGCCATAGAGAGATTT
The DNA here is from genome assembly GCA_030449875.1 of Aegle marmelos. NCBI lineage: Eukaryota > Viridiplantae > Streptophyta > Magnoliopsida > Sapindales > Rutaceae > Aegle > Aegle marmelos. The sequence goes on from JASUUL010000143.1 coordinate 13,203,329, forward strand.
TCTTAGCAAACAAACTTAATCTAGTATTTTTAAATGAATGTTGATTCATTAAAATTTCTTCTTATAATTCACCACGTAAGAAGGCAATTTTAACATCCATCTGTTCAAAATTAATGTCATGAGTAGTATTCATTGACAGGATTATTCTGATTAATGTGTGTCTTATAACTAAAAAGAAAACTTCGGTGAAGTCAACTCTCTTTTTATGTGTGAATCCCTTTACTACCAACCTAGTTTTGAATCTTTTTGGTTCAACACCAAGTATCCCATCTTTTATCCTATAGATCCATTTGTAGCCAACTGTTTTCTTGCTTTCTATTTTCTTTATCAATTTCCAAGTCTAGTTCTTGTAAAGTGACTCTATTTTATCCTTCATTGCTTTAGGCCACTAAGATAAGTTTTTACAAGCAACACATTTTACATAACTTTTTGGTTTTTCATTCTCCAATTCATTTGTTGCTCTTAAGGCATATGCTATTTAATTGGCATATTCAAATCTCATAGTTTGCTTTATTGTCCTCTTTTGCCTATCCCTTGTAAGTTGGTGCTCTTGAATTGAACTTTAACCTACTGCCCATTCTGTATCTTTCATTGATGTTTTATTTTTAGACTCATTTTGGTCTTTATCATCTGATCTCTTGCTATTAGTCAGCTCCACCTCGAACTATGATTCATTAGGACTTAAAACTTATTATATACCTTTGTTGGCTAATGTGTAAAACTTTAGCATTTAAGCTTCATTAAAAGTCAAATCCCTATTTATTATGCACTTAGGATGTTATAGATCAGTGCCTATAGGTTAAAACTTTTAGTATTTCTAGATATCTTAGAAAAGCACATTTTAAGGCTCTAGATTCAAGATTTCCTTACTTTGAATGTGTATAAGCAAGACAGTAAAAAACCTTTAACTTTGAATAGTTTATTAATTTTCTTAACCAAAGATTATAAGGTGCTTTAAAATCTAAGATTGTGGAAGGGCTCCAACTTAAAAGGTAATAAGCTGTGTTTAATACTTCAGTCCAAAGAGATTTGACAGCTTAGAGTGAAATAACATACACCTAACCTTTTCCATTAGGGTCCTAATCATTCTCTCATCAATTCCCCTTTTTTAGGGTGTATAACAAACTGTTTTGTGTCATAGAATCCCACTTCTAGTACAGAGATCATTAAATTATTTATTATAAAATTTCAAGCCATTATCAATTCTAAGTGTTCTAACCTTTTTGTTTGTTTGTGTTTTAATCAACATTTTTCAGTTTTTAAAACTACCATAGGGTTGATCTTTACCCTTTAGAGGATAAACCTAAACTATCTTAGAGTATCATCAATTAAGGACAAGAAATACTTAGCTATATTCTAGAGATTGAATTTTTTATGGCCCTTATAGATTTGCATGTATATAATCCAAAATGCTTATTGTTGAATGCACTGTAACTTTGAATCTGGTTCTTGAGGACTTACCTAAGATGCATTCCTCACAAAACCCCAAGACACTTATCTTATCTCTTTCTAGAGCTCTCTGCCTTTCTAGTTTCTTTAGCCCTTTTTCTTTGTAACATTTGCATCACTTATATAGCTTTTCCTTATAAAATATACAAGCCATGTGCCATATCACCGCTCATTAACATTATAAATCCCTTAACCACCTTTAACATATTGGCCTCAAGTCTAATACTACACCCTTCCTTATCTAATATACTTAGAGAGATTGAATTTCTTTCGAGTTCAGGGACATATTTGACATTATTGAGTTCCCTAATTATGCCATCATGTATTTTCAGTCTTATAGACCCTATTCCAATGACTTTGCACGATGCATTGTTACCTATCAAAACTTTTCCACCATTATATAATTGATAAGTAGTAAATAGATGTTTATTTAGACATGTATGGTATTTACAACCATAATCCAGTACCTAGTTACCTTAAGTTTGGTTGGAAAAGGCTCTAAGAACACCAGATGAGTCATATTCATCATCTATTTCATCAGATGCAATAGTGGCATTTCTATTTTTGTCTTTACCCTTCTTAGATTTATTCTTTCTCTCAAGGCAGCCCCTCTTGAAGTGTCATTCTTTATGGTAGTGAAAACATTTCAGAGTTCTATTTTTGGACTTAGATCTCTCTTTCTTTTTCTCTTTCTAACTTTTCTTTTTCTCTATTCTTCTTTTTACTATCAATCCATGAGCATTCCTTTTTAGATTTCTTTAAACTTTCCTTTGAGCTTAAAGTCTTCTTAACATCTTGCATGGTCAGAGTTTATCTACCATATAGTAAAGAGTCAATAAAATGCTCATATGTGGGTGGCAAAGAAGATAAAAGAATGATTACTTTATCTTCGTCTTTAATCCTGATATTGATATCCTCCAAATCTAGAATGATTTTGTTGACTAGAGAATGAACTATCTTATTCCATTTGGATGGTATATAATCTTTTCTTAGTACCTAGCCTCTTAGTTAAAGACTTTTTTATAGATAGGTTTTCCAGTTTCCTCAAGACCTCATCTCCTAAACTCAGAATTAAGGTGCTTTGTATTTTCTCCATAACTTCTTAGAAATCTTTATTGTTGATCTTTCTCAGTCTCTTAGAGCTTTGGTTGTCTTCAAGTACTTCTTCAATTTCGTAATGAACTAGTAAAGCTCTCATTTTTAGTCTCCATAGATGAGAGTCATTTTCCCTAGTGAAATTCTCTATATCTAGCTTCAAGTAGCTATTCTTAAAATCAAAAATTAGAGTTGTGAGCTTTGATACTAATTTGTTGAGAAATTAACCCCAAGAACTGATTCTACACACTGATGTCTTATTTAAGATTGATTTAGCTTGAGAAATCAAAATAATTAAAAATAGAGATGAAAAAATATAGTAAACAAGTCATAGAGATATTTATAGAGGTTCAGCCATTTACGACTTACATCCTCTTGAGAAAAAAACGGCTATGATTATTTTCATTACTGTAAAAAAATATGTACAAGTTTTTAGGAGAACACAGAGAATTAATCTTAATTCTAGTTACAACTATCTAACGCCTTTTATACAAGTGTGGAAGCACTTAAAATATTGAGCCGAAAAGCCAACCTTATTCTACGACAAAAATCCTCGAGAGTTCTGATTTTTTTAATTGACTTTAACAACCCTTATGTGTTGAACATATACTGTTAATTAAGGGCTTAAAATGACTTAAACTTCTTGTCATTTTGAAGTTATGGCTTGATAAGAATCCAAATTTGAAACACGTGCTCTCTTTTCACAATTTATATCTGACATGGAATTATTGTTATACATTCAATAAATGTTGATTCTGACATGTGGTCTCAATTGAATCCTTGTGACTGACACTATCATTTTAACTTGCAAAAAGAATTTTGGTTTACCTTTAACAAGCCTAACTCTAAATTAGGTATATAAAGAATAATTTTTTAGGTTAGTTGGATGACGAGCTCATCGTTCTTATACAACTCACACTATCATATTCAGAGCCTTCACCTTTTGAAGGATGATGTGCTTTTATTTTTCATAATTTTAGTGTTTTAAGAGCATATCCTATTACAATCTCTAAATGATGTGAGAACATGGCATATTATCTAAAGAAAGACTAGGAGAACGCCTTAATTCCATATCTCTATTGTGATTAAAGATCAAGTTAAGGTTAAGATGTTCCCTAGCATCTTCATCACACATTCATACTGGTTTTTTTAACTCTTTGAACATGTGGAAGCTAAATAACTTTTCATTGCTTGAAAATACTATTGTTTTTAAGCTTGCCTTCTCTCTCAAATAAATTATTTGAGACAGTAACAATCGTTGATTGCTAAAAAATTAATATTTATAAAGGAAAAAATGTTATTTTACACTTCAAGTTCCACTAACTTCCTTACTTTTATGTATTCAGATCTCTTGTGATTTTAATTATATGTGTTTTATTATAATTAAGTATTTTATATATTTTAAGGGCATCATGGTCATTTCACAATAAACAAGACATTGAATGACAAAACAGACAGCAAATCTAAAATTAGAACGGTAAAAAACCTTAGGAGGAGTATAAAAGTAAAAATATCACTGTTCACATATATGGTACTGTTCATGATACTATTTAAGATACTGTTCGTATATACTGTACGATGACATGCACTATACAATGACATGGCAAATGCTGGAAATTTTGTAGCACCGAGTGTAAGGGAGCCAAATGCCAATTGCTAGGCCATCGCCACTAATGTCATTGTCTGTGTTGACGCTCACGTACAGCTCTTGTGGCTTTACTGTGAATAAAGTGTATAGTATAACGAGAATAAAGAGTTTCTTGATAATGAAACGTGTTTAAGAATTATCCTTAATCATTTTGTTGCCGAAGTTATTAGGGCCATGCTGCCACAACCAAATATTCAGTACTCGTACATTTGGTCAACAAGTGACCTAGTAATAGTTATGCACTGCTGTTCGGAATAACCCGATGCGTGCTTTGAAAGTGGATACCAATAGCCAATCATAACATAAGAAAGAATAGTTATCGACAAGACATTAATAACAATTATCTTAATTATGTACGCTAGACAAACAATTGCGAAGCCCTTCAGAAGCAATTGCACACGCAAAGGCGTTCGTAAAAAAGCTCGAAGCGTGTTTCCAACCTAGCAATAAGGGCACGAGCAGATGGCATTATTAAAGTGAGTTAATGATCCCAAATTAAAATAAATTTTATCAATTATCATGGTGCAAGTGCAGCCATTTCCTTTCAAGTTCATGGTCTAATTGAAAAAATTTTAAAACTCTGAAAATAGATTTATATGTAAAGTTTTACGAAGTTTTAGGCCTTAGAATAATTATAGAACGTTTTGGGATAAAATTATAATTTTAAAAATAATTTGATTATAGCAATCACTGTAACAAACGGATAACCATTTGTTGAAAATGACAAATCAATAATTTTCAGAAAGCATGTTCTACAGAGGGTTGTCAAAATAATGATTCTAAAAAATAATGGTGAACCGTTTACAAAAAATGATGAACCGATAATTTTTAGACTATAATCGTGAGTCATTTAGCAATAACTAACAACCAAAATTTATTTTACAAGTCTTTAGAAATAAACAGTTAACCGATTACGTAAAATGGTGAATTGATTATTTGAAATCTCAGTGCAATGATAACCTTGACTAGTCAAAACAGTGGACTAATAGCAATTAACTATGATTCTATTTTTCTAAGTCAACAACAGATAGTTTTTAGTTTCAACTATAAATTGGCTCATTCAAATTCAAATAAAGTGAGATTTAAGAGCTATTACTGAGCTTACTACAGAGCATACAATTATTATTGAGTCTTAAACTTGTACATTGAGCTTTTATTTCTAATTAAACACATTGTGTGTGAGAGAATTCATTTATAATCTTTATCTTTGAAAAGTTGTAAGTGTTAAGATATACTTGCATTAAGAAATTAGGGATAATCTCTTATTGTAAAGGTTAATTGATACATGTGAAGTCAAGTGTAAATGTTCTTAAGGGCTAAGAGGCTTATATAGTAGAATTCTCAAGTTCGGTGTGCTTGGAGACATAAATATAGACTGAGTTGGCCGAATCAAGTAAAAAATCTCATATTTACTTTTTCTTACTTTATCTCTTTATTTTTCACTGCATTTTTATTTATTTATTTTAAATTTAGTTATTTTGTTCAATTTGTATTAAGTTTAAATTGCTTAAATTTTGAGAAACCTAATTCACGCCCCTCTTAGGTTAACATCACGCATATCTCGCAGTTTTTTTTTTTTTTTTTTACTTTTCAAACGTGTGGAAATTAAATCACTTTTTATTCCTTAAAAATATTGTTGTCTTTATGACTTGCTTTCTCTCTTAGATGTATTATTTGAGACGGTAACGACATTACGATTAGTCAAATAATTTTACATGAATTTTATTATCAATTCTTTTCCTTTTTACAATAACAACAATGACATGTTTGCAGGATTAATAAATGTTTTTTCAGGATATCACTTTCATCTAAAATTTAAAAATAAAGAAATACATGTCATATTTCACGTGCTCTGAGCTTGTATTGTCTTCAGAAAAATGAAGTAATCTATAGTTGTTTGCAAAAGTGAATGAACTTTCCATGCACCAAACCATTCATGTTAAAAGAACTTTGCTATTCATAGTTTAGTAATTTAATACATTGTTACAAGCAATAACTGGAACCATAAATTTAAACGTGCATCCATAAAAAAGAAGCTTTTGTTAGCCAGTTCATCAGTGAGTTTTAGTACATTAGAATTTTTTTTTTTTTTCCATTTACGAGAGCCGACGTTACACTTCAGATGATTGTTGCAATTTAAGTTACTAGCACCAATCTATCCGCATACATAAATAAGTTCCAAAGTGTGCTTGCCATCACATAAACATCGAAAATAAATCAAGAAAATTTTCAAAGGAAAGAATGGCCCAAACAAAAGTTCTCACATGCACAATTTTGCTCACCCTTCTGCTATGCATGTTTAAGTTTTTCTATTTAAAATTCACTCTTTTATTCTTCCTTTATCAAAGTGTATTTTTCAATATTTGAGCCAGCTCAAGACAAATTAAGACACTATCCATTTAGGTTTCCATTAGAAATAAGCTTGTCGATATTGATTATATATTTTACAATTTTGTTGACTGCTAATGAATTACTAATGCGGGTTTTATTCAGATTGCAATGAAGAGGGTACATATAAATCCTGCAAAAACTATCTCGGCCTTGGAAAGTGTCTCCCAAGCAAGGACGACAAACCTAACACGGATAAATGCTGGAAATTTTGAAGTATCGAATGTGAGGGAGCAAAATGCCAATCGTTAGGTCATCGTCACCAGTGTCATTGTCGGTGTTGATGCTCACGTATAGCACTTGTAGATGTATTATAAATAAAGTGTACAATATAACGAAAACAAAAAGTTTTCAGACAATCAAATGCAATTAAGAATTTTCCTCAGTCAGATGTGCTGCACAAGTAGTCAGTTCCATGTTGCCATAACCAAATATTCAATATGTATACATTTTGTCACAACCTAATAATAATTCTACAATGTAACTTCAAATTACTAGATGTTTATTTTTAAAATGGACATAATAGCTAATAACAATATGAAAAAATAGTTATCAACAAGATGTTAACAACAATTATGTTAATTACGTTTGCTAGAGAAATGATTGAAAAGTCCTTCATAAGCAATTAGACATGCAAAGGCATTCCCAAAAATTACTCAAAGCATTTTTTTTACCTAGCATTCAGAGTACATGTTGACGGCATCGTTAAAAATATTTGATGATCTGGAAATGAAATAAATTTTATCAATTTTCAACTAAACATATCATTTTATTTTTTGGATTATAATTAATCTTGAGGTGCAAGCGCAGGTGTTTTCTTTCAAACAAAAAATCCAAAAAAAAAAAAAAGGCTTTGATGTTGTGTTAATCATTGCATCTTGCAAAACTCTTAACCAGCATGCATAAGGAGTAATCTGTTGGGTTAATTGGATGACAAAACCGTCATTCTTTTTGCAACTCGTTGCATCATATTCAAAATTCATCCTAAAATACCTTATTTCGAAGCTTTTTTCTTTTTTTTCCTACAAGAACTAAATTCATCGCCTTTTCGAGGATGACGTGCTTTTATTTGTCCTAATTTCATTGTTTAGGCACTCAATTACTAATGCTAGTTAATTTACAAAATTTTACAGTCCTATTATAATCTCTGTTTTCGATTCAAAATGTCAAACTTGGGCTCTTGGTCTCATTTCATCATTATGTTGCGATATAATAGTATAATAACTTGTCTTAGAGTAAGTCCTTGGCTCTTCGCCAAGCAAGAAAATTGGATTAACCATTTTAGAAAACTTCGGCGAAAGAAATTTTGAAAAAAAAAAAAAAAAACAACTCTACTTTGAAAAATAATTTCAGCCAGAGTGGAAATGTGGTATATTATCTAAATCAAGACTAGGAGAACACTTTTAAGTTTAAACTCAAAATTAAGGGAACACTTTAAGATGTTATCACAGTTGTGATTAAATATCAAGTTAAGATTTGGTCGTTCCCCGAGAAGCTTCACCACATGTCTCACAGTTTATCTGGCTTTTCCAACATGTGGAAGCCAATTCACTTTTTATTTCTTAAAGATAATTTTTTCTTTATGACTTGCTTTCTGTCTTAAATGAACCATTAAAGACGGTGACGACCTTACGATTAGTCAATTAATTTTGTTTTAATTTTGTTATCAATTATTTTCCTTTTTACAATAACAAGAATCGCATATTTATTATGAACATGATTTAACAAATGTTTAGTCAGGATATCAATTTCACCCAAACCAAAAAAAAAATACAGACTTGTACTATTTCATATATAAACCATTTATTTTTTAACAAATATAAAGTAATCTATAATAATTTGCAAAAATGAACAAACTTTCTACGTATCATACAATTCATGTTATAGGAACTTTCGTAATTTAATACTTTGTTATCGAAGAATAACTGTAATAAGAAATTAGTACGTGTAAGTATATAAAAGAAGTTTTTGTTTTCCAATTAACCCGTGTATGTATATAACTGTTGTTTTGTGCTATTCACTAAGTTAGATTTTTTTTTTCCATTTACGAGAGCCAGCCGTTATCACTTCAGTTGATTGTTACAATTTAATTTAACACAAGCATCGAACATATATTTAAGACCAATCTATCCACATATATAAACAAGTACCAAGGTGATCTTACCATCACACAGGCATCGAACATAATTCAAGAAAAATTTTGAAAGAAGTAATGGCCGAAACAGAAGTTCTCACATGCATACTTTTGCTCACCTATCTACTTTACTTGTGTAAGGTTTCTTTTTTTTTTTTTTTTGTATAAATCTTCTCTTTTATTCTCCCATTTTATAAAATGCATTTCTACTTCCAAGCCGCTTCAAGACAGATTAAGTTATTACTGATCTAGTCTGCAATTAAAAATAAACTTGTTGACATTGATCATACGTATTTGATAATTTTTTTGACTCCTAATGAATTAATAACGCATGTAATGTGGGTTTTATTCAGATTGCAATGAAGTAAGCACATCCGAATGCTGCAGAAACTATCCTGACCTTGGAAAGTATCTCCTAGGCAAGGATGATAAACCCAACGCCGATAAATGCTGGAAATTTTGTAGCACCGAATGTAGGGGAGCCAAATGCCAGTTGTTGGGCCATCATCACCAATGTCATTGTCTATGTTGATGCCCGTGTATAGCGTCTGCGGGGTTATTATAATTAAAGTGTACAATATAACAAGAACAAAGAGTCTCCTGATAATCAAACATGTTCAAGAATTTTCCTTAGACATTTTGTTGCAAAGGTTGTTAGTGCCATGTCGCCATAACCAAATATTTAATGCTTATAGATTTTGTCAATCAGTAGCCTACTAGTAGTTCTATAATGTCATTCGAAATAGCCGGATGTGTACTCTGAAAATGGACAGCAATAGCTAATAATAACCTGCGTAAGAATAGTTAGGAACCAGACGTTAATAACAACTATCTTAATTATTTGCACTAGAAAAACAATTGAAAAGTCCTTTATAAGCAAAGGAACATGCAAAGGCATTCACAAAAATTGAAGCATGTTTTTGACCTAGCATTCAGAGTACATGCTAACGACATTGTTAAAGAAATTTAGTGATCTGGAAATCAAATAAATATTATCAATTTTCAATTAAATATATCATATTATTTTTTGGATAAGAATTAACTCGTGGTGCAAGAACGAGTGTTTTCTTTGAAACTAAAAGTCAAAAGAAAGAAAAGCACTTCTTTCATTTTGGGTCAATCATTGCATCTAGCATAACTCGTAAGTAGCATGCATAAGGAATCATCTTGTGGGTTAATTGGATGACGAACCTGTCCTTCCCCTATAGTTCAAATCGCTGCATACAAAATTCAGCATAAAATTCCTCGTTTCGAAGCTTTTTTTTTTTTTTTTTTTACCTTTAACAACTGAAATCTTCACTTTTCGAAGATGACGTGCTCTTACTTTTCATATTTTCAATGTTTAGGTGTTGAATTACTAACTTTAGTCGATTGACACATTTTGCGGTCCTATCATGAAACGCGATTGATTAATAGTTTTCCTTAGTTGTTGTGTTGCAAAAGTAATCAGTGCCATGTTGCCATAACCAAATATTCAATATGTATACATTTTGTTAACAAGTGATGTAATAATAATTCTACAATGTGATTCAAAATAACCGGATGCTTACTTTCAAAATAAACATAATAGCTAATAATAACATAAAAAAATAATAGTTATCAACAAGATGTTAATAACAATTATATTAATTACGTTGGTTAGAGAAACAATTGAAAAGTCCTTTGTAAGTAATTGCACATGCAAAGGCATTCACAAAAATTACTCGAAGCATGTTTTTCACCTAGCATTCAGAGTACATGTTGATGGCATTGTTAAAAAAATTCAGTGATCTAGAAATGAAATAAATTTTATCAATTTTCAACTAAACATATCCTATTTATTTTTTGCATTAGAATTAATCTCGTGGTGCAAGCGCCAGTGTTTCCTTTGAAACTAAGAAAAAAAAAATAAAAAATAAAAGGCACAGCTTTGACGCTGTGTTAATCAGTGTACCTAGCCGAACTCTCAATTAGCATGCATAAGGAACCATCTTGGGTTAACAGATGATGTGCTAGCTTTCTTTCCTTCAAGAACCAAAATCTTCACCTTTTCGAAGATGGCATGCTCTCACTTTTCATAATTTTCGTACTTATGTTCTAATTACTAGCTCTAGCTGATTTACACATTTTATGGTCCCATTAAGATCTCTGTAGTCCATTTGAAAAGTCAAACTCGGCCTCTTCGGTCTCATTTCATCATTACTTTTTTGTTTTTTCAATATAATAGTGTAATAATTTGTCTCATAGAAAATTGCCGAGTTTTCACGAAGGAAAATGGATTAAATAGTTTAGAGAACTTGAGCAAGGGAAATTTTTTTAAAAAAAAAAAAAACAACACTAATTTGAACAATAATTTCAGATGAGTTTGAGAATATGGTATATTATCTAAAGCAAGACTAGGAGAACGCTTTAAGTCTACGCTTATTGTTACGATTAAAGGTCAAGTTAAGATTCAGATCTTCTCTAATAACTTCATCATGCATATCTGATCTTCCCTAATAACTTCGTGATGCATATCTCATAGTTGTTCTAGCTTTTCAAACATGTGGAAGTTAAATTACTTTTCATTGCTTAAAAATACAGTAGTCTTTATGACTTACTTTCTCCCTCAGATGTATTATTTGAGGTGGTGACAACATTACAATTAGTCAAGCAGTTTCATTTTAATTTTATTATCAATTCTTCTCCTTTTTCCAATAACAACAATCACATGTTCATCACGAGCCAGATTTAATAAATGTTTAATTAAGATATCAACTTCACCCAAAGTATTAAAAACAAAAAAGACATGTTGTATTTCACATACGCTCCGCTTCTTTTTTTTTTTTTTAAAGAAATATAAAGTAATCTATAACGATTTACAAAAATGAACAAAATTTTTATACATCATATCATTCATCCTAAAACAACTTTACTATTCTTACTTTAGTAATTTAATACATTGTTCCAGAAGAATATCTGTAACAATAAATCAGTGCGTGCGAGCATAAAAGAGAAGTTTTTGTTAGCTAATTCATCGGTGATTTTTCTTGAGTTAGATTTACTTTTCCATTTATGAGGGTCGACGTTCCCACTTCAGTTCATTATTAGAATTCAAGTTATATATATTGACGCCAGTCCATCCGCGTGTACAAATAAGCGCCAAGGTGCGCTTACCATCACATAAAATATATATATATATATATATAATTTTTTTTTTTCAAGAAAATTTTGAAAGGAAGAAACGGCCTAAACAAAAGTTCTCGCATTCATAATTTTGATGAACCTTCTTCTATGCACATGTGAGTTTTTTTTTTTTTTTTTTGCTTATATCTACTCTTTTATTCCCCTTTTTAATAAAGTGCATTTTTCTAAATCCAAGCCAACTCAAGCCGGATTAAGGTATTATTCATTTAGGTTGACATTAAAAATAAACTTGTGGAAATTGCTTATGTATTTTACAGTTTTGTTCACTCTGATTGAATTATTAATGCAAGAAATGCAGGTTTTATTCGTATTGCAATGAAGTGAGGGCATCAAAATGCCACAAAAACTATCCTAACCTTGCAAAGCATCCCCCAGGCAAGGATGACAAACCGAACAGTAATAAATGCTGGAAATTTTGTAGCTCTAAATGTAAGGAAGCCAAATGCCAATTGCTGGGCCATCATCAACAATGTCATTGTCCGTATTGATGCTCATGTATAACTCTTATGGGTGTATTATAAATAATGTGTATAATGTAACAAGAATAAAAGTTTTTAGATAATTAAACGCGATTAAGAATTTTCCTCAGTCATTGTTCTGTAAAGGTAATCAGTGCCATGTTGTCATAACCAAATATTCAATATGTATACATTTTGTCGACAAGTGACCTAATAATAATTCTACACTGTGATTCAAAATAACTGAATGCCTACTTTAAAAGTGGACACCAATAGCTAATGATAACATAAAAGGAATAGTTATCAACAAGATGTTAACAGCAATTATATTAATTATGTTCGCCAGAGAAACAATGGAAAAACCCTTCATAACCAATTGCACATGCAAGGGCATTGGCAAAAAATACTCAAAGCATCTTTTTAACCTAGCATTGATAATACATGCTTAAAACGATTTGATGATCTAGAAATAAAATAAATTTTATCAATTTTCAACTAAACCTACCATTTCTTTTTTGGATGAGAATTAACCACGAGGTGCAAGCGCGAGTTTTACCTTCGAAAAAAACACCAAAAAGAAAAAATAAAGCACGACTTTCATGTTGTGTTATCATTGCGTCTACCCAATTCTCTATGGGCATGCATAAGGAATAATCTATTGGGTTAATTAGACGACAAGTCCATAATTCCTTCAAAGCTCACAGAGTCATATGCAAAATTCAGCCGGCATATGTTAAACCTGAATATGAACTAAAAAATATATAAAGTCTGCATATGTTAAGTTTAAAGTAACGATTTAGTAAAAAAATCAGGACTTAACTCTGATTTTTTTTTATAAATAAAAAATAAATTTAATTTAAATAAAAAAAATTAATATATTAAATTAATATAATTTTTTATATTAATATTTATTATTTATTATATTGTGTTACTAATATTTTATATATAAATTTATTATTTTATTATGTATCATATAATTATTTTTAATTTAAATATTTTTTATTTAATTTAAAAAATTATTTTATAACTAACAAAAGCCCAAGTCCGGCCAGGTCCGACCCAAATTTTAAGGAACTTTTGCACTTCTTTTTAATAATGGAGGCCTGGTCCTGAACTTAAAAAAACCCGTTCCAAACCCAAAAATTACCATCACACTGAGGAGCAGAACTGTGATAGAGAAGAACTCCTCCCCTGTACCGGCCCCACCCCCACTCGCACCCCGAAGGATGAAATAAATTTTAGTGCGTTTGCAATAATTTAATGACAAGACAAAAACATAGAAGAAAGGAAAAGATAAAAGACTTTTGACCCTGCAAAATGCACAAATTGTAAACATAGAGCTACAAACCTAGCCAAAGAAAGAAATAAACATTCTTAGAAGCAAAATATCATCATCAAGCCTTAATTAAGAGCACAAATTTTAAAGACAGAGCTACGAGAGTTTATCCAATGTGGATGCCTAAATATCCAATGTGGATGCCTAAATCTGAGAAAAATCCATCTTTGAGACTTATGATAACTTCTCTAGACATTTTGCAAGTTTTGAATATGTTCATTCAAATTACTAGAGATGTCAGATTCTAAAATAAACTTCTATGCTTCTAGCATAATGTCCCATCTTAAGAAAACCTATATAATGTACACAGAATCTTCTTCATAGTCTGCTCTTAGGACTTAAAGACTCGCTTACACATAATCTATAATGACCAAATAGCAGAAAATTTCCATAGTAAACCTGAGTTTTCTATAATGAACAATACAAAAAAAAAAAAAAATTAGAAAGCATTGTTTGCTTCCTAAGGTTTTGCAGCAACCAAAAATAACACTGAAATAATTGTTTATATTGAAAATATTATTCAAATAAACTAAAATAATTTTTAAACAATCACAATTAGCTAATGCAATCAGCACTGAGCATATAAATTAGCACATGCTATTTCAACAATCCATCATATATTGGATAGAAAGAATAACAATAAATTTTAAATTCTTCAGAGAAACAATTAAAATAGACTTATGATTCATTAAAGTAAGAAGAGAAATTGCGAAAATTTATATCACAAGCATTGCATTTTAAATTGAATACATATGAGCCCATCTGTTTAGTGTGGAGTATAATGATAGGAAAGCAGGCTCCATTCCCATGTTCAACCACAAGCACTCAAAAGTCCAAAATTTATGTCATAGTTTAATCAATAGAGTAATCGATTTCCAGTAGCCATCATCAAAACATAGCATGTGACAAGAAAAACCCCTACATATCATGAACAGAGGAAAAACAAATTATTTCTATCATAAAATCAAGATCATTCAACCAAACAATGGTACCTTCCAAGGCACCAAGTGTATATATATATACATCCATTAATTGATAATTTAATTTAATTAATAAATCAACTCAGTTGTTGTGTTTCTAAATTGTCTAGAATAACAATTAATTAGATATGTCAGGACTTATTAAAAAATTGCCCAAAATATGCTATAAAGATCAAATTGTATTATTTTCTACCTGCTGTCATATATCTCCAATGTCAAACCATGCCCTCGAGCAACTCTTGTGGCTTTCCTCACCCATTTTTCTTCTTTTTACTACTTGAAGCTAATACAAAGCCAGTGAAAAGTAAATCAGTCACTTTAAGTTGAATTTAATTGTCAATTAACAAGTTCAATTGTTATCTTCAACTGTAGAATCAATAGTTAATGAATATTCAATAAGAAGAGTAAAAAATAATCACGCACCAGTATTATAAATCAATAGCTAAGGATCAAATCATAAGAACAAATTAGGACGGCAGAGAAAGAAATAAACAAATATAAAAGCAATTATAAAATATCAAACTATAAGAAACAAGAAACAAATTAGAAAAAAGCAACACAAACAAATCAAAGACACTCTCTTTGCTTTCATCTTTCTTCCTATAGCAGATAAAAAACAATAATCACTTAATAATATTAAACATAATCACAAAAAACAATAATCACCTGTTAATGATTAAGCAAAATCATAGTTACTTTCAGATAACATAAAGATCAACCCACCAGTTTAGGGATATTGACAGAGAAGGTACACCACAAATTAATGCCTCTCTAGCTCCAGCAACAACACCTGAGCAGAACCCGATGAATTTTTTAAGATATAAGAATAATTGAAAACTACAACTAAGGGCCAGAAGTATTAAGTAGAACTATAGAAGCAATAAAAAGCAATGGACAGCTTTAAGTAGATATCACCAAGTAATACTTGTTCAAGAAAAGAATAAATTATCACGGAGACATAATCAAAAAAGAATGAACTATGCACACTAAACAGTGATTCAAAAGGGCAGTATTGAATTGAATGCCATTGATGCTTAACAAGATGAAGCAGAAACATATGCATATGGGAACAACTTTAAGATGAAACAGAAACATGTGCATATGGGAACAACTTACATGTGATGACCAATGACCACAGCTTGAACCTTGGTTGATTCCACTAATTACCTGAAAACCGTATTCCAAGAAATCTATGAAGAGTGCTTACAGTTGAAATCTGAATGTTAAATCGCAAATAACAGCAAATTATTAACAACCAGCAAAGGCTTTGACCAGGAAAATAGTGCCCCAGATAGTGCTAATGACACACAATCCAAGGTCGTATTACTACCAGCAAGCATAACTAAATTATATTAGATTTAGACATTAGAGGCATATAACAATACAAGCATCATTTAAAAGCAATGACAGTCAATAACAATAAATAGAAAGCATATAACTCATCATTTTTTAGTAAAACACTTAAGCCATATCCCTCTTATAGAGCCTAACAAGAATAGTTAACTACTAGAAGCAGCTTAGTTTGTTCATCCTATATGATAATTAAGATCATTATAATTAAGATCATTTCACATTCCAAATGAATAAAAAGATACCAAGCAGTCAAAAGAAAAGGTTAGAGTGAAACAGATAGGAAATTTGAAGCCATACCCGAAATTTCATAAGATGTGGCACTACTAATTTCAGCAGAACTTACAGCAATCATTTCTCAGAGCGTCACAAAATGACTTGACACTGAGTTGTCCATAAAGCAGTTAATTCACAAAGTAAAAAGTCAGAAAATATTCCTAAATTTTAATAACCTACAAATGAAAGTCAATCCAAAAACCTAACATACCCAGATAAGAAAAATGAATCAAAAAATAGTGAGAAAAACAACAAAAATACATAAATAGTAAGCTAAAGACAAATTAAGAAAACCATAATAGTTTCAACATCGAAGCTTTTACTTAATCTTTTAATTTCAGTTGCATTCGCTAATGGTTTAACTAGAATATAACCTAGCCAACAAAAAAAAAAAAAAAAGATCATTATTCCTCAACTGTACATTCCCATGTCTCATTCATCACCGGTATTGCAAACTTGAGAAACCTCAACGTCATTACCTTTTGTGGACTATGGAGACGGACTGAGAATGGGCTGAGTCGGCTGTGCTTGTACTGCCGTTGATCGTTAGTGCTGACGGAGCTCAGCCCGCCATTGATCGTTGCGTAGGAACCCCTTCAGCCGCCGCCGTTAATCGTTTCGGATCGCGCAGCCGTTGATGGCCGTGGTGAGGCGTAGGGTGAGGCAATGTCTGAAGTGAGGCAATGTCGTTCACCACGGCCATTGATCGTTGCGTAGGAACCCCTTCAGCCGCCGCCGTTAATCGTTTCGGATCGCGCAGCCGTTGATGGCCGTGGTGAACGACAGATGGGGGAGGGAGCGGTGGAGGTATTTTTGATCATTTCATTTACCGGCTTTACAGGTTTCCATTTCTCTTTTTCTTTATCATTTAATAATAAAATGAATCTCAGCCATTGGATCCACTCTATTTAATCTAACGGTAATTTTTTATGCATGTGTCTTACACACACATGTCCTGTAGCTGCCCCCAGTCTTTCTTTTTCTTTTCTTTTTTTTTTTTTTGGGGTTGTTTTTGAAAGGAGGGGAAGGAGCTGCCCACCTAGATTTTTTGGGAAAGGAGCTGCCCACCAGTTACTAGATAGGAGGATTAATATAAGCTTATTAAAAGATTCGAGAACATATTAAAAAGTTAGCATAAATACAGCTTTCATCAATCAACCTGTTTTTGTATTTATCACCATGTAATCTCATTGATTCAAAATAAATGGTACAAATTTTGATTGTTTTTCAAAAATAAATATGAGCACAAGAGAAATCGAGATAGCAGGCAACAGCATCATAATTCAGGAACTCGACAATCCATGCAACTCAGTCACCGGCCGCCCACTCACTGGTGCATGGGTCTGGGACTCCGCTCTAATTCTTGCCCAATTCATGTCAACCCACTTCGACTTTCAAAACAAGTCCGTGCTCGAGCTAGGCGCAGGAGCCGGCCTCCCCGGCTTGACAGCAGCTCGGCTCGGCGCGACTCGAGTTGTTCTCACCGACGTCGAGCCGTTGCTTCCTGGGTTGACAAACAATGTTGAGGCCAACGGGTTGGGAGACCGAGTCGAGGTGAGGGAACTCGTTTGGGGGTCTGACGTTCTGAGTCAAATCAGTGAGTTGGGCGAGTTTGATCTTGTGATAATGAGTGACGTGTTTTATGATCCGGAAGAGATGTTGGGGTTGGGGAAGACGTTGACGAGGGTGTGTGGGACTGGTAGGCACTCGGTGGTTTGGGCAGTGAGTGAGGTGAGGGCGGGGACTGGTGAGTGCTTGCACGAGTTAATAACGAGTCAGGGTTTTAGGGTTATCGAGTTGACGTGTCAACTCGGTGGCAGTTGTCCGGAAGAAGAGGATAAAAGCTTGGAGGCATTTGCTGTTTATGAGTTAATACCACCCCCTGCATGAAGAGGATTTCCACGTGGCAAACACATGAGCCTTAGAAGGCCACTTGTTAGCTTTACCTGTTCTTCCTCTTCTCTATTAACTAAAAATTATTATTAATTATCTTCTTCTAACTGCATTAAATTAGCGAGTGTTACATGATGAAATATCAAATAGTATTTTGCAGTAGCGGCTAGACCGCTCTAGTGCCAAAAATTTATTTATAATTTTTTTTCAGAAAATTTTTTATAAAAATAGAGTATGATTTTGTTTTCACATATGTCTCTATCTCAATTACCTTTGTATTTTTATTAATTTAGTATAATAATAAAGTTTTTATTTAATATTTAAATATGTCCCCAACTCAATCACTCTTATGTTTCTTATTAATTTTATATAATAATAAAGTTTTTATTTTATTTTTAAATATATCCATAACACAATTATATTATTTTTAATTAAAATTTGTGACTTATTTTATAAAATAATTAAATTATATATTTATTAAATCGATTGAAAATATTAGGAAGTTAAAATATTATTATTGCTTTAATTTATTTTAAAAATTTCTAAGCGGAAAAAAATTATATCAATGTAATATAACATCCTCACTAGTATTAAAGGTACTTACAAAAACAACATATGATAATAATTATTAATATTTTTATAAAATTTTTATGTGAATTTTCAGATTTTATTTATTAATTACATTAATTAAGAGGACACATTAGATGATAATATTTGAGTATTTTAAAAAAATTTTTGATAAAAGAATCATTGATATCTAATTCTTTAAAGAGAGTCAGAGCATCTAGTAAAGGTACAAAGGCACCCAAATACCTTTTTGCTAATTTGAGTTTAATTTATTATTGAAACTTTTGACTAATAATACTTTTGTAATTTGAAATGATGAATAGATTTTAATTGTTTAATTTATTTAAGCCTAATAATTTAGTACTTAACTTCAATCGTAAAAGTTTTATGTGCAATTTTTAATTGATTGTATGTATTGATATATTTTAATTTGAAATTCTTAATTAATTTATTAATCCTTATATAATTATCTATTATTATAGATTGCAATGTTGGATTCTATAATTGAAAAATAATATTTTGATATTTGACTTGTCTTTTGTTTTCTATTCTTTTTATAAAATTATTTTTGTTTATAGTAGATATATATAGGGATAAGGCTCTTTGTATCATCCCTTATTTAATATACTTTTTTCTACTTATAAATTTTTATGTTTGTTTTAAAATATAATTTTTAAACTTTAGCCTGAGTTAATATTAAGTCCTAGGTCTGTCCCTGATATTTTGTAAAGATCATCAACATTGAACTTCAGAGTAGGGGAAAATTGTAGTTGACTCTATATTAATCCACTTTTGATCCTCTTTAAGGATACTAAATAAATTGAATGAAAGGGATAATTATTATTGTTGAAGCAACTTTTGCTCAATAAATTGTGTTTCAAACTTTTTTTTAAATTAAGCTTTTGAGCCTATCATCATCTTGAGATGACTATTTTAAATCACCTATTCTTTTATGGTTAATTATTATACAAAACAAAACAATTGACAATATCCGCATGGAGGTGCATTCCATAAAGTGTTTTTTTATTTACCTTGGTCATTGTCGTAGAGAATAGACTTAAGTCATTTTTATGAAATCATTCGTTTTATTGTTTCATCAATGTTCACCCTTAAGTCATTTGTGTACAATTATATTGTTAGATGTTTTGTCAATATTCGTGCTTATGTAATTTGTTAAGAATATTTTCAAGTTCCTACGTCATTCTTATAGAGAATAAGTCTAAGTCATATTTGTAAAATCACGCCCTTAGGCATTTTATTTAAAAACACTTTCTAAATATTAAAACTATTCTTTGCAAAGAATTAATCATTCCTCATAGAATCACATTTTTTATGCTTTGTTTAAGTCTTGTCCTTAGATACTTTGCTTAAAAATAAATATTCTCTAAATACTTAAATGATTCTTTATAAGTAACAGGCTTTAAGTCATTTTTTATAGAAAATTTTCTTTGAACTCATTTTTTTCACGAGCTTTTTGAACCTTTTCTAATTTGGTCTAACGAGTATCCCACATGATTATTTTCTTATAAGTAACAATGTACATCTCAAATCCTATATCAAAATTACACCGTTAAATAATTTGGCATTTATCAGGCAGAATTGGTGGCAGTGCATGAGTTTATCTCAATGTCATTTCAAAATTTGGTAGCCTTTTACATCGTGCGTCATTACATGTAACCCGGCAAGGAGAATTTGGTACACTAAACAGTGTTGGTGGATAATTGAGCCGGTAGCTTGATTGATTTATGAAAATAATTGTGCAAGCCTTTTTCGACCAATCAATTTGGCGAAATAAAATTTGATAATTGATGCTTCGGAAAGCTCAAATTTTGAAAATGTAGAATAAAAAATCAGGCTTATTCTTTTAAACAAAGGTACTTACTTCCAATAGTTTCGTCCACAGTTGCACACATAACACAGCGGATTCATTACCATAACAAAAGCGTCAGGCATCAAAGAAACCCCTAAATTTTCACATAAGAACCAAAAACATTTTATATACCAACAATATCAATTGCAACAGTTACTCAACCGGTTACAATTTATACGTATATCATCATAGACCATGTCGACTATTCAATAATATGGCGTAAAGAGTAAAAATAATTACATGTCATGACGAAGCTGAAAGGGTGAAGTGATTTTCCTCTGCATGCTGCTGCACAAAAGCATCTAGTGGTACCTTCCTCTTCATAAATATGGCATCTGGCGTGTATCAATCAAGCAAACAGCTCTTTTAAGATGAAACCCTTTCGACCATACCATATCATGTAATTTTTCTCCCTTATACCAATATTATTATTTCCCTCAAAACAATAGAAAACTTCCAAGTAGGTAATCGGGGTTATCCTTTTCTTTCTCAGCTCTGGATGTGCTACCATATTTGCACGAAACCCATAGTCACTTTCTGAGAATATAACTTATTCCCACCAAAGCGATCATCATCTCTGGGGGTCACTGAGATGATCAAACTGACTTCAAACTTGCAAAACCTCCATTTTAAGGCAGATATATTTGGGCACACATGATAGCACATACCAAGTTGCCGAATGCAAAGACTATAACCCATCACTTCTGTAAATAACACCTCGAGCCTCTCAACCATTGTAGTGGTTTTTCTGGTTTTGGGAGCCCTGCCCCGGTTGAGACTGCTGCTGCGGAGACTGCAAATTTAGCGGCTGAGAGTTATAGTGCGCAAAAGGCTGGGAGTAGAGAGAATTCATCATGCCCTGCAAAAAAAATTGGCAACATATATAACTGCTTATTAAAAATTGACAAAACTAATTGAGGCAGAATACTGTAACCATTTGACCACAACCAGAGCCTATATGAAACTCCTTGCTATACAGGGTTGCATGTTTCAATTGATGATGTTTTTGGTGGCCACATGTTACTCATATTTTACATTTTCATGAGTCTACCATGTGACAATTCTTTTATCAACCGGTAATGCTAAGGAAAAACCTGAGTCTGAAGTGCATTGGGATTGACCACACCAAAGTGGCTCTGTGATGCATCATCTTGTGTCGGCTCATTATAGCCAGCCTGAGTAAACAGACCTTGTGATCCATGAGCCATGTAGTCCTGTGAGATCAGAAAAATTGGGTAGAGAAACAAACCACAATGATTATACTTATCAAATGATGGCAATTTGAATCAAACCTGAGACATAAAATCATTCCCACTGCCAAAACGAGAATATCCTGCTTGAGAATTCTGGTTTAAGAAGTTCCCAGGAAAGCCACCCTGGGCTCCTTGTGTAACATAATCAACAGCATATCCACTTTGAGAAGCCTGTACGCAGGTAAATGAGTTGAGATAAAGAGCAAATATACATTGGTTTTGTTGGCCTGGGGTGGGTACTTTCTATCAAGAGAAAACTATATATACTAGACAGGATCTCATTTGCTTACAAAACCCATTTTTACATGAGTTCTGACCATTTCTAGATATCCTATACACATTTGCTTACATAAGTAAACTTCCTAAAATCAAGTTGGTGTCGAATTGAAAATAAGATGCAACAGCTGGTAACCACGTAAATTCCTAAGTGCAACCAACCACAATGACAAAAACAGCTCCAAATGACAAAAACAGCCTTACAACCTCTTTGCTAACAATTACCACATGGTATAGAATAATCGAGAAATACCTGTGTAGAGAATTCAGCAACATTATACGGAACATGTGATCCCTGACTTTTGAAGTCATCACCAAAGAAGTCCTGCAAATGATAGGTATAAGACATCCATGACATGAACATCATCAACAAAATTCAGGAAACAAGCTACTTGTGCATTGTATGAATACCTGAGACATGCTTCCCACAGAAAATCCATCACGAAATGTTTGACTGGGACCTTGAACTGGCATCTGCCACGTAGAATATACATACTCAGGACATCATGATATATAGACAGGATTATAATTCTTCAAAAAAGTGAAAAATATTAAAATAAAGAGTCAGTTATATAATTGATGATCAACAGTTTATGAGAAAGGTACAAACATTGTTAATGAATCCAGGCTGAGTTAGTGGGCCACCAACAGATGGTTGGCTATTTGGATTTTCAAGTGAAGGGAAGTTGAAAGTAGACCCGATAGTTCCAATAGGTTGCTGAGTATTTTGTTGGTGCTGGAGATGACTGCCAATAGGAGCACCAGCAGTGCCACGCCCAGCTCCAAAACCCCTACTTCCTGGTGGAGGGACATGGTGAACAGCTCCAACTGGTCCATGAACAGCTCCACGACTCGGAATGGCATATGGCTGAGAAGGAGGACCACCCTGAAATGGTGGAAGGGGCACACGAGGCATAGGGAATCCTGCAGGATGCAGGGCTGGTTTATGGGTACCATTAGGCGGACCAGAAGGCATATAACCTGCAATTGCAAATAGATGACAGTTACACCACTAGTGAAATTCAACACACACACACACACACACACAGACACACATACGTATATACATATGTCAACAGCCAAAATAAGCACGCAAGAAACCATATCAACCATTTACCGTTGATATGTGATAAGACCATGTTCTACAGCCAAAGTAAGAAAATATGAGTTCACAAACTAAAAAAATCCAGAAATCATTCGGTAGATGATGTACATAAAATTCAAGATTCAAAAGACAAGCAATTGCATACCCCGAGCACGACTGCCTCTTCTATCAGCATTAGGGTTTGAAGTAGAGATATCATTAGGCACAATTCCCGGCCCAGCACCAAAGAAGAGTCTTCGGTCATTGTAAATCTGACAACATACAAAGTTTCACATTCGTTCATGTTCACTCACAAAAGCTGCTTCCGAACTGAAAACATATTAGGAAGAAGGGAAAACATACACAAAAAATGGGGGCCATTTATTAAAATTACGGGCAGATAAACCACTTGGATCCATTCATTTCATCGTACCTTTTTTACTTAAAAAGAAACAAGAAAAAAAAAAAAAAAAACCTTTTTGGGCTTCTGAAATTGAACCATACTCTGCTTCAAGTTGTTCAGAGGTCCCTCAACCAAGCACTCGTGTTCCTGTGGACCACATATAAGCAGTTGATGGTTTAAAATAAAAAAAGATAGCAATGGTCTGTTAAACTATGACAAACAAATTCAAAACAACACTAAACAATCCTTATATGCTTCTACAGGAGGAAGTTGAACGGTAGAATAATGATGTTGGCATGACACACATAATTCAAACAAGATACAAACCTACTCAAAACATTGCACCAGCTGTTTCAGTAACAGCTGGATCTCATGTGATAGGATGTAAAAATACGCAGCCTAATTCAACCCTTTCAACCAGGAACGTAACTACAGAAAATACAGACAATATATACCTTATAGTGCGTCAATAAGCCATTCCAAAGGGGTTGTTTGCTCAGAACTTTAGGGTTACCCAGGATGACAATACCATATCGAGCACGTGTTAAAGCAACGTTGAGCCTCCGAGGATCATTAAGGAATCCAATGCCCTGAAATGAAGGAACAACCAGTCACGCATCAATGCACAACATGATTTATACACATTGTAACAAAAAGGCCAATGTGCTAGTCAATGTCTTGAATCCCATAAAAGCAAGCAATCCAGAGACAATATCCGACCAATAACTTGGTAAATAAATAAATAAAATTTAAAAATGACGAAGGGGAAAGGTAGGTAGAAAAGGTGTGGCAATTAAAGAGTAAGCATTAAACTCAAACTCAAGGAACATCTCCTACATGAGATCGTTCTAACAAAATACATTCTCTCTCTCTCTTTTTTCCCCCCACTGCTCCTTAGGAATCAGTACCCTTTATCTTCTACTTTCTTTCTTTAACTTGGCTAATATGCAGGCTTGACTTCTTCAGGAGACATACTTCATTTTTGTATCAATATAGTAAATGATCCCTCTTGAATTTTTTTTTTTTTTTCAGGGCTCAGAAACAAGTATATTAGATGTAGGAAATGTACATATAGGAGGGGCATGAAGTCCATATAGACAAAAGTCAAAAATCCAAAAGCCCAGGAGCTGTAAGCCATATAAGAGCAAAAATTATAAATAATGAAGTTACATCATAGCTGCTTCCCAACTAATCAAAAATAAGGAAAGACCAATCTCTAATCTCCGGAGAGATAGAAGCCCAGAATTTCGCTCTTGTCCCAAAGAAACATGTAATCCTCCATCACTTTGTTCTAAGAAACTCTAAAACTTCTTTCAATCCCTAGGACCCAAAATATAGCCATAACCGCACAATCCCAGAAAATGGAAGCCTTAACCCTACCTTTTAAGTCTCAAATATTTTTCCAAGAGAACCGAAAAGCTTGTTCCAGGTGCTGCCCAACTCAATTTAAAAGTCCTAACCAACTTGGATCATAAGAAGAAAGTAGCTGGGCAGTGAAGAGACAAGTGGTCAATACTTTCGAAAGCATTTTTATGCAAGACACACCAAGCCAAAGGTAAAGCAATACTCTGTCTTCTCCTCTGAATTACATCATTGGTATTAATCTTCCGTTTAGCAACAGCCCACCCCATTATCTTCACCTCCTTTGAGGGAACTTTAGCTATCCAGATCAGATAAGATGGGGCAAAAATTGGGGTAAAGTGGTCTATAAGGCTGAGAAAATACAATTTGGTAGAAAAGATCCCTGATTTGTAGAGTCCAAGCTCTCTTATCTTCTTTTATGCTATCAATATGAACTCTCTCTAAAATCCCAAGCAAGCCAGAACAGTGTTGAAGCTCTGTCATTCAAATTTCTAAAGAATCTAAAGTCCCAACTCCAGTGCATTGATGAAAAACTCACCATGCTAGCCATAGAACAACTATGACCAATATAAAGACTATACAATCAAGGCTTCTCACCCACCCAAACATCCTCCCAGAATCTAATCTAATATTCGACAAGAAACCAGCTCTACCCTTCAATATCTGCACCCAAGGACATCTACGGAATCCTCTATTAACATCAGCAGTATCCCACCCATTTTCATGCATGCCATGCCGACTTTAATGACCGAATGCCAAAAAGAGGTAACTTCCAAAAGGAAATCTCCATAGCCACTTACCAAGCAAGGCTCTATTTCTTTTGACCAAATTACCCCACCCTAGACCTCCCTTGCAGATAGGTCACTCACCTTCACCAAATGATTCCTTTCCCCCTCCCCAGCTCCTTCCCACACAAAAGTCCTTCACAGCCTTCTCTATTCTTTTAGCAACTGAAATAGGAAAAAAGAGACATAAAGTAAGTTGGCAGTCTAGAGAGAACTGATTGAATCAATGTTAACCTCCCACCCGTAGAAAGACAAGCTTTTTTACACCCATCCAATGTCTTCTCAACTCTTTCTAGCACAGAAGCACAAAATGCGACAGCCTTGGGATTCTCTTCTTGAGGTAATCCTAAGTATTTCAAAGGCCAATCTCCACTCTCACACCCCAATGAGGAAACTAAGTCAAGCAGCTTGTTCTCAGAGATATTAACATCAGAAAAAGAGCTCTTTTTTAAATTACTTTCAACCTAGAAACTGCACCAAAAAAAAAAAAAAGGGTGAACCACTTCAAGAAGGATTGTAAAGTTTTCCTCATCACCAAGTAAAGAAAGATTGTATCATCAGTGAACTGAAGATAAGAAACCAGTACTTTGTCCTTCGCAATGACAAATTCTTCAATAATCTAACATCCTGAACTCTCCATCAATCTGCTTACCACCTCTACTAAGATTGTATCATCAGTGAATTGAAGGTAATGAACCAGTACTCAGTCCTTCCCAATGACAAATTCTTCAATAATCTAACATCCTGAGCCCTCTCCATTAATCTGCTTAGCACCTCTACGACCAAAGTAAAAAGAGGAGGAGAAAAGTGTCCCCTTGAAGAAGGCCTCTCAAAGATTGAAATTTGCCCTTCATCTTCCATTGAGAAAAGCTGAAAAGCTAACTGATTGAAGACAACCCATCATCCACCAGCCCCACCTTTGTCCAAATCCTTTGGCTTCCCGCATAAGGTCTAAAAAATACCAATCTATGTGGTCATAAGCTTTCTCAAAAAATTTAAAAAACAAGACCAGATTTTCTATACTCCACAGTTTCGTTGGTAACTAAGATAGCATCGAGAATCTCTCTCTTACAAAAGCACCCTAACCAGTAGAAACAGTTTCCCCTAACACCTCCCTGAGCCTTATATAAAGCATTTAGCAATGATCTTATAAAGACTAGTTACCAAACTAACAGGTTTGAAATCACTCAACCTCAGAGGCCCATTCCTTTTCGGAATAAGACGTGAAAGTAGAATTAGTAACTGAGTTCACAACACCAGAATTGTAAAAATCTTCAAAAAAATCCAACAAATCTTGCTTCAAAATATCCCAAAAATCCTGTTATACTGCCAAAGAGTACCCATCAGGACCAGGAGATTTATATCTGCAACAATCTTCGATACTGTTCTTTATTTACTCCTCTTCAAAAGGTCTCTCCAGCCGCGAGCCTTCAACTAAGAAATAGTTGAAAACTAGGCCTCTTGACTTTATCTTTAGAATAAAGATTCTTGAAAAACTATAGAATCTCTTTTGCAATACCATTCTCATCTTCCATGAAATAACCTCCATCTATATCCAATCTGTTGATCAAACTTCTTCCCATTCTTCCTTTCACTATCTGGTGAAAAAAACCTTAAGAGTTGGTATCCCCCCTCTTCAGCCCATTGCATTTTAAGTTTTTATCTCTACATAACAATTCCTCCAGATAGAACCAAAGTAATCATAAACCTGGATTTAGACTCTCAACAATAACTATCATGAATGTTGAATAATTTGAGAGGGCAATTGAGACAGCCATGCCTACTATCTATGATTATATCTGAGCACTTCCACGGTATCCTCAACCATAGCTATTCTGTAAATTACTCCTTGATCCATATATGTATGATAACTTTGCAAATCTTGTTACATTTTTTTTTTTTAAACTCATGACCAGTAACATAGAAAAATATTTGAGAAGGTGTAACTTCTTTATAACTTCAAAGGGCCTGTAAAATATAGACTTAAACAGAACATAAAGATGCTGAATTTCAAATTCTCAGCACTCTCATTGGGTAAACTGAAAAATAATTTCCTTATCCTAAGGAAAAAAAGAGATTGTGAGAAATTGATAATCAACATGATGAACCAAAGTGTACCTAGAAAAACCTGCTGATCATCATAAAGCAATAGAAAACGAACTGTTTCACCCAACACTCTATACCAATACATTATCCATTAGACAATCAGAAAAACTAAAAGCCCTAGAGTGTAGTTGTGAGAAGGAAGATAACAAAAAAATAAAAATAAAAATAAATAGTATGACTTCTTTGTGAATAGATACAAGGAGAGAGAGAAGTGAATTTTTACTTGGACCACACTGAAAACTAATGTGTAAATCAAATCCACCGAGTATTAACAAGTGCAATGACAAATGTATCAGTGCGCCATTGACAGAATTTTATACTCATTACGCTTGGAGTCACCTTATCTTTCAATTTTAACAGAAGTTGTTATTATTTACCGCAGCAATAATTCTATAGTGCAAATCCACATTCAGATTAAAATAAATAAAATCCAATGAGTATGAAAAGTGCAATCAAATAAATCAACCAACCTGATGTTCATTACTCCTCACACAAGACAGGATGATGTAGTCTTTCTCTCTTCCTTGAAATGAATCAACACTTGCAACCTGTAAAATTCATAAATTATGTTCCCATGGCAACAAAATGTCAAATGTCATTAACTTGCTATATTGACCTATTTAATACCTCAATTTCCTTGTACAATTGCTGTCTGAGAGCACCATTCCTTGACATATAGTTCACAATATATGCTCTCTGTCCCTCATATGGTGTTATCACCCCAATCTGTAAATGTTAGACTATATTTAGACCACCAAAACACTTTGGAACACCAATCTAATAAAATTTAAGAAGATTCATGGATATACCTGGCTAGGGACAACACCGCTCCTCAAGAAAGTAGTTACAATCTTTTCAACATTTGCAGCCTCTGTCCGATTTAAATATGATGTTCCACTGGCACTAATTTCCTCTTGTCCCATCTAACAATATTTAGATTATAGAACATTAGCTCAGAACAACACCAAGAGCCACAAAAGTACAATGACAACAAATAAGAAAACAAAGAACACCTTGTTTAATATGAAAACAAAACCATTTTATGATGTTTTTTGTAACCAACCATAACTGTAAAGCCGTCGTTTTATGAGTCAAAATTGTATAGTTTATAGAACACTGAAGGAATTAAGACGCCCAAAAAAAAAAAAAATATTCCACTTGATTTTTGTTAAAACATAACAACCCAGATTTGTATTACATCCAGGAAGATAATGTTGAACTTTGCAATGGAAAATAATAGCAAGCCCAATACTAAGAAATAATCAGATAAGAGTAAATCATGATTCTTCTTATCTAAATAGAGATGTAACCAAACATCATAATCTCATTTATTCCTTAGAATACTATAATACCTGAACATAAAAGAACATGGGTCGATTAGGCACAGGCCAAGGAAAATCAATCCCTGATGATTGCCTTTCATTAATAGTCACACCATTCTGTAATGTTCCTTCATAGAAGCTATTGGAGGGAAATTCTGACAAGGACGGGTGCATACGATATTGAACCTGAAGTTGAGGGGTACAGAAAATACTTCATTAGTCAGAACATGATATTTCCTACAATCACAACCTTACAATATTTCTGAGAGTTGAGAACACAACATTATTCTGGAATTAAATATTGGTCAAAACAATCAGCAATCAAAGATATACAAGCAGAAAAGAGAAATGGTAGAACAATATTTTGTATAATTCCTAAAGATGGATATAAGAGGGAAAATTTCAAGCAAATATATCAACAGGAGTTCAGGAAAAAGACAGAGAGAGAATTCATATATGAAACAGCATCAAATAGATACTATCCAGCAACTAAAGGAATAGCCAAGCTCTTAAAAAAGGAGGTCATGCCATGGAAAAATAACTAAAACCAGTTTAAAAAAATAAATCGCTTAATCCGTACACCAGTTAATTGTTAAGCTTGAGCAAATTAGATATAGAGATGTTGGACACTCGTACCCTCCACACAATTATACCTCCATACAACAAAAGCCTAATGATTGCAACAATCTTCCAACATTATAAAGTTCAAAGTTGACAGGTACAAAGCAGAAAGCAAACATTGGCATCATAAACCATAGATCAGGTATCAGAATACATTACTATAACTCCTAAAAATGTCAGGCCATGTGTAAAACCAAAAAAAAAGAAAAAAAAAGTACTCACCTGCAATCTAATTGGTTTCAAACCAAGTAAAACAAGGCGCTCAAAGAGAGATTGGGCAAGCCCAGCACGAGCAGCTTTCTTGCACATAATGACTGGACCAAGCTGGCAATGATCACCAACAAGAACAACCTAACGTAAAAAATGGCTAGTTAGATGATAAGCATGCAATAATGTCGAAAGCATAACAAAAAATTATAACCTTAAGTACCTGTTTTGCCCCAAGTACCAATGGAATAAGACACTCAGGTTCTGTTGCTTGAGTAGACTCATCAATAAGTACCTAGAGCAGGAAGACGAGAGTAAGAACATCAAGTGTTTAATGTTAATAAGAAAAGCACTTACAATATCATTCAACCTGGCGAAATCTAAAGTTTGCCAGTCGAGGATCTCCAGCACCAACACATGTGCAACAAATTACATCGGCACTCTGTGAAATTTCCCTCTCTGTTGCCCTCTTAAGTGCTTTGTATTTTTTTTCATCACTACTGGACAGCTCTCCTGTAAATATTTCAAATAAAAGATGTGTAAAAAATAAAAATAAAAAATAGCTGAACAAGAAGCTGGTCCACTTCAGTTTGTAATGTGAATGCACACACACTTCCCCACTAAAATAGAGTGATTGAAAAGTCAGTCAACAAAATAGAGAAAATAAAAACCCAAAAAAATGCCAACAATAAAAGTGAACTAAATCTATCAAGGAATAAAGAACGTGCAAATAAGAAACATAAAATATTTTCAATCCACATTGAGAAACTTGCCAGTGTTTTAGCAAACAATCTAAAACTTCAAATTTCATCTACACAAAAAACTTCAGTAATTATCAATGTTCATAACAATAAATATGTAATCTGCAACCAAAATTTGAGAATTGAAAAGACACAGACAATTTAAGAAGAAAATATCACTGGCATCTGTGTTGCCAAGAATCTATATTATCAGTGTACTCCTTTTGGAGAATTAACAGCTTAATGAGGCCAGACGCTGCATGTGTTTAACATTATGCTCAATGCAAAAAAGCTAGGAATGCATTAACTCATCTACAACATGAAAACTCAGACCAAAACTAACTTGAGTAAACATTCAAAAACTTAAGGATTTACACTCTTAGATGCATACGCTAAAAGAATCATAATTTTTTTATTCCAAACTTAATTTACAGCCAGAGAAAACACAGATCTAACTTTACCAGTCATGTTGTGCAAGTGATATACTGCAGAAAAATGTTTGTTCGGCAATCTCTATAATAGCCTCAAAAAGCGTTCAATAAAAGAAATTTGCAGTGCGAAAGCATCAAGTAAAAAGCTGACCTTGTTCATCCTTCAATTGTTGCAACTTGTGCAACTCACTCTTCTCAGATGTGTCAAGATGTCGAACCTGCAATGAGCCATTGTAATATGAATAATGCTACAGGGGAAAGATGAAAATACAGAACATTTAAATATGCTAACAAATTGACAAACCTGATAGTGAAGTGTTAAATGCTCAACTGGAGAGCTAACCGCTTCCCTTGATTTTGCACAAAGCCGAACTACCTTGAGTATGGAAGGAAAAAAATTTAACAAATTGACTTCCGTAAACACAATTCAACAAGTGAAATGATGTAATATTTATATATACATGTATATTTATTCCGTGAATTAAGCATAGCAAGTTATACCGGCAAGTTTAAGAAAGATGCATAGTCCTACCTTCGAAGAAATACAGTTCAGTACACACATTTGCATGAAAAGTAAATGATGGCAGAAGGCAATTATATGATAATAACTAAT
Organism: Aegle marmelos; assembly: GCA_030449875.1. Taxonomy (NCBI): domain Eukaryota; kingdom Viridiplantae; phylum Streptophyta; class Magnoliopsida; order Sapindales; family Rutaceae; genus Aegle; species Aegle marmelos. The sequence goes on from JASUUL010000143.1 coordinate 13,235,141, forward strand.
GACGATGATGATAATAACAATCATCATTATTATAATCATGACTAAAAAAAAAAATTGTTAGCAGTGAGCTAGGCCAAGCCTGAAACTAAAACATAAGTTATATTGCTATCTAATTATCTGTTTAAAGAAAAAGGCCCAGAAAGTTGACACCGGCAACCATCCAAAGAATCTTTAGCAAACTATTTGCCAACAAGAACGGCAATTTCAAAAATATTCTTAAAGTAATTATTTACACTAAACTGCAAGCATGCTTGCCTCATTTACTACCTCTGGTTTTCCTCTTCTAGTCGAATCACAAATCTATTGCAATCTTCCTTTCTTAATAAAATTTACCATTTAATCTTCCTTAAAAATGTGAAATCCACGAAAGGCAGAGAAAACAGCCAGGAAAAAAATTACCTGGTCAATATAGACTATCATTCTAAGAATTTTGCTACAACTTAATGGAAAGATTTTCCTTCTTTACCTTTAACCCAGTGGCACTTATCTTTTCAGCTAGTTGGTCAACAGCCACATTACTTGGTGCACACACCAAAACCTGATAAAAGCACAAATAATCATATAATTGATGCACATGAAGACAAAAATGTAACATAAAGGATTTAATAGACCTAACCTGGCCTTGGCCCTGTTTGGCCATGTGATATACAATTGCTGCAGAAGTAACAGTTTTTCCTGTGCCAGGTGGACCTTGAATTAAACTTATGGGCCTTTGAAGGACACTCTTTACAGCAAAAACCTATCAATGGAGCAAGGTAAGGACCTCCGAAGACAAAAACAACTAAAATAAAAATCTAGAATAAGAACCATAGAAAACAGCTATAAGCAAAACCAAGGCACAGTATATAAAACTCTGTTAAGAACAGCACCCTGATACTCAACCTAGAAATAAAACTCATGAACAAGTGGATAAGAAGTCTTTATGATCATTGGGTTACATGCAATGTAGTTAAATGAAAAGAATAGTACACTAACATATAGAATAGACTTGCAACCACTGGCAAGGGTACAATTTTGTTTGTCTATATATGGCACTGACAAAATATGAACTGCCACATACTGCTATCTAGAAACTACTGATAATTTTAAAGGATTTTCTCTGGGTGTAGCTACACAATCTGTCTCTCCCTACTAGATGCATACAAGTAACAAGGGTAAAAAATGTGGCTTAGAACTCTAAACAAACATGAGCAACTCTAAAAGACCAGGGGGAAAAAAAAAAAGCATAATTCAAGTCTTTGATGTTCAAGGAAAACTAATAATAACCAGGCAATCAAAGAACTGGAGTTAAGAAGGCGGTCATTTGACATACCTGAGATGCATTCAGCTCTGGAAGACCAGGTGCACCAAAACGACGAGGCAATGTATTACGAACCATCTGAACCTCAACTTCATGGCCCAACAAGTGGTGGTAAATATACCTGTGAAGAAGGTAGCAAATAAAATAGTTCAAAGGCTTATAATACAAATGTAGAATACATTTGACTTCAACTTCACTGGACAAACAAAGTGAGCTAGAGAGGCCTGATTACCACACTCAACCCAGAATATGGCCAGTGTATATAACATTGACCGTGAACAGATGGTTTAATCCAAAACGACCAAAGCTTGGCTCGTTAAAATATACATACAAATAAATAGATACCCAGAATATGACATAAATCACCAGCCCACATGAACATCCCAAAATTTTAAGCTCTTAGATAATTTGAAAAAATAGAAAAGAATTCAGGCACAACTATTGATGTTCATATTCTTTACAGTTATTCATTCGAAAGTGCTTAAATGGAAAAACAAAAACAGAAAAACCATAAATGAATATCTTCCATGAACAAATCAATAACAAAGAGTATACAAATGAAACTGAAGAAGCAATGAGCAGACCTACCCACTGACACTTGTTTCATCAACTGCAAAAGTTTTCATCGCTCCCTGCATCCTATCAAAGCTTGTACTCTTCCACACAAAATCAACACTGAACCCATGGTTTATATCAACAGGAACTCCCTGAATCCAACAGTAGCAATTTGCACAATTATCTACTAAACTGACCAAAGAGCATAAGCAATAAGCATAGCACACTGCCAAAACTACCTGACTAGCACGAAGCTCAAGTGCAACTTCCTCTTGAGCAGTTAGCTTGATCTGAAACATCATTAATACAACGTATTATTACATAAGTTCATTCAGAAAATTAAACTAAGAAAACAAATCCCTGAAGGAAAACAACTAATGAATATTGCACACAGAATCTTCAACAGACATCAGTAATTACATCTAAAAAGTTTAGAAAGAACATACCACATGCCCAACTGACTGCCATGCCGGATGAGCTGCATCCCCTGAGTAACGTAACCGCAGCTCATCTCCAGGTACCAGACGCAACTCATTGTCTTCCTATGGAACAGAAGCAGCAGTTCAACTTCCGCCAAAGAAGAATTAAAAGAGGTAAAGTATTACAATAAAACATGAGCAGTTCACAAGAAAAGAAATACATAACAACAGTAGAATTTAAAAAAACTGAAATAAACTGAACTTAGACAGTGAAAAGGACCTTCGGAAAGACAAAATATGCAACACGCTTCTTGTTAAGACCAATATCCCATCGAATCGTGACATTGTCCTTGCTTTGAGATTCTTTCATCATCTATAAGAAAATTGAGACAGTAAAATGCTGCACGATATTCAATATAGTAAAAAGCATTTGAGGAATATCCAGTAGAGCATTTTAATGAGTAAACAATCCAAAGGTTCAAGAGGCATACTTTATCATAGTCAGCTTCTAGCTTGATAAGTGGTGCAAAAACATTTTGATACTGCACGAAATAAGGCATAGAACAGCAACTACAGTTAGCAGCCATAAGACAAACTGTAACTTTCGGCAAACTTATAATGTAAAAATACCTAATCTACTTTTTGCATCAAACACAAAACCTGATATGCATCTTCATACTTCAAAGCTACAGGCTGAGGCTCATCATCAACACCAGGCTTCTCAAGATCCTCAAGTGTAGCATCAGGATTTGTCTTCCATAGTTCTTCTACCTTGTTTATTTGTTGGGCACTGATCTGACGTGCTCTCAACTGCTCCTGTTCAGATGGGATCTGTGAAGTGCAATATGTCATTAGCAGGTTGAAAAAACAAAGCATCACACCCTAACAAATCAATAATACAACATTTACATGCTACCTATACAAAATGACATTACATATGTCTTCTCAAAGACAAAATAAAAAATTATACAATTTGTAAGTAAGCATGTTCAGATGCGATCTGTTAAGTGCAACATGTTAGCAGGTTGAAAAAGCAATGAATGACATCATAACAGAAACAACATCTACATACTAACTGTACAAACAGATCGGGCATATAAGTTCTAAGAAAATGAAAATATTAAGTTAAGCAAATTAAAAGCGATGATGCAGTAGTGAATCAACAGTACCAAATCATGTTGTATGCAAAAGTTTGTATCGATTGCTCATAAGCTGAGACTTCTCATAACAAAAAGAAGAAATACCAACCTTTACAAGCCATTGCAAGAAGCATCTATCGTCAATCAGAGGACACCACTGACTCAAATCCCAATTCATGTCCTTCAACGCATTAACATTCAAGCAAGGTTCCCTACACAGAAGAACAACTACACTTTCTGTCTTGGCTGATATAAAGCCAAGAAGGAACACATTTCGGCATCCACAGTTGTAGCACTCAAGGATCGTCTCTCCCAGAGGACTGTCTTTATGAAGACAGACTTCCTTGTGCTTCGCTCGCACCTACAAGAAAACCCAATTCAGAGAAATGAGATGTCCTCCAATAAATGGACCATTAATACACTAGTTTCATTCCACTTGAATGTAGTCAATAGCCTACCATAAACAATCAGTGCCAAATAACTTTGAACAATTACTAACAACATAAAAATGAGAAATAAAGCACAGAAAATTATTCAAATTTAAAAGCAGCAGACAAACAGCATAAAAAGTGAAAAACCAAACTGAGCTACATCAGCCACATGTCAAACAAAATACATGAATAAATAAAAATCTTATAGCAATAGTAGGACCTTTATTTTGCAGAACAGAAGCATTTCAAGTAAAATTGGAAAACTAAACCCTTAAGATCCTAAGAAATAAGTGTTTATAGCATAAGGGCTTCCACATTTCCACGTCAAAAATTATAAACTTTTACTCACATATATTGGACCAGATCTTAATAAACAAGTAATTACAAATACTGGGAACCACCTTGGAACTAAAAATTAGGATTCTTGTTCAGAGAGTACAAGATAACTTAGATTTATAATAGTCAGTACCCAGTACCATTACTGAGTTAGGGTACCCAGTGTGGTGTTCCGGCCATTGTCCTCCGCACCATTATATAAGTCAGCATCCAATGGTTTTTTAATTTTCAAATGTTTTGTTCCTCAGACCATGCAGTGTCCCTTGTGACCCTCTAGTGGTCTAAGTAGACAATCCGTCCTTGCTTTTCTTGACATAATGTTTAAAATTCTGGAAATCTCTTAGATTGAGCACAATTTAGCTTTGACTCTTACAAGTAAAAAATCATTAATAATAAGAAGATGCCTTGTGTGTATTATTGGAAGCTACAAACTACTTCAAAGCCATAACATTATTTTGATTTTCAAGAAAGTAAAAAGAAGCTAAACTACAACCAGTGAAAGAATTAAAAAAAATGAATTAATTAGCTTTCTGCCACAATCCCAGGAAACATCGACAAAATAGAAAAATAAAAGGAACTAGTAATCCCTATGTAAATCAGACAATCATGAAGATAAATTCATAGACAAATTTCATTCTCCAACACACACAGAATTCAACGTATTAAGATACCAGATACATGATTATAAACCTCAGCTCCTAGGTGAAATGATCTATCAACAAAGCATGGAACTCTGACTAACAATCAAGCAATTATTTTCATGGGCATTCTTTTCTCTGAAATGCAAAACACAATCAAAAAGCTGCTCATTTTGTCTCATCACTAAATTCTTCAGAACCCCCCTAAATTTTTCAAAAGTCTATGATTGTCACCAAATGAACCCATCTGAAATATGATGACTCACCAAATGAACCCATCTCAAATATGATGACTCACCAAATGAACCCATCTCAGATATGAGGATTCAAATAGTTCTTCATTTCAAAATAAAATTTGGTTCGGTTTAAACCTCTTTCCCACATAAAGTCTGGACCCACTTAGTCTTTAACCATACCAATGCGTAGCCAAGTAACTATTTTCAATATTCAAGATTACAAAACATTTATTTCAGAATAGCTATAAGTAAAACACGACAAACAATTTACCTATTACAATGTGATAATAAGCATCAAAATCGAGAAGCTAGAACCTCAAGCATTCTTTGAACTGGGTTTCTTCCAAATAGTCACTTAAAGTCAGCACTGTGGTATCTTCAATCCTTTGACTCCAATGCCACAATTAAAAGAGGAAATGGAAAATGTTTGAGACTTGAACTGTCAACTTCATCTATGCAGTCCTCTTCATGTTTCTTTAGTACAGTTTCTTACCAAATTTCAAACTCCAAAATACCATCGTTCTTCAAAAATCATGCCTTCTACTTTTTGGAGGGGAAAAAAATAAAGAAACTGAAATTTGTACTAAGAATGAAAAATCAATACAGCAACATGGAGCAGCTATCGACCATGTGAACAAAATACTGCCTTGCTCTACTCAATGTAAATTATCCACTGGCAACACGAGATGCCTGAATTTCAGTGCACCCATTACATTAAATTGCAGTAACCTGAACAAAATGCAATAGAGCCTCCAAGGTAAAAATCCTCACCCCTAAACTCATCCTGCACTTTTTCTATGGTTTCCACTCATGCCACCCAACTCCTCCTTTTAAAGAAGACCACAAACAATTTTAATAAATCTCCTACCAAGATTGATATAAGGGGACTCAACTCCTGGACCTCTTGTTTCCACCACAAGAGGCCTAGCAAACAAAATCCTTACCCCTAAATCCTTTCTGTGATGCTAAGCAATTTTTTTTTAATAGGAAAGAGAAACTTTTATAGAATATAAAGGGAAAAGGATTACAATGTGAACTAGAGGTCCGCAAACTAAAATTTCCCTACAGTGTAAAACTTTGAAAACTACACAAAACTACCAAAAGAGAAAACCTTGATACACCAAAACAGATTCTATGTTCTTAAGCATGTGCTTACAAATAATCCTGAAATACAATAAATTATCCCCTCCAACTTATATCAACCTCAAGAAACCTTGATGACCAGAAAATCTTATAATACAACAGTTGAACTATATATCACACAATATCACTCCAACCAGAATACAATTTTAAAACCAAACCATTAGTAGAAGGGGACAAAAATAAAATTTTAATGCTCAATCTCGAATTAATCACTCCACATTCTATCACAAACCATAAAGTCAACACTTCCTCACTCTCAGTTCTCACCAACAACGGAAAATCAGCAAATTAAAAAAATAATCATTGAAATAATTAACGGCAAAATACAAAGTAACCCCTTAATTTTCCAAAACGAGCAAAAAAGCCACCATAATTTAGCACCGCACTCTCATCCACTCACAAACAACTACAAAAACAAAAAACTTACCAGATGATTGACTATGTGTGAGCCCGAGGTGTTGCCTCTAGAATTGCAGAACCATTTACGGCAAGATGGCACATTGCAACGAACGACACATGCTGGGTTTGAAACCCCACAGTACCGACACGCGTGCTCAGTAAAATCCGCCTTGCCGTACTCAAATCCCTCCACATCATCGCCCGTCTCCTCGAAATTCAACCCTGCCATCCCCTCCACAATCTGACTAGTACTAATATTACTACTGTTGTTCGTTCCTCTTTTGGACGGAGATGACGTGGCCGCAAGAGAATCCGAGTGGCGATGATGACTGTGATGGTGATGGTGATCAGAGGCAGGAGGTACGGACCGCGAATCTGAGGAAGTGGCCAGAGTCGCCGGGGTCGTAGGGTCCACCGAAAGAGAATCGGACGGCGTGGGCCAAGATACCGGCGAGCGAAATTCGGGATAGGCGTCGAAATCGGACTCGCCTTGGGTGTTGAATTCGAGGAATGTGTAGGCGTCCGTCCCGGTGTCCGGCTGCGACGCCGTTTCAAATAGGTTTGTCTGTTGAGAATCCATAGAATGAAAAAACCGAAAACGGTGTACCTTTATCTTTATTTGTGGTTTTCTGATTCAAGATTAGGGTTAGGGTTTTTGGTTGGAGAGTCAGAGAGAGAGAGAGAGAGAGCTGGGCCGAATTGTGTGAGAGTGTATGTCGTTGTCATGTTTTATGTCATTATGAGTTCACGTTACGGTGCGGTGCGGAAAGAAGAGAGATACTGAAAGATTTGCTGGCGTCAAATAAAACGCGCATCACGCGCCGACGTGATTGGGTTAATGGTTGTGGGTCCCGATTTTGATGGACTCTTTAATTAAATTAATTATTTTTATTTACTCAAAACACCAATAATAATATTCAGCACACCTACAGAAAATTTTTTAAAAAAATTAGCATATATTTACAACAGTTAAATCAATTTAAGTCTTAAAAAATTCTTTAACACAATTTCTTTATTAAAGAATGCGTTCAATATTGTTTTTGCTCCCCATAAACTACTTTGTGAAATCGAGAAGGAAGAAGAAAATGTTTAAAGTGTTTGTTGTGCAATTGAAATAGAAGAAAGAAGATGTTTCGGGTTTAATTTTTAATTTCTTTTCAAATGAAAGCCAAAAAGACAGCCATCTTAAACAATTTTTTATTAAAAAATAATTGAAAGGGTGACACTTACCTTGCAGTCAAATTTTTTTAAAATATTGATTTTCTTTTCATTTATGTATTATTTAAGATGTTAGAGATTAAAAATTTAGGGTTTGTAATATATATATATATATATACACATTAAATAATAGACTTATTTTGTAAGTGTTCAAAATAATTACATTATATTTAGTATGTAATATATTATTCTTATAATAATTTACATAAAGAGTATTTATAATAAATTATTTATTAAAATTAGAGTCATCAAAGTATTTTTTAGAATGTAATAAGCCCACATTTTTTCTAGAATAGTGATATTTTACCATATTTTACTCCTTTATTTTATCTTATTAAAGTAAAACTACAAAATTGAATTCACAATAAGGAAACATCCTGTCAAATTTCAAAATACTAGAACTAAGCCATTTTTTGGAGGAGGAACCAAATTGAAGCTTCTAGCTTCATTGTAAGTTTCAATCACACAAAATTCTTCAAAGAAATATTAAAATCGTTATTAAGTATCATAAGAGATCAATAATTACTTTACAAATATTTATACAAATTAATATTTATTAATTATTAAAAAAGATTATATGTTTACAAAGGAAACATGAAATGAAATTTTGCCAGAAATTCCAAAATGGGTTTGCACTGTAGCATGCTAGCGGTGGCTTCCTTGGTGACCCGGCATGACGGGGACACGTGGTGCGGCATAATGGCTCTGCTGTGCATCATTTGTCACAAGGCGTGGCAATTCTTTTCTCCTATCGTGAAACTGGGTTACTTGGCGTTGCAATGGGATGTACATATCATTTTCTTTAGAAACATTCGTGTATGGTAGGGATGATATTGGTGGTGGCCAAGTGAGAGAGTAAGTGCAAAGGAGATGAGAGTAAAAAGAAGAAAAAAAATTCTATTTATTTCTTAATAAGGGTAATTTTGAAAATAAGTGGTATTAATTAAAAAATGAGTGCTAATAAAAAGCGTTGAGGGTTAAATATCATTTCTCTTTTATTAATTAAATGCTTTTCTATCATATGAGAGAATCTATTAATAAGAATTTAAAGATGCACCTTATATAAATCTTACACTTCAAATCGTTTGTCCTATACAAATGAAATTATTGAAATACAATACATAAGCAAATAACTAAAAATAAAAGTACAATGTAAATTAAGAAAAAAATAAAAATTTTATCCTACAATCCTTCAAAAAGGAAAGCTTATCTATTATCAGCAATTTCTATTTTAATATGGACAATCATGCAATTTAAAAATTCATTTTCATCTTATTGGATGGGTTGTCTAAATAAGTTTCATAAGATGTATTTAATTTTTACAAAAAATTGGATCAACAAATTAGGTTGCTGGTTTAGATTCTTTAAAACTTGTTTAATATAAGTTTTAATAAGGGTAATTTGTAATTAAGTATTTTATTATTACTATTATTTTGAAAATTATCCGCGTTAGAGCTGTGATTAATCCACCCTAAGCTTCACTTCTAAAATGATACAAAAGTTCACAAAGGGATGAACAAAAGTAGGGATGACACAATTCTCCATGGATCCAAACTCCACAAAAAATGAAGAGAATTTTGAATAATTTTTGGGGAATAAAAAAATAATCTCTAAATTATTAATGGAGTGGGGTTTTGTTTTGTACTCTCCACCCCACCACTACTCCCACCCCCAATCCTTATTATATAAATATTTTTTTAATTTTTATTCAATAACTTTTGTTTTATCAATTATAATATTAATTAATTAATTTTCTTCTTATTTTTACTTGACATAAATAGACTATAACTAAAAGAAAACCCTATAATATATTTTTCATTCAACCCTAACATATTATTATGTTTCTTTTCTCTCTTAAAGTATTATTCTCTTTAAGCATTTATCAATTTTAATATCATTTTAAGATATTATTTCAAATATTTAGAATTTTTTAAAAATAATTTAAATATTTTATAATATAGTAATGATTTTATTTAAGTCTTTAATTTTTAAGTTATTAAAATTATATATCTATATTTACTATAAAATACACAAATAGAAAATGAGGCGGGGTTGGAGAAATAATTCCCTACTTAGGGATTTCACAACCCCATTCTACTAAATTTATTGAGAAATAAAGTGGGAAATAGAAGTTAAATTTTTAATAGAGTAAGGAATAGATTAGGTTTCCCTACCCCATCTCATTGCTAGCTCCAAACAAGAGGGCAAAGCGAAGTGGATAGATTTCACTAGTCTAACTAAATGAAAGATGTCTATCGAACTTGCTAAATAGGCTCGGTAGATGCACTAAGAGTCATCAGATGGGCGAAGGATACTAATATAGGATACTCTTAACAAGAATGATAGCTATAAAGACCATTACTATTCTTCTAGATTACCACAAATAGATTGTAATTGATTAAAATAAATAAATTTGGGTTACACTGCCATCACCATTTAAGAGTCATGCACGCCCATCAACCTAGTCAACGACGGTGGTGGTTTATCCTAAAACCGCCGCCTTTGTTCAGTGGTTTATTAAAGTCTAATAGATGATTCCACACATGAGTTCATTGGATACTGTGAATAATTCTTTAGTTCTTGTATTTTCGTATATCAAATTTATTTAAGTTATATTATATCAATTAATGGATGAGGTCACTAATATAAAGTCTGTTTACAATGGAGATTTAAGATACAATATTAAAATATTTAATAAATATTAGTTGTTATAATTTAAAAATTAAATTAATTTGATTTTATACTTGTATAATAAAAACATTTATTATAATTTTATTAATTTTTATTAAAGTTATTATTTAAAATTTATATTTATTTTATAATATTTATTTTTATTTTATAGTAATAATTTTTTTCACAGCAGTTGTTTGTCGCACCTCAATGATAAACAAGGTCATACAATGCTCATCTACAAGTTTAATGAGATAGGTGTTTTGAAAAATATTTAAAATAGAGGGACTAACTAGGTTATTGGCTTAAATTGTAGGGACAAAGAAAGCATTTGTTATGAAATTCTTAATTTATTATTCTAATATAATAAAGAAAATCATATGCATATATTATGTATTGTTATAAATTTACTAAAATAAATATGAATATTCATAACATAAATCTCTTAGTCTCCCTAGTATCTCCCACAAACAACTTTTGACTTCTCTATAATTCCCATTATCTTATATATAATGAATTATGATTCATAATATTTCCATTAATTTTATGAAGTGATTATATAACTATAAAAAGAGAACTTGTCTCTTTGTTTTGTACACATTTAGAATGAATAAAATTACTCTATAATATATTACCCTCTCGTTTTACTCTTTATCTTATATTGTTTATTTATTGTGTAATTCTAGCTAATAGTTTTTCTAACATGTATGTAGTTTTAAATATTTATTCTATTAAGATTTTTTTAAAAAAATTGTTATCTAACAAATTTAACGAATATTAATTTAGCACATTGCCCCTAAGTCAAGACCAATGAAAACTATTATTTAGTCGAAGTTATCAATTTATTAAGGTTTAATTTAATGAGATTATATTGTATATGATAGATATTTTATATTGATCAAAGCTATTACGATCGGATGAGATAATAATAAGAACAGTTAGTGCCCATATTTTTCACTCACTAATTTTATTGTTCCACTTTAAATCTTTAAAATATTAATTAACTAATCAATTTTTTTGTAAGGATATTTTCTAAAATAAATTACGAAATTCATTTTGGGAATTGAGTCATTGCAACTCCTCTTAGTGTCTTTCTAGAGTTCATTAATTAAAAAGGTGTCTTAATTGAAAAAATGATTTGTAAATAGCATATCAAACACATTTTGGATACCAAGCCTAATTACAATTCCAAACATCCGTGCACTAACAACATGACATTGAAAAGGCTATGGAACGAGTGGCCCTAATTCATTTCAACTTCTGCAAGAGTCAAAATAGAGCTAACAACTTTGCATGGGATTGAACATGTAGTATACTCCCATATCTTAAGTTGCATGTAAGCTTGTATGTATTTGGCTTCTTAACCTTAATAATGTTTCTTGATTGATCTCTTTCCCTAACCATTTTTATAAACAAAGGAACTCTTTTATTATAATTTTTGGTTCCACTATATATATCCATATACATTTCTTTTCTAGCACACAAGAAAAATTAAAGGCACATGTAAGTACTAAGTGACTTGAAACAAGTTGATTTAGGCTTTGATGGGTTTTGAATATCAGGCAAAATTATTAATTTATTGTTTCAAGAAAAATGTGAGAAAATACTTATGCCATCATATGACTCCTGTATGTTGCAACAGTTGCAACATGCCACATTTTTTTGTCTCTATTCTAAAATACCATTGGATTTAAAGTACATAAATCTAACGGTTGATGTTAGTTAGTGAATAAATGGAGTATTCACTGGCAATTGTTGAAGTCGATTTTGTGATTGTTAAAGGGGGGAATCAATTTGACAAAGTTCATCAGAAGAAGAACAACCATTTTGTTTTGAATTAGAAATTAGGGTTTAACAGATGGCCCTTGCAAATTAATATGGAGAGACAAAAATAAAAAAAGACAATTGCAGTGTATTGGAGAGAACAAATTTTGCTAATTCAAGTATGTTCAAACTTGGGCTATGACTTGTGAGCCCTATGAATTCAATTGCGAAGTTGTAACTACAAGGAGAGTAATTGATTTTGTTTGAGAATTAATCTGCATATCCCAAAATTGGAAGAAGATGATCGTAATTTCTTTAGGGGAAAAGATTTTGATGATTAACCTATTTTATAACTTGGGCTGTGATCTTTATGAAGTTGATAGAGATTTGTTATTGCAAGTGGTGTAAGTGATTTCATTTTGAGAATTAATCTAGGGACATCGATAATTAATGAAGATGAATGCAATTTATTAGGAAAAAAGATTTTGATGATTCTTATATGAAAATGGGTTGCTGTGGGCGGGAATTCAATTGCGAATTTGGCTTTGTAGTAGATAATTGTGAAATACAAATAAGCAACCCAAGAGGGGGGTGAATTGGGTTATTAAAATTTATTTTACAAATAATTCAATCTAATACCTTAATGCAAACAAAAATTAAGTTTTACAGGAATTAAATCAAATATAATAAATTAGATAATGCTTGCAAAATAAATGAGTAAGGGAAGAGAATGCAAACATAGCAATTTTTACGTGGTTCGGTAATCTCCGCCTACGTCCACGCCTCTAAGCCAACCGAGCTCGAGGATTTCACTATCCAAACCTCTCAAGGCTTCAAATATTTACAATTGACTTCTAAAGTGTCAATGGACTTTTACAATCAAGAGATTATCACCCTAATCTCTTTACCCCAAGTGTTTCCCTCACTTGAACACTCTTAATATAATACAAAATATAAATTACAGCAAGACACTCTCTATAAGAATAGATTCACAAATAATGGCTCAAGAATGATTTAATCTATTGTGATTTGCAATATGAAAGCTTAATATATGTTTTACAAACTTGTTTTTTCTTGCCAGAAACTTTAAAAAGAAGTTGGAGTTGAGTTTTTATAGTTAAAGCTCGAAAACTAGTCGTTATTGTCAAATTTCAGTACTCAAGCGGCTAGCCGCTTAATTTAACCGGCTCCCCGCTCGTAACAGTGAAGTTACCGTTAATTTTGAATTTTGCTACAGTAAAACTGTTCACGAAATTACAGTTTACCTCAAAACTTATTCAAATTATGTTATGGCCCAAAACGTTATAAAATTTTTTAAAAAGACCCAATCTCATAAATTTTCATTATTATTTAATTTCTAAAAATATTCTGAAATTATAGTGTGGCCCAAACTAAAGAAAATCTTTTCAAATAAATCCTTTTTGAGTTTTAGCTAAATCACCATAATCTTTAAAATTTTCAAAACTTTTCACTTAAGCCCACAATCTATTATAAGTTACAATAAGGCCCAAACGTTTTAGAATTTAGCAAATAAGTCCAACTCTGAAATTTAAAACATTTTTATTTTTTTATCCAAATTACTTTAATCCACAAAATATTTTATCTCATAAACATAAAAGTATTAAACTTGAAAAATAATTATTTTATTAACATAAAATTGAGCTTCACAAATGCTAATCCAAGAATAAATTAAATCATACCGGCTTTACAAGAAATTGTCGCAATAAATTATCCGTTGAGCCGCCGTTACCCGTTGAGTGTCTTGAATTTGATTTCACTTGATTTCACTTGATTCATTATCCTTCAAAACTAGTGAACTTGTGAAATACAAAATAAAACACTTTAATGCATATGTTTGTTATCATCAAAATCATAATATTTATAACCTATTAGGCTAACAAATTGCAACCAAGACATAGCGATGCTAAAGGTTTGGTAATTAGCCATATATGAACCCAGATTGAATATTGCATGTATGTGCTCTATTGTTGTGCCATTGGAAGTGGACTCATTAACTAATTTGAAAGAGTATGATAGTGGTAATTAACATAGAGTGTCGATTATATTTATTTGTTAGAATAAAAAAAGATGAGATTAGTCGGAAGGAGTCATTGTTAATTTCATTGCAGGAAGCGCTATATTAAAGAAGCAAGTGTGAGGGAATTAATTTCTTAGAGAAGAAAACAAAGAAGAATCTGACATTTACCTTTCAACAAACTATGTTGGTAGATATTAGCTTCTTCTTGTAAGGGTTAAACGTGACTATATCGATAGTTGAATAGGTCTTACTTGAATGCTTGGTATTATGAATTCTTTGCTTGTGATCAAGTATGTGGGGATAATATTACAATTGTGAATTCTTAGTTTAGTTCTGTTAATAAATCATAAACTTGAATATTGATAGGTTGTGGGGATGAATCCCCTTGAATTGAATTATATACTCAATAAAACACTTAAGTCACCTTTGACACAATATTCCCAATGAGCAATGAGTTGACATTGATGTTTTATATTGTAGGCATTGGCATGTTTGTTCGTTATAGATGAATATGTTTCTACAATATGATATTCTTATTCCTCTTTCCCCTGAATGTTGAATTTAGGTTTATGCAAACAACCATCCCCTTTAAAGAAGGACACAACACATTGAAAAATAGGTTAATGTTCACTAAAGTGCGAAGCTGGGGAGGTGCCTTCTGTTAGTAGTAGGTGTTGACTTTTTCTACTATATTGGCCTGATGATTGGTAATTAGTAGTCCATGTAATTGGCCATTGTTATGATTATTAATTTTTGTAAGTTCTTGCATTGTGTGATACTTTTTAAGATGGCAATTTTTCTATGACAATAACACCACATGGTTCCATTTCATTACACTTGTAATTTGGGTGACATTTTTATAGAATATTCTTGATAAATTTAATTTTTTAAAGTTAAAACTAAAATAATAAATTGAAAAATTTCTGTGAAATGTCAAAGACTTAGACTTATTTTGATTTGTTATAATTGGATTAAATTCGTTTGATTGTTAGATATTTTCGTTATTAGGGGATGTTAAAATTTCATCATTTGTAATTTCATTAATCCATATGTTAGACGGTATTGAATCTATTGAAATAAGAAAGGGGACCTGAAATTTTAAAATTAAGAATTTGTATGCAAATGGAAACATATTGTGAAAGTGTTTCAGGTTTGCATTTTAATCGCTGACTAATTGGCGGATTATCAGGAACATGCCCGAAGTAGCTAGAATTAATGTGTTTCGGGCATGAGATGGGTAATGGGGTTTCGATCATGATGGGGTTGTTGAAATGTTTCTTGTCAACCATGTGGCATCGTGAGGGGATAACAATTTGTTAGAATAATTGGATGTCTCTTTATAAATCATGCTCCAACATTTCAAGTATGAGTTGCACATTTAGGGTAAAAGAGTCTTAGGGCAAGTGTGTTTGATTAATTAATTTTATGCAAATGTATTAGATATCCTAAAAAAATTTAAATGTATTCTATTATGATAACCTTGCAGATTTTGCATACAACAAATACATTGATTGATATATAGTTCCCAAACCCCGTGAAGTGAGAATGCATGTATTGAGTTAATTACTTAATGATCGTGAAAAATATGCAGCAAATTTATATCTATGATCATTATTAGAGAAACTAGACAATTGGGCATCATATTATTATTATTATCATTATTAAAGAAATGAACTTGAACTAATTAAAAAGATGGGCCGTTTCAAGAAATGCCAAAAAATGCAAGGGGACAATGTAATTGGGCCATTATTTAATATGTATTTGTACATTTTTTTTCACCCTTAAGCAACCGGCTGCGTCATTTATCTGCTTTCTTATTTTAACGGTTGGATTCATGCACTTTACATCCAATGGTAATTTATAATAGAGGCAACAAAATGTGGTATGTTGTCATTGTTGCAACATATACGGACGGGCCAACATAATCTGTAGTAATGTTGAATAATGATTATGCCAAGCTAGCCTATAATAACGTTGGATATTACTTTTCTTGTATCATAATAACGAATGGAATTATAACGTTTGCATGTTCATGCATCAAATTTTCTATACCAAGAGCTTGTCAATCTTTTCATCCTCACTTGTGAATAATTTTTTAATATCTCAAGGATATTGAAAACGCACACAAGTGTAGTTTACATAAAATTTCATGCAAACGCATTCTTATTCGAACGCTGTAAAGCTTTGTGTCCGCACAAAACTTTTAAATGTAAATTTAAATGCATGAAATAATTTTTTTTTCGTAGAGTTACAATTATCATCGCAACTTTAATGCCTTCAAGTTGCTTTAAATATACGTTCTTAAATATAAATTGAAATGCAGAAAATACAATTTTTTTCTAAAGTTGTAAATATCATCACTAATGCCAATGTCTTCAAGCTGCATGCTTTTCGAAAGAGTTTTCTAGATAAATAAGCGTGTAGTCATGACAAAATTGCCAGATATTGATGATGTATCTATACAACCAAAAATCAAGATCAAAACAGAAAGCCAAAAAAAGGATATGTTTCGATTTACTACATATGTTACATATGTTCACATTCTTTATTATAAACTTCTCTATAAATATTTCAGCATTATTCTACAACTCTCGTCATCCCAGTTAATACAATTATGGTGTATTTCTTAACCTTGATAACCTTTCTAATTACGTTCTTTCTTCTGTTTCTTGTTTTCTCTGAGATCTAATCTCATCCAAGATTCTTGCAAAAACGCCGCAAAAAATGATCCAAACTTGAGGTATGAACTTTGTGTTGCAAGCCTCCAAGCTAATCGCAGTAGCCAAAATGCAACCCTCGAGGAATTGGTGATCATCTCACTAGTGCTGACGATATCCAATGCGAAAAATATTAGCTCCCAGATAGAAAAACTTTTGTCACTGAAGAGCTTTGATAAGCATACTAAAATTGGCTTACAAGATTGCCTCGAACTTTACTCAGATGCACACTCAACATTACTAGAAAGCTACGGAAAATGTGAAGTTAAAAGATTATTAGGGGGCTGATGTAGAAATAAGCTCTGCAATGGATGCATCAACTACTTGTGAAGATGGTTTTTTGGAGAAGAAATGTGAAGCTTCTCCTTTGACTAAGGAGAATAGTAATTTCTTCCAATTTACTGTCATCTCTCTTGCCTTTATCAATATGTTTCATTGATTATAAATTTGATTCAACAATCTTACGCGTTGATTTTATTTATTAATTTTCAATTTAGTTTGTTGCTTGTATGAAGTTATATGTATTATTAAGAAAATTCTATTCACTATACAAGTGGAGAAAATGTATCAAAAAATATTCTCAACCAATTAAGAGCCGTGCATTGAAACTGAAGTAAGTTTAATTTGAGTAAGATAAGATAAGATTGCATGGCGGCTCAAAAGGAAAGGAAGTACAGAATATCACCTTGAGATCCTCAATTTGTAGTAATTAAAAGAACTTAGAAAATTATTTTTTTTTTATGCGGACAATACGTCTACCTATATTTTTCATTTTATGATTACTAAATCTATCATTTGATTTCGTACCGTGTGATTCTCATTATCCTCTAATATTTTTATTTATGAACTTTCAATCACTCACCAGAATTTTACATCTTGCTATGGATAATCGTCCAAGCAAAAAACCTAGTTCCTATCTCACATAACTAGTGCTCATAAATAGCAAATCTAGGAAGCTTCCTTGAGATAAAAACACCAATCATAAGCCACACATTTGGTCCCCGTTTCTCTTTTTTAAATGCAGAAACAGTTTGCCACGTTTCTCTCTTTCTATGTCTGCATATGCAAATGCTGTATGCTCACTTCTACCGTCTACTTTTTGTTATGGGGAAATAAAAGAAACAAATATGTCCCCGCAAATAGGAAGCTTCCTTCAAATTACCATAACCTTTTTCCGAACTTTATTGTATTATACCATACACATGATATAATACATAAGATTTCAGTATACCAAGAAGGCCAAGAAACCAAGCAAACAAGCAACACAAATCAAAATGCGGCAATTTTCTTTCCCCTCCTCTATTTACATCTTCTTCTTCTTCTTCATCATATCTCCTCAAGAAAAATCCTTTGCGACAAAAAGTGCTTTCTCCATTGACATAATCAACCAAACCTGCAGAACTTGTGCCCACAAATCCACCATCTTTAGCTACGATTTATGCTTAACTTCTCTCCAATCTATTCCAGTCAGTTATGCAACTAACATTCAAGGATTGGCATTAATTGCTATGGAATTGGCTCTAGAAAATGCAACCAACACAATTTCAATGATAGTAAAGCTTTTGACAAGTGGAACTTTCGACTCGATTGCCAGGGCTTGTTTAGAGGATTGCTTCAAACTATACTCTAATGGTGTAGTGACATTGATAGATGCTACAGGAGCTTTTTTAGCAGGGCAATATAGCACTGCTAATGTGTGGTTAAGTGCAGTTATGGAACGGGCAACCACATGTGAGGAAGGGTTTCCAGAGAAAGAAGGAGAATTGTCTCCATTGACAAAAGAGAATTATTATCTCTTTCAGTTATGTGACATTGCATTATGTATCATTCACTTGCTTTCTCTGCCTTTACATTCTTAGTAACTCTTCGCATTTTACTATTGTCAGAATGTATACACTATTAAAAAAATCGTTTATTTAAGAATAAAATTATTTGAAGGATCTAGATTCTGATACTCTAATATAATTTACCAACCAAAAGAAAAAAATTTAAAAGAATTGTTTCTGGGGAGGGGAATAATTACTTATAAACCCATGATCCACCCTAACAAACTCTTGTGACCAAAACCTATAGTTACCTAGATTTCTAAAGCACTCATTAAAATAACATAAACATTGAAGAAAAATGACAATATGAACCTAAGATTATGCATCAACTTGGATCCTCTAACAAATTAAGAATCAAGATCTTTATTCAATTTGCAGCATACCATTCATGATAAGGCACCATTATTGAAGAATACATAAGATGTCCCATCGCATTATTCAACCTGTGAATACAATAGCTAACATTAAGAAGACTAACCAGCAAGCTGTTGGAAGCTCAAGGCCCAAATTGAAAGAAGGGCTCAGCGGGCTGCCTGATCCTCCCAACTCCAATGCCATTAGCACAGCTCTGGTTCAATAAGTTTTCCTATTTTGCATCTTCTTTTTCTCCATCTAACAACTAAATGAGCAACAGAAGTCAGCTCAATTATACTTTTCCACTGACAGTTGAATAGATTCCTGCAGCCCATCATGTCAACATAAGTGCATTAATAACCACAAAATGCTTTTGAACGAAGCAAGACCACAAAACACTTTTGAATGAAGTATCCTCACGAAGAGGGAAGAATTTAGGAGTTTTGTCAAAAATGATGAATACTGTCACCTCATTACAATGCCCGAACAACTATATTATCCTACAATTGTTCAAAAGATGTTGGCAATGTGCATTTGGATTATAAATGTCAGTGATTAAAAAATCAGCAAAAAGTCAAGATATTTGTTAGTCTTCTTTCAATATTCTTTCTTTCATTTCGCATATGCTTTTTGCAATAGTTGTTCAAACAGTAATTAACATTATATGTTAAAACTGAACTAGAATCACCATGACTTAAATCACTGTACAAATTTATGTATAATTTATATGATGGAGCTACAAACTATAGTAAAAACAGAAATAGAGCACCGAAAATCCCACATTAAGGATTTCTACACCCACAATTATCAACTCAGTTTACCTGAGTAATCACCACTATGCATCTTTTGCCTGATACTCATTGCTCAGCAACACCTTCATCATTGAGATTCCATCACTCACTTCACCTGAAAAAGAAACTTCTCTGCACTCGTAGCTTGAACTGGATCATTCACCAAGTTCATATTTGCTACTCCAAACTTGCATTTTATCCCACCTTTTAACCTCACAGAATTCCATGTTAACACAATCTTGTTCCAAGAAAAGCTCTTGAAGTCTTCAATAACTAAATGTTCTCCTGGAAATCAGTATTTAGGAATAAGAAAATCTAGTATAATATGAAAAAACAATAATAAATGCAAAAATGACAATCTCCAAAATTTGTCAACATATACGCGTGCGCACAGGGGTGTGTGTGTGTGTGTTGGTGTGTGTGTGTTGTCTATATTGACAGAAAACTACAAATTGCGTTAATCGTTTCAAGGATTGGACTGTCAGATATAACAACAGTAATGAATTGAATGAAGAAAACAGATCAGCTCAAATATATATATATATATTTCCAAAAATCAAAACCAACTTCAAGTTGATATAAAAATTTGGAAAACTAAACAGTGTTTCACAACTCAATTAAGACAAGAAAATGGTTCAAGAGGGAGTGAACCAAACCTGGACTGGTGATGTCTCAAGTGACCATATAGCAAGGGTCATGAAGTAGAGGCTTCACATGTCACCATCTTCGAATTTCATCCAGTCACTTAGCTTGTGTGAAGAGGATAGAATAGTAAAATTATTTTTAGTTTTCAGTAAACCCAGAGTGCATTTTTTATTTTGATTTTTGAAGTGACTTTTTACAAACAATCAATGAGCCACTACAGATGCCATTGACTTTCAGTTTCCAATGCCTGGGTATTGGATACCATTCTCATATATAAACAGTAATAGACATGCTTGTACTGCAATGAAGATTTTCAGGATACCATAAGTTGTCTGACAGAACAACTGTAATGTTTTGAACAATCAGCAGAGATACTCATGGCAATAAAATCTATAAAACTTGAGAAATATAACTTCATTTCTTGTAGATATTGTACAAGAAATTCTGTAGTGCCTTCACCTATAGTGTTTATCAACTTGTCGAAGCAACAATTTGTTTTTGTATTCCTTTCTCTAACAAGTACAAAACCCACGAAAAGAGAAACTCACTCTTCAAGCTGAGTAGCAAACTCAACCTTATATCCTTGCAACACGAAGTCCTTCACTTTCTTCCTCTTCTTTTGTCTTGTCCTCATAGTTCTCGTGATTTGAGCTCGATAATAATTGCTGATTATTTTGTATGTTGCTACCACCACTCTTTACCAAGGATAGCTGATCCATGGCAATAGCATTCCTTTTATAGTTCCAAACAAGCATTGAAACATAGTCCTGAGGAGAAACAAGACCTTGTTCTCTAATGCAATTTCGCAGCTCTTCCAGAGTTTTGGGATCATCAAGCCTTATATATTCAAGCAATGCCTTCTCATGATCAGGTCTCCAGTTCCCTGGGAAAGGTGTATAATCAGCTTCAGGAACAAGAGACATTCTAGTGAACAGAAGCCCATCAATTGATTCAACAAGGCCCATCCTAAGCAAATTTTGGTAATCAGGTGACTGCCCTTTCTTCTCTTTCAGAGGACGACCCAAATTCCTAGCACCAATTTTATACACCTTTGCCCGTGAACGAAGCTTGTATTTTGCAGCATAGAGCTTTGCAAGTGAACCCCTAACAATGTAAGAACAAAAATTAACAATTTTCTTCCGGTTGTCAGCATATCGATACCATTCAACCACGGCTAACAAGAACTTGTTCATTTGTGCATTCGTGTGAGCTTGAGTGGCATGGAACATTCTGAAACAAGGCTGAGGATCAGGATCCCTATCCCCCTTAAGAAAGTTCAATTTCCTAAATTGCTTGATGCATTGTTTCAAGCTAGCAGTGACTGATAAGAGGGTGCCCACACCTTTTTCACTAATAATCTTTCCTCCTGTGGCTGTATAACGGAGAGTAGGATAAACAACTCTCCTACACAACACATGGTCAAGAAACATTATACCCTTAGTTATATGTTCAATAGGGAGGCTTTCGTTGTCAAGCTTGAGCATTAATCTTTGATCAACAAACTCTATTAGTTGCTTCCTCAGAGTTGCTGCATCTGCCCTAGGTCCTCGAATGCCAATCAAAATATGGCCACCATAACGTACATAATCCATTTTTCTGGTCTTATCTGGCCCACTAGTTGGCACAAATTCTGGCCAAGATGTATTTCCCTGTTCAGCTTCTCCTTCTGGGCTATTCCATATGACATCACTCTTCGAAGGTCGATAAAACTCCTTAACCTTCCCATCCATCCAACGATCCAATTCATCAAGACAAATGTTGGCCAAAAGAGGACTAAGAATTCCACAGTGACCCCATTTAGGAAGCTTCTCTGCCTCCTCTGGAGCAAACCCAAAAAAGGTCTCTAACCAATAAGGGTCTGGCTTTGGCTCATCCTCTGCCAGCACTCTCTTCTTCTGATACTTTCTCTTCGTCTTTTTCTTCTTCTCTCCCTCATCAACCCGACTTGTGACTACTGGTGTAACCAAAGCCGATTTCACCAAATCAATCACCTTCTTATCCCTCACATCCCTCATCAAAGCACTAATTACCAAACCCACCTTCATTCCATCCAAAACCGTACTCAAATCCCCTTTTATATACCACAAATACCCCGCAAAATTCCTCCTAATCACTCTCAACACCGTATGTGCATTCCTTCCCGGCCTAAACGCATACGACTTTTGTGAAAACCTTGACTCATATATTGGCTCCAAAATCATAAACAACACCTCCTGAACTATCTTATCCTGAAACGGATCTGGTTGTGTTGTAGTCAATATGGCCTTAATCTTCCTCTTAGATAAAGATTCATAATCAGTCTTATCTCTAGGCGATTTTATAAAGAACTGTAACCTAGCACCCCATTTAAACCTATCATCAAGAACAGCATTTCTTAAAGCTAACAAATCCTCCAATGCCGATTTCTGAATAGCACTACGAGGCATATACGTGCCCGTTTCATCAGCATATACTTTTTGATAAGCTAATACCCACAACTCAAACCTACGAATATAAGATGTTAAATTGGTAACAATCCTATCGGGTTCACGAAAATTCTCAATCCACATCTGTGAACAAACTGAGACACCATCTTCTTTCATCAGGTTTGATGGGTCATCAGGATCCGGTGCACGCCGCTGCACCGGATAGAATGAAAGGCAGCGAAAAAATGAGAACCCATTTGACCTAGGGTTTAGTGGGTTTACGTGGTGATGGAAGATAGTGGCAGAGACATGACTGTGATTTGTGAGAATACGATGGCTGAAAATGGTGAGGTGACGATACATCAGGAGAAAGAGAGTGAAATAGTCAATCACAATCTTTTAGCCACTATGTCATTTGTGGCTTTTGGAAACAAGATCATTTACAAAATTAAGAGTATCTACCTGATAATTGAAATGCTTTCTGGCAGCACTTTAGCTCGAATTTTGGATTCTGAAACGCAAAACAAAACCAGAAAACCCTCTCCTTGCTACGTTAAAACCCTGCCTTTTATCTTTTGGGAAATTTCTATTATACCCTTAATTTTTTTCAATATTTATGTTTTTCCCCCAACATTTTGTCTTTTTTGTTCTTTAATCGACCAAACCTAGCCAAGCCCAAGATCGAACCACCGAACCGAGTCTCGGCTTTACCAAAATTGCTTCAGTTTTTTAAACAAATCAACTCACCGTCTCTTACTGATCTTTCTCAGTTTGTTGACTCTGAAAATGGCGCCAGTGTCGGCTCTCGCAAAGTACAAGCTGGTGTTCTTAGGAGATCAATCTGTGGGCAAAACAAGTATCATCACTCGCTTCATGTATGATAAATTCGATAACACCTATCAGGTAATAATTTTTAGATCTACTTGTTTGAAATATTTTGATTTCTTGTTTTGGGTTTTATATGTCAAGTGAGAAAAGGATAGTTGAATAGATCAAATTAACTTTGGAGCTACTGTTTCAAGTTCACTGGGTTAGTGTCAGAAGCCTGTGATCAGTTCTGATGCAATCTCCATTTGAATGTCCTTGTTTGTACTTGTTTGGGAATTTAGTGGCTTAATTGCATTATTCGGAACCATGTAACAATAACCTATGTGCATACATCATGCATCACATAACGGATGCTGAGACACTGTTTTAATCAGCACTGCTGAAAAATGTGAAATTATTTGAAGATAGATTAAATCATGGGAAGTCTACTTACTTCGGATTAAAGTGAAGATGATGGATATTTGAGATGGGATAATCGTGACATGAAGATTTATGGCTTCAACAGTAAAGTTTTTGACATGTTTACCATAGATGGAGATACAAGTAAAAGGCAAACATCAATAAGAATGTGGTTTGACTTGTGAAGACCAACGTCATTATGTCTTTATATTACCTTTGATTAGTATTCGTATATCCTTCTTCGTTCATAATAAAGTCATGATCACCCTTCCCAAAAGAGACATTCTGAATTAATGGTGTGATGGTGATGAGTGATAGATAATGCAAAAGCCTGTGGTCTACATGCATGCAGATTGGAGAAGTAGGCTATGACTGAACAGTAATGGAAGTATGTGGAGAGTAGTTCTACTGTGTCTGATATGAAGCTGATTTGGTGAGGAATAATTGTATTTGGTTGTAGAACTTCTATAATTCACGCCTTATAGTTTATAATTTTGAGATCACTGGTCCAGTGGATGATTTTCTCGGCAGTCTTATGGCTTCTTAGCTTTGGTTGAATTATTGGAGTCTCTTTTGGTCCTGGGGTTTCTCTTCTACGCTCTCTTTTCTCAGCAGCACCTTTTATCCAGTTTCATCTTTTGACTAATAACTTATTTATAGAAAAATATATGTGCATGCCAGTTACTGAGTTACCATATGTTTCAATGTACACTCTGTTCATTTGAAGTTTGTTCTTGCTCTGATTTTGTAGTGTTGACTGTGGTTGGTTCTTCCATATGAGCTTTTATCACAGATCATTTTCACCACGTTTGTTGCATCATAATAACCATTGTCTTTTTCAATTATGGGGGGCACTTTTTGAGGTTACATGTTATTGGCTTGCTGAACTTTTTGTTTGTTCTTTAATGACATATACTATCTGGATTTGATGATCAGGCTACAATTGGTATTGATTTCCTTTCAAAAACTATGTATCTTGAAGATCGAACTGTTCGTCTGCAGCTGTGGTAAGATTGTCTCATAATAAAGAAATAATTAACTCATATTTTTTGATGGTGCAGGTTAATCATGTTTCTTGTTTTATCTCTTAAATTTTCAAAGCAGGAATTGTTCTCTAGATTTCTGAAGAATCAACTTTAAGTCTGCACAAATATCTCCAGACCTCTAGTAGTCAAAGGATTAAATTTGTCCTTGCTTTATGATATTTCTTCAAATGTGGATGAAAAAATGGTTGGGCCAATTTTGTACTGCTTGGACAATTATCATTTGTATGCTTTGATTTTTTGGAGGAAAGGAAATAGCAAAACTTTTTGTAGGGAGGATTGCTCAATTATCTTCCCAAAAGCTGCAGTCTGTTGAGCTTACTTTCTAAAGTCTTCTGTTCCTTTGAAATTGAATTTTCTGGATCTCTTTTTGCAATAAAAATTTGCTAGATTCTAGTTATCAAGTTCATACTTCCTGTTATGTTTTCTTTCCATAGCTTTCCATTTGCATGATTCTCTCCCTGTATTTTCTGGAATTCTAGTTTCCTGTCACTGATAACCTTGATTCTTATGGTTGCATGCATGACCTTTTTATCATATTGCTGCACCGATTATGATCATTCAAATGATTGAATTATCTTTCAGAGACTTGCTTTCTCTTTGGATGGTTAATTTGATCACTTTTTGCTGCAGGGATACAGCTGGACAGGAAAGATTTAGAAGTCTCATTCCAAGCTACATCAGGGATTCTTCTGTTGCTGTTGTCGTATATGATGTTGCAAGTATGTACTTTCAGGTTTATTTTCACATTAACATTTAGTCGTCCACTATCCTTTAATACAGCTTAGTTGTTTTAGGAAAGATTATGGAAATGGTGTAACAATCTTTAGAAGGTCATCTGCTCTAGTTTTCATTATTTGAGAATGCCTGATGTGTTTTCTCTAACAATTTAGTTGCCTTAATGGTTTAGGCCGGCAATCTTTCTTGAACACTTCAAAATGGATTGATGAGGTTCGAACTGAGAGGGGTAGTGATGTCATCATTGTCCTTGTTGGGAACAAAACTGACCTTGTGGAAAAAAGGTATACATTGTTTAGCAGCTGATGGTTAATATTGGAATTTAACTGCATTTCTTTGCTGTTGTGTTTTTTTCTTCTGCTGCAATTTGAAGGCTCATTTTGCTCTGTAAATGAGTTACGGAATTTAGTGCACTGTGCACTGGTATACATTTGGATCTTGTGCACAATTTAGAAAAAGTTTTCTACTGCCATAAATGACTGTAGATAGGGAGATGGATTTAAATAGATTTGGCGGGATGTAAGATTGTGGCAATTAACTGTTTTGAAGAAAATATTAGAATCTGGATTACATTATTTCTTAATATTTATCAAAATTGGTCATTAACCTTTTTCAATTCTCCATTTGGTACCGCACTGGCTCTAAAATCCCTCCTCTTGAACCCACAAAGATTTTTCCTTTTTCCCTCATCAAGACATAAAACCGTGTTTCTTCATTGCATTTTCTATGTGTTGTTTGTTTGCAATTGGCTATTTAGCTCCCTGAGTTAATGGGGAAAAAAAAATTGGTTAGGGTTTGTTTTGATATTTATGGTCATTGCCCTATCTCTACATCTTTTTGTGCCTCTAAAGGCAGATTGATCAACACCTTTTTTATTTCATGTAACCAACTTGGACAGCTCTCTTGAATAGTATCATTATTTTTCATCCAAATTTCTTGTCGTTCATCTCTGAAGATAAATTTTTATCTTGTGAATTCTTGCCTGTTGTCACTAGTTATTTTGAAATAGCAGTTATATGCACGACCCTGTCAAAATGTCTATAGTCACTGTGTTATTTTGAAATAGTAGTTGAAAGAGTGATCTGAAGGCACTGATCCCTTCCTTTATGATAGGACCATTGAGAATGGGGCTTGGCCTTGTATATGGCTTTGGACAATGGAGCTTCACTGTCCCATTTCAAAATTTGATGCTCACCCTTTTTCTATTTTCATATGAACTTTGGATCCTTTAATTGGCTTTTCTCTTTCTGTATGTTAGTTTGAGCATGGAATTTAGTTTGTTTTGCCCCGTTTACTTATGTATTTTCATGTGAATGATTGAACAGGCAAGTCTCCATAGAGGAAGGAGAAGCCAAATCCCGGGAACTGAATGTCATGTTCATTGAAACCAGTGCTAAAGCTGGTTTTAATATAAAGGTAATTCTCCAGCTGTTGTTCTCTCTCTTTGTTTCCTTTTGGTGTTGTTGTATCATAAGGTTTAGGTTGCCAGGGGAGCCAACAAGTATGGTATGCTCATCATAGGGAAATCTGCATGGTCTTGAAATTGTAGAAATTTCAACAAAAATAGTAGATAAAGTATTTTGATTTTCATTGAAATATTGCTATTCAACACATTTACAGTTGTCTTCCACTTGACCTAAATTTTTTCAAAAAGCAAATGTCTTTGGAGGAAATTTATTAAGAAAGAATATGAACACATAGGGTCACGGGATTTTTTCCTAAAACTCTAATCAAGAAAAAGAAATTACACGATCAAATGGTAAGGTGGCAGAATAACTATGCTGAGATGGCTCTACTATAGGATTGGATTGCCAATGATTTAATCAAAATTCAAATGATTGAATCAATTGCAGAAATTTGAATGTAACAGCTGTACAAAAGGAGCCAATTCCTATCTTTAGGGCTGTTTTCTTATCCTTTGGGAAATATCTAGGAAGGTACCTTACCTCATCACTATAAACAGAGGACCTTGTATTCATTCCAACTACGAAAAGGGCGGAGATGCTGTGTTGTGCATAGGTACTGTTAGGAAATTTAAAATTCTAACTTGGTGTCAGAGCTCGAAAGCCCTGGGTAGCAGCAGTAGTGGTCCAGCTCAAATGAATGAGAATGATTGAAGCCACGAATCAAATGGAAATGTTGAACAAACACCAAACAACAACACTGTTTTACCAAACAATCAGAGGCATAACCTAGCTCCTTCAAACTCTTGTCTTACCATCACAGAACAATTTCATGCTGTGGAGAACTCTATTCTTAATTTGTATCTTTGCTAATCAACTTGAGGGTTTTATAGATGATCACCCTCCAATTCCTAAGCACCAAGTCTGGAAGATCAAGATAGCATCCTTATGAATCAGCGCTATCATGGCGGTAATAGTAATTAGAATAATAATATTATATACAGAAGCTTTGAACAGCACAACATCTCAGCTCTTGATTTCACATGAATTGAAGGTCCTCTATTTTTCCACACTGAGGTACCTTCCTGGAAAGTTCCAAAGGTTAAGAAAAAGGGGTAAAGATAAGAATTGGCAGTGACAGTTTTTTTCTTTTGTGCAGCTGTTACATTCATATCTGTGCCATTGATTCAAAAATTTGACTTCTGATTTTAATCATTGGCGATCCAATCATATGGTAGGCTCATCTTAGTGCAGTTATTCTGCCACACTCTCAATTCCTTGATCTCTGTTTTCATCACATGAAGAATCTATACTTGTGTCCAAATGTGTAGTGAGTGTGCTTGATGTGGCACCCCAATATGATCTGATTGCACCTCTGCTGATCTTTCTTCATTCTGATCATATTCAGCGGAGGTGAGTGAATGATTTCCTTAGAAGTATAGTAATAAAATCCCAAGCAAGAAGATCTGCAAGTTTTTAAAGAGGAGATAGAAAGTAAGCAATAAAACTAGGAAATGGGAATGAAATGCTGAGTTTTGACTTGACTAGTTTGTAAATTTGAATAATTAGGAATTGCATTCATAATAACTGTCAGAAAATATTGGACCTTAAAATAGCTACCACCCTTGTCCACTACTATGGAGCCCATGGTCTTATACTATTATTTTCTACATTGTTCTCTCTCTTGCTGGTGTGATGATTCTACTTTGGTTTTGCTCATTATTGATTTTTCTCATCATGTTAGGGACGCAGTCCAACCATAGGAAGGTTGATCTAAAAACAAGTGTCTTGAGCTTTAAACTCTATCTGTCTTTCTCTCTATCTCTGTCGCAATTTGTAGTTAACTGGTTTATTTGCACAGCCTTTGTTTCGGAAAATTGCTGCGGCATTGCCAGGGATGGAAACACTTTCTACAACAAAGCAAGAAGACATGGTTGACGTGAATCTAAAGTCTACAACTGGCAATGCATCACAGTCCCAATCTCAGTCAAGTGGCTGCTCTTGTTGATGCAATCCTGGACATTTTGGTGCCTATTGTCTCTCGTCTACAAGTGGCAATGCATCACAGTCCCAATCACAGTCAAGTGGATGCTCTTGTTGATGCAATCCTGGACATTTTGGTGCCTATTGTCTCTCTCATGCTATTAGGTTCTTTCGACCTTCTTACACTCCAGATCTGTAAAGGTTACCACAGCATCTTAGTTTTTTTCTTCTTTTATATTTTTCCCCATTGCTGTTTGGAAGTATTTTACTGCTGTTGGCTAGTTAGACTTAATGTCTGTGTGGTAATATTTAATGAGTTTTTTCCCAGTAAAATTCATAGTCCTAGCGTCACAAACAAATAAATGATACATTTACAAGATTTGGATTCTTGGAAATGAGTTTGTAAAATTGAAATTTTGGATTCTTGGAAATGATTTTGTAACATTGAAATGTTGTAGAACTACTACTTCTCTACGCATCTGCAGTCTACAAGTATTCAATATTACTCTGGACTCTATTAAGTAAACAAATATATATTATATAGCCAGTTTAATGAATTATTGTGCAAATGGTTGATATCATTTTTTGGAGGCTGCAATTTGGATGCCCAATCTACTCGCTCTCTTAACGTGATATTAGACGGACTACAATGCATAGGGCCATTGATATATATAAGCAGAGAGGATAAGCATGAAAGGCATGAATTGGCTCAACTTTTAGGCCGAAGCAAGTGTTTTTCTGCTCTTTAGTTTTTGTTGTCTGGGGGACTGCTAGGTTCTTGTGGGTGGCGTCTTTTATGGAACACGCAGCTAATGACAGCTTTGATTCGATGTTGCTGCATGTCTCTGTTAGTAAGACGGTACTTAAAATTGTCATTAAAAATAGAGTTCAGTATCTTGACATTTGTCCCACATGATATTTCACTCTTAATTGAATTGTGCGTTCGCGGGCTAACTTGTCACTTTGAACTACACTTATTTATTTATTTATTTTCATGAAGACTAAAAGACTTTGAATTCTTGAATTATTAAAATTTACATTATTTTTTTATCGGATTTTGTCAAAAATATCGGAAACTTGTTTAAGAAAATAAGCACTTAACCAGTTAGGGTACAACAATAAAATTTTTTGACTTTGGTAATGGACTTTAGGTTGCGTGTTGTCATGGCATGAATATTTTGCGTAACATTTCTATGTAGTATGTAGATGAATTTTAGCACATAAGTCACCAAATAAGCATCGAAGACTTCTCAATCTAGCTAAGTGTGAAGACTTGCGAAAACACTAGAGAGAAGTGAGAGCTACATGTTCAAATATAACTATATTATACACAAATGAGAAAATTATACGAGAGTTTATATAGGAGGTGCTTGAGTGCTTGTGTGATAGGTGTGTTATGTGTGTGTTTTGTGTGGTATGGTGGTGGTGAGCAAAAATAATGAGGGCTCACCCCTATTTATAGTTTAGCTCTCTAGGCATATGGACAAAAAAACCTAAATGTTCAATTCTAGATAACTCTAGTCTATCGACAATTGTAGAGAATTTTAGATTTCAAGTTAGGCTTGGTTGGTTGCTAAGTGCACCATAGTAGGCTAATTGTGTGAGGTGGCATATTTCTAAGCACAATCCATTTCTAAATGCATTTTGCCTTTAGTACTAAACATATCTTGTTTAAGTACACTTCGTATTTAGACAGACTTTTGCTAAGTGCAATCGAGCATATTGAATTAGCTTCTGATTTCGATTTAATTGAACAGCCCGTAATAGTATGGTACTATTTTTACTTTGTTACTTTCCATTTTGTGAAAAAGAAAATGTAGAAAAATTGTTTGGTGGGGCTTGTTTTGGTGGAAAATTCTTCACTGATCAAAAATGAAGAACTTTCATTTTTTAGTGTTTACTAATAAAACAATGGAATTTCAATATTAGGGTTCTCCATTTTGTTTTACTTCATGCTTTTGCGTGGGGCTCATAAGGTAGTGTAACGAAGGATGAATGTTTATTTAATTATTATATTTTGATTTAAGAATCTGTTCAGTCCTACATTTTGAAAATTACCTCAAAAAACTCATGCTCTTGAATATATTATAAACTTTCTTCTTTTTTTTTTCAATAACTTTCACAATAATACACTTATTATAATATTCTTGACATTAATTTATTTTTCCATTTAAAAAGTTAATTAGCAAATTAATCATTAATTATTTATTAGCAAATTAACCAATAAATATTATTCTAAAAGAACTGGTATTTTTTATATCCTTGCAACCATCTTGCTAATTATTATTTTATAAATTAATTAATATTAGCCAACTTTAAACAATATTTAATGTCCTTACAACAATCTTACTAATAATTATTCATAAACAATTAATTTATAAAATTAATCCTAAAATAAAATAATAATAAAAATAATTTTACACTAATTTTTATTTTACTCTTGAGGCTTATTTGATAAATTAATACTTTTTTATTAATATCCATGAGAATATTGCTGTAATGTGTTATTGTAAAAAAAAAAATGTAAAGGTAAGAGTACATATTTAATAATAAGAGTATCTTGAGGCATTTTTAAAACATAAAGATTAAATGGTTGCTCAATATAAAATATAAGAATTAAATTAGTATTTATCCATATAATAAATTACATAAGCCTATGAATAAAGAAATAATTTTAATAAATAAACTATTATAACAAATATTTAGCATCAAGAATAAGAATTTATTATATACCGTGCAGCTTACGCACTTAATATACTATATCAATTGTTTTAAATAAAAATAATATCACATAATTATCATAGTAAATTATTACATTATTCGAACAATACATAGCTATTTTAAAACGATTACAAATCTTTATAAATTGGTGAAAATATATCAATAAATAGTTACATCTTTGCAATTAATATAAGCAAATATATGACAATTATAAAGTAATTTAATACTTTCTCGAGTAATATTATCTTATAACTGTAATTTATTTACATAATTAAAAGTTCTTAAGAAATTATTAAGATTCTATGTGCCCATATGCATCATAATAAGACAATGGTAATGGTAGAGCTGTCCCACCATGAAGCACAAATAATGTAGTAACTGCACTAATAATATTTATCTCTATCATCACATAGTTAACATCAGTGCTCCATCGTGAAGCAAGTTGGATCCTTATGATAATATATAATACATCATAATATAATAGCTAAATAGATAAGCAATTGTTAAGAAAAGCTTTCATTAAATATTTCACTACTCTTTTTTCATGACTTCATTTTTCCAACCAAACATCCCAACACTTTTTATTTTATTTTTTATTTTTAAGTGCTATTTTTAACACAAGCCACTAAAAAAAATTTGTTTTCAATAAAAACTAATTATTCTTATTCCATAATTGGTGAAGGCATTATTTTCAATTCTAGCTTCCACCAGGCTCTTTTCCATTTCTATAAAATGTGGGATATGATTATAAGAGTATATTTTTCATTGGCTATAGTATTTAGGTGTAAGTTTTTGAGTTATGCTTAATAGATCTCTGAGTGGTACTACAAAAATACATGTATTTATGGTACCGGTAGATTATAATAATAGTAATAAAGTGCCAACTTTGATTGGTCAAAAACTAGAGCAGAGACTTTAGTGATATTATCCCCTTCTCGAATCTTAAAAAATAATAGATGTTGATAATCTGTCAAGTTAGGGAAAAAAAAGTTGAGGTCCTTAGTTGCCTGTAAGTAGTGTAGGCAAAAAACCTCGTGCTAGTCCTAAGTCTACTATTTATTAAAAAATAAATTTATAAATTAAAAAATATAATTAAAAATAAAAAAACATACAAATAAAAAATTTAAATTATTAATTAATTAATTAATAATAATTCAAAAAAAATAAAATTATAATGCTAAACTCTTTATTATACTTTAATTAATTAACATAGTGCTCAAATTAGAGAATTTGTATTAAAAAAAATAAATTTCTAAGTTTTTATTTACTTTATTTATAGTGTACTTTGAAATATTTATTTTTTAAATTTATTTATGATTATAATATTTTGTTAATTATTAATTCATTTTAAATTTATAATAATTTAAAAAATTTAAAAAATAAATAAAAATCAAAGCCCGATGCAAACCCAACTCTCAGAATTGTTTTAAGGTGGGCTTAGACAACCTGAACTTGCAAAAACTCCGTCCAAGCCCGCTTTTGCCATCCCAACGGGTGAGCAAGTTAAAAAGTCACTGGAGCCAGCAAAGTCAAAATTTGCTTATAGAACCACAAAAGATAAAAAAAGCTTTAATGAGTTTCGACATTGACTTAGCTGCAGAGTCTCTTAATTTAAACCATTTGATCAAAAAGACAAAGTTGTCATTTAAGAGGCCAATGTCTCTATGTCATCTTATCAATTGTTAAATTTTCTCTAACATAAAGAATCTTCATCACCAAGAGATACAAAGATAAAGCGGCAGGCATATTTTTTTCCTTCGCTAAATCTTGAGTCAGGGAGGCTGCTCCAGAGCTGCAACTATAAACCAGAGGTTACCATTTGTTCACATTCATAGTTTCAATTTGCCCATTTCTTGATATCTGTCGATTATCTGTAAGTAGTTATCAGAATTTTAGATTATGTCGAAATTTCAAATGTTGATTATGTTATGTTTTCTTGCATGATAGAAATGTGGTGTATTTTCACCAGTTAATGATAGGGAACTAGACTCGCATATAGACACCTTTATGAACCAACAATGGCGATTTTTGAAGCTAAAACATTACAAATGGTGGCTCCGAGTGATTCTATGCATCCTGTGTCTCCTTGTTGGGCAGTCAGCAGCTATTTTTCTATGCAGATTATGCTACGACAAAAGTGGCAATAGCAAATGGATGACAACATTTGTTCAATCAGCTGGCTTCCCAATTCTGCCTCCAATTCTATGCTGCTTCTCCAACGGCTCACACTTCACCAACACAACCAATCCAAAAATTCCGCGCTTGTCTGCCTCTACGTCGCATTTGGCCTACTCTTGACCGGCGACAACATGATGTACTTGTCTAGACCCTTGTACCTCCCTGCGTCTACTTATTCCCTGCTATGTGCAACGCAATTGGCCTTTAACGCGTTCTTCTCATTCTTCCTTAACTCGCAAAAGTTCACACCTTTCATATTCAACTCTTTAGTCCTTCTAACCATCTCTGCAACCAGTCGATGCAGACTCCGAGAACACTTTAGGTGTAAGCAAAGGAAAGCATGTGATCGGATTCTTATGCACGGTAAGTGCATCCGCAACATACTCCTTGTACCTGTCCCTACCGCAGCTCTCTTTTGAGAAGGTTATAAAAAAAGAGACATTCTCCATTGTGCTGGACATGCAAATATACTCATTATTTGTGGCAACACGTGGGTGTGTGGTGGGACTATTTGCCAGCAGAGAATGGAAGGGTTTTTTTGAAAGAGATGAATAAATACGAAGAGGGAAGGGTGTCCTATCTCATGACTCTAATTTGGACTGCCGTGACGTGGCAGATTTCATCGATTGGTTTGTTGGGGTTGGTTTTTGAGATATCATCTCTGTTTTTCCAATGTGATCAGCACCTTGTCTTTGCCCGTTATTCCTGTTCTTGCGCTGATAGTTTTCCATGATAAGATGAATGGAGTAAAGGCAATTGCCATCTTGTTGGCGATCTGGTGTTTTCTTTCCTATATATACCAGCATCATCTAGATGACTATAAATCCAAGGCCATGGCGAACAAAAGCAAAGGCACTGAGGTTTCTGGTTCTGGGTCTGTCATAGAGATGTGTTGACGGTTTGGTGTGGAAAATGATCAATTTAGGATATGCAGATAAGAACCTGTTGCATAAACTTTTAAGCAGTGAGGTTTGAAGTTTGCATTCCTATGCTCTTAACTGTATACTTGTCTAATTAGAAGATTATGAGAAAACTCCAGCCTCCACGGAACCAAGAGTAAGTTTCTTTTCTTTTATATACTACTTGAATAAATAATAACTTTATAATTGTTTGAGATCATAATATTTCTTCGTAACTCAACTTGTGAGTCATGTCGTGAATAAAAGGAAAAATCAATATACGAAAGAAATAGATCAGTTCGAAGGAATTTTTAAAGTAGTTGGCTGTTTTCTGTCCCAGCTTGCCTACTTCTAATCAACTCGGGACTGGAACAAATAAGAAGCACCAGAAAATGTCACAAAGAATAGCAAACAATAAGAATATCATGGTAAGAGAGAAAAACGAGGTTTTCATGGTTATAACTTTGTTAGGCCTACTTGATGGGACAAATACACTCTTGTTAATTCCATTAATCAACAAAGATATTACAACCGAAATAGACTAATTTTTAGAGGTTATAGAGATTACAATCTTTCCTTCTACCTGAAAACTGTCTCACCTAGTTCTCTTAAAGTATTTTCTAAAATCGCAACTACCTTGTTCGCGCCTAGAGTAACTCCCTCAATGATTTAAATGTCTAAATAACTGTCACAATAGTTAGTTAATCATGATGGGTTAGTTAATCATGATGGGTTATCTAAACATTATAGGCAATTCAAATTATGTGACAAAGTCTAAATAACTTTTACAGCAATTATCTAGCCATCATGTGCTATGTAGATCAAAACTTTAATGCCAAATCAGCTTTTGATGATATAGACATATCGTGGGTACCGCGCCAATACACCTTAGTTATCCGCCGCATTTGAATCCTTCTGGAAACTAAAATTCATAACTATAATCTTACAAGAATAATTTATATTTATTACAACAAACTTTATAATAACCTTCTGTCACCATATCTCTTAGCAAAACACTAGGTAGTTAATATTTCTTATCTAAACATGCTTAAAATTAAACAATCATTTATAAAATCCTACTAAAACTTAAGATCCACTACCATATATATTTTAATAAACCCCAAATTTTAGAAATATTTTAATCTCTAATAAATAAATCATAAGTAATACGTTTGCTTATCTTATTTGAAGCAATAAACAAAAGTTATTTTTGGTCTTAAGATTGTTAGAAATATGAGTCAATATTGCTTCTTCAAACTCCAAAATTAGTAAGAACAACAACTTCAATAAGCAAATAGAGAATTATTAAATTTATAGCCTTATTAAAGGAAGATTTCCCAATGTAAGAAGTACTAGCAAGGGAGTTTGATAGCTAAGATATAATGACTTTTTTTTTTTTAATGAAACTTTAATTCTAAGTGCAATAGTTTAGAATAACAAAAATAAATTAAAGAAGAAATATGAGAAAGAAGTAGATAGTGATAACTAGATTAATTTTTATTGCTACGGTAGCTAGGTACCATTAAAGGCTTTGTATGCCTCTATTGTATAGAAAAATCCTCTATAGACATTTTTTCAATTTAATTTAAATTAGCTACTATCTTTTTTAATCAATTATCCATGTATCTTATAATTTAATTCAAATTAAATAATCTAAATCACATGTAGATTTGATTTATTCAACTTTAATCTGTAATAAAATTAAATACAAAGATACTCATTTTCCTTTATGTGGGATATTAGTATTTTGAAATACCCATATAATTCTAATTTGATAAGATAAATGTATATTATAACTTTTTTTAAAAAAGTCAACTATAAAATTTATTTAAAATAAAATTTTGTTTTTTTATGTAGTTTATATTACATAAATAATATTGAAATGGTATATTTGATGTACCATCCTTCTAATACACCTATACCATATTGAAAGTTGTTTGAATTTAATTGAATCAAAGTATACTTAAACATAGAGGTACAAAATAATTGATATATATATATATATATATATATATATATATATATATTTTTAATTTATGAAAAGTATCAATAAGTTGATGCATCTTTATTTTAAAAGGAGACTAGGACCAATAAAGAAAAATGTAGAGAAGTAAAACAGTACTTGAAAGAAAATTCAATACAATCTAGTTTTTCTCACCCTTCTTCTAAACATAAAAAATAAATTTACAAAATCTCTCTAATAATATATTATGCATTAGTTTTCATATTTCAACCAAATAATGATGAAATACGGTTGCCTATTTTGTTCCATTACATTCCCATTTCCTTTGTTTTTATCCTTTTAATTTTATTTCATCAATCCCATGTTAGGATAAAATTTTTGGTAAAATATTATCACTTATAATCTAGAAATATTATATTATATCACTAAAAATCAATAACAAATTACGCAAAAGCATACTTAAATTTATAACGCTGAATTAATCTCTAAGATTGTGTGGTTGGCCTTTCAGATCTACACGTTATCTTAAAGAATCCTTTAATTCTTTCTGCGCTCTCTTTCTGATAATGGAATATCAAAAAAAGTTGAAAGAATACTAATAATAATATGTGTGACCTGTGGACTATAACCACTTATATAGATAATATTTTCTTATTGTTATTGAATATTCCTAATTCTGCCCATCATAGAATTAGAATATTATTAGGTTTCTACATATTAAAAGCACACATCCTATTAGATACATTAAAGCCCATGATACTGAAAATCTTAATTAATCACTTTAATTAGACTTAACCTTATATGACAATCTACAACGCATAATTATTTACATATAAGCCTAGCGTTGAATTAAGGATCTAACATTATTGGATTAAGAAATCCAGCAATCTCTTACCTGGGCTATATGTAAATTTATAATTATATTTTAAAAAAATAACTGTATAAACTCAATCTTTACTATTATTATCAAAATGTATCTATAACCAATCCGGTCCATTAATCATATCAACATAAGATCAAAGTGCTCTTTACTACATTTATCATAACTTAACCTATCAATAGTTACTATGTCATTACAAGTGAATGACATGGATCATGATGTGGATGTATAGTATGAAAATTTCATATAATGTGATCTTCACATACCTATTTCCAACTGATTCACCTTAAACCTTAGTGAGATCAAACGATACCAAAAGATCAGAGTTTGAAAAAACTAAAACTTTATTTCTGTAGAAAATAATTCGAAATATCCAGAAACTGAAATAACTGAAAATGTCTATATTATAAGAGTATCTAAAAAAAATATAAACTCTCACTAAAACTGAATATCCTTAAATGATATGACATCCATACGAGCAGTGTGCTCATGAAGCATCTTGGATGGTAATCCCTTAGTAAGCAGATCCACAATCATGGAGTTTGTGCTAATGGTCTTAATAGACAATTATCCACTCTGAGCTCTTTCTTTAATAACTAAGAACTTAATGTCTATATACTTCGACTTCGTCGAGTTCTTATTGTTATTGGAATATAGTACTGTTGACTTATTGTCACAAAATAAATTTAGTGGTTTGTCAACACCATATATTATGCACAACCCCATAATAAAATTTCATAGCCATATTCGATAATTAGATGCCTCACAACATGTTACAAATTCTGCTGCCATCGTAGAAGAGGCTATAAGAGACTATTTAGCATTCTTTCAAGAGATAGCACCCTCAGTTAGTAGATAGATATAACCCAAAGTAGATTTCATACTACTTGGTATCCAATAAAATCAGAGTCAATATACCCAACGATCTCAAGCTTATTTGACCTCCGAAATATGAGCATGTAGTCTTTTGTTCTCTATAAGTACCGCAAAACTTGTTTGGCTACTTTTCAATGGTCTAATCCCAGATTACTTAAGTATCTACTCAATATCTCAGTAATGTATGTAATATCTGGTTGCGTACTAACTTGAATAAACATCAAACTTCCTATTACTGACGTATAAGGAATCTTCTGTATTTTTTTTTCTCAAAATCATTTTTAAGACATTGATTAAGATTAAAATTATCTCCTTTAACCACAGGGGTATCACGTGGTTTGCAATCCTCATGTCATATTTCTCGAGAATTATTTCGATATAACTTTTTTGTGATAATCTCAAAATATCTTGGGAACAATCCTGATATATCTGTATACCTAATACAAATGAGATGTCACTAAAATCTTTTATCTCAAAGTTCTTAACTAGAATTTCTTGGTTTCGTGCAATAAGCCTATATCGCTATTGGCAAGTAAAATGTTATCAGCATATAAAATAAAAAAAATATATTTACTCCCACAGAACCTATAGTATATACAATCATCAACCAAATTTATCTCGAAACTGAATGAGACGATCACTTGATAAAACTTGAAATACTATTGTTGAGATGCTTACTTAAGCCCATAGATGGATTTTTAAGTTTGCAAATCATATTCTTTGGGTCTCCTAACATAAAATTTTTTAGTTGTACCATATAGATTGTCTCATTAGTATAGTCATTGAGAAACGCTGTCTTCACATCCATTTGATGTAAATTAAGATCGAAATACACTATTAATACCATTATAATCTTAAAAGAGTCTTTTGAAGAAATCGAAAAGAAAGTCTCTTTATAGTCGATGCATCTTTTGTGTAAAGCCTTTTGCGACAAGACGTGTCTCGTACCTTTTCACATTGCCTTTTGAATCTTTTTTGGTCTTAAATATTCATTTACAACCAATACGTTTTATACCTCATTGTAACTAAATAAGATCCCATACGTCATTGTCTTTTATAGACTTCATCTCTTCATTTATGACATCAATCCACTTTTGAGAGTTTGAACTTTTCATGCTTTAATGGAAATTGATTGGATCATTTTCTATCATTCTAATGTCTGCCTCATATTCTTGTATAAATAC
Source organism: Aegle marmelos (assembly GCA_030449875.1). NCBI lineage: Eukaryota > Viridiplantae > Streptophyta > Magnoliopsida > Sapindales > Rutaceae > Aegle > Aegle marmelos. The sequence goes on from JASUUL010000143.1 coordinate 13,275,260, forward strand.
AGTATAATCATCTGGCAATGCACTTCTCTTTTCTTTAGTGGATCTCTTTAATGGCATAGGCTCTTGAGGTGGTAGAGTTTGTTCTTCTAGAATAACTTTTTATATGAGGGGTTCTCCAATATTGTCTTAATTTGTTGTGTTTTATACAAAGTCAGAAATAAGATCCTAATCAGTACTAATAACATCTATGAGAATATCAACATATTCCTCTTCAAGGATAAAATCTCTAACCATATCTCTCTTTTCAAACTCGACATCCTCAAAAAACCGAGTATTTCCTAACTAAAAAATCGACTTAGTCATGGGATCATAAAACTTATACCCCTTTGAGCGTTCTGAAAGTCTAACAAAATAGTAACTTACCGTCCTTGAGTCCAGTTTTTTCTCATTAACCTTATATGGTCTCGCCTCAGCTAAATATCCCCAAACATAAACGTGCTTTAAACTATGCTTTTTTATTGTCCAAAGCTCATAAGGAGTTTTGGCAGTTGTTTTAGTTGAAACCATGTTAAAGATGTACATTGCAGTCTTTAGTGCTTCTCCCCAGAGTGATTCTAATAAGGTAGAATGATAAATCATACTTCTTGCTATGTTCTTAAGAGTCCTGTTTTATCTTTTAGCGGCACCATTCATAGTGGGTGAACTAGGCATAGTGTACTGCAGGACGATACTGCATTCCTTTAGGAATTTAGCAAATGGCTCTTGATGCTGTTCACTTCAACCATTATATTTACTATAGTATTCACCACCACAATCAGATATGAAGCTTGTGATTCTTTTGCTACATTAATTCTCAACTTTAGTCTTAAAATTTTTGAATATGTCAAGAGATTGTGCCTTTTTGTGGAGGAGATATATGTTGCCATATCTAAAAAAATCATCTATGAATGTCATAAAATATTGTTGACTATTCCAAGCAAATTTAGCAAATGGCCTGCAAACATATGTATGTATAAGTTCTATAACATCTGAAGTCCTGTTAGTTTCAAATATTCTTTTATTAGTTTATTTTTCCTTAATAAAACTAATATAGACGTCAAAATCTATGAAATCTAAAGAGTCAATAATTTTGTCTGATACAAGTCTCTCTATTCTATGTTTAGAAATATGACCCAATCTCTTGTACTATAGTACAAATGAATTCTCATTGGTTAATTTTCTCTTTAAATAAGTAATTGAATCCATCAAATAAAGATTATCATCACTTGATAAAGATCCAAAGCCTACTAATTTTGAATAATGAAACAAACTAAATTTTCTGTTTCCAAATAAAGATTATCATTAAAATAAGTAATTGAATCCATCAAATAAAGATTATCATTACCTGATAAAGATCCAAAGCCTACTAATTTTGAATAATGAAACAAACTAAATTTTCTGTTTCCAAATAAATAAAAATAACCATATTTGTTCAAAGCAGAAATAAAAATCAAGCTTCATCTAAAAGATGGAAGAACAAATATTTCATCAATATCTAAATAAAAATCAGTTTTTAATAATAATATAATTTTCTCAATTACTTCAACTTTAACCTTTTTGCCATTGCCCACATAGATATATCTTTCACCATTATTAGGTTTTTAGTAATTTAAATAACCTTGCGTAGATACACTGATGTGAGCTGTTGCACCAGAATCCATCTACTACGTATGTCTAGGTTCCACAATTAAATTAACCTCAGAACAAACCAAACCATGCCATTCAGCTCCACTAAAGAAACAACAAGCTAAATCATCCAATTTCTTTTGTTATTTCTTTTGAGGTGTTATTTTTACAGCTTTTTTATCTTTATTGTTTTTCTTGCCCTTATCTTTTATTGAAATTAAACTTGTCAAAAGCATATCAATTTTTGTCTTTTTATTCTTGACAAAACTTTTTTTCAATTTGTGCAAAAAACTCCTTAGCTATAGTTATTTTTTCAATCATTGAGTCCCTAAATACTTCTGGAATAGCCTTCTTCATAATTATGATATACATGCGATTTGATCTCTCCCACCTTTTTATTTTTCTTTTATTATTAGAAGTACCTTCATCTGTGAAAGGTGGAGGAGAATCAACCATTAATGTAAGGTCAAGATCTATGACCACAAGAACTATAAAAAGATTCTCATGTCATGATTTGAAATTAGAGCCATTTGGTATAAGAATTGAATTAATGTTGGCAGTAATATTAGCAGTAGACATAACTGAATTGAGAATAATAAATAAATAAAATAAGCTCATATTAGTCTTTAAACAAAAATAAATTCAAATAAAGGTAAATCCCATCTCAAGATACCGGATACCTCATTAATATTTCATTTTTAGACAAAACATTAACTTGTAAGTGATATCTTGGTATAGTAATCAAACACTAATAATATGAATATGTCAAATAATTAATCTTCCTTTGGGCTGATTTATTACTTATATGTAAAACTAAATAATCATCACGTATTTATTACCACAGGTGCACATATAATTCTATTAAATATAGATCTTCCTTTTGGCCAATTGATATTCACAGAAATTACACATATGTACAATCATTTATATTATAAAATAAATTATTTTCCACAAAAAATGTCACTTTGGTGATATGTTGCTTCAATTAATTTATTTTAAAATACATATAAATTAATCAATATTTAAATTTAAAATTATACAAAAAATTATCCAAAATAAAATAAAAATTAAAAAAATTTGATCGAAGTCAACCTACAAACCGGTTCGGCTCAGACCAGACCGATCAAACAAATTAATTTTTTCTTTTAAATGGACTAAATTAAAATTTTAAACTAATGAACTATATTAATACTAAATTAACCCCATAATTTCTTTTCAACAAGCCCAATATTAAGCCCAAAACTTAATTTCATAAAGTCCAAAACTTAATTTAAGATTTAAAAGCAAAAGTCCTTTTTATTTTACTAGAAAATAAAATTTAATAATACTTTAGGGGGTCCTTTATGATATTTTCCATAAAACCTATTCCCTCTTTTCGTTTCTCTTCATCTTTGCTCGTGGCAGCCACGTTGTTGCTTCTTCTTCCTTATGCAACGGCTATGGTTTCTGCTTCTAAGTTTTGTGTCATGGCCTGGTGGCCATGGCATGGCCGCCGACTGGCCAAATGGCCGAAATCCATCCACCTTTTTTTTTTTATTCTTTTCGGTTGTGTTTTTTTTTTTTTTTTTTTTTTTTTTATGCCGCAACCATGCCTTAACTAATAGGTTGTGGCTTCTTTTTCTCTGAACGTCAGCTGTGGATGGGTGGCCGCGACTTTAAAGGAAAAAATAAATTCCTGAAGAAAAAGAAAAAAATTCTTGAAATTCTGAATTTAATTCAGCAAAACAAAAAATCTGTTCTCAAATTTAAGGACGTTGGATTTAAGAATATTAAAATATTTAATATTTAATCAAATAAATTTAATTTTCAATAATTCAATATGAATTGGCTCGATATCACTTGTTAGAATAAAATCTTTGATGAAATACTATCATCTATAATCCATAAATATCATGTTATATCACCAAAAATCAATAACAAATTATGCGGAAGTATACCTGAATCCATAATGCTGAATTAATTTCTAAGATTGTTTAGTTGGCCTTCCACATTTACAGGTTCTCCTAGAGAATCTTTTAATTCTCTATGCATTTTCTCTTATGATGGAATATCAAAAAAAATAAAAAGAATATTAATAATAATATGTGTGACTTGGGGACCATAATCACTTATATAGATAATATTTTTCTATTGTCTCTGAATATTTATAATTCTATTGATCATAGAATTATAATACTATTAAGTTTCTATACATTAAAGGCCTATACTCTACTAGATACATTAAAGCCCATGATATCGAAAATCTTAATTGATCATTTTAATTGGATTTAACCTTATATGATAGTTTGCAATACATAATTATTCATATATAAGTTCAACGTTAAATTAATAATTCAATATTATTATATTAAAAAATCTAACACCCCACCTTTACAACTATTCACCATTGGAAGATTTCTCTTATAAACTTTCCAAATTTCATGTCTTTGGTAGCATTAGCTTCTAATCCTGCTAAGTCTACAAACTATATGATATAAGTTTTTAAAATTTCATTAGAAAATCCACCAACAAAATGTTATTCTAATATTTGGATTTTACCTTAATGTCTTACTCATTATCTATTAAATGATGAATTTTATAATTAATAAATTACTATTAAACCATTTAATAAATAAATATCACATTAGTCAACATAAATAATAAGAAAAAAATTCAGAAACAGAGAAGTGAAAAGAAAAATAAAATAAAGATGTAATTTTTAAAGCCCTTACTTGACTTTGCAGATGAATGTAGTAAGAAAAAAGTTTTTATAAGACCGTCTTACTACCATACTAATGTGGTACAATCAACCACTAGACTCTATAATTTGTGTGAATAACGAGTCTCAATTTAAAATCTATCTCAAAGTGGGATTTTATGCTCTTTTTTCCATCTTATTTGATAGGATGTTAGCAACTAGCCCTACCATTTCAGCATTGATCCTACTTAAGCATTTTATTTGGGTAGTGGATTAATAAACTTTTAAGGAAAATTATCTCTGTATTACTTCTAATTTGTTATATATATAAACTATTTTTGTTTCTAAACTTGTATTAATAAACTTCTTTGATATTGAGAATTTAAATAAAATAACTATTTTACTTTTAAATGAATTGAAAGATCATTTTATCCTATAAAAATTTAAAAATAAAAAATAATTACTATTTAATTAATTAATAAGTATTATTGAAAAATTAGATGTGTGAGTACCATTTAATTAATTGATAAAATATTATCAACTTTTTAATTCTTTTGACATAAACAATGTGTAATATTCATCTAAAATATTTATCTTTTTTTAATCAATCATAAAATCACTATTATCAATTAATATTCTAAGCCAACTTTAAATAATAAAAAATTATAATTACTAAAAATTATCATTTAAAAATTATAATTATTAAAATTAACACCTTAGATTTTGAGATTTATTTGTTTTATTAAATTCAAAGGTATTCTTGTAATTTTAATTTTTTATTTTAAAAATTGTGTAAGATAAAATAGCCTTTCAATTCAAATCGTCTTTCAATTCATATAAGGGCATTTAGAGGTAAAATGATAATTTTAATTTAAATTTTCAGTGTCAAACGAATTAATTAATACAAATTTAGAAACAAAGGTGATATAAAGAATATATAAAAAATTTATAATGATTAAATATATACATGACAAAATAGAGACAGTGTAGAGATAATTTTTTTTAATAATTAGGTTTCTTAAGTAATTTTTTAATAAAGGATAAAAAACACATACTCTAATATGTCTTGTCCTGTAATGTATTGATATATGTATTTTTCTTTTGTCTAAAATTTAAGGATTAAGATTTTGCATTGAGTTAAGTTTTTGTTGAGCACTGAATAAGTTGTTTTAAATTTTTATTTTTATATTTATCTTATCTAATAGTTAGTGATTCAATGCTCAATAAGAATATAACTTAATACTGAATTCTTATCTAAATTTTAATTTATTGTATACTTAGAATGATAATTTTTTATTTGCTCGTAAAAGTGTAAAAGTATTAACTTACTTCTATTTTTTGTTAAAAAGATAAAAATATAATTTATCAAAACTCTCACCATTCGAGAATAAATTGAAGTTTTTCTATTTTTCAAAAATAAATTAAAAGTCTACTTATGTTGGAACAACTTTAAAATATAACACATCTTCATAATTATATGACAAAAAATTATAATAAATCTTTTTATTAATTATTATTTTATATATATAATTGAGATTAATGTTTCACTATAAATTTACTTGACATAATCATAGTCATAAATTAATTATTATTCTATCTTAGAGGATAACTTAAAATTTTTCCTTTTCTTTTCAACCTAATCTATTCCGCAGAATTAAACCCACCGCAGGATTCTTAACCATAAGCCCTTAACCGGTTCAACTAGCATTTTTTTTCCTCTCTAAATTATTTGTTTTTTGATTTTTTTTTTTCACTTCAATGATCGTTGACCCTTGTTTTTTTTTTTTGTAATTTAAAATCCTAGGGTCTACTATTCAATAAGTAACTGACAAGCGTGAACTCAAATTCAAAAATTCAAAAAGAACATGCTGACGTGTCGCATTTATATAACACGCTACTGCCACTAACGCGACCAACATTTCATTCTGAGGCATTTGAGGCCCACACACGTCAATTTCTTTTGAATTGAAAACTATTTTCAAAATAGCTTTTTTTCTTCTCCTAGTCGTTACTGGTTTCTTCGTCTTCTTCTATTCTGTAGCGGTTATCAGTTCAAATTCGAAAGAACAAACCGGTACCGTTTTGGAAGAAAGAGAAATTGAAATAATGGCGACAATGGAGAGCTTGATAGGGTTAGTTAACAGGTTACAGAGAGCGTGTACAGTACTAGGCGACTACGGGGGCGACTCTGCTTTGCCTACACTTTGGGAGGCTCTTCCCTCTGTTGCCGTCGTCGGTGGCCAGGTCTTTTTTTTTTCATTTTTGTCTTTTTCCTTTGCTGTTTATAGCTTTGAAGTGAAATTGGTTTGATTTTGTCAAGTGTTTGGAAACAAATGCAGAGCTCCGGAAAGTCGTCGGTGCTGGAGAGCATTGTCGGACGAGATTTTCTTCCTCGAGGATCAGGTTGTTATAAGCTTCGAATTATTGTTTTTGTACCGTTGTATTCTGTTTGGTTGGTGAGAAAATTAAAGAAATGGAAAAGGAAAATGTTGACCTTTTAGTTTTTAATTATCTAAATAATGATAACTTTGGTCAATTTAAGTCAAACTCTTTTAAATAATGAAAACTTTTGGTCAATTTCAGTCAAACTCTTTCAAAACAAGCTTGTACTCAATTTTGAATCTACTGTCAGAAAGGGAAAATTGAAATGTGAGATCAAACTTTTGAAGTCAATAGCTTCAGCGAATTGAACAAGTGAACTCAATTAAAAGATGTCTAAATCAAAAGTTGCATTAGTTGAATTCCTGCTTCAATTTAGGGAAACTGGAACTGAAGCATATCATAATCAAAAGATTTTAAATGATGTCGGAAAACTTATTTGCATGCAAATGAAGAAAATAACTTAAAATTTTTGGTTCTGAAGTATTTTGTGTAATTTTCAGGTATTGTGACAAGGAGGCCTTTGGTGCTGCAATTGCACAAGACAGAGCCTGGGCTACAGGAGTATGCAGAGTTCCTTCACTTGCCAAAGAAAAAGTTAACTGATTTCTGTAGGTCATTTGCATGCCAGTGTTATGATATGTTTGCATTTGATTAATCTTACTCCATATGTTTCTTTCTTTTTCTTCTAAATGAGCTATTTGATGCATTTGGGCGTAGTTGTGATGTAGTCTCTGGTGTTAATTTATGATTATGTACTTTTTTTTTTGAAATAAAGTGACCTTGATTATACATAATTCAGGAGTTAATGGAGCAATTTTCTAATTTATGCACATATTTCATGTATTCTAAGTATTGGCTTTCTTCTGTGCAAATTTGTGTACCAGTTGCATTTAATTCTTGTATCATCCATCTCCCTTTGCTGAAAGTTTCTTTCTTTGAAATATGTTTCACGTGTTCTATTTGGTGCTTCTTGGTGATGGTTGCAAAGCAACTCTTTAAGTGTGATTTTGGGTATTTAGAAGTCTTGATGGCCTTAATATTTCAACTTATTTTAAGTAATTAAGTTGTGAGGTTTTCTAAAGCTTTGTATATGTTTACTGGGGATCAGTTTGAGAAACCTATTTGCGAGTAAAACTGTATTTATCATTTTGCTGGTAATGCTTAGCCCATTTGGTGGAAGGTCCAACTACAGTAGTATTCCTACCCAATACTACAGCCAATTTGAAATACAGGAGTGTGCAGAAGCAGTATCTTTTTGCTTATGACTATGACATATGAAATATTTTTTATATTGCTGTCTTAACAATATTTGTATGTTTAGTTGTTAGTCAATTTATCAAGTTGTTGGTGCTCATAAATTCAAACAATGATTTCTAGTTAATATCTTTCTTTTTCTGCAATTTTTATAGAATGTGTGAACCTGATATCATTTTAGGTTGCCTTCTTAGTTCTGTACAAAGTAAGCATTCACTTGCAATTTGCATAAAACTGTATCCTTCCAAATTGATGGAGCAACAGCTGTCTTCTATCTTTTGGTTCATTCATTACACATACACAAAAGTAATTGGTTGTATGCCATTTTATATTCTAATTCACAATTAGTATTGGCTGTTTAATTTTCAAATTATTTTTGCAGCTGTGGTTCGGAAAGAAATTCAAGAGGAAACTGATAGAGTAACTGGGAAATCAAAACAAATTTCTCCAGTTCCCATCCATCTTAGTATCTATTCCCCAAATGGTATGGATTTTAAAATATAAGATAGGTTGGGATCATTATTTTGAGTGATCATGCACAAATATCATTGGTAGTATCAGTTTATTATAACTGATCAGTTTAGATATATTACTGTCCACTGTCCACAATTTGTATGGTTTAATTGGGCTTCAGATTTTCATAACAGTTAATTGGTGCATGCTCACTTCTCTCTTTTGGTGATAGAAATAGTTTTTTACAATTCCATATGATCATCTCTCATATGATTGTGCTTCAACATCTCCTTTCATTTTAGGTTCTTGCACCACCCAATGTTTTTCAGTGTTCTCAAGTTTTTCTAAAATTTAGCTATTTTTAAAGTTTTACTTCTTCACAGGCATTTTGCGGTTTTATAATGGATAACTAGTTATTTGTTCCCTGATCATTCTGGCTTTGTCTTTTTTCAGTGGTCAACTTAACACTCATAGATTTGCCTGGTATAACAAAGGTTGCTGTAGGTATGCCTTTTTTGTCATTACTCCTTGTTTTCTCCCTTTACAGCAGCATGCCATGGTAACTGATGCTTTCAATGCACTTTTCAGTTTTGAGAATTAGTAATGTTTTTAAATGACAGAGGGGCAGCCAGAGAGTGTAGTCCTGGAGATAGAGACAATGGTGCGTTCGTATATTGAGAAGGTAATGGGAAATTGTTTCCTTTTCTTCATAATTTGTAAATGATATTTACTACCTGGAGAGAAATTTTCCTGTAATAAATATCTCAATCAAGCATTTGCTTTATTAGTCATGCTATTGCTGAGGTCAAATCTTCTTCATTCATTGAAAGTTTGACCCTGAGTGACTTGTTTCACCATTCGAGAGTTTTTTTTCTTGGCCTGCATTTGTTGTTTAGAAAGCTGATCTATTCTCCTCCTGAGTCTTTCCTCAATGGTAAAGGATATTAGCTTAGGACTTAGTTTCAAAATCCTAACCAAATAAAGTGAAAATTTATATAATTATCATTCCACGTTGGTGATGCCATTGCAGTATGTAAAGTTTTGAAATAATTTTTATCTTCAAGTTTTTGATGAGTTTCGTTTCTGTTCCTCTTTCAACGGATCAATATCTGGTTCTTTCTCTGTAGCCAAACTGCCTCATTTTGGCCATAACTCCAGCGAATCAAGATCTGGCAACATCAGATGCTATCAAACTCTCTAGAGAAGTTGATCCAACTGGTATACGTTTCACTCATTGTTTCTAGTAATAACCAAATTCAACGTTATAATAGAGTGTAAATTTGTAATTACCAGCAAGCATTTTCTTTACATCAAAATGCATGTATTTTTGCAGGTGAGAGGACATTTGGTGTGTTGACAAAGCTTGATTTGATGGACAAAGGAACAAATGCTTTGGATGTAAGCTTTCTTATATGTGTTAAGACTACATTTTTGAGATTCAGAATAGGTAACTTGGACTTTTGATTATGCTTTTTCAATCTTAAAAGGGCATTCAACTGGTAAAATGGAAAAAGGGGGTGATCTAAGATCCTGACCTTTCAATTCTAGTTGTACTTGTTCTATGCCTAGTATTTGGTACCAAAAAGCCAACATATTTCTTTCTTGTGGTTAATTATATTTCTGTTTCACTGCTGTATCTATAGTTGTTTGACAAGGTCTAGCAGGTTTGCCTTGAATCTTTCTGAACAACCAATAGTGATGATATGGTGCTTTAATACATTCTCTAAAAGTACAAAAGCAATATCTACTGAATTGCAAACTTTTGATGAATTTCTGCATCTGAATCGACTAGTCTTGTCCTTGAATGCATCCTAAATATTTGTTTAATCTGTCAAGTTGATCATCTTTGGTCAACGACACTGTGAATGTGCTGCGCATTTTTTGATTGTACAGAATACAAAAATAACCCTGGGAATATGAATTTAGAATTATTGATTTCTCTGTGGCGTCAAATGTGCTATCAAACTATTCTCTTAAAATCTTATTGCCGAATGGAGACTGTTGCTTTTATTTTGATAAGAAGCTAAAAAATGAATTAATAAAGAAGATGTGGAAACAGATAGTGGACCGGCTGTTTGTTCTGAAATCAAAGGCTAGCACTATTTGGGTTACACCAAAGTATACTCAATCACCCCTATACAGGGTTAGAACCAGTTATAACTCCCGATCCCAAAACCCCATCCTAGACTAGATTTATGAAGAAAAAGGATGAATCTTGAAACTCCTTAACTGAAGCCCAAAGTGAAGAAAGAAAACAAACTCTATCCGATAGTTCTTCAGCATTATCTACGCTTTTCTCCTAAAAAATACAAACATTTCTTTTCTCCCACATTACCCAAAACATTGCTGCCCCTGCATATTTCTAAAGAGTTTTACCCTTACTTCCCCTACCAAAAGCAAAGGAATTCTCCATTAGAAGAGAATTACAAGAACCTGGATTGACTCCAAAAAAAATTAGCTTCTCAGCACTGTTAGTGAAATGCATAAAAAGACAATGAAGTTGTGAACTTGTGGTATCATTATCAATCTGCCTAGTGATCCCGATACAGTGAATTTTGGGTATTCAAACAGACAAATATTCCTATTGAAATATGTCCTTTACATACTCTGTTGCCCTGCGGAATCACCCCTTGTTGGTCAATGGATTGGAACTCTGTTGTATTAAATTTTTTATGATGCATGAATATACTTGCTTAGAATCTGCTGAAGAATTCTTATCCATCTACTTGATCCTTTTTTACCTTTACACATGAGTGATGATTTGGTCACTTTTTTCAGAAGATCCTGTGGAACAATCAGAACAAATGTGATGAATATTGTCACTCATGAAGAATTGTTTTTATTTGCATTGCTTGAAAAACTGTCTGCGAATTTATTGCTTCCCTTGTGCATTGTTTGGCATTTTACTGATATATCACCTTTATTGTATTTGTTTTCTACAGGTCATACCTTTATAGTATTTGTTTTTACGAATATGTTTATTGTTTTCCTCATTCATCTTAGAACTTACTCCAATTTGACCTCTCTCTCTCCGTGCCCCTTGTCTGTTGAAGATTCTTGAAGGGCGCTCTTATCCACTTCAACACCCTTGGGTTGGAATTGTGAACCGTTCACAAGCTGATATCAATAAAAATGTGGATATGATTGCTGCTCGACAAAGGGAGCATGAGTTCTTTGCCACTAGTCCTGATTATGGACATTTAGCCGCCAAAATGGGTTCTGAATATCTTGCAAAGCTTCTCTCAAAGGTTTCTTTGCTTTTGTTTTTGCTCCCACTTCAATTTTTAGACGCGCAGTTCTTTCTGCTTTTGTTTTCTAAGTGTTTCTGATTACTTGTTGAAATTGGTTCGTTGTCAGCATTTGGAGTCCATAATTAAAAGCCGCATTCCTGGCATCACATCTCTAATTAACAGAAGCATTGATGAACTTGAATCAGAGTTGGACCATCTCGGTAGACCTGTTGCTGTTGATGCTGGGGTGGGAGCTTTCCTATGTATCCATTATTAATGATGTTGGATAATCAGTGTGGCACAGATATTTAACTATTATTGTTTTATGTTTTGTATCAGGCCCAGTTATATACGATCCTAGAGTTATGCCGTGCGTTTGACCGGATATTCAAGGAGCATTTGGATGGAGGGTATTGCATATCTCATTTCTTCTCAATTTCAGTTTTATAAATATAGCTGTCTCCATTTGCCAGATAGAAGCAAAATAGATATGTTTGTGTTTCATTTGTAATTGCATCACCTAGCAATAATCATGTCCTTATGAGCATATTTTATCTTTGCCTATGAACTACTAAGGTAAATAATAATTTCTGACATGCAGAGATCCTGCTGTCGCACCTGGTCATTTTTTATGAATAGCTTGAATAACAGAAAATTCTCAACCACTGTTGGCTAGTTTTAACATGATTGTGTTTCTTCCTTTATACATTTGCTTTTGTTTTCTGATGATACTTTGTGTAATTCTCTTTATATGCGATTATTGACTGTTTTGACTGGAGCATATGACACTTAAGCTCCTGATGTTTTCTTTTTAGCCATCATTTGCAGTAGAGAACTTTTTAAAGGAAAAGAAATTTGTTCTTTTGTATTTTTTCAGGTATTTTGTATGTACAAGAATATTTGTAGGCAAGAGGATGCCAACAAATTAATAAATGACTAAGTGAAGATTGGGGGTAACTATTAGTGATTGACAATGATCTTTGATGATGACTAAATATAGCTGTCACCTTTTATTGATGATGGACCATCATTTCAGAAATCCCCACAGGATGAAGGCCTTGATGGACTTTCCCCATTTGGGGAGGGTACTGGGACAATGTTATATCCAACTTCTTGTTCAAGAAAGAGATGGGGAAAATTTAATACCCAAATCTTATTTGGGGAGGGGAAGGGGATTTGGTGAGATCCCCTCCCATTTCACCATGTCTATTTTTAATTTTTAATTTTATTGTTATTTCTTCTAAAATTTTTAGTAAATACATTTAAATTTAAAGTATAAGAGTTTGGATGTAAATAACAGATATCATAATATTTATAAAAAATAATATAAATAATAGCTAATATAAAAACCTGAAGATTGATGAAGATAATATTGTTGAAGATTTATTTATACCATGTGACTTTTATGGATGTGTTCAACTTAATGCTCTAATTTTGCTTTATTTCATAGATTATCTTGTAATTTTGGTGACATTGAATTAGTTTGATGGAAGTGATTTTAATTTAGTTTATTTTGACCCCCCCCCCCCCCCAATTGCCATTCCTAATGGTATTCAGTGTTAATCAACCAAAATAGGTTAGGTTAATAGTGTCATTGGAGGTTGGTGATTGGGATGTTTATCAGAAAAGACCATTGTTGATTGACCATGGCCTTTTTGAAGTGATAATGGTATGCAGTTATCTGATAACTATGAAGAGGACTAGGAAATTGAGATTTTCAAATGAATCCTGGAAAATTACTTCTGAAATTTAAAAACCTCAAGCCAATTTTACTAAATTCAAGCTTCATTATTGATGGGCTTGAAACATATTTTTTATTTGCATATTTTCTGACATCTTGAAACTGAAAATAGGGAAAATCTTTCCAGTAGTCTATTTTCTTTAGTGAGCCAGTGCACTTTGCCACCAAGAACCTAGTATTTACTGGTATATATATTGTGATGGCCTGAGGCAGCTGCATTTAGAGTTTTTATTTGATCGTCCTCTCATCATTTTTTTTTTTTTTTTTAAAGACGACCTGGTGGTGATAGGATTTATGGAGTTTTTGACAATCAGCTGCCTGCTGCTTTGAGAAAGCTCCCATTTGATCGCCATCTGTCACCGCAAAATGTAAGGAAAGTTGTTTCAGAAGCAGATGGGTACCAACCTCATTTAATTGCACCTGAGCAAGGCTATCGGCGGCTCATTGATAGTGCCCTTAACTATTTCAGAGGCCCAGCTGAAGCATCAGTAGATGCTGTAAGTGCCCATGGCTTTATCTTATTATGTGATTTAACCCTTTGAATGGGCATATACAAAAGATACTCAGTAGATGCTGCCATTATTTATGCATACGTTTGGTCACTGGAATTGGAGACAGTAATTTCTTTCCAATTCTTAAAATCAAGTGCTGAGTCTTGGATATGAAGTTATTTTATGTCAGTACAAAGCTGAGGTTATTTGATTTTAGAACATGATGCAATCAGTCCGATGGAGGTAGTCTTCAGAGTGATGGTCATAGTGGATCATTACATCCAAACTTGAAAATGACATCAATTTAAATTAATGTTTTGAAAAAAGTTTGTCTTGCTAGCTAATGAGAGTACGTAGAATTTTTTACCATTGTGGAACTTCTAGAAACTTTGTATGTTGCTTTCTTAAAAATCTGACTTGCCATAGAATCTCTTATTAAACTGCTCTGAATTGCAGGTTCACTTTGTTTTGAAGGAACTGGTAAGAAGATCAATTGGGGAAACTCAGGTCTGCAATCAGGAAACCGTAGTAAATTTGTAATACCTGTTTCTAGTTGTAGACCATCAAAGTTGACACTCTGTAATTGGACAGGAGTTGAAACGCTTTCCAACTCTTCAATCTGAAATAGCTGCAGCTGCCAATGAAGCACTGGAGAGGTTCCGTGATGACAGTAAGAAGACAACTATGCGATTGGTGGAGATGGAATCCTCGTACCTGACAGTGGACTTTTTCAGGAAACTTCCTCAGGACGTGGAGAGGGGTGGAAATCCTACAGCCCCATCAGCAGCAGATCGATACACAGAGGGCCACTTCCGCCGTATTGGATCAAATATTTCCTCTTATATTGGCATGGTGTCTGAGACACTCAAGAATACCATTCCTAAAGCTGTGGTTCATTGTCAAGTGAAGGAGGCCAAGCGATCTTTATTGGATCACTTCTATGCACAACTGGGCAAAAAAGAGGTACTTAACAATTGCTTCCTTCCGCATCACCGGCACTTTTTCTTTCAATTGACTAACACAACTGGGGCTTAGTTAAGTTCCGTCCATGCTATTGCAATATTTTCTATTCATCATTCTTGAAGTTTGATTATTTTTGTTTCTATTTAGGGCAAGCAACTTGCTCAATTGCTGGATGAAGATCCTATGTTGATGGAAAGAAGGCAACAATGTGCCAGGCGGCTTGAGCTATACAAGTCAGCTAGGGATGAAATCGATTCCGTCTCATGGACTTGATGAGGTATCAAGAAACATACAAAAAATTCCTTGTGATATAGATAGAGGTTGAATCAAGGGACTTTGTTTCAATTGACAGATTCTGAGACTTGCTGGTGTTTTCAAATTAAAATTCTGTTATATAACTCATTGACAAAGTTTCCTAGTTGGAACCAGTTTTATTTTTTGTATCCATATTCTTCTATTAACAAAAGGATAAGCTGCTGAAAATTCTATTCTAAATTGAAATTTCCACTGGGAGAAAAAAATGGGTAAATATTGTTTCATGCGGACCATTATTAATCAGAATTTGTACTTAAAATAAAACATTAAACTTACAAAAGCAATTAGCTTGATAATTTTGTATCAAAACCTAAACTTCAAGCATCCTTATTCTTATCAAGCTCTCCCAAAGCTGCCCACAATTTTGTATCATCATAATCCTTGATTAGAAAGGTAGGATTTGCTTCCAGCAGGATGTGTTCAGGATTTCTTGTGGTCAGACCGACAACAGGCAAACCAGCTGCTACTCCTGCTTTGATTCCTGAAACAGAGTCCTGGCCAAGCAAAGACACAATGAATAGACAGAATTCAGATAGAAACCATGATTAGAAATAATTTCAGAAATCAAGAGAAGAAGGCAGACCTCAAATACAAATGTGTGATCTTTTGAGACCTTGAGCATTTCAAGAGCCTTCAAGTAGGGGTCTGGGAATGGCTTGGCACGCTCACATTCATCCCCAAGAATAACAACCTGAAAGAAATCTGATAGGCCTAGTTTTGAGATCATGAGTTCAGCATTTTCTCTCGGAGCATTTGTAACAGCAGCGCGTTTCAACCCACGGTCTTCAATCCACTTCTTCACTTTATCCAGGCCACTTATAGGCTTCAATTGTTCTGATGCCAATCTGTTTCCGTAATAGAAAATGTTACAGGGTGAGGCTTGAAAAAGTTCACAGAAGTTGTAGAGGAATGTTCTTTTGCTTACTTTCGAAACATGGCTTCCTTGTCCTCACAGAACTTCAAACCCCTTGGCAGATCATCAGGAAAAAGAACCTTGGCAATATCCTCATTATGCTTGCCGGCAATATTTTCAACGAAAAAGTCCTCCGTTATTGGAACTCCATCATTAAACCCAATCTATTAAACACTTCAGTTATTAGTAAATCCCCCAAAATAATTCAAGAGTTACAAGACAGTCTGCTTGTAACATATACAATAAACATGCACTTTTGTACAAAAAAAGTAGTGCGTATTACAATTTTCTGTACAAGCGTGCAAACGTGATTCAAGGAAATAGTAAGAACATGAATTAAAAGAAAGATTGAAAATTCTAAAATTACCTGTTGAAGCATTTCACGGAAGGCATAATGGTGAAGAGGATCCGAATCACATAGAGTTCCATCCACGTCGAACAACACTGCTTCCAGAGGAGCAAGTTTAGCCAGAGCATCTTTGCTGCAACACAAAATAAAGGCAGCAACAAGGTCAAAGCAATGTATATATTCTTACAATCAGAAGGGCACAAGCTCTCAGACATCGAGTAATAAACTTTGCAAAAGATTATATACCCTCAATCACCACAGCATGAGCTAAACAAGAAGGAAACAACTTTTGACAGTACAATTATAAAAGAAAATCAAATGATTGTTATCATTTTTATAATAATTCAAAAAAATGGGAGTGGACAATCTTAAATCAAATATTTAGTCTCTTGCCTCCTCAAATTCGAACTCTAGTGATCAATGGCCCACCCAGAAAAGCTACTTAAGAACCATTAGCAAGGGCAAATCAAATGATTAGTTTTGGGTTTAGAGATGGCATCCAAAGGAAATCCATCCAAACACAACAGACTGATTGGAAAGGCAAATCAGTGAGAGACTAATTACCTTAACGACAAAACTGACACAAACACAATATCTTCCTCAAAACCAATAGGTGCAAGCAGTACATTCAAATCCACATTTAACATTGAAGCACATATTAATTTACCCAGTTGATGCGTATTAATTTAAAAAAGAAAAAAGGACGTACAAATAATTCACAGAAGCTCCTATATAGTTCATACATGAAAATAATGATCAAATCAGAGCAGAAAAACGAAAAATGGCAACAATTACAACAACTAAACAAATACCTCTCTACAGAATTTTCGCCAGTTGAACGTGTCATTGTAGAATGTCTCTATAGAAACTATGGATTTTTTAATCAAATGGATTATCGGTTGCAAATTAAAGAGAAGATGGTGGCTTATTATTTATATATAGACATAAAGAGAGAATCTACCGCAGCATAAAAAATAGAACCCGATGCAATGCAACAGACGCACGCAAGGTTGTGGTGCCAGAATAAGGAAACAAATAAGCGATTCTACTCTTCGTTTAATTGCATATAATTCCCACTTTTGCTCGAGGCCAAATTACTAAGAAATGACCCAAAATTTCCCATTATTATACTTTTCTCCCCGAAGTATTTTAATTTTGACAATGCGAGGTTTAATATGGTCCTACAAATTAATGTTATGGTGAGAATAAATGATGTGTATCGATACAATCATACAATAATGCTACATTAATTTTTTACTCTATTATAAATGTATGTTAATATAATATCTAATGAAGTGCTTCAAGTAAAGTTTGCATTATAACACAAATTATTATTCATAAACTCATAAATTCACTGAATGACAACTAAGATACTTTGTTTTGTTTTATTTTTTGTTTTTTGTTTTTGTTTTGTTAAAAGAATAAACTTTTGGTTTGAATTGACATAAATCGTTGCATGCTATTATATATGAGTTTTGATAAGTCTATACAATTTCTAATCACCACATTTATATTATATATTTTTCTGTATGTTCAATAGATTATATTAATTATAAGAAGGATTAGATTAGATCAAGCCAAATATTGTTCAATCTAGTTTATCTACTTTAAATGCATTTGATTTTAAGTCTTGTTTAATTTTTTCCCAAGAATTTTCATTATTCACAATTAGTGTAATTAACAAATAGGAATTTTTGCATTATTTTATAAAGAGTGATGATATAGTCATAAACTTTTATATAAATTTATTTTGTACATACTGATTTGGCATTAACTCATTAGTTAAATAAATACATAAAATAATAAAAATAAATCATGGAGACTAAGAGATATTTAATCCAATCAATTAATATGTTGTATCAATTTGTATTAAAAAAATTTATATAAGAGTTTATCATTATATTATAACTCTTTTTATAAAATTTAAAATCTCATGTTGAGAACAAAAGTTTGGGTTCCGCATAAGTGGGAAGGAAATTAGATTGGTACAAGAATAAATTGAAGAAAAAGGATTTCAAAGTGATATGACAGAAGAATCTAAATTTTAAATAATATTATATCTACTGCCTAATGATGTATAATAAAACTTTTGTTCAATAGTGGATATCTTCTAATATTTCAATAATTTTTTACAAATAAATAGAATTGAGGGGGGTCTGTTTTTAGAATCATTTTGGCTTATTTTATTAGTCTTTTAAAAGATTTTTCTAAGTTTGCTTTAGCTGATCCGAGGGAGCACCTTTTAGAAACTTGAGAAAGTTCAAAGAAAGTGGCTACACTTTTATAAACTTCTCCTGTGAAATAGCTTTATAATTTCACATGTTTTAGCTTACACCTGTTCTGCTGAAAGTGCTAATAACTACCCAGAAAACAAACGAGAAAAAGTTTAGTTCAACTTTGCAACTTAATTTTCTGTGTTAATTTATTTGGTGACTAATAATAGTGACATTTGGACTTTGGAATGCGTCTTATATATGGTTGATTAACACTTTTTCTTTTTTAAAAGGTACACTTGTTGTAAATGTGGTAGATTTACCATTTGCCTCACATTGAAAATTGAACCCCTCATCTATTTTTGTAACTTCGAAATAGGTGTTTAGGTTGGCCTAAAATCATTTAACAAAAAGCTATCAATAATAAACTATTGACAAGGTACTTAAAGTACTTTGTTTTAGTCTAAAATTATTTTTAAAATATTATTAGCACAATACTGTTTGATGTTTTGATGTGGATAATAATTTTAATTTATATGGTTGGTTCTATAATACCGTTTATATTGTTATTATTATGTGAATATGATTGATTTAATCATTTGCTTGTATGGTAGGTTTAATTGCCTATCAAGCTATTTTAATTTCAAAAAATTAAGCTTGTCCTTTTATATATTTTTCTTTGAATATTATTTGATGTACCCTGAAGTTTACAGTATATGAGTTGCTGAAAACCTAAAGTTTTAATCATATTAAAAATCAAAACTTGATATTTTAAGTTATGATTTTAAAAGTTAGAACTCTAAATAAATGCATACGATTTCTACATATTTTTATAATTTTTCTTTTTTAAATTATAGATTTTATTTTTATTGTGATACTTATTTTTTTATTATAATAACAAGGTTTTGGAAAGCGAAAAATTTCACAAATTGCAACTCACTATTCATGAATGTTTCTGGAAGAAACAACATTTCTCAGAGGTTGGATGCCAAAATGCAACTGTAAGCTATGGGCCTAAAAGGAACTATAGCAAAAGGAAACGATGCATCCTTATAGGAAAAATTAAAATTTATATTTTTCCTTTACCATCATTTATATGAGAGTCTGAAAACTTAATATTTGACTGTGTAAAATCTATTAACTTTATGGAAAAATCTCAAGGATCAATTTGATTGTCTGAGGGATATTTTCCTCTTAAAAGCAAAATATAAATGGCTAAACTTGAGCATACAAGATTAAGAGTCTCTGACCATAACTATATTCTATTGCGCACACTTCAAAACTGATATTTTGTGTGAAAAATCAATGAAAAAGCTATGTTTGAAAAGAAATATTCTATGTTTCATGCATCAAATGTAATCTTGCAAAAACAATACCACGAGCTTTGATAAAACAAATACTCTAAGCTCAAAACATCTCTTTTGATTGCTGAACAAAATAATGAGCTCCTAAGGAAAATTCATGAATTAGGCCACACTGGTTCTCAACCATTCCCAGAAGTGAATACAAATATACATACCAATAATGGATGTAATTGAGGAAGCAAAAAGGGCATGGCTATTACTCCCATGGTGGTCATAGGTACTCTAGGCAATGAAACAACAAAAATAGATTCCGCTAGAAGTGGAACATTTATCAGAGACATAATAAGCATGATGTTGTAGAAAATAATGCTAAAAATAATAATGAAGAAATTTGTTATCAGTACAGAGGAAAAGGACATTCGTCACGTATTCTGCCATAAAAACCAGTGTTTCATAGAGTTCAACCCAGTGTTGAAGAAAGGAAAAAGAAATATTAAGACTAATCTAGTTGATAACTTAGATCCTATCAATCTAACTCATCTCGATGTGATTCCTTTAATGATAGAGAGAGGAAAATCGATCACTTAATTGGTGATGGAAATATCCATAATAATTAATCTCTCATTATTATGCTTTGACTATTAAGTTACTAATTTTGTAGTTTCATTAGATGATTGGAGACCTAGAAAGGTGATGGTTTACATGTGGCAAATGTCAGTAATTCGAGTTCACTTATCTCTAACTCTTGAACTTAGCCAATACAAAGCTACTTAATGTTTACATTTAATCTTGATGTCTAACTTGAACTTTTGTTAAGGTTATGAATTTTAGAAATAAATTATCTACTTTGGAAACAAAAACTGAGGATATATGCTTGGCTTATAGTGCAACCACACACACTATTCTTCTTGATAAAAGAAAAAAAAGAAAAAAATTCTTAGAAGTAAAATTACTTGAAGGAAAAATAAATACTATATTTAATCATGAAGATCTAATAGAAGACTCCAAAAGAGATATAAATTTTGTTGGTAAATGGAATAAAACTAATAATTCAAAATGCTTTATATTTAGTGAGGTCCAAAAGAAACTATTAAACTTTAAAGAGATCCACTAAAATGGATATCATATTAAAACTTTCAATATAGAATATCTTTGTATTACGAAAAATATCTCAAAGAATAAATATATCATAGAAAAGCTTTTAGCTTTCTCATCAGAAGTATATTACACAATCATAAATATGACTAAAAGCTATGTAGTGATGAACCAAAAGTTCTCATTTCTAAAAATATTTATATTGTGGCATGATCATCTTGGAAAGGTAGGATCTACAATGATATGAGAATTATTGAAAGTTATAATGGACATCCATTAAAGAATGAAGATATTCTATTAACTAATGAGATCGTTTGTACCGCTTGCTCACAAAAAAATTTATGGTTAAACCATCGCTTTCCAAAGCTGGTCATGAATCTCTATCATTTTTTAACCCAAAAAAAATTCAATGAGATATACGTGGACTAATCCATGCACTTAGTGGAACATTTCATTACTTTATAGTTTTGATTGATGCATCTATATGGTGGTCATGTGTTTATTTATTATCTACACACAATATTGCATTTGCATGATTGCCTGCCCAAATTATTAGATTAAAGACACAATTTCTGGATTATCCAATCAAAACTCTATGTTTAGATAATGCTAGTGAGCTTGTACATACATAAAATGGATTGGCAAAATCATTGATTAAATGATTACAAATAATTGCAAGAGTCTTACTTTTGCATACAAAATTATCAATATTTGCATGGGATCATGTTATGTTTTCATATTGTGGTATATATTCTCCATTAGAACTTGTATTTAGACCCTAGGTTGACATTTCTTATATATTCACTTTTGGTCGTGCTATGCATGTTCCTACATCACTGCCTCAACACACAAAGATGGGAACTCAGAGTTGCTTGAAGATTTATGTTGGTTTTTATTCACCTTCAATTATAAAATATCTTGAATCCTTGACGATGATATTTTCATGGAACATTTGATGGATTTTTACTTTAATGAGATAATTTTTTATACTGAGGGATGAAAAACTTCTTAAAATAAGGCATGAATTTTCTTAAAAAGTTTCAGCTTTGTCCCATTTAGATCCTTGTACCAGTTAATGTGAAAATGAAGGACAAAGAATAATATATTTCTACTAAACTGAAAATCAATTATTAAATGCATTTGTAAATGCAACAAAAAATAACTAAGCCACATTTTCTAGCTGCTAATAACTTAGCTTAGGTGATTGTTCTTATCGTTATGTAATTCAACCTCTAACAAATTATTTTTCTAAATCTGTCACTACCAATATAACAAAGACTAGCTAATGAACTATCAATCTTATGAAGGTTTATTTGATAGATAAAAGAAATATGATATTTTTAACTAGGGGTGGGCATTTGGTTTGGTTCCATCTAAACTAAATTGTATTATGGCAATTTGGTTTGGTTCAGTTTGGTTCAATAGTAAAAACTAAGAAATTTCTAAACCAATTGGTTTTTGCTTGGCTCAGTTTAAAACTGAACTAAATTGCTAAACCAAATGGTTCACCAAAGAAAAAAAAAATTCACATAATATAGGCACTGTAATGTAGAAGTTGGAGGATCAAGAGTGATGATTGGGAAAGTGCTTATTAACAATGAAATTTTAAATTTTTTTTAATAATTTGTAGTGGGCTTTAGATTATTATTGGATTTTATTTATATTAATTTACTATTTTTATTTTATTTTTATTTTATTGTTTATAGATTTATGGACTCAAGATTGTTTATTGTAGTAATAATGTATTACTATTATGTTATTTCTTTTTATTGAATATAAAGAGTGAAATTACTTGAACCAAATAAAACAAAAACAAACCAAACCATAGAACCGAACTAAACCGAATTGAATTAATTTGGTTCAGCTCGGTCTAACATTTGACTTGAATTTGATTCAAAAAATCACGAGCTAATTGGTTTTGATTTGGTTTGGTTATGGGAATGAATCGTACGGAACCAAAAGAAATAGTGATCACCCCAATTTTAACTTTTAAGTGGATCCTCCGCTGGCCTTGGGCTACAATGGCTTCTATATCATGGCTAATGTGGCTGAATAAATAGTGCTCACCCCTTCATGGTAGTCAAAGTTAGTATAATGTGCACGCCTTTTGTTTAGATATCAGAATCACTTGTCAACAAAATATCCAGTCAGCTTAGCTGAAGAACAATTAATAACTAATATTATGAGTATTTGAATTTTGAATTGGGCTACTCTGATTTTAACATGTTTTATGCAAAGTAAGAGGATTTTTTTTTTGGTAAAATTATCTTGAAAAAATAATTATTGAGAGTAATATACTTCATGTTGATGGTGGTGACGTAAAACTAGATTAACTTGTTTTCGAGAATCCTTTCCATGTGCTTAGAGGCTTAAAGATCGCAGCAGAGGTTCCTAAGTTGAAAATTCCAGAAAGATTTTGATCAGTCCCGACTCCAGCCGAATTGGAATGCGATGATAGTAGGTATGGCTTTTGATGCAATACTCTTGTCTGATATCTTTGGATATCTGCTTGTTTCAAATGCGGTTTTATTTCTAGATTTAATTTGTTTAATTTGATCATCATTTGGCAAGATTTTCTTTCATTGGAATGCTAGACTTTGACACTGTGTGCATTTGGAGCGATGAATTTTGAGGGATTAATGATGTAGAATATTAGTTTGTCTTCTTCTAATCAGGTGTCGATTTTAATAAGTTCTTTTAATTTAATACATTTTCTCTTACATTGAGTGGCTCTCAAAAGCAAAAAATAGTTTAACTCTGTAATTAAGAGTGTGTTTGGGATTGAGTTGATGTAGAAAAAAAAATCATAATTATGAAACAAAAATTAATAACATGTAATAAATATAAATTTTAAGTAATAATTTTATAAAAATTATTAAAAATATAATAGATTCTCCATTATACAGATTAAAATTTATATCAATATAACTTATAAGTTACAGTAGTTAGCGTTTATTAAATACTTTATTATTGTAGCTTTTAAGTTACAGCTGTCCAACATCAATTATAAACTCCTCCTAAATACTTTAATGACATGAGATATTGGTTTAATTTGTTGTTAACGTTGAACATCAAACTAATAATAGTCAGGCTGGCAGCAAAATATCAGTAATAAAAATTCATTGAAGATGAATTCATTGAATACGAATAAATGCCCAGAAAGTGTCAGAAGAAATGAGCTAATATATCAGTGCAAGACTTAAAATACTCAAGTGATTGAAATTTTTTCAAAATGCTCGACAGCATCACCACTTCCATCGACAGCATTAACAACTTTGACGAAGCAATACGTGAAGATTTAAGTTCACATTCAAGTCACAATGACAAAAATCATGATCAATTAATACCAAGAATCATGCATTTAGTGAGGGATGGCCACCGGCAGATACAGGGCCATGAGGGCACGTGGGGCGGCACTGCATGGCTCATTGAGTTTTTAGCCGATACCATATTCAACTTTTTGGGGCGCCGCCAAATACGGTTAACATTACTAACCAACAAGCTAATTTATGGCTACGTAATGCAAACAAATACTTAAATAGAGAATCAAAAGTTCAATCATTCAAAATTTTTAAAAGATAAATAGCAATAAAATTAAAAATGATTGAAATTACAATATTTTTCATTAAATTTTATTGGAAGGGGATTAACTATTAACTTAAAGTATATTAAGAGAAAACCTTTCATATTTCTATAACATAACAAGAATAATAGAAACAAAATTACACTTAATTATGGAATAAATTTATAGGGTGAGCCTTTTTGAATTCATTTAAGTACTCATTATGCCTATTCTTTAATAAGATTTTTATATTAAAAAATCTCAAATAAGATTACTTTTGAATCCTTTTGACTTTCTAACATCTCTCCAATCACAATTGCAATGTTGCATCTTTCCCTAAGGCTATTGCACCTTTTAGACAAGTTTCTATTCTATATGCAAAATTAATGTTTATTGAAATGGATTTCACTTCAATTTGTTTCTCTCGTTCTGAAGCCCTCCGAGACTCTTTGCTATCGATGCACAACATGGCCAAGCCATCCAAACTTGACTTCAAACTGAACTTCGAAGCCATAACTTTTGCAAGAAAGCAATGGTTTTTATTAATATCCTGTTTGATTTGGTTTATACTTGCGAAAAATAGATTTGCAGTTTTGGTTAGACAATAAGCTAATGATCAAGAGACAAGTAAGGATTTTTTTTTTGAAATTAAGAGGGTTTTGTAGGACAATTACGATTTTTAAATTTTCATAATGAGTATTATGAGAAATTGGGTGTCGAAAGTATTTTGATTAATAACTAATTAGTTAGTAGTTTAAGATAAAATAAAGTTAATGAATAATACAAATTGGACTCAATTGAAATGGAGCATAATACAATTAGATTTGATGTTGTTCAATTTAATCAAATTTACTTAAAGAACATACTAGTGTAATTTAATAAAAATTAAGTCATCAAAATTTGAAGTGTGATTTTCGCAGGCTTTTCTATGTATGGTGTTTTCACCCGTCTCAAATCAAGTTATGTTTTTAAGGTCTGCGTGCTTAAAAATCTAAGTCTAACCCAACTTACGCGTGCCCCATGCTATGCCGCGTGCTTTTTTAAAGTGCATTTGTGCTATGCCAAGCTATACTGATGTGTGTCATGTCCTCTGATATTCAGCTCATGGCCATCTCAACATTTACATATTATGAAACAACAATCAATTTGGAATTTAAGCTTAAATTTTCCAACATGGAGATCATGTATTTTGTTGAATCTTAGATTGGAAGCTAACTTACATATAAATAATGCTGCAAAAAAGGATAAACTATAAGATAAGAAAAAATACACTATAGTACAATGTATTTTGTCTTATAATATGTTAGAGTATATGTTTTTCTTGTTTTCTAATTTATTCATTACTTTAATGAAGTAAATGTCCCTTATAAGATAATGATTCTATATATATGTGAGAGTTATGCATCCTAGATTGAACATTTATATAATCTAAATATTATAAGAAAAATCATCTCCATACTATCATTATTTTGTCATATCTATGTCTAATCACTAAAAGTTTTGACTTGTTATGTACACCACCTATTATTTTGAATTTGTAACAATCAACAATTTGGTCACTAACAATGTTAGAATCTGTTGAGAATCCAAAAAAAGAAAATTATTATTTTACCTTTGAATGAATTAAAAGACCATTTTACTATTTCAAGTTTTGAAAAATTACAAAATTTATGTATTTAATTAAAAGAGTATTATTCACCCAAAAAAAAAAGATAATTCAATTAACTTCCTTGTCGATCTATAGTCATGCTTTATGCACTAAATTTTTTTTTTAAATTTTCAAAGGGTAAAATAGTTTTTTAATACATTGAAGGATAAAATAATTATTTTACTTAGATTCTGTAGTAGATTCTATTTGTCATTAATAGATTCTTATGATTTTAGTATGAAGTGGTTAATTGATACAAATTAAATATATAGGTGATGTGTAAAACTTGTCAAACATTTTTGAACTTAGATGTATATATCACAAAACAGAAGTGGTGCAGAGATAGTTTTTTAATATTATATAAGACCTCAAATTATTTATATTACACTTGATATGACTCAAAAATGTTGATTACTCCCAAGTATGAGAATATCTAGATATAGTATAACTCGGTGAGTTTAAGGTTGAATTATAGGGAATCTAAAAATATAGTAGTCAATTATTAAAAAAATTAATTGCAAAAAAAGAAATTATTTGTTTAAAAAGTGCTAAGGCTACAAGATAATTTAAATTACAGTCATAATGTTCTCTCTTAATTATACTTTTACTAATTTATTTATTACTATACTTAGTTAGTAATTAACTACTTATGGATAAATATGGGGATAAAGAACATAATATACCATAGCTATATAGGTGGGTCAATATTATGTTTAAATATTATATGGATCCATGGATTTAAATTTACATATTAAAATAAAATAAAAATAACTGGTGAAAAATATAGGTTGTAAATATATAATTAAAATAATAAACTATAAACTTACTTGATAAAATAATTAATTTCATAATTTAAATATTTGATAAGTAAAGAAAATTAACTACTCATTTTGATAAGCAAAATACTCATTTTATTAAAAAAACTTCTAAAATTTATTAAAAAATAAATACAAAAGAAAAGAGAAGAAATTATTTTCTAAACCTCCAACTTCAATTCTTTTGCCTAATTCTCTGAACTCTCTTTCTTTTTGTGGGCAACAAGTAACTTTATCTTTTCTTATTTTCTTATTAATTATTTGTTATTTATTTATTTACATATAAAAACAAAAAACAAAAAAGGGATAGTTAAAAGTGGCAGCTATTACTTGAGCATCACTTTATTATTTTTTACTAATTATATTTTCCAATAGTATATTCTAACAGGCTCTACTTCCTTTTTATTTACCAAGCAATCCATACTTTGTCTCTTGGTTTTGGGTTCGATTTTCTTTTTATTCCTGAAATATATCTACAACATAAAATTAAGATAAAATAGACATACTACAATTTAATTTAACATAACATTTTATGTTAAAGGAGTACTAAGATAATTTATAAGTTGTAAATGCACTAACCAATAATGTAAGCGAAAATAATACAACTTTTAACCTTATTAAACGTAAGCTTTTTAGTATTAATCACAATCGCCAACTAGCTTATTTTTAGGCCTTAGCAAATTAAGCGATAGAATATAGCAAAATTCAAGCCCAAATTGAAATTTGTTTACTAAATAATTGACCTTTCTAAAAATACTGTCCTTTTTGTGCACCACTCAACTTTCAATCAGCAATTTAGTAAACCTTCTTTTGTGTTTAGTGGTGTTCAACATACTGATTATGGGGGTTTCTTAGAATAAAGTAATGATTTTGTTCTTACCATCTTTCCAGAGTTTTTTTCTTTTGGAATAGGTTTATTTATTATTTTTTTTAACCAACTCTAATTGTTTCACACAAGTATCTTCCAGTAATTAGGCAGGAGATTTGGTTATTAAAAAACAACTTAATTAGACAAATCGAACTCTCATCATTTTATGTGTATATCCTCTACTAATTAGGTAAGAGATCTGATTAATATCTAAGAGCTCACACATAACACAAGCTTCATCAACTCTTTCTGTTTTATGCAAAGACCCTCTACAGATTGGGCAAGAGATCTATTTACTATGCAAATCGTCTTTTTTTTTTAATTTTCATTCTATTATTTCTTTCTTTATTTTTGGTAAAATGACTATGGTCCCCAATTGTTGTTCACGAATGAAACAAAAGGACTAGGTATTATAAAATCTTAACATACCACCGCCATCATTTATCATGCATGTATCTAGAATGGTTTGTATAGCCTCTCAACATTGGCCAAGATAAACAAAGGATTACTCAATAATATTGGAATGGAGATGATTCTAATATTTGCTATCAGAGCTAAAACTTGGTATTACCTATCTAACCGCATTTACCACCAACGCTTTTCTTTTTTTCTCTTTTATTTTCCCATTTAGCTTTATCGTTTTTTTTTAAAAAAAAGAAACAGAAGCTGAAATGTCAACTCCGTCAACCACTGTCTAAGGTTGCCGATATTGATTTTTTGCTTTGTTTCCATCAATCTCCACCACCAATCGAGATAAAGAAAGCCAACCATCAAATCCTAAGCAATGCCTACCATGATTAGCTGCTAATTCTCGGGAAAAGAACCACAACAATCATGATTACTACTACCTCAGTTCATACTTTCCGACGCGATTCGGCTGTCACTACTACTACTAATATGTTCCTCTCTATGAGCCTAACTTTTTTCACCGTTCTTGCCACCAATCGATGAACCGATAGTTGGAAGTGAAACTACACAAAAAACCATCGCTTTATCTCTAAATTTCGGCCAAAACCACCACCACCATCATACTTATCAACCTAAATTCTTTCAAATCTACCAATCTTTGCTTGATTTCTGACCACAATCACAAAAAATCTAAAAATTTTACATTAATTGTAGTTTTGGCCTAAAATTTTATTTAATTTTCAATTTAATCCCAACCTTTTAACCCAAATTTAGAAAAAATACTTTTGAGAAAAGCTCATGATGCTCGTGCTACAACTTACAATTAAAATGATATTTCTAAAGATGAAGCCTTAGCTAGCATGACAGCTAGAATTGATATATTAGCTACACAAATGGCACAAATGGTAGAGTTACTTGACGAATGTCATCATACTCTAGAACGTGAAAACAAATCAAGTGAAAGCTTTGCCAACCCATTCTTCGAACATCGACATAAAATTGAGTCTATTAATGATAGAAGATGAGAATCTAGGTTAAAAATTGATATTCTTGAATTCCAGGGAAGTGGTCAACCTAAAAAAGTATTAGATTGGATTAATACCATTAAGGAAGTTTTTGAATACAAAGAAGTTCCCAAAAATAAACTAGTTCACAAGGATTAGGCAAGGCAAAAATAATATTGACTCTCGGGAAAAACTGAAGAAGCACTTGCGTGAAGCATTTTTACTCACAATTATGCTAAACAGGTATACCAACAATTAGAAAATTTAAGGCATGGTAATCAGTCAATGGATGATTACATCACAGAATTTCATTGGTTGGTAGCACACAATGATTTAACAATAACATAAGAACAACATATTTTCCTCTACATTGGAGGCCTACAATCACAGTTTCAAGATCAATTGAATATACTTGATCCATATTTTATCTCAGAAGCACGTCAACTAACTTTATAGTTGTAGATGTAATTTAGTCAATGTACTAGTGACTCAAGATTTTGAGGTTCTCATAGTATGGGTCGTGATAATTCAAATCTGATTTCTTAAATATGTAATTTCACTCCTTCAAATCTTTTAAATAAAATTAGTAAATCTAATGAAATTGGTTAAAGCAGCAAAACACAATCTTGGAGTCCAAGATTATGCTGTTTCAATTATGGACAAAATGGACACAGAATGATAGAGTGTAAAAAGAGATAAAAGTATAGCAAAGGCTTATTTGTAGGCACTGAGGATAGTGAAGACTACCGGGAGGAATAAGTTGAGGAAGTCACTGAAGAGCCAACTTTTGATAGTAGTGGCAGTGCATAATCTATCAAAGAGTACAATGATAGTAGACCGATGTTGATAGTAAATCATGTATTATTTACTTTTAAGGCATAAGACGAAGACAAATGGTTACAACAAAATATTTTCTAGACTACTTGTATAATTGGGGGAAAAGTATGTCGATGGTGAAAGACTCAAGCAATTGTGAGAATGTTATTTTTGAAGAAGCTGTAATGAAGCTAAAATTTAAAGACTGAGCTACATCAAACTCTATACAAATTTACATGGCTGAAGAAAGGAAATCAAATGACAGTATCAAAGCGTTGCTTAGTTTTATTATCTATTTGTTTAATCTATAAAGATAAAATTTGGTGTTATGTTCTAGCTATGTTTGCTTGCCATCTATTACTAGGTAGATCCTAGTAGTATGATCGAAATGTAGTGCATGATGGGAAAAGAAACATTTACAGCTTTATATTTAACAACATTAAGATCGTTCTCCTACTTAACAAAGAGCTCACTCTTAAACAAGACTTGAGTAATTACTTGTTAGATAAGAAGCAAAGAGGAATAGGGTCTATATTTTAATGGAAAAAGAAAGTCATAGTGATTTGAAGATTCTTAAAGCTGTGACTCCTATATTGAAAAAATTTCAAGATTTGTTCCCTAACGAGCTACCATTGGGTTTACTATCTCTTCGGGATATACAACACCAAACTGAATAGGTATTGGGCTCTACATTACCAAATTGACCTTATTATCGTATGAGTCCTACAAACCATGAGGAATTAAGGTGCCGAGTGAAAGAATTACTAGAAAAGGGATCTATCTGTGAAAGTATTAGTCCCTATGTAGTTCTTACTTTGTTGACTTTAAAGAAAAATAGTTCTTGGAGGATATGTGTAGATAGTCAGGCTATCAATAAAATTACATTTCGATATCATTTTTCACTAGCCATAAGTTACATCTACAAGATTATTTTTGGAATATATAGTATCGAAGGATGGTATATTTATTGATTAATAAAAAATAGATATTATTTAGAATTAGCCACAATTAACTATGACACGTTTCAAAAGTGTTATTACTCTCAAGCATAAAAGTATCCAATTATAATATAACTTGGTGAGTGTGGGGTCAAACCACATGAAATTTAAAAATCTAGTAGTAAAAAAACTTAAATGTGGGAAAAAATTACTAAAAACCAATAGAAAATTATGCTAAAGCTATAGAATCCATTTTTGGATTTCAAATTATAATTATAATAACTCTCTCATATTTGTATTTTTCTTTTATTCTACTAATTTCTTATTATGCAATTTAATTATAAACTGACTCTTAGTGTGATAAATATGGGACTAAGTACTTTAATATGCCACAATTTTACTGAAGTGTTGGCATTATATCAAAATACTATATTAATTTGAAAAGATTTTAATTAACATAACATAAAAGAGATCGGTAATAAAATAAAATACAACAAATAAAATAGACTTTAAAATACATTTGAGAGAGTGATTAAACAATAATTTGAATCCTTGAGCTTTACCTTTTACCACAGTTTAGAAAATTAGCCACTTATATTGAAAAAAAAATCTCATTTTATTTCACAAACTTCTTAAATGTATTACAAGAGAATCAATTACACTAGAAAATAAGAAAGGAAAATAAGAAATTTATCAGTTTCACTCCATTCTCAACTCTCTTCGACTCGTCTCCCTCGTCATCTCCTCGCCTAAGAATGATTCCTTTTCGTTTTATTTTATTTATTTATTTTATTATAATATATAATAAACATTCATTGAATGTGTGATGGTCAGGAGGTCTTCATGCCTTCTGACCATCGCATGATTCCTTTTTATTTATTTATTTATTTTATTATTATTATTATTATTATTATTTTAATATTTGTTAATTATATCTCATTAATGCATTCTAAATTATTCTAGCAGTTCATCTTTATTCCTGCTTCTAGCTCCAGTTTCATCTTTGTTCCTGAAAATAATTTACAAGATAAAAATTAACATTTTATGAATTAATTTAATGTAAATATTTATGAGGGGATATTCATTATAATTTATAAGTTATCAGTGTAGTAATTAAGACTTTAAATAAAAATTGATAATTTTATATTTAGTAAATGTACAATTTTTAGTGTTAATAAAACTATTTTGTCAACCACTAGAAGTTTCCATGGATTGGTCTATTTTTACTCGTGATTCATTCCTCATTTCAGTATTATCATGGCACCAATCACGAATTGCACGAAAGGAGGACAATTCTTGTGGACAGAAGCAGCTACTAAGGTATTCGAGATTATTAAAGAAAAATTTATTACTGCCCAAGTACTTGTTCTAACAAATTTTTCACTTACTTTTGAAGTGTAGGCATTAGAGCTATTCTTAGCCAACAAGGTAAGCATATAGCTTATTTTAGCGGGAAGTTGAATAGAGTAAAGGCATGCTACAACACTTATGACGTGAAGTTTTATGTAGTGATCCAAGCATTAAAACATTAGTGGCATTATTTAATTTATAAAAACTTTATTTTATATACTGACCATGCTGCATTGAAGCATTTAAATAATCAAGAGAAACTCTTTTACAGACATGCCAGATGGATAGCATTCCTTTAATAATTTACTTTTATAGTAGATGCACTTAGTCGACAGACTTCTTTGGTGACTCGAATGTATAAACAAATACTCGGTTTGATACATTTCCAGAGTTATATGCTACTGACCTTTTCTTTGCTATAAGGTTTTACTTAGACTATCATTCATATAACGGATTTCTTTTCAAAGATAATTAGTTATATGTTTCTAACTCCAGCTTGAGACTAAAGATGATTATAGAATTACATAATAAAAGGCATATGAATTGTGATAAAACTTTAGCTCTAGTAGCTAACACTTATTTTTGGCTTACTATGAGACATGATGACTATCGCTATTTCGAGACTTATCACATTTGCCAGGTTTCCAAGGGTACCACAACTAAGCCGGGTTATGCCGATTCCAACACAACTTTGGACTGACATTAGCATGAATTTTAATTTGGGATTATCCCGTACTCAGAGGGGTATGGATTCATTATTTGTTGTTGTGGATCAGTTCTAAAAACCTATAAGAAAACTACAAATGCCTTGACTTTTACTCGTCTATTCTTTGAAGAAGTCTATAAATTGCATGGCTTACCCAGTTATATAATATCTGATCAAGATACATGATTTCTTAATCATTTTTTAAAGACATTATGGAAGTTGATTAACACTCGGCTAAATTTCGGAAGTGCTATTACCCACAAATAAATAGTCAAACTGAAGCTGTCAACCATTCTTTAGAAAACCATCTATGTAGTTTACTTGGCGAAAACTTAAAGACATGAGATCATAAGTTATACTAAGTCGAGTTTGCTTATAACTGAGTAGTTAAGTGAAATACTATTTTAAGCCCTTTTCAAGTGAATTATGGATATAATCCACGAGCTCCCATCAACTTGGCTCTAGTTACAGATTTAGTTCGCAAAAATAGTAAGACAAAAGACTTTATTGAGCAACTAAAAAAGAATAATACAGCTATGCAAGAGTCTTTGAAGAAGACTACCAAAGGTTATAAAATTGTACAGACAAAAATCTTCAACCTTTAGAATTTCATGTGAGAGATCTTATCTAGGTTATCTTAACCAACGGTAGGTTCTCCGTTGGCGAGTACAACAAGCTTTTTGTAAGAAAATCGGACCTTTAGAGATAATCGAGAAGATAAATCCTAATGCATACAGATTAAAGCTTTCTAGTAATATTTGCATTACAGATATATTTAACATCAAACATCTTATTCCTTATAGAGATGATCATAATGAAGATGTTATTGATAACTATTCAAATTCGAGGGCTAATTCTCTCTATCCTTGGGGGAATGATGCGGATTAGGAATTTATATATTACGAGGATTAGTTTCCTTACTATTTCTAGTTTAAGACTTTATTTTTCTTATACTTTATGATTTAAGATAATTATTACTAATATAAATAGTCCTCGCTTATAGCCTTTAAAGGCAAGATTTTTTACTTCAATAGTATTTGGATTTTCAAATCTCTGTATGAGTATTTGATTGAATTAATTCTCGATATTTTATGGAATCAATGAGTTTTAATCCTTAAATTCACAATATTCTTTGAATCAACGTGAATTTAATTGTTCTTTTATTTCAGTATTCTCTAGAATCAATGAAATATTTTGAACATTAAATTTGCGCTACATCAAAACATCACTAAGATTAAGAACTTAGTGAAAAATAAAACAAACACAACTGTTCGTTATTCTATAATTGTCAATAATTTCTTCTCCTAACTAGAAGAGACACTATTGATAACCTTATAAAATGAGAGTTATCATGATACTTTTAGACTTAAATTAGCAGTACTTAGAGAGAAAATGATTTGCTTTTATTGCATATTTGTTATATTTTGCATGAACATTCATTTTATTTTATTTTTAAATTTGAGTTATTTTAGAATAGTGTGTGCTTAGAATCATGTGCATGATTTTAAGTGACCAAAAGTTTAAATTTTAAGGAAGAAATGTTGCTGCAACAAACTTACAGAGATAATGAAAGAACTTAGCCATAGAAGAATTAAACCAAGACTAAAATAGTACAGATGCTGTAGCTATTGCTGTAACAATCTTTGAGCAATGGCAGATTGGATTTCATGTGAGATAACTAAAAGATTGCGAAGTAAAGTTTTCAAAAATGAAGGATATGCACCACACATTTTCAGTTGTCATAATTATGAGTTATAAAACACGAATGAAGAAAAAATGAGAAAGCCATCACTCAAGAAAAAAAACGCAAGAAAATAAATAGAAAATAGAAAATTAAGAGTAAGAATTGAGAGTTGCAATAGAGGATTCATAGTGAAATGACTATCTTCTTTTCCTAAATTTTTCTCTTTTTTCCTTTGAACTCTTTCAAAAATGTATATCAATTGGTATGAGAACCACTTTTTCAATAGTAAATGTCATGACCTAACCCAAACCTAACAAGATATTATTTATTTTGGACCTTAACAAGGCCCATACGGTTCTGTTTCTAGGGCATCTATACACCACAAAACACATCTTGCCAAATAAAGTATAGATCACCCTTTATAAATCTAACATCTCTCTTATATTTTATCGATATGAGATTTACCTAGGTTGTTGCATACATCCTCGAGGGACTCAGAATCCTCGTTGAGTCAAATATAGCACCCCAACCCAGATCTGGCAAGATATTATCTACTTTAGGTCTAATAAAGCCCACACAGTTATATTTCTAAGGCACCTATACACCATAAAACACATCTTACAAATTAAGGTGTGGATCACCCTTTATAAATCAAGCATCTCTATGTGTTTTACTAATGTAGGATTCACCTTAGTGTTACATATACCCCCTTAAGGACTCAGCGTCCTTGTTGAGTAAAATATAACACCCTAATCTAGACCTGACAAGATATTATCTACTTTGAACCTTAAAAAGGCCTGCATAACTTTTTTTAGGTGTCTATGTACCCTAAAATATATCTTGTCAATTAAGGTGTGGGTCACCCCTTATAAACCTAGTATCTTTTCTGTGCTTTGCCGATGTGGAATTTGCCTAGAGTGTTATATAGACCCTTTTTAAGGACTTAATGTCCTCATTGAGATTTGTCTTACTATAGCTTAAGAGGACACGGGAGCTACTATAATACTATCTATCATGACTCAACCCAAAACTAACAAAATATTGTCCACTTTGAGCCTTAAAAACGTTCTCACAACTTTTTTTTTTTTGTGGGTGCCCATACACCTTAAAATGCATCTTGCCAATTAAGGTATAAATGACCCCTTATAAACTCAATATTTCTCCCATACTTTGCCGATGCGGGATTCATATGTGTTATTATAACAGATGCAACTACACAAAAAAATGAAACGAACTTTAATACTTTTGCAATGCTATTGATAAATATGAGCATCAAGATGTACAAGAGATTCTTAACAAACCTACCTATTCTTTTTGGTAATCAAGTGTTGTCCAGAGTCTAATGATTGAACAAGGACTGGCATAGATCCTTAATTGAGTATAAAATCCTAGAACACTTCCAAGAATTCAAATCTTAATAGGATGGTAGGGTGTCTATAAAAAATTTTTAGGCAGTTTCTCACATCGCTATTTAGGAAATATAATATGCATTTGAACCCAATGAATATCAAGCCACATGTAGACGGGTGTCATTAAAAGATTATACATATTCTCAAAGGTAGATGCCTATGCATATATTTAACGAGAGAAAGAGATACCAAAAGTTTTGAGACTAAGTTTAAAAAAAAATGAAGCTAAAATATTTAATTGTTTAATTTATATTGACCGTTACTTTTCAAAATAATGATGATGATGATGATGATAATAATAATAATGGTAAAATAGAAAAGTTGACCTTTCAAAGCACTATATCTATACTACATTTACAAAATTGAAATTAGAATAATGTAGAATGGGAATGGAGAATGAGAATTAAAATAAATTATTTACTTAAATTGTATAAATAAAAAATAAAATGAGTTAAATTATCATTAATGTGATTATTTTGTCTTAAAATAGAAAACATAACAATTAAATTATTATAAATTACTTAAAAGCCCTTAATAATAGTGAATTAAAACAATAAAATTAATAAATTTTGATGATGATGAAAATAATAATAATAATAACACTAATAATAATAATAATAATAACAATTATTATTATTAAATTTTAAATAATATTAATAACATTAAATAATTATTATTAATTAATTATTAAATAATAAAGGACCTATCCGTAAATAGTATAAAACTTTTAGATATTTTCATAAATTTTATAGGGACTAAAATGAAAAAATAACAAAAGTTGTTTAGGGCAGTTTAAGGATTATTAAAATTTATGGGAGTAAAATAAAAAATTTAAGAAATGAGATATTGATTCCCAAAGGGACTTGAAAATTAATCTCTTATTTCTTATTTCTAAATTTGGTTAGGACCTATGATTCTAAATCCTATTTTTGTCTCTATTTTGCAAAATAAATGGTGTCAATGATTCTGATTTCGAATTTTAAATTTTGATTTCTATTCCACGAAGTAAACACTACCCTAATTCCTAGATTCAAGCCACTTGCAATCCTGCATCTGATCACGATAAAGGGAATGAATTTTCTGTTGGTTTCTCACAGCTTGCATGAAAAATAACAATATCCCCAAAGAATAACAATAGCACTGTTAAATGTTTTGAAATATTCTTAGCGAACACTAGTTGTTTCACAAATAATCAAAAGCGCTCCTATACAATCACTTCTCTCGGCTAACTATTTTTTAGTTTGAATAAGTAGGGAAGTGGACATAGTTCAAATCAATTTTTAATCTCTTACCCTCCTTAAGACTTGAATTCTGGTGCCCAAACCTGAAATCGCTCAATCAAGCACCGTTAAAAGCACTAATGTTTAATTTTAGAATGTGCAATTAAATCGTTAATAGTATTTTAATTTTTAGCATCATAAATGGTTAACTTAATTTGAATAATGTAAGAAGGTATTAGCAATACACTAATAATTCATTATTGGAGGAGATAGCAACAACCATTTCATTTAATATGCTTATTAATTTTTAAGGCATTTATATAATAAGACATCGTCACGAGTTTAATTTTTTAATAAAGAGTTAAAACATTAAAGACTAACTTCAATATTTTTTTTAATTTTAAATTAATTGGGAAGCTGAGTTATAATTTAATTAATATTGTAATAGTATAATACAAAAATTTCTTGGTAAATAGAATACTGTAATAATAATAATAATAATAATTTTCTTCACATGTAGAGAAAATTTGCTAGTTTTCATTTCATAGTGTAAAAAACAACCACACATCTAGTGCAGCAAACTTAAGATATAATTTAGAAAATTTATGTTGTAGAATTTGCTCTTTATGATTGTACTAGTGTGGACCGTACAAAAATAAAGATACAATTTCTAGTTTACCATGGTCTTATACATTATATAAGAACTAAGATATAAATTTTTTTACTATCAAACTCTTATATATATATATATATATATATATATATATATATATATATATATGAATTTGCCAAAAACCTGATTTCATATCAAACTTTGAAAATATGAAAACAGAATGTAGTTTTTGAAGCAAATCTTTTTTGCTAGGTATGGGGTACCTAATCCACTTTAGGGTTTTGTTTAAAGGTTTGTAATTGATCAGTAATCGAGGTGTTTCTCTTTCTATCTCAGAATTTTTGTTGACATAGAAAGTGGCACAAGACCACGGAGACGTTGATTTCACAATTAAGCCTTTAGATTTTAAGTCTTTAATTTCATTCCTACAGTGTTGTTCTAAGTCCATATTCATCTGAATGGGCCTAGCCTTAGTAGGAATTTGTCTTTCATCGAAATTGAGCTCATATGGCAAATCTACCATATGTTGCTTTCTATCCCAAAAAGCAGAGGGTAGGTCAGCACATATCTCTTTTTCAATTTGACTTTTGAAATTAGAAATCCTTTTCTTTATAAAATCACTTTGTAATTGTTTTTCGATTCTTTGTAAATTTAAATCTTTCTGTAAACAAGTTAAATCATTTTGTTTTGTTTTAATTAAAACACTGATTTGATTTTGATAAACAGAAGTAGCTTTGATAATATTTAAATTTCTTGTCTTGGGCTTTTATAAGAAATGAAAGACAAGTTTCTTCTTTTGGGATTTAAAAGATATACTGTCGTAATTAACAGTATACGAGGTAATAAGGTTTATAAATGGGGTTCCTAAAATGACAGCATGATGGATATCATTTGTCAAAATAAAGGAGGTTTTAAATTCAAAATCATTATTCAAAATGGAGGCATCTACTTTGGAGGTAATCCTTAATTTTGAATTGTTTACGGCAGAAAGCCTTTCAGAAGTTTGTACAGAAACAAAGGAAAGGAGAGAACCTTTTCTCAGAGTCTGTAGGCTTATAGTGGGCTTTAAATAGGTTTAAACAGTTCACAGCGTTGGGAGTTAGGATTTATGGATTTGGGCCGAAATAATCCCACCACTGGTGAAACCAGTTTGGAAGGCTTTGAACTGTTATTTTTGAATTGAAGAAGAATAACCAAGAATGGGACTTCTTCGGGTTTTGGATAAAAAATGTGTTGAACCAGGCCTGCTGGTAATCCCAATAGGAAAAAGATTGGCAGTGGCTCAAACAATTTTGAAAATTGACGGGAAAGTCTTTAGTCTTATGGAGTGGTTCATCCCATTACTTTGGGCTTATAACTTTAAGAATTGTGGCCGTGGAATAGGCCAGTTCTTTATGATCTTTAGAAAGATAAAAATGCTTGAATTTCATTGAGTCAGTGAATTCAAGAATGCTATGGTAGAAGGATTGGAGTTTCGTTAAATCCCATGGTTTGAAAAACCAATATGGTAGAAGGATTGGAGTTTCGTTAAATCCCATGGTTTGAAAAACCAACCCTTTGGGAAAATCTTTGAAAGTTTTTGAAAAGGATCAGAATGATAAAATCCATCCTCAATGATTAAAGCATTTTGTCGGTAGGTTTTATTAATCCAATCTGATCGAGATCTGGTCTCTTTGCCTCAGAGGCTAAGTAGCAGTTGTATGGCAGAGTTGATACAGATCATTCTGCAAACATGCATAAACTTTGAAGTTTTAAAATTTTAAAACATACACCCTTAAGATCTATGCTTTAATAAAATAGATACAAATCTTAAGACAAATGCTTTAAATGCTTTAAATAAAATTAAAATTAAATGCTTACATTTACTTCTAAATGCTTTAATTCTTTACAAGAAGAAGAAGAATGGTTTTGGAATCGGAAGTTAGGAATAATTTCCTTTAAATGACTTCAGTTCATTTTCCAGAAACTAAAGAGAGAATTGAGAGAGTTGAGAGAGGAGAGAATGAGGAGAAAAATTCGGATCCCTTCAAATGAAGGCTAATGGCAACTATATAGCCAAAGGCCCGTTGCTTTACAAAAGAAATGATTACAAAAATAAAGTCTTCGCGTGGGTAGGTCCGCATTTGGTGTCGTGGACCTCAGAAATCCCGTGAGTGGAGACAGTATCTTATATATATATATATATATATCTCAATAATTTGTTAGAATTATTATTGAAATATACACATATTTTAAATCTTTTAGGGGACCACTAGGGGAAAAAGACAAAAAAGGAAACTTCAATAGTGGGCATTTGGTGCTAACCATGATAAAAGCCCTATCCAGAGAAGATGACAGAAGTTAACATGAATGGTGTTTGCAGTGAATCTCTCTTTCTCTCTTAAATTTTTTAAGCTCTCGCAACAATGTCATTCCTATAAAGCAATTAACATTTTTCCTTACTCGCACAGATTACTTCAAATTCAAAGTGAATAATTGAAAAGGTCCAAACTAAATATTAAGTTTATGGAATGTACTAGGAGTTGAAGAATTTTCTTTAAACTAAAAAAGAAAAAATTACAACAAGGTATATTAATCCTCTGCCATAATAGGCTAATATGTTAAAAATACAAAAGGAAGACAGAATAAATTATAACGCCATACTGTGTTATATTGTTAATCACTTATTTTATTTCTTTTACACAGTATGTTGCAAGTTTATTCGTTCTTTATCAGTTTATTCTTTTTTTATTCTGCTTCATTTTTCCGTTGAGACAGCATTGCTCTAATATTAATCCTGAGGAAAGTGACAGTTAGGTGGTTTTTGTGAACATTGAAGAATATTACGATGTTTTGGTTGATGTAAATGCTTTAATTTCTATTTATATTTTATTTGTCATGTGTAATTTTTTTTTTTTTTTTTGGTGAAAAAAAGTGATGTACAAATGTGATTGTTTGGATGTGCCAATTGCATTTTCCTCATATGCGCCAGCCGCTTATCAAACCAATCAGCAACCATTACCAATCAAACCAATGTTAACCACATCCAGAAGCTTTCATTTTCATTTTCTTTGGGGCAGAAGCTTTCTTCTGGCTAGCAGTAGGCAGAAGCTCATCCAACACAAAGTCTTTTGAAGTATGGTTGATGCAGTAGTCTCATGTTTGGTAGAAAGGCTTGGCGATTATCTCATCTAAGAAGCCAACTTTTTACTAGGAGGGAAAGGTGAAGTGGAGTCCTTAAAAAAAGAACTCCAGTGGATGCAAAACTTCATAAAAGACGCAGAAGCAAAACAAGCTGGAAATGATTTGATACTCCGATGGTTATAGGACATCAGAGGCATTGCTTATGATGCTGAGGATGTCTTGGATAAATATTTGCTTAGTGTTCATGGCGTTAATTAGGAAGGAACTTCAGAGACCGAGCATAGTCCCCTTGTTGATGATGAAGGAACCTCGAAAGGATGGCAAGGATTCTTTGCTTCCATCAAGAAGTGTCCTTGCTTATCCGGTGAAAAGTCCCGTAATAAGGAGTCAAATCTCTTCAGCAAAGGCAAAGAAAAAGTCACTCTATATAACATAGGCAAGGAGATTGAAGCACTAAAAAAACGACTCGGTGATGTCTCTCGCAGATGTGAGTCGTACGGCCTCCAAAAGATTATTGCCAGTGACAAGAGGGAATTAGCAGAGAAACATGATCTAGACAGATTGAAGCAACTCCGAAGAGTAGCCTTCTTCGCAGTTGAAGAAAATCCGGTTGGCTTTGAGGATGATACAGACGTGTTGTTAGCCAAACTTTTAGACGAGGAGCCAAGGCGATGGGTGATTTCAATCTACGGCATGGGGGGCTTGGGGAAAACAACTCTTGCTAGAAAGCTTTACCACAACATTGACGTCAAGAAAAAATTCGATTACTGTGCTTGGGTGTCTGTGTCTGAGGACTACAAAATTAAAGATCTTCTCTTGAGAATTATAAAGTTCTTCAATATTATGAATGCTTTCGAAGACTTAGAGAGAAAGATTGAAGAAGGTTTAGCGAGATCTCTTCGTAAATCTTTAGAAACATACTCATACCTGATTGTGATTGATGATATATGGCATAAAGAAGATTGTGAGAGCCTGAAGGGCGCTTTTCCAGAAAATAAGAACGGAAGCAGAGTAATTATCACTACTCGTATCAAAGATGCCGCTGAGAGGTCAGATGATAGAAATTAAGTCCACGAACTTCTATTTCTAAGGCAAGACAAGAGTTGGCAGCTGTTCTGCTAGAAAGCATTTCGTAACTCTAAGGCTGAAAAAGGGGCCGGAGAATTTGGGAAGAGAAATGGTTCAAAAATGTCATGGCCTACCACTTGCCATAGTTGTATTGGGTGGCCTTCTGTCTACAAAGAGGCCACAGGAGTGGCGTGAGGTACGTAATCACGTTTGGCGACGTTTAAGGAATGATTCTATACAGATCTCCAA
Source organism: Aegle marmelos (assembly GCA_030449875.1). Classification (NCBI taxonomy): domain Eukaryota; kingdom Viridiplantae; phylum Streptophyta; class Magnoliopsida; order Sapindales; family Rutaceae; genus Aegle; species Aegle marmelos. The sequence continues at coordinate 13,317,726 of JASUUL010000143.1, forward strand.
CTTATTAGATTTAAGCTTTAATGATGTGTCTCAACAATTGAAGTTGTGCTTCCTCTACTTAAGCATTTTTCCGGAGGACTTTGTGATCAATGTGGAGAAACTAATCCGATTATTAGTCGCCGAAGGTTTCATACCGCAAGATGAAGATCGAACAATGGAAGAGGTGGCTAAAGATATTTTTGATGAGTTGGTTAACAGAAGCTTAATTCACGTAGAAAAAAGATGTTGGGAGAGGATATCAACGTGTCGGGTCCATGATCTTCTGCGGGATCTTGCGATTCAAAAGGCAAAAGAGCTCAATTTTATTTTCATTTGTGATGAAGCAAAAAATCCAACTCGCAGTTCCGTCATATCATCATGTCGACGGCAAGCTATATATTCTCATACTCCAGTTGTTTCTGGCTACATGATGGCAATTCACTCGCACGTTCCCTTCTGCTCTTCAACCAGCAGTAGTATGACACTCTTGATGTAAAGCGACACTTAACACCCACTCGTTAACTACATTTTTATATTAAAAAATTTAAAATAAATTTACTTTTGAATCCTTATGACTTTCTAGCATCTCTTCAATAAAATTGCAATGTTGCAGCTTCAATACGAACGCTATTGCACAATACTAGGCTTTTAGAGAGGTTTCAATTCTATAAGCAAAATTAATGTTTATTGAAATGGATTTCACATAAATTTTCGAATCTAGAAATCACGTACTATATAAAATTTCAGATTGGAAGCTAGTTATATATGAATAATGTCAAAAAAGGGAATGAGATAGTTTAAGAAAAGAAAAAAAAATAATATGGTATAGTGTATTTTATCCTATAAGAAAACACTAAAGTAATGGATAAATACACTATAGTATAGTCTAAACTATAAGAAAAGAAGAAATACACTACAGTATAGTGTATTCTATCCTACAAGAAAACACTAAAGTAATTTAGAAATATACTATAGTGTAATTCATAAATATACTAAAGTATAGTGTAAACTATAAGAAAAGAAGAATACACTATAATATGATGTATTCTATCCTATAATGAATTAGAGTATGTATTTTTCTTGTTTTCTAATTTATCCATTACTTTTAATGAAAAAAAGTGTCCCTTATAAGATATGACTTTATATATATGTGAGAGTTATGGATCCCATATTGAGCATATATATAATCTAAATCTTATAAGAAAATTACCTCTACACTATTGCTCTTTTGTCATATGTATATGTAACTACCAAAATATTTTGACTTATTTTGTATACCACCCATTATTTTAAACTTGTATCAATTAACTATTTTGTCACTAACACCATTAGAATCAATTGAGAATCTAAACAAAATAACTATAACCTTAATTGTGTTAAAACACCATTTTACCATTTAAAGTTTTGAAAAATTAAAAAGTATATTATATATATATATATATATATATATATATATATATATGTATCTATATGTATGTATGTATGTATGTATGTATTTAAAAGAGCATTATTCACCACAAAAGAAAAGTCAAAGATCATTCAATTGACTTCCCTATATGTCTACAGTCATGCTTTTATATATTAATAAATTTTGTTATTTTTTTTAATTTTAAAGGACGAAAAGGGTGAATTTAATTAGATTGTTTAATAGATTATATTGGTCTTTAACAAATTCTAATAGTTTTAGTATATAATGACTTATTGATACAAATTTAAAGACATAGGTGATGTGTAAAACTTGTCAAAATTTTTTTGTGCTTAGATGTATATATCACAAAATAGAGGTAACGTAGAAATAAGTTTCCAATATTATATAAGACCCAAGATATTTATATTATACCTGACATGACTCAAAAGTATTGATTGCTCTTAAGTATAAGTTTGTTTATTTATAGTATAATCTAGTGAGTCTAGGATCAAACCACAAAATTTAAAAAAGTACTAAGGTTATGAATCCACTCTTAATATTCAAATTAGGGTCACAATCTTTCGTAATTATATTTTTACTAATTTAATTATTATTATACTTGATTATTAATTAACCACTTATGGATAAATATGTGGATAAAGTATATAATATGCTACAACCATATAGGTGTGTCAACATCATGTTAAAATATCATATAGATTCAAAGTGAATCTAGATTTAGAGATTAAAATAGAAAAAAAGGGGTGAAAATATAACTTGTAAACATATAATGAAAATAATAATTAATAAACTTATTTGAGAGAATAATTAATTCCATAATATAAATCTTTAAGTTTCATCTTAAATTAGAAAATTAACCACTTATTTTGACAAATAAAATACTCATTTTATTTAACAAACTTTTAAAATATATTTAAGAAAATTAAATACAAAAGAAATTTTTTTTTAAACTTTCGTCTTTTGTTCATTTCCTCAATTCTGTTTTTCCTCTTCCCTCTATATGACTTCTGAACTCTCTTCCCTTTTATAGACAAGTAGAAGTGTCATCTTTTCTTATTTTATTATTATTATTATTTATTTATATATAAAAACAAGAAAGAAAGGAGTGATAGTCAAAAGTGACGGCTACCACTTGACCATCACTTTATTATTTTTAATTATCTTTTTTTAATAATACATTCTAAATAGCTCTCTTTCCTTTTTTACTTATCAATGCAATCCATATTTTATCTCCTATTTTTGGCTTTGATTTTCTTTATTCCTAAAAGATATGTATAATATAAAATGAAGATGAAATTAACATACTTTAATTTAATTTAACATAAAATTTTACTAAGAGATTATTAAGATAATTTATAAGTTATAAGCACACTAATTTATAATGAAAGTGTAAAAATAATAATTTTAACCTTATTAAATGTATATTTTCTATTATTGATATCACAACTTATCCAACTTATTGCTAATCTCTAGAAAATTAATCGATAATATCAATCAAAATTCAAACCCAAATTGAAATCTATTTATCAAATAAATCAAAATTCAAACCCAAATTAAAATCCTATCATTTCCCTTTGCCACTTAAGCTTCAATTTAGCAAACCTTTTTTTTATTGGTGTCCAACATAATGATTATGTGATTTTGTGAGAAAAAAGCAATACTTTTAGTCTTAACAATACTTTCCTTCTTAACATCTTCCTGAAGCTTCCTCCTTCGACAATAGATTTATTTATAATATATTCTTAATCAACTTTAACTACTTTACATGAATAACCTCTGTTGATTAGGCAGGAGATTTGTTTACTCAGGAAAAACGAGGTTAGACAAATTGCACTCTCACTATTTTAAGCAAATACCCTCTACTAATTAGGCAAGCAATTCGATTACTAAGTAAGAGCTCACCCATAACACGAGCTTGATCAACTCTTTTTGTTTTATGTAAATACCCTTTGCTGATCAAGCTACTAAGAAAAAGTGCCTCTCTTTTTTTCCCCCTTTTTCTTTCTCTTATTATTTTATTTTATTTTATTTTATTTTATTTTATTTATTTTGGGTAAAATGACTACTGCTCTGGTTGTTGCTTACGAATGAAGCGAAAGAACTAGATAAGCATAAAGGTTTAGTCAATAATATTAGAATGGAAAATTTACAAATTTTTTATTTTTTTAATTTATAAAACAAAACAAAAAGATATATTTCTAGAGTTATTATACTCTATATCCAACCTGGAAAATTTATAAATTTTTTATTTTTTTAATTTATAAAACAAAACAAAAAAGATATATTTCTAGAGTTATTATACTCTATATCCAACCATTTTTTTAGTCAAATTTATCTAAAATTAGTAAAATCATCACTAGGATTGAGAATTTAGTTAAAAAGAAAAATACAATAAACACAACTATTAGTTATTCCACAATCATCAATTATTCTGTCCCTTAACTAAAACGAGGCATTATCCTTAATATTGTAAAGGAATGAAGTAGGATTTAGAAGACATTATTGAACACTATAATAGAAAAATTATAGACAAAGAGCTAAATCCAATTTGTGTTTCTTACTAGGATTACTGCTACCATCATCAGTAAACTAATCTAATGCAAAAATCTTAATATTGGACTCTGATTTGTAAGTTTGTAAATAATAGCATAAATAAAGAGTTTTATCGCTATTAATGAAATGAAATGATTCTTCATTGCATAGTTAAGAAATGCTATGAAGCTATCACAAAAGATATTAACAATTCATAAATCAATGGATTTCTTACGAATGATCAAATGAACCTAAGATACAAATGTAATTATTGCCTGTAAAGTTACAAAATCTCTTAATAAGAAAATAAAAGCACCAACATGATTCAATATTTTGGATATTTTCTTTTGCATACTCGAAACGACTAACTCCTCTTAAATTAGTGAATTGGGCAGATATCCTATAAATTTTAAGACTTTTAGAATAATGCTAACAACTGGCTTCCTTTAGTATAAGTAGCTTCTGATTCAAACTTTGATAACTCTCTGCTATATCCTCCATACACTGTATTTTTATCTTTGCTAAGACTCAACCAAGATCTATAGGTACCTCGACAAACTCTTTGTCTTTCCTATAGTGAAACCTAAAAATCACACAAACATTCTTAAATTGTCTACTCGATATTGCTACCATTAGGACATTCTCAAAAATAATTTTTGAGTATTTTAAAAAGGAAGCTCGTATCTAAAGAAGATCAATGATACATATAAGTATATGTTTTGGTGTATTCGTCAAATAATGCATGAAATAGGTGGTTCAAGAGTAAAAAGCAAACAAAGAAAAATTATAGATATAAAATCATGCTATTAAATGCAATAGTGCCAACGTAAAAGAACAATAAAATAAAAGGATATTTACTAGTAGTTATGATTGCAACTCATTATTTCATCTAGTTTTATGCTAAAAAATAGCTTGAAGATCTTCTATAAGTAAAAAATAGGCTTCCTATCTAGTTTTCTCATAAATTAACAAATATATTCATTTATAGTCAAATTCTTAATACTAAACCATGCATGTTCTTTTTGGAATAATGGCCATAACTAGGCAATCACATTATGTAATATCCATTAAGATGTGTTTTAAGAGAAGAAAAGACATCTTTCAATGACTCTTCATGCATGCTATCTCTAATAAATTGAATCTTGTCATCTATATTATCAGAAAATGTACAAAGATCTATTCCAATTTGTTTAGGCACGTGTATAATAAGAAAAATGAATCTCTATAGCTCTTTATTTTCTTAAATAGTTTTCTTTCCACAACTAAAGATATAGGTAGCAAATTTGAGATGCAATTCACTTGAAAACTATACTTTTGCTTCGATTAACTAACAGATTTTATTTTCAACAGAAGCGTCATTCATTATAAGTAGTTGTAAGCATATGGACCGAGCTTTATAAACTGTGAGAAGTGCACGTATTTTGAGAAAGTGAAGGAAATTACTTGTGAAACTTTCCAAGAATTATGATCCTATTCATACCTTGACTTGAGAATATCAGTTATTATTAGAAATTGAAGGAATAAATATTAATAGTCACAAAATATCGTTATCAGCCAATTAAATGGGGTAATAAATGATAGCACATCTAAGTAAAGAATCAATCCAACAAAATAAGATAAACTTAAAAGCAATAGTAATTATAATTATAATTATAATAATGTGAAAACTTAACATTAAAAAAAAGGATAAAAATAGATATAAACAAACACTTAACTCATCATCATCCTTTTATTCAATTAACCTCAATTTCCAATTAAATGACATAGACACTATTCTTTATTCTCCAAATTTTTCTTTCTAGATCCTTAACATGGGACACTAATGTTAGCGGCTATGAATCCTATATATATAGGATGTAATATAAATTTATATCAGGCCTCTTAAGTGAAATTTCATATGTAAAAAAGTTCGCTAAGATGGTTGAAGTAGGTTTATCTCATTAAGGCACTCATGATGTATATATAAGAATGGTAACATAAAATGTGTGTGCATCATTTAAGATATAGAACAAAATAATTAAACAATTTCAAACAGTAAAGTAATAATAAAACGAAAGGACAAAAAGTTAAGTCACCTATTAAATACAGAAAAAAATCAATCAAGGTTTGATGTGTTACTCAAATTTATTTCAATGGCTTCTTGATGTGGTTAGTATTTCAGATATGATTTCAATCTTTGGCCTTTAACTTCAAACTTAACACTTTTCTTTCGATCCTTAATTTCAATAGCTCTATGTAAAGAAATAATGCGAAAAATAAATAAATCAAACTATCAAGAGTATAATTTATTTAGAAATAAATGCAAGCAAAAGTTGAATAAAAGCAATTTCTATCCAAGTGTAAAAGATTTTCTCATGATATATTTATCATAAAAGATTTTTATCCACTGCTTGTAATTCTTGGCATTGTTATAAGCATTGTTGCAAATCTCCCTAAGTTCATTCCACTGTAATTTATGCACATTGCCAACATTATCGAGATTTCAATTAAAAGTTTGAATAGTACAAAATGATTTATACTCAAACTCAACTGATAAGTGACAAGGTTTACCACGATATTCTTGAAGATGTTTTAAATAAAATTTGTAAGCCCAAAGTGTATCAATAAGTTAAAGAGACCAATCTTTGTGATGTGGCTTAATTGTCTTTTCCAAAATTTGTTTAATCTCCCTATTGCTAGCTCAACTTGATTACTTGTTTAAGGGTAATAAAAGGTAACAACTATATGTGTAATTCCATAGTTCTTCATTAAAGACTCAAATGACTTGTTTAAAAAATGCTCATCTTCATCACTCTCGAGGGATTTCAAATCTACTCAAAAGATTTTCTTTTAAAAAATGGATCATAATTTTGTGTTCATTATGCTAACAAAATATCACTTTTATCTATTTTTAAAACATAATCAATAATAACCAAAATATATATAAATCTAAATAATGATAGGAAGGAGCCCATGAAACAAATTAAATGTGTTAATTACTCTTAAGTATAATAATATATAGTTATAATATAACTTGCTGAGTTTGAGATTAAACCATAAGAAATCTACAAATTTAGTAATCAATTATTAAATAAAAATTAATTGTGAAAAAGAAACTAATAAAGACCAATCTAGAAAAATGTTAAGGTCATGGGATAAACCATTTATATGGACAAATATGAGATCAAGCACCTAATATACCATAGCTATATTGAAGTGCCGACATTATATAAAAAATACCATATAGATCTAAGAAGATATAGATCTATCAATGAATGTGACATAAAAACAATTGGTAAAGAAAAAATACAAATTATAAATATATAATAATTAAAATAAGTTTAAAACTCACTTGATAGAGTAATTAATTTCATGATTTGCATCTTTAAATTTCATCTTTTATCTCAACTTATAAACTTTAGCCACTCATGTTCAAAAGGAAAACACTCATTACATTTAATATACATTGTAAAGTACAATATAAGAAAACTAAAAACAAGGAAAGAGAAGAGATTTTTCCCTAAAATTCACTCTAGATTTGCACTTATACCCCTAAAATCCACGAAATAGTTCTCTCATTTTTTTGTTCTTTCTCTCAAAAACCTAGCATAAAAATTCTCATTTGTGAGAGTTCTTGTCTTTTGAACATGAGTGGCTAAAGTTTGAATGATCAAGTGTGGATGTTTACATAATATTTTGGTGAACTTAAAATGACAATGTTTAGATGAGATTTAAAATTTACAATCATTATGAATTGTTAGATTTAACATAATCAATGGCTATGATTAAAGTCAAAGTAAGACCTCTTTTTCCTAACTTATTAAGGTATTTCAATTAATTCGTCAAGGTAGTTGATCTACCTAATTTGGTGTGCAATGAATTCAAACATGTCTCATGATCTCAACTGTTCAACAATAATGTCATATCAAAAGGCTAGAAAATCTTCAATAGCTTCTAATTTTCTATGGTTCAAATTTCACGTCCATTTTTTCAGCCCAAGCATCATGATTTTTGATAATTCCCTATGAAACACAAAAAACTTCATAATTAAAAACAAATAGAAATTAATAATTCACAAAATAGGTTAGGGATTTATTAATATAATGAAATTGTTAATGTTATTAACATTGTAAGTGAAAAATAGTAATTTTAACCTTTATTAAATGTATACTTTCTAGTGTTAATGATCTCATAAAATCAATTCTCTAATACTCAAATATTTCAATGACAATGATAGGGTTAAAGGCAACTTATTCAACTTTGTGATGGACTATAACATTTGACAATTCTCACACATTTTACAAAATGCATGCAGATCTTTAAATAATATAGGTTAATAAAATCCACACTGTAATATTTTTGCAACTATCTTTTTTGAAGAAAAGTGACAACCACATGCTTTTGAATGATAAAATCAAATAACACTACTTACTTTTGTCGTCCTATATGAATCTCTAAGAAATTTTATTAGAACAAGCTTGAAAAGGTATGGATCATCTCAGTTAAAATTTTTTGCATCTATTAAGAATTTCTTCTTGTCTTGGGAATTTCAATTAGATAGCATTTCCTTTATTGCCATATAATTAATAATGTTAGTATACCAAGGCATGTTGAGTATAGAAAATAAAAGTTCATAAGGAAAAGAATCATTGATGGGCATTGTATCAATTGAAAACTCATTTATAAGTCTTGACACTTGATTTACAACCACATCTTCAATACCCTTTTTATTTACAATCACATCTTGAATACCTTTTTTTATGTTTGATTGTGAGGATGAATTCATAGAGCAACAAAATCTATCATTTTAATCTTGGCTTGGCATCCTATTTATACATCAGATATCTAATAACACTATGATCAAAATAAACAATAGCAGATGAAACAACTAAATATGATTGAAACTTATCCAATGCAAACAGTTCTTTTTCAGTTATGATATAATTTATTTGGGCATTATTCATAGTTTTACTTGCATAATAAAAAACAAAATGCTTACCTTATTTTCGTTGTCCTAAAACAACTACATCAATGTAATCACTTATATCACATATTAGTTCAAAGTAGGGGTGTTCAAAATCCAATCTAATTTGATCCGCTAAATTCGTCTAATCTGCAGAAATCTAATCTGTAAAATTCAAATCCGTGGATTAGTGAATTAGATTGTATTGAAAATTTAAAAATCCACAATCAGTGGATTGGATATAGATTTATTTCTATAAATATGTAAAAATCCATGAATTCACAAAAAAAAATATTTATTTAAAACTTGTAAATATGGCATTAGTACTAACTAATAAATAAATAAGTTAAAATATAGTTACATTAATAACATTTATATCTTATCCAATAATAATATAAAATAAAAAAGGGAGATTACTAATTTTCTCCATATTGTAATCAATATATACCACTTATCCATTTTTATAATAGTTAATAACCTCCTTAACAATATAAGTTTACAATATCACCCATATTTTCAAATAAAAAAAATTTTCTATTTATTACAAATTAAATAAATCATATGAATAAAAACTAAATAAAAAATTAAGTATTAGAAATAAGGAATATATGTTTTGATTTGAAAAAATTTAATAATGATTTTTTTATATTTTTTATTTTGTAAACATTTTCTTCTAATAAATATTTTATAATTTTTTACAATTAAATGTAAAAGTATAAGATAAATATTTTATTATTTATTTTATAATAATTTCTTCTATTTACCATTCAAGTTTTCTTTAATAAATTTTTATCATTTTATAATAATTTTTATATATTTATTATAAGAAAATATTTTATTACTATTTTTTTATGTCCAAACATATATTTCTTATTTTTACTACTTAATGTTTTATTTTAGTTTCCATTCATGTGATTTGTTTAATCTAAAATAATAGTAATATTGAAAATTATACTGTTAGGAGAGTTATTAGCTATTATAAAAGTAGCAGTGGACAAATGTTATATATTGATTATAGTAAAGCAGAAATTAGTAGTCTCTCAAAAAATAATTAAATTAATAAATATAGTTTTTTAAATAGTTAATTTTTATATACTAATCTAAACAAATGAGATTTTTAAAAAAATTTTTAGTGTGCTATATTTTAAAATTTTATATGAATTTTTCAACTTTATTTAAATAATTAATTAATTTAAATTTTATTTAAATTTAAATTTGATTAGTAGTAAAATTATTTTTATGTTAAATTTTTTATTTAGTTAGTTCGTGGATAGGATAAAATTAAAAAATTTTAGTCCGCAAACCAATCCACAAAATGGTGGATTGGATATGGATTGGATTAAATTCACATCCGATCCGCAGCATATGAATTGAATTTGGATTAAATTTCATCAATTCATAGATTAAATTGAATTTAAAATTTATAATCCGTAAAATCATGGATCGGATATGAATTGATGTCCAATTCGTAAAATCTTATCCGCGAGCACTCTTAGTTCAAAAGGAAAATTAATCGAGGGTTGCATTATAGAGAACTGATATTAAAAGACTCATTATTTTTTTCCAAGGCTTTTTGACAATCTTCAATCCATATAACTGATATATCTTTTATCAATAGGTTAAAAATGGTATGACTATGGTGCCAAAGTCTTCTATAAACCTTATATAAAATTTGTCATATCCCAAAAAGGAATGAACTTGCCTAATTGTCTTTGATAATGCTAATTTTAAGATGAATTCAACTTTGGATTTATCAACTTTAATTCCTTTAAAAGGCACGATATGACCCAAAACAATCCTAGAAGTGGTCATGAAATGACTTTTTTTTTTCAATTTAAAACAAGTCCTATATTTTGCATCTTTCTAAAACTCTTTCTAATTATCAAGATAGTTATCATAAGAACTTCTAAATACAATTAAATCATTCATAAAAACCTTCAAACAATTTTCAACCATGTTGCTACAAATGCTTAGTATTCATATCCAAAATGTTACAAGAGCATTACAAAGTGTAAAAAGTATTCTCCTAATTGTAAATATTCTAAATAGACATGTAAAAGTTGTCTTTTCTTCTTCTAAGCCATAGGAGCTTGAAATACCCTAAATAACCATTAAGAAAGTAGTAGTAAAGGTATCATACTTTTCTGGAGAATTTGGTCTAAAAATGAAAAGAAAAATGATTTTTTTCTAGTGCCATCGTTTAATTTTCTATGGTCAAAACACTTATACTAACTAATTGGGACTCGTTTTAGGATTAGCTCACCCTTTTTATTTTCCTGAATAGTTATTTCAGTTTTTTTGGTACTACTTTTATTGGACTTACTCATTTACTACCAGAAATAACATAGGTAATTTTTGTATTTAATAGTTTAAAGACCTCATTTTTATCACTTTTTTTTATATAAAGGTTTAGTCTTCTTTGTGGCAGATAGGTTGTTTTGGCATTTTACTTTAAGTATATTTTGTGTGTGTAAATTAAAGAATTAATACCCTTTATGTCTTCCAAGGTCAAACCAACTGTAGTCTTATGCATTTTTAGAACAACTAATAGCTTATCTTCTTGGCCACTTATGAGTCACGAAAAAATTACTATTAGATATATTTGCTCATCTTCGAGATATGCATACTTTAATTTTCAAGTAAGGGCTACAATTCAAGTTTTGACACTTCTTCTTTCTTTGTCTCTCGAAGTTGTATCATGTCTTCAAAGTTTAATTGACCACTGTTATCTTTAGATATCGTCCTAGAATCAAGTATAAAGCATATGTTAGCAATATCAAATTCTAGTTCCTTAATTTAAAAAAAAAAACCAACAAAACAAATTTCCATGGAGTTTATAAAATTCTCATCTTGAACGTGTTCCTTAGTGATTGGTTCAACGAGCTCAATGTCTTTATTCTCACTATCTTTATCTTGTTTATAGCAATGTTTTTTACACATGTCCAATACATTGAGTTCCTACATCATGTTACTGAAAGAGAAATCATCACTCTATTCCTATAATTAGTCAACGCATTAAGGGTAGTTAGAAATGGTTTACCTAATATGATTGGAACTTGCATGCATTCATCAACAATTGGTTTAGTTTTCAAAAGAATAAAATTCATAGGATATATGAATTTATCAACTCAGATTAACACATCTTCAACTATCATTTTTGGTATCTTATCAACTTATTAGCAAGTAAAAGAGTGATAAAGGTTAATTTTAACTAACCAAGATTAAGTTATTGATATATTAAATAAAGAAGTAAATTGATCTTAACACTAATATCAAGTAAAGCATATTCAATTTTACATTCCTTAATAATACAAAAAATAATTAGACAATTAAGATCCTTATATTTCAAAACATTTTAAGTTGAGAAAATGGATTTACCTATTCTGTTAGAAAAACTTTCTTTTACACTTTATGTTTTTATCTTTCTAAAGAATGCTGACTTTTATTTGTATAAAGATTCCATAAATCTCAAGATTATAAATTAATTTCTTTTATTTGATCAATAGTTAAGGGAATAAGGGTATAAAAGGGGAGTTAGTTATTTCTTTATGGGTCAAAGCTTTGCTGAGCTCTTCCCTACTCTTTGTAATTAACCCTTTACTAATTTTACAAGGATCAATGATGTGTTTTTAGACAACTTTACCACTATAAAGAGTCATAACTTATGACTTGGCTCATGTTTTGGTTTCGAGTACTACCTATTAGAAGATGTTATTTACTCTTGGTATTTGGTTTTGATTAAGAAAGAAACTTGCTTTTGTTTTTTAACAGTAAAGGCTGATGTAAGTTTGGAGAGGGTATTTGTCAAATTAGTTAAGGTTTACATGGTTTGTTTTATTGACAGACTCTTGTTTGTAATAATTTATTGCAATGTATTTTCAAGAGTTTTTCTTAGAGGTGGGATACAAGGTGCCAACTTTGAGAATTTTGAAAATTCTGATGCGGAGGAAATTGTTGTAAAGTTTATGCATGATTGTCATTTCTTTAACTAAAATTTAGGTGATTTCTCCAACAGAAGTTATAGGTCAGTGAGTATAGATTAAGAGTTGTCTTTTGAAATTGTCCATGGCATTCACTTGTTCGTGCATAATTTCTCCCAAAGCTGGCAAGGTCGGACAATCTTGTGTAAAATAGTAAATGGAATTACAACATAACATGAAATATCTTAAATGGATTAAAGGCAATCACTTTTTTCAACTTTAATTCTTTGACTTTTCTAATTAAAGATACAAATTTAGCTTAAAGGTTGTTGTCTTCTCTAAAATTGTACATACTCCCACGAGGTGAAGGTGACTTTGGTTTACTTGATGAGTTATAAGAAATAATTGTACCCATAGTGTTTTGCATTCTATGCCATATGGTCAAGATAATTTAATGCAACTTTAGGACTTCTATCTCTAAACTCACCATTACATATCATTTCAACAACTTGTCTATCTTGAGATGTTAATTTCTCATAGAAATAAGATATTAACTTTCATCTTTCAAAATTAAAAAAAAATGAAATAATAGTTAAAAGTGGTAGTTACTAATTAACCATTTTAATATTTTTTTTATTAATTATATTTCTCTAATAATACATTCTAAATGGGGATCCACCTATTTTAAATGGGAATCCACCTATGTTACAACTATAATACCATACCATAGTTTTTGTCCTTATTCAATAGGGCCATTAGATATTTCATTGGTCAATCTAATGGCTGAAGTTAATTATTGGATAATTGATGCAGCAACCTACAATCGTTGAAACGGGTTGCGTATTAACATAATATCATTTGTGAGCATCAATGGAACTAATTTCACTCAAATCGATCTAGAAATAGCAAAATAAGATAGAAAGTTTGAATTAGGGTTTAGCTACGTTTGTCCCAATTAAAAATTTGTAATGACTCGTATGTGAACATGGCGTGTGTCTCGTAGGCAATAGACGGCGAAATTATAAACAACGGGGCAAGGGGCTATCGGAAGTTAGCGGTGCTGAATGTTTAGGCATATATGAAATCAGAGAAGTGAGAGTGGTAACGAGGAGTCATTGGTTAATTTAATAACAACAAGCACTGGATTAAAGGAGGAAGATGCAATAAAATTCTTGCAGAATAAAATGAAGAATGGCCCTGCATAAGGAAATCAACTAACAATAAGAGCCATGAAGGCACAAACAATAAGGGCATAAGTCCAAGCAATATCTGTTCTTTTCATTTTTCTTTTTCTTCTGTCTTCATGAATTATGCAAGGGTGGGAGAACTTTCCAGTGAACAAAACTTTGAGCCAGCAAGGAAGATGTGAAGAACCTAATTGCATATATACATAACTGCAATAATAATTCTATTTAACTTTCAGAATAAAATAACAAATTAAATTGCAGCATGAGATAAATCAAAGCTGCACAAGACTATAAAGAAATGAACAAATTAAAGAACTCCACAGTGAAATGATATGAGATATCGTTTGATGTTTGATGAGAGAGAAAATTTGGTCAGGATTTATGGATATAGGGAAAGAATAATGTTAGAAAAGATAATGGCTCAGGAGATTGTTTGACTCCCTTCATCCATTTGGATTTTGGCAGGGGCTTCCTTCAATTTTCACCCTGATTTCACAAATTCCTCAAATTTACTTCTTGATAATAATCATCATTCGTTTAGAGAGAGGTGAGTCCCTCACCGAGCTTCGTTAGATCCAAATTTACTTTTTCTTAACAGATTTCTCCGGTCTTCTTTAACACAGACTTGGCCATCTCTTTTGCGTTCGATTGATTGCTTTTAAATTCAATGGCCCAGCTAAATAAGGACAAAAGCTGTGGTATGGTACCACAGTTGCAATATAGATGGATCCTCTAAATGGTTATAATTTTTTATTTATCAATGTAGTCTTTCTTTTTTGTCTCCTATTTGCGCCTCTGATTTACCGCTTATTCTTGAAATATATTTATAATATAAAATTGAGATAAATTAACATACTAAATTTTATTTAACATAAAATTTTGTTATAAGAGTCTTAAGATAACTTATATGTTATAAGCATATTAATCAATATTGTAAATTAAAAAAAAAATAATTTTAACCTTATTAAATATACATTTTCTAATGTTAATCTAACACTCACTTGTTTGCTAAGTCATTACTTCAAAGATCGAGTAAAATCATTCTAAGTTATAGTAGCACAATAAGTATAGGCCAAAACTGGCTACGTGTATATACATACATACATACATACATACATACATACATACATACATACATATATATATATATATATATATTAACACAAGTAACGCCTAGAAAAAAAATCAAGTTTATAAGGTATTAAAAAATCATAATTCACGTCTAGGGTTAATTAACCATTAGAATGATTTTTCTAGAATGTTGCCCAAGCAACTTCACGAAATAAATCTGAAACTGTTTTTAAGAGCATATGTGCTTGTAAGTCAAACAGTATATATTTGAACTTCAAAGATTCTTCTTCTTGCCAAGCTCTTCCAAAGTAGCCCACAATTTTGGATCTTCATAATCCCTTTTTAGAAAGGTAGGCTTTGCATCCAATAGTAACCGTTCAGGATTTCTGGTAGCTAGACCCACAACGTGTAAACCAGCTGCCACTGCCGCTTTGATTCCTGAAACAGAATCCTCGCCCAAAAAAAAAAAGCTACGGATTTCGATATAAAGAATTCAAATTATCAGAGAGAATCCGATCCAGAAATTAATATGAAATATACAATTTCAGAAATGAAGAAATTAAACCGACCTCGAATACAAAAGTGTGATCCTTTGAGATATTCAGAATTTCAATTGCCTTCAAGTAGGGGTCCGGGAATGGTTTTGCACGTTCGCATTCATCCCCGATGATAATAGCGTCAAAGAAACCTGAAAGGCCAAGCTTTGTGATCATGAGTTCAGCATTTGCTCTTGGAGAATTTGTAACAGCTGCCCGTTTCAGTCCACAATCTTCAACCCATTTCTTCACTTTGTCCAGACCGTTTAGAGCATTCAATTGTTCCGAGGCCAATCTGTATGTGTAGTGTGACAACAGATATTAATAATACAATGTAGGAAAAAAAAACGTGGTTCCACCTCCAAGATTTGACAAAATGTTCATAAAGACTCTCTTATTTTTGGAGTATTTTTTCTTAAAAAGATGTCTGTGTATCTTATAAGGGCCTTGTGTGATCATTTTTGAAAATAGAAAGATGTTATGACAAATCATATATGTTGTCTAGACCATTTAGAACTTTCAATTTTTCCGAAGCCAATCTGTATATGCTGTATGAAAACAAACTAATAATAATTTAATATAGGAAAAAGTACATCGACACCTCCATGATTTGATAAAACGTTCATAAAGAACCTTTTATTTTAAAAAATGATTTGGCTGAAAAATGGATTTGCGTATTCAAAAAAGAATATATGTGTGGCAATTTCTAAAAACAAGGAGATGTTTTGATCATTTCGACAAATCATTAGGTATCATTGTCATTTCCTTGCAGTAGATGCTAAACCTGAAATAATGTATAAATCTGTTTAATCTAAAAGTATGAAACAAGGAAATAATAAGGGAAATTTATAAAAGTAATCTAAAACTTTTATCATTTTCTAAAATTAGCCCCTATAACTTTTTTCTATCATAACTAGTCAAACACAAGAATTTTTCCCTAAACTACCTTAGTTCAATCATAATCTCCGCTGCTTTTATAAAAAACAAAGGTAGTTTCCTCTTCATCATTAGCTATAAATTTTGACTAAGTTCATCTGAATCTCACAGTCGATTGAATTAGAGCTCAAAATCTAGGTTAGTTAACAAAAAAAATTGATTTTGTAGCAATATTACATGATAAAATGTGTCATTGTATATAATCGTTGTTCCTCTACAACAGAGTTGTTAAGTGCAACAAGCTACCCGTATTGCTTATTGTCCAAATTTTGGTGACGAACAGTCTGTCGCACTAAATTTGGGTTTTGCAGCGAAACTGTAATTTGGTGCGATTGGTGGCTTGTCGCCTAAATTTTAGCAACGGAAAACCTGTTGCCCAAAGTTTGGTGATCGGTAGCCAGCCGCCTAAATTTTGGCGACGATAACATGTCGCACCAAATGTGGATTTTGTAATGAAATTGTAATTTGATGCGACAGGCTACCTGTCGCCCAAATTTTGGCGACAGGCAACTTATCGCACCAAATGTGAGTTTTGCACCCAAACTGTAATTTGGTTTTGCACCGAAATGAGAGAGGCAATTTAGTCACTTAAAAAGTCATTTAGCTAATGATGATATAAATATTTTGAGGGGGTTAGTTTTGAAAAATTTAAACTTATTTAGGCTATTTTTGTAAATTTCCCTAATAATAAAGGCTCAACTCACTTTGATTTAGAGAATACACACCTGTGAATCGATTAGGGTTCATTCTATGGAATACTTAGAGATAACAAAATTTCCAAAACTCACATAGTTGATTTTAAATAACTCAACTCTTCCTTACAAGACAAAAGAGACTCGTATTTATATTAACCTAAACAAAAGACCGAGTCCTATACTAGAACTACTAATCATATAAGAATTGTCTAAATAATAAAGCTATTAATAATAAGAAAACGAATTACGATTGAATACAGATTATGAGTAATATATTTCTCAAACTTTCAAACTTCAATTTGACCTGGAATTTTACCTCCGAAACATAGCTTCCTTGTCGTCACATAACTTCAATCCCCCTCGGCAGATCATTGGGGAAGAGAAACTTGGCCATATCAGCATCACTCTTGCCAGCAAAATTTTCAACAAAAAACTCTTCTGTAATGGGAACCCCACCATTGTAGTCAATCTCTTGAAGCATCTGAGATAAGGCGCAGTGGTGGAGGGGATCCGAATCACACAGAGTTCCGTCAACGTCGAACTGCACTGCCTCCAGAGGAGCAAGTTTAGCAAGAGCAACCCTGCTGCTGCACAAATTTATTAATTCAAGATCACAAGATCACCTAAAAATATATAATATTGTGAAAATATATGCAACATAAAAGATACAAATTAACTGATTGATACACAAAATTTGGATGATACAAATTGATTTTTCTTTAGATGCAAAAAGAATGTGCAAAGTGATTTTTTTCAATAAAATAAATAAATAAACAACTACCTCTCAGCAGAAATTTCATCAGACGAGTGAGCCATTGTGGGATTGTCTCTTCAGAAATTTTAAATGGTGTTTAAAAAAAAAAAAGAAAAAGAGGGCGGTGGAATTGAGACGAAAGAATTTAAAAAAAAAAAACCATGACACGCAAAGGCTGTGATGGAAGAGTTTACCAATACAGAATTCTGAAAGAGTTTGGTTTACAACTATCTACCATTTTAAAATATTAAACTGTATAATTATTTTTAAAAAAAATAGTCAAACATGGTCATAAAATTTATCCCCCACGATCATCCAAACGGATTGACATGTTTCGTGCATAAAAACTACACCATGCATTCAATTTTTTTTTTTATTTTGCATTCATGATCTGCTATTAATGGAATTTTTTTTCTGAAAATGTTCAATTACAATTGGTTCAAGAAAAAGATACCGAAAAATAAATAATTATCTATAGGAAAATAATTATCTAAATACTTAAATTTTTCACCCAACGATCACCCAAAGGAAGTGACATGTTACGTGCGTGAAAGCTACTCTACCATCCAATTATTCAGATGCAAAAAGGCTAGGGTTCGTCTTGGAGCCAAGTTAGAGTCCAGTTAGTATTGTAGTGGAGGAAAGAAACCTTGTGGGCAAGCATCCAACCATCAACTGCCTTTTTGGCAAGTGTTTTGGGCATGTTGGCAGAATCCATAATTTTTTGGAAATATTTTGTAGATCATAATAATATTAAATTTATGGGTCACCAATGAGACCAACTGACCTACCAAATGACAAGTCATTATTAAAACGAGCACACTACCTCAGGCATATTATACATAAAGTCATTATTAAAACGAGCACACTACCTCAGGCATATTATACATAGGGATTATTAGTTATAATTTCAGTCATTGGTATATTCTTACTAGTTATATTCAATCATTAGATTTAGATGCAGTTATTTGAAATCACATGTTGGAACTAGTTCATGACTCAAATTAATAAGTAATCAAGATGTATTTGAGACGCATTATTAAGCTTTCAAAATCACTTGGGGCCTAATTGAAATTGTATTTAGGGAGACTCAAAAGTGATTTTAAAAAGAAAAAAAGCTAATTTTACTATTTGATAAATTTTTTAGAAATTAATTTTGGTGAAGTCATCCATTCTACAAAAGATTTTAAAAAGCAGTAACAAATTACTTTTTAAAATCTAATTTTGAGAATCACTTCTAAACTTATTATAATTCTATATAGATCTTCATATACATTATAAAAATCTAAAATTATAATTAATAAATAAAATCATTACTTTAAATATATTATTATTAATGATTACCTATTATATTGAGATCATAAAATAAAAATAAAAAATATTTATTTTTACTTATCGATAAACAAATAAAAAATATTTATATATATATGTTTATAAATGCATAAATAAATTTTATTCAACATTATGTTCAATTCAATTATTTATATTCTTATATAGTTAATAGTATAATTTACCAAATACATAGTACTACTATACACAGTACTGTTTTTAAACTCAGACACTTTTAAAAATAAATTTCACCAAATATTTAACTGATTTTCTTCACAACTAATTATTGTTCAGTAAAACTAACAATAATTATTTTAATTTAAAAGATATAGCATCACCAAACTAATCCTTAGTGAAATAGTATTATGCTAAGATGTTTATGCTTGAACTTCTAGTATTCTTTTTCCTATCAAGCTCTTCCAAGACCACCCACAATTTTGAATCATCATAATCCTTGATTAGAAAGGAAGGCTTTGCTTCCAACAACATTACAGTAGCCGTTCAGGATTTCTGCTACAACCACCAACCAACTCTGACTCCTACTTTGATTCCTATAATCTTGGCAAAAGAGAAACAGCTACTAAATTAATACAAAGAATTGAGAGGGAGAATTAATCCATGAATGTGATATTTATAGAGTAAAATCTCTCTATAATCATAATGTTCGGACTAAATTAATTATATTGCTATGAGGAGATTATAACTTAATAAAGGTGGAGTTATAGAAATTATTGCTTTGACCTTTTTTTTAATTGTTTAGCCTAATGGCAACCAAGTCCCCTTCTCATTCATGTGACTAAGGTTGGAATCACATATCTCTTGTTTCTAATGCATTACATAAATTAATGGATCATGTCAAATCCAATGTATAGACATTAATAAAAGAGATAAACATAGATTTAAAAAATAATTACATTTACTATTCAGTGTTGAGTAGTTAAGAATAAATAAAGTCATCTTAAAAGTTTAAAAATAAGTCACAGTCCTAAATAATTTTAGAAAAATATTTTATTTCATTTTAAGCCTTTAATGTAAGATAACACGTGTAAGTGCACACGCGTGTAACATGTATTACAATATGCATATAATTGTTACTATACGAAAGCAAATTTTTTAAAATGAGATCTATAAAAGTTATAATTTATGACAATATGAATTTATACTTTTTTATAACTAGCATAAATTAGATCAAATCTTTTATCCACAACATATAGAGGTGAGAAAATCATTATAGAAAGGTTTACATGATCTGACATAGGGGATCAAGGAAGCAAACATCAAATACAAACGTGTGATCCTTAACGACAATGAGCATTTTAAGAGCCTTCAAGTATAGGGTTTGGGAAATGCTGCACACACAAAAAATCAAAATTTCAAAACTGAATCTCAATTCAATTATTAGGTAAAGAGGTGTCCATCATTTGGCCAAGGACTATTAGCTGGTCTCCCTTTAGATTTATGAATTCCAACAATTAATGTTTGATTATGATCTTACAAACTATACACATTAGAGGTAGCTTTTTTCTCAAAAAATAAAAATTTTGACAAAAATTATTTAATCTATTGGTAATCTAATCCCCTTCCCATCTATGTGAGTAGGATTCAAGTTTTAATTTCCTGTTTGCAATAAAAGAGGTCTCATAAGTCACTTATATGTCCTTATTATATATAATATTAGGCATACAAATAATTATATTCAAAATTATAAGAAAATTTGAGATGAACGTGTATAGATGGGTGAAGAAAAGAATTCAATGCTAATAAAAAAAATATAAATGATGTGTCTTAATAACGATCATTCACATAGTGCCACATTAGTTTGTTATCTTATATAAATTAAATGTTATTTGACTTCTCAAGCAAGAAAATTGCGTCCATATTAAGTAATTTAAAATTATTATTATATTTATAATAGTATATTACAATATATTTATTATAATAGTAAAAAATCAGTATGGATCAAAAAAAATTAATTATGCTCTTCTCAAATTTGAAAAAATAATTCCCCCTTAAATATACAAGTTTAATGGGACTTGGATACCTGAAAATTAGATGGTAGACTGATAGCACCTTTAGGTGTGTAATATGAACTTGCTTAATTGTTAAATATTTCTTTATTTATTTTTATAGATCATCACGGATCTCTCTCCTATATGTACAGGAAGTAGGGTCGGTAGAGTTATCCAAAATTCTAATCTACGATCCCCTCTCGAATGATATTAGATTCAATACAAATTTTGTATCTCGATTTATTACTTGAGACATAATTTTGTCACTATTTATTATTGGGATCAGATTCGAGATGTTTGAACTCTCAATTGGAATCCTAAATACTGTGTTGTAAAGTGAAGTTTGAATTTAAGTTTCCAAAAGCATATGACAAGCTGGTTTGATGATATAAAGATTTGACATGGCGGTCCTATAATATGACAAGTCGGTTTGATAAAGAAAAAAGAATTGATTTGTTAGCCAGGCATGTCGTTTATGGTAAAATTTGCGGCACATGACAAAAAATTCATATCATCTAGAACATCTGGAATTTTGATTGGATTTGAGATTTTAATTGGGAAGAAATTAAGACATATTTTTGTGTCACTCAAGATGACTTTAAATATAAGCAAAAAATATGGTCATTTAAGGCCCCATCTTTGGAGAAGGCCTTATATTTTGACTTTTTTTAATAATTTTGTATTAATAAAGATTCTTTTTCAATTACATATTTAAGGAAAGCCTATCTAATTAATAATTATCTGAAAATTAATGGATTTTTTTAATAAAAAATCTATATTTCGTAATTTTAGTGATAAAGAGATATAATTTATACCTTTGTCTAACCATTAATTCATTTATTATTAGTCTTTCCAAGAAAAAAAATTTAAATTCTTTACCTTTTTAGTTTCATAAAAAAAAAACTTAATTACTTAACATTAGAATCTTTGAATTTTAGTTTCCTCTTAATTTCTAATAAAAACTTTATTACCTCAAATCAGTGAAAAAAAATCTTGCTCTTTTTTACAAAGAAAATTATTACATTCATAGGTTCATTTAAAAAGAAAAAAATAAGTTTCTTGAAATACAAAATCTATATTTATTATCTGTGTTAGAAAATTGGTCGGTAAAGTAAAGCCATAGCTAAAATACAATTGAAAGAAAATAAAGAATCACATACATAGGACACTAAAAATTACGTGATTCGACTTTTAGCATACGTCTACAAGCAAAAAAAGAAGAAAATAATTTTACTAGTGAAAAGAATTACAAGTATTGTGATATTTTGTTTCACTAAGCAAAACTTTAATATACCCAAACTCTTAAAATACTAATAACTCAAGAGTTTATTAAACTCTTAAAATACTCTACAAAATAAAGAAAAAAGAACTGAAGAATTAGATTGAGAAACAAAATGGAGGGCTTCCATTCCATAGTAAAAAATTGGCCATTAAAATATTATTATTTTTTAAACCAACTTTGATTTTTTTCCTTCATTTTTCTCTTTCCTTCTTCAACAATCATTGCTGTTGTCAAAGTTTCTTCTTTCTTCTTCTTTTTTCTTTTTCTTTCTTCAAAGGTTACTATTACCAAATTCAATTTTGCTTCTTGTTTACAAATAGAGGGCCCATCTTTTAGAAAGTAGTGCCCATATTTTTTTTTTAATTTTCTCACTTAGAGATTTGATTGAGAATTAATCAATTTCCACACCATCCTTTCTGCTTTACCATTTCCATATTACTTACGTTTCTGCTAGGCCACAAGAGAATTTACTCTATACAAATTTGTCAACATTTATTGACTTGGTCATGACATCTACTAGATTCTCCTTCATATGGATTTTCTGTAAATCCGCGTTTCCATCTTCCCACCACTTCTCAAACAAATTAATATTAAACTCTCATATGTTCCGTTTTAGAATGAAAGGCTGAACTCTTTTCAATGTGTAAAGCATTCCGACTATCACAAATCATAAAAATTTACTCTTGTTTGTGCCTGAGCTCCTCTAATAATCTTTATATCGATATAGCTTCCTTGTAAGCTTATGTAGCTGTCATGCATTCTGCTTCTATTATAGATAAGACCATAACATTCTGTAGTTTTGAAACCCAACTTGTAGCTACTCTTACACGTGTAAACACATCACTAATGGTGGATTTTCTTTTATCAAGGATTTCTACAAAATCTAAATTCATATAGCTCTTGACAGTAAACTCTAATTCTCCATAACATAATACAACATTTGAGATACCTTTGAAATATCTAATAATCCTCTTCGCAGCTTTACAATGCTCTTCACAAAGATTCACCAGGTATCTACTAACTGCTCCTATTGCTTGTGCAATGTTTGGTCTTATGCATATCATAGTGAATATCAAACTTCTTACTGCTGATGTATACAATACTCGAGACATCTTTTTCCTCTCTATTTCATTGCTAAGACACATACTTAAGGACAACTTAAAATTAATAGAAAGTGGGGTAAAAATTAACTTACAATCTTGCATGTTGAAATGCCTCAAGATTTTCTTCAAGTAATTCTTTTGAGAAAGTCAAATCTTCTTGTCATTTCTATCTCAGTGAATTTGCATACTTAGAATCTTATTTGTTGGTCCCAAGTCCTTCATTTCAAACTCCCTAATCAACTGCACCTTTAATTCTTATACTTGATTTTTATTGAGGCCTACTACTAATATGTTATTTACGTACAATAGTAAAATAATAAAATCAATATCCTCAAACCTTTTGTAATATGGACTGAAATACTAACTAGACAACCCAAGAGGGGGTTGAATTGGATTTTTGAAATTTCAGAAAACAAAAATTAAAGAGGATATAAGTTAAGTAATTAAATTTGAGATAAATAAATAAATGAACAATGAAACTGGAGAGATAGAATAAGAGAGATCAAATATAGTAATTTTTACGTGGGTCAGCTATCCCCGCCTACGTCCACGCCTCCAAGTACACCAAACTTGAGGATTCCATTAAGCAAGCCTCCAAGGCTAGTTTTACAATTGACTTCCAAAGTGTCAATAAACCTTTACAAGAAGAGATTTTTTCAGTCTCTTAATCTAAGTATTTCCCAACACATACAATCACTCTAGAATAAAAATCACAAATTGATTTTCCTCTCACACAATTTTTTAAGATTACAGAATCAATGCCCAATGCCCAATGTGTGAGTAAAAAGAATTATTCTTAAGCTCAATATGGATTATCAGTGAATATGCTCAATAGATGTGTTGTCTTTTTTTTTTATCTGACTTGAATGGACTTTTTATAGTTGGAGCCAAAAAATAGCCGTTATTCCACCTTTTTGACAAAAAATGGATTACCGTTAGTCGTTAACAGATAACCGTTTTCTCTGGTCAATGTTACCGTTGGCCTTGATTTCAAATTATCGATTGACCGTTAATAAATGCTCTTTCACCGTTAGAATCCAGGGCCTGCATAACAAAAAATCCTTTAACCGTTTTTGCTAAACGGTTAAAGACTAACAAGAATGTCAGTCGGGATATTATCAGTTATCCGTTATATGTTAACAGTGTACCGTTAATTTCCAACAACACATAAAACAGAAAGCTTAACCTGTTTCTTTTAAACGGTAAGAGATTAACGAACTAAGAAAATCTAGATATTATCGGTTTGCCGTTATATGTTAACGGTGTACTGTTAATTTCCAGCAACTCATAAAACAGAAAGATTAACTGGTTTCCTTTAAACGGTAAGAGATTAACGAAATAAGAGAATCTGGATATTATCGGTTAGCCGTTATATATTAACAGTTAGCCATTTTAATTCCAATGTTTAATTTATTGAAGTTCTTAGAAAAACAACCTTTCTGTATTTTATCGGTTAACCGTTAAAAATTAACGGTTTACCGATTATGCCCAGAAAATCATATTTTTATGCAAAAAGTTCTAAATTTCTCTAAGACTTGTAAACACATGCAGAGAGTTTTAACTCTTAAGAAAAATATCTGAATTTTCAACAAATATTATCAACAGAGATTAATTGTTTGTTATCATCAAAATCAATAAACAAAATATGTATATGTTAATATTGACAATAGTCTAAACTAAGTTTATTATATCCAAGGCTCATAATAAAGGAATTAAATATCTTCACCAACACCTCAGTCATTATTTAAGACAGTATAGAGATTTGTTCAACCTACATACCAAATTCTCTTTTTTTATTTCGACAAAACCTTCTGCTTTGGATCATATAAATCTCTTTTTCAAGTTCTCCTTGAACAAATACAGTTTTCACATCTAACTGCTCTAGATGTAAGTCAAATGTAGCACATATAACTACGACTACTCTAAGTGTCGTAGGTCGAGTAACAAGAGAAAATGTCATGTTGAAGTCAATACTCTCTTTTTTAGCATATCTTTTTACCACCAATCTTGAACGATACCTCTCCACTTGGTCATTATCATCACGTTTGACCTTCTAAACCCATTTATTTCTAATGGCTTTTCTTATATATGATAGTGGTACAAGTTCCCATGTCTTATTCTTATATAGAGCCTCAATTTCTTCTTGCATTACTGTGATCCACAAAATAACATATAAGCTGTTTAAAGCTTCATGGAAAGTTAATGACTCTCTATCCTCTATTAGAAAATAGTATACAATATTGATCTTTGTATATAATTAGAGTGCCACACTAGCTGTCGTCTCTCATGAGTTGATCGATAAACTTTTAGGGCCTCAGACTTGATTGGTTTTTTATCTTCATGCCCTGGTACTGCTTTAGAAGAATTTGAATATTCCTTTTATGGATTATTCTCTACATATACTGGTATAGTCTCTGACTTTTTATTTATTGTGTTATCATTCCCATCTTTTCTTTATAGTTGATCTTCTACAAATATAGCATCTCTGCTGATGACAATCTTATGAATAGTGGGATCCCATAGGCGATACCCTTTCATTCTATCAACATACCCTAAGAAGATACACCTTCTAAATTTTGAATCTAGCTTTATTCTTTCTTGGCATTGTACATCCCGTACATAAGACATTTAAATGTATGTATACAAGGGTAATCAATCGGCTTTCCAATCCACATCTCCATCGGTGTCTTCAACTTAATTGTTGTTGACGAAGATTGATTAACCATATAGTAAGCAATTTTGACTACTTTTGCTTGTAATGCGTTAGGTGGACCAGAGGTCCTCAATTTAGCTCATATTCTTTTTATAAGAGTTCTGTTCATCCGCTTTACTACTTCATGTTGTTGAGTAGTGTATGCTATCATGAACTGTCTCTAAATACCTTCTTGCTTACAGTATGCAAGAAACTTGCTATCTGTATGCTCTCCACCATTATCTGTCCTCAAGCACTTGATTCTCTTTTCAAATTCAAGTTTAACTCGCGCTTTGAATTCTTTGAACACTGAAAATACATTAAATTTTTTCTTAATTATATACACCTAACATCTCCTGAAATAATCATCAATGAAAGTTACTATATACTTTACACCTCCCATGGATATGTCTGGTAATTTCCAAACATCAAAATGAATTAAGTCTAGAAAAAAAATATATATATATAATATAATATAATATATAATATATATGCATTTACTTCTGGCAACAAATCTGCTAAATTTCAATCTATGGTGCTTACTTGCAACACGATGCTCACAAAATAGTTCCTTTACCAATTTGAGTCTCGGAAGTAACTTTCGCTTAGAGAGAATCTTCAAACTTTGTTTCGACATGTGGCTAAGTTTGAGATGTCACATTATCGTTGATTCTTTTTTATTTTCCACGATACACGCATCAACTTCTATAGCGTTTTTCCTTTAAGTATGAATAGATTAGCACCGATCTTTTCTGCTTTTATTAATATAAGCGTGCCTTTAACTATTTTCATAGTCTTATTCTCTACATGAGTTTTGCACCCAAGATTATCTAGTTGTCTTAAAGAAAATATACTCTTCTTTAGGCATTTGACATGTCATATCTCCTCAATTGTGCGAATCATACCATTAAATATTTTTATTTTAATAATATCGATCCCAATGATCTCTAAGGTATGATCATCACCTATATATATAGATCCTCCTAAGATAGGTTCATATGTATGAACCATTCTCTCTGCGAGGTTATATGCCAGGTAGCTCCTGAGTAGATAAGTTAGATGTCATATAGTCATGTTCTGCCTTTTGAAATAGTTGTTTCCTCCATGTAGAGTATTTCATCATCATCTAAAGTACTTGTTACACATTTTTGAGCATTTGATTACTCAAATTCTTTCCCTTCTCTTTTCTTCTAATTACTTTAACACTACTTCTTGACATGTCTCTCTTATCATAGTTGTAACACTTGACATTCTTTTTATTTCTTGATTTTAATCTACCATGATTCTTGTTCCTACTGGGGCCATGTTCCGTTGATCTCCCTCTCATCATTGATAGTGGTTTTGCTTACTACAAACTCCTTGTATGTCTTTCTTATTTTTTCGCCTGTTCTCCTTGTTTAATATAGAGGCTACAATATCATCAAATGATAGATTATCCATTTGATTGTTGTTCATCAACTTGATGATAAGTTAATCATATGAATCTAGTAAACTTTGAAGTAGAAATTTCATATGTTCATTTTTCTTTATTTTATGACCCAACATTATGAATTATGAAAATAGAGTTTTCAAGATATTTATATGGTCAGTAACCGATATAGATCCTATACCATTCACAGAGTATAAAGTCTCTTCTTTAAGAAAATTTTATTGTGTAGTGATTTGACCTCATACAGTCCTGTGATAGTATCTTAAATTTTCCTTACTATCTTTTTTTTTGCTACAATGGATAACACCTCAGCTGTAAGTGCCAGGTGCAGATAAGCAATTGCATTACCATCAATCTCATTCCACTTGTCATCATTAGTTATCTTCGTGGGTCTTTCTCCAATTACTGCTAAGCAATTATTTTTTCTCAATATAACTTTTATCATCATTTTCTATAATGAGAAACTATTCTCATTGAACTTCTTAATTTCATATTTTGCTACCTTCACTTTTCACCACGGACTACTTTTGCTAGAATCAATTCCCACCATGTAATCATATATATAAATAGTTACCGAATCCATGAATAGTACCTCGACTCTAGAAAAATATAACTAATAGCTTTGATACTGCTATTAGAAATTTGATGGGTGAAATAGGACCACAGCTAAAATAAAATTAAAAAAATAAAAAATAAATACACATGAATACAAAAAATTATGTGGTTCGGTTTTTAATTTATGTCCACAAGCGAAGGTAAAAGAAAATAATTTTACTAATAAAAAAAAGTTACAAATATTATAATATTTTATCTCACTACCTAAAACCTCAATACATCTAAACTCTCAAAATACTAATAACTCAAGAGTTTATTAAATTTTTAAAGCACTCTCTAAAATGAAGAAAGAAAAACTAAAGAATTAGATTGAGAAACAAAATTAAGAGCTTTCATTTTATAGCCAAAAATTGGATATTAAAATATTATTATTTTTTAAATTACCTTTGATTTTTTTCCTTTGTTTTTCTCTTTCGTTCTTTAACAAAGTTTTTTCATTCTTCTTCTTTCTTCTTTTTCTTTCTTCAAAGGTTACTGCTGTCAAATTCAATTTTGCTTCTTGTTTATAAATAGGAGGCCCACCTTTTAGAAAGTGATGCCCACATTTTTTTTAAATTTGATCTTCAATTCATTATCTTAACTTTTTATGTGCTAACCAATCTAAATATTATATTTGAAAATAAAATCATCCTTTTATTTTTGTCTTTATAACAGTTTTAATAGAAGTCAAAAAATATTTTTTCTTAACTATTTTTTTAGGTTTTATTTTTGAAATTTTTAGGTTTTTTTTATTATTATTGAAATTCAAGATTTAAAGATGGAATTGATTTGAAGCCATCTATTTTTCTGAGTATCAAAATTACAAAATAAAAAAAGTCTCATATAAAAAATTCACCTAAGACCTAAAATACTTTAAAACCAGTCTTGGTGTCACTTTATTATTTGGTTCAGAATCAAAATTCACCAAACCGGTGGGGACGTCCCTATTGCCGACAAGAAAGATCGCTTGAGTTTTGATGTTAACCAAGTTCGATCTCAAGAGTTTTAAGTAGCATCAACAAACTTGAACTTAATTAGAAAGACTTTAACCTATCCAGCTAGCTTTTGTAAATTTCTCGAAAGATATCCAACATGCTTTGTTTGTTTCATCATATAGACGAAGACATGAAGTACGAAAAGTCAATTCAGTTAAATCATCTCATTTCTGTTGAATATTTTAGGTCGCTCATACCAATAACATTAATCGAAATTAAATGCTAATTTCTAGTTTTTTTAATAACAAAACCAAAACAATTAGTGTCCCAGAATATACTATTAATTATTTTTATTCTCTATCCTCCTATTTCTCTGCTAAAATTAGTAAACTTAATTTGATTTCAGAAACAAATTTACTAAGTTGATTATCTCTTAACTCGAAAGCTTAAGCCTAATATTCTTAATTAAATTAAATTAAATTAAATTAGTTTTCAAACTACGATGAATTTTTTACAAATTACAATATATATAAGATGGATGAACTGTGATTATTTCTTAATAGCGCGATTTATTTTTCCCTTGTAACATTCTAGAGTTTTTTAAGGCTTCAATTATCTGGAACAAGGATGAAGTTCTAATCCTTAAATGAATTAATCAAATGCAATTCTCACTATCGCCTCACTCAAGGATGAAGCTGTAGAAAGTACGAAAGAACTAACAATTGTACTAAAGTCGTCGGGACCTAGGATAAATAGGCCAAAAGTGAGGATTTATACCTTTTTCATTTTTGTAAAACCCATCCCACTTCTAGAATGTAGTTACAAAAAAATTATATTATTTAAAATATTTTAATAAAGAATAATTTTAGAGAACTATTTAATTAAATTTATCATAATTCATTTTTTAGTGACTTAGATTTTTTATTGAATGGCTATTAGGATTGCTTTAACCAAACTTAAATTGATTATTTTAACTTTTGTAATTTCCTTTTTAACTTCTAAACAAAATTCATCATTTCATTGTTTTTAAAAGATGTGTCAATTGTACTTTATTGGTATGATTATTAATCTTTTAATTAAATTAATTAATATAATGTCTTTATGGTACAATAATTATGTAAATTATTGGGGTGCTATGTAATTTATATGTAAAGTATTGGAAATTATTAGATTTTATTTTTAAAAAAAATAGATAATTGGTGACAAAATTAAATACACAAACTATTAAATGTAAAAACACATATTTACTAAGATAATTGGGCTGTTATACGTCATAGGGGTAAAATAGTAAAATAAATTTATGCTACAGCACCGTAATAGTCAAAGACGGTTAGAGAAATTTAAGTACAAAATTATTAAAAAAATACTTAATTTATTAATTGTACAAATGTTTTCCTTAATATGTATTTATTAAACTTTATATGAACTAGTTGTAAGTGGGGTTCAACTACAATACAACTATGATTTCATACCCGAATTTTTTGTCTTTTTGTGATCCAAGCATTGGATATCATCCAAGAGTTGCAAAAGTTATTCCAACGGCTTTGATGTTTTTTATTTGGTTATTATCAAAACGGTCCCTTCTGTTTACTAAAATAATAGGAAAAGATTAAGTTTCAAAATTTTGACACATTAATCCGTTAAAATATTTTATTATCCAAGGTAACTTACTAGATGAACATATTTATATATTAAAATTATAGATGGATTATTTTAACTGGTTAAAATACTCTTCACTCCCATTTACTTAAAGTACCAATTAGATTTTAATAATATTATTTTGTATTTAGAGTAACACAAGATTGGACGATGTTTTATATAAATTTTGACAATATTAAAATGAAAAATAAATAAAGATTAAATAAATACTTGGATAGTCATTTAAATTTATTATAAAGTTTATAAATAATATTTTCAAAAAAAACACATGTAAATTTGAGATTATGTAAAATGACTTATACTTTATTACACATATGAAGCTGATCAATTATTTATTTAATTTGAAATAGGTAAATATATAATATTTATTCTATTACTTAAATTTAAAATTATAATTAATGAAATTTAAATTTAAAATTAATTGAGAAGGAGACAGAGCAAATAAACTTTTTAGAATTTTAAAATTATTATATTTTAATTAAATTTTTATATAAAATTATTAAAACTTATAGTTTTTATTATTTACAGAAAATAATAGGGATTGCTGAAGAAAATGCCAAATAAATTTTTTAGAATTTTGAAATTACTATATTTTAATTGGGGCTCATTGTATAAATTTTTTAAAACTTATAATTTTTATTACTTACAGAAAACTGCAGGGACTGCAAAAGAAAATACCAGAAATGGTGTTTGGTACAACGGGGGTAATATAGTTTTGCCCCTTGCTGTAAATACCTTTTAAAAGTCGGGAGCTAAGTTTATACAAACAGCAAAATGGAAATATCCCACCCATCTTATTAATTCATATATCAACAAACCTATGCTACTTGTGTTGCCGGCAATCCAATTGCCTCTTACCATGTTATCCCAAGTGTCCTAAGTAGGTCTGAATTCTCGTGAACGCTTGATGTTGTGCTCCCATATGCTTGATACTTGGGGATCCATCTCACGCACAACTAAAGGTTTTTCTTTTTTCTTTTTTTTTTAATCTTATTTAATTATCTTTATAATCAGTAAAAAGCTAACCAGCAACCATATTAGGCTCACCGCTAGCAATACTCAGATGCTGCTATCCATCGTCCGTACCTACCGGCGCCGTCGACCCACACCGTCCACCGCCAATGAAAAGAAGTCAATACTCAATGTAAAGCAACTCTTACAAAAAAAAAAAAAAAAAAAAAATTTAGTCATTCGTACTCAAAAGTTAAGATTTGAAACGTATTACTATTCTTAGCTTATTTACTATTCTTAACTTATGTGAGTTTTTTTTTTTTTTTTTTTTGTTATAACCAATCTCGTGATCCGTAGGTCGGTCTCTTACTCATATAAGAGCATTCATTAGTTCTTATTCTATAAAAATCCTAACTGATCATATAAAAAAATTAGCTCAAAATCGAATTGAGAATTGCCTTAATATCATATTCCTACCGAAAAACTATTCTTAATTATCAGCTGTGGAATCATCTTCTTAACACTACCCACCGCAATCATAAATCCAATGAAGTCAATGATCGCAGTACCATTAGAATACTATTCGCAAAACTGTAGATAAAGGTGGACATATTGCCCCACAGACAGCATATAACAAATACTAGCTAATGGACATCCTCATAAGTCATAAGCATGCCACCACATACAAACTTGCATCCCTTAAAAGAATCAACTATATAGCTAAAGAATCAACTATATATCTAGCTATCTAGCTAATGGACCATTAACTTTATGGAGGTTTATTTGATAGGTAAAAGAAATCTGACATTTTTGACTTTATAAATGGTGCTCTGCTAGCTCTAGCTATAATGGTTTCCATGTCATGGCCGATGTGGCTAAACTGTACCCTTCATGGCAGTCAAAGTCGGCACAATGTACATGCATCTTCTTCAGATATCAGAATGGACTGTCAACAAAATTTCTAGTCGGCTTAGCCAAGATCTCTCAGCACTGTTCTGGCATGTTCCAAATCAGTTAAAAATGAAGAACGATGAACAAATAATATTACAGGTATTTGAATTGGGCTGCTCTGACCTTAACAATTGTTTTTGTGAAGAATCGAATTATCATTTGTTAAGTAAGAGTAGATTTTTTTTTTTTTTTTGGGAGGGGAGGTGTTAAATTATCTTGAAAAAATTAATTATTGCGAGTTACATAAAATTTTCATGTTAATTGCATTGAGTAAAATTATGAACAATTCAGGTATCGCGCTGTCAAAATTAAGGTAATGTAAATCTGGAAAGAAGCATTATGTCATCCAAACAACAGCCTAATAAAGCCATCGGCTAAGTGCATTTATATATGTTAAAAAATTTCAAAACAAATAGATATACAATTACGTTAAAATGAAACTACGATTGTTTTATAATAATCGGCTGTGTGCGGTAATTGAGTTCTCAAATAAAGAATGGCTTCTAATAAAAGCGATAGGATTAAGATATCCCCCACTTAAACACAACGCTTTATCACTCGAACTTACAAGACTGCGGATGCAAAGCAAAGTAAATAGCAGAGCAATAACCGAGGAGGCTTCTAATACATGTAATGATAACTAGTTTAATAATTCTATAAAAGCTATCAATCTCTACAAAGCTATCCATGGCCATGGGCTCCTCATGTCATTAATTCGTACCGTCGCTTTCGCCCACGTAGGTGATACATATATGTCATAGTACACAACTAGCTAGCAAACTTTTGTTTGAAATGTGTGTGCTTTTCTTTCACTTTCCAGGATTCTGCAGCCTGTGTCCGTGCGGTCACATTCATATCATAAACTAGTGGGAATTGAACGTGATGATCAATAAGATGCCTAATCTACAGTCTTCCAATGCTAAAAAACCTAACTGTCCCGCCGCCATGTTCTTATTCTAATCCCAAGCAAGGCTCATCGTTGAATTTCGCATTCAAAGTACTCGACCTGCAAATTCAACAGTCTAGCAAGGTCAGGCGCCAATGAATCTAGAATATTTTCAAGACCTATTTGTTATTATACTTAATTTTAATACTAATTAATGTTGGGTCAAGTTTTAAAATTCAATGCACAATCTATGACAATAATACTCGCTTATAACAACAAAAAAAATATGTATTTCAACTAATGTGCTAGCAATTATTAATTGTGTCATAAACTCAGACACACACACACATGGAGATTCTCAATTTTTTCTTGTTAAAATTAATATATAATACTGAGTTTATTTTACAATATTATCTTTATATTCAATACACTTTTATTCATATTTATTAGAAATTGAACAAATCACATAAATTGAAATTAAAACAAAAAATTTAAGTACTAAAAATAAGAAATATAATTTTTGAAATGAATAAGAAAATTAATAGCAATATGTTTTCTTTTACTTTTTGTTATTTTTTAAATTATTTTTCAAGTAATATGGTTAATGCTTCCAATATCAAATATCAAATAAATCACCCATTTATCTGCATTTTCCTTTAAACTTTTAATGGTAGATGGTTATTAGATATTATGAAGGTAATAGGAGGCTAAGTATTATATATTGATTTCACTAAGTTAGAAATTGACAATATACAAATATATGTCACATCACTAATTCAATTCAAACTTTGTAGCCTAAGATTTTATGTTTGGCGTTACGCTGCTCACATCTACAAATATGCTTTTGACATGAACAAATATCAATAAAAAAATAGAAATATTGTTTGAAACAGCTATAAATTCATTAATACAAATATGGAATTTTTGTAGATAAGATGATGAGACTTGGGAGTTTGAATTTGATTTTTACAGATAATTTATGGACTTCTGCTAGCAAAATGGTGAAAATGTTTACAAGGGATGGAAAACTGTAATAAATTAATTAAAGTTTGAATTGTCAAACTGGAGGAATTGTTCACATTTCCTAAATGAGTAATTCTAGGTAGCTAGGTCTAATGGAAAATTTTATAATCCTGATAGATTTCCACTAGTAGTTTAAAATAAAAAATACTATTTAGAAAGAACGTCAAACTTGGCAAAAAGTTTACCAAATTTGGCGGCTACAAATTCATTATAAATACTGCAAAACTCGTTCACTGCCTGCATATTCATTCATACCAACTTCAATTCCTCTAAGCTTTCCACTGAATCAGTTATTGTCTCCTTTTTCCCCTAAGAGTTAATGGCTATTTCTCTCAAATCCTTAATGTTCCTTTTAGCAACTCTACGTAGTATGCAAGCTCTGGCAGCCGAGGCTGAAACATGTCGCGACTGTTTCATTCGATCTCGAGCAGCTCACTACCCAAATTCTGATGAACAAGGAACTGATTGTAAGTTAAATAAATAATGATAAGATAATTACTAAGATTACTTTGTTGTTAATTACGCAATTAATGCTTATGAGGGGCGTGCAGCTGGTGCTTGTGGGTTTGGTTCGTTTGGAGCAACAATCAACGGTGGAGATGTGTCGGCTGCATCTGATCTCTATCGCAATGGTCTTGGATGTGGCGCTTGCTACCAGGTATGTACCCAATCAAAATGCCAAAGAGACAAGGAGCTAATTGATCACTGATGGAAACGCTCAGTGTGCTTCGTAGGAGCAAATGCTCTCTTAATCCTTACCGTATGAGTTAATCACCTAATTATTTTATGTATTTTGAAAACAAGCTAAAATTAACTGCGAACACTAAATGAGCATTTTCTGTGCTTAACAGCATATTGGATCTATGGGATTACTATTTTTAATAATATTATTATAATTTGTGTTTATGATATATTTATGTTTCGATGACCACAATAGGTTAGGTGTTTGAACAACTACTATTGCTCAGACAAAGGAGCAACGGTAGTGATTACGGATTCAGGCTCGGGTCCCAATACCGACTTTATTTTGAGCAGGCGAGCCTTTGGCCGAATGGCTCAAACCACCGATGCAGCAGCAGCTCTATTAGCACTTGGTGTTGTGGATATTGAATATAGACGGTATGTAAGCCAGGTCCTAGTGAAAAACGGTACTCAGGTCGGGTTGTCTAAATATAAACTACTGTAATTTTGCAGAGTAGTACAATTTTAATTATAGCTCAAATCTGAATTTTATAACATCCGGACGTCCGTACTTGTACTATATACAAGCAATATAACTAATTAATGGGAAACTTATTAAATTTCTATGTGCATGCATGCAACAGTGTTTCATGCAGCTACCCATACAAAAATATCACGATAAAGATCGACGAGAAAAGCGACTACCCTCATTATTTGGCATTTGTCATATGGTATCAACAAGGCAAAAAGGATATCACTGCTGTGCAGCTTTGTGAGGTAATCAATTGAAAACAAAATGCCCTTCAATCAGTTAATTAATGATTTATTATTGATGAAGTTACTAATTAATTGCTTACAAATTTGGATTTGTGGCGTATATATTTGCAGACTGAGAACTTTGCGTGCAAGCTTCTGGATAGGAGTCATGGAGCAGTGTGGACAACGACGTCACCTCCGAGCGGTCCGTTGTCTCTTAGGATGTTGTTTAGCGATGAAGATGGAGACGATGAGTCGTGGGTTGTTCCTGTTAATAACATACCACACGACTGGAAAGCCGGAGAAACGTATGACACCGGTCTTCAAGTCAACTGATCATATATATATATATATATATATAATAGCTTATATTGACAGAATTAATATTTGTTTGTTCCAAATAAATTTCCTTCTATGATTTTAGTATGCATGTTGTGTTTATTTGTTGACTAAAAAGTTCATTTCAATAGAGGGTCGGCATTTGATATGAAAAAGTCATGTAATCATTTTATTTGTTGGCTGGTAATAATATACAAATTTTAAGCGTAAGGCTGATTTCGTCTCAAGGCTACAATAAAATTTCCTCGCATTGCCTTGCTAAAGTTAAAATAAAATAAAAAATAAAAAAATAAAAATAAAAAATTGCTCTCACATTGGACTATAGAGGAAGTTACTGCCGACTGTTATCAAAGTAAATATGAGAAACCATTTGTACCTTTATACAGGCGTTTCCACTCTTTTGACAATCTGTGTTGCTCTTGCTCAGAACGCAGCAGGGCATTGTCAAACCATAAGTAAGAAAGTTGAATGTTAATATCTTGAAGACAAAAGTGCAACCAGAATGGACTGGCACTAGTACTGCATTGATAATTGCAGATTGTTACGTATGAACAAGGGAACCAATAGAAATTAGTTCGAGTTTCCCCTTACATTGGAGATATCCTGGCAGGCAATGAAAGAAAGATACACTAAACTTAAGATAAACATTGGGATAATTGTATAATAAACAACAGCAGCCATTTACAGCAAAATGAATGTATCAAAACACACTACCCGCATAACCAAAAATAAATAAACAAATAAATTTGGAGTACAGAATCAACACACCTCTGCCACTGATCTCGACTTCTTGGGTTAAAGCACATCTTTTCAGCTGTACATTCCTACAACTTTATATTTTATATGACACGGAGTCATTCGTGACTGCCTTATGTTCATATCTTCCGAAGATTTTGTTAGTATCCTCTGAAGATTTACTCTCTTCCCTTTAGCATCATCGACTTAAGTCAGTTACGAAGTTCCCTTCCCCAGAATGCATAGCAGAAATGTAGATTCGCATGCTTGAGAGACAAGTTGTTGTGAATATTTTCCGTGTCATTGCATCCACATCTGGCTTGCAACATCTCAGCAACACATTTTCATCTGCACACCTATCTCACCCAACATTGAGTACATGATCCATTTCCGATGCAGAGGACAATTCTCCATAATAGATTCAGATGCAAATTCACCTGGGTGAACCAAGCTGGAGCCAACTGCTTTCTCTAGTTCCATTTCCTTCATTATCCTTCTCAGATTTTCAACTTCATCCCATTTCCCTTCTGAGGCATAAATGTTAGATAACAACACATACGGCCCAGGATCTCTTGGTTCCAATTCAATTAGATGCTTTGCCACAATCTTCCCAAGCTCTGAATTTGAATGTGTCCTACAAGCAGAAAGTAAAGCTCCCCACAAGGCAGGCCCTGCTTCTATAGGCAGCTTTCTAACGAGCTCTTCTGAATCTCTTGTCAGACCAGCACGGCCAAGAAGATCAACCATGCAACCATAGTGTTCCACCTTTGGCTCTATCTTGTAAACTCTTTGCATAAGATCAAAGTACCACCAACCCTCCAATATCATACCTGCATGTGTACATGCTGATAAAACACAAATGAAAGTGGCATCATTGGGTGTTGGACCTCTTTTTTCCATCTCCATGAAAATTTGTAAGGCTTTCTCTCCTTGCCCCTGCATACCATATCCCATTATCATAGAGTTCCACGACACAACATTTTTCTCAGTCATATTATCAAAAACATCTCTTGCCAAATCCATTGCCCCACATTTTGCATACATTGTCAAGAGAGAAGTTGACAGTAACACATCAAGTTTAATGCTACACCTCTGTATATATGAATGAATCCATTGACCTATATCAAGCACCCCCTTATTTGCACACGCAGTCAAGACACTCACAAGAGATGCCTCATTTGGTCTGGCGTCCCCTCTTATCATCCTCTGAAACAATCTCAAACACTCGCTATAATCCTTACACCGCACATAAAGAGCCAATAATATATTCCAAGAAACCACATTCCTCATAGACATCCTATCAAAACAATTGCGAGCTGATGTAACATTTCCTATTTTGGCATAACCGTCAATCATACAATTCCAAGATACAACATCCCTCAATGGCATCAAATCAAACAACCCATTCGCTGCCTCCATGTCGCCAACGTCTACATATCCTGAAATCATAGAATTCCAAGTGAAAATATCTCTCTCAGGCATGAAATCAAATAGTTCACGTGCAAAACCAACCTCCCCATTCTTCACGTACCCATCAATCATCGAATTCCAAGTCACCAAATCCCACACAGGGCCATCATCAAACACTTTCCTCGCATCCCGAACGTCCCCACAAACCGAATACATATGAATCAAAGAGTTCCTTACAAACAAATCCAACTCAAACCCACATTTCACGATCCGGGCGTGAACCTTTTTACCTTCTCTCATAGACCTAATTCCAGCGCAAACCTTCCCTAACAACGGAAACGTGTAATGATTATGGTCAACCAACTTGGCCACCATTTTCTCACAATAAAAGCTCAAAGCACCAAAAGGGTCGTTCAACATCAAAAAGCTCTTCATTATAGTATTACACATGAAAGCATCAGGTTCTTGAATACCATCAAAGAACAAAACAGATAGAGACACGGAGCTTAAAGAAGTGCAAAGCTTCTTTAAGACTCGGCTCGCGGCTAAAGAGTTTTGAGAGAGGCCTGAGACTAGGAGCTGGGTGTGGATTTGATGGAATTCTTTGACTGTTGAGCATGATTCAAGTTTCTGTAAAATGGGATGGCTTAGATCAACGATTGGCGGTCCTTGATTGTCAGTGTCCGTGAATTTGGGTTTTGGTTTATCTGTCCAGAGTTTTGGTGGAGTTTCAGAAACATTTTTCTGGGATTTAATGAATTTGTCTAGTGACAAAGATGCTTCTGTTGTTTTGGTGAATTTGAGCCTAATGCTCATTGCCGTGCGACGGCGGTGAAGTTTGGCGGGAATTAAAAGAGGCTTTGCAAGCAGTAAATAATGCTTACGGGTTGCTCAGTGAAATGAAAAATATATTCATACTTAGCCGTATTTTTTTAATACATTGGACAGATCTGTTCTTTTTCCGTTTTTTCTTTTTAATAGTTATTTTCGTTCATGCTCCCACAAAATGTCATGTACCGGAATTCTTTTTTTTTTCTTTAAAAAAATAAAAAGCATCGCAATGGGGGAGATGAGAGGAGGGGATTGACATTTCTATATTTATTGATGATGCTATGAATAATTTTAGTAATGGATGTGGATTCTTGAATAATAAAGAGAATTTTTAAAAACATCTAACTTTGAATTATCGATAATTTTATTTTTAGAATTATATAATTAATGAGTAATGATACAGTTACAAATTTTTATATAAATTTATTTTGTATAAATTGATGTAACATTCACTCATTAATTGAATAAAAATATAAAATAATTAAAATAAATCATATGAGCCAAGAGATATCTAATCCAACCAATTAAATTATATCACATTAGTTTGTATAAAAAAAATTTGTATAAAAATTTATATCTATATTATTACTTATAATTATATTACATCAAAAGAGTGTAAAATTATTTTGTTTTTATTTAATCTTTTACTTATATTATGTTTAAAAATTTTATGATTTTTTATGATTTATATCCCGATAATTACAATTCAAATGCATTCATTAAAAATTTTTTAATAATTATAATAAAAACTAAACAACGAACATCCAAAATGGGAAAGAGTTGAAAATCCCATTCATTATTCTTATTGCGTTACCACCGCCCCTTTCTTCAAGGAGGACTCGCGGGTATTTCTAATACCCCGCGCGTTGGCGTCTTCCAAAAACTTCTCCCTAATTTTTTTGAGTTTCGTTGCAGCATCTGTCATATGTAATCTCTGGTCCGGTAACTCCATGCAACAACCTAATGCTAAATGGAAGATGTTTAATAAACAATCCATTTTGGCAGAAAAAAATTCCTCTTCTCGTAGTAAATTTGAATCAGCAATTTTTGACAATCCATGAGGTAATGACTCCTTTACCCAATTCTTTAAATTCATTTCTTCAGTAAACATTTCATCTGTAGGCTTCTTTCTCGTGAAAGTTTCCAGCAATAAAATACCGTAACTATAAACATCACATTTGGATGAAACAATTCCCTCTGATCCAAATTCTGCAGTTTTCATTTAAAAATTATCAGAAAGATGTCTATCATAAAATAAATAATAAAAAAAAAGAACTAATAATCTTTGGATAATAATCGATGAATCTATACCTATGGTTGAAAAATGAGAAAAATTATAAATTAGACGTTGAACGTATTACCTGGTGCCATATAACCAATTGTAGCCATTGTCATGGTTTGTATCACAGAATCATCTCCTTCACCTAAGAGTTTGGAGATGCCGAAGTCACTCACACGTGCAACCATATTTTCATCCAAGAGAATGTTGCTAGGCTTCAAATCACAATGAACCACTGGTGTTGAATGACCGTGATGGAGATATTCAAGAGCTAGTGCCACATCTATCATTATATTCAACCTGTCGTGGATGTCTAGAAAATAGTTGTGAGAATACAACCATTTCTCAAGACTACCGTTGGGCATGAACTCAAGTACCAAGGCTTTGAAATCTGTATTACAACAGCTGCTAAGGATTTTTATGAGATTTCGATGACGAACGTTTCGCAGGACTTCGCATTCAGAATCAAAACTCCTAAAAGCTTGCTCTAGTTGCAGATTAAAAATCTTTATTGCAACATTAGTCCCATCAGAAAGTATTCCTTTATATATTGATCCGAAGCCACCAGAACCAAGCAAGTTGCATTCATTAAATCCATCAGTTGCCCGTTCAAGATCTAGGTAGGATGTTCTTCTCCATGTTGCAAGAGATACCAATTCTTCATCATCTGGACTCTTTGTTCTCCTCTTTCGGCATCTTAGGAAGAAGATAAAGACAAGTGCTATTAGTACAATGCATATTATCGGAGGAAAAATATATTTCAACACAAGTAGAGCAACTTTCTTGAATCCTTTGTTCTTATCTTCCTTGCAAGGTGGGACTTGGAGTCTTTGTGGACCACATAGTGCATAATTCCCATGAAATGATTGAGCTGAGAATTTCCTGAAAGGCCCCTCGGTAGGAATTTCCCCTTCAAGCCCATTGTGAGATACATTAAATTGTTTGAGATGTGATAGTGCTACCAATGACTTGGGAATTCTTCCGGAAAGATTGTTATCAGAGAGATCCAAGGATTCCAAGCTTATCAAACTACCAAATGATTCAGGGATAGAGCCTTGAAATTGATTACCAGCCAACGATAGAGTTGTCAGATCTTTGAGGCCATCAATGGTTTTTGGAATATCACCCGAGAACTGATTTCTTGATAAATCTAAATTTATCAAGACCTTCATGTTTTGTATGTCCGAAGTGAGAGAACCAGAAAAAGAATTTGATGACAAGTTTACATACAAGATGTACTCAAGAGTCCAAAAGGCTGATGGAATACTAGAAGTGAGCTTATTGGAGTTCAAGCGAAGTTCCTTCAGAGATGTCAAACTTGACAAGCACGCGGGTATAGACCCGTTGAGCTTATTACCCAACAACAATAATCCATTTAATCTCTGTAACTGACAAACATCGTCGGGAATGGGTCCTTCCAAATGATTATCAGCCAGACTTAAACCTTGCAGCTGTCGCAATCTTCCCACTGTTGATGGAATCGTTCCATTCAAGTCATTGCTGTAGAGGCTTAAAAGTATCATGCCCTGTAAATTTCCAATTTCTTGAGGAATATTACCCTTGAGCTGGCACTCGAATGCATAAAAATACTGAAGAGAAGAAGAGAAATTTCCAATTAATGGTGGGAGAGTGCCACGTAGTGGATTAGAACCCAAGTTCAGCGATGTTAGATTTCTGCAACTAGTCAAAGAAGAAAGAAAACGCCACTTTGCATTTGATGATGATTCGGTTGTCAAGTTATTAGACCTCAGGTGGAGCCTGCGAAGCTGTCTCAAGTTGCCAAATGTGTTTGGAATATGGCCATACAATGAGTTAAAGCTCAATTCTAGTGTTTGGAGTTTGGAAGCATTGGTGATGGAGTTGGGAATGGT
Organism: Aegle marmelos; assembly: GCA_030449875.1. Classification (NCBI taxonomy): domain Eukaryota; kingdom Viridiplantae; phylum Streptophyta; class Magnoliopsida; order Sapindales; family Rutaceae; genus Aegle; species Aegle marmelos. Next base: position 13,360,452 of record JASUUL010000143.1, read on the forward strand.
TCCAGTAAGTTTATTTTGTGCTAGATTTAACGACCACAAGTTTGGAAGTGATTGGCCAAGTGTTGATGGTAGATGACCTGTGAGCTGATTGCCCAAAAAATTAATGAGTGTTATGGTTGATATATTGAAGATCGTTGATGGAATGGAACCACTTAGGTTATTGGGACCAAGAACTAGAGACTGTAGGGTATGTAGATTGCCAATCTCCTTAGGAATTTCACCTGCCAAGAATGCCAATATTAATTTAAGAGTTAATTGGGTTTTTGGGTAAACGTGATATTTTAATAAAGAAAGTTAACTAATTTTATTTATAGTTTTGAGATGATCGAGTTTCAAGACTAGTTGAGGACTATCAATCAAGCTTGGATCTCCCATACCGTACGTTATATAATGTTATTATTTATTCTTTAGCTAAGTTACTCGTGGATTTTTCAGACATTGGTTCATGCCCAATAGATATTCTAAATTTTATCACAAATATTTTATCATTAATTAAATGATTAGTAATTTTTTATAAAATTTAAGTAAATTAATTATATTTTTTCATCAATCAATTAATCGTATTATCCCTATGACTACTTATCTATCAATAGTCTTAATGTAAACTATTTCAAGAACTAGATTTACGTGAAACTTACTTGCAATCTAGTAAACATTTCCAATATACAAAAACTCAAATCTCAAATTTTATATGTACATGTATTGTCTAAAAGTAAAAGCACGTTTAGTACTTATATCATGAGATTATAGCTTGTTTAGTTCTATATTTTTAATAATGTCTCAAAACATTCCTACTGTTGAACTATTAACACCATTACCATTATTTTTGTCTTTTTTTTGCTTGCTTTTATAATATTACCATTTTAAAATAATTTTATCATCATTAATAAAAAAAAATAAATTACAAATTTAACCCCAAAAATAAAATAAAAACAAAATGAACATTCATTAATTTTTATGGAAGCTCCGGTGTATCCAAAAAATTAACATTGTAAAAAAATTAAATTACCAATTTTTTGGACATTATTTTTTAAAAAATTAATATATTAACTCCTTGATAGAGTGTTCCATAAAAATTAATATATATTCTTTTTGTTTCTATTTTATTATTTAAGGTTCAATTGGTAATTTAATTTTTATTTTTTTAATTAATATCCCAAAAAATGAAACATTATTATAAGAGGACAATATTATAAAAATAAGCTAAAAGGAACAAAAAGTAATAGCAAACAGTCAATAATTTAATAACAATGATGTTTTAAAGTAATTTAAAAGTACAAAAACTAAATGGACATTAACTTCAAAATATAGGGACTAAACAAATTTTTACCTCATTATCTTATATGAATCTCTTACTTTGTCAAAATAATAAATAAAGTAAAACACAAACTCCAATACTATATGTTTTATCATGTACTATTAGATGTATCCTTTTCTTATTTTTTGCACACATAATAATGATATTTGTACAAAATATTACACATAAAATTTTATAAAAGCATGGAAGACAAATATAGTATTGGAGTTTACACATAAAAGAGACGAGATGGAAGTGGAAGCAGACATACCTCGAAGGTTGTTATAGCCAAAATTGAGATTCATCAGCCTACTCAAATTTCCTATCCTGGATGGAATGCTTCCATCAATCATATTGTACATTACGTCCAAATACTGCAGCCTTGATAAATTGAAGAGAGAATCGGGGATAGGACCTACGAAACTGTTATTATGGAGATATAAGGATCTGAGTTTGGATAATGCACCAATCCATGATGGAATGCTGCCAATCAATTCGTTTTTAGTAAGACTAATGAACCTGAGTCGGCGTAATTGCCCCAGTTCACTCGGCAAATGACCATGAAAATTGTTATGACTAATATTGAAATACACTAGAAATGAGAGATTTCCCAAGTGCGGTGGAATGGTGCCTCCGAGACCCATATCTGAAAGATAAAAAGCTATGACTCTGCGATGACGAGCACCACAAGTGATACCAACCCAATTGCATACTGGATAAGATATGGACCAATTATTTGCTAGGATACTACGAGGATCCGAGACATGGAGTTTGAATGCAAGAAGGGCAGACTGATCCGTTGTTATGTTTTTAACATCCGCAGCAAACGAGCAGTGTAAGAACAACATAGGAACAAAGAAAACTAACAAGCGCATATTTGGTCTTCTTACTTCGTAATATCTAGATGCAACAAACTAAGTACTGCAAGCGAGATTGATATAAAACTCAAGTGAAGAAAACTAGGATATATTCATACAGGACTCATGAGTTGTTAGAAGTTGCTGCTTAATTTCCTACATTGCGTGATCTAGTTATCTACGGCTCGGTCTTTACACGAAGACTGATCAGTCACGGTTGGCTTTCGATAATTGTGGGATTCCAGAATCAAAGTGAAGTATTTATCAGTAAATTTAGCTTTTACTTTGTTGCTTTCAAAATTAGGCTGAAAGGTCTAGTTTATAAACATTAAAAGTTTGTTAAATTAGTACGCAATAAAGTAATAATCTTCATTAAATAATAATTTTTATTGGTCCCGACTTGGGGACAACTAGTAAATTAATAATTCGATAAATTTATTACATATTAATTTTTAAAAAAAAACCTCAATTTTCTATAGAGGACATAAATAAAAGATAGAGTAATAATTAACTTATTTGAAACTAAATATATGTAATATGTCTATGATTTTCTTTGTTATACTAGCATAATGCCTAATGCATTTCATCAGTCATTATTGCTCTATTTAGATCTTTCAAAAGAGAAGATATTATTGTATTTTATGTGCTATATTATGAGAAATAAGAGAGAGAACGGGTTAACATATTTTCTCGAAAAAGTATTTCATATGCAGTTACCATATAATTACAATTCAATCATGCAATCCAACTAAATAATTATCAAATAAATGATTCGCTCAATTAAGATTAAATTAAAACTATATTAAATAATTTGATAGAGTCGTTGCATTTTCTAATTATATTACTCTTGAACTTCATAAAAACATTTATTATGAACATGATGTTATCTTTATAAATTAGTAAATTATTTATTTATTGATAGATTAATATTTGATAAATTAATAAAATTTTTTATAATCTCAATACCATTAATTTATCAAAGTTTAACTAATTTCGAACAAGCGCACGCTTTCGCGGAAGTCGTGGCCCACGGCTCGGCTCATGGAAACTCACCAAGTGTATCCTCACGCACCATTATTTTTTGAAAAAATGCAGAGGTTGGGTAGATCGAATTTAGAAACCAATTAGAAAAATTAGCATGAAAATTATTAGGTCAACAGCGGTGTCCCTAGGGCAAACTGAAAGCTGTGGCTTATTTATGCTGATATTCATTTTTGGGAACGACGTATAAGAAGTTGCGTCAAACATTATGAAGGCATCTCATACTTGGCAAGTGATTAGCCAATTGCCATAGTTACTTGTTTATTACGGTCTACTGCATCCTCTAACGTAAATTGAAGGCTTGTGACGCTTCAATTCTAACGTTGACTGGACTTTGAAATTTATTTATGCACATTTAATTCTTGGGACAACACATAAGGAAAATGTTAAGTTCTAATTTTTAGGATGACATATAAAGGAAACACTAAGTTATGGTTGATGGTAACTTATTCTTTCTCACAAAAATTATATGAGTTTTACTGTTGTGTTATTATTCATGCAAGAAGAGTATGTTGCATTTGGTTGTAACTTAATTGGACCCGATATATAAAATATAGAGTGAAAGATATTTGATAAGACTTCTTATGTATTTGACAATTGAGATCAATTTAATAATATTAGATCAATTCAATAATATTATAACTTTTAAAATAAGTATTGTTATCTATGTGCTAAAAATAATTTATTTTGAAGAAAATAAGTTAAAATATTTAATAAAATTTATTTTTTAAAAGTACTGTAAATTTTAAAAACAATTATATGTATTTAAAAAATTTTACTGTTAAACTACTATTATAATATAAATGACTGAGTCATATATAATATTAAATAATATATATATATATATATAATTGTATTAAGTATAAAAATGACTCTTAAAATGACTATTCTTTTTCTATTTTTTAAAATCTGCTCTGTAATAAGATGATTTTATTAAAAGTGATTTTAAAAAATTTCTCCAAACATCATAATAATCCTAAATGCAAACTCTAATACGTAACTAGTGCCACTTTATTTCTAAGTCCGACTTGTCCTTGTAGCAAACAAACATTTCGCTCTCAAATGTTTTATTTGTTCTAAATTTTCTCCCTCGTACTGTTAATGACTTCCCGAAATTTCCACAAAAATAAAAAAGGAGACATTATGTAACACAATACCAGCCACCCATCAAGCGCCTTTTTAAAAACTGCATATCCAATACGCAACACCATTCAAAACGCGTTTGTATTTAGTTATGTCTAAGTAGAGACTGGGACCAAGGTATCCCACGAGTATCGTACCTCACAGTTGGATACTGACAGATAACTGGATTTTGGTGATTCTTGTTCACTTCTTTATTATTATTATTATTATTGATTTTTACCATTTGTCAATGCCCAAGTTGTGGGGTAAATCCAGTTTGTGCTTGTTGATTATAATAATTACAATATCATAATCAATCTAGGTATTGAGTAATGTTTGATACAAATTTCCAGCTAATTCAGTAAAAATTCTACTTCCTTAAGCTGTCATGCAGCGATAAAGAATGTACATGGGTATATGCCTACCTAACTGGCAGATGCCAAACTACAATATCAGAAGCTAACAACAAATAAGCTTCTCTTTTGTTGCTCAATTCTCATTATCATTCCACTGAACACTTTCTGCTCATATCAACTGACATCAAATGGAAGTTATACGCATGATTGAGCCAACCGATTCATAGTCCACCAGCAGATATGCATAGGAAGATTCAGAGCGGACTACCCTCCCTTGGAAATAACCCGGAAACATCTAACATTATTAAAATGGAAATGAACCAACCATTACTGGAATCAAATCCCATTTAAATGTCTTCTTTGTCTAGACCATATCAATTTGGTGGAGCATCTGATTCTCTGTTTATCCAGCTGTGAGCTTCAATGTTCTGAGGAATTATAAACCCAGATTCCAGAAGTACCATGCCCAGAATTTTTTTTCCTGCAACATTTTCAGACGAAATAGTCAAGATCAGTACAAATTAATCTGAAAATTCTAGCCAAACATAATTCCAAGTTGGCCAATGAGGAATAGGAAAGCACTACAGGACCTTGCTTCTACTAGGGACGCTGTACATAAACATGGTTGTAATCTCTTAACTATTTTGTATGGCTACAAACCCCAAATAAAGATAACTTTCGATTTGTATGATTCAGTTACAATGTTTAGCAATTTTCTTTTTAAATATTTCTTAATATTTCAGATAAACAGAGATATAAAGCAACTTCCCCTCAACTCTAATATTCGAGCTCTAAATGTCTTTTACCTCCTTGGAAAAACTTTATGCTGTTAGGTAAATCGTATATGAAACATTGAGGAATCAAAAGATATGCAGAGGATAATCAACCAAAAGCTAAGTGAAGCTACAAAGAAAAAAAAAAGAAGGAAAATCTAGATCGGGATTTTGAGTGGGAAAAATTCAGATGGTAGACTACATTAATTTCTCCAACAATTAAAACATATTCAAGCCAACAAACTATGGCTAGATTGTTCACCCGGTTTTTGCAATTGAATCATCTTTCTCAAGTTCTAGTTTCTGCAGTCTACCTTTAGCTTAGAACTATAGAGCCAAGCCCACATGCCATTCCAATTCATTGTCCTAATAAAAAGGAAGACCATAACTGCATATCAACTTCCATTTTCAACAATTAATAATATCAAAATTTAAAGCTATAAATAGGGAACTAGTAATATTCATGTATTCTAGAAAATTAAATTTTTCCTTTCTCACTGAAGTAATTTTTGCAATTATTTCTTTGTATTCTAAGCAATTTCAAACGTTCCAAAATTTCACTCTATAGAACAAATATCCATCTTAAGGGTTCATAAAACAGCCTGAACTAAAATAATGGAAGGAATGTAAATCAACTCTAGCTTGTGATCAATAAAGCTCAAGAGACTTAAAACATCACATATAATTTACAAGAACATATACCGGTTTAAATTACTACAACAACAAGAGCAACTTTCAGTCAATATGACTCCATAATTCCCCAGAAGACTGATATTTTAGAAGTAAAAATTTCTACAGAAGTACCTTGGCATTTCCGTATCCTTTTTGTTCAGATTTTATGTACTCATCATTCAGTATCTATCATCTGGAAAATTGACAAGTGAGGAGCGTGTAAAAAGCACATAAAAATCTCATGAGTGCCCTTTCCTTCCACAAATGGAAAAGAAGTCACGTTTGCAGCAACTCTCTCATGAACATATTTCAGATAACCAAAAGTTATTTAGAATATATACTTCCCTTGTTATAAACATTGGAGGTAACTTCACTGTGCCTGTATAAGCTTATCTGACCAACCAGATTAAAATAAACTAACAGACGCAAAACTCTGGCATGTTAACTGTTACAACTCCAATCAACAACTCCTTTGGACTCATAATGTACTCTTAGATCTGCTTGGAGTTCTCATTAAACAATTAAATGACTACTTGATCTTGCGATGTATTAAGTTGACCACTTCATGCATCTCATTCACAATAACATTCCAGCTACCTGAGCCGGTGCTTTATCTCCAGACAGGAACATTTGAATTCCACCATTTAGCATTATCCAGCTACATCCAGGGACCTTTCTCACACCCTTCAAGCTCATATCCTTCCTCAACTTGTGCTCTTCAGCATGTCGACCACTTGCAGCATATATATTGCAAAGTACTACATGTGCAGGAACATTTAGTGGATCCAGCTCAAGGAGTCGTTTGGCGGCATGTTCAGCAATGTCAACATTTCTTTCACCAAAGCCACAAGTACTAAGCAATGCCCCCCAAATACGATGATCAGGTTCAAAAGGCAGTCTCAACACGAATTCCTCTGCTTCCTTAATTTTCCCTGCTCGACCCAAAAGATTAATCATACTAACATAATGCTCCAGACCAGGTTGAATTTTGTAAACATCAAACATCGCATTAAATAGCTCCCATCCTTGACTAACCAGTCCTGCATGACTACATGCTGACAGAATACCCAAAAACGTAACAGAATTTGGGTGAGTTCCGGATTCCAACATGGATTCAAAGACCTCAAGAGTTTCATTTGCTAGCCCATGATGTGAAAACCCCATGACCATGGAATTCCAAGAAACCAAATCTCTAGAAACCATGTTAGAGAAAATACCATATGCATTCTCTATTGCCCCACATTTTGCATACATTGAAATCAAGGAGTTCTCAAGAATCAAGTCAGATTCAGATTGTGTTTTCATCAGCACACAATGAATCTGCCTCCCCAGAAGAAGATTTGCTGTTGCACCTGCAGCTCCAAAGAGAACGGAGAATGTAGCGTTTAGAAGAGGAACACCATGAGTCCTCATTTCCAGAAATAAATATGTAGCTTCTTCAAATTGCTCATTTTGGACAAGACCCGAAATCATTGCCGTCCATGCGACTGCATCCCTGTTAGGCATGTTACGAAATAGATAACATGCATTTGATACTTGCCCAGAACTTAAATATCCATCAATCATTGAAGTCCATGAGATCTCATCCCTGACAGGTACCATGTCAAACAAATTCTGAGCCTCTTCCAGCCTTCCAAAGTGAATATAACCATTGATCATAGAATTACAAGACCGAACATTGCAGTTATTCTCATTCTTGTTAAATATGCAGTTTGCAAAGTCCATGATGCCAAGGAGAGAATACATTTGAATCAGACTCCTGGACAGCCTTCCATCATAATCATCATGTTCCAAACCATTGACAATCACTTGAACATGCAATTGCAAGCCAAGGCGAGGAAACCCCATCCCAGCACAGGCATAAGCAAGCGATATAAATGTCTCTCCATTTGGTCTTACATCACAAATCCCCTTCATCTCCAGAAAAAGCAACAAGGAATCTTTATGGAATCCATTCCGAACAAGCCCACCAATTATTGCTGTCCAGGAAACAACATTCTTCTCTGGCATTCTCCGAAACAAACAATACCCTTCCTCCACTTCCCCTGCTCTACAATACCCCACTATCATACTAGTCCACGTAATCACATTCCTCTCCTCCATCTCCTCAAACAGAACTCTCGCCTCTCTCATCATACAGCACTCCACATACCCTGCAATCATAACATTCCAAGAAATTACATTCCTTATGGCCATACTATTGAAAACTTTTCTAGCCTGATTCAACTCCCCATTCCTTATCAACCCAACAACCATAGAGTTCCACGAAACAACATTCTTCTCAGGCATCTCCTCAAACAACTTCCTTGCCTCACATACCCTCCCTGCATCTGCCAAACCGCAAACCATCGCCGTCCATGACACAACATTCCTCTCTGGCATCTCCTCAAACAACCTCCTAGCCTCACTCAATCTCCCATTCTGCAGAAACCCAGATAACATGGCGTTATAAGTAACAACATTTCTCTGCGGCATGAGCTGAAAAAGTGCTTTGGCTTCATTGATGAAACCGCGTTTTGAGTATTTTGTGATTAATGATGTAAGATGGACAACAAGACTTTTGGGGTGGTTTAGTTTAGACATACTGTCGAGCAGATTGCGTGCATCTTGGAGATTGCTTCTTGAGAGATAGTGAAGGATTTGAGAGCCGCTGAAGGTCAGTTTCGGCTCAATCCTACAACTTTTACTATATGAACGAATCCATTTGCCTCTATCAAACGTCCCCGAATTAGCCCACGCCGTCGAGACACTCACAAGAGATGACTTGTCAAGCCAGAGCTTTTGTGGGGCTCTAGAGAGGTTTCTAAGTGTTTTGACGATCTTTTCAAGTGACATAGGAGATGAGACATGGCGTTCTTCAGTTGCTTATAATTTGAGTCTAGCGGTCACTCTTTTTCTGTTATGAAAAATGGCGGGAATACCAGGAGCTTTGAAATTGAAACTTGAAAGCAACAAAAGGATCATTCACTATTATACGTGAATTTTGGTTGATAAATTATTTTTTTATTTTCCAATTTTTGGTGGTTTGGAGTTTGGAAAAATGTTCACCCAGACGCTTTTTTTTTGTTTTAAAAAAAAATAGTTATAAAGTTTCATTTTTTGTAAATAATTATACCCAAATGAAATGGTAGTAATTTAATTGAATCATCACTCACAATGGACATATTTATCAATCTTTGGAAAAAAAAAAGTCCTTTAATTATTTTAAAAAGAAAATTACCCACCAACCACCTTAAAAATACAAAAAAAAAAAAGAAAACATACAATAGCTACTGTGAGTTTATGATAATATTTTAAAATTACCAAAAAATTTAATTTTATATCAACCAGTTATTTTTTCATTAATTTCGTTAGTCACTATTAAAATATTTAAGATGAAAAATTATTGTCTTTAAATTTATTTAAGAAGGTAAAATAAAATGTTAAAACTTTCTAGGAAAAAAAATAATTTTTTTATAGTAGATTCTTTTCTTTTATGTTTTTTGAAATTAATAGATTCCTTAATGATGGAAGATGAAATTAATGAAAAAGTGACCTGTCAATAGAAAACCATAACTTAAGATAATTTTAAAATATTATAAAACGTCCGTAATAACTACTTATAATTCGTATTCTTGAAGTGGCTGACATAATTTTCCTTTCTAAAACAATGGAGTCTTTTGAAACACTTTAAAACTAGCGTGATAATTTCAACCTGCGAATTCATTCCACATTCAGCGTGTTAGCAGATTTTTGTCCTCGGGAAATCACATTGGCAAAATTAGCCACAAACGTTCCCGCCATCATATTAATACAACTGTAAAAAAATCACAAATCTAGTTGACCTCAATCCCAATTCTTGATTTAGCCATACATTATCTTCATACATGATCTCACTGATCTCATTCATTCTTAACGGCCCTAGTCTGTCCATCAATCCTCGTGCTGGAAGCAAAAAATAAAAATAAAAATAAATAAAAACTCTTAGAAAAATGATCGAAGTTTGCTTTCCAACTTGATTTTGTTTCAAAACACAGCTGCAGTGTGGATAGCCTATTAATTGAATAAAGCTCAAAGCCACAATCATCCTCACCATCAAATGATTGACACAAATGCAAAGATTCCTTCTGATTACATTGCATTACTCATAACTCTGCATCTGCACTGATGCACATTTCTAGCTGGCTCAGCATAAGTTCTCGCTGATAAAGTCACATGTCAGCAACAGACCACAGATAAGCCTCTCTTTGTGTAGCTTGTTTCTCATTCATTCTTTTGAACAATTGTTTTTCATATCCTACAAGATGCACAACAGAAGAGAACGGTTACTTATCAAGATAAACATATATTCTCTAAATAATCTTGTTTTATTGTGATTGCTTTCAAGTGACCTCAAATGGTAGCTGGCCACATCATTGAACTACCACAGTTAACCATAGATAGGATGATACCCACAGGCAGATTCATTGTAGATTATCAAACCTAGGAAACTAAAGTAGAAAAAAACTGGCAAGAATGAAACGGAAGTGAACCAACCATTACTACGATCAACACCATCCCAGTGTCTTCCTGGTCGTATACCATATCGATTTGGTGCTGCATCTAATCCTCTTTTTATCCAGCTGTGAGTAGGAATGTCCTGCGGAATTATAAACCCTGATTCTTTCATCTTCTCATTTTCTCCCAGGTCTTGAAGGACCGGCTCAGAATGCTTCCTCTACATCATAATGAAAAGAAATATGACAAAATCAGCACTAAATTTATATATAGACTAAGGAAAACATAATTCAATTCACCCAACAAAGAGTCAGTATGCATTAAAAGCTTGTAGGTATTGATGATGATGCCAAAATATACTGTATGTTCATTGGTGACTGTCCACATGAAAAGTGTTTTTTTACATTTTCTAAATTTTTTTTATGACATCTGTAACTTTTCCAGGTAAAATTGTGCTTGAAACCAACAAATATGACTTACAATACCTTGACTAAATGAGCCATTGGATCTCCCCATCTTATTCTATCCTTCAGTATTTTGTCCAGTTCAGGGTCATCTCTGCAAGGAAAAGAAGCATGCACAATTAGAGAAAGATAACAAACAATAATTTGCATGCAATATAAGAAACAATAAAGGAAACAAGCATAACATGGTTATAAACCACATTGGTGAAAAGCAAACATTATTGGTGCTTGATCAATTTTTTCTATTATTTTATTTTTTTCCAGTTGCCCAAGCACCCCATCCCAAACACTTAGGGTATTGAGAGACCAGAATCAAACCCTTGCATCAAAATAGCATCTCAAGAACATCAGAAAACAAAACTTTCACCTAGTATGGGAATAGTCTCTATTAAACAAATGACCAAAAACAATAAAAAAAATAAAATAAAAGGAATCAGATGATTAAATAAAGAGGAACAAAATCAGTAAACATTCACAAAACTAGAATAAGCAAGAATGAGACATGAGTGGGAAAATAACAATTAATTTTACCTTGTTCGTGCAAAGGGTTTCTCCTTCTCAAGTTCTAATTCCCGCACTCTAGCTTCAGCTTCCAGTTTTTGAGCCAAGCCCTTGCCCCATTCCAATTTTTTCTCCTGACAAAAAGAAAGGCAGCCATCGAAACCAACTCTCATACTTGATGGAGAAAAAAATAGCAGAAAACTTTCTACAAAGTTATGTAGATCAGTCTCTCATATATTTTTCTCTGCATTCTCATCATTTTAACATATTTCAAACTCTCATTTTGTAAGAAAAAAAATTCAGCTCTATGTTCATAAAATAGCTTGAACTTTAATATAAGTGGCATAAACCCACCCCAAGTACAAGCATTATCTTTTAGAAGTTAATTTCCAAAGTAGTACCTTGGGCTTTTCTTTTCTTTTTTCTTTTGATTTCAAATACTCCTCCTTCGATATGCGTCCTCCTGTGAAATTAATGGACAAGAAAAATGCAAAAAGCATGAAGAACTGAAACTTAAAATAAATTAAAACATGTAAGATTGATCAACTTACAGATCACTTTTCTCCTAACCTTTCTTATCACGATAAACAGCTTCTGCACCTCGCCCAGTTACAGAAGGGTCCAGCTCTTGAAACCTACAATATGTATTTAAGTCACACAATCAAGTTGCATAGTGTCCCCAGACAAGACAAATATCCGATTTGCTTTTTCTAGGAAAAATTCTTGGAATAAGAGATCATATTATTTAGAACAAGATCAAACAAAATAGGAATTGGCTATGCACAATCAAATTAACAGAAGGCAACTATTATTGAATTAGTAACCAGTTCTCCCTTCTCTCTGTATCTTATCCTGGATAAATCTAGAAACAGCACTGAGGAGGAGTTTTGAATTGCATAATAACAAATAGAAATCAAAGTTACTAAATTCTTGAAATTGTAAACTACTAATAATTTGAATTTGACATATGAACCACTTCAAATATTTGCATTACAATAAAAATATAAAGAAAACAAATGAATGAAAATGAAAAGAAAAATATGAGCATAAATTATTCTTTCCAGAATATAAGGCATAAAACCCTCAAACCTTTATCTAAATTAAATAGAAAATGCAGGTAATTGGTAAGCTCAATCAACAGGGAAATACCACCCATCTCAACAAGATCATCTGCATTGCCTCCCTAATCTGAGGTGAGCAATCATAGTCAGCTTCTTAGTTGGCATGTAACACGAACGTTTTTAACAACATACAAGAGATCTTTTATAACAACCAAAGTAATAATCATAAGAAGGTTAAATGATACTTGCTATGATATAACCATCAACATCTTGTTGCAGCTAGACATTGAGGTCTTGTAGCATTTCCGATGGCATATAATAACAGTTACCCACAGAACCCCCCCCCCCCCCAAAAAAAAAAAAAAAAAAAAAAAAGATTGACCAAAGTGCAGGCCTGAGAAGAGTGGCAAGTACAGTAGGGCTTAGCATAAAGATAGAAGGAAGAGGAAGAGTTCAGATGTTTTTTTAAGTTATTTATTCAAGTCTATCAAACAAGAAAATGAAGACGGGTAATTAGTTGGTAAACATTCATATGTTCCACAGTCTCACATGATTATGAAACCATACCCTGCAAAGAAGTGGCGAAGAGTCTACTTGATTAACCAGAAATGTGAAAGCAAGATGTAATAAAAGAGGAATTCAATTTTTAAGTTATATGAGAAGTCAATTACCTCAACAAATCCTCCTTCTTTCTATTAGAAATTTCTTCACTGATATCTTTTCCCGTAATTAATCCTGTTCTTTGTATCCCCTTTTCATCTTTTTGAATCTTTCTAGGTGGAGAAAGGTCAGGGACCACAGGCAATCCAGGTTTACCACTACTAGGATCCTTCTTATTTCTCTGCGGGGGAGAGAGATCACTGTCTCGATTAGAGAAGCTCCGTTCAGCTTGTCTAGGAACAGAAATGTCAGGTTCAGGCAATGGAGTATGGTGCCATCTCCGTGGCTGACGTGGAGGAGACAAGTCAGCATCCTCTCCTGCAGGTTTAAGACCAGGTTCAAGTTCAGGCGTGTCATTCCTAGCCCTAAGTTTCCGAGGTGGAGATAAATCAGAATCCAATCCACCGGACTTTCCAGTTTTTCGCTCAGGTTCAGGTGATGGGGTATGATATCGTCTCCGCCGCTGCCTTGGAGGAGACAAATCGGAACTTTCTCTAGCAGGCTTCTGTCTGGGTTCTGGAGAAGGTGAGTCATTTCTGACCCGTCGTTTATGTGGTGGAGATAGATCAGAATTCAAACCACTGGAATGAGCAGATTTTGGGTCAGAAACATGCAATGAAGTATCAAGGAAATTCTGCCATTGTTGTGGAGGTGACAAATCAGTATCATCTCTTGCAGAACCTGGTGGCCGTGGTTCAGGTTCTGGTGAAGGACTATCATTTTGAGTCCTCTGTTTACGACGGGGAGACATATCAGAATCTGGTTTCTGCAACTGCCGGGGTAGAGTATCAAGTGAAACCCACCCACTGCCATCCTCCGCTATCCCATTACAAGGTCTTCTCAACCTAAGTTGCTCCAGCCTCTTCATTCGCTTCACTTCAATGTCCTCGTCAACTTGGGGCTTCTCTTCATCTATTACACAAAGATGCAACAACATTAAACTAATAAAGAATAGCCTAGTTCAATTTAAGAAATAGAAAAGATAATAAGAATTGAGTTCTTATACCAGCTGAATCATTCCCATCCTCTTCTTCAAGATTTACAGGTTTTTGCCAAACAGGATCTTCATCGACAATTAGAACTCCTGTAGCATGAGTAGAATCTGGTTTCTTCACCTTCTTCTTCTTCTTCTTTTTCTTCTCTTCTTCGTTACTGTTACTCTCATATTTTTTAAGATAGTCTTTCAGCGGCTTTGTTCCCACCATTGTTCAACCCAACCAACTACCTGGAAACTAGGATTTATGAGATAACAGGATTTTACAACCACCCATCAATCAACAACACATGATGACAATAGATATAAACAAAACCAACCACACAAGCTTCAATTTAACAAGAAACCCAGATTAACTTACGGTATATACGCTACAACTAAAATAACTGACAGCATAAATACATCTGTTTTGATAAATGAACAGCTAGCGATTTTTTTTTTTTTTTTACTTGAGTGGGATAAGTTTAATTCGTGAGGAGGTTAAAGTTTTCCATATTTCAAATTGAATTAGCTAATTTTCTTAAAACAAAATCTTCGGTTCAAAAAGTAAAAGAAAATCAAAATTGCTTGGTCTTGTTTGACAAGTTCTTTCGTTTCTTTACTTGCTGCTAACAAAGTTATTTACTCCTCAATCCGAAATTGAGTTAGCTTGATTCTTTTTATCATCACTCTCATAAATTTAAAATAAATAAATAAATAAATTGATCCCACTTACAAAATATATTTGCAGACCAAAACCGATGCGAGTTCTGGCAATTAGCGGCGCCAGCCGACGGGGATATGCCTCAGCGGTGGGTTCAAAAGAGAACCAGCTGGTGACGTCGAAAAGGCAGGTGCTCTTTCCTCGGGAATAGGTTGAAAGACGGTTTTGTCCACCGATTTCAAAAAATTAAGGGAAATTTACAAAATAACCAAAAAATTTTTCTATTTTTCAATTTTAATCACGTAAACTTTTTTCTGTCATAATTACTTAAAGATGAACATTTAAGATAAAATTACTTTCATCACGTTCTTCAAATTTTCAAATAACGCCACTCTTATATATTCAAAACGAAAACTAAAGAAATTTCAACACACTCAATACACTTAGAGATTTTTCATCATTCTCAATAAATTTTCAACACTCTCCAAGAAATATTTTATAGCTGAAGATATAATCATCAATTAGGGAGAATTTTTTAAGGTCAATATATATTTTTACATAACATAAATTTTTAATATATTGAGATTAAAAATTTAGTTTAAAATTAAAGTTATTTTTTTGTAAATATTATTATTTTTCATCAATAAAATAGTGTACATTGTTTAAGTTGAACAATTAAGAGAAATCATAAAAAAGACAAATAAACTCGAGCGAAATATGGGGCCCAGAACAAGTGAGACAGGTACATATCTCATATACGTACAGAAATATTATGTGCGACAGGCAAATATCCCACAGTCTGTCTCACATAAATTGGTGAGATAGGTAGTGGGATAGGTGCCTATCTCGCATAAACTCAAAACGGTTATGTGAGACAGGCAGTGGGACAGGCACATATCTCGCTTAAGTTGGTGAGACAGATGTCTGTCGCACTTAAACGTTCTGTGCTTATGTCAGACAGGCTATGAGACATGTGCCTGTCGCACATTTTAGTTTTGTATTTATGTGAGACAGACGCATGTCTCACTACCTGTCTCACATTAATGTTCTGTATTTATGTGAGACTGATGCCTGTCCTACTGCCTGTCGCACCAACATTATGTGCGACAGGCAAATGTCCCACAACCTGTCTCACATAAGTTGGTGAGATAGGTAGTGAGATAGGTGCCTATCTTACATAAACTCAGAACGGTTATGTGAGACAGACAGTGGGACAGGCACATATCTCACTTAAGTTGGTGAGCAAGGAAGTGAGATAGGTGTCTGTTTCATTTAAACGTTTTGTGCTTATGTGAGACAGGCTGTGAGACATGTGTCTATCACACATTTTGGTTTTGTGCTTAAGTGAGACAAACGTCTGTCCCACTGCCTGTCTCACATTAATGTTCTGTATTTATGTGAGACTGGTGCATGTCTCACTGCCTGTCTCACCAACTTATGTGAAATAAGTACCTGTTGCACATAATAGTTTTGCGCTTATGTGAGATAGGTGCCTAACCCACTGCTTGTCTCACATAGTCGTTCTGTATTTATGTGAGACAGGCACCTGTCCCACTGCCTGTCTCACTGAATTTATGATATTTTTATAGGTCATAACCTGAGCTACATGTATTTGTTTTAGATGTATGATATATCGTTTCGAAACTTGCGACGAGACAAATCAAATCTAACATTATATACTTCATTCTTAAAAAAATTAAGGATTAATTTGCCTTAGGATTTCCCAATTGGAAAAGTGAATGGGAATATGTGAAATGCGAAAAACAAAACAAAAACAAAAAATTGACACTTTATATGGAGCAGGTGCTTTGGAAGACCGCCCAAGTTTTCTTTTGGGTACCATGACGAGCCTCCAGGGTCAGTGAAAGTGAAGGTGGAGCCCCAACGTTGAATTTTATTGAAGCAATTGCCATACGTTTCATAGTTTTTCACTATTCCACACCCTCGCCGAGAAGAAGAAACAAAATTTCAGATTTTGTAACCAATTTGAAATTCCTTCCTCGTATCATATTGCGATTATTATATTTTTGGCGTGCATCACACGCACTGGGGGAACACCAACACTCGTTAGTGGTTTGTTCTGTTGTTCGTGACAACAAGCATAAAAAATTCTCTTTATTATGATGACAAATTTAGTTTAAAAATTCTAATCGAAAGGAGCACAATTGTGATTGAGATCGTTTTAATTAACTTCAAGTGGGACTTTTACGGACCCTGAAATCATTAAACTAAAGATAAAACTTTATGCATGTGTTTTGTACAGAATGCCTCTTGTTTTCTCAAAGATTAGCAATCACTGTAACACTTGGATCCCGCTAATCATCACACATGCCAACACAAACGATCATTTTATTTTTTTCCCTTTATAAATCTTTCTATAAGTTAGCAAATTTCTAGTTGGCAGTCGTAGCACTTTAAGTTCGGGGACAACAGTCCAAGTTGGTTGAGAACTACCATAGCAGTGCCATTGGAGGTTCACAACAGTCAAAAGGATTGTCGTTGGGAATTCGTAAGAGTATAGAGCCAACGATCGACGAGAGTCTCATTGAATCATGAGGAGTTTGAAGCTCTGCAAATTCATCGGTGAAGTTTGAGTTTATATCATGGGTGATTTTCATGTAGTTAAGAGGAGTTAAAAAGCTCAAAAACAAAAATTACAATACATGGGCAGCATTGATGGAGTCCTTACTTACAAAGTCGAGGTCTCTTGGAGGATCTTTTGTGCATGCACAGGACATGCATGAGGAGAAAAATGCCAGCATTGATGGAGTCCTACGTGGCCTGTCCCGCGCCTGTCGCACCAGTGGCCGCTAGCCCCTGGTGCGACAGGCCAGGTGTGTCACGCGCAGCGCGCGCGTAATCTGCGCGCGGGCTGCATGCGACAGCCCATGTAGCTCGCGCAATGTTTTTTCAAATTTTTTTTATTTTTCACTTCATCAATAAAAAAATGCACACACCTCACCCATCACATCTCCATTGTGCAAGAACTTATCATTAATTTTCTAAGAGAAATTTTATCAAATAGCTAATATGCGATATTTTACTACACATTATTCTCACTAGATTTCGTTTCATTATGCAACCTTAACAACCTATATCTAAAGTTTAATTTTATTATACAATTTTTAGAACATATAATGATTAAAATCTCAATCAAATTTACTCAAATCATTAAGAAATTTCACCTCATTTGACAAAATTCTACCACCTCCATTAACAAACAACTAACAAACACAACAATAATAGCAACTATTAAACTCAAAAACACCATAAAATTACAACACAAATCAATGGAGAAGTAATAGCTCACTTAGGATTTGGTGATTGGGATACTCCGGAATTGATCTACGCCTCTGACGATGTATATTAGGTTTTGGTTCGTTGAGAGAGAGAGAGAGAATTTGGATGAGAGGGAATGGTGAGAATGACAAGAATAATTTGGTCCTCAAAAAGCTTATTTGGCTAATGTTGATTGAAAAAACTTCTAAGGGGTAGAATTGAAAAGTCTTAAAATATTATAATTATTCTCGTAAATTTTCTAAAAATTAAACATAATTATTATAAAATAAAAAATGGGTTATTTTCGGGCTACCACCTAAGGCTCGACACATCAACAAATCATACCCAACCGTCAAATTTCGCCGCCATTGGTTCTAAGAAAAGGGAATGAGGGTTAAATCCATCGTTAACTTAAATCAAATTCAAATAAAAATAAAATGATTAGGGTGTGTTTGATACCTTTTTTTCTCATATGTTATTTTTCGCTTTACAAGAATGAAAATCAACAAAATATGTTCGATGGGTCTATTTTATAGCAATAAAGTGAAAATTTAAAGAATAAAATATTTTTTATTTGTAGATTTTGTGAAGAGAAGTGGAGAATATTTTTAAGTTATCATTCTTCATTTTTAAAGAACAAGAGAGAAAAGCTTGAAAATAGCAATGCGTATTCGTAAGTTCTCTCTCATTTGAGTCCACATTTTGAAATTATTTTTATATTTTATTAAATTTACTATCTCAAGTCTCACCTCTAACTTGATTGTAACAAATAACCTTTTTTTTGGTTAAAATTATGCATTAATTTCCTAATAACTTTTTTCTTTTTGTTAAAATTTTACATGAATTTCCTTTTAAGTATATACAATACAAATTTCTCTCTCTGTTTTTTCATTTTTGTAATAAGAAATGGAGTTAATTTATTTGTAAATATATTATTTGAGGAGCATAATTATATATGTATCGAGTTTTTAATTTTGGTTAAATCCTTTTTTTTAAGAAGGAAACTTTATTTGTGAGTCATAAGAAAGTTACAGTACATTATCAAGATTTGGCGGAATCCTCTCGATCCACAGCTGAGGTTCTAATTTAACTAATTTATGAGCAGCTATATTACAAGATCTTCAGGTATACACTACCCTGTTTTGATTGTTTTGATTTAGGAAGTCTCTGATGCTATTGATAATCCAACTTTAACTCACCTTGATTAAAAGTACCTTTGAGGATATAATTTACAACATTCTTGGAATCGGACTCCACAATTAACGGGGCCAAATCAGCATTTGCAGCTAGTTGTAGTCCTTCCAAAATTGCTAGAGTTTCAGTAATTGCCACATCTTCTAAACATGCCTTTTTTGAGCTTGCCGCCACTATGACTTCTCTATCATAATTCCTAATGATGCAGCCCAATCCTGCGAAACATCCTTCTTTGTCCACAGCAGCATCAGTGTTAAGTTTGAGCCATGGAGGATCTGAAGGGAGCCAAATATGAGGTTGAAAAGGATTTGGATTTGTTAGGGATTGTCTAGCTATCCAAGCTTGGTTAGAAACAAGCAATGTTTCAACCCTATTTAACACACGGTAGCAATCATCTCTTGGACTACCATGCAAAAGCTTATTTCGTGCTTGCCAAATTGACCAGGCCACCTCGACAAACAAAGCAAACTCTTCTTGTGGCAAAATTTCAGCCCCTGGCTTTGCTTAAGAAGTGCAAGGCATATGTTGGGAATTGGCAAGCCACTAAAAACAAGTCTTGAGCTTCCAAGCCTTCCGTGCATATTTACAAGTAATAAGGCTATGGTAGACATCTTCCTCGTAAGCATGATGTCTCTGGCAAAGATCATTATACGCAATGTTCCTTTTTGCCAAATTATATTGCGTGGGTAGTATGTCTTTCGGAGCTCTCCAAAAAAAGTTTTTCATTTTAGGAAGAATAAGAAGATGCTATATAAACTTCCACCAACTAGCGAGGCCCTCTCAACTGAAAGGAAGGTCCGGGAATCTAATTCGTGATGCGACTTGGTACCCACTCTTCACCAAATAATGACCGTTTCTGGTAAAGTGCCAAAGTAATGTATCTCTAATAGGCACAGTAGCACTGGAATCTTTAGAATTGCCTCGACATCTGCGGGGAGAAAGTGTCTTCTAATAATGTCAACATACCAGCCACCCTGTGCACTTAACAATTTCTCAATAGTGGTGTTTGATGGTAAAGTGTGAGGAGAGAACGGTTTGAATGTGTAAGGTCGAGGGATCCAGCTATGGTGTGATAGAGATACATCAGAATCAATCTCTTGGCCAATTCTCTCCGAATCTTGTGCTTACCGATTATAGATAAAATCTGTTGTAAATGTTCCTTTATTTACTCCTTCTTTCTCTCCTCGACTTATTCTCTTTAATTCAAATTGTAATCAAATCTAGGATAGTTATTATCCTTTGTATTCCAACTACAATATGTGTATATATATATATATACACGACTAACATCAATAATAAAAATATAGCTTCATTTTTCAATTGATGTTATTTTCCTTTATATGGTATCAGAGCATAAATCCATTTTTTTTCCTTTCCTTTTTCCCGCGGTTCTTCACCCTCCCTCTTCAATGGCATCCAATGATCAATCTCTTCTACCCAATAATGCTGAACCAACCAAGCCTTTCGTCGTCATCTCTCTTTCTCACATCCTGAAACTCACTCCAACAAATTATATCTCATGGAAAACTTAACTTGAAGCTACCCTCCTTGGACATGATCTACATAAATTCATATATGGTTATCATCCTGCCCCATCTAAAACAATTACCCAAAATAACACCACCACTATTAATCCTACCTACATCACATGGTTCTGCCAAGACAAGCTCATTTTTGGAGCTCTTGCTCGCACGCTTTCCAACCCACTTATCCCTCTCTTTTCACAATGCTCCACTACCCCATGACGCTTGGTAAACTCTTGTTAAGACATATACCAATCCTTCGAAAGGCCATCTCAAACAAATAAAAGATCACCTTAAAAAATTACCAAGGGTCCTCGTTCCATTTCTGACTACATTCAAGAAATCAAGTGTTGTACTGATCAACTAGCCTCTCTTAGCCATCCCCTTGATCCCGAAGATATCGTTGACAAAGTCCTTGACCAACTCAACGATCCCGACTATGAGAGTGTCATCAATGGAGTCCAAAACCGTGAAATTCCTATCACGTTTGATGAGTTACATGAAAAACTCATCAATCGTGAACTCTCCCTGAAACACAAAGCCAAATCCTTCAACAGTTTCCCAGCCACTGTTAACCATGCTGCCAAACAACAAAACAGAAACTATCAATACCGCTCTCCCTTTTCTAATGCAGGCCTTCTTCCCACTCCAAACAACTCCATTTCTCATCCTCCTCCTCGTTCTTCTCAACCTTTCTAAGGACGGTATCAATGGTGCCGAAACCAAAGTCATCATGTCTCCCAATGCCCCATTTTTCACAACCAATATCCAAATGCAATACTACCTTCCCAACAATCCAACCTGTGCATGGTTCCTTCTCCTGCAACACCTCACCCTGTTGCCAAAGATTATCTATCCTCGTTTCCTCGTGCCTACACTACCATTGCTACCAATCCCTCCTCTAATGGTTGGCTTTTCGACAGCAATGCCACTCATCACGTCACCCATGATCTTGAAAACCTTGCTCTTCACTCCCCGTATGATGGTACTAAGGAACTAATTATTGCAGATGGCTGGGCCTCGCCATCTCAAAAACTGGTTCTACTTCACTTCTTACCCTTCTTATTACATTTAAACTTAATCATATTCTTCATGTGCCTTCTGTTTCTTGTAATATTATTTCTATCTCTAAATTTTGTCATGATAATAATACTTTTATCACTTTTTTACCTAATTCCTATATTGTGAAGGATCTTCGTACGGGATACCTCTTCTTCGAAGTCCAACTAAATCTAAAATTTATGAATGGCATCCCACTCATCCTATCATTCACTCAGTCAAATTGATAACTACTACCAATTGGTATCACAGATTAGGTCATCCATTTTATTCTATTCTACGTCATATTAACAATGCTTTCAATTAAATATTCCAAAAACAGTATCTTTTCACTGTAGTTCATGTGATTATAATAAGAGCCACAAATTGTCATTCTATCAAAATACTATTCAATCTCATTGTCCTCTTGATGTTCTTTATAGTAATGTTTGGACTTCTCTCACTCTTTCTTATAATGGCTACAAATATTATCTTATTTTCGTTGATCACTATTCCAAATATATGTGGTTTTACCCTCTCAAACATAAAAATGATGCCACTACCACTTTTTATAATTTAAACTCTTGGTTGAAAAATTTTTTAAACGCCCCATCATTACAATCTATAGTGATAATGGTAGTGAATATATTGGTTTAGATCCAACACTTGAGTTTCATAGTATAACTCACCTCACCTCTCTTCCTCATACACCCAAGCACAATGGCTATTCGGACCGTCTTTATTGCCATATTGTTAAACTAGGTCTTTCTCTCCTTACACATTCCTCTATGCCACGAAAATATTGGCCTCTTGCTTTTGCTACTGCTTGTTATTTAATTAATCGTCTGCCTACTCCTATGCTTCACCTTCAATCTCCTTACTCTAAACTATATGGCCACATGCCTAATTATCTCAAACTTCGTAGCTTTAGATGTCTTTGTCATCCATGGCTACTTCCCTATACCTCAAATAAACTCGATCCCCACTCATCTCCTTGTGTCTTTGTTGGTTATTCTATTACCCAAAGCGCCTATTACTGTCTTACTCCTCACTCTAACAAAATCTATGTTTCTCGACATGTCAAATTCATTAAGCATAAATTCCCTTTTTCTTCCTCTTCTATGACGGCATCACTGCACACGTCCATTGAAATGGATGAATGGTGTGCATTTCCTCTTCCTATTATCTCTGCTGCAACATCTACACCTGCTATCCCTCTCCATAACCCGCCAACACCTCTCTCTCCAACTCCCTCCTAGACCTTGGCTACCTCAAACACCCCCACTCCTCCTCTCCCACCACCTCCATCATGTCCTTTCACTCGCCTACAAAATAATATTTGTAAACCCATTACTAAAATGAATCTCTATATCTCTCTCTAACCTTCTTCTACCGAACCTACCACAATCACTCAAGCTCTCAAAAGTCCCATTTGGCGTGATGTTATGCAAACTGAATATGATGCCTTACTCAAAAATAAAACATGGAACCTTGTTCCCGCTTCTCCATCATAAAATATCATTGGTTTTAAGTGGATCTTTTGGACTAAGTATAATCCGGATGGCTCCATAGCCTGTCACAAGGCTCGCCTAGTAGCTAAAGGGTTTCACCAATGTCCCGATCTTAACTACACTGAAACTTTCAGCCTCGTAGTTAAACCCACTACTATCTGCACTGTTCTTTCTCTTGCCATAATCTATGGGTGGTCTCTTCATCAAATTGAAATTAATAATGCTTTTCTCCAAGGTTTTCTCATAGAGGACGTGTTTATGGTCCAATCCCTTGGTTTTGTTAGTCAATCTCATTCTACTCATGTTTGCAAACTTCATCAAGCTCTCTATGGTCTTAAACAAGCTCCTTGAGCTTAGTATAATGAACTCAAATCCTATCTTCTTGCTCTTGGGTTCAAAAATTCCATCTCAGACACATCCTTATTTGTTCTGCGTAATATTTATGGTCTCATCTACCTCCTTGTCTATGTTGATGATATTATTATCATTGGCTCAAATTCATCTTTTCTAAACACATTCATCTCTCAATTCTCCTCTCGTTTCTCTCTTAAAGATCTTGGTAACCTCTCCTATTTTCTTGGCGTTAAGGTGTTACCTCATCTTCAAGGTCTCTTTCTTAGCCAACATAAATATCTCCAAGACCTTCTAACCCGTACCCACTCCTATGGTCACGATCCCCCTCTATCCAAACAAACTGGAGCTCTTTTAGCCAACCCAACTGAATACTGAGCACTTGTAAAAAGCCTTCAATATCTCTTTTTAACTAGACTTGACATCTCCTTTGCTATAAACAGGTTATCTCAATACATGCATAAACCTACTGAAAATCATTGGGCCGCTCTCAAACACCTATTACGCTATCTCGCAGGAACTACTACACACGGTTTACTACTTCGTTGAGACTCGCCGACCACTCTTCATGCTTTTACAGACGCCGACTGGGCAGGTGATAAAGACAACTATATTTCTACAACTAGTTACATTGTCTATTTGGGTCAAAATCCTATATCTTGGAGTTCCCGCAAACAACGAACTCTTGCTCGCTCTTCCACCGAAGCCGAGTATTGTGCTGTTGTCGCGACTACAACGAGGTCCTATAGGTTCAAAACTTACTACGTGTGCTAAGATACCTACCTACCAGCAAACCAGTCCTCTACTGTGATAATATGAGAGCTACATAAGTTGCCGCCAATCCAAGGTTCCACTAAAAAATGAAACATTGAGGACTTGACTATCATTTTGCCTGTGAAAATGCTAACGTCAAAACCTACGTGTGTCATACATTTCTGGTAACGATCAACTCACCGATGCTCTTACAAAGCCACTTGCTTGCACTCGGTTCCATGAACTTTTGTCCAAGATTGGTCTCACTTACTGATCGTCCATCTTGTGGGGGCATGATAGAGATACAGCAGAATCAATCTCATGACCAATTCTCTCCTAATCTTGTGTTTACCGATTAGATAAAATCTATTGTAAATGTTCCTTTATTTACTCCTTTCTCTCTTTGACTTATTCTCTTTAATTCAAATTGTAATCAAACCTAGGATAGTTATTATCCTTTGCATTCCAACTACAGTCTGTGTCTATATATATGACTAACATCAACAATAAAAATATAACTTCATTTTTCAATTGATATTATTTTCCTTTATATGGTGATACACAAGAATATCCTTCCCATCCCCACTCTCCATCGAGAGCCATTTTGAATTAGCTTTCTCCCCCAAAGCAAACTCTTCCAAATGTAAGATAAATTACTACGGAGATTGCTTTCAAGGAATTCTGAGTTCAAAAAATACCTTGCTTTTAAAACTTAGTCACCAAAGAAGATAAATGCAAGATGATCCCCCAGCACTGCTTGGCCGAAAGAGCTTGGTTAAATGCAACTAGATCATAAAAGCCCATTCCACCTTCGCTTTATAGTTGACATATAAACCTCCATGAAAGCCAATGAATGCTCTTGGATGATGAAGAATGACTCCATCAATAGTAAGTCATGACACGCTGAATACAATCCAATAGACAATTTAAACACACTCATTGAATATGTAGGAATTGCCTACGCCACAGCCTTTAGCAAAACTTCTTTTCCACCACAAGAAAATAATTTTGATTTCCAATTTTAAATTTTGTTACGAACCCTTTCCAACAGGATAGAAAAAAGTGAAGCCTTTTTCTTGCCAATTACTGTGGGAAACCCATGGTACATATCATCGCAGGAGACAACATTCAAACGAAAAATACTTTGAATCCAAATGACCATAACTGAAGAAGCATTCAGACTGAAAAAAATAAAAGATTTGCCATAATTAATCACCTATCCTGATGCCACCGAATATTTGTTAAGAAAGCTCTTCAAGTTTGCACATTCGATAGTGGCTGCTCGAGCAAAAATTAAACTATCATCCACAAAAAAGGGGTGCGAGATGGACAAGCCTGCGCGACCAAAACAAATGCCATGGATTAAATTGGTAGCCTCTGCATATCTGAGCATGGATGAAAGGGCCTCTATTCATAAAATGAAGAGATATGGAGACAAAGGACAATCTTGTCGAAACCCTCTTTGAGGAATGATATTGCCGGTAACATCCCCATTAATCAGGAGGAAAAAAAGAGGAAGATGTAACACATCTGTTAATAAGCTGTGCCCGCTGTGATAAGAAACCCAGCTTTATCATGACTGTCTTGAGAAAACCCCATTTAATACGATCATATGCTTACTCATGTCCAACTTTAAGGCTACAGAACATTGTTTCTCTCGTTTCTGGTTTTGAATTTTATGCAGGCATTCATAACTTATTGTAATATTATCTGTGATTAACCTACCTAGAACAAAGGCACATTGGTTTGGGGATATAATCTCCTACAAAATATGTTTTAATTGACTTGCTAGGGTCTTGGCAATAATTTTATATATTACATTGCAAAGGCTTATAGGTTGAAAATCGCTTACTTTACGTGGGATTGGTTAAATCTCTGTAAAATAAAGATATAAAACACCAACTAAAATATAATACGAAAAGTATCCTCAAAATTTCGGCTTATATTCATCACTTTAGATCAAATATGCATGCTAACGAGTTTCGGCATGTCATCAAATCATACTCCTATCTCAATCGACTTACGTAAAAAAATAAAAAAATAAAAAAATAAAAAAATAAAAAATTTAACGAAGTTATGGGGTTTATTGACATATCAAAACTTGAGGGTGTGCATCAGCAATAGTTAAAACGTATGGGTGGCGGGGTTATTGTCCCTTATGAAATTGTCCAAACAAATTTTTTAGAAAGGAATATAATTAAAAATACGAATTATCTAACATATAATAATTTTATATTATATTCACACACATAAATAATATATAAAATTATATATTATATCTATATATTATTTATGTGTCATTACACACATAAAATGTAACATATAATTGTTGATTATATTGTATGTCAGGGGATCCTTAAAAATAAGTAGATTTTGATATTCCAATTTGGCTTCAGGGCTCTGGAGAAACAAAGAAAGCGGACATGGAGTTCTTCGATGAAGACACCAGGCCAAGATTCCTTTTTCAGTCGCGTCCACAGCCGCCATCGTCATTATCATCGTCACTCGACGGCAGCAATCATAACGATAACATCCATAAAAAACCCACAAAGCTTTATCTTTTTATCTCCTCAACAATCTCTTCGTTTCTCATCTTCGTCGCCTTCTTCTTCTTCCAAAGCAGCGAGCCCTTCCAATCCATTCTCTTGTGGCTCTCCCTTTCCCTCGTCATTGGCCCCTTCGCTCCCTCTCACCTCACTGGCGGTCACACTCGCGTTGGTCACGGCCCAATCGTTGAAACCCCTCCTATCCCAGATCCAGACATCGATAAAAAGCATCAAAAGCCACAAAAGAACCGATCTTTAGCTAATAAGTCCCCGGATTTTATCCCCGGATCGGTTCCGATTGTTGAAAACTCAAATGGGTCAGTTGGGAATGAGTCAAAAGGCAAGAAAGTTGAAGTCTTGCTGCGGGAAAATGAGGAGGAAAAGGAATGGAGTGAAGAGGATGTTGAGATTTTGAAGAAGCAGATGGTGAAGAATCCGGTGGGGAAGCCGAAGAGATGGGAGGTGATTGCTGAGGCTTTTAATGGGAGGCATAGAGTGGAGAGTGTGATTAAGAAAGCTAAAGAATTAGGAGAGAAAAAGATTGATGATACTGATTCGTACAATCAATTCTTGAAGAATAGGAAAGCACTAGATATGAGATTTGTTCAAGAGAATTGTGAAGAGGGTAAGAAAGAGAGCCAAGAAAATGTTGTCGGAGGAGGAGGAGGAGGAGGGTGGAGTGCTGGTGAGGACATTGCATTGCTTAATGCATTGAAAACATTCCCTAAGGACGTTCCTCTGAGGTGGGAGAAGATTGCGGCTGCTGTGCCAGGGAGGTCCAAGCCAGCTTGTATGAAGAGGTTTTCGGATTTGAAGAGGGATTTCCGGAGCTCGAAAGCTGGTGCTGAGGCATAGGAGATTGTATCGGGTATGGAGGTTGATGGTTCGTCCCCTTTTTTGTTGCTTATTTTAGAAATCGGTATTATTGAATTCACTTGATCATGTTCTGAGTTCATTCATATTTTGTTGACAATTCAATATGACATGTAATTGATTGACACATTGCTGTAATTCAATAAATTTGACACATTGTAATGGAAATTAGTGGTTTGATAAAAGGTTTGATGACATATACGAGTTCTGAGATTTATATTTTTCAAACATTTTCTCTTTATAAACTCTTTAACCATTGATGGAGAACTTGATCTTTGATCCATATGTATCATGCATCTACGGGAAATAAAAGCTTACAAAGCTAACACCATAGGTATTGAGGATATAGTCATTTATAGTGTTTCTAAACTATGTGACTCAGCCTTTACTTGAGTGGTGGGCTACAGCTCTCACCTATATGCAAACACCTCACATGTGTGAGAGCTGCCGTTAAGGGGGAATATCTCCCACTGATTTGTGGGTAAGGCAGATATCTCTCTGGTAGATATCTGCCTTGTGCTATCATAGAATAGACAGTCAGTCTTAGTCCCAATGGATATCTGATGTAAATATTAATATACCTCTAATTGGACAATACCAAAATAAAAATCAAAATCAAAAATCAAAAATAAAAACAAAAGCTAAGGTTTGTGTGCATTGAATAGTTTTAAATGAGTTGCCAATATGTTATGTACAATGGCAGCCATTGTAATGGTTTCAAGTTTCTACCATTTATGTATTGAGAGAATAAGTAAAAGTAATCTTTAGTTGCTGGAAAATGATCACACCTCTCTCTAAGGCAAAGGTAGTTATAAGAAGCAGCTGTAGTTATGCTCCGATGTGTGGAAGTAGCCTGATATTCGTGTTTTCTCGATTGATTGAACCGTTGCAAGAAGGCTCAAGAGTTTTCCATTGGCCACAAAGTAAGCCATGTTAGTGTGTGTGAAAGCTCGCCATTGGCTGTCTTTGGTTCAACTCTGCATATCATGAGAGCACTGCAGGCATGCTTTTGCATTCACTCACAGGTATCCCTTTTCATCTTATGGTTTTAGGTGAAATTTTTTAGTGGGTATAAGAGAATGTGAGTTCTTGATCCTCTGTTTTTTTTTCCATTTTTTTCTTTTATTATTATAACTATTATTTTGGCTTCCAACAACTATTATTATTATTACTATTATTTTGGCTTCCAACTTTCTTCTTCTTTTTCTATGGTAGCGATATTGGTATTAGATGAGATGCTGCGTTGAGGACATTGAATGAATTTCGGTGATGACTTGTGAAATTGATGTAATTTTTAATATTAATTACACGTAGCGCAAATATCAGAGAATTTCAATAATTTTAAGAGATAGCCGGGTAAAATGCTGGACCAAAGAACTTACATTTTCAATCATACCCATGAAAGTTCATGGTTATATGTTTGATCTCACTTAGCATGCCGACTCACAATTCTATGATCCTAATATGGAGGAAAATAATCTGACAAAATCTAAATTATGCCACTTATCTGGATGTCTAAGACATTTTGGGAAGTAATCATGCATAACGTTCACACAAGCACATTTTAGGAATTAATAATGCATATTGTTGACACATTGATTTGTATTCATGCAAAACTGTCTCAGTTTCAAACTTTGGTTAAAATACAATGTAGCATTTAACATTTGCACCTCTCTGTTCCAGTGAAAACATATCTTCCATCTATGCATTTGCATTGCTATTTGCTAATGGATCCTCAAATCAAATTTAGGAAAAAAGCAAAAATTGCAGGACTAAATCATTGATATCATTCACAATGAAGAATCAAAGATATCAAATCTGCAACTCAAATTGGCCATCTTTAGTCAGTGAAAGAAGACAAGACACTAGGAGCTTCTGAAGCCTAGGAACTGATCTACAAGTTCGGCTACAGAGTTGGCAAGCTTGTCTGCTGCTTCTTGTGTGGATGCCTCTGCATATACACGTACGACATCCTCAGTGCCCGATGGCCGTATGAAAGATCGGCCATTAGGATATTTTGCTGCATCAAAAATAAAAAAAAAACTCATGGTTATATATTGCTGGTGTCTTCAAAAGATTAGGGGAAACTAACAACATCATGATTACTAAGTTCTATCACATTATAAAAATTGTTGTGGGAGGATCATAACTACATAAATGAATGAAACTTTGAACAAAACAGCACATTAAACAGTTTCAACATTTCCCGGAATCTATGGAATTACTTTCTGCCTTCAATTTCTTCACATAAATTCAGATAAGGTACAAGGTTAGTTCAATTGAAGTTGATGAAATATTTGGATGTTATAGATAATCAATGAATTTATGGATGGTTAATATAATTAATAAGCAAGGATTATTGTACATCAGTTTAAGAATTCAAGACTGTGTGACCATCATTTACCAGTTTCAACATTAATGGCTTCTTGAATGCCCAGGGGCTTCACAGCTACAGTTTCTTCAATTGCTGTAACAACAGCAGTTCTATCCCCAACTTTAACCTGACAATCAAGGAATATAAATCAAGGAGAAAAAGGACAAGTGTAAAAGGTAGTTAATCATATGGACTGCCGCTTAAGCTACATCATGAAAGATTTACCTTAGCACCAAAATATAATGGGAAAAAACAATGGATAACACAATAAAACGATCAAAGAAGATAAAAATTCATGGAACATCTGCCCCAGAAATTTGCAAATATTTGGAGAGGGCCTATGCTTGAATTGTGAGGGAAAAAGTAAAAAATATCTACGCGTAGCAGCAGTGAACATCAAAGCATGAGCTGCATTTAAAACTTGAAGCTGCTCATACTACTGTGACTGCCAAATTTAACAAATTCTGGCCCATGGTTTTACTAGAAGTTTCTCTAAAGGAAGTCACAGTTTGTTAAGAGGTTGAGCTGAAAATGTACATGTATATTTATAGATCACTTGAACTATTACTTGTGATAAACCACGGACCCACTCTTCCCAATAATCCATTGACTTGAAGTCATCACCAAGTTGAACTGACCCTATTCATAGCAATTCTTTAATCTTGTCCGTAAATGCTACTGCTGATCACTTAACACATGCACTTAAAAAGGATACAATAAAACAGCATCTCACGAATTAAAGAAAAAAGGATGTTTAAGCTCACTCTTGCATATTAGGATTGCTGTATTTATGGCTTTGATAATTTAAATAGGATGTAGAGCGGAAGAGAAGACAAGGGAAAGGGAGAGGAACAGTATTCAAACCCAGTTGACAGTGTAGAAATCTGTTCGCTTCAAATATTTCCACAAGAGATGGTATCTACAGCAGAATGAGATGATATCATATAAGAAGACTCACTTTAAGCTGCCTACTTGGTAGATCCTGATAAAGAGCATCCCATTGATGTATCGACCACCCCATGTGTCGCAAAATAGCCTCCACCAAGAGCAAACCACTCAAAGCATCTCCAACAGCTTGGTTGATCAACTTACTAACTGCCAAAAGTCTCAAAGCAGCTTTTTGCTGTTCAGAACCTGAAACATAATTACCCAACTTAAGCTCTAGGACAGACATATCAACTCACCATTGGGAAAGACCACATCAAAACAAACCTTCCTGTGCAGAAGAAAGCTCTTGATTTTTGTCCTCTAACCAAGATAAGAAATGTTCTGAAAACAAGATGGTGCCATGACCATTAGCCTCAAAATAGATCCCAATATCATACTGAGCAGCTTTCTCGTGTAAGAATTTCACTCCTGTTGGTGCTAAAGCAACTTCAATGCCCACGTGTCTGAGGTAATATGTGGATGCCCCATTTGCATAAGCTGTCTGTACAGCACCAAGACGAGCTTTATAATTATTATTTCCTTTCGCATCTTCCTCGAGGATACTTAGTTGCTCCTTGATGAATACAGCAAATAAAGACAATATCTTGTCCCCATCAACAAGATCAATTTTGCTGCAGTTATTTGGAGGCACAAGAAAATAGACAAGGCGATCAGCATCACCGTCGAGACTTGCACACCTGAAAAGCTAGATCCATCCATGAAGTTAGTCTCCTCTCAAGAAACTTGTTTACAAAATACTCTGTGCACCAGCTAAACTGGTACAGTACAAATTATGGAAATAGTAGTTCAAAATTCACTATTCTACAAGGAATGCTACAGACAATGCGCGTGTGCACACACACATGTTATATAGCCACCATATCCAAACAGCTTATCCCCATATGTACCATAAATATGAATATTAGCTATGTATTTCACTATTCTAAACTATTAACATGATATTTCAATATTATTATTCAGATCCCACCATAGCACTTCCCGTCCTCCCCCAAAAAATTAACATGGTTCACGCATGCAGGTAATCAGAGCAACTTTCAAAAATGGATGCCCTTGTTGTCCAACAAGAAATGGAGATGAATTCTCCTATCAAATAAATGGAGAGATAGCTGACCTTATCCCAACATGGTTAGGACCAAATCCTTGCGGAACAACCTTCTCTTTCTGCACAAAATCAGCGCCAACCCCTTCATTGAGTACACCTCCTTCCTTTCCAGAATTACAAACCTCAATAACCATCTCATTCAACTTTTCCTTAATCACTTCAAGCTTCTCTCCACCAACACCATTAGCCCCATCCACAATCAATTTGTCCCCAATCTCATTGCTAGTACCTCTATCTGGGATCAAATTCATTAAACACCTGACAAATCAATGAAAGAACTCTAGTTATACAATACAGAGTGAAAATAGAATTGACCAGAACCCTAACTATTAATTACATGATAGCTCAAACTAACCTGAATGAGCTCAAAAGCTGTTCAAAATAATCAGATTCAGTCGCCTTCAAGCCCTTATTTCTAGCACGAACCATCCAGTGAAGCTGTGGAGTCGTTAAAATTCCCATCTCATGGGCAACTGCTCCAACAACAGCACTGATTCCCTTTGATTGAATGTAAAACAAATGTCAAATAGATAAAACTAGACACTCTGTCCTGACCTCTCTCCAAAAAAAATTGAAAAATAAATAAAAAAGGGAATAAGATTGCATTGCACAATTTTAAGTCAACAAAGACTTATTACTTGTTTAGCAGCTTCGAGAAGAGATTCACCACTAGGTCTTGTGTCCCTTCCCAACAGTATTTCAGCTGAATGTTTTCCATTGAAGGGGATCTTCTCCTTCTTCACAAATTCTTCAATCAACTACTAAAAAGAACACATATTAAGTAGCTTCCATAAACTTTCAAATCATGCAATGGAAGAAAAACCTGAAAACACACACATGCCCATCCTTGGCTTCCCCAGAAAACATGAGACTCTGTCACCATGCCCAAGCACATTTATACCAAAAGAAAAATTTTCACCAAAATCATCCTGTTGGCTCAAAACTAAAAGCAAACACAATGCCCATCCCCACAAAATTTGGAACTTTCTAGTCATGTCCAAGCACATTTATGCCAAAAGAAAAATTTTCCCTAAAATCATCTATTGGCTAAAAATTAGAAACACACACATGCCCATACCTGGCTTCCCCACAATATATGGAATTCACATGTCATGTCATGTCCAAGCACATTTATGCCAAAAAGAAAAACTTTCCCCATCACCATCTTATTGGCCCAAATCCCAGTTTGCTTATAATTAAATCAGTAGGTAAACATTGGGTACTGACAGCGAATCCTTTAGTCTCAGAAGACAAGAATTATTCAGCATACAACAATACACCATACACCTGAATTCCCTATCTCAGTTTACCAAAAACCCAAAAGAGAGAAAAAATAATAATGATAATAATAATGCCCTTTAATCCCGCAGCTACATTGGAATTGAATCACTAGTTGGTCTCAAATATTAAATCAGTCAGGTGATTGATGAACCTTATTGCTTTAGCTATAGTGACTCACATAAGCTAATTCAAATGCTACAATATAGGCAATGGCTATGAAGATGAAACACAAAACACGTATAAATTATCAAAACAATTGCTGAAAATGTAAGTGAGGTACTAACTACTACTGACCAAAACGAGAGATTGGGGATCGGGGGCATTGGCGAGTTGATCGGAAAATGGTTCCCAGTCTTGAGAGAGCATGCCGCCACTTGGGTCGGCGATTTTGACGCCATTATCAGTGACTTTGTTGTGTGAAGCGGTGATCATCAACCCGATCACGGACTGTGTCTTTAGAGACCTCAAAGCCGCCAATATCCCAACGCGGTGTACCGTTGATTGGAGGATTGACGCGTCTGCCCTGAACCCAGCCGTACCGTATGACAGCTTCACTCCTGAGAACAAAAAGCAAAAATGTGAATGAAGTCAGAGATGAAAAGCGGCGTCGTTTTTTGAAATTGAAAAAGTGGGGGGCCGGGGGGGTGGGGGTTTAAGCGATGATGAAACTCGCCAGGAGGTGGAGGGAAGTGAGAGGACGATTTAAGAATGAGGGATTTTTGCTCCTCGTTCATTATCGTTTTCTTCTTCGAGAATCAGTTGCTATGCTTTAGGCGTCTGCTTAGTTCGTTGCTCATATGGGAGAGCAATTTTGTGGCATACGGAGCCTCCAAATTTCATCATTTTTAAGAATATGCTTTCTGTAAACACGGAAACATGAGAATAAGATGAAATTATTTAACTACCCTTCTTATCATAGTAATATTGATTTAAAACTATTTTAAAGCTTTTTTTTTTCTTTTATTGAAGGATTAATAAATACAATACGAAACTGAAGTGTCGGGCTAGATCGCGACAGCGAGATGGGCAAGAAAAGGGTAAATTTTATCCTACCTTGTATTAAATTGACATATTTAATTTATTTTCAACAGTATAAAAATTTTAGCTTATCCTCTAAAATAGGTTATTTTTTCGTTAGTTTTAACCGTCAAAAAACTAAAATTGTTACACTCATTTCTGCTGAGGTCGGTAAAATAAGAAAAGTCAAATTTCTAATCTTTACCTTTCATTCATACCCGTGTGCTTCAGTAAATTGAAGAATGCGCCCAAATACTTTACTAAATTTGGCTTTACACCTAAATACCTTATTATTTTAAATTGATTATTTTTGTTTAATGCTCGATTTCGTCTAACAGCCCAAACAATAAAATTATCCTATTAATTCTCCCAATTCGAATTTCAATTCAAATCTCTTAATAGTATTTTATCAACCTCTTTAATTTATTCTGTCCATGGGTTCATACTCCACAAATTTTCTTGCAAGTCCAATCAGAAATCAAAAATTTCAAAGAACTAAAGATTCCTTTCAAAATCTAACAAACATATAATCTGCTATCACAATGTTCTGAAAAACAACTCAAATCAGTGGACTTTCCCTAGCTCTCAAATTAAAACATCAATTAAAAATAACAAAAAAAAAGAAAGAAAAGAAGAACATAGGGAGAGCTTTTTTCAATCCAATCGACCATTTGATTCATCCAACTCAAGTGAACACATCTAAGCTAACAACATCCCCAGTTACAGCCAATCACAGCAAAAACATTGTACTTGGTGAGAGGATTTTGGGCGGTTTTTGGTTGGAATTAATGGAGAAATACTTTCTTGGCGTGGCTGCCCGCGACCACGAGTTTGCTTGGCATGGCAACATACTATCATGGGCTTGCTTGGAATTCCCTCTTGCGGCCATGGTTTTGCCTCGGCAATAAGCATGGCTTTTGCTGGGCTGATTAGGATTTAAAAGTGGTTGTGGAGTTGTTAAGTGTGTGAAAAGAAAAGGAAAAAAGATGAACGAAGAAGAAGATGAGGGTATGGATCGAATGAGAATATAAGGTGAAGAACAAAGAAGAAGGGATAGAAGATAAAGTTTCCCTTTTATAAATTTATAGATTTTAATTTTAAAATTTATAATTTTTGTTTAAATTTAAAAATCCTCATAGATTAGGGGTTAGATTTTTTTATTTTTAAAAAAAGAGATTAGAGGGTGATTTTTGTTATTGATGCACGTAAAGTTTAGGTTAATTTTATTTTGGAAATAGCAGAGGAATAAAAGATATATATCTCTAACATGGGTATAACAATGAGGTAACATATTATGGAGTTAACAAGGATATTATTATACCTTAGTAAATCAACATTTATCAATTGTTAAATTAACAGATTTTAAAGGATAAGTTAAGGTTTTCATACTTTTAGTCGGTAAATCGAACTATGTCAATTTAAGAAGAGAATAGGATGAAATTTACCTACAAGAAAATAAAAGTTGATACTAATTTATGTATCGATAATGAGAATAAGGATAATAATAGTATCTACAAACTCACAAATCCAATCAAACTTGCCAACTAAACTTGCCCATTATGAATAATTTATTATAAATTGAAACTTTACATTAGGTTGTGGGTGGATTTAATTTTAATTAAATATTTGACGGATATTTATGTGAGTATCTACTAACTTGTAGTTTTTTTAAAAAAAATATTTTTAAATTTAAATTCAATAAAAAAATATTTAAATATAAAAATATATAAAGTAAATAATGTAAACTGTAAATATGTGTGCAAACTACAACCTGCCTACCGGTGTAAGCCCTAACTATGTAAGCCCTAACTAAATTCGTAACCTAAGCTAAAGGGAAATCACCCATGAGCTGCACATCCATGATCTCTCGTCTCTACCTTGGTTGTTTGCTGAATTTAATGACATAAAAATGTATTTTTATTTCAATCCAACATAATATATATAGTGTTATACATTACAAACTTAAAATCATCTTGTTTTCTTCAAATACATTTGTAGATGTGGAATCTTCTAATAAAATAAGAAATAATAAATTCTTCGAAAATAAAGACACTGTTGATGAGATAAGGAGCTAAGTTTTTTAACTTAATGCATTGATTATTATATAGTTATTATAATTTTTCATGGAATATTATTCTTTATCTTAATGCATGAATTATTTCATTATTATAATTTTGTTCTTCGGATTAGTATTTAAAAATTATTATTCTTTAAAAGATATTTACCTTAATCACCATGGTAGGAATCACATTGGATAGATGCTAATGTTAGTGAATGGAATGAAGATTTTTCCTTGAAGCTTGTGTTAAATAATAATATGAAATGATAATTGTTATTTTTAGATACTAATTTATAATTTTTTTTATTTGTGTATTTTATACTCAAATTTAAAAATTTATGTTGAATTAATGTTGAAATTTTAATTTTTTATTTAGTAATTTAAATTTTATATGAGTGTGGGCTCAGTTATATCAAATTGATTGCGAAGATGCTCATTACATCCCTAAATAAGAAAAGAGATAGTTGAAAAGATTTTAAAGTTAAAGCTAAGATTATCATAAAAAATTCATTTAAATTAATTTTATTATTTATCTTGGGAGTCGCATTAATTAAAAAAATAAAACAACTCTTCAAATAAATTTTTTCAAATAAGAAATATCATCTCATTTAAAAAATATTACTTAAAAATTTTTTGGAATCTTTAATTTAATATTATATTATTTTTATCTTTTTATTTGTTAAGAGAAAACAATATAATTACTGTTGTTTTGCTGGAGAAAAATTATGATTAAATTATTTTATTTAAAGAGTTTTTTAAGAGACGACTTTTTTCCTTTTTCTCTCTTTTTTTTTTTTGAACTCTCTCATTTGTCACATAAACAGGTAAATAAGTATTTGAAGAATTAAATTAGAAGATTCTTTTGATGATACTCTAATGACTAGGTGAAGATGAGTAACTTTTATGACACACGCAATTTTAGATCTAGAATGAACCGATTAGATTAGGTAAAAATTAATCTAAATTTAATTCAAATTTCTTATTTATGTTAGAATCAATTTAAAAGATTGGATTAGGATTGGACCAAATTCGGTCATCATGGTGGGTCTTGGGGAATTGGGATGTTCAACATGCGGCTACTACATTTATGTATGTATATTTTTAAAGTACAATCCGATCAAAATTATCTAATCAGATCAAGTTTTACTCTAATTTATCATTTATCCAATCTTGTTCTAATTAATTGGACAAGACATAAGGGTGATAGAATTATTCACAGGAACAGGAACCTTAGGGATTTTCCCATTTAGGAAGAGAATAAGGATAATTTTGTACCTAATTTCTTATTTGGAGAAGGAACGAAGATGAGGAGGAATCCCCACCCCTCCTTATTTTTCTGTTTTCTTATTTTTATTTTTATTATTTTGAATTGTTAGTAAATAAATAATAAATTTTAAATTATGAAATATTAAATATTGGTGTAAATAAAAAATAAAATATTTATACAAATAATATAAATAGTTCATATAAAAAGTTTAATGTGATTTAAACTTAAGTACTGCACAAAATTTACAATCCTATAGGCCCATAATTTATAAATCAAAACTTTAAGTAACTTTTTCATTGTCCTGCTCCAAATTATTTGTGTCATAGCCAACACCTAACTCGTTCTTATCTCATCATGATCTAGTAGCATATCACGTTATCAATGGCTGAGGAGCCTAGTTTATAGCGACGTCAACTAATAATCCCACACGTGGCTTCATTGAGGCATAATCGATGGGCAAGAGATATTGTTGTTTATGGACAACACTCACGTTAGTATTTTATAAAAATTACATTATTTAAATATGAAAAATTATTATTTATATACTTTAAATTTATATTTTTATTAAAAATAATACAATATTTTTAGGATGTATCGATCATCCACTCTAAGTTCACAAAATATACCTACTATCCACCAAACTGTAAGTAGCCGTTTGAAAATTAACGAAACTATAGTGAATTGACTGATTTATCTTTAAAAATTATCACTTGTATATCTTTAAAATCTCTTATTATCACTTATATACTCTTAAATTATCACTTGTATCATTAAAAAGACCAAATTACCCCTCTGATGTTATTATATTTAAAAGACAACTAACAATTTAGTAGATGACAGATATATTTTATCAACTTAGGACGGATGACTGATATACCTTGAAAGTATTGTAGTAAATTTAATAATAAAGTAAACTAAGGGTATACAATTAATAATTTCTCTTTAAATATTATGTATATGCACCAAAAGTTTAATTAAGTAGAATGAAATAAGATAGATTCATATTCATTATTATTTTGGTTTATTTTTTTTAGTTAATATAATTAAATTAAATTTAAAAATAAAAATATATATTACTTAAAGATCGGAGATTAAGAATCCCTTATTATTATACGAAAAGGAGATACTAGAGATACGTGAAACATTAGGGATGGATACAAATAAATCGGTCCTCACCCTTTCCCATTACCGCCCTTGAACGGACATCATCTGATCCAAAACCGACATACATGCGGATTCAAATCCCAATTTAATCGGATCGGATAGCATAAAATGCCCACCTCGCTAGAAACTAGATTACTAGAAGGCCATTTAAGTAATCTTGCCAACCGCTGAAAGGCGAGTTGGGTACCTCAGCAAAAACCCTTGTGTCCAAAACCTTATTCCCTCCAACGAAAGAAAGAAAAGTGTTTCTCCATAAGCCCTAGAGAAATAATAAAGAAATAAAAAACCAGAAAGCAATGGGTCTGCTCTCTTGGTTCATGGGCAACCCGAATCCGAAGCCCCAACAATCCGAATCATTCAAATCGGCAGGCGAAGCCCAAGACCCGAAATCCGGAATCTCGGCTGTACCGGGAATGAACGGCGCCATTGAAGTGCCACGGCCGGCGGAGAGCGTGACGGTGTTCGAGTTCGGGTCGGTTGCGGCTTCAGCTGATAAGGTAACTATGGCCGGGTACTGCCCCGTCTCCGACGACCTCGAGCCTTGCCGCTGGGAGATCCTCCCCGCCAGTGACTCCGACGCTCCCCAGTTTCGCGTGGTGTTTTGATGATTTCATAAACACTAATTAATGCTTGTAAGAAAATGATTTGAAAGATCAAAACTTTAGAGACCCTTTTCTGAGTACTGATCGCCTATGTGAATTCAAAAGGAT
Source organism: Aegle marmelos (assembly GCA_030449875.1). Classification (NCBI taxonomy): domain Eukaryota; kingdom Viridiplantae; phylum Streptophyta; class Magnoliopsida; order Sapindales; family Rutaceae; genus Aegle; species Aegle marmelos. The sequence continues at coordinate 13,400,359 of JASUUL010000143.1, forward strand.
TTTCATTTACTTAATGAACATAATTCTGTTCGAAAAATTGCTATCTTTGAGGTTTTTATATATTTTTAATTTTTGGAAATATTTTAAATTTGATTAGTATTAACTGATCAGCATAAAAGTTTTTTAATGCAGATGATTTGTAATATGAATGGATATTTTGCGTGTTACATTAGTGGCAAACTTTGTGGGAGGTAACAATCAATTTGAGGAATTTTAGTATTTCAGCCAATGAATGAATGCTCCTAGATGTTTAGTCGTAAACTTAGTGAATTTTTGGTTTTCAACTAGCTTAATCTACTTTTACAGATCTAATTGTTGAGTAAGTAACTCCTGTGCGATACGCGACCTAATGTGATAATTGATATATGTAGTTGGTTACTGACCTTTATAAATAATGTCATGAAAGATGTGATGAACAATGCAAGATATTTTTCTCATGGACATTTAGAAACAAGCAAATTGAAATTTCTAGGAGGAAAATCAGTGGGATAAGGATGTTATTGCTACCCTTGATTGTTTCGTGGGTGAATAGGCTGTTTACATTAGGTCTTGATGGAAATATGCATTCTATTTTGGCTTTAGCTTGCTCAGCAAATGATGAGATATGTGTTTTTGTTGTGAATTCTGAAATATCAGTACATTATAGTGTTTTCTAGATTAGGGTTAACCAGTACCTGGTCGGAGTTGGGTAAAAGTAATGACTTGAGGTTTTTCTGTGTTTGAAAGAAATGGATGACAAATCAGTGCTTATTTTCATTCAAAGTGATTGTGGGAAATGGGGTTAGAAAAATAGGAGAAACAGTATAAAATAGGCAGCTTCCTGGACCAATACTATGGCTGTGACGTTTATGTTTTTCCTTCACCCTAAAAAAATATGAGGTATACGGTATGTATTCTAGGGCGTTTAGTGACACCAACTTTGTTCTATAGGACTGAGATATTGAAAAACCATTACAGGATAATTGTCATGATATTGAAAGAAGTGTGACATTGGCAGAGGTGTTCTTGCAGTTTCTTGGTCATTTAATGTAGCGTCTCCAAAAAATTGCTGACTATGCAACAACGCTAAAATTGTCATTGTTGTATATCGAGTTTTATAGTTATAATGAGCCAATCTAGATATGAGTATGAGATGGGAGAATGAAATTTTGCTTGAATGCAATATCTTGAAGAATGAAATGCACCAACTTCTCAATTTTTAAATCTTACTGCAAGTGGCAATAATCTCACTGAGTTCATTATGGAGGTAAACAACAGCAAATGGCAATAATCTTTTCTGAGTTCATTATGGTGGTAATGATGAGCGATTTTGTATAATTCCCGTTAGTTCTTTGGTCATACTGTTTTTTCAAGTGAGGGCTGTGGGAGGATGCGCAAGCTCATGACAGCAGCTGGAAATAACGGATCTTTTGCCATGCATCTTAGCAGAATGGTGACACCGAATGCCAGTGGCTGTTTCCGCAGATTGCGGTATAATTTTTCCAGATGAGTTATGATGAGCAGGCTACCTGTTACCGTAATGAAGTGCTGGAAGACAACTGATGATGACATTTTTCCAGATGTGTTATGATGAGCAGGCTACCTGTTACCGTAATGAAGTGCTGGAAGACAAATGATGGTGACGAAGCTGTCTATGTCAATCAAAGGCCACATCTAAGGAACATGCATGTCCAAGTCAAACAAATATAGAGTTTGTTATCAATTCATTGCATGAGATGATAGTAACACTCATTAATATTGTAAACTCAGAAAAATAAATATAAACACAAAAGTCCAAAATTGGTCGTTACTTGAAAAGGACAGAAGATTCAATGTTTTACATTCCATTATCACATATCACGCTGGATCATCAAGACCAAGAAGACAACACTTCTTTTGCTGCATGTAATACCACTTCACATTCAACTTCCTTCACAGTATACCCATCTTCATCTTCACTAGCTGCTTCATTCCTTAACATATTCCCTTTGAGTTTTCTCTTCTTCTTGCAGATGCTTCCATTCTAGTATGCATCTACTCCATTCTTCCATCAGAATCTTCCTCCTTTGTCACTGTTCATGGAAAGAGATAAATCTATCCTGATCCTCCGCCTCATATTTCTCGCTGTGTGTCTTCAGGTTCTTCTCAATTTCCTCCTGTTTCTCTGTACTCAGCAAGGATGGAGGCCTTGGACGCCATGAAAACTGTATATATACATTGGAACTTCTATTTAAATCAACAATGCAAGGGATGACTTCATGCAACAGCAAAAATAGAAGAATTGACGGCTTCAGAGAAATAATTTGATGTGTGAAGTTGTTCAAAATCACTTTCAGTAATCATTAAAATCAAACCACCGTTTTATAAGGGTTACAACAGCAGAAAAGGCTATCGTGTGTGATACTTATGTTCATTGCTATTCTAAACTTGTTGAAACTGTCAAGGCATAACAGTTATCCGAAATCAAGGATGCTTCAGAGTTTTTTTTTTTTTTTTTTCCTTCTTTTTTTCTCCCTCCATGTCATATCTATCAATTGTATATGAACTCAAAATCAAATTTCTCTAAAGAAATTCCGAAAAGATCAACTACACAGAGCATCTGCTTGCATAAACCACTAGTTTATTCAATCACATCTTCGGAGATTGCTTTGTACCTGAGATTAGTGATCCTTTGGCATCCTGTGTAGCAGCCTGCCATAGAAGGACCATATGTTGAAGCCATTCTCTATTTCATTTGTTGTGCTGACTGAAGTTGCCACACACCTATAAATGCACAACGAATGAGTTAAATAATATTTAATGATTAGTTCTTCAAAATTGTACTGCAAAGAAGAATGCCCCTGTAATTTGTATATAAACATGCCTTCTGGTAGGATCCCATTCAAAATTTGTTGCCATATAATGCTCGGCTGTTGCTGTTGTCTGAATGTTATCAACATCATAAAATCCCAGTAGTCCATTGAAACCGCTAAATCCTAGGAGGACAGCAAAACGTCCAGCATTTGCTTGCCTGCCTTTAAGATTTCCAAGTTTTGTGGCACTTCCATTGTTTACAGTGTTTCCCATAGAGTAGAAGCTAATGTAAGGCTTCCTATAATCCTCATGAATTACCGCAAATCTCTGACCCAAGCAAACATGCAATCTTGTTCTGCAATTCTAGAATTTCAATAGGTATGTCTTGCTCCTTCGTGTGGAAAAGCTCAAGTCAAACAAGTGCTTTTCTTTGTTTTTGTATACCTTTCAGCCTTAATGGCAAGAAAATCACCATTGCCTTGCCAGTACATTTTGCAATCACTAACAGTGAAGAGAATCTTCTATCTTAATTCTTGTTTGCTAGGGATGTTAATGAGGCTAACCTGAAAATTAAAAGAAAGGAGATCAACTTCTTTAATAAAGAAATTTGCTTGTATGTAACAATGCTTGTCACCTTAGCAGGTCGATACTCTGAACCCGGGTCTGGAAAAAAAATTGCAAAGCAGCTGGAGATCAACTAAAGTCCTTTGCATTTTCAGTCTTTGGACATTTCTCAAAAGAGAAAGTCAGTCTTTCATAAACATGAATTGCATTTTTCCATATAAACACAAAAGACTTGTCATCTTTCTAACGGCTCCATCTGAATAAACCAATCAACATGTCTGCCGTCAGAGGAGGTCTGCATGAATGCCATACATCAATTACAGCAAAGTCAAAGAGAGCAAAGCCTTATAAGAGGCCATGACAGGCTATTGATGCCTTTATCTGGACTAATTCCAAAGTTCGTTGCAGTTCCCATGAGGCTTTTCTTAGCTTCTCTGATTCTGACAAAAAAAAATATTCATCACAATATTCTGTAGAATTAAGAACCAAATTTTTGGAATGTATAAGATATTTCTTGACAAGATTTCAAAATAAAATGTCAAAAATATGAGCAACAGCAAAGGCCATACTCATTCTTCATGGGGACTTTCTGGTTTGTGATAGCTGTATGTTGCCAAATATTTCTCGGGAGGAGAGAAATCTACGTGCAAAACCTGTATCTGAAACCATTACAGAACTGATAAATAGTAAAGGCAGGGAAACTTTTCTGACAGGTATAGGAAAAAGAAACTGAAAGTTGGAACAAAAAATGAAAAACCTCATGATGAGCATAATGATTTAGACATTCAAAGCTAGTTGCACCTCCGGAACACCAACTCCTTTTCTTATTTACTGTCGTTAAGTATGTCCCAAAGTGGAGACCACTACGCATAATCTTGAATCTCATCCTGCAAACATTGAATATTCAGAAAATTTTACTCCCGTGGTAATGATTATGATAATATCAGCAAAGACATTGGAGCAATTATATCATTACATTATCAACTAATGTTCTCAGACCTAGCATATAAGAAAGCTCCAGAAACTTCACAGTGATGCCATGGTAACAATTAAACTATTACCGAATGAAATTTTCCAGAACCTCAAAGAAATGATTACAAAAGAACAAGATGTTAAAAAGAAAAAATTTCCATTTGGTTCATAACCGGCAATTCAAACAAATATGAGGAGATAATATGCGATGCAGTCTACCCTCTGCTTAAAAAGACAGTCACCACTGAGAAGTGAAAACCATTTCAATTAATTAGTTGTCCCGGAGTTTCATCGCAAAGTTCAAAAAAAAAAAAAAAAATTGAACTTGGTCAGTTCAATTTTAAGTCTTACCTTACCAAAATAGAAGTACTTCACTCCTGGTACATCATATTGTACCACTGCAGTGATCAGAGGAAAAAATTGCTGAAACCAAAGGTTTTGATGAATTCCTATGCTTTGACACATTTATTGAGTGCAGGTGTCATGAAAAATTAATTATAGCATTATAGAAGTTAAATGTTTCAATGATCATAGTTTAATATTGATATTCTGTCTTCTCGTAAATAGCGATCATTATATACAACTGAATGGACTTAAGGCAATTCATCAGGGTTGTTTAACAAATTTAAAAGAAAAATGTCTATCTACCTCTAGTTGGAACTCCCTTATGTGTATTTCTTTACATATATATATCAATGTTGAAAATTGTTGAGATTTTGTTTGTAATTAGTTCAGTAAGTCTGTTGGTTTGGTTTGTCGCCTTTCATTTGATAATGGTATCATGACTTCCTTTTTGTGGCTATAAAGTGACAGAAGGATCTAGTTCGGATGCCCATTTCAGGACATCAATTTTGTCCTCAAAAGTAAACACATTACTTGAAGGCAAATTATATACTAATATCAGCTGACACACAATGGAGAAGAACTATGTAAAGCAACACACGTGAAGTTGGTAAACAACCTCAGGCTTCAGCTGTGCTAGGTCATTCCCAGAAACATATAAATCGAAGCCAGAAAAAACAAGGAACTGATCTTGAATCTTATCATCGATTAACCATTGTTGTAAATTTTCCTTTAAACGAAACCAATCATATAATAATCAGACAGAATGCCAAAAAAAAAAAAAAAGGATCATCAAAAGGACCACATAGTATGAGGGGATAAAATGGAGATAAAGCGTTGAATTTATGTTCTTCTAAGTATAATCATTAACCTAACCATTTTACTGGTGCATTCATATGGAATAGGGAGACACAATTGGCATAAAGTGAATTAAGGTGTTACCCCTTAAAAATACGGCTCAGTTTCTGGGGGAGTCCAGTCATCTGGAGCATTTAGAATTTTGTAACAGTCAGTGCTCTCCATGAAAGTTTGCACTGTGTAACCTTGCCCAGCACGTGCCCATCTCCGTTCTTCTAGCAAGCTCAGCATCCTAAATAATAACAAAAGCATTGTACTAAGGCATGAATTTTGATTGCCGAAATTCCGGGCAATACATTTTAACCAGCTTATAAACATGTCAATAGCCACATAGCAGCGTGTCCTGTTCAGTCAGCATATTCTTCCTTGAATCATCAATAAGAAAACTCATAAAACAATATCCCAGCCATATCTTGCATTGCTGTAAACATAGATTGGGAAATATGTTTAACAACTTCATCTGTATCTGATTACTTTAAGAATTAGACACTAGGAATATTAATTCAGTAAATGAGTTTTGGTACAGTCTTAACATGTCTTATCTCTGTTCATACTTCTATGCAAACATATTGCATAATCAGAGTGCAGCAATTCCATATCAAGAATCAGAACGCTGAAAACAACCTACTTGATATTACATAACTAGTTTGACAAAAACCTCTGAAGGACTAAAGAAGCCATTGACCAGTAAGCTAGACTGATAGACACCTAAAAAGGCATATTAACTTGTTATCAATGTTATATTTCATGAAAACTTAATAAATAAATAAATAATTGAGAGAAGAATTATACCTGAGGAGCATGATACTCAATGAAGCAAAAGCCTAAGGTTTGTCCAGTATCAGAAGCACAAGGCATGAAAAACATGTCCGCTTTTGTGACACTGAGTATCTTCCACATTCAGCCTTTGAGTTTCTCAAACTTGTCTTCTTCAACTTTCAGTAAATTATATCCACAACTACTAAGTTATCAAAGTTGTTATCATCCCAATATCTTATCATCACACTGAATATAAACATAAGAAGATCATAGCATCAAGCTCTTCTAAACAGTTTTTTTAAGTACTAGTGAATTAATTGTGTTGTCAATTAGTGCATATTCATATCATACAAACCTTATTTGAACTTGCCGCTCTTCTTGTGCGTCCATTGCTGCTGTTCCAATATTATCTGTCATGTTCACTTCTTGTTTATATTTTATACTTACGAACGACAGGAAGTCGCTTGGGCACCAGGTCTAGTTTTTTTAATTTAATATAAATGCGCAGAAGAGGAAAAATTTATCAAAGAAGCATTGGTTTATTTTATTTAATATATTTATTTTGGACTATTTTGTATTGAATCTTCTTTTTATTTACGAAATACAATAAAGACATGATCCATCCCTCATAAGAAGGAACGTGAAGTAATTAAAGGAACAAATTCTTAAAATTTTACGAATAAACTTGTTGAATTTCTTGCTCTTCTTTCCATGACATTTAAAAGTTATTTGGGTCACTTGTTCAGTATTATCACAAACCAATGATATGTAACGTAAAACTTATAATTAGATTTCGTACAGAATATTTTAAAGTAGATAGAAAGCAAATTTATTATTCTTTGATTTTAACCAACTTTAAAGATATATTAAACAAACCCTTGCTTTCAATTATTTTTGCCTGCAACACTTTTAGCAAAATATGGCAAACTCTTGAAGTTTATCTGCACAATGACAAAAATTGAAAAAAAATAAACAAACCCTGGAACAAAAGAATGCATAAATAGTTTCCATGTACACTACGCCACAATCCAATTTCAATTATGAAGAACACTGTAGCTCGGGACAAAATCAGTATAGCAAAGAATTTCACTCATTAAAGATAAATTCTTCTCCCCTCGTAAGTCGAAAAGAGAGGATGTGAGATTCACAAATGGAGAAAGATAAGACATCAGATGATTGTAACTAACATTGACACTTCTGTACAGTAATGACTTGAGCACCAAAAGTCAGCAGTATCTCAGAGTATACTGTAATCATCATCGTCACTCATGCCAATATAACACATTATGGCCAGTACAAGTACAAAAAAGGATGAAAGCTCCATTGCCAATGCTCCCCATCCAATAACCCCTGCATGCTTTAAGATAACTGGTATTGCAATGCTTCCAACCGCAGAAGCTCCAGTCAAGAACTTGGTTGCGCTGACCCAGCTGTTTCATCATTTGTTAACATGGAAGTTAGTTAAATGAGTATTCAATAGTCAAATCTTGAGAGATATTTGATCAAATGCTGCTTGCGTAGTGCTCTTCAAGGAAAAAGACTTACCTATTTTCAGATTCAGAAAATAAAGAAGAACCATTGGACCCCGCAAAAAACAGCAGAGGCATGGGTAGAAGAACATACATTACCACTGCAAAGAACAACAAGACAATATTCCTCTCAGAATGCATATCCGATAGCAGTTTACTTCTACTCACAAGAAACAAGAGATATCTACTTTTTTCTTAGATAAATTTCTAATAATTCTTCACAAGGGTATAAATTTTTCTAAGGGAGAAACCCAAAAGCAAAACAAGAAATCCAACAAAGATTCAGTCTCCTGTTTCAAGTCATACTGTGATAAATGCTCAAGCATCGACATATAGCATTAAAAATTTACAATCCTTTTTCTCTTTAAGAAATTAATGATTTGTTATTATTCTGTCCTAGGGTTTATGATGCAGAAGAACAGGTAGATCAGAAAATAAGACATGAATTTACTTCAAGAATGTGGTATACTTGGCAGATCACTAAGTATTTTAGCATGTATGAATGACAACTGCACAACTGCAGGGCAAAGTATATATTTAAAATTTTGAAGCTACAAAGTGCAGAATGCTTTCCAGAAAAGAACACCATTAACACCAAAAACAAAATGTTTATGGGGCTTACCAGTGAGCATTGGCCACCAATTATTGTACAACGCACATGCCTGCCAGATCAAACATGAGGAACTATTTGTCACACACTTGCAAAAGACTTAACCAAAGATAATTTAACAATAAAGAACACCACTGACCAGAATCTGGAGTACAATTCCTCCAGAAACCAAAATTGCTAAGAAAGCTAGTTTTCCGGTGTGCAGGCAAGCATGCATATAAGCCGGTAAGTCTGCCATCACCCCACTAGCCTTGCAGCATAAAAGGGGGCAGCTGCAATGAATATATTATCAACACACTCGCATACAAGAAGAAGATCTTTAGGCTAGAAAGTAAGAACAAAACTGACAATAAAGAAATAGGCAGATCAAGTAGATGTAGAGCACACAATGATGATTGTAGTTGAGATATTTGAGGTTCATTCAAAAAACTATAAAGATACAAATAAATGAATTACTAGATATAGCATTACAAGTTTACAATCCCCTCAAGTTTGAATAGCAACCCTTGTTTTCTCCTCATTTCGGAAAGTTAGACAATCGAGAACCACCATCATGAGACTTTAAGAGAAGGATAATAAATACACCTAGAACCACAAGATACCCAACAATATTCCAGAAAAACATTTACTTTGCAGTTCTACAACAATTAAATTTAGATGTTCAAGAACAGCCCTCATCTTTTTATTATTTTGCTATATCGATGTTGTAAAAGACAAGCAATATGGTGAAGCAATGTAGAAGTAATCATGAACTAACCAAGGAAGAGAACACATAACAAATAGAAACAGCAGCCACATGGTATGTATTCGATGACCAACAAGTCTATAAGATATAAAATAGCAATCAAATTTACTCCAAGGCAGCAGATGGCCAGTCTGACCTTGAAATAAACATCAAAAGCTTTTCGGGGTTACCTGTCAAGACATTTCAATACATATGCATTTCACCATGTTCATCAACCACAATGTTAACACAATTAATATATATCCACAAAAATGACGCTGCCACCCTGCCAAACACAAATCAGAGAGCTCTAGGTCTTTACAGACACGGTAAGCTATTGCATATGGCAGCTTAATCAAAATCTTTTTCTATTAAAATTGAATAATGTCGAACCAATTAACGAATACAAATTACAAAAGCAAAGCAAAATATCCATCAATTAACATATTTCACAATTCACATGGCGTGTGTGTGCGGGTGCGCGCGTGCGTGAATCAAATTTCAGTTTCGACAAAAAATTTATAATTTCTTTTTTTTTTTTTTTTTGCTGAAACGACAACTATTGATTCTTAGACCAATAACAAAAAAGAATTGAGAGAGATGGGTGAAAAAAAAAAAAGTACCTGAATTTGGGTTTCGAATTTGCAAATCTGAAAGTCCTACACCACCCTCATAGAATCCATAAGACATTAATTCTGCTATTGGAATTTGAAATTTAAGGGGTCTACCCAGAAATTAAAATTAATTGAACAAATAATAATTGATATAACAATTAAATGGAGTGGATTTTCAATGGCGTTGGAGTTGCGGAAGAATCTGTTTGACTTGTCGTTTTGGTTGAAAGAATGTTGGATGAACACTTACTCTTCGTCGTTTCGTTTGGCTTCGAACTACGGTGGATGATACAAAACACGATTCATCATCGCCACGTCAGATTTGTTGCCGACGAGATTGGTGAATTGAAACTAAATATAACTAATAAAATAAAAGTTCATTTCGTGATTTTAGTATTTAAAAATGAATTATGTAAATAAAATATAAAATATGTAAATTTAAAGTAAAATTTATAAACTAATACTAAGTGTATAGCAAAACTTAAATTATATAAATAAAATATAAAACTTATATATAGATGATAAAATAAATAAATTAGCATATGAGTATTAAGTTAGTACATCAATAGTAAACAAATAAAAACTTATAAATAAAATATAGAGCTTATAAATTAACAATAAATGACAAATAAAAAATAAATTAAATAAACAAAATATAAGACTTATAAATAAAAGATAAAATAAGTAAATTAATATAGGATTAGTAAATTAGGATATTATTAGTAAACAAAATAAAAACTTACAAAGGTAATATAAAACTTGTAAACCAGCATTAAATGTAAAATAAAATATAAATTATGCAAAAAAACATAATCCTTGTAGATATAGAGTAAAACAAGTAAATTAACATAAGAATTATAAATTAGTGTATTATCAGTAAATAAAATAAAAACTTATAAATGTAATATAAAACTTGTAAAATCAACATTAGGTATAAAATAAAATATAAATTGTGTAAATAGAATATAAGACTTTTAAATGAAATGCAAAAAAAAAGTAAATTAACATATGAATGTTAAATTTGTATATTATCAGTACCAAAATAAAAACTTACAAACATAATATAAAACTTATAAATCAACAATAACCGTAAAATAAAAAATTAATTAAATAAATGAAATAAAAGACTTATAAATGGAAGACAAAATAAGTAAATAACATAAGAGTAATAAATTATATTATTATTGGATATCAAAATAAAAACTTATAAATATAACATAAAGTTTATAAATCAACATTAAGTGTAAAATAAAACGTAAGTTATATAAATAAAATATAAGATTTATAAATGAAAGGTAAAACCACTTACCCTTGATTTAAGTATTGAGCTTGATAGTACGATTAAGTTTGTATAGCAAATCAAGCTGAAAAAACCCCACAACAATTGACATGATTATGCATATCCATGTTGAAAAAAAAAATGTTATTCTTGAAGAAGATTTAACTGCAAAGATAAAGTTAATCAGTATGAACATTAGTGAATTGACAAAAAACTTGAAAGATTTCATCAATCCACCCTAATTTTTTTTTCTTATCTTTAGAGGGGGAAAAAAAGTAAGGTAACATGATGTTTTTAAAAGTATAAGGTAATTGAAGATAGTCAATTTATGTTGAGTAATTCAAAATTTACTTAAAGTAAATTGATATTTTTCAACATTTTTAAGAAATAAATTGAAAATTGTCATCCTGATAAATCAAAGTTTACCTTACAAACTATATTATGGTTGTAATAAAAAAACACAAACCCCTATAATAAACATTTGCATAGAGTTCGAGAAGGATGTGTTTGTAACACTATATTACATAAAATTATGTTAGCTAATGTAATCTCATATAATTTCTAGTGAATTGTTTTCTTCACATTACTGTGTGTTACAATACACCATAATATGAATAGTATTGCATTAAATAAACCCCATTAGGTTTGTGTACTACAACACTATTTAATTAGTTTTTCTAAATTTTTAATAAAAGATATAAAAATATATAATATTAAATAAAAAAAACTCATATATGTTAGGCTACCAATTGTTGATGGCTATTACAGAATACTGTGTTTTGCTCTAAATTTAGTATTAATAGAATTCTTATTATCAAGGCTATTGTAATGATTTAATTATTACTAAGATAAGAAAAATTTCGCTTTGTTTAAAATTCACGGTAAAAAATTTTAAAACCAAAACTTGATTTTAGATATACTACAAATGAAAATTCTTGGCACAGCCTCAATCAATAATAAAAATTTTAATGATATAAAAATACAATTTCAATGACAACAAAGTACAACAACTGACTTATGGTAGTTAGATGTGAAAATTGTTTATTTAAATACAAAAATTTAAATTGTTAATTGAATATAAATAATAATAAAATATGAATGAATCTTAAATTATTAACCTGAGATAAAGAAAAAAAATTATTTTATATAATGCAGTCCATATTACACCAAATATAGTATTATATTATAATTTAATGTAATATAGTACAATTAAGGTGTGTTTAACATATTGCAATGGATTATTTGTATTACATCATTTTAACGTAGGTGTATTACATTATATTGTATTGTTGTATAGCTATATTATAATGATATTGTACAAAATCTACCTTTACACTGGGCTATATTAATTTTTTGTAATTAATTTAAATTATATATTTAAAAAATAATACTTATTAGCACTTAGAAAAATACTAAATATAGAATCCTATATTTTAGAAATTTAACATTATTTTTTTAGTATAAATATAAAAAAAATCATAATTTTTCATAAAAGATTGAAGCGTATGACCTAACATTTTTGGCAACATAACATTTATTTTTTAATATTTTTCTAATATATAGCGTATGAAATAAAGATTGAAGTTAATAATTTAATCAAATAATCTATAAATAATATCAAAACATAAATAAATAGTTAAAACTTAAAAGATTAGTTCAAAATCATTTTAGAATAATAGAATAAAAATTTATACATACTATAAGATAGCATAAAATAATAAAGTAATACAATAATTGTATCATATTCACTAAAAAAATGAACTATGATACATAATCCAAACAAGAATTCTATAGTATATGAAATAATATTTTATATTATTATTAATTTTAAACTATTATTATTCATATTTAATAATATCTAAATATTTATTATTAGTTATATTAAATTTTTAAATAATAAATTTGTTAATTTATATTAATAATTATATGTAAAAATAAAAGAAAATAAGATTAATATTATATAATATTAAAAGTTATATTTATTTATTATTATTAAAAAATAATGCAACAGTTGCCGCATTAACAAGCTCCTTAATTCATTACAATTTCATTCCAACCAATATATAGTAGGATCTTCTTACCATACAACACTTGTATGGTAAGAAGATCCTACTATATATCTGAAGTGTTGTATGGTAAGAATGAAATCCTACTATATAGAATGAATGAAATCAGAAGGAGCGTGTTAATTAATCGAATTGACATAATGCATTTATTTATGTGTGTGGGTGTACCATACAAGTGTTGTATGGTAGGTATTTCTTATATAGTATTAGTTTAATGAGGAATAGTTGTCTAATGCTACATAATACTATCTTTCAAACATGCCCTTAATCTAATACAAAAAAAAGTGTAAAATGTATCCGAATAGTTATATGATAAGACATAGGAGTTGATAAACATAATTAATAAAGTAATATTTTTTCTTAAAAGTTGTTTGAAATAGTCAAATAGAAGAATAATGATTGTATATGTTTGTTAGTAGAATTTGACACCATATGATTATTTGATCTAAATATGAAAAAGATAAATGAATATAATTCGTTAAAATTAACACAATTATTAAACAATTTAAATTCGGGTTAATATGTTTTTTTTTCTTTGTCAGGTTATGACTAAATTCTTGATCCATTTGCTCAATTGATGGTATTATTATATCATTTTAAAATAACTTGTGTCATGAAAACTCAAATATTTAACATAATTCTCTCTTCTTTTTTTTCCTTTTTTTTGAAATGATGAACATATATATATGTATCCATATATGTATGTATGTATGTATGTATGTATGTATGTATATAAAAGCGTAAATGTTTGATACAAATCTTATTAAATATATATTTATGGATTATATAATAACTAATTTATTTTTTGAATTAAGATTCTAATATTTTTATATGATTATTAAATATCTTGTGTGTATGTATCTATAAATATATGTATGTATATATATAAGAGTGTAAATATTTGATACAAATCTTGTTAATTATATATTTACGGATTATATAGTAATTATTATTTTTTGTTAAATTAAGATTCTAATATTTTTATATAATTATTAAATATCTTGTATCTAAATCAGCTTAAATTTAATATGATACGGAAATGATGTGAACCGAATACAATGAACTATCTTGTCAACTCTAGTCGAAGCCATGCTTCCTACTGAGAATTCTTTCTTAATCATAAATTATAAGCGAAAGAACAGTACATGAAATCAAGTAGCAGAAAATTCTAGATTTTCTGTAGCAGGATCGTGATTTGTGAGGAAGCAGGGAAGGTGACTCGTAACCGTAAAAGCAGAGGAGTCAACGAAGGAAAGTGTCAAGTGGCATTGTGGGGTCGTAAGCTACTTGGGAACCACGAAAACCGGAAAAACTTTACTCTTGTTTTTTGAAAAAAATTATAAGATTCTACCCGATCCTTTTATTATTATTGTTATTATTTTTAACCTTTTGTTTTCTAACCTAGTTGGTTTTTTAGTTTTATATTTCATTTTGTTATGTTGTTCCGGAATCTTCTGCTACAGTTGACATGTCTTGGTTCTGTTCTTTCCTTATTTGTGATTTTTCTACTGCTCTCGGAGATTTATTTTAGTGTCTTTTTTTGTTGTTGCTCTAATGCCCAGATCAAGAGGTTATACTTGTTTTGAAGTCATAGATGGATTTTAATAGTAGTATGTCAAGTTTTCAATGACCTAAAATGGAAGCTCTGTGTGAGAATTTCCAAGTAACATTTTGTATTTTTTTATATTTTTTATGGTTTTGTTTTATTTTATTTTACTTTTCTAGTACATTTCAGTTCATTAAACTCACAGATATTTAATTTAATTTTTTTTAAAAAAATTATGATCGGGTGATTGTGTTTCATTTATTAGCATTATGTTGCTTTTTTTTTTTTTTCCAATTGGACCTTGTTAGACCTTAATATGTAGGGTGTTTTTTTTTTTTTCTTTTTATTTGTAAAGAATTGATAGTGCCGATAGCTGACTGTTTTTTACAGTCATAAAAATACGGGTCGTTGGAGTCATTAGATTCTTCCGTAATCTAAGTGTTGTATTTAAATCTGGGATACGGCTACTTCTGCCATCTCTTTCTCTCTCCTCTGGCACCCGTGGAAGTTCCCCATTGGCTGCTGTCACTGATCATTGCGCCTTTGGCCAACTTTATTTCTTTGAAAAATTATTAGTTTCTTTTACGAGAAAATTACAATTCTAACATTTCACAAAGATTATCCCCATTGCTTCCACGAACCATAGCATCAGCACAGTCGTTATTTCTCCTAGCACAGGAGCACATCGCGTGGAAATTAAGTCTATTAAGTCAAGCCTTCTGCTGCCTATATAACCCACTCCAATGAATCTCCGCTTACTCAACCTTTTAGATTTTGCAGACCAAGTTGGATAGAAGAAGCGCTTGCTCTCTCTCTCTCTCTCTTACTCTACGTTTCTCCTGCTGGGTGTTGAATCAGAAATTGATGGACGGTCTCGTGGGCTTCAGATTCCAACCATCTGATGAGCATATCATTCTTCTCCTGACGATGAAGAGACGTGATCCTGGTTTCTCTGTCCGTACGATCAAGGAGATTGATCTCTACAGCTTTGAGCCCTGGGAGCTACCCTGTAAGTAATCGTGCCAACCAAGTACTCTACACGATGTCTGTTCAAGTTTAATTAGTTTGGTAACTGAAATTCAGAAAGTTAATGGGATCTTTTGTTGCGATCCAGGCCATTCTGACATTCAGTGTGAGGAAGAAGTGTGGTACTTTTTCTGTGAGCCTTATTACAAGTTTGCCAGGAGTAAACGGGTACATAGAAGAACCAAGAAAGGATACTGGAAAAAGACTGGCAATGGTTCACAAATCAAGCGCAAATACAGTACAGAGGTGATTGGTACGAAGAAGATTTTGTCTTTTCTTCCAGATGATACTGCTGCCAAGAAAGCTAAGACTGAGTGGGTTATACACGAGATAGCCATTGAAGATAGCCCTGATTATAAGGTATCAGCTTCTGTTTTAGAATTGTATATGTGCTGTAAAATAGTTTGTTTATTTTCATGAAAGATAATTGTAAAATACTCTGTTTGCTTTATTGCAGAAGGACTTTGTTGTGTGTCGCCTTGAAAGAAAACGGGAGAAGAAGAAGCTTGGTGTTGTTTCCACTAAGAGAAAACGGGACGAGAAGCTTGGTGTTTCCACCAGTGATGAAGATCAATCCAGTCAAAATTCGACTAGTAAAAGAAATCATGTTGCAGAAGATACTAATAGAAATCATGTTGCAGAAAAAGAAGATCTGGTTTCTAATAGGAATCATGTTGCAAACAATATTGTTTTGGTCCCTGCAGTTCAAGCAAGGGGCCATTCGATTTCTGGTTATAGAAATCATGTTGCAGAAAATTTTGCCGAAAGTTCTGTTGAGGCAGAAACTCGACGACTTGCAGAATTCAATCCGCGGGGTGATGGCTGTAATGGGCCGAATGATGCCTCTCTCTCGGCTCTGCCATCACCAGATTATCCAGAACAGGAATCATCATGTTCTAACGGTGCTGGTTGTGGTAGTGGTTTATTGAATTCTCAATTGGACGGTGAGCAGGTAGATGGCCTGTCCAATTCACGGAGGTATTTTCACAATGATTACTCTCCTGATGAAACTGGACAGACCACTCCCGACTTCCTCTCGTCAAAGTCAGTTGACGGAGTTTACTTGGAAGATGGGAGTGACATGGACTCTGAAACCTTCATTGCGAAGGTCGAGATGTTGTTTCAGTGTTAATGGTACTTCAGTAACATATATTAAGAATAATCAAATCCTCCAGGAGCATATTATATTATTATTAATGTTGTAATATTGCTTCACTCAGTGTGTATTGTATTCCAAACTTTGAATTCTTTGAGAGTAGTCATTTAGGGCACATGGATGCTTGAGCTTCTCTCTGTCATATGTAATATCTACATGTAACAGTGGATTTTGTAATGTTATTGCTCAATCTTTAGCTAAATCAGCTTTGTAGAAATGTGAAACTGTTGTATTGGGCTCCTACCCTCCACAACTGATGTATCTGCGTTTTTCTTTGAATTGAAAGTGGCTCTATTCTCAGGAACAAAAAGATAGCATTTTTTACATATTGGGAATTGTAGATAAACATTTAATCTTGCTCATCAAAGAAATTTATTGATTAACTGAAAAAGACAACAGAAGATCCATAATCCATTTGTATATGATGTTAAAAATTCTTGTGATAGGGACTATTTCATTCATGTACATACGACATCATGATGTTTGCTCATCCTTTTTGTGGCTTCTCTAACAATCTCCTAGCATCTTTGTAAATAAATACAGAGATGTTAGTCAAGTAGTTCATTGTGGCTTTGATGCTTAAATAATTTTCACATATTGGGAGGCAAGAACAAGAGAGAAATTGAACCCCTTCCTGGATGACTGAAGTTGCTCCTTCAGAAAGGTTAGTTATATACTTTAAAGAAGCAGAAACAACAGTTAAAAATGCGCAGAACGCTGCTTATTTCAATTCACCGGAATACATATATAAAAGATTGTTTCTGGTACCCCAAGATGAGTGGTGTACAAACTACAGCTACTCTGCACTACTCATCATCCTCACTCTATGGTCTACATAGAGTTAATCTAAGGCTAGGGAAATGATTTTAAAGATAAAATTGGCCATTCGAGATTTATTAAAAGCATTCCTCTATGATGCTATAATATTTTTACAGTATTAATAGTAGGTAAATTGTGTACCATTAGATTTAATTAATAGTATACGAGATTTGTAAAAAAGAAAAAAGAAATAATTTAAAAATAATAGTAAATATTTTGTTAGCCGTTGTGGAGAATTTTTATAAAATAACTGTGATCACCTTAGGGTTTGAAGCAATTTCACTTAAATAGCATATTTTATTTAAAATTACTTTTCAACCCTTCTTTAAATTTGTAATGTGATAATATTTTTCAAATAAATCTTCTAAAATCTATTACCATTAAATATAAAATATAATATCCAGTAAGTTATTTAAGACAAATCAAATAAATAAGTTGTAATTACAAAATTTATATATGATATAACACTAATAAATAAGACAACTAAGTATATATACTCATAGTTACACTAATAAACTCATTAGTGAGTTACTTGTAACCCAAAAAACCCTGATCACACATGTTTTTAGTAAAATTTAATATTTATATTTAAATATTCATTATTTTATATATTATTAAAGACCATTGTATAATTGATTATAAAATATATATTATCCTTAGCATCCATTTAACATATCTATTCTCTTAACTTTTTTTTAAATCTTACAATTAATATTCTTATATGGTATGAATTTTAAGTTTTACAAGCTTATATATTTTCATTTTGTTTTCAATTATCACTTTGTTAAATTCATAAAAATTAAATCTAATATATATTCCTAATGAGCTTTAGTTTATGAATCATGAAAGATTATTTTATTGATGTCCTTTGATTGTAATTATAAAATTTTATGTTAGTAAGAGTCATTACTTTTATGATGGTAGTTAATAGTGACAATAAATAAAATATTATATCCAATAATATTTAATGGATGAGAAAAGTTAAAGAAAATCTTTTTATATTTTTATATTTTTATTTACATGGTATTAAATTATCCAAGCCTTACATAATTTAACTTTTACAAACTTATTTTTTATTTTCAAATGTCACTTTGTCAATTTCATAAAAGTTAAATCTCACATGTATTCCTAATTAAATTTAATTTATGAGTCACGAAAAATTATTTTATTAGTATCCTTTGATTCTAATTATAAAACTTTTATGTTACAAAGAGTCATTGCTTTTTTTTATGATAATTAAGAGTGACAATAAATAAAATATTACATCCAATATATTTAATAGATGAGAAACAAATTCATTCTATATTTTTATATTTCCATTAAAAGACATGGTTTGGATACTTTAACTTAATATTTTGACACAATATTTGAGATATAATATCTCATTGTCTAATAATTGATATTGAAAGTCAAAGGAATAATGGATAAAAAATCTCATTGAATTTAATATTAGAATCTTCACCTTTAATTTAATTTTAATGCATAAAATTATGTAACAAGTAATCTACAAGTTGTGATATTTCATCATACTTTAAATTATTTTTTTATCTAATCAATTGATAAATATTTCAAATCAAGAAAAAGAATGAAAGAAATACAAATAATTTTGATATTAAAATTATTTTGTATTAATTCTTGCACTTTACAATTTTGCATTTTGTATTAGAAATGTTTTTGATAGCATTAAAATAAATTTCATTAGCAAGTAATGTTATTTCAATAATACATTTTATAAAGATATATTACATAAAGTCTTATAATAATTTGTCTTGTATGAATTTAATTACAGACCATTAATACCAAAACAATAATGATAATAGAAGGCATTGTAATAAAATATTTTATAAATTTTTTATTAATAATACTATATGAGTCACAATAAATGAGAAATATTTTATTTTTTAATTATTATTGAAAAATATGTATGTCTACATAACTATATAGTGAGAAATATTTTAATTTAATTTTTCAACAAAAAATTAAACTATTAATTTCATGCAATTCAATGGTGAAAGATATAAGACTTTGAAATGATGCATTGAAATAACTATTAATAAATTTAATAACTATTAATTAATGGTTTGTAATTAATACTTAATTGTAATGGATTATGAAATTCCATTATAATATAAAATTTCTTTTATCAATTAATTAAAAATAAAAAAATTATTTTACTTGCAACCTAAAGATTATTTATTATGATTTAAATAGTTAATTGTTTATTCACTATATCAAGTGAATGGTAGAGGTGAAACAATAACATCCAAGAATTCACAATAATTTGATTATCAATATTGTAAAAACTCATACAATATTATAGAAAAATTCTAAATAAAAGTTTTAAAAAATCAGTATGTTAAATGAGTGTTAAAAATAATACGTACTTCATCATCAATTATATAATAATCTTTAATATTATATAAAATAATGGATATTTTAATATATAATATTAAATTTTATTAAAACATATATGATCAATATTATATAAAATCACGAGTATTTTAATATATGATATTAAATTTTATTAAAATATGTGTAATCAATGTTATATAAAATCATGAGTATTTTAAGCCATGATATTAAATTTTATTGAAACATGTGTGATCAAGTATTTTTTAAATTATAAGTAATCTCACCAATGAGTTTATTAATGTAACTATGACATTTACTTAAGTATATATACTTAATTGTGTTATTTATTAGTATTATATCATATATAAATTTTTCAGTTGCAACTTATTTATTTGATTTGTGTAAAATAATCTACTCGATATTATATTTTATACTTAATGATAATATATTTTTGAAAGATTAATTGAAAAAAGATTATCAAATTACAAATTCAAAGGAGAGTTGAAAAGCAAATTTAAAAAAAATATGCTATTTAACTGAAATTACTTCAAAATCTTAGGATGATCATAGTTATTACATAAAAATTCTCCATTTCCTCAAACTATTAACAAATTGTTTACCATTATTTTAAATTATTTAATTTTTTTATTTAATGCAAATATTGTATATTGTTGATTAAATCTAATGGTGCACAATTAGAATGTTATTTATGCTGTAAAAAAATTATAACATCATAGACGGACACTTATTAACATTCATTTTGAAAGTGCATTTCTAAAAATATAATTTTGAAAACACATTTATGAAAAAATATTTTTAAAAAATTACTGATTAATATCCAAAGAAATATTTTTTTCAATTTTAAAATATAAATTCCAAGCCAACAAAATCATATTCTAAAAGAGATTTTTAAAAAGATAAATATGTATTTAATCTCTATATTTTAAGATTAATATTCATAAATTAAAAAAAATGTTAAATGTCAAGAAAGCTGAGAGAACCCTACTTGAAACGACAACTTGTGTTGCCATTTTGGGTGCTTTTTGAGCCCCCTTTGCATGAGAGAAAAAGTTTTATTCACTCTTCTCATCCTCATGTCAGCTTTTTCTCTTTCCAAAGCATTTCTTCACTCCTCATTAATTAGGGGTAATTCACAAGCATTACCCAAGTTACTTAAGAATCTACACTTTCCCTCATCACAATCCATTACTCCAGTCATCGTTAAGCCATCCACAAGCATTCAATTTTTTTTTTCTTATTCCAGTAGCCGTTTAGCTCGTGGCCAATCTAGATTTGGAAGCAAAACACTTAATTAGTAATTATTTAATTATAAAAAGTAATTTTTTTAATATTATTATTGTTATATATAAATGTGCATGCATTCACTGGTTAAATGATAATAATAAATGTATTTGATTTAAGAATTTTTTAATTTAAATTTTGAGTTTGATTTAGCATGTTTTTATTTAAATTATATGTTTGATTTAGAATTTTTTAATTTTAATTATGCATTTTATTTAGAATTTTTTTAGTTTAAATTTAGTGTGCAATTTAAAATTTTTTAATTTAAATTTTTAGAACTTTAATGGATTAAATTATTGCTTGATCAAAATTGTAGAAATGAAAAATCTAGAACATGAAGGTGGAGTCGAAGATGTACAATCAGAAAAATATGAGTCGGACTCTTGGTATGTTATTTGATAGCCATAAGAAAATGTGAGAATTTTACAAAGCTAATGGTAAACAAGAAGGGTTTCATGTGAAGAAACTAACTAATAAGAAAGAGAGTGATGGAATTATAAGATACGCGACATTTGCTCGTGGTCATAGTGGTAAGTTAGAAAATAAATATATTGATGTGTTGGAGCTAAAACCTATTGTGAAAACTAGTTATGATGCTAGAATTGAGGTTGTGTGAATAAAAATGAAAAATGAAAAATAGATTCTTCAAACTTTAAATCTTCAGCACAATCAAGGATTGAGTCCAGAGAAAGCAAGATATTTTCCTTGTAACCATAACATTAGTGCAAATGCAAGAAAACATATTGAAATGAATGTTTGTGTCAAGATTAACATTGCCCATAATTCTAATTCTATTGTTGTTGAAGCTGGTGGATATAAAAATATCTCATTTCTAGAAAAAGATTATAGAAATCTTGTTGACAAAGCTAGCTGATTACAATTTGGGAAAAGAGATATTATAGCAATTTTAAAATACTTTCAAGAAAAGCAAGTAGAATGCAATAATTTTTTATTTTTTTAAGTATTGATTTAGATAAGCAGGATAGATTGAGGAATGTATATTGGATATATCCAAGGAATAAGATAGCTTATAAATATTTTTGAAATGTCATCACATTTAATACTACATATCTTATCAACAAGTATAACATGCTATTTGCTTATTTTGTCAGATTAAGTATCATAGTCAGTCTATTTTATTAGGATGTGAATTAATTTCACACGAGAATACTGAGACATTTACTTGGTTATTTGAGATGTGTCTATTGTTGTGCAAATTTTAATGAACTCGCAAGCGTACGAATCTATTGTAGAATAGATTAATGGTGACGAGTGTCGATCCCACGAGGAGGTTGATTTTAATTATGTGCTGAATTAATTTTTTTTTAATGAGAACAATTAAATTATGGTAACTTTATTCTAAATCGTGAATTAAAATGACGGGAATAATTGAGAATAAAACTTGTTATAATAAAGTACTTGGGTATCCGGATCCGCATCAACATGCTCCATGGGCTAAATATTCCATATTAATATCAATTAAATCATAAGGGGGGATTCCACATCTCATGAACCACTCTCCAATAAGTATGGTGCCAAGGGCTTATCGTGCGAAATAATAATAACCTTGTACTAGGGTGCCGGTTTAACAAGGGCTGTAACTAGACAAGACTATTATTATTTGTCGACGAAAAGTCAAACAACCACAAATATTAGAGGGGAAGAGAAAGTAAATTTACCAAATTAAGCCCATGGAACATGTTGAGACTTCACCTTCAACCCAAACTCAAAAGAAATTAGCTACTCATATTTTAACTAAGGATAAAAAAGGAAATTTTATTAAAATACAAAGAAACTACAAGAAGGAGAAGGAATTTCAGAAATCTAAGCTTAGAAATGAATTTTGGGTGCAAATTTTGGGGAGAGCCCCTTTTTATAGATACATTGAGTGAATCGTGACCATCGAATTAAAAACAATTCGGATCGCTACGTCATCATCCTCAGCGATCAACCGTCATCAAATAACATTTTCTTGAATGGTAAATAATCCCATGTAAGCGCATGTACTATACACCGATTTCTACTCCATCGAGATTAGGGGTCGATCTACGACATAAGAAATTTAATCCAATAAGATCGTGACACATCATCGGTCAAAGACACGTCATCGGTCAACGCCACATAAGCCTCAATCCACATAATCCGTCCAATCGAGCACACGCCACGTCGTAGGTAGTTGCGCATCATCATCATCGTATACATGAACGGTAAGCCACAAGCGTGAAGCGATCGTGCGTATGAAACGATCTGCGTATGTGTGAACAATGACTTTTTTCCTTTAATGCTCTTCTTAAGGTTTTCGACCGTCCTGAGTCCAAATATGACGTTTGTTTTGCTGTCTGATCACTCGTTTATTGTGAAACGATTATGATACCCCTAAAATACATAAAATACCCAATTATAATAAAACACATATAATTAAATAACAAAATACTTAAATAAATAAAAGTAACAATGTTAATGAGATTTAAAGTGTAAGATGACGATTTTCTCCTTTATAAATATACATTTTCTAACACTCAACATATATAATTGCTATAGCAAATAAAGCGAATATAAAATTCAAAATCTTTTTTTTTTAACACACGTGTTTATTCAATCAGATTAATGATAACAATCAAATAAAAGTTTAAGCATTATCTCTATTCTAAAGGAATATCACACCCACATCAACCATCCATATGTATCAGTCCAGCAGATTTTGTTGTAGTAATAGTAATCAAGCCACTTTTAAGAATGACATATCCAACCCCAAAATCTCACCGGTTGTAGTGACACTCTCACAAAGAAATTAATCCCAATAAAATTTTGTCACTACAATGAATGGTAAATTGAGAGAAAATAATAGAGAAATATCACACACTCTCACCATGATAAAAAATATGCCCATAACTTAGAAATAATACGATCTCAAATAAAGTATTAGTCAACCCAATGTATTCATCATTTTTTTTTTATTTTATATGCATCACTACATCTTAATTACCCATATAACTAGCTTTTATGTTAGACTATAATTCCCTAAAATCAGGAAGGACTTTTATTAGGACGTAACGTAAGCTAGGGACATGGCTAACAAAGAAAGGAAAATAGGGAAACAAAATATATATGTTTGAAAAAAAAAATTCAAGAATTTTTTACAGGATACATTTTGCTTATTTATTACAATTGTACATCTTTCTTTTTTTTTTCCTTTCTTTTTTTTTCTTTTTTTTTCCTTTCTTTTTTTTCTTTTTTTTTATATGGCACAACTTTACTGAACAAAATAATTGTTTATATATTTTTTTCTCAAACATGAATAGGTGGATGGAACTTGTATGATATCGGGTAATACTCCAAATTGGAGTGGGTCAGGATGATAAGTTAATAAAGAAAATATTTTTTTTAAATAAAAGGCTCAAAAGGGCTAACTATGGATATTACATAATAGGGATGGATAGAAAGGCTCAAACGGGTCAAAAATGGCCTTCCATCATCTTTTAGGACTCTAAATAATCTTCCATATTTACTAATTAAGTGGGCATTTAGATGCAGTAACACACTTTTTTTTTTAAGGGTTGACTTAAAGAAAATCTAGAGATCATGTATGAAATAATAAACTGCTAAGCTGCATGAAGAATAAGCAAAAAGGGTTATTCTCCAAGAAAAATTAATAGGCTCAAAAATTCACTTGGAATTTATTATGACATGTGCATTCTTTCAAGCAACTTATATTTGTCCCCAACATCAACATGTAGAATAGTAAACATGGTGTAACATTACTTAAGATCAAAGATAATACAAATACTACAATTCAAAAGTTATCATATCATCCAATATCAAGAATTCACAAATTTTTTTTAAAACATAATTATTTCCCCCCAACCTATTCTAAACATAAAAAGAAAACATACATGCAAAAAAATTAAAGAAAAATGAATTTTTTTTCTTTTTTTTTAAAAAAGATGTGTTTCTAGAGTTACTACACTCCATATTCAGCCATCTTCGACTTTAAAAACTTGAAAACATATATTTATAAAGGAGAAATTATCAGCTATTATTCCCCAACTGTGCGAAACATTGTCCTCAATGTTTTAAAGGAAAAGAAGTAGAGATTAGAAGATATCACCTGGGCATTGCAATACGAAGAAAATATTAACAAGTATGATGTGGCTCACATCTTCCTCGGTTTTACGTCCAAGCTTGATTCTATGGGTCGAGGATAGGCTTCCCATCCAATTTTCTTACAAACTGGCAAACAGGGTCTTTTATAGTCAGATTCCCAAGACTATAGTTTGCACATTCTTTCTGAAATAATGGCCATAATTGGAGTATTGCATTTTGGACGTATTCACTGGGATGCGTTTCAAGAGACAAAAGGATATCATCCAATGACTCCTTATTCAAGCCATCCCTAATGAATTGAATCTTATCTTCTCTGTTATCAGACACCATTCTAAAAGAACGTGATTTTTTTATTGCATATATTCTCGCACACTTATTCAAGAAAAAAATATCAATAATAGTTAAACTTTACAAAAAAATAATTAAAAAAATTTTAAATCACCGAAAATAGAAAGAAAGAAAATTTTAAAAGTCACTTCAATGTTTTGTGCTGTTTTCTCCACATGATTGGTATTCGTGATATGACTTTACTTTTCTGACCATTAACTTTAAAAATTACATTGTTCCTTGGATTCTTAAATTTAATGGCTCTATGTGAAAAAATAGTATGATCAGTAGATGGACCAGACCATCGAGAACGTAACTTACTTAGAGAAATGTGCCATTGAGAATTGAAAGAAAATACTTTCTGACCTGGTGTGAAAGATTTTCTAATGCTCCACTTGTCACGGAGGATTTTCATTCGCTTTCTGTAGTCCTTAGCATTTTTGTTGTTACGAATCTCCTCTGGTTTTGCCAGTTGTATCCTCCTTTTTGAACCAAAAATGGGGTCAATGATGTCTGTGTTCTTTTGTTTGTAATCAGAAGAGGATGTGATGATTTCTGACAATATTTCTTCTTCCTCCAAGAATGTAGAATTCAAAGGGTCGAGTGAAGGTTTGAGCTCAATTTCTAGTGGTGATTTTGATGATGGGATGAGATTTTCTTTTAATGGTGCCAATTGCTCTATCATTGTCTTCCACTTATCAATGTCCATGCATGGCGATGAATCCAATAAGGCATTAACCTCATCAATCGATCTGTCAATATTAAAATCCAAACCAAAGTGAGTTAAACATGTCAGTAAAGGGTCATCACTAAGGTTTAAAGGAAATGTGTGATCAATTAATTCATCAATTAAATCCACATCTACAATTTCATCATCAGTACTGTGAGGTTGTTTGGCAATGTTAAAAATATTTAGTTCCATGGTCATATTGCCAAATGACAACTGCATATTTCCAGTCCTGCATTGAATGTGAGCATCGGCAGTTGCCAAAAATGGACGACCCAAGATAATGGGGATATGCTTCCTTGAATCCTGCATGGGTTGAGCGTCAATTACAATGAAATCAATAGGA
Organism: Aegle marmelos; assembly: GCA_030449875.1. Taxonomy (NCBI): domain Eukaryota; kingdom Viridiplantae; phylum Streptophyta; class Magnoliopsida; order Sapindales; family Rutaceae; genus Aegle; species Aegle marmelos. Next base: position 13,427,153 of record JASUUL010000143.1, read on the forward strand.
AAATAAAACTTATCTACCTGGATAAGCACGTCCTCCACAATACCACGTGGTATTTTCATGGATCGATCTGCAAGCTGTAACACCACTAGAGTTGGGTGTAATGCGCCCAGTCCAAGTTTCACAAATATAGAGTAAGGCAACAGATTTACACTAACTCCTAAATCCAACAAAGCATTCTCAATTGTGTGGTTCCCTATACTACATGAGATAGTGGGGGAGCCTGGATCTTTGCATTTTAGAGGCATTTTATGTTGGAGTATAGAACTAATATTTTCTGTTAGAAAGGCCTTTTTCTGAACATGAATATTTCGTTTTTTAGTACAAAGGTCTTTAAGAAACTTGGCATATGATGGCACTTGTTTTATAGCTTCAAGTAAAGGGATGTTAACACTTACCTGTTTGAAGATTTCAAGAATCTCACCTGTGGATTTTCCTTTCTTCCCTTTAGCTAACCTCTGAGGAAATGGAGCTTTAGGAACATATTCTTGTGGGTAGGTTTCCTCTTTCTCCTCTGATGATGATTCCTCCGTGTTCACAGGTACAATCTGAGTTGATTTTGGCATCTCCACTTTGTTGTCGATTTCTTTTCCTTTTAAAACCGCTTTGACCTCTCCATGCTACTGTGGTGAACTAGAACTTACTTCATTCACTGCTTTAGGGTTGGGCACTGGTTGACTTGGGAATTTGCCTTTTTCAACGGTTATGGCCAAAGTTTGAACTGAAGAGGCAAGTTGTCCCACCATTTTCTCAAGGTTAGAAATTGATTGGACCTGTGAGTTGAAGCCCGCTCTCATCTCATTTCGTAACTCATCAATGGTGCGGTTCTGCTGCTCGATCTTGGAGTTAGTAAGATTTTTGAAATTTTGGGATGTCTCCTCCCATGGTTTGGGTTGAGAATGGTTTGGATTCTGATTGTATGGTCTGAATGGTGGTTGAGAGGCTTGAGACATTTGAGGAACTGGTTGCATTGGTGGAGGTGGAGCTGATGGTCCGTTTTGTTGGAATCCTTGAGACTATGAGAAGTTGGGGTGGTCTCTCCATCCAGGATTATATGTGTTGGAGTAAGGGTTGTAGTTTGATGGTTTTCTCATGATACCTATGGCATTGGCTTGATCTGAATATGAGTCATGGTCATGTGGCTCTGTTGATTTAGCGGTTGTCAAAGATGCTATTTGTCAAGTAAGACCTTCAACCATCTCTTTGACTTCTTTAATTCCTGAGCTTGACTCGCCAATGTTAACCTCATTCACTCCTTTAATTCTCCTGGTATTTTTGAGTGATCGACTCCGTTGTTGAGAATTATCCGATTGCCGTTGGAAGAATTCCCAAATCTCTGATGCGCTTTTGGACATTAACTCTCCTCCACTGGTTGCCATTAGCCATTCTTGCATATGTGGCAATAATCCCTCCAAAAATATTGGCATTGGTGCCATTTCTCGACGCATGATGTGGACACTTCAAGAGTAGCCCATTAAATCGCTCCCATTCGTCATCTCTTTGGGTAAATTAAACGAAAGCAAATAGCATTGGTTTTATTGGGAAATATTTATTTAAAAATTTAGTTATCATTTGTTCCCATGATGTAATGCTATTAGCGAGCATTGTATTAAACCATGAACGAGCTCTATCTTTTAATGAAAATAGGAATAATCTAAGTTTAACATCATCATGTTGGAAAAATTTTCGTATTTAAAAGTTTGACAAATAGCATGAAAATCATTGGATGATTATATGGGTCCTCATTTTCTAGGCCATAAAATGTGGGAAAGTTTAGACACTAGGTTTTAATTCAAAAAATTTTACATTTGGGTCTTATGCATGATGTCTTTCAAATTAGCTAAAGGACTAAAATAATCCTTAAATGGCCTCTCTTGTGGTTAAGTTCTTTGATTTTGCAATTCCATTTCAAATTTCTTTTCAAAGGTAGTGTGTTTGTTAATTATGTTTTGATTTTTTCCAAATCAAGATCTAAAGGTTTAAGATTGGGTGATAATGACTTTTGATATGCATGCAAAGAACAAAATAAATGAAAATAAAACAAACAAAAATAAAGAGGAGGGAGAAATTACGATACTAATATGAAGTTGTTATAACCTTCTTAAATGAATATACTGTTTCAAGTGCTAAAAAGAAAATACAAGAAATAGATTAACTAAAAAAAAAATAAAATAAAAAGATAAATTACAACGAAAAATAAAAAATTAAATTACAGGAATATAAAGAAGAGAAAAAGAAACAAAATTAAATTACAGGAAAAAAAATTACTTAAAAAAATTAATTCTATGGAATAATATATTAACAGAATAAATAAAAATTACAAAGAAAAATAACTAAGAAATTAAATTATAGAAATTTAAAAAAATTACAAAGAAATTAAATTATTGAAATTTAAATTACCAAAATTAAATTACAGATTCACTTTTTTTTTATATTTTTTTAATTTTTTAATTTTTTTTTATAATTTTTAAGGAAAGCAAAAAGAATTACTTAAAAAAAACTAATTCTATGAATTAATTCTACGAATAAATTAAAATAAATTACAGGATAAACAAAACAAGTTATAAAGAAAAGTAAAGCAAAAATTAAAGTACAGAAAGTTAAAGAAATCACACAATAAAATTAAATTGTAAAAATTTAAATTACAGAAATTAAATTACAAAAATTAAATTACAGAAATTAAATTACAAAAATTAAATTGCAAAAATTTAAATTACAAAAATTAAATTATAGAATTATTTTGTTATAAGAAAAAATACAAGAAAACAAAAAAAATTAATTCAACAAATTAAAATAACTTATCATAAATGTGCGCAAAAACTTGTTGTATAAATTTTAATGAACTCTACATGGCACGAATCTATTATAGATAGATTAATGGTGATTTGATTATGTCGATCCCACGAGGAGGTTGATTTTAATTATGTGCTGAATTAATTTTCTTTTAATGAGAACAATTAAATTATGGTAACTTTATTCTAAATCGTGAATTAAAATGACGGGAATAATTGAGAATAAAACTTGTTATAATAAAGTACTTGGGTATCCGGATCCGCATCAACATGCTTCATGGGCTAAATATTCCATATTAATATCAATTAAATCATAAGGGGGGATTCCACACCTCATAAACCACTCTCCAATAAGTATGGTGCCAAGGGTTTATCGTGCCAAATAATAATAACCTCAGTATCTAGGGTCTTAGGTTTAATTTACCAGAACTAGACAAGACTATTATTATTTGTCGACGAAAAGTCAAAACAACCACAAATATTAGAGGGAAAGAGAAAGTAAATTTATCAAATTAAGCCCATGGAACATGTTGAGACTTCACCTTCAACCCAAGCTCAAAAGAAATTAGCCACTCATATTTTAACTAAGGATAAAAAAGGAAATTTTATTAAAATACAAAGAAACTACAAGAAAGAGAAGGAATTTCATAAATCTAAGCTTAAAAATGAATTCAGGGGTGCCAAATTAGGGGGGGAGAGCCCCCTTTTTATAGATACATTGAGTGAATCGTGACCATCGGATTAAAAACAATCTTGGATCTTTCTGGATTGCGCCACGTCATCACCCATCACGATCAACCGTCACAGTCAATCAACATTAAGAATGCCGCCCGAATAGTAAATAATCCCATGTAATGTATAAACGATTTCTACTCTAATGAGATGCTGCCACGTCATCGATCTACAGTACATAAGAAATTTAGTCCAATAAGATCGTGACACATCGTCGGTCAACGCACGTCATCGGTCAACGCCACATAAGCAGTCAATCCACATAATTCGTCCAATCAGATACTGCCACGTCGTAGGTAGTTGCCGCATCATCGGTCCGTATACATGAACAGTGTCGTGAACAGTACCGTATGTGTGAACAATGACTTTTTTCCTTTAATGCTCTTCTTAAGATTTTCGACCGTCCTGAGTCCAAATATGACGTCCGTTTTGCTGTCTGATCACTCGTTTATTGTGAAACAATTATGATACCCCTAAAATACATAAAATACCCAATTATAATAAAACACATATAATTAAATAACAAAATACTTAAATAAATAAAAGTAACAATGTTAATGAGATTTAAAGTGTAAGATGACGATTTTCTCCTTTATAAATATACATTTTCTAACACTCAACATACCCCCCAACCAGCTTATTGCTAGTCCCTAGCAAATAAAGCGAATATAAAATTCAAAATCTTTTTTTTTTAACACACGTGTTTATTCAATCAGATTAATGATAACAATCAAATAAAAGTTTAAGCATTATCTCTAGTCTAAAGGAATATCACACCCACATCAACCATCCATATGTATTAGTCCAGCAGATTTTGTTGTAGTAATAGTAATCAAGCCACTTTTAAGAATGACATATCCAACCCCAAAATCTCACCGGTTGTAGTGATACTCTCACAAAGAAATTAATCCCAATAAAATTTTGTCACTACAATGAATGGTAAATTGAGAGAAAATAATAGAGAAATATCACACACTCTCACCATGATAAAAAATATGTCCATAGCTTAGAAATAATACGATCTCAAATAAAGTATTAGTCAACCCAATGTATTCATCATTTTTTTTTTATTTTATATGCATCACTACATCTTAATTACCCATATAACTAGCTTTTATGTTAGACTATAATTCCCTAAAATCAGGAAGGACTTTTATTAGGACGTAACGTAAGCTAGGGACATGGCTAACAAAGAAAGGAAAATAGGGAAACAAAATATATATGTTTGAAAAAAAAAATTCAAGAATTTTTTACAGGATACATTTTGCTTATTTATTACAATTGTACATCTTTCTTTTTTTTTTCCTTTCTTTTTTTTCTTTTTTTTTCCTTTCTTTTTTTTCTTTTTTTTTTATATGGCATAACTTTACTGAACAAAATAATTGTTTATATATTATATGATCAACAACAATCAACAAATAACAGTCGCCGCCGTGGCGCTGAATAGTAAATAAAACATTACACCCGATTTCTACTCAATGAGATGCCACGTCATCGATCTACGACATAAGAAATTTAGTCCAATAAGATCGTGACACATCATCGGTCAACGCCACGTCATCGGTCAATGCCACATAAGCAGTCAATCCACATAATTCATCCAATTAGATACTGCCACGTCATAGGTAGTTGCCACATCATCGATCTGTATACATGAACAGTGTCGTGAACAGTACCGTACGTATGAACAGTACCGTATGTGTGAACAATGACTTTTTTCCTTTAATGCTCCTCTTAAGATTTTCGACCGTCCTGAGTCCAAATATGACGTCCGTTTTGCTGTCTGATCACTCGTTTATTGTGAAACAATTATGATACCCCTAAAATACATAAAATACACAATTATAATAAAACACATATAATTAAATAACAAAATACTTAAATAAATAAAAGTAACAATGTTAGTGAGATTTAAAGTGTAAGATGACAATTTTCTCCTTTATAAATATACATTTTCTAACACTCAACATCTATCATACATGTTAGGCTCTCCTCCTATTGGTATCATTACAAACCAAGACAAAGTAATGGAAAAGGCAATCAAAAATTTTTTTCCTAAGACTAGACATCGATATTGTTTATGGCATATAATAAAGAAAGTGCCTGAGAAGTTAGGGGCTTTTAAAGAATGTGAAGGTATTTTTTCTTTGTTACTTTTTGTTGTTTATGATTCATTGAGTTCTACTGCGTTTAAGGACTCTTGGCATGACATGAAGACGATATATAATTTATAGGATAATGATTGGTTGAACGGTTTATATGAGGAACGGTATCATTAAGTTTCATATTATTTAAAAGACTGTTTTTGGGTAAGAATGTCAACAACCTAGCAAAGTGAAAGAGTGAATACATTTTTTATAGATTTGTTAACTCAAAAAAAATTTTTGAAGTAGTTTATGAAGCAGTATGAAAATGTTCTGAAAAGGAAAGTTGAATTAAAATGGTAAGCAGATGCTAAGTGTTTCAACAAAAAGACTTCTTGTGTAATAAGATATAAGATAGAAAAGCAAGTTAAAGATGTGTATTTAAGTTTAAAGAATTCCATCAATAATTAACTACATTAATGTATTTTGATATAATTAATTCTGTAAGCTCAATATATGAAATCTGTGAATTCATATGGAAGCTTTGAGACTATTTTTGAAGCTGCATGTGTAGTTGATTGTATCTATTCAAAGTTTTAATTTAAAGAGATTCTTTGTAAACATGTCGTTGTAGTGTTGATACGTAATAGTATTAAATTACTACCAAAAATATACATTCTGTTGGAGTAGGGGAAAGATGTGGGGAGATCCTACAGAAATGTGAAAGTTCATTATTGTACAAATTTTATTGAACTCGCAAGTACATGAATCTGTTATAAAATAGATTAATGGTGTCAAGTGTCGATCCCACAAGGAAGTAAATTTTAATTATGTTTTGAATTAATTTTCTAAATGAGTGGTTGAATTGTGATGAAATTAATATAATCTATCTTAAAATTAAAGTTAGAATGACAGAAATAAATTAAAGTAGCAACTGTTATAATAAAGCATTTAGGTATCTGGATCTATATCAATATACACCAATGCTCAATATTCCTTATTAATACAAATTAAATCATGAGAAAAAATCTATTCTTCATGAACCACGCTCTAATTAATATGGTGCTAAGGGTTTATCATGTCAAACAGTAATAATTGTGTTATTACTATCTGTCAATGAAAAGTCAAAACATCCACAGAAATTAACGCGGAAAAGAAAATAAATTTATCAATTAAGCTTATGGAACATGTTGAGATTTTATCTTCAACTCAAGCTTAAAAGAAAGCTACTCATATTTGAACTACGGTAAAATGAAAATTTTACTAAAATACTTAAAAAATACAAGATGAAGAAGGAATTAGAGAGAATGGAGCTCAAAAATGAATTCGGCGGTGTCAAATTAGTGGAGGAGCCTTTCTTTTATAAATACAATTAGTAAATCACGGCCATTGGATTAAAATAATCTAGATGCAGAGGATTACGCCATGTGGCAAGTTTTGATTGCTTTAAACACATTATCAGGACTATTATCCTGTATATATGCATGTACTATACGCACATTTTTCTGATCCACTAACATACTACCACATTATCGATCAATAATGTATAAACATTTTTATCCAATAAGATTGTGACACCTCATTGGTCAAGTCACGTCATCAGTCAACGCCACATAATCAGTCAATGTCAAATCATTCCTTCAATCAAATGTTGCCACATCATTGGTCGATACCACTTCATTGATTAATGGTACGTCATCAGTCAATACCACGTCATTGTACAGTATATTTAAATAGTATCATATATGTGAACAATAACATTTATAATTTTATGCTCCTTCTAAGGTTTTCGACCATTCTGAGTTCAAATTTCCCGTTCGTTTTGTCATCCGATGTCTCGTTTATTATAAAATGACTATGATACCCTTAAAATACATAAAATACTTAATTATAATAAAACATATATAGTTAAAATCATAAGAGATTTAAATATATAAAAGTAAGGAAGTTAATGGAATTTGAAGTATAAAATGATAATTTTCTCTTTATAAATATACATTTTTTAGTACTTAACACACTCCTCAATCAGCTTATTACTAGCTCTCAAAATTTTATTTTCGATATCAACATGTAGAGTAGCAAATATAGTGTAACAAAACTCAAGACTAAGGATAATATAAATATTAAAATTTAAAAGTTATCATGTCAAAAAAAAGATCACAAAAATATTTTTTAAAAATTTTTTTGGTTAAAAACTAAGAAGATGCGCTTCTAGAATCACGACCTATCATATTCAGTCATCTTTAACTCAAAATTTTGAAAGTGTATATTTATAATGGAGAAATTAGAAAGAGGAAGTTAGAAAAATTACTCTCAAAATGAAGTTAAAAAAATGATTGAATTTTTTTCTTTTTAACTTTCAAACTAAAAAGATGCATTTCTAAAGTTATTATACTCCATATTCAGCCATCTTTGACATAAAGTTAACCACAGTTAGTTCGTACAATAAAAATTAGTAAAAATATAACTAAGATTAAGATATTCCACAATTATCAACTATTCTTTCCCCCTAACCAGAACGAAACATTGTCCTTAATATTTTAAAGGAAAAAAATAGAGATTAGAAGATATTATATGAGTGCTACAACACAAAAGAAAATATTTACAAGCAAAGAGTTAAATCTAATTTGTACTTCTTATTGCGGCTACTGCTATCATCATTAGTTGGCCACTCCAACACTAAAGTTTTAGAATGTGGCTCTGGTCTATAAGCTTATAACAAATCAAGTAGCTCATTAGCAGTGTGAGTACAAATAAAGATTTTTTTATAATAAGGAATGAAATAGTCTTTTGTTACATGATTAAGAAATGTGAGAAAGCCATCATAAAAGTTATTGAATTTAACAAACTAATGAGTTTTTGATGAATATTCAAATGAGACCAAGATGCTAATATCATTAGTGTCTCTAGAGTTGTAAGATTTTCTAAAAAAAAAATAAAGGTATCAACATGATTCAGTATTTCAGTTATTCTTTCTTGTATACCTGAAACGACTAACTCTTTTTCAATTAGTGAGTCAGACAAATAGCTAAAAGGTTTTAAGATTTTTGAGATGATGCCTAACACTTGGCTCCTTCTGGTATAAGCGGCTTCAGAAACTTGTTTGGATAACCCTCAGTCACCTCTTCCATAAACCAAGTGTAGTTTTCTTGCTGTTATGCTTCAACCAAGATTTACGGCTGTCTCAATAAATTCTTTATATTTGCCATAATGAAATCTAGAGAGTATACAAATATTCTTGATTTGGTTATTGGGAGTAACTGCCATTGGATACTTCTAAAAAATAATTTATGAGTGTCTTAACAAAAAAGTCATATTTAATGATCTTGATGATAATGGTTCACAACTGTAAATGAGGTAGCATGTCTGTGTCAAATAACTCGTGAAGCACATGGCTCAAGAGTTAAAAAGAAAATAGTAAAAAGACAAAGCAAATAATGATAGTATAAAATTATTAAAGATAAAAATGTAAGTAATCAAACAACAGTAAAATTAAACAATATTGAAATAAAACGATATTTGCAAGTAGTTACGGCTGTGGCTCACATCTTCTTTTGGTTTTACGTTCAGAAACGGCTTGAATGCCCTCTATGGGTCGAAGATAGGCTTCCCATCCAGATTTCTTATAAATTGACAAACGTGTTCATTTATAGTCAGATTTTCGAGACTATATTTTACACATTCTTTTTGGAATAATGGCCATAACTGGAGTGTTTTATTTTATACATATTCACTGGGATGCGTTTCGAGAGACAAAAGGATATCATCTAATGATTCTTTATTCAAGTCATCCCTAATGAATTGAATCTTATTTTTCCTATTATTAGACACCATTCCTAAAGAATATTACTTTTTATCGCATCTCATCCTGGCACACTTATGATAAACATTAGAGAGATTTCAAGCTCTTCATTTTCTTAAATGATTTCCTTTACCACAATCAGGCATATATGCAATAAATTTATGAGGCAACTCATCTGCCAACCGCACTTTGGCTTCGTTTATCCATCGGATATTAGCAGGGATGTGATTCTTAATAAGCAATCACATGCGTTCGAACAAAGCTTTATAGATAGTGAGGAGAGCATTCTGAGGAAGTGAAAGAAATCGTTTGTAAACCTTTGCTTAGATCATGTCTCTATCCATGCCTTTAACTCAGAATATTAGTTATTATAAAAAATTGAAGTAACCAACGTTGATTGTCATGGAGTATCGTTATCCACCATTTAACCGGGTGAAAAATAATAGCACACTAAAGAAAGAAAAAATCTAGCAAAAATACAACACACATAAAGACAAATAAAAATAACACATAATAATAAAAAAAGACAAATAAAAATAACACATAATAATAAAAAAAAAGACAAATAAAAATAATACATAATAATAAAAAAATATTAACTTATCATCGTCCTTTTATTAAGTTTACCTTAAGCTCTAATTAGATGTTGTAGATGCCTCCCTTGATTTCTTTGAGACCTTCTTCTAAATCCTCAACATGGGCAACTAATTCTAGTGGTTGTAACTTCCAGATACGATATGTTTACAAAATCGTATTTGACCTCTGAAATAATATTGTATACGTCGAAACTATCTAAGAATGTTGAAGAGACACTTTTTAGTTAAGATATTTATGAGGAAAAATGATAAGAGAAAACTTAATAGTTAAACAAACACATTTACGCAAAAGTAATTAAAAGCAAAAAAGAAAACTTTAAATCACAAAAAAGAAACAGAAAAAAAACCAGGTCACTTAAATCTTTTATGTTGCTTTCTCCACATGGTTGGTATTCATGATATAACTTTACTTTTCTGACCATTAACTTTAAAAATTACACTATTCCTTGGATTTTTAAATTTAATGGCTTCATATAGAAAAACAGTATAATCAGTAAATGGACTAGATTATCGAGAGTGTAATTTACTTAGAGAAACCTGCCTTTGAAAATTGAGCAAAAATACTTTCTGATCTAGTGTGAAAGATTTTCTCATATTCCGCTTGTCATGAAAAATTTTTATTCATTTTGTAGTCCTTAGCATTTGTATCATTATGAATCTCCTATAATTTTACTAGTTGTATCCTCTTTTTTTAACCAAAGATGGGGTCAATAATATTTGTATTCTTTTGTTTGTCATCGGGGGAGGATGAAATGATTTTTGACAATGTTCTTTCTTCTCTCAAGAATGTTCAGGTGAAGGTTTGAACTTAATTTTTTGTAGTGATTCTAATGATGAGATGAGATTTTCTCTTAATGGTACCAATTGCTTTATCTTTGTCTTCCATTTATCAATATCCATGCATGATGATGAATCCAATAAGACATTAACCTCATCAATCGATCTGTTAATATTACAATCCAAATAAAAGATGAGTTAAACATGATAGTAAAGAATCATCACTAAGGTTTAAAGAAAAGGTATGATCAATTAATTCATCAATTAAATCAATATCTACAATTTCATCATCTACATTGTGAGGTTGTTTAGTAATGTTGAAAATATTTAGTTCTGTGATCACATTGCCAATGACAACTGTATATTTTCAATTCTTCATTGAATGTGAGTATCGGCAGTTACTAAAAAAGGTCGGCTTAGGATAATAGGGATGCTTTCTTAAATTCTACACTGGTTGAATGTCAATTACAATGAAATCAATAGGAAAATAAAAGTTATCTACTTAGATAAGTAAGTCCTCCACAATACCACAAGGTATTTTTGTGGATTGATCTGCAAGCTACAATACCACTGGAGTTGGGTATAATTCTCCTAGTCTAAGTTTTAAAAACACTGAGTAAGGCAACAGATTAAATTAGCACCTAAGTCCAACAAAGCATTTTCAATTGTATGGTTCACTATACTACATGAGGTAGTGGGGGAGCTTGGATTTATGTATTTTAGAAGAATCTTATGTTAGAGTATAGAGCTAACATTTTTTGTTAAAAATGTCTTCTTTTGAACATAAATATTTCTCTTTTTAGTACAAAGATATTTAAGAAATTTGACATAAGATGACACTTGTTTTATAGCATCAAGTAAATAGATATTAATACTTATTTGTTTGAAGATTTTAAAATTTCACCCATGGATATTTCTTTCTTTGCTTTAACTAACCTTTGGGGAAATGGAGCTTTAAGAAAATACTTTCGTGGATTGGTTTCTTCTTTCTCCTCTAATGATGAGTCCTTAGCATTTACAAGTACAATTTAAGTCGTTTTTGTCATTGGCATCTTCACTTTGTTGTCGACTTCTTTTCCTTTTCGTAGGGTCATAATGGATTTGACCCTTCCATGTTGTTGAGGTAAACTGGTATTTGCTTCATGCACTTCTTTAGGGTTTAACACTGGTTGACTTGAGAATTTACTTTTTTCAAAAGTCATTGCTAGGGTTTAAACTGAACAGGCAAGCTGCCCATCATCTTTTCAAGGTTTAAAATTGTTTGGGTCTGTGAGTTAAAACCTACTCTTATCTCATTTTATAGTTCATCAATGATGCGGTTTTATTGTTCGATCGTAAAGTAGGTAGAATACTTGAAATTCTAGAATGCATTCTCTCATAGTCTAGATTGAGAATAATTTAAGTTTTGGTTGTAAGGTCTAAATGGTAGCTTAGAGGCTTGTGGAACTTGAGAAATTGGTTGCCTTGGTGGAGCTGGAGTTATTGGTCAATTTTGTTAGAATCTTTGAGACCACAAAAAATTGAGATAGTCTCTTTATTCAATATTATATATGTTGGAGTAAAGGTTGTAGTTTGATGGCTTTCTCATTACACCTATGGCATTAGCTTAATTTGGGTATGAGTCATGATCATGTGACTTTGTTGGTTTAGCAACTGTTAAAGATACGATTTGTCAGGAAAGTCCTTCAACCATCTCTTTGTCTTCTTTGATTTCTAAACTTGACTCGACAACTTGGATTTTATTCACTCTCTTAATTCTTTTATTGTTCCTGAATGATCGACTCTGTTGTTGGGAATTATCCGTTTGTCGTTGAAAGAAATCTCAAATTTCTGATACATTTTTGGACATTAGTCCTCCTTCACTTGTTGCCATTACCCGTTATTACACATTTGACAATAATCCCTCCAAAAAATATTGGAATTTGTGCCATTTTTCATATCTATAATGTGGATATTTCAAGAGTAGCCCATTGAATCACTCTCATACTTCGAAAAACTGCTCGTCTTCTCTCTGGATGAACTCTAAAATTTTCCTACAAATAGAATTATTTTTATAAATTGGGAAGTATTTATTTAAAAATTTTATGATCATTTGTTCTCATAATGTAATGCTACTAACAAGCAATGTGTTAAACTATGAACGAGTTTTATCCTTTAAAGAAAATAGAAATAGTCTAAGTTTAACATCATCATCTAAAAATTTTTATATCTAAAAGTTTGACAAACAGTATAAAAATCATTCAAATAATTATATAGGTCCTCATTTTTTAGACTATAAAATGTTAAAAGACAATTTAACATACTAGGTTTTAATTCAAAACTCCTAACAACTACATTTGGGTATCGTATACATGATGTGCTCAAATTAGTTAAGGGATTAAAATAGTCTTTAAATGGCCTCTTATTTAATGGTTCTTGTTGTTACAAATTCATTTAAAATTTATCCTTAAATGCAATGTGTTTATGTGTGCGAAGTATTTTTTTTTTTTAATTCTAAGTCTATAGGTTCAAGTTTAGGTAATTATGATTTTCGACCATGCATATAAAAAAATTCAACAAAAAAATGATAATAAAATAAATAAGAACAAAAAAGAGAGAGAAATTACGATACTAATCTTATCACGTTGCTACAACCTTACTATGAACATACACTCAAGTACTAAAAAATAAATAAATAGGTTAACTAAAATTAAAATAAATTATAAGATAAATAAAAAAATTACAAAAAAAAGTACAAAAAAATTAAATTACAAAAATTTAAAGAAATTATAAAGAAATTAAATTATAAAAATTTAAAGAAATTTAAATTACAGAATATTTTTTATAGGACAAAAAAATACAAGAAAATAACACAAAAAATTATGAATTAAAATAACATGAAAATAACATTACAGAAATTTAAAAAAGAAATTAAATTACATATTCACTTTTTTTAATTTTTTAATTTTTTTTACTTTTTAAATAATTTTAAAAGAGAAAAAAAGAAATTATTTTACAAGAATTGTGGATTCACTTTTTTATTTTTTATTTTAATTTTTTAATAATTTTAAAAGAAAAAATATTTAAAAAATTAATTTTATGAATTAATTAAAATAAATTAACAAGATAAAATAAAAAAATTATCAAAGAAAATAAATTGAAAATTAAATTACAGAAATTTAAAGAAATTTAAATTAAAAAGTTAAATTGCATTAAAAAAATACAAGAAAAAAATTAATTAAACAAATTAAAATAACTTACCTCCTCGGCAATGGTGCCAAAAGCTTATTGTGCAAATTTTATTAAACTCGCAAGTGCACGAATTTATTGTAAAATAGATTAATGGTTACGAGTGTTGAACTTACGAAGAGGTGAATTTTAATTATATGTTGAATTAATTTTCTAAATAGGTGGTTGAATTGTGGTGAAATTAATTTAATCTATCTTAAAATTAAAGTTAGACTGACAAAATAAATCAAAATAGCAACTGTTATAATAAAGTATTTAGGTATTTGGATCTGTATCAACATGTACCATGGCTCAATATTCATTATTAGTACCAATTAAATCATGAGGGGAAAATCAACTTCTCTTGAACGACACTCTAATTAATTGGTGCGAAAGACTTATCGTGTCAAATAGTAATAATTGTGTTATTACTATATGTCGACTAAAACTCAAAATATCAACAGAAATTAAAGGAAAAAAATAAATTTACTAATTAAGCCCATGAGACATGTTGAGACTTTACTTTCAACTCAAGCTTGAAAGAAAATTAGTTACTCATATTTAAACTAGGGGTAAAATGAAAATTTTATTAAAATATATAGGAAATACAAGATAAAAAAAGAATTAGAGAGAATGGAGCTCAAAAATGAATTCAGCAGTGTATAAAAATTAATATATATTGTTTTGTTTTTACTTTATTATTGAGGTTAAACTGGTTTAATTCTTTCTTTTTATTAATGTCTAAAAAAATTACTATAAGAAGATAATATTATAAAATTAAAATAAAAAAATACAGGTAATATGTCAATAATTTAATAATAAGAAAGTTTTAAAAAATTTTAAAAAATATAAAAATTAAAGAATTAAATAAATTTTTAACATTTTAAAAATCAATTGACACCTCTAATATATATATATATATATTTGAAAAGCACTAATTGAATGATTTTAAGAGAGATTTTTAGAAATCAATTGAATGATCTTAACCTCTCTGCTCATGGCGCACTGTGGTACAAGCTGAGTCATCTGCCACATTTTGCCACGTCAAATTAAATGTCCCTTGAGGTCATATGCGGACGTGGATTATTGACTACTTGTGAAAGAAGTAGAAGCTTCTAGAATTATGTCCTTTGCTGGCGTAGCTCTAATGCCTAGCGCGAGAGGTTATGCTTGTTTTGGAGTCGTCCATAGATTTTAATAGTGGCATGTCAAATTTCCAGTGACGTAGACGAGGGCTCCATGGGTGAATTTTCTACTGATTTTATTTTATTTTATTTTTTTAGTATTTTATTAGGTTATTAAATTTACAGATATTTACTTTTGAGTTTTTCTATTATGAATTGGCGATAATATTATGTTTTATTTATGAGCACTATATGGAGTTTTTTTTTTCTCGATTATACTTTGTTAGATTTTAGTATATTGATTTTTTTCTTTTAATTTTAAAAAATTAATAATATTGATAGTTCACTTTTTTTTAAAATATTGTTACTGTTGTCATAAAAATATTGGTCATTGGAGTCTTACAATTGAAAATTTAAATACTATATTTAAATCCGATTTAACCTATTACACTTAAACACAATATCACTTATTATTATACTTTTGAGCCAACTTTATGTCTTACAATGATTTTTTTTTGAGAAGTTATATTGAAATTTATTAAAAGAATTAAAATTATACTTATAATGTTAAGTATAAAGATTTAAGTTTTCATAAAAATATTATAAGAGTTAAATTTAATTTTTTTTAATTATTTAATAATTAAATAAAAATAATTTTCTCTCTAAAAATATGAGTATAATAAATTTTTTTGAATGTTAGAGAGAATATAAAATATCTGAATAAATATTTTAATAGTCATGATGATAATTTTAATTATATAATATGATGTAATTTAAATATTAATTATAATGTTTAATATAATATAATAATAATAATAATAAATAATAAAAATAATTATTGATTTCCTTAAAAAAAAAAGAAAAAACAATTCTGCATTTTACAAAGATCATACCCAGAATTTCCTCGAACCCCGGTACCTATACACTC
This sequence comes from Aegle marmelos, assembly GCA_030449875.1. Classification (NCBI taxonomy): domain Eukaryota; kingdom Viridiplantae; phylum Streptophyta; class Magnoliopsida; order Sapindales; family Rutaceae; genus Aegle; species Aegle marmelos. The sequence goes on from JASUUL010000143.1 coordinate 13,443,192, forward strand.
AATTTTTTCTACTTGCACTGTAGCATATCGCTTCAAGACTAAGCAAGGCCTTCTGCTGCATATAAATTCACGTCCAGGGAGCCTTGGCTTATTGCCCACCGACTCTTTTTAGATTTTACATACCAAATTAGATTTTGAAGAGGCTCTTATTCTTGACGTTTCTCCCGCTGGTCGCTGAATCAGAAATGGACAGTCTCGTGGGGTTCAGATTCCACCCAACTGATGAGGAAATCATTTTTCTCCTGACGATGAAGAGACTTGACCCTCGTTTCTATGTCCGTACGATCAAGGAAATTGATTTGTACAGCTTTGAGCCCTGGGAGCTACCCTGTAAGTAATCGTGCGAACGAGTACTCTGCATGATGTTTGTTTAAGTTAATTAGTTTAGTAGCTAAAATTTGGAAGTTAATGGAATCTTTTGCTGCGATGCAGGGCAGTCTGAGATTCAGTCCGAGGAAGAAGTGTGGTACTTTTTCTGTGAGCCTTATTACAAGTATGCCAAGAGTAAACGGGCTCATAGAAGAACAAAGGAAGGATACTGGAAAAAGACTGGCAATGGTTCAAAAATCAAGCGCAAATACAGTGCGGAGGTGATTGGTACGAAGAAGATTTTGTCTTTTCTTCCAGATGATACTGCTGGCAAGAAAGCTAAGAGTGAGTGGGTTATACACGAGATAGCCGTTGAAGATAGCCCTGATCATAAGGTATCAGCTTCTGTTTCAGAATTGCATGTGTTGTAAAATAGTTTGTTTATTTTCGTGAAAAATAATTGTAAAATAGTCTGTTTGCTTTATTGCAGAAGGACTTTGTTGTGTGTCGCCTTGAAAGGAAACGGGATAAGAAGCTTGGTGTTTCCAAAGATCAATCTAGTCAAATTTTGACTTCGAAAAGAAATCATGTAGCAGAAGCTGCGAATGGAAATCATGTTGCAGAAAAGGAAGATTTGGTTTCTAGTAGAAATCATTTCGTAGAAAGCACTGTTTTGGTCTCTGAAGTTCAATCAAGAGACCATTGGAATCATGTTGTAGAAAATACTGCTTTGGTCTCTGAAGATCAAGTAAGAGACCGTAGAAATCATGTTGCAGAAAATACTGTCGAAAATTCGGCAAAGACTCGACAACTTGCTGAATTCAATCCTCAAGGTGGTGGCTATGGGCTGAATGACGCCTCTTTTCCAGCACTGCAACCACCAGTTTATCCAGAACAGGAATCATCATGTTCAAATGGTTCTAGTTATGGTAGTGGTTTATTGAATTCTCAATTTGACGGTGAGCAGGTAGATGTTCAGTTCAATTCTCGAGGGGATTTTCAGAATGAATTCTCCCCTGATGAAACTGGACAGACCACTCCTGACTTCCTCTCATCTACGTCAGATGAAGGAGTTTTCCTGGAGGACGGCAGTGATTCGAACACTGAAACCGAATCCTTCAATGAATGGGTAAAGATAGTCTTTGACTATTAATAGTACTTCAGTAGAATATGTTAAGAATAATCAAATCCTCAAGGACGATACTATATTATTATGAATGTTGTAGTATTGCTTCACTTGTAGTGTACTGTATTCCAAGCTTTGTAATCTTTAAGAGTAGTTATCTAGGGCACTTGGATGCTCAAGTTGCTGTCTGTCACATGTAATAACTACCTGCAATAGTAGGGCCAAATTTTGGAAAAGTTCAGCTTGTTAAATGGGAATGCTTGAAAAAGAACTCAATGACGCATCTTTTAGAAATCAGCAGCCTTGGAGCCCTCCCAAAAGAGGTTATTTTAAGGTAAATGTAGATGCAGTAGATGCAGCCACCAACTAAGATAAGCAAATCTCAGGGCTGGGAGCTGTTATTGGGGATGAAACAGGGATCGTAATTGCAGCTGCAGTTAAGCCTTCAGAGTTTTATGGGGATGTGTCTCGTGGAGGCAGAAGCGATGGAGTTGGTTGTGCATATTGTAGGGTGTGCAGGCTTTTAGCATTATTGGTTGTTGAATCAGACTCCCAACAGGTGGTTAATTTTGTAAAACAAAAGGCAGGGCAGTGGATCTGAGATCTTCTGGGCTATCTCAGAAATTCAGAACTTAATGAAGGGACCTTGTTAGCGTCTGGCATGCTCATAGAAATGCAAAACCGACGTATGGAGGGGCTCTTGCCCAGCACAACTGATTTATTTGTTTTCTTCTATGAATTGAAACTGGTTTTATTCTCAGGGCACCAAAAAAAAAAAAAAAAAAAACAAACAAACAATCTGCCACAATGTATTCTTCTACATATTGGGAATATTAGATGAGTTGCTCCTTCGGAAAGGTTAGTTACTACGTTAAAGTATCAAGTAACGAAGCAGAAACAAGAACACTGCTTATTTCAGTTCATTGGAATACGTACATAAAAGATTGTTTCTGGTACCCCAAGATGCATGGTGTACAACTGTAGCTATTCTGCACTACTCGTCCTCATCCAATGGTTAACATAAGAGTTTATCTAAAGCTAATGAAATGATTTTTAAGATAAAATTGAGCAACTCATCTAATGTTAACCATTTTATCTTAAAAATTGCATGCTGATGTCCAAAAGCCCCTATCCTCAATACCAATATAAATACCAAGCTAACAAAACTGTATTTTAAAACAAATTTTTAAAAGAAAAAATAACTGAGGCACACCCTAAATGTTTAAGAAAAGAGACACAAAGACCTTAATATTTTTTTAAAAAAATTAAATCTTAAATTATTAAAAAACTGTTAATTTTAATTTTTAACCTATAATTACCATTATCTCCCTACCGCATAAAAGTTAATATGTTGACCGATCTATTTTACCCATAAATTATTTAAAAATTATAAATATGCCCTAATTTATATAGGCTGAAATTTTACCGTAAAAATCTAATTGTATTTCTTATTTTTCCCAATTTAATCACTGCAGTAGTCTTTCATTTAGCACATCCTCTACCTGAGAAAGCCGACCACAGGATGTTAGGAAAGAAAATCAATCAAGAAAGTTCCCCATGTCTCCTAAATCTTTCGCTGGAAATCGTAAAACTCAAATCTAGCAAGCTACAAATTAACTAATGACCCGCAATTTTAACCATGAGCAAGCGCCTCTCCATTCCAGTAAGAAGTTCCAAACATTCGTTGACATGCTTTGGAGACTGAAGTTTTCTTTGAAATTGAGCTTCATGCATTTAAGAAAAACCAAAAGCTTTAAAAAAATGGGCAACGACTGTTCGAAGCCTTTTTAACTCGACTAAGATGGCTGCATAGCAAGAATGCATCTGAATCACTGTTGTTTGCTTTCTCTAAAACCAACCAAGTTAACCCAATCAAATTAACCAGTAGCGGCACAAATAGCGGCACCAACGACGGTAGGGTCGGCTGGCAGCAAGTTAGGGAATTATGGGTTTATGATTTTTTATGGGGTTTCTAATTTAATCCATTTTGTGATTTAGGTCTGTGATTTTTGGTTGAGAACTTTTATGTAAATAAAATTCACCATACTATTAAGGGAATATACTAACTTAACTTTATAATTATTTAATTAAATTAAAATTATTAATACCTTATAATTTAAGTATTTAAAAAATAAACATTAAGAATCTTTATATCTATCTTTTTTAATATTTAGGGTGCCTCAATCCTTTTTCCTTTTTTAAAAATCAGTGAAAATTCTCATCCTTATCACCACGACGTGGGTCTCTTAATCATTCAGATACGACTTAAAAGGCTCTTCTCGCCTCCCTCATCCTTGTACATGTTAGATAAGGTCTTTTGCTGGCACGTAGGGGTTTGATCACTACTAATTGGAAGATCTAAACCTCTCTGTCCAACGCGGTTTATAGTGTAAGCCGAGTCATCAATCACAATTTGCGACGTCAGATTAAATGCCACTTGAGTCATATGCTGACTTGAATTATTCACTACTTGTTAAAGAAGTAGAAGCTTTTGATATTAGGAGGCTGCTGTCACTTAGTAAAACTCATAATATTATTATAAAAATTTATTTAAATTATATTTTTTTGTAACTTGTAATTTAAATTTTTTAATATTTTTTTCTTTAAAATATATAAATATTAATTATTAGATATATATGTTATATAAATTATAATATAATAACTTTTTTAAAATATATAAATATTAATTATTAGATATGTATGTTATATAAATTATAATATAATAACTTTTTTATTATAAATTATAAATTATTGAATAACTACCGGAGGAAAAGGAGAAACGTGTCTTTATTTTCTTTAAGAATCTTTCTATTATAAAACTAACGTAAGTTACCCTACAGGTATAAATAACATATAAATTTTATATCATATGTTATTTATTTATGTGTCGTAACTTACATTAGGTGTACGGTAAGATTTGTCTCCCTTTAACTACTTCTAAAAGGAGACACCCTGCAGGCGGAAAGCCCACTGCACGACGTTAACACTTTTTACTCACGTGACAACAAAACTATCTTGACACATCATCAGCTGCCTCAGGACGTTTCATCCACTAATCACCAAGCTGCAAGATGGTGGGTATATTAAAAAACGAACCCGCCCATCTCATGTTGCGGGGCAAATTTTGCACATGATCAGATCTGAAAAAATGAGCCATCTTGTTTTGAGATTACTGAGATTCCATCCACTAGATGAAGAAGAAATCATCAATCGTCTTCTGAACAAGAAGAGACTTGACCGTGATTTCTCTGTTCAAACAAGTAGGAAGCATACAGCTAAATGTGTCGTGTACGGATTTCATTCGACGTACAGCCTTCTTGCGAAGGTAATTGCTTTGCTTATTTATTTCTTATTTATTTTCTTGATTTTGGTTGTCACTAAAAGAAATTTCAATGAAAAGTCTGTCTTTGCTTGAAAAAGAATAATTGATTGTAAACATTCTAAATTTTGAGCTCGTACTGTTTATAATTTGTGTAAAAGGAATTTGTTATCTGCCTCTTAGAAAGAAAACGAAAAAATTAATAAGCGTAAACTTAACCTGTGATGATGGTCAATCGGGTCACCAATTATTTCTAACTTTAGAAATCATGTTGAAGAAAAGAGAGTTTTTTCGGGGGTGACAACGCGCTTGCCTTAGGGACAGTTTCAATATCGAGTTATCCATTTTTGCTGGAAGAGACTCTTATACAAAATTATAACTTCTTTCTCATTTTAGGTAGAAGGTCAACAACTACCAAGTCTTTATTCAAAAAATCATGTTGCAGAAAATATTAGACAAGAGGTGAGAAGGAGCACAACTTAGCTGTCAATTTCAGTTCCTAATTTATGTATAAGGAACATAATCCAATCCAAGACTAATGGTTCTTTTTCTGCTTTTACTTCAGGTTGAATATGAACAAGTAACAGATCATAATATGACTTGTAACATAGAAATCATGTTGCAGAAAAGATATGTTCCAGTTCATGGGTGAGAAAGAACATGTGTTGTTGACAGCTTTTTATATCAGTTAATGATTATAGTCTAGGAGAAATATATTCAGAACTAATGCTATATATGATTCTTATTTCAGGAAGAATTATAACTACTGCCAAGTAATCATTTGGCTTCTGGTTCTAGAAATCATGTTGCAGAAAAAAATGAAAAAAGTATTTCCAGAGGTGAGAGAAAAAAGCTAAGTCAACTTACTTATGTATGATAAATGGTATCCAGAATTAATAAATTGTTTGTGGCCTTTAGTTCAGGTAGAATATCAATTACCAAGTCACAGTTGTACTTTTGACATTAGACACCATGTTGCAGAAAATACTCTTGTAAAGGTGAGACAGAACACTAACTTGTGGCAATTATGAAATATCAACTTACTAATGTACTGCATGAGTAACTATTTTTGCGACTAATGCTACTTCGTCATTGGCTCTAATTTCAGGGAGAACCTCGATTGTTATCAAGTCACTATTTTACTTTTGACAATAGAAATCATGTTGCAGAAAATACTCTTCCAAAGGTGAGAAAGAACACAACTTGTGGCGGTTGTGAAATATCAACTTGCTTATGTAGTGCATGAGTAACTGTTTCTGCGACTAATGCTACTTTGTCGTTGGCTCTAATTTTAGGGAGAAGTTCGACTGTTACCAAGTCACAATTTGGCTTTGCACATAGAAATCATGTTGCAGAAAATACTTTTTCAAGGGTGAGAAAAAGCAGCATAATATCTGTAATGAACTAGAAATACATACATCCAGAGCTAATGCTTATTTTTCCATTGTCAATTCAGGTAGAATCTGTACAGTTGCCAAGTCGCCATTTGAGTTCTTAATTTTTATTTTAGAGATCAAGTTGCAGAGCAAACTTTTCCAGGGATGAGAAAGATTGCTATATAAAATAATTTCAAATGTGCTAATTTATGTGTTTCATGCATAAGGATTAATTATAGAACTTGCATTTCTTCCCAAGTTGATCTAAGGAGGAACCTTTGTTGTTTGCTCAATTAGCGACTCTCCACAGTTATAATGGAACCCCACTGCAGTCACAAGAACGGAGATCATCCTCATGATATTTTAATGGCTTCTGCAATGACTATGATGCGCTGAATTTTCAATTTAGCGGCCACAGGCAGCATGAAGATGTGAATTCACAATGGGGGCTGTTCATGGCAAATACCATCTTGAAGAAACTGAACTTGCTCATCCTCGTCTCTCAAGTCTCCAGTAGCTAGTTTAGAATATTGTTGTTGATATTGTGGTTAATGCTTCATGCATTCAGGATGTGTTCCCAGCTCTTACATATATATAAGAAAATAGTTATTTCTATACGTGATTGTGCTGCTTAGTTCATGAGAATGGGTGCTTGCTTGGTGGGAATGTACTACTATATTGTTATATGTTGTCAATTTACCATAAACATATGTTCCTTAGATCAATTGACTTGAGCTAAGCCGTTAAAAGTTTCGTATTGGCACAATAATCACCAACAAATTCAATATCCACTACTGACCTTCAAGGGAAGCAATGCATGTGGGTAAATGGTAAATGAACTACTTGAGAATGTTAATTAAGTAGCACATTTAAGCAACAACCAAGTCATATTAGGAGGAAATCTTGTTAATTCACTGTCGTTGATAATTTGATATGGTTATAATGCTTCAATCATGTATATTTCCATTCAGAACTCTGTAATCGCAAGTGGCATATCTAAATAACTATGAAATCCTCTACAAGTAACTATCATTATAGATATTGTCACACATGGATCGTAATCTTCGAGATTAATTACATACTAATGGAACTTTTATGTTGTTTGCAGTACCTGGGTAGTCCACTTGGAGTGTATTTGATATCTATGTCTGGCATATGGCCAAGTTTTGTAAAACTTATGTTTTTTAAGCATACTAATCCATATCTACTTATGTTACTCATACGAATGGTTCACGGACCTAATGCCAGACCATCCATGGATGGTACACGGAGGGAAAGTGGTTTCTTTGATTGTGAGATCATGGCAATTGCTTTTCTATACCTCAGATCAAATTGTCTAGAGCTAATCGACATAAATCTCCTATATCAGAAGAACTTGCAAAGCTAAATGTCCTCATATCAGATGGAGATGCTCCTGAAAGACTCCAGTTAGAACGAAGAAAATGGAGGCTGGCTTGGCCCACTGGTCACTCTATTTGTAATAGGGATGGAGGAGCCTGAAATCTTCTCTGCCCATGCAATTTTAAATAATCAATAAATAAAAAGTTATATTTTTATTCATAACATATACTCGAGACAATTATCTTACCCAATTAGGCTCTTAAATTTTAAAGAGCTAAGGGACTTAACGAGGTAGATCACCAACAGCTAGAAGAGCCAATGCTTAAAGCATAAAATAAAATCTGAGCCTTTTTTAAAAAAAAAAAAATTAAGGGGGCAGCTTGTGATGTGCTATAGGAATGTTGAGAATCTAGTCTAATCTGAGCAATTTATTCGATCTACAAATATTTGATAAGTAAAATTTTGATTTATAGATTAGTAGACTTGATTGGATTAAAATTTTTAAATCCACGATCAATGGGTTGTATATAAATTTACAAAAATAAATTCATAAAAATTTGAAATATGCAGGGCGCACAAATGCGCGTGTGAGAGTAATTTTAAAAAATTAAAACTTGTAAACGTGGCGTTATTAGTAAATAAATAAGTTATTAGTACCGCGTTATATCTTATCTATTGATAATATAAAATAAAAAAATAATTAAATAAACAAATATAGTTACATTATTGGAATAAATTTTTTTATGTTATTCATTTCAATTATGTCTATATTTTTTTAAAAGTTTAAAAAATATGAGTTCAAGGTGGACATTTTGATAGATAATCCAAACTTTTAAGTTTCAACCTTGATAATTATTTTATTCCATAATTTTAATTAATTTTCATGTATTGATCTAAATAATATTTTTTTCCTTTTGCTGTGTTATTTAAAATGTTAATTTATTTAAAATTTATTTCATTTTGAATATAATTAGTAGTAAAATTATTTTATATTAGTTTTTTATTTAGTTATTTTTGGATTGAATAGAATGAAAAGTAATTAATCCAAAATCAATATGCAAAATGGTAGATTGGATACCGATTGTATCAAATTTTGCATTTAATCCATAGATATATAAATTAAATTTGTATTGAATTCACTGATATGTAAATTAGATTAGATTTTGTATTTGTAAATTCAAAAAATCTTAGATTGGATATAGATTGGTGTCTAATCCACAAATACCCCTACCATATACGGCTTTCATTCCTGATTGTTAATACTTATTTTTAATATTATTGTTAGACCTTAATTGCTTTTCAATTTATGCTTTTAGAATTTCTGATGCTAGCAAAAGAAGATATAACCTCAATATTACTATTGATAGTGTAATATCGGTTCACCTTTCCCTTGTTGAACAGTACAATTTGGTTTAAGTAATCATCAATAAATTAATAATTTTAATTAAATAATAATTCATGACTGTTTGAATTTGGGACCAATATGCTAAATTAATAATTTTTAAAATAGTAAATTATAAAAAAAAATTGATAGCACCTACTTACTATATAAATTATATAAATTGATATTTAACTAATTTAAAACTTAATCCATACAATGTGTCTATGTAACTTCTTAAAAAATGTTCCTAGTATTGCTTACTTCACCTTAATTGGTTTTCAATTTTGATCTCATCTTTAATTTTTTGTATTACATAAAGAAATTTTGGTTGACGTTGTCGTTTTTACTAAGAAATTGTATGATGTCATTATTACTTTGGGTGCTTCTTTTGTGAGATAAGCTTTGTAGTAAAATTATCATTTTTAACTTATGAAACTGAAATCTATGCAACGATGTTATTACTATATATTTTAGGCAACCTTTTAGTACTTAAATAAAACATGATAAATTAACATAAAATACCAAATCAAGGTAATTCCATAAACAGTAGGCTGCAGAGGTATGATCAAGTTGTTTCAAGTAATTTTATTTAATTGGCCATTTAGTTCAAAACTTAGAATCAATTTGAATTTTACTCACCTCGTATAAAGGCAACTCTAAGTATAACTGAATAAGGCAATCATCTACTAAGAGTGTGAAAAATATTCATCTGGTCTAAACTTAATAAGAATTAGATCCTGGTGATACTAGGTATTATCTACTCTGAACTAGATCAGTCTCAAACATCACTTGATAAACTCAGGATCCAATGTGAAACCTAGATTTTATTGTAAATATTAGAAATATATATTATTTTAAATAATTATATTTATTTGACTCATTTATTACATATATCAAAAGTTTTAAATAGTTAAAGTTCATATTTTCATAACCAATTTCATTTAAATAAATTTTAAAATTTTAAATTATAAAAAATATATGTATATAATATTAAAAAAATAAAATTTGAGTATAGAAACAAGGATTAAAAAATCTAACTCGCGTATCTAAAAAATACATCTAGGCTGGGTTTAGGCATTATCATTCCCGGACTTGAACCGAGGTTTTGCCAACTCCATGGGCCCTTATTTTGAAAGGACCCATTGTATCCCTAATAATATTCTAATTAATAATTCTTTTTAAAGTTACTTGTTGTAGGAAATCTTATTTCAACATTTCTCTCATTAATAATTATCCTACAATTAAGTTTTCTTTTGGGTAGAAAATCTATATTTGATAAATTTAATATTAAAGAGATATAAATAATGATATTGTCTAACATTAATTCATTCAATAATTATTCTTTCAAAAAAAATAAATGAATTAATTATATAAATAATTATTCTTTCAAAAAAAAATAAGGTGAAAATTTTCCTACCTTATTCACCATAGAAAATTATTATATTTACTAACTCTCTTAAAAAAATAATTTCTTAAAATATAAAATCTATAACCATTATCTAATCATCAATTCATCGTCTCAATCTTTTAAAAGCTACCGTTATTATTTACCTAAGATTAGTATTATTTTTATTTATTTATTTTTATAATGATAATTAATTTTAAGCTATTTAAGTGCTATCGTGATAACTAATTTACGTGGAATTAGTATTATTTTTATTTATTCATTTCTATGAGGATATATGTGGGAAATGAGCGCGCGTGCATGCGTACGTACTGGAGCCTGATGGGAAGACATAGAAATCAATTAATGCCTGTTACCAAATAGCACGAGGAGAGATGCAACTGGCTCATGCACATCCACCAACGACTGTACAATATGAGGTCATCAGGAACCTGTGTGGGACACGCGGGGTCATCTCAATTGTATTCAAAAGTCTTGCTTTTGCTTTTTATTTTTTATTTTTATGAGCCATCCAATCCGAGTAAATTCCTTCTTGGAAGAGGGGGACATCGTGATCATTTTGCAGAGTATCTAATGATTCTCAGTTTAAAAATGCCGGTGAAAATCTTTTATGAATTGACAAGACATAAAGCCGAAGAAGTTGAAGTCTCTGGATTGTGAGGGAGAAGGAAGGTGACTCGCAAGTGTACAACAGTAAAAGGCAAGAAGGAATCATAAGGGAAACCGATGGTGGCCAGGTGGTGTCTTGAACTTTCTTGGGTGACAAGCAACACGCCCGATCTCTTACTTTTGTTTTAAAGAATAATGAAGAAAAAAATTATCCATGACAAGGATGATGGCACGATTTAGAAATTTATCACACCGAAATTAAAGTTTGGAACGAATTCGCGATGTCGTAAATCAATTTTCACAATATTATTTACTAATTTATGATATTATAATTTTATTCTAAATTTAAAGTCTGAATTTAACAAATATTTTGTTCGGTCATCAAATAAAATTCTAAATGCAATTTAGAATTCTGTAGCCAACTCACCCAAAATAGGATATTAGTCTGTGTGCATTTCCAAAAATTTAAAATATCAAAATTTAGAATAATATCCAATAATACATCATCTAAATATCTATCCAACTCTGACTCAGTCACCTTAACATGCTTATTTCGACTCTGAAATATTTCAAACTCATCTACATCCCAATACTTATTCGGATTCGAAGAAGATTCTAAAAGAAAATCATCCAACCCAACATCCTGCCTATCACTCAAGACCACAGCTTTCATTTCATATTTTTTCACTAAATCATAACAAAGCTTACGTGCACGCTCAATATGCTCATCCGTTGTATCACCATAGATCTTTGGAAAATAAAAATCAATCAACAACATCTTATATCTTGGATCAAGAAGTACAGCCATAACTAACATCGAATAAATTTCATTCCAATATTTTTTAAATTTATCAACCATTTTATTAGCCATAATTCTAATAGCAAGATTATCGGAAGTGCGCCACTCATTAATTGACATTTTCATTTTACATATTAACGGAAAGAATAAATTAGCGGTAGGGTATTTTGTACCCAAAAACATCTCCGTTAACATATAAAATGATTTTAAATATTCCACCATTGTGGCTACCAAATCCCACTTACTATCACTAGGCAAGCTCTTATATTGAGACTCACGTTGTTGTAACCGAGAAAAAACACTTCTATATATCAATACTACATCAAGCATGGCATAAGTAGAATTCCAACGAGTTGGACAATCTAACTTCAAAGTTTTTTTAAAATTAATTTTCAGTTGCCTAGCAGGTAGCTCAAAAGATTCAAATTGCTTTGGTGTTTGTGTCCAGTAACTAACACTCTTCCTAATCTTTCCAACCCTATTTTCTATAACTTTCAACCCATCCCGCACAACGAAATTCAATATATGAGTAGTACATCTCATATGAAAAAATTTACCATTGGAAATTAAAGTACCGAGATCAAACCTTAATAACAATTTCTCCACCATCGCATTATTAGTGTTGCAATTATCCAAGGTCATTGAAGATAACTTTCTATCCACGTTCTAATCCAACAGACATTGCACCAACTCATCAGAAAGGGCCTCAGCAATATGAGGGCTCGGAACATAAATAAACCTAACAAATATTCAATTAATAATATTAAATACACAAATGTAAAATATTATAACAATTTAAACTTTAAAAGAAATCAAATATAAGCAATAAAAAATTGAAAGAAAAATTAAGCAAATAAAAAGTTATAGATAAATGTAAAATTACCTTAAAATTCGGCTATGCAATTTTCAAGAGTTGTCAATAAAATGTACTGTGACAATCATGTATCTTTTTTTCTAGTTACTTGTTGTCCATAAATCCGTAAAAATAGCCACTCTTCCATGATTTTTCTCCAACATATGCAAAGTCATAACCTTCTCAATATTATACAATTTCAAAATCTCATTTTTCAATGTATTTCTACTCATTAGCTTAACCATGGGGTTGGCATGTGCTATCATTTCTCTAAAGCCTTTGTATTCCACAAATTTAAGTGGAAGCTCATGCATCACCACCATCCTTACAAGCAAACTCCGCAAAACATTTGGATCGAAACTGTCAAAGCCAATGTCACAACTCCCATCCTCTCTTTTGAGCATTTTGAGACTTCCTTGAAGTGCTTCTTGTATTTTCAATTGCTTCTTCGAAAAATAAGATTTCACGTATCTATTCAAGCTTGTGGTCTCTGATATGTATTTGGCTTCTAAAATGTGATCATAATAGTTACTTTTGTAAAGTGATCCTAATCTGCAGAAACTTTCTTTCCTTTCTTATCTTTAACAGTTAACAGTAAAATCTCCTCAACCTCATTATCATTGCTATCTTGAATATTTCGAGATAAATTTGGAGCATTCAAAGAATTAATTTTTATATTATTCGACTGTAATTGTGATATCGCATTGCTTTTATCATAAAAAATAATGAATAATTATAAATAATCATGCAAATTACATAGTTATAATATTATATAACAAAATTAACTTACAAGCAACCTAAATGCTAAAATTAGCTCTTATAAATAAAAAAAATTATCATACAAATTACATAACTATGAATGTTATGCAACAAATTAAGTTAAAACAATCTAAATCTAAATTCAACTCCTATTAACAGTTCGCCGTTAAATTCCAACAGCTTATAAAACAAAATGCTTAACCGATTTGTTTTAAACAGCAAAGGATTAATAAGATTTGACATTCTGGATATTATCGGTTAGCCGTTATATATTAATAGTTCACCATTTATTTTTAGCGAGTTTAGAGACTTATCGGCTAAGACTTAATAAATAACCCTTTTCTGAGTATAAAAGTTAAACTTTACTCTAAACAGTTAGCCGTTTAAATCCTAGTGGCTGAATTTTTAATAAGTTATAAAATAAACAATTGAAACTTTATAAAATAATCATTTTCTACGTTTTATCGATTAACCGTTAAAATAAATGATTCACCGATTATATTTAAAAATTATATTTTTTAAATCATTTTACCTTTAAAAATTTAAATAAAAAAATTTAAAAAAATTGAATAATAGCAGGTATGTGCTCGACTGCATAAAAAAAAATCTGAATACAATCCGAATCCAAACACTTAAATATAACATTCAGTTAAGTCTCGTACACCCCTAAACTCCAGACTTTTGCCATCCCTAATTTCCACTATAACGCCGTCGGGAAACGCCACTACCACCAGCGTAGAAATTAAGTCGAGCCACAATGGTAGAATGACGTGTCAATGACGACGTGTTAATTCCTACTGTTAACAGAACACACTGTGTGCTTGTGCGTGTATGTATATCCCTTTCAACCCTGCTATCCTGGCGTCACTCGCCCAAATTTCATTTTGCAGGTAGCATTACTACGTATTGACTGTTCGCAGACCAAATTGATACAGATATAGCTCTCAAACTTGGTTTCTTGTGTGTGAGAATCAGAAAATGGACAGTCACACGGGCATTGGATTCCGGCCACGGGATGAAGAAATCATTGGTCTGCTGAAGAAGAAGAGGCTTGACCCTGGTTTCTCTGTCCAAACGATCAAGGAAATTGATTTTTACAGCTTTGACCCCTGGGAGCTACCCGGTAAGTATCACGCCCAACAAGCACTATACGATGTCATTGGAGTTAGTTCAGTAGCTAAAATTCAGAACTAATATATTGGGTTAATGAATTTTTGTCATGAAGAGCTTTCTGAGATTCAGTCTATGGAAGATGTGTGGTACTTTTTCTCTAAGCCTAAGTACAAGGGTGCCAAGCGGAAACGGTCAGGACAACAACAACATAGAAAAACCAAGTCAGGAACCTGGAAAATGACTGGCGGTGGTTCTGAGATGAAGCGGAAAAACAGTTCTGAGGTGATTGGTTACAAATACTATCTTGTTTTTATCCACGATGATGCTGCTTCCCAGAAAGCTAACACTAGGTGGGTTATGCACGAGATAGATGTTGGGGATGACCCTCTTTATAAGGTATGAGCTTTGTTTAGAATGAATTGGACATGTTTTATAAATACCAGAAATGTTCCAGTTTCAATCAGAATCCTTCGCCGGAAAAACTATTAAGCTACATGGTTTAATAGTTTAGTGAAAACATAATTCATAACACAGCAGTCAATAATGCGAGCTTGATCTATTTCGGCTTTTTATTTGTGTAGGAAAACCTTGTTGTGTGTCGCCTAGAAAGAAAAAATGGGGATAAAAAGCGTGGTGTTTCAACTACTGATGAACATCAATCAAGTCAAGATTTTGCTTCTAGTTCTAGCATCAATGTTTTTAAAGATATTTCTATAGGATCTGTTCAACCACCAGATCGACATTTGGTTTCTAAAAGAGATCATGTTGTAGAAAATATACTTTCGAAGACTCAGCTACCATCAGGCGAGAATTTGTTTTCTTGTAATGAAGACACTGCTACCACTCGTTTGGGTTTGGGATTATCACCACATGGCTGTTTAATTTCTTATTCTGGAAATCATGTTGCAGAAAATACTTTTGTGGAATCTGTAATACCAGCAACTCAACAATTGGTTCCTATTAGGAACCATGTTGCAGAAAATGTTACTTTGGTCTCTCAAGGACTACCAAGTGACCATTTGACTAGAAATCACGTTGCAGAAAATACATCTGCAGAATCTCAGCTGCCACCTAGTCAAAATTTGGTTTCTTATTGCAGAAACCATGTTGGAGAAATCACAGCTGCAGAATCTCAGCTGCTAGCAAGTCAAAATTTGGTTTCTTATTCCAGAAACCATTTTGCAGAAATTGCTTCCCGCAAGTTACAGCAACATCCAAATCACTTGACTTCTTGTTATCAAAGTCATGTTGCAGAAAATACTTTTACAGGATTGCAGCTAGTACCACATGAGATTTTGGAGTCACTGAGACAACCAGATCAGCAATGGGCTGCTTATGCTATTAATGTTGTAGAAAATTGTTTCGAGGCAGAACCTCGACCACTTGCAGAATTCAATACATGTGGTGGCTTTAGTGGGCTGAATAATGACTCTTTCTTGGCATTGCAGTCCTCAACTTATCTGGAACAGGGATCATCATATTGTAATGGTCCTAGTTTTGGTTGTGATTTATTGAATTCTCAATTTGACGGTGTACAGGTAATTGCTTTCTCTGAGTCGCAGCAACTACCAAACCACTTGATTTCTTGTTCTGGAAATCATGTTGCAGAAAATACTACTACAGGATTGCAGCAAGTACCACATGACATTTTGGGGTCACAGATACTACCAAATAAGCATTGGACTGCTTATTCTACTAATCTTGTAGAAAATTCTTTCGAGGCAGAATCTCGATTACTTGCAGAATTCATTACACACGGTGGCGATAATCGCCTGAATAATGCCTCTTTGTCGGCAATGCAGTCACCAAAATATCTGGAACCAGAATCACTATATACTAATGGTTCTAGTTTTGGGGGTGATTTATTTAATTCTAAACTTGACAGTGAGCAGGTAATTGCTTTCCCTGAGTCACAACTACTACCAAGCTTGATTTCTTTTTCTCAGAATCATGTCGCAGAAAGTACTTCCACAGAATTGCAACTCGTACCACATGGCATTTTGGATTCACTGATACCATCCAATCAGTATTGGGCTGCTTATTCAACTAATACTACTGGAAATTCTTTTGAGGCAGAACCTCAAATACTTGCAGAGGTCAATACGCACGGTGGCTATAATGGGTTGAATGATGCCTCTTTTGCGGCACTGCAGTCACCAATTTGTCCAGGACAGGAATCATCGTATTCTAATGGTCCTAGTTATGGCTGTGGTTTTTTGAATTGTCAATTTGACAGTTACCAGGTAGATGAGCTGATCAAGTCACGAAGGCCTTTTCAGAATGAACACTCTCATGAAGAAACTGGACAAGCCACTTCTGACTTCAACTCATCAATCCTAGATGGAGGAGTTTATGAAGTAGGTAGCAGTGACATAGACACTGAAACCTTCAATGCATGATACTCTTTGATTCTGTAATGAACAATCAAGTCCTCTGGGAGGATATTATATTACTAATTAATAGTTTCGTAATAATGCTTCAATCTTGGTTTGTTGTACCCTAAACATTGTAACCATGGTTGCATACTTTAGGAGTCGATTATGTAGAACACTTGGATATTCAATTTGCTATGTCTATGCGCAACAGTATGGCCAAGCAATGGAAAAGTTCAGGTTGTTAAGTGGGAGTGCTTATTCAAAACAAGAGAGACGAGTGATGCATGATAAGCCTTATGGGGCTAGCAAGAAGATATGCTAAGCATAGTGTTGTCTGAAGGAGAGCCCCCGTGCTGAGTTTGCTTTAGACCAGTGAAGTGCTCTAGAAATTCCATTATCATTATGTACTTGTAAGTTTTGTGTTTGGCACGTTTCTTTCATAATCGTAACTAGCTAGAAAATTGATGTTATCATCATGTCATGATACTGAGACATTGTTGAAAATATCAAGCGTATGTTCATGGTTAGTGATGATCTGTAACCTGAAACATGAGATAATGTAAATAATCAAAACTCTAAAAGCTTCTCAGTTTGAGTGTGTCATGATTGATCATCGATTCAGTGCCTCGTATGGAAGGCATGCCATTTTTTATAGCCCTTCTATTTAGTTGAGTCTCCAAGTTTATTTTAATTTCACCAGCTAGTTCGTTTATTATTATTTTTTTAATATAAATTACGGTATCTCTAGATCTAATCGAAGTCCTGGCGCAATATTGGGAACATAAGATTAAACACATGTTCCTGCTCATCAAAGAAATTTACTGATTAACAGCACAACTAAAAAAGAAAAATAATAAAAAGCCCATTTATGATACAAAATTTCTGGTTAAAGAAACAATCATCATTCATCAATGACATTGTCTATGCAGCTAGTTCATAAGCTGTAAATAATAGAAAAATGTTAGTGCAGCAGCTCATTTTGGCTTTGAAGCTTGAATAATTTTCACATATTAAGAAGCAAAATAAAAAAGGCTCTTCGATTTTTATAGTCATAAAGAGGAATATAATAAAAACAATTCGCCTTATCTCCGACACCTAAGGAAACCTATGCCACAAAAAGGTAGTTTCAAAAGGCCAAAACCTTGCGCACATAATCACTTAAACTTGACAATTCATGAAAGCCAATTCCCCTAATTAATCTCGCATTTGAAAGTTATAACCAAATTTATTAACGTGTATATGATTTAGCCTTTGAGTAACTTTCCATTTTATTCCTTTTTAACGTTAGCTACAGAGTTAATTTATCCATTTTTATATACCATCGCTATCCTTATCGCCGGAGGGCCGGGGCTATGCAACAATATAACTATCGCCAATAATAAAACTTTCTTTTTCCTTTAATTTACAACTAAAATTTTACATTTTAAAACTTTTAACTGTAGATTTACAGTAATAATTGTTACTGTTGCATAGATTGGAAGATGAAAATTTGATTGTATAATAATTGAATTTATAAAACATTGGAATACGGCAACATACGACGGCCGCCGACAATTGACTATAGTTGACAACAAAATAATTTATATAATTAATTGAATATAATTAATAATTAAAAAATTAAAATATTAATCAGTGTAAATAATACTAGTTTAGTATAAACTGATAATATAAAATATTATTTACATAATGTAGTCCATGTTACACTGCATCACAGCAAAATGCAATCGAATATTATGTAATACCATGTGTCAAGCACTTCAAGTGTATGGTCAACGGTAGTCAGCCAAAAAAACCCCCTAAAAAAATATGTTTCAAAAGCAACCACTTTATAAAATATATATATATATATATATATATATAAAAGCACGAATAATCGTTACTGTATGTTTCTTAGCACCAAAAAAAAAACTATATGTATAAAAATAAAATAAAATAAAATTTTGGGATCCAAGTTGCGCCAACGAAAGCCTGTTTAAGAACTCTGTGAGCAGGGTTCTCTGTGGTTTGGTGATTTACAGAAACTTAAAGCGGATGGCCGACGACGACGCCATTTTGGACTCGGGGACCTCTGACTCTACTGTTACGCTTTCGGTTGCCAATAGGTAGACATTTGACGTCATTTGTTTCTTTGATTTGCCAATAACTATAAAGCAAAGATGAATAAAATTTTTAACGACTATGGTATTTTTTGTTCTCTTTCTTTTGTTATTGCGAATATGCAGTAAAGCTAATTCATTACTGAATTTAAGTTTACTGCTACAAATGTTGACTTGTTTAAGCTTTTTGTTGGGAGGATGAACTTTAGCTGGCTTTAGACCATAGCCAAAGCCATCTGTAATGATGGATTTCTGCATTAAACAGGAGCCTAATGTTGTTGTTCTTGCAGAGGGTGGTTTATTGTAGAAGGTTTGTGATCAGAAAAAGAAGAATAAAAATTCTAATCCCATGGCTTCCTTTTTAAATTCTCAAGTTACTAAATCTCTTGTATCTTTTTCTTCTATTCTTTCTCTTATCAAATCTTATACAAAACATCTCGCCTAAAAAATAAAAAATCTTATTGAGTATTCTTATGTTCTAGACTCTGCTCGAATTACTGAATCCTCTTTGCCTTTGATAATCCTTTATAAACCTTATGAGTGACCCAATTCTCTAACTAAAACCATTAAACCCTTATTTCCACCAGATGTCATGCTCTAAAAAGAATATATCCAGTTTTCTCAATTGGATTAGTGTGCCTTACAAACAACTCAAGCAGAATAATATGTTACTTTAGAAATTCTTACAGAGCTTATTACTCAGTGGAAAAGAGAAGATTATACACATCTTTATCTTGGGAGAATTCGTATAGTCCTTACTATTCATGGTAGAAAAGGCTTGCCTGTTACGGTAAGAATAGATTTAATAGATACCAGATTTAAAGAGTACCAACATGCTATCAATGGTACTATCTTAACTACCCTCCATGTTGGAAGCGTCCTCCTCACATTTTATTAAAATTTCAATATGTCACTTGAAGATCTTAATCTTCCCATTACTTTAAAAGTTCAGATCCAGTTATAAGGTGTTGAACAAGCAGTCACTGCAAAAATGGCTACTTTGCATCACCAATTAGTGTATCAGCTTCAAAACTATACTCTTGACCTACTGACTCCTCAAACTACCTTAGATACCCTTATGATCTTAGCTAATAATGAATCCATTCCCACAATTGTTCAAATTTCCAAACAAATCCAAAAACAAGAACTTCTCAACATAATGCCAATTATCCAACTATGAAAAGTTCCATCAAAATTCTTAATCCATCCAGACTTCTGATACTCAATTTGAAGAAAGATTAGACAGTACAATCAGATTGACTTTTTAGCCCTTAGAAACACACAAAAACTAACCTTCTAGAACTTCTTTTTCATACACTGTTATGATCATAGCTGTTGAAACAGTTCAAGAGAATCTTCTTATTTATGGTTCTCTCCTGATGGTTATCCTATGTATCCTGATAAGATACAAGGACATTTTATCTGAGATAATTCGGGTTCACACATGTGCAATCCAGATTGCCTATGTCTTGAAGATGATCACTCATACGATGACTGGAAAGTTAACAGACGCCCTAGAAGAAAAAAGAAAAGCCATAAAAAAGGTAGCTGTAAAGTTTCACTTGTTTTTCTACCTGATAATGAACCAGATTACACTCCCTGGTCAGTCCAAACAACAACCAATGTTGTCACTAACTTACAAAAGTCTACAGTAAAAGCATGTAGGTGAAAAGTCAACAATCAACTGTTAACCTAAACTTCTCCACAATCCTGTATGATGTTTTCATTCAGCTTATACCATGATCAGTTTTCTCCTTTGAAAAAATAAATAAATCTATAAACCAAAGTAATTTCCAAGCCATTTGTCTAAATCCCTATTACTCTCACTGGACAACTTGAGAAACCCAAGCAGTATGAAGCAATACTTAACTAGCAAACTTAAAATGTCAGGGTTTAAAATATAATCCTAGAATCTTTTGATACTAGGCTTGATAATGTTTAGGCACAAGTTCAAAATATAGACAAGAATATTGACAAGATAACAACTTAGCTAGAATAACTATATCTTAACCTCCATAATCAAATTGCCAAACTGGACATTAAACTGCGAACAATGAAGAATAAATATTAGGATCCGAAATTTAACCAAAAAGAAACTGAGATCAAACAACTTAAAGATGAGCTTATAAGGATTGATGTTGAGAAACAACAACCATCCCTATTTGCCAAAAGTCAAACCATATCTGTATACACTCCCTTATTTACTACGTGTCAACCTTTTACAAACTTTCCACCTATAAAAAATCTGTGGATTATGCAAAGTTCTTTGGGTTATCTCACCTATCCACAATTTGATCAACACCAAGACTAAAATCATCCACCGAACCCTATTCTCCTTAATCTACACCAAAACCCACTCCAAGACCACCAAAAGATAAAGGACCCATGCATCAACTCTTTTCTCAAGAAATTCATTCTGGCTTTACTTCTTTAAAAGCCAGCGCTTCTTTAACAGACTCAACTTTAAGTTCATCTTCTGATAAATCCTTCTCCTCAATAGAATCAGTTGCTTTCCTTTTGGTAACTAAGTAAAAAGGAACTTTATGTGGATATTCTTTGCTTGCTTATGGTTCAGCCATCAATAGGATCTAATGATCTTTTTGCTTCTTCTTCTCTAGAAGATCCTCCTCTATTCTCGTCATGAGGACCACTTATAGTCAAAGAAGCTGAGGATAATCCTCTTACTCAACCTGATCTAATTTTCAAAGCTTTCAATGAGCCATGGTTCACATTTGACGATGTTCCAAGTCAAATGGTTCTAAAGATTTCAAGAATTTTTCGCTTGGACTGATGTTCAAATGATCAAGGCAAGGGCTACTTCATAATCTGTCTTTCGAGAATTTAGTACTCACTTCATGACTAGTTTGAAAGTTTTGGTTAGTATCGACAGCTACAACTGTAAACAGTAATTCCTCAAGTCTTAGGACTTATTTATGAGTAATTTCTAGGAGAATCGATAGTGGTGCAATAAGCAGTTAGAAGAGAATTCCATCAAATGAAGTGCTACGTATTAAAAAAGAAAGCTCTTGACTTTCATTATAAAAGAATGATAGCCCTGTATTACAAACTCAATGGATAATAACTCTTTTCTCAAATATGTTTTTGTCACATCTTTTCCCAAGGAGATCTTCCCAGACTTACAGAGACAATACTACATTCATCAATTAGATATTGCTAATATCTCTCTAGGAAAGATTTATTAGCTGGCAGTCTTCTATTTAGAAAAACTCTGTGAACAAAAATAATTTTTCAAAGATCTCATGGAATGCAAAGAACTCTTCGAAAGTGCCTATCAAAAGCTTTATCTTGCTATCAAATGCAAAGATGAAAAAATTTGCCATTGTCCTACAAAAAGAAGTCTCATTTTTAGTAATACTCTCAATCCGGGAACTTTGGAAGAAATAACTTATAGAACTCTAAAAGAAACAACTTCAGAAAACCTAAAAAACCCTATAGGTTTTTCTGAAGAAAATCCTTTAATTTAGGGGTCAAAAGCCAAAGAGATGCCTGATGTTTCATTTGTAAAAAGAAGGGCCATTTTGCAAAATTCTACCCTAACAATCTAGCCAAATCTACTAGATTGCTTGAACATGTTTACAAAGTCTCTCCTCTCTCAGATGATGAGGATATAAAATTCATACTCTCAAAACAAGAGAGTTTGTGATGATGATACAGTTTTCATTCTAGCCGAACAAAGCTCTAACTCTGATTTTGAATGTATTCTTGTCATTCACAACATCCAATCAATTAATCTTATCCATGACCCTCGTCCTTCCATCAAGATTAGTCTCCTTCCTTCAAAATTTGTCAAGCCTATCTCTGTTATAGGTTTCATTTATACCGGGACATAGAGAAATATATTAAATCCATTAATCTTACTATTAGAATTTTAGGAACATCATACTGAATATTTTCAAGCATCCAATAGGAAATTATTTCAAATAGATCTTATTACTAAAAAATCTATAGGTATCTAGTTTTTCTCAAATTGTATTCTCTGAGTTAAAATAATAGGATCTTCTTTTCTTGATAAAGACCTACTATTAAGTTTTGATGTTCTTCAGTTTATTAAGAAGTTGAACATATCTTCCAAAGGTATTCGATACAAATAAAGGATTTTACCTTATACTAAGACCTTAAAGATATATTCAATTTTTGATGCATCTCTTCTTTATGAGTCCCTCAAATACAAATTCCTTTCATTCTGTCTTGGAAGCCACCTTTAGTTTTCTCATCCTTTTTCCTTTATGGAGAAATTCTCAATTCTTCGTTAAGTTACCTTTCAAACTTAATGAAGACGTCAACCCTACCAAGACCATACATCCAAGTATGACACCCTCCGATCTTAAATTGACTCAAGCTGAATGCCAACAGCTTATAGCCCAAGGCCTTATTAAGCCCACTCATTTTGATTGGGCCTGTCAAGCTTTCTATGTTGAAAAAAAGTCTAAAATAGTCTAGGGTAAAAAATGATTAGTCATTGACTATCAGTCCCTAAACTGCTTTTCAAAGAAGATAAATTTTTTTTGCCAAAAATTCAATCTTTGTTTGTTCATCTGCAGAGTGCAAAGGTTTTTTCAAAATTTGATCTTAAATAAGGATTTTGACAAATTGGTGTTCATCCTGATGACAGACCAAAAACAGCTTTGTGCATTCTAAATACCCATTACCAGTGGACTATTATGCATTTTAGTTTAAAGGCTGTACCATCACTCTTTCAGGAGGCTATGGTAAAAATCTTTAGGCTGATTCTTGAAAATGCCTTTATCTACATTAATGATATTTTACTTTTCACCAAAGACCATTAAAACCACCACCAACTCCTAAAAACGTTTCTCAACATTATTGAATCTTTTGGTGTTATGTTATTTGAAAAGAAAAGTCTGATAGGATAAGAATTTATTGAATTCTTAGAAATGATAATTCAAGATGGCTATTATCAACTAGGGTCCCACATTACTCAAGAGTTAATGCACTTTCTAGATCAGAACCTATCTAGAAAGCAGATTCAATAGTTTCTTGGGATAGTCAACTATCTCCGAGACTATTTCTGCATATAGTGGTCCACACCTCACAACTGTCCAAGATGCTAAAGAAATCAGCCCCATCTTAAGGACTGAAGTATACCACAGCTGTCCAAAAGCTTAAACAGATGACTCAACATCTAATACCATTGAGAATTTCTTCCATTGGACAACGTATCCTCTAGACAGATGCTAATGACGAGTACTGGGGAGAAATACTTTTGGAAAACATTGATGGTAAAGAATTTTACTATGCATATGCCAATGAACAGTTCAAAGATACTGAAAAATATTACCATGTAATCTATAAAGAGATCTTGATAGTCAAGTATGGCATCTAAAAGTACTGCTAATTATCAAAAAATGGATTTGATAATTTAAATTTTGTGCAAGTTTAGGTTTAGTAATGATAAACCTACTGCGGTCGGTGTCTATTGTCATCCCTATCTAGTACACACATGCGTGACCTAACCTAGCAGCAAACCATTGCTAACATTATGTCAAATAGAAATTATGAGATTATGGTGGTTTTGTATGGTTAATTTTGAATATCCATCAAATTATTATCAAAATGTGTAAGAGTTCAATCATGATAGATTTCTTGTCCTGTCGGCCTTTAAGTTAATTATTACTTTTGTATTAAATATGAGACTATTAGGTACGTTTATTTTTTTGGATTTAAAATCTAAATAGGTCTAAATTTTTTTAAAGTCTGAATGTTATGAAAATTTGAATTATATATTTATTTATTTTTTAATATTTGAATATAAATGACATATTGTCAGTTTTATAATAAAAAGATCTTAAACCAGTTTTTTTGACATTTACGTACTTGTAAATCAAAACAAAAAAAAAGGATTATATTTTATAATTTAGGAAATAAGTTATTTCATAAAAATATTTTTAGAATATACTATTTACTTATTATTCAAACTTTTTTCCATTTAGATAAAAGTCATGAAAGCTTATTTTTTCTATTCAGATGTAAATGTTTGAAAATCAAATATAAGCTACAAAAAATAAACAAGTAAATTTTAAAAAATATATGAAATTAATAAAATTTTTAAATTTTATGTATTTAACAAACAATTTCTTAGTATATTATGTATTGGATAATCAATTTTAATTTAAGTATTTTTTACTTTTATATTTATTAAAAATTTATTTAATATATTAATGAAATTCCAAGCGTAGCTTAGGTGCGGTCAGTCTAATTTTAGAAGGGCTTTTTGAGGGTCTAGACCTATTATCTTGTCCTAATTGATATTTTGACACTTTTGAGAAATAAATAAAAAACTATTATTCTATATAATGCATGAATTCCCGTAAACTATGTTATGCTTGTAACAAAATATATAAACTTATAGTGAGATTGTAACTTGTGAGTTTGTAGGGAACTCTAGTGATTCATAATTATAATTTTATAATTTTATAACAAAAAATTATAAAAAATAATTTTATAGTGACTCATAACTGTAAAAGTAG
Organism: Aegle marmelos; assembly: GCA_030449875.1. Lineage (NCBI taxonomy): Eukaryota > Viridiplantae > Streptophyta > Magnoliopsida > Sapindales > Rutaceae > Aegle > Aegle marmelos. The sequence goes on from JASUUL010000143.1 coordinate 13,468,562, forward strand.
AGGAGGAGTGCATAAAGGACAGTGGAATTGATGGTGGCTTGGTGGGGTCTTAATCTACCTTGGTACCAGAATGATACGTAAAACTAATTCTATTATAATTACAGGAGAATTTGAACTTATTTTAAAATATGAGAGAGTTTTTAGTTTTCTGAACAACAAAAGATAATCTTTACTTTTTCATATTGTTAATAACTGTTATTATTATTATGATTAAACTAAATTCAACTTATGATATTTTTTATGATATTATATTTTTTTTAATCAAATGCATGTATAGTCTATATGATATTATTTTTAGAATAAAAGTTTTAATAATGTTTAAATATATGTAGTCTAATTGAATGTGTTTTTCTAAAGTTGTGTATAATCTGATTTTATTTTTTAACTCTCCTTAAAAACCACTTGGTCAAGTCAACGAGGGATAATTTGTTAAAAATTTAATTTTTAATAATATAGAGCGTAATTTTTTTAGGATTATTACAATAATTGTTTTTGACATTGTATTGTACCCTTAATTACATTAAAAATATAATTACACGACTATAATTTTAATGCAACACCTAAAATTAAATAATTTAGGAAAAAAATACTTATACTTTCGAGATTTGAGAAAATAATTATGTTAGCCCCATGCTTTGACCAAAGGATGTCAATACCCCTTTGAAAATAATACAATTTAACTTATTAATTCAGAATGATTGACTTTAAAATTTTAATAAATAAAAATATAATTTAAATAGTTTAATTTTTCTAGTAGATTAATAATATTAAAATATTTTTAATATATAAAATAAATTTCAAAATTTAAATTATGATACTTATTTTAATTATAGACTTGTAATCGTTATAAAAATTTTAAATAAATCTTTAGGTTAAATAGATTTATAATTAATAAATATATCTAATGTATTAATGATATTAAAATTTTTTATACAATATTGAAAATAATTTAAATTTTTAAATATTTATTTTAATATTATGTTTCTATGTATAAAAAATTGACTTTAATATAATATAAGATTGTAAAGTACTAAAATATTTTTATATATTGAATTATTTTAAAATGTATATATTGTTAAAATTTTAAAGTATAATGTGTTAATTTGAGTAATACTCACTTATAAATAGATATTATATAATTCATGTAGTAATCAATTTAAAATATGATGTATAATTAATTATTACAAATATATTACACTATTAGTATACAATAAAATAAACTATTACTAAAATGTAACATTTAAAAATAAGGGAATATCAAATAAGCTATGAGTATATTGTTAAACAAATTTAATTTTTATGACTTATAAAACACGATTCAAATTTGAAGTAATAAATAAATAGTTTTAAAATAACAGGCAACATTACTGCTAAATTATAATGCTGACTTTACCTATAAGAGAAAAATTTCCTTTTGATACTTATTTTAGGAAACAAAATTAATGTTTTGATATATTTTCTTTTTTTATTGCATTAATTTTTTATTTTTTACAAAATATTATTTAATTTGAATTGCATTTACTGTGTTAAAGCATTAATTAAAAATAAACAGATGGTGACTCAGTTAAATTGAATTCAAAGTAAATACTAATTTGCAAATCTTAACATTTCAATAAAAAAAAATTTTGTCACTGCTCTTTGGGATAATCATATAATAAATAACTAATTTGTATTATTATAAATATTTAAAAAAAATAAAATTTTGAGCTGTACAAGTTGCCTATGCAATTGTTAAAAATGAAGTTTTGGTTGACGTGATGAGATATCAAAGAATTTATTTTGGAAATAAAATGAGTATAATTAATTTGAAATAATAAAACAAGCATATCTATAATGATCAAAAGCTCAAGTATAAATAAGTTGAGTTTAAAAAATCTCATGAAGTCAAGAAGATCAAAAAGAGAAAAAAATGTTTCAACATAATTAGATTAGAAGTTCTTAATTTTTTAATTTACAACGTTAATTGAGTTTATAGAAAATTAAATAGGGTTTACAATAGTGAAACTTTAATATATTGCAGTAAGTTGATATTTATTGAAATAAGAGGAGCAAAATGAAATTCACCTTAATAATACTATTTGTTTTCTACAATAAAGGTTTACTTCGAATTTTATAATATCAAGTTGGATTTTAACTAATAACCTTGAAACTTAACATAGGCATCAGAAACTTGAAACACAAGAGTAGTGAACTAATTAATTAAAATATTTGAACCCATAACTAAAAAAGTTTAATCAAAATATGAGACAAATCTAACTATATATAAAATCTAAAAAAATAAATTTAGTATCTAACCAGATTTATTAAAATCTCACATAAATAATCAGAATAATCAATACAATATTGATAAAATTATTAGTTGAAACTCATGTTCTAATAAAGGAGAAAGTTTAACCAAAAGTAGGGACTCATCTAATGAAAAATAAAATTTACTTATAATTAAACTTAAAATATTGATATTTAATGAATTTAGTAAAAATGTTAAACACAAAACTCGCGGATTGAAAAGTTGAAATATATAAACCTATATTTGAGAAAATTTACTTGTAATTTAACTAAAAGTATGGATTAATCCAACCAAAAATAAAATTTTACAAAGTAAATTTAGTATTTAACTCAAAGCATTGGAATCTTAACTAAATAATAGGAACACTCAACACAAAACTAATAGAATTATTAGTTGAAATAATGAACCTAAATGAGAGAAAGATTAACCAAAATCAGAAAAATTATCTAACGAGAAATGATATACTTAGAATTTAATCTAAAATATTGGTATTTGATGATTTCAGTATGAATGCTAAATACAAAACTAGTTGATTGAAAAATTAAAATATATAGACCCGTAATTGAGAAAGATTAACCAAAATTAAGAACCAATCAAACCAAAAATAAAATTTTACAAAGTAAAATCAGTATCTAACCCAAATTATTAGAATCTTACCTAGATAATAGGAAAATTCAATGTAAAATTACTAAAATTATTAGTTAAAATATACGAATCTATAATGGAGAAAATTTTAACCAAAATAAGGAGCTATTATGACGAGAAATGAAATTTATTTAGAATTTAATAAAAAAAAATTGGGTTTTAACGATTTTATTAAGAATAATAAACGCAAAACTAATAGATTAAAAAGGTAAAATATATTAAATTATAATTGAGAAAGTTTAACCAAAACTTGATACAAATTCAACCAAAAATCAAATGCTATAAAGTAGTTTAGTACTTAACCCAAATAAATAAAATCTTATCTAAATAATGGGAATATTCAATACAAAATAGTGAAATTATTAATTGAAACTCTTGTACCAATAAGGAAAAAAGTTTAATTAAAATTAGAAACTCGTCCAATGATAATTGAAATGTACTTGTAAGTTAACCCAAAATATTGGTATTTAATGATTTTAATAGTAATATATCAATGAATCAATAAATGAGAAAGACTAACTAAAATTAGAGATATGTAAAATAAACTTGAAATATCTACCCATTAAATTAAAACCAAAAGAAATGGAATATAATTTTATATTTTTTAATATTATTTATGTTAAGTTTTTAAAATATTTTTCTCATTTAATTAATTTTTATGTTTTTAATTAAAAATTTTCATGATTTTTTCATTTTATTTTTTTAAACATTAAAAATAAATTTAAAAATTATTTAATGAACAACCACTAAAATATGGTTGTTTTGGCTTTCGGCTACGGCTGTATAAGCTATAGCCCTGTATTGTAAAATGAGTAGATGAATCCTTTTGAAGTCGTGAATAGGGGTCTGCCTAAGTTATTTGTTTTTTGAGCACACAATTTCATTAAGCCCTCTATTTTTACTGTTATTTATATTTTATTTCTAAATATTATAAACTTTTTTATTTACATATATTATAAAATTTTATTAAAATTTTTATATATTTTTATTTTATTTAAATATTTAATGTATTAATCTGACCTCTATAATTTTTAAATTCTAAAAATACTCTTTATTTAAATTAAAATAATAAAAAATATTAAATAGATTATAATTATAATAATTATATTAAATTATTATTATAACAATAAAATTTTTATTTAAATTATTAATAATAATAACTAACAATAATAATAATTATTAAAGATTAATAAAATAAAAATAAATTATAAAAATATAAATGAAGAGTATTTTTAAATTCTAAAAATACTCTTTATTTAAATTAAAAATATAATAATTATTAAATAGGTTATAATTATAACTAAAATTATTATAAAATTTATTATAATTAATTAATACATTAACGATACTTAATAATAATTTTTTTAAAATTATTAATAATAACAACTGACAATAATTACTATTATTAATTAACTTTTGATTAAAAATTTAATTCATTTTTTTACACTCTTTTTCATTTACTAATTCTTTGTAGGGATTAAAATAATTTAATTATTATTATTTATATTTTATTTGTAAATATTATAAATTCTTCAATTTACATATATTATAAAATTTCATTAGAACCATTATAATTACTACTTTTATTATTTGTAAATATTTTATTTGTAATTATTTATCATAATTACTACTTTTATTTTAATTATTGTAATTTTTATTATTTTTATTCAAAAATTAATTAATAATAATAATTATTGTTAGTTATTATTAATAATAATTTAAATAAAAATATTATTAATTATTGTTAATATATTAATTAATTATAATAAATTTTAATTGTTATAATAATAATAATTTAACAATTAATTAAATAGATTATTATTATTATTATTATCATCTATTTAATAATTTTTATTCTTTTAATTTAAATGAAATGTATTTTTAAAATTTAAAAATTATAGAGGTCAGTTCAATACTTTAAAATTTAAATAAAATAAAAAATATACGATTTAATGAAATTTTATAATATATGTAAATAGAAAAGTTTGTAATATTTATAAATAAAATATAAATAGTAATAATTAAATTATTTTGATATTTACAAAGAATTAATAAACAAAAAAGAGTTAAAAAGATTAATTGAGTTTTTAATAAAAAATTAATTAATAATAATAATCATTATTGTTAGTTATTATTATTAATAATTTAAAGAAAAAGTATTATTAATGATTGTTAATGTATTAATTATTTATAATAAATTTTTTATGATAATAATAATTTAATATAACAATTGTAATTATAATTATAATTTATTTAATAATTATTATATTTTTAATTTAACTAAAGAGGATTTTAGAATTTAAAAATACTCTCCATTTAAATTAATCTTTTATAAACAATACTCTTCATTTATATTTTATTAATTTTTATTAAAAATTAATTAATAATAATAATTATTGTTAGTTACTATTTTAATAATTTAAATAAAAATTTTATTGTTATAATAATAATAATAATTTAATATAATAATTATAATTATAATATGTTTAATACTTTTTATTCTCTTAATTGAATGATGAGTATTTTTAAATTTTAAAAATTAAGGAGACAGTTTAATATTTTAAATATTTAAATAAAATAAAGAAGTATAAGGATTTTAATAAAATTTATAATATATGTAAATAGAAAATTTTATAATATTTATAAATTAAATATAAATAATATAAAATATACGAGAACAAACGAAATTGTGCGGAAAAAAAAACTGTAACTTAGGCTGATTCCTTTTCAACGACCTAAGATGGGGCCCAGTAAGTGGATCTTCAAGTGACATTTTTTTTTTTGGTTTTATTTAAATCTAAGAGATCTGCCTGGCAATTAAAATTAATTGAAAAAAGGATAATAATAAAACAATGAAATTAAGTAGAGTTTCAATGGAGCTGGAGTTGCGTAAGAATGTGTTTGACGTGTCGTTTCGGTTGGAAGACTGTCGTTTCGGTTGTCTTCAATCAAACGGTGGGTGATGCAAAACACGAATCATCGTTGCCACGTCAGATACAATGCCAACGGGATTGGTTAATTGAAAATTTGAAACTAAAATAAATATAACTAATACTTCCAAAAAAATAAATATAATTAATAAAAATGAATCACTTAGATCATTTTTAATTTAACTAATTATACCTTATTATTTGTAATAAAATATTTGTGCGCATGTTGTTACATATAAAGAAACTATCATAATATTTTAATAGGTAATTCTAATAGATAAGAATTTTTCAGTAGAGTCCGAGAACCACTTGTTCGTGCAATAAACTAACCATATTCATTTGCATGTGTATCTGGGCTTAAAGATTAATGAGTAAGTAGTTATTTTAACATGAACTCCACATAGTATATTCTTACTACATGATTTTATTACCTCGTATACTCAAGATTTTCCTGTAATAAATAGTTATTGAAGGTGGTAAAATTCTCCAATGATACAAGATAAATAACTTATAAAGTGCTATTTTAGATAAATACTAAGTTATAATTTATTATAATTTTCTTCTCTTATGTGTTATAATATCGTATGGATCCCATGATATTATAACACTTAAAAAAAAATAAATTATAATAAACTGTAACTTTTTACTGTAGCTTAGTAGAAAGTTATGATATTTTGAGGTATATCTCAATGCTTTTTCGTTCAATAACTTTTCTACTTCTGATGTTTAGAGTACGGCACAAGCATGTCCTGCTGATGCAGCTCCATGCTCTTGTCGGTTTTGTTATTTTATAAATTTTTACTGAATTCAGATCGTTTGTTTTCTATTTTCTCTTTATTAATTAAGAAAACGGCTCCAAGGTCTTTTTTTCAATCTTTTCGGTTCCTATTTATAACTTAAAAAGAAGACTTTGGTGCCACATTTTAATTTTAAATTTAAATCTCCACTGTCTAGGTTGTGTTATATTTTCAGTCATTCTATCCATAGCCCTTTTTGCTTTTATATTACTTTGGCACGTGATTTTGTTAATAATCGTATGTCATCATTTGTCATTATTTAAGGTTTAGCATATTTTTAAAATTCTGAATGACCATCACATGTTTGTAAGCAATCACATGCTTGCATTTATTTTAGTCTGAATTTGAAGTATTTTTTTTTTGGAAATATGTTGAGATATGTCTTACTACATGGCTCAATGTAAATAACTTTATATTTTAGCAATTACATTGCTATCTTGTAGTGTATTCTGCATTATAATCATTCACTGTGACATTTACATGTAGGATGCATATGATATTTCACTTACCACCAACATGTGTACGCCACGAATCCATTAGCATTGTGTAAGTAATGTCAAATAAAGATTAACAAGCGATTAGTTTTGAAGTCGGGTCCTCCTAATTTACGGCTTATGTAAGTTACATTCTTAACAAATTGATGCTTGCCTTTATTATAAATTTTTCTTTTATTCAAACATCTGTTCATTTCGTCAACCAACTCCTCATACCTTTGATTGTTAATAATTCTAAACTATTGGATGGTTTCTTCATCTATCTCTCCTACATTTATTCTTAAACCTTTTTAGAGTTTTTGCTATATTTTCACAAAGGTCTATATTATTATCATATTTATAAAAAATTATAAATTCTGAATATATATTAACAATTATATTTATAATTCATTGTCTCTCTTAAGATACAAACCAATTTTTTTTTTTCTAACATACCTATATATATTTCCAATCTATTTTTCCATCCAAGGTACACATCATCATCTATATTCTCATCTTTGCCCACTCTCATCTTCAAACTTTCTTCTCAAAAATTTTAATTATGAAATAAATAAAGTTCATTTTCAGTAAAATTATCATCCTTTATGCATGTTAGTTCAATTTAAAAAATATATTAAGAATCGCAAGTCAACAATGGTGTTAAAATAAGAAGATTTCATACCTCTAAGCACTTTTCCCAAGACAATTGTTAGAAAGTCACTTAGACGGTTCCCTTTAGACCAGTTTGTAGTATGTTGTGTAGGGTCGCGTGGAGCTTTGCAATGCCAACCATGGATTAATTATGGCTAAAGAGAACTAGCAAATCTATTCCAGAATCTTGAGGAATAATACGCTAATTAGAACTTTGAATTATTTTCTTATGTTTTTGCACAAACAAAAGCACATCGGGCCTTGATTATTTCCCAGAGTTTATAAGCTATGAGGTGATAATACTAACTCAATTTTATAAAAACGGAACGATAATTCAATAAGTTTTTACATGCAATTGATAATCTAGATTGTAGTGAAGAAATCCAATGATACTTTAAAAGAGACTAATTTGAAACTGATGGATGCATCCAACCTTGAACAAATTGATCCAGCTTAGGCTGTGCCTCTTCCAGCTAACTCTAATCCGAATAAGGACGTCTCCCCCTGCAAATCTAATTCAGATTGGAATTTAGAATTTTAGTGATAGTTTAAAATATAAATTAGGTAAATTTTAATTTAGGCTACTGAGAATCACACTCTTCGATGCATTTATTATTATGAAAATATTAATTTACTCTCATTTATTATTAAATAGATAAAAAAAAACAATGTACTCTCATTTATTATTGTCTTTTAAATAAAAATAAGAATAAATTAATATTTTTATATCTTCGAAGAATAAATAAAAAATTATTATTTTATTTAAAGATGAATAGAAGTTTATCTTATAAATTATATTATGCTCGTAACAAAATATACGCAACTTCTACAGCAAACATTTGTCTAGAGCTATGAAAAGTCAAAAAATAAGATATATGAGTCGGTAAACATAAATAATTGATAAAGGTGTCTATATATATATATATATATATATACAAAAACTGTCTGAAATAGAAGAATAATTATTGCATATATGCTCCCAGGTAAGAATCTTATCATAAATTATAAATAAAAATACTGTACATAGGGTCAAAGTAACAGAAAATTCCAGATTTTCTAAAGCAGGACTGTGTTTTGTGAGGTGGCGGGGAAGGTGACTCCTGACTGTTGACGCACAGGAGAAGTCAACATAAAGGATAGTGGTGGGGCTTCTCAATTGCTTGGGTACCGGGAAAAACATGTAGACTTTACTTATGTTTTTTTGGGTCTGCTTAAGTTAAAATTTCGTACAGATCCTTATTCTCTATATTATTTATAATTTATTTATAAATATTATAAAAAGTTCTGTATTATAAAATTTTATTTAGTCCCTTTTATTCTATTTTATTTTATTAAAATATTTAGAGTACTAATTCATTTCTTATAATTTTAAATTCTGAAAATATCATTCATTGAATTAAAAAATATAATAATTATTAAATAAATTATTATTAGTATTATTATAAGTACAATTATAATTTTTAAATAGATGATGATGATGATTATTATTATTATTATCAACAACAAGAATAATAAGTATTATAGTTAATTAATCTATTAACATTAATTAATAAGAACTTTTATTTGAAATGTTAATAATAATTATTATTATTATAATAAAAATTTAAGAATTTTATAACAACTCATTACAATTTAACTCACTCCAGTTAATTCTAATTCTTAAAACCATAATAAATTAGAATCATAATTAGCTAGAATAAAAATAAAAAATTAGAATCACAATAATTTATTTATTTGAATGAGAAGAATTGTAATTATAATGAGTTGTATTACCATTTATATGTTTATTTTCTCCTAATATTAGAGTTAAAATGAGTTTATAGCAAATTATTATAAAATCTTTAATTAATTTTTATCATAATTATTATTTTATATTTTAATTATTGTAATTATTATTATTAAAAAATTAATTAATTAATTAATAATAATAATTGTCAATTAATTTTATTATGATGATGATGATTATTATTATAACCACTAGAAAAATATTATTAATTATTGTTAATAGATTAATTAATTATAATACTTTTTATTCTTGTTATTAATAATAACAATAATAATAATAATAATAATAATAATAATAATAATAATACTTATAACTATAATAAAATAATTATAATTATAATTTATTTAATAATTATTATATTTTTTAATTAAATGGAGGGTGTTTTGGGAATTTAAAATTATAGAGTGAATTGATATTCAAAGGATTTTAATGAAATAAAATAGAATTAAAGGGGCTAAATGAAATTTTATAATGTAAAAAATTTATAATATTACAAATAAATTATAAATAATACAAAAAATAAGAGTCTGAACGAAATATTATAGGACAGCTATATATTACATTAAGTGTAACTTAGACCAACTCTTATTTCTTCAAGGGAAAAAGATAATAAGATTCTACCTGATCCTTTTAATTTCTTTTTTCGTTTGTTTTCTAATTTAGTTGCATTTTTAGTTTTTTCTTTATTTTATTTTGCTATGTTGTTTTATAAATTTTTGCTGTTCTCGCCATGTTCTGTTTATTGTTCTTTTCGTATTTCTGATTTTTCCATTGCCCCCACACGTCTATTTTAATGTCCTTTGTTGGTGTTGCTATAGTGCATGCGTCGAGAGGCTATGCTGGTTTTGGAGTCGTAATGGACTTTCAATACTAGTTTGTTAAGTTTTCGATGGCTTAAAGTGGTGGCTCGGGGTGTGGATTTTAGGTGATATTTTATTTTTTATTGGTTTTTTATGGTTTTATTTTATTCTTTAGTTTTTTGTTAGTTCATTAAACTCACGGATCTTTGATTTGAGTTATTCTATTATGATTTAGTGGTAATGTTGTGTTTTATTTACCAGCACTATGTTGAGCTTATTTTCCAATTGAAATGTGTTAGTCCACTTACAATAACTAAGGTGAATATCCTAAGTCAGATTTAGAAAAATTACTCTTAAACTTTGTTAGGATTTAGAGGGTTGACCTTTTTTATTTTTTATTATAAAGAATTGATAGTATTGATTGTTTATTTTTGACAAATCTTATTCCTACTTTCATAAAAATAACGGTTATGTTCTTTCATAAAGAATTTAAGTATCGTTTTTAAGTTTGATATGACTAATTGTATTTAAATACGATATTGAGACTAATTGTATTCTAAAAATTATTTTAAACACTTTGAATTTAATAAAAATATGTATTATAAAATATTTATCGTGTGAATTACTATTAAAGATAATTTATCATAATTTAATGTTATATAATTACTTTGACCTATATAGCACACTTGTTGTTCAATTTATAATTCTCACATCTTAAACTCAAAAATTTTTATTTCCAACATCTTAATTACTATTTAGATTAATAATAAATAAATTAATTTATTAAAAAATTCGGTGACACAATACGTGTAATACTTTTTATTTTTTAAAAATAAAATAAAACAAAGTATTATATAAGGTTTTTTTTTCTTTTATGAGGCTTTGGTCATTCGTCATCATCTTTGTCTTCTTCTTCTTTTTCTCTTTCTGTTTTTTTTTAAGTACTTATGGAATATTTTCTATTATTATGTTCTCATTACAAGTTATTTTGGGTGCAAAATTCAATACTAAATATAAACAAATAAAAAAGTAATAATCAAATTATGTTAAATTATTTTTCTATAATTTTATGTAATTATATTATTGTAAGTATATGTTAAGTTTATTAAAAATAGTGCACCAAATAGTTTTATTATTTTTTAAATAAATAAAGTTAAGTAACTTAAAAAATTTAAAATAATTTTAAAATTTTAAAAAATATTTACATTAATATTTAGAATACAAATAGTCCAACCCTTCTTATTATTATACTCTCGGCCAGCTTTACTTCTTTTCGGTGAAATTTATGAAAAGAACTAAAGTTGCCCAAAAAAAAAAAAAACAGATTTATTATTTTTTTTCAAATACTAACTCTACATTTTACAAAGATGATGATTATTTCCACGAACCCAGACGTCAGTACACTCACAATTTCAACTTGTACTGTAGCAATCGAGTGGAAGTTAAGCCTTTCTGCTGCATATATAACCACGTCCAAGGGCTATACTGCCTGCTGACGCGTTCTTGTTTTCCTAGACCAATTGGACAGAAGAAGCTTTTACTCCCTCACTGTTACTTTATTTTTCACCTGGGTACTGAATCAGAAATGAACAGTCTTGTGGGGTTCAGATTCTTCCCAACTGATGAAGAAATCATTTGACTCCTCAAGATGAAGAGACTTGACGCTGGTTTCTCTGTCCATACGATCAAGGAAATTGAGTTCTACAGCTTTGAGCCCTGGGAGCTACCCTGTAAGTAATCGTGCCAACCAAGAACTCTACACGATATCTGTTTAAGATTAATTAGTTTAGTAACTAAAATTCAGAAATCAATGGAATCATTTGCTGGGATGCAGGCCATTCTGGGATTCAGTCTGTGGAAGAGGTTTGGTACTTTTTCTGTGAGCCTGATTACAAGTATGCCAAGAGTAAACGGGTAAATAGAGGAACAAAGGAAGGAACCTGCAAAAAGACAGGCGACAGGCAGTGGTTCTAAAATCAAGCGCAAATACAGTACGGAGGTGATTGGTAGCAAGAAGATTTTGTCTTTTTCCTGCCCCAATACTGCTTCCAGAAAGCTAAGACTGAATGGTTTATGCACGAGATAGATGTTGAAGATGTCTGTTTTAGAATTGCATAGGTATTGTAGAATAGTCTGTTTATTTTCGTGAAAAATAATTGTGAAATACTCTTTATTTTATTGTAGAAGGACTTTGTTGTGTATCGTCTTGAAAGAAAACGGGAGAAGAAGACGCTTGGTGTTGTTTCCAATAAAAGAAAACGGGATAAGAAACTTGGTGTTTCCAGTAGTGATGAAGATCCATCTAATCAAAATTTGACTTCTAAAAGAAATCATCTTGTAGGAGATACTAATAGAAATCATGTTACAAGAAAAGAAGACTTGGTTTCTAATAACAATCATGTTGCAGAAAATACTGTTTTGGCCTCTGAAGTTCAAGCAGAAGACCATTCGATTTTTTATTCTAGAGATCATGTTGCAGAAAATATTGTCGACAATTCTGTTGAGGCAGAAACTCGACAACTTGCAGAATTCAATCCACATGTTGATGGCTATGAGGGGCTGAATGATGCCTCTGTCTCAGCACTGCAGTCACCAGTTTATCCAGATCAGGAATCATCATATTCTAATGGTTCTAGTTGTGGTAGTGGTTTATTGAATTCTGAATTTGACGTTGAGCAGGTAGATTGCCAATTCAATTTACCGAGGGATTTTCAGAATAAATACTCTCCTAATGAATCCGGACAGACCACTCCTGACTTCCTCTCATCAAAGTCAGATGGAGGAGTTTACCTGGAGGATGGCAGTGACATGGACTCTGAAACCTTCATTGCCAAGGTGAAGATATTCTTTCAGTGTTAATAGTACTTCAGTAGCATATGTTGGGCATAATCAAATCCTCCAGGAGCATAGTATATTATAATTAATGTTGAAATATTGCTTCACTCATAGTGTATTGTATTACAAACTTTTTAATCATCGAGAGTGGTTATTTGGAGCACTTGGTTGCACAAGTTGCTCTCTATCATATGTAATATCTACGTGTAAGAATGCGGTCAAGTTTTAGGGAAGTTCAGCTTGTTAAATGGGAATGCTTATTGAAAACAATAGTGGCTGATCAGACTTGATTGGCCTAAGGGAAGATCGAAAGAACTCAACTACTAGCATCTTCATCTGTTGGAAATTAGCAGACCTGGAGTACCCCAACACCTAGAGGCTATTTTAAGGTAAATGTAGATGCAGCCACCAACGCAGATAACCAAATCCCAGGGCTGAGAGCTGTTAGTTGAGATGAAACTGAGAATTGCAGCTGCAATTAATCATTCAAAGTTTTATGGAGATGTATCGTTTGTGGAGGCAGAAGCGGTGGAGTGGGGTGTGCAGGCTTAGCATTATCGCTTGTTGAATCAGGCTCCCAAGAGGTAGGGATGGCGGATTAACCCGGACTCAGCCCGGACCTGGATAAATCTGGATAATCTGGTCGGGGTTTAACCCGCACCGCATGTTAAAATAATTCGGACCCGAAAACAAACTATTAAACCCGGATATATCCGGTTCCGGGTCCGGGTTTACCTAGACCCTGATATTCAAGATCTGGACCCGGATATTTTATTTTTTGAAATTCTGTAAATAATTGAGTATAAAAAAAAAGGAAAAAGAAAGGAAATCCTAAAGAAGTGCCCCGCCGATTCTCCACTTCCCTGACCCCACAAAATTCACCATTATCACTTGTTATCAACTCATTATTATCATCAAGTATTATCAATTCATATTCAATTTAGCATTCCGTTTGTGATTTGTTGTCATTCATTTTATTTTCATTGTTTTGGATTTATTTAAAGTTAATGAGTCAATTTCCTTTAGTGTAGTAATACAGCACTAAATCGTTATTTTTACCCCATTATTAATTCATCAATAGTTATCATCATCAAGAGACCGTAATTTTATAAGCCTACTTCACAGAGTCGTTGATTGTTGATTTTTTTGCGAAACAAATCTCTCTTTATAATTTAATAGCTTGAAAGCATGATTATATTTGAAAATCAAATTTCTGTGCTCTATTGTGATTCGATTCTTGGGTTTTACTCTGAATTGTTTTTCATTTATTATTATTGATATATTAGAGATCCAGAAAAGGGTTGAGTGCATTTGGAGATGGAAACCTGCATCTCTTGAGCAACCAGACGCGTTCTAAACCCGGATTCCGAAAACCCGGATTTTTCGGGTTCAACCAGGTGAGGATACAGACATTGGAAAAGAAGTCTATATCCGGATTCGGTATTGACAATTGTCATGCGGATCCAGAAGCGGCAAGGCCAAAGCCGGATCCCGATCTGAACCCGGATTTGGCCATCCCTACCAAAAGGTGGTTACTTAGCATTATTGCTCATTTGCTTGTTGAATCAGGCTCTCAAGAGGTGGTTACTTAGCATTATCGCTTAGTGAAGGGCTTAGATCATGATAGCGTCAAGTATATTCACAGATCTTGTAACGTTATTGCCTCCTCTTTAGCTAAACTAGAAATGCAAAACTGTTGTATGGATGGACTCATACCCTTCGCAACTGGTGTATTTATTTTCTTGTATGAATTGAATTTGTCTTTATTCTCTGAGTAAAAATTAAAAAAAAAATTCTGATGTTAAAAATTCTTGTGTCGGTAACTGTCTTCGTTGATGTATGTATGACACTATATACAGTTTGTTCATAAGCTGAGAGGGCCATTGTTCAGCACTTTTTGGGGCATCTGCAGCAGTCTCCTAGCATCCTTGTAAATAAAACAAAACTGTTAGTCAAGCAGCTCATTGTGGCTTTGAAGCTTAAATGATTTTCACATACTGAGAAGCAAAAACTGGAGCTAAAATGAGCTCCCTCTTTCTGAATGGCTGAAGTTGTTCCTTCAGAAAGTAGGTTATTACTTGGAAGAAACAAGCGATAAAGCTGAAACAAGGGATAAAGTTGCGCATAACACTGCTCATTTCATTTCATTGGAATACATGTATACAAGATTCTTTCTTGTAGCCCAGGATGTGTCATGTACAATTACAGCTATTCTTTACTGCTCATGATCCTCAACCAATGGTCTAAATCTAAAGTTTGTAAGCTACCCATAGAGTTATATGTATCATTGTCTGTATTGTCCAAATAAGAGATGAGAAAAGAAGACGGGTCACGCTTTGAAGATAAAATTGGTCATTCCAGATCTGTTAAAATTGGTGTTGAAAGCATTTTTTTAAAATATATTTTTAAAAACTGCTGACTTACGCCCAATAATACCTTTTTTTGACCACACCAAAATACAGGCACCAACCCAACAAAACCGTATTTTAAAGAGATTTTCAAAAATCAATCGAAACCTCTACCAACTAAATAATCTTAGCATCTACCCGAGTCGGTTTCAAGCACAAGCCGAGTCATCTGCCACATTTTGCCGCATCAGAATAAATGGCCTTGAGTCCTATGCTGATGTGAATTATTGACTCCTTGTAAAAGAAGTAGAAGATTCTAGTATTGTTAGAAATTAGCCAACAACTTATAAAGCAAGGCGAGACACGCGTCTTTATTTCCTTTCACTACTTCTCACAGAAGGAGACACCCTGTGAGTGGAACGCTGACCGTACGATGCTAACACTTTTTACTCACGTGAAAACAAAACAATCTTGACACATCATCGGCTGCGCCTGATGTTTCAGCGACCAATCACCAAGCTTCAAGCTAGTGTATATTATAAATAAGCGACGAACCCCTCTCCATCTTTTGTCGAAGAGCAAATTTTTATCACGAGACGGCCGGCTAGGATTCAAGCACTTTGAATCAAATTTAAGAAATGGGCTATCTTGTTTTCAGATTATTCAGATTCCGTCCACCAGATGAACAAAAAATCATCAATCTTCTTCTGAGCAAGAAGAGACTTGACCCTGATTTTCCTGTCCAAGCAGTTAAGAAGCACAAAGCTGAATGCATCGTGTACGGATTTCATTTTAGGTACAGTTCTCTTCGCAAGGTCACTGTCTTGCTTATTTTTTTCTCGATCTTGGCTCTCACAACAGGAAATTTCAATGAAAAATCTGTCTTTGCAGGAAAAATATTTGATGGTTGACATTCTAAATTTTGAGCTCATACTGCTTACAACTTTAATTTGGGTAAAGGAAATTTGTTATTTGCCTCTTAGAAAGAAAAAAAAAAAAAAGGAACGAGGCTAAAACTTCAACATGTGATGATTTTTTTTTTTAGAAATCTTGTTGAAAAAGGATTTTTTTTTCATGGGTGACAAAGCGCATGCCTTAGGAGCAATTTCAATATCTTACCCATTTTTGTTGTATGGGACTCGTACATGAAATTATTACTTCTTGGCCTTTTTAACTGTTATTTTAGGTAGAAGGTCGACCATTGCCAAATCTTGATTCTAGAAATTATGTTGCAGAAAGTATTAGACAAGGGGGTGAGAAGGAGCACAACTTAACTGTTAATTTCAATTCTTAATTTATGTACAAGAACATAATCCAATCTAAGTCTAATGCTTCTTATTTATGGGGCTACATCAGGTAGAATATGAACAAGTAACAGCTCATAGTATGACTTATAAGTGTAGAAATCATGTTGTAGAAAAAAGATGTTTCAGTTCCTAGGTGAGAAAGAATGTGTTGTTGACAGCTTTTCATATCAACTAATGAATGCTGTGCATAAGAAATATATTTTAGAACTAATGCTATTTACGGTTCTTATTTCAGGAAGAATTGCAACTATTACCAAGTCATCATTTGGCTTCTGATTCTAGAAATCATGTTGCAGAAAAAAAAAAACTCCAATGGTGAGAAAAAAAAGCTTGAATTTGGGCATTTTCAAAATCAACTTATATATGTATTATAAACAAATCTGGAACTAATAAAGCCTTGTTCATGATCTTTACTTCAGGTAGAATATCCACTAACAAGTTACTGTTTTGTTTTTATATTAGAAATCATGTTGCAGAAAATACTTTTTCGAAGGTGAGAAAGAACACAACTTTGGCAAATATGAAATATCAACCTACAAATGTGGTGCATCAGAAATTATTTTTGGGACTAATGCTACTTTTTGTCATTTGCTCTAATTTCAGGAAGAATCCCAACTGTTACCAAGTCACAAGTTTAATTTACATCATAGAAATCATGTTGCAGAAAATACTTTTCCAATGGTGAGAAAAAGCAAGCATAATATCAATTGCCAATTACCATTTCATTTCTTATTTTAGAGATCAAGTTGCAGAGCAAACTTTTCAGGGGTGAGAAAAATTGCTATATAAACAATTTCAAATGCTAATTTATATATTTGTCCATTGGGAATTAAGTATAGAACTTGCATTTCTTTCTAGGTTGTTTTTAGGAGGAACCTTTGGTGTTTGCTCAATTTGATGCTCTCTACGGCTGTAATGGATACCCACTGTAGTCACTAGAACAGGGATCATCATCATGATGCTCTGATGGCTTCAGTAATGTCTGATGTACTGAATTTTCAATTTAAAGGCTGCGAGCAGCAGGAAGATGTGAATTCACAAGGAGGGCTATCCATGACATATTTCCCCCTTGGAGAATGCTCATCCTCCTCCCTTTAGTTTACGCTGGCTAAAGGAGAATATTATTGTTGAATTTTTGATAATGCTTCATGCATGAGGAATATATTCCCTACTCTGTTACATATATAAGAAAGTAGTTATTTCTATATGTCATTGTGTTACCTAGTTCATGAAAGTTGGTGCTTGTTTAATAGGAATATAGTGATGTGTTGTCATACTTGATTAATTTACCACATGCATATGTTCCTTAGATCAATTGACTTGAGCCTAGGCCATGAATAGTTTCCTATTGGCGCAATAACCGCTAACAACTTCTATAGCAACTGCTCACCTACAGGGGAAGAAATGGATGTGGGTAATCGGTAAATGAACTACTGAGAATATTAGTTGACTAGCACATTTAAACAACAATCAAATCCTCTGGGAGATAATGTTGTTTGTAGTACCTGGATGATCCACTTGGTCTGTATTTGATGTCTATATGGGGCATATGGCCAAGTTTTGGAATCTTCATCAGCTTGTTAAACATACTAATGGAATTCTTGTTTATAGTACTCGTACAAATGGTTCATAGGCCTAATGCAAACCGTCCATGGATGGTCAAAGGAAGAGTGGTTTCTTTAATTGTGAGATCATGGCAATTGCTATTCCACCCATCAGTTCTACCTCCAGTTGTATATTCCTCGGATCAAACTTTTCTAGAGCTATTCCGCAATAATCTCCTATATCGGAGAACTTGCAAAGCTAAATATCAATCATATCAGACGAACATGTTCTTGAAAGACTCCAGTGAGAACGAAGAACATGGGGGCTAGCTTGTTCCACTGACAAGTCTATTTGTCATTGGGATGGAGCGCCAAATCTACTCTGCAGAGGCAATATTAAAAATAATTAATAAATATAAAAGTTATATTTTCATTCACAATTTACAACATACAATTATAAGAGCGACTTGGGCTTTTAAATTTTAAACGGCAAAGGGAAAAACACTCGAGGCGTGGATCACTGAGGGTCATAGGGGCAATGCTTCTTAACCGTAATTATAGATATTTTAAATTTTTAATCTCAAAAAATTATTTGAAATGATGTGTATTTATTAATTGATTAGTGAAAGAGTATAATTAATTTATAATTAAATTATTATTTTACTTAGGAATGAGTTGAAGTTTGCCCAATAAACTATATTATGCTCGTAATAAAATATACAAACTCCATAGCAAACATCTATACAGAGTTCATAACAAGTCATGAGATAAGACGTGAATTAATAAATGAAATTAATAAATGTGATATTTTTTTTATGAAAGTTGTTGAAATAAAAAATAACTATTGCATATGCTTTTTCGAGGTCATAGCCATGCTTCCTTATAGGTATGGCAAATATTCAATCGGATAAAAGATATTGTCCATGCTTGTGCAAATCCATAGTTATTCATGATGAATATATGTGTATCTATATTTAGTGTTACATATTGGATATAGTTATAGATTTTATCCATAGAGATATGGATATCTATGTCTACATATTAATACAGTAAAAATTATAAATATTATATTATATTAATAAATTCTTGTTTATTTTTATTAAATTTCCTAAAATCATCAATTTTAAAAGTTAATTAAAATTATTTTTATAAAATATAATAATAATAATAAAAGTATTGTCAGTGCTACTATTTGGTGGTGACAATAATATTGTCAACCATGAAAAAATGTAGTCGAAATCAATATTTCTCAATCTACATACGTAATGGTAATGGATTCATCAGTATAAAATAAATCAAAATTTAATTAACAACATTTTAGAAATTTTGAAAAAAAATTCCGCACAATTTCATCACCAGCGCTGCCACTTCTGCAGGTGCTGATGACAGAAAATTACCCACAATCGACACATCCAATACCAATAGATCGGTAATTCCATAATCTATTTAGAGGTGATTTGGAAAATAGCAAATGATGGAGGCACATGCGCATCACGAAGAGTGACGGCCACCATATAGTTGTCGCACGTTGTGGCATTTGTACTTTTATTCTTTGTTATATGAGATTATAATCGATATTTATAAATTAAATTATTATTAAAATTTTATATTAATTTTATAAAGTATTTTTTAAATTTTTAATTATCACTAATAATTAAAAGATGTCTACTCCACTAATACTTAATAAAAAAAATTATTTTCACTTAAAATTTCTTTTACAATACATTTATAGGGTTTGAACTGTCCTTTAATTTAGAGAGCAATAGTCCTAATCACCGTATTTTTTTAAGAATGATGAAGTTATTTAAATAGACCATAGTGCCCTTTACATTCTTTTTCTCATTACACCTACAAATAAATTTTGAAAATGCAAATAATTCTTCATATACCCACCTAAGTTTCCATGTGTCCTTCAAAAATTCGAACTGTATTATTGCATAACTTTCCACATAAACCCACTTAAATTATTTATATTTCCACCGATTAAATATTTTACTCATTTTTAAACTTTAACTGGATATGAAGACAAATAAATTGTCGTAGAATTGATCTAATACGTGTTTTGATTGATTGCACCATCGAAATAAGCAAAATTCTAATAATCCTAATTTTAAAGAAACAAAAACAAAATAATAATAATAAATGTAAAGAAAGCTTTGTCTCTGTAGATGTTCTTTCTCCTAGAATTTTCTCTATTAATATAAAAAAAAGTTGAATTTGATTTGTAAAAAGGACTACATATGATAGAAACCTATAAAAATTGAAGTAGAATTCTATTCTATTAAATTAAGAAGTTGAATTCAATTATTTTTTATGCGCGATTACAAAGTATCAAGGGTCAATAAAAATTAAGAGGCAGCAGCTTTAAGCACCTATCTTACGAAGTTTGAATTACTTCGTATGAAATTTGGAGAGTTAGTCACGGAGTATTTTTCACGGACAATGGCAATTATAAGTAAGATGTAGATTCACAGCGAGAGGATGACAGATGTTATAATAATATAGAAAATTCTTCGATGACTCCAAAATTTAATTATGTTGCTTATTCTATTGAAGATTCAAAAGACGTTGATGAACATTTAATTAACGAGTTGCAGGGATCCTTATTGGTTCATGAGCAGAAATTCTCTAAGTAAGACAAGGACGAGCAAGCTCTAAAGGCTTCAAGCAATAACAATATCGTGACACCAAATAGATCAGCAGATCGGGGTATAGAAAGAGGAACAGGAAGAGGAGGATGAGGAAATAGAAATAGAAATAGAGGTAGAGGCAGAGGAGGATGAGGCAATTTTAGAGATGATGAAGATCAATCAGACTTCTAAAGTAAAGGTAGAGACTGAAATCAATAATTTGATAAGACCGAGATAGAATGTTATAGATGTCATAAGTTCGATCATTATTATTCTGAATGTTATACTAAATTGCCTAATGAAAAAGAAAAAGAAGAGAAATCGAATTTTGCAGAAAAGAAGAAATGGAAACCTTGTTGATGGTTGTTCAAGTCAATAAAGAGTTTGAGTCAAATGTGTGATATGTGGATATGGGTTGTAGCAACCATATATGTGGAAGTAAGTCTTCTTACTATTTTTTAAATAAAGACTTTCATTTAATAATGAGCTTTGGTGATTGCTCTACTGTTGAAATAATGGAAAACGGTGATATTAATATTGGAACCAAGAATGGTTTTGTAGAAAAAACAATTTCCAATGTTTTCTATATTCTTGACTTGAAAAGTAATTTGTTAAGTGTTGGTCAATTACAAGAAAAGGTTTATGTAATAACCATTTAGAATGATGCTTGTGAAATATATGATCCTTCTAGAGGAGCTATTATAGTTGTTCAAATGAATTCAAACAGGTTATTTCCATTGAAGATTAAATGTGCACAACCTTGCTTAATGGTTAAAGTAAAACAATTAAAAAAGCATTAGACAAAGAAAACTATTAAAACTCTTCGCACTGATCTTGAAGATTTTTGTATTAATCACATGATTTAAAAAGAACTCACAGCCACTTATACACCATAACAGAATGGTGTATTGGAGAAGGAAAAATAGAACTATCCTCAACATAGTGAGAAGTTTAATAGGAAGAGCAAGAATTCCAAAGAGCCTTTAGCCAAAAGCAGTAAATTAGAGCATCCATAGCTTGAATAAAAGTCCTACATTTTCTGTTTAAAATATGACACTAAAAGAGGCTTGGAGTGGTCGAAAACTAGCTGTTGATCACTTCAGAATTTTTTATTGCATCGCTTATGCACATGTTCCGGATGAGAAAATGGAGAAAATTGATGATAAAGGTGAAAAATATGTCTTTCTTAGTATAAGTGAAGAATCCAAGGCACATAAATTGATTAATCCCCTTACTAAAAAGATAGTGATTAGCAGGAACATCATTTTTGATGAAGAAAACACTTGGAATTGGAATGGGTAGTATAGCCTACCCAAGTCATTTTTTATAGCGATAGTGAAAAAGAGAATCAATAATCATTGCAACATATTTCAACTGTTTTGATGCCATAAAATAAAGCTCTAATAACTACTGAAACTTTTTCGATAGCAATGGATACTACTAATGTAGTAGCTGAATCACATCTTCGCTGTGGTCAAAAGAGGCCCATATGCATGCAAGACTATGATATAACCTGTGTTTAATCTGGTAATGATGATAAAATTGCTCATTATTCTTTGTTCTTAGATTGTGATCCTGTTATATTCCAAGAAGTTGTCAAAGATTTAAAATGACAAAAAGCCATGGATGAGGAGATATGTTCTATAAAGAAAAATAATTGTTAGGAACTGGTGGACCTTTCAAAAAGGCAAAAATCCATTGGGGTTAAATGGGTTTACGAGAAAAAATTGGACAAAATGCTTTCTTCAACTTGTATACCTAATTCTCATGACCTGACTTTACGTATCTAGGAGACCGATCAATATACACTTCTTCTACCAATTTACCATGCAAAAATGTTGACTTCACATCCAATTGATAGACAGGCCAGGAGTTTTGTGCAGCTATAGATAGCACTAAATGAATAGTGTCAATTCTTGCAATTGGAGCAAACACCTCTTTATAATCAACACAATGTTCTTGCGTGCACCCTTTCGCAACAAGACGAGCTCTGTACTTAAAACGAGCTTTGTACTTGTCAACTACACCATCCTTGTTTAATTTTGTCTTATAAATCTATTTAACCTCAATGGATTTTTGCTATTTTGAAAGGTCGACCAATTCCTAACAATCATTTTTTTTCTATAGAACATATCTCGTCATCCATGACTTTTTGCCATTTTAAATCTTTGACAGATTCTTGAAATATAACAGAATCACAATCTAAGAACAGAGCATAATGAGCAATTATATCATCATTATTAGATTGAACACAAGTTACCTTATAGTCTTGCATCCATATGGGCCTCTTTCGACCATGGCGGAGACGCGATTTAGTTGCTACATCAATAGTAAGTTGACAAGTACAAAGCTCGTCTTTTTGCGAAAGGGTACATGAAAAAACATGGTGTTGATTATAAAGAGGTGTTTGCTCTAGATACAAGACTTGACACTATTTGTTTAGTGCTATCCATAGCCACACAGAACTCCTGGCCTGTTTATCAATTGGATGTGAAGTCAATATTTTTGCATGGTAAATTAGAATAAAAAGTGTATGTTAATTAGCCTTCTAAATATATAAAGCAAGATCACGAGAATCAAGTATACAAGTTGAAGAAAGCACTATACAGATTGATGCAAGCACTGAGAGCATGGTACAGTCGTATGGATGCTTTTTTTTTCGCTAAGGAAGGTTTTCTTAAATGCTTTTACAAGCACGCACTACATACTAAACAAGGAGATGATATGAAGATATTAATTGTGTGTTTATATGTTAATGATCTTGTTTATGTTAGTAATAATAAAACCATGCTTAATGACTTTAAGAAATCTATGATGAATGAATTTGATATGATAGATTTGGGATTATGCACTATTTTCTTAGGATTAAGGTACTGTAACCTATTGTTGGTCTCTTTATTTCCAAAAAAAATGCTCTGGAAATTTTAGGCAGATTCAAGATGAAGAATTGCAATTTGGTTTTAACTCCAATAGAATCTGGTTTCAAACTTTCAAAAAATGGAGCTAGAAAAAGGGTAGATGCTACTCTTACAAGCAAATAGTTGGGAGTCTTATGTACTTGACATCAACAAGACCAGATATTATGCATGCTGTTAGATTAATTAACAGATACATGGAGAATCCAACTGAAGCTCATCTCTTAGTTACAGAGAGAATTTTACGCTATCTGAAAGGCACGGTAGATTTTGGAATCTTGTACAAAAATGGTGGAAATTCAAGCTTAATTGGGTTCTCAGACAGTGATCAAGTTGGAGACATTGATGATAGAAGGAGCACATCTAGAACAATGTTTATGTTGTATTTTGGGGGCTATTACTTGGTCATATAAGAAGTAAAAAATAGTGACCAACAACTGAAGCTGAATTCGTTGTTGCAGCATCAAGTTCATGTCAAGCTCTTTGGCTGAGAAGATTACTTGAAGCTTTAGAAAATCAGCAACAAGAGCCAATTGTGGTCTACTATGATAATATCTCTGTAATAAAACTTCCAAAAAATCTAGTCCTCTATAGAAGAAGTAAATATATTGATGTGAAATATCACTTTTTGTGTCATTTATGTAAGGAAGGTATTATTGATTTGGTATTTTGCAGGAGTGAAGATCAAATTGTAGATACATTGACTAAACTACTGAAACCTATAGTTATTGTGAAGCTTCGAAATATGCTTGGTGTTTGCTCTTCACAAAAATCTGAAGCTGATTAAGGGAAGACATTAGAAATTGATGTGTGTAAACTGATTTCAGCAGATATCAGTTTAAGGAAGGGTGTTAAATTTTGATAATGTGTAGCACATGGGTAGCAGGTCACATGATCAAGGCTTAAAAAATTAACTAAATTTATATTGGGTCCTAGTTAATAAGAATTTATTTTTTTAGCGGTAATGTGAATGTCCTATTTAAAAGCATATTATTCTGATTTTTAAGAGAGTTTGTTTTGGCACATTGTGTAGTGCCTAATTTCATGCTTTATCAATTGATGTAATTACCTATATAAAGGCTATTGATTAATGAATAAAGTACTTCTCTTGACTTGTCTTCTATATTTTCCAACATTATTTTTACTCTTTGAACGGAGTCTTTTTTTCACTATCAAATATGAGCGAACACTATTCTAGTTTACATTAAGATAAATAGATAAACGAAAAAGTTGAATTAATAATTGATTTTTGGATTGGATAAAAAATAAAATAAATTGAATATAGTTTCACAAAATAGTTTACCCATTAAAAAGGACCAATAAAGAAGGATGAATTTAAAGATATTTTACAGAGTAAAATATTTTATTAATTTCATTATCTTGTCCCTAGTTGTAAATTACAACATAAAAATTATGGTAATAATTTTTTTTAAAAGTGAGCATATTAAGTATTTTAATAAATTCAAATAACTTCTATATTTTTACAATTGTCGGTTTATTTATATTTTTCAGCCTTAGTTTTATAAAATTGAAATTTATTAAAATTAAATTTGGTTAAATAGACATTCATTGGGTAAAAGAAATTACCTATACCCGCCTATATCTATCCTAATATAATTTTAAATTATCTATTTCAAGATCCAAAATTTTTAGGTAGATTTTATCCAAAATTTTTAGGTAGATTTTATAGATGTTCGTTATGGATGGATCACGTTGCCACCCTTACTCCTTCAGGATAATTTTTTCTTAATCATACATTATAAGCAAAAGCAGAGTACATAAAATCAAATTAGCAAAAAATTCTAGATTTTTTGAAGCAGGATTGTGACTTTTGAGGGAGCAGGGGAGGTGACTCATAACTGTAAAAGAGAGGAGGGGTCATAAGGGTAGTGATGGGGCCTTGTAGGGTCTCCAACTACTTGGCTACCACGAAAA
The DNA here is from genome assembly GCA_030449875.1 of Aegle marmelos. Classification (NCBI taxonomy): domain Eukaryota; kingdom Viridiplantae; phylum Streptophyta; class Magnoliopsida; order Sapindales; family Rutaceae; genus Aegle; species Aegle marmelos. Next base: position 13,494,445 of record JASUUL010000143.1, read on the forward strand.
ACGTATAAGCTTTTTTCTTTTTTTTTTTCCGCTAAAAAGTAATAATACTGTACTTTCTACATTATCCCTTTAATTTTTTTTGTTTTATAATTTAGTTATATTTTTATTTTAAAAAAAAACCTTTAGTCTAATCACCCCAGTTGTATTTTATTTTAATATTTTGTTGGTTCGTTCAACTCAAGAATATTGAATTGGAGTTTTTCTATTATGATAAGGTGATAATGTCTTATTTTATTTATTGGCACTATATTAAGCTTCTTTTTTTATTAGAACATCTTCCTCTACTTATAATAACTGAGGTGATTAGAATAAAGGTTTATTTGTTTTTGCATCTAAAGTTTTAATTTAGCTTAATTTAAAATGTTTTAAAATTTTAACTTTTCTCTTTTATCTGATCTGTTATTATAAAACATTTTCATTTCAATAGAAAAAAAATTTCTTGACTTTTATTTGAATAATAAAATATATGAATAGAAAATTAATTTTTTCAGAAATACCCTTACTAAATGTATCTATTTCCAACCTATTATGACCCAATGACCTTTTGAATTCTTTTTCCTCAAGGATTTGTTTAATTAACAACATTTAGATATCATATAGAATTTCTATTGATCTCAACTTTTATTTGGTTTTAAATAGTTAACATACATTAATTTAAATTTTAGGCAAATTCTTTTATTATTATATAATAATTTTTTATGTATAAATATCATTTTAAATTATAAAAAATAATATTATCAAAACTATTTTTCATAAATTATATATCAGATGCTTTTTTTTTTTATAAACGTTTATAACATATAGATACTACTATCCTAGATCACTGCAAATATATGCCTATTTAAATTTTTAAGTATATATAACACTTTTAAGAAGTGTAAAAATATTAGATTTAAGATGTTTTAAGTTTATGGAAACAAACAACTAATCACTTAGATATCAAAAAATAAAAAATAAAAGTATTATTTATATATATTATTCAAACTTTAATAACATTCAGATCCATTTATATTTCAGATAAAAAAATAACTACGTCACCAAGAAAAATTTCTCCTAAATTTTGTTAAATCTTAGTACATTGATTTTTTTTTTCTTTTGGCCGTAAAGGATTGGCAGAATTTATATTTCATTTTTTAGATATGTTATTATAGCTATCGTAAAGGTACTAGTCATCAAAATCTTTAGTTCTTTCATAAAAAAATTAAGAGTGATGATACAGGTATAAACTATTTTATAAATTTATTTTATACAAATTGATGTGACATTCACTTATTAGTTGAATGAAAAAAATAAAATAATTAAAATAAATCATGTGAGCCAAAAAATATCTAGTCCAATCAATTAAATCATGCCACATTATTTTATATAAAAAAATATGTATAAGAGTTTGTACTTATATTATTACTCAAAATTAAATTCATGTCGTCTATTGTATTTAAACACGATATCATTTATGATTATACTCTCAACCAAGTTTAATTCTTTTAATGGGTCTAGCTACGATGCCCTTTGCGGACCATACCCTTCTTTTTCATAATTATTCTGTCCACTCGTTAGATTTTAATTACTTTAATTAAACAGTTAGTATTTGTAAATGAATGATGAAATGTTGTTTGATTACCATCTATACCCAATGCATCTTTTACTTTATTTTTCTTCTTTGAATTTTCCTTTGATTATTCATTAAAAAAATACTTTAATTTTTATTTTAATCATGTGTTGTTAATATTAATTTCATCGAAATCAAATGGTTGTCATTTATGGAAAGAGAATTGCTAAAAATTTTGTTAATCCCATTGCAATAAGATATTGTCATAAATTGCATTCTTTCTTGTGATGAATAACAATAAAATCTAGACAAATTAATATTTTTGGGACCATGAATTTTTTTATTAAATTTAATGAATATTAATTAAATGATAAATTATTAATTATTATTTTATAAAAATATTCATTATTTTGGAAAAATATAATATTGTGTGTTGTATTTATTTAATTTGAGTTGGTATCTATTATGTTTTTATTTCAATAATAATTTCTTTAAGAAGTTTTTATAATAGTTAATTGTTTTATATTAATAGTGATAAAATTATTGTACAATTTTTTATTTTTCCATATTAAAGATGATAATTCTACCTTGAAAATTGTTTCAAACAAAAATGTAGATGATATTGACATTGAATAATTTCTTGTTGCAAAACGACAGTACCAATTAAAATTTCTTTTCGCATTACAAAAAGTCGAAAACGATATCCAAGTTAGAAATTAATTTAAAAAGGTAGCAAACATTGTTGAGAACATATTTTACACAAGCTGTATAGACATATCATACAAATTTTAAGCAATTATTAATATACATAATAAATGGTTCCTATAAGACGATTTGAATTTTTTAAAAAACCTTTATCTTATAAATTTATAGAATTATTAATTTAACCCTTTTAATTTTTTGATATCATAATTAGTCAAAAAAATATTTTTTTGGCCAAAACTGCCTTCACATTTTCACACCACAAATCCACATTCCCACTTCAACTCTTGAATGGCAATCGGTGATAGGCAACTAGCGACAGCAACAACAACATCAACGGCGATGGTGAAACCAACTTTACCTTAAGTCATCTATCTCCAAAATGAATCTACAAAATCTAAAAGAACTTAAACCCTAGGTAAGCAAATTTAAAAATTTCTTAATGATTTTAGTAAGTTTGATTGAGATTTTAGTAATTAGAGGTTATTAAAGTTGTATAATGAATTAAATTTGAGATAATTATACGTTGTTAAAGTAGCATAATAAGATAAAATCTAGGTAAAATGATATGTTATAGGTATCGTATATTAAGTATTTGAGAAAATTTCTATTTGAAAATTTATGTTAAGTTTTTGCATAATGAAGGTATGATACAGGATTTGTTGAGGTGTGTGCATTTTTTCTTGTTGAAATGATATGAGTAATAAATTTGGTACATGTCACACGTAGCTCTCGTTCAAGAGAGGTGGGTATCTCGCGCGAGGGTTCCCAAGCATCAATGTTTTCTAAATTCATGATTCTAATGGTTAAAGGATGCAGTTGATTATTACCATTCAAACATGTTGCTACAAACATGCTTCTACGATATAGCCTCTTTAGATAAGTATCATTTATTGCAATCACAAGCCTGATATACTATATGAAACCCTTGATGAAAAATCCAAACACCATAAAGTAATACAAGAAATTATCATTTCATCTAACTCTAGGTGAGTAACTGTACCCTCATTGGCTTTTGTCAAAATGTAAGAGTATTTAGGAAGTAAGTTGTGTGACTCTATAGGGTTCCCTTGTACTATTTCAAGACTAATTTCTTTGGCCTAATAGGCCTATTGATATGTTAGCTGGACATTGTATTTCTCCTATATGTCTGCTCTAATATTTTTCAGAGTGTATATTCATTTATCCTAGATAAATTTATTAGTAATAAGATGATCGACAACTCGACTTTATATTTAACGGAGACCATCATGCAATATGTCATTAGAACAAGTGTGTATATTGTTAACTTTTTTCACAACCCAAGGAAGATTCTGCTCATTCGAACCTCTCATTGCTTGAATAGATCATTTATATGATTCTGAAGAATAGTGGACCTCAAAACGTATTATTGTAGATCTTGCAATTTTGAAATCAAACTTATCCTCTAAGGTAACTTTGTGCAATTTCAATATTAACTCATTATTTTCAGTAAACAACTTTCCCACATCAATACCAACAGAATTGCAACTTCTAATTAAGTCTGGAGCAACCAAGTTTGAAGGTAAAATTGGAGTAAGACTAATGAAGAGATCAATTACTGTACTCCTCTTGAAATGGACGATTGGAGGTATAGGTCAGTTGTCTCTGTTATTAGTAGGAATATTATACTGATACACATTTTTATTATTAATAGGAATATCGAAATAAATAATGTTCTCATCACCAAATTTATTATTGGAGTTCATCTCGTACATACTATTATATAGCTCCAGACAAGTATTATCAACTTCTATGTTGGTCGTTTCATCAATAAGACCATCATTGATGTGGAAATTATTATTGTAGTATAGAGAGTTATGTCACTCTAATGGTGTCACTACTATAACACCTCTTCTTCAACATCCGCTAATGATGTACTATTATCATAAATGATGTCATTGTTTTCGTAGAGTAGAGAATATCATTGCAAATTGGCTGGGGTACCTCTTTTTCTTCAATATCAGGAAAAGAGTTGTTTGCTCTAAATAAAGTTTCAGTTTCTACAACTAGTTCAGAATCTTCTGCCAGAACTCGAGGAGATGTGATGACAGATATAAAGATGCATACATAGTTAACCACATCAAAGGTCATATGCAATACTACCTTAACCATTTCATCATTAAATATGTCCATAGGTAATGAACATGCACAATAAATAGTGTTATTAGACCTCAAATTTGTCTTTATCGTCATACTATTTTTGTAAAATTTATCTATAAAGCTTCATATACTCTTACCAGAAATTGATCAAACGTACAATCTTCTTGAACTAAAAAAATTATATTCTTAGTATTCACGTACCCTATACGGTCATCTGCCAGCGTCTCTAAACAACAGTCTTAACATAATTAAAGTACAACTGAATCCATTACACTTAAAAAATTATTAAAAAAAGAAATAAATTTACACATTACAAAATATAATTAAGTAAATATGCATAACATTTATATAGATGTAACAGATATTGTGATTATGTGCTCAAGTACAACAGGTTCTTATTTAGGTAAATTTTTTATTCAAACATATCATAAAGTTAAGTATATAATTTTAGAGTTGATTTGTCTTATCGTAAACTTCAAAACAACATATTACACACCTAAAATAGACGTATATAGCTTAAATTATGACTTACAAAAAAAAATATAAACTTCAATGAGATAGGCAGTGATAGATATTTGTCGCACATAATAATTCTGTATTTATATATTTAGTTATGCAATGTTTGTTTCTTAAAATTTGTTGATCTATTGTGATTGAAAATTTATTGGGAATAATGAATATTTATTAAGTTGTTGAGAGTTGAGAGTATTTAGTTGCGATGAAATAGTGGCTTATGTTTGTAAATTTATTGAAAGTAACAAGGACAATTTAATTCAGAAATAGGGTGTTTGGCTAATTGTGATATAAAGAAACTTATGTTACTCAATTTTAAAAATTCATAAAATTTTAAGGCTACTTTTACAAATTTCCCAAATTCGGAAATTCCTACATCTACTTCCTTTCAATCTTAGTTAATTTTTCTTCCATAACATTACCGTGTTAGTAACAATCGATTACTTTTTATATATTGCTACAATCACCTACGTTGTATTGTTCCTCGCTGGCCACTTGCTTCTACAAGTACTTGTTTGAGCTAACTAATTTATTGTTATATTTAGCAAAATTTTCTTGTTTCCTTGAACAAAATAATTGCAACAATAACAGAAACTATCTAATTACTTGCATTCCCTATTTGCTTTATGTGCCGCATGGCTACTTCACACCCGTACGATATTTGTTCCGTCCCGACCAGTGGCAACTTCACTACAAAACCAATAAAGGGGATATGGTACCAAAGAGCGTGACAGACAGACGGAGCCCCTTTTAATGAAATTTATTCAAAGAAATAAAATTGTAAAATTAAAACAAAAAAAAAAACAAAGAAATGGTGTAACACCTTTTTTTTTTTTAAATACAATTCTACATTATACCAAGATCGTACCCATCGTTGTCAAAAACGAACGTTAGTATCTGTATACTGATTATTTCTGCCTGCATTGTGTCAAATTGCGTAGAAATTCAGCCTTTCTGCTGCACATATAATACACATCCAAGGGTTATTTTGTTTTATTGCCCACTGACTCTTTTTGCTGACCGAATTGGAAAGAAGAAGCTCTTACTCTCACCCTTGCGCTATGTTTCTGCTGGGTGTTGAATCAGAAATGGACAGTCTCGCAGGTTTCAGATTCCAGCCAACGGATGAAGAAATCATTTTTCTCCTGACGATGAAGAGACGTGACCCTGGCTTCTCTGTTCGCACGATCAAGGAAATTGATTTCTACAGCTTTGAGCCCTGGGAGCTGCCCTGTAAGTAATCGTGCCAACCAAGTACTCTACACGATATCTGTTTTAAGTTTAATTAGTTTAGTAACAAAAATTCAGAAATCAATGGAATCATTTGCTGCGATGCAGGCCATTCTGAGATTCAGTCTGAGGAAGAAGTATGGTACTTTTTCTGTGAGCCTGATTACAAGTATGCCAAGAGTAAACGGGTAAATAGAGGAACTAAGGAAGGAACCTGGAAAAAGACTGGCAATGGTTCTAAAATCAAGCGAAAATACAGTACTGAAGTGATTGGTACCAAAAGGATTTTGTCTTTTTCCCGCCATGATTCTGCTTCCAAGAAAGCTAAAACTGAATGGGTTATGCATGAGATAGCTGTTGAAGATGACCCTGATTATAAGGTATTAGCTTCTGTTTTAGAATTGCATAGGTATTGTAAGTAATCAGTTTACATTCGTGAAAAATAATTGATAATACAGCAGTCAATTAGTGAACTTATTCTATTTCCGCCATATTGATTGTAGAAGGACTTTGTTGTGTGTCGCCTAGAAAGAAAAGGAGATCAGATGAAGTTTGGTGTTGTGTCCACTAAAAGGAAACGGGCTAAGAAGCTTGGTGTTTCCACTAGTGATAGAGATCAATCTAGTCAAAATTTGACTTCTAAAAGAAAACGGGATAAGAAGAGGCTTGGTGTTGTTTCCAATAAAAGAAAATGGGATCAGAAGCTTGGTGTTTCTGGAAGTGATGAAGATCAATCTAGTCAAAATTTGACTTCTAAAAGAAATCATCTTGCAGAAGATGCTAATAGAAACCATGTCACAAGAAAAGAAGATTTGGTTTCTAATAACATTTATGTTGTGGAAAATACTGTTTTGGTCTCTGAAGTTCAAGCAAGAGGCCATTCGATTTCTTATCCTAGAAATTGCGTTTCTGAAAATACTGTTGAAAATTCTGTTGAGGCAGAAGCTCATCAACTTTCAGAATTCAATCCACAGGCTGGTGGCTATAATGGGCTGAATGATGCCTCTTTCTTGGCACTGCAGTCACCAGTTTATCCAGAACAGGGATCATCATGTTCTAATGGTTCTAGCTATGGTAGTGGTTTATTGAATTCTCAATTTGACAGTGAGCAGGTAAATGGCCAGTTCAATTCATGGGGGCATTTTCAGAATAAATACTCTCCTGATGAAACTGGACAGACCACTCACTTCTTCTCATCAAGTCAGATGATGGAGTTCATGTGGAGGGTGGCAGTGACGAACAATGAAACCGAATCCTTCAACGAATGGGTAAAAATAGTCTTTGAGTATTATTAGTACTTCAGTAGAATATGTTAAGGACAATCAAATGCTCTAGGAGCATATTATATTATTATCAATGTTGTAATATTGCTTCACTCATGCTTTATTGTATTCCAAACTTTATAGTCTTTGAGGTGGTTATTCAGGGAACTTGGATACTCAAGTTGCTCTTTATCATATGTAATATCTACAAGTAACAGTAGGGCCAAGTTTCGGAGAAGTTCAGCCTGTTAAATGGGAATGCTTATTGAAAACAATAGTGGCAGATCAGACTTGACAGGTCTAAGGGAAGATCATCGATAGATGATTTCTTCGGCTAGCAAAAGTAGATGCTGTGTATGCTATTGAACTGTGAAGGAGAGCTCCAATGTTGAGTTTGGCATAGACCAGAAAATGGCTGTAGAAATTTATATATATGTGCAGCGGTACAGATGGCAACCACCAAGTCTTCATTTTGGTGATGATTACCTTCCAAACAAGCCATAAACAAAACCCAGAACCATTATGTATTGGTGATTTTTGTTTTCGCTGTATTTCTTTCATTTTGGATTTTGTTGTATTTCTTTGTTTTTGCAGTATATGATAATGTGAAATATCAAACTGTATTTTTCTGGCAAGGGTAAAAAGTTTTTCAATTTCAGTGTATCAATATTGGTCACTGTTTCAGTACCTCGAATGGAAGGCATGCCATTTTTGTTCATGGCCCTTTTGTTTAGTGAGTTGTCAAGTTTAATTTCGCCAGCTACTTAATTCTGAGATTTATTTGGTTATGGGTATCCCTAGATCTAATCTAACTCCTTGCACAATATATTTTTCACTTACCATGTGCAAACTCTGTGAAGCATATTGGGAATGTTGTAGTTTAAACATTAGTTTTGCTCGTCAAAGAAATATACTGATTAACTGAAAAATGAAAAAAGAAAAAGAGAGTAAAAGATCCATATCCATTCATTTGTAATATTAAGAATTCTTGTGACAGAAACAATCTTAATTCATGTATATATACGCTCTATGCAGCTTGTTCATAAGCTGTGACGGCTTATGTCCATCTTTTTTTCACTTTCCGTGGCACCTCCAAAGATCTCCCAGCATCCCTGTAAATAATACAAAATGGTCAGTCATGCAGTTGTCCTAGCCCTTTTGTTTAGCGAGTCTCCAAGTTTAATTAATTTCACCGGCTAGTTAGTCTATAGTTTTTTTTTTTTTCTTTCTCTCCTTACGGTATCTCTAGATCTAATCTAAATAAAAACTCTTCCTTCGAGAGTTATTCTCTGAATGAGAAAACACTGAATGGAAGCACAGGTTGGATCTGTATGGTCCGGAAAGCTGCCCACTAGTTTGGCGTTAAATTCATGTTAGTTTTTTCTTTGTCAGAGAGCCCATTATCAAATCGTGTTCGCAGGGTGGGTGTGAGCATTAATTAAACAGAAGTGTGAGTATTCAGCAGCAGAGAAAAGGAGTTCAAGCGCTTGTAAGGAGTGAAGCCGGGATGCTGCTGTAGATGCTGAGGATCAAGTGATAGGCTTAGGGGTTGTGATTAAAGATGCAGATGGGAACTGCAAAGCTCCTGCAGTTAAAACATCTAAGTTTTTTGGAAATGTGGCAATGGCTGAAGCTGCAGCAATGGAGTGGGGATTACAGGTAGCTTTAAGAGCCGGGGTCATTGCAGGAATCTTTGAATCTGACTCTGGGGAAGTACTTGAGCTTGTAAACAAGAAGACAAGCAGTATGGCTGAAATTTGTTGGGTGATTTCTGAAATTCTGGAAGCGAAGAAGAATTTCCAGAACTTCAAAGTTCAGCACATTTCCAGATTGTGTAACGGCACAGCTCATAATCTGGCTAAGTTAGCTCTGAAAAAGAAGGAATCTGTAATATGTTTGGATGAATTTCCAACAGACATCATGTACTTGCTAACCAACTAATTTTCTGAAAGGCATACTTTCTTTTCAAAAAAAAAAAAAAAAAAAGATCTAATCTAAATCCTGGCATAATATGTTTTTCACTTAATACTTGCCAACTATATGAAACATATGGGAACATAAGATTAAACATATAATCCTGCTCATCAAAGAAATTTACTGATTAAGAGCATAGCTGAAAAAGAAAAAAAAAATCCATTTATAATGCAAAATTTTTGGTGAAAGAAACAATCATCATTCATCAACGACACAGTCTATGCAGTTAGTTCATAAACTGTAAATAAAACAAAAATGTCAGTGAAGCAGCTCATTGTGCCTTAGAAGCTTGAATCATTTTCACATATTGAGAAGCAAAATAGAAAATAGTCGTGGATATATAGTCATAGAGACAAAAATAATATAAAACAATACGCCTTATCTCTGCCACCTAAGGAAACATTTGCCGCAAAAAGATGGTTTCAAAGGCCAAAAACTCGCATATATAATGTTTAAACTTGACAATTCATGAAAATCAATCCCCTTAATTAATCTTACACTTGAAAGTAGTAACCAAGCTTTAATAGTGTGTATCTGATTTAGCTTTTTAGTAGCTTTCCATTTTATTCCTTCTGACCTTGGCGGCAGACTTTATTCATTCATCTTAGATACTATTGGAATCCTTCTTGCCCGAACTAATATAATAAAGCTTTCTTTTTCTCTTGATTTACAGTCAAATTTTTAAATTTTAAAACTTTCAACTATAGATCGACATTGAATGAAAGCTCATTTTCCGGTTGTTATAATTATACTATTACATAGATAAGGCGATGAAAACTCTAAATTTATATGATTAATTTATAAATCTAACAATAAAAAAAGAAAATATTAATAAGCCCGAGTGAAATTAATTTAATATAAACTGATAATGTAAAATATTATTATACATAATATAGTCTATGTTACCCTGCATCCCAGCTCAAGGCAACTTCATGAGCACTACGAATGTACGGTCTACGGTAGTCGGCCAATAAAACGCGCCAAAAAAACCCGTTTCTGAGCAGCCACTTTTCAAAAAGAAAAATACAGCAGGTATGGTGGCTACAGTACATTTTCAAGCAAAATTAAAAAAAGAAAAAAAACTTCTGAGATCCAAACGGCGCCGATGAAAGCCTCTTTAACGACTCTATGTGTGGGGGTTCTCTGCTGTTTGGTCATTTACAAAACCTTCAAGCGGATTGCCGCCGACAACGACGCCGTTTCGGACGCGGAGACCACTGATTAAACTGTTACGGTCTCAGTTGCCAAGAGGTAACATTTTAAGTTATGTGGCTTATAGTTTTTAATCTTATTATTGGAGTGTGATTATCATTATTTTAAAATTTTTATCATATAACAAATTTGTAGACTTGAAGAGCTTTATGGAGGAACAGCATATGTGGGGCTCCGAATTCCTAATCCTGAAACACGTTCTCTGCAGAATATTGATATAGTTCTTGTCAAAAATGGGTAAACGTTCTATTTTTCTTCTCTGGATTAATGTAAAATGAATGCACTGGCGGATCAAGATATGGGCTTAGGGGCACTACTGCTTTTTATAGCAAACTTCAAGGGGGCTCAATGGCATAAGTTTCCTAGCAGATTTTCTGAACCAATATAGTAGCTCTGTCCTTGCTCCCACTGTAATTATTTCTGACTTGTTTGGGTTGGTTACACATGTTTAGAGCTTAACTACTATCAATGAGTATTCACCTGCCATGTTAATTACCTTTTAATGATAGCTTAACATGATATTAGAGTCAAATTGATCAGGAGGTCATGGGTTCTAATCCTTCTTACATTCTGTTTGTGTTTATGTTCATGGGTTTAGTTCTTCTTCTCTTTTCTTTCAACATTCTTGTCACCTGTCAAAATTTGTGATATAGGTTCATATGTATGTGATAACATCAACGTATATAATTACAGGGAGGCAATGGTGATATCTGTCAAGAACTTTTCTGCACTTTTATGAATCAATAATAATGGCAGCTGGGTTTGCATGGGTGAAGCCGTTCACCCTGATCCGGTTAGTTATAGTTAAAAGTGGCTGTCTCTTTACTACTGACTAAGCATTGCGTCTAGGATGTTTTTTGCCAATAGTTTCCATAAAATTCAACTATTAACTAAAAAATCTTATATCCAACTTAATGGTTATCTCCAAAGTCCAATTTCTCTGAAATGTGTGCACTAATAACCATTGACCAAATTGTCATATTTAGTTGATATTAATGGTCCAAATGAATTATTTTGTCCTTGTCACAGGTTGTACGACTTTGAACTAAGTGGCTCCTAATGTTTTTATGTATAACAACTATCCTATGGTATGGAGAGCCTTCATGGGACTCCATTGTTTTTCACGATTTCACACAATCTTTTGCAGGCTTTTCAAAGATATTGCCTAGGCTGTTTTTTTGATGGTCCCTATGTTCACTTGTTGCACTTTTATATGAAAGTGAGAAATTAAGAACTAAGAAAAGAAATATGTCCTGATTGCTTATTTGAATTGTTTCTTTGAATTTCTCTGTTTCAGGTGGAAGAAGTTAAAAAACAAGCTTCAATTCTTGGATTATATTTTGAACAAAGGGGAATTCCTGCAGGAGAAAGATGTTTATCTTGCAAAGTGATACTTCCTAATCCAAAATTACGGTGTGTGTTAACATTTTTATATTGTTGCTAGGCATGTAATGTTATTATTTTTTTTAAGTGTTAAATTCATATCTATTTACCATATAATTAGTGCTTCTATGGTTAGGGCATGATCCTTGTTTGGCAGGAATCATTGAGGACTGACTTGGGGTTAGAAATTTTCTTCATGATTCGATTGAGCTAGAGGATTGTTACCCTGCTTTTAAGCATATATATCTTGTGATGAGGATGCCTTTCATTTCATTCCTAGCTTGTCATTTTCAAATATTAGACTGCAGTTAGAAAGATATGAACGATATTGTCTATGACAGTTGAAATAATTCTGAGAAATTGGAGCATGAATTTGGAATCTAGTTCACTAGATGTGCTGCAAATGTGTTATACGGTGTTAAAGTAGTTGGTGATGGTCTTCTTGTGGAACTTATAATTTTATTTCATATTTTTGGGTTGTAGCCCCATTTCTTTAAGCCTGCCAGAGGTCATTACCTGTGACCAATTGACACAGCTGAAGCCAGATTATCCCAAACTCAATTTTATTCTTCGGACTGCTCCAATGTGGGATAGGTAAGCTTCCATTTGTGCCTCAAAAACTCCAAAGTTCATTTAATTTGTCCCCATATTTTTCTATTTTGTCTGTTTGCATTTTGACGAGACATCTAGACTGACTAGACAGCTAAACTTGCTAGTTGCAACACTGCTGAATCTCCTGCATAAGATGTATTGTTGTGGTATCTTCATCTGTGAATGAGAATTGTAACTAGCAAGGATTGTAGGATGTATGAAGAAAGAAATGCATAACTATTTTTGAAGATATAAATTGAAGATACAACAAAGATAGTTTTAAATAGAAGCGCTTTTAATTTTTGTTCTTGTGGGAGACTGCTGTTAAAGTATTATGAAACCACTTCAGCAAGTAGTTTTAATCTAAAAAGCAAGGTCCCAATAGTAAGTAGTATTTAAGGTCTAACATGTCCTTCCACGTGTATCATAGATCCTATGAGATTGGATGAAATCAAGATATATTCATGTGGATCCTTTTCTAATAATAATAAAAAGTCCATGAAATTACTGGGAATTAATGGAGACAAAAAGCACATAAAATCTTGGGGTATGAAAACCAGACCTTGGCTTTGGTTCCATGTTAGAAAACCACTTAACCCAAAAGCTTGAGCTAAGCTAGTGGCCGATACCTGGTATTGAAAGTCTAACAATGATGTTGCACCAAAACCCGTTCACAATTGGTGTCCAAATTGTGGAAATAGCACTGGTGTTAGAAACATAGTTCGAGACATGGGTTTATGACAATGTACGCTGCCTATTTTCTTTTTGTCTTTTTGCTTCTCTTTTTATTTTTGTTTTTTGAATAAGCAGGATGTAGGTTTTTTGAGATAGCTGCTGCTTGGACCATCTGTGCATTCTTTTTTTTCAGATATGAATTTGTTTCGGAATTTTCCATTCTGCGTTTATACTTAAAGTGGCCCTATATTGCAGAATTTGAGTAACTAATTGTTGCACTTCTGAGATTGCATGTTATTGCAGGTTGTTCAACAAATCATAAATCTTTCGTCTTTTCTTTTTTTATTTCTTTTGCTTATAATATTGATTTATGACCTCTACTTTAGAATTGAATGACAAAAGTTATTTTGTTTGGTGAACTAGGCAATTTATAATCGCTTTTCTGTGGTAAAAGCTTCTTGCTCTTTTAAATCGGAGAAGCTTTATCTGTTCCACTGTTAATTGCTTGAGCATTCTGCAATCCCCAAGTTAGCTTCTTGATGGCACCTTATGCCTCTACCTACCTCACATCAAGAGACTTCAGATTTACCTCATGTCAAAAAACTTCAGATAAAGTTGGAATTGATTGGTTTAAGAACCATATTCAAGTCAAAAATTGTCCCATTAGTCCAAGTTTTTAGATAATGATGTTTGTGATGATTGATTGGTTTGCAAAGAAAAAGAATTTTTCCAGGTTACTTCTTGAAGGCAACAAATTTGTCTTGGGTGAATTTCTGGAACTTAAAGGCAATCGGGAAGATACTTCTGTTTTGAGTTGTATTGAAAGATCGAAAGTTAGTTGCCTGTTCATCCTAATGCTGAGTATGTTTGGATCTTCCAATCTCTCTAGCATATATGGCATTTTTCCTTTTCTGATTGCTTTGTTTGACTACTAAAATGTAAAATTGTATGCGGCTAAGTATTGGAAGTTTGGGCATTTAATCCAAAGATCATATATTGTTACAGATTATGAGCTTGTATTTTTAACTAATTAGCCGTATTTTTTTGGCTGCCTTGAGCAAGTATAGTCTTTATATTCTACCATCATATGGGTCTTTAATTGGCCATGTTTGTGCATTGTTCCTATGCCCATCTAGCTGCTTAGAAGTAGAGAGAAGTGAGAGAAAATGCAAATAGGAAGAACTACCTTAAAGGTAGTCTTTAATTTCATAGTTTACTTGTAATGATTATTGACCTTGCTGTGGATTTGGCATTGGACCAGACTTGGGATTCTTATTTTCTGATTATTTATTATCAAACTGTTTATGACAATTGCAGTCCCTTCAAAACTCACTGTTATGTACTCTCATCATGACTTTCGAGAAGAAGGCGCATCAGCTTCCGAGTGGAAGAAGTTAACCGTAAGATCAAATACAGAAATTCTGTTTCAGCCAGAAAATTCTACCAAAATCCACAAATTCAAGCTTTCTTCAATTGTCTCTCTGGCTCTGAGTGCTTAAAGATGTCCTAATTGTGAATAAAGAATAAGACACCTTAACATGGCAAGGGATAATAAAGAATAAGCCAGCGTGAGATAATCAACGATGAGGCAAGGCATAAATTTAGCCCACTTGGATGGCTAAAAAGGAATAAAATAAAAGATATTTGAGTCTTACGTGTATTTCTTAAATGTGAGTACCACTGAGTAAAAGTTCTTATTTTTGTCTTAGTATAAATAGCTACCAAAAAATTAAATCTGTAAAGGTACTCAAGTCAACAAAAGACACCTTAACATCTTTGTAACAACCCTCACAGTGTGACAATTGGGTTGTCGACAGGTACAAATGATAAATATTACTTGTAACTTGGCCATTGAGCTCGATCAAAATCTCAATAACACCTTTATTTAAAGGAGGATCTATTTAGTAAAGAGGGTCATGTGACAGAAAAGACAAAAGCGTTCATCAGGTACTCAATTTATATACATTCATGTAAAGACAGAGAATGGAATCCCCTTTTCTGGTTCAGCCTTCTCTTTATAAACTTTTGGACTACTTCATCTTCTTCTTCCATTATTTTTGTTTTTTAGAATTTCTCTATTTTTAGAAACTCAATGAAAGATCTTAATCATTTCACCTTCGTAAAGAGTTTTTCCCTTACTCTTCTCTCAAAAAATTATTTTATCTCCACTAAACTCATTTTCTCCCTCACGCCATTATTCACCATAAATAATTTTTAATAAGTTTTATTCATGTTCTAAAGAGAATTATATAATATTTTTTATATATAGTGGATTGAAAATAACTTAGTTTCATAAATATAAACTAAATTCTTGTGTGTTCTTTTATTATTCATATTTATTCTCACTTATTATAATGATTTTATTTTCCAAATTGTATTTCATGTATAAACTCATTTGAGCTATTTTGGATTCCCAACTCACTTGAACTATCTCTAAGCTCTCCTGAGCTCCTTACATCAATCTCTACACTAACTCCCAAGAGTTCCATTAAGTTTTCTATATTATTCCCTTCATATTATCATGTTAATTTACCACTCATATCACCTCATCTTACTATATCTATTATCTCAGCCATAGGCGGATCTAGCATAAGCTCAAAAGGAGCTTAAACCTTTTTAGGCTTTAAAAGATTATTTGAACATATTATAGTTGAGAGTGGTAATATTTAACCTCTATCTTGATTTGATCTACCTCCATCTTCAATTAATCTCATTTATTTTCAAATTTACCCTTATGAAAAATTAAAAGAAAAATTTTGTTTTATTTTCTCTCCCTTTTCCACACTCTATCCTATCCCTGAAATCAGAGGTGGCAAAAAGCCTATCCAACGCAGATCCTACTCGAACCCAGGCACTACGAGCCAAGTAATACCTTGCCTAGGTGTAAAATCAAGCTAGTCCTGGGCATCAATTAAGAAACTGGAAACTCGACCTGAAATACGAATTTTATTAAAAAATTAAAAAATAGAATATTTTAAATAATTATATTTATTTTACCTATCTATTATATATGTAAAGTATTAAACATTTAAAGTTTATTTTTTGTTTAATTTTATTAAAATAAATTTAGAAAATCATAAAATTATTAAGAAAATTAAAAAAATATACATATATAATATTATAAAATACAAAATCTGAGTATAAAAATTCAGACTAAAAAACTCAGTTTAGTGCCACACTTTTTAAGTCTGGCCCGAGATGCTTAAAAATGTATTTGAGTCGAGTTCGACATTGCCATACCCGGACCTAGACCTAAATTTTTTAAAATTTTTTTCTTGGTGGCAATGGTGAATTAGTGATGAAGATTGGTAGAAGGAATGGTGGTGATGTTTGAGAGAAAAAAGAAACTATAACAAAAATAATAATTTTTTTATAAGGATAATTTAAGAAATAGTTAAGATAAATTTAAAAGTGGAGGGTGTTGAGTGTTAGAAAGTGTATATTTATAAAGGAGAAAATCATCATTTTATACTTTAAATCTCACTAATATTGCTACTTTTATTTATTTAAGTATTTTATTATTTAATTATATATGTTTTATTATAATTATATATTTTATGTATTTTAGGGGCATCATAATTATTTCACAATATTTTTAGTGATCGACAAAGAAACCTTACGTCATATTTGGACTCACTCCTCGAAAACCTTAAGAAGAGCATTAAAAGAAAAATTTCTTGTTTATCCATACGCCATCATGACTTCACATATACATATCGTTATAATTGACTTTATGACCTTTCATAACCCTTACAATCCATGGATTATTTTCAATTCCTTCATGGTATTTTTCACACTTATACAACCATAAATTTGAAAATGAATTTGATGAAATACAACAAATATTCTCTATGAGAGTTGATATTGATTGGATAAAGATTTAATGTGGCAAAATTTAAAAATTGGTGGCTCAATCAATGATATATAAACTTATTTTGGTTGTTCACGAATCTTATTGAAATAAATTTCTTATATAGTTTAAATGAAAAATGACGTGGTAATATCTCAGTGGAGCAAAAATTGTGTGTACAGAACATACGCATACGTGGGATTATTTATTTGAAATTGCTAGGAGAATCTGTTCATGTAAATTATAATTTTACCCAAAACTTTTGTTAATTATACTATAGCATAAAAACTTATTTTTACAAATAGATGATCCATTTTTGAAATTATTTCAATGTATCTATAAAAGGGGCTCACTATTCATAATTTAATTTTACTCAATATATTTTTAAGCTTAGATTTCTCAAAATATTAAAATATTTTGTAGTTTCTTTATATTTTAAAAAATTTCTCTTTTTTTCCCACAAGTTAAAATATGTGATTAGCTAAAAATTTTTTTGATTTTGTAAATAAAGTCAAAGTCTCAATATTTAAAACATTAATTTATTAAAATAAATATTCAAAACTTTTTATTTGTTTGTTTTCATTTTTAGAAAATTAATTATTTTGCATGAAATACTTGATTTATGATCAAAACTTTAGATTAATAAATTAAAATCTTGAACTTCACAAATTATTAAATCAAACATAAATTAAATGGTATTAATATGGAATATTTAGCTCATAATAATGTTGATGCAGATCCAGGAAACTTTATTTTTATTATAACAGTTTCATTCTTAATTATTTGATTTCATTTTAATTCATCAATTTAGGATAAAGTTACTATAATTTAATTGTTTCCCATTGAAAAAAGAAAAAATTAATTTAAAATAATTAAGATACATGTTTGTTATAATCAAAATTACATTCTGTGTAGCCTTTAAGTTAGCATATGATTTAAGAAATAGTTAAGATAAATTTAAAAAGGTAATGAGACAAAATGACAAGGCATATATCAACACTCTATAGTTAATCCATTAAAAAATCTTAAACTTTCTTATAGACTCACAAATTTTCTTTTTAAATATGGTGTATATTTGGCCTATTTGTTAGGTTGTTATATGTGTTTAGGACATGAAAATAATGCCCAAGACATGATTTAATAATTGATTAACATAATTTTTCATCCTATAGTTTTAATTTTTTAAAAATATTAAGCCAAAAGTCACCAGATTTTTACCTTTTTAGTTAGCCAACCAATTTCAGCACTTTTTCAAAAATATATTTGCACGATCTCTTTCTCAGGTTCAGATAAAAAATAAAAAAGCTATTAATGTTTCATTATATAAATTAAATAGGTTTAGTTAAGTATGAGTTATTTGATCAACTAAATTTCTATTTGCTCCAATTCTATAAATGTGCCATTAAACTATTTGTTATCTTTTTGAAACACTAAATAGGATTATCTCTAAACTAGCAATCTTGATTTCACTACTCGTCATTCAGTATGCTTTTACATATATGATGCTTCCTTCGACAACCTCATTGATCGACCCTTGGTCATTAAACAAATAGATGAAGAAAAGAAGGTAAAAAATGAGGGAACAAAAGAGAGTAGACTAGGAAATTTTCTAACTAATCACGAAAGATAACGCTCAAATAACAATAAGAGAAGGGAATATCGTCGGCTCCAGAAGTTGTGTAAAGACATGGGAAACCTAATGAAACTTTATCATCTAAGAAATTCTGATGTCGATTTATTAGAGGAAATGCCAAAGGGATTCGGTTACTTACAGATAAAAAATCTTTAGACATAAAATTTATTACTGAAATATCTCAAATATTTATTCAATTAAAACTACAAATCTATGTCTAATACTAAGTGATAATATTTTCTAAAGATATAAATATATCAAAGACTCAAATCTCTTAAATTACAAATCCATAACAAAAATAAACTTAAAGGAATTATAAGTTTATTCCTCCTCTTATTCAACTAGCAGAATGAATCAAATTTTTAACTCTAATGCTAAGCAAATCTCTCAATAAAAAATTTAATTTGTAAAAAGTAATGATAAGGGGTGAGTTGTGAACTCGGTAAGTAAAACCATTCTTAACAGATTAGGCCTATCGTTACTAAAAATATTACAAGCCTTCCTTTTTAGTAAAACATATATTATAATTCATAATTTTTCTTAAAACAATATATTACGATAATAAATTCATAATAACTTCAAAATATCAAAAACACATAAATCATAAAAGCGAATCATATAACTTATATATAAATAATAAGAAATTAGCTCATGTCACATGGTGTCACCTATAGTCCTGGTGACCCAACCAGAACATAATCATAATCAGCATATCGTGTGCACACTCAAAACATATATTCAGTACTAGTCCAGAGCTTATATAACTTACATATATCGTATGATACGATTAGAATAATAATCAGAATAACTACCGACAATATGTCAAAACATAACTTAAAATCATACATGAGATAAAATTTTCGTGTTATATTCATAAATATCCATATAATAGTTTAGGCTTGCAACATAAAATCCATTATAATATTTTATAAATAAATCCATAAATGTTAATCTTGTAATAAAATAATTTATACTTTTAAAAGTATTGAAAATATTCTGTTAAAATCATAAAAATAATGAAATTTTTAGATTTCAAAGCATTTGCACAAACTAATTTTGTAATGAAAACTACTAATTTTGAAAAAACTATGAAAACACTTGTACTTATAATAGTAATAAA
Source organism: Aegle marmelos (assembly GCA_030449875.1). Classification (NCBI taxonomy): domain Eukaryota; kingdom Viridiplantae; phylum Streptophyta; class Magnoliopsida; order Sapindales; family Rutaceae; genus Aegle; species Aegle marmelos. The sequence continues at coordinate 13,514,260 of JASUUL010000143.1, forward strand.
ATAATCTCATTTATTCAGTACATTAGGAATAAAGTTACTTATCTTGATTCTCTCAATTGATCTAATACACTTAAAAGTCTCTAAGAGCCTTAAACACCTTCAACACCTTAAACAAAATATAAGAAACAACTATTAATGGCTTATTCTAAGAACCTGATTTTCTATGCATATTGTATTAGTCTAATTTCCGAAATTTTAACTCTTAATCTAGAAGTCAAAATGCCATAATATTTGAAAGAACTATTTTAGAAATCCATGGGTATCTCCTGTAAAATTTTCAAATAGATCTGAAACTCAAAACATTTTTAAAACTATTTATTTCTTAATAAATCCGAAATTATTTTACAGTATCTTTAACTGAATAGAGTGGGACCGAGAATTTTATAAAATCATAAACAAATAAAAAAATTATGAAATTAAAACTGTGAATATTAGACAACTATATCAATCTTTATATATGATTTTAAAAGTTTTAGACTTTATTTTATGGTGCAAATAATTTTACAATTCTGGTTATTCTGCTGGAATCGTAACTTTTCAGTGTAGCAGTATTTGTGTCAAAATTACATATAAAATTGAAAACGAAACCAAATTTGATGAAACAAAATTTATTCCAGAAGACTACTTGTCTATTTTCTAAAAATATAAATTTCTTAGAAAATAATTGAGAAAATAAGAGTTTAAAATTCAAAATACTCATACTGTTCAGAATTATCCAATGTGTCAAATGCATTAGGAATTGATTATGACAACTCAATAATAAATTAGAACCCTAAATAGAATCTAAACATGCCCTAAATCATGAATTAATATATGAAATAATCTATAAACATGGCAATTCAAAACCCTAATAAGAGTGATAGAAAGATTATAAAGAATAAGGAGAGAAAACTTACAAAAATTGCTTTCATTCTCTTCTTAAACCAAGGTTTGAATACTAGGGTTTGATAAAAGCGTTATGAGTAGTAGAGAATAATAAGAAATAAGCATTGTAGACTTAGGGTTATGGAATAGAAAAAAGTATGTATTTATAGGAGTTTTAAGAAACCCTATTAGACTTAAAAAAAATAGCCCTATAAATATATCTAGTTATAATTTTAATATCCTTATTAATAAAGGTTATAGAGTTACATGTGTATCCTAATAAGAGTCAAATTTTCATAATTAAAAATTATAGAATGTAGCGTTATAGTAAAAGATGTTGGCAATGCCTGTGAGGCTCGGTTAAATAACAAGGTGAATATTAAAGCTTTATTGCTCGAATGGAGTGCACATGACGTTCAGAACCTTGACCAGTGTGAATTTGAGATACATGTTCTTAGCATACTAAAACCATATCGAGATGTACAATAGCTCACAATCACAGGCTATGGTGGTACAAAATTTCCAATTTGGCTAGGAGATTCCTCTCTCTCAAAATTGGCATGTCTAAAATTATGTTGGTACACGTCTACATCATTGACATCTGTAAGGCAACTACTATTTCTAAAGGAACTTGATATAAGTGGAATGGGTAAAATGAAAAGCATGGAGTTAGAGTTTTATGGAAGCAGCTGCTCAATGCCCTTTCCATCACTAGAAACTATTTCTTTTTTCCAAAATGACAGAATGAGAGGAGTTGATTCCTTGCGGAGTTGGTCAAAAAGTTGATGAAGTGTTTCCTAAGCTACCAAAGCTTTCTCTTGTCAGTTATAAACTTCAAGGAATATTGCCCAAACGTCTTCTTTTATTGGAGACTCTCATCATCAGAAGTTGTCATCAGTTGCTAGTGACAATTTAATGTCTTCACGCTCTCAAAGAATTACATATCAGGGCATGCAAAAGGGTGGTGTTCAGCAGTCGAACCGACCTTATCTTATTGAAATCAGTGTATTTAGCATATATTACAAATGCAGTGGTTTTAGTAGGTCTATTTGGACAACGGCTACCTAAATTGGAAAATTCAGAAATTGTTGAAACTCAGTTACTGCAAGACATTAGATCCTTTAATTGATTACAGATTTTAGGATGTCCCCGACTGCTTTCCTTAGTAATAGAGGAAGAACAACACGAACAACAGCCAGCGTTACTGTGTAAACTTCAATTTTTAGAATTGAGAAATTGTGAAGGCCTTACAAAGCTACCGTAAGCATTGATTCTTACCTAAGGCATGGATGCACAACTCCAATTCATCTCTTGAGAGTTTGGAGATTCTCAATTGTAATTCACTTGTTTCATTTCTAGAGGTTGCCTTGCCTTCCCAGTTGAGAGCAATTAGAATAAGAGAATGCGATGCTTTAGAATCCTTACCTGTGGCATGAATGCAAAATAGTAGTACATCTCTTGAAAGTCTGGTCCTTGATAGATGTGATTCTTTGACATATATTGCTGGAATCCAGCTACCTCCAAGCCTGAAAGGGCTAATTATCGATAGGTGTCGTAATTTAATAACTTTGACAAAAGAGCAAGATGTCTACAGTAGCAACAGTTGGTTACCTGCCACGCTGGAGCACCTTGATGTCATGGGTTGCTCGAATCTTGCTTTCTTGTCATAGAATGGAAATCTACCTTAGGCTTTTAAGTTCCTTCGCGTCAATGGTTGTTCAATGCTGGAGTCGTTAGCCAAAAGGCTGGACAACACATCTCTCAAAGAAATCACTATTAGAGGCCTCAAAAATCTTAAATCATTACCTGCCGGTTTGCATATTCTCCACTATCTTCAAGAGATTACAGTAGATGGATGTCCAAATCTTAAGTCATTTCTTGAAGAAGGATTGCCTTTTACGAATATGACTGAGACTGAGCTCACGATATGCGATTGTGGGAATTTGAGAGCCTCACCCAACAATCTCACTTCTCTTCTATGTTTACGTATAATTGGGTGTCCCAACTTGGAATCTTTCCCAGAGGATGGTTTTTGGGTGTCCCAACTTGGAATCTTTCCCAGAGGATGGTTTTCCCACTAACCTCCAATCTCTTGAGGTTGAAGAACTGAATATATCAAAGCCATTGCTTGAGTGGGGATTGAACAGATTCAACTCTCTCAAGAAATTAGAGATAAAGGGACAAAGTCTAGACCTAGTGTCATCTCCACTGTTTTCTACCTTTCTAATTGGACTATGCATTTCATATATGCCAGATCTGAAATGCCTATCCTCAATTGGTGAAAACCTCACTTCATTGAAATTTTATATATCAGTGATTGTCCAAAGCTCAAATACTTTTCAAAGCAGGGCTTGCCTAAATCACCTTCGTGACTAACCATCAATAATTGCCTGTTGATAGAAAAAAAAAGTGTGAAGGAAAATATTGGCCCACGATTTCCAATATACGTTGTTTCCTAATTAATGGCACAATGCTTTTTGAAGGAAAACCCATCCAGTGATTCCAGTTGATACTAGATTTCAATGTGTAAACTAAATTAGATTATGTAATCATAACTTCAGTTTTTTGTTCCACCTATAATTTAATTGTAATATGAACTGACTTCATCAATATGTTTGGGATTCCATGATGCACTTTACTGTTGGTGACTTTCCTGCTATTGGTTAATTGTGTTGTCATTAAAAATTGAAGTCTTCTTTTATCTAGAATAAGACTTTTGTATTTTTAAGTCTCCTATTATTTGGTTAAATTCTTTTTTTTAAAAAAAAAAAATCTTAAGCTTGCATTTCTCTCATTTGTCGATTATGTGATGGGTATTAATTATCTTGTGATTTAAAATTGAAAGTCTTTCATATAGTTAAGGACTTGAGACCTTTGTTTTTAAGTTTTATAACATTTGGTGTGATCTCAAATTGTTTCTTTCCTTGATTATATTCAGTTTAAGTATGTGAAATTGTTTTATTGATTTAAGGGTAAACGTGATAGGAATTTTTTTTTAATGGCAATGTTGATGATTATGTAATAGTTGTTAACAATGTTCACTTTCTTGAATTGGTATTTTTGTTCAATCCATCGGATTAATCGATAATATTTTCACATTTCATAAGTTAACAAGCATAAAATTCTGTTGAGAAAGAGAACAAAAAACAACATAATAACTGCAACACGAAATTATAAAATATAGGACCTGAACCAAACTAAAAGAAGGTTTGGATTTCAAACAAAACCACCTCATCCCAATTTCTTTGCAACCCACCAACCCTACTCATTTAATTTAGCTTGGGTTTGGTTTGCATTTTAGTCGAATCTCTTGGGCTTTCACAAACTCACCTGTCATAAATTATAATTAAAGTAGATTATTACCTTTCAAAGTAATTTTGACATGCATGTTGAGTTTAAGAAACTACTACAATTTAGAAGTTATGTGATTAGTTAATAAGGATCTCCCCTGTTAGAGTCTGCATGCTCAATATTGCCATTACTTTTACAATACAACTAAAAAAAAAAGTGCCCTTTAATTAAATATTAAGAATCCCAATTATATACTTAATATCCTAACTAAACATTCTCGCTTTCATTTTGATCTTTAATTCAAACTTCTCAATTTTCTTAAAAGCATCTATTGCTTCATCAAAGCTAATGTTATTTGGTAACAAATTTTGCTTCATTTCACTCACTAAGTCCCAAATTAATTTAAATTGCTTAATTTTATCGAAAGATTTAGTCAAAGCACTGTAACACTCAATGGTGTATTTTAATCATTATGCGTCACAACCCACTTGAAGAATAATAAAACTAGAAAAATTGCATTGTCAATCTCTTAAAACCTCAAGAACAAGCATTAGAGATACCTAACTTAGAGCATTCTCAACTGAAAAATCTATCTTGAAGTGTTTTTGATAAAATTTATAGGTTTTTCATTGCCGTTATAATTTTTTAGCTTAAATTTTCTACTTAGGCATTTGGGACTTTTACTTATATAATTTTTTAACTGAAGTTTATCCTGTCATTGAATGACATAAATGTTCCTTAAAACGATGGATAATTAAATAAATACGGGATGATAAATGCTAAGAAGTTTTTTTGGAGAGGCAAAACATAGTCTTTTGCAACAAAAAATAAAAATAACAATTAAAATTTTGTAAATTTAACTCTCCGATGAATTTTCAAATTAGATATATATATACTTGATATTTGCTCAAATAGAATGTAAATAGTGATGTTCTCACTCTTGAAAAAACTAAATTAAAACAAAAATTCTAAGGTCAAAAGGGTAATATAGTGCATAGTATTGAATACGAGATGATAAATACTAAGATTTTTTTTTTTTTGAAAACATAGCCATTTACAACAAAAAAACAAAATTAAAAAAAAATTGTATAGACTTAACTATCTGATGAGTTTTCAAATCATATTTATATGTTTGATATTTGCACAAATAGGATGTAGATGGTGATGTTCTCACTCTTAGGAAAACTTAATTAAAAAAAAAAAAGCAGCTAATATAGTGCATAGTATTGGAAAGGAAATTATTATGGGTTGAGTAAGATGGTTCAACCCACATTAACCAAATCCAACCTAAAACCAATCCATGTGGTTTGGGTTAGGTTACGGGTTATGGATTTTAACCTACCTTTAGCCGAACACTATGACCATCAAGAATGTGTTTTGAGTGAAATACCTATCAATTATGTTTGATAAATTATTATATTTTCTTTGGCAAACTATGGAGTATTGACGACTTTGTTGTCTTAACTTGAGAAGTCAAGTGATGTACAGTGCCAACGGTTGAGTACTAAAAAATGTATATTTATAAAAGAGAAAATCATCATTTTTCATTTCAAGTTCTACTAACTTTTTTATTTTTATGTATTCAAGTTTCATGTAAATTTAATTATGTGTGTTTTATTATAATTAAGTATTTTACGTATTTTAGGGATATCATGATTATTTTACAATAAACGAGAAATCGGATGACAAAACGGATGGTAAATTTGAACTCAGAACAGTCAAAAACCTTAGGAAAAGTATATAAATAAAAATATTTTTTTTTACATTGATCTTTTCACGCACAAGATCTTGTTAAACAATGTTCATAAAAATTGTTCATATGTACTATACGATGACATGACATTGACCGATGACGTGGCGTTGACTGATGATGTGGTATCGACCAATGACGTGGTAGCATTTGATTAGAGAAATGATGTGGCATTGGCTGATTATGTGGCGTTGACTAATAACGTGGCTTGACTGATGAGGTGTCACAATCTTATTGGACAAAAATATTTATGCACTGTTGACTAATGACATGACAGTATATTAGTAGATAAAAAAAAACATGCATACGGTACATGCATATGCACGGGATAATAGCCCTGATGATGTGTTCAAATCAATCAGAATTTGCCACGTGGCGCAATCCTGTGTATCCAAATTATTTTAATCTGATGGCCATGATTTACTCATTATATCTATAAAAGGAGGGCTCCCCTCCTTAATTTAACACCTCTAAGTTCATTTTTAAACTCCATTTTCTGAAATTCCTTCTCATCTTGTAGTTTCTTTGTATTTTAATAAAATTTTCTTTTTATCCTTAGTTAAAATATGAGTTGCTAATTTCCTTTCAAGTTTGGATTAAAGGTAAAGTCTCAAAATATTCCATGGGCTTAATTGGTAAATTTATTTTATTTTTTCCTCTATTTTCTGTGGATATTTTAATTTTTCATTGACAAATAGTAATAACACAGTTATTATTATTTGGCACGATAAGCCCTTAACACTATATTAATTAGAGCGTAGTTCATTAGGAGTGGATTTTCCCCTCATGATTTAATTCGTATTAATAAGGAATATTGAGCCCTGAAGCATGTTGATGTAGATTTAGATACCCAAGTACTTTATTATAACAGTTACATTTTTAATTATTCCCGCCATTTTAATTCACAATTTAGGATAAAATCTACCATAATTTAATTACTCACTTAGAAATTTAATTCAACACACAACTAAAATCCACCTCCTCATGGGATCGACACTCGTCGCCATTAATTTATTCTACAATAGATTCATGCATTTGCGAATTCAATAAAATTTACACAACACCAACCCGAGTCACAGCTCAAGTTTATCACCGAAGCCTGGGTACAGGTAAATATCTGACTCTAGGTTTTATGCCCATAAATAGCTGATAGTCTTTTGTGACTATAGAACATCCTACATTCTTATATCATATGACATTTTCTTTTTTCTTCTTTGTAGATAGTTGAATATTAGCAGGTTCTAAAGTGGACAAATGTGTATGGATGTTATCTGCTAGAGCATGAGCAGGCTAAGAGGCAGTTCTTTAAGTATTTGCAAAGTATGCCAAATCCTTCATTTCTATGCTGGTATTTTGCTTATGTTTGGTTTGTTATAACTACAATTGTACTTATAGGTGAAGTTGAGCCTAGGTTGGAAAGACTACATCAATTTGTAGAGAAGGAGCTTCAAATCTACCTTAATGCAGATGACCCCTCAAAATATTTTAATGAATTCAGAACAAAACTTGCTGGATTGACAAGGTTTGTACTAATGGAATACAATTTTATATGGTTAGCTTGTATACTAATTGCTGCAACTTGATGTCATTGAAATAACTTTATATTGAAATAATAACACAGTAAGTTTGGTAATTAGTGTTCGAAAAATTTATCCGTTGTTTCCTTTTCTTCCCAAATATTATAAAACTCAGTTTATTAGTTATTAGCATTATGCATCCTTTTTTTTTTATTGGTAGAGTATGTGAGGTGACCCAATTTTTGTTTTCATATTAAACAATTCCTTCTTATATTATATGGTCACCACACATCCTATAGGAATAAAAAAAATAGCACATAAGTAATTCGTTAATCTTTTTCATTTGGAGAAAAGTAGATTAGCAAAATTGTTGTCATGTTAATTGAATAATGATATGATTCCTATGACAACAGTGAGATAAGAAATTGCTTTGAGAATTTAGTCTGAGCTTTTAAGAATGGTCTATCAGATGTTGATACGCATGCTATCTATAGAAAAACGAGGAGCTCAAAGAACTTGAGAGGTATAAGTAAAGGAAGAAGTGGAAAGAATAAGTGTTCAACATCCAGATCAAGTGGGTCCAATAGAAACATTGATGATTGCAGCCACTAGCACTGTGACTAGTGCATCTATGTAAATGTCAATTCTACCATTACTTGTGCTATGTGCTAGCTGTTGAGTGTTAGAAAGTGTATATTTATAAAGGAGAAAATCGTCATTTTATACTTTAAGTCTCACTAACATTACTACTTTTCTTTATTTAAGTATTTTATTATTTAATTATATGTGTTTTATTATAATTATGTATTTTATGTATTTTAGGGACATCACGATCGTTTCACAATGAACGAGTGATCAGACAGCAAAACATACGTCATATTTGGACTCAGAACGGTCGAAAATCTTAAGAGGAACATTAAAGGAAAAGTCATTGTTCACATATATGGTACTGTTCATACGTACGGTTCACGACATTATTCATATATACAGACCGATGATGTGGCAACTACCTATGACATGGCAGTATCTGAATGGACGAATTATGTGGTATTGACTGCTTATGTGGCGTTGACCGATGACGTAGCATCGACCGATGATGTGTCACGATCTTATTGGGCTAAATTTCTTATGTACTGTAGATCGATGACATGGCAGCATCTCAGTGGAGCAAAAATCGTGTGTATAGTACATACATATACATGGGATTATTTACTATTCAAACGGCGTTATTGTTTAAATATTGACTGTTAAATGTTGACTGATGACGTGGCGCAATCCTGAGTGTCCGAACTATTTTTAATCCGATAGTCACGATTCACTCAATGTATCTATAAAAAAGGGGCTCTCCCCCCCTAATTTGACACCCTTGATTCATTTTTAACCTTAGATTTCTGAAATTCCTTCTCCTTCTTGTAGTTTCTTTGTATTTTAATAAAATTTTCTTTTTATCCCTAGTTAAAATATGAGTAGCTAATCTCCTTTTAAGCTTGGGTTGAAGGTGAAGTCTCAACATGTCCCATTGGCTTAATTTGATAAATTTACTTTCTCTTCCCCTCTAATATTTGTGGTTGTTTTGACTTTTCATCGACAAATAATAATAGTCTTGTCTAAATACTATCTTGGTTAGACCGACACCTTAATACAAGGTTATTATTATTTGGCACGATAAGCCCTTAGCACCATATTTATTTGAGCGTGGTTCATGAGGTGTGGAATCCCCTCTTATAATTTAATTGGTATTAATATGAAATATTTAGCCCATGGAGCATATTGATGCAGATCCGGATATCCAAGCATGACATTTCAATAGATTTCCAATTCAATTTAATTCATGTCTTTGTAATTTAAATTTAAGCATAATTTACATCAATTTCACCACAAATTTATTCACCCATTAAAGAAAATTAATTCCACACATAATTAAAATCAACCTCCTCGTGGGATCGACACTCGTCACCATTAATTTATTCTACAATAGATTCGTGCGCTTGCGAGTTCAATAAAATTTACACAACACTAGCATAGCCAGAAAATATTTATCCTTTCTACAAAGTAACCCATCTAGATAAAGAGACATTAGCTTTGCATCATTGACTATTAGGTCTCAACAGCAGCATTCCCAGGGGAAAAAGTAAGTCTCTGTTTATTCTCTTGGAAATCTAAGTGATTACAAATGAAATTGAAAATTAAGTGTGGGAAGGGGAGCCAAAAAGGACTTGTTCCATCTTATGTTCTTGAAATAGAATTTGTATATAGTTTATTTCATACATGCCAGTCCTAACTTAATTCTACCATGTGTTTGGGTTGTTGATGGAAAATGTATTATTAATCATTAGTCTTTGTGGTCATTTATGTAAGTTAATAGAACTTGTGTATGCTTGAAACTTTCAAGTGGATTGTAAAAGTAGAAGCTACTTGGGGATAATAGATGCAATGTCACCTGGCCAGGATTAAATAAATTTGTTTTGCCAATATCTTGATGGCTTTCTTGCGTGACAAGCACTTTGTGCGATGTATACTGTGATAGGTTATTATTGGTTGCTATTGCTAATAAAAATTTCATTGGTCATTAAGTATGGACTATAATGTGTACTGTGAAACTTAAATAAGACTCTATTTAGTATTTAGGTGGTTATAATTTTTAAATTACATTTGTTGTAGAATAGGTTTAAAAATTAATAATAATTAATGAATATGATTTTTAAGTAATAATTGTGATAAAAAAATGAATAATTTTAATAATTTCTTTTATTATATAAATATAAGATTAAATTAATTTCATTTTTAAACTATAGTGGTAGGTGTTTACCAAACAGTAGTGTTTGCTAAACATGATGAATATGAAATTTTATATCATAAGAGTGTAAAAGTATTTCATATTATATTATATATAGCATCAAGCCATTGTTAATTTTGTGGTGGTGCATAATTAGGTTATTTCATTATATTACAGTAACTAGAATTTGAAAAACATAAATTATTGTGACTTGATGTTTATACTTATAAACATGTTGAATATGAAACCTTTTGAGAATGTGAAACTATAACATTACAAGATCATATAGAAGTATTTCATGTTACATATGTAGCATCAAAGCCATCGTTATTTAAGTGATTGTACATAATTAGGTTGTTCCATTATGATGTAGTAATTGAAACTTAAAAAACATAAATTACTACAGCTTGATGTTTTAATCTCATATCTTTAAGCAAAATGCAAAATCTGAGAAAATCTGCATTTTTGTTTTCAAAAGAATGACCAATGATTCAAAAGGGTAATGCATTATGCAGATAACAATCTTGCACATAGAAAAAGGATCTTAAACATGATAGCATAATGCCCCAACACTAGAGCCACAAAAATGCTTAAAATGTTTCTTACGATTACTTGTGCCATGTAGCTTAAACATATCTAAATTACCAGTTCATGAATGCTAATGATTCTTTGCATGTGTTACAGTGCCCAGAAAGTTTAGCATGTCTTGAATCGTCAAATTGTAAAAAATCAGATCTACAGTATATCAATATTGCTAGTAATCAAACTCGTCTTTGATAAATGCCTAAGGTAAAGGAACAAAAAAGTTAAAGAGAAAATGTAAAATCGATTTCACTAACATTTCAATTTTGCAACAACCTGCAAGCATATTACATTCTAATACATGCCATATGATGATTGTTTGACCAAGTGCAATTCTAGCTGTCTCAACCAATAGCCAATATCTAATTATGAGCTTAGGCGATTCGGACTTTGTTTCCTATCAATAGTTATTATACAAATTTTATTGAACTCGCAAGTGTACGAATCTATTGTACAATAGATTAATAGTAATGAGTATTGATCCCACAAGCAGGTAGATTTTAATTATGTGTCGAATTAATTTCCTAAGTGGGTGGTTGAAATTATGGTGAAATTATCTTAAATTTTGAATTGAAATGGAGATGATGATTAAAAATAACAATTATTATAATAAAGTATTTAGATATCTGGATCCACATCAACATGCACTAAAACTCAATATTCTTTATTAGTACCAATTAAATCATAATGGGAAAATTCACTCCTTCTAAATCATGTTTTAATTAATATAGTGCTAAGGGCTTATCGTACCAAACGGTAATAACTGTGTTATTACTATCTATCAACGAAAAGTCAAAATATTCAAAGAAATTACAAGGAAAAATAAAATAAATTTACTAATTAAGCCCATGGAACATGTTGAGACTTCACCTTCAACCCAAACATAAAAGAAACTTAGGTACTCATATTTGAACTAGAAATAAAATAAAAATTTTATTAAAATATGTAGAAAATATAAGATAGAGAAAGAATTACAGAAAATTGAGCTAAAAAATAAACTCAGGGGTGTCAAATCAGGAGGTGGAGAGCCCTCTATTTGTAGATACAATGAGTAAATCATGACCATTAGATTAAAATAATTTGAACGCACAGGATTGTGTCACGTGGCAAGTTCTGATTGGTTTAAACACATCATCAAGGTTATTATCCTGTGTATATGCATGTACCGTACAATATTTTTTTAATCCACTAACATACTGTCACATCATCGGTCAACAGTACATAAACATTTTAATCCAATAAAATTGTGACACCTTATCAGTCAAGTCACGTCATCAGTCAATATCACATTATTCCTCCAATCAAATACTACCACGTCATTAGTCAGTGTCATATCATCGATTAATGTCATGTCATTATACAGTATATATGAACAATGTCATGAATTATACCATGGACAGTACAGTACATGTGAATAGTGCTGATATATAAACAATAATATTTATGCTTTTATGCTCCTCTTAAGTTTTTTGATCGTTTTGATTTCATATTTACTATTCATTTTGTCATCTGATATCTCGTTTATTGTGAAATAACTATAATGTCCCTAAAATACATAAAATATTCAATTATAATTAAACACACATAATTAAAATCACAAGAGCCTTGAATACATAAAAGCAAAGAAGTTAGTAGAACTTAAAGTGTAAAATGACAATTTTCTCTTTTATAAATATATATTTTCTAGTACTCAACAATAGTCACAATCAAAACAAAAGAAAAGAAACAGACACTAAAAAAAATAAAAATAAAAAGTTGATGTATGATGATCGCAAAAAAAAAAGTATATATCATTTAGAGTTCATAACTTAACTACATGTATTGATTCTAGGCATATAATATACTATTTCAAAACTTTTGACGAGTTGAACCAAACCCAAAATCATTATCACTATTCTTCCTTGTGGTCTAGTTGGAAATTTTGTTTCCTTCCTAGTTAATTTTAAATTTTAAATTATTTTCCTATTTTTTTCCTAATGAATTTTTTTATCTCTCTTTAGATATTGGATTCTAGAACCATTTATTTCGTTTTCCTTATCTAGAGTAGAAGAATTTTGTTATAAAGTAATATTTTGGATTTTTCTATTTTAATAAATTTGTGATATTTAGTATTGGTATAAAAAGTCTTAAAACTATAGCTTTTCATTATTCAATAACTTTACTTCTTTATATCATATCAATTTTTCATATTTCAAGAGGGAAAGAAAGAGAGACGAGTAGACCATATACAAGGCAACTCTCATGTTACCAACTATGTCCATGTGGCAGGTGTATTTACCATTCACTTTTCTTAAGACCAACGACAAGAATAGTTGAATAGCATACATGGAAGGATAAGAAAAAAATATACAAAATACTCTTAAAGACTCTCATATACAAGAGTGTTATCCAATGGGTTTTATTAGAATCCAACTACTTTTCGCAAAAAAATTCTTTTAAGGTAAGCTAAGATTAAAAAACTAAAAGCATATTGTCACGAGATGATTACTTTGTGCAGCAATCCATGTGGCACTTAAACAAATTCTAGCACAAATATTGATAAGTAAACCTATCGAACATCTTAAGCTAGCTAAATATAAATACTTATGAGAAATCTAGATAAGAGAGAACAATATAACTAAAGAAAATTTTATTACTCATAAGAGAGAATACAAGTTAACTTTACAAAGATGATTGAGTTGTTCGATGTGTAATGTATTGTGTATAGTATCGTTTTGAGCAAAATGGTGGGTGTCATGCCTTATTTATAGAGTTAGAGAGTTCTATGCAATTTGCACAACTTGCCTAATTATCTACTAAGTTATAGAATATACAAGTATAGAATTATCTAGACATTTATGAGCACTAGTGTTTTGTAGAGATTTCTAGAATCAGGCTAGACTTGTTTACTTTGGCTTGTAAGTTTGGATTGTCAGCTACTGAGTGCACCATAGGTTGCTCATGTATTAGGTGACTTATTATTGGTGCATCTTGATTACTAAACGTATTTTGGCATGCTAATTTAGCTTTCTTCGATGATAAATTTGAACGGTCCATGACATCTTCGTCATGTTCTCATGCTTGTACCTTGGATGTTCTTCGCAAATTACTATAGATCTTTTTTGCATTCCCAACTAGCTTAACTATTGAAGAGGTCTATGTAATTCATCAATTAGTCATTGTAAGTCGATATGCTCGTTCTTTAGATGGCCCGATTGGCAAAAATACATTTACATCTTTGTCAAATGTAGTGACAATGATTGTTGTAGATCACCTTGAGTCACCATTGCTTGGGTCTTTCACATTTTTATGGTGTGACTTAAGTAGACTCACATGTAAGACTAAATGAATTTTGAGTCTTCGTAAAAGTTAAAGTTGGTATGGGACGTTGGCCACTTGTCGAACAATCGAGAACGTCCTTCCTATCACTTTACTAACTTTATGTGCACTTTTCACAATGTCTTAAACCATTAGGGTAGGAGTTTGATCATAACTTGATCGTCTTCCTTATACTCGACGTGACATCTCTAATTGTCAGCCCACTTTTTCATTTTTCATGCTACTTTGTCGAGATAAGCTCTTATGATATCCACTTTCTCATGCCACTTGTGGGTGAGCTTGTGAGCTGCTGGACCTTTTCCTTCATATGTCAAGGTTATGTCATTGGGAGTTATAGGTTAAATTCTTATGATGATGTTAAATAGACTATTTCTCGTAAACTCCCTCCACCAAAGGTCGTACAAAAATTGGGTAATATCTAGTAACTTTGCCCAATCTTACTGATGAGCGCTTATATAGTACCTTAGATACATCTAAGTAAGATATTAATGCGACTCAAAAATATTATTTACTTTCAAATATAATAGTATATAGTTATAATATCTAAGTACAAGGTTGAAGCACGGAGAATTTAAAATCTAGTAGTCACTTATTAAACAAAGAAAATTAATAGCAAAAAAAGAAACTAATAGAAATCAATCTAAAAAAATAATAAGTTTATGGGATCACTCTTGAATTTTAAATTATGTTTATAACACTCTCTTATATTTGTATTTTGCACTTCTTTTGCTGCTTAATATCATGCCACTTAATTCTTAACTAATCATTACTGCGGATAAATATGTGATCAAGTACTTATCCCACAACTATATTAGAGTATCAATATTATCTCAAAATACCATATAAACCTAAAAAAAATCTAGATCTATAAATTAACACAATATAAAATAAATTGGTGAAGAAAAGTACAACAATAAAATAATGTTTAAGACTTACTTAAGAAAATAATTAATTCAATAATTTAAATATTTGAGTTTCATCTTTTACTTTAGCTTAAAAAATTAATCACTCATATTAAAAAAATAAAAAACTTATTTTATTTAACAAAATTTTGAAATATATTATAAGATAATAAACTACATAAAAGAAGAAATTTTTCTAAGTTTTAGTTTCAACTCCCTTCTCTTCTTCTCTGCACTCCCTCATTCTTCCTTTCTAATGTTTTCATAGACAATAAACTTGGCAGGATCATTTTATTTTATTATTATATTTTTTTATTATTTATTTCCTACATAAAAGTGAGTGATAGTCAAGTGGCGAAATGGCCACTTGACTATCATGGCTCACATTTTTCTTTTGAATATTTTTATTTATTTTTAATTTTTTTATTACATTTCTTTAATAATGCATTTCAAATAGCTATGATAATTTATCTTCTTGTTTCCTGCTTTCAATTCCAATTCTCTCTTTATTCTTGATATATAAAAATTAAGATATATTTAACTTACTTCAAATTGATTTAGCAAAAAAAATTGTTAGGGGAACCTTATGATTATTTATAAGTTATCAAGACACTAATCAATACTATTAGTAAAAAATGATAATTTTTAGCCTTATTAAATGTAACTTTTTAACATCAATTACATCTTTCAAACAATTTATTGTTAAGCACTAGCAATTTAAGCCATCTAACAAAATTCAAATCCAAATTGACATCACCTTTTTTTTGGACAATTGTATTTACTTCTTTGATCGGATTAATAACAATAATCAGATAAAAATATAAATATTATTTACGACTTAAAAAAATCACTCCTATATCAACTTTTCACACAAATCAATTAAGTAAATTCATGCAAAATGATCAATTGTTAAAGATATATTAATCAAGCTATTTTCAAGAATGATGTGTTAAACCCAAACCTTACGGTTAAAAGTGACTCTCTAAAAAAAATAATAAACTCATTAAAGATAGTCACCCATGAAGTGATAAATTTAGACAATAGTAAAATAATATTACAATTGTCCACAACTTAAAAGATTAAAATGATCTTAAGTAAAATGAATTATTAGTCAAACAAATTTATTTTCGTTTATATGTATTACTATATCTTTTAGTCTATATTACCAGCTTTTACTTCTAATTACAGTTCCCTAATATCAAAATTTTTATTAGGTTGTAATATCGGCTATGGACATGATTAACAAAGAAAGAATAATAGAAAAAATAAAATATATATTTGAGAAAAATATAGACATTTTGGAAATTGCAAAGTAGCTTTTTAGGTTCTTTCATTTTTCTTCCCTTGTTTTTTCTTTTCTTTCTCTATCTCTTTGCATTTAGTTTCTTTTAAATCACACTTTTTTTTGCTCCAATTTTCTAAATAAAATAATCATTCATATTTTTCTCAACACATGAATTGATGATGGAAAATATAAAATATAAGACAATACTTTAAATTGGAGTGGGACACGATAATATACTAACAATTTTTTTAAGGTTTAAAAGGGTTAAATATGAATATTTCATAATTAGAATGGTAAAAAAAAAGCTCAAAAAGATTAAAGATGTCTTTCTATTATCTTTTGGGGCTATAAATAATTTTTCATATTTACTAATTTAATAAACTTTCATATATAGTTGTACAAACTCTTTTTTTTGTTAAATTTATGGAAAATATAGAGATTTTATATAAAAATAAGAAACTGAGAAGTTGTATAGGTAAACAGAGTTACTTTTCAAAGGTAATAAACTTTAAAACTTACTTGAGATATACTGTAACATATGCATTCCTTCAATTAGCTTAATCAACATCACTTATTAAATCTTTTAATTCACAATTGTTAACAATATCTACATGCAAAGTAGTAAACTTAGTTTAATACAATTTAAAGTTAAAGATAATACAAATATTAAAATTTAAAAGTCATCATATCATCCAATGTCAAAATATTAACAAAATGCCTTAGAATTTTTTTTTTGTGCAAAACAAAACATCACAGTATATTAAAAAAAATACATTCATATAGTCACTACTCTATATATCCAGTCAATGTTGATTTAAATTTATCAAAGTTAGTAAAAATATCACTAGAATTGAAATATTTCATAGTTATTAATTATTCTCTCACCCTAACTTAAGTAAGACATTATCCTCGATATTTTAAAAAAAGAAGTAAATTTTATAAAATATTACTAGACTTCTGCATGAAAATATTTATCATGTTAAAGTAAATTTTATTTACACATTTGTAACTATGTATATATAACTTTTTTTACCGTGTATATTAATAAATGGTAACTAAAATAATTTTTGTGATCTTGATATAATTGATATAGTAATAATACCTTTAAATTTAATAATTTTATTTCTCAATTAAATAAGAATAATTTAGATCATTATAATATTTGTGAGGATAATGTGAAAGTGTATAAGGTATAAGATTAACTATCAAAGTCAAAGTTTGAAAAACTAATCTCTATTATTCAAAATCCATCAGCTTGGTGTTTAAAATGAAGTGATTCTACCAAAAATTATTTATAGGAAAATTTATAAATATTAAAATTAATTTTTAACTACTCATGATTATTTTTAAATTTTTAAAATAAAATTTAAAGAGAACTTAAAAGTTTAAAAATTTTTTTTAAAAATAAATTATTAAAATTATTTTTCACTTATTTTATAATGTTACCCTATCTTATTCATAATATAATTTTAAATTTTTTATTAAAATAATTTTAAATAAAAACTGTCATTTATAACTAAATAACTAAAATTTTATAATAAAACTCACTGATAAAATAATTTTTATTTAAAAAAAAAACTCTACTCTCTTTTTCGCGACGGAGTGATTGTCAAGGTTGAATCTATTAATCTATTTTCTAAAATACAATTTGAGATTTTCGAATTTCAATTGCGCTTCAATGTCTTCTTCGACAAAGAAGAACAGACCAAAACCAAAATCCAATTCTTCTTCTTCTTCTTCTTCTTCTTCTTCTTCTTCATGGAGCTGGATGATGGAACCGCCACAAAGCTTATTCCCATCAAAACAAGACTTGTTGAGGCTCGTTACAGTAGTAGCCGTCGCCTCTTCTGTTGCTTTAACCTGCAACTACTTGGCCAACTTTCTTAACCCAACATCAAAACCTTTCTGTGGCTCCAACTTATTACTAGACTCCCCTCAATCTCTCACGGGTTTGTAAAATTTAACCCTTTATTACCATTATTATTATTGTCTTGTTTTTTGGGTCATCTTTTGTTTCCATTTGTAATAATGCTTTGATGAACTTGAGTTGAGTGATTACTCTTGTGGGTAGTTTTTAAATTGCTCACTGATTACTTGTTTCATGTAGAATCTATTACCCTTATGTACTTGTTAGGTATGAGTGAGAATATAGCTGCAAATTCACGTACAAACTGACATGACGTAATATAGCTGCATCTGCGGAATGAAAACATCTCATGGCTCACATGATTCTTTTTTTGAATCATTTGATGTTTTTATCCCACCATATACAATTATGTCATTTCAATTTGGACAAATAAGTATTACTTTTTAAATTGCTATTGCTATTGCTTTGTTCGTAGTCTATCTCGAGGTTTTCCATGTATTATTAAAGATATAACCAATGATGCTGGCTGCCGAGGGATGCATTCTTCTTTGATGCTTGTTACTTGCATCAGTATAGGCTTTTGAAGAATGCACACCATTGCAGATTCTTGCGAGCCCTGTCCAAGTAACGGCGAATGTCATCAAGGTAAGTTGGAATGTCTTCATAGCTATAGGAAGCATGGGAAGTTGTGTGTAGAAGATGGAGATATTAACGAAACAGCTGGGAGACTTGTATGTTCCCAAAATCTTGATCATTCCTAGAAACAAATATCTTTTATACGAATTCACGTAATGATTTTGATTTTCAATATTGTATATTTTCTAATTGGCAATTTATATGTGATGGAAGTGCAGTCAAAATGGGTAGAAAATCGTCTTTGTAGAGCCTATGCTCAATTTTTGTGCGATGGAACTGGATCAGTTTGGGTCTGTTACCCTCAAATCTTTTAAACTTTATGACATTTAAAAAGAAAAAAAAAATAATTGCAAGACTCTTGGGATGACTGTTGGAGAGTTATGGTTATAAATACATACCATTTTCAGGTTGAAGAGAATGACATATGGAATGATTTAGATGAACATGAGCTAATGAAAATATTTGAGCTGGATAATCCAGTTTACTTGTATACAAAGAAAAGGACAATGGAGACTGTTGGTAGATATCTGGAGTCAAGGACTAATCCTTATGGGTATATTATTCGATCTCCAATTTGAAGTTTTAATCTTTGAATCTTTGAATGTTTTGGTACAGTTGCTCAAACATATCTTTTCATTCTGTATGTAGGATGAAAGAGTTAAAGTGTCCAGAATTGTTAGCAGAACAATACAAACCATTATCCTGTCGCATTCATCAATGGGTCTCCACTCATGCTCTAATTATTGTGCCTGTCTGTGCATTGGTACTCCATTCTAAAAGGCAGACTTTGAGTGCATTAGATTTAGTATCAAATGTTGAAGCTTGTTAACAAACTTGAGATATACAGCTTGTGGGATGTGTGTTGTTGCTTTCGAAAGTCCGCCGGAGACAGTATTTTGCTGTAAGAGTTGAAGAGCTTTACCAACAGGTGTACAATCCATTTTTTCCCCCTTTGTTACATTCAATGATTTCCTCGTTTTTAATATACCAATTTGTTGTTATCGGCTGCACGTTAGGATCTTGTGGAAGCCACCACCCTCTATTCTAGAATGTTTTGATCTGCGTCTATTTGAAGAATTTCTTCAATATTACTTCAATCTTTGGTTTTGACCATGTTGTTTAGATCAATGACTAACTGAGGATAATCCGGAAACCTCCCTTATATTGTGTATTGGAACAAACTGTTGCGAAATGGATGCCCCCCTGAATGTCATCATTTTGGTAAAGTTTATCCCTTGTGAGCTTCCTTATTTTATATTCATATAACTTGTGTGATGGAAAATAGGGTATAGAAAGATTAAGAAGAAAAAAAAGACGAAAAGGAATAAAGAAAATAGAAATGGTCAGAAGAGTTTAATCAAAACTTATCACTAGTGCATCCTGTGTTTCTTTGACATTAAGTAGCTGTGAATTGACTGAATCTTGCCAATTTTTATAGGTTTGCGAGATACTTGAGGAGAATGCATTGATGTCAAAGAGTGTAAATGGTGAATGTGAGCCATGGGTAGTTGCCTCTAGGCTACGAGATCATCTTCTTTTGCCCAAGGAAAGAAATGACCCTGTGATATGGAAGAAGGTATTCTCTTTATGCCCTTTCATCGGGTTATCTTTTAATCTTGGATTTATTATTTTCTATGGATTAGCGCATCCTTGATTATATGTATCAAAAATTTCCTATGGAACTAATTTTGTGTTATATTTTATGGGTGAAGTTCTGATGATGTTTAAAATAGCATGTGGTAGTATTTTTCTGTGCTTGTGCAAGAGAGTCTGTTTACTGTTAATTGTGGTGGCCTTTTTTGTTAAAATCAGGTTCCTGGCATAGTAGTCATCAAACCAGCATTGACAATATACACTTGCTAGTCAGTTATTTTTATGAGTGGATCTGCTGTATTTTGTCCAAGATGCAACACAGAATACATATCAGAGAAATATCTAGCCAAAGCTATTCTGTTCCATACCCTGACAATGACTGTTATTACACCTCATTTAAAGGCCTTTCTTTTTGCGTTGAACTCAAGGCACCAACAGTGCATTTTTTTTTTTTTGGGAACTTCATGCAAATGACAGATTCATTTCTTTATAACATGATATTTCCTGTACTCTTAGCCTATCATGTCCTAGCTAACTATTACGATTCCTATACTCTATTGTCTTTTAGGTGCTTGGAATTGAATCTGTCATTTGCATGCCCCATAACCATTCCAAATATGCTGGAAGCTTTCTTTATTTATTGTCCTGTTACACACTTAACAGGAAAACTTGGCTGAATTTTTTTTTTAAAGCTGTATGTCAAGAGGTCCCAAGAAAACTCATTATTTTCCTTTTTAGATCATCATTCTCTGTTGCTCCAGGGTTGTAACATTTTTCCATGTTTGGTACATCCTCTGAAAAGCTGTGTGATCCATCAGCTGTGTGCATGTGAGAAAGTTATATATTAAAAAGTAAATGTCTGTTTATATTTGAAGGTGGAGGAGTTGGTACAGGAGGATTCTAGAGTGGATCAATATCCAAAGTTATTGAAGGGTGAATCAAAAGTGGTATGGGAATGGCAAGGTACTAAAGGCATATAAATATTTTGCTTGTGAATTTACACATTGTTCCTGTTTTCTGCTTATTTTCTTGTCTGGTTGTTATTTTTGTTTTAACTAAACTAAACATGAAAATTGATTTTTGTTCAAGGGGCTTCTTTTGGAAACAAAAGATTAAGGAGGATTATGTAAACATATGTTCAATTAGGGGATAGGCCTTTGGTAGAGTGAAATTCAGAGAAAAAAAGGCTGCATTTTGCTTGTATAATTTTCAACTTAGAAAATAGATCAAATACCGCTTCCTTTTATGTTTTTAAAAAGGAAAAAATTAATAGTAATGGCTTGTTGTTCATGGGTTGCTTCTTGCTCTTGCAAGAGGCATTGTTTGAATTGTAGATGTCGGCTTATATATGATGATGAGTGGTAAGTAAAACACTGATTGTAATTGAATTACACTGTCATTGTGATTGTTATCTCTTTTGCCTATTGCTTCAACAGGATTATTGAGTATTTGGCTCAGTCATTGCTCTTTGCATTTGACAACTGTGTGCTTATTGTTGTTATGCAAGGCTTGATATAGCAGAGAAGGCACTGTGAATCTGAAAAAGGCCACTGGCCCACCTTTTTGGCCAATAGTTTGATGCTAGAGGACTAGGATGAAATTACAATAGTATAATCTTGTTGGGTGATAAATCACTGATCTTGAGGAAATTGATATCCGGTCATAGTTTTGCTCTTGTCACTAGGAAATTCTAGAGGTGGGAATTGGGTGGAGGAATCTGAAGTGGATGCCAATTTTTGCAAACCATATGTGGCACATGTTACTTGAGATGCTGAATGTATTTAATATTCGTCTGCAATTCATATAGGTGAAATGCTGGGGTTAGGATTTAGATCATTATCTGAATTTCGAAGTTTGGTTATGCCAGAATTTATCATTTGTCTTCTTCGAATGGTATTAATACAGTTTTTTTTTTTTTTCAACTCTTCAATTTCAAAGCTTTTTTTTTTTTTTTTTCTCCCTCTTTTGTGGGTGGTAGTTGAAGGCTCTCTGAGCTCTTCAAGAATGAGAAAGAAAAGGGAAGCCAGCAAATTGAAATCAGCTGAAGGCAGGGATTTGATCAACAACAGAGCCCACTGAAGGTAAGCTGCTAATGTTGTTCTTGTTCCATTTTAATTTTGTCACTTCTTGTTAATCAATGTTTGCTTCAGTGTCTCTCCCAAAGTTGCATCTTTTTATTGTATGTTAATCTAACTGCACATATTCTTCAGTTGATGTGAACAATCACAATCTTATTGCAGAGCCTAAAGCACCAATCTTTTGACATGGATAAGTTCTAGAATTGGCCACTGCAGTCTCTAATAGACTGCCGGTGGGCAACGTTGTGGCTAGCATTTGGAATATTCATCATAGTCTCAACGATAGAAAGCTAGCTCTCTGAGAAGATGGGTTTATGATCTGCTTGATATACGTTTTCTTCTAGGTGTTTTTGTTCACTTTGTTATTTTTGTAAACGAGATCTTCTTAGTACTCTAATTTTTATTCGCCCCCAGGCATATCAAAGGTGGGATGAAAATCATCAGAAATAGGGATGGACATTCGGCTTGATTCGGTCAGAATGAACCGAATCGTTTAGAAAATGTAAACCGGTTGGTTTTTTGGTTTGAGTTGAACCAAATTAAAAACTGATCGATTCAGTGTGAAAAAAAAAAGACAAATTTTATTTTTTATAAATATAATAAGATTTTTTTATTAGTATTTTTGCATAAAATATGAATGATTAATGATTATAAGTGAATTGATTAAAAAATTTAAATTTAGGTGAAGAATATAAAAGTTCAGTTAATCTAAAAGAAAAAAAATTACATTTCACGCATTGAATCATATAAAACTAAATTCAACCGAACCGAATTTAGGAATTGTCTAGTTTGATATTTGGATAAAGCCGAACCGAATCGAATAATTGTATATCCCTTGTCAAAAAATAATTTGGTCAAGCCTGGGTTAGTGAGATGAACACGCGGCAAGTAGCGGCCAGCCGCACTCTCCTTTTATTGCTTTGGCATGCGTTGCCACTTTCCACGTACTCTTATTCACTTAATAATTTATTGATTTCTTGTTTATGTAATTCATAGCTCGGATACCAGGAGGAATTTGGTGCATCAATCAACTTCAACATTAATTCATGGGGAGTGTCGGCAGAAATTGAGCTTCAATAGTAACTGGATTATCCAGAGCAATGATTAATGTTTAAAAAACATTTATAAAATTAAATTAAAATGTGTTTTGTTTTTATATTTTTAATAGCAAAGTGAATTTTCTACTTGAGAAAAAGATAAAATTATGAGTTTGAAGAGAAAAAAATAAAATTATGTGAAATAAGTTATCTTTTTGTGCATCTTAAAGATTTTTGTTATTAAAAAAATAAATCATTAATGAAAAATTTTACATAAAAAAATAATAAAATTTTTTTATACTCGCCTTAATTCATAAAATTTAATAATATAATAACATTTAATTATTAAGTCACATATAAAATAATTTTTAAAAAATTTTAATAACGTCTAACATTTTAGATAAAATCAATGCTTTATGTATTAAAATAAAAAAATCTATTCATATTCACAGTAAAAAAAATTTAATTACGTTAATTTAAATTAATCTATTTTGATATTATTCTGTCATCATTTTCTCACCATTTTGTATTTTTGTTTATCATTTTTTTTACTTTGTAAAGAATAATTGCATATATAATTTTCGTTTAAGATTTAAAAAAAATTATTGTCGTTTAGTGATAAATCTTTTGTAATCCAATATGTCACTCCGAATTCACCGCGGGATTTTGGCAATTATAATACCAAGTATGTAATATGATTTAGACCCCTATATTTTTATTGTTTCTCATAAAGGACGTATAATGTCCATCTCTACTGAACAAGCCTCAAACTCTATTCAAGTGACTGTAGTAACCTTTTAGGAAATGTATAGTGGGCGATCTAGGCAATGCTCTATTTTAAGATATCTTAAATTTTTGAAGTTGTTCTATTATTCAACGTTTTAGAGTAAAATTTTTAATTATTGTTTATTATTTTAAATAATTCTTTATTAATTATTAAAAAAATACATTGTTACTTTTTACTTCTAATGATGACCATTAGTCATCAATCATTAACGTCTCTAAGTGTTTGTGTGGACTAATAATTCAATGACACGTGGTAAGAAAAAGTCAACAAAAGAAAGTTAATTTATTTAACTAAGCATCAAGATAGCTCACAAATAGATAAGAGGAAAGTTTCTTGAAGAAAAAGACAGTTTCAATAAAATATACAATATCAAATAATATTATTGAGAGTTAAATTTTGGTGGCTAGGATCAGGATGTGAATAGTATACACTACCATGAGAGAAAATAAAAATATTTTCTTTTGACTAAGGATAAGTAATCAATAAGAATAAATATTCTCTAACCAAGTAATGAGAGAAAATCATATTAACTGTCTATTTAATACCACCAAAAAAGTAATTTGACAAAATTATTAAAAGGGTGCCATGTGTTTAGCCGTTGAAGCAAAAAGGTGGGTGAAAGTTTTTTTACCTCTCAAGCTTATGGATGTCACCATCAAAGAGTCACAAGATAAATTACTCAAATAGCCTCATTTAGGGGAGGCCAACCATTAAACGAGTGTTACATGTCTAAAATTACCTAAATACTCTTAAGAACACTCTTTTATAAACTCTACATGTTCAATCTTGAAGGATTCTCTCCATCTCGAGCTCTCTCTCTCCTTTTGTTCCATCCAATCCATGGCCTTTTTTTTTAATCTAATTTTTTGTGAGGCTACTTCATCTTATTCTCTCTTTATTTTTATGCCTACACAAAAAATCGTAGCCACCTCACCTCTTAAATAAGTTTTTCCCTTATTCTTCTCTTAAAAAACTCTTTAATTTTCATAAGATCTACATTTCTCTCATACTATTATCCATCATAAACAATATTTATAAAGGTTTTGTAGTAGATCATGTAATACTTTATTTATATAGTGGATTGAAGATGAGCTACTCATGTAGATATAGGCAAAGTATCAAATCACGTAAAATCTTGTGTGTTCATTATTATTTGTGCTTATTTTCTACTTATTATGATGGTTTTGATGCCTATTATATTTCATATATGAATCAACATGAGTTATTCTACAGGCTCTGTGGAGTTAATTAGATAAGCTCTTTAGAGTCATCCTCAAATTTCTATTGAGCTCCCTATGTCAACTTCTTATATTAACTCTCATGAACTTCGCTAGCTCATCATAATATTCCAAACTCAGAATACTACAACTCACTTTTCAAATCACCGCGTCTCATCTTCTAGATAACCTTAGCTATACTTTCCATTCTGAACAATAGAAATGCACACTTAAACCCCAAACAAAGCCTACTCTCCCTAAAATATAAATTTTATTTATTTTAATTAAATTTAAACTAAATCCAATGAGAATAGTTGCTTAATAGTTCGAATCAAATCTTGACAAAAATCCAACTAAAACAATTAGTATTCTTATCAAATAATCTACACACTCATTTTAATTATCATTGTTACTAAAATTTACTATTAGTTTTTCAATCAAAAATCTTTAACTTTAGTAAATTCAGGGATAAGCTAAATAACAAAAAAAATAAAGACACTAATGCATTTTTTTTTATCTTTTAACTTATTAAAGTTAGATCTCTCTCTCTCTCTCTCTCTCTCTATATATATATATATATTACCATCAATTAGCAACAAGTAAAAATTTATCACCTCCACCATTCTTTTTTTTATTTTAGGGAATATAATATTGTTCACCATGATTGTCGCTGAATAATAATGTATGCGCTCGCCAAAATGTAATTCTTAAGTTTTTAGCAAAGGATAGTTTAAATTTTGATATCAATCGTAAGTTGTGTAGTGAGAAATTATGAGGATCCTAATGATATCAGTAACAACTTCAATAAATACACTATTAGTGGGAAGTAGTGACTAAAGACTAGAGCAAGAGTGATCGCTAACTGAAATATTCAAATTTCATAATATTAATGAAAAGTATATAAAATAATATAGCAATAAAAAGACAAAATAATAGAAAAAAGCATATAAAATGACCTCTATAAATAAAAGAATTTCCATAAAGACCAACCCAGATAGTGTTTTTTAATACCAATACAGTTCAGTGCCTTGTAAAATGTAATTTGAAACCAAAATTGAATATATCATTTAATTCATGAGCATAATTGTCAATAGGAGTTAGTGGTAGTTAGGGACTTATTTAATACAAATAGATAAATTGTACTCATATTGAGGAAAATTAAAACATTTGGGATTCTGAAGATATTATTAATCCAACAAAGTATAAAAGAGGTGACCACAAATATCCTGTTTCTCCACTGGTTCTCTCTCTCCTCTTTAAAGCTCACTCACGCACAAGCACTTACTAGTTCAGCACTTCAGCGATCTAGAGAGAGAGAGACTGTGTGTGTCAGTGGAAGTTAAAGAAAGAACTCTTCTCTTCCTGCTCATCGAAGAGCTTTCATATTCAGGTGAATGTTTTTTTTTCCATTTCTCCCTTTTAGTCATTGCCATTGTTATTAGATTATATATATATATGCGCTTATTGTTGCCTTATTTTCTCTTAAGATCCGTTGCCCCTTTTCTTTTTTCCTTTCTGGGTTCTCGAGGACGAAGTTGTTGCAGTTACTTTTCAAACTCTTTATCATTGATATTAGACTTAATGGTTAATGCTATTGTTTGACATATTTAATTGGCGTTTAAGTGTGATTTTCGTAGCTGTTACAGTGTGAGTATGGCATTAAACAAATTAAAAAAAAAAAGTCTGCGTGTGTTCTTAAGTGTTACTGTATGAAAGACCTTTGAGCTTGACGAGAAGGGAAATGGGTTATTCAGGATTAAGAGTAGTACCTACACTATGTGAGGAGATTTGCGTTTGATATGAATCCTTGATTTGATCAGCCGCATACATGTTTTTCTCTACTTTATATTATTGGTATATCTTTTATTTTCTGACCTTGCTGTGTGCTGTCCATAATCCACATGAACTTTGGAACTTTATTTCACTTTTGATGAGTTCCTATAACTACTAATTATGTTTTGGAACTTTATCATGTGCTTTCAGTAAGTTGGTTATATGATTTGGCTACTCTTTCTCTTTAATGGCTAACCTTTGGATCAAATTGTATATTATAGAACAACTTTTAAGGTCAAATCTGATAAACAAAATTGGTAGTATTAATTTTATTTTCTTTTTCCACTAAATATAGGATCTTTGCTACTTGTTTTTTCAATACTTATATGTTTAATGGATTTATCATTTGTCATTCTTAACTTTTTTCCTCCCTTGTATAAATGTTTCTGAGACATTCACATGGCATTTTCTCGATAGGAGGTAAAATTTACCTATTGATAGTTATTAATAATTTGAAAAATGAGTGACTTAAGGTTTGACATCAGTGAGTAAATTGAGTGTTGAAGGCAAATGTGAACCATGATATTTGAGTAGATAAAATTCACCAATGCGTTCCAAGAAAGAAATATTGACTTTGGCAGATTGGGTTTGCAGAAGGATCATAGAGCTAAAGGGTTTGTTGCTTTTTATAACTTCAGCATTTTATTTAATTCTACCTGCATGGTAGATAACTTCACAAAACAAGGATTTCATAAACTTGAGTTGCTATTTCACTGTCTTCTCCTTTCCATGTGTAACAACAATTAATTTTGAGAAAGCAGTTGAGATCTATGCATGACTCCTGTGACTAATTGAAGCATTTGTATTTCATTCCTTGATGATGACTATCTTTGGTCCAAAAATAAACATCCTTTCTGATTGCTGTAACTACTTTGCATAATTACGAGTGCGAAGCATTTTTGATTTTTTTATTTTTGACTAAGTTACATCCCACAGTGTGCTTCAGGGAATTGTCCCAGCCATATAATGGTGAAGCATAATTCATCAGGAAGCAGAACAAGGAGTCCACTGTCTATACTTATTGTCATTGTTTTGTGCGGTTTCTTTTACATACTTGGAGCGTGGCAGAAGAGTGGTTTTGGAAAAGGTGATGTAATAGCGTCACAAATAACCCAGCAGGCAGACTGTAATATCTTTACTGATTTGAGCTTTGAAACTCACCACAATGACGTGGAGATTGTTGAACCTTCTGGGCCTAAAGCTAAAGTGTTTAAGCCCTGTGATGTTAAATACACTGATTATACTCCTTGTCAGGAACAAGACCGGGCAATGAAATTTCCGAGAGAGAATATGATATACAGAGAAAGACATTGTCCTCCTGATGATGAAAAATTACATTGTCTTATACCTGCTCCCAAGGGGTATATGACCCCATTTCCATGGCCAAAGGGTCGGGACTATGTTCATTATGCAAATGTTCCTCATAAAAGCCTAACAGTTGAAAAGGCTGTACAGAACTGGGTGCAGTTTCAGGGGAATGTTTTTAAATTTCCAGGTGGAGGAACAATGTTTCCACAAGGTGCTGATGCATATATTGATGAGCTTGCATCAGTTATCCCAATTAAAGATGGCTCTGTCAGAACAGCACTGGACACTGGATGTGGAGTATGTTACTGAACTCAAATAACCTCTGCATATGTCATATGTTAATTGTTCAGAGAAAAGTTATTTATTTATTTTTTGGTTGACCACTAGTAACATGACTGTGGTTTCAGTTGAATATTAGTAATCTTTATACGTCTGGATCACTTTGAGTTACTACGGCCATTCTTGTAATATGTAGAATAGTGCCATATGGTGGATGCATTATCATACTCTAGATAATTTCTTTCTACATATGGAAACACCACATTTTGGGAAGTACACTGCCTCACTGTTCTATGCTGAGAACTATTGTAGGTTATGTGTTTGTCCCTAACAGTTTGGATTGTTCTGTATCATTTCTTCTTGCATCTTTTTCTTTATTTGTTTTATATCTTCTAAACATATTATGTTATTATGTTCTTCCTAATTAGGCTCAGACAGTATATTATCAAATCGCATTCTAGCATTTCTTCTTGTCTAATTAATTTAAGTTTATAATATTCTTCTGAATTGATAATGTTAATTATTTTGTAGGTTGCAAGCTGGGGTGTATACCTTTTAAAAAGAAATGTATTGGCTATGTCCTTTGCTCCTAGGGACAATCATGAAGCACAGGTGCAGTTTGCATTAGAGCGAGGTGTACCTGCTGTTATTGGTGTTCTTGGAACAATACATCTTCCTTATCCTTCACGAGCCTTTGATATGGCTCAATGCTCTCGGTGTCTGATACCATGGACTTCAAATGGTAAGGTCTCCATTGTCAATATTGTTGAACCATATCGCATTTTAGTGTATTCTGTATATAATATATAGTTTAAAAATCTATAATTGGAAAAGATGATCACATATATAATTTTTTATAATCTGACAATAAATATTTTTAGATCTTATGATACTCATTTTAATTATGTTGAATCCAAAGACATCTATATTTTGTCAAAAAGCAGTGACATGTCAGTATGTCCATTCCTGCATATTCAAAGTTGAAAAGCTTATAGGTTCTGCTTTCAACTTTAGATTGTGGAGTTTGGAAGACATCAGGACATTATTCTTGCAAATCTTATCTTAAACGGCTGATTAATGATGTCTCCTTGGCTCAAGAAAATTAAACTCTGGGAAATTCAAGGAAAGTTCCCTAATATGGGTCTTATCTCCTTCTTGTTGTGTGATATGCAAAGCAAGTGCAGAAGCTTCTAATCATCTTTTTCTTTATTGTTTTGTAACCTCAAAGTTGTGGAGTAGGTTGTGCAAAAAGGCTAACATTTTTTGGGTCATTCTGCATTCTTTTCATTCTATTCCTATGGAGAATTCCTATGCTTTTAGTAAAGGAAAAAAGGCCGAAACTCTTTGGATATAAATGTGGCAGCTCTGTTTTGGATAGTCTGGCAAGAAAGAAATCTTCTTATTTTTGAAGAAAAAGTTGCAGATGATATTGAAGAATTATGGGATAGAATCCGTCTTCTAACTTTGTTTTGGGCTTCAGTTTCTAAGGAGTTCCAAGATTCATCTTTTTTCTTCATTCATCTAAGTTGGGAGGGTGTTTTGAGATAGGTGTCGAGGTTGGTCTAGTTTTGCAGAGGGAATTGGCATATTTTGTATAGCACAGAAAAAGTTTTCATTTTCCGGCTTTCTCAGTGGACAACTGGTCCATTTCTTGTATTGTTTCTTCATCATTAATATAATATATAATTTCTTATCAAAAAATTAAAAAAGAAAAAGAAAAAGAAAAAAGTTTAAAACATATAGATTTATCAGACATAATGTAATCTTTTGTTGAGTAGTGAAATATGAATGATATCTGTGGTCTGATAAAATTAGAAATCCTTTTTTAGATCAACTGTCAATTAGAATCCATTGAGTTGTTAAACATACCTGCATAGTTGTAACTAGTTATTAACGGGTCTGTTAATAAACTCACATAGCAAAATTGTGTTATAAACACAAATTTTCTTTATAGTTTAATGTTAACTTCGTTTTAGTTGCTTGTATCAAAAGAATATTTAGTTATATATCTGGAATGGAGTCAGATTTTCTTGGGCTTGATTGAGAATATACTGAAATGGTATCAATTAAAGAATTTTAAGAAGGTAAAGGTATCAAAATACATATGTTGAAGAAAATTTTCATGGAGTTTATATATGCTTCATGTTTACCTTAGTAGTTGGGATTAAGGTGGCATCAAACTGTATTCAGCTATTAATCAAGTGATTATTTATTTTGGGAGATAAAATAGGACTTCTGGTTGAAAGTCACTAAGCTACAAATTTTCATTCTGTTTTCTGCTACCTTTCTTTTCACGGTTACTCATGGTATGAATTGGATGCTACTGCCTGGTTGGTTCAATTGGTAAAACCTCTTTGGATGGTGCAATAAATCTAGAGTTTGAACCTCGCTTACATGGGGTGGGGAGGGGATTTGATTTGCATTTATGCAGTACTTGAAAAGTAAAATAAAATAAAACTAAATAACTTAGCTTGACATTTTGGTATAAACCTTTGTGTATCTATCTGGAGGAAGCTGTTGACCATTTAATGTATGGACTTCTGTGTACAGATGGGATGTATCTAATGGAAGTTGATAGAGTCCTCAGACCTGGTGGATACTGGATCTTATCTGGACCTCCAATTAATTGGAAGACATATTATCAAACATGGAAGCGGTCTAAGGAAGAACTTCGTGCAGAACAAAGAAGCATTGAAGAGCTTGCTGAGTCTCTTTGCTGGGAGAAAAAGTATGAGAAGGGAGATATTGCCATCTGGAGAAAGAAAGTGAATGACAAATCCTGCAAGAGGAAGTCTGCCAACAAATGCAAATCAAGGGATCCTGATGATGTTTGGTGAGTTGACCTGCACCTTCTTTTGTTTAATTGCATTAGTTCTTTGCCTCTTTAAGATCATCTCATTGTTAGGGACTTGGAATGGTCACTTTAACATGCATCTGTACTATCATAATTATTCTATTTTATGGCTAAATTCATATGTTAGGCAATTGTATGGTGATGGATAGATTTAATCTTCATTAAGTACCTTCCTGTCATCCCCCAGAATACTGCAAGTCTGGTTCTGTTGACCCTTCAATTATATATATATATATATATTTTTTTTTTTTTTGGGGGGGGGGGGGGGTTGGGGATCATTTACATTTCTGAGAACAATATGGGTATCTTCAGACCTTAAAAAATTTAGAGAATAACAACTCAGAATTCGACTATTTATCTTTGTGCCCTATCATTGTCCATTTAGACTTATCTTTCTGGTTGCTCGTTTAATTTCAAATAGGAAACTAAATCTAGTTACACATGAACTCTGTGTGAGTTCATCTGTGCGTTTCTGATATTCTGAACAGATAAATTTGCAAGTCAGTCTAATTACTTTTGTATCTTCATTTGGAATGTGAGTTGTGACATTGTTGGAGGTCAGGATGCAGCAAAAGTTTCTTAGTATTTCTATCCTACTTAATTTTTTTTTTTTTTTTTTGTTTGGTGATGCATTTTAGGTACAAAGAGATGGAAACTTGCATAACGCCTTTTCCTGAAGTATCCAGTACCAAAGAAGCATCAGTAGGGGAGCTAAAGAAGTTCCCAGCCAGGCTTTTCGACGTCCCTCCACGAATAGCTAATGGAGAAGTTGAGGGAGTAACTGCCGAGTCTTACCAAGAGGATAATAAACTTTGGAAAAAGCATGTAAATGCTTACAAAAAGATGAACAGTTTGATTGGCACCAGAAGATATCGAAATGTGATGGACATGAATGCAGGCCTTGGGGGATTTGCAGCGGCACTTGAATCGCCTAAAACTTGGGTAATGAATGTTGTACCAACAGCTGCAAAGAACACTTTAGGTGTCATTTATGAGAGAGGCCTAATTGGCATATATCATGACTGGTATGTTCCAATAAGTTTACCTGTTCTGTTTGTGATTATGGTTCCTAATTTGCACCCACATTTCTTCACATATTCATCTTTAGTACTGATGCTCTTTGTTGAAAATGTAATTTTCCCTTTGTCTAACCTGCTTGAAAAGCTTTTACCTGTTTGTAAGGTCATTTTAAAGAAGAAATAATAACTTATGGTACTTTCTGGGATGAAATACACTTTATGAACGTGCTTATTTTTGGAACTGTTGCTAGTTGATCGACCTTACCACTCAATCAGCAGTGGCTGATATGATGGACTTATGTTTTATGCTTTATTCATGAGTAAGTGTTTTGCAAGTGAAATAGAAATAAAAATAGGAGAGCTTAAGATATACTCCAAAGTGGCATAAGCTTGGCCTTTTGAGATGTATTTAACACACACTGTGAAAGACTAATCAAAGGTTTTACCTTCAAATTATTTTTTGCTCTTATTTTTTCTCTTATAAGGGGATGAATATGAAGTTTAACTGCAATTTAGGAATGTATGCTCTTTGGAATCTCAATAGTGGTTTTTTTTTTTTTTCCCCTCTCTCCCTTTTTCCAGGTGTGAAGGATTCTCTACATATCCAAGGACATATGACCTCATTCATGCTAGTGGTGTATTTAGCTTGTATGAGAACACGTAAGCTTCTCTATCTTCTTTCTCCTACGTGCTGACTCAAATCAAATATAAAAAATTCATGCACTTGAGACCAATGCTGCAACTTTGGACCAGTGAGGAGAACCACAATGCTGCATAAAATTAATTATCTAACCTAAAATTGTTTCTCAGATTGGAAAATCATATTAGGAAGATCTATTTTCCACTTGAAATGCAGAAATATGAAATAGAAGATTTGGGAGAAGCTCTAATGCCAAAATATATACTGTTGATTTATCCTTCACTGGCAATATGTTTGATATTTGTGAGCGAGTAATTTGGTATTACGTTTAGTGTCATGAAAATGACTTTCCAAGGTTTGTAGCTGAAATTGATCACAAGAGATTTTCTTCTTCAGGTGTTCTGACTGTCTCAGATGAAGTCAGCTTATAGGTTGCTGCACCGTATATCATCTTAGTAACAAAAAATTATGATTAGCTGAGGTCGTAATTCTTGGATACACGTTTTCCTCATATGAGAATTTTCTTCCCTGCCTCTTAACATTTTTTCACTGCCTCTTAATGTCATCAAATATGCATGATTGAACAGGTGTAAACCAGAAGACATCCTTCTGGAAATGGACCGCATCTTGCGGCCAGAAGGGGCAGTCGTCTTACGGGACGAAGTTGATGCCCTGAACAAGGTTAGAAAAATTGCCGAAGGCATGCGATGGGATACTAAAATGATGGATCACGAGGATGGACCCCTCGTGCCTGAGAAGATATTGATTGCTGTCAAACAGTATTGGGTTGGCAGTGCAGGAAATAGCACATCAGATTAAGCCCATGTTACTGATTGGTCCATGAAAGTTAAATGAAGATACTTCTTTAGTAGTGATTGCATTGCTATCGGTTGGAGGACTGAAGAGCTCTCACTGGCAAGTGTAAGTTATTAGTATGTGTTTTTCGGTGATGGAAAAAATCTATACAATCAATTTTGCCTAGTATTTTCCCATAAAGTCTGGCAGGGGAATGCAAGAATGTAATTTGTGTAGCTCCCTAAATAATTGAGTCAATGATCAAATAATCTTATAGTGCTGTGAAGAATCAAATCATGTTATTCATAATCATCGTTGTGTACTGAATTGATCAAATAGTGAAGTATTCAGTTTATTGATCTCATTTTTTTTTTTAAATTCCTTCTATCTTTTCAACTATTGTTAGTTCCTTAAAAAGTGTTTTGATGGGACACTTCAGCGAACTAGCCAGTAAAATATTAGCCCTCCCTAGTGCACGCATCTAATATGTTTGATCACTTGAGCTCAAATTTAATTTAAAAATATTATACCATTGAAAGAATATCCAGTGGTTATGAATGTCGCTAAATATTTTTCAAAGCACTAATAGTATTCTTTATCTTCATTCACCTAGCTTCTGAAGAATTCTCTGCAGCATTCATGCATGATTGAGATTTATTTCTTCATACTGATAGCATTTTTATATTTGTTGAAGTAAAGCTTCTAGACTCCCCTTTTCCCCTTTAGTCTTGCTTCAATTATGTGAAAGATCTTCATATCGATTTGATAAGGAAATCTTTTGCCTCCTAGACTTAGATTTGGGGTGGCTATAGCAATTTTCTTATTTTTGTGATTTTTTTTATGTTACGCAGGGCTGCTTTCTATATTCCAAAATTAATGCATGCAAAGAATGGAAAATTCCATAAGATTGATTTCATCAACAAACGAGCCATCATTGTGCCAGTTGGAATGACACAGAACAGAAGCAAGAAATTGCAAACACGACGTTTCTCAAGGGAAATTTTTAATTATTCATCAACAATCTCACAAATAGAGCTTTACTTTATTTCCCCTTTATAAGATAGCTCTAACATATAATATTACCTATAAGGGTAATTAGGGATTATTTTGTCATAATAAAATTCTATTAACATTCATGAAGCGAAAGAAAAAAAAGTATTTGATTCTGATTGCAATCCGAAGCTCAAAACGATAGAATTTGGAGATGATTCATTAGGCAATATAGGGAGTCATACTGCATCGTATTTCTCTTTTGGTAAACTTTGAAATGATATATTACTGATTCCTCAAAACAAAACACTTTGTAACTTAAATTATAACTCTGAAAATATGCAAATTAGAATTTATTTTATTTCCTGCATCGTGGAAGAACCAAGACCAAAAATGAGGGTGGAAACAAGTGTTAAAAAAACCAATTAATGAGATTTTTCTTACTCTAGTGGAGTTCAAGATCATCCTGTGCACGTTATCCCGTGCACTTTTTTAATCCAAATTCCTTAGTGGGCATGTAACGGCTTGAGCGAGCGATTAAAGCTACTGCAACAGTATATCGTATAAATCGATCTTAATGCTTACAGTGGATATGTTACTGTGATACTGTGTCGTGGTTGCGTTACACTTAGTGCTGTTTGGTTGCCAAAAAGCTCTGGCCGGTAACCAGCATGCATCAATTTTCAAATTCCAGGTATCATTTTCCTTTTGAAATGAAGAAACCCCTTGTTGAAAAATGGAATCTGTGGGCATGTAAGCTGTAGCTGTGGTCCGTCACCCGTGGATGCACAAACAAAACCACTTGCCCTACCAATCACCACAAAATCTAATGTGGTCCAATCTATCACCATCAATAATGGTCGACCACTGGGCAAACCAAGAACATGATGGTCAGTCCGGGTCGATGTTTCTGGCTTCCTTTCATTTTATTTTATTGTATTTTGTTTTTTTTCGCTAACAATGACGAGTCACTTTAGCTTCTGGGCTCTTCACTTCACCCTCATATTTCACCCTTATTCATATGCATGTGTGTTAGACAGACGTAGAGTTCCGAAGTAACCTGACTTGCTCACTCTGTGACAAAACCTGAGAAAGCATGCACGAACTTGTCATCACTCTTTCGAATATGTTAAGCGCATGCATTAAACCACATGACTTAGTTGGGATTTAAACTTCCACAAATCCCCATCATCACTTTGTCATGTGGGGACATATACAGTACAATGCCAAAGCTTCCTTGAATACAAACAAAATAAACAGAGAATCGAGTTCTAGACACGATGGCAGTAGTACATGATCTCTCCTACGATTTTCAACATTGAGTGTCAGATGTGCATTATTGATATTAAAATTTTGAAAAAAGTCAATAATAATTTTAAATTTTTTTTAAAAAAATTAAGATCTTCTTATAATTATTATAACATTTATTTATATTTATTATCTCAAAAAAATTAATTTTAAAATTTTTAATAAATACATATACTATATAAATAATGTAATTTATACAATAGACTAACAATTTTAGATTATTGTATTTATTTTAATAATATATTTTTATTTATTGTAGAGACTTGAAACAAATATTTACATTAAATATATTTTATAACTAAAAAAACTAACATACTAATAATATTAAAATTATTATTTTAGATAATATTTAAAATAATTTAAATTTTAATGCATTAACATTATGATCCTATTTATTATAAAATTTACTTTAAAATAATAAAATATATCTAATAGATTGTAAATATCAAAATATTTTTTAAATATTGAAATTATTTTAAAATATATATTATTATATTTATTTTAATATTATTTTTTTATTTATTATAAAATATTAGAGTTAATTTTTTTGCGGTAATGCAGGTAAAGAACATTATGATTAAATGGTTGGCATTCCTTTTTAAAAATTGGAGGATGTAAGTGACCATTTTCCCAAACTCTGGAGGTGTAGATGTTTTTTTCTTAAAATTTTTAATTGTTGTCATATGATTTTATTCATTAATCACTAATTAATTACTTGTATTTCGATTAAAGAAACTCATATTATGATAAATTTGGGTTGATTTGAGACGGTTGTCAAATTTAAATGCATCCATGCACTTTTTATAAGTTGTATTAAGAATCTTTTGACCAAAAAACTTTAGAATACATTAGAGATATTACACCTAATTAATGCTTATATGACATGTCTAATAAAACTACTAATTTCATAGTGATTTTTAAAAACGTATACACATATGACAATGATGGCGATAGAATATTATGGGTTTAGATTGCACCTCTTTTTGTTAATAATTAAATTACAATCTAAAATATTAAATCAGAGCAGTGATGGTGACTAAATTTACTTCCAATATTCAAAAAAAAAAAAATCCACAAAGTGTAAGGGAGAAACCAAGACCCTCTGCCCCCAAAAGCACTACTCCTCTTTAAGTGTATATGCCTACTACATTGAATTATATATGGATTTGATTAGGTGAGCTCTATAAATTGAAAAAACTCATGCGGAATGGTTGTTGAGAATCTTGAGGTAGTGGGCTAATTCAATGTTACTCTATCATGTGATAAAACAGTGAATCTTATAATAAAATTAAGGGACTTATTAAGTTACTATTAATATAATTTACAGTTATGGTAATATAATAATGAATCCCATTATTATATTATAAATTTTTATAAATTTTACATAGACTGTAAATTACATTGATTATAATTTTTTTTAAAAAAATTATAATTTATTAGTATGTTTAAATATAATAAAATCCTAAAATTTATGAGTCAAGTTGTAAAACCCAATGTGAGTTTCACTTTTGACTTTATCACTCTAGCGCGTGACAAAATACTACCAAAGTCGAGATGATAGAACTACCCTGTTTCTCAGGTAAGATCTCTTTACCTCATGATTCTCAGCTCAGTTCTAAAAAGTTGCAACCATTTTAATGCTGAAAATTTTATATCACATGTCATGTCTTAGATTGTAAAAGTTTCAACACCTTTTATCATCGGACAATCCACACGCAATCAAATCCAAAATGATGTCCAATGCATGAAATCTTGAAAATGCAAAATCAGTGTCTTGAAAAAGAAGGCGTGAATGAATGACTGAACTCTACGCTAGGAACCAAAACTGTGGGCTGACAGACTGTAAGTAACAGTGCTTAATCTTCAAGGCAAACAACAAAACGTTAATATCGTTTAACTCTAGATAAATTGATGTACTTTCGTTTACATTTTAAATTATTGTAAAAGTTAATCCACCCTTATTTATCATTCAAAAAACTAGGATAAATAAGAGTCGCTCAGAGGAGCTTTTTCTTTTTTTTTTTTTTCTCACTATTAATCTTCTTATCTTCTTAATCATAGACATGCTGGGTTGAGTTTTAATTAAAAAAAAATAAATTGAAATATGTTAATTTATGAAGGAGTTAAGCTGCATTTGCTCTTAACAAAATAATTACAAATTTTACTTCATCATTGGATGAGTTATGAAATACAATTATTATCATATCATCACCCTCCCCTTCCCTCTTTCATCGAACAAAAAACTCGTACATGATTTCCACCTACCTTAATCAATGTGTGATGTGTTGTGCAGAAGTTGAGAGTAGTGGTTGACAACTAAACTTGGCCTAACCGACCTGGACCCGGAATTTATGATTGAGACATTCACCCACCACTTTCACAGTTTCAATTGAAACAAACACAATATGGTCTAATTTGAGCTCTCTTTTGCCTCATTTTTGCTGGACTATTTTTCTAACATTAGGCCGACACTCACATCTGGCTCATTGCTAGGCATACAACACAATACCCTTGTAATGGACCTGGCTAGATTACGGCCATTGTTAGTTACAATCGTCCCCACTCTTGCAACACCCCACACTTTGTTGCAAATCTCTCACATACATTTTTAAATTTTTCGCACGTATAAGTTGAGTGTCATTGAGCTGGTGGTAGTCAATGGTGGATTGTTACCCTCAAGTCACTGAATATATTATTGGGAGTATATTTTTCATTTATGCACGATGCTACCTCACTGTGTGTGTAGATAGAAAGATGATCTACTAAGCACTATTATTCACAATAAGGCGAGCATTGTTGCTCACTATATCATTACTTAATACATATAATAATTATCTAAGTATAGGTCTCACATTTTAGTTAAAATGCGAGATCTTAATTGGGACTATTAGATTTGAGTCCAATAGTCTATAATTTTTTTATTTTAAAATATGCACGTACTAGACTCTAAATATATTCATGCACAAGTGCAAATGAGTACATTCATAACATTATCGATGTATGTGTTTGCCTTTATGTGTTTAGAATTGAGGTTGAATAGCTGAGGTTTAAAAGTTATAATACTAAAGTATTTGGCAAACATTAATAGCTGTGAAAAAAAATTATAATTATAAAACAAAAATTAGTAAAAGGATTTGCATATATATATACACACACTATATAAATGCAAGAGGATTTGCATCTAATTATGAATTAAGTGCGTTTAGAATTGAAATTAAATAATTGTACATTAAAAGGTACAATACTCATGTGTTTGGTAAACACTATTATGGAAAAGAGCTATAATTACAAAATAAAAATTACTAATATATAATAAATATAAAATTTAAATAATAATTTTGATAAAACTATTAAGGATATAATAGATTTTCTATCATATAAGTAAAAAAGCATTAAGCATATGTGTGTATGTGTGTGTGTGTGTGTGTGTTGCATCTAGTCACGGATTAGAATGTATTTAAGATTTAGGTTGGGCAGCTATAATTTAAAAGATACAATACTAAAGTGTTTAGTAAATACTAACTACTGTAACTTAAAAGTTATACTAATATGATTTTTCACTTATAGAAAATCTATTATATCCTTAATAATTTTATCAAAATTATTATTTAAATTTTATATTTACTATATATTATTGTTTCATAATTATAATTTTTTTCCACAACAACCATAGTTTAAAAGTTATAGCACTTCAATTCCAAACACCTTAAAATATTAAAAGATATAACTAAATAAGGTTCGGGATATAATATGATAGGGAAGTGATAGCAATTTAAGTATATAGTTCATCAAATTTCCCCAAAAAATTAAATGGAACATGAAAATTGAAATAATAAATAAAAAATTTAAGAAGACAAAGAGCAATAATAAATGATAGGAGTGCTACATTTATCATCGTAAATCCTGGATATTTTGCAAAAATGGGTTGACTTTGCAGGTTAGATGAGTCATTTTGTAATAAATAAGATAGTCGATTGCTTATGGATATTTCACAGGAAAAAGAAATTTCGAATATAGAGAATGCTTATTTTATGAGTAATGATATATTACGAAATTTAGAAATAGTTTATATTTTAAATGACATGTCATTGATTAACTATTGTCATATATTTATTAATAATTGAGTTTTTTTATACAATCATTAATGAGATAATTCCATAGTATTAATAAATGAATGACACGTGAATTATCACATGATTTGAGATACAATTTTGTATATCATTTCTGCAAGCATATCAATCATTTTATTTCATCTTGTTGTGTTTAACTTAATTCACTTTTTTAAAAATCAACCAATTTAGATAGTATTTGTTTTTTTATCTAAAATTTGAATGAGTCTGAATTTCTCTGAATGTTATGTATTTTTTTCTTTTTTTTTTGATATATCTGAATATGTTATTTGAACACACTAAACTACTCATTAAACCCAAATTTAAAAAATTTTTATCACTAAAAAGTCCACAAACCAAACAAGAATTTTACTCTTTATACCATCTTTAAACCCATTTCTACGATTTCAACATAGCATTCTTTTTTTTTTTTTTTTGGTTTCTAGTGTTATACTATTTTCCCATACAAGGAATTGTGAGATATTTTTGGTCTAGTTAACTAGTTCATGGTGGACCTACTTGCCTTTATCTCAAGATATAATATCTTTGTTCTTAAATTTTAAGGCTGCAATCAACTATATTTAATTTTCTTTCGACTATATACATAACAAATAACGAACATAAAAAAAGTATATCGAAGCACATATTTATATATTAAGATCATTGCAAATAATGGAAAGGAGTTTAATTCTGATCCAATCATCCTCTTCGTCCTTGTCATTTTAATTCTCTCTCTCCAGTCTCTCTGTTTTTCAATTTAAAGGCGTGTTGGTTAGTTAAATTTGAACTTTTTAATTTTATAGTTATAACATTGCTTATCATAATTTTTCAATAAAAGATAATTGAGAAATATCTTAATATTTAGTATGAAAAATCTAAAAATTTAAATGGATTCACACATGCTAACGTAATAATAATTTATTCAAGGCTATTTTTGATATATAGGTAGGTTTATAGAGTAAATTTTAAAAATTCATATTTTCTTAATGGATTTGTTTAGAAAATAGGTTTAGTGAGTATTTTGTAGGTTCAAATAGTCTCACCCGTCAATATAAGTGGTATCTTGTTTGTTTTTATAAATAAAAAAAAATCTTAAGCAAGGTTTTTTACATTTTTGTCTTGTAAGTCAAAAAAAAAAAAAAAGAGATTAGGTTCTATAGTTTATGAAATAAGTATGTATATAATTTTTGGTAAATAATATTTACTTTTCATTTAGACTTTTTCCCTTCAAATAAAAAGCTCAAAAGTTTATTTTTTTCTATTCAAATATTTACATCTGAAAATTAGATATAAATTACAAAAAACAAACAAGTAAACCAAAAAAAAACACTGAATTAAATAAAACTTCAAACTCAAAACATTTAAAAAAAACCCTTAGTTTAAATGTTTATTCATAATCAAACTATATTATGAATAAAAAAATTATCTAGAAAATGACCAGCTAGTGACTAAAAATTAGCTCATTTTGATTCTTATTAAAAAATTAAAAAAATACTAATGAAGCATTTTGTATATAAGATTGGAATAGATAGAATTAGATTGCACTAAGATAATGGTGCATTTACTCGGAATCGATAGGAATCATAATGCATTGGAATCAAAATTGGTTGAATATGAAATGGATTAGAATTAGAGTGAGAAAATGGAATTAAACTAAGTTACTTATATGAGTTATAGAAATTGAAATTAGAATGAGTTATATTCCCACTAATGTATTTATTTTAGCAGTATTTTTTAATATAAATAAGTCTAAATTTAACTAAGGTTTGAATACATTTAAACACAAATGCCCGAATGACATTTTTTTTTTAATCTGAATATGGTTTGTATCTTATATATATTTATAAATAAAAAAAACTCAAATATCGTTATTTGACATTTGTATTCTTATAAGTCAAAAAGGGAAAAGGGATTAGATTTTGTAGTTTAAGAAATAAATATGTTTAATATATATGTTATTGTGGTACTATTTACTTTATATTCAAATAAAAATCATAAAAATTTACTTGTTTTATTCAAAATAAACGTTCTGAAAATTAGACATAAGTTACAAAAAAATAAGGTAAATTTTTAAAATAAAATTCTAGGGTTCAGGCGTTTAACAAGTAAGACAAACGTGCACCATTTGGAACTATTACAAAATCACTTAATTTGCACTAAATGATTGATTTATTACATTAAAATTTATTGAAATAATCCGATCTCAATCATATCCATATACCAACATACCTAGTACAATTCAAGTGTTTGAATTGTATTCTAAAGTTTAAAAATTATTATTCAATCACGAACCAAACGGGTCGTAATTCTCTGTTGAAATCTATGCGATTGTAAAGGCTATTGGCCATGCAGTTGCCAAGGGATGAAATTTCATTTGATTGGAGAGCGACTCATTTTTCAACCGTAACGTATCTTACGAACTCCAGCTTCAAGCTACAATGGCAACTGCCCATTAGTTGTTTAAGCTTAATTTGTGGCATGCATTTTACTGGTTCGCGCATCTTTTTAAGAGGGCAATTCAGTAATCGATGCCCTTGCAAATGTGGGGCTTATGCTCATTGCTTCTGAGTGATGGGATGATTCT
Source organism: Aegle marmelos (assembly GCA_030449875.1). Classification (NCBI taxonomy): domain Eukaryota; kingdom Viridiplantae; phylum Streptophyta; class Magnoliopsida; order Sapindales; family Rutaceae; genus Aegle; species Aegle marmelos. The sequence goes on from JASUUL010000143.1 coordinate 13,557,479, forward strand.
CTTGTATTTATTTCGTTAGATTCTACTTGAGAATGCTTGAGTCTCTCCAAATATCATTTTAAATGTGTGATTTTATAATTTTTATCATCCCTTTTTTTTAATAAAATTTTAATATCATTCGCATTAAAAAAGGAAAGAAAGAAAGGGCCCTAATCTTTCAGTGTTTGAAATAAAAAAAAAAGCAAAAATAATAGATAGTGATCAATATGATTTAAAGCATTAAAAAATTATGCTACTCATGCTATAATTGATCCACAAAAGTAGAAAATCCAATAAGAATAAGACAAAAACATAGCATGTGCATGTGTAATAAACACCTCAGCAAAGAAATTTGTGGTTCTTAATTAAAGCGTAAAAGGGGTGAAGGTTTTGTCTCCTTGTAATTAATTTTGTGGCTTAAATAATCAACAAAAATTGGCGTGACACCATTTTTATCCATCGAAAGGCAAAGATTTTCCTTGGCCTCGTTTTTATCTTCAAAATATATCCAACAAAGAGTTTGAATTGTAGGTTCTCATAAAGAACTTTTTCCAAATTGAGAATTGATTGAATCCTTTCAAATTATGATGACAATAAGAAAAGGGATAGATTGAGGAGGCAAAGATCCACTGGAGGGTCACGTAGGCCTTTCATGAAGTGCCCCATAAAATGATAAGCTCAACTACGGCTAGCTATTAAGTTTTCAAAAACAAAAAAAAAATTGATGGATGATAGAAACTGCACAAAATGCCAATTTTAAATCTCTTATTTTTTCTTATTCTTGTGTTTGACAATTTAGGCTCTTTGAATGAGTCTTGTATACATATCTAGAATCTTGGAAAAGCAAAGAAATTAAAGTTAGACTTGTATAAAAGAATATGATATGAACGATGAAAATTAATTATGCTTGTTCTTAGAAAAATAATCGAAGATTGCCATCTTAATTTCTCCCAATATTTATAATGCTTCATCAACGTCTTGACGTGAAAGATTTATATATGCAGCTGTTTCATGGTTAAGATTAGTGGCGGACTAGAATTTTAATTTATTGGGAGGAGCTAGAATGAATAAATTACAAATTTGAAACGTCTATATTCAGAAATATGTAAAATAAAGAGGCCAAATGTGTATAATTTGCTAAATTTGAAATAGAACCTTTGTCTTTCTTAGAACTCCTTTCAACATGGGAGCGGAAACCCAGACCAAGTATTATGAAAGCTGTAAGGAAGGAAATAGTAAGAAACAAAAATTCAAAGGCAAAAAGTGACCACAGAATTAGAGAACTCATTTTATTTGAAATAGACATATATGCAGATTACACTCTATCTTTTTCTCAAGAGTCCTTTCTAAATGAGCAACTAATCTCTAGTCAATTTCTAATAATTGCAATATCTTAAATGATCACGTAAAAAGCATTTGAGTAATTCAATTTCAAATAAAATATGAGAGTTCTAATTGTTAACGGGAGAGAGAGAGAGAGAGAGACCAAAGTCTAGTAGTTTCTCATATTTCAATAGAAATTTCATTTTTTTCACTAAAAATTTACATTGATTCTATAGTTTTTTTTTAAAATAAAAATTTTGATTAGTTTATTTTGTATGTGATTGTCCTCGGAAAATATATTTTATTACACAGTAAATGAGTATTAAAAAATGTGGAAAGGTCTTGCTAGGTGCACCATCATTAGCGGTGCATCCATCACTGATTTCTTTTCTTTTTTTTTTTTCGTGCGCAATAAGTTTTTCTTCAGAAGTAACAAAATTATCTTGACATTTAACGAGTTTTCACAATGATATTATCGTGACATTGCCACTTCTTGTTCAAATTCATCACCTAAGACTTAAGCCTTAGATAGGGTAACGTCTAGCAACATAAGAATACTCTCTGTTCACTACAAATTTCTCACAATCAAAAGCAAGAAATGACTTTGTTCACTAAAAGTTAATGATATACTAAAGAACTTTTATGGTTTGATTTACAAATTTCTTTTGTTGATTTGAATTTAATACCATGTTTTTAATCTATACTACTATCTTTATTTTTATTTTTTGCGATTGCATGTTCACTTATTAGACATATGTAAATATAAACCTCTTTCAATAATTTAAAAATTAAGCCAATTATCACTTTCCTACTGAGTTATAAATAATTTCTCTAATCTCAAAACAATGTTTGTTTGCGGATTTTTTTTTCTTAAAAAAATTTGAGGATATGAATAACGTTTAAACTGATTTGTTAATCTCAAAATTTTTAAGATTTGAATTCAGCTAATCAGTTAATCAAAACTGTTTAAAAGTCGCTATCAAACTGCTTAGGGACAAAATAAAGAATTAACAAATTGAAACAAGTTTGTATTTAATTTGGTTTTGAGTTGTATACTAAATAGATAAATTTTGAATGCCTGTAACGATCGACAAATAGCAATTGGGCCCCAGACCCTATCCATTATCTAATGTTGCAATAAAAACAGCAAATATTAAATGGCAAGGGAATTAAGCAATTGAGAAACATAATGTTCCTAATCCTGCCTACATAGTACTACTCCTCTGCCTATATTGATGTAATTGTCAACCTATAACACTAATTTGACATAAATGAAACTACTTTGAAGCAAATTAAAACTTTAAGGCTTAGACGGTTGAGACATTGCATTTTATAAAACCACCAAATTATTTTTTGTGTATGCTTGGGCTTATCTCTCCATGCTCATAATAGTGTAATTAGGAAAAAGTCTTCAAAGATATTAAACTGGCATAGGGAATAAGGTGTGGCTAAGTACATGATTGATGTTACAATTGATTCTTAGGTACAAATCTAATTAAGATTAAGGTGTGCCTGATTTATATTATATGTAAGTTATATTCAAAACAAAAGTCGCATTCAGTAACTCAATATTTATTGATAATTAAGTAACACTTAACTTTTAGATACCGCTCATATGATAACTCTTAAGATCAATTTTAAAGCGGATTAAAGTCATAAATAAAAATTAAATAATATTTATTGATAATTAAATAATACTTAACTTTTAGATATTGCTCGTATGCTAACTCTTAAGATCAATCTCAAAGTGGATTAAAGTCATAAATAAATGAGAAACCCTTCTCAAATTAATTTTTTAGAATTAAATTACCAAAAAAAATTGACAAAAATTAAGATTTTGCCCTTTTATACCTAAGCCATGAATATCAACAACCTATCTTCTAGTTTTTGTTGGATTGAGAAAAAGATAGTTACACCCTTAAAATTTGGGAAATGGTCATGCACACCTTTTAGTTTTTAATAAGAGATGTCAAAATCCTTTTAAGCCATGATGCGTTTTGACTTTATTGACTTCAATATTTTATAACAAATAGAAATATTCTATCACAATAAATTTAATAATATTTTTATTTTAAAGCAATTTCAATATTTAAAATTTTCTAATTTTCTACTACCCATTAGACATATTTTATTATAATAAAGTAATTTTTATAAATAGAAACATAATATTAAAATAAATATATAAAAAATTTGAATTATTTTGAATATTATATAAAATAATTTTAATATTATTAATATGTGAGATATATTTTATTAATGATAAAATCTATTTAACCCGAAAATTTATTTAAAATCTTAATAATAAATGAAAATATATAATTAAAATAAATATCATAATTTATATTTTAAAGATTAACAATATTTCAATATTATTAGTTTACTAGACAAATTAAATTATTACTTTATATTTATTTAAAAACTTTAAATCAATTTTTTAGTTAATATATTCAATGAATATTATGGTAAGATAGGGTCTTTAGTGTCTTTTATTAAAAAATCAAGGGTGTGCATGATTATTTTTCTAAACTTTGGAGGTGAAACTATCATTTTTCGTTCTTAATATTTTATGTGGGCCATGGGTGTTTTATGAATTTAGGGATAAATGAATTATTATTATTATTATTATTATTTTTTGATATGGTATATGTATTATTTTAGAAAGAGTTTTATGCTTTTACTACGACAATTATCTTAGATAAAATGATGTAATACTATATTCACATATTAATAGAAAATCTTATTCAAATGTGATCAATAGTCCTACCTTGATGATTATGATCTAGATAATAATTATGTTTTACCCACTATTTCAGCAAAGAAGACTTCTAAGTAATAGTGATTTTTTTTTTATCATGTTACTCCTACAATTATGAGAATTTTGAATGTCTCATAAATAAAGGTAGAAGGTATCAACCAACTCATCTAAAGAGTTATTAATAAGTAGTTGTGACCTTAATTATTTGTAAAATAAAAAAAAAGTAGAATTTTGATAACTAATTGTTACAGCATGAAAAAAAAAAGATTATGTACATTGTGAAATTAAGAATGACAATGAACTTTATTTTTCTTTTAAAATTAGTAAATTGCGTCTAAAAGTAAAGGATTACCAATGATATATCGCGCATTAGGGTAACATATGACTGTGACAATGCGTAACAACAAAACACCAACTCCGTTCATCATAAAATTCTAAAAGCTGAAAATAGATTAAATTACTCAACACACACTAAATTCTAATGCAATACAAAATGAATTTGATGAGACTAACATGGTCAATGCACATCAATTGTCGCAGGTAAAAAAAACTCGATGCCAATCGGAAAAACAAACAATAGCGTTGGTTAATAAAATGATAACTATCATCAGATCTTAATAGAAAAACTCAAATCCAAGACCTAATGACATTATTGAATCAAAAATATTAAAATATAAAAATACAAATCGCCAAAAAAAAAATTCAGAGAAAACCACCTAAATAAGACAATCCACCGAGTAGCATCCACGACGAGCCCTGCCGAGCCCTTAAAAAAAGATTAACAACAATAACAACAACGACAACAACAATAATAATAATTTTTATATTATTTAAAATCTTAGATGTTTTAAAGCATATAATTTGATGCATACATTATCAAAATATTTGAAAATATAATCAGTCTAATTTAGACCTAATTTTTTTTTGAAAGAAACCAAATATTTAAAATATTTAGACTAAAACAATGTCTCGAGAGATTTTTAAGGGGTACACCAATAGATTGTAATATATATTTTTTGAATCAAAAAAATATAATTTTCTTAAACTATGATCGCACTAAGCTTTTTGATAAATCATCTATTTGTATTTGTTTATTTACATTAACTATATTTATGATGTTGCAAAATAATATTTGAGGATTAATGTATGAAAAAAATTTAAACATCAATACATATAAATATTTTTATCAATAATATTTTGAAGGGCAAATATATGTTTAATCTTTATATCTTGACTTAAGTGTTTGTTAGTCCTTATATATTTTTTTTTAAAAAAAACCTCAACATATCCTTGTAACTAAATACATTACATTCTTATCCTTATTTTTTCTTTACTTTTACAACAAGCCCTAGCAATAATATTCTTAACATTAATTAATTTATTAATAAAAAATTAATTAACTAATAATTACTTAATAACAAATTGACTAATAAATATCAATATAAAAGAAGTAGTAATTTTTATACTTTTACAACAATCTTGTTAATAATAATAATTAATTAATTAATTAATTAATTTTAACCAAATTAAAAATAATGTTTGATATTCTTTCAACAATCGTACTAGTAATTATATATAAACATTTAATTTACCAAATTAATCCTAAATCTAAAATAATAGCATAAAATTTTATTTTGCATGTAAGGCTAATTTGATGAATTGACACTTTTTTCTTTTTATTAATATCTTTAATAATATTATTGTAAAGGTATTATTGTAAAAAGAAAGACAAATTAAAGGAGTTAATCTAATATATTTAATAATAGAGATATCTTAAGGTATTTTTTAAAATATAAAAACTAAACAAATTCTAAAATAAAATATAACGAGTAAGCAAAATTTTACCCGTGCAAATGCAGAAAAAGTCGCCTCAAATAATAATAACGAGAGCTATAAACTATGAATGCCAATAAATTTTGCGGGAGAAAATAGATTTCATTGAAGCATTAAAATTAATTTGAAAAAACATTTAAATTTATTGAAATAAATAATTTCAATTAGAGTTCGGTCTCGTCACTCGTGATCTAAAAGGCCGTCACAGTTGGCACGTGACTTTCTCCATGTCTTTTTAACTTTTATCCAACTTTTGACATGACATATTATCAATCCGTACATTAAGATATCATATATATATATATATATATATATATATAAGATAACTTTTTTTTTAATATAGAATATAAAAGATAATTTAACTTGCAAAAATTAAACATTTACAGTGTCAATGTAATCTTCCTTGTAATTTATGACGTTGTGCAGTGACTTTGATAACTATGGTGATTATTATATCTGCATCTAATTTGAGTACTATTAAAGGACTTGTGTAAATAGTCTCAATTCTAAGAACTAATTACAATCCCAAAAGAGAGAAGAAAAAAAAAAAGAAAAAGAAAAGAAAGAGATTTTGTTTAAAGATATGTATTGAGAAAATACAATTGCTAATCAAATTTTATTAAATTTTTAACCATTTAAAAACCTTCAAATTGCGATAATCATAGTTTTGAGAACCCATAACCTTGTATGATAAGTAAATTTATTTGTTAATTACTTAAATACAACCTTTATGGAGTTAGAACAAAAATAAAACTAGAAGTATATATTATGATAGAGTATAGAAACATATGGTTAGAAAGTGACTCTTATGAAAATTTATTTAAGAGTTTTTTAAGTCACATTTATTGTAACTTACAATTAAACTTTTCAATGTAAAAATGAGAAGTAAATAATATGATTAAGTGGGTCAATAGGTGAATTTTATCCTACTATAAATATAATTTAAGGAAACCCATTCTTTGACAGTCATTTTTTTAAAGCCTTTGCCCTTTATACATCTCATTCTCAAAAGTTTTGAATGTAAATTATCCCAAACGTAAATGATAAATAGGAACTTTTGAATGTCTTTGGCACAAAGTAATAAGGTGGAGTCAACTGCGGCGGATATCTGCTCTTATTTAAGAATATACTTAACGAACTAACTACCACTTATGCTTAAACAAATAGTTAATTATGCAATTGTTTTTTATTAAGTTACAAATTTGACCTTCTATCATTTGTTTGTTCAGATACGTGTGTCCTACAAATAATGCAGTATTGGTAACAATTCATGCCGTGCGTTCTTGCTTTCTTTTGTTTTTTGTTTTTTTTTTGTTTTTGTTATAGGCTTTCAAATTCATAATGTACACAGACAAGACAAGGGCTCCATTTAGAATAAAATTTTATACCATTTTTTCTTATGTATGTTTTCGTGTTTCACAACTAAAAGCAACACAAGTGGAAAAATTGTTTTCAAAAAGCAAACTAAGTAATTACTGCGAAAGTAGAAAGAGGAAAGAACATGAACATTTGCTGGTATTGATAATGATAATGAGAAAATTGAGTTTTTTTTCAAAAACCGCGTTTTCTAACTTATGGGGTAATTTTAGAAAACGAGGTAGAGAGTGGAAAGGAGTACTGTGTGAGATAAAAGTGGATACAATTAATTATTATAAATTGATTTAACTGGTTTTTTAACTTAAAATTTTTGACATAAACTTTTATATATTGGTATCATATAATTCGGTGATAAATATTTAATATTAGAAGATTATGAGTCAATTCTTGTATTCAGTTTACTATTAATGCAATACAACCATTGACTAAACATTGTCTTAAAATTTTGAATTAAATATTTTCTCTACCCTTACAAAATATTAATCTTAGAGGTATATAACAGAAGTTATGATTACAAAACCCAATGAGTATTATACCTCATAACCTAAACGTCACTGGATGGTCAAATGTTTATTTATTTTATTAATTTTTTAATCGTCTAATGATATCCTGAATACAAAACGATTTATAATTAAGTTTCGACTTAACGGATGTTAGACTAGTGGTTTTGTAATAGTTTTTGAAATATTAAAAAATGTTGTATTAATTTTTCAAAAATATGAGTAGAATGATATTTTTATAAAAAAGGAAAAAAATCTATACCTCCAAGTTTGGGGAATTGGTTAGTAACACCCTTAAATTTTTAAAGAGGGATACTAAATTTTTTTTTTTAACATTATACTATTTATCTCTAATATTTTAAAGAATTTAACTTTAATTTTTTTATAAATACAAATACCATAAAAATAATATAATATATGTAATAGACTAACAATAATTAAAATAATTTAATAATTTAATAAATTTTAATATGTAAATTATTATATTTATTTTAATAATATATTTTTATTTTATTGTAGAGATTTTAAATAAATATTTAAATCAAATACATTCTACAATTAAAATATTCTCCTATAGTAACATTGTTAAAATTATTATTTTACATAATATTACCATATGTATATTACCATATTTGTTTTAATATTATATTTCTATTTATTATAAAATATTAGAGTTAATTTTTTTAAAAAATAGAATTAAATAGTATAATAGACCAAAAAAAATCTTAGTATTTTTTTTTAAAATCTTAAAAATATTAATAATTATTTTCTCTAATCGTAAATATTTTTTTCACTATAAAAAAATTAATTTTTTTACTTCATAAACTTTTTAAGGAAAAAGTAAATATAATCATGAATAATAACCAATGATTGTCAGCTAAATCTTTTTAACTATATTAGGTGAACTTTAGTGCTTTTCCACAAAGCTAAGCTATACGAATCAAAACCTTGAGCATTATTACTTAATTGTTGGCTGTAAAATCATGAATAAGCCAAAACAAAACCAAAGAGCAAAGCATAATAATAGAAATGAAACTTTGGTTCAAATAAAGACCCAAAAGGGCGTTGTCATAATGGTAATCAGTTGGTTGCATGGAACAAGGTTTAAAAGGTGGTGGAGGGTCCCATTATCCTTAAAGTATTGTCTTATAACTTTTTAGAACTAAATTTGATTTTTTTAAGTTACATATTCAGATTGCAAATTTTGATTTTCTTTAAAGTTACATATTCAGATTGCATCACATTAAATCTAGTTTAAATCAACGTATGCTTGTTAACACAAAATCTCTCAACTCGAACTAATTTAAATCAATGTGTGCTTGTTAACACAAAATCTCTTAACTGGAGCTCAACTCACATGAGTTAAAAAATGGATTCAATTGACATTTATAACTAAAAAGGAGGAGTTGGGTCTTCGATGGATTTTTCAATTTACATTAATAGTTCTATACTTTATTGTAATATCATAAAAGCAAAAGAGACCTCCTTATAAAAAATTTTATAATACAACATTAAAATCTACCGAAATTTCCTGGGAAGTATTCTACCCTCAATAAACAGCTGCAAGCCCATTATTGGTCCAAGTACGAGACTTAAAAGGATGGGGTAAAAGCCTAAACATTATTGCAAAAAGTTATGGGGTTTTTGGGATATTCATCTAAAAGGTTGTTGAAATTATTATTATTAATATTTCGTGGGGGGTTTGCATATCCTTCGGTTTATGAACAGCAAAACTAAACTGAAAGCAACTGCACACAGGTCACAGAGACTCTTAACAGCAAGCTAACTTAAATCTCCTCTCTCTCTCTCTCTCATCAAGCCCTCCGTCTTCTATATGCAGCTACAAAGCAAGTAAGAGAAACCTCTTGAGGAAAATACAAGGGCTTTTCAAGCTCACCAAACTCATAGAGGAAAAAAAATATTAAACTCTTGTGTGTACTTAGCTCATTGTGCATGTCCAGTGAGTTCTAACATCTCTCATGCTTATTTTTTGGAGATTCTTTTTACTGGGTCTGTTTTATTGTCTGCACTTTCTGTGTTGGTTCTGTTTTTGTTATGTGCATGCATGTATTGTAAGGCATTTGACAGCTTTAACACCCCCCCCCCCCCACCCCAAAAGAAAACTTCGTTTTTTTGACTTATTTTCATTTGTGAAATTTTCTTGTTTGTTTTCCTATTTTGAGATCCCCGCACTCAAAACAAGTTCTTTTCGAGATTTTTCTTTATGCTTCTTGATTAGTTTAATTGGTGTCTTTAAGCAAAATATTTGGAGTTTTTGATGAATGATCTAACAGGTACTACATGCATAGCCTCATCTTACTTATCATGCATTTGAATCTAAAGCAATTGTTTGGTGTGTAATAGAATCTTAAGCATGATTTGATCTTCACAGATCAGTCAAAGAATCATGCTTTCGTGGGCTATTATTAGTTATAAAGTTTCCATTAGTAATGGGTCGTTCCCTTTATGTTGATCTTGCTTCACTAAATAAATTTAATATCTTTAAATTTGTTTATTTTGGCACCTCTCAACAAAATTCTTGTAGTTCAGTACCTTTTTTGTCTGTTTGATCATTATCCTTGCTTTAATTTGGCTTAACAGTCCATTTTTAATTTGATGTAGTTGCTCTAATTTTTTAATGTAATGCTCTCTCTCTCTCTCTCTCTCTCTCTCTCTCTCATGCAGAATTTATTTGGATAATGATCATAAGCAGTGATCTGCAACAATTGTTTGTGGCCTGAGAAAGGATGCCAAACCAGCTATGGTTTGCACTGCTAATGATTTATCAGCATGGAAGGATTTTCCAAAGGGCCTTAGGGTCCTCTTACTTGATCAGGACAGCAGTGCTGCTGCCGAGTTAAAACTCAAGCTTGAAGCTATGGACTACATTGGTGAGAGACTTAGATTCCTCCCACCCCAACCACCACCCCACCCCACCCCCCCCCAGCCAAAACAAAAGAAAAACAACAAATACCCTCTCTTGTTTTGAGCCATTTTTGGAGTGGTTTTCTTACTAAAACCCGAAGTACTTGTTTCTTCATTACGTGTTCACTTTATCAATCTCTTTGGGTTTATACTGGTCCCCAGCTTTGTTCTCTCAGGAACCTTTTGTGATGCTCATTGCTTTAGATGGTATTCAGTTGTTTGCGGATATATGATTTTGGAAAGTTAATTACTTTAGAAATGGTTGTGCTGCAGATTCTACAGTCAATAAATTGAAATGTATAAGTCTTTCATAAATTAATTTCGCACAACGATGAACTAAAAGATTAAATTTAAAACTTGAGTTGGTGTGAACAGTGTGAACCTATTGAATTTATCTCTTTACTGAATACTAAAAAATAACTTAATGTCCTATGGCCTGCCATTCGCTTATATCTGTTTTCCCTTCTGTAACTTGGTATGCCTTTTTTTTTTTTTTTTTTAAACTCACGGCATTAACAGTAACCTCTCCATGCCTTTTGCAGTTTCTGCTTTTTACAATGAGAACGAAGCTCTGTCAGCGTTTTTGGACAAACCTGAGAACTTCCATGTTGCCATTGTAGAGGTAATCACCAGTAATTTATTCCACTTGTGTTGTTAATTATTTTAACTTAGCAATGTCTATGTGTAAAGTAAGGGTGCTTTGTTCACAAACTCCAGACCTCCAAAATAGAAGGGAACAATCTTTGTTGTCTGAAGCTAGCTGTTTCTTGACAATGCTTTTAGTGGCTATGCATGCCTCTTTCATCTTTTGTTAGATATTTTCCAATGATGCAAGCAGCTAACAGTATTGCAAGATTCACTTTATTGAATTTGTTAACTCAAAAATTATTTTGGTATATTCCTCACTTAGATAAATAGATCCTGATTGCATTTTTCATTGCTTCTGTACGGTTTTCGTCCCATTCATGGATGTAGGTGACCACAAGCAACACTGATGGCAGTTTCAAGTTTCTTGAAACTGCAAAGGATTTGCCTACTATTAGTAAGTTCCAAAACTACACTTATATCTTCAGGTTGTATTTATACCTTTGTTTTTGTGGGCTCTATATTCTAGCTTGTTAAAAGTTTCTATTGAATTTTCAAGTTTATTTTTTCATTATCAACATCAACACTTGCGTGGTGTTAGAAACATACTAATGATTGCTTTCGTTGAACACGCCACACACTTCTAATGCAGTAAATGCTTTCTTCTATTGCAGTAACTTCAAATATTCATTGCTTGAGCACCATGATGAAGTGCATAGCGGTGAGATTTATTCTAATCTCCATTCACTGCTCAATGTTCATTTAATTAGTTTATTGTCAAATGCATGTGGAAACAGACATGATTTATTTCACTGATCATGGTTATGAGTCAATTATTTGACAATAATTTTCAGCTAGGTGCAGTTGAATTCCTCCAGAAACCACTTTCAGAGGATAAACTCAGGAACTTATGGCAGCATGTGGTTCATAAGGTACATTTCAGTTCTGCTTACTTATTGTTGCAATTCACTGTGAAACAAATGTTAACGCTGTGTGAGAACAGGTCTAATTTTTTCATTCCTGTGCAGGCATTCAATGCTGGGGGGAGCGCCCTCTCTGATTCACTAAAGCCTGTGAAAGAATCCATGGTTTCCATGCTGCATCTCAAATTGAAAAATGGAGAATCCAAGAATGAGAAGTCGGATATCACAGAATATGTTTCTGTGTCTCAACAGAGTGACAATGAACAGTTAGAAGCAAATGATAAATATCCTGCTCCTTCAACTCCACAATTAAAACAGGGAGGACGATTACTAGATGATATAGACTGCCAAGATAATACTAACTGCTCAACTGAAAAAGAGAGTGCGGAGCAGGATGGAGAATCAAAATTCGTCGAAACGACTTGCGGCAATTCTATTGCTGAAGGAACATTACAGGAAGACCAGCCTCAAAGACCAAAGGAAACTATAGTCAAAGAGGAGCATGACCCAACTAATGGTTCCAAGACTGAGTGCAGCATGCTTCCTCTTCCGTATGAGAAGCAGAATCTCAAAGCTTCCAACTGTGTCATTGAGAACCCTAGTAAAGCTTCTGGTCTTCAGAACTCTTGTGGAAATAAAGCTAATCGAAAGAAGATGAAGGTAATTTTGTTAACTTCTTTTTCAGAATCTGACATCTATTTGGAAGAAGCAACCAGTATCCTCTGATTTAATGTGAACAATTTAGGAAATCACCTTTAGTCCTGCTATTTGCAATGTATTCACAAATTCATTGAACTTGATGGCCTTTTTTTATTTTGTATAATTTTGTGAAGTTAAAATTTATCATTTTTCCAGTCTAGTATATATTGCTTCTTCCTATACCTCTATCCTCCTATTTCCTGCTTGTAGACACCATGATTCTATTAAAACAGGAAACATTGTTTGGATAAGAGCGTGCTTCAGCTTCTGAACCTCTGCCACCCCATTATCTTCATATGTAATTCCATTAATAATAGCTCAGAAATATTGGGCTAACAAGTATCACCATTACTTTGTCAAATATTTGTAGAAATCCATTTATCAGTTTCTGCAACATTAAGCTTACGTCTTAGCAAATTTCTGGTCTCATAGATTATTCCTGCACATTTCAGAATTCCTATATCTTATATAACTTTCTAATGTATCTTTCTTTTTCTCTAATTGTTATTCTTATTGCTTCTTCAAGTAAAATTAGTCAATAATATATTCCCAGTTAATCTTTACGACCAAAGAGTTGTTATGCAGTTTCAGTTACCTGAATGCTTTTTGGTGCACACGTATATCTGGATCTGTCTTTCTTTTTGAGTTTGCAGGTGGACTGGACGCCTGAATTGCACAAAAAGTTTGTACAGGCTGTGGAGCAACTTGGCGTAGACCAAGCCATTCCTTCTCGGATACTAGAGCTGATGAAAGTGGAAGGACTGACAAGGCATAATGTAGCAAGTCATCTCCAGGTAATTGTAAATTTTAGTATTATTCCATCTTCACACAATAATCACACTCCAGATACATCTCTAACATGCTAAAGTTTTTCAGTCAACATGATATGGCTGAGACTAGTTTGAAAGTAGGACTCCATGGGAATCATGTCATGCACCTTCAAATTGTTTTTCACTATAAATGATCAAGCTGTTAAATTTTCGTAAAAGAAGTGAAAAAGTATATAAGGCAAAAAATGTGCTGCTCTAGTTAAAAGGTAATTTCCTTTAAGAGTTTGGTACCGGATGTTGACTGAGCATAATTAGATGGTGGAATAGTAGTTTGCCTTTTTTAAATAAGAAATTATCTATTTTCAAGATCCTGAAACATTGCTTGTGTTTGGAAATCAGCATTTATATTCTCAAACTGCGAATCTTGTTAATTGTTACTAAGATATTAATAAAATGAAATTGGCATATGGTTTGACACACAATGTAAAATTTTAAGGTTTCAGAATTTTCGAATTCTTCAATCTTGAGCCGAGGTTTCGGTTTGCTTAGTTTCATATATCATAATAGCCAATTCACAAGCTTATGGTCAATTTTTCTTTGCTAATCTAATGAATGACTTCATGTTCTCAACCAGAAATATAGAATGCATAGGAGACACATCTTGCCTAAAGATGATGACCGAAAATGGCCACACGCAAGAGATCAAATGCTAAGGAATTATTATCTGCGTAAACCTATAATGGCATTCCCGCCGTACCATTCTAATTACCTAGTCCCAACTGGTCCTGTCTATCCTGTCTGGGGAGCACCGAGTAATCACCCAGCTGCTGTCCAGATGTGGGCCCCACCTGGATATCCCCCATGGCAACAAGCAGAGAGTTGGAACTGGAAGCCTTATCCAGGGGTAATGTTTTCTATCTCACTCCAGTGCATATTTGTTACTGAGAATTGGATTAAAGTTACATGGCTGATATTTAGACTATAATGTTTCAGATGCCGGCAGATGCATGGGGTTGCCCCGTGATGCCTATGCCTAATGGTCCATATTCTTCTTTCCCTCAAGTGAGTATATATACCCAGCCTATGCTAAATTGCGACAAACAATGCATTTGTCAAATCTTGTCTGATAAATTTTCTTTTGTGCAAAATGCAGGGTGCATCAGGGTATCACAATTCAGGTGTGGATGATAACAGCTACGCTATGCCACAGAATTCTGTTGACCTCCACCCGGTAATGTGACATCTTTTCTCAGTAACTCTCATCACATTTAATCTTGCAATGAGTCTTATTCACTAAAATATTGTGCTGATGATGTCCTGATTAATTTCTAGTCTTACATATGATGTTGAAAGTATCCAATGAAAATTACATTGTCTCTTATTATTTGCTGGGCATGCATGCAGGCAGAGGAGGTCATTGACAAGGTTGTGAAAGAGGCAATAAGCAAGCCATGGCTACCCTTGCCGTTGGGCCTTAAGCCTCCTTCAGCTGACAGTGTGCTCGCAGAGCTCTCGAGACAAGGCATCTCCACCATCCCTCCTCACACCAACGGCTCTCATCCCTGCTGATGTGCCAGAGATCCCTGCTGATTGCCAGCGGCATCACATCATCTAGCTCCAGCAACAACAAATAAATGACACATGTTGAAAACCTGATCAGTAAGCATCGTCCGCCTTTGTTAGTCCCCATTGCTTATGTCATGTCACTCCAGGGACACCTATATCCCAGCCAAAATGTTAAATGTTCCATCTGGGTGATGATTCAGTCCATTGCCTGCCACAGTGAGCAAGGTCTACTTTCTTAATGCACAGCTGAGAAACATCCACGACTGTAAATTTGACACCCCATGTAACCATGAAAAGTTTGTGGTTGTAAATAGATCTTAGCTAACACCAAAAAACAACAAAATGTTGTATCATGTGTGGGGGGTTATCATGTGTGAAATGATTTTGATGATAAGCTTAGAGTAAAATGGGAGGGTCATTTTTTGCTGGTTTTTGAGGTGGGCCTCTTGGCCAATAATGGAAACTGGTTGTGGTTATCGTGGTGGTGGGGCTTTGGGGATAACGTTTGTGGTTGTAGACATTGACATGAACATTATTAAGAATAATGTTGACAATGAATCTTTGTTGACTCTGACTCCATGTTTATCTCTTCAGATTTTAATTTAGTGCATTCATCATGTACATAATGGTCAAAAGCCACAAGTAAAATGTTTTCACTGGAGACTGAAATTTGTGTTTAAATCATGCTTTTTCAAACTTACTGAGAACGAAAATGGTGAGGTATAGTCTTTTTAATGCTTATTTTATTCTTATCTAGTATTTTCTAAAAAATCATCACAAAGATCATCATAATTGAATGAATCTGAATCCAAAATGATTTTACTTTTTGGACGTGCTGTAGGAGTTAAATAACGAGTGAAATTAACTAGGGATGGTGGATAGCCTTTGACAAGAACATGTATATTTTATTTTAAAGTAATAATAGAACTCTCAAATTTTTATTTTAAATTTCATTTTAAATGACGTGTTATTCATTGAGTGGTGATAATTTTTTACAAAAATTAAGAGAATTAATTATTTTATATTAATAATTGATGAATATCATATAATTTAGGGTAGTTTTTTGCCATAAAATTTTAGAATGTATAATTTTTCTCTTTATTTAATTGACGAGATTTTCTTGAGAGGTACGACAGTTTGAATGCTCAAATCTTATTCACATAAAAATAGATAAGAGAGTTTCACCGTTCATCAATATTTTAGGTAGTGCTTGTTTGTTTTTCATCATCGTCATTAACACACTGCAAAATTGCTTTATGTCTACAAAAAATTAAGGCCTTAGACAAAAAGCAAACAAATAACACTTGAATTGATGTTTTCCTATTTTAGTTACAAAATTTAAATAATATACAACCAGAAAAAGTTTTTTAAAAAAATACTGTATGCAAAGATAGTCTTTAATTTATAAGGATATCTTTTGAAAAAAAATTATTATTTTTTATTGGTGAGTTTTTATGCTGAAGCAAAGGAAGCTTTCAAGTATTTAAGTTGAAAATGGATCACTGCGGTCCAATACAGGGACTTCACCCTGAGGTTCTATCGCTTTCATTTTTTTTCCCCTCAAAGATTTTCAATAAGATAAGGATTTAAAGTTCTTTCTAATTCTATGCTCGATTCTAAACTTAGAGTTTTCCAAAAAGAGAAAAAAGCGCATAAATCATTTCGAAAAACATTAAGGAAACTTGTTATTGTTGTTGTTATTGCAATATGGATATGGTTTATTATTGGTTCAAAAATAAAAAATAAATAATTTCTTTGAAAGAAAATAATACAAGATGGTTTTAGGGTATATCCTCTCAAATAATTTTGAAAAGTAAAAAAATTTAAAGAAATTAAAAATAAAATAAAATAATTTCTTATTTTAATTTTCATAAAATTGCATTGGATAAGAATAAAATTGTTAATAGATTTTTAATGCCTATTTGATATGGTTTATTTAATGGTCATAGTTGCTTATTTTATCCTATAAGCTCTTATCATAATTTTTATTTTGTTATTTTTTTAGTAAAGCTTTTGAAATTTAAATAAGTTATTTTACCTCTACTAATAAAAGTTCAAATTTTAAGGTTTTGAGAATAAAGTTGAAATTTTTTTTAAATATTAAAATATCATTTATTTTATTCTTTTCTTAAGTTAAATTTAAAAAATTTACCTTTGAAGTAATTTTATAAATTTTTAAGAAAAATTCTTATTGATAACTAAATAACTAAAATTTTTTATGTAAAAGTTGTATTTATAAAAGCTCTATTAATGAAAACTCTACTTGAAAAAAATGTGCCAAATGGAACCTTAGTATTAAATGACTATTTTTTTAGTTCTTAAATTTAAAAAACATTTATACAATATAAAATCTTGAAAAACACATTCCTTACTATTATCAATTCTTTTTAAAGATGAGGGTGGGCAAAGCCAAATCAGACTTTTCTTTTAATCTCTTCTTTCATCTTGGATCGATGTGATCCACTTTCTAAAAGAAGAAAAAAAAACAATTATTTATTAGTTTAAATACAAGTTTATATAGATTACTGAATTGTGTAACTTGTAAGAAAAGAGTGAAGAGAAAGCAAGGGTGGGCACTATTTGGTTTGGGTGGGTTTAGGCTTAGGACTAAACCAAATCTAAACCACTTGGTTCCTGATTTTGTAAACCAAACACTGGAATCAATGTAAATCAAATTAATTCCATTCAGTTTGATTTTATGATTTGGTTTATTTGGTTCAAGTAATGTTACTTTGTATATTTTATAAAAAATGACATAATAGTAATACACTATAACTACAACAACAATGTTGAGTTTATAAAGCCATAAACAATAAATAACATAATAAAATCTAATAATAACCTTGGAATCTAATATAAATTAGAAGAAAAACTTCAATTCAAAGTGTTCTATTGTCACTAAACACTCTCCCAATCACCACTTCTTAATCCTTCAGCTTTCAAATCTACAATACCTACATTATGTCTTAAAGTGAGCTATTAGCCAAGAACCAATAATGAAAATCATTTGAAACATGTGGTGTACGATTTAAAAAACAAGTAAAATTAACTTGAAACAGTGGTCAGGCTTTGACAATAACACGTACATTTTATTTAAGAGTAATGTTAAACATTCTATATTTTTTTAATCTTAAATTTCATTTCAAATAATGTGTCGTTCACTGAGTAATTAATAACTTTTTATAAAATTTAAGTGAATTAATTATATTATCTCACCAACCAATTTATGAATGCCATACTATTTGAGATTTTTTTTTTGAAATAATAAATTTAAGATGTGTAACACTAGTCTTTATTTAGTTGATGAGATTTTTTTAGTGGTATGAAAGTTTTAATGTTCAAATCTTCTTCACATTATTCATCAAGATTTTTTCAGCTTTTGTTTATTTTTCATCATCATCATAAAAAATTGTGAAATTGATCAATGTCTCAAAAAAATTTAAGACTTCAGACAAAAAACAAATAAATAATACCTCAAATTTATACTTTCTTATTTCAATTATGAAGTTTGAATAATATACAAGCGGTAAAAAAAAATAAAATATACCATATACAAAAACAGTCTTTGATTTATAAAGTTAATTTTTAATTAAAAAATATTATTATTTTTAGTTTGTGAGTTTTTTGGTTGAAGCAAAAGTAGCTTTCAAGCATTTATGTTATAAATGGATCACTGCCGTCCAATATAAGGACAACACACGGAGGTTTGGTTGCTTTCATTTTTTTTCCCTAAAGGTTTCAATCAAATAAGGATTTAAAGTTGTTTCTAAATCTATGCTTGATCCTAAATTTAGAATTAAAAAAAGAAAGCACATAAATCATTTCAAGAAACGTTAAGGAAGTTTCTTCTTCTTCCTTTGTTGTTTGTAATTGGCATATGGTTTATTATTCGTCTAAAAATGAAAAAAAATTATTTGAAATAAATAATAAAATATGGTTTTAGGGCATATTCTTTGAAATAATTTTGAAGGAATTCTTTTTTAGAAATTCAAAATAAAATTAAATAATTTCTTATTCTAATTTTCATAAAATGGCATTGAAGAGGAATAAAATTGTTTAGAGATTTTAGTATTAAAAGACTTATTTTCTCAATTCCTAAATTCAAAAAACATTTTTAAATTCAATTTTTCATAATAGTATATAGTATGAATATCTTGAAAATGAAATCACATATTATTTTTCTTTTTTTAAAAGATAAGATTGGACTAAGTCAAACCAAATTTTCAACCCTTTATCTTATTAATACTTGGACTCTAGCTGGCACATAAATAAAGCTATTGAAAATCATTTGGTAAATTCCTTGATTTTTTTAATCTTTTTTATTGGATGGCTGAGATGCTTTTTCAAAAAAAAAAAGAAAAAGAAAAAAGCAATGATTTACCAGAGTAACAAGTTCATATGGATTATTGAGTTATAAGAAAGGAGTGAAGAGAAAGGAAGAAAAAAAAGATCTATTATTAATATATGGGAGTGTCTTCAAAAAAGGGGTTTTATGCGGGTTTTAGTTGAGTGCCAGTCGTAGTTGT
Source organism: Aegle marmelos (assembly GCA_030449875.1). Lineage (NCBI taxonomy): Eukaryota > Viridiplantae > Streptophyta > Magnoliopsida > Sapindales > Rutaceae > Aegle > Aegle marmelos. The sequence goes on from JASUUL010000143.1 coordinate 13,577,240, forward strand.
TTGCGATGGGCTTATGATCTTTCTCTCGGGTTAGCCCAAGAATTGTGCACTCAACTGCGGGCTAGATTGGGTTACCAAAGCTTGACCCATGTTTTAAATAAGCAGAGCAAAAGTTGCCGTTAAATTTTTGACTTCGAAGTCACAAAAATGTTTTCGTCTTTGGAGATTTAATTTGGGAATCATGAGTATTTAGATGTACGAATCATTGTTGAATATTTGGATATTGATCGTCAATAATAATCAACATATTAGCAATCTAAATATTGTTAGAGCTATAAATAGATTGAACATACCTGTATTTTCATATTTTTATTTTTATTAGCCAACGCTTATCAAATAAATACTTTCACGTGACATTACCACGTTAGTTTGTATTTTGCACCACAGAAGTCTATACAATTTGTTTCTTGTTCTACTATTACTTGAACAAAATTAGATGTATAAATTTTGTTATACACATTCATCTATACAATTTGACATGGCACAATATAATTGAACTATTGAACCAAAAATACAAAAGGTAGTCAATATTATTGTCATATACCCGATCTAATTATTAAATTGATCTTATATTATACTTATTGTTTCGATCATTTGTGACACATTAATTTGTTTGTATCAATGAACTTGTATAATTTTTAATTAATTTTTTTAATTATTTGATATGTAAAATGTGTTTATTTCTTTTTAGAAAGTAGAAGGTGGTTATGATTTGAATTTGGGTGATCAAAAAAAGAAAGTTACCTTAAAATCACTAGGTAATTTTCTATTTACATGTAAGAATTTATAGATTTTTACATTATTTTGAATAAATTTGTAAATACTTTTATAAAAATCAATAAATGACATCTAAAGGTGTGAATGTACATTAAAAGGTTGCAAGGGTCACAGTCCTAATTGCTCATACTTTCAACTAGAATTATGATTCTCACCATAAGGGAAGGAGAGTTCTTTGGCAATCAGTATTTCTTTCACTTTTTAGCAACTAGACAATATTTCTATTTGGTATTGAGATGTTATAATTTAAAACTTGTAACTATTATGGAAAAAAATGTTATACTTATAAAATAAAAGTTAATAATATATGATAAATATAAATTTTAAAAAATAATTTAAAAAAATTATAAAATTGAGTTATAAGTTTTCATCATACAAGTGAAGTATAAAGTAAACATGATTTCCAATCTACAACAAGTATTTCCTAAACATTCTAGTGTTGTAGCTTAAAAGTAGTTGTCCAACCATTGTATCAAGCGGGATCCCAATGACAAGTTGGAGTTGATAAACATGTTGAGATGAATAGTTCAAGCTCTTGTAAGACTCTTTGCTCTTACAAAATTATGAAATATAGGTAAATTTCTTTCTATCATTATTTAGTGAAAATAAATGTTTGAACATCTCAAAAGATTTCTAAAAGTACCAATAGAGCCTAAATTATAATAAATCAATAGATTATAACCATTAAGTAGCAATGAAGTTGAAATAAAGGCCTTAGTCTATTGATAAAAATACGAGTTTATTGATGACCATTCTATTGGTAGTTCAAATATTATTTCTCTATTGGACAAACAACAAACTTATCTAAGGGCTCAGTGGGAGACAGATTTAAAACTTACGAGGACAATAATTATTTGAGTACAAATCCATTCATACAACATGATGGATGACACAACAAATTGGAAAAACTTAAAAATAAAGAGAGTAAAACTTCAATTTATTTGTCAGATAGAATGTATATATTCAATTTATTATGCAAATATTTCAAAACTTTAACTTGCCTCATTATTTAGAAGATGATTGTAAATGGAGTGGCATACTGATGAATTGTTTTACTTGATCTTCTCAACAATTATTGGGGTAAATTTATGTTTTAATATCTATTCAATTCATGGTATCTTTGAAATAGAAAAATAACAGATTAGTATCACATTATGTATCGTAAAATCAATTCACAATTGGTTAGATATTCAAAAGCATTAAGAAGTACAATACAACCTTTATAAACTAAAATTTGATAAATTAATAATCTCTATAATCTAAATATTTTCTTATAGGCTTGACTTAGCCTAATAGGCTAAACTAATAATTTCAATAAATTAACAAGTTAATACTTTTTATGTGACTTTTGAGTAGGTACCTTTTTATTGTGCTTTGTGTAAGAATATGGATCATGTATTTGATTCCTGTTATGTTACCAATCCTAGGCTTCATAAGCTCCATTAGCCTATGGTGAACCTCAAAGTTGACAGCTTAGGGATAAGGGTGAATTACTTGAATATGATGTAGATATTCGACTTATAGTTCACCTTGCTCAGTATGTTGTTGTTGTTGATAATCAACTTCAAGGGCCTAGCATATAGCCTTATTTGATGTAGGGATAAGGTTGGGTTTTGCTTTATAGTCTCTTCCATCATTAAAGGTATGACTATTAAGGTATATGGCTTTTAGTGAGATTCCTTTGCTACTAACACTCTTATTCCTATTCGTCAAACCTCTAAAAATATTTTATTTGTTTAGGTTGGCCTTTTTCAACGATTAATAATGGTGAAGGCTGATTCAATTGATCTTGTTATGATAGAGATATTGTCTTTAATGAGGACTTACGCTCTACTGATAAGGTTAAACTTCTGATTGACCTTAAAGAATCCCAGACTTAGGTTCTAATGATGAGGTTAAACTTCTTATTGACCTCAAAGAAGCCTACACTCTTATGGCCCCTGACATGGTGATTGATAGTTTTGATGGCTCAATGATTACTAGTTCAACTTAGGATTTCCTTTTGGTTATGAGTTTAAAGTACCGTAATGCTCAATGGTGGATGCAGACCCTTTCTTTTACCCGCCAATAATTAATTCACTCATCTAGAATGTTAGAGGGATTATGTAAGTATTGTGCAAATTTTATTGAATTCGCAAATGTACGAATCTATTGTAGAATAGATTAATGGTGACGAGTGTTGATCCCACAAGGAGGTGGATTTTAATTGTGTATTGAATTAATTTTCTAAGTGAATAATTAAATTATAGTAGATTTTATCTTAAATTGTGAATTAAAATGGTTAGAATAATTAAAAATGCAACTGTTATAATAAAGCACTTGGGTATTTGGATCTACATTAACATGCTCCAGGGTTCAATATTCCTTATTAATACTAATTAAATCATGAGGGAAAAATCCATTTTTCATGAACCACGCTTTAATTAATATAGTGCTAAGGGCTTATCATGCCAAACAGTAATAACTGTGTTATTATTATCTGTCAACAAAAAGTCAAAACATCCACAGAAAATGGAGGAAAAAATAAAATAAATTTACTAATTAAATCCATGGAACATGTTGAGACTTCACCTTCAATCCAAGCTTGAAAAGAAATTAGCTACTCATATTTTAACTAGGGATAAAAAGAAAATTTTATTAATATATAAAGAAACTACAAGATAGAGAAGAAATTTCAAAAAATAGAGCTAAAAAATAAACTCAGGGGGTGTCAAATTAGGGGGGAGCCCTCCTTTTATAGATACAGCGAGTAAATAATGGCCATTGGATTAAAACAATTTATATGCACAGGATTACGCCACGTGGTAAATTCTGATTGGTTTGAACACATCATCAAGACTATTATCCCATGTATATGTATGTACTGTACGCACGTTTTTTTTTATCCACTAACATACTGTCACGCCATCGGTCAACAGTGCATAAATATTTTTATCCAATAAGATTATGACACGTCATCAGTTAAGCCACGTCATCAGTCAAGCCATGTCATTAGTTAATGCCACATAATCAGTCAATGCCAAATAATCAGTCAATGCCACATCATTCTTCTAATCAAATGCTACCACGTCATTGGTCAGTGCCACATCATCGATCAATGCCACGTCATCGTACAGTACATATGAACAGTGTCTTGAATAGTACCATGAACAGTACCGTACATGTGAACAGTACCATATATGTGAACACTGATATTTTTACTTTTATACTCTTCCTAAAGTGTTTGACTGTTTTGAGTTCAGATTTGTCGTCCATTTTATCATTCGATGTCTCGTTTATTGTGAAATGACCATGATACTCCAAAAATACGTAAAATATTTAATTATAATCAAACACGCATAATTAAATTCACAAGAAACTTGAATACATAAAAGTAAAGAAGTTAGTAGAACTTGAAGTGAAAAATGATGGTTTTCTCCTTTATAAATATACATTTTCTAGTACTCAACACACCCCTCAACTAGCTTATTGCTAGTCCCTAGCAAATTAAGCGAAATCAAATTCAAATCTAAATTTTTTTAATTATCATGTTTATTTAATTAAACTTTATCATATAAATCAAATAAAAGTATAAGCATTATCTTCAGTTTTTAAGAAATATTATTTCCCAATCAATCATCCATATGAATCAATCTAGTAAACTTTGTCACGGTTATTGTAATTAAGTTACTTTTAAGAATGACATGTCAATACCCCAAAATCTCACTGGCAGTGACACTCTCACAAAGAAATTAAACCCAATAACAATAGTCACTCCCATGAATGGTAAATTGAGAGAAAATATTAAAGTAATATTACACACTCTCACCAAGATAAAATAAATGTGTCCACAGCTTAGAAATAATACGATCTCAAGTAAAAATATGAGTCAGACCAATATATATATATTTTTTTTCTTTTTTTTTATTTTTATATTTCGTTTATGTATCACTACATCTTTATAGCCCATGTAACTAGAGTTCCCTAAAATCAAGAAGGACTTTTATTAGGACGTAACGTAGGCTAGGGACATGGTGAATAAAGATGGAAAAATAGAGAAAGAAAAACAAAATACATGTTTGAGAAAAAAAAGAGAGTTTTTTTTTTAAGATTACAGAGTACATTTCTCTTTTTTTTTGAAACTAATATATAAAATTTGAATTTTTTTTTTACATTAAGGCACAATTTTATTGAACAAACTAATTATTTACATTTTTCTCAAACATGAATGGGTGATGGAATTTGTACGACATTGAGTAATATTTCAAATTGGAGTTGGGTCGAGATGATAAGTTAACAAAGAAAAAAATAATAATAATTTTTTTTGAAGGCGCAAAAGGATTTACTAAGGATATTTCACAAAAGGGATAGCTAGAAAGGCTCAAACGGGTCAAAGATGGCCTTTCCATCATCTTTTAGGACACTAACTAATCTTCCATATCTACTAGTTAGATAAACTTTCAGATGTAGCAATACACAAAATTTATTTTTTTTTAAAAGGTTGACTCATTAGAAATTTATAGATCGTGTATCAAATAATAAACTGTTAAGCTGTATAAATAATGGGCAAAAAGGGTTACTCTCCAAGAGAAATGATAGGCTTAAGAACTCACTTGGAATTTATTATGACATGTATATCCTTCAAGCAGCTCATATTTTTATCTCAGACATCAACATATAGAGTAGTAAACATAGTGTAACAAAACTCAAGACTAAAGATAATACAAATATTAAAATTTGAAAGTCATTATGTTAAAAAAAATCACAATATATATATATATATATATATTTTAATTTTATTTTTTAAGAAAAAGAAAACTAAAAAGATGCATTTCTAGAATTATGACATTCCATATTCAGCCATCTTCAACTCAAAATTTTGAAAGTGTATATTTATAAATGAGAAATTAGAAAGAGAAAGTTAGAGAAATCATACTTAAAATGCAGTAAAAGAATGACTGAAAAGTAAATTTTTTTTTTAAACTTTCAAACTAAGAAAATGCGTTTCTAGAGTTACTACACTCCATATTCAGCCATCTTCGACATAAAAAGTTAACCACAGTTAGTTCCTACAACAAAAATTAGTAAAAACTTAACAAAGATTAAGAATTCTACAATTATCAACTATTCCCTCCCCCCAACCAGAACGAAACATTGTCCTCAATGTTTTAAAGGAAAGAAATAGAGATTAGAAGATATTACCTAGGTGCTACAATACAGAAGAAAATATTTACAAACGAATAGTTAAATCTAATTTGCACTTCTTATTGCGGCTACTATGAATTAATTCTACGAATTAATGAAAGTAAATTAACAAGATAAATGAAAAAATTACCAAGGAAATACACTCAAGCACTAAAAATAAAATAAAAGGAATAAATTAACTAGAATTAAAATAAATTACAAGATAAAAAAATTATAAAGAAAAGTAAAGTAAAAATTAAAATACAGAAATTTAAAGAAATCACAGAATAAAATTAAATTATGAAAATTTAAATTACAAAAATGAAATTGTAGAATTATTTTTTTATATGGAAAAAAAAAGAAAACAAAAAAACTAAAAAAAATTAATTCAACAAATTAAAATAACTTACCTCCTTGGCAACGGCACCAAAAACTTGTTGTGCAAATTTTATTAAACTCGCAAGTATACGAATCTATTGTAAAATAGATTAATGGTGACGAGTGTCGATCCCATGAGGAGGTGGATTTTAATTGTGTATTGAATTAATTTTCTAAGTGAATAATTAAATTATGATAGATTTTATCATAAATTGTGAATTAAAATAGCGGGAATAATAAAAAATGCAACTGTTATAATAAAGTATTTGGGTATCTGGATCTGCATCAACATTGTCAAGATATTAATTGTACTGACTTGCTATCTTTGACTATTTCAGAGGTTTTACCATGCCTAAGGATTATTAAAGTACTTTATTGGTTTTTCTTCCTAAGAAGACTTCTCCAATTTCTAGAGTAGATTTTTGGTCTATTAGTTTTTATAATGTGAGTAATAAGGTTTTAACCAAGTTGCTTATTTTGTGATTGACCCATCTATTACCTCATATTATTTCTTCCTCTTAAAGTGGTTTTATACCTAATAGAGTGATTCATGATAATATGTTGTCAGTTCAAGAGCTAGTTTACTAACTTAATCTTTATAGTCAGGGTAGCAACGTGTTACTAAAGCCTGGTATGGCTAGAGATTATGATTGGATGTCTTGGTCTTTTATTAGTCATGTATTGTAGTGCTTTGAGTTTCTGAGAGCAATCAATTTTCTTGATTTAGAAAGAAATTTTTAGTCCTTGGTCCTCTGTGTTGGCAAACAAAAACCAACCACAAACTCTTCAATCACAAGGTAACTTTCGACAGAGCAATCTTTTTTCCTCATGTTTGTTTATCATTATTGCTAGTTTCTTTTTCAGGGCTTTGACCTCTTATATTCTCAATATTCCTCAATTCAATATTATACTGTTGTGCCTGTTCCTATCCCCTATTTAAATTTTACAGATGATCTTATTATTTTTACTAGTGGGAGTTGGTTTAAGCCTTTTACGACTTATGTTTTTTTTTTTTAATATCAATATAAAGCTATCTCAAGGCAGGTGATTAGTCAGAGTAAGATCATTTTTTTTATCAAAGGTTGGTCTTTACTTCCCGTTAGGCTATCATGAATTGTTATCTAGATAACCCAAGAGGAGAATGAATTGGGTTTCTAAAAATTATACAATGCTTAATAAAAAAACTTAATGCAAATCTTAAAAAAATTCAAAATAATAATAAATAAACTAATCTAAAAATTAAAGAGATAAGGGATGAAAGATTTAAACACAATGAGTTTTACGTGGTTCAGCCAATCTTGCCTACGTTAATGCCTCTAAATTCATTAGGCTTGAGAATTTCACTATCCAAGCCTCTAGGATATTAAGATCTTATAATTAACTTTTAAGGTGTCAATAGACCTTTATAATTAGAGATTATATCCAATCTCTTATTCCAAGTATATTCCAATACTTATAATCAATAAAAAATGAAGCTTACAAAAATATTGTCCTTCACACAATGTGGATGATTACAAATACAAGTTCAAAGTGTGAATAAATGAAATGAGAAGAAATTTAAAACTCAATGTAATTTGTATTCTTAGTAGTAAGCCTAATAATAATTGCTGGATCAATTTTTTCTTGACTTTCAATGAGCCAATTTATAGTTCAAACTAAAAACTAGCTGTTGTATATTTTTTTTAAAATAATCAGATCACCATTAACTGCTATTAGCTTACTATTTTGACTAGTTTAAATGACTGTTGAGCTGAAATTTTAAATAAACGGTTCACTTTTTGGTGTTATTGGTTCGTCGTTAATTTTTAGAATCTTGTGAAACAATTTGAGCTTGATCATTTTTGTTAAATGGTTCACGACTATAATATGATTCAATTCTAGAAATTATCGGTTAGCCATTTATTCTTATCAGTTAACCTTTTAATTTTAGATACCTGTAAAATAACTTAAACTTGTCTGTTCTTGTCAAATAGTTCAGCATTAGAAATAATTGCTCTCTAGAAATTATTAGTTAATCGTTTAAAATTATTAGTTAGTTGTTTACTTTCAAAAACCTATAAACAAATTGAACTTATCCATTTTTGCTAAATGGTTCAAGGTTAGAAATAATTAGCTCACTAGAAATTAGCAGTTAACCGTTTAACGTTATCAATTAGCTGTTTATTTCTAGAACTCTTTATGTTTATCCATTTTTAGAAAACAATAGCTTTGATTTTTACCGGTTAGCCGTTTTCTAGATAAAGGTTTATCGTTAGGTTTCAAATTAAGAATTTTTATTGTTCTTTATAGAAAAAGTTTTTTAATTAAAAATTACCTTTTATCCAAAAATCATGAACATGTCTACACTTACTTTATAAACTAATTTATTGATAAAAACTTTAACAATTTAATCGAAAGAACATATAAATTTTGTTATCATCAAATTCAATAATATAGACATATATGTATGTTAACAATGTTTGCCTTTTTGATGATGACAAACTTTTCAAGATAATTTTAAAAAGAGTATAGAAAGTAACACTTAAAAAATTTTAAAGCAATTTTACTCCCTCTAGCCATATGCTCCCCTTAAGTATATGGCCTTAGTAAATTTTACTTTTCTCCCCTTTCATCGTAGAAAAGAAAAGAATAAGAAAAGATATCAAAATTTGATTCATATATTACCATTTGTAAAAAGAAATTTCAGCATAATGTCCTTTGAAAAATGACATATCCTTAAAGACAAAAACAAGTAAAAACACTTTCATATAGATACTTAAACAAACTTTATTTCAACATTATCTAAAATGCAATATCCAACTCAGCACAATCAATATTTAATATGGCCATCAATTGGCAAAATCAATAAGATAAAATATCCATGCAATGAAATATCATTATATAAAGAAATAACGCCATCCCAGCACAGGTTACAATATCATCCAAAATGAAAAAAAAATGTATGTGTGAAAATAATAGAGTAGAACTAGAACGGGGATTCAGAAGAGGAACCACCAGGGTAAGATCTAAGGAGATGTAGAATACATGCTGACCATTAATAATCTTATGCTACTGATTAAGAAGTTACTGCTACTGAAGTTAAAATGCAGCAAACTATAAATAAAGCTACTGTTGCCACTCAATAAGACTCTAAACATCACTAACTAATCACTGTAGAAGATCATCCAAAGTAGATAGATATTTTGGACCTATGGGCTGACTGATATCCATCTCATATCCCTCAAAATCAAAATCAGCCTGAGGTTGAAAGACAAAGCCACCGCGAAGGGGCAGAGGTTTAGCACCTAGTCTAAAATTGAGTAACTGATCGGAAGGATATACATCATTAAACATATGATCATCCTTTGGAGGAACTAGGGTGTCACGATTCTTAGAAGTGGAAGTCTTGATCCACTCTTTGTTTTCACAAGAAGAACCAATACTGGTTACAACCTCCTTAACAATACTCTTAGTCTTTATATAAACTAAGTCTTAAATGAGTACTTTAAAAGGATGCAATGTCTTAGAAAGAATACTACCATATGAAAGTAATCTATGGTCAACTATAGAGTATTTAACATATGCCTCAAAATAATATAACTAAGATTGATCGAATGCCCCTTAAGAAGATTATTTAACAAAGTAACATCCAATCTACTCACCTCATCTGAACGCCCTTTTCCTAAGAGTAACAATATGCTGTAAAATAGAATGAAGGATCCTAACTTGTAAAGCCAAAAGCTAGGATCAAAAGGAAAGAGCACGAACATCATTAGTAAGATCTCAATGCATATAAATATGTCTAACAGTTGAATGATAAATAAAATTGACAAATGAAAGTTTTTTCATAGATGTATAAATGTAATGACTAGAGCTAGGAGTTTCTAAAATTTCATTCAAATTATCAACATCAAACTCTATGGGTACTTTTCCTACAAAAGTAACTATTATATCTAGTCGAGTTGTGAAAATTTCTATATTAAAGTAAAAAATTCGAACTAGACTAGAATAAACCAATTCTTCAACATACAATCCAGACTTTTAAGGTAATAAAATATCTTTTACATTCTTTCCACAAACAATTAAATAGGCAGAATCATCCAAGTCCATATAGTATAGGTCAATTATGTTTCGACCCATAAAATAGGTTTTAAAGTGTTTGTCCATATGAGCAATAGGAAAATAAAGCCTTTCAAACTTTAAGGACTCCCTTAGTTGTATTGAATTCCTACTTGGAATAGATTTTCGTTTTCGAGTGGTTCTTGAAGATTCAGTCATGTTTGGTCTATAAAAATTGGGTTTTAAGATAAGAGATGTTAATGAAACAAAATGATCTGATTAAAATGATAAAGAAGAAGAGTGAAAGAGATTGTGGTGTTCAATTTGGTCAAAAACAGTAAAAAAATTCAGTTAAAATTAAAGAAAATCAAACAACTGGCCTTAGGGTTTTGATTTAAGATTTTTAAATTTAGGCCTTGATTTGATGTTTTGAATTAATGAAACTAATCTTAAAAGGTTAGGAAAGGTTCCTATCGATTAATATTGCAATAAATTACAAGGAAAATGAAAGATTTTAGAGAGAAAGAACTTTGGTGACACGGGAATAGAGGAAGCATTGAAAGGTTAAGGAAAGTGAAGAAGAAAAACTAGAAACTATTTATGATGTACGAAAACAACGAACCATTTTCTTTAATCAACACACTGATAATTTCCAATAAGTTTTAGAGAGTAAAAGATATAGTTGGTTGACACTAATGGTGAACGGTTTAACATAACTTGTTCTCTGTTTTTAATCAAATCACCATTTATTAATAAACAGTTGTCGATAGTATGTCGTATGGATCTTAGTTTCTGTGTATAAGTGGTAAGCCATTTACTGTAAAATGGTTAGCTTTTTTATAACTTATTATTTTACAATTTATTTTAATATAGCGCCAATATTTAATCTATTTCAAGACTATTTCATTGATAGAAATAATTTAAAGTCCAATTTAATGCATGATTCATAAATACACAAAAAAAAAAAATCAATCATATCAAGAACAACTAGATAAACTTGATATCAAATAAGACTAGGTTATTGTGCAATGTGCATAATTCCAAGCTCATGTCTAATTTTAGTGAACTGCTTTTCATTAAAAGGCTTTGTAAAAGCATTTGTAAATTGATTTTCAATGGAAATGAATTAAATTACAACATCTCATTTTTTAACATGATCTCATAAGAAATAATGTCTAATTTTTATATGTTTAGTTCTAGAATGCTGAATGAGATTCTTTGACAAATTGTTGGCACTTGTGTTATCACACTTGCTAAAGATATGATCTAATATAATGCCATAATCTCTAAGAGTTTGTTTCATCTATAAAGCTTATACACGACAGCTACCGGTGACAATATATTCTGTTTCATTAGTTGAGAGTAGAATTGAATTTTGTTTCTTACTAAACTAAGAGATTAAAGGGTAACCTAGAAAATGACATATTTTACTTGTGCTTTTCCTATCAACTTTATATCCAATAAAGTCAACATATAGAAGATATGTTAAATCTATATGAATTCCTCTAGGATACCAAAGATCAAGATCAATAATGCCAATTAAATAAAAAAAATTAACAGCAAGCAAATAAGACTTTTTTGGATAAGATTAGAATTTAGCATATAAGCATACACTAAACATAATATCAGACCTACTATTAGTCAAGTAAAGTAAAGATTTAATCATGTCTCGATATGTTTTGATGTCAATTCTTTACCCTTTTCATTTTTATCTCGTTGATGGTAGTACTCATTAGAGTACTTTTTATCATTCCATTTTCATATCCAAATATTTTGAGTAGATCTTTCATGTACTTGGTTTGATCTATGAAGATTCATTCCTTATACTATTTTATTTACAAACCAAGAAAGTACTTTAGCTTTCCTATCATACTCATCTCAAATTCTTTGCTTATACAAGATGAAAAGTCCTTACATGACATCTTATTAGTAGATCCAAAAATAATATCATTAACATAAATTTGTATAATGAGCATATCTTGACTATTATGCTTAATAAAGAGAGTTGTATAACCTTTACCCATTGGATTATCGTTTTCCAGCATGAAATTTTTAAGCTTATTATATTATACTTTAGGTGCTTGTTTTAGATCATATAGAGCTTTAAACAACTTATAAACATAATCTGAAAATTTTTTATTTTCAAATTTAGGAGGCTGTTTCATATAAGCTTCCTCCATAATATAACTAGTTAAAATGTGCTTTTGACATCTATTTGATATAAGATAAAATCTTTATGATATATATATACTAGTAATATCCCAATTGATTCTAATATAGCTACTAATGTAAAAGTTTTATTAAAATCAATTCCTTCTTCTTCGTTGTATTTTTGAGCCATTAATCTATCTTTATTCCTTATAAGTACACAAACTCATTTATTTTATTTGTAAATATCTATTTATTGCCTATGATGGATTGATGTTCTAATTTAGGAACTAATTTTCATACATTATTTTTTTCAAATTGGTTTAACTATCTTGGATTACCATAATACAAGATTCATCATTTTTCGCATCCTCAAAGGATTTACGTTCAATTTGAGAAATAAATACAACATACTCACATGTACTCTTAAGTGATGATCCATTGATTACACCTCATGAGGGATATCCTAAAATTATGTTCTTAAGGTGAAAAGAAGCATACTTTCACTCCTTAGAGAGTGTTTAAGAATTGCTTCCTTATTGCTCTATACTTCTTCTTTTTCTTGTCTATTCTCTTGATTTTTAAGTGATGCATCCTCTTATTTATCTTGTGAAGCTTCTTGAGATAACTTTTCATCTACATCATCATCAATAACTTTCTTCGTAGAGAAAAGATTAGATTCATCAAATAAAATGTGCATAAATTCTTCTACAACTATATTTTTTTATTATAAACTCTATAAATTTTGTTTGTGTTGGAATAACCAAGAAAGATGCCAACATTAAATTTTGAATGAAATTTACCAAGATTTTTCTTTATATTCAAAATAAAGTATTTGTATCTAAAAACTTTAAAATAACTAATGTTGGATTTTTTATTTTTTCAAAGCTTATAGGGAGTTTTATTGAGACAAGGTATAATCACCACACGATTTAAAACATGATAGACGGTGTTGATGGCTTTGACCTAAAAATATTTTTGTAAAACAATTTCATTTAGCTTAGTCTTAGCGATTTCTTGAATAGACTTATTCTTTCTCTCAACAATCCTATTTTGTTGTAGAGCCCTAGGTGATGAGAATTGATACTCGATACCAAAACCATTGCAAAAATTCTCAAATTCATGATTTTCAAATTTCCACTATGATCACTCCTAATACAACTAATAGAATAACCTTTTTCATTTTAAACTTTTTTACATAAAATTTTGAATGCCTCAAAATTATCATCCTTATTAGCTAAAATAATACCATGTGAATCTAGAATAATTATTCACAATCATTAATGTATAATACTTACCACTTAAGCTAGCATATCTAGAAGGATCGAATAAGTCCATGTGAAGTAATTGAAGAGGCTTTGAAGTAGAAACATAATTCTTGTTTTTAAAAGAAGTTTTAATTATTTACCAAATTGACATGCTTCAAAAATTTTATCTTTTTGAAATCTGATTTTCAAAAAGTCCTTAACTAAATTATGTTTTGAAATCTTTGAAATCAAATCTATACTTGCATGATATAGTCTTCTATGTCATAACCAACCATTATCATGTAATGTAAAAAAATATTTATCATGAGTAGATAGAAAATTTATATTAATTGTATACACATTTATACACTTACTATTAACAAATAGAATCTTGCCATCATATGCATTCTCGATAATACATTTTGACTTATCAAAGATAACTTTATAACTTTTGTCATATAATTAACTAACAATAAGCAAGTTGTGTTTCAAATTTTCAACCAAACGCACATTGTCAATAAGAGCAGAGGAATCATTATTGACATTACTGATACCGATAATCTTTCCTTTTGAATTATCTCCAAAGGATACATCTACACCATTTTCAATTTTGGTAAAACTTGAAAACTAAGAATAATTGCCCGTTATGTGTCTTGAATATCCACTATCCAAGTACTATTTGTTTTTCTTTTTCTTCAAACCTTATAAAGAAAACTTCAAGTCTTAGGTATTCAAATTTTTTTAGTTCATTGAATGTCAGTTATAGTTCATTTTGGAACCCAAATACATTTTGCTTTATAATATGCATTTATTTTTATTTGACATTCATTCTTCAGGTGAGCATCTTAGTTACAATAATAACATACAATTTGATTTTTAATAGAGGTACTCTTTACAAAGTAGTTTTTATAAAATGTTTGTTTTAAATTTGACTTGTAGCCAATATCTCTTTGTCAAACACATTTTTTTATGAATTGAGGAAGTTATCCAACATCTTTTGTTTATTTATAAATTTTAACACAATTTTATTGAGTTAATTATTCTTTTTCTTAAGCACTTCATTATCTTTTATCAATTCAGCAATATGTGTTTTTTCATAATCAAATTGGGTACTTTAGTTTCCTTTAAATAATGTGGTACTATTATGCAATATTTTATTATCTAATTCTAACCCTTAATATTTTCATCCAATGAATCATTACATTTTTGCAATGCATCCTTTTCATTTGAAAGTTTTAATATTTTTTTAAGGTATGCATTCTTTTTTCGAATTCTCAACCAATCATCATGCAATTCCTTAAAAAAAATATACAACTCGTCATAAGTAGAAAGAACATTTACCCCATCAAATTCATCATTTCCTATTGCTATAAGTGTTATGTTTGACATTTATTGTTAATCTTCTTCATCACTTGATTCCTTATCGCTATTATCCTAAGTAGCTACCATGACTCTTTTCTTAAGTTTGTTGAGAAGTGGACACTCTGATCTTATATGATTAGACTTTTTGCATTCATAATATATGATTACCTCCTTCTTGGTTTTTTAGTTCTTGAGGTTTCTAAATTTTCTTCGCTCCCCAAGTTTCTTGAACATTTTTTGAATCTCCTTGCTAGCATAGCCATGTCCTCATCATCCAGATCGCTTTTTCATCACTTTCATGTTTTATGGCTTTGAAAGGAATGCTTTTCTTTTTCTCCTTATTGGCTTTTTTCGCTGTCAAGTCTTCTTCATAAGATATAAAAAAATCAATTAAATCATCTATAGACAAAAATATTTAAATCTTTAGCTTCCTTAATGGTTATCCTTTTAGGTCTTTATTCCCTTGGCAGTGATCTAATAATTTTTCAGACTTTTTAACTATTTAAAAAAGTCTTTTCTAGGGCTCTTAGAGTGTTTATTATGTCTATGAATCTGGTATATATAGAATACACACTCTTATTTCATTCTATTTAAAACAACTCATATTGTCGAGTATGTCTACTAATTTTAAATTCTTTCACTTGATTTGTTCCCTTATAGATAATTTCAAGTTTATTCCATATTTTATGATCACTTTCACAACTAGACACTTTATAAAACTATTTCTTATCAAGTACACAAAATAAGATATTTATAACTTCAGAATTTAGAGATGCTTTTCTCTTTTCCAATTCATTTCATTCCTATGAAGATTTTGGAATATCTTCTTCTACTTTATTTTTAGTTATAGACATGAATGGACCGTTACATATAACTTCTCCAATTTCATAATCGAGTAGTTGTAAATAAATTCTCATTCTAGTTTTTCAATATGGATAATCATTTTCATCAAAGAATGTTGGCCTACTTATAGATTGCCCTTCCCTAAATATGGAATCATTTTGAGGTGTCATTGATCTTTAACTCTAAATGATTAAGCCTTAACAAGAGTACCTTGCTCTGATACCAAATAAAATACTATCTAGGCAACTTAGGAGGGATTTGAATTGGATTTCTAAAAATTATAAAATGTTTAATAAAAAACACTTAATGCAAATCTTAAAAGAATTCAAAATAATAATACATAAACGAATCCAAAAAGTAAAGAGATAAAGGAAAAGTGATTCAAACAAAATAATTTTTATATGGTTCGATGAATTTCACTTACGTCCATGCCTTTAAGCTCATCGGGCTTGAGAATTTTATTGTCCAATTCTTCAAGACTTTAAGATCGTACAATTGAATTTCAAGGTATCAATAGACCTTTATAATTAGATATTATACCTAATCTTTTATTCCAAGTGTATCCCAACACTTGTAATCCATCAAAAATAAAGTTTACAAAGGTATTTTCTTTTATACAATGTGGATGATTAAAAAATACAAGTTTAAAGTGTGAATAAATGAAATGAGAATGAATTTAAGACTCAATGTACATTGTATTCTCATTAGCAAGCTCAATAATTATTATTTGATCAATCCTACTTGAATTTAAATGAGTCAATTTATAATTGAAACTGAAAACTAGTTGTTATTAATTTTTTTGGGAATAATCGAATCATTTTTAACTTCTATTAGTTTATCATTTTGACTGATCTAAATGACCATTGAGCTGAAATTTTAAATAAATGATTCATCATTTGGTATTATTGGTTTGCCATTAATTTCTAGAATTTTACGAACCAATTTGAGCTTGACCATTTTTGCAAAACGATTTATGACTAGAATATAATTCAATTCTAAAAATTATCAATTAACTGTTTAATTCCAAAGACTTGTAAAATAATTTGAACTTATCCATTCTTGTCAAATAGTTCAAGGTTATAAATATTTGCTCTTTGAAAATTATCAGTTAACAATTTAAAATTATCAGTTAATCGTTTACTTTCGAAAACTTGTAAACAAATTTAACTTATCTATTTTTGCTAAACGGTTCAAGGTTAGAAATAATTAGCTCACTAGAAATTAGTGGTTAACCATTTAACGTTATTGATTAGCCATTAATTTCCAAAACCCTTTACATTTATCAATTTTTAGAAAAATAATGACTTTAGCTTTACCAGTTAGCCATTTTCTAAATAAACAATTTATCATTATTTTTCAGATTAAGAATTTTTGCAGTTCTTTATAAAAATGATTTTTGGATTAAAAATTAGCTTTTATCTAAAAATCATGAACATGTCTACATTTACTTTATAAACTGATTTATTAATAAAAACTCTAACAATTTAATCAAAAGAACATATAAAATTTGTTATCATTAAAATCAATGGTATAGACATATACATATTAACATATCATACATTCTGTCACTGGTTTTCAGTAACGTAAGCTTTTGTTCACTTATCTTAGATGCTCGGTTTTAAAGAGGTATCTTAGGATTTCTCTTTTAGACCATATAGTTTGAAATATTAAAAATAAGATTTTAAGTTAGGTTAATTGATTGTCCTTATTTGGGAGAAAGCTAGTACGTATTTGTCATGTGTTATCTTCTATTTTGCTGTATCTATTTCTTGTTCTTTGCCCACTGATGACTATTGTTTAGTACTTAAATGGTCTCTTCACCTTTTTTTTATAGGGTAATTTTGAGACTAGGTGATGGATTCACTTATGTAAATGGTCAGTGATTTGTTATTCAGTTAAAAAGGATGGCCTGAGTATCTAGTCTTTTGGTGATATAGTTCTTAAGCTTTAGTGGCATTTTTAGGAGTAGCAATCGTTATAGCTTCTTAAATGAAGTTTAAGTATTATAGAACTGCATATCTGAGTCTAATTCAATTTTACTATCCTATTTGTCCTTTTTAGAGATATATTTGCTTAATTTAGTGTTTTGTTGGCTTGATGTGCATTGATTGGTTGGTTGCATGGAATGTATTTTTTTATATAATTGTTGGCTAGACTCTTGTCCTTTGACTTTCTGTAATCATACGATGACTTTTATAGTGTCAATTTCTTTTTGTTAGCAAGGTGTAAGCTAGGATAGGTGTAATCTCTATGAGATGTTGCCCTCTTTGGCTTTTACACAGATTCTTTTGGTCTATATTTATAGTAAAGAGTTCGATTTAATTTGATAGGATCTCGCCCTTGATGGTACTTTTCATTTAGAGGTAGCTTCGGAGGTTGTGTATTATTCTAGGCTATGAAGAAGGTATTTTTAGTTATTTGGTAGCAGCATATCTCTTTTCAAGTTCCTTTTTTCTTATAGCTTTTACTGTTGAGGTTATTCGCTATAGAAAGGCCTTATGCTCATGGGAATTTTGAATAGATTTTATGGTCAAGCTGTTAAGACTTTTAGGCACTTATTTATTGATTGCCTATAGTTTAGATAGGCTTAAGTTCTTTTTTATTGTATTTTTGGTATACAAGTTATTGCTTTTTCATCTTCTTATGCTTTACTTCTTCATTGGTAATGATGTGCCTCTTTTCTAAGTCATTTTAAATTATTTTTCTTTGCTTTACCTTAGAACAAGTTTCAAAGGCTCATAATGTTTTTAGATTTGACTTACAACTTTTCTCTGTCCATGTGGTTATCTATCAAGTAGTTTAAGATCTTACACTTGCTGGTTTTGCATTTCGTTTTAATCCATCTTAGCTACGGGGAGTTTTGGGTTCTCAAATTATAGAGAGATTGTGAGTTATTACATTACTAAAGAGGTTAATATGATTAGTTCCATAGACAGGGTACCTCCTAAGGTTGCTTTTCTATCTATAAATGGTTGCTTTAGGAATTCAGGGTGGGTACTTTAAGTGGTATTCTCTATGATCATCGAAGTGTAGTTTTGGCTACTTTTGCATCTTCCTTGGATGCCAGCCGATACTTTATACTAAGCTTATAGCTATTTGCATGAGGTTGGAGTTTGTTATTCAGTCAGATAATCTATGCTTGATATTAGGACTATACTTATTCTTTTTTGTTGGGTGAGTGCTTTGATATCTTCCTCTTCTATTTTCGTTAGGCCTATGCTTTAAGAGGTCACTTCTACTATTGATTTTCTGGCAAATTAGGCTTGCACTCATTAGGTTAGTTGGCATTTCTTGGATTCTCAAAATCTTCCTATAGGCTTATCTGGTATGCTTTATTTAAATACATAGACAACTCCTTACATCAGGCAATAAGATTGTTGCTTTTTATTATTCTTTTTTATGGTTTTATATTTTTCTTTTCATGCTATGTACTTGCATTTGCTTTAAAAGGTTTTAGTAATATCCCCTCTGTATGTATTTATTGCTTTTTTAATTTACATTACAAGTAGGGGATCTGTCTAAACCCTTTATCATCTCGTTGGTTTGTTTTTTTTTTTAAAGTCTATACTTTTTTGTAAAGCTCCTTCTATAATTATATGGCCTCATATATATCATAGATTAATACTTTGCTAAATTTACAAATACTATTTGCTATAATATTTTATAAAACAAAATTTGAATCTATTATTAATTATTTTCTTGAAATTTAAATTCATGTTGAATCTCATCTCTTTTTTTTATTTAGAAGTTTTGGGTTGAATTCTACAATTATAATAAAAAATTATGAAGTGTTGTAATGCTCTGGGTACTTATTTATATAACGTATTCTAAAACTATTGTATCATTTTTAGACTAGTAAATAAATGTATATTCATTCAGTTGTTCCTTCACTCTATAAGTTAATAGATTATTAATTTTCCTACTAAAATATTTTTAGATAACCTTGTTTTATGTCATAGCAATAGTAGTTGGATCCTTTTCTTAAAAAAAAAAAAACTTATTCTCTGAAATATCTCTCTAAAATGCAATAAGATATAAATACTCTGAGGTGCCAAATGCAGTAGATTAAGGTTAACACTTCACTTAAAATCTATAATGTAACACTGCCTTCATTTATTTTATTGAACAATAATGATAAAGTCATAAATAGTTTTTTACAACTAGTGTTTATAAATTGATGTAGCATGATGATTAACTAAAAAATGATAACAATTACTCTTCTCATGATGATTTTATATAACCAATCTTCTTATACCAAATTAGTTTATACATGCCTATTTGTACAAAATAGTTGTGGCTCTATCATTACTCTTTATAAAATCTCTGAGGAATTATTATACTTATTGAATCTCCTACAAAGAACAAATAGTTTGTTAAGATGTTAATATAGTAAGTAAAATGTCAGAGAAAGGACAAGCTAAAGAAAGACAAAGGATATAAACTAAAGTGATATAAAAAGAATGCTAGAGAATTTGTTTATTAACTTGGTTCTGTTATAAATTAAATGGTTGTTGAATTGTAATGGAAATTCATTCCTCATCTATGCCTATTGATAATGTGAGTATGTTTGGTTGGACTTCTCTACTAGCCATAAGAGCTTTTTTAAACCCAAAACCTCTTTTGAAAAAACTATTGAATTGTTTGATTGCATTTGTAGTAGAACTTTTGGGATTTAAAAAAGTCATTTTGTTTCTACTTGTAGAAGGTTAACATTTGCACTTCTCCAAAATAAAGCTTTTTAAAATTTTTTAAAACATATAGAATCCCAAAATAATTGAACAATATGTCACTAATTCCAAAAAGCTCTAGTGCATATACAAAAACATTCCACAATAAATATTTATCCACTTGCCACCAGTTTTTGCCAAACAACAGTAGATACAATTGTTTTCATGCTTTTGTTACAGTCATTTTCGTCTCTCATGTTTTCTTTCATCAAATGAATTATTTATTCTCTTCACTTTACAATCATTTTTCAACTAGTTTTTCATTTTAGTAATTTATTTTACTATTTTTTAATGTATTTACATGGTCATGTGGTCTACATAAATCAGTATATATATCATATGAAGCATTCATTTTATTTATTTTATTTTTTTGTTGGAAATTCATTCAATTATATTTTTACTTGTTTAACATGTTTGCATGCTGGATGTTCATCTTATTTATTTTATATTTTTATTTTTATTATAATAATATTTTTCATTTTTATAATAAAATTAAAAATCTTTTGTGTAGAATAGAAACTATTGTAAAGGAAAACCAAAAAAAAATCTAAAGTGAAATGGGATGATGCTACCTTAGATGCTTTTACAAAGATTGGTGTCGACGAAACTTTTGCTAAGAATCAACCAAATGGTCACTTTTATAAGATTGGGTGGAAAAATCTTATCAGCAAGTTTTATTCTAGGATTGGTAAAAGCTATCAACATAAGCAATTTAAAAATAAATCGGACTCCCTCAAGAAAGACTGGCAACTTTGGACTAACTTAGAAAAAAATGAAATTAGCTTATGTAAAGTAGAAAATTAATGCTTGCAATGAATGGCGAGATAGAAAATTGAAGGTGCAATTTCTTTTTTTCCCTAATATTTGGTACAATAGAAAATATTTTGGAGTAATTTAGAAAAAAATTTAACATAATTAAAATTCCAATTGTGCAACCTAAGAGGGGGTGAATTGAGATTTTAAAAATTAATCTAAACAAATCACACAACAATTAATTTTTTTGCCTTAATGAAATCAAGAACAATAAGTTTAAAAATGCTAAAACATAAAAGAGTAGAGAAGAGAGAATAAACACAGATATTTTTACATGGTTCTACAAACCTCGCCTATGTTCATGTCTTCAAGCTAACCAAACTCGAGGATTTCACTATCCAAACCTTCCACGACTTCAATTCCATTACAATTAACTTCAAGCTGTTAATAAACTCTTACAATTCATGTATTATTTCCTAATCCCTTCACCCAAGTGTTTCCCACACTTATACAATCACAAATTTGATAAAAAAAATTAAAAATTACAATAAGAAAAACTCAGTTTTAAGAGTGGATAAACAAATATAGCACTACAATGATTTAATTTATAATGATTTATAAGTTGAAAGCTCAATCAATGATGTATGAACTTATTTTTTATTATTCAAGAGATTAGAAAATGCGTTTGATTTGGGTTTTTATACATTTTACTCGAAAAATAGCCGTTATAGGCAAATTCCAGCACCGAAGCGGCTAACCTCTATATTCAAGAGGTTATCAGCTTGCTACAGTGAAATTACTGTTAAATTTAAATATTCCTACAGTAATACTGTTCATGAAATTATAATTTTACCTAAATCTTTTTATAAATTTACTATGGCCTAAAAACTTATAAAACTTTACAAACAAGTCTATTTTTGAAATAATTTTAACTTGCTACAGTATCACTGTTCATAAAATTATAATTTTATCCAATATATTCCTATAATTGTACTATAGCTTAAAATGTCAAAAATCCTTACAAAAAAGTCTAATTTTAGAATTTCTAAATATTATTTCTCATTTCCACAACTTTATGACATTTTGATATGACTAAAAATATTTCTAATTTTGTAAATAAATCCAAAACATTACTTATTAAAATCAAAGATTTACAAAACTTTTCACTTTATTCCAAATTTAGAAAATCAATTAGTTTACATGAAATACTTTATTTATAATCAAAATTTTGTATTAATGAAAAATAATAATTGAAAATCTTGAGCTTTACAAATTGCTAAATCAATTATAAATTAAATCATACTAATTTTACAAGAATTTATCATAATAATAATAAGTCCATTAAGCTCTAAATTTTGTTCTTGATCGAGTCGTTATTCGTTGAGTGTATTACAATTGATTTCACTTGATTCACTTGTATAAATACTAT
The DNA here is from genome assembly GCA_030449875.1 of Aegle marmelos. Taxonomy (NCBI): domain Eukaryota; kingdom Viridiplantae; phylum Streptophyta; class Magnoliopsida; order Sapindales; family Rutaceae; genus Aegle; species Aegle marmelos. The sequence continues at coordinate 13,600,105 of JASUUL010000143.1, forward strand.
CCTTCAAGAACTTAGTGAAAATGTGAAATACATGATTAATTAAAACAATTAAGACACATATTTATCATCATCAAAATTACATTATGTGTATCCTTTAGGCTAACAATCTCTTCTTTTTTTATGATGACAAACATCTCATATATTTTTAACGTTTATACTCCCTCTCAATAAATGACATACATGAATCAACATATTAAAATAAACTTCCCCTTAATATATGATTCATAATATTTTGTAAAACTCTCCTTCAATATTTCAAAAATATGTACAAATTTCTTAAGATCAAAATATGTATTACTTGTCTTCAAGAATTCAAAATACATTATTTCTCTCCCTTCATCATCAAAATTATCAATAAAGACCAATAAATATTAATGGTTAATCCAAAAACATATAAAACTCAAGCAAGTAATTAACTATAAAGTTATAAAATCCATACTCCCCAGCAAACATCAACCACATATCCAAGTAACAAATAAAAAACATCAAAATACCTCATGATAAGCATCCATAATTAAGATAACAATGCATGTAAAGATGTAGTGCTGAGTGAGAGATGACTAAAAACAAAGCACTATGGAGATGGTGGATGTGAAGAAGTGGATGGTGGTGGAAAACCAAGAGCAAAAAAAAGTTGTTGCTGTCCATCAAGAATATACTATTGTTAAGCAAAGAGGTGTTATTATTGATCAAATAATCATTGCTACTACTCAAAGAAGCATTGATGTTCGGAAATGGATTGAATTTGAAAATCGTTAAACTGTGACTAAAGTTGGCTATGCTGCTCAAAAAAGGAATATACGTTAGTTAATAGCTACTACATGGGATCCTTATAATCTGCTGAAGTATAGTGTGAGGGACCCTCAGATGGTGGAGGATATGAGCGCTGTAGAGCACTGAGATTAAGGAGCTTATCTGGGTCAAGAACATTATTAAAGTACAAATGATTCGGAGGGGCCAGTGCAAAAACTTTCTTCTTAAGTCTCTCATCTTTATACGACTGACCATTTTCAAATACAAATCTCAAATTTGCTATTGCATCATCTCTTAATTCCTTAGGACTAAAAAATATTAATTCGATTAAAAGAACATAAGTGTTTGAGAATACGAGTGATAATACTACTATAAGGAAGTTTTCGATTTGGAAAATTCAGAACACTTCACATATATTGAAGGATGATATATCCAACATTCAATACCCTACCCTCAAGTATACAATCCAGCAAAGCAATATCTAATAGACTAACTTCATCTTCATGTCCACTGCTAGGACTTTTTACAAGTTAAAGAACGTAATGAAGTATTCTCATTTAAAGTGGTAATGCCTAGGATTTTAAAGAGGACTTACAAAAATCAGAAGATAAATCAAAACGTCTGTAAATTTTTCTAACAGCATCCTCAACGGAATACCAAGAATAATGAAGTCGACTTCTAGCAATGTACACCTCTAATCAATCATTAGGAGTTCTAAGAATCTGATTTAAATCCTTGACATCAAATTCAATAGGAATTCCCCTAATATTTGTAATAACTCTATTTAAAGACTGTGAAGAGATAACCTTATTCGAATAGAAAACTCGAACTATATTCTCATAATATGGTTCTTTAATGATTAGAGCATTCATCTACCCCATAGCAATAAATAAAGCACTAAGAGATTTATCACAAATATATAAATTATCTAAATTACAAAGATTGAAGAAATGTGGAGTAATTACCAACCTTGACATGAAAAGATCGACAAATTATTTTCGAAGACGTGTAGTTGGTAGATGAGTCATTATAAACTCTGAATTATATTCATGATTCTTCTTTCTTTTCTTAGATATCTGCTTTCCCTTAAATTTCTCACCACCTACCATTATTGAAATAAGAATAAGCTTAAATACCTAAATTTGGATTTCTAAGATTTTAAGTGAATGAGTGTTTTGGAAGCAAGAAAACTAATCCCATAGATGATTTAAGGTAAGATATGATTGTGGTTTGAGTAAATATGGATTAAACATGGCTTAAAATGGTAGAGAGAGAAATAGTTAAGCTTAGATTTTGATTTGTTGATTTAGAGAAATAAAGAAGAAAAATGATGTGTGAATGATGAGTAATGAAGGATTAATGGCTGAAAAATGATTTGAGTGAGTGATTTTGGCAAGAAAATAAGTAAAAGATGATGAAGATTTGAGAGAAAATGGGTGTAGGTTCGTGACTCAGAGAGAGAGAATGAAGAACAAGTGAAGAACAAAGGAAAAGGAAGAAAAATGGATAAAAACTCTTAACCAAGCAGTTAGCCGCTTGCTCTTGGGTTTAGAGGCATCTAGCCGCTTGGTTCAAGCAGCTAACTGCCTGGCCTCTATCTTCGCTACACAATGTTTGCTTTTGGCTTAGTTTGATAAATTCACAAACCATTTTATGATCCCGAAACACTTCAAAAGCCATTTTCGTTCATGAATCGTGATAATCAACAATTAAAAGATAAAAAATTCAATCAATTAACTCATTAATCAAGCATAAACTTTACACATTCAAAACATATATAAACATTCAAAGATCAATAATTTACGCATATCAATCATTAATCATGCTTAAACATGTATAAAAGCATCAACAATCATCAAACCATCAATTATAATAATCTCAATAACATTATTAAATATGTTAATGCAAAAATTTCATCATCCCAAGTTAATGTCAAATTTTTGAAAATTATTCTTTGCAAAGAGGTTTTGTAAAAATATTAGAAAGTTATTTTTCCGTAGAGATAAACTCTAATGTAATATCACTTTTTTAAACATGATCTCTCAAGAAATGATGTTTAATCTCTACATGCTTAGTTCTAGAATGTTGAATGGGATTCTTGGATAAGTTTATAGCACTAATATTATTACACTTGATAGGAATTTGTTCAAGATTAATGCCATAATTTAAGTGTTTGTTTCATTCAAAAAGCTTGTGTACAACAACTACCTGCAGCAATATATTCCGTTTCAGTAGTTGAAAGTGCAACTGAGTTTTGTTTCTTACTAAACCACAAAACAAGTGCATGACCTAAGAAATAACAAGTGCCACTAGTACTTTTCCTATCAACCTTATAACCAGCAAAATCGACATTCGAATAACGAGTTAAATTTATATGAATTGCTCTGGGATACCAAAGGCTAAGATCGATGGTTCCACTCAAATATCGAAAAATTCTTTTTACAGCAAGCAAATGAGATTCCTTAGGACATGATTGAAATCTTGCACACAAATATACACTAAATATAATATTGGGTTTACTAGCGGTTAAATAGAGTAAAGAACCAATCATACCTCGATACATCTTGATATTAACTTTTTTACATTTTTTATCTTTGTCAAGCTTGATTGTTGTGCTTATTGGAGTATTTTTGGTTTTTAAGTTATCAATTCCAAAACGATTGAGCAAATCTCTAATATACTTAGCTTGATTGATGAATATTCCTTCATTACTTTGTTTTATTTGCAATCTTAGAAAATATTTTAACTCTCCCATTATGCTCATCTTAAACTCTTTATTCATACATGTTCAAAAATTTTTGCGTAGATACTCATTAGTAGAACTAAGGATAATATCATCCGTATAAATTTAAACTATAAGAATATCTTAATTCTTGTACTTAACAAAAAGAGTAGTATCTCATTTTCTCATTTTCTATTATGATCACTTCTTTCGCAAGTAATAGAGTAACCCTTTTCATTTTGGACTTTTTTACAGAAAATTCTAAATATCTCAAAGGCATCATCTTTATTAGTTAAAAGTAATACCGAAGTGAATCTAAAATAATCATCCACAATTACAAATGCGTAATATTTTTCACTTAAACTAGCATATCTAGATGGTCCAAACAAATCCATATGAAGTAATTGAAGAGATTTTGAAGTAGAAACATAATTCTTTTTTTTAATAAAGTTTTAATTTATTTACTAAATTGACAAGCTTCACAAATTCTGTCTTTTTGAAAACCAATTTTCGGAAGGCCTTTAACTAAATCATTTTTTAAAATTTTTAAAATCAAATCCATGCTTGCATGACCTAGTCTTCTACGCCATAATTAAATATCATCATGTAATGTGAAAAAACATTTGTCATAAGTAGATGCACAATTTATATTAATTGTATACACATTTATATACCTATTATCAACAAATACAATCTTGCCATCACATGTATTTTTAATAAAATATTTTGATTTATCTAAGATAACCTTATAACCTTTATCACACTATTGACTAATGCTAAGCAAATTATGTTTCAAATTTTCAAATAAACTCACATTTTCAATAAGAGTGAAGAATCTTTACCAACATTACTAATACCTATAATATTCCTTTTCAAGCTATATTCAAAAGATACATCTCCAGCATTTTCAATCTTGGTAAAGCTTGAAAACCAAGAATAATTCCCTGTCATATGTCTCGAATATCCACTGTCCAAGTACTATTTATTCTTCTTTTTCTTTAATCCCTACAAGAGAAATTTCAAGTTTTAGGTACCCAAATCTTTTTAGGTCCTTGAGTGTTCGCAATGGTTCTTTTTTTAACCTAAACACATTCAGCGCCTTGGTATGTATTTATTTTAATATGGCATCTATAACTCATATGACCATTTCCATTACAATAATGACAAACAATGTTACGATTATATGTAAAGATAACTGTTGAGTATTAGAAAGTGTATATTTATAAAGGAGAAAATCGTCATTTTACACTTTAAATCTCACTAACATTACTACTTTTATTTATTTAAATATTTTGTTATTTAATTATATGTGTTTTATTATAACTATGTATTTTATGTATTTTAGGGGCATTACGATCGTTTCATAATGAACGAGTGATCAGACAGCAAAACGGACGTCATATTTGGACTCAAGACGGTCGAAAACCTTAAGAGGAGCATTAAAGGAAAAAAGTCACTGTTCACACATACATGATCTTGTTCATGGATCGCATTCACGATAATCTGACCGACGATGTGGCAACTACCTATGACGCAGCAGTATCTGATTGGATGAATTATGTGGATTGACTGCTTATGTGGCATTGACCGATGATGTGTCACGATCTTATTTGACTAAATTTCTTATGTACTGTAGATCGATGACGTGGCAGCATCTCAGTGGAGCAAAAATCGTGTGTACAGCACATGCGCTTACATGGGATTATTTACTATTCAGGCGGCGTTACTGTACAAATGTTGACTGTTGACTAATGACGTAGCACAATCCTGAGCATCCGAATTGTTTTTAATTCGATGGTCACAATTCACTCAATGTATCTATAAAAAGGGGGCTCTCCCCCCCTAATTTGGCACCCCTGAATTCATTTCTAAGCTTAGATTTCTGAAATTCCTTCTCTTTCTTATAGTTTCTTTGTATTTTAATAAAATTTTCTTTTTTATCCTTAATTAAAATATGAGTGGCTAATTTCTTTTGAGTTTGGGTTGAAGGTGAAGTCTCAACATGTTCCATGAGATTAATTTGATAAATTTACTTTCTCTTCCCCTCTAATATTTGTAGTTGTTTTGACTTTTCGTCGACAAATAATAATAGTCTTGTCTAGTTACAGCCCTGATTAAACCGGCACCCTAGTACAAGGTTATTATTATTTGGCACGATAAGCCCTTGGCACCATACTTATTGGAAAGTGGTTCATGAGGTGTGGAATCTCCCCTTATGATTTAATTGGTATTAATATGGAATATTTAGCTCATGGAGCATGTTGATGTGGATCCAGATACCCAAGTGCCTTATTATAACAGTTATATTTTTAATTATTCCCGCCATTTTAATTCACAATTTAGAATAAAATTACCATAATTTAATTGTTTCCATTAAAATAAAATTAATTCGGCATATAATTAAAATCAACCTTCTCGTGGGATCGACACTCGTCACCGTTAATCTATTCTACAATAGATTCGTGCGCTTGCGAGTTCATTAAAATTTGCACAACAAGTTTTTGGCGCCGTTGCCAGGGAGGTAAGTTATTTTAATTTGTTGAATTAATTTTTTTTTGTTTTCCTGTATTTTTTCCTTATAAAAAAATAATTCTATAATTTAATTTTTGTAATTTAAATTTTTGCAATTTAATTTTTGCAATTTAATTTTTGTAATTTAAATTTTTGTAATTTAATTTCTATAATTTAAATTTTTACAATTTAATTTTATTGTGTGACTTCTTTAAATTTCTGTACTTTAATTTTTTCTTTACTTTTCTTTGTAATTTGTTTTGTTTATCTTGTAATTTATTTTAATTTATTCGTACAATTAATTCATAGAATTAGTTTTTTTTAAGTAATTTTCTTTTAAAAAAATTAAAAAATTAAAAAATTAAAAAATTAAAAAAGTGAATCGTAATTTAATTTTGGTAATTTAAATTTTTTAAATTTCAATAATTTAATTTCTTTGTAATTTCTTTAAATTTCTATAATTTATTTTTTTATTTTTGTTTTATTTTTATTTATTTTATTTATTATTCCATAGAATTAAATTTTTTAAGCATGTAATTTAATTTTGTTTCTTTTTCTCTTCTTTATATTTTTGTAATTTAATTTTTCGAACCTTGTAATTTATCTTCTTATTTTATTTTTAGTTATTTCTTGTATTTTCAAAGACAAACAAAAACGGTTATAATTCAAGTTAGTATTGTAATTTCTCTCTCCTCTTTATTTTTATTTGTTTTATTTTTATTTATTTTATTCTTTCGCAACATGGTCAAGGTCACTATCACCTAATTTAAGGATTATTTTGGAAAAAATTTCGCACACACAAACAAAGCTGTTTTTCAAAAGAAACTTGAAATGCAAAATTAAGAAATGTACCAGGAACCACAAAGAGGCCATTTAAGGATTATTTTAGTTTTAGCTAAGTTTTGATTACATCATGCATAAGACGCTTAAAAATGTAGCTGCTAGGAGTTTTGAATTAAAACCTAGTGTGCTAAACTGTCTCCCCACATTCTATGGCCTAGAAAATGAGGACCCATATAATCATCTGAATGATTTTCATACTATTTGTCAAACTTTTAAATACGAGAATTTTTCAGATGATGATGTTAAACTTAGATTATTCCCATTTTCATTAAAAGATAGAGCTCGTTCATGGTTTAATACAATGCTTGCTAATAGCATTACATCATGGGAATAAATAGTAACTAAATTTTTAAATAAGTATTTCCCAGTTCATAAAACCAATGCTATTCGCAGGGAAATTTCAGAGTTTACTCAAAGAGATGACGAGTAGTTTTTCGAAACATGGGAGCGATTTAATGGGCTACTCTTAAAGTGTCCACATCATGGGTATGAGAAATGGCACCAATGCCAATATTTTTTAGAGGGATTATTGCCACATATGCAAGAATGGCTAATGGCAACCAGTGGAGGATAGTTAATGTCCAAAAGCGCATCAGAGATTTGGAAATTTTTCCAACGGCAATCGGATAATTCTCAACAACGGAGTCGATCACTCAGAAATACTAGGAGAATTAAGGGAGTGAATGAGGTTAACATTGGCGAGTCAAGCTCAGGAATTAAAGAAGTCAAAGAGATGGTCGAAGGCCTTGCTCGACAAATAGCATCTTTGACAACCGCTAAATCAATAGAGCCATATGACCATGACTCATATTCAAATCAAGCCAATGCCATAGGTATCATGAGAAAACCATCAAACTACAACCCTTACTCCAACACATATAACCCTGGATGGAGAGATCACCCCAATTTTTCATGGTCTCAAGGATTCCAACAAAATGGACCATCAGTTCCACCTCCACCAATGCAACCAGTTCCTCAAATGTCTCAAGCCTCTCAACCACCATTTAGACCATACAATCAGAATCCAAACCATTCTCAACCTAAACCATGGGAGGAGACATTCCAAAATGTCAGAAATCTTACTAACTCCAAGATCGAGCAGCAGAACCGCACCATTGATGAATTACGAAATGAGATGAGAGCGAGCTTCAACTCACAAGCTCAATCTGTTTCAAGCCTTGAGAAAATGGTAGGACAACTTGCCTCTTCAGTTCAAACATTGGCCATGACCGTTGAAAAAGGCAAATTCCCAAGTCAACCAGTGCCCAATCCTAAAGCAGTAAATGAAGCAAGTTCTAGTTCACCACAGCAGCATGGAGAGGTCAAAGCAGTGATGACCTTGCGAAAAGGAAAAGAAGTTGACAATAAAGTGGAGATGCCAAAATCAACTCAAATTGTACCTGTGAACACGGAGGAATCATCATCAGAGGAGAAAGAGGAAACTAACCCACGAGAATATATTCCTAAAGCTCCATTTCCTCAGAGGTTAGCTAAAAGGAAGAAAGGAAAATCCACAGGTGAGATTTTTGAAATCTTCAAACAGGTAAGTGTTAACATCCCTTTACTTGAAGCTATAAAACAAGTGCCATCATACGCCAAGTTTCTTAAAGACCTTTGTACTAAAAAGAGAAATATTCATGTTCAGAAAAGGCCTTTCTAACAGAAAATATTAGTTCTATACTCCAACATAAAATGCCTCTAAAATGCAAAGATCCAGGCTCCTCCACTATCTCATGTAGTATAGGGAACCACATAATTGAGAATGCTTTGTTGGATTTAGGAGCTAGTGTAAATCTGTTGCCTTACTCTGTATTTGTGAAACTTGGACTGGGCGAATTACATCCAACTCCAGTGGTGTTACAGCTTGCAGATCGGTCCACAAAAATACCTCGTGGTATTGTGGAGGACGTGCTTATCCAGGTAGACAAGTTTTATTTTTTTGTTGATTTCATTGTAATTGACACTCAACCAGTGCAGGATTCAAAGAAGCACATTCCTATTATTCTGGGCCGACCTTTCTTGGCAACTGTCGATGCACATATTCAATGCAAAACCAGAAATATGCAGCTGTCTTTTGGCAATATGACCATGGAACTCAATATCTTTAACATTGCTAAACAACCTCACAGTGCAGATGATGGAATTGTTGATGTGGATTTAATAGAAACACTAGTTGATAACAATTTTCTTTCAAACCTTAATAATGACCCTTTGCAAACTTGTTTAACTCACTTTGGTTTAAATTTTGATATTGACAGATCAGTTGATGAAGTCAATGATCTACTTGACTCAGCACCATCCATGGACACTAATAAATGGAAGTCAAGAGTTGAACAACTAGTGCTATCAGAAAAGAAACTCAGCCCATCATCGGAATCACCACCAAAACTCGAACTCAAGCCATTACCCAACACTTTGGAATACGCATTCTTGGGAGAAAAAAGTACTTTACCAGTAATCATCTCTTCTTCCCTCAATAACGAACAAAAAGGTAAGTTGTTGGATGTTTTAAAAGAACATAAAGGAGCATTAGGATGGACCATAGCAGACATAAAAGGTATAAACCCAGTGGATTGCATGCATTACATTCATCTTGATGAAAATGCTAAACCTACTAGGGAAATGCAACGTCGGTTAAATCCTAACATGAAAGAGGTTGTTCGCACTGAAGTCCTTAAGCTATTAGATGCAGGTATCATTTACCCTATTTCTGATAGTTCGTGGGTCAGTCCTGTGTAAGTTGTTCCTAAAAAGTCAGGAGTTACAGTAGTCATCAATGCTGATAATGAATTAGTACCCACTAGAGTAACTACAGGATGGCGTGTATGCATTGATTACAGAAAGTTGAATTCTGTCACACGTAAAGACCATTTTCCTTTACCATTCATCGATCAAATGCTTGATAGATTAGCGGGTCATGAGTTTTATTGCTTTCTAGAAGGTTAATTAGGATACAATCAGATTCCCATAGCATCAAAAGATCAAGAGAAGACCACCTTCACTTGTCTTTTTGGCACTTTTGCATATAGGAGAATGCCGTTTGGATTATGTAATGCACCTACTACATTTCAACGATGCATGTTGAGCATTTTTTCTGATATGGTTGAACGATTCCTTGAGGTTTTTATGGAAGACTTTTCTGTTTTTGGAGATTCATTTGATCAATGTTTACATCATCTAACATTAGTTCTGCAGAGATGTATCGAGAAGAATTTAGTCTTGAATTGGGAGAAATGCCATTTTATGGTTAAACAAGGTATTGTTCTCGGTCACATCATTTCAAGCAAATGTATTGAGGTTGATAAAGCCAAGGTGGATCTCATTTCCAATCTTCCTCCACCTAAAACAGTCAGAGAAGTAAGATCTTTCCTTGGGCATGCTGGTTTTTATAGGCGTTTCATTAAAGATTTTAGCAAAGTTTCTAGATCCTTATGCAATTTACTTGCTAAGGATGTACCTTTTGTCTTTGATGATTCATGTCTTGTGGCATTTGAAAAACTAAAGCAGTTGTTGACATCATCACCCTTCATTCAGCCCCCAGATTGGAACTTACCATTTGAGCTTATGTGTGATGCATCTGACTATGTAGTAAGAGTAGTATTAAGACAAAGAGTTGATCGAATTCCCCATGTGATTTACTATGCTAGTATGACATTGAATGATGCACAGTTGAATTATTCAACCACTGAAAAAGAAATGCTAGCAGTTGTGTTTGCATTAGAAAAATTTCGATCTTATCTCATTGGTTGTAAAATAATTATATTTACAGATCATGCTGCTCTTAAATATCTTCTCACAAAGAAGGATGCAAAAGCTAGACTAATTCGTTGGGTGCTACTCTTGCAGGAATTTGACTTAGAATTCAAAGACAAGAAAGGAACAGAAAATGTTGTGGCTGATCATCTTTCCCGTCTCCATTTTGACACAACAAAAGAACATTTACCTTTGAATGAGTCATTTCCAGATGAACAATTAATGAGTGTGGAAGTAGTACCATGGTATGCTGATATAGTTAATTATCTTGTTACAGGTCAACTTCCAGAGCATTGGGCAAAATAGGACAAGGCCAAATTCTTTGCAGAAATAAAGAATTTCTTTTGGGATGATCCTTATCTATTTAAATACTGTGCAGACTAAATTATTAGACGATGTGTCCCAGAGAATGAATTTCAGAATATCCTTTCTTTCTGCCATGAACAAGCTTGTGGAGGCCACTTCAGTGCTAAGAAAACAGCTACTAAAATTTTACAATGTGGTTTCTATTGGCCAACTATATTTCGAGATGCTTACACCTTTTGTTCTTCATGTGATAGGTGTCAAAGAATGGGCAGCATTACACGAAGGAATATGATGCCACTAAACCCAATTCTGGTGGTTGAAAATTTTGACGTATGGGGTATCGATTTCATGGGACCCTTTCCAACATCTTTTGGCCATCAATACATATTGGTCGCTGTTGATTATGTTTCGAAATGGGTAGAAACTATTCCATGTAGGAACAATAATCATAAAGTGGTAACAGGATTTTTGAAAAGCAATATTATTTCCCGCTTTGGATTCCCTCAAGTAATAATTAGTGATGGTGGTGCCCACTTTTGCAATAAATTTTTCAAAGCACTTTTGAAAAAGTACTCCATCACTCATAAAGTGGCGACCCCATATCATCCACAGACCAGCGGCCAAGTTGAGATCTCCAATCGAGAAATAAAGCACATTTTAGAAAAAACAGTGAGGCCCGACAGAAAAGATTGGTCGTTGCGGCTTGATGATGCATTATGGGCATATAGAACAGCTTTTAAGACTCCGATTGGGATGTCACCCTACAGGCTAGTGTATGGAAAAGCATGCCACCTACCTGTGGAACTCGAGCATCGTGCGTACTGGGCCATCAAGAAATTTAATTTTGACATACAGCAAGCTGGCTCAGAAAGAAGATTACAGTTGGCAGAACTTGAAGAAATTTGAAATGATGCGTACGAGAATGCCAAAATTTACAAGCAACGAATAAAAGTCTTCTACGACAAACAAATTATGCGAAAATCTTTCACTCTAGGTCAGAAAGTACTTTTATTCAATTCTCGCTTACACTTATTCCCAGGTAAGTTGCGCTCTCGATGGTCTGGCCCATTTATTGTTCATACTGTTTTTCCACATGGGGCAATTGAAATTAAGGATCCAATGAATGGTGTCACTTTCAAAGTTAATGGTCAAAGATTAAAGCCATATCTAGAATACCAACTACATGGAGAGGACAGCGAAATAAATTTAAGTGACCCACCTATTTTAAATTAAGGTTTTGCTTTTCGGTGATTTGATTATTTATTTTCTTTATTTTCTTTCATTCTTTTGCTGATTGAAATTATTTTTCTTGTTTAAGTGTGTTTGTTTAACCGTTAAGTTTTTCTTATCCATTTAATCATGAGACAGTTCCTCTTAAACATTCTTAGACAGTTTCGATGTATATAATCTCATCTCAGAGGTCAGATAAGATTTTGTAAAACACATCATATCTGGTAGCTACAATCACCAGAGTTAGTAGCCCATGTTGAGGATTAGAAAGCCAACTCCGAGAAATTAAGAGAGGCATCTACAACATCCAATTAGAGCTTGAGGTAAATTCAATAAGAGGACGATTTTAGTTTGTTTTGTGTGTTTTAATTTATTTTCTTGTTTGTGTGTTTTAGTTTGCTTTGTGTGTTTAAAGTCTGTAACCCCGGTAAAGTGGCGGATAACGGTACTCCGTGACAATCAAGTCGGTTACTTCAGTTTTCCTACAATAACTGATATTCTGAGACGAAGGTATGGACAGAAATGAGATTTTAGAAAAGCTTCACAAACGATTCCCTTCGCTTCCTCAGAATGCCCTACTTTTAATTTATAAAGCCCGGTCCGAACGCATGCGATTGCTTATGAAGAATAACATCCCTGCTGACATCCGTTGGTTAATCGAGGCAAAAGTTCGCTTAGTAGGTGAGTTACCTCCTAAATTTATTGCATACATGCCTGGTTGTGGTAAAGGAAATTATGCGAGAAAACGACGAGCTCGAAGACTTTCTACTCCTTGTCATAAATGTGCCAGAATAATATGCAATAAAAAATCATGTTCTTTAGGAATGGTGTCTGATAACAGAGAAGATAAGATTCAATTCATTAGGGATGGCTTGAATAAGGAGTCATTGGATGATATCCTTTTGTCTCTTGAAACGCATCCCAGTGGATACGTCCAACATGCAATACTCCAGTTATGGCCATTATTCCAGAAAGAATGTGCAAACTATAGTCTCGGGAATCTGACTATAAAAGACCCTGTTTGCCAGTTTGTGAGAAAACTGGATGGGAAGCCTATCCTCGACCCATAGAGGGCGTTCAAGCCGTTTCTGGACGTAAAACCAGAGGAAGATGTGAGCCACAATCACAACTATCTGTAAATATCATTTTACCTCTCTGTTCTTTTATTTCACTGTTATTTTACTATTTACATTATTGTTGTTTAATAATTTCATTTACTTTTTCTTTTTGACTTTTGAGCCATGCGCCTTACACGTTAATTGACATAATGTCCCATACACAGCTGTAACCAACTGTCACCAAGATCTTTAAATGTGAATTGTTTTTACTGAGCACTCACAAGTTGTTTTTGAGCAATATCTTAATGACAGCTTCTTCTAGTAAACAATTCAAGAACATTTGTGTGCTTTCTAGGTTCCATTATGGCAAATATAAAGAGTTCATGGAGGCAGTCATAGATCTTGGTCTAAGAATAGCAGAGACAAAATTGCACTTGGTGTATAGAGGAGGTGACCGAGGGTTATCCAAAATGGTATCAGAAGCTGCTTTTGTCAGAGGGAGCCAAGTGTTAGGCATCATCCCTCAAATCCTAAAACCTTTGGGTTGTTTGTCTCATTCACCAACTGGAGAAGAGTTAGTCGTCTCAGGTATGCAAGAACGAATAACTAAAATGTTAAATCATGCCGATACTTTTATTTTCCTTCCAGGCGATCTTACAACTCTTGAGGCACTAATGACATTAGCATCTTGGTCCCATCTGAACATTTATCAGAAACCCATTGGTTTGTTAAATGTCAATAACTTTTATGATGGCTTTCTCGCATTTCTTAACCATGCAATAAAAAATTATTTCATTCCTTCCTCAGTGAAACAAATCTTTATTTGTGCACACACTGTTAATGCGCTACTTGATCTGTTACAAGCTTATCAACCAGAGCCAAATCCCAAGGCTATTGTGTTGGACTGTTCAAATAATGATGGTAACAGTAACGGCAGTAAGAAGTACAAATTAGATTTAACTCTCCGCTTGTGAATATTTTCTTCTGTGTTGCAGCACCCAGGTAATGTCTTCTAAACTCTACTTCTTTCCTTTCAAACATTGAGGACAATGTTTCGTTCTGGTTGGGGGGAGGGAACAGTTGACAATTGTGGAATGTTGAACTAACCATGACTAACTTTTTGAATAGAAGATGGCTGAATATGGAGTATAGTGACTCTAGAAACGCATCTTCTTAGTTAAAAAAACAAAAAAAAACAACAAAATATATATATATATATATGTGTGTTTCTTTTCTAACCTTTTGTTTTTCTCCTTTATAAATATATGTTTTCAAGTTTTTAAAGTCGAAGATGGCTGAATATGGAGTGTAATAACTCTAAAAACGCATCTTCTTTATAAAAAAAAATCATTTTTCTTTAATTTTTCTGCATGTATGTTTTCTTTTTATGTTTAGAATAGGTTTGGGGGAAAGAATTCTGTAAAATAAAAAAAAATTTTGTGAGTTCTTGATATTGGATGATATGATGACTTTTGAATTTTAATATTTGTATTATCTTTGATCTTGAGTGATGTTACACCATATTTATTATTCTACACGTTGATGTTGGAGACAAATATGAGTTGCTTGAAAGAATGCACATGTCATAATAAATTCCAAGTGAGTTTTTGAGCCTATTAATTTTTCTTGGAGAGTAACCCTTTTTGTCCATTCTTCATGTAGCTTAGCAGTTTATTATTTCATACATGATCTCTAGATTTTCTTTGAGTCAACCTTAAAAAAAAAAAAGTGTGTTACGGCATCTAAATGCCCACTTAATTAGTAGATATGGAAGATTATTTAGAGTCCTAAAAGATGATGGAAGGTCATTTTTTACCCGTTTGAGCCTTTCTAGCCATCCCTATTATGTAATATCCATAGTTAGCCCTTTTAAGCCTTTTATTTTTAAAAAAAAAACCCTTTTCTTAATTAACTTATCATCCTGACCCACTCCAATTTGGAGTATTACCCGATATCATATAAGTTCCATCCACCTATTCATGTTTGAGAAAAAAAATGATAAATAATTATTTTGTTCAGCGAAGTTGTGCTACATAAAAAAATTGAAAAAAAAATAAAAAAAGAGAAAAAAGAGAAAAAAAAAGATGTACAATAGCAATAAATAAGCAAAATGTATCTTGTAAAAAGTTCTTGAATTTTTTCTCAAACATATATATTTTATTTCCTTATTTTTCTTTCTTTGTTAGCCATGTTCCTATCCTACGTTACATCCTAATAAAAGTCTTTCCTGATTTTAGGGAACTATAGTCTAACATAAAAGCTAGTTATATGGGTAATTAAGATGTAGTGATGCATATAAAAAAAAAAATGAATGCATTGGGTTGACTAATACTTTATTTGAGATCATATGATTTCTAAGCTATGGGCATATTTTTTTTTTCATCTTGGTAAGAGTGTATGATATTTCTTTATTATTTTCTCTCAATTTACCATTCATTGTAGTCACAAAATTTTATTGGGATTAATTTCTTTGTGAAAGTGTCACTACAACCGGTGAGATTTTGGGGTTGGATATGTCATTCTTGAAAGCGGCCTCATTACTAATGGTACAACAAAGTCTGCTGGACTGATGCATATGAATGGTTGATGTGGGTGTAATATTCCTTTAGACTGGAGATAATGCTTGTACTTTTATTTGATTGCTATCATTAATCTGATTGAATAAACACATGTATTTCTTTTCTCAAAGTTTTGAATTTTATCTTCGCTTTATTTGCTAGGGACTAGCAATAAGCTGGTTGGGGGGTGTATTGAGTATTAAAAAGTGTATATTTATAAAGGAGAAAATCGTCATTTTACACTTTAAATCTCACTAACATTACTACTTTTATTTATTTAAGTATTTTGTTATTTAATTATATGTGTTTTATTATAACTATGTATTTTATGTATTTTAGGGGCATTACGATTGTTTCACAATGAACGAGTGATCAGACAACAAAACGGACGTCATATTTGGACTCAGGACGGTAGAAAACCTTAAGAGGAGCATTAAAAGAAAAAAGTCACTGTTCACACATATGGTACTGTTCATGGTACTGTTCACGATACTGTTCACGTATACGGACCGACAATGTGGCAACTACTTATGACGTAGCAGTATCTGATTGGATGAATTATGTGGATTGACTGCTTATGTGGCGTTGACCGATGACGTGGCGTTGACCGATGATGTGTCACGATCTTATTGGACTAAATTTCTTATGTACTGTAGATCGATGACGTGGCAGCATCTCAGTGGAGCAAAAATCGTGTGTACAGCACATGCGCTTACATGGGATTATTTACTATTTAGGCGGCGTTACTGTATAAATGTTGACTGTTGACTGTTGACTGTTGACTGTTGACTAATGACGTAGCGCAATCCTGAGCATCCGAATTGTTTTTAATCCGATGGTCACAATTCACTCAATGTATCTATAAAAAGGGGGCTCTCCCCCCCTAATTTGGCACCCCTGAATTCATTTCTAAGCTTAGATTTCTGAAATTCCTTCTCTTTCTTGTAATTTTTTTGTATTTTAATAAAATTTTCTTTTTTATCCTTAGTTAAAATATGAGTGGCTAATTTCTTTTAAGCTTGGGTTGAAGGTGAAGTCTCAACATGTTCCATGGACTTAATTTGATAAATTTACTTTCTCTTCCCCTCTAATATTTGTGGTTGTTTTGACTTTTCGTCGATAAATAATAATAGTCTTGTCTAGTTACAGCCCTGATTAAACCGGCACCCTAGTACAAGGTTATTATTATTTGGCACGATAAGCCCTTGGCACCATACTTATTGGAAAGTGGTTCATGAGGTGTGGAATCCCCCCTTATGATTTAATTGGTATTAATATGGAATATTTAGCCCATGGAGCATGTTGATGTGGATCCAGATACCCAAGTGCCTTATTATAACAGTTACATTTTTAATTATTCCTGCCATTTTAATTCACAATTTAGAATAAAATTACCATAATTTAATTGTTTCCATTAAAATAAAATTAATTCGGCATATAATTAAAATCAACCTCCTCGTGGGATCGACACTCATCACCGTTAATCTATTCTACAATAAATTCGTGCGTTTGCGAGTTCATTAAAATTTGCACAACAATAACTCTAACAAAATAATTCTTATCATATTTTTATTTTAAGTTAGGTTTATACCCTATTTCACCTTTATCAAACACACATTTTTTAGTGCTCAATAATTTTTCTAAGTTCTTTTGACTATTTGTGAACTTTAAGACGATTTCATTGAGTTCATTTGTCTTTTTCTTAAGTACTTCATTTTCTTTTAATAATTTATCACTATATAATTCTTTATGCTCATGTAAAGTACTTTGTTTATCTTTGATTGATGTAATTATATCATGCAATTCTTTATTATCTAATTCTAGCCTCTTGATCTTTTCATTTAATGAATCGTTGCACTTTTGTAATGCATCTTTTTTATTTGAAAGTTCTAATTTTTTCTTTTTAAGACTGTATTCTTTTTACCAATTCTCAACCAATCATCATGCAATTCCTTAAAAGAATCATACAACTCATCATAAGCAGGACCGCTTACCTCATCACGTTCATCATTTGACTCATCTCTAATTGCCATAAGTGCCAAATTTGACACTTCATGAAATTCCTCTTTATCACTTGATTCTTTTTTGCTATCATCCCAAGTAGTTACCATGGCTTTTTTTTTTAGCTTGCTGAGAAGTGGGCACTTCGATCTTATATGGCCAGGCTTCTTGTATTCATAGCATATAATCACCTCATTCTTCTTCTTTTAGTTATTGAGGTTTCTGAATTTTCTTCGCTCAATAGGTTTCTTAAGGAATTTTCTGAACTTCTCGTTAACATAACCATCTCTTCATCATCCAGATCGCTATCCTCATCATTATCATGTTTTGAGGCTTTAAGAGCGATGCTTTTCTTTTTCTCCTTATTTCCTCTTTCAGTTGCTAAATTTTCCTTATAAAAAATAAGAGAACCAATCAGATCATCAATAGGCAATGTACTTAAATATTTAGCTTCCTCAATGGTAGTTCTCTTAGGCCTTCATTTCTTTGGTAGTGATATAATAATTTTCTTAACTTTCTCGCTATTAAAGAATTTCTTCCCTAGGGCTCCTAGGGTGTTCACTATATCCGTGAATCTAGTATTCATAGAGTACACGCTCTTATTTTGTTTCATTTAGAATAATTCATATTGCCATGTGTATCTACTAATTTTGAACTCTTTCACTTGATTATTACCTTTATAAACAACTTCAAGCTTACGCCAAATTTCATAGGCACTTTCACAACTAGAGACTCTATGAAATTTTTTCTTATCAAGAGCACAAAATAATGCATTCATAGCTTTAAAATTTAGAGAAGCTTTTCTCTTTTCTAATTCATTATATTCCCGTAAAGGTTTAGGAATATAATCTCCTAATTCATTTTTAATCATCGGCATAAATGGTCCATCACAAACAAATTCCTAAATTTCATAATCTTAAGTTTGTAAATAAATTCTCATCCTAGTTTTTCAATATGGGTAGTCATTACCGTAAAAAAATAATGGTTTAGTTGTGGATTGTCTTTCCCTAAATGTCAATTTATTTTGGGTTGCCATGGATCTTTTACTTTAGACAATTAAGTCTTAATAAGAAAACCAAGCTCTGATTCCAATTGAAATTCTAGTTATGCAACCCAAGAGGGGGCTGAATTGGGATTTTAAAAATTAATCTAAGAAAATCACACAATAATTAATTTTAATGCCTTAATGAAATCAAGAACAATAAATTTAGTAATGCTAAAAGATAAAAGAGTAGGGAAGAGAGAACAAACAAAGATATTTTTACGTGATTCGGCAAACCTCGCATATATCCATGTCTCCAAGCTAATCAAGCTCGAGGATTTCACTATCCAAGCCTCCCACGACTTCAATCCTGTTACAATTGACTTCAAGGTGTCAATGAACCCTTACAATCCAGATATTATTCCCCAATCCCTTCACTCAAGTGTTTCCCACACTTATACAATCACAAATTTGATAAAAGATTAAAATTACAATAAGAAAAACTCTCTTCAAGAGTAGATGACAAATATAGCAACAATGATATAATTTATAATGATTTACAAGTTGAAAGATCAATCAATGATGTATGAACTTATTTTTTGTTATTCAAGAGATTAGAAAATGAGTTTGATTTGGGTTTTTATAGCTTTTACTCAAAAAATAGCTATTATAGACAAATTCCAGCGCCGAAGCGGCTAACCTATATGTTCAAGAGGTTAGCAGCTTGCTACAGTGAAGTTACTGTTAAATTTAAATATTCCTACAATAATACTGTTCATGAAATTATAATTTTACCTAAATCTTTTTATAAATTTACTATGGCCTAAAAACTTATAAAACTTTACAAACAAGTCTATTTTTGAAATAATTTTAACTTGCTACAGTATCACTGTTCATAAAATTATAATTTTATCCAATATATTCCTATAATTGTACTATAGCTTAAAATGTCAAAAATCCTTACAAAAAAGTCTAATTTCAGAATTTCTAAATATTATTTCTCATTCTCATAACTTTATTCCAAATTTAGAAAATCAATTAGTTTACATGAAATACTTTATTTATAATCAAAATTTTGTATTAATGAAAAATAATAATTGAAAATCTTGAGCTTTACAAATTGCTAAATCAAGTATAAATTAAATCATACTAATTTTACAAGAATTTGTCATAATAATAATAAGTCCATTAAGCTCTAAATTTTGTTCTTGATCGAGCCGTTATTCGTTGAGTGTATTACAATTGATTTCACTTGATTCACTTGTATAAATACTATCCTTCAATAACTTAGTGAAAATGTGAAATACATTACTAATTAAAACAATTAAGACACATATTTATCATCATCAAAATTACATTATGTATAGCCTTTAGGCTAACAATAATATCTTTTGTCTTTATTGTATGAGGTGCCTAATGCAATTAAATTTTGTTAGAAAGGTTTGAAAAACATTGACCAACTATAAATTTTGTTTAAAGATATTGTTGTTGGAGAAGGAGCATGGGCACCGTTTATAGGGTTTCTACCAAACGATAGTGACGATGTACCATCTAGGGAACATGTTTTTAGAGAGGATAATATAAATTTCCATGAGGAGAATGTCAATTAACTAAATAACTTTGATGGGCTTGAGAATATTGAGATTCACACTTATAATGGTATCTACATTAAATAATGGAAGGATGAGAAAGTTGTCAATTAAAAAGCGAGATGGAGCTATAGTTAGATTAAAGAAACAATTGGATCACTTATATAATGTGGTATAGACTAAGCCATCTTTAGCTATTAGAATTGATGAAAATGGTTGCAGCATTGGAAAAGTAATCGATATAGTACATTGTTTGCTTGGAATAAAGGTGAAAAATGAGCTATTTATGCTGACCAGTAAACTTTTTCTAAGGAAAGAAAATAGAGAGATGTTTGTTGCTTTAAAGGAACTTGATGTTCAAATTGAGTGATTGAAGTATATGAACTAGTTCTTCTCATTTTAATTTGTTATCAAATTAGAAAGGTTGTTATTTTATTTTAGTTTATATTTTGTTATTCTAGAACAAATTGAGACATTTTATTTTATTTTATTTAGTTATCAATTATGACATGGTTATGATACATTTTTGTTATTGATTGCTTTTGTATTGCAAATTATGATAATCTTTATCATGCATACATTACAAATATGGAATTTTCCAAAAATGATAATGATTTTGAGCAAAATTTCATTGTCGCTAGTGTTAATCATGAATACAAATTGTTGAAAATGGTACAAACTGAAAGTTACCTTGTATGTAAATCATTTGTTAATTATAATTTATAAGAACCATGTAGAAACTCATCTTATACAGGATATTTATTTGTCTTATATGTTTTAAGTGGACATCAAGATAGACTTCACCAATAATTTAGAATGAAAAAAATATGTATTTATGAAATTTTATGAAGCATCGAATGAGGTAGATGGCTTTAATTGAGGCAAGAATGTTCCTATAATTGATATGGTAGCTATGTTTTTTTATTGCATTAGGTCATGCATTTGGGAATAGGAGGGTTCAAGAGAGATTTTAGCATTATCGTGAAGTTTTATTGAAGTGGTTTAAAATGGTATTAGATTCTGTTTGTCAAATGGCTATTGATATTTTAAAACCATTACACCTATAGTTTAGAAGAATTCTTAAGAAAATTAGAGATGATGAGTGATATTGCCCAGATTGGAATGAAGGAATTGATGGGATGGATGTACTAGTAATCATGCTTGCTTCAAAGCTAATACCATATATTGGAAGAAAACGGATTCCTACTCAAAATTTAATGGTTGCTTGTGATTTTAATATGATTTTTACATTTGGATAGGTTGGATGGGAAGACAGTGCCTATGATACTCTTATTTTTTTGAAGGTATTACTTAAAGAGAATTTGTACTTTTCTTGCCGACCCATAGTTAAGTTGAAATATAATTAAAGTTAATTATTTATTGTGTTACGTATTTGTATAAGTTAGTTTATATATTGATTAATTTTAATTCCTTTATATATTGATTAATTTTAATTCCTATTATGGGTAAATATTATCTAGTAGATGCTGGATATCCTCATATGAATTGTTATTTACATCCCCACAAAGATGAATGTATCATCTTTTAAATTTTTTATGAAAGCTAACCAAGAGAAAAAAAATTTAATCATGCACATTCTTCTTTAAGATGCACAATTGAGAGAAAATTTGGTGTTTGGGAAAATAAATAGAAAATCTTATGCCTTATGCTTAACTTTCCTTTTAGTAAGAGAAAATTGTGATTGCTTCAATGATACTTCATAATTTTATAAGAAAACATGCTTGTCAGAATTAAGAATTCCAACCATTTGATGATGAAGAAGAATTGCTGTGTACAACAAAAAGTGATAGCTTAATGAAAGAAAATATTGAAAAATATATAATACAAGTTCATTCAATGTACATGAGATGGACTGAGAATGTGATCAAATTGCCACTCTTCTTATGCATTGTTAACATTTTCATTTTTTGCAAGGCTTTGTTTTGATTTTTGAATTTTATTTTAAACTTTTTAGTTGATAGTTTTAGTGCATATTGTTAAAGTTTATTATTATGTGTTCGAATTATGAGGTTTATTTAAACTTTAATTGAAGTTTATTTTAAATTTTTGTGTAAAATGAGGATATTAGATAAGAAATATCATGATTTATCTAAATTTATAATTTAAAAGTTAGTACTCTTGGTTTTTTTTTTTTTTTTGGTAATTTGATTCCATAAAATCATTTTTAATTTTATGGAACTAAATAATCAAATGGTTCAAAAGAGCCATTTTAATTGACAAGCAAACACCCAACAACTTTTTAACAGAAGCTACTCTTGTAAACGTTCTACTCAAGAAGTTGTACAAAATGAACCCTATGGTACTCTTTTAAAAAAAAAAGTGCTTTCGTTATAACAAAATCAATAACATAGTTTGATGTGTTGTATCCTAGACATGTGTTACATATAACCAAAAAAAATGATGTTGGTATGAATTAGATTAAAATACTATAATTTTAGCTAATAATTGACATCTGACCCTAAAAAATAAAAAGAAAGGGAGATCGACAATTTTTTGCTACTGAAATCATATGTATCACTTATTTCCAACAATTTCATAATAGCTAATAACTTCGACAACATAATTTTATAGTATTACTCTTATTTTTAAATACACTTTTATTCATAGTTATTATAAATAAAATAAATCATATTAATGAAAATTAAAATACAAAATTTAAGTACTAAAAATAAGAAAATATATTTTTTAGAGTGAATAAAAAATTAGTAAGATGATATCTTTCTTATACCTTTTTTACAGATTTTTCTTATAATAAATATATATTTTATATCTTTAAGATAAATTATCAAATGAACAACCTATTTTCCTTTAAATTTTTTATGCCAATTGTTGGCTATTATGAAGCTATTAGAAGGTAAGTGATATATATTAATTTTGGTATAGGAAAAACTAGCAACCTCTCAAAAGAAAAAAAAATCAATAGGCCCATAGCCAGTTGGAATGAATATTGACTTTTCAATAGTTTTCGACTACCATCGGGTTTATGTTTTTTTCATGTCTTTTGGTCATGCACTCACTCACAAGAAAGTCTTTAGTTGAGGGTAGGATAATTGTCTAGGCAAGGTGATATTGGCTCATGGCCTCTTAGGGTCGTCATCTAAAGGGATAACTATTAAATTAATTATTGGTTCGTGTACAATTCTTTTATGTTCTTAAATCATTAACTAATACAATATAAATGAGTCAATGCCCAATTCAAAACTCAATATTTTCAAAACGAAATCTAATTTTAAGGAAATTCAATAATAATCTCCAGGCCCCCATGTTGGCCTACTTGAATGTGTATATATACCATCCCAAAGCTAAAGTAAGAGCTTGCATAAATTACTTGCTTTTGATTACATAAGAGGAAGAGTTTTTTTCTAGATAGTGAAACATATGGAAACTAATTTTGCAAGTATTTTATAAGACAAGCTCAGTTGAGTACCATTTTTATTTCTTATATTAGTAATAATGTGACTTATGGATGAGTCTTTTTTGTATGAAAATTTTAAGTAAAAACTAATAGTTAGAGACTCCGATTGCGAAGGAGATATGTGTTTTTTGCATTATGAAGGGGATGTGTTTATTGGGAGCCATGACAGGGTGTTTTTGATTATGTAAAAGCAAATTAAAATATTGATTTGCTTATAGTTCCTAAATACAGAAAAACCCTGCAAAAATAGCTAATTGGCTAAATTTGAATGACTTCTGTTGAGTAATATCAGAATTCCAAAAGTTTGTACTTCAACTACATACAAAAAATAACAATAATATTATCATTTTAAATGTAAACTATGGAGTACAAACTTCAATAGCTTAGTGTTACTCTTTTTTGTTATATAAATAAATAAAAGGACATAAAAACTATAGTCTGTCCATTATATGTGTTGTCTAGTTCAAGTAATAATAAGATCTCTTAAGATATAGACAAGAGACTTCTTTGTTTGTATAATATATCTTGACTTTAAAAAAAAAAGGGAGTTTGAGTGTGTGAAAGCATTGATTTGTTATCATTATTACTATTATTTTGTCAAAACCTCAACTAATAAGTGAGGAAATTTATTAGAGAAAAGAGAAAGAATTTACAAGTTAAAAAAGAGGACATAGATTAAGCACTATAAAAAAAAGCTCAAAACAAAAACAAAAGGCAAATAAAGATTGTGAAAAATCTATAAGTTCGGAAAAGAAGAACATTTGAACAAATAAGTTAAATTGAACAACTTAGTCTAAATTTATTCACTGTGTCTTCATGGTAACTTACCTATCAATTTTGATAGAAGTTATAGCTCGTATCTTTTTAAGGTTAATATCATATATCAAATACATAATATTTTCAAGAGTATTAAGTATTTATGATGCATTTTGAATTTTGAGTAAATCAAGCAAAGAAAACACAATCTTGACCATAGATCAATAATCAAATTAAACACAACAATTAAGAAACAAAATGAATCAAAATAGAATAGACACAAATCACCAAATTATGAAGGAAAGTTAGCATGCTACTTATTGTTCAATCAATGGTAGGTCTCAGTCAAAGTGTTTATAATTTGTTGAGTGAAAAGAGTCTTTATTGGGTGAGAACGAACCACAGCGAAATTTGATTATCTTATTAAATATATGCTAAGAGTTTAAATACACAATGACTAACAACTCTCCCTAAACTTATGAGTACCACTTTAGGAAAATAACATACCAATAGCTACAAGTGATCTATACTCATTCAGCCAATAATACAAAATGACAAAATAATAGCTCGCTAATAGAATAAACTAGCAAAATAATAGCTCAATGTGTCAAACTAGCCAAGAAAGGATGCTTGCAATAAAGCTAGAGAGAAAAAGCAAAATAGCCAAATATAATTTTATTACTTAAAAATGATAAAGTACAAGAAAGCTCTTTTTACAAAAGAGCTTTAGTGGCTTGTATGTTAAAATCGAGCACAAAATTAGAAACAACTTTAACACTTTATTTTATGCAGACCTTTAAAAGTGGTGCTATTGGCACACCTTTAAGGTCCTTTTAAAATCCCTCTACTAAACAAACACCATTAAAAATATTTAAAACATGGCATTATTTATTTCAATAAAATCCTATGTAAATTTCTAAACTAGCCCTAAAATCAAAAACCCTATTAACATGAGATAAAACATAAAGCCAAAGTTAATAGAGATTCACTGTCAACTTTGTTCTTATATGTATATATTTCTATTATTGAACAAGAAGCTTATCTTAAAACCACACATTTCACTCTAATCTTATCATCAAAAGCATTTTACACCTAGTAACCCCTAAGACATGATATAATGATTTATTGGTATTTGGTGTTAGCTATTCATTAGGAAACTAGAACTTGTTTGAGTGGGCAATGGACTAGATCATTGCCTAGTTACACATTCAACATTTTTTGTTGGGACATAGGTGTCCCTCGTTGGACAAGACAAAGGCAAAAGGGACAAACAAAGGTGGATGATACCCACTGATTAGGTTTCAACATGTGTCACTTATTTGTTATTGATGGCCCGAGGTCATGTGATGCCACTAGTACATCAATAGGGATGACAGCCGTTGATGCAAGTAAGGATGATATAAAAGACTTATCTCGAGAGCTTTGTAAGCAAATTGTCAATTGAAGAAAGGTGAGGAGGGTAGCCATGTGTCAAGAGGCACTCAAATTAAATTAATTTAGTCTGCACAGGTATTCTTAGTAAAGTCTATCCAATAGCAGAATATACTTAGCAAGAAGGTACACTCAGCACTAAGGGACTATATATAACTAACTAGCCATAGTGCACTTAGCAATCAACCAAGCCCAACTCAAATTTTAAAATTCTCTATAATTATAAATAGTCTAAAACTTTTTACACTTTTACACTTTAGTCCTAAGAGATATTTTGGCAACTTGCACCCATTTACTAGGAAGCTTCGAGACCTAGCTCATCTATAAATAGGGGTGAACACCTCTTCTTTGCTCAACACACCACACCACTAACATATACACTTAACACGTAAGCCACTCAAGGTTTCTTGTAAAAAAACTTTCTTATATTTTCTTATTTGTAAGTAATAAAATTATATTTGGCCATATTGTTGTCTCTCTAGCTCAAAATAACACCATGTTTTACATATTTTTAATGGTGGTTTTTTATTAGAGGGATTTTAAGAGGCCTTAAAGGTGTGCCAATTACACCACTCTTTTTCAAAAGTTTGCATAAAATAAAGAGTTAAAGTTGTTTCTAACTCTATGTTTGATTTCAAATTTAAAGTTTCCAAAATAAGCACATACATCATTTCAAGAAATATTAAGGAAACTTATTATTTTTATTGTTACAATTGTTCTTCTATTGTTGTTGTTAATTGGAATTCAAACATTGTCTTTTTATTAGTTTAAAAATAAAAAATAAAATAAAGTTTAAAAATAAAAAATAAAATAAATGATGTAGAATGTTATTTTAGAAATTTTAAGATTGTAGAAATTTATTATTTTCGTACTTTCTATTTTATTTAGAGTCAATTATTGAAATACTTGTTGTGCAACCCGAGGGGTGAATTGGGTTTCTAAAATTTAAACTAATCAAACTACACAATAATTTAATCTAATACCTTAATAAAATTGAAAATAATAAATTCAATAATGCTAAAAAAAAAGAGAAAGTGAAGAGAGAGCAAACACGATGAATTTTTAAGTGGTTCAACAATTCTCACATACGTTCACGCCTCTAAACTAACGAAGGTCGAGAATTTCACTATTCAAGCCACCCAAAGCTTCAAGTTTGTTATAATGGACTTCAAGGTGTCAATAAACCTTTACACTTAAGAGATTATTCCTCAATCTCTTTACTCAAGTGTTTTCCACACTTATATACTCACAAATTTAATATAAAATTAAAGATTACAACTAAGAAACTCTCTTCAAGAGTAGATGAACAAATTATAGCATAATAATAATTCAACCTATAATGATTTGTAAGTTAGAAACTAAAAATATGTTGTATATATTTCTTAAGGCTTGTTGGACAGTTTAGAAATGAGTTTGATTTGAATTTATATTGTATTGACTCGAAAAATAACCGTTATAGTCTCTACATTCCGGTGGTTAACCACTTGTTATAGTAAAGTTACCGTTAAATTTGAATTTTACTACAATAATACTGTTTATAAAATTATAATTTTGCCTAAAAAAAATTTTAATTATACTATGCCTAAAAATTCATAAAACTTTACAAACAGGTCCATTTTCTAAAATTGCGATAGTACTATTGTTCAAAAAATCACAATTTTACCTAAAATATTTTATAATTTTACTATAGCTCAAAATATCAAAAATTTTTACAAATAGGTCTAATTTTATAATTTCAAAATAATACTTCTCATTCTCATAACTTTCTAAAATTATAATATGGCTAATAATGTTTATGGTTTTGCAAAATAAATCTAAATTCATATTTAAAACAATACTTATTAAAAATAAAGATTGCAAAACTTTACCATTTTAGTCCTCATTTT
The DNA here is from genome assembly GCA_030449875.1 of Aegle marmelos. Taxonomy (NCBI): domain Eukaryota; kingdom Viridiplantae; phylum Streptophyta; class Magnoliopsida; order Sapindales; family Rutaceae; genus Aegle; species Aegle marmelos. The sequence continues at coordinate 13,627,920 of JASUUL010000143.1, forward strand.
GAAAAATAATTAATTTGTATAAAAGACTTGGTTTATAATTGTAAAATTTTAGATTGATGAAAAATAATGATTAATTAATTTAAAATCTGAACTTCACAAATGTTAAATCATGCATAAATTTAATCATACAAGCTTTACAAGAATTGTTGCAATATTTACTTTGTTGTTCTAAACTTTATTCTTGATCGATTTGTTATCCATTGAGTGTCTTAAATTTAATTTCACTTGATTGACTTCTATAAATATTATCCTTTCAATAACTAGTGAGCATATGGAATACAATAATTATAAAATCAATTATGACACATGTTTATTATCACCAAACTTACATAATATATACTCCGTTAGGCTAATAATTATGATAATTAATTATTGTATGACTTGCTATTTTTACTAGAGTCAATTTAAAGTATGAGATTAATTAACTTAGGAAAGTATCCATTATAATTGTGATTTAGTTTTTCTTTTTTAAAGTTAACTTATGAAAAGTATCTTTTATTTCTATTGTAATTTAGTTTCCTTTTTTAAGTTAACTTAGGAAAATAGGTTTCTTCTATTATAAATAAAGAGGTCTTGTAATTATTTTGATAACTTTAATTCCATTATTCAATAAAACTCCACTTTTATAATTTTCCTTAGAATTATCTATCAAAATCTCTCTTGTAGAGTCATTTGGATCAGAACATCATCTAATCTCGCTTTATGTGTTATTAAAAATCTTATTAAGTCATTTTGATTAGAACAATATCTAATCATGCTTTCATTATAGGGTAACCTAATCATGTTAGTTTGATCCAGTATTATAACGATATCTAGTACGTCTTACCCATTAATTCTGCTTCCTAATTTTCTTATCCAATAAATCAATTTTACTTTTATTATGCCTCGGCCCATCAAGTGGCATTAGAGTGATTTTCTGCTAATTGCACAACTTTCCTAGATACCCACATCCATTCCCACCAAATCCATCTTTGAAAAAAAATTGAAAACCCTAGCCACCATCTCGTAGCCACCACAATCGCTGCCACCTATGACTATGAACCATCGTCATTCAACTGACTATACCACAACCCGAGAGTTAAGCCTTAATTATAATTTTACTATTATGTGGAAGCTTAAATGGTAAATTATTATCCTTGCCCTCCTATTTATCATGTGCTAGAATTATATGCATACACTCTTCCAAATAAATTTCTTGAGTAGTTAGACAAGATTAAACATTGGTTCTATTTTGGTGCACTCCATTTACTGCTAGTAGATTAAGCATAAGTGCTTCAGAATGGTGAAATGAATTGCAAACTTCTCAACTTAACCAAGACAGATGCAAAGTTTGATCATGAAACCATATAAAGCATGTATTGTGATATGAATTTATCTCCTTTGATTATTTTTTGGTTTAACAAGGTAGGAGATCCTTTTTTGCTTATAAGCTTGAACAATTTTATGAATGCAAATATTATTATAAGCCTAAAGAGAATATAGTTATAAGATTTGTGAAAGAGCTTGATTTACATATTTAAGAAAGGATGCCTACATATACTATCTACAATTTACAACATGTAATTCATTTAGCCAAGCAATGTAAATCACAAATTGAGCCATAGGGATAAAGAAACTTTGATGATGTGATTTAAAAAATTGACAAAGTCTAGGATTTAATTAAGAAATGGCATGTTGCTATAAAAGTATAGATATACCAATAAGTTCTCCTATCATTAAGGAAGAAGACTCATGTGAGATTTTAGAAGAAAATGTACAATTTATTATTGATTTAAAGTTTTAATCTCACAATTTATGCAAGAATGTGCATGATGTTTCCTTGGAGGGCAAGAGCAATAATTTGCATGATGTTTCATTAGAGGACGAGACTAATGTTGGAGATAATGAGATTAAAAATCTCTCTGGGATTTTTAAAAAAGAAAAGCAACCTATCCTTAATTTGCGCATTGAGCTTAACAGTATGATCAAGGATGTGCAGCAAAATCAAGTTAAAGAAGTTGAAATGATTGAAATGGTTCTGCCTATTTACATTAAAGACAAGAAGACTATTTGAAGAAGATTTGATTAAGAAGGTGAAACTTATTAGGGAGTGCGTTGAGCATTAATTAGGGAAAGGCAAGAGTTATTTGATTATTGTTCATTCTTGGAAATTGTCATTACCTCAAGGAATATATAAGCAAAGGAAATTAATGAAGTATGGGTACTTTAAAGTTTTAAGTAAAAATAATAAGCAAGGCTATAGGTTTGATTTACAAGATGACTTGCTCCTACACTAAAAGTTTTATCTTCCAAACAATATTCAAACCTAAGCTCGAGTTTCTTTTAAGAGAGACAGACTGATGTAGGACGTTATTTTAGATATTTTAAGACTCTAGAATTTTATGATTTTAGTATTTTCTATTTTATTTGGAGTCAATTATGATATTTTATTATTTTAGGACTTTCTATTTTTATTAAAGTCATTTAAGGTACGAGATTAATTAACCTAAGAAAGTATTTTTTTTATTTCCATTATAATTGTGATTTAGTTACTCTTTTTTTTAAGTTAACTTGGTAAAGTAGGTTTTCTCTATTATAAATAGAGAGATCTTATAATTATTTTGATAATGTTAATTCAATTATTCAATAAAACTCCTCTTTTATAATTTTTCCTAAAATTATCCATCAAAATTTTTCTTGCAGAGTCATTTGGATTAGAGTCTAATCTCACTTTATGTGTTATTAAAAATTTCATTGAGTCATTTTGATTAGAATGATATCTAATCACTTGATAGGGCAAAGCATAGCGGAAGTAAAATTGATTGGTTAAGAAAACTAGGAAGCAAAATTGATGGATAAGAAATACTAGATATCGTTCTAATACTGGATCAAACTAATGTAATTAGGTTACGCTCTAATCAAAGTATAATTAGATATCATTCTAATTAAAATGACTCAAATGAGATTTTTAATAATGCATAAAGCGAGATTAGATGAAGCCTTAATCCAAACGACTTTATAAGAGAGATTTTGATAGATAATTCCAAGGGAAATTATAAAAGAAGAGTTGTACTAAATAATTGAATCGAAGTTATCAAAATAATTATAAAACATCTCTATTTATAATAGAAGAAACCTATTTTCTTAAGTTAACTTAAAAGAAAAAATTAAATTATAATGGAAATAAAAGATACTTTTCCTAAATCAAAAAAAAGAAACTAAATCATAATTATAATGGAAATAAAAAAATACTTTTCTAAATTAATTATTCTTATACCTTAACTGAATTTAATAAAGTAAAAAGTCCTAAAATAATCGAATGCCATAATTGATTATGAATAAAATAGAAAATACTAAACTAATAAAATTCTAGAATCTTAAAATCCCTAACATAATGTCCTACATCAATAAAATATTTGAAATAAAATGATATAATATGATTTTACAGTATATTCCCCAAAATAATTTTGAAAATTAGAAAAACATTAAAGAAATTCAAAATAAAATAAAATAAAATAATTCCATAATTTAATTTCATAAAGTGGCATTGGAGAGAAATAAATTTGTTTGGAGTTTTTAGCATTAAAAGACTTATTTTCTCAATTCCTATATTTTGAAAAACATTTTAAATTCAATTGGTTGTAAAAACTAGTCCTCATACTTGAAAAAAGAAATAAGTATCATTATTTTTCAACTTTTTATTCAATCTCTTACATGAGTAGCCAAGATTCAAACACTAATGGTTAGTCAAATAAAATTACTTAAAAATCATTTAGCAAAGTCCTTGATTTTTTTTTTAAATCTTAGATGGTTGTGATCCATTTCCTTTTTTAAAAAAAAAAAAGTTGGTGCTTTATTAAATCAAATAGAAGTTCACATGGATGTTAAGTTGTAAGATAGGAGTCAAAAGAAAGGAAGAAAAAAGATTTATTTCTTGTAAATCTACATAGGAAGCATTCTAAGAAGTGAAAATAAAGGAAGAAACACAAGTCTAACTGAAAGTAGGCTTATAGAATTGAACAAAAAAACAAAGCTACAAAAATAAAATTGAGAGAAGATGATTTTTAATACATTATTATTTCTTATTCAAGCAAACAAATGCCAAACTTACAAAGTGAGCTTGGCCACTTATAGCCATGGTCCATCAACCATTTCTGTGTAAGTGGTGAAAAATTAGAACTTCAGTTTCTTTATGTTGCATGAATAGAATAGGAGTTTTGTAATGCATTGTTAATTAAATTATTAAACAACAAAGACATACAATTGCACAATAAACAATAAAGTGAGTGAGAAACAAAAGAATCATAAAATACTATTAATAATACGAGTGGTCTCTTGGCAAACCTCTATTGTCATCTTAAAACCCCTCTTATTTTTGTCTAAAAACTTACTCCTAAATGAAAAACCTCTGCATACCCCCATGTATATCCAACATAAAAGCACAAATAAAGTTTGAAGACTTCATTCACAGTTATAGATTTATTCTTCCACTTCTTAATGGCTTGACAAATATTATATATCAGTGGAAAAAAACTAGTTTACACTACTTAGAATAAGTGCATTAATTTATATTGAACTTGTCATATTTCTTAAAGATTCTAAAAAATGTCAACAGTGCCCTATTTTCACGCATAAAGAAAATGTCTAACCCTAGAAAAATGACTTTCATGAATAGAAATAGATCAAAACCACAATTACTAATTTATTGGTGTAAATTTTATCTCAACTTATTATGTGAAATTTCAACTAAGGACAACCCCTTTTAGGGCTGGGGTCCTCTTTGTTGGATCTAATAATGATGAGTTTATTCTTTGAGCTAATCTTAATGGGTCTTTAAATCTCCTCCTTTAAGTTCACTTCTTTAGGCAATGAAAATGTCCTTATCCAGTGATACTCTACAAGCCCTCCAACAACAAAGTCAATCATTGAAATTTTAGAAATATAAATTTAGATAGAAAGTTAACATTTTTCCTCTTGAGTCTATTTTTTTCTTACCTTTTAGCAGGAATAAAGGGTACATTTATAGGTGAAATTAATTTGAACTAAGTTCTAAATTAATTTGAACTAAGTTCTAAATTAATTTGAACTAAGTTCTAGTTACTTTAATAACAAGTGTCACTATTCTAATGACATTTGGCAATATTTCTCTTTTTATGCTTATATTGATTTACACATAGATATGCAAGCTTATATTTGGATTAAGGGAAGAAGTATTTTATCCTTATAATTTTTTTTTTTTAACTAAGACTTTAGGATCATAAGAACCTTAGAACTTGAAAGGTTTGTTCTAGATAGTTTGACTTAGATTAAGAGCTAAAGACCTTGGCGCCTTTTGAGCTTTGAAGTCTTGCCACCTAGTTAATTCATCCTAGGTGGTTTGTCTTTGGATAAAAGCTTAGGACATTAACAACTTTCAAGCTTTGAAGTCTTGCTGCCTAGTTGATTTATTCTAGGTGGTTTATCTATCTTTTCATGGGCCTTATAAGGACTAAATTTATTTAGACCCTAACTATGCTTATCTTATTTTTTGTCCAACAGTAGGATAATTCAAATCCAAACAAAACTATATGATAAGGCTAGGTTCAATCTTACCAAACGCATATATTATGCAGAATTTGACATTGTTTTCCTAAACCTAGACTCATTTGAGTCTGATTTTAAGTTTAAGAGAACTTGTATTTTTTGAACCTGATTACCTAAATTATTTTATTTTGAATATTGTTTAATTAATTTTTTTAATTATTATCTATAAGTATAAAAGTAAAAAATGAGAAAAAAAAATAAATCAACATTTTAGCTAGTCATCTAACTTAATAACCAAGACGATTAAACTCAAACCCAAACCTAGATTTTTCCATCCTTAATGAAAACATCTCATGACTTTCCCGTGGCTTCATGTAAGCCTTTAGGAGTACTTGTGACATAAACATTTTGTTTAATATATATTTTTTCTTACTGTGAATTATAAGTTTATATAAAGTTCAAGAATAGACAAACTGTCATCAAAATAATCAATCCTAAAAAATATTAACTATTATCCTATTTATGAAATGCATGATTAGCATTAGAAATAAGGGAAACATAGAAATTTTAGTTCATGTACCTAAAGAAATTAAGAAAAAAGATATCAAGTATGTGGGTTTGTTTAAAGGAATGAGTGAAATGTAAATATTTATGAAATAAAAGAAGGTGTGAATAAAAGTTATGTGATGTTTCAAATTATTCAATTGGATATCTTTAGAAATAAAGTCTTAAGAGGATAATAGGTTCTTACAAAAAAGAGGATAAAAGGTGGTGCCAATAGTCTGACTCCATTAAATCAGATATATGGGAGTGTCGTCTTAGGAAATGGGTTTTGCGAGAGTTTTAGTATGGTGCAAGCCATAATAATTTGTATTGGGCTTATGATTTGTTCTAGGGTTAGTCCAAGAATGGTCAAGCGTGGCCGAATCAACTTACCAGAGATGGGCCCATTATTTGAATAAGCAGGGCAAAAGTTCTTACAAATAACGAATCATTGAATACTGGATCTTGATTGTTAATAATAGTCAATTTATTAACAATATATAAGCAACGATAGAGCAAATAGATGGGATGAATTTCATATTTTCCACATTAGTTTGTATTCTGCACTCATAAGTTTATATAATTTGCTTATTGCTCTACTATTACTCTAACAATACTAGACATGCAAATTTTGTTATACACATTCATTTGCGCAATTTGATATGGCACAACATAGTTGAACTGAGAAAACCAAATGATAATTAATAATATTATAACATAACTTATTGTCATTTAGTAAATTGGTATTATGTTATTGCTTTGATAATATATATTATGACACATTATGTTGTTTGTATTGATGAACTTGTGTAATTTTTAATTAATTTTTTTATTATTTGATCTATAATTTTTTTTTTTAAAAAGAGAGGTTGGGCATGATTTGAATTCACGTGATTAGTTAAAAAAAAAAGTTACTTGATAACCACTTGGTGATTTTTAATTTACGTATGATAACTAATTTCTTTGTAAAAAATGAATATTGATAAATTATTTGTTAGAGTTTTATAGATTATCTATTGTTTTGAATAAATTTTTGAATTGAATTAGAAAAATCAATAAATGACATTTAAGGGTACAAATGTAAATAAAAGGTTGTAAGGGTTAGTAATCCTAATTTCTCATCTTATCACGAGGAATTATGATTCCCACCATTAAGGAAATGACTAAAGCAATACCTCAATTTGCTATTACAGTATTGTGACTTAAAAGTCATAGTAATTATGAAAAAAATAATATATTTATGAAATAAAAATTAATAATGTATGTTAAATATAACTTTCAATTAATAACTTTGAAAAAAATTTTAAAATTGTGTTATAAGTTTTTCATCATATAAATATAATATAAAATTAATTTAACTTTCAACTCATAATAGTAAGTGATTAGTAGACATTTTAATGCTATAACTTAAAATTGCTATAGTTGTCCCAACCATGATATCAAACATGCTCCCAATGGTAAGTTGAAGCATTAAAAATATTGAGAATAACAATTCGAATTCGCATCAGACTCTCTCCCTTTTTTAACATTATAAAAATATCGCTAGATTTTTCTCCATCATTTTTAAAAGTATCAATAGAGCCCAAATTACAATAAGATCTACATAGATTGTAACCATTAAATGGCAATGAATTTAAAAGAGTTAAAGTTTATTATTTTTCTATTCCCATAACACTCTTCTGTTCTCAAAAATAAGATTAATTCTTCTAATTTTCATTTTAATAACTAATAATAGAGTGAACATTTTCAATAGTAATGAAATTTTGTGAAGAATCATCTTTCTAATCAAATGAGATGAATGATAGTCTAATTGTTTATATTAGAAATGATACTTTTAATAATATTGATATTGAGTATATTACATAATATTTTCAAAATATGAAAATACATCGAGAACAGTTATAAATTTATTAACAAATATTCAAAATTTGGGTTTTTAAATTTTATTACTATCTAATTTAATTTTTAGTAAATCATTTTTCTGGTTCTTCCGTTACGGATACAATGGATTAGGATTAACCCTTCGCTTTAAAGTCTATAACGTAAAGTGGCTTTCATTCGTTTTATGGAATCACTGAGGAATTAATACAACTTTTGAGTTTCTTCGGAAGACAAACAGTTTGTTATGATGTTAACAAATAGTGGGTCAAAACATTAAAGAGAGGATAATTTAAAGAAAAACTGAAGGAGCCGAATGATGGGAGCCGAGTAATATGAAGAGAATGTTGGAAGATCAGCTTATTATATTCTGGCCGCTATGAATCTGGAATAAATTTTCGCTACATTTCAACCACTATTTACTGTTTTATAACAGACAATGACAAAGCAAACGACAAAATCGAATCCAATAACTTGTATCCTAGACGTGTTGCTGTATAACAAAAACAAAAATCAGGTCAGTACGAATTAGATTAAACTACTAATAACTTTAGCTAATAATTGGTATCTGACAAAAATAATTAATTAATTAATTAATATCTGACAATGAATTAACTATCCAATTAAGGACGATATTATCAGTTGGCGTACAATCATTGTGTTTTTCAAATTACCGACTAACATGAGGTGAATGTTAAAAATGTTGTCATACAATCATTTCTTACCAGTACTTTCTTCTCTTTCTTTTGTCAGAAGGCCGATTTTCTAGCCTTTTTCAACTCCCGACAACCGAGTGGCTTAATCTCTGGTCTAAGGATTTTTTGCTAGTTTATTGTTATATAGTTGTTAGATGTGATTAGGCGTGGAATAAAAATTTAAACAACAGAACATCTATGATTGTGCTGCAAGCTGCAGCTTCCAAAAATTGTAAACTAGCAAAGTCCTTAAACATGGTCTTAAAAATTTTGGTGAGGGCTAATCAGTAGGCCGCTTGGACAGGATGGATACAGAGGAATTAATTCAAAAGTGTCAGGCACTAATATTAAAAGAGGGGGAAGAGGATATATAAGATACAGGCAGAACGCATTTTAGCAAACTATTTAGTGCGCAAGGTGTTACTCAGACGTGGGATGAATAAGGAGGGCCTAAAGGCAGCATCGCAAGTAGCATAGACAACAGTAAAGGAAGTAAAGGTGGAGAGTATGGAGTAAAACATATTCATTTTCAAATTTGCCACTAAAGAGGAAAAGAAGAGGGTTTTTATGAGAGGGCCATGCATTTTGATAGAGCGTTGTTAGTGTTGTCCGAACCAGCAGGTATGGAAGACATTAAGAACCAGTCTTTTACACATATAACCTTTTGGTACAAATCCACAATATCTCCATAATGTGTATGAACAAGGAAGCTATTCAAAAGTTTGGAGAAAAGATTGGCGTTGTGAAGGAAGTAGAAAAGATGAAACAAAGGAATGCCTCGGTCATTTTGCTCGAGTGAGTGTCCATTGATATAACACAGCCTGTAAAAAAGGTTGTGTTTCTACAACAAGAGGAAAGAAGAATTCCAGTGCCAGTCTTGTATGAAAAACTACCAGACTTTTGCCATTTTTTTTTGCACATATCGATCATCAGTATAGAGAATGTTTGAAGTTTAAGAGCCAACTAAAGGAAGAGTTTACCATACGTGGGATGGATGAGAACATTAACCCAGGTAGAGAAAGCAAAGTAGAATCAAACCAGAGAAAGGGCTAACCGAGAATCAAAAATAAATGTCCCAATAACTGATCAGGCAAAATGGGCCAGATCCAAGTCAATCGAGTAAGAAGCAAAATGCTATTACAGAACTGGAGGATAAAATTCAAGATCAAGTGGAAAACCTGCAAGTGAAGTGTCAAAACAAAGATAGAATAATTATTAAGAAACTGGCTAAGGCAGCTAGAAATGACAACCAGCCTAAAACTGAAAATATGTGGGTGGGAAATACGAACTGGAGGGAAAATGAAAATGATGAAAAATTGATGAGATTGAAAAGCAAAAGCAGGACAAATGAGGGGTAGGCTGGATCGAGTGAAGAAGTTGATAATGGGCCAAATGGCGGAGTTACCAAGATCGAAGGTGGAAATGCTATCGGGCTGACGAGTGTCAAGAGGCCTAGCAATGAAATCAATTGGCGCAGGCCAGAGAAAAAAGAAAATGACTATTTAGCCCATCTAAGCAGTCTTACTATAGCAGTAGTTTAAGCCCGAGCAAAGCAACATTTCAGTTGGAACCAGCAGAAGCGGAGCAAGATGCAAAGGGGATCCTGAGGCAATGGATGAAGATTCATCAGCGGGGAGCTAATCATTAGCCTCGTCGACAACAATGAGGACATTAAGCTGAAACGGTTGAGGTCCGAAGAAGCCTCGTATTAGATAAATTTTATTAAACTTATAAATACATAAATTTATTATAAAATATATTAATGATGGTAAGCGTCAATCCCACAAGGAGGTAAATTTTAATTATATGTTGAATTAATTTTTTAAGTGAGTGGTTGAAATTATAATAAAAGTTATTTAATCTATCTTTAAATTAAAGTTGGAATGATAAAAATAAATTAAAACGATAACTGTTATACTGAAACACTCAGGTATCTGGATCTGTATCAATATGTACCATCAGCTTAATATTTTTTGTTAGTGTTAATTAAATTATAAAAAAATATCCACTGATCATGAACCGTGCTCTAATTAATATAGTGCTAAGGGCTTATCGTGTTAAATAATAATAACTGTGTTTTACTATCTTTGAACTAAAAGTCAAAATATCCACATAAATTAAAGGAAAAAATAAAGTAAATTTACTAAATTTAACCCATGAAATATGTTAAAACTTCACTTTCAACCTAAGTTTGAAAGAAAATTAATTACTCATATTTGAATCAAGAATAAAATGAGAATTTTTTAAAATATGTAAAAAAAATACAAGATAGAGAAGGAATTAGAGAAAATAGAGGTAAAAAATGAACTCAGAGGTGTAAAATTAGAAGAAAGATTCCTTTTTTTATAGATACAATGAATAAATCATAGCCATTGGATTGAAACAATTTAGATACTCAAGATTGCACCATGTGACAAGTTCGAATTAATTTGAACATCATTAGGGTTATCATTCCGTGTATATGCATATATCGTACACATATTTTTCTGGTCTATTAATATACTATCACATCATTGGTCAAAATCTCATAGGATCGTGATACATCATCGATCAATGCCAATTATCAGTCAATGACACATCATCCTCTAATTAAATATTGCCACATTAATGGTCAGTGCCACAGTGCCATGCATCAATCCGTATATGTGAACAGTGTCGTGAATAATATCATAAATAGTATTATATATGTGAACAATATTGATTATATTTTTATGTTCCTTCTAAAGTTTTCGATTGTTTTAAATTCAGATTTGCTATCTATTTTATTATCTAATATCTCGTTTATTATGAAATAACCATGATGCCTCTAAAATACATAAAATATTTAATTATAATAAAATATACATAATTAAAATCATAAGAAATTTAAATACATAAAAGCAAGAACGTTAGTTGAACTTAGAATGTAAATGACAAATATCTTTTTTATAAATATATATTTTCTAACACTTAATATTTCTAACACACTTACTTGTTAAAAAAATTCTCCGTACCGCCCTCAAATCTTCTTTTGTTGTGAAAAAAAATTGGTGGCTAGATAGGTTAAAGCAACATGTTGAATGTTCAATTTTGAGAATTGCTTTATGATAGATAGGAAAGGAATAAGGGGAAGGTTAGCTTTATTTGGGACTAAGAGGTAAATGTCAATATAACCTCTTATAGTGCGCATCACATAGAGCAAAATTCAGGCTACTATTCAAGATATGCCTCCCAAGATAAGTCCTGAAATGAACACTCGATTAGATGAGCCGTTCACACAAGAGAAAATTACTAAAGCTCTGTCTCATATGTGCCTCATGAGGCCCCAGGACGAGATGGACTGCCTATTGCCTTCTTTCAAAAACATTGGCTGACAACCAGGGAAATAAGTGACAGAAATATCTCTCTACATTTTGAATGAGCAAGGTATGCTCGACCACCTCAATCACACTTATATAGCCTTGATTCCTAAGGTAGATAAGCCCAAAAAAGTCACAGACTTTAGGTTAATCAGTCTTTACAATGTTAGTTATATAATCATAGCTAAAGCAATTGCCAATAGGATAAAACTGATCCTTTCCTATGTCATATCCCTAACACAGAGTGCATTCATACCCAATAAGCTCATTATAGATAATGTCATTATTGGTTATGAATGGCTCTACAAGATTAGATACAGTAAAGGCAAAAAGAATAGTCTAATAGCTCTCAAGTTTGATATCAGTAAAGCTTACGATAGAATAGGATGGCAGTTCCCGAAATAAATTATGGTGAAGCTTGGCTTTCGAAACAATTAGGTGGAATTGATAATGAGATGTATTACCTCTGCTAGTTTTTTTGTATTAATTAATGGAGTCCCTCAAGGCCTAATATAACTGAAAAGAGGTTTAAGACAGGGATGTCTCTTGTCTCCATATATCTTTATCTTATACATAGAAGGTTTTTCAAATTTACTGAAAAGAAGCAGCTAATTCGTGGTCTGAGGTTTGCAAAAGACATTACAATATCGCATTTGCTTTCTACGAATGACAGCCTTGTATTCATAAGGGCATCAGTGGCAGAGTGCAACAATTAAAGAAGATTTTTTTTATTGATATTCTAAAGCTTCTTGTTAGATTTTCAATTTCAACAAATCCTCCATGTTTTTCAGCCGAAAGAGAGCAGATGGTCAGATTACAACCATAAAGGATATCTTCAAGCTTAATGTTACAATCATAAGTACGAAAAGTACTTAGGGCTACCATCAATGGTAGGCAGGAAGAAGAGAGGTTTTTTCGATGAGATTAAGCTCAAAGTTTCAAACAAAATTTCATGTCAGTAGTACAAAAATTTTTCTAGTGGAGAAAAGGAGATCCTTATCAAGGCAGCAGCCCAAACAGTACCAGCTTATGCAATAAGCATTTTCAAACTCCCCAAGGGCTTATGTGATGATTCTCAAAAAGCTGTAGCAAAATATTAGTGGGGATCAAAAGATAATAAGTAGTGCATTCATTCGACTCGGTAGTGAAAGCTTAGTTTTGCAAAAAGTGGAGGAGGTATGGGGTTTAGAGATTTCATGAGCTTTAACCACGCACCGGTGGCTAAGCAAGGATGGAGGATTATTCAATCTTCAAATTCTGTGGTGGTTAGAGTGCTTCAGATGAGATACTTTGCAAATTCGGATTTTCTAAGTGCAAAATTAGGCTCTAACCCCCTTACATTTGTAGGAGTATTTTGTGGGGAAGACAAGTACTTAATAAAGAGATTAGATGATGCATAGGGAATGGGGAAAAAACTTCTAGTTTACGAGGGCAACTGGCTGCCATCTCCGGATGCTTTCAAGCATATCACCCCTTAAACTTTGCTAGAGGATACTGCTATTGCTGACCTGATAAATATGGAGTACTAATGGGATGTAGAAAAGCTGAATCAACACTTCATGAAGAAAGATGTCGATCTGATTCTCTAGATTCCAATACCAAAAGAAAAGCTCAATGATGATGTGTTGTGGCATTTCAATAAGTGGAGAGAATACTAAGTGAAAAATGGGTACCAGCTAGCTTTAAAAAAATAGATTTTTAGAAGCCAATTGCAGCACAGAAAACTCCTCAAATCAATGGAAGATCTTATGTCGTTAGAGCTTCCGGAAAAGATGAAAATTTTCATATAGAAGGCAGAAAAAAAAAAAAAAAAAAAACTACTGCCATCTATAGAAAACCTCTGGAAAAGGAAAATCCTAAGGAGCTTATCTGCCAAAGATGCAAGAGGAATGTAGAAACCATATGGCATGCACTCATAGACTGCAAAACAGCAAGAAAGATTTGGTTTCATGCCCTTTTTACAGCCCCGGAGTTAAATGGTCAGCAAAAGGATATTTCCAGTAGCCTACAAGAAATGAGCTCTAAGCTGAGAAAAAATGATATTGAGCTAATGTTAGCGTATTGCTAGGCTATTTGGTACTTAAGGAATAAGTTCATCTTTGAAGGAAAGAAGATAGACCCAAGAATTTCAGCAACAAACGCAGAAACAAGCACAGAAGAGCTTATCAAAAAATAAGAAGCAATTACAGTGGATTCCTCCCCCAAAAGCTGTTCTCAAATTTTTTGATGCAACTACAAATTATAAAGACCCAAAGGCAGGGATAGGAGCTGTAATAAGGGATTGCAAAGGCAAGGTAGAAGCAGTTGGAATAAAGCAAACTCACTGCAGGGGAAGTGTAAGTTTAGCAGACTGAAGCTTTTCAATGGAGTTTGCAGGTGGCAAGAGAAGCAAACTTACCTTCACTGATCATAGAGCTTAGAGGTGTGGAGTTAGTAAACAACATAAAGAAATCTATTGGACAATTTAGAAATCTAGAATCAAATCAGAAGCTTTCGGAATGTAAGGGTAAAATATGTCTCTAGACAATGTAATGCTTGTGCCCACTCTTTGGCCAAATTGGCTTTAGGAAGAAATACTCATGCTGTCTGGGTAGAATCTATACCAGCAGAGGTTTCAAATGCATTGGTGTTGTGATTAATGGAAATGCTTACTTTCTTTTTTAAAAAATGTTAAAAATGTTGTAAGGGCACTAAACATTAAAAATGTTACACTCCTATCATTTCTTTTTCTTTCTTTTTATAATAATACATTGCAACATTCTTACGGATATTAATAAAAGGGAAATTTTGATAATTTATCAAATTAACCTTAAAAATAACATAAAAATCTACAAAAACTTTTATATTATTATTTTACTTTTAAGATTAATTTAATAAATCAAATTTTTATAAAATAATTATTAGTAATGTTATTGTAAGGATACTAAACATTATTCTAAGTTAGTTGATAATAATTTATTTTATAAATAAATATTAACAAGATTGTTGTACAAGTACAAAAAATATTAATTTTTTTATACTGATATTTTTTAGTTAATTTACTAATTAACTTTTTATAGATGAATTAATTAATGTCAAGAATATTATTGAAAGAGTATTATTAGAAAAAAAAAGTATAATAATATAATATATGCTGGTGTTTTTTAGATTGTTTTGAACTATAGGGACTAACAGATATGTAAATTAAAATATAATATTCGAAACTCAAACTTTTGAAAGCGAAATCCGATTTTAAGGAAATAACAATAATCTCCAAGGCCCCAACGTTAGGCTACTTGAATGTGTATATACCATCCCAAACCTAAAGTAACAACTTGTACAACATGCTCGTTTTTCATTACAAAAGAGAAAGAGTTGTTTTTTGAATTATGAGAAAGCTCATGGAAACTAAGGGTGCGTTTAATAATATTTTCTAACTAGTGTTTTCAACTCTTATTTTAAAGAAAAAAAATGATGTTTTGATGTAATATTTTTTAAAATGAAAATTTGATTGGTATTGTGTTTTCAAAACGGTATATGAAAATGAAAATAATAAAAATTTGTTCTGTTGTTTGTCTAAAAATGTGAAAAACAATAAAAATGTGTTTGGTTGTTTGTTTGAAAATATAGAATTTTTTATAGAATATCTTATATAAAATAATTTTCTTCAATTTATTTATACATTTTATCTTTTATAATTGTAATTTTAATCAAATGAAATCAAATTTGACAAACAATAATAATTTTTAGAAAATCCTATTTTATTAAGTTTAAGAAAATAAAATAATAAATAATTAGCATAAAAAAATAAAAACCATATTATAATTATATTTATTATATACATTTAAGTAGTTCATTTGTACTAATTATATTTTACAACACAAAATATAAAGAACAAAAGAGTACGAAATATTTGCATCCAAAATTTGACTAAATATCTCTATATATTCCTTTCAACATGAAGGGTGTCACCTGTAAATTTAAAAAAAAAAAAAACTTAGCTATAGGATATTTAATAAGGCAGCTGCTGTAACTTACAGCCTCTTTAAAATTACGTGAGTTCTACAATTATGTGTACTATTCATGTGATTTTTTAGTAAGCTATAACTTACAGCAGCTGTAACTTAACAAAATCCATTTAATAATGATAATAATATCAGAAACTCAACTATATAGCAAATATAAATTAACATACGTATTATGTCGTGTATAGTCATGCCATAATGCTCTTGCAATCATATCTCTAATGGCATTTACTTGCCCAATGTATTCTTGATCAGATAAATTTATGTCGACCAATGCTCTTTTTTCATTATGTTCTTCGAATATCATATCTTTTACTTGAAACTCTCAAACAATCTGTCATATTAGGCCTCTATATGAATAAAATTATGCAACAAACAACAAGCAATAGGGATAAGTCATTGTCTACACGGACGATAGTTTGGCATTAACTTCAATATTGAAAATCGAGCCTTTAAAACATCAAAACACCATTTTATTACATTTTACAATGAAGAGTGTCGGTAGTTGAACAATTCTGCTTGCCCTGTTGGTGATCCCTGAGCTCTTCTACGATTATGTAAGTGATACCTTTAGCCTCTATGTAGTGAAAAAAAATTCAGGCATGTTTATATATCTTGAGTCCACAACATAATAGTATCATATTTATGAGTATGCATATATGTTAGTTTCATATAAATGATTTTAAAAATAATTTCATTGAAAAAAATATTTTTACTTCATACCTTGTTCCTGTAAAGAAAATTGATTTTCCATCCTCATCGTATTTAAAAAAACTCTTAAATTATTGGTTGTCCCTTCCGAACCCGTATACACAAATGGAAACATCATGTCAAAAGAACATGTACACATAAAATTTTTTGTTACTATAACTTTTTTGACTCCGTATGATGTTTGGTTTTTAGCAAGTGCCCATGCATCTATATGAGTTTCACCAATAGTACCGACACATACCTAAATAAAAAATAATAATAAATATTTATTATATTTATAATGCTTGTCACCGGCTTCAGCTATAAATACGTACCTTAAACTATGGATAATATTTTGGGTTATCTCTAACTTCGCATGGTGTCTCTACTCGATTTCTTGGATGACTAATGTGTGGTGCCACCTTAAGAACACAATTAAATTGCCTATGAATTGTTTCATTCAAGTGTTGGAATCAATCAGCAGCAACACGCATACGAATACTACATGATATAATAAATAAAAAGATTGTCATAGCTTCATGTACACCAACTTCTATCTCATTTCGTAGCAAATCTAATTCTTGATGAGTGTCACATAATTTTAAAAATACATGTCTATCCATACGAAATAAATCATACATCTATTTGGATGCTCGGATAATAATTCTTCAACATAATCTTGTCTTATTAAGGTAGAGATATTTCGTGGCCTTTTATGTTGTCAAGATTGCAGATAATAAGAATATATGTTCAACAAAAAGAGCATACTTACTGCAATCTCATCAAGCTCTAAGTCACTACCTGATTCACCATTATACGATGGATTTTCTGACTCATCATTATATGATGAATTATCTGAATCACTTTCCTCTATTATGATATCTATTGTATAGACATTTATTAAAGTAAGAAAATATTAATTTAATTGGAATAATGGATAAATGTATAAAGGTCAATTAATCAACTAAAATAGAAATGTTATAAAAATTTTACAACAATAGTAATACAATAATAAAAACAGTAATGCATAGTTGTGGAGTTTAAACTCAATAACATAGTTCATACAATAGTCCAAAGCTTAGAAATAACCATAAACAATAGAAAATAGTCAAAGTATCAAACAAAAACTTAAACACACATAAAGAAACAATAAACATAGATGTTATTGCAAAGCATGATTAAAATTAATCACAATGCAATCATCTAAAGTTGCACAATCTACTTTAGTCGACTTAACCAAACTTTCCTCCTATCATCAACATAGCAAGGAAATTTTCTCCACTCTTTATCATGAATCATTGTGTCTAGAAAGTTCATGTAGGTGTCATCATCGACCCCAATACTCTCAACAATTTATATACATTCTACACTAGAGTACAACTCTGGACCTTTTCCACTATGTCCTCCAACATGACTTGATTCTTGAGTTTTGGCACTTTTTTGTTTGTCTAATCGGCCATTCATCACATCACTAAAAATTTAAATGGCCTTTCCCATTTGATTCCAACATTATAGTTAAGCTAATTAGGATTTATTAGTTATGTGATGAACTTTCTTCCCTTTACTATTTGCAAGTGGAGGCTCAAACTCATCAACTAACTCACTGGTATTCACATGCACTCTCATATTGAGAAACATTTCCTCAAGTATCCATTCTTTATCCAAATTCGGAGGTAATTGCTTCGATGAAAAGTGCATTTGACCAGTTACAGTAGTATTATTAAATATCTCTCCCAAAATCTTATAATGGTCTAATCCTTTGTTATGATATGGTTTCACTCCTAGAACCCCCTGCACAAAAAAAAATTAATAACGATAATAATTAAAATAATTTCTAGATAAGCATATCATTTTTTTATGCTCTAGCAAAAAAAAGTTGTAAACTACAAAATTACCTTAATATATTCAGTCCACACTTCATTTGCCGCAGTGACAGTATTTGATTTAGGATCCCTTCCAAATCTAGTATGGTTAATTAGTTCAGAAAACTCTGGATATTTCTTTTGTAAACAATTGTACTTTGCTTTAAGTTTGGGAACAATATATTACTTTAATGTTTTAGCATAAAGTTTATCATCAATCATGGACCAAATCTTTTTACCAAAGGTAAAAGTTTGCAGGTCAACCTTTTTCACTTGTTCATGTAAAATGCGAATAAATATTGACTCATTCACAGGGGACCATTTGACTTTATCATCAACGTCTAACATCACTTGAGGCCATCCTCTTGTAATGCATTTAAAAAGAAGACACACATACTCACAAATTATACCAATATATAATAATAATGAGTACACTTTTAAAAGCTATAATAAAATTTATATTGATAGCATCGAAATACTCTTTATTCAGTATATAATTTAGTTAAGCAAGGATCAAAGCAGAAAGACCAAAAAAATTGGGGAAGCCTGAAAGGCCACTCAACTCAAAAAGTCATGCGTGCTTAAAATATCATCATGCTCAAAATACAAAAAATAAAAAAAAAATTACAGCAAAGTACATACTTAAAATGCAAAACATAAGCACATGTAAACTTAAATAAAATAATTTAAAATAAATCGACCATTATTCATTCTTACTAAGTAAAAATTACCCCAAAAAAGAGTTTTTCATCTTATATTTCATATAATAGAAAATCACATAAAATTTTAATGCATAATAAACAAAACCAAAAAATTTTAAAAATGCACCTGGATCTTGTTACTTGATGCAGTGAGGAGGAAGAGCAAATCTCTGTTTATGGTCAATAAAGAAGAAAAAGAAGACAAAGGAAATCACAGTTGAAGAAGACAAAGGAAATCAGAATCAAAGAAAAAGAAGAAGAAGATAAGGAAAATCAAGAAAGGAATCGTAAAAGTAATTAAAAAAAGATAAGATAAAAGTAATAAATAAAATAATAATTTAATAAATAATAATGCTAGGCCCTAAAAACTTTTTCACCCACCCTTTTATATTTTGTTCTCCAGCTGCTCAAGATCGCCATTTTGGCATTTTTGTATTTTCTTTACAAAACTTAAGAACAAAAATGTTTTGTTCTCTATTTGTTTTACAATTTATTAAAAAATGGATTAACCCATAAAGAAAACGTTACAAACAGACCTAATTTCATAGGTATTTTATAGAGAAGTTCAACTGAGTACCACTTTTAGTTCCTATATTAGTAATGTCACTAATGAATTAAGTCTTTTTTATATGAAAATACCAGATAAAAATGAATGGTCAGAGATTCCTGTTGTAATGGGGATAGGTCTTTCCTTTGAGCCATGGCATGATATTCTTGATGATGCAACGATAATTGACAATATTGATCTGCTTGTAGTTCCCCAATATAGGAGAAGCCCCAAAAAAAGTGGCTAATTGACTGAATTTGAGATGTTTTCTATTGAGTAATATTATGCTTCCAAAAGTTAATACTTCATTATATATACAAAGTGATAAAGTGACACTAAAAATATCATTCTATATACTTTGTACGTAAATATGGAGTACAAGTTCAAAAGTGTAGTATTATTCTTTTGTGTTATGTTTAAATAAATAAATGACGTATAAACTATAATCGATCGTGTGTGTTATTTAGTTTAA
This sequence comes from Aegle marmelos, assembly GCA_030449875.1. Lineage (NCBI taxonomy): Eukaryota > Viridiplantae > Streptophyta > Magnoliopsida > Sapindales > Rutaceae > Aegle > Aegle marmelos. The sequence continues at coordinate 13,648,152 of JASUUL010000143.1, forward strand.
CTAATAATAAGGTCTCTTAATATGTGCATAAAAGGTTTCTTTATTTGTATGATGTACCTTGATTTTCTTTTTTTTAACCAAAAAGAAAAAGTAGTAGTATGTGAAAGTGTTGATTTATTCTCATTATTACTATTATTTTGGCAAAACCTCAACTAATAAATAAGGAAATTTATTACAGTAAATAGAGAGAATTCACAAAGTTGGAACGAGAGGAGACATTCACGGAGTTAAGAAGAGAGGACGCAGACCAGGCACTAGAAAAAGAAGCTCGTCAAAGTAAAAAGGAAAAGCGTAGAAAGATTGTGAAAAATCTATAATTTCGGAACAGGCTTGTGCAATCCCATCCCATCTCAGTCTGCGGCCATCCCTTGTGGAGAATGTTGAATGGGTTAATCTGCAAAAGAATTTGGAGCGTGGTAATTCAAAATTCCTTTAATGGCAACGTGGCCAAGAACTAATAAAGGCTCCTATGCCACTTATTGTGCTTTCAGAATAAATCAAATAGGAAAAAAAACACAATTTTAATTTTAATAAATCAAATCAAACACAACAGTCCAGAAACAAAACAAATCAAAACAGAATAGACACGAATTATCAAATTGTGAAGGAAACTTTGCATTTTTCTTTTCTTGATTAATTACTCGGAGCAAGACCAACGTCTTCAGAGAATTTCCAGAGCCAATGAACAAATCAGAGGACAAGTAAAATCACAAAGAAATGAATGTCTATTGATCAGCTTTTGTATCAGGTTCTGCGTAATTCTAAGCTTTGTTACGAAGATAACTACCCTGACAGGATCAGTTATCCACGTCAGCATTCCTTATCGTATCAGTCTCTCAACTGAGAGCTATTTGCACGCCGATCCGATGATTTCTGTTGGTTTGCAAATAGATCCACATTCTTTTCTAGATTAGCCCATTCAATAGTATGCTTTATTTTTGCAATGACTGTCTAACGTTCAATGTACATCCCATATTGTCACTTGTGTATACAGTCATTTAGGACCTATATGGTATTGGAGTTGATTTGCCTTTTAAACAACAATTGGAAAAAAAATATATGTATTGTAGCTACAAAATATGACTTTTGAATAAATAATTTTAACAAAAACAGTAAATATACTATAAATTTTTAATCACTTATATGTGAAAGAAATAAAATAAAAATAGCTTTCAAATTGTAGCAGTAATAATTTATCAAACATTTTTATTTTTTTAGAATTTCCTATTTATTATGAATGACAATTTTAATTTGTTTTAAGCATTATGTTCTTATTAACAGAACTTGCATCGATGTCTAATTAGAATTAAATGTTTGCTAACAAGACAAGCATCCGTTGTTTAGAGTATACATGGTAAACAAAAGTTGGTGTTTATCAAACTATTCAAATGATTATTTTGTTTTCAAAATGTAGCATTGTGGATACATAATTGACTATGATTTGCATTTGCAGTAACTCATCGATTTTAACACATTTTAGGTCACCTCACTCTTAGTAAGTATACGCGGCATTATAGGTAAAAGAAAGTAGGATTGTTCGTTCGTTTTCTGGACATAGCAGAATTTTTTATCAGAGATTTAGTAGACTGTTCGAAGATTGCATGGCCTCTGCTCAGCTTGTGCTACAAATGGAAGTGGCGTTCGAGTTGAATGAAGAATGCATGGGAGTCTCGAAAAAGAGCATAATATTAAAGGGACGCCTCGTTCGCGGATTGGTAGGAAAATTGAGGCCTTAGGTGAAAAAACAAATATAAATTTAATCTTTATAATTACACGTAAATAAAATAAGTAATTAAATTTCTCTGGAAAATTTTATTTTATGATATTTTTTATGTTTCAAAATATAAGTTTTTAAAGCAAGTTCTTTGAATTTTTTTCTCTTCCAATAAGAATGTTTTAGAATATATAATTCTTCGACATTGTAAAATCGATAAATTGGCACAATAAAAGTTTAATGTTTAAAATATTTTGGCATAGCGGAATAAAAGAACAAGTCAATTTCATGTTGATTAAAAAGAATATCACAAATTTAAGGATTGAGACTTATTGATTCCACAGAATACCGAGAATTAATTAAACTTAAATACGCATACAAAGATTTGAAACTGAGAATATTATTGAACTCAAAATCTACTTGTAAAAGCTACAAGATATGAATAGTTATACTAGTAGTAAATATCTTAAATCATAAAAAAAAAAGAAAATAAAGTTCTAAACAAGAAAAAAAAATAAAAGTACTAAACCTTAGTTAATAAGGAAACATATCCTAGTATAATCTGGATCATCATAAATGCCTAAAAGAAAAATTAGATTACAACTACAGAGAAAAAAGTAATATCATCCTATATTAATTTTGAAATTTGAATTATATATAACCAATAACCAACAAATTTTGTACAAGCAAAACCGATCTTTAGTTATAAGGATTTTTTTTCAAATAAAATAAAATTGCTATAATATTCAATTCACGAGTTTTTATGCTTGAAGCAAACTTATCGTTCGAGCATTCAAGTTGCAAATGGACATCAGTCGAAGGTCAGGCTGCTTGCAAATTGATTGTTTATAAATTTGGAATTTCCAAAATAACCACATAAACCATTTCAGGAAAAATTAAGGAAAGCTATTATGAATGTTATTTTTGCAAATCGGATGAGGTTCATTATTGCTTTAAGAATGAAAAATCAATTATTTGAAAGAAATAATATAATATCGATTTAGGATACATTCTCTGAAATAATTTTGCAAAACAAAAAGTTTAAAGAAATTTAGAATAAAATAAAATAATTCCTTATTTTCTCAATTCCTAAATTTTTAAAAATTTTTAAAATTCAATTGTAATAAAAGTATAAAATTAAAAAATCTCGGAAAACTGCTTCCATGACTTTTTATATTTATATTTATTTTGTTTTTGAAAAACATAGGAGTTGGGCAAAGCCAAATAAATTCTTCGGATTTGAATCCCAGTGATTAATTTGAATAGCTACTTGAAAAGTCACTCAGCAAGAACTCTTTATTTATTTTTTTTTTTTTTTTTGGTTTCCCTTTAACGTGGGAGCGTTTTAGAAAAATTAGTTTTATGAGAGTTTTAAATGTGTACCAGTTGTAATTAGAATGGTGACAATTGAACACTTGAGTCACTAACACCGACTTCACATTTAACCCTAATAAAAGTTTTAAAATTTTATTTTCCCTTTCTATGCAACTACTCATACAAACCCAATTTACCCTTTATCAGTTTCATCATTTTGGAAGAATTTTAATTTTTAATCTACCCCCAGATTTCTGCCTCTTGTTGAATGAAACAGTTGCTCTTCTAGAGCCACGGCAGGAAAAATGGAAATGATGAAACTGAAGAGCATGTCTTTTTGTGGAGCAGTTGAAGAGTAAATGTGGATTGAACAGTAAGCTTCCCGAAAATTGACTTCCATTGTTGTCACCTCTTAAAAGTTCTGGTTAAAAATAAGCATGGCAGGGTAAAATAATTACAAAAACAAAATTGCGAACTTAGGTTATTGAAGTTGTGAGTTTTGATTAAATTGCAACTTAAGGCAAATTTTTTTGTGCAATTTCTCAAATATTCTATGAGTAGAGAGATGAATTTCATAAGTCAAGAAGAAAGGTGAACAACTGAAAATAATTAACAAGGATAATTGGAAATTTTTAATTAAATTGAGAGAGAAAATATATTTCAAATTTTATTGTAGGGTTAATTAAGAAGTGGGAATAATGACAGGAGACGTAGCAGTTAAATATCACTATTCTTATAATTAGTTGTAATGGGCCTGTGGTCTTGTTCTTGGATTAGTCCAAGAATGATGGGTGCAAGCGTGGCTACACCAGGTTACCAGAGCTTGGCCCATTTTTTAATATATCGAGCCCAGCAGAAAGTTTTTATGCATGCATGGGTCCCTTTTTATAATTTTCGTACGGTATCAACAATGTAAAAAACCTATACTATTAGATTTCATCAAGCGTGCTTATTATTTTTATTAATTAAAAACTTTAATTATTTTTAATATGATGTAACTGATTAAAAAACTGGTTAAAAGGGTTATTTTAAATTTAAAAAAAGAAGTAAAAGAGATAAGATGAAATACAATATCTAAAATGAATTTATTTAAAATTGGATGCTTCAAAAGTATTGTTCATTCTATAACAGTTCTTTGCTAATCTCAATTGCAACTGTCATTTTAATCGAATTAATAGTGAATCCTTGTAAATCCTAATTATTAACACTAATAATTATAATTGAAGCGAAATGCATAATTTGATTGCAGATATTCGGTAATGGTGGATGAAGAGTCATTAAAAATCAAATTTCCACTGCCTCTCCCACTAATTCCCTCTATATCTTTATCTCTTTATTTTGTTAGAAAATATAAAATTTTTGTTCCTGCTCCTGTTTTTTTTTTTTTTTGGGTTATTTATTTATGTATTGTACATATGGGTCCATATCCTTCACACGAATCTTCAAGCACGAGGAAATACTGATCCAATGTAAATTTACCAGCAATATGAATATAGCTAGTGGCATGTTCTATTGATTGCATGCATGGTGATGCTAATTTATTATTTGAACCAGTTGCTGGAGGTTACATGCAAAAGTTCTTGGGAAAAATTCCGCTATGCAAAAAGAAGAAAAGTGAGCTTTTGCAGTGAGTCTGATCAACAGGAAGTTGGATATTGGGAGGCCTCTTTCTTTGCATATTGAAGCAGTCAAAGAAGGTGAGCAGCCAGTCAATTGTGGCTCTCATAAGGTTCTTATTATGTACTAAAAATTATATATAAGGAGAGAAAAAAAAAAAAAAAAACAGTTATCGTAGAGTCCTTCAAAAACATGAAATCTGGGAAGAAATTAGCTTGAACTGAAACCCAAGTATTCCAAGCATAATTGCAATTCAGTGTTGTAAATCCGTGGGGTGGATTTTATTTAAAATTAAAGCCTAATATTTACTTGCAGCATGTAAGTTACCTACTATCTTTTAATTAATTAATTATTTATCTGTTATAATAAACGAACGATCAAGATTAAAACACACAAATCTAAAGATCTATGATAACTTCATTATCAATGCTGTAAACACAAATACAGCATCATAGAGAAATTTCATTATTCAATATTTCAATATTGGGTAGCCGTCATTACTAACAGTCAATATATTAACGATTCGCATAATAATAGAATTACAAATAAATTCAAGAAATTTATATGTCCACGTTCTTATATTTGTATTTTTATTGATCGATGCTCGTCCAAAATACCTTTGTGTTCTAGTACCATAATTAGTTTTATTTGATATACAAGAATCTATACAATTTATTTGCAGCACTACTGTTACTCCAACAATATTAAACATATAAATTTCGTTATATAATTTCATTTGTACAATTTGGAATGGCGCAAGGTGTTTAAACTTAAAAAACAAAAGTAGAAATATTAGTATTACATAACATATTCTCATTTATTAAATTTATTTTATTTTATACTTATTATTATTCCAATCATATTACGGCATATCAATATGCTTTTATTGATGATTTTGTATAATTTTTAGTTTAATTGTATATTTACTACTTTTTTGTAATTTATTTTTTTAAAAAATATATATAAAGTAGGTAAAGTCAAACCCTACTTTTCAAATTTGAGTGGCCAACTAAAGAAAACTGCTTATAAACTACTTGCTAATCTTGTAATTTATTTTATATTTTAAATATGATTACTTCTTTCTTTGTAATAAATGAATATTAAAAAATTATTTTTTCAGACTTTTGCATATATATTATTTTAGCTAAATTTACAAACTATACTAGAAAAATCATTAAATGATATTTAAGGATAAAAATGTAAATAAGCGTTACAGGGTTTGATAGTCCTAATTTCTCAACATTTTAGGTGGACTCATGACCCCCACAATCAAGAGAATGAGGGTTTCTTCTTGACCATCATTATTCCGCTCTACTTTTGAGCAACAAACAAATCATAAAATCCTTGCTCCAGACCAATGATAAAAACTAGTAATAGGACGGTGGGAAGCAAATTTAATACATATCAAGCCAACTAATTTGAGCACAAAATAATTACACAAATCTATTCATATCTAATGTGATGTAAATAAAATTGAATTACTTAAAAATGAAAGCTATAATAATAATAATATAATATCACATTCCTATGGTTGTTTACTCCATTAATTTGTCATGATGAGTATGTATGATTAATTAAGTAATTTTATATTACTAGTCAAATAGATGACATTACGGGATACCTTAGCTAGGATATTATCGAATACAAAATTATTAGACAGCAACAAATTGTTTAAGATAGCTTATAACTTAACCAAATGACTATTTTGCATGATCCTATTAAATAAAACCCAAAATTTGTTTTTCCCTCTTGGTAGTTCTATGTGGCTGTTGAGGTAGGGTTTCGAATATTTGCTTCCAATTGAATTAGGGGTCTGGAAATCTGTAATGTCAACTAATTGGCGCATACTTAGGGGGTGGCTGAATTAGAATTAGTTGAAGGCTATATTTAGGTTTATGGTTAATTTGGTAAAGTAATTTGTTTTCTACATTTGTTTTTCATTACGACTATTTTTTTTTCTTAATTTGTATGGTTTTATTTCTGAGTTGTAATCTGATATGATCTCATCTAATTTGTTCTGAACTCATCCTAAACTGAATTCAATTTGAAATATTCATTCAATTCGAGTTCCATCCGAACATGTGATTCATACTACATTGAAATGAGATTTTTAAAGATCCAAAATTTGATTCAATTGACTCAAATCTATATTTAAACATGAAAAAGTTTTGATGACCAAGTGGCATGGCAAAACATGCGTCAATATTAAGCACCATTAAATCTTCTAAAGATTCCGCCACTAGCTAATATGCCCGCATTCCCTTTAACAAGACACCTGTATTAACTTTAATCCATTAAGCATACAAAGACATCTGCTGTAACTGCATGCAAAGAATACCAAGAGACGATATAAATACTTGGAATATAACTTGACGATCGAGGGAGATGTGACTCAGAATATCACCTTTTAATGGGGAAAGTAACACCAAAACAAAATACTTATCCAGCGCCATAGCCTCTGTAAAAGCACAATTGAGAAATAAATGGGTAGAAATTTTAAGACATCCTAGTCCTAAGGAGACACAATCATATCCATATAAGATTGTCATAGCCATCCCTGTCCACGTGGCAAAATCTTGCAAAATTTCACGTATGATTATCCTCTGCTAACTGTGGACGACTCAGTACTCCATCTCCAGCTAAAAAGTTCAAAATTTTTCAAAAGAAAGGATCGATCATTCGACTCCTTCATTGCAATTACAATCTCTTTACCACCGTCCTATTACTAGTTTTCAATCATGACCGTTGGTTTTACCCTCCAGTTTATGATTTCGACACTTGCCAAAAAGATGAACGGCCTTCTACTTCTCATGTCTCATTAATAATAAAATAAAATAAAATAAAAATAAAGTTGCTTCCACCACTGGTCGTCATCATATCCCACAGATAAAAATAGGGGTGCCCTTCCAGGGGACACAAAAAAACGACTAGCAATATGACAATAAGATAATTAAAAAAAAATATATATATATATATATATATATTTTTTTTTTAATGAAAGAGTGATGATATTTTTTAATGAAAGAGTGATATTTTGGTTCATTATCATTTACATGAATTTTCAGCCAAAATAAATTTCAAAATTACGAGAGAATCCTTGTCACGCTGGAATAATTACCCAATTTTCGTTTCATCTGAAACAAGAAATTATTAGTTTAAGAAAGTCTAGAATACGATTTTTAATAACCAAAATTAATTAAACTTGCAATTTTATTTAAAATTATAAATATACCCCCAACGTTCCCGCTGGAACCCTTTTAATACTAAATCGAAGGAAACAGCTAGGGGAGCAACGTAATTTCCTATTTAAAGAAGAGTGGGCGATCCAATCAAAAGACAAGGAGTGGACAAAGCAAAAATGCCAACTGTCAAAAACATCACAACGCAAAATAAGTGAAAAGGGTGTCTTATTTTCATCCTACGGTTCTGATTTTTTACTTCCAGACTCGCCTTTCATTAAAAACCAAAAAAACGCAGAAGAAAATTTCAAAAACGAAAATAAGGAAGAAGTTCAAAAAACCAAAAACCAAAATCAGCTGGCCAAAAGCGCCTGTAAGTTCATCATTTTTTTTTTCATTTGTTATGTATCCTTATCTGTTAATCAGTCGGGTGAGCACGATCTGAGCTTAGCTTATTACAGGATTCCCTTTTAGACTATAATTTGATTTACTATAATTTTTTTTTTCTTTTGAGTTGATTGGATTTTAATTTGTTGCTTTTGAAATGAATTTCATTCGCTAGGGAAAATGAAGATAAAAATTTTAATTTACAATCGAATTTCAGATTAGGTCGTGTTCTTTTGGAAATTGGAAGTCCATAATTAATAAATAATCTTAACTTGAATGATTTAATTAGGGCAATTATATCTAATGTGTTTATGTTGAAGGTGGGATAGCTAGTTGATGAAATACAAGAGACGCAATTGAACTGTCGTCAACAGATATATAGACATATATATATTATATCAGTTGTAAAGGATGGCTTGTAGAGGGTGCCTGGAGTGCTTATTGAAGCTTCTGAACTTTCTGTTGACCCTTGTGGGACTGGCAATGGTTGGTTATGGGATTTACTTGTTTGTTGAATACAAAAGAGCAGACGGTTTGGATACAGTTTCACCCGTGAGTGGTAATGAGGGCTTTGTACAGCTTGGGCGGCCCATGCTTATGGCTGTCTCTTTAGCAGACAGTATTTTTGACAAGTTGCCAAAAGCTTGGTATGAATGCTTCCTCTGATTTTGCCTTTATTTTAAAGCCCTTTCTGGGTATATTGGATGTTATAATTTCATCTTGATTTGTAGTGTGATAGAATATTCTTTCAGAGACTGATAAACACTGTCCTGCTTTGGATATTTCAAGCAGCAACTGTTTCTCAGTCCATTTACTTCATGGTCATTTTACTTTACTATTAGAAAATGTACATTTTCCTTTATTTCTTACAGGATTTGGAAATTTTATGGTAATCGATAATATTTACGAGGAACATAGCCTTCACGATGATTACAAAATTGAAATATTTCTCCCCACGGGGAGAAGGGGAGAAAAAGAAAAAGGCTTTTCTATCTTTCACAGAGAGGGCAACTGATCAATAATAAGTTAGAGTGGTTGATGATATGAATTTAATTTTTCACAAAATGTTTTCTTTGAGTTTGCAAGAGGTGCCTCACTATAACCCAGCTTATTACTTGAATGCAGGTTTAAAACAGACCATTGATAACGATATCATGATTGTTATTGGATTTTTGTTTAATCTATTTATTACTAGCAAGAGACATAGACGTTGAGCCTGGACGAGCGCCTAATTAGAATATAGATCATATACTCATTGCTTTCAGTACATCAAGGTCAAGTTAACTGATGCATTTATTGGTTTCTAAAAAGTTAACACAATGATATGCTACATTTGTTATTATATCTGCAGTTTTAACCTTTCTATTGAACAAGTGAAGGAAAAGTGTTATATTGTTAAAATTTACAGGTTGAATTGTACACCTAGTCTTTCTTGTCCTATGGTGATTCTGAGATCTATACGTATTCATTATTATTAGTTTATGAATTCTGATGAATACTTGATTGCACAACTTGAGTTTTGTTTTTGTTTCATATGTCTTTGCAGGTTCATATACTTATTTATTGGTGTTGGAGTTGTTCTCTTTGTCATCTCTTGTGTTGGTTGTATCGGTGCTACAACACGGAATGGATGTTGCCTGACTTGTGTATCCTTAGTGCTTTTCCAATCCTTTTTAATTCTAATTATAGGGATTTTGATTTCTATTCTCCACCTATTTCACATGGCTATGACAATCTTATATGGATATGATGCACTGCAGTCTTTCATCATGTTAATAAGATTAGTGCCATATATTCCAAAAGTGATTGCTGAAGTGCATCCCAATTGGTGTGACTGGTTGATTTGTGCAATAAGGTACATTGAAAATTGTGAATCCACTTGATGAATGCTGCAGCACATGCCATCTTATTTGGATGTATTTTTCCAGATAAATTTTAAACATGTACTAGTATTCTTTTAATTAGTCAAATGGCTAATTGTTTCTAAATGTCTTATGTTGCTTATTCCCCTCTTTTTTCTTAGTTATTAATGATTTCCTTAAACCCACATAGTATTCAGTGCTGGTGATCTTGTTGATCTTGGTTGAGTTGGGATGCGCAGCCTTCTTTTACTTTGACAAATCCTGGAGAGAAGTGAGTAGTCTGTTGACTGGATTTTTTAATCATAATGGTATTCATTGTTATATGAACTGTACAATAAATATTTTCTTTTGTTTTCTCCAGGAGATTCCAGCTGACAGAACTGGTGATTTTAACATGATATATGATTTTCTGAAAGAAAACTGGAATATTGTGAAGTGGGTCGCTCTGGGAGTTGTTGTTTTGCAGGTAAGATAAATATGGAATCATTTGCTTTATGTGAGGATATAAGAAAAGATACTCTCTCACTCGCACTCATCCTAAATATTGACCAGCATTCTGATGGAGTGAGAGATTGTTTATTTTTTAAAATGTATCTGCAGAACAGATTTAGGATGGGTTGGTTAGATCTCACATTTAAATTTGCGTTGGATGTAGAGAAATAAAATAAACCCCTAATATGTGGATTTTCCTTTTCATTCATGCTTTATAGATAGGCTTTATTATTCTTTTGAAAGTGAGATGTGATTTTGTACATAATTGGGCCTAGAATATTTGGCAATTCTTGCGTTCAATCCATTGTGTTAGAGCCACTTATTTATCATTAACAGGATAAGGGTTTACCATTCAATCATTCATGATTGTTTAATTATCTGTTATAAGGCTGATTGAGGACAACATAAAGGTGTTCGTACAGTTACTAGATGCTGGCACAATTTGCTCAGATCATTTTAGTGGCCGTGTTAGGATTTTCTGGGACTTATTCTAATATATCTTCATGAATATAATAAAGTTACTTTTGCTTTATTATTATGATATTACTTTTTGGATTAATAAGTATATACAAGAGCCCTCAAGAATTGAATGAATTTATTTTAAATATTTCCTTCTCTTAATGAATTCTTCTAGTTCTTCATTTCTTGTCTTATTTCCTTTGTAAATATCCCTTGTTTCTTTCTAAAGTTCTTTATTTGTATTAAGCTTCTAATCCTACAAAATTTTTGGTGCATGGAAACATACAACCATATTTCATACTTTTATTCCATGTAGAGAAAAAAAGTGTGAGCCAGTGAATGATGCAGGCAGAATATGAATGTCATAGCCATATCACCAATTATTAGGTTTTAGCTTAAGCCAAAACCTCATCATCATCCATTTACAGTGGCTTAGGCAGTTAAGATGTCCTTACAAGTCACTGAGAGATGTCTCGTTTCTCTCAAATTGGGTTCTCACTCTAAGGATATCTATCGCTATAGTGTTCCTACAAATGTCACATATATTCTGTTTTATTCAGGTCATGGATATTGATCATAATGTTAAGAATTTTGGATGAGATAACACGTGTGTTCTCCTGTACTTGTAAAACCATTGCCCTGAAGCCTGCCAAGCCTGATGACACCGGGAGTTAATCACCAACGTTCAAATAATGGTGGAGGTGAATACTTTTTAGGTGATTTTGAGGGGTTTTGTTGTTTTTATGGGTGTACACTTTGGAGACTGTGATAGAACTAATTAATGCGGTTAAAATTGTGGTGGCAGTTTGAATCATGGCTGGTGGCTGGATGGTGGCAGTGGTGTTTAAAAAATGATATAAAGAAGAAGAAATGGAGGGAAAACTAGAGAGAATTCATAGAAGGAAATATTCAAATTCAACTCATTCATGTCGCGATTTATATTAAGCATTTGGTCCCTGTATAGAGGGGAAAAGGGAAACATACCTAAGTAGAAAAAAGGGATATAAAAATATTAAACCAAAAGGCAGTATTACTATAATTAAACCTGAACTAAGAAAACAAATTATTATAATATGTAACCAAGAAGTAATGTTATTATAATAAATTCTCACATAAAAATACATTATTATAATCATACAAGTCCCAAAAAATCCTATTATAACCCAGGGAAAAAAAAAATTCTAGCAATATACTAAGTCCTATGCCTATGCCTATGCCTGTGCCTGTTGTATGCATGTAGATCTAGAGGATGTCATTCATCAAAAGCTTTTGGATGGGATAAAAACTACAGCACTCATTGGAGCATTTGGTTGAGTTTAATCCAGGATCCCTGGGAATCTGTGTAGTTTTGGTTTCATATTTCTTCAAATTATGGATTTACTTGATTTTTTTCACTCTTTTCCTACTTAAATTCTGCTATTGTCTTCCATAGTGTGATCTGTAACACCTATTATCTTGGTGTTCTTTGAATGTGCTTATTTTACATGTGGATGTGGTTATTTTTTATGTATGTATGTACTTCTTTCTGGACCAGTTGAAGTATTTCTTCATGGCAAATCTGTTAATTGGAAATTGTAATTCTAAATCTTATGTTTCAGCTGTTCCCATACTTGATAGGACCAATGATATAGGTCAGAAATACTTAGGAAATTTTCTGTTGAAGTTATTGAAGGGGAAAATCGGTAGGCTTTTGCAAATTAGATGCTGCCATTATCTAACATAAGAGTCCTGCACCTCTGTGAACCTGTAAAATCAGGCTGCAACTTGGCTGAGTTTTATGGGCTCAAAATATCTGTTTCACCTCTTTGCCCAAGACCTTCATCATGTTCGAAATCAATTTGAGCTAGTGTTTGCCAAGCTGAGCTCCACTAATTGCTATATAGAGGTTTGGTCATGGATTCAGTTGTTTCATCTTGGGATGAGAAAAAGGGGCATTCATATATCCGATTGAAGATGAAATCTAGAATTAAACACTATTTTAATTTGTAACCCATCAGACTGCAGGAACGAACCTGAAAGAAACCTGGAAAGAAGGGGAGAGAACTTTTTTTTATCTTTTTTGGGTTGGGGGAGGGGGGTTGTGATTGGTTGTGTGCTGTGGGAAGAAAGAAAAAGAAAAGGCTATCAATTTGACTTTCCTTTTGGCACCCCTTCCCCTCTCTTTCTTGGGGTGATTACAGCAGTCAAGCTTCATACCTGGTCGGTTTTCTTATTCAAATACATAAGTATGTTCTATTGACTTTAAGGGCATAAAGGCTGTAGGATATGCATTCCAAGATGTATGTAAAATGCAAAACATAATACTATGGATTTGAGTTGAGCTTCTTAGTGCATCAATCTAAGGCTGGTAATATATATCACACTGCTTTTTTCTGTATGCGCAATGTTGGACAGGACTTGTCATAGAATTTTTACCTTCTAATGTGTCCATATGGCAGCTCTTATTAAATGAATGAACCTTGGAATTTGCAGGCTTTGATTTTCCTGTTAGCTATTATAGTCAGGGCAGCGAACAGACCAGTGGAGTATGACAGTGATGATGAGCTCATTGCCCCAAGGCAACAGATTCGGCAGCCTTTGATCAATAGGCCAACACCTCCTTCCACAGGTGTGCCTGTTGCTGGTTCCCTTGATCAGCGTCCTAGCAGAAATGATGCTTGGAGTACCCGTATGAGAGAAAAGGTGTGTGATCTTTTCTTTTCTTTTTTCTTTTTTTTTTTTTAAATTTTTTAATCTAGCAACTTTTTTTAAATAATGTAGTAAAACCTCTGTATGGCGATTTACTTATAGGAATAGCCTATATATAATCACAAAAATATTGGTCCTAATTTGGGCCAATTATAAATAAGAATAAAGTGCACATCATAATAAGTGATATATAACCTTTTTTTAAAAAAAAAAAAAAATTCTGTCTTAAGGAATTTGCCTCCACAAAGTAATAATTATTTGTATATTCCAAAAAGTATGTGCTATTTTATACTAAAGGTTTAAGATGAAAAAAATTTATTTTTTAAAAATTGTTTGGGGCAATGATTTATACAATATACGATGGAGAAAAACATATCAAAGAGATTCCGAACTTTTAGACTTTTAAGATGATTTTGCATAACACTACAGGGATATATATATATACTAGTTTTTTTTTTAAACTGTGTCTGTCTCTTTTATCCATACATTGGATTTGACATGTTCCTCTAATTATTTTTTAATGTAGTGCATACTTTGTATTGCTCGCACTTAGGAATACTAAGTCAAAACTTTAATTTTTATAACTACACCTCTGTTAAGTTATGACCTCTTCTTAGTAATAAAATTAGTTTGGTCCCAACGATATGACACAGAGAGTTTTTATTGTACATAGATCATACAAGTGCTTCATCTGGCTGTAATCATGAATAACTTTCAAGAATAATGCTTGACATTCAAACTCTCCTAAATGAGCTAACCCCTGCAAACTTAGGCAGCTTAGAATTAGTGAATTGAAAACACAGAGTTGAATGAAACAAGTGAGAGTAGATGATCTGTTGATAATATAATAATGCCACATCAATTCATATGAAGAGAGATTTGTATGGAGTGTTTATAGTTGTAGTTTTATTTGACGGGGAGATGGTAGCTTATCTAGGTGTTTTATTAAAATATAGGGAGTGCACATGATAGGTGGATATTCAGGTTGCTATTTATCATTAAAATGAATGTTACGGCCAAGTTCTGCTTCTGACTCTGTAATGTTGTTCTTGAATGGACAAAAACCAGTACGGGCTTGATACGTCTGAGTTCACATACAACCCGTCTGAGTCAAACAGGTTCCAACAGGTGGGTACGCAGCCAGCAGAAGAAAGGAGCCGCTGCACCATCATGTAATGAGTTTCTGGATGTCCCTCAAAATCTAAACCGAATTGCTTTCTTCGAGTATTTTAGAAGACAGTCTTTTCGTTTTGTTGAGTTGTGTAGGAAACACATTGTTCAGGAGTTATAACCATTTCCCCGTCTGTCTTGTTCCATTTTTCTTCTACAGAACAAAACTTGTTCAAATGAACTACCAATTTGTGTGTAAAAGTATAATGTTATATTAGGGTTTATTATGGTGTTAAAAGTCTTAAGACTAAGCTTATATTCCTTTTTCCTCAGATGGATGACTTTTTTCATCCACAAACAACAGTACAAAAGCACAATATCAACAGATTTTTTTACATAACCACCAAAAAAAAGTGTGATAGAAGTTGATTTTGGTGATACATATTTCATTTCATGTTTTTTTTTCATTAAGAAAAAAAAAAAGGTTAGAGGGTGGATAAAGGTTAAATGTACTTTTATCTTCTCCATCCCTGGCTATTCAAATTTAGCCTGCTTGCTTGAAAACTTGTTTGATCGCTTGGATGAGATGGCCCATGGTGAAGCCACACGATGTGTTGATCATTTTCCGTTTCATTTCCCTAAATACTATTATCTTAGTGGGAGTCATTTTCAGTGTTTGGTCTAGTTTTGATTCGCTTAGTTTATTTTTTGTTCTGGTTTTGATTCGCTTAGTTTATTTTTCTATCATCGTCTATCTGTTTGACATTGTGGTCCAAACGCGGAAAAGATGAGTGATTTTTTTTTTTTTTTTGTCTTCCCAAGTTGATTTGTAAATTGGTTACGTAGTTTCTTGTTGGATCTTTTAATACATTTACGAGTAGGTGGTGTTGGTGAAGAGTGATCTCATATCTTTTTGAACGACAAACCGTCCTTAGACGGTGCCTCCAACTAAACTCTTTCTCCATTGCTCCTGTTCGAATCATTGACCCGCGTTCACACACTTGACGCTTACAGCAACAAGAAGATAACTTATTTATCATTATCGTTGTTATTATTATTAGTAGTTCAAAAAAGAGGGTGTTTCTGATCTTATCTCGAACCCCTTTTAACTTTGATCTTAGGTCTTAAAGTTTATCTCAAATACCTGGTATTTATCAGTAGTTAATGAGATAGTATAATTAATTTACTTGGATTACATAAAAAATTTACTAACCATTCAATTAACAATGATATGTGTACAAATTTTTTTGTGTAATTTACGATAACATGTCACATGACGCGGAAGGATTGGTTAAAAAGTAAATACCGTTACTAAAAACAATTATGAGAATCTTACGATAGTTTCATTTAACCACTTTTTGGCCACAGGTCGCTATATTGGATTGTAAGGGAAAAAATTTATACGCACAGATTTGTACGTGTATCATCATTTTTCAGGCATTTTTCTTGCACCCAGCTGCCTGGACGGTCAGGAGTCTAGTACCCACAGACATCGGGCAGAAAGATCCGGACTTTATGCCTTGTGTTTACGAGCTCAATACTTGTGCTCCATCGGGCAGAAAGATCCTGCCCGGACAGTCAGTATAAACTCGCAAATCGAAATTGAAAAAATAGAAAATTTAATTTTACATATCATTCTTTCTAAAACAGGGAGAAAAAAAAGGACCCCTATATCATTAAAGTTTATAGGAAAATAATCATAAGAATTCTCAAGTCTTCAATAAGAGATATTAATATTCTTCTTCTAACAACAATATCCTTTGACTTTATAAATCCAAAGACATTATCTAAAATTTTATAATAAATAGATATATGGCATTAAAATAAATGTCATAATATATATTTTAAAATAATTTAATTTTTTTAAAATACTTTAATTTTTTATTATATTAAACTAATTTTTAATAATAAATAGAAACATAATACTAAAAGATATAATTAAATTTAAAATTATTTTGAATACTACGTAGAAAATAATTTTAATATTTTTAGTAGGGAGTTGTTTTGCTAACTGAAAAATATATTTAACCCAAAAAATTTATTTAAAATCTTTATAATAAATACAAGTATATTAACAAAATAAATGTAATAATTTACAATTTTACTAATATTTTAAATGTTAAAAATAATTTAATATGATTAGTTTATTGTATATTAGAATTGAATGAAATTATCAAAATTTCATATTCTTTTGCTCTATGGACGTCGTATCTCCTTTGACCATCAATGTATATTGCATGCATTTATGATAATAAGGAGTAATGGTTGATTTTAATTTAGTAGGGTTTCTCGTCCTCATCTAAAATTTTAAAATAAATTTTAAAAAACGCTAGTTATTATAGCTACACACTTTTGATAATCTTATATCACAAATTAAATGATAAAACTATCTTCAAATTAATAGGTAAAACGATCTTAACTTGATGCAGAAGGCCTAAGGTTCCAATTCCATGGATGGAGAAGCATAAATTTAAATTGGAATTTTCATGCTTTGAATATATGTGTATTCAATTAGATTATTTCTTTGTGTATGTTACGTAATTAATCACGTTGTTAATTATCAGAATTATGTTGATAAGGCAGACTTATACCTTTTTTAATTTAAATTCTCTCTCATTTTGTCCAGATTTATGTCAATCAGGGAAAGTTATATATTATTAATTCAAAATTTTCTCACTTTATTCATATTTTTAAAAAAAGCAAAAGAAAAGAAAATTAAAAAAAAAAGAAAGAAAGAAGACTTTATTTAGTTGGCCACAAATACACAAACATCAAGCCGCGTGTGGGAACCCAGCAGCCAGCATCCATTACTAGTTCATAGGTTGGTGGGCAATTTGGCATTTGCTTAATTTGTGAATTACCAATTTTTGACTCACTACTTGTATGTCTTATGGCTTACATTGACCTTTCGCTTTCAGTGCCCAAAATTATTTTGTTAATTATAGAATGTGTATGCTAGCTTGATGGTCTACAGCTGTCCTTTAGATATTTACATGCCATTTAATACATCTAATATGTTCTGGAAGGAATGCTCAAGAGTATTTCAAATACGTGTAACAGCTCTCGATAGGTTACAGTCTGTTGTTATCTGGCTCAAATTCACAGTTGAAGCAATTTATTGATGTCGTTAAAAATTAGAAAAAATTTAAATTTTTTTATCTTTGTTAGGAGACTGATTTTGTTGTCGTTTTATTTGTTATTGTTATTCAAATTTCTAGGATATTATTACCGGATTAGATTACAAATCCAATTACTGTGTCAGCTTTAGTAGTATAGAATAAAAAGCCTAAAGGCTTTAGGTCTGTCATTCTTTCTTCGAGCTAGCTAGTACAGGAACCCATGCAAAATATAAATACTTGTTGCATAGAAATATTTGTCGGATAAAGAGCATGTTAATTTGCCCAACATATCTAAACAGAAAATTTTTCTTTCCTTTTCCCCTACATTTTCATGTCTAGGTAGGTCACATAATGTACATAAAAATAACCATCAATTGATTACAATCATATTATTACTAATATTACATTAACTAATTACTGATATTTATAATTAATTAATTATTAAAATTAGTTTATATTAAGATTTTATAAAACACTGACTAAATATTTATTATCATAAATATTTAAAAAATATCTATTTTATTCACATTTTAAAAAAAATAAAACACTATCTCTATTCTATTATTTAACAATTGAGAGAGGACTAATGTTCATACTTAATAAACAAAACCATTTATGGCTGTAAAGGGTTACTTTGAGCTAAGATGTAGGCAACTTTTTGCAGGTGCAAATTGGAAACAGCGGTCAATGCGATGGACATTGATGATCAGCTAGCAAAGAAAATTAAAGGGATTCTACCTTCATTTAATTCCATCTAAATCAAAGTCATTTCACGTGCCTTATCTTTAATTTGATCTCGATCTCAACTTTTTGTTTGTGGGCATCATGTATCAAAATCAAAGAATAAGAATAATATAGAACTCAAGTTAAACTTTTTATCATAAAGATATATAACTAAAGCCCTCTTTTTATACGCAAATTTTGACATGAAATCTTTCCTTTTAATTACAATGATTTTGATGGTTAAGATTATTTTTTTTTATAGATAATAATTTTTGAATAAATAAAGTCAATTAATAATGGATCCACAACTATTATTACCATTCCTAAGTTCTCTCCCATTTACTCATAACGGATCTTTATGCGTTCTCTCTTCTTCCTGCAGTGTTGTCCCCTACTCTGTTCTTAGTATGCATGGTAAAAAAAAAAAAAATGGTGAATCGTTTTTTCCAGTTATTATTTATATATTTCAGAAAATCAAGTAACATGATACAAAAGATTTCCTTTTTTTTTTCCCTTTTCTATATTTTTCACCCAAAGAATCAGGACCTGAGCTTCATATTTCTCCAGCTGTCCTTAACCATCTTGTCGAAAGCTACTTCATCAAATATTGTTATAATCGTTGAAAAAGTAATTTTTATGTTCAATATTGTTTCTTAATTTTCGTGTTCAATATTGCACTTGGCTAGACTTGGTTTCGGCATTCATAACAATGGCTAATATATATCAAGCACGGGCCTGCCTATATATAGTTTAATCAAATGCCTCCTTGATGATCACTAGCACACAAGTCTACAGTATCACCTGCTGAACAACTCTAAGAAAATCTCATCACGACTGCTCTATTTCAATGAGAACAGAACAGTACATTTGGTTTAAGAACCATAGTAATCTGCGTTTACAAGATAAACTCTTATATTGGTAGTACTAGGAGTAGATAGGAGAGATAATCGGAGTATTACTAATGGGTGTTGTATCAATTAGTTTACTTTGTTTCTTTGCAAAATAATCCTTATCAATAATACACTTAGTCATCAAAATTATTGTAATTTAACAAGTAAAAGAATGTGTCAAAATTTATATATAAAAAGAGGGGCTCCAGATCTTATATATATTATATAGAAATTTTTGCGATTTTGCGATATTCCCTTTGTATATGATGATAAAGGTAATTAAGCTTTTTGCTGGACATCATCGAAATTGCACTAAAAAGGAATCTTTCAACAACGCTTTTTGGTTTAGGTGACCAATTAAACTATTATTAAGTGGAAGAGAATTAATTGGGTTTTATAGAGTGGTGGAAACACTAAAACCAATAACAACTTTTTCCTTCTTTTCATCTAAAAATTGTTTCTTTTCTTTATAAACAAAAATGAAAAGAAATTGAGCATATATGACAATATTACAAATTAGTTGTTGTTAACTAATTACCATGCTTTTGCTTCTAATTAAAATTAAGCATTAGGTTGCGCTTGCCCAACTTGTCCCAAAATTCAAGCTCTGTACAAATATATGTATTTCAAATCCCTCACTACACACCGTCTGTTTTGCATAGTAAAATACATTTTAGCTCTTTATAATAATATGGGAGAGATTGCTAATTTCTCTCCTTTTAAAATTAATGTATTCCCTTATCATTTTTCATAATAACTAATAATCCACTTTATAGTATGATTTGTTTGAATTATCCTTATTTTTAAATATATTTTCATTCATATTTATTGTAAATTAAATAAATCATATAAATAGAGATTCAAATAAAAATTTAAGCACTAAACATAAGAAAAAAAATTTTAGTGAATGAAAAATTAATAATATGACATTTTTCTTATAATTTTTTTATAATAAATATATGTTTTATTTTCAAGTTAAGTTATTAAGTAAATAACTCATTTACTCTTTTTTTTTAATTTTTAGTGCCGAGGGGTTTTTTGGTTATTGTGAAAATTGTAGGAAGTAGCTAGTATATATTGATGTTAATAAGGAAAAGTTGACAATCATTCTATCAAAGGTGACTTTAATTGTGGGTAAATTATGTGTGATCATTTAAGTTTTGTTTGTTTCATGCCAGGCAAATGTTGCATAATAATATTTAGGATGATAAGAATTTAAATTTCTTTAGTAATCAAATCAAAAATATTAAATATATACTAACCTAGCACAATTATCAAAAAAATTTACAATTGTGTTGCTGTTTAATATATGTTTTAAGAATATTCGTAGTTTTCCATAGTGAACTCAATTTTAGTCCAAATATATAACTAAAAACTTCTTAAAATGCTCTCTCTCTCTCTCTCTCTATATATAATTTTCTTGCATAAAATATAGGTCGACAGAGCAGGATCAAGAGTCAACAATATAAAATCAATAAGATTGTTAATTATGTCGTTAACAGATCCATCTATTGAGAAATAAACTCCAATCTGACATTTTATAGCTCTAACTTAATTAACTTTGTGTGAAAAAAATGCAAACCCTAACGTTAACAATTAATTAAAAATCCCTCTTTTTTTTCCACTTGCCGATTTGTCTAGAGCAAACTTCACACTATATTAAAAAAATATATATACCCACTGGCTTAAACTTATATAATATAGCTAGTAAAACTCTTGATTTGCGGTCCATTCCGTTACGTAGGTATAACATTGGCATGTTGTGAACAATATACCAATTTTTTTCCCGGTATCCTATTAACTTAAACCATCTAAGCATCAGATCTGCTAATTATATAAATATGTATGTTCATGGCATATTGAAGTGGCTTGGTCGGTTCACTGGCTTTCTCGTCATCAACACTGAAGAGATAATAATGTGTACAATTTATTTGTATTATTTAATTGTGTGGGCTACAATGGACATGTGTATTATTGTATATGGAAGTCAACTTAGCATATAATAATACCAGTAATAATTAACCAGCCATGCATGCACTAATCCCATCTCTTTCAATCAATAGAGCCACCTTTTTAGTCTTTGCGATTACATCTAATCTTACGTCATGTGTCAATTTATACATGTGGATCACAACTTTTATCATTAATTGTAGAAGCAAAACAAAATAAAGTAATTCGAATTTTAATGATTGAAGTGAGAGATAAACAAGAAAAATCAAACGTCTAAAAAATGTAATTATTTTTTTTAAAATTATCAGAGATTGACAATGATTAAGGTTTTAGCTCCATTTGATGAGTAAATCATGAATTATACAAGTTTTTTTTTAATCAAAATGGGCCAATTCAAATTATTTTATTGTGATAAAATACTATTGATTGGAATAAATAAAAAAAAATTTAAAATTGACTATAAACTATTTCACCCTTATCATATGAGCTTAAGCTTTGGCCTTGACATTAGAGATCGGAGTTTTTCTTTTTTTCGAAAAATCTAAAATATTATTTATTTCATAATTTGGTCCCTTTATTTATTTTCTATTCTATAACATACTTTAAAAACTTAAGTAAGTTTATAATTTTAAATAAAAATTTTTATTGGTAACTAAATAACTAATTTTTAAGATAAAAAATCATACTTAAATAAGTCCTATTTAAGAAATTATAGTGTGTGCATAGTGGTATTTTCAGATATGAGTATTTTTATTTTTTAAAATATAGATATACTGTTAAATTATGTAATTTAATAACATTATAATTTGACTATACTAAATATCATGACTTAAAAGTGTACCTGAATTAAAAATAAACGAAAGTGCATGAAAGAAGGATTCTCTCTCTCTCTCAAAATACACACACACACACACAAAGACTTCCAGCGGTTTTTTTTTTTTTTTTGAGGCTTTTTGTGGTTATACGAAATTTGGTAAAAATTTAATAGATATCGCAGCGATATAAGAAGCATTTTTAAATCCTTTCGTTCAGAATTTTGACAAAATCCCATACATGTACTCGTATTATTTTCACAACCTATTGAAAATAAGTTGATTGGTTTAACTTGGAAAACATTTGGAATGAAAATTTTAGACCCAATACATTTTGACCAAATCATTGAAATCAAGAAAAAAAAAAAAAGAAAAGGGGGCCGCCGGGGGGGGGGTTGGGTGGGTTGGTTTTGTATTAAAATGATTAACTTAGTCAGATTAATTAGGTTAAATTTTAGAAACAACCCTTCGACCCAGCGAATTGACCTTTATCATGACCCAACTCGATAATGCTAAATTCCACAATTATTTATGGGTGATGATTTTTTAACTGCACTCTCAAGAGATAGCTATAGTATGTTCCTATTATTTTAAAAAATACAAATAAAAAAGAAGTTTAGAGGTTTAATCAAATAAAATTAAATACTTAGATTAAGTTCATTTCTAAGGATAATTTTATCATTTTTATGCTAAGATAAAATGATCAAATAAAAATTAGATTGAGACTATTTGAACTTATCAAATTTCTCTCTACATCTATTTTTAAAAATAAATTCTTTATGATATCATAATTATCCTTCACTAATCTCTTTCTTTCTGGACCTTACAATTATATGTTCTCTCTCTATTCTCACATTCTCCAAATTAGATACTCAATTTCACTCTTTGTAGAATTTATTTTGGTAAAATTTATTTTTTATATTCATCTATTTTCATGAGTGATAAATCTTTTTGTTTTTATTTCTAAATGATATGCTTTCTTTCTTTTAGTTAATAATGCCAATTATTTATACATTTAAATGAATTGATGAAAATCTGTGAAACTAAGAAGAGAAAGATAAGAAAACTTAATTAAGTATGTTTAAAAAGAATTATTTAGAAAATAAAAGTCTTAATTAAAAAATAGGGTACAGGAAGAAAATTTGTGGGTTTAAAATAACCCCATCCTAAAGCTTATCTTAAAGCAATTTTAATGATCAAGAATACCTATATTAAAAAAAAACTTATAATTGATTAATTGTCAAAAATTTTATTAATTTGTATATTTTAAAAATAATGAGAGTTTATTCTAATTATTTTCTAAAAATGACATGAATTTATAAAAAAAAATATGGGTTGGAAATATCCCTGCCCCTATTTTTGTCTTAGTATAATATTTCGGCATGAACTTCTACAACACATACTTTTTTCATACAAATGTATAAAGGAAAAAAAATTATACAAATTAAAATTTTATTCATAATTAAACACCCATGCGTTGTGCGAACAGTCAAAAAGTCAGCAAAGCCCGCACCACCAGCAATACCCGAAAAGAAAAATCATAATTCAGACATGAACTGCAGTTGAACATTTCTCTGTCCCCTCTAGAAACAGTACACTTGCCGTACACACTTCCAGCTTATCCACATGTTTGCGAGTTTCAGCTGTTTAACCAGTTTGATTTTTTTTTTTTTAATTAATTGACATACATTAATGGAGCTTCAATAAATTAATTTCTTAGTCCTGAACCGCAATGTAGGTTTAATTGTAATTCAATTAATTAATATTTGCTTAAATAATAATTTTTTTAATTCTGAAGCTATTAATTTATTAAAATTATACTATAATTCGAAAAGTATTGAAAAATAAACATCTTCATTGCATGGTTTTTTTTTTAAGTCTTCTTTATTTTTAAAATCAACTTCGTAAGTTATCGTATCATTCGAAAATTCATAAATATATATATATATATATATTTTTTTTTTTTTTTTTAAAGCGCACTTTTTTTTTCATTTTTTTATTTTTTCAATCGAAGGGCAAGTCATTTACCTTCACATAGAGTGCGCTGAGGTTGAACCAACCTTTTTCTCTGTGGACGGTGGTCCCTTTGAATCAGTTCAAAATTCATTAATCAATCTTTTCATGCACATATTTTATTATTATTTAGAACACATCCTTCCGTTAATATGATAACCGTCCAACCAATCTGTTTACAGCTGTCCTAAATCTTTTTTAGCCCTTTATTTTTTTTCTAATATTGTTGTTGTTATTATTATTATTATTATTATTTAATTCATTTGATTACCGCTTTGACTTGAACTTCCATTTTTTAGTGTCAACCTTTGGTTAGTTTAACTGGGTCGTTACCTGTTTCAAGCATGGTGGGGTCTTTGCAAATCTGTAATGGTATGTGTGATCATTTAATATTATCATTATCTTTTTTCACTTTGTTTTGCTTATTTTTAATGATTTTGTCGTTTTCAGTATTTGAGTTGTCCAGAGGTGTATATAACCGTGTTAAGTTCTTAAATTTGCTTTTCGATCGCTGGTGGGGATGGATAATGACTTGTTTAATGCTAAATATGTTTTATTTATTCGGGGTTTCAATTTGTGTGATTGTCAATAGCCCAGTTGGATTTTCTTAATTCTTAGGTGTAATCAGCTTCTGTGTTAATCCAACTTTTGTTTTATTTCCTTTGCATTGCTGAAACTAATAATGGCAGTGGCATCTTTCGATTTTTGGATTAGACTTTACCATTGTGTGACAATGAAAGTGATATTTTTGATTTTTTATGGGTTTGTTTTTTCTTCAGTTTTATTGATTTTTCAGTGATAGTGTTGCTATGATGTTTTTGGATATGTGAGAGGGATGTCCATTGGGCATTTCTTTTTGGGCAAGTTGAGGCTGTGCATGTATGTCCGTTAAATATGTCCACATTTTTTTTCTCTGTCCTTTCTACTTGGTAACTTAGTGTGAATCTTCCTTGTGTTTGGCACCAAACTTCCCCTACCAATAGATCTTTGTTTTGTAATGGTCTCTAATGCCGCTTATTTAAACATTAATCCCTTCAAATAGTGAGAGTTGGATTCCAGAGCCTGGTTCCATATTTGAGTGGTTGTTAGTGGGATTCCATTTGGAAATTTGGCCCTGTGAGACAATGAGAACGCGGAGAGGAAAGCGTTCTGAGGTGTGCCTTTTGGCTCTCTGGTACTTGTTCTGATATAACTTTTTGTGACTTTTAGGTACCAGCATTTAGACTAATTTGAAGATTCACTTTCGGTTGCAGGCTTTTTGGCCTTCCATTGTGATGAAGAAATGGTTGAACATAAAGCCAAAGGTGTATGATTTTAGTGAAGATGAGATTGACACGGAAACTGAAAGTGAAGATGATGGTATGGTTGCGAAATGTTTACATTGGCTGGTTGTTTCTGTGTTTCTGGTGCTTTTTCTGTTATTGATATTGTTTTCTCCCCAAAAAAAAAAAAAAAAAAAAAATTTGTAGCTTGCTCTCTTAAAGATGCAAGAGTGCACATACGTGAAGATCATCTACATAAGGCTAAGGAGAACCATTCTGATTGTCAAAGCCAAATTTCAGGTAATACTTGTATTCTATATATCTATTTTTGGGTTGATAGGATCAAACCCTCTTTCTTTCTTGATAATTATTATGATTATTTTCACCATCAAAAGCAATTATTTTATCATCTGTACTATTATCAGATTCCTGTATCTTTCCTCCAATGCTCATTTCTACAGGATATCG
The DNA here is from genome assembly GCA_030449875.1 of Aegle marmelos. Lineage (NCBI taxonomy): Eukaryota > Viridiplantae > Streptophyta > Magnoliopsida > Sapindales > Rutaceae > Aegle > Aegle marmelos. The sequence goes on from JASUUL010000143.1 coordinate 13,674,211, forward strand.
ATATGAAATTCTCGTCCCTTTTTTTCCCTTTTGTTTCCAAAACATTATTTTTGTTATTCGATGCCTTCCTATATAAATTATCTATCTCTTTTTTCTTTGCTCTGTTTTTCATTTTAATATCTAATTGTTTAAGTATCTTATTGCTCTTAAACTCAGGTGAAATCCTAGAAGTTTGGTGTGACCATGAATTAGTCTAGGACTTGAAGATGAGCTCAGGTTTTGATTTTTGTGATGGAAATGAAGAAAAGAACCATTTAGAATAATCCCTGTTCTTGTTTTATTAGTTTCTGAATAAAAGACATAGATATCCCTCCTAAAGTTCATTTAAATCTCTAGACCTAAATAGAGTCCAGTTCCTGTAAAGTTTTAGTCACTCCCATGAGAATTATAATTATCTTAAAGGCCTATTCAGTTTTTCACTTGATTACTTGCGAGTCTCAAATTGCTTTGATGTTTCTCTGGTCCAGATACACCTTCTAAGGGCTATCACTTAAGACACAGGAGAGGGAAATCAGAAACACTGCGTGTGCAGTATATAAATACCAAGGATGTGAGGTTTGGCTGTAACTCAATTAATTAGCTAACTCAGCCATAACTATCTGTCTGATTCTGACCAATAAAGCTTCTTGATTCTTGGTTGTGTGCAGCGTAACAGTAGGGACTTGGAATGTCGCTGGAAGACATCCATATGAAGATCTCGATATTGATGACTGGCTTTGTACCCAAGAGCCAGCAGATATGTACATTATTGGGTGCGTATTTCATACTTTTGATGAACAGTGAGTTCATCCTGTCTGCCTTTGTTGTGGCTGTTGTGTCAATCTCTCCATTGTCCTATTAAGTGAGCAACATCTTACTTGAAGTTCCAGTTTGTTTTTCATAATAGTTCCTCGTGCATGTGCAGTTAAATAGATTAGAATAGTTCTATCGCATCATGATCAACATTGTAATGCTTGAGTTAATGGAATGCGGAGTGTAACCTTAAGGCTGCATAAGTTTGAACAGTGATCTGTCCTGGCAATAGATTCCAAATCAATACTTTAGGTTTTATGACCTATTGATCTGTCCTGGCAATAGATTCCAAATCACTAAGATCAATTGGCATTTCTAGAATTTGGTCTTATTTATTTAATGCTGCTATGGAGCACATATATCCCTTTTTAAATCTAACTAAACTAAACATATGTTTTAGGTAAAATAATTGGCTTAGTGCTTATGTCATTGTAAGAGAGTACTAGCACTGGTTTTAGACATAAAATAATTGGCTTATGTCATTGTCATTGAGGTATTTTAAAGGAGTTATTCTACACAGTCAAGCTATTTATTCAAACTGAAGTGGCATAAATTCAATGGAAGTGTCGAAAAAAGAAATAAACAAAACGCATTCTAAAATAAATGATATTGTAGCACACAGCTGTGCCATATTATTATATGCATTAGAGAGTTTCTAATCTGATGTTAATAAGGTGTAATTTTTGCAGCTTCCAAGAGGTAGTCCCTCTGAATGCTGGTAACATTCTGGGGGCAGAGAGTAGCAGGCCAATTCCAAAATGGGAGGCAATCATTCGCAGAACTCTGAATAAATCTGCAGAAATTGAAAATAAACACAAAAGCTACAGTGCCCCACCTTCTCCAGTGCTAAGAACCTCCTCTGTTGCTGATGATCTTGCTGATGAACTTACTGACGAGATTGATGATCTTCCTTTGGGGATTACTAGTGAGGAGTATGTTAGTATTGCAAATGGTTGCAACATTGAACAAGAGGATTTAAAGAAAGTTATTAGCATTGGTAAAAACTTACATTTGAGTAGAATATATGGAGTTGACTACGATCATAGATTAGACTGGCCTGAGCATTCATTGGATGCAATCCCTCAAGTCATCTCATCCAATTTGAAGTTACGGAGGGTATTCAGCAGTTCTGCAAGAATTGGCTTTACTTTGGCAGAAAATCCACCAACGTTGAGTCCTCAACATTTTGCAATAAATGGAAATGGATTGAAAAGGTCACACCACAGCTATGGAAACCTAGTCTCAACCTGGATGGAGCAGCAAGGGGAGCCTGAAGTTGTTGAGTCTGTATTTGATGTGTCTGATGCTTTTTCTGACGAGGAGTTTGATGCCTTCTCTGAGACACCAAAGGAGAAACATAATGATGCGGCCATTAGAGATTCTGCAAAGTCACGTCCTAAGTACGTGCGAATTGTCAGCAAGCAAATGGTTGGCATATATGTGTCAATTTGGGTTCGTAAGCGGTTGAGAAGACATATAAACAATTTAAAGGTCTCACCTGTTGGAGTTGGTCTTATGGGCTACATGGGAAACAAGGTAACACAATTTTTTTTCATGCTAATAGTGCTCCAACTTATAAACTAGAAATTATAGGAAAGTTGAATATTTGTGGTTGTATTTTTTCTGAAGCACAGAAGCATGGATGCATTTTTTTCCCAAAAACACTAATATAGCGGTACATTGGTGTCGTGATTGGGAACATTTAACACCTCTTAAACATTAGTGAATATGACTTTAACAACCTGTGCTCAGAATTACATTAATTGGAATCGTGTTATTAGCATTTATAAAGTGGATATACTTGCCGCACTTCAATTCACATCTAAGCTGAGGTTCTGATGCAGGGATCTGTTTCAGTCAGCATGACTCTGTTCCAATCACGGCTGTGCTTTGTTTGTTCTCATTTGACCTCTGGTCAGAAAGATGGGGCCGAACAAAGGCGTAACTCTGATGTCTATGAAATCATACGACGTACCCGTTTCTCATCAGTCTTTGATACAGATCAACCACAGACAATTCCATCTCATGAGTAAGCATTTTTGCATTTGAGTTTCAAATTACATGATATATAATTTGTTCACACAAGCTTCATTTGTAATTTCTGAGGGGCGCATAACATAACTTGATCAAGAATCCATGTTTTTGTACTTTAATATGCTTTCGTGGAATTCAAGGTAATTTTATATGATATTTATTGCGGATTATCTTATTCAACTAAGCTATACAATCATCATAATTCTGGTAATCTGGTACTCAGGTATTGCTGATAAATTTCACATTTGTACCTGAGAAATTTTATTAGTTGCATGGAACATGTGTTTACTATTTCTCCTTTAAACAGTCAGATATTCTGGTTTGGGGATTTGAATTATCGTCTCAATATGATGGACACAGAAGTTCGAGAGCTTGTTGCTAAGAAGCAGTGGGATAAGCTCATCAACAGTGACCAGGTAGACTTGCACACAACTTTGACAAAATTATTCACTTCCCCTTTTTGTACTCACAAAGCCAGCAGTTCATTTTTAATAAAGTTCTTCTGTTTATCACGTTTTGGTATAACTTGGATGCCATAAACATAATCAGATTTCACTCACAGTAGAACACGAATGACCTTCTCACTTATTAGGTAAAGAACTGTTGTGAATTCAGAGAACAAATAAATTGCCTCTAAGCATTTTTGAAGCAAACGGCTTTTTTTTTTCCAAAGATATGATTTTTGCGATTGCCTTGTACAATTACTTGTTAGTGGGTTGTACATTTTATTAGACAAACATGATTTATAATCATTATGGATAATTTTCCAAAAATTGTTTGAGTTTCCACGTAAGTGATGTCTGATTCTAATTCATTTCAAAATTTCTTCCGATGGTAAAATTGTTTAATTACTTTTTCTTTTTTTTGGGGCAGCTAAGCAAAGAACTCCACAGTGGGCATGTGTTTGAGGGATGGAAAGAGGGAGTGATAAACTTTCCGCCAACTTACAAATATGAAATAAATTCTGATAGATATGTTGGTGAGAACCCAAAAGAAGGGGAGAAGAAAAGATCTCCAGCATGGTAAATATATGTCAGCATTTTTGTTGTACTAGTGAATAGACCTTTATAATTTATTATATCTTGAATGATCAGGCTAGTTCGTTTACATGGAATGTTATGCAGGTGTGATCGTATACTTTGGTTAGGAAAAGGCATAAAACAACTTGCTTACAGGCGGGCAGAGATAACACTCTCTGATCATCGGCCTGTTAGTTCAACGTTCGTGGTTCAAGTTGAGGTCTTAGACCATCGAAAGTTGAAGAGAGCACTCAATGTCAGCTCTGCGGCAGTACATCCTGATATTTTCTTAGATGAAGATGGGGAACTAGAGCTTCAGCAATTACCAGGTGGAATATATTAACTTTCGTTTAACATAACTTAGGACCATGTTCCTCAACTTGAAATTAAGCAATGGTTGATCTCATGTTGTGACTAAGCATCAGAAATCTTCTTTTGTCTACAGTTTTCCAAAAAGGTGTTTGTCTTAATCTTAGATCTAAGAATATAGTTGTAGAAAAGTCAGAAATTGTATTTTTCTTCATTTCTATAGTTCTCTGCTGATAATTTGTTTTACCAGAAAGGTCATATTTGATGCCACTTTATATAAGTCTTCTTACTCTTGCATACATATGATAACACCTTTTTTTTTTTTTTTTGGTTTCTCTCTCTCTCCTCCCTTCTTTCTGTAGCAGGGGATCGTAATTTGCTTGACTAACATTAGAAGTTGACATCAAATTGATAAATGGGTATCAACATCCTCCATCAGGTCGAAGCATGAAAAAAATCAAATCCTTGTGACAATGGCAAGGAAAAGAAGTGTTCTGTATAGCCTTGAGTCACATAATACTTGATGTGTAGTCAATATATAGATATAGCAATGTGCCAAAATACTTGTTTAGGGAGGTGAATGTACAGACCGTAAACAACAATTTATTTATTTATTTATTTTTTGGGGCTCTTCTTCGGATAACTCTGAAAAAGAATAATGCTTCTATGGGGTCTATCAGTTTTTTACTGGGATGCTTGTGGGTCTGTGTATCAATAGCTTAGTCAAGTTTTAAACTTGTAAATTTTCTTCCCTTTTGGGATGGTGTTGGAAACTCCTTTTCAGTCATTTAGTTTACATTTCTTCTCCATTGTGGTGCACATACAACAAAATACCCGCATGTGTTTTTTTTTTTCTTTTAAAGGTCCAGTTTTTCTCAAGTTCCTTTGAATATTGTATGAGGAAAAACTCAATTGACTTTGATTTATGGAATACATATTCAATTGAATAAGGAATTTACTTTTTAACATTTTTTCCCCCTGGGAATATTATACTATATGGTTAGGCTGGAAAATTGACTAACAATATTTTGATACCAAACCCATGAGGTTATCCTAGATATTCTCCGGCTTTGGTGATGTTGTGTGATGAAGATTTTGCGCATAATATTGCACCAAGCTGCCTAGTTATAAACCCTGGCTGGCCAATTTTCACAACCCAATAGACTCTGGAAGAAACATCTTTATGAAATGATCTGAAGAAAAGAATAATTAGGTTGAGTTAGTTGCATCAACTTTGAATATTAAGAGCCAAAAGGAATTTTTTGCAAGAGAAGTTGGTTTGACCACGTAGTAGCAATATCAGAAATAGTACAAGAAAACATCATTGTCAAGCTCTGCAGGCATAATATATATGTTTTAGAGATGTTAATGCAACAATCCTCTTCCCATGCACTTGATCTTGAACCAATTGTTTAACTTGTACATGCTGAATCACTCAATGGAGAATTGAAGGATACTATTGTTGATTATACTGATGTTCATGTTGCATGGAAGAAAGATTTCGGGTGAAGGTGATGGAGTTCTTGTTCAGGATTACCACAAAGAGACATGCCCCTTAGCAGTAGAGATTGTGAGACGTATTGTCGAAAATGCTGTGGTTAAAGATCCTCGCATGACAGCATCACTCCTTCGCTTACACTATCATGATTGCCTTGTGATGGTTACATTTGATCCCATCATCTGTCTATCTGCTTTATGAGAGAGAAAATGCATATATTATTTTTTCCTTAGGAGTTTTTTTTTTTTTTTTTTTGGTTGATTTATTTTGGAGATTAGGGCTGTGATGCATCGGTTCTGCTGGAAAGCCATGAATGCATGGTCACTGAAAAACAAGCAGGGCCAAAGATTCGAAGTGATTGATGACATCAAGTTCATTTTAGAAGATGCGTGTCCTCGCACAGTTTCATGTGCTAATATTCTAATCATTGCTGCTCGTGATGCTGTTGCTTTTGTATGTAATATCTCTCTGCATTTCTTTTTGTAGATATTCGTGCATATTCAACATAAATCTGAAAGCGTACCTGACCTTTTGATCCCCGAACGCATCTGCAAACACGGAAGCAGGTTATGTCACTGTCTCTATTCAGCGGATTACAATAAGTTACGTTGCTTTGGCATAAGAATTTAAGGAAATATCCTCGTGCCGCTGCATGTTTATGCTAATGTTTATCGGTATATTAACATCGATTCGATCCGAGATGTATATTAACATCGATTCGATCCAAGATCTATTATTGTATGTTTAGCCAATGTTTGTTAGTATATTACTATTGATTTGATCCAATATTTATTACTAATTCGCTATACATATTTCCATGTTTCTCACATACAAAATTTTGGTACAATAGTTGTATTTATATAAAAGCTCATGTAAGTGATAGAAGTTAAATAAAAGACTCCTTAGCTGAATTAAACTTACAATAGTGATATAAAGGTCTATCTTGTTGGAGAATTTCTTAAAATACTAAAAAACACACTATTTTATTTATTTAATAACACTCCTCATTATAACTCTTTGTTTTTTTTTTTTTGTCTACAACCTAAAGATTTTGCTACTTCATTTGATGCTTAAACTCAATACACAATGGGGTACTGATATATATTACAAATCAATCACAACCATTCATTTATTTAAATACAAAAAAAAATCTTAAATATTCATCAAAACCTAACATTCACCAAGCACTCCAACCATATCTACCAACAACACAAATTATTGAAACCTCGGCTACCACAAGAAATTTCTATTAAATGGGCTTGGATTTCTCAAATTGGATTAAGTTTATGATCCAATACTCCCCCTTAAACTTGATCTTGTAACACCAAGCAAAACTTTTAAATTTTACAAAGTCTTCTTGCTTGAGTGGCTTAGTGAAGATATCAGCTACTTAATCTTGTGATCTTACATATTTGACTAGTACTTCTTTTCTTGTAAATACTTATAAAATGATAGCGAGTATTTATGTGTTTGCTTCGATTATGAAAAACTAAATTCTTGCATAGGGCAATTGTTGATTTGTTATCAACACAAAACTTGGTTGGCTTTTCTTATGGCAAGCCTAACTCCTTTAACAGATTCTGAGCCAAATTGTATAATAGACACTTGATGTGGCAGTTACACTTGATGACGCAATCGCTATCACTATATCCTACAACCTTGTAATCATTTGAGAACAAGTACAACAAGCCAAAATTAATTGTATATTTGATGTAGCTAAGGATCCTCTTTGCATTCTTAAAATGAGTTGTCTTTGGATTCTCCATGTATTAACTCACAAGTCCAATAGCATAAAAGATATTTGGCCTCGTGCATATCAAATAACGTAAGCTTCCGACCAAACTTTTAAAGAATGTTGGATCTACACTTTCACCTTCATCTTATTTAGATAACCTGACTCCGTATTCCACTGGTATGCTTATAGACTTGTTATCATTCATTTTAAACTTCTTGAGTATTTCCTTTGCATAGCTTTCTTAGGAGATAAATATGCATTCTTCCTTTTGTTTGACTTCAATGCCAAGATAATATGCGATCGACCTGATGTCAGTCATCTTAAACTCTTTGATCATTACTTTCTTGAACTCTTCAAATAACCTTGGTTTACTTCCTATAAAGATGAGATCATTCATGTACAGACACATGATCAAAATATCTCTATCTTTTTCTTTAACATAGAGAGCATGTTATTATGGACATATTGTGAAGTTGTTCTCCTGAAAATACTTATCAATTTTGCTATTCCATGCCTTTGGTGCTTGCTTTAACTCATAAAGAATTTTTTTTAATCTCAGACTGTCTTTATATCCTCCACTTTACAGCCTAATAGTTGTTCGATGTAAATTTCTTTTTCGAGAAATCCATTCAAGAAAGCAAAGTTCATATTAAAAAATCTTTCATTTTTTTTTCTGAGTAGCCAAAGAAATGATAAGTCTAATAGTTTTAAGTCTAACTATAGGAGCAAATACCTTATCGTAATCAATGCTAACCTTTTAACTATAGCCTTTTGCAATTAGCCTTGCCTTATGTCTTTCAATTTCTCCCTTTGCATTTTTCTTTGTTTTATATACCCATTTGACACCAATCGCCTTGTAACCTTTCAGAAGTATAGTAAGTTCCCAAGTGTCATTCTTCACAATGGGTTTGATTTCTTCATCCATTGCAATTCTCCATCACTCATCTTATGTAGGTTTTTAGAAGTTGACTGGTTTACAATCAGCAAAGAGACAAAAGAGAGTAAAGTTGTCAATTCTCTCAATTACCTCATAGAGATCTTAAAGACTCCTTGTACATTCTTCGGCTTTTTTAACTAAAGAAAGATAGTGGTGAATTTCCTTGTGTAATTGATGTAGTGAGATAGGTGAAGTAGCTAGCTCTTATTGTTCTTTTACTTGATTTATCTGTGTCTATATATCTTCCTTAATAAGAAAGCAATTGAAGTCATCCATATCAGAGTCAAAATCTCTTTCTTTTTTCTCATAAAAAATTATATCTCGACTGATCATAATCTTTCTTTTGTTTGAATGATACAGTTTATACCCTCTAAATTATTGTTATAGTCGATAAAGATGAACTTCTCACTTTTGTCATCTAGCTTGGTTCTTTTCTCATCTAGTAGATTTACATGAGTAATGCTTTCATAAACTCTTAAATGGGTAATCCCAAGCTTTCTTTCACTCTATGCTTGTTATGATGTCTTGCTTTATACATTTCTTATTAAAGATTCGTTGGATAAATAGACTGTATGTGAAACAGCTTTGGCCCAAAATTTTTAAGTAGTCTCTTACTTTTGAGCATACTTCTTACCATGTCGAGAATGGTTCCATTCTTTTTTTTCTGTAATACCATTTTGTTGAGGGAATCTTGGAACTATCAAAGGTTGTTGAATTGCATTTGCTTTACAAAACTCTATAAATTCTTTAGAAGTGAACTCTCCATCTTGATCGGATCTTATAGTTTTAAACTAGTGTCCACTTTTTTTCCACTGCAGCTTTAAACTTCTTGAAAGCTTTAATGACTTTTGACTTCTGCTTATAAAAATACACTTAATTTTTTCTTGAAAAAATCATCTATAAAGAGAAAAAAATAGTTATTTTTACCCCGAGAGCTTAAATTAAATCGACCATACACGTCATTATGAATAAGCTCGAGTGGCTTCCAAACTTTTAAGCTTAACTCCTTTGGAAAACTCTTTTTGAACTGCTTATTAAGTAAACATTCTTCACAAAGTTGATTAAGGTGATTAATGCATGGTAATCCTTTCACTATATTCTTCTTAAATAATAGCTCCAATCCTTTAAAGTTGAGATGTCCATATCGAAGATGTCAAATCCAAGTTAGACCTTTGTGACAAGCCTTGAGATACTTTACAACACTTTACAACATTAATGTATATTTAAAAGAAACATTCTATTCTTCGATATTTTCACTTTTGTAATTAAGTCTCCTTTGTTATCTCTTAAGAAAAGATTATAATCTTTTAAGTGAATATCATAACCTTTTTCTAAGAATTAACCTACACTGAGAATGTTGTTTTTCATATTGGGTACACAGTAAAAGCTAGAGACCTCTGTTCTTAGTAAAAAGTCTCTAGCTTCTCTCATATTTCCTTTGAGGAGGTTGCACCAGCAATCTTTTCAAAAGTTTCTTCATCTAATGATTGATAAATGAGATACTTTGCTTTGTTCTCTTTCTTTTTTAAGTCTTTCAAATTCTTTTTCTACTTCATAGTTAAGGTGCTTCATTTTCTGGTAGAGTAAAACCTTTCTCCACGACTTCTCATATATCATTTGTACCCAATAGAGCCTTCATCTTAATACTTCAATTGTCAAACTTACTTCCTTTTAGTTGTAGAACTTGGAATGACATCATATCACCATTTGCCATAGCTCATAAATTAAGTGAGAATTTGAAAATTCAGACCATACAGATGAATTTGGAACATCGAAAAACCTTGAGAGGGACTCTAATTAACTTTCAGTCAACGGTCAACATTAGTAAATAGTCAATGTTAGTCAACAATCAATGTTTGGCTGGGCTTGGTTAACTTAGTTTGACTCAGTTGACTTGGTTCGGTTCTATCTAGATTGGTTCGGTTTGGCTTGGTTCAACTCGGTGAGTCAACTTAGTTTAAGACAATAAACTTCTGACAGCAATTGTGGGTGCATTCGAACTTCGATTGGGCTAACTTTTATGAAATTGCACTTCTCTTATCGAGATCTTTGATTTGATATGCTGTATGACTATATAAAGCATCAAATACTACTCTAATATCACTTTATGCGAAAATTTCTTAAAATCAAACTCTAAAAAAACATACTTATTTATTTCTTCAACAATACTCCTCAATTACAACTCTTATTTTTTTCACTTTCTACAATTTAAAGATTTTGCTACTTCACTTGATGTTTAAATTCAATACATAATGGGGTATTTATACATGTTACAAATCAGTCACGATCATTCATTTATTTAAATACAAAATAAATCCTAACACTCATCAACCACATCCACCACACCTATTAATAACACAAATTATTCAAACCTCACCTACCACAAGAAATTTCTATCAAATTAGATTAAGTTTATGATCCAACATATCCAACATAATTTTTTTATATTGTTTTTTATGTTTAGCCGGTCCAACCATAATGGGTGTTAATTCCAATACTTCTCTTACAAGTTTAGTGGTATGTACAAATGTCTAATTTTTATATTATCAGAGAGGAGGATCGACATGGAAGGTCTTACTTGGAAGGAAGGATTCACTTAGAGTGAGCTTTAATGGAGCCAACAAGTACATTCTTTCTCCCAATTCCTCTCTAGAGACTCATATTGCAAATTTTAGCTGTGTTGAAGATTAAGGTTGGACAATTGTAACTTAAAAATTACAGCAGTAAAGTGTTTGGTAAACATTAGCTGCTGTAATTTGAAAGCTATGTTAATATGATTTTTTACTTGTATAATAAAGAATTTATTATATTTTTAATAATTTTATTAAAATTATTATTTAAAATTTATATTTACTATGTATTATTAATTTATATTTCATAATTATAGTTTTTTTTTTTTACAGCAATTGTAGTTAAAAAATTATAGCACTTTAATCTCAAGTACACCTTTTAAATATAAGCTCTTGACACTAGAGACTTGATTGCTTTATCAAGTCAATCAAATTAATGTGAATTAACAAAGCCACTATCTCACATCCCGAGTTTCAAATTTTGTGATAAAATGTTGAAATTGTCATGAAAAAATAAACTGTCAATAGGTAGCCACACAATTGGTAAGGCAAGATGTCTGAGCTTCAGGCGAAGTCTATTACGTTAACGTTAAAGAATAGCATTATGATAAGTACAAAAGATACACAACATTTTGGAGAATTGTACGGTCCATATGTCCTGAATCAGGAAGAGATAATGAACTTGCGCCGCTTGATTATACGATTTCTGCAAGGTTTGACAACCATTATTACCTCAACATTCTTCAAGGAATAGGTTTGCTACCATCGGATATTGTACTAATGACTCAAGACCATCGTCAAGGAGAAATAATTCAGCTAGTGTGGGCATATGCCCCTGATCAACAATTCTTCTTTGATTCATTTGTAGATTCTATTATCAAGATGGGAATGATAAATGTACTCACTGGCCACCAAGGGCAAATCAGGAACAACCGTAAGTTTGTCAACAAAGAGAACCAGCTACGCAGGCGAATAAATCTGCTCTGATTGTATTCTTTAGAAAATATTCTTGGATGCTAATTTATGTATGAATTTGGATTCAATGTTTAGTTGACATTTTTAGAATTGCATATTGTTATACATTGAATATGTTGTCGAAGATTATGAAAAATTGAGCAAAGGTCAGTTAAGTACTAAGTCTAAATCTTTTTTATAAGTCAATTTATTTAATGTAATACCAACCCAAAAAATATTGATTTTTAATTTTAATTTTAGCATTGATTTAATCAATTACCATTTTCTTTTCTTTTCATTAATGTCTCAAGATTTATGTAAGGATGATATTGCAAAAATAAATAAAAGTGAATAAATGAAATTTTATATTTAATAGTAAGGATGTCTTAGAGAACTTTTTTTTTTTCCCCCTCAAAATATAACTAAAGGGGCATTTAATTAACCCAAAATACATACAATTACTAGATTACCTCTCCAATATTAGCTCTAGCAAATAAATTGTTTCTAAATTTTAATTTTTGAAAATTTAGATTCTTTGTTTGTTAATTTTATTAATTAATGCTGGCCTTTGAAGGCAGGAAACCGAAAATTTATAAAAGTGTTTTTGTGTGTGTGTTAATTTATCTTTTTCAACCCTTTTTGTGCAGCTCTTGCCATAACGTGGCGATTTTTCTTGGTCACAACATAGATCAACCTGGAAATCTTGCAAAGCGTGAGACTGAACTTTCTTTGAAAACCTTTGATGTGCGACAATGTTTTCAGATGTTGGACTGTTCATTGTAAAGATGACTAATTTTCATAATGTCTCTCTCTCTCTCTCTCTCTCTCTCCCCCTCTTAATGTGGTAGAATAAGTCCATGGATGATATCAAAATGTCTATTTCTTAAGATGCCAACGGCTTTCTCAATAATAGGTGTTGTTAATTTTTTATTGTGTGCTCTCTTTTATTGTCCTTTTGTAAATTTCATCCATTACGTCTATATATATATATTTTAATTATTTTAATACATTTTCATGATAGATAAGGCTTATTTCGCCTCTGTGTCAAGTATATTCCTCCTATTTCAATTTATAAATTCTCCCTCGTACTGCCGAGTTTTACCCAACATGTGCATCCCCTTGGTTATGTGAACGAATTGCAAATGGCGATTGCTTTTGGGTAAGCAAAACTGTGCCTGGTATTGTGTCAGCTGTGAGAGCCTGTAAAGCTTTTGCATTTCCTTATGACATGCTGCATTGCACAACACTATCTGTTGGAAGAAGCACCTTCGACAAAAACGATTAAAGCATAATTAGGTTAAGTTAGTAGCAATGAACTTTGATCACTAAGTGCCTAATAGATTTTTTTGCACGATAAGTTGATTTGAAAAAAGCATCGTAGCAACAGCAAAAATAGTAAAATTATAGAGATGTTGGCGTACGAAATTTCTCCCCCATGCGGCCATGCACTTGAGCTTGAACCACTTGTTCAACTTCTCCGTGCAAAACTATTCAATCACTGGAATTTGAAGAGATCCATCACCGAGCGAGTTTTGGTTCTATTTTTTGAGTGCTAAATGGTTGATCAGTCACGAGGTAGCAGAAAAAAGTGATTGAGAAGATGAAGATTGACATTGAGGAATTAGAGGAAAAGATATTGAAGGCTGTAGGCAAGCTTTCGTTGTTTCCGAAGACAAAAAGCTCGACTAGGGAGACATGCTTCTGCCTTCTCACTCAGCCTGCCAGTATTAGAACCATGAGTCTCTGGCCTACTATCCCTGCCACATCTCAGGTAACTCATGCTTCTTTCTTTCAGCCAATATTAGAACCATGTTAGAACAATTCAATTACGCATCTGTTTGAGATTTTGCTAATGTCACAGCAACCCTGAAGGAATACTCTTTCAAGCTGCAAAAGGGTAAAATATGTTAAATTTCTAACGATATAGAAAAGTAAAGACCGATAAAAGACAAAAGATAGAGAAACAAAATTCCTGAATAATTAGAATAATATTGATAAGATTAAATGAATTAAAAATAAGATTTTGAGTTATTTTATACTAATTTTAAATATTGTAAGTTTATTAAAATAGACAAATTCAAAATATTATTTTATAATAAAAATCTCTTAGTCTAAATAAAAAATATAAAATAAACAGTTCTCAAATCTGGTATCTAAAAAAAATAAAAATAAAAATCTTAAAAGTAATAAGAAAAATAACAAAATACAAATGGTAAGACAATCACGAAAGAGACCGAAGATATGGCTCAATCACAAGCAAAACAGTCAAAACTTTAAAATAATATATTATATGCATCAAAAGATACCTATAACTTGAGTTATGATCTAGGAAGGTAACATTCTTGCCCTATGCAACCATTCTACATCAATTTTAGAGGACTGAACTTGGGAAATTTGCAAGCTTGTTTGAAGGTGGATACTGAGGAACAAGAATGAATCAATATTATCCACCAATTGCCCAGGCCACCAAGTTTATTAGGCTCACGCCACCCTCTGACTCTATTGCATTAACATTGTTGACTCTTACACACGTCAAACATAAAGACATCTATTGACTATTGTACCCGCCGATCTTCATACAAACTCTGACAACTAACCAGAATTATACCAAATAAAAGAAACAAATAAAAATTCAAAGTCAATATAGGAAACCAAATGTACCCAAAACTTGAGCAGTTTCTCTATCTCAAATCTTTCTTCAGTGTGATAATCCACTTTTTACACCATAAAATGCATGTTCTGAAGTGCTATACTTCTGTCTTATGCAAGAAAGCAAGTCAACAAATCCCTTGGAGCATAATTCTGGTTGGCAGAAGAGCAGAAAAAACAGTGTTACTGCTTTGCATTACCCCTCATAGCATAAACCCAAAGAAAGGGGGAATGCCACTGGATAAAGATGATGATTGTGATGATGAGGTAGCAGAGGACAGCAATGATGAAGAGGCCGACAGCTCGTGGTCCAATCTCTTTCGGCTACAATTCATATGCTTTATGTACTTGATATCATAGCTGTCCATTTCAGTTAGTATAACTTAACTCCACGGTGGAGTCGATTCACCAAAGGAGGACCCAAACAAAATTAAATGTCAGAGCAAATGAATATAAATGTGGTACACCTGCATTTCCCAGCCAGTTTGTTTAAACATAGCTTCATGATTAGTGTAAATGGGCAAAGCAACTGTGAGACACATAATAAGAATCCCTGATAGCTAATACGAGATCAAGACAAAAAGGTTGTTGTGACAAATTTGAATGCATGGGGCTCTTAAAGAAAACCCTACTACTTTATAGTGTCTTCATCTTCCTCGGGCTTCACAAAGAACTCAATATAGGCAATTCGACTGGGTTGCTGATACCCAGCGGAATCAGTCTGAGGGTGTTGATTGGAAGTTCTGGCAACAGAAACCAAGTGCTGGACTTTCAACATTCCCCCTCTTCCAATTGTCAGCTTACTTCCTCTATTATCTTTAATTACACTACCAGGTAAATTTGAAGTTGTTGCACGGAGAAATTTGTACTTATACCTTTCCACAACATAGGTTGAAACATCAAGACTGGTTGCTAGAAGTGTGCACTGATGCATAAAATATCAAGAATATATATTCAAACTTGAGGATACCTGTAAGAGACTTGGCGATCGCAATGAAATGCTATCAAAAGGTCAGTATTCACATAATACATGAAGTCTATCTGCAGAAAAGGCAACAAATAT
This sequence comes from Aegle marmelos, assembly GCA_030449875.1. NCBI lineage: Eukaryota > Viridiplantae > Streptophyta > Magnoliopsida > Sapindales > Rutaceae > Aegle > Aegle marmelos. The sequence goes on from JASUUL010000143.1 coordinate 13,689,771, forward strand.
TGCTTGTAAATTCTAAAACCTTGCATTGAATGTTTTCAAAGTAAGTGAAACTGAAATGACACCTGCAAGTCTCCATGACCTTCTCCTTTGAAAGAAACAGATGGGTGGACTGGTTGCAGTTTAATCTGAATGCTTGACCCTGGCCACTCAAGGTCATCAATTGCTTCCTTCAATGCTGCAGACTGCAGTGTCAATAGACCTTATATAAATAAATATTTCTTAAACAAATGATATTTATCATCTTACAATGGGAAGATGTGTCAGAGAGTCATTTCCATTCATAAAATTATCCTGTAATAGAGAAGACATTTTTATAAAATTTATTATGTATTACAGAATTCTGCGCACAAAACCTTAGAAATGAAATAGGAATTATAAAAGACATTTGATGATGTTTTTTGCTATAAGGATCCCTCAAGTTTAGCTGATACGTACAAATGATTAAATGATAATATGGATTAACCCTTTGAAAAACCCAGCCCTCCTTATAGAGTTCTTTTACGAGAGTGTACCTTGACAGTAAAAGTGAGAGGTGTGCTTCCTGCAGGTTCAAAATTATAATCCCATGAAATCATGTTGGGAATTCTTGTCCTTACTTCTGCATAAATGCAAGCATCCGGCGAATCAACAGACCTAACATGGCATTGATGAAAAGGAAAATGTAAGTAATGGTATAATTTTAGTTATTCTACTATATACAGATTCAAAAAATAGTTCGAATTATGAAGGTAAGGTCCAGCAGCCTGCACCAAACTGCCAATTGTCCCAATATAAGTATTTTGACACTTAAAAGTACTGGCTTTCAAGTTTAGGTGTCAAAACAACCCCTGCTTAGTCAATCAACTTTACTGACTCTTGATCATTATCAACTATTAGAATTGGGAAAAGAGATACATAGACAAAGCAAAGTTTGAGAATTTTACAAAAGAAAAATTCAAAAGTCCTACATCTCTCCTATTTCAAACTGTATAATCTTAAATATTTTCAACGTAATATAAAACTAAGGCTTTCTAATTGCAGAAAATGCAAGAAATGACTTTCACCACAACTGTCCTGACCATTGCCAGAATTTGAAATAACCAAAGAATAACAATAATAGACATCCCAAATTTCATCCAAATGTTGTGCAACGTCATTCATCAAGTAATTCACAGTTTTCACAAGTTCCAAGTGAAATAATAAAATGGCACAACATTTGGGATCAAATTTGAGGATGGCTAGCACTACTCATAATCAAAACCCCATTTAGTTAGTGATTACAAACCCCTTTAATTACAATCAACAATTGCTTAGTTTGCTTCCCTGTTCACACTACTCACAAAAATTTTGGAAGCTGATAACAAAGAAACATGAGCATACTTGACAAGGAGTTGCATGTCAGGTCCAGGATATCGAATTTCAATCAAGGTAGAATGGCCGGGAGCTGAAAAAGTATTTAAGCAATCAGCAAAAAGTCCCAAGCTCACTCCAAACCTAGGGCGCCCTTCTGCGCTATATTCATATCTTACAAAAAGCTACAATCACAACCCAAATAAAAAAGACAAATTCAATTCAATTCAATTCCAAACTCCCACTTCCAGATTAGAAAAAGAACAAAACGACGCCGTTTTGATACCTCGCGCTGAAGATACACTTTGGCTTGGAGACAACCGGTTTCCTCAACGATCAAAATGATGCCGTGTTCGGATAATTCAATGACCGCGTCCTGGTTAAAAAAGAAAAAAGAAGAAAAAGAAACAGATAAACAATTACATATAAGCTTACATTTTCACATGATTTCCCTAAGAACCAAACAGAAAGTCAAGACGTCGATAGTCCTCGCAATTGCTCCCAGACCTGGTGGCGCTTCCATCTTACTGCGGAAAGGGCGTCAACTAAACCTTGAACGTTGTCGAGCTGGCACACCAGATCCGGTGATTCTGCGTCTATCGCCGATGAGCTCATGATTTGCTCTCCTTTTTCCCGCCAATTCACTGTACTTAGCCCCCACTCGCTGTCTGTCTCCTCACTTCTTTTACGCCACCTGTTGTTGGGCCGGAGAGTGTAGGACAAGCTTCGTTAGAATATGGGTGGGTAATTTTTACTTCACCACCTCGAGGATGTATCGTTTTACTATTTAATATTTTTTAAAATATCACTTTATTATTAAATATTTTGAATAATAATTTTTTAATTGATGCTTCAGTTTTTATTATTTTATTGTCAATTGTTATACTGATGTTAAAAGTGTATTTTAAGAATTTAGTATATTTAATATTTTAAGAATTTAACAAGATATAATATTTATAATTTTATTAATTGATTATTTTATCTAAAATAATTAATTGATAAAAAATTATTTCTTTATAGATAATTAAGTTTGGATCTTTTTTAATTTAAAGGGTTAAATTAAACTAACATAGTTTAGGGTTAAAATAGACTTTTATTACAATTTCGATTAAAATTTTGTTAGCCTTAATGATTTGATAGTGAAATGATAAAAACTAAAATACTAAGTGAAAAAAATAATTGTTATAAAATTTTAGTAATTAAGAGTTATGTGAAAAAATTTTAGATGTTAAAAACTTAAAAGAATAATATCTCTTCTAGTTAGATAGAATGATAGTTTCTTTCATTTTAATTTCACATAGCTCCCTTGAGTGTTAGTGAATTCATCCATTGACAGTTGGTTGATTATTAAAATAACAAAATGCCACTAGCATCAAAAGCATAGATAATATGAAAGGCAAAAAGACTCGGTGTGAATTTTAGCTTAATTGACTTGACTTAAATTTTTTAGTTTTAAAGGTCACAAGTTAGGCTCAAGCCAAAAGATTATGGCCTGATTAAATTCAAGTCAAGGTTTGGACCTTGCTTAATTTGACTCAACTCTACTCTAAATTTAAAAAAAAGAAAGACATGATTTTTGTTTATGTTTATTTATGGTTTATATAAGTCTATATTGAGATCATGGATAATTTTTATATTTATATTAATTTTAATATATATGGGAGGTTATCCATCTTAAAAAAAATTAAATACTTAAATATTTAAAAAAATTTATAGGTGGGCTCAAACGAAGCATAATCCAACCCTGATCAACATTGGCTCTAACTCAACATGACCTAAAAGTCAAATGATCAAACTTTTTTGGAGTTGGATCTTTTATCTTAGTGATTGGGTTAGGTTCGATTTTGATGTTGCCATCCCGAATAGATACTGACATCTACGGAAAATTTTCAATAATAAAAAAGAACTCACTTATGATTAAAAGAGTTTTTTTTTTTTCTTAAGAAACAAAAAAGTTTTAAATTTTCTTTTTAAATCTGTTCATGTTAGTTTTAAATTTTAAACACTGGCTATTTATTCCCTACGGGTCTGGTTGCTTTGCCCTGAGGGTAACATGCCCTTATTTTTATCATCTTGCAGAATGACTTTTAGATTGCAATCAAGACTTGCATAATGCAAACTAATGGCTGCAATTTAAAAATTAACAAAATAATTAGTTGCAAGCCTATATACAAAATCTATCTCCAAAATCTATAATGGCAGAGTAATGTTCAAAGTTAGCGGTTCTGCACTAGTTGGGAACTGCTAAAATATCGACCTCAAGGTGCAATTCTTTTGTTCCATTTAAATGTAATTTGATGTGGTTTAAATTTTGAAACTAAGGAAATATTTAGTTAAATATATAGTTTGTGTCATTTCGTGCATTATATGGTTGTTTATACCTACGGAAACCAACTTACATATATGGTTCCTGTTATTAGGTGGTTATGCAGATTGTTAGGAAAGTAGCAATAGCCTATCATCTTGGGGAAGAGATATTGCCTATACTTTCTCTTTTACATGTTTTTATTGTTCAAAATGTTCCTTTACTTGTTTGTGTTCCTCTTAAGTTTAGGTTGTAGATGCTTATTATTATATGACATTTAGGTGGCAATCGTTCTTGGAGGTGAAAGCCTTTTTTTTTTTTTTTTTTTTGCGGTCACTCATGTGTTTCTAATACTAGCTTCGATAGACCCATAGCTCAAGAGATTTGGTAATTCCTATGTTATTCACCTTGTATTTTAACCGTCATCTTCATCTTTCAGTTATAGTTGGAATCTATCATGTTGATTGTATAGTCAGTGAAGAATTAGGATGTTTTGTTTATTATGTTGAAGACCATGCTCATAAGGTTGGTAAAAAGTGAGGAAGTTTTGTTATTATGTTAACATGTTGATCGTGTTTATATGGTCAGTAAAGAGTCAGGGAAGTTTCATTTATTGTGGTTACAAAGTTGGCAGTTCTATTCTCATTTTCTCCAATTTAATACTTTTATTTTTTTAATGCAGTGATGAAATTGATTTGCTAAATTACAATGGTCACCGAGCTCGTCACCTTAGTCAGGCCATGGACAACTTTGGTGCTCAAATGATCTATATGCTTATAGGTTGCTTAATTTCTCCCCAACCTTATATTGCCATTTGCTTTCTGTTTGTGACCATGATTTCATTTTAGAATGATGGCAACGTGTATGAGTTCTATATTGCTTCAATTAGCCATGGAGAAGCTGGAAATTTAGACGTCTGTTCAAAGTGCAGTTGCTTTGCCAAAGCTTGATGACTATATAGCGGGCATAGAGCCATCTAACATATTAAAAAAAGGAAGAGTTGCTGATATTTAGTGGCATTCACGTTGGCACTGGAAATCCGTTCTTTACCACTAATGCCGCTGCTGCTCTTAGAGCTGCTGAACATAAGCTTTGTGCTTTAATGTCCTTATTTCATTTTCTTGCTTCAATAGACAGCATATTACTTTTGAAAGCACGGTGTGTTGGTGTTCTTTTTGCACTTGTTTATCCCTTACCTGTTTGTACATGTGGAGCTTTACTGGGGAATGAATAACGACAATGCTATGCCAATATTTTCATATCAGTTATTGAAGCAGTGCTTAAAGGTACAATTGTCAATGGTATATATATCATTGCAGAAACTTGTAAGGACATAGTCTCCGTCAAATTTACCTCCATAGACACATTGTTCATTACGTTTTGTGAAGAAAATGGGATTCCTAGTTGTTATTTTCTTTTATCGTATTTGTAGTTGTTGCAACTCAGATCCCTTTGGCTTTTCTTAATCCATATGTATGCAATCTCTATAGTACCAGTCGGAAATACAGTCGGTTACCTTAACCAGAAAACTAAAAATCAGAATTTTTTTTCTTTTCCAGGTTTATAAACCCTAAAATAACTTTTCTTTAGCTTAAAACGGGTGCCAAATCAGATAAGAAAACAATCAAAAGGTCTCAAGCTTTTTGATACACAAGATCTTTCAGAGAAGTCAAGTGTAGAGCATACGGCTTGGTTTTAATTTGAACAAATTTCTTTTTCCTTATATTTTTTCTTTAACTTTTCTTTAGCTTAAAACGGGTACCAAACCAGATAAGAAAATAATTAAAAGGTCTCAACCTTTTTGATACACAAGATCCTTCAGAGAAGATAAGTGTAGAACATACGGCTTGATTTTAATTTCAACAGGTTTCCTTTTCGTTACTTATATCTTTTCTTTATTTATTTCAGAGGTTTATCGAACTTAAGAAGAGAAAGAATTAAAAAGTTATGGATAGAAAAGACTAAATATATTGGATGAACTTATATGCTCGATCCTAGAAATATTTCAAAATTGTACGTTATATAGAGCCCAAATGGCCACGTTGACTAACCAAACAAGAGGAATTAGTTAATGCAAAAGTCATGTCTGTTGGATTTGCTTTGAGATATGATGTATAATATATCGTGCAAAATCAAAAGAGCATTGGAACTGGCAATCCTGAAACAATGTATTAATTCAGACTCAGTCTTGTAACATAAATGATTGGGTTGGGAGCATAGCCCTTTTATGTAAATCTGGTAGTCGAGCTACAGCCTATCGAATTTGGTGAGTAAACAAGATTTGCTGCGATCAGGGAATGTTAATATGAGGTAAATGTTTATTTAGATTTTATATTTTAAGTTAAGTGTATGTTTATTTTTTTTTATATTTTAAAAAGTAATTTGAGGTATCCTTGCTATTAATTTTGTTATATTTCTATCTTTATTTTTTCTTTACTTTTTTAATATTACCTCTACACCATTTTTAAGGATATTAACGAAAGAATAATGCTACACATGAAGAAAAATGTTAATTTACTAAATTTATTTTACTTTTAGGATTAATCTGGTAAATTATTTTTTCCCTTTTGATTAATGTTCCTAATATTGTTGCGAAGGAGTTATTGTAAAACAAATAAATAAATAAGGGCAAGTATATAAAAAACCTAAAGTTGTGATATCTCAAGATATTTTTCAAAATACCTACTTTGAAACCTATTTACTGCACCCATATCATAATCCTCAAATTTATTTTTCCCAGTTTCATCAATTTTGGTCTAGAATTCTTAGATTACAATTAATCCTTTCCTAACAAAATTCAAACGTCTGGCATTTCTAATGTTTAAATATTCATTTCGATCCTGAGTTCATGAGCCATGAGAATTACAGTCTTACATATTTTATTTGTTAGCTTATAAATGTGAATTATGAAAGATTTATACATTTTGTAGATTTTTTGTTTGTATGATCCAAATCATGGCGGTAGATTAATGTTGGGAAAAAATGGTTCTAAAAAATTCAATGTTCTTTTAGAATGAGAAGAAAAGAGAGGACTTTTTTCAAATGGTATGAATATTTTTTTAAGTGAATTATTTATTTATTTAATAAAAATATGCCACCAAAAACTTAAAATTAAGCACCAATTCGGTATTTAAAGAGTGTGTTAAGTAGAAATTTCGTATGTAAAACTTATGATTAATTGTGTGTCATAACTAAAATGTTGTTTAGAATATTTTTTAGGGTGTGAATTGCCTCACTTATTATTAAATAATTGAATTCGCTCAAATAAAAGAGATCAATAAATAATTCATTAATAATAAAAAAAAGATTGATAAATAGCCTCTCCAATTAAATAATTATTCTAGCTTAATTATCTTCCAGCCACAACCACAATTGCCATCTAATCGAGCGTCGACCTCCTTTAGTGGTGGGCTTCGAAAGCCTTTCTATTGACTACAACAGTTAAGGGCCACGTCTCCGCCGGTAGAATTGCCAAGTGGCTAGGTTAAAAACTTTGGTAGGACTGAATTTGGCATTAGTAATAATTTTACAGTGTGTATATATATATATATATATATATATAGGAAAAAAGATTATGGTCGTACCTTATTGTGCTACATATCCAATTATAATGAATTAAAGGTCAAAAAGTGATTCTTGTTAGGGTTTTATATGATCTGAAAGCTCTAAAAATTTGATTAACAAAAATGCTAGTCGGACTCTCTAACAAATTAATTAATCTACAATTGCTTTATTTTAGAAATATTCTTTAAATATCTACATAAAATTTTACTCTCTGCTGTGCAATTCTTTTACCATCACATTTTAAATTGACTTATTTAGATGCATGATTAAACTAAATATGCTCTTAATCATATATTTTATTGGATAGACTTGTAACGTTGTTAAATTTCTAAGATACATATACCTCAACCATGCTTTAATTTCTAAGATAAACCATATGATAATTAATTTTGTTGGAAAAACAAATAACAATTTATGGGTTATGAATAAATTCCAATTTGAATCCATTTTTATTTCTAAAAAGTAAACATATCATTCCTGCTTTCTTTTTCTTTCTTATTTTACTAAATTTTATCACTCTCCCCTTTAGCCTACCTAAAACATTTCGGTGAATAATTTGTATAATGTGTCAAAATTTTATTGTTAAATTATATATGTTTTAATGTGAAAAAATTAATAATAATTTTTTTATATTTTTCATTTTATAAACATTTTCTTATAATAGATATTTTATAATAGTTTAAAATTACGTGTAAACAGTACAAGATAAATATTTTATTATTTATTTTATATTTATTTCTTGTATTTATCATTCATCTTATAATAATTTTATCATTTTATAAATAATTTTTCATATATTTATTATACAAAATGTTTATAACATAAGAAAAGTACAAGAAAATATTTTATTATTATTTTTCATCAAAATATATATTTTTTATTTTTTATACTTAATTTTTATTTAATTTCAAATTTATGTGATTTGTTTAATCTACAATAAATATGAATAAAAGTATATTCGAAAATAATGGTAATATTGTAAATTTGTATTTTTAAGAGAGTTATTGGCTATTATAAAAATAGCAGTAAGCAAATGATATATTGATTACAGTAAGGAGAAATTGACAGTCTCCCAAAAAAATAAATAAATAAATATAACTTCATAAATAATTAATTTTTATGTACTGATCTAAATAAATGATTTTTTTAAAAATTTTTAGTGTGCTATATTTTAAAATTTTATATGAATTTTTTGACTTTATTTAAAAAATAAATTTATTTAAATCTTGTTTAATTTTAAATTTAATTAGTAGTAAAATTATTTTTATATTAAATATTTTTTATCTAGTTAGTTCGTAAATAGGACAAAATTAAAAATTTTTAGTTCATAAACTAATTTGCAAAATGGTGGATTAGATATGGGTTGAGTTAAATGTATATCCAATCTGTAGACGTATGGATTAGATATGGATTGGGTTAAATCCACATCCGATCCGTAGACATATGGATTGGATTTGGATTGAATTTCACCAATCCGTGGATTAGATTGGATTAAAAATTTATAATTCGCAAAATCATGGATCGGATATGGATTGATATCTAATCTGTAAAATTCGATCCGCGAACACCCCTAATAAATTGCCTCACACATAAATGCAAAAAAAAAAAAGGCTGTAGTTTCAATTTTACCCGTTCATTTGCATTTTAATGTACTAAAATCAGTAATAATAGACAAATTAAAAAATAATGTATTGGATGATGAATAATTGTAACATAATATTATTCAATATTTTTATCATATTTTCTATTTTTAGGACGACAATTAAATTTTTTAATTTTATCTGCTATTTAAAAAATGCTTTAAATACATTTATAATTAAAGAAAATCATTCTAAAAATACCATTTTCCTTTTCTAAAAGAAGGATAAAAAACATTAATTTATCAAGAATAGTAAAGAAACCTAAATTTCCATAAATGAACCAGAAACAAAATAATAAGAAAGGTTTTTTGCTCTAATTTATTTTGGGAATAATGTAGAAAATAAATAAATAAAATGATCCAAAATATTCATAAAGTTTCAATCAAACCTTAGTGTTCAATAACCAACTTTATTATCAAATAAATAAGGAAACTGGTAATGATTTGGCACTAGATATCCCAAGGTGTGGAAAAAATAGTTGTGCAGACCCAATCACCCTTTCTAATCATCGGCCACATCCCCACTTACTGCTACTCACCGAAGTGCCTAGAACAATAGATTCTGCAAGTGCCATCCATCTTTAATTTATATTACAACTACGTGGTAAGTTTAGTACTTCAATTGCTTTTACTTTTTCTAGAATAAGGTTTTATTGTTCTATACTTTGGATTAAAAATAGAATTGGTAATATTTATAAATTAAGTTCAATTGTTTGAAGCTTATTTAGATTTGATGGGTTTAAAGTTTAGTTTAACATTGATAGTTGGATTTTGTGGCTTAGGACTTGTTGAAATACTGGACAGTTTTATTACTTTGATAAAAAATTAATATTTTGATTTGATTTTAACTTGTACTGATTACTTTAGTAAAAAGTTAATATTTTAACTCGATTTTGACTTTAGTAGAAAATATTGTACGCAATGTTATGCATGTTCACAATACCTCTGGAAATGTTCATGATTTTCCGATATGTGTATAAGTTATTAAAAAAATTAGCGCACAAGATACTCATTAATATAGGATATACTTAAAACATATATAAGTTGGAGTTGATATAAATATCTATAAATTTAGGATGATAGAAATTATATTTAAGGTTAAAGACGATATTGATAAAATATTTTTATAATGATTATAGAACGTGGGTGAATTCATTAATTGTTCTGAGATATTGAATTAGTTGCAACAGATTAAATAAGTAGATTCATCATGATATGCTTTGTAATAAGTATAATTTATGTTATAAAAATATATTTAAATAAAAATTTTTACAAAACTATTTCTAAAACATTTAAATGAAATTTTCAAAAATAAAAACACTTTTAAATGAATTTATATAAAGGTATTTTAAAATAAATTTTTCTTAAAAAAATTAATTTTCTTAAACAAAATATTTTCTTAAAAAATTTTCTAAAAGAGTTAAATATTCAAAAAAAAATTCTTAAATGTTCTAGAAGACTTTAATTGCTATTTGTGAAAGAATATAAGATGAATTAAAAAATATTTTAGTTCATAATTTGTAATAATGTATATGATACAAATGTTATAATACTATGTAATACAATGACCAACTTACTGATATGATGATAATCTTATGCACAAGAATGTTATAAACAATACATAGTATAATATCCTAAATGATGAACGACGAATAATGATGACTACGAGATATGAGTTACAAAATATTTTACGATTTAATTCTTTTATACTTTTAATGTTTAAAAATATGATGACAAAAATTTTTAAATATTACATATAGATTTACTTACGGAATTAATAGTTCACCCCTTGTCTACAATATTTTATAAATTAATTAGAGATATAACTTAAGTACATAAATAAAAATATTTAATAGATATGTAGAGTTACTTTAAGAATTAAATCTTAACTAGACTTTATATTGAACTCAAGCATTTTCTTTACAAACTTTATTTCAAGTGTTTTATATAAGAATTTAATAAAATATGAATAATGATTATTTATCTTAAAATTTTATTAATAAAAATACATAATGTGAGGTTTCATTTTAATTTTACCTTTGTGTTTTCATAGATAATTTTTGGAGTGTTACATCTAATCCAATAAATGAATCAAAGAACGTGCACAAAACAAATCAAAGTTCTTAGAATTTTAAGCTAATTCATGAAGTACTTGCTCGAAAGAACACATGAAAAATGATATCATTGTAACCGGTTTACCTGCCTTTTTTATCCCCTTTTTTTTTAATATTTTCCTTCTCAGGTGATTGAAAGTGTGGAAAAAGAAATTAAGAAGGAAAATTTTTGGTTGGAAAGTAGTTTCAAAAAGAATTTAGAGGTTTGAGTTAGGTGAAAAATAAAATAAAACAAAATCTAAACTACAGAATTACAGTAATGCCAAGCGTCAGTAGATTTATTACAGTGTAGAAGGAATAAAAGAAAGAAAATAACAAAAGGACCCTAATCCTTTACAATAATAATTTTCCTTGACCCATGTTAACATTTTTACCCAACAATTCTTTGTTTTGGATGATAAAATCTTAAAAGCCATCCAAATCTTTCACTCGAGCCATTAAATATATCAAATGACAAATATTTAACCATTGAATGTGATAAGAATCAGATAACTTATGACCAATCATAAAACTAAAGAATTATCATTTTTCAGGATTATTATTCTTAGTACGTCGATACCTTGCTTGAATTAGAGCAAAGCTATTGGAACAATTAAAAATGAACACAATTCCACCCAAAATCATATGGGCGAAAGTCTACTTAGAAATTTGAACCTTTTAACTAATCAGAAATAAGGAAATAATAACCACCCAACTATTAAGTTACAATCTCATTCTACTCACATATGCAATGTATTTACATTGGTGCCATTTATTAATATTGTAATAATTTTTCTCAAACTCAAATTAACTTTGGAGGGTGGCCACCACTAGGCCGCTGAGGCCTTGGCCTAATGGTGGGTTAGTACCTTTTAAAGTTGAAGGTACCAGTTCAAATCTCCATTTCTCTATAGGTGTAATGGTAGAAACTCCCCTCTAATTTAAGCACTCCAAAATCTCCGTAATGCAGACTTTAGATTTCATCATGTATAATCATTCCATGTGAAAAATAAAGTTTTTGACTTGAACTCTGAATAGTTGAATGATTCTCTCCTTCTTTCACATGAGTAAAGGAGTTTAAATCTTCTCAAGTGTTTTTCAATGCTCAGGTAGGTCACAAAGATAATAAGTCATGATTAATATTAAACCTATGTTTATGATTATGTTGAACAGTATATAAGTATGGTATACCCCTCTATACTAAATGACTTGGAAATCTTTGAAAATGCATCACCCAATAAAGAGAAATGTGATTAACAAAACAATGAATATTACAATGCCTCAGTATAAAGACAAAATGAGAAAACATCACACTTATGCAAATTAAATGAGGGAAAAAATTTAAATAAAAAACCAATCCACACCAATATGATAGCATCTAGAAATAGTTCAGACATAATTATCCATTAATAGTAGTTGTGCTCATCAACCACCCTTCTCTCTGCTGCACCAAGAACCAGCCTTAGACACAAAGCAAATCCAATAAGACATTTTACCAACAATAATGTCAAATAGTTCCTCCTAAATAAAAATCAAAAGATATCATATGACATGAATATAGGACATGGGCATCAATTTACCATGGAGATATTAAAGAAAGTGATAATTAACTTGTTATATTCCAAAATTAACCCTTTAGACTCTACAGAACACAAATCATCTAAAAACTCTCATTCACTATTAAAATTATATTGAAAATTAATCAAATCATGTGATAGCAATAAGAAAGAAGAATCCAGACATCAGTTCTCCAAGTTGATAATGGCATCAAAGAAATAATTCAGATGCAAATTACCCATGAAATAATAGTTGTGTTCATCACTTGCCCAAACTCTCTTGACTGGCAGCTGCACCAAAACCAAAAACTTAGATACAAAAAAGAAGACCAATGAAGCATTTTATTTAACAAAAAATCATAATTGTTTCCAAATATGAATCAAGTACACTAAAAGAGAGTAAAGGCAAATGGGCATCAGTTCTCCAAGGTGATAAATAGCATCAATGAAGAATTTCAGACGCAAATTACCCATTAAAAAAAATGAGATTCATCAATTGCCCACTTAAATCAACAATATATAAAGCAATAAAAGGAAAATTAATTCTATCATAATAAGCCGTTAAAAATAAATGAAAGCGATCAGAACCTGTCGGGATTCATAATAACAACACACTTTTTAATTCAGTGGATTGACAGACTTATGAATTTTTATCGTCACCTCGCTTTTATTTTATTTTTCAAAAAGAATATAAACAAAAACTGAAGAAAAATAAGAAAATAGCTAAAAAAGGGCAAGCTCAGAACTTCTTAGAGGGTTGTGTTGCCGTCACAGACGGGCTCAATAGAACCTGTCTCTGGCACACTACGAAATTACATCATTGCACCATTTTTCCTTTTTACCAAAAATTTTTTTTTTTAAATATTAAACCCAACAAAACAGTTTAAAAAGAGAGGAGAAATTGTAAGTTCTGAAGGATATGACGGGAAGAATAGAGCCGATTAGGAACTGGGCGAGAAGTGATATGTTAAGGGCTTTATAGACTTGAGGATCAGAAAACCCTAATCGGTAGCTAAGTTACTAATAACATTGGAACCCTTAATGTTTCATAATATTGCAATCAAGGATATGATTTGTTCATTTGAGGTCCCTAAATTGTATTCAAATAACTCAAATACCCTCATCTGCTGAGGGCCAGTTAAGTTTGGTTACACGGTACATTTTAAAATAATTATTATTAATCATACTATAAAAATAGCCAGTAATAATATATTAATTAAAATTATTTTAACATTTGGTAGAATTTAATTTTTAAAATTATTATAATTTTTAAAATAATGATATACTTATCGATGGGCCTTTAATTTAATGGGAGAGTTTTTGCACTTATAATGTTGAATATAGTTGGCACTCATCTTCTAAATATTAGAAAGGATATAAAGTATTTGAACAAATACTTTAATAGTTAATGTATGGTTATGATCCTAATTGTATAGTCTGATATAATATCAGTTCTAAATATTAATTGTAATATCATATGTAATGTCAGTAACAATAAAAAAAATATAATGGTATGCATTCAGTAAATTTTGATAAATTTTAATAAAAGATAATTTTATCAAAAGTAATTTTAAAAAAAAATTTATCAAATATCAAAATTAATTTTTAACTTTTAAAAATTACTTTTGAGTTTTTTAAAAATAATCATAAATAGCCCTAAATATCGATGTTATAATGGGATAGAACTCGTAGGCGAAAGAAATATAACTCTGAAATAAATCATAAAATAATTTTGAACGTGCTTAAAATAATTTTGGACGTGCATTAAACAACTTCATTAAAAATTTGGTTGTAACATTTGTAATTTGAAGGTCATTAGCATGTGCTTGAGATGCTAACAAGAATTTAGACCTTAAACTCAAAAAATTTTGCACCTGCTTTATTAGAAAAAATTGCGAAATGTTCCATGGTGATTTGAGAATGGGCAGATCGAATTAGTACCAAATAACACATAATAATAATAATTATTTTTAATTACGAGAGTGTTAGTAAGTATATTACTCTTTTTTTAATACTTTTTTAATAGGTGACTAACAAATATTGAGGGCATTGTGAATAAAGCTTCAAAATTGAGAACGAATTTTCTTTTCTTTTTTTTTTCCCTTTCAAAGCTAAAGGTTTCAATGAAAATAAGATGTTAAAATCATCGAAGAAAAAATTAATTGGTTTTGATTTTTTTTTTCTTTAAGGATAAATCAATTTCCATTTATAAGGACAAACATTCTGGTATTGTTATGGCATTGGCATGAAAGTCATGCAAATAAAACTCCCAAATTCCATAAATTTATATTATGTGCACCTAGTAGAAAAAGAGCGGAAGGTGTAAACTCCTTTTAATTTAATGTTTATTTATTTATTTAAGGAAGAGAGTGAAAATTCTACTTGGTTGATCCTATTTATTTTAGTTATTGTTGAAATAAAAAGTGAGATTCTCACTTTCACAAAAGAAGTGGAAGTTGGCCTTTTTTTTTTTTTGGGAATCCTTTTTTTATTAAATATAATATAATCTATATTTAATAAAATAATATTAGATTTACTTAAAAAGAATAATATTACATGTATTTAAATAATATTATTATATTATATTATTCAATAATACTCATTTATTATTAAATAATATGTATCTACATTTATCTAAAAATAATAGTATTAAACTCATTTAAATATAATATTATTATATTTAGTTAAAATAATTATGTTATCAAAGTTAAAATTATTTAAAAATAACATTATTGTATTCATAGAGAATTAGTAATGATACCATATATTATCTTTATTTAAAAATATAATATTATTATAATGATTTAACTTTAATAGTATTATATTTATTTGATATTAATAATTAATAATAGTAAATATTTTATAAAATATTAATTTTGTAAAATATTATTAATAATAATAATGTTTTATCTATTTTGTTCTTATCAATAATTTTTTGATTGACATAATTAAAATTAAAATCAATAAAAAATAATATACATAATTAAGAATATCAATAATAATAATTAATTTATATAATAAAATAAAAATAAAAAATAATTTATTTGATAAATATATTTTTGATTCACTTTGTAATTAAAAATCACAATTCTTTAAATAAGGATAAAATAATAATTTAAAATAACCACTCCTAATCAACACAAAAATAAATAAATTCTGATTTTTAGTCTACACTCTCATTTTAGTAGAAGTAAATAACATATTTGCATTCCCACTCCATACATCCAATCCCAAGATTTTTATCCTCAAGATTTCCAATCCAATTTAAGAAATAAATACTACTTAGTTCAAATTCAGAGCCATCCAAATCTTTAAGATACATGCGAAATTGAATTATTATAAAAGATGTAAGACAATCCATTAAATGGGAATCTTCATTCTTGATGAAACTTTAATGCCAAATAAAAATGTGGTGAAAATTAAAATTAAACAATGAGAATGCGTATAAGATTAATTTCCCCCTTTTACTAGACTACCTTAAGATATGAGACCTACACGATTCTATGGCTTTTACCAGTTGAAGCAGCTACCATCACTCATATCTCCCCGACTTCATTGAAAAATGCTACTCACGGAACAATCATCGTGAACACGCCATATAGTCTCACCCAACAGGTTGGCTACGGAAAGAACAGTCAACTCAGGGAAGTAGTTGTTCTCTGCCACTGGGATTGTATTTGCAACGATGACCTCTTGAAACAGGCCACCTGACAACCTCTCTATTGCAGGAGGGCTGTGATAAAATAGAAACAATTGTAAAGTTCACTCGAAATACATTCTAAATAAAAATTCAATTTTAATCAGCATATCCACTCATTAAAAAAAAAAAAGGCCTATAGTGGCAAAATATACAAGAGAGAAGAGTCTGATCAATGCAAACACTTGGAACATTTTAAAGTTTTCAACTGTCTATACGACTAAGATGCCACTACAAAATCCACATAAGAAAATCTTTTTTTTTTTTTAAATTGTTCACTCCTGGGAAGAGGAAGAAGCAAATAGAGCAAAGACTCCCCTTTCCATCTGCTATTTCCAAAGTGAGCAAAAGATGAGAATTTGAAGTAGATGTATGAAAGTCTCTATCTCACCGCTTTCATCTGGCTTGATAACCCTGAGGTTCTTCTCCAGTTAGGGGCTGCCACCCTCTCCTCATCATCATATGTTGAATAGATGCTCAACCAAGGAAGTATCAGAAGGTGATGGCTAAAAAGTCAGAATTGCAATCTAATCTATTTGTCGGAATGTTAATAGGTCAAAAGAGATCGAGTTGATAAATTTATGGTTTGTAGTCATGGAACATTCCTGAGTTGTCATAAAAAATAATATTTGTTTTTTTTTTTTGGGGGGAGGGGGGGTTTGGAGGGAGAGAGATCGTAAGATGCAGTTAAGCATTTCTCAGTGCAAAATGAGCTGGCACCAGATAGCATCTTCTAGTTAGCGTCAAAGCAGAGCTTCTGTTTGGAAAGTAATAGAATCTTTCCCAAAAGGTCCATCAAAGTAGCCTTAATTTATCTTTCTTCCCACAAGAACATTAGCTATTCAAGCTTTGGCTTCTAAGAAGAATCAAGATCTCCTTAAACCATAGCAAACTAATAGGGAGTATACCAACAGCAGATTCAAAATACTCCAAGTTGATCAAGTCAACGAAATTTAATAAATTCTTGGAAGGGGGGTTTGGGGGGACTTGAAGGGGCAATAGTATGCTTGCAGAGTAACATATAAAAGACTAAATGCCAATAAATTTAGTTGGTACCTGAAAACTGCATGTGTGCAGCACGCATAAACTTCCCTGGCCCCCTCTTGATGTAAAAGAGCTGCACCTTTTGCAATAGTCCCTATCATTCACATACAGTTCAGGTTAACACAGCACCAAAAGAATTGATTATCAACTATTTTATTTCATTGCAGGAACAAAATGCAACCTAGACATTCAAATACAGAAGTATGAGAAACAAATGCAAGAAATATTCCAAGATTAAAGTTGCATTCCTAATCATAGTTACTGGTCCATGATCTAGATTGAAATGAAGTTTAGTTCACCAACCAGCAGTGTCAATCATGTCATCCACCATTACTGCAACTTTTCCTTTTACATCGCCAATAAGGTTCATCACCTGAAGTGTAAATATTAAGCATAATGAGGATGTGAATGATGTAATAACCTACCAAAGAATAAATAAAAGAAGAAGAGCAAATATTCCTTTCCACAGGATGTGAACGATGGAATAACCTACCAAAGAATAAAGAACATAAGAAGAGCAAATATTCCTTTCCAACAACATATGTCTATAGAAGTTAGCAGTAAAGGAAGAACTGAACATGCACACAAACAATAGGACAACTGTCACTCTGTGATGGACAATACGGCATTGATACTTCCATTTTGACAAACCTAAAGTATATTCAAAGTAGTCCAGAAAATTAAACCGCAAAATTTATCTGCATCCTAGTAAACAAGTTATTGAGACAACAGTTTATAACTATTGTCATGCCATAGACATTGGAGATTTTAGGGGTGAAAGAATTCATAAAGAACAGTACAAAAGCAATTTGAAGGAAACATTATTGCAACTGATTTCAACATTTTCTAGAAAATGCGTAAAATGAAAATTGTAAGAGGAAATATAATATGAGCAGAGTTGTAGTACAGTAATTACCTCTGCAACATTGTGTCCATGACGCCTTTTATCTACTATCGCTAAAGGAGCATCAGATAACTTTTTGGCAAAAGCACGTGCTCTTGCCACTCCCCCAACATCAGGTGAAACCACCACCAAATCATTAGAAGAAACTGTCTTGCTAGCAAGGTAATCAAGAATCACAGGCTAGCGTGCAGAGGATAAACCATCATAACAAAGTCAGAGAATAATACTCTTTCTGATCATTGAGTGATAGTAAATCAGTTACGCTCCAGGATAAAATTTTGTCCTGATTACCTGACAGTATACATGGTCCACTGGAATATCAAAGTAACCCATGGATTGCCCTGAGTGAAGATCACAAGCAAGAACACGGTCTGCACCTGCCTCTGTTATAAGGTTTGCGACGAGTTTGGCAGCAATTGATTCTCGCCCTTGAGTCTGGAAAGAATATATGTAGACCCAGACAAGAAAAATAATGCATGAGCATTAACAAACAGAAATATTTTCAAAATATCATTGTCTTGCTTTCAATGCAACTTCAAAGACACAGAGAAGATATTGAGCAGCTGCTCATCTAATTGTCTGGGCCATTATTGACATAGGGAGCTCATCATATCTTTAAATTAACGATTACTCAAATGTATGTCAAATTTCCATTTTCAGTTTTTGAATCCATTACCTCCAAGATATTTAAAAAGTTGCGCTCACCTTTCTGTCAGCTCTAGCATATCCAAAGTAAGGAATCACAGCAGTGATATTCTTGGCTGATGCTCTCCGACACGCATCAATCATTATCAAAAGCTCCATGAGATTTTCATTTGCTGGAGGACAGGTGGGCTGCACCAAATAAACATCACATCCTCTAACACTCTCTTGCAGCTGAACATAAATTTCACCATCAGCAAATCGCTTTATGTTGATCTTTCCCAGTTCCACGCCCATGTAGCAAGCAATTTCCTAGGAAACAATAATACATGGTTGTCAAAAACAAAGGTTTTAACTATTAGAAGAAACTTATACTCCTTAAGGGAAAAAAAATGGGAAAAGAAGTTTTGTAAGGAACAAAAAATTGCAAGCATCTTTCATATATCTAAAATTATTACCTATATTTTTTGGGAAAGAATTTTACTACCGTACAAACCACAGAAAATAAGAAATATGCAAATTGTCAATGAAAAATATGTAAGGAAACTATGAAAGCTCTATCTGCTAACATTACCATGACGGAACAAGTTGTAAAAAGTTAACATTAGGATGACAGAATAACAAGGGTAAGTATTTGCAATTTGACCCCATAGCTGATGTCCCTGATGTTGTCCTGAAAAGTATTATGCAGAAAAACTGAAGAGGGGAAAAAAAAAAAAGGAAACAACTCATGAAATTTCACAAAGTAGGTATCTGATGGTTTTAGATTAATAAAGGTAGTTATAACAAAGAATTTGAATGGATTTTCAAATCATCCTATATTGTTGGTAACATACATAAATAGCAAGGGAACAGCAAATCCCTCAGTTGAAAGCATCTTAGTTAACAATATGTTTAATGAAATTCCTTAGATTAGGAAGATCTAATCATAACCGACCATAAAAATCAACAATAGAGCTGAATCCTAGTAATAAAGATGAATGAAAGTTTAAAATGGGACACTACTGTATAAAGGTTACATACAAAGTACAGTACGAATGTTGTTATCACACTGCACTGTTCCCTTCATAATGTAAGTAAGGTTGGTCTGCCCGTTAACAACTTATAGTGGAAATCCAATAAAACTATGTATTTAAATAGCATCTAGTGATTAGCATCGACAAGGCACAACATGTTTTGAGCAGAAACTCTTCTTAGGATACTAGAAACTCCAAAGAAGAATTGACACTTGGGAAAAACCACCTCGAATAGAGAGGTTCCAGTCACTTGATTGCGGAAACCAGTAATTCTGTTTCCAATAGTATCACTCAAATGACTTTAGGCATTTCGTAGTCCATGTAAGTCTGCTTTATAAGGAAAATTAATCAAAATGGACAACAAGAAGTTCGTTTGAACACTTAACAAACAGCTAGTACAGGAACTTTGATATTTTTCATTCTTGATATACAGTCCACACACAAGGTAAATTTCAAGTTTAAATCACCCTTTTAAAAGAGAGCTAATGCAATTAAAACTAAACAAAAGTACCTGGGAAAGAGCGGGATTGGCGGTGCCAGAGAACAATTTGATCCTGTTATTAGTCGTTCTGTTGACGGTTTTCTCCATACGCGCCGTTTCCAAAAATTTGGGCAGCGTCCGTTCATTTAGAATTGGAATATTAGGCTTCCCATTTGGAAAATTCAATGCCTCAGCCATGTCACATCTCTGTCACAATATGTTTTAAAAAAATAACTAAATGTCAAAAAACAAAACAATAAAAAAATTATATATATATATATATATTATGGGGTGCTTACAACGCCGGCGACGTTACAGACGTGAATCCGAGAGCGAGAGTCCCTGAAACTGAATGAAAAATTTGGGTTTTGGTCACCGAAAGAACAGCGATTGACGATAGGCGAAGAGCAAGAAGCTAACGTGGATTGTGAAGGGCGTGGCATCGTCAGCGAAGCCATTGTTAGCTGTTGTATTGTCCAGCTCTCTCTCCTTTGATCTCTCCTTCTCTTACTCTCTTTCTTTCTTTCGTTTTGTTTTTGTGGTGACTGAAGAGGCAGAGAGAGCTTCAGTTGCTTTTTCTTCTTCTTTGGCTATTTTGCTTCTTCGCTTTTGATTTTCATAATATTTTTCTTCTTCTATAGGTGTGTGTATATATATAATACACAATCAAGTGGGGGTAGCCTGTTATAGAAACTACACAAGCAACACGGCGCCGTTTTTAACTTTCCGCGGAGGCCATCGATCCCCTTTTATATTCGTGCCGTATAAAATTATGAGTTGAAATAAAAAATTTAGTAATATTGGCTTCATTATTGGCGAGTTTTTTTGTGTATATCTTTGTTTTTCGCTCGCTCTCTCTCCTTTTTCTTTTTTTTGGTTTTTTTCCTCCCTAGGATTTGGTAATGGTAGAATTATTTAATGGTGGAAGCACTGGTATGACTGTACAACCATAAAAATAAATATTACATTTACACTTACTCTATAATCCGACGCTGAAGCAATTCCACTCTAACCACCGCCTTTTCTTGATGGTTTTTTAGTTCAATAAGCTGAATTTTATTTTTTGATTAGAACATAATATTTAAATATCATAGCAATATCTTTTTAAATTTTATTGTGTGGAATTATTATAATAATTACTTTTTTAATATAGAGAATTTGTAGCGAACAAAGTATGTTTGCTTACTAATTATTTATGCTCTTATGCGGTCAGATGCTGTTGTAATCGATAGTATTAAGTTGAATCTTAAGAAGTATATATGAGCCCAATTTAGCCAATGAAAAATATTGCTAAATATGTTTTTGAAGTCTAGTTAGAAATTCCACAGTGAAGAAAAAAAAAATAACAAATATGCTACATACACACCGGATGTTCAAATCCTTGAGGGCAAGGAGGAGTCCACTACTTAATTAATAAGGAATGGTTGTGAGGTAATTTTACATAATTGAATAAGAGTCAAAAAAAAAATTAAACACATAATATTTTTTCTATTATTAACTTAAAACATATTGAAATTTAAAGACCTTATTTGGCATTATAATTGGATAGTAGTAGTTCTTAAGCTATATTTTAAAAATGTTTATTAAACACATATTGTGATTTGCGTGATATCTTAGAATATTTTTATTATATTATACCTACTTAATACATGTATGATATGTATATATAAATAAAATATAACTACTAATTATATAATAAATTTGAAAATAGATGAATATACATTATATATGCATTGCATAAGTATAATATAAGAGAGAGACTTAAAATTTCTCATAATTTAAAAAATTTTTAAAATTATTATTTAAAAATAATATTTATTACATGCTATTATTTTTTAAACACCACAGTACTAAACAACCCAAAATCCGAAATTTGTGTCGAAATCTAATCAACAAAGAATAAATGAACATACGGCGGCGAGTAAGTTGCTGGAACACTTTTTCAAAAAGCAATTGGTGATCGGATGTCACCAAACAATTCCTAGTATATTTGGTCGTTTTGTGCCA
Organism: Aegle marmelos; assembly: GCA_030449875.1. Lineage (NCBI taxonomy): Eukaryota > Viridiplantae > Streptophyta > Magnoliopsida > Sapindales > Rutaceae > Aegle > Aegle marmelos. Next base: position 13,712,048 of record JASUUL010000143.1, read on the forward strand.
CGTGGAGAATCCGGTCCCAATGGGCGATGGACGGTGGACTCTTCTTCACCCCAAACGGCAACTTGTTATTCGAAGATCAAAAGTCCCCGATGGCTGGCTACAACTTGGTCATCCAGTCAATGGTATATGATTCTTGGGCCATAAGGATGAAAATTTTGGAATGCTTTTAACTTTTGTGGAAAATTAAAAGAGGCAAAAAAAGAAAGATGGCCAATTCTTCATCTTTACAAGAGCATTTCGGTGAGAATAGAGACACAACATGCACGGGTCCATCCCATGATCTAAATACCATTAAATAATTTTTAAAAAGTTAATAAAAGTAATAAAATTTAACCATTTGATGATGCTTATATTATTAGGTATGATAGTCCTATCATAAATGTTTGTTTAATTTTTATATTTTAATTTATATATTTATTTAATTTTTATATTTTAATTTATATATTTATTTAATTTTTATATTTTAAAAAATATTTTAAAATATCTTACTGTTAAATATAATACATTCACATCTTTATTTTTTTTACAATAATATCCTTATAACAATGTTCTTGAGGACATTAATTAAAAAAATATTAATCCATTAAATTAACCTTAAAAATAAAATAAAAAATAATAAAATTTTTTTGTTATTCTTTTACTTTTAGGATTAAATTAGTAAATTAATTTTTCATATACAATTGTTAGTGAGATTTTTGTAAAGAAATTAAAAAAAATACTAGTTCTTTCATATTAATATTTATTTATAACTTTACTAATAAATAAATTTTTGGATAATTTATTGATTAATCTTTTATAAATTAATTAATTAATATTAAGAATATTATTGTTAGGGTATTATTATAAAAGGAAATAAAAAACAAGGATAAAAATATAATATATTTCATAATACGGTATATCGAAGTACTTTTTAAAATATAATTACTAAACCAATACTTAAATCAAAATATAATAATTAAATGAATGTTTACCTCTTATGATATTGTAATCACAGTATTATAATCATACTAAAATCAATATACTTTCATTTTTATGCCGTTACTATAATTAAGAGTTTAATCTCCTCGTTTATAGTAAACAAATAATATCGTATTGATGATATTCATGGATTGTTTATAGTCATGGAATTGATGTAATGAATGAGAGAATCTAGTATGACATGATGTGATCAAACATTGACGGTATTGACATATGTGAGGCACGCCCTGACTTCTATATATTAAGTAATTTTAGTAATACACAAATGCATAAATAAAGAAAAGGGTCTGGCTATCATATAATTTTATATATGGTATGTTATACACATAAATAATGTGTGGATAAATTTCACATATTATTTATGTATGAAGAGTATCATTCATCAACTGTATGGTAGGTCCTAAAGAAAAATGTGAGATTTTATTTTAATCACTAAAGATAATGAATTTATTATGCACGAACCGACAGACACTGATATTCCTTCACCGACTTGGGGATGACTGATTCTTGACAAATTCAACGCTTAAAAAGTAAATGGAAGAAATGGTACGCTAATCAATCAACATTTGTATGAGATACGGTGGCATTTTAAGCCCATTATACTAGTAGGAAGTCATCAATGGTTTGGCTTCATCCTAATTTGCTTTACAACTGAAAATTTTTAACATTTTCTCACATGTACATGAGCTGCCTTGAGTAGCAACTTTATTGTCATAATTAAAATATTCAAAGTGTTTTTACCTTATGGAATAAGAAATGGAAATAATTTTTTTTAATTCAAGCTTGGATTGTCAATAAAATAAAAATACGTGAAAATCACTCGATTAAAATCTTTTTTAATATTGAGATTAAATAATTATAATTTAAAAGCTATACTACGGTCCAATTTAATATTGTGGTAGTTGATAAAATAAATTACTTCTACTATATAAATGAAATAAAATACTAATTAAAAATAATTTGACATTTGATAAATTGAGTTACTCAGTTGTTGTGAGTTTGGAGTGTCAAGTACCTGCATTAAGTAAATTTTATTATAAAAATTTTATTTTATTATATAATAATTGAAATAGATATAAAAGTTTAGATTGCCTTTTATTTTTTAAAAAATATTAAGATTGCAATAAAAACTTCAAAGATCTGTGATAACTTATTTAATAAATTATTTATAATAAATAATCCTTATTTACTTCTTAAAATTACTGTTAAAATAAATAAAATTTTTGAAATAAACAGCTTTTGAAAAATTTACTATCACCATTTTTATCAAAACTCATACAATAAGCCACTTAATGTTTTCAACTTATTAAGACTTAAAATATTTAATAAACATTAATTATTATAATTTAAAAATCAAATTCATTTGATCAACCACTTATTTAATAAAAAAATTATACTATTTTATTATTTTTATGAAAATTATTATTTTAAATTCATATTTATAATATATTATTAATTTTTATTTTATTATTATATATTTTTTAATTTTTTTATAACAAATATAATTTAATGCGTATAACACCCCAATACCAAATAAAATCTAAGCTCTCGAGACAACCAAAAAGTTAGAGAACAAAGAACAGACGTTTGGTTTATCAATTGCGTGTTTCACATAAGAAAGTCCATGTACAAGGTCCACGTTTATTTATCATGTCCTTGATAAGGAGAGGAAAATGACACATCTAAATATAAATAAAACATGATTGGTAAGTTAGGAGAACAAAGAAGGATCAAGATACACATGTTCTCCAAATTGCATTCAAAGAATAAATTGACCACTTTCGATACGCGGCGAGGGTTCAGTATGGACCATTTTTGTCACCTTAAATAGGATGTAACTTACTTCAAAATCAATCGAATTCAATCAGAAAACCAATTCCTCTGAGATTGAATTACGCACCAATTAAAAGCCTTAATCTTAACGTGCAGCTAAAAAACTCCCTAGAATGGTTCCAAAGTTTGGTCAGTCAAGGCTTTGCTGGCGGTGGTTTTCCCACCTCAGGTTCCTGCAATAAAATTGAATTTAAAACAAAGAAATATCACTCTGGAGCACAGGGATTGGCATGTTAGTAAAAAACTCTGTAGAATTGACTCCACTCTTTGTCAGTCAAATTCACTTCAGGAGGTTGTTTTGCTATCTTAGATTCCTTCAAATGTCAGTTCAAATAATAGGTATTAAAGTGATATAAATTACAAAGGGAATCAACAGTGGATCATTGATGGCAAAAGCTCTAACTGAGAAAAAGATGGGTTAAGAAGAGTCAGGGTTTATACCTTTTCAGGCAAATGTGCTTGAGAAAGAGAACTAAGTTGGCAGCTCTCCATATTTGCAAGTAGCTGGGAAACAGTTCTGAGATGAGGAACGCTGAAAAATTCATAATTCAAATAAGGAAAACGTGTCAGAAACAGGGTGTTATTGAGTTCATTAACAGTTACCAAAAAACTAGGGGTAAATCATACATAAATGCATATAAGGTATTCTTTTAACTATTACACATGCAAGAAATTTGGCGTTAGATGCAAATGGTCATTCCAATAGCTTACAATCAGTTACGTTTTGGATGCGTATAATCGAAAGACTTAGCATTGTATATCAATTTCTTATTTGGGAGTGGAGTGCAGCTGCTAAATGGCAGAGATGATTCATATAGCCAGCACCAAGAAGGTTGGCATGAATTTCTTTAAGTTGAATTCATATTTGTCACATTTTGTTTGGTTATCTTATCATATACTTGCATCATCTCCACAGCTCTTTTACAACTTGGTGAACGCCCAAATCATACAAACACAAGAAACATCAAACTGGCAACTTAAGGAGTAGCAAACATTCATTCATTCAATAGCATGCTATTGACTTGCAATCTGATAAAGTAACACCTAATTTAACATGATTTGGTAAAAGTAACACCTAATTTAACATAATTTGGTAAACTAAGGCTCATTTGGTATTGTGATTAGGCGACTGTATGTTTTAGGCAACAACACTAAATCATTTTATAAGCACTTGCTGCTGTGGTTTGAAGTTAAGTCAATTTTATCCCAAACTTATATGAAGAAATCCCTATAATTTCTTCATTATTTTTGTCAAAATAATTACTTAAAACTCATATTTAAAACAGACTATTAACTTTTATTTTATAACTACAGCTTTTTTTGTATAGCCATTGTGGCTTTTAAGCCACAGCATATGTCACGCAACCAAGTTTTTGATATATGAAAAACAGCAGGTCCAGTTGAATACCAGCAATGATCTAAAGAACCAAGGGATTTAGGAAACAGAACCTTTGTAATCCATTCTCCACATGTGCATCTAAGGAGGAAATAACCTGAGGCATCTGCTCTAAAACCTGTGTCAGAAAGGGATGACATGAAAGGGCTTGTAAGGAACATCTGGCAAACAAGGGCACTTTTTCAGAGGGTCTTACATACTTGCCCTGTATTCTTAATCATGAAGGTTTTCGCCAGAAGGTTCTTTGGGAGCTTCATTAGTTGAACCTGCAAATCAGAAAAAGGATGAGCAAATAAGTAAACATGCCCAACAGAACAGAGCGGCAAAGTCAACTATTATACAAACGAAACATTGGTAAAAGAATGAGTTGTTGGACATCCAATATACAAAGACACTCAACATGGGTGAGAATGCGGGGGCAATAAACTTTAGTGACAGCAATTCAGCCTATTAAGACAGTACATAGTTCATTGTTTGGAAAGCAAAGAGTTCATCCATCGTGCTAGCATTCAGTAGATTCAGAGACTTTTCGAAATTTTTTAAGTAAACCAAAAAGCTGTGTCTGCCAAAATGTGCAAACCTAATTTCCCTTGCCTATGCATTGTTAAACATATCGTGACTACATATATCTATAGAAAAATCAGCACATATTGCACTAATGAATGTCAAGTTAGAACCACCAAATAGTCTAGAAATACTACGTATGTACAATTCTACTGCAGAAGCTTCCTTGGATTCTAAGACCTGGAAATTCCCAGATTTTAAATCTTAATGAGACTCACTAATTTATATCATGAATTTCATAATATCTTTCTCTCACTCACACATGCAGAGAGCGGCGGTGCCATGTTGGGGCTAGCAGTAGCTGATGCCCCTGCTTGGCTTTTCAAGATTTGCAAGTTTATATTGATATTTGTCCCATTTTTAATTTGATTCACAATAAGGCCCTTGCTAATTTGAGAATAAATAAAATATCAGATATTTGTTTTCATGCTCCAACCCACAAAGAAACATTTTTGTTTTGAAATCCCCGGGGGCCTAACCCTCCTCGCACAAAAAAACAGAAATTAATTCATCTTGCTGAGTTTTGTCCAAATAATTTTTCTTCAATAGATCTTATGACACTTGAAATTCAAGTTGATGTTTCCATAATTGAAGTGGGTTCTATTAACAAGTTTTCAGGATAGAAAGGGATTGGTGAGTTAGTAAGAAAAAATAGTTGATATTAAGAAGGATAAATTGTATTCACTAATTAAATCTATTGATGACATTAGCATTGATTTTACCAGTTGCCACAGCTACAATAGAAAGGATATTTTCAGCTACAAATTTTGCGAAAAAAAAGTTTGTGAAATCAGTTGACAGATCACTGATGGAATGATAGTATTGTTGTATCTATAAAAAGACATACATTGTTTAGTCTTGACAATGAGTTTATTCTTCAATATTTTCAACATATGAAAAAATGACATGGTCAGGTGCAAGGACCTTGTTCTGTTACATTATCATGTGCCATACATCAATCATACAGTTGCTACTAGTAACGCACATGTAGTTTTTGTTGATTATAATTTTGTGTTACTGGTAGCAAGTATATGGTTGATGTATGCTACATGATTATATACCTTAACAATTCCCCAATTGTAAATGTATTGAGTTGAACATATTGATGAACTTTTATTTTGGAATTTGTTATTTGTTGACCATTTTTCAAATTATATTATTGTTTGAACTTAGCCCAACTAGATTGAATTATTGGCTTATTGGCACCGCCACTGCACACACACGCCCGCGCATGCACACTCCGTACTACCGTGCCCAGCTCATCAAAGCTAATATGCCTACTAACAGTGACTCCAATCAAAAGTCTCAAACTAAAATTAGTTAATCCTCGAATTTATAAGACTATTTCAGCCGAATGGCTATGGCTGAACACAATACCTAAACGTCAACATTCCATATCCATAGAATAGAAAGAGACCTTATGAATTAAAGGTTATTAGCGAAAATCGATCAAATAAAACAATCCGTGAATAAATGAATTTCCGTTTTCCAATAATCATCAAATAAGAAAAATATTGGGTTATGAATCAACCAGTAAAGAAAGAAAGAAAGAAGGAAACCTGAGAAGGAGAGGACTGTTGCATGAGGTGAAGAAGATTGGAAGTGGACTGAATTGTCTGAGAAATTTGATCAAACACCATTGCTTTTGCTGTTCCTTCTCTACTTCTACCGCTTCCGCCGGTGGCTGTTGTCGAGCTTGCCATTCTTTTCTTTGCTTTACACTGGCAAATCTCACGATCACACGCTGCACTTCCGCTCAGCTTCCTTAAGTATAGCTCTCATTTTTATGTTATTTTTATTATCCGGCCCAGCTCTGGTCAGCCCGGCCCAGCCCAGCTATTTTTAATTTTAAATTTTAAATCCACCCAGATCCAGCTCAATCGAAGCATTTTTCTGTTGTTTCCAATCCTTCGATTTTCTTAGAATAGAAAAATAGATAGATCCTCAACAAATTTCCTGCAAGAATCTTGCAATACCAATGCATAGTGTGGATGTATTTTGTTTTTATCGATCGTGGATTTCCAAGAGGCAAGATGAATGAAAAATCAGAATCTGTCAGAATCACATAAACTGGATTTGTCAAGCTCAAATGAAGCCTTACAATTTATAGGCAGCTTTGGCAACGGAACGAGATGGATCAGGGTTTGTTGATCTTGATTGATAATTAGGACAATAAATTATGTCTCGAATCTTGTCCTAAACAAAAAATCGGAAAAAAGCATACGTCCCGTTCCCAACTTAGAACTGGATTCGAATTGTCTCAAATGACATGAGATTTACGTTCCAGACTCTGTTATTAACGACATGTCTATGAATATAATCGACATGTCATATGTATTATTATAAAAATGACCTGTCATACACAGAAGACTGACATTTCAGATAGATATGATTCAACAAACGGACTTTATCATATATTTTTGCGAGTGTAAATTCATACAACTCCTAACTATTTTGGAAGACTGCATTTTCTTGAATGAATAAATCTAATCTGAAAACATTTCTTTAGCTTAAAGTTGCAACCAAAGGTGCAACACAGCACACTTATGATAGCCACTGCAAACATTATATGTCTGGGCAAAACCCAAATCAAGCCAGAAGTACGGACCAGAGAGTCCTACAGATCATGAGCGTGGCTGTGTAACGAATGCCATACTTTTTGCACTCTGTACAAATAATGCTTTGCTCCACTTAAGTGGGGAGTGATATTCAGTTTCCATGGCAGTCCAAGTGAACAATGACACGTTAAGACTTAATCGTGAGTCATTTCCAATTCCATTTCATATCAATCAAAACTTCATGCCTGCATAAAGCATAATGTTCCATTCTAAATATCTCAGAATCCAGGAATATAATAAGAGCGTTAGCTGCAGTGACTGTTTGTAATAATGAAACTTGCTTACTTGAAGTCAAGAGAGTTAAGTATGTGAGGCCAAGTGTGCAGCACAATAAGGGTATTCTTTAATTTCTAATTTACATTTCTAATTGTGTACCTCAGTGAAGAAAAGCCATTCATCAGGCAGAAGAGTCTTCAAATCCACCAGTATTCCAAATGCATTCTTCTGGCTCACTCAGCATACAAGATCGCAAAACCAATTTCAATGTATTCACATTTTGAATGCAAAAATTTGTGATTGGTGTAGGAGGGAATAGCAGTGACACGCTCGATTTACAGACTAATCTGCTACATATAACAAATGCCCCAACACTAACTGGCAAAATATTGCAAAATAAACCAATGCTGAAAAAAGTTAGTGTCATTCACCTTTCCTAAGATATTAGCAATTACAGCCAAGATACACAGAAATTTATTGTCATAACCAGTGCAATGGATGTCCAGTGCTTTACAATAACAATAACCAAGAAAGTGGCAGAATGTTAGATAATAGATAACACAAAAACTTGATTACTATAAATATGGCAAAGGAAAAGCTGAAATTATTCATTTGGAAACATTTCAGACCTTGCTAAGAGGAAGCAGCCTTAATAGCATTCTGCAACTGAGACTCCAAATCACTAGCCTGATTAACAGAATTCTTATATTCGGTATGACCATTCCCTTCACCATTTTGCTTGTTCCTCCGCCTCTCAAACTCCCCAAAACTGTCACTTGATGATGAATAAAGCTTATTTGCAGTGCTATCGCTTACACCACCATAGCTTTTTGCCTCACTAAAACTCTCAATTGAATATGGAAATACCTTCTTCCCAATAGTATCACTTATTCCATGAAAATTCCCCGGGGAAACCCCCATTGCCATCTTCTCCAAACAATGCTTCATATCTTTATTTTCCTTCTCCAATAGCTCCAAATCTCTTCTCATCCAACAACACATTTCTTTCAACAACTCCAAATCACCGACATCACTGTCGATATTCGTCTCCCTTTTCACTTCCTCCACTTTCGCAACCCCCTCAATCCCAATCTTGTTCACAGTTAAATACGGCATTTTAACCTCAGAATCTGCAGGCAAATTCACTCCCCACCTCAAATTCATCATTACACTTTTAGTCACCGGCAACACTGTTCTTGCTTTTACAGCAATCCCACCTAAAAAGGCACCTTTTTTATCATCATCTTTCAACAGCAACTTTCTATCTCTAGCACACCCAATTCTATCACTACGAATTGAATCAACCCCATTAAAGAAACTACCATTCCCATTGCCACTACACGGCTCCAATTTCAAATCTTGCCACCCGGAGGACTCATTCGAAATCGACCTACTTGCAAACTCAGTATTTGAAGGCGACAGAGATTGCAAATGGGACTCAGAAACGAAGTGGGGCCCAGAATTTGCAGGATTAGGGTTTGAAGACGACGTAGTTTTGTGCAGAGAAAAGTTGCCAAATTGAGGCTTGAAATGGAGCAAAAACGTAGGAGTGAAATTAGTTGGGTTTGTGGAGGAAAGAGAGAAGTGGGCAGAGAAGGTAAGAGGAGAGTCCTGAGGTGAACCAAATAAACCAAGGCCTGATTTCAAAGAGAAAGAAAAAGGGGCTGCGCTTGTGCTCGTTGTAGAGAGTGGTGTGTAGTTGAGTTTGAAGGAAGGGCCTGATGGAAAGTTGGTGCCGACAGAAAAGGAAAGGTGTTGACTGCCGGTGGCGACGGTTGTGGTGGTGGTAGTAGTGGTAGTGAGCGAAGAAATGAAAGGTTGATTGAAAATGGTGATGGGTATTTTAGCCTTAAGGATTGGTGGGTTTTGGGTGCTTTGGGAATCATCTGGGAATTTCAGAGACAGCTTCATCGCTCCGTCGGTGTGTGTCAGAGGATTGTTGAAGATGGTGATTGGCTCTCAGTGATGAGACCTAAGCTCAAAATAAATCTCGGTTAATTTTGTTTTTATATTTCTTTAACTTGTTTATATAGTTATAAATATTTGAGAAAAACAGAAAATATTATATTATTCAGACTTTTTGCTAAGTCTGATTACCAAGTCAATTTTTAAAATAAAATTTAATTTTGACTTATATAAAGAAAGATTACTTTTATTAGCCAACTTTGAGAATGAGGATATGAGTTCCGGGAAGTTCTCCGGCCAAAATAATAGTCAATAACATGACGGAGATCTGGGTGCATTTTGAATTCCACAACTATTATAACTTATTGATCTGTCTTAAATCTCTAAAAGCACTCAATAAATCTTGATTCTGCTGCCCTTCTTGTTTGAGACAAAATCCACCACGTTCTAGGAATCAGTTCCCGATCACCATTGGAAGATCACTGCCTCGGCCTTTGCGAAGGATACATTTCCATTAAATATCATCTTTTGACTGCAGAATTGTTGGTTAAAAATCATTTTGCAAGGAAAATATAATGATTACAATTCTCATATATAATTAGTATAATTTAAGGGCTTGTGCCTTTGCTTTTTTATAAAAGAATTTTAAACTCCTCAATCGTAATTTATCATTACTAATTATCTTAGATTACGATCCGTCACTATCGATTTTTTAGATTATAATTTATGTTTGATTTATATTTAACATGTAAATATTTTTATCACTGTTAAAAGTAATTAGTAAGAGAAATTTTTTTTAAAATTAGAGAAAAAACTCCTTTTTCTTTGATCTATATTTTATGGCTTTGTATCTTTTTTTTTAAAGAGAAAATAAGCCTTTTATATCTCTATTTGGTGAAATCCCTAGATTTGTTTTTTATTTTTTGTAATTCTGTTAAATCAAATTTGATTTTAATTAAAAAAGATAAAAAACCAAAAGTGGCGTATCAAAATAACATAAGACTATAAACATATTAAATGGAGCATCCATTCGGATAGTATATTTAGATTTTTAACTTAAAAAACTAATTATCTTGCTTAATAATCTAATAGTAGTGTATTTAATTAAATAAGTCAACTCAGGTGTCATATGAGTACATATAATAATAACTATAATAATTAAGTTTGTAATTAAATCAGACTGTTTATTTAATTCTAAATCTATTTCACAAAAAAATTGAAACTAACCTATGTAATTGTATGCTAGCGAGGATAATGTTCTTGAACAATAATTTAACCCATGTGATAATTTTATAAAATAAGAGTTATCATAACATTTTTAAATTTAAACTAATATTACTTTGAGAGTAAATGATGTGTTTTTATTATATTTTTAGTCATATTTTATATGAGCATCTATTTAAATTTAATTTTTATAAATTAATTATATTTTAGATCACTTTGTGCTCTGATTATGTATATTATTATAATTTATCAAAGAACTTAAGCTTTATGGATGGATTTTATAATTGCAGACCTACAAAAATGACAAATAACTTATCTGCAAATGAGTTAAAACAAGTCTGAATCAAAGAATATGTTGTAAAACTTCCTGCAGCAACCTAAGAGCAAATACAAAAAAGATTGCTCACAATGTTAATCGACAAAGCATGTCTTAGTAGTTATTGCATTGGCACTGTCACGTGCCGACATAATAATAATAGGTGGCGCAAAAGCATATGCAACTTGAGATTGCCAAAAAGAGACTTGTGGCCACATGCTTTTGGTTGCTATAATTTCAAGATATCAATGAAGCACATGTGAAAGAAACAAAGAAGAAAGTGTCATCGCATAAGAAAACAATAAAGAACAAAAGAAAAATGAAGAAAATAAGAGAGAGTTGAGGGCTGCAATAAGAGATTTTTGAGAAAATGAAGAAGAGATTGCAAAAACCTAGAGAAGGACATCTTGAATATGGCATATCTCAATTTCCACTCTTTATTTGCTTATTTCTCTCTCTCTCTCTATGATAATATATTTAATGACAAAAACGTGTATTGTTACTATTTTATTATCAATTACAAACTAAATTTTGATATAGTTGAGTGTTAAATAAACTTAATGGTTATTTGAGATATATATATATATATATATATATATATATATATATATATATATATATATATATATATATATGTGTGTGTGTGTGTGTGTGTGTGTTACTCAAAATCTGCTATAGCATTTTATCTTACTTTTACATATTGCAAATCAAGATAATGCATAGTTTCAAATTAAGTTTCCTAAGTTAAGCTTATCTCAATTTAAAAAGGGTCATACTTATTGTAAGATTAATGAAAAATTAGACATAATGATTCACTTTGTAGGGCAATTAGAATCTAAAATGTATATTATTATATCTAATATTAGCATAATAATTAATCACTATTAAATTGTATGTGGATATACAATATCTAATATGTAATAACTAATGATGCATGAAAGATTCTATTCAGTGCTGTAATACTATAATTAAAAAACAGTTAATACTATTAAGTAAATTTAAACCTCAATACCCTTTTCTCATTGAGTATATCTTTGTGTTTGACTTTAGATTTTCCTTATTATATTTTATTTATTATATTTTTAATTTTATTAAGTCACCAATTTTATCAATTATTCTATTTTAATTATACCAAAATTGTACTGTTAAGATTACTGTAGCAAACTCTATAAAATCAATTGATGTAGAGACAATCTAATACTTATCATTGTATTACTTATTATGTACATTTGCATAATGGCATCTACAATAATACACATTGACACCATGCCAAATTTATTTCTTAACTTAATAATCCTTTGTAACATATCGTTAATTACATTAATATTTCAACTATCTAATTAATTTAATTACATCTTATTTGTTGACACTCATTAGTTTTCTCAAATTATCATTTTCAACGTATTAATCATGTTGACACACTCTATCTAAATAATTTTATTATCAAGTACCAAAAATTCATTAAGAGATGTATTATATAAATTTTATATTGTTAATCTGTAATCTCGCTACTCATAGTTACTTCCACCAAGATACCAGATATTTGTTGTAGATTTTCTAATACTATAGGTGTCAATGTGTAAATGTATATAACAAATAATATAATGATAAGTATTGAAAATTATCTCTATAGGAATTGATGTTAAAGAATTTGCTACAATAATCGTAACGGTGTAATTTTATTGTAAATAAAATAACATAATATATGAATATAATAAAGTAATAAAATGAAAATCAATAAGTAAAATGTAATAAAGTAAATTATCATGTCAAACACAAGATTAAAACCAATGAGAATGGAGTGATTTAGTAGATAGACTCATTTAATGACATTGACTATTTTCTCAATTATAGTACTTATTGCTACAACAATGAGCAAATCCTTATGTATCCTTAGTTGTCACTCGGTAGATATCTTATATCAAATGCAATTTAATAGTGACTAATTGTTATGTTAACTTAAGATATATTATTAATCAATCTAGATTCTATTTATCCTCTAAGATGAATTCCTATATCTAGTTCATTATAAATTTTATATCAAACATAATCCTTTTCGAATCAAGTAAGACTTAACTTAGGAACCCCAATTTAAAATTAAGTATTGCTCTGATACGTTCTACTAAGTTAGACCTTTTTAAAAATCTTTCTTAGCTTATTATTATTAAATGGATGGTCAACCAAAATAATGAATTAAAATAAATATTATAAAAAACATGCTATAACAAACACGTAGCAACATAGAATATCAATCAATTAACCACTAAGTTTGTTTATTACTAAACTATAATAAAATTTAATTCATAATTTGAGAGAGAAAATAAATAAAAGTGTTTTAGCCTTTAGATACATTCACATGAGTAAATAAAAAACAAAACAAAGAATAATAATGGTTGATTTTCAAATGCACTTTGCAATTTCTCCTCAAAACCGTATTCAATCCTTCTCTTGAATTCTCTTTTTCTTATATTTCCTTTTTGGTTTTTCTCCTTGGTTGGTGGCGCTCTCTTTTCTTTTCGTATGTACTCTTTTTGTAGCTTAAAATTAGGGCAACTGGAAGCCTCTAACACACATCTTTCAATTTAAAAAACTTCAAATTGCAACCTTTTAAGTATTTGGTGTGAAATTTTCTCAGTGATTGCTCCACGATTGCTACAGTAATGGTGCTATAGTAATATTACTACAATGACTTCAATGATCTTTCTTTGATTTAATCTATGTACTGGCACTCTTTCCTGATTCTTGGAAGCTTATTACAACAACATTTCTCCTTTAAATTTGAGCTTTCAGTCACTTGCAATTATTCATATGATCTAAACATATAAATTATTCTGAATCAAGCAAAAATTATTAAAAATAAACTTAAATTGATGTTTATGCAAAATATAATTAAAATGCAATAAAACATGTTATTTACTCTCTAAGTAGTTTTGATCTAAGTCCAAAAAGTGCCATAATAACTTTTATTTTGTAGAGTTATTACACCTTTAAACTTAAATTATTACTTGTCTTTAAGTAATGGCAACAATATCACACTTCAATCATATAATCATGCAATAGTAACTTAGCTTTATTATTAAATTTGTAAGGATTATTCAACTCTTGGATCACACTCTTAATCATGCAAAAATGCCATAGAATTCAGTTTTGGACTTAAGCCTTATTCTATCTACAGTGTGTGTGTCACTTTGATCAAGTTTTAGAAATGCTATAGTATCACACAGATATTACATATAACTTAGAGGTAAAACATAAGTATATCTATATATAGAGGTAGAAGTCATAAATAAGCTCAAACTATCACAAATACTAATCAACACTCAATTTATCTTTATTGGATTTCCTAATCCATACAGAAATACCATATAATATAGTTGCTCGTAACACACAACACAAACAAATGCACTTATCAATGTATTATATCTTAATACTTTCTCTCCAAACTTGAGAGGTGTTGTGTCCTCACAAGTACATAAAACTAAAAAACCATGCATGCATACATTAGCAAGAAGGAAATGCAAAATACAAAGATTAGAATAAGAGAAAAGTTTCAAAAATAAAAAGAAATTAAATTTGGCTAACATGGTTGTACTCCTTTAGTGTTTGATAATGATGCTGTAACATTAGTGAAATAGAGTTATTGTTGTCGGGCTCAACCTCAGGTATTCTTCTTTAGTGAGAGGTATGTTACAACAACTAATTTCTTTTCTTGTTGGGACTGGTTGGTGGGGTATAAGCAGTTTCTAGAAGTGCAAGTTGATCAGACTTTGCTTTCTTTGATTCTAGTTTTTCTGATGCTTGCATTGTTGCAGCATCTTCAAATGATTATGCATCTTTATACTTGCTAGATACCTTGAGTGTTTGGCTAAGAGATTTGATAAGGGTTTTTTTAACAATGGTTGCTAGAAGGGTTATTATAGTAGTTTCATCAAATGTGATTTCAGCAATGATGTCCAGCAAACACTTTTTTTCTTTAGCAATTATTGTAGCCCTAATAGCAGCGACCTTAATTTTTGCATCAATATCATCTTGAGCATCATCTAATTTTTCAATAATCAAAACTTTTTCCTTGCCTTTGCTTAGAAATACTGCAACTAGGGTCTCATCCTCCTATTCACCCTCAATCTTCTTATCATTAGCTTTTATAATGTGTTTTTAGCATTTAGAAGGCTTCACTAGAGGTGTCTTATCCTTCTCCCCTGCTGACTTTTCTTTTGTACTCTGTTATTCTATTATCTCTTCTTGTTCTTTTTTCTTATATTCTTTCTCCTCTTTTGCTAGTTATGGTTTATCCTCAAATTTGTATTCTTCTTCACTTATTGTTGCTACCTTTTCTACTAAAACATCATTTATAGATGTGTAGAAATTAAACTGTTGCAGCGAAGAGTTAAGGGAATCTTTGCTCTTTTAATTCATATAGACTGTAAATTGATGCATATGATTCTTATGGTGCATAAAGTGATTTCGGAATCGTTGATTCTTTCTGTATGTGAACACATTCATTAATAATTGCACTTAATCATATACTCTCAATGCCAATGCCAGTTGCAGTAGGAATTTATATAGTAATTCTCTCAATAGTTCAGGCAGTAAAAGCTCCTTCATTCTTAATTCTTTCATCTTTGGTTGATGTTCTCACCCTAGATACCATGTAGATGTTGGTTATGAGTAGGGAAGCAATAAAGCTCAGTTTTGTGCTTGGCATATTCTCTAAACTTCCTCTCTATAATTTTCCTAACATTAATTAGTAGACCTTGAGAATGACGTATAATAGAATAAGCCTCTTCTATGGTAATGATATTCTCAAATTCGAGGATAATTGGAGAAAGAATATTTAAGACAAAAAGTCATATTCTCAACTATTTTTTAATATTCATAATTAATATCGATGGTAGATTATAAAAAGCATTGATTACCCTTGGATTTAAAGGGACTTGAACATTTCTTACCATTATTGTATGCTGCTGCAGCATGTTGGCATAAAGTTCTTTAACAATCGGGAACACAGGGTCCCACGGGTGAGTGCAAAATTCTAATCATCCTTTCTTTACTGTAGTAACATAGATAATATTAATTGTTCCTGATGGCTGTTGAGGGAATTTAAATCCTTTTTCCTCTAAAATCTTCCTTGGCTCTATAAATTCTTTAAATTTATCCTTATTTTTATAACTATATAAGTGTGATGGATCCTTTAGTCAAGCTACAATCTTCTTATATCTTATCATTGGTAGAGCAGATAAGATTGTCTTGTTAGGTGCGTAATAGAGAAACAAATCATGAATGACAGTGCAAATAATGATGAGAATTTTTATTGAGAAAAGAAAGAATTTGGATAGGAATAAAAAAGCTATAGTAAATCCCTAATTTATAGGAGTGATAAGATAAAAAGAAAAAAAAGCAATTAATATGATAATTGGGGAAAGAATATTTAAATTTTAAAACAAATTCAAATTTAAAAAGGGAGGGATATTGGCTTCGGGAATTTAGGGATTATGCAATCCTTTTTTTTTTATCTAGAATTCTAATATATTGACATCATCTTGCCATTACTTCCAATGATAAGAAAAATTTCCATGGCGATGTCATTGTAATGATAAAAATTACTACTGTAGTAATTAATCTAGTGCTGCAGCATTAGTAATAAATTTTCCTAGTGGATGAAAATGATTTTCCAACCTACCATGTTAATTTGGATGCTGCAACAGCTCTTGTTAATTCATTTGTCCAATTTTTTAAAATTAAGATAAAAGAAATAAAATCAATTCAAAATAACAAAAACTGTGAGAAAAGGCATGTGAAATTCAGTTTAAGGAAAAATTGAAATGAATCCCTTAATCATTGGTTGCCTCCCAATTAGTGCTTGATTTTAGGTCCTTCAACCTGACCTTTCTTTAATTACTCAACCTAGGTTTTTGAGGCATAAATCCTCCTTTGAATAATGTACAAACTCTTCCTTGAGGCCTGTAACACCATAAAGATGGATTTTGGTGAGTCTAAAAAGCCCTGACCATCTAGATTTTAACTTAGAATAAGTCTTAATGTAAAGTTGTATAGCAAGACTTAGTAGTTTGAAATTAACTTTCTTTGTTGGATGCATTTATCATGCCATTGTTTTATTTTCTCTTTGTAAATCCTTGCATTTTTATGTGAAAAGAACTTTAACTCTTCCAACTCACAAAGTTGAAACTTTCTATACTCTCTAGAGCTTGCATGTCCATGTTTAGTCGTTTTAATGCCCAGTAAGCTTTATGTTCCATCTCCAGTGGCAAATGGTAGGATTTGTTGTAGACAGTTCTGTATAGAGACATGCTAAGGGTGTTTTATAAGCTATGCAGTAAGCCCATAAGGAATCTTATAGTCTAAAGGACCAATCGTTCCTAGTGCGGTGCACCGCTTTTTTTAAAATTCTTTTTATTTCCTTATTTGACACTTCTATTTGACCATTAGACTAAGAATGATATGCTGTAGTATTCTGATGCAACAAATATTTAGTTAATATTGCAACAAATAATCTGATGCAAAAATGAGTGCCTTCATCACCAATGATAACTTTAGAAGTTTCAAATCTTGTGAAAATATTCTTATAAAGGAATTTATTTTACTATAGTTTTGGCATCATTTATTGGCAGTACCACACCTTTGACCTATTTAGATACATAATCTATCTCATTTAGAATGTAAATATTCTCAAAAGATAGTGGAAGTAGGCTTATAAAATCTATCCCTAGACATTAAAGAGCTTAACTTCTAATATATTTGTTAATGGCATTTCATGTTTTTACGATATGTTCCTTGTTTTTTGGCACCTATTGTAGTATTCAACAAACTCATAAGCATTCTTAAAAAAAGTGGGCTAGTAATAACCTAATTGTATAACTTTGGCTATTGTTCTATGATCTCCAAAATGTCTTTCACATACTGGTAATTCAGATGAGGTGGTAACAATTCACTTACTAAGTAATTTACAAAATCTATTTACCATGGTAGTGTGATTTTTACAGCATCAGGCAATGCTATAACATTAACAGTTGCTCATTAGAAAATGATTTTGTGATCTCTTGCTTGATCTTAGTGCTCTTATCTGCTTCTAGCCTTGAAAGATAATCTATTACTTGGATCTTAGTAGCTTTTTTATTATTGATTTTCAAGTCAAATTTATATAGCAAAATGATCCATCTTATCAACTTTGGTTTAACATCATTATTTAAAATCAATTACTTTATGGTTGAGTGACTTGTATAAATGATCACTTTGTTGCCAACCAAATAAGCTCTAAATTTGTGAAATGTAAAGATAACTATTAGTAACCCCCTTTCAGTGGTAGCATAATTGATCTGAGTATCTACTAAGGTTTTGCTAACATAGTAAATAAAGTGAAAAATTTTGTCTTTCCTCTACCTTGGCACTGCCTTAATAGAATAATCACTAATATCATACATTAACTTAAATGGTAAACTTTAATCTAGTCTTATAACAACACATGCTGTAACAAAAGCTTTTTTCAATTCAACAAAAGCCTTTAGATAATGTTCATCAAAGTGGAAGGGCCTTTGTGCCCTAACAGCTGACAAAAGGGTTTTGATATTTTAGAAAAATCCTTAACGATTTTTTTTTATAGAATCTCTCATGTCCAAGAAACTCCTAATGATTGAAAGTGGTGGTGGAATTTATCAATCACCTCTATTTTAGCTTTATCCACTTTTATTCCTTTTCTAGAAACACTATGGCCTAGGACTATTCCTTCTTATATTATAAAATGATACTTTTCCAATTTAGCACTAAATTTGTCTTCTCATATCTTTTAAGCACTTTTTCTAAATTATGCAAGCAATCATTATAGGTTCCCCTAAAAATTGAAAAGTCATCCATGAATTCTTCAAGTGTTTGTTCCATTATTTATAAAAAATAGACATCATAAACTTTTGGAATGTTGTTGGAGCATTGTATAACCAGAAAGACATTTTTGTGAAAGCAAAAGTCCCATAAAGACAAGTGAATATTGTCTTCTCTTAATCCTCTTGTGCTGTAGCAATTTGGTTGTAGCCTTAATACCTATTCAAGCAACAGTAGTTCTCTTTTTCAAAAAATCTGTCCAGCATCTCATTTATGAAAGGCAACAGGAAATGATTCTTTCTTGTGGCTTTGTTTAGTTTCCTATAGTCTGTGTAAATTTGCCATTCAATCACTTTCTTGTGGGAATAGCCTCATTCATTTCATTTGCTATAACATTTTTTTTTAACACATTGTTCTAGACTTACTCAAGAGCTATCTAATTTGGATAAATGATTCCAGCATCAAGCCATTTGATAATCCTTTTTTCACAACTTCTTTGATAATGAGATTTAATCTTCTTTGCTACTCTATTAAAGTGTAGTAGCATTCTTCTAACAAAACCTTGTGCATGCATATAGAGGGGCAAATTCCTTTAATATCTGACATGATTCATCCAATGACCTTCTTGTATCTCTCCAACATATCTACTAAGCTTTTTTCTTGATCTGCATTCAAATAAGATGAAACGATTACAGGAAGTGTGTTATTGCCAGCAAGATAAACATATTTCAAGTGTGAGGTCAAAATTTTAATTCTAAAATAGAAGGTAGATCAATAGATGGTACAACAAGTTTCACTTTCATGTTTGAAAGATTAAAAGACTCAAATTATCTAACAGTCTGCATAGGTTGCTTTTCTCTTAACCATGCTATGTGTGTTGCTACAACATCTTCAATTTCAAGTTCCTTAAATGTGATAGCCTTGCTCTATTCATTGCTACAATAATTATTTAAGCTATAGATAATAGCAAATTCCACATAGCTAACAAAATGGCAGTTTTTCCTCATTAGTTAAAGGTAGCTTGTTGATCATTAAAGGTAGCTTGTTGATCATTAATTCTCATGGTCAGTTCTCTTTTTTAAATATCAATTAATGTCTTTCCTATGGCTAAAAGGGTTTGCTTAGTATAATTGGTGCCTCTTTTTCTACCTCAAAATCTAATACTGTGAAATCTACTGGAAAAATAAATTTGTCCACTGTAAGTAGCACATCTTCAATCTTGCCCTCAGGATACCCATGAGATCTGTTAGCTAGCTGTAATGTCACTATTATTGTTTTAATTTCTTTGACTCTCAATTGCTTAAACATTGGTAATGGCATAAGATTGATACTTGCTCCCAAATCACAAAGTGTCTTACCATTATACTTAGTTCTTTTAGAACGGGAAATTATGAAACTCCCTAGTTCCTTTAACTTCTGAGGTATTTTGCTCTGCAGCATGTGACTATATTCTTGTGTTAAAGTAATTGTCTCAAATTTTCCAAGTCTGATTTTCTTTGCCAATATATCTTTTAAAACATAAAATAGTTTGGCATTTGTTTCAATGCTTCCACAAAAAGGAATGTTGATATATAATGTTTTAATTCTTCCAAAAGTTTACTGAATTGCTTATTATACTTCTACTAGAATACAAACATTTTTTTTTCTAAACCTTAAGTTAATAAACTTACAATGCTCTTTTCCTTTTCTCCTTCGATTGTCTGTGTTGCTTTGTAAACTACCTTGAGGTTTTTTGCTTAATACTGTTACAAGCTATGCAATCTAATTTTCTAAATTTCTTAAAGTTATAGCTTTGCTTTAGACAATTACTTCATTCTTCACAATATACTCTTTAATCAAAGTTTTAAGGGAATTGAATTAATTATTACTAGCATTTCTTTGCCTTTGATTTTGTTGGTGAAAACCAAGTGGCTGAGCATGCTACTTTTGGTTGCTCTATAAAAAGTTTGGACACCATCTCCATTCAGGATTGTAAGTGTTTGAATAGAGATTGTGCTAGTTTTGCTTGTTGAAATTACCTACATAGTTGATTAAAGTTGGATTTCTAGGACAATCATCAAACAAATACCTTTTTCCATGATAAACACATGATACTTCAATTACTTTATTGATAGCTACTAAAGCAGTGGTCATAGCCTTTACCATATTAGTCAACAAGGGTACTTGGGCTAACAATGCTATTAAGTCATCAGCATTATAAACTTACCCTCGACAATCCTAGTTATCTTGATTTTTTTATTCTTTCATTAATTATTATTTGAGATACTCACTTGTTAAAGAGATAGATGTTAGAATGTTATTATAAGCCAAAAATATTGAGATTTTTAACGTTGTTAGTCTCTAATATTATCTAGAGAAGAATTTATGTTATAATCCAATTAATATAGTGGAAGTTTTATCAAACCACAATTATGTAATTTTTCTTACTTTGGGTTTTTAATGTAAAACATTTGCATCTTTTATAGGTGGTTTTTACTTTGGATTTTGTTGATTTGTTCTCTAGTTATTTATTTATGGTACATATTCTATTTTAATCATGCAAATAGAGAAATAATTTTGTTTTTACTTAATTTACACTTGCTTATGTAAGTCTCTTTATTAACAAAATGTTGTCAAAGCTTTAGGTTGTCTATTTCTATTATTTGTATAGTTGAGATGAAAGTGTCCTCAGCATGCATGATTAAATTATAATCATGAAATTATAGTATTTGAAAGTCTAGGATGAAGGATCTTTTATATATGATAAACTTATATAAACCTATTGAGAAGAAGATAGACTTGCTGATTTAGATGATAAGAAATGAGCTTAATTAAATCAGAAGGCCATTGGTACTATTAGTCATAGATTGATCAAAATGTGTACAAGTATATTGTAAAAAATCTCAAGTTTATGTTCTTTGGAGAAAATTATAGATGATTTATGAGCACTCGACAACACAAAATAAAACCAATTTGATGAAAAGACATGTTAGTTTGAAATATAAGGAGGGACACATTATAACTGAACATAATACTAAGTTTCAGGGCTTAGTTGATTAATTGACTTCTATGAAAATTATTTTCGATGATGAGTTATAAGTATTATTGTTGCTTAGTTCTTTATCTAACAGTTGGAAGACATTAGTAGTGTCAATGAATAATTTAGTGCCAAATGAGAAATTAACCTTGGATATAGTTTCAGATACACTGTAGAATAAAGAATCTAAAAGAATTAATGTTGAAGCAATTCCCTCTGATTAGAAGAACCTATTTTAGAAAAGCTAAAAAGTCGAGGGAAGAGCCAAAGTAGAAATTCCTACTAGTAGAATAATGATAACCCTAGGGGAAGATCTAAGTCCTAGATGAGAAACTTTAAATGTTTTTATTGTGAGAAAATAAGTATAGATTATGAAAAAAGGAACAGGCAAAAGAAAAAGGCGATGGTTAGAAAAATGAGAAAAAGAATACTATAGCCATAATAGATGGTGATTTCGGTATTATTTATGACAAGAACTTCGTTAATCTCACTTCATAACAATGATTAGGTGATTGATTTGAGTGTTTCATTTCATTTTACTGCACATCATGATTACTTCACATTCTATGTCAATAATAATTAGGATTATGTTTGGATGAGAAAAGAAAAGGCATCCTAGATTGTGGGTATAAGAGATATTTGTTTCAAAACTAGCATTAACGTAAATTCTTGCTCAA
Source organism: Aegle marmelos (assembly GCA_030449875.1). NCBI lineage: Eukaryota > Viridiplantae > Streptophyta > Magnoliopsida > Sapindales > Rutaceae > Aegle > Aegle marmelos. Next base: position 13,734,624 of record JASUUL010000143.1, read on the forward strand.
AGATGTCAGACATGTATCATATATTTGCCTTAATTTAATCTCTTCAGGCAAACTTAATGATGATTGTTATACTAATCAATTTAATAAAAGAAAATAGAAGCTCAACAAAAGCTCTCTAGTGTTAGCTAAGAGAGCAAATAAAACATTCTTCATATGATAGAAGCCAGGATAAAAAAGAAAATGATGTGGATGTGAATGTAAAAGTAAAAGGTTCTGATGTTAAGACATATATAAAAGATTTGGTCACATTGGTGAGAAAAGATTGGAATTTCTTATCAGAAAAAGATTTTTATCTAACTTTATAGGTATGTCTATCAAGACTCTTGTTTATTGCTTAGTTGAAGAACACAGAGTAACTTTTAAAAGCTTTTTCTCCAGCTAGAAAGTCATAAGTCCTTGATTTGATTCACATTGTCGTTTACATGATGCAAAGTAAATCAACAAAAAGTGCACTTTATTTTGTGATTTTTATTAATAAGTTTTCTAGAAAAGTATGGGTCTTTTCTTTGAATTTTAAAGACTAAATGCTTCATGTATTTAAGTTTTTCCACATTTATATTGAAAGAGGGACAAAAAGAAAATTAAAATATGTTAGGACATATATAATGGTTAATATAGAGGACTGTTTGAGCAGTATTTTAGATTCTATAGAGTCAGATTTGAGAAGTCTGTACCAAAGACTCCATAATACAATGGTGTTTTAAAAAGGATGAATATAATAATTAAAGTGAGGGTCAAATATATGTTTTCTAATGCCAAACTTTCTAAATCTTTTTGGGTAGAAGTTATGTGTACTACAATTGACTTGATTAACCTCTAGATGGGTATGTACATGAGGGAGTTTGGACCGAAAAAGACATTTCATATAAACACTTAAGAGTATTTAGTTGTAGAGCATATGTTTATATTTTTAAGAATGAAAGGTCAAAACTTAATGATAAACCAAGAAATGTATTTTTTTAGGCTATGGACATGAAGAATTTGGATACAAATTATGAGATCAGTTACAAGAAAACTAATCAAAAGTATAGATGTTGTGTTTCTTGAAGATCAGATAGTTAGTGATGTAGAGAAGAGTAGTGAATATCAGTTATCTCCAGAGATTTTTATTATTCCAACTTCCATTTCTTTACTTATAATTCATGTTGGTCATAGGAGAGCTAGAGAAGATAATAATAACGGTCCAATAAAACTAATTAAGCAAGCACCTTCAGAACCACCTGCACTACTAATTGAGCCAAAATTAAGAAGATTTACTAGAGAATGATAACCTTTTATTAGATATTCTCCACATGAATTTTTGATAATTACAGATGAAAAAGAGCCATAATATTTTAAAGAAGCCATGTTTCACTAGTATAAAAATGAGTGGGTTAAGGTTATATAAGAGGAGATGAAATCTTTGAATAAGAACCACATTTATGACTTAGTAAAGCTGCATAAGGCAAAAAAGATATTAAAGAATAAATGGGTTTATAGTAGAGATGGCTAATGGTCGGGTGGCACGTAGCACAACATCAGCACAATATGTGTTCATATAGCACAAGCACGTTTCGGTAGGGCATGTAGTAAGGCATGACACACACGTAGGCTATATCAAGCGTAGAATTTTAGGCACACAAACCTTAAAAGCACGACATGATTAGAGATAATCGAAGAATGACTAGCGAAAAGGCATGTAATAAGCAAGCTTTATTAGGTGGCTAGCATGTAGCCCGTGGGCCATTAATAGCATGTGAGCCGAAGTATATCAAAGTAAAATTTTTAATGAAAAGTAAATATAAAATGTTATAATTTTACAAATATCATGAAATTATCTTTTTAATATTTTTTAGCATAGACTTTTAAAAATTAATTTATATCTAGTTTAAATAAATGTTCTAATTTTTTCTGTTTATAATTTATTTAATGATTTTTTAAATAAAATTATAAATATTATGATTTTATAAATGATAAATAAAATTTAACAACGTTAATATTTCATTAATGAAATCATAATTTAGTTAATTGCTAATGAAGATATGTTTCATTTGTGGATGAAATATTTTTCATATTTATACATAAAAAATAAAATTATGAATGAAATATTTTTATGATAAATTAAAAATTACATTTTCATTCAAATGAAGTTCAATTGCAATTATGATATCAGAAGTTCTTGTAATTGTTATTCCGGGATTGTAATTTTATTTTTCATTAATTATTTTATTTTGATCTCTAGAATTAAATTTATATATTGTTGTGTTATGATTGGTTAATGTGAAATTAAATATATAGTCGTGAAATTATGATAAATTGATAATAAAATATTAATTGTTCTTTAATAAAAATTATTATTGTTACAGTTGTTGTTGTTATTATTATTATTAGCCCGATAGGCTTAAAACAACATGTTAGGCACGTAGGCTTGAATAAAGCACACTGGGCTTGAAGGGAAACAAAAGTTAGTGGGCATTTTTAGGCACGGCCCGAGCACGGCACGAGTGGGCTCATGCCATGGGCTGTGCCAAGCCTTTATAAAAAAAAGGTGGGCACAACAAGACACGTCCCACGAGCCCAAATGGACAAATGGTTCATAGCCAGCACGACCCATTGGCCATTACTAGTTTATAGGTTAAATTGTTAAAACAACTCACAACAGTAGTATAAAGCTATATTGGTTATAAAAGGCTTTAATAAGAAGAAAGGTGTTGATTTTAAATAAATATTTTCTCATGTGATGAAAATGTCTTTTATTTGAATTGTAAAGATAGCTTTCTTACAAGGTAACTTAAAAAAAGAAATATAAATGGAACAACGTGAAGGATTCACTATCAAAGGCAAAGAAGAACCTATGCAAGTTGAAAAAAAGTTTGTATAAGCTAAAACAGAACCAAGACAATGGTAAAAGAAGTTTGATTATGTCATAGTAAATCATGGTTTCAGCAAGACTACATGTAATCATTGTATTTTTATAAAAATTTGTATAACAAATTGGTGGAGTTTCATTTTTTCTTCTTCATCCGGTATTCTATTAGTGTCTTCAAACTCCCTATGTGGCCAAAAGGCTGTCGGCAAGGATTCTTATAAGATTAACAATATAAAAAGAGAGCTTAGCAAGTCTTTTGTAATGAAGAACTTAGGGATCGACGAAACAGTTTATTAGCATGAAAGTTTCCTGAGATACAAAAGCTGAAAAGTTATGGTTATCTCCAGAAGCATATATTGAAAAAGTTCTTGAAAGATTTAACATGGGAAGGGAAAATTTATTTAGTCTCCACTTGTAGGCCATTTTGAATTTAGTTTTAAGCACTTTTCTATGAATGAGAAAGAGAAGCAAAAGGTGAAAGGGCTTCTTTATATTTCAATAGTTGGTAATTTGATATATGCCATAATTTAGACAAGACCGAATAATGCTTATGATGTTAGTATGGTCAATTGGTTTCTCTTCAATTCGGGCAAAGAGCACTAAACAGCAGTAAAGTAAATTCTTAGATATCTTAAAGTCGCTTCCAAAGTATGTTTATATTTTGGTAGTGACAAGCTTGTATTACAAGTGTACAAAAATATAAATATGGTAAGAGATATTAATTTTAGAAAATTCCTATTAGGATATTTACTCACTTTTAGAGGGAGTCATCTCAGGGCAGTCCAAACATCAATAGTATGTTACCTTGTCTACCACTAAAACAGAGTTTATTGCAATCACTGAAAGTTTTAAAGAAACCTCGTAGATGAAGAACTTCCTATAAGAGTTGGGTGTAAAGTAAGATAGATATTTTATATATTGTGACAGTCAGAGTGCCATTCACTTGGCAAAAAATTTGATGTATTATTTAAAATCCAAGCATATTGATGTGAGATGTCTTTGGATACAAAACGTATTTGAGAAGAAATAGTTACAGCTTGAAAAGATACATATAATGGAAAATGGGTTAGATATTATGACAAAATCATTGCCCAAAGAGAAGTTAAAAATTTATGCACAAAAAGTAGGCTTAGTGGTGGCCTTATATGATCTGGAGGGTGAAATTTGTTTGATTCATCTCATTTGGGAGCTTAAAAGCCTATAATCCAAAAAGCTTGCTTGATATGTAATTATTAAAAAATTTTAGACTTAGATGAAATTTACCATAAAATCTAGCCTTAGAATCACATGGCTACATAAAGAGTATAAAGCAAATAGTTGACCTAATTTTTTTTACAATTTACGAAAAGAGCAGAGAAATAGAGAAAAAGACAATGGATTTCTTTTTTTTTGGTTTTAGGAATACTAATTTCAACTTTTGATTGCATGATTAGAGGATGATTTGAACTCTGTTTTCTTCCAAAACTTGAGGGAAAATTTCTGTCATTGTCCTTTATAATCCAAACTGGTCTTGATTTTTATTTTATCATCTTATTGTTTATTATTCGATATACCCACTTTTTTAAGAAATAGATATTAGATTGTTATTATAAGTCAATAATATTGAAATTATTAATGTTATTAGCCTCTAATATTATCTAGAGAAGAATTTGTACTATAATTCCATCAATATAATGGAGGATTTTGAGCTATAGTTTTGTGGTTTTTCCTACTTTAGATTTTCTACATAAAAATTTGTTTCTTTAACAGTCAATTTTTATTTTGAATTTTGTTATTTTATTTTCTACCTATTTATTTGTGATACAAATCTTATTTTAATCTCATAAAGATAGAAAGAGTTTTGTTTTCATTTAATTTAAAATTGCTTGTTTGAGTTCCTTTTCTAGCAGATGTTAAATATTTAAATATCTCCTTTATAAGCAATAATTAGTCTCTATACGAGTATGGTAATTTTTACTTCAAAACCTTATAGTTAAGCATGTTAAAGTTGGAGAAATTCAATGATGGGTGACTTACTAGAAAGTTGCCACAAACGCCTTGATCTAACAAGTGGTATAGAGCTTGTACATATATTAGATAAGTAGGCTAGCACCGTATCAAATTACTCAATAGTGCTAGTATTATGGATAGCAGAGGCCAAACGTGGCCAAATCATAATGATGGATGCTCTAGTGTGGCCAATTCAATTAGTGGAGTAGGACGGCAAGATATAAATTAACAATTATATTAAAAAGTAGGCGTAAGAAAAATTGTTGGCCTTTGGACTATGAAAGTATGGAATTAAATATTTTTGTATCCAGTCTCTAAGCACCAATTTTTTTTTTAGAGGAATATTGAAACTTTTACTTCAAAACTCTATAGTTAAACATGCTAAAGCTAGATAAATTCAATGACGGGTAATTTGTTGAGAAGTTGCAACAAGCATTTCAATCTAATATTTACAAAAATCAATCTACAAATTTTATAAAAGTGAAGTTAGTACATTTACAAAAGCTAGTCTACAACTTATTGTAAAAGTAAAGTTAGGTACACTAGGTTCATCACTTCAGTTGAGTAACGGCAAGAGCCCTTAGAAATATAAATACGACATTCTAGCATATCACAATCTTTAGTAACCGCACATGCTACTTCCTTGTTTAGGTTTCCTTAAAGTGGTTTTTACTTCATGCACTTCATTTAAAGCTCTTTCTAGTGTTTTCTTCAATAGACTTCACTTTATTGATTGCCCTTAGTATTCTTTTAAGCTTTGCATTCACTTCTTGTTATGTTGCTATACAACTTCTATAGTCTTCAAATAGTTCATTATTATTGAACTCAGCTGATTCTGAACACCATCATTAGAAAATATTATAACCTTCATAGCGACAATTGTAGAGTAGCTTGTTTGCATTATCTTCAATATCTGAACCTCAAATCACAGAATACTTACTCTACAATCACATATTAAATTCTATACTTGTTTAGATTTCTATTGACTTGTTCCCCCCTTACCATTTTGCCTATTCTATTGTATCCATTTGAATCCATGGTATTGAGATTGATATATAAAGAGAAATGCAGTTGAGCATGCTAAGTGATAAGCGGGGGTAGTAAAGCTTGTAAAGAAAGTTGTGTTTGAGCTTTTAAATAGGCATATTTATGGAAATGCTGTAGTTGCCATCCGATAGTAAAATTGAAACAGTAACATTTGTTTTAATTTGGGATTAATTTTTGTCACTTTTATGTGGTTATTTTGGTAAATGTAAAATATTTTATAGGGTAAAATTGTCCTTGTATTTGTTGAATGAATTTGTCATTAAACCCAAATTTTAGGGGTACCGTAGTTATGTTTGGAAGTTGAAACGTTGGCACCAAGATTCTGAGATGTATCAGTTCACGAAAATCCAACGAAAGGCATTTAATCCTCACAAAGGTCATATAAAAGTCAACAAAAAAATTATACAACGGTTGCCATGAATACATTCATCTTGGCAATGTTTCTGCAAATGTATCAAGTTTTAGTGATGTCTTAAAAGAATTACTCATATTATCATTTATAATCATCAAGGACGTCTAGCCACAATGCATCATGAAGTCTTAACAATCCCTCAATAAAAGGTCCAGCTACAACGCAACTGTTCATGGTACCCTTAATTTTGTCCAATAGTGCTGTCACCATTAGAGTTTAATGGAACAATATTTTCAATGTAAGATATGTTAAATTGATTATTAGCACTCCAATCCCAATTGTATACAAAAATTCTAAAAAGCAAAAGTTTCAAATTTTAACACAGAAACCCAAATTTTCCAAAATTTATAAATTATTAGATAATAAAAAATGGGTAGAGCTATTTGCACCCTACAGTATACTTTGTACGCCAACATTTTAGAATAATTTTAACTATAAAAACATCTATAATATAATTTATAATTAAAGACACTGCAATTTTTTTGAAAAAAAATTAAACAAGTTATTTGCTAAAAAACGAAGTGAATTGCTATTTGCTAATAATTTTGCAATTGAAGCAGAAATAAAAGAAATAAAAAAAAGCAACAAAGTCATTGAACAAAAATAGAATGGCATATTGCATAATCGATAGAAGAATAAAAAAGAAATTAAAGTTACAAAATTAAAAAAAATCAATTGTTGTAAATTTTTCAAGTTAAAACATAAATATGAGCAAACGACTAGTATAAAGGAAAAAAAATGGAGAATAGTGTTTAATTTAGAAAACTAAGAATTCTATAAATTAGAGTTTTCTTAGGAAAATGATATTCTTACAACAGTGAGCACAATAGTGAGAACAAAATGTTGTATTTGGACTTACTATAAATAACTAAAATTATAACAGTCAAATCAACACTCTTAAGCAAATCAACTCGGCTTTCTCTCATCTCACACCGTTACCCTCTCTTCATGCAAGTCTAATCTTCCTTATCTCTCTCATTTTTTCTTTAACAATCACCACGATCTCGACTGCCATAATCACCATTTTCAACGCTTAAGGTGATTTCCTTCAATTTGTTTCATAAATTCGAAATTTGGACTTAAATTTTAATTATTTGAGAAGAAAGTTTAATGAAGATGACAATGTGAAGACCAATAATAATTAATGGAGGATGAACTGAAAAGACAAACAAGGCTTATTGTAAAATATGTCCAACAAATAATTATATTATTTTAATATGTATTAAACATAAGTGCTATATTTAACTAATGTTATTTAACTAATTTATCCATTTTTTAATAATTCATATAATTAAATTTAAAATTTAAGTGAGAACATTTTATTTACAAGTTGGTGTTCTTTAAACACTTTAAAGTGTTATACCATTTAGTCACTTTTTTTTTAGGGCAATATGAAAACAAGAGACAATTCTTGGAGTGTCTAGCCCTGATCAATGGTAAAAATATATTAAATATAAGGAATTCAAATAGATGGCTGATTTTTTCAAAACAAATTCTACAATGCTGGTGCTACACTAGAATGTACCCTTAGGTGCCCAGCACTATTGAGAGAGATTTAACATCATATCTAGGAGCTAGTTTCGACAATGAACATTGACAATTTAAAATGAAAAACCTTCAATTGAAACAACTACAATATAAAGAAAACTTTATCGCCATCTACAAGCAACATTATAAAGGATGACAAATTATGTTCTCAAACAAAAACAAATCATTCTGGAATAATATTATAAAAACACATTTAGTTGACGAGATGAAGTTTTAAGCAGAATACATCATGAACAATTAAAAATTCATTTCATTAAAAATCTTTTTTGACGTGCTTATGACATCAAATTGGAACTGCCAACTAATCTTATATTTATTATCTTGGTAAAAGTGTAGTAAAAAGGAAGAATTAGGCATTATAGGCATATGCAACAGGAGTCGTGGTTGCTATTATAAAAAAAATTAAACATGTTGTAGTAATTAGGAAAAAGTATCGTAGATAGGATAAACATATAAAAAATTGATACCACTTTTTGTGCAAGAATCCTGTGATTTTAAGTTCATAAGACTCTAAAACAAACATACATTAATGTGACTTTAATAAAAAAATAAAAAAAATCATTTACATAAAGTTCAAAAAACTTACACTATAATAGTCTAAAATTCCATATTAATAAATATTCCTACCAACACTGCTTTCTTCAAGGTTTTAGAATGTCTACCTAAATTCAATGGCATTAAAAAATCTCTATGGATTAAGAAATGAAAGTTAAGTTTATGGATTAAAATTTCACAAAACTTATTGTAACAACAATGCTTTCATGTGTTGGAATTTTAGTAGCCATTTGAGAAGACAATAGATCATTTATTGTCCATCCTGCAAAAGTTAACAAAATCATTGAATTACTTACGTAATAAAATTATTTTACTTTGATCAATGGTAAACTAACCTTTTCATGATAAGTGATGAAATATTCATATTCTTTTTAGTTTTCATAAATTTTTTTGACATTTTTCTTTAAGAGGTAGGCCACTTTTATGATGGTTAGCTACTGGATCAGGTACTCTTTCCATTATTTTCACTGTAATTCTTATGTTAGCACCACAACTTCCTTGACGTGTAATAATATTTATTTGTTAACCCTGCATTGAATTGTTTTTGCATTTTTTTGTACATTTTCAAATTCAAAACAAGAATACAACTTTTTAACATTTGTTACAGCTATATTTGCAACCTTGTAAAATGAACATACATTTTCTTATATCACTTTTGTTCATCTATGCTACTATGCCGCTCATGACTCGTTTTCACCCCACTATAACATCTCCACACATACTTTCTCTATCTTTATATCATGTACATTTTTGGAAGCACTTCTATGTCATTGCATATCATGATTGTAATGACATGCCTATAAAGAATTTCTCTAAACTAGGACCTTGAACAAGTATGACTGATTTCAACTTTATCATTTTGAAAATGGACTACAAAAAAGTTTTTATCATCTCTAATTTTGACATCTTTTCTAACTATATATTTAGATCCAACAAAATCGATAAATTCACAATACATATTTTCTACTGTCACATTGTTCCATGAATTGCTTTCAAGTAGTTTTTAAGTTAATATAACCATTAAAATAAATAAATAAACCATTTATACTCTCACTGTGTTGAGTGATTGACATTAATACTTAAAAATTGTTCTTTACAAACCATGGTACTTAATGATATCTCACTTTAGGTAAATCGAATAATCATTTATCATCATCCAAATCATATTTTACAATCACGTGATGTCAAGTTTTTAAATTTTGTAGAGCCCTGTGAATCATAAATAGAAAAATGCAATATATCATTAATATTGTGACATTGTTTATAGGCCCTCATTTATTTGGAATCTTCTTAAGTATATGCTACGAACATTAATAATGTCAAGTATTAGGGAAAACATCCTTAGTTGTAACTTTTATTGCCTTTTCTTAACCTATAATGATTCCAATAGAAGTAAAATTAGACATGCATGATACTCACATATGAAATAACCGTCTGGATGTCTTAATATTCTTAGGTAAAATCAATCCAAGTTTAAACAAAATAGGACGATCATGATAATTAACCATAGGAAATAGAGTGAATAACATGTCATATATATTTATGAAATATGTGGTGTCAAATGTAACATCTACAAACTCTTTATAGCCTTTCCTATTTCTTTGCTCAGTCTAAAATATGTTTTTTTTTATCGAGTCTCGTAATCTACTTGCATACTAAAGAAAAGCCTACTGACTTTTGCTTGCACATTCATAAAATAGGTTTGAAGAGCAACAACATCATCTTTTATAAGCTGTAATAATCATTCTTTCTGAATATGATTTTTGTAATCTCTCTTTATGATGCTATATTTTTATAGCCACTAGCCTTAATAACAACTAATCGATAATTTTAGGATAGTTTAATTTCTACTCATCATTTACATTAAGATTCCTTTTGATATATATACTAAGCTTGGAGTGCATTGAAAAAAACCATAGATTTGGTTAGACTCTATAATGTATGGTTGTGTTCATGGTTTAAAGCTCAAACCCTTCGGTTTCCATATTCCTCTAAACCTCTTCCTAATTAATGAATGTAGCCTACTTAAGTTATTAGTAGATTTGATCACTGCCTTTTCTACTACTTCTCCATATAACAAGAAACTTTTTTTTTTTTAACCATAATCTTTGTAGTAAATAAATAATTCACTATCGTTATCAAATGATATTCCAATCATTGGCTCATCATGCTCTATAATTGTTGTGCAAATTTTATTGAATTCACAAGTGCACGAATATATTGTAGAATAGATTAATGGTGACGAGTGTCGATCTCACGAGGAGGTTGATTTTAATTATATGCAGAATTAATTTTCTTTAATGGGTGAATGAATTTGTGGTGAAATTGATATAAACTATGCTTAAATTTAAATTACAATAGTAGGAATTAAATTAAACTGAAATTTATTGAAATGACGTGCTTGGGTATTCGGATCTGCATCAACATGCTCCATGGGTTAAATATTTCATATTAATACCAATTAAATCATAAGGGGGGATTCCACACCTCATGAACCACGCTCTAATAAATATGGTGCCAAGGGCTTATCGTGCAAAATAATAATAACCATGTACTAGGGTGTCGGTTTAACCAGGGCGGTATCTAGACAAGACTATTATTATTTGTCGATGAAAAGTCAAAACAACCACAAATATTAGAGGGGAAGAGAAAGTAAATTTACCAAATCAAGCCCATGGGACATATTGAGACTTTACCTTCAACCTAAGCTTAAAAGGAAATGAGTTACTCATATTTTAATTAGGGATAAAAAGGAAATTTTGTTAAAAACAAAGAAACTACAAGAAGGAGAAGGAATTTTAGAAATGTAAGCTTAAAAATGAATTCAGGGATGTCAAATTAGGGGGGCAGAGCCCCCTTTTTATAGATACATTGAGTGAATCGTGACCATCGGATTAAAAACAGTTCGGGCACTCAGGATTGCGCCACGTCATTAGTCAACAGTCAACATTTGAACAGTAATGTCGTTTGAATAGTAAATAATTCCATGTATGCGCATGTACCGTACACACGATTTTTACTCCACTGAGATACTGCCACGTTATCGATCCACAATACATAAGAAATTTAGCCCAATAAGATCATAACACATCATCGGTCGATGCCACGTCATCGGTCAATGCCACATAAGCAGTCAATAACACATAATTCATCCAATCAGATATTGCCACATCATAGGTAGTTGCCACATCATCAGTCCGTATATATGAAACAATATTATTTGGATTTGTCCAAATATGACGTCCGTTTTGCTGTTTGATCACTCGTTCATTGTGAAACAATCATGATACCCCTAAAATATATAAAATACATAATTATAATAAAAAATATATAATTAAATAACAAAATACTTAAATAAATAAAAGTAACAGTGTTAGTGAGACTTAAAGTATAAAATAACGATTTTCTCCTTTATAAATATACACTTTCTAACACTCAACATACCTCCCAACCAGTTTATTGCTAATCCCTAATAAATAAAGCGAAGATAAAATTCAAAACTTTTTTTTAAAAGGAAACACATGTGTTTATTCAATCAGATTAATGATAGCAATCAAATAAAAGTACAAGCATTATCTTTGGTCTAAAGGAATATCACATCCACATCAATCATCCATATACATCAGTTCAGCAGACTTTGTTGTAGTAATAGTAATCAGGCTACTTTCAAGAATGACATATCAAACCCCAAAATCTCACCGGTTGTAGTGACACTCTCACAAAGAAATTAATCCCAATAAAAATTATCACTACAATGAATGGTAAATTGAGAGAAAATAATAAAGAAATATCATACACTCTCACCAAGATGAAAAAATATGCCCATAACTTAGAAATAATACGATCTCAAATAAAATATTAGTCAACCAATTTATTCATTTTTTTCTCTTTTTTTTTATGTATATGCATCACTACATCTTAATTGTCCATCCCTAAAATCAAGGACTTTTATTAGAACATAATGTAGGCTAGGGTCCTGGCTAACAAAGAAAGGGAAATAGGGAAACAAAATATATATGTTTGAGAAAAAATTCAAGAATTTTTTTTAAAAATTACAAGATGCATTTTACTTATTTATTGCTATTTATATTTTTTTCTTTTTTTTTCTTTTTTTCTTCTTTTTTTTATTTTGTTTATGTAGCACAACTTCGCTGAACAAAATAATTATTTATTCTTTTTCTCAAACATGAATAGGTGGATGGAACTTGTATGATATCGGGTAATACTCCAAATTGGAGTAGGTCAGGATGATAAGTTAAAAAATTTTTTTTTTTAATAAAAGGCTCAAATAGGCTAACTATGCATATTACATAATAGTGATGGCTAGAAAGGCTCAAACGGGTCAAAAATGGCCTTCCATCGTCTTTTAATACTCTAAATAATCTTTCATTTCTACTAATAAGGTAGGCATTTGGATGCAGTTGTTAAGTGTTAGAAAGTGTATATTTATAAAGGAGAAAATCGTCATTTTACACTTTAAATCTTACTAATATTGCTGCTTTTATTTATTTAAGTATTTTGTTATTTAATTATATATGTTTTATTATAATTATGTATTTTATGTATTTTAGGGGCATTACGATCGTTTCACAATGAACGAGTGATTAAACAGCAAAATGGACATCATATTTGGATTCAGTACGGTCGAAAACCTTAAGAGGAGCATTAAAGGAAAAGTTACTGTTCACATATACGGTACTGTTCATACGTACGATACTGTTCACTTTATTGTTCACGATACTGTTAACGGTACTGTTCATGGTACTGTTCACGGCATTTTCATGTATACGGACCGATGATGTGGCAACTACCTATGATGTGGCAGTATCTGATTGGCGTTGATCGATGACGTGACATCGACCGATGATGTGTCACGATCTTATTGGACTAAATTTTTTATGTACTGTAGATCGATGATATGGCAGCATCTCAGTGGAGCAAAAATCGTATGTACAGTACATGTGTATACATGGGATTATTTACTATTCAGACGGGGTTACTGTATAAATGTTGACTGTTGACTGATGACGTGGCGCAATCCTGAGCATCCGAACTGTTTTTAATCCAATGGTCACGATTCACTCAATGTATCTATAAAAAGGGGGCTCTCCCCCCCTAATTTGATACCCTGAATTCATTTTTAAGCTTAGATTTCTAAAATTTCTTCTCCTTCTTGTAGTTTCTTTGTATTTTAATAAAATTTCCTTTTTTATCCTTAGTTAAAATATGAGTGGCTAATTTCCTTTTAAGCTTGGGTTGAAAGAGAAGTTTCAACATGTTCCATGGGCTTAATTTGGTAAATTTACTTTCTCTTCCCCTCTAATAGTTGTGGTTGTTTTGACTTTTCATCGACAAATAATAATAGTCTTGTTTAGATACAGCCTTGATTAAACCGGCACCCCAGTACAAGGTTATTATTATTTGACACGATAAGCTCTTGGCACCATATTTATTTAAGCGTGGTTCATGAGGTGTGGAATCCCTCTACATGATTTAATTGACATTAATATAGAATATTTAGCCCATGGAGCATGTTGATGTAGATCTGGATACCCAAGTGCTTTATTATAACAGTTACATTCTTAATTATTCCCGCTATTTTAATTCACAATTTAGGATAAAGTTACCATAATTTAATTGTTCCCATTAAAAGAAAATTAATTCTGAACATAATTAAAATCAACCTCCTCGTGGGATCGACACTCGTCACCATTAATCTATTCTACAATAGATTCGTGTGCTTGTGAGTTCAATAAAATTTGTACAACAACAGTAACACACATTTTTTTTTAAAAGGTTTGACCCAAAGAAAATCTAGAGATCATGTATGAAATAATAAACTGCTAAGGTACATGAAGAATGGGCAAAAAGGGTTACTATCCAAGAAAAATTAATAGGCTCAAAAACTCACTTGGAATTTATTATGACATGTGCATTCCTTCAAGTAACTCATATTTGTCCCTAACATCAACATGTAGAATAACAAACATGGTGTAACATCACTCAAGACCAAAGATAATATAAATACTAAAATTCGAAAGTCATCATATCATCCAATATAAAAAAAAAACTCACATAGATTTTTTTTAATTGAATTCTTTCCCTCCAACCTATTCTAAGCATAAAAAGAAAACATACATGCAGAAAAATTAAAGAAAAATGATTTTTTTTTTTTATTTTTTTTAAAAAGAAGATGCGTTTCTAAAGTCACTATACTCTATATTCAGCCATCTTCGACTTTAAAAACTTGAAAACATATATTTATAAAGGAGAAAAAAATTTAGAAAAAACATATACAAAATATATATATTTTTTACTAAGAAGATGCGTTTCTAGAGTCACTACACTCTATATTTAGCCATCTTCTACTCAAAAAGTTAGTCATGATTAGTTCAGCATTCCATAATTGAAAACATATATTTATAAAGGAGAAAAAAATTTAGAAAAAACACACACAAAATATATTTTTTACTAAGAAGATGCATTTCTAGAGTCACTATACTCTATATTCAGCCATCTTCTACTCAAAAAGTTAGTCATGGTTAGTTCAACATTCTACAATTGTCAACTATTTCCTCCCCCCAATCAGAATGAAACATTGTCCTCAATATTTGAAAAGAAAGAAGTAGAGTTTAGAAGACATCACCTGGGTGCTGCAACACAAAAGAAAATATTTACAAGCGGAGAGTTAAATTTAATTTGTACTTCTTACTGCCGCTACTGTTACCATCATTATTTAAACATTCCAACACAATAGCCTTGGGATCTGGTTTTGATTGATAAGCTTGTAACAGAACAAGTAGTGTATTAGCAGTGTGTGCACAAATAAAGATTTTTTTCACTGAGGAAGAAATGAAATAATTTTTTATTACGTGGTTAAGAAATGCAAGAAAGCCATCATAAAAGTTATTGACATTTAACAAACCAATGGGTTTCTGATGAATGTTCAGATGAGACCAAGATGCTAATGTCATTAGTGCCTTAAGAGTTGTAAAGTCGTCTGGAAGGAAAATAAAAGCATCGGCATGATTAAGCATTTCAGTTATTCGTTCTTGCATACCTGAGACGACAAACTCTTCTCTAGTTGGTGAATGAGACAAACAACCCAAAGGTTTTAGGATTTGAGAGATGATGCCTAACACTTGGCTCCCTCTGACAAAAGCAGCTTCTGATACCATTTTGGATAACCCTCATTCACCTCCTCCATACACCAAGTGCAATTTTCTCTCTGCTATTTTTAGACCAAGATCTATGGCTGCCTCCATGTACTCTTTATGTTTGCCATAATGAAATTCAGAGAGCACAAAAATGTTCTTGAATTGTTTACTAGAAGTAGCTGCCATTAAGATACTACTAAAAAAACAACTTGTGAGTGCTCAGTAAAAAAAATTCGTATTTAAAAACCTTGGTGACAGTTGGTTACAGCTGTGTATGGAACATTATGTCAATTGACGTGTAAGGCACATGACTCAAAAGTCAAAAAGAAAATAGTAAAAAGAAAAAAATAAATGAAATTATTAAAAACAATAATGCAAATAGTAAAATAACAGTGAAATAAAAGAACAGAGATGTAAAAGGATATTTATAGATAGTTGTGATTGTGGCTCACATGTTCCTCTAGTTTTACGTCTAAAAATGGATTGAACGCCCTCTATGGGTCGAGGATAGGCTTCCCATCCAGTTTTCTTACAAACTGGCAAACAGGGTCTTTTATAGTTAGATTCCCGAGACTATAGTTTGCACATTCTTTCTGGAATAATGGCCATAACTGGAGTATTGCATGTTGGACGTATCCACTGGGATGCGTTTTAAGAGACAAAAGGATATCATCCAATGAATCCTTATTCAAGCCATCCTTAATGAATTGAATCTTATCTTCTTTGTTATCAGACACCATTCATAAAGAACATGATTTTTTATTGCATATCATTCTGGCACATTTATGACAAGCAACAGAAAGTCTTCGAGCTCGTCGTTTTCGTGCATAATTTCTTTTACCATAACCAAACATGTATGTAATAAATTTAAGAGGTAATTCACCTACTAGGCGAACTTTTACCTCGATTAACCAACGGATGTCAGCAGGGATGTTATTCTTCATAAGCAATCGCATGCGTTCGGACCGAGCTTTATAAATGGTGAGGAGAGCATTCTGAGGAAGTGAAGGAAATCGTTTGTGAAGTTTTTCTAAAATCTCGTCTCTGTCTATACTTTCGTCTCAGAATATCAGTTATTATGGGAAACTGAAGTAACCGACTTGATTGTCACAGAGTACCGTTATTCACCACTTGACCGGGGTTACAAACTTTAAACACACAAAGCAAACTAAAACACACAAACAAGAAAATAACTTAAAACACACAAAACAAACTAAAATAGTCCTCTTATTGAATTTACCTCGAGCTCCAATTGGATGTTGTAGATGCCTCTCTCAATTTCTCTAAGATCTCTTTCTAAATCCTCAACATGGGCTACTAACTCTGGTGATTGTAGCTGCCAGATACGATGTGTTTTATAAAATTGTATCTGACCTCTGAGATGAGATTGTATATGTCAAAACTGTCTAAGAATCTTTAAGAGGAACTGTCTTATGATTAAAATGATAAGAAAAATCTTAACGGTTAAATAAACACACTTAAACAAAAATAATTTCAATCAGCAAAAGAATGATAAAAATTAAAAAATAAAGAAAATAAACAATCAAATTAGTGAAAAGAAAAGTCTCAATTTAAATAGGTGGGTCACTCAAATTTATTTCGCTGTCCTCTCCATGTGGTTGGTATTCTAGATATGACTTTAATCTTTGACCATTAACTTTGAAAGTGATACCATTTGTTGGATCCTTAATTTCAATTGTCCCATATGAAAAAATAGTGTAAACAATAAATGGGCTAGACCATCGAGAGCTTAACTTACCTGAGAATAAGTGCAAGAAAGAATTGAATAAAAGCACTTTCTAACCTGGAGTGAAAGATTTTTGCATAATTTACTTGTCTAAAGACTTTCATTCGTTGCTTGTAAATTTTGGCATTCTCGTACGCATCATTTTGAATTTCTTTAAGTTCTGCCAACTGTAATCTTCTTTCTGAGCCAGTTTGCTGTATGTCAAAATTGAATTTCTTGATGGCCCAGAACGCACGATACTCGAGTTCCACAGGTAGGTGGCATACTTTTTCATATACTAGCCATTAGGGTGACATCCCAATCGGAGTCTTAAAAGCCGTTCTATATGCCCATAATACATCATCGAGCCGTAACGACCAATCTTTTCTGTTGGGCCTCACTGTTTTTTCTAAAATGTGCTTTATTTCTCGATTAGAGATCTCAACTTGGCCGCTGGTCTATAGGTGATATGGGATCGCCACTTTATGAGTGATGGAGTACTTTGTCAAAAGTGCTTTGAAAAATTTATTGCAAAAGTGGGCACCACCATCACTAATTATTGCTCGAGGAAATCCAAAGCGAAATAATATTGCTTTTCAAAAATCCTATTACCACTTTATGATCGTTGGTTCTACACAGAATTGCCTCTACCCATTTTGAAACATAGTCAACAGCAACCAATATGTGTTGATGGCCAAAAGATGGGGAAAAAAGTCCTATAAAATCGATACCCCATACGTCAAAAATTTCAACTACTAAAATTGGGTTTAGGGGCATCATATTTCTTTGTGTAATGCTCCCCATTCGTTGACACCTATCACATGAAGAACAAAAGGTGTAAGTCTCTCGAAATATAGTTGACCAATAGAAACCATATTGTAAAATTTTAGTAGCTGTTTTTTTAGCACTGAAGTAGCCTCCACAAGCTTGTTCATGGCAGAAAAAAAGGATATTCTGAAATTCATTCTCTGGGATGCATCGTCTAATAATTTGGTCTACACAGTACTTAAATAGATAAGGATCATCCCAAAAGAAATTTTTTATTTATGCAAAGAATTTGGCCTTGTTCTGTTTAGTCCAATGCTCTAAAAATTGACCTGTAACAAGATAATTAACTATATTAGTATACTATGGTACTACTTCCACACTCATTAATTGTTCATCTGGAAATGACTCATTCAAAAGTAAATGTTCTATTGTTGTATCAAAATCGAGACGGGAAAGATGATCAGCCACAACATTTTCTGTTCCTTTCTTGTCTTTGAATTATAAGTCAAATTCCTGCAAAAGTAGCACCCAACGAATTAGTCTAGCTTTTGCATCTTTCTTTGTGAGAAGATATTTAAGAGCAGCATGATCTGTAAATATAATTATTTTATAACCATTAAGATAAGATCGAAATTTTTCTAATGCAAACACAACTGCTAGCATTTCTTTTTCAGTGGTTGAATAATTTAACTGTGCATCTTTCAATGTCATACTAACATAGTAAATCACATAGGGAATTCGATCAACTCTTTGTCCTAATACTGCTCCTACTGCATAGTCAGATGCATCACACATAAGCTTAAATGGTAAATTCCAATTTGGGGGTTGAATGATAGGTGATGATGTCAATAACTGCTTTAGTTTTTCAAATGCCACAAGACATGAATCATCAAAGACAAAAGGTACATCCTTAGCAAGTAAATTGCATAAGGGTCTAGAAACTTTACTAAAATCTTTCATGAAACGTCTATAAAAACCAGCATGCCCAAGGAAAGATCTTACTTCTCTGACTGTTTTAAGTAGAGGAAGATTGAAAATGAGATCCACCTTGACTTTATCAACCTCAATACTTGCTTGAAATGATGTGACCGAGAACGATACCTTGTTTAACCATAAAATGGCATTTCTCCTAATTCATGACTAAATTCTTCTCGATACATCTCTACAGAACTAATGTTAGATGATGTAAACATTGATCAAACGAATCTGCAAAAACAGAAAAGTCATCCATAAAAACCTCAAGGAATCGTTCAACCATATCAGAAAAAATGCTCAACATGCATCGTTGAAATGTAGCAGGTGCATTATATAATCCAAATGGCATTCTCTTATATGCAAAAGTACCAAAAAGACAAGTGAAGGTAGTCTTCTTTTGATCTTTTAGTGCTATGGGAATCTAATTGTATCCTGAATGGCTCTAGAAAACAATAAAACTCATGACCTGCTAATCTATCAAGCATTCGATCGATAAATGGTAAAGGAAAATGGTCTTTACGTGTGACAGAATTCAACTTTCTATAATCAATACATACACGCCATCCTGTAGTTACTCTAGTAGGTACTAATTCATTATTAACATTGATAACTACTGTAACTCCTAACTTTTTAGGAACAACTTGCACAGGACTGACCCATGAACTATCAGAAATAGGGTAAATGATACCTACGTCTAATAGCTTAAGGACTTCAGTGCGAACAACCTCTTTCATATTAAGATCTAACCAATGTTGCATTTCCCTAGTAGGTTTAGCATTTTCATCAAAGTGAATGTAATGCATGCAATCCACTGGGTTTATACCTTTTATGTCTGCTATGGTCCATCCTAATGCTCCTTTATACTCATTTAAAACATTCAACAACTTACCTTTTTGTTCGTCATTGAGAGAGGAAGAGATGATTACTGGTAAAGTGCTTTCTTCTACCGGGAATGTGTATTCTAAAGTATTGGGTAATGGCTTGAGCACGAGTTTTGGTGGTGATTCTGATGATGGGCTGAGTTTCTTTTCTGATGGCACTAGTTGTTCAACTCTTGACTTCCATTTATTAGTGTCCATGGATGGTGCCGAGTCAAGTAGGGCGTTGACTTCATCAACTAATCTGTCAATATCAAAATTTAAACCAAAGTGAGTTAAACAAGTTTGCAAAGAGTCATCACTAAGGTTTGAAAGAAAATTGTTATCAACTAGTGTTTCTATTAAATTTACATCAATAATTTCATCATCTGCAATGTGAGGTTGTTTGGCAATGTTAAAGATATTGAGTTCAATGGCCATATTGCCAAAAGACAACTGCATATTTTCGATTCTACATTAAATATGTGCATCGACAGTTGCCAAGAAAGGTCGGCCCAGAATAATAGGAATGTGCTTCTTTGAATCCTATACTGGTTGAGTGTCAATTACAATGAAATCAACAGAAAAATAAAACTTATCTACCTGTATAAGCACGTCCTCCACAATACCAAGAGGTATTTTTGTGGACCGATCTACAAGCTATAACACCACTGGAGTTGGATGTAATTCGTCCAGTTCAAGTTTCACAATTACAGAGTAAGGCAACAGATTTACACTAGCTCTTAAATCTAACAAAACATTCTCAATTGTGTGGTTCCCTATACTACATGAGATAGTGGGGGAGCCTGGATCTTTGTATTTTACAGGCATTTTACATTGGAGTATAGAAATAATATTTTCTGTTAAAAGGCCTTTTTCTGAACACGAATATTTTTCTTTTTAATACAAAGGTCTTTAAGAAACTTGGCATATGATGACACTTGTTTTATGGCTTCAAGTAAAGGGATGTTAACACTTACCTGTTTGAAGATTTTAAAAATCTCACCTGTGGATTTTCCTTTCTTCCTTTTAGCTAACTTATGAGGAAATGGAGCTTTAGGAACATATTCTCATGGGTTGGTTTCCCCTTTCTCCTCTGATGATGATTCCTCAATGTTCACAGGTACAATCTGAGTTGATTTTGGCATCTCCATTTTGTTGTCGACTTCTTTTCCTTTTCGTAAGGCCATCATTGCTTTAACTTCTCCATGCTGCTGTGGTGAACTAGAACTTGCTTCATTCACTGCTTTAGAGTTAGGCATTGGTTGACTTGGAAATTTGCCTTTTTCAACGGTCATGGCCAAAGTTTGAACTGAAGAGGCAAGTTGTCCTACCATTTTCTCAAGGCTCGAAATTGATTGAGCTTGTGAGTTGAAGCCCGCTCTCATCTTATTTCATAACTCATCAATGATGCGGTTTTGTTGCTCAATCTTGGAGTTAGTAAGATTTTTGACATTTTGGAATGTATCCTTCCATGGTTTGGGTTAAGAATGGTTTAGATTCTAATTGTATGGTCTAAATGGTGGTTGAGAGGCTTGAGACATTTGAGGAACTGGTTGCATTGGTGAAGGTGGAATTAATGATCCATGTTGTTGGAATCCTTGAGACCATGAAAAATTGGGGTGGTCTCTCCATCCAGGGTTATATATGTTGGAGTAAGGGTTGTAGTTTGGTGGTTTTCTCATGACACCTATGGCATTGACTCGATCTGAATATAAGTCATGGTCATGTGGCTTTGTTGATTTAGCAATTGTCAAAGATGCTATTTGTCGAGCAAAGCCTTCGACTATTTCTTTGACTTCTTTAATTCCTGAGCTTGACTCGCCAATGTTAACCTCATTTTCTCCTTTAATTCTCCTGGTATTTCTGAGTGATCGACTCCGTTGTTGAGAATTATCCGATTGCCTTCGGAAAATTTTCCAAATCTCTGATGCGCTTTTGGACATTAACTCTCCTCCACTGGTTGCCATTAGCCATTCTTACATATGTGGCAATAATCCCTCCAAAAAGTATTGCCATTGGTGCCATTTCTCATACCCATGATGTGGACACTTCAAGAGTAGCCCATTAAATCGCTCCCATGCTTCGAAAAACTGCTCGTCGTCTCTTTGAGTAAACTCTGAAATTTCCCTGCAAATAGCATTGGTTTTATGAACTGGAAAATATTTATTTAAAAATTTAGTTACCATTTGTTCCCATGATGTAATGCTATTAGTAGGCAATGTATTAAACCATGAACGAGCTCTATCTTTTAATGAAAATGGGAATAATCTAAGTTTAACATCATCATCTGAAAAATTCTAGTATTTAAAAGTTTGACAAATAGTATGAAAATCATTCAGATGATTATATGGGTTCTCATTTTCTAGGCCATAGAATGTGGGGAGATAGTTTAGCACACTAGGTTTTAATTCAAAACTCTTAGCAGTTACATTTGGGTACCTTATGCATGATGTGCTCAAATTAGCTAAAGGACTAAAATAATCCTTAAATGGCCTCTCTTGTGGTTCTGGTTGTTGATTTTGCAAATCCATTTCAAATTTCTTTTTAAAAACAATGCCTTTGTGTGTTCGAAGTTTTTTTTCTAATTCAAGGTTTAAAAGTTCGAGATTAGGTGATAATAACTTTCGACCATGCATGCAAAGAACAAAATAAATGAAAATAAAACAAATAAAAATAAAGAGGAGAGAGAAATTACGATACTAACCTTGTGACGTTGTTACAATGAAAATAACTCAATAGCTATAGTAAAAAGAAATTACGTGAAATAAATATTAACTAAAATTAAAATAAATAACAAAGAAAGATAACAAGATAAATTAAAAAAATTACAAAGAAAAATAATATGGAAATTAAATTATACAAATTTAAAGAAGAGAGAAAGAAATAAAATTCTAATCTAATTTCTTTTTTTTTTTGAGAAAAGAATTACAAGAAAACAACTATATAAAAAAATAAATATTAAAAAAAATTGATTCTACGAATTAAAATACTTACCTCTCAGGCAACGACGCCCAAAAACTTGTTGTGCAAATTTTATTAAACTCGCAAGCACACAAATCTATTGTAAAATAGATTAATGGTGACGAGTGTCAATCCCACGAGGAGGTTCATTTTAATTATGTGCAGAATTAATTTTCTTTAATGGTGAATGAATTTGTGGTGAAATTGATATAAACTATGCTTAAATTTAAATTACAATGGCAGGAATTAAATTAAACTGAAATCTATTAAAATGACGTGTTTGGTATCCGGATATATATCAACATGCTCCATGGGCTAAATATTCCATATTAATACCAATTAAATCGTAAGAAGGGATTCCACACCTCATGAACCACACTCCAATAAATATAGTGCCAAGGGCTTATCGTGCCAAATAATAATAACCTTGTACTAGGGTGCCGGTTTAACCAGGGCCGTATCTAGACAAGACTATTATTATTTGTCGACAAAAAGTCAAAACATCCACAGAAATTAGAGGGGAAGAGAAAATAAATTTATCAATTAAGTGCATGGAACATATTAACACTTCACCTTCAATCCAAGTTTGAAAGAAAATTAGCTATTCATATTTAAACTAGGGATAAAATAAAAATTTTATTAAAATACATAAAAAATAAAAGATAGAGAATGAATTAGATAGAATAGAGCTAAAAAATGAATTCAGGGGTGCCAATTAAGGGAGAGAGCTCTCCTTTTCTAGATACAACGAGCAAATCATGACCATCAGATTAAAACAATTTAGATACACAGAATTGCGCCATGTGGCAAGGTCTGATTGATTTAAACACATCATCGGACTATTATCTCATGTATATGTATGAACCGTACGTACGTTTTTTTGATCTATTAACATACTACCACATCATCTGTCACTAGTATATAAACATTTTTATCCAATAAGATTGTGACACCTTATCAGTCAAGCCACATCATCAGTTAACGCCACATAATCAGTCAATGTCACATCATTCCTCTAATCAAATGTTGCCACGTCATTAGTTGGTACCACGTCATCGGTCAATGTCATGTCATCGTATAGTATATATGTACAG
Organism: Aegle marmelos; assembly: GCA_030449875.1. NCBI lineage: Eukaryota > Viridiplantae > Streptophyta > Magnoliopsida > Sapindales > Rutaceae > Aegle > Aegle marmelos. The sequence goes on from JASUUL010000143.1 coordinate 13,758,564, forward strand.
TGTGATAAATAGTATCATAAACAGTACCGTCTATGTGAACAGTGACATTTATATTTTTATGCCCATCCTAAAGTTTTTGACTGTTTTGAGTTCAGATTTGCTATTTGTTTTGTCATTCGATATCTCGTTTATTATGAAATGATCATGATGTCCTTAAAATATATAAAATATTTAATTATAATAAAACACACATAATTAAAATAACAAGAGACTTAAATACATAAAAGCAAGGAAGTTAATGAAACTTAAAGTGTAAAATGACAATTTTTTCTTTTATAAGTATACATTTTCTAGTATTTAACATACTCTCCAACCTGTTTATTGCTAGTCCTTAACAAATTAAGCGAAAATAAATTTAAACCCAAAACTTTTTTTTTGAACTATCATGTTTATTTAATTAAATTTATGATAACAATCAAATAAATGTATAACCATTCACATTAATCGATCTAGTAGACTTTGTCACAACTATTGTCATTAAGTTACTTTCAACAATGACATGTTAACACCCCAAAATCTCACTGGTAGTGACACTCTTACAAAGAAATTAAACTAAATAATAATAATAGCTCTCATGAATGGTAAATTGAGAGAAAATTTTAAAGCAATATTACACACTCTCACCAAGATGAAATAAATATGTTGACAGCTTAGAAATAATACGATCTCAAGCCAAAATATGAGATAGACCAATATATATATATAATCATTAAATCTTTATAGTCCATGTAACTAGTTTCTACTTCAGACTATAGTTCTCTAAAATCAAGAAGAACTTTTATTAGGACATAATGTATGTTAGGGACATGGCGAATAAAGATGAAAAAATAGAAAAAGAAAAATAAAATACATGTTTAAGAAAAAATAGAGTTTTTTTTAAGATTACAGGGTACATCTCGTTTTTTTTAACTAATCTATAAATTTTAAATTTTTTTCTTTTTTTTTTGCTAAAGCACAATTTTATTGAAAAAAATAATTATTTACATTTTTCTCAAACATGAATGAGTGATGGAACTTATACAATATTGAGTAATATTTCATATCGGAATTGGGTCGAGATGATAAGTTAACAAACAAAAGGATAATAATTTTTTTAAAGGCTCAAAAAGAGTTAATTAAGGATATTTCACAAAAGAGATGGCTAGAAAGAGTTAAACGGGTCAAAGATGGCATTTCTATTATCTTTTAGAGTACTAACTAATCTTTTATATTTAATAGTTAGATAAACTTTCAGATGTAGCAACACACAAATTTTTTTTCTTTTTTGAAGGTTGACTCAAAAGAAATTTATAGATTGTGTATCAAATAATAAACTGCTAAGCTGTATAAAAAATAGACAAAAAATGTTACTTTCTAAGAAAAATAGTAAGTTCAAGAACTCACTTGGAATTTATTATGACATATATATTTCTTCAAGTAACTCATATTTTTGCCTCCGACATCAATATGTAAAGCAGCAAACATAGTGTAACAAAACTGAAGGTCGAGGATAATACAACTACTAAAATTTAAAAGTTATCATATAAAAAAAAAAGACCGTAAAAGTATTTTTTTGAATTATTTTTGTTAAAAAAAAGCTGAGAAGATACATTTCTAAAATCACAACATTCCATATTTGGCCATTTTCAACTCAAAATTTTGAAAGTGTATATTTATAAAAGAGAAATTAGAAAGAGGAAGTAGAAAAATCACACTTAAAATGAAGCTTAAAAAATGATTGATTTTTTTTTTTACTTTTAAACTAAGAAGATGTGTTTCTAGAGTCACTACACTCTAAATTCAGTCATCTTCGACGTAACAAGTTAACCACAATTACTTCTTATAATAAAAATTAGTAAAAACTTCATCAAGATTAAAACATTCCATAATTATCAACTATTTTCTTCCCCCAACTAGAATGAATCAATGTCCTCAATGTTTTAAAGGAAAGAAATAGAGATTAGAAGATATCACCTGAGTGCTGCTATACAAAAGAAAATATTTACAAACGGATAGTTAAATCTAATTTGCACTTCTTACTATGGTTACTGCTACCATCATTAGTTGGCCACTCCAACACTAAAGTCTCAGTATGTGGCTCTAATTTATAAGCTTATAACAGATCAAGTAGCTCATTAGCAGTGTGAGTACAAATAAATATTTTCTTTTACTATAAAAAGAATGAAATAGTTTTTTGTTGCATGGTTAAGAAATATAAGAAAACCATTATAAAAGTTATTGACATTTAACAAACCAATGGGTTTCTAATAAATGTTCAGATGAGACTAAGATGCTAATGTCATTAGTACCTCTAGAGTTGTAAAATCTCCTGGTAAAAAAAATAAAGGCATTAGCATAATTCAGCATTTCAGTTATTCTCTCTTACATATCTAAAACGACTAACTCTTCTCCAGTTAGTGAGTCAGATAAACAGCCAAAAGGTTTTAAGATTGTTGGGATGATGCCTAACACTTGGCTTTCTCTAGTATAAGTAGCTTCTAAAACCATGATAACTCTCGATCACCTCCTCTATAAACTAAGTGTAGTTTCTTATCTGCTATACTTCGATCAAGATCTACGGCTGCCTTAATAAATTCTTTATATTTACCATAGTTAAATCCAGAGAGTATACAAATGTTTTTGATTTGGTTGTTGAGAGTAGCTGCCATTGGATACTTCTCAAAAATAATTTGTGAGTGTCTTACCAAAAAGTCATATTTAAGGATCTTAGTGATAATGGTTCATTGATATAAATGAGGTAGTATGTCTATATCAAATAACTCGTGAAGTACATGGCTCGAGAGTCAAAAAGAAAATAGTAAAAAGATAAAACAAATAATGATAGCATGAAATTATTAAAGACAAAAATGTAAGCGATCAAACAACAGTGAAACAAAATAACATTGAAATAAAAAGATATTTATAAGTAGTTGTGACTGTGGCTCACATCTTAATCTGGTTTTATGTCCATAAATGGCTTGAATGCCTTCTATAGGTCGAGAATAGACTTCCCATCCAGTTTGCTTACAAACTAACAAACAGAGTCGTTTATAATTAGATTTTCGAGACTATAGTTTGCATATTCTTTCTGAAATAATGGTCATAACTAGAGTATTGCGTTTTATACGTATTTATTGGGATGTGTTTTAAGAGACAAAAGGATATCATCCAATGACTCTTTATTCAAGCAATTTCTAATGAATTGAATCTTATTTTCCCTATTATTAGACACCATTATTAAAAAAAATGACTTTTTATTGCATCTCATTCTGGTACACTTATAATAAACATTAAAGAGCTTTTGAGCTCTTTATTTCTTTGAATAATTTTTTTTACCACAACCAGACATGTATGCAATAAATTTGGGATAAACTCATCTTTGGTAGTAATTCTAATGATGGGATGAGATTTTCTCTTAATGTGGCCAATTGCTCTATCTTTATCTTTCATTTATCAATGTTCATACATGGCGATAAATCCAATAAGGCATTAACCTTATCAATCGATCTGTCAATATTAAAATCCAAACTAAAGTAAGTTAAACATGTTAGTAAATGACCATTATTAAGTTTTAAAGAAAAAGTATGATCAACTAATTCATCAATTAAATCCACATCTATAATTTCATCATCTATATTATGAGGTTGTTTGGCAATGTTGAAAATATTTAGTTCCATGGTTATATTGCCAAATGACAGCTGTACATTTTTAGTCCTACATTGAATGTGAGCATCGACAGTTGTCAAGAATAGATGGCCCAAGATAATAGGGATGTGCTTCCTTGAATCTTGCACTAGTTGAGTGTCAATTACAATGAAATTAATAGAAAAATAAAACTTATCTACCTGGATAAGCACATCCTCTACAATACCACGAGGTATTTTTGTAGATCAATCTGCAAGCTGCAACACCACTAGAGTTAGGTGTAATTCTCCTAGTTTAAGTTTCATAAACACTGAGTAAGGTAACAGATTAACACTAGCACCTAAGTCTAACAAAGCATTCTCAATTATGTAGTTCCTTATACTACATGAGATAGTAGAGAAGTTTGGATATTTGCATTTTAGAGGAATATTATGCTGGAGTATAGAGCTAACATTTTCTATTAAGAATGTCTTTTTTTTAATATAAATATTTCTCTTTTTAGCACAAAGATCTTTAAGAAACTTGGCATAAGATGACACTTGTTTAATAACATCATACAAAGGGATGTTAACACTTACCTGTTTGAATATTTCAAAAATCTCACTCATTGATTTTTCCTTCTTTACTTTAGCTAACCTTTGGGGAAATGAAGCTTTAGAAACATATTCTTATGGGTTGGTTTCTTCTTTCTCTTCTGATGATGAGTCCTCAGCATTTACAAGTATAATTTGAGTCATTTTTGTCACCGGCATCTCCATTTTGTTGTAGACTTCTTTTTATTTTCGCAAGTCATGATTGGTCCGACCTCTCCATGTTGCTGAGGTGAACTAGCACTTGCTTCATGCACTTTTTTAGGGTTTGGCACTGGTTGACTTGAGAATTTGTCTTTCTCAACAGTCATTACTAGGGTTTGAACTGAAGAGGCAAGCTGATCCACCATCTTCTCAAGGTTTAAAATTGATTGGGTTTGTAAATTAAAGCCTGCTCTCATCTTATTTTATAGTCCATTAATGGTGCAGTTTTGTTGCTTGATCGTAGAGTAGGTAGAATTTTTAAAATTTTGAAGTGCATCTTCACATGGTTTGAGTTGAGAATAATTTAAATTCTGTTTGTAAGCTCTGAATGGTGGTTGAGAGGCTTGTGGAACTTAAAGAATTGGTTGCATTAGTGGAGTTGGAGTTGTTGGTCCATTCTGTTAGAATTCTTGAGATCACAAAAAATTGGGGTGATCTCTCCATCTATGATTATATGTGTTGAAGTAAGGGTTGTAGTTTGATGATCTTATTACACATATGGCATTAGCTTGATCTGAGTATGAGTCATGGTCATGAGTATGAGTCATTTCTTTGACTTTTTTGATTTTCGAGCTTGACTCGTCAACTTTGACCTCATTAACTCTTTTAACTCTTTTATTGTTCTTGAATGATCGATTCCATTATTGGGAATTATCTTCTTGTCGCTAGAAGAAATCTCAAATTTTTGATACACTTTTGGATATTAGTTTCCTTCACTTGTTGCCATTAACCATTCTTGCACATTTGGTAATAATCCCTCTAAAACGTATTAGCATTGGTGCCATTTTTCATATCCATGATGTGGACATTTCAAAAGTAATCCGTTGAATCGCTCCCATGATTTGAAAAACTACTCGTTTTCTCTTTGGATAAACTCTAAAATTTTCCTGCGAATAGAATTGATTTTATGAACTGATAAGTATTTATTTAAAAATTTTGTGACTATTTGCTCCCATGATGTAATGCTATTAGTAGACATTATGTTAAATCATAAACGAGCTCTATCTTTTAAAGAAAATGAGAATAGTCTAAGTTTAACATCATCATCTGAAAAATTTTCATATCTAACAGTTTGACAAACAGTATAAAAATCATTTAAATAATTATATGAGTTTTCATTTTTTAGGTCATAAAATATTGGGAGATAATTTAACACACTAGGTTTTAATTCAAAACTACTAACAACTATATTTGAATATCGTATACATGATGTGTTCAAGTTAGCTAAAAGACCGAAATAGTCTTTAAATGGCTTCTCCTGTGGTTGTTCTTGTTGTTGCAAATCCATTTCAATTTTATCTTTAAATGCAATGTATTTGTGTGTGCAAAGTTTTTTTTTTTTCAATTCTAAGTCTATAAGTTAAGCTTAGACAATTGCGACCTTCGATTATATAAGAACAAAATTAATAAAAATAAAGAAAATAAAGAATTTACGATACTAATCTTATTACGCTGCTACCACTTTACTATAAACATACACTCAAGTATTAGAAAGAAAATACAAGAAATAGATTAACTAAAATTAAAATAAATTACAAGATAAACAAAAAAATTACAAAGAAAAGTAAAGAAAAAATAAAATTATAGAAATTTAAAGAAGAAAAAGAAATTAAATTACAAAAAAAATGAATTACTAAAATTTAAAGAATTTAAATTATAAAAATTAAATTACAAATTCACTTTTTTATTTTTTAATCTTATTTTTTATTTTTTTTATTTTTTAATAATTTTAAAAGAGAAAAATAAAATAAATTAATTTACTGGAATTACAGATTCACTTTTTTATTTTTTATTTTAATTTTTTAATAAAAATTTTAAAAGAAAATAACAAAAAAATAACTTAAAAAATTAATTCTATGAATTAATTAAAATGAATTAATTAAAATAAATTAACAAGATAAATTGAAAAAAATACTAAAGAAAATAACTTGAAAATAAAATTACAGGAATTTAAAGAAAATTAAATTACAAAAGTTAAATTAGAGAATTATTTTTTAATAGAGAAAAAATACAAGAAAAAAATTAATTCAATAAATTAAAATAACTTACCTCCCCGGCAACCACGCCAAAAACTTGTTATGCAAATTAACTCGCAAGTGTACGAATTTATTATAAAATATATTAATAATGACGAGTGTTGATCCCACGAGAAGATGAATTTTAATTGTGTGTTGAATTAATTTTCTAAATGGATAGTTAAATTATGGTGAAATTATCCTAAATTTTGAATTAAAATGGCGGGAATAATTAAAAATAGCAACTATTATAATAAAACACTTGGGTATCTGGATCTGTATCAACATGCACCAGGGCTCAATATTTCTTATTAGTACTAATTAAATTATGAGGGAAAAATCCACTCCTCATGAACTACGCTCTAATTAATATGGTGCTAAGGGCTTATTGTGTCAAACAATAATAACTGTATTATTACTATCTGTCTACGAAAAGTCAAAATATCTATTGAAATTGGAGGAGAAATGAAAATAAATTTATCAATTAAGCCCATGGAACATGTTGACACTTCGGGTTCAACCTAAACTTGAAAGAAAATTAGCTACTCGTATTTGAACTAGGGGTAAAATAGAAATCTTACTAAAATACATTAAAAAATGCAAGATAAAGAAAGAATTAAAGAGAATGGAGTTCGAAAATGAATTCAGGAGTGTCAAATTAGGAGGGCTATTTTTTATAGATATAACGAGTAAATCATGACTATCGGATTAAAACAATTTGGATGCACAGAATTATGCCACGTGGCAAGTTCTGATTAGTTTGAACACATCATCAGAGCTATTATCCCGTGTATATGCATGTAATGTACGCACATTTTTCTGATCCATTAACATACTGCCACGTCATTTGGTCAACAGTGTATAAGCATTTTTATCCAATAAGATTGTAACACCTCATCAATCAAACCACATAATTAGTCAATGCTACATAATCAGTTAATGCTACATCATTCCTTCAATCAAATACTACCATGTCATTAGTCGGTGCCACGTCATCGGTCAATGTCGGTCAATGTCACGTCATCGTACAGTATATATAAACAATGTAATGAATAGTATCGTGAGCAGTATCGTACATGTGAACAGTACTGTACGTGTAAATAGTAACATTTATACTTTTATACTCCTAAGGTTTTCAACAGTTTTGAGTTTAGGTTTGTCGTCTATTTTGTCATTCGATATCTCGTTTATTATGAAATGATTATTCGTTTATTATGAAATGATTATGATACCCCTAAAATATATAAAATACTTAATTATAATAAAATACACATAATTAAAATTATAAAAAATTTAAATACATAAAAATAAAAAAATTAATAAAACGTGAAATAAAAAATAATAAATTTTTTCTTTATAAATATATATTTTCTTATACTTATCGCACGCGTCAAAGACATGCAAAAAAGATGACCGTTTGATTCAATATAACAAATCCAACTGTAACAAGCACACGCCTCGACCCCACGATATACATTTGTGGAAAAAGAAACAAGAAAGAAAAAGGCTCTCGTCTCACACAGGCTGCTAAAGTTAGTTTTTCTCTTCTCTTATTCTTTGACAATGGTGAACGGCACAGTAAACGTAGCACTACTTCCACAATGGTAAACCATGACACACGTACAACACTCAGCCTCGCTCATTCAGTCTTCGCTCTTTCACCTGACGCAGGCTCATGGCTAAAAAATCAAAATGCCCATTTATAATTCTTTTTCTCTTCTGCTGCCTCAATAGTCAACGGTGGCACAACTTCCATAACAGTCAACGGCGGATGTGATATTTAGCTATTTTGTTTAACTCTAAATTGATTTCATGGCCTTTTAATTCGTGTTTTTTGCTCATTTTATTTATTTATTTATTTGTTTGTTTTGCGCGGTTGCCACAATCCTTAACATTAATAAACTGTAACAGCCATCAGCCGCCACTGACATGCATGAATGTTCAATCTCTTTGCCGCAGCCGCTATTCTTTGTTGCATCATAAAGAAATTTGATGTGATGTTAATCAATCACACATGTTACCAAAGGATGCTCAGAGCTAATTTTTTCAATTTTATTAATATGACTATGAAATTGGGCTTGCTTTTGTGTGAATTTTTAGGGTTTGTTTGGTTTTGGATGAAAATTAAAAATAAGATTCTGAAATTGCTTGCTCGTCATTTTGTTTAGATATATCTTGTCTTCGTTTATTTATTTACACACGTCTGGATAGATATGCCAACCTAGTCGAATGCTTATTAAGTTCAATGAAATGAGATGCATGACTTTAAGCTTGTGGTGGATAGCTTTATTCAACATATATATTTTGGAAATGGGTTTGATTTTGTTTAATAAAGAGATTTTTTGCTTAGTTTGATTTATTTTGCTTTTAAAAAAATCCCTAGTCATAATAAGTTTATTTAAAGTTGGATGGCATTTGATTAAAGAAAGAGGTAAGATTTAAAGCGCTCCATGTGTTTTATAAAGTATCTAGATGAAACATCATGTTCGTATTTTCATTTCATAACTGACTTAGGTTCTTCATAATCAAAGTGAAGGCGCTATAGTGTTAGTATTGGCACCTATTAGGGACTTAGTTGATCCAACTCAGGAAGAGGCTTTAATTTTTGTCATGCACAAGTGCTATAAATACTTGTGTTTATGGTGCTGCTCCTAAAGGACCTCAAATATTCGAGGAGGTATTTTCAATTCTATTTTGAGAATTTAATTGTTTTTAGATTAAAATTACAACTCAAGTATTTTTATTTGTTATATCTTCATCTTTAACTAAAATGTGAAAATTGGAGAATTTGATAAAACTTTAATCATTTGTCTAAACTTTACTATCTCTTAACTGTATGATAAGAGTGTGTTATTTTGCTTTGTAATTCTTTCAAGACTTTTGAGCTGTAGTCTTTATATTTTTAATTTGTTTGATAAATTTCTCTTGGTTCTTTAATTTTGATCTAGTCCCCACTTTAAAGATATTTTATTTTAAACATAAGATGCCATTGATTATATTGATTTAATCTTACATGGTGATGAGCTAAATTAACTAATTATACTATAAGTAGAGTTTAGTTTCCTTAATAATAGTGTGTTAGGAATGCAATTTTATTTTAAGCATAATATGCAATTTGTTTTGCTTTTGTTTACGCATAAAGACAACACCTAGAAGTTTCCAGATGCTGTTTAGCCGCTATTATCTAATAAACATAAACACAACACATGGAAATCTTCAGATTTTGTTTTGCTGTTTACGCACCAAAATAGCACGTAAAAGTCTCTAGGTGGTGCTTAGCTGCTGTTAAACAACCAAAAAAAAAACTTGAAAGTTTCGAGGTGCTGCTTAGCTACTTTTATGCAGTAAAAATAATAGTTGGGAGTTTCCAGGTGCTGTTTTGCTATTGTTTGCGCAAAAAACCTGTACTTGGAAAATTTTAGGTGTTGTGTGGCTGTTGCTATGTTGCAAAAATGACATCAGGAAATTTACAAGCACCATTTTACTAATATTTGTACAGAAAGACTTTAGCTACAGTTTTATATACCTATAATTTGTACATCAATATGATCTCCATTTTGCTTTTTTTTTTTTTTTTAAGTTTTAAAATGAGAAGATTCCATTTTGTTTTATCTTAATTGCACTTTTGTCTGGTATTCATTCTTAGGATTATACCTTCTTTTACTTGTTCTTAAGTTGCAGCTCTTAGTTTCAAGTATTACCAACTTTGTAGCTTACGTAGCTATGAACTAAGTTAGCCATGGGTTATTAGCAGTTTCTAGACGAGAAGCAAGAAGATACAGATGAGGACTTAGATTTCAGAAGCAATTCTCTTAATTTAATCATCAAAATATGTTGAGTTTTGTTTTTCTTTTATTTTGTGTTATTACCATTTTCTTTTTCTCTTTTGGGTTTAAATGGTGGTGGCGTTGGTTGGGTTTGTCTCTCGAATCAATGATGATAACAAATGTAATTGCAAGCAGAAGGGTCTAAAATTTATATGATCTTGTGATTTATCTTGTATTTTCTTACTGATGTTTGCTTAATTATCTTTTCTTTTTTGTTCTTTTTTGAGTGGTCTCCATAATTAATCAAGAACCAAAATATCAAGTTTGTTAATCTTTTAATTTAATGGTATTTTGAGAATTATTGGCTTCCATCTTACATTAAAATAATCCCTCAATGAAAAATCATTGTTTTAACATTAAATTTAATTTTGCAATATGCAATTTACCAAGATAAAATTTTGAAAATAAAAATTTTTTGTTGGAAGAATTTTTATAATACATTATATATCTTAAAATTAATTAAAATAATTCTGTGTATATTTGAACTTATAATACATGTACCATTAAAAAAAAATCTATATATCATAAAATATGATTTCGTGAAAATGAACTATTGTCAAAGCTTATTGAAAAAATAAAAAATGTTTTTGAGATTTTTGAAATTTAACAAGTACTGTTTGAAATGTTGAAAAATAGCCTTGATTGAGTTTCATAATGTTTTTAATAAATTGTAATCTTTGGGGCACAAACGGCGAACCTCTAACTTAAAACGGCTAAATGATTCCATTTGGAGAGTTCTTAGAATTAAAAAGGCAAACTACTAACTTCAAGTGGTAAACCTACTACGATTGGTGAATTTCTAAAACTCAAATAGTAAACTAACAGTTTCCAAGAAGTGATTTATTTGCGAAAATTTTTAAATTTAATCATAATGATAACTCAGGAAAAGAGGTGTGTTCGTAAAGCTGTTATTGTTGCTGCATAAGCAGCCATTATCAAATTTAAATTTTCTTTATTCTCATATTCTTCCCAAACTTTCTAAACTTTGGAGTAATAATCATCTAGTGAAATTGGCCTTTCTTTTACTTCTCTCTCCATGTTTTTTTTTTTCTCCTCTCAATTAATCCCCCAAAAAATAGTTCACATGTCACCAATTTCATCATAATGACACTTTTTTTTAAAATTTTAGTCAATGTACTTTTTATGAATTTGGTTATGAATTTGCTTTTGTTGATCACTATAAAGCTGACCTTATATATCTTTGATTATTAGCCCTTCAATACTCATGCAAATTCATCATTTCACAAACTACATATGCTAGGTTATTTCTTATATTATCATTAATACAGATCTATATATTGTTAGCAATATCCTCAAAAAATTAGTTATTGATAAGATAAAGTATATATGGTGATCAATTGAGTGGCTAGATTAAGACTAGGTAAATAGTATTGGTATAATGAGTGTTGTTAAATCTAATAATATTCTTCTAATGCTTATGTTAAAGTCACTTTACAAAATGACAAGTTAATGACATATAATATAATCTAGTGCATCCTTATTATATATTTTATTTTGAATGGGTTAGACTTTAGCAAAATATATCCTTTTACCACAAGCTAGTTAGGCTTCATATTAAAAAAATGAAAAAAATGACCAACCATAAAGGTAGGTGTTCATATTCTATAATGCTAAAATATGAATCATAAAACTTTTAGCATTAATCTTGAAATGATGACCATTAAATGTGAAACCAAAGTAACTTAAAACCTAGGGTAATGAATATGAAACATATGATCATATGATCATTAATCTCGTAGACCATTAAACTTGTAACTATAGTAACTTAAAACTTAGGGCAATAAACATAAAATATAGGATCATTAACTTGCAACTTTCAGATTTATGCAAATTATAGACTAATAAATATGAAATGCCTATCATTAATCCTAAAATCAAGACCATTAAACATGAAACCAAATTAACTTGAAACTTAGGGTAATAAACATGAAATAAATTATCATTAATTTGCAACCCTAATAGTGGTGCAAATTATGGGCCAATAAATATGAAACAAATATCATTACTCTTGCAAATAGGATTACTAAACTTGAAACCAAACTAACTTGAAATTTAGAGCAATGAACATAGAACTTAGGATCATTAATTTACAACCTTGAGAGCTATGCTAATAATAGACCAATAAATATGAAATGTCTACCATTAATCTTGAAATCAACACCATTACATTTGAAACAAAGTAACTTGAAACTTAGGATAATAAACATGAAATATATGATCATTATCTTGCAATCTGATAGATGCAAATTATAGACTAATAAATATGAAACATATACCATCATTCTTGAAATCAATATCATTAAACTTGAAACTTAGAGTAATGAATATGAAACATGGAATCATTAACTTGCAACTCTGGGAGCTATGCTAATAATGGATTACTAAATGTGAAACATCTATCATTAAGCTCGAAATTAGGACTATTAAATTTAAAACAAAGTAACTTGAAACTCAAGCCAATAAACATGAAATATAAGATCATTAACTTACAACCATCAAAATCTTGTAAATAATGAACTAATAAATATAGAATCCCTATCGTTGATTGTGAAATTGAGATTATCAAATTTGAAACTCATTTTTTATTATTGTAAAGTTATTTTTTTATTATTATACTACCTTTACTACTAAAATAATTATTATTTTTAAATATATTATTATTTATTATTATTTTAATCATTTAAGGGGCATACGGTTGCATATACCGGTTGTTCCCTGTTATTATTATTATTTTTTAATGTTTGTGGCAGCCAAACAGTTGATATTTTTTTCATTTTTTTTATTACTTCCATGTATCTCATACATGCAAGTATTATAGTTGTGCCCTCCACTTTTAGAGGTAATCCCTAAGTTACATTTAACGTAACATACAGTTAGAAAATCTTATCCGTTTAAAGTGTTAAGATTTAATCTAATGGCTGACGTTTAATTTGTCTAAAATTGTAATGAAATGAGAACTGGCTGAATTAGTTTGCCCATTTAACAATCTTCTTTGCCTCTCGATTAAGCTTTTCTTGCTCCTTTACAAGTCTTTTGTGGTAACTTTTCTTACTCTTTAACAAAAAAAAAATCACTCCAATCCGATAAGAACTCATCGTTCTTTATACCTCAATCAAGATCATTACTAAGAATTAGGCTTTCCTTGCTCATTTTCTTCTATGTACTCTTCAGAGAACACCAAAAACAACTCTTTCTCTGCGATGGAGACAACAATGAAGAAAACAAATTAATCCATGAACTCATAGAACTCAACGGCAAAAAAAAGAAAAAGTTAGATTTGGACTTCAACTTCAATCTGGAGGAAACAGCGACGAGAGGAACTGAAGCAAAAGCATACCCCTACCTGAAATTTTCTTGAGAATCAATTTCTTATTATAGGTATTATTTGGACTCTAGAAAAATGATTAGGGAGGAGAAGAATCACAACTAGAAACTAATTTTGTAGTTCTAAGGCAAGTTTCCCTTCTGAGTTTTGTTTGAAATCAAATAAAAGCTCCGACTTTATAGCTGGATTTAAATGATGATGAAGAAGAGATTTTGTGTTTTTCAATGTGGTGATGATGATTGTCATTGATGTGGGTTTATGGTTTAGTAATAGCCAGGAAATATTTGAGCTTGTGAAATTGAAATTCTATTGCTAAACCGTCGTTTGTGTCTAACATGTTTTCAAAATCCACCATTATTAGAATGACTAATTGTGTTGTAATTTTCGTAAAGTTTTATCATGAATTGAGTTTAAAGTGTGCTTCCTGTAACAGCTAACTCATGCTTTTAGTTAAAATTTTATAGTGGAGGTTTGAGTTTTGAGGACGATTGTATTGCCAGAGATGGAACTGATGTGAAAATTTAATAATTAAACGACGTCGTTGCATTTCTCGCGATCGGCTATAAAAAAGAGAGTATTGCATTGATTATTTTTTGTGACCGAATTCAACCACTTTAAACAATTTTATTTTATTATTATTAATATTATAGTGACTTAGCATATACTTATTGGTCAACTAATTAAATTATTAGCTGTAAGTTACCTCAAATCGTAACTTAGAGCGATCCACTTTTAGATTATTTTCAACAACTATTGTCAGATTGGGTGTCCAATCGTGGACGGAGAATGCGGTACTACACGGGAAAAATTGCGTTAAGATTTAACCAATTGCGTTCAAGTTACGGGGCCGGTCTATGTTACACTCGGCAAAGCTACGGTACATCTCAAAATGGACATTCGTGGTGCAAAGCAGGCCATTAGAGCACGGAGCGCGTGCTTTGTTTCCGTTTCGATATCATCGATGAATAGAATGTACTCGATTACCCGCAGTAGCGCCCGCATAAATGGCTAAAAGATCTAGGACCCGTTGTCGTTTTGTTGACTGACTTCTAGAAAAGATACAGCCAGGCATCAGCAGACTTTTGTCCTTCTGTTTTTTATGCTTGAACTGCTCTGTTTCTTACGTGGCCAAAGCAGATGTCAGCCGTTCGATGAATTTCACCGCATACGTGGCAGTGTTCTGATGTGTCTACGGATAAAGAAAATTAACGATATGGTTTATGATTGATTTGATGGTCCAACTTGTGAAGCTCCTGGCAAAGGTCGAGTGCCACTCGCCTCTTTGGCGCTTGCACCGCACCTTTTACCTCAATGTATCTGTCAGCGTAAAATATATATTATATAATTCCCATTCCGAAAATGTAGTCTTAAAAAATAATAATAAAAATCTCAGTAATGCACTAATTTGGAGACAAAATGATTAGAGATTGTAATAGGCTCGCACAAGATTTGAGGAGATATTAATTTTATAGATTTAGGAATAAAATGCGGCTATAATGTATGTGTGTGTATATACACACACATATGTATATATAGATCGGTTGTGGATAATCCTTTTCATTATGTGTAAAATTATATATTATCATAATTAATAACAAAATATTTATAACGTAATATTTATTTTAAATAACCTAAAAATTATGATGATTGTAAAGTGCAGTATAAACTTATCTAAATATATAATTATTAAATATGCGTGGTAGTTGATAGGGGTATTTGGTAATACGTCTAATCAATTACATTTTTATTATATTAATTGTTATTATTATTAAAAGATATATGGATGGACATAATAATAATAATAATAATAATAATAATAATAATAATAATAATAATATTTTAGTTGAAGATAAAAGTGAAATTATAAAATTTGGGGAGTAAAATAATGAATTCAAAGATGAAAATTTAATTTTTAATTCAATGAGAATCAAATTTTGATTCCTTAATTTAAAAATATACAGGCATAATATATTAAATTTCATTTTATTTTTAATAAACATTATCAATCATTCTCATTTCAAATTTCAATTTCCAAATTGCTCTATTTAAAGCCCAATAAATTTAAGATAAAAAAATTATTTCACAATTTTATTATAACAACATTTATGACGCAAAATGCAAAAAGATTGGGTTGTGTAATTGGTTCACACAAAGAAGAGATTGGGAGTTTTGAAATAAGGTGAAAATAATTATTGAAAATTAGAAAAAATAATTAGTGGTAATAGGGTTTAGGCTTGCGCGAGTGAAAGCGAATGAGGCGACGCACAACAATTGAAAGGCACAGTAGCAGCGGAAGTCCAACCGTCCGGTCCAGACGCCATTTTTCTTCCCTTCACTTGTTGTCGCTTTTAATTCTCCTTAAGTGTATGTAATCCAAAATATCTGTCTTGCTGTTTCTCGGGAGAAGCTTCAGTTTAGGTCCCCGTTTATTCGAATTCAAAATCTATCGGTTGCCCTCCTCTGCTCCGTCGTCTCACTTTTCTCTCTCTCTCTCTCTCTCGGCTATAATTACACGGACAAAGTGCTGAGTCAATCTCTTATTGTTTGATTTTAATACGTCAAATGGCGGCAGCGATTAATAGCATGTGTACGGATCGCCTGTTGTCGTCGTCACGGGACTTGAGCAATTCTTTGTCGTTTGATTCCAAAGTAATAACAACAAGAAGTTCAAGAACAACGAGAAGATGTTCTGTTTCTCATCAAAAGCAAAGATTTTCAATTAGATCCAAGACGATCTCCCACGACAATAACGCCCCAAAAATTTCTGTAAGCTTTTATCTCATTTCCTTTTTCTTCTTCACCCGCCGGGGGTGGGGCGGCGCGCCTATATATATATATATATATATATGCGCCAAATTGTTTCCACTTTTATGCTTCAAGCAAGTGCCACGTGTAATGCAAGTGTTTCGAATTATAAATGTATTGGATGAATCCTGTTCGCTTAATTTAATGGCCAATGTACTGATTTTATGCTGCGTCTACGGTGCTTGTAATGGAGGATAGGTGTCCTTTAATTTTGAATATAAAATTTGGCAAAACATCCCTTCTTATAATGAGAAAAACCAACATTATAATGCATAACGAACATTACTAGTTCAATCCCATCTACCCCCCCACCCCCAAAAAAAAAAAAAAACCCCAACGCCACCCCAAAAAAGAAAAAAAAAATTGATTTCCAGTTGAAATGTTACCTCTAAAACCCTATCAACTGAGTAAAAGGAGGGAAAAAAAAAATTAGAGATTGTCACTTTGGTAGATTTGTCCCTGTGCTTTTTGTTTCATTTAGTCTTACTTGAGGCTCTTCAGCTATGAAACCATTTGCTTCCAGAAACAAAGAAAACTGTCCTGTGCACATTGAAATGATAAGAACAGAATCAGTCTGCCTGAACATAGCATTTTCTTGTTTTGCAGTATGCACTTCCTGTCAGTGTGGTTTTAATTGTATCTGTTCTGCATTTCATTTACATACTGTTAGAATATTCTGTTTATTCCCTGGTTAATTCTATCTATATTTTTCTTCTATGGTTCTCAATCTTGCTGTATTCAGTCATTTGAGGAAAGCTTCAGTACTGTTTTCGAGCTTCCAAATGGTCAGTGCACACCTGGAAAGGGAGTTGTAGGTCCAAATGCTAGAAGAAAAACGAAGATAGTGTGTACAATTGGTCCTTCCACGAGCTCACGGGAAATGATATGGAAACTGGCAGAAGAGGGAATGAATGTTGCACGTTTAAATATGTCGCATGGAGACCATGCCTCACACCAGAAAACTATTGATCTCGTCAAAGAATATAATTCTCAATTTGAAGACAAGGCTGTAGCCATAATGCTGGACACCAAGGTATTTATTCTGGGCCAACCACCGCCACATTAGCTGCTGCAAATTTGTCAAAATTTTTGAACTGGTTTCAAAATTGAGCCAAATTTCATGAATTCAACATCTTAATCAATATGTTGTCTAATTTTGTGTTGATTGAAATGTCTTTATCATTACCAGGGTCTTCATTTGATGCTTTTGTGGTAGATGAAACACTTCTAATTTAGGAGCGACTTTTATATTTCTCATGTATATAATTCACACTGGCTTACTCCTGTTAAAGCATTAATTGAAAAATGTATTAAGAATGCACTGGTCAAGGGGAGACTGTATGTAATATTAGATTGTGTTTATTTGTACTTACTAACTGGTAGTTAGGATATGATTACTTTTATTTTTGAATGCAGGGTCCTGAGGTTAGAAGTGGAGATGTCCCTCAACCAATCATCCTGAAGGAGGGTCAGAAATTTAATTTTACTATTGAAAGAGGGGTTAGCACAGAAGATACTGTTAGTGTGAACTTTGATGACTTTGTGAATGACGTAGAGGTTGGAGACATACTACTGGTAGATGGTAAGCATTAAGTAAGATGCCTTCTACTGCCACTGCATTGTGCATGAGTTAAATTGTGTCTGGACTTTGTGCTATCTAATAGTTTATTGTCATGTTCATAATGGAAATTAATAAATCCCCAAGCACTTGATTTCCAGAATGAAAAGGATTCGCATCAATCATTCAAATGAGATAAGAAAGCTCCTAAATGTTTTTGGATGAATGAACTTCTGGCTAATTACTGATTGACGTAATTGATTCAAATCAACTTCTGAACATCTGTCTATAAGTTTTTCTGGCTTTCCAGTTTACTGATTTTGGGTTTGCTTTTATGTGAATTAACAATGTCAGTAAATTGGTCTGCTCAGTCTGAAAGCTGACTACCTTTTGCATTGTGCAGTATGGCTTGGTAAAATTTAGCTGGTTTGAACTCATTGATAGTTCTACCGTCATTCGTGTATTCGATGCAATAAGTCATTTTACTGTGTGTGAAATTCCCTAGCCTCCTACTTGGTTTTCTGAAACTTTTATGAATGATCATAATATATAATCTGTTTTCTGGTTCTTTTAAGGGAGTTGTTAAAAATATCCCTAATTTTTTTTTTCTAAAAGATTTACCAGTCAGCTATCCAAACATATATGAACTTTGAAAAACAAGGATGTATCTGGTGTACTAACTGTCAAAAACCCGTTTTTTCAGAAGAGGATTAAAAATACTGCTAAAACTGCATGTTGTATAATAGAATTCTAATCTCCTGTTGGGATTAAACATGTGTTTCTTTACGATTCTTGCTGGTTGCAGACCACACTATCAGTGTTTCTAATTCTTCTCCGTCACAAACGTAAGTTTTCATGCAAGTTTATCTTGCTTTTTTGTTCAAGAGACTTGACAAGTTACTTCCGTTTGTCCATACAAGGTGGGATGATGTCATTAGCTGTGAAGTCAAAGACAAAAGATCTGGTTAAATGCATAGCAGTTGATGGCGGCGAGCTAAAATCAAGACGTCATTTAAATGTCCGAGGAAAAAGTGCCAATCTGCCATCAATAACAGGTTAATATCTAGTTCTAATGTTATTGTGTCTCATGAACTTTTTTATTTTTTATTTTTTTGGGGTAGAAAAACTAGGAAGCACTGATGAGTTTTTTGTTCATTTCTATAGACAAAGATTGGGAAGATATCAAATTTGGAGTAGACAACCAAGTTGATTTCTATGCTGTCTCTTTTGTGAAGGATGCTAAAGTGGTTCATGAATTGAAAGACTATCTCAAAAGTAATTTTCTTTTAAATTTTTTTCTATGTAGGCTACAAAATTTCAATTACTTTTATTTTATTTGTTTTGTTCCCTCTATTATTAAATTGTTGCAAACCTCTAATTAGGTTGCAATGCGGATATTCATGTGATTGTAAAAATAGAAAGTGCTGACTCTATACCCAATCTTCATTCAATAATTTCAGCATCTGATGGGGTTAGTTTCAGTATTCTCAGTGATCCTTGAAATTTCTTTTTGATCTCTATTGAAGAATTATGGTAACAAAATTAACAATTGTACATGGGTATGCATAGGCCGATATATGGATTTTACAGATACGTTATATCCATGTCCACTGGTACCTAACTAGTTTGTGGAACATTTTAGGCAATGGTTGCTCGTGGAGACCTTGGAGCTGAACTTCCAATTGAGGATGTCCCACTATTGCAGGTAACTTTGATCTAAATAGTTGTGGCATTCTGCGTTTGCCTTTGATTCTGACCTTAAATCATGATATAGATAGAATTTATGTGTATCAGCAAAACTGAATCAGATCCTTTTTAGTTAACCTGGTCAATCTGAAGAAGTTGTTCCTCATTTTTTTTCCCCCAGTTAAGGAAACAATGAAATTACTTAATATGGTGTTAGTTGTAACTTCTGAACTATGAAAGAAAAAGATCAAAGATGTGGGAAAGAAAACTTGATTACCAGGCCTTATTGGTGACGAGGTGCCAACGTGATAAAGCAGTAATATATGAACCTAAATAGTGGTAACAATAATCAGTTGTTAGGCCTTTCTTTTTTATATCTCTCAGGTTTAGTTTTGTTGCCTGCATATGTTTCTTACTAGCATCTCTGTTAGTGAAATTGCCACAGCCATCTATGTATGGTTTCTTACCACTGGAATCAATGTTGTTTAGAATCTGGTACTAGAGTTCTTTTCCACTTATCTTCGGAACTAAATGCCTTATCTTCATTCATGCAGGAAGATATCATTAGAAGGTGTCGTAATATGCAAAAACCCGTGATTGTGGCAACAAACATGTTGGAGAGTATGATTGATCATCCTACACCAACAAGGGCAGAAGTTTCGGACATTGCAATTGCAGTACGGGAGGGCGCTGATGCAGTCATGCTTTCTGGAGAAACTGCCCATGGAAAGTAGGTGATTGGCTTATGTTCAGTGACCTTGAAAACTTTTATTTCCTATACAGTTTCGGATAGCTGTTCAACTCTTCAGTTCTATGAACAAGAATAACCAAATGACTTTTAAACAGGCAAAAATTGTATTTCAATTTACTTATATTAGTTAATTTGGGGAAACTTAACTTCTTTAAAGTGGTATCCTAGATCTAGGATTGCAAAGTTTTACGGGAGCCTTATTTATTTTTTTAATAATTTTTTAAACTTTACTTTCTCCCAGTATCTGTAGGCCTAGTCATAGGACATTTGAAAAAATATTTGATGCTTTACATATTTATGACAGACACATCCAATTTGATTTTTATTAACCCATTTATATCCATAGATGATCATATTCGTTTGATGGAACTTTATATTAGCAAAACATGAGTTTTTACTTCTTGGAAAATTTGATATTTGCAAATTTTTTCATCTCTAATTTGGTAGAATAAACACATATATCTAATTTTCGTTTGCTTATAGCACAATTATTTATTTTTGCGACTTTGTTTTGGTGTTGACCTTTGTATATTTATTCCAGTATTGAGTAAAATAATAATTTCACTAACCTCTTTTTCTTGATGATCTTTTGTATATTTACCATGGGGTTGCACCCCCCTTTTTCTGGCTTTTTTGTAATAACATGGAGTTTGTGGAGTGCACTATCTTAAATGTTTATCCTTTTTCCTGAAATGACTTTCATCTTTCCTTGCAATTTCTTTTAATTAACTTTTCACTTAAAAGCAAATTGTTTGAATAATTTTATTATAATAACGGCTATAGGTTTCCACTGAAAGCTGTTAAGGTTATGCATACTGTGGCTTTGAGGACTGAGTCAAGTCTGCCAGTTGGCATTACTCCTCCAACCCAGTTTAGTGCTCATAAGGTGAGATTCCTTGAATTCTGAAGTCAAGCCCATTTTCGTTATATCATTCTAAGTTGGTTTCATTTTCCACATTTTTACTTTGTATCTGATGTGCAATTTTAGTGCTACACTGGCCAGTATTTTAAAGAGGAACTTTTTCCAAACTGTAATTGCTGAACACTCTGAAATTCCATCTACATTCTCCTTACATAATCTTATGAATCTGAGGGCTTCCTTTTGCAGAGCCACATGGGTGATATGTTTGCTTTCCATTCAACAACTATGGCTAATACTCTCAATACCTCCATAATTGTATTCACAAGAACAGGATCCATGGCTGCAATTTTAAGTCACTATCGGCCTTCATCAACAATCTTTGCCTTCACAAATCAGTGAGTACCTAGTACAGTATTGTGTGAAGTACACTATTCAAATTACTTGAATTTAATTTCTTTTAATTTCTTATACAATGTGGCTTCTGAGGCTTACTTTCCTACCTATTTTCTGCTACAAATTTTTCCTATCAAGGAAGTTTTTGAATGGTGAGGAATGTTTGTTTGATAGCTGAGGGTGGTATTTTAAATTAATGATACTGCAGACAGTGTCTAGAGACACTAGAGACAAATATTTGCTTCAAAAGGGAAAAAATGAATTAAGAATGATCGTGCTTACAAGTCCTATTTTATGTGGAGTAAGGATGTCATTATTGACTCATGTTTTGCCCAGGACAACACTTCCACATGCTATCTTGGTTTGGGCTTATTAAGTTAATTCATTGATGGCCACCAAGTGATTGTTTTCTGAGGATTTATTTATTAACAATTTGTCTGTAACGAGCTAGAGACCATCCTACTCTCATTTCTAGCTTTGGCATGAAAGAGTTGTTTCTTTGGCAGAGATAGAATTAAGCAGAGACTGGCACTTTATCAAGGTGTCGTGCCCATATATATGCAGTTTTCAGATGACGTGGAGGAGACATTCTCTCGAGCTATCAAGTTATTGATGGTTTGGCCACTTCTCAATAAATTATATTTTTTTACTTCGGTTGTATCCTCTCTTCACGTGGTTTGACTTTTTTGTATTTTCTCATGCTTTAGGATAAGAATCTGGTTTCAGAGGGAGAATTTGTCACTCTTGTCCAGAGTGGAGCGCAGCCAATCTGGCGTCAAGAATCTACTCACCACATTCAAGTTCGTAAGGTCCAAGGTTGATACCGTACTTGTGAAAGCACACTTTTGTTAACATTTGGTACTGGTGTTCAGCTGATGCATTATGTCCGTTTAATTGTCAACAGTCTAGGGGCTGTATAATTTTCCATAATAATTTGAGAGCCCAAGACTCAAATTTTTTTTTTTCTTTGGAATTCTTTTATGCAAAATATTGGTAAACTGATAAAGATTCATTATTATTCTTTTTTTTTTAATTCTTTTATTCAAAAGTTTGGTAAACTGATAAAGATTCACTTGATTTTGCCAAGGCTTGCCATAAACATCTCAGTCATATCCTTTTGATATATTAAGAAATTCTTGTATGTAAGATTGAAATTCCAGTTTTTTGTTGGACACTTGAATTCTTGATATTTTTTAACTCAGAAAGTTTACCATTGGGATACTTGAATTCTTTATGACATTTCATGTAGTCTTTTTGGAGTGGGTTACAGTTTAGTTTCTCTGTTTTCTATTCTCTCCAACTTGTTTGTTGCCTATGACTTAGAGCAAAGAGTGTTATGGCTGGCCAAATCAATTAAGTGATTTATTTTCCATTGTATATAAGAGATTCTTGTACATAGGACTGAAATTCCTGTGTTTAGCTGTACAATTGAATTCTTGATATTTTTTAACTCAGAAAGTTCACCATTAGGATACTTCTTGAATTTTTTATGACATTTCATGTAGTGTTTTCAGAGGGGGTTACAGTTTAGTTTTTCTGTTTTCAATTCTCTCCAACTTGTTGCTTATGACTTAGAGCAAAGAGTACTTATGGCTGGCCAAATCAACTAATTGATTTATTTGGCCATTGTTTACATCCTAGAGTCAAGATTTTGGTGTCCAAAGTTTCTATGCAGCAGCTCTTGGCCTTTCTTTTTATTGTTTTAATTTGCTAATAGCTAAGGAATTCGAATCCCTTTTACATGGATGGGGAGAAAATTAGGTTGTCATTAATCCCCCATGGGCAGGGAGGAAATTAGGTTGTCATTAACCTCTCACATGGGTGGGGAGGAAATTAGGATGTTGTTGGGCTGTAACTTGAAGAAACAAGATATTTTTAAAACTCTCAACTCAATTGAAATTCTTTGAAATTTAACTGATTTACATAACATGACTCAGCACTCCTGTTAGAACTCCGTTTTCAATAGATTTAGTATAATTCACAACCCATGTGTGAGAAATGCTCACATAAGTTAACAAATAGATAAGAAAGGAGTGTTAGGAGGAATTTAATGAGAAGAAAGGGGTGTTTTAATTAACATTTCAGAGAGCAACTCTTACAGACGCAGTTAAAATTACCTTACATTCAAACTCAGTCCATATCACATTAGAACCGCCAAAAAGGGCATGTTAATACTTGGCAAGGAATAGAAACAATGGAAAGTAAAATGACCTGAAAGGCCTCTAAACCAGAAGTTACCCTAATCTTCAGTTTTCAGTCTTGCACAGCCTAGATCTAAATACAACTTTCACACAAAAATTAGATTGATTTAGAGAGGCAGCTTTTAATGAAGAGGTTCTTAGATAAAACTGGTTTTAAGTTTTATCTTTTGGAGTGATGCTCTCTGCCAAGTTTTGTGGTTTTCCCATCTCTCCTCTTATTATGTAAGTAGGTACTGTAGGGCTTAAAACGTTTTAGGGTTGATGTTTATGTACATCAGACCTTAAAGTTGGCTTGGTTACTTTCTGCACATTTTGCTTCCAGCTCTATACATTTATACCACTTGGCACAGGCTATATAAACAACGAAATCGACAGTTGTTAAGCCTGCTAAGAGGAAGTAGAACCTATCTAGATGACCCTTGTTGAGATTTCCAGGTACCCATCCAGGCATGTGATCTTCTGTCGAGATCTTCATCACCATTGTAAGAAGCAAGCTGCTTACATAGTTCCCAAGTGAGATTGATGTCATGCAGAGTGCACTTCCGAAGCTCTTTAAGCCATCTGGTGCTTGTGCATTGAAGAACTCCAACTGAGCTACATACATGAAAACTTCAGATGCTCCTATCAAGGCAAATTGAGGCACTTGCCAGAAGATGCTCAAGGAGCTTGCGCCTTCACAATGTTTGCATTCCATCTTGGCATACCTTAGTCTATAGCATTCCACAATACCAGCAGCAACCATAGCTACTATTGCTATAACAAGGCCAATTCCCATTCTTTGAAGCTCAGTAAGGCCTTTGGAATTCTTGTTTCTTATTCTTCCGGCAAGCGGTTCGATAACTCTTCGGTAAAGGAAAATGAAAGCTGCCACACTTAGAATGTCAAAGCTAGACATGCTTGCAGGCGGGATTTTGAAGTTGGAGACTGTTGTCTTCATTGCAGCGCCTTGCTCAACAAAAAGAGAAGCCATTTGTGTAAAGACCACTGAATAGAGGATGGTGCAGAGCCAAATAGGAATCAATCTCAGTATGCATTTAACTTCTTCCACTTGGGTGACAGGGCAGAGGTGCCAGGGACTGGAACAACCCTGCTTCTGCTCATCCAAATCTCTTGATGATATATAAGCTGCTCTATCCAAAAACCTGACAAACGACTCAATTTTTATGAGCAATATAGACAACAGATAGATTATAAGCTAGGAGTCAACAATCATGCTTGATTACTTACTTGAACCCGTGGGTGTGGAGCATGTTTCTATTACCATTCGTGGAGCTCTCATTTGCATCTATAACATACAAGTCGTCTCCTTCCGCGGATAACTGAACCCTCCATTTCTTAGTTGCAGCAACAATTACTTGACAAAACCTGGCTAGTGGGTTGCCACTTGGCTTGAAGTGCCTGTACCTGGTGGTTCCTGCAAGAAACAGGACCAGTGCCGCAAAGGCGGAGCCTGTAGACACCCAGAATCCCAGTGCCCACATGCCCTCATCTTCGAAGTATCCCAAAATGGTGTTGGAGAAGAGAGAACCCAGGTTCAAAGCTAAGTAAAAGTAGCTAAAGAAGGCCACTTTGGAGTGTCCTTCTTTTGGATCCTCTTCATCGTACTGATCAGCTCCAAATGTAGCTATGTTAGGCTGATATCCTCCATTTCCCAGAGCAACAAGGTAGATAGAGAGGTAAAATAGACAAATCTCCAAGCTTGAATGTGTTCCGCATGGAGTTAGTTCATTGCCGCAACCTCTTGGTCTGATCAAGAAAAGGTATGATGATAGAGATAGCAAAGCCAACCCCTGTTATTTTGACACACACAAATAAAAACAATTAGGCACCAAGTGCCAAGAGTTTATATATATATATATATAATTAGCATTTTATATTCTGCATGGTGGTAGCAAGGTGACTTACAATGACAAATATTCCCTGAAAGATGGCACAAGTTTTGAATCGTCCCCAGTAGGAGTCACTGAGAAAAGCACCAACAAGCGAAAAGATGTA
The DNA here is from genome assembly GCA_030449875.1 of Aegle marmelos. Lineage (NCBI taxonomy): Eukaryota > Viridiplantae > Streptophyta > Magnoliopsida > Sapindales > Rutaceae > Aegle > Aegle marmelos. The sequence continues at coordinate 13,784,421 of JASUUL010000143.1, forward strand.
CACAGTACCAGTCCATTTGCTTACATTATTAGCAGCGTCAGCATTGTTTTGTTGCAAAACCCTTGTCAAGAAAAGCACCAAGTTCACCCCAACTCCAAAGAATGCTAGGGTGGCAAGACCTTGGTTCACTGGTCAATTCAATCAACAAACAGAAGCCAAAATTAATTCCAAGGGCAGTAGGACAATCAATTAGGGGAAAAAATAATATGACATCTCCAAAAGATCAAGAAATTGGAAAGAGAGCTTCACATTAGCCAACTTTAGGTTAAGTCATATAATTGGCAATGGTAGAGATTATATATCAAAGTTGCTTTCAAATCAGCCTATAAACATTCAATGTTTTAAACTGTTACGAAAAATTTTGAAAATTAGAAACATGTCCTTTTCTCTGTAAAATCAAGCATAAAATCAGCAGATTGCATGGTAAGAATCTATCCAAATATCAAGATCAAACCTTCTTTGCATGTGCGCATTCTTCAACTAGAGCATATACCCACAAGTTGTCTACTCAAAAGTTTATAATAAGGAAAGACACCAAAGCCATAGCTAGCAGAAATTTAACCTACATATTCTCAAACTTAGCCATGCATTTGATATTATCATGACCCTACCGAGCGGGTTTTGTTGCTTCTTGCAATGAGAGTAATTAACTTTAATAAACCATTCCTTTCATTGGCCAAAAAATTTGTAATTAACAGAAATTGAAAATAAAAAAGGTAATCACTTATCACTCCTTTACCTTTTCTTTTAATAAACTTCGTGGGGATACAAATTGACTTTTTTATGAAATGATAACCACACAATTTGTCTTATGAAGAAAAAACTAACCCATTTAAGAAGTTACTGTTTGCACGCATGCATTTGTGTCCGCCATGACACAACACATACAAGTCAACTAACTTATCGTATAGAAAACACAATGTTATTGATAAAGAGACATGGGTTAGGTCAAAAAGGTTTTAATTAAATAGAAAAAAAAGTATGTGCGGTAAGCAAATCTTCTAATCAATCACCATTCTGTGTATGTAACATTTTTCAACTTTGACAAACAGTAATTACGTATTAGACTCGTCTTATGCAATGAAAATGAAAAGAAGGTAAGTAACCCTCTTTTATTTATGTTGTTATGTCGGTTAGTATGACTTGTGTGTCAAAAAATCTCTCACTAAAACTATTAATTAAACGTTAATAAGTGACTGGTGGGGGGCCTTCTGTTAGCCGGTTAAAGAACCAACATGAACATGCATGCAACTCGAGCTTAACACTTGGTCTTGTTTTGAGTTGCAAGTGTTACACGTTTCTTCATGTATTAAAATAATAATAATAATAAAATTGTCCTTTTCCTCTATATGTGCAACTCAAACTCAACATCAAACTGATAGCTTATCTCAAAACACCAGACAAAAATGAAAAAAGTAGGCACAAAATTCTCTCTCTTATGTAAGAACTTAAGCACATGTGCGTGTGTGTGTATACAAACACGTATATTCGGTAATGCGTTGGGACCAAGCAGTAAGAGTTTATAAGATAAAAGCATATAAAAAGAAAATGATCTAATTATCACCAATAGCCATCAAATGATGAATATTTAGAAACGTTATATAATTTTATAGTGTTTTATAAATAATATTGAAGCAGGTATATGAATTAATTAAATAGCGTTATGTGCTAATGTCACCCATTATAAGGTAAGTGCCATTGCCATCTAAATTATTACTCTGTGCGTTTATATGTATATTCTCACAATTAATTTTTCTCAAAATTGATAGAGAAATAACATTAAAAAAAAAAAGCAAAAGTTTAATTAATACAACTTTTCGATTTTGAATTTTTGTTATATATGAATATTTAGTTGTGATATGGAGCTTACAAAGTATGATATTTCCAGCAAGCCATCCCCCAGATTTTGCTCTGATTGCTGGGCGGCCATGGTAATCAACCGATCCATCTAGGGTATGTTCTTCGTGATCTTCCTTGAACTTTTCCTGAACATCCACATTTTTTTGCCAAAAGAAAAACAGAAAAATAAATGAAACAAGTAAATTATTTCCAGCACGATGATCAAACTCAAAAAGATAATAGCATTGCACAATCTATCATCTACTCTTTGCATGGAGTAGGAAACAAAAGAGAAAAAATATCATCTGTTTAACACAATCATTTTGTTACTCTTCTTTTTAGCTTATATATGTAAAAGAAAATTCAACTGGGGAGACAAAAGGGCATATAAGAGAACAAAGAAACTAACCTCCTTACAAATCCCTAGACAGTCCATTTGGGAGAAATTTTTTGGAGTGATATGCAGAAGAGGAAGGTGGTAACTAATAAGCAGGTAAAGAGCAAGAAGGTTTCAAGAAGCTGGCGATGACAAGAAACAGAAGTGGCACAGAGTGAATATATAGAGGATGACAGGGTGATACGGACGGTGGAGATTAATTACATGCATAATGGAGATGGGGAGGGCCCACCTTAATTTGCCAAATCTTCCAGCTTAAATTAACATATTTATGCACAATATTTTTGTTTTAATTAAGTAATTAATTAATCTGGCTTTGTGCAAGGCTTAAAATCGACTGTAGTGCTTCGGGGTCTCTCTCTCATCTTAAACTGTTTTCGAGCAACTGTTGCTGGTACTGCTCTTTGTATAAAAATGAACAATTGCTACAAAAGCATAACATTTGTTCGATCTCAGTGAGCCGTCACGAAAACTTTTTTTTTTCTTTTTTTCTTTTTTTCTTTTTTCGCGTCGTGGAAATTAAACGATTTCGTTTGTTCTACACATTTTAAAATGCGAATATATAAAATCCATAACTCAAAATACATGAATACCGATACTACTTGAGAATTGTAACACACACACACACACACACATATTGTTTGTGATATAAGTTAGCCAGTTCGTTGTTCTATACGTTTTAAAACGTGAATAAGAAAAACCTATTGTTCTACATGTTTTGAAAAAAAACATATGTAAATTAATGGGTGAAATCTGCAACTGAAAATACATAGATGCCGACAATTGAGAATTTTAATATGTTTATTAGTATTAAAGGCATGTTAAGATACTATAAAAATTTATTGACATAACAAATACTCAAAAGTTAATTTAAGAATTAAAGATTACCTCAAGTGTATTTTTGATTTACAAGTAATTATAAAACGATGTGAGGTACCTCATCTGATACTATTCTACTAATCTACGTTGACAAAATTCCAAAGTTATACACATATAACATCACAAATGAATAAAAGGATGATTCTGGACATCTAGAATAAAGATATGAATGATTAGTCACATGTTTTTACTTGCATCTAAACATCTTTGCTTTGCTCCTCTATTATTATACAAGGACACGATTCCATAGTTATGAATGTCGATGGATTTTGTTGTGGTGATGAAACAAGGATTAATTTACATAATATAATATCCACTTCCTCCCATTTCGGCAACAATGGCATACTGATTGATGTTATCTCTAGCTATTAAAGTGATCCGCATGTTGAATTATGAGCAAATAATATACTTCTTTAACGTCTTATTACTCAAGTTGCTAAGAGATTCTTCCACGCATCTTAATTATTTGCCCAATTATAACCTTCTTTTTTCTTTCCCATTATGTATCACCAAAGCATTTTCTCTGTGATTATTCCATTACAGATTAAAAAACCCCACCGTAGATTGGGCACGGCCAATGTCCATTTAATTATTTTCACTTTCTTTTGGGGAAAGAAAAAAAAAAACTCTTATATTGAGAGTACGAATAGGACGGTCAAGCTCTTATAGAAACCAAAAATGCTTTTAATTTATTTTTTTTCTTTTTCACTTTAAGATTGTTTTCCCTGAATGCTGACAGCAATTCATTATTCTGAACCATAATCTATACATACTTAATCGAGCTTAATTATTAATTGTGACCATCTCAAAAAATTCAAGGTGGGAACTCACTTTTGGTTATTAATTAATCAAGTTACAAATTAAGGAAAGAGCTTAATTAATTTGTCTCCATTCGTTTGTAATCATTAATTTCAAATTACTTCGGAAATTTTCACAAGAGAAAATAATACTTGGGTTGGAATAGATAATTGAGTAAGTAGTGAATATATAATGAGCAATCCTTTAATAGAAGGAAAGACTTTCTCCTACAACTGGGATGGAATCTAATAATTAATAGAATATATTGCAATTATATTGGTGGATAAAGGTATTTGCCTTATGAAGAATAAGGATCCCCCAATAGTTAGGCTTGGCTATTGATAATTACTTTTGCTTTCTTCCCTACGGTTTGACGTATCACACCCAAGAGTGTGTGAGTGAAACGTCATATTCCTGTTTCCGGGAAAACTTCCATATTTTATTAGTATGCAACAGTTGTGAATAGTCATTTTTATGATTTGAACCTTTTTTTTTTTACTTTTTTTTAAAAATATGCTTGCTATTTATAACGAATTTACAAATCCATCTGCCTTGGCTACAGTATTTCAGTTGCACATAAACATAAATATAAATAAATTTATTATGAAATGCAAATGTGCTATAATTTTTTCTTGTGCTATAAGTTTTTCTTACAAATAGGAGAATGATCGCATGAAGAATAACACTTTAATCATTTTTAGAAATTATTTTTATTAGTCAATTTATAATATTTATTTCACTGAATAATAAATTTTTACCGAAGAGTTTTTTTGAACTCATTCCAGTTCCAAGATACAATTACAATACTTTCACATTATTTTAAAAAATTTGAATAAACTAAAAATTTAGAAATTTAATCAAATAAAATTAAATAGCTAAATTATTAAGTACAAGAACTTATGTCCTTTTTTTTTTTGGACAATTTAGTTATTTTATGTTATAAAGGCAAATAGTTAAATAAAATTGATCTTAAAGTAACCTCAACAGTAAAATATACCTAAGTATTAAAGAGAATAAGCATGATTTAACTAATTAATTATCTAAACTTTTGGTTGATTTATATATTTTTAAAACAATGTGAACTTATTCTAATTATTTTCTAATAGTAAGGTGAGTTTACATAATTAATGAGGTGAAAATAATCCCACCTAAAATGACTGTTTCATTTTGATATTCGAATACATTTTTTTAGGGTATATTTCACATTTTAATGAATAAATTTTAACTCGTTTTAATTTATAGAGGTCTTGAATAATAATTTTGTAATAAAAAAATGTCAAGTTTATCCTTGACCAATGTTTTTTTTTATATTATTATTTTAACTTGGGAAACAAACTATGAAAAATTTAGCAAGAATTCAATAAGTGGTAGAGATAAACTCTAACCCAGATAAAAGTACCACATTCTCCCCGTAAATAAATGCCATTATAGAAATTTAATCTAATTTCATTCGCACATCGATACAACTAAACAAAGCATAAGCATTACTGAAAAAGTTTCTATACCATTTCAGTTGTTTCATCATTTACTTTTCTGGCCATCATCATACTATTTTCTTTCTTATGTAATTTTAATTAATTCTAAACTTCTTTTGATTTTTAATTAATTTTATTTTTTAAAAAACCTTTTTTCTTTCCATCGGAATATATAAGGCATATATACAATTATATTGACTGTTCAAAAGATCAAAGCAAGTGACCTAACATAACATTTAATTTTGATTAATTCTTTATCCAAAATCGGACTCTTTCTAGACGATAGTTTTCTTTCTTTCCCAAAATAATTACACGAAGATAATTCAAAACTCTAGTTATCTCTGCCATAGATCAATTTCCATTAGCCTCAATATGTATTCTTGAATAAATTCCTTTATGATTTATGCTGATTCCAGAGATTTGTTCTATTAATTATTGTCTTTGTCATTTTCTAGCTTGAAAGAAAAAGTTACCAACTACTTCCACATGAAACACGTTACTTGCCAATTATACTCAGAACTCAGAGAGGTTATTGTTGTTTTCACTAATGATTTTGTTGCAAGAGAAACATTGCCTGAATTCCTAAATTGTTCATCAGAAACTTACAGTATGAAGAAAATGACGCTTAAAGTAAGGACTTATTAATTTCTTTAATAATGCTAGTGATCCTAACTATTATTCAAAATAATTGAACCTAAAACTGATATAACAATTTATTTTAAGTGTCATAAAATATTTATCATCAATTTTTTTAATTTTGTTTGAAAATAACAAGAAGTATTAGAAACTATGTTATTATTAATTTTTTATTCACACCTAAACTTATTTATTTCTTTTTTTATTTTTTTATTTTAGTTTCAATATATAATTTCAATATATGATTAATTTAATTTATAACAAATATGAATAAAAATACATTTAAAAATAAGAGTAATACTATAAAATTATCAATTATGGTGTTAGAAGATTATTGGGTATTATAAAAATAGTAGAGGTTAGTGATATATATTAATTTTAGTAAAAGAGAGTTGACAATCTCCCATAATTCCACCCCTTCATGATCAATTGTAATAATTAATGTGATAGTTAATACTCAGATTATGAAGTAGTTTCATATGAGTTACAAGTGTATATCATTCATTATACCACCACATTAGCTGGAATTCAAATTACTCGAGATCTACGTCATTACTGTAATAATTCTTAGGCATGGAGTCCCTTCATGTGGGTTACAGGTGCATATCCTTGATTTAATATATTACAAACTTCCTAACTAACACACCAAATATGGTGCCCCAGTTAATTTACGAAACATAAACCATATATCATATACTCACCACTGATGTTGATTTTGATTTTGTCTACATCAACTGGATTGGAACCAGGTATATGCGTGTTGCTCTTTTTGTGTTAGTTATTATGACGATATATTACATCTGCAATCGATCAATGTTAATTGTTGTGAAATCTTCACAGTTCATAATTAGAGACCGTTGATTGAGTTGTTTATTCGTATTCCATTTTCATCATGTTTCCCTGAGTACATTAAATTCCAAGAACTTCCCAATTTTCAGATACCTTTCATGCGCAAGGTTGTATTGATATACAAAATATATATTAAAGTTAATTTATCTTGTTATTACAAGGAATACAACTGTTAAGCATCACCAAACACATCACCACACAGTTTCTCCAAAATAATAATAATAATATTTGCAAAGGATAAAAACAACGAGATAAGGACAAATTTTATTCAAAGGGTGGGACACGGGTAGCACCGCTCTAGATTTTTCAAAGTTGGTGTCCCAAATTTTCCTTTTCACCATTCTGTTTCTCCATTGAATTCTCCTCGCGCTTCTCCTCAGAGTTCCAATATGACATCCCATCATGTCACATCTTCTGGCAGCTTCTGGTCTCGGTTGCTAGCTTGTGTTTATGGCAAAGGTTAAATAATATAAGACCACTTCAAATCACGCTTATTCGATGTAAAATTATATATATATATATTGAGGACATACTCATTAAAAAATTATTATTATTATTATTATTATTATACACTGATATGCATCAAAAATTTAATCTTATAAAAGTCTGGGATCATATTTATAATATTACAAATAAAATTTTGGAAGTGTGAAAATTATATTTTACAAGATTGAAAACGACATTTGTTGTTTTATAAAATTAATATTAAAATTAGGATACAAGCTGTACAATGCTATAAAATTTTTCGAAGCACTATGCATCTTCAATTATAGTTTGAATTGAAATTTTGTAAAATCTGAACATCGGAACTTGAGTATCTTATCTTCTTTCTTTCTTTCTTGATTTTTAGAATATTTTATTTATTTATTTTTTTAGTCTTCTTATACATGCACTAATCATATTTATTATTTTATTTAGATTTTTTATCTTTTTTGAGAGCAAATATTATTACTTCTGTCTGACTAAGTGATTAAATTGTGATTAGCGAAGATGATTGAAACGCAAATGCTCGTATTAATTCTGTCCATGCACTTGCTTATCAACAGTGATATGAATTCTGTCCGAATGGATTTTGTGGCACATACACTAACTCAATCCACCATTTTCAGCACTCAAAAGTCACATTCATTTTTATGTAAAAACGATTGCTTATCATCGTCAGACCTGTCACCAGTTGTTTACTCTTCTCAAAATTTAATCTTTATTAATCAAAAGTCTGCGTCCACTCGTCAGATTCCACTCATTTTCTAAAAACATCAACGTCGTTACCAAATTAATTGAAATATCCATTGGGTAGAACCCCCTGCAGATCATCGTGATGCATGCATCATCAATTTCATTTGAGGCAGACAGTGACCTATTTTATTCCATGTTTACAACGCTTGCATATATACTTAAATTCATTGGTCCACCACTTGAGCTCCAACAAAAGGTTTAAAATTTCATCTGATTAGGTTATTTTCATGTTTTTACCACAGGGACATAATCTCGCACTTAAAACTTATTTATTAAATGTTTAAAATCTAAAATTTTATTAACTTTGTATATTTAGATTTATTTATTTATTTATAATATATATATATATATATTGGTGAAAAATTATAATTTTTCTCATAAAAAATATTTTTAAAACCGATCTCATATAATATATAAGAAATTCGTAATCTAGAAAATCATACCTTAATAATCTGAGAAGATGAATGATACCAAGCAATAAATCCGCCACCCAATGATCTTCCAGGGTATGACTCAAGTTTGATCTGTACTGAACGTGTGGGCGTTCGTTTCACCACTTCCAAAAATCCCTGACTTTTTTTTTCCAGTATTTTTCTCAAAAGGCGTCTCTATCTTCTTTAAGAGAAAAGAACACTTATTTATAATATTACCCTCATTAAAATCCTAATTTGTGTTATCCTTATTATATAATAATTTAAAATATTAAATATATTATATTTAATATTTTTCTTATTTAAAAGTAAAGATAAAGTGTAACAACTTTTGGGACTACCTTGTAAAATATCACAAGACCCCATTTACACATAAATATAACACATAGGGCCCTAACAAATATTATATTTAGGTTTATCACATAATATGTCAGTTTTATCATTTTTGAGTCCAGTAGTGGTGTAGTCAATTAAATAAGCTAACCCGGGGATCATTTGGGAACATACAATAGTGGTTACAATAATTAAGCCTGTAATTAAACTAGTTTAATTATTTAATTCCAATTCTATTCCACTATAAGATTGAAACTGACCTCCATAATTGTATACTCGAATAATAATTCATCCCAAGCCACATTGATCTCTTTATTGCACAATCTTTTGTATCACATCGTTAATTAAATTGATATCTTAACTGTCCAATCAATTTAATAACATTTTATTCCTTGATACTTACTAGTTTTCTCTAATGATCATTTTCAATATATTAAATATGACAATACACTCTGGCTAGAGAATTCTATGATCAAGTACCGAAAACCTATCAAGAGATGTATTGTACAAATTCCATATTGTTAATCTATAACTTCAATACTTATAATTGCTCTCACCAAGATACCGGGTAATCTTGACTACAAGTATGTGTTATGCTTATTGGTAACTCAAATGGAATGATAACCACAATGATGAAATTACAATTAACTCAAGATTAAGATTATAGTAAAATCAATGCCTATGAGATTTAATAAGTTTGACAGTTAATATAAGGTTAATTAAATCTCATATGTGATCTTATTCAATGTAGTCGTACTACATCAATAAATTCAGACATGATTAAGACAAATCATTCAATGAATTTATTACAGTTTATACCTAAATAAAGTGCCCAACTTTATTTATCAACTGCAAACTTAATTTATTAAATCATAAGATAACTTGTATTTATGTCTTTTGTGAATCCACATAGTGATCACATAAATACATATAATATGATTAATGGACTTTACTAAATTAATGCAAATAAGATATCTGAATAAAATATCTCAATTATTTTATTAATCAGAAAAAATGTTTATTACAATTAAATAAACATATATGCTTTTAAAGAGCATATTTTTCCAACAATATATATATAATTATTAGACATTTACATTTGAATAAAATAAGTAAATTTTGTGACGGTTATTTAAATAAAAAAGTTTAAATGATAAATGAATTTTATAGTTAAAAAATATCTCTATTTAAATATATTTATTTTATAAATCATAAAACTTAAACTTTTTTGTTTGATTTATGAAGATATAAACATTAAATAACTATATTTTTTATTTATAAAAACAATCAACAAGTTATTTTTGTTCAAATATTTTTTAAAAAAAAGTCATTCTGTTATTTGTATTCAAACATATTTACATTTTAGAAAAATTTAGAGATATTTAGATTGTAAATAAAAAAAAAATGCGACCTTAATTTTTAGGAAATCATTTTTTGCTCAAGCGATGAATACTTCTTCCCATAATTTCTGAAGTTGAGGATTTGAGTAAGTCTGAGTACATGTCGAAAATTTTTTTCAAATTGAACAGAATCAATTTTGATGCATCAAGTCCATATATTTTTTTCAGAGCAAATTTTTAAGATGGACTTCATTTTAACACAGTTAAATATGTCCATGTAGGCATTGTGTTAGACTTCTGATTCTAGCAAAGTTTATGCTGCAATTATCAAATTTATATTGTACTACCTACTATACTTCATGTTCCGTATATACACACGCATATATAAGCGAGTGTCAGTTAATTTCATTAGTCAAATTTATTGAGTAGAATTAAGAAGTTTGAAATTTAATATCTTTTCACATAACTTCATAAGTAGGAAGGGGATTGAATCACCAATTCGGCTAAAATTGGGGGGAAAAAAATCTACTTGTTAACTTTTTATATTTTCACTTTCAATTTGGACTCTATGTGTGATAATATAATATTGGTGCTAATGACGTCAAAACCAGTTCATTAGCAAGCCTATAGCACTCGGAGTCTACAATCAATATTTTATTTTACATGACCAGATTGCATCACTCTCACATTTAAATAATGATGATATTGTAAAGCTAATTTATGGTGATTATGATTTGTGACCTTGGTTGGTCCAGCATGGCATCATTAACCACTACAATCAAGAACCGTAACCAAATTGATCACATTGTCTTTTTTGTTAATTTGTCACCACAAATGCTTAATTTACTAACGTTTTTATTTATTTAACACTAGCATTAAGTACTTTCTTTTTTTCTTTCTGGTCAACTAAAATAGAAGCCATTCGGGCCATATATATTCTTCTATGTGTGCTAAGGCTTTCAGATAAAAACTAATTAAAAAATATAGTAATGAATAATTTGTAATTGTGCACTGAAACTTGTGCATGCTTTATATTCAATCAGCAGACCTAATTTTCGATAGAGCTTGAACCATAAAAGGAAACATGAGAAATATGATCACTGTTGTTATTATTTATTTATTATATATTTGCTTGATTTGATTAACAAAAAAATTTAGCTCTCAATGGTACACAAATTAAAGACCAAGCAATCTCTATGGAGATGGAATTTCTGATTTTCCCATGAGCAATCTTTTCAGTTAGGTCATCCCACAATGACTGCACACATGTACACTTTCTGGCTCGTTTGAAGTGTTTGGATATGAGTCAATTAATTAAGTGGATCTATCTCAATTATTTTGACCTTTTATGTGCCACAAATTTTCTGATTTTTCCCTGTTGATTTTCACAAGTATGGCCTGACTGACTAAACTGTACAGACACAACAGTAAAATTGAACGGCTGTAACAAGTGACACCATACAATCCTCTCGGAATGGGATCGCTATTTCATATCATGACCTAATTTGTAATAATTAAATGGAATATGAGACTACAGGATATCTTGCTACTTTTAATCCATATCAACTATCAAGTGAACGTGACATGTAAAATCATTAATAGTCTATTTTCTATTTATTAAGTTATTGCAAAATAAAAAATAGACACATCCTATGATTTTATTACTAAAAAATTAAAAAAATTTACATTTAATGTGTTGATAGTCTATTTTTTTAATCCATTCCCGGTCAAATAATTTTGAAACGTGAAAAATTCGTTAAACTCATTTACCTTGTATATCTTAATTAATTATTTCAATAAGAAACTGAGGGTTACAAAGTGCTACCAGAAATAAGGATACACCCGGTCAATGTTATTGTATTAATAGATTATTTTTCAATTAGCAAGTTAAATTCGATTGGTTGCACCGCTGTTGCTATCTGTGCATTGTCTAGATATCATTTGTTTTTCTTTATTCATAAATTCACATAAATGTAGGATATGAACTGTGTTGGTATGGTGCAATACTTGTACAATTATTTTTTTATTTCACAATAACTTAAGTAATAAAAGAAAAATATTTCTTTTATAAAAAAGGAGATTGTCATATTATTGAAATAATAATCCCTACTTATATATTTAAAAATTAAGTTATTTTGCTCCAAATGGTTTTATTCAAATTGAATGAAGATATTGCAGTATATGAACAACGAAATTTGTTGGGACTTTTTTTTTTTTTTTTTTGTAGTAGCGGAGGGTGAGACTGAGACAGCTAGGCAAGCCCCTGAAAAATTTCTTTGACGCTCATATAAATTTAAAAAATGTGGCGATATTTTTATCCCACGCTTTTTGTTAATCTACTCCACTTATTAAAAAATTATTACAAAAGAAGTTCACATAATCTTTAAAAATGTTAACCAGAGAAGAATTTTGAGAGAAATGGTTAATTAAATCCTTTTTTCAACTCAGATATTTAACTATTTTTTACTACTAAGATTGCTTTTTCTTAAGCTTATAGTAATTGTTATACACTTATAAGGTAAAAGTATCAAAAATATACTTAAATCTAGCTTTTTTTTTTTATTTTTTATACAAAATTCATTATTTCTTAATGATGCGTCAATACAACTTTATTAGTATGATTATTAATCTTTAATCAAATAACATAATTTCTTTATAGTACAATACTCATGTAAATTATCGAATTGTCATATTTATATAATTTACATGTAGAGCATTAAAGATGATTAGATTTCATTTTAAAAAATATTAGAATATGACTTATAAAATAAAATACATAAACTATTGGATGCAATAACACATATTCTTTGGGTAATTGGTCCATTTTATTTCATAAGGGTAAAATGATCAAACATATGTTAAAGTAAATTGAATGGTCAAAGAAACTTAATAAGAAAAAAAGCGAAGGATTTAATTTGCTAATTGTAAAAATTTTATTGTTAATTTTTCTTTTAAAACAATAATATGAATTTAGTAAATATTTTTTTACAAATGGTATGGAGATATCGTCACCCTTAAAAAATATATTATAACAACCTTTAGAAAATTTCCTACAATCACTATGTTCACATTGGCCTTTAAAAAAGAATTTCATAGCCTCTAATAAAGATTAAAAAAAAAAATGTTCAAGTTAGGCCCTGAAAAGTCTTTATATAAATAACAAAACATTTATTGAGTCGTCAAGATCGGGCAGCTTTCAAGAAAATTTCTTAAGTTGACCAATTGTTGAGAACGTAGGAGACATAAGGGGCGAAATATCAATTTAGATTCGGCATTATTATTATTATTATTATTTGTAATAAAGCATGCATTGAAAGATCGTTCTGATTTAATTAAAATAAGCTCTTAGTTATGCCATATAGTACAATAGGGGGAAGAGAAAAAAACAACCTAGAGAGGATTAATAGTTAGTGTTGGAGTTTTTTAATATAGTATTGTTGGATTTTATTCTAATATTGGACTTATTGTAAACAATTACATATTATAGACTATTATATAACATTAAGCTCAATTTTAAAGTGATCTATTAAGGTTTTTGATATTAAGCACTTTAATATATTAATATAGTGTAGACCTTTAATGTGTAGAGATTTAATAGTATTTTAATTATATGATAAGTAGAATTAAGAGTACTTAATGATAATAAAAAAATTATCCATATAAGTAATTGTGGTCCTCAAGTTATATTGATCTTTTTATTTTTTTTGATATTCCATTATTAGAGAGAGCGCAGAGAAAATTAAAAAATTCTCTAAAAGAACGTGTTCATCTGGGAAGTCAACTACACAATTCTAAAGAGTAATTCAATATTATGTATTCAGATATGTTTCACATATTTTGTTATCAATTCTTGATGATACAACCCAAATGTTTGTGAATTATAAATGATGGTTTTCGCCATAAGATTTCTTATTTTATCAGCTACTACATGCAATCAAATTAAACAAGAAGATTCAACTGGACTTTTGAAAGGAGTAAGTTTTGGACGACTCTTCTCATGAATGGACTATTTTCAAATTATCTCTTTACATTTGAAAATTTTAAGTTACTCCACTTTTATTCAACAGATAAGGGGAAAATAGAGATAGGTTCATGAAAATTTTTTGATCTCCTTAACAAAATCCCAGGGATTCTTCATTGCGGCCTCTTGTAATATGCTTCAAGGAAAAGCAAGCAGCTCCGTAGAAAATTTCTGTTACAGATCTGAATCCTTTTCAGATTCTGTTTTGGCCAAGAGCCTGTAATGTCTCTGCTCATAAGTTAACCAAGGTTGCCCTAAGTACCCATTGTTTGGCGTGAGGATTTTTTCTATAACATCATTTGTAATCTTCTGAAATTTTGGTTACTGAAATATTAGCCCCTGTAATGTATCTGCTCTCACTACAAGGTGAAAACGAAAATAACGCTTTAAATGTGTATTTTGCTTGGTGGAATTATCAATGTTTTCTTGTTATAACAATCAAATTATTATAATTATTTTTTCCCCCGGACAATGCAAGGATATTCTACTTCATCTACAGAATAATGCAAACTAAACAGTAAATTAAAGATTCTTAAATCAATTTACAGATAATCTATTTCAGTAAATAGTTTTAAACTCTTACTAAGAGTAACCACCATAAAATTTCACCACATACACCGCACCGCATGTCAGCAAATGCCATAAGGATTTAAAGATTCTGGACATGTACAGTAAAAATAAATAAAAAAATTTGAGAAACCAAAAAAAAAAAAAAATTAATTCGGAGAAGAAAATTAACAGACTCTCTCTCAAGAATAAGAAAGTAAATTACACTCCGAGCTCAAAATTGTATTTTTCTTTGATGTTCTTATATTTTCTAAGGAACCAAATGCATTTGCTTATGTTTTCTAAGAACCAAACAATAACTTAAATATTGGAGTGTCTTTTGTACCGAGTCAATATTTGAAGTTTTAGGACTTGAAGAGAAGTATGTAATTGTTACCTTTGGAAATTGAATGAATTTGGATCCTTCACTAATAAACATGGAGTAAAGTCAGTGTACTGATATATCGGAACATGATATACCATCTTCAGTGTTGGTTTTTTCAATTGATGTAATAACATTCGATCTAAAATTAAAAGTGTGTTATCTATAAGGAAACCATTCTTGGAAAAAAGAAAATAAGCCAAATCACCAAAGATTTGTATCTGAATAGAAATAAAATTTTGCTTTCTATTTAAGACGTAGGCCGTGAGAGAGAAACATAATTCAATTCATCTTGAAAACATTAATGTGGCCAGCAGGAAAGGAAAGCCCTCCTAGACATTTAAAATTTTTCTAAAAATGGCACCAAAATTCTTCTGTTTAGCACTAAAGCTTCTGTAGCTGTCAATCATTTGTAGAAATCATGTGAAACTCTGTGTGAATATAAAGATAAGAGGAGTTGTTAAATTACAATTACTGTATCTTACAGGTTTACAAAAATCATGTGAATCTCATTAGTTTATTATCACTGTAATTTAACAAAACTAAAAAATAAGACCGTAATTTGTAATTCTTCATTGCATTTGCTGTGGGTTTAGTCACAACAACATTATATATGACTTATGAAGTCTCATATAACTGACAATTTTTTTTTTTTTTTAATGTGGTTTGGATTGAATTGATTGAAATGATGACAGCTATTAGATTTTTATGTTCAGTTCATTTATGAGCTTCTTAAGAGACATTCCTTTCTTGTAAAGCTCTATTTTTCGTTTTAGGGTTAATGTACGAGATTAACATTCTAAGAATTGGGTGAACTTGGGTACTTTTCCTTCGAATTTTCTTCATTACTTAAGATAAAATTGTATAAATTGTGGCTTATTATAAGATGAATACCAGAAAAAATAAAATAATGAAAATAAAAGAATATAAAAATTAATAAAAATAAAGAAAATGAAAAAGCAAAAAAGAAAAGAAAAAAAACACTTAACACCACATATCAGTAGGAAAGGATCCAAATCTACTAGACGGCTTCTCATCTTTCACAAAATTTTTGACTTATCAGATATTTTCATACACCCTTGAAGTTTGGATTAATTAAAAAATAGTCTAGGCACTTTAGAACGTTATGCATATATATCTTTAAAATTTGAAAATTTGATACTCTCTGGAGGAACTGGCTGCATGTGTCTACTAGCTAATTAGTTAAGGGGTTGAGAATTTTTAAAAAATAAAAATATAGATTGTCTCTGACGTGGAAATTTAAATAAAAAAATAATTAATTAGGAAAGATTAAAGTAATACGCCTTATACCTCTAAATAAACTTAAAATTAAAATATTATATTTATGTTAAAACTGATCTATAATAGAGCATAAATCTCAATTACACATGTAAAGTGATAAATAATTTATAATAACTTTGATTTTATGATTATAAAAGAGTATTATATTTTAAAACTACTCCAACATAACCAAACCCAAATTAAAAACATACAAAGAAAAGCTATGCATCCTGCAACAAGCACAAAACCGAAAAGACTAAACTAGCAAAATTGATAAGGAGAGACACCAAATGTCCAATCGTTTTAAAAATTTTAAGTTTCACAAAGTAAAATAAGAACAAATCACATTTTGTTTCTTCCATTACCTCTGTTTTATTTTCTTAATTATCATTTTGTTTCTTCCATTCTCTCTTTTTGTATATATTTTCTTCTTTCTGATCGATCATTGCAAAAACAATGAAATCAAGCTCTTCTTGTGTGGTTTTGAGTTTTCCGTGGGATACTGATTTCACGGAAACATTTCTAGACAGAGTACATAATTGGTTTACTACTGCAGTGGAAACAATGATTGCAGTGGAAAAAAAAAAGAAAAATAAATAATTAAAAAAATTATAAAACTAACAATATTGCAGTCATCTTTAGGTGCGGACTTTATGAAATGCAGATTATGTCCTTGCGTTATTGTGAAAAGGATCTACACAACGGTGTAAGAGAACAGACCGCACTTTATATTTATAAGTGCTAACACTCACATTGGAAAACTATTAAACAACATGGAAATTGAATAGTTTATAAATAAAATTAACGATACCAACATAAATTATATGTAATTACGCCAAAAAATAGGGAATAACTTGAATGAAGTGCTCCCTTTTACTTTCCGTTTTTTTTTTCCCTTTTTGATCCACCATTTGCTCTAGTTCAATTTTTAAGTACATTGTTGGATGACGAAGATGCCACAATTAGTTTCTTAGCCCAATTAATCCCTCAGAAAATGGAAATTTAACTCCAAAACGTGGACAAAGTAGATGACTAAGTTACCACTATGCCAGATCTTCTACCCACATTGAAATAAAAGTTTAAGCTCTTGGTTAATTAGCAAATTATTAGTTTGTCTTTTAACGAAGGAAAGAAGAGAAAGTAATAAAAAATAGATGCCCTTTGAAGTGTTCTTTAATATTGCTTTTAGTCATTTTTCGTATTTAGTGGAGAACGACACCGCTGGATCGCAAGAACCTCACAAAGTTGTGTGACAGGATTTTAGCAAAATCTTTTTTATGTCATTTTACACGTTCTTCTTTTGAAATTGTGGCGGGTGCACTTGCGTGGGAATTTGGTAGTGTTTGTATCACTTATGAAAGAGCACAAGATAATTCTAACTAAAATCACAAATAATTTCTTTTTATTATAATCTCCCCATTTTAGTAATATTAATATACCGAATCCCATCAGGTTTTCATAATTAACACTAATATCAGTATTAAAATTAGTGACCTCTTAAAAAAATTTCTTGTTTTACATTCCTCCTTTTATAAAAAGAAAAAAATAATAATAACTATAATCTATCTGTACCCATATCATAAGTTCAACTCACTTTGTCCTCAAATTCATAAATGTAATTCTTTTATTTTTATAAAAGAAAAAATAAAATAAGATCTCTCTACACCCATATCATAAACTCAACTCACTTTTGCCTTTGTAAACATGAAGAAAATTTTAAACTTAAAATCGCATATCGGAGTCCTAATCAAATTCGACAATTATCCAAAAGAAATCAAATAAACTGTAAACATATTTTTTTATAATAAAAATTTTTATCATTCTACAATTTATTTCTTCATTATTCAAAAGTATTATAAACTACCCAAAAAGTCAATTAGGTCCTAATTTCAAAAAATAATTACAAAAAATTTCACATTATTTTTACTAATTTTAACAAAAGAAGAATTTTGAATAATTAAACGTTTAAATCCTCTTTAATTCTTTAAGCTTGTGGTACAAAAGCATATGTTTTGGATAATTTGGTCGCTTAGTGGTAGAAGCATAAAATGTTAAATTAAAATTATGTTAAGACAACGTTAGTGATAACAATGTTAAGAGGCTTACATAAAGAAAAGGATTTAATTGAGTACATGTTTAAAACTTTTTTATTTTAATAAATGTGATTTTTTTGGGTAAAGAATTTTTTAGAATATAGTAAATTTACCCAAGCAGTATGGTGGAAGTATCACAACCCTACCATAATTTAGGATTTAAAGATAACAATAACATTAGAAATGCTAACATTTAAGTTCTTACTTGAGTTCTGATTCCATGTATCACTTTTTTATTGGATAATAAATTTCATAATTTATAAAATTATTTAACCACTATTTAATGTATGAATGCCATATCAGTTAGCACTTAAATTGAAAATTAGATGTTGGAATATCTAACATTATTCTAAAGATAATTGGGCTCATTATTTAAAGGTATACAAATATTACGTTTTAATTAACCTTTTTATATAATTTCTAAATTAATTGAAAAAAACTATTATTACAAAAGGTGGGGTTATATTAACAAGATGTTCAATTGTCATTTATTTGTAATTGTTTGCCCGAATTACTTTGCTCCTGCATATTATATATAAAAGTGAAAGAACGCACTTGTTAGCCTAAAGAGTTACACATTATATAATTTTGATGATAACAAATATGTGTCTTAGATGATTTAATTGTATTTCATATTTTCACTAGTTCTTGAAGGATTTATTTATGCAAGTGAATCAAGTGAAATTAATAACGGACTCATTATTGTAACAATTCTTATAAAGCTAGTGTGATTTAGTATATGCATTGTTTAGTATTTATTAAGCTCAGTTTTATTTAATTAATCATTATTTTTCATTATTCTAAGATTTTACAATTATAAACTAAGTATTTTATGTAAATTAATTGTTTTTAAAATATAGACTAAGATAAAAAAGTTTTACAATCTTTAATTTTATAAGTATTGTTTTAATTCTGGAATTAGACTTATTTGCAAAACTAAAAATATTTTTAGCTATATCATAATTTCAAAAAGTTATGGAATATTAAGTTTATTTAAAAATTCTGAAATTGGATTTATTTGTAAATTCTTATGATATTTTGGGCTATAATAAAATTATAGATAGTTTTGGATAAGTTATAATTTTAGTGAACAGTGATACTAAAGCACTTGATTGTTTTGAAACTAGACCTATTTGTAAAGTTTTATAACTTTTAGGTTATAGTATAATTATAAAAAATTTAAGATAAAATTATAATTTTATGAACAATATTACTATAGTAAAATTTAAATTTAACAGTAACTTCACTATAACAAGTAGGTAGCTGGCTAAATTAAATGGTTAGCTACCTGGTTACTGGAATTTTGTCTATAATGGCTAATTTTTGTGTCAAAACTATAAAAATCCAAATCAAACTCATTTTTAAGTTCTCCAACAATTTTTTATAATATATTTTGAGCTTTCAACTTGCAAATTATCATATATTGAATCATTGTGCTATATTTTATATATTTACTCTTGAAGAGAGTTTCTTTGCTGCAATCTTTAGTATGTAATCAAATTTGTTAGACAATAAACATGAGAAATACTTGGGGTGAAGAAATTGACAAATAATCTCTTGAGTGTAAAAGTTTATTGACAACTTGGAAGTCAATTATAACGAATTTGAAGCCTTGGGTGCCTTAGATAGTAAAATCTTCAAACTTAGTTGGCTTAGAGGTATGGACGTAGGCGGAGATTACTGAACCACATAAAAATTCATCGTGCTTGCTTTCTCTTTTATTTTTGAACATTATTAAATTTTTTTTTTGATATCATTAAAGCATTAGAATGAATTATTGTATGGTTTAATTAGTTTAAATTTTAAAAACCTAATTCACCTCCTCTTGGATTGCATAATTTGCATTTTAGCACTATAGTGAAAAATGATCATGTTTAACAAGATTTCAAACTTGAAAACTTTATAAATTCCATAAAAGCTATAAAGAGGATTGAGGTTATAATGTAGGCTCAACAATAGAAGTGCGTACCTACTCTATTAAGAAAAGATATAGTGGATGCTTAACAAGTATGAATTGGATGCAAAGGAAGATATATAATTACACCTAAAGGCTGAAACAAGTGTGAACAAGATATTAAATTAAGAAAATTATTAATTTATTATCTAAATTTTATTTAAAATTTAACTTGGAATTAAGAATTCTAATAATAGCTTTGAATCACCCAAGTTTCTAGTTTTGTATTAATTTACCATCACGTTATTAACTGTTGAAAAATTAATTAGTGAAGTGGACACGCAATTAAAGTAAAATTAAGAAATAATGAGAAATAATATCACACAGAAACATAAAAAATTATGTGGTTTAGCTTTTAGCTTATGTTTATAGGCGAAAACATAGTGAAATAAAGTTACAAATATTGTGATATTTTATCTCACTACACAAAATTCTAATATATCTAAACTCTCAAATCACTGAACTTTATAAAATACTCTCTTAATAGAAAAAGAGAAAACTAAACAAATTGGATTTGAAGAAGAAAAGAAGAAAATTGGATACTGATTAGGGAAATGAAACCCTCTATTGAGAGTTTCATTTCTTCTCTTCTATTTAAATAAAATAATAATAATAATATTATATAATATAATAATGATATTATATAATAATATCATTTCTTTTCTAAATGGCATGGCATCGCCCATTTAGAAAGGTGGTGCCAGCCATGACTTTGACATTCTTCCTCTTGGAGATTAGATTGAGAGTCAATCAATCCCATACTATCTTTTTTTCTACACCATTGTTATGTTGCTTACGTCTCTGCTAGGCTATAAGAAGATTTATTCCAAATAAACTTGTCTAAATTGATTAGCTTAGTTAAAAAACTGCTATGTTTTCCGTAGTATGGATTTTCTGTAAATCCATGTTTCCATCTTCCACCATTTCTCAAAAAAAGTGATACTGAACTCTTATGTACTTCATTCTATAATAAAAGACTAGATTCCTTGCAATATGTAAGACACTCTGATTGTTACAAAATATAAAAATTTTCTCTTGTTTGTGCCCGAGCTTTTCGAACGACCTTTGTATCCAAATAGCTTCCTTGTAGACTTGTGTAACTGCCATATATTCTGCTTCTATTGTAGATAAAGCAATAATAGTTTGTAGTTTTGAAACCTAGCTAACAGCTCTTTCTGCAAGTGTAAACACATAGACAGTAGTAGATTTTCTTTTATCAAGGTCTCCTACAAAATCTGAATTTACATAGCCTCTGACTGTAAATTATGATCCTTTATAACATAATGCAACCTGTGAGATTCCTTTTATGTATCTCAGAATCTTTTCATAGCTTTCCAATACTTTTTACTAGGACTCGCCATGTATTGATTGACTGTTCTCATTACTTGTGCAATATCTGGTCTTGTGCATATCATAGAGATCATTAAACTTCCCATTGCTGATGCATACGATACTCAAGACATCTCCTTCCTCTCTACTTTATTGTTAGGATACATACTTGATGATAATTTGAAATTAACAAGAAGTGGGGTAGAAATTAACTTACAATCATGCATGTTAAAATGTCACAAGATTTTCTTTAAGTAATTCTTTTAGAAAAGCTAAATCTTCCTGATATCTCTATCTCAGTAAATTTGTATCCCTAGAATCTTGTTTATTGGTTCTAAGTCCTTCATTTCAAATTCCTTAGCCAACTGTGCCTTCAATTCTTAGATTCAATCTTTGTTAAGGTCTGCTACTAATATGTCATCCATATATAATAGTAAAATAATAAAATCATTATTTTTAAACCTCTTGTAATATGCAAAATGGTCTGAACTAAGTTTGTTGTATTTAAGGCTCATGATGAAAGAATCAAATCTCTTATACCAATACCTCAACATCTGATTGAGACCATATAGAAATTTGTTAAACCTGCAAACCAAGTTCTCTTTGCCTTTTTCAGTAAAACTTTCTAGTTGGAGCATATACATTTTTTCTTTAAGTTCTCTATAAAGAAATGTAGTTTTCATATCTAACTGCTTTAGATGTAGGTCAAATATAGCACACATCACTAGGACCACTCTAATTTTTGTGAGTCGAGCATTAGAGAAAATATTTCATTGAAGTTAATATCTTTTTTCCGAGTATATCCTTTCAAAACCAATCTTGCACGATACCGCTCCACTTAGTTATTGTTATCATGCTTGATCTTGTAGATTCATTTATTACCAATAGCTTTTCTTCTATGTGGTAGTGGTATAAGTTTTATATCTTATTGTTGTATAGAGCCTTAATTTATTCCTGCATTGCCATCATCTATAAAGTAGCATGTGAGCTATTTACAACTTCATGAAAAATTAATGGCTCTCAATCCTCTGTTAAAAGACAGAATACAACCTTGATCTCTATGACATAATCTAATGCCATACTGGTAATCGTCTCTTACTAGTTGATCGATGAATTTTCAGAGCCTTAGTTTCGATTAGTTTTTGTTCTTCATGCTCTGGTACTACTTTAGAAGAATTTGAATCCTCTAGATTATTTTTCATATATACTGGCACAATCTTTGACCTTTTTTACAATTCTATCATTCTCATATCTCTTTTATAGTTGATCTTCTATAAAGATAACATCTTTATTGATGATGGCTTTATAGGCAGTAAGGTTCCACAGACGATACCTTTTTACTCCATCAGTATATCCCAAGATAATACACATCTTAAATTTTAGATCTAACTTTGTTCTTTCTTGAGTATTGTATATCATATACACAGGACATCCAAATACATATATGTGAGAGTAATCTACTGGCTTTCTAGTCTATATCTCCATCAGAGTCTTCAAATTAATTATGGTTAATGGAGATCGGTTTACTACATAACAAGTAGTTTTGACTGCTTCTACCTAGAATGAGTTGGGTATACCAACAGTCCTCAACATAACTTTTATTCTTTTTATAAGAGTCCTATTCATCTGCTCTGCTATTCTATTTTATTGAGAAGTGTATGCCACTGTGAACTGCCTCTGAATACCTTATTACTTATAGAAAGTAAGAAACTCACTGTCTATATACTTTCTACTGTTATTTATCCTCAAGCACTTTATACTCTTTTCGGATTCAAGTTCTATTTGTGTTTTTAACTGCTTGAAAGCTGCAAATACATCTAATTTTTTTCTTGATTAGATACGTCCAACATCTCTTAAAATAATCATTAATAAAAGTCACCAAGTACTTTACACCTCCCATAGACATATTTGAGGATTCCCAAATATCAAAATGAACTAAGTCTAGAATGTATTTACTTCTAGCAATAGATCTATTAAACTTTAATCTATATTGCTTACTTATAACACAATACTCACAAAATGGTAAGTTCACTGATTTGAGCCCTGAAAGCAGTTTCAACTTAGAGAGAATCCTTAAACTTTGTTCTGACATGTGATCGAATCTAAGATGCCACATCATCATTGATTTTTCTCAATTTAATGTGACACACTCATTAGTTTCTTGTAGTGTCTCCTCTTTAAGTATAAATGATTAACACTGATATTTTCTGCCTTTATTAATATGAGTGCGCGTCTGTCAATCTTTATAATCTCATTTTCTACATGAGTTTTGCACCCATGACTATCTATTTATCCTAAAGATAATAGATTCTTCTTTAGGCATTTGAAATGTTATACCTTTTCAATTATGCCAATCACACCATCAAACATGTTGATTTTAATAGTACTAATACCAGCAATCTCCAAGGCATGATTATTACCCATATATACTGATCATTCTAAGATAGGTTTATATGTATCGAACTATTTTCTTCGAGAGGTCATGTTCCAAATAGTTGTTGAGTCTATAAGCTAGACATTAGATAGTCGTTTTTTGCCTTCTAAACTAGTTGTCTCGTTGTAGAGAAGTTCACCATTATTAGAGATACTAGCTACACACACCTGAGCATTTGATGACTCAAGGTCTTTGTCCTTTCTTCTCTTCTGATTACTCTAATATTCTTTATTGACATATCTTTTCTTGCCACGGTTGTAACACTTGACATTCTTTTTACTCTTCAATTTTAATCTACCATGGTTTTAACTCCAACTGGGGCTACGTTTCGTCAATCTCGTCACTGATAGTGCTTTTGCTTGTTGCAAACTTGCTTGCCTATCTCTTTTATTTTTTACTTGCTCTCCTCATTTAATACGAAAGTTGCAACATTGTTAAAGTGTAAGCTATCCATTTAGTTGTTGCTTGTCAGGTTCATGATAAGTTGATCATACGAATCTGATAGACTTTAAAGTAAAAGTTTCGCACGATAATTTTCCTCTATTTTATGACTCAACATTGTGAGTTGTGAAAATAGAGTCTTCAAGGTATTGATATAGTTGGTCATCGTTGTACTTTTTGCCATTCAAAGATGTTAGCCTAAAGGCTACACATAATATAATTTTGATAATAACAAACATGTGTCTTAATTATTTTAAATTAATAATGTATTTTACATTTTTCACTAAACTTTTGGAGGATGGTATTTATGCAAGTGAATAAAGTGAAATCAACTTCAAGACACTCAACCGACAACGGCTCAATCAAGAACAAAGTTTGGAGCGCAACGGACTTATGATTATGATAAATTCTTATAAAGCCGGTATGATTTAATTTATGCTTAATTTGGTAATTTGTGAAGCTCAAGATTTTAATTCATTAATCTAAAGTTTTGATCATAAATCAAGTATTTTGATTAAAGTGAAAAAGTTTTATAATTTTTTATTTTAATAGTAATATTTTAAATATGAATTTGAGTTCGTTTAGAAAATTAAAAATATTTTTGGTGCTATCATAATTTTAGAAAGTTGTGGGAATGAGAAATAATTTTTAGAAATTCTGAAATTAGACTTGTTCACAAAACTTTTAACATTTTGAGTTATAGTACAATTATAGAAGTATATTGGGTAAAATTATAATTTTATAAATAGTGTTACTGTAGCAAGTTGAAATAATTTCAAAGATGGACCTATCTGTAAAGTTTTATAAGTTTTTAGGTTATAGTATAATTAACACAAGTTTTTGATAAAATTATAATTTTATGATTAATGTTACTATAGTAATTTCAAATTTAAAGGTAACTTCACTGTAGCAAGCGGCTAACCGCTTGAGGGAAGAGGCTAGCCACTTCAGCACTGGAATTTATCTATAACAGCTATTTTTTTAGTCTAAACTATATAAATACAAATCAAACTCATTTTTAAGCTCTTGAATAACCAAAAATAAGTTTATACATCATTGATTAAGCTTCCAATTTGTAAATATTCATAGATTACATTTTCATTGAGCTATCATTTGTATATCAACTCTAGATAGAGAGTATTTATTATATTTCTCAAATTCATTGTCAAATTTGTGGTTGTATAAATGTGGAAAACACTTGGGTGAAGGAATTGGGAAATAATCCCTAGATTGTAAGGGTTTATTGACACCTTGAAGTTAATTGTAACAGAATTGAAGTTGTGAGAGGCTTGGATAGTGAAATCCTCGAGCTTGGTTAGCTTTGAGGCGTGGACCTAGGGGAGGTTTACCGAACCACGTAAAAGTATATGTGTTTGTTTTCTCTTCCCTACTTTTTTATGTTTCATCATTGTTAAACTTATTATTTTTGGTTTTATTAAGGCATTAGAATTAATTATTGTGTGATTTACTTAGATTAATTTTTAAATTTTCAATTCACCCCCTCTTAGGTTGCACAACTAGAATTTCAAAAGAGTATATAGTTTTCTCTTCAAGAAGATTTTGTTATGTACTAGTGACATTTGTCATTTCCTAGGTCATGGACTTATTTCATGATTCAGTAAGAAACAAAACTCAATTGTACTTTCAATCACTGAAGCTGAATATATTACTGCAGGTAGTTGTTGTGCACAAGCTCTTTAGATGAAACAAATACTTAAAGATTATGGTATTAACCTTGAACAAATTCCTATAAAGTGTGATAATACCAGTGCCATAAACCTATCAAAGAATCCCATTCAACATTCTAGAACCAAGCATAGAGAGATTAGACATCATTTCTTAAGAGATCATGTTATAAAAGGTGATATTGCATCGAGTTTGTCTCTACAGAAAAACAACTTTCTGATATTTTTACAAAACCTCTTTGCGAAAAACAATTTTCTAAAATTTGACATGAATTTGGGATGATGAAATTTTTGCATTAACATCTTTAATCATGTTATTTAGACTATTAAAATGAATTGATGGGTGATTGTTAATGATTATGGAGTGCTTAAGCATGAAAAATAAATGATATGCATGAATTTGTAATCCTTCAGCGCTTATCACATTTCATGATTGTATGATATATATATGCCTAATAGATAAGTTATATATTTGAAGTCATGATCATTTGATTGTTTATTATCATATTTCATGCATTAAAATGGCTTTTAAAGTGTTTTGGGATCATATAATGATCTTAGGATTGCTTAAAACTCAGTCGGATAGTAAAATAGTGAAGAAAATCGAGGATAGTCAGCTAGCTACATGTGGCAAGCTGCTAGCCGCTTGGAATCAGCTTCCAACCTGAGAGCAAGTGGCTAGACGGTTAGCCTCTTGGTCATGGGTTTGTCACCCATTTTTTTCATCTCCCCTCCTTTATCTTGCTTTCTTCAACCTCTCTCATGGTCATTCATCTTTCCTTTATTCCTTTTCAAATTTTCTTCATTTCTCATTCATTTTTATGACAAAATCAATCATTCAAACTATTACTCATGCATTTGATCTTCATTAAACATTTTCTAATCATCATTCATCACTTGGTTCTTCAATCTCAACATTAAAATCTAAGTTTGCTCATTTCTTTCTCTTCAATCATAAGTTCATTCTAGCTCATTTTTTTTTATCAAATTAATACTGTCCATTGTCTTAAATCATCTCTTGGATCAATATAATCAGTTTAAATTCATCCATTTCACTCATTATTTTACAAAATAAATTTGTGCATTTTTGGAGTTTTAAATTACCACTTCTATAGTGTGTTATCCTTATGGATCTTACCTTGGTTCTCTATTATATTATCCATCTACATTTTCATATATATTATTGTTCGAATTGTGGATTGAGGATGATCATTATTTGATATTTTGATTCTTTATATTTGATTGACATTTTCTAAATTCTAAGAATGTTATAACTCTTTGGTTAATTGCGTGTTCAATTTTTATATGTTTCTTGACTAACCATTTATGTTTATTGGTCTTTGCATAAGTTATTGATAATTTTGATGATGAAGGGAGAGAAATCATGTATTTTGAATTCTTAAAGACAAGTAATATGTATTTTGATCTTAAGGAGTTTGTATATGTTTTTAAAATATTAAGGGAGAGTTTTACAAACTATTATGGATCATATATTAAGGGGGAGTTTATTTTAAATATGTTGATTCATGTATGCCATATATTAAGGGGGAGTATAAATGTCAAAATAAATGAGATGTTTGTCATCATAAAAAAAAGAGAGATTGTTAGCCTAAAGGTTACACATAATATAATTTTGATAATAACAAACATGTATCTTAGTTGTTTTAAATTAATAATATATTTCACATTTTTCACTAAGCTTTTGAAGGATAGTATTTATGCAAGTGAATCAAGTGAAATCAACTTCAAGACACTTAACGGACAACGGCTCAATTAAAAATAAAGTTTGGAGCGCAACGGACTTATGATTATGATAAATTCTTATAAAACCGGTATGATTTAATTTATGCTTGATTTGGCAATTTGTGAAGCTCAAGATTTTAATTCATTAATCTAAAGTTTTGATCATAAATAACATATTTCATGCAAAATAATTGATTTTCTAAAAATAGATTAAAGTGAAAAAGTTTTGTAATTTTTTATTTTAATAAGTAATGTTTTAAATATGAATTTGGGTTTGTTATAAAATCAGAAATATTTTTGGCCTTATCATAATTTTAGAAAGTTATGGGAATGAGAAATAATTTTTAGAAATTTTGAAATAGACTTGTTTGCAAAAATTTTAACATTTGGAACTATAGTACAATTACAGAAATATATTGGGTAAAATTATAATTTTATGAATAGTGGTACTGTAGCAAGTTGAAATAATTTCGAAAATGGACCTATCTGTGAAGTTTTATAAGTTTTTAAACTATAGTGTAATTAACAAAAGTTTTAGATAAAATTATAATTTTATGATTAGTGTTACTGTAGTAATTTTAAATTTAACAGTAACTTCACTATAGAAAGGTTAATCACTTTAGGGAAGAGGCTAGCTACTTCGGCATTGAAATTTATCTATAACGGCTATTTTTTAAGTATAAACTATATAAACTCAAATCAAACTCATTTCTAAGCTCTTGAACAACTAAAAACAAGTTTATACATCATGGATTGAGCTTCCAATTTGTAAATTTTCGTAGATTAAATCTTCATTGAGCTATCCTTTGTATATCAACTCTAGATAGAGAGTATTTGTTGTATTTCTCAAATTCATTGTCAAATTTGTGGTTGTATAAGTGTAAGAAACATTTAGGTCAAAGGATTGGGAAATAATCTCTGGATTGTAAGGGTTCACTGACACCTTGAAGTCAATTGTAACAGAATTAAAGTCGTGAGAAGCTTGGATAGTGAAATCCTCGAGCTTGGTTAGCTTGGAGGCGTGGACGTAGGCGAGGTTTGTCGAATCACGTAAAAATATCTGTGTTTGTTTTCTCTTCCCTACTCTTTTATGTTTCAACATTGTTAAACTTATTGTTCTTGACTTTATTAAGGCATTAGAATTAATTATTATGTGATTTGCTTAGATTAATTTTTAAAATCCCAATTCATTCCTTCTCTTGGGTTGCACAATTAGAATTTAAAAAGTGTATATAGTTTTCTCTTCAAGAAGATTTTGTGATGTGGTAACTTGGCCTTGTACAGTTTTGTGAGAGTATCATATATTTCCTTTGCTATTCTTTTTTCTGCCACACTAGATAATACCACTTGTCATCAGTGATTTTTATAGGCCTTTCCTTAATTTTAGTTACGCAATTATTTTTCCTCAATATAGCCTTTATCTTCATTTTTTATAGCGAGAAATTATTCTCGTTGAACTTCTCAATTTCATAATTTGCTACCATTTTAAATTTGCTCACAAGTTTGTATACCACCTTGAATAATTGTGAATTTATGTGAAAATGCACACCAGGAAAGTTTCCAAGAAAGAATGAAGGGGTCACAGTGGTCCCACTTTAAATTCGAAGTCATTACGCTTTTATTGCCTTTGTGACAAGACTTTTATAGAAATGTACAAAACCACACGATTGCTCTACTCATACCACTATTCTCTACTTTGTAGTATAAAATTTTTGGATCATTCCTACCATTTCTAGTGAACAATACCATATACAGGAATAGTACTATATACGTGAAGAGTACCCTTTATGTGAATAGTATCCCGACTCTAAAAAATACAACCAATAGCTCTGATATCATTGTTGAAAATTTGATTGGTAAAGTAGACACGTAAGTAAATTGAAATTAAAAAATAATAAGACAATAATATCAAATAGGGACACCAAAAATTACGTAGTTTAACTTTTAGTATATGTTCATAGGTGAAGACAGAAGGAAATAATTTTACTAGTGAAATAAAGTTACAAATATTGTAGTATTTTAGCTCACTATCTAAAATCTCAATACACCCTGACTTTCAAATCACTGAACTCTATAAAATACTCTCTTAAATAAAAAAGAGAAATTGAAGAAAATTGGATTTGAAGAAGAAAAGAAGAAAATTAGATTTGAAAAAAAAGAAAATTGGATCCTGAGGAAGGAAATGAAACCCTCTATTTATAGGTTCATTTTCTCTTTTCTATTTAATAAAATATTATTATTATTATTATTTTATAATTTTTTTCTTTTAGGTCAACATGATGCCACCAAGAATGGCAAGCCGTGTTGAATGGCATGCCACGGCCACTCTAGAAGGATGGTGCTAGCCATGACTTTGACATTAACCTCATTAATAATATATTGATATTATAGGGGCATTCAAGATATTTTATCAATTCAGGTCTATTTGGTCAAAAGAGCCGTTCAAAAATTAAAATAATGTGGTGATTTGATATAAAATGAGAAAATTATGAGCCATTGAGAATTTTTTATATTAGTCAAAGTGGTAAATTGATAATTTCCCAATAAGAAACTATAAAGATAATTAGTATTATTGAATTTAATATCATAATTGATATTCATTAAATTGATATGAATATAAGTGTCAAAAGAATAAACAACCAAGTTAAATTGGTTTCTTAAATAATTATTATAATTGATATGTATTTATTAGAATTTATATAAATATAGTTGTTTAAAAAAAAGAATAAGCTAAAATTTGTTTCTTGCAATGATAATTACTTTTAATAAATTTAATATTGTAATTGATATGTATTTATAAAAATTAATATAAATATTATCATTAGAAGAGCAAGCAAATAGGTTGAAATTACCTACTTAATATATTTATTTACTTTCAATAGTTTTAATATTAAAAATCCAGCTGTCAATCAATGGCTAATATGTATTTACTCTCAATAAGTGATGTAGGATGGTTGTGTTTTATAAGTGGGATTCATTTCAGAGGGCATAGCTTTGACTATAAGTGTCTATTTTCAACATATAGTATATTGTGTCAATGTTTGCAATGAGACAAGTCTAACTCAAAACCAATTGCACCATTCTAGCCCTTGGTTCAACTAAAAATTCCATCTCTTTACCAGTCATTTTTTAGTTTGAAGATTTTTTTTTTTAATTTTTCCTAATTCTTCTAGGTTTTTTAATCTTTTTTTTAGCATTCAGATTTTGTTTTTTGTATTTTAATTAAGAGAATTTTATTATTACATAATATTTTAAATTTGCCTACTTTGGTAAATTCGTGATTTTAAAGTTATTATATAAAGGGTCTAAAACCTGAGTTTTGTATTATCTAGAATTATTCAATAAACTTATTATTTAGAAACCTTTGTTTCTTTTATCAATCTACTTTCAATACTTCCATTTTATCAATTAGCTTGTTATATTTGACTTTAATTAATTAAAACCAATTAACTATATTTATTTTGAAAGGAATTAATTTATAAAATAAATAAGATTATCTAAAAGTTATTATATAATTTTCATATGGTGCTATAATGAAAATTTCATAAATAACAATTTCTTTTTTAAATTCTTTTCATCTTAAAGGACATCAACCCAGTTAGGTCGTTTCCACAGATCGATGCGATAGAATCCATTGTAATTATTATAACATGTTACAAGTGTATAAAAACTATAGTAACTTTATACCACACAAGTATAATTTCAGTTCTAATCAATGTAATAACTTAGCTATAAATATTACATAAGTCAGTTATTGATGTTTAGAAATAAAATTAAAATTTATGTAAAATTAATATAACATTAATGACTAAAATGATGTGACAGTTACAAAAGCATAAAAATGCTATGGTTCAAAAGTTAGAAAAACAATTGGGATCTTAGTAATAATATTATTATTTAATTATAGCTATTGACAACCAGATTTTTCACTCATCCTATCTAAATTAGAGTCAAATATATGAGCTAGATTTGAATCTCAAATTTCTAATACCACTTCTACACATTTTGTTAATTTGGTAGTGTTTGCTTTTTTTTTCTTCTCTAAAATCTTAACAGATTTGAATTAATTTGAACTCTAAATAGAAATAAATGTTTGAATTTGAATGACATATTTATTTTTTTGTTTGAATCTTTGATTATAAATATTAATTTATTATTTTTTTTCCTACTTAAAAAGTCTCAAAACTATTACTTTTATATTTGTGATTTTTTAAAATTTAAATACTAAATAAATAATAAATATTGCAAGAGCATAAATAAGAGCTGTTTATCATAACAAATCATGTTCAAGTGAATGCAACCTTTTGATATTCTAAATTAAAGTATGTTTATCGATTTTATTTTAGTTTTTCATGCATTATATGAAAAATATAAAAAGATAAAAATCATAATAATAATTTACCACTATATTATTATTTTCCATAAATTATGGAAATTAATAGTAATGCTAACTAGTAAGTTTTATTTAGGTAATGATGAAATTAATTAATTAATTAGTTATTTTTGGAGAATTTTTTATGTCATTTAGACTTTTTAAATAAAGTAAAAAGCTAAAAAAATTGGCTTAATAATATAATTACTTAATAACTAAAAATTTTCATTAAGTTAAAAAAATAAACTTAATGACTTAATTGATTGAATTAAGTCAATTAGATCGTTAAGTTAAAAAAAAGTCCCTTAAGATAAACAACCATGAAATTCTATAAACTATACTTACAATTAGATGAGACTAAACTCTAACAACTTTATATGTACATAACCTTAAAAATATTTTCAGAGACTAATCAAGTTAAGAAACACAAGAACAAGATAATTAAATGGAGGAAAAAAAGAAGAAGAAGATCAACTTAGAGGCAAAACAAAGATCAGAATAAAAACTGTCAAAGAATTAAAAAAAATTATAAAAGTGATCGAGCTACTAAGTTTAAAGGAAAACCTAATATGCTTTTTATTAATAAAACTAGGATCTTGTTATGTTACTGCTTGCAGTAACGTAGGCTTTGCCATAAAACTAACATGATACATATCTCACTTTATAGAGGACATTGCACAAGTTAACAGAATCAAGAATAAACAGATTTGTTTAGAAAACAAAAGAAAAATCTCATATCCACACCAGATGTTGTGCAACAGTCCCTTTATGTTTATGAAAATTTTCTAAAAACTACCTAACGACTTCTGCCACATCAATAAAGTACTTAGAAATTTACTCTTTAACTAAAGTCAAACTACACTATAACTTAGAAACTCTTTTTCAATTGCATTTAGGCCCAAAACTAAATACAAGTACTCACATTCTCTACTTTGTAGATATGATTTAGTTTGAATTTTAACCATAAAAGATGCTTTCAAAAACTTTCAAGCACATAACGTTTCACATAATTACACAAATTAATTAACAAGAATTAGTCACAACCCTAACCAAGTTAACAAATAACTTGAATTTAAAAGTGGTGATGACTTTTGTGAGCACATCAGTAGGATTAACAAAATGTGAATTTTGGATACTATTATAGTTCCATTAGTTCATCTATGATGAAATAAACTTTAACACCTATGTGTTTAGTTCTTTTATGATGAACTTGATTTTTAATTAGTTGAATGACAATTTAATTATTAGAGAAGATATTGACAGTCTTTTAATTGAACCAAAGTTTATTTATTATCTCAGTAAGCCATCTTGACTCTTTTATAACTTTAGTAACTACTAAAAATTTTACTTTTATAGATGATAAACCAATAACAGGCTATAAGTTTGCTTTTAAACAGATAAGCAATTATTCACCATGAACAGTAACTTGTAATTGT
This sequence comes from Aegle marmelos, assembly GCA_030449875.1. Taxonomy (NCBI): domain Eukaryota; kingdom Viridiplantae; phylum Streptophyta; class Magnoliopsida; order Sapindales; family Rutaceae; genus Aegle; species Aegle marmelos. The sequence continues at coordinate 13,818,351 of JASUUL010000143.1, forward strand.
CTCTGTTTTTTTTTTCTATCCAAACCACTAATAAAATTAGAATTCACATATCTCACAATCTTTTGTTCATCTAGCTTAGATTTTCCATAAATCAGACTATGATTAGAAATGCCTTTTAGATATGTCATAATCTATTTTATCGCATCCTAACGCACATTTTTAGGATTGCTTATGAACCTGCTAACAAAACTAATAACATATGTGATATTAGCTCGTGTACACAACATGACATACATGAGGCTTCTAATTGATTGAGTATATGGAAATTCACCAATTTAGAACTTATCTCAATGAGTTACTAGTGCTTATTCTGTGAACAACTCCAATCGCGAGCCTAAAGGTGTTTGAACAGGTTTTAAATTTGGCAAATCAAACCTTTCAAGAACCTTTATTATATATCTCTCTTAGTAAATATTCTTAGGATTTTCTTGGCATAACCAAGATTCTTTATTTCAAATTCTCTATTTAATAGACCTATACTCTTTTTAATTTCACCTATATTTTTATTGGCAATCAATATATAGCAAAAGATAGATTGCTTTATCTGAATTTGAGCTCCTTCAGCAGACATAACTTGTAGTTACTTTTGTGATAGCCATTTAAGGCATAAAAACGCTTATACCATTACCTTGAAGGTTGCTTGAGGCCATAAAACATTTTTTAAGAAGATAAATATTTAACCTCAAATCCTTTTGGTAGTGTCATTAATGTCTTTTCTCAAGACTTCCTATAAAAAAATGTAGTCCTTATATTGAGTATAGGAGAATGCATATTTATAAAGGGTAAAATTAACATTTCATACTTTAAATCTTTATAACATTTGTGTTTTTAGTGTTTAAATCTTTTAAGCCTTTATTATACGTGTTTTATTATAATTTAAGTATTTTATGTATTTTAGGGATATTTTGATTATTTCATGATTAATGAGAAGTCAGACAGCAAAACAAATGATATTTTTGAATTCAAAACGGTCGAAAATCTAAAGAGGAGAACAAAATACGTATATAGTATTATTTATAAGTACTACACTTTTTATATATACGATATGATAATGTGACATTAATCGATGATGTGGCAGTATCTATTAGACTAATGATATGACATTGATTAATTATGTGGCATTGATTGATGAAGTGGTATTGACTGATGAAGTGGTATTGACTGATGAAGTGACATTAACTAAGGATATAGTAGGATGCTATTAGACTAAAATACTAATGTGGTGTTGATTGATGACAAGGCAACATCTTATTGGACAAAAATGTTAATGTGGTATTAACTAATGATGTGTTCCAACCAATTAAAACTTGCCACCTAGCGCAATCTTGAGTGTTCGAATTGTATTCATATCATGACTATAATTTTTCCATTGTATCTATAAATAGAGGGCTCTCCTACCTAATTTGACACCCCTGAATATATTTTTGGACTATATTTTCTAAAATTCTCTCTCCATCTTGTATTTTAAAGGTATTTTAATAAATTTATTATTTTTTCTAGTTCAATTATGAGTGGCTAATTTAGTTTTAAACTTGGATTGAAGCTGAAACCTCAACATGATCTATGGGCTTAATTAAATAAGTTTATCTTCTTTTACTCTCTGATTTATATAGTTATTTTGATTTATTGTAGATAGAAAATGTATCTTATTTAGATTTTACTCGGTATATTGGTTCCCTCGAGAAGGATTATTGCTGTTTGGCACAGTAACTACTAAACACCATATTTTTTAGAGAGAAAAATTTTCTCTAGTATCTTGTGGGTCATCGTGACTCAGTATCAATAGATAATATATCGAAGCTATGTAGTAAATGGTCTTGCCATGTTATCGACAAAAAAATTATTATCATTTGACACAACATATTCTTGACACCATATTGAGTGGAAGATCATTACTTTTTGACATATTAACCACTTGATATCATAGTTATTAGAGTGAGGATCATGAGTAGTGAAAATATCCCTTTATGAAATAATTAAACTTAAAAAAAAAATTAAGCCCATGATGAATGTTGAGCGTGAATCTATAAACTTAATTATTTTATTTACATTGTTGTCATTTTTAATTCATTCTTGCCTTTTATTTTAAATCTTAATATTAAAAACAATTAAAATTCACTTCAAACCAACTCACACTTACACCTATAAAATTAACCCGCATAATTAAATCTACTCATTATGGGATCGACATTTGTCACCATAAAATCTATTTTATAACAAATTCGTTCATTTGTGAGTTTAATAAAATTTGCACAAACCTTTGTTTTACCACAAAAGAGAAAATTTCATTAAAATTCACCATTTTTTTTCGTGTAAACCCATTGATAACTAATATTTCTTTTGACCTAAATGCTTCAACATTTAAAATGTCATCTTTCTTCTTGCAAACCTACTTGTAACTTAGTAGTTTTCTATCCTCTAAGTTCATTACAAATGTCTGAGGTTTTTTTTATTAAAGAATCCATCTCTTTAGTCATTGCCTCAATTCATTTACTATTATTACTGATTTTCGATGCTTCTAAGTAATTCTTAGGCTTTTCAATAGCCATATTGTCTACACTCATAAGTGCATATACAATTATTCTAACATAAACGTACCAATTGGTGGCTTGATATCTGTTGTGCAAATTTTATTGAACTCGCAGTGCACGAATCTATTATAGAATAGATTAATGGTAACGAGTGTCGATCCTACGAGGAGCTGGATTTTAATTGTGCTGAATTAATTTTTTAAGTAAACAGTTAAATTATAGCAGATTTTATCCTAAATTGTGAATTAAAATGGCGGGAATAATTAAAAAGCAACTGTTATAATAAAGCACTTGGGTATTTGGATTTGCATCAACATACTCTAGGGCTCAATATTTCTTATTAATACCAATTAAATCATGAGGGAGAAATCCACTCCTCATGAATCATACTCTAATTAATATGGTGCTAAGGGCTTATCGTGCCAAACAGTAATAACTGTGTTATTACTATTTGTCAATGAAAAGTCAAAACATTCACAGAAAATAGAGGGAAAAATAAAACAAATTTACCAATTAAGCCCATGGAACATGTTGAGACTTCAACTTCAACCTAAGCTTGAAAAGAAATTAGCTACTCATATTTTAACGAGAGATAAAAAGAAAATTTTATTAAAATACAAATAAACTACAAGATAGAGAAGGAATTTCAAAAAATGAAGCTTAAAAATGAATTCAGGGGTGTCAAATTAGGGGGGAGTGCCCTCTTTTTATAGATACAGTGAGTAAATCATGGCTATCGAATTAAAATAATTTGGATGCATAGGATTGCGCCATGTGGTAAATTCTGATTGATTTGAACACATCATCAGGGCTATTATCCCGTGTATATGCATGTACCATACTCATGTTTTTTCTGATCCACTAAGATACTGCCACATCATTGGTCAACAGTGCATACACTTTTTTATCTAATAAGATTGTGACACTTCATCAGTCAAGCCACGTCATCAACCAACGCCACATAATCAGTCAATGCCACATCATTCCTCCAATTAAATGTTGCCATGTCATTGGTTAGTGCACATCATCGGTAAATGCCACGTCATCGTACAGTATATATGAATAGTACCATATATGTGAACAATGATAATTTTACTTTTATACTCCTCCTAAGGTTTTTTACTGTTCTGAATTCAAATTTACCGTCCGTTTTATCATCCGATATCTCGTTTATTGTAAAATGACCATGATGTCTCTAAAATACATAAAATACTTAATTATAATGAAACACGCATAATTAAATTCACAATAAACTTGAATACATAAAAGTAAAGAAATTAGTAGAACTCGAAGTGAAAAATAATGATTTTCTTCTTTATAAATATACATTTTCTAATACTCAACACACCCCCAACTAGCTTATTGCTAGTTCATAACAAATTAAGCAAAATCAAATTTAAATCAAAAACTTTTTTTTTAACTCTCATGTTTATTTAATTAAACTTTATGATGTAAATCAAATAAAAATATAAGCATTATCTCCAGTCCTTAAGAAATATTATGTCCAAATTAACCATCCACATGAATCAATCCAGTAGACTTTATCACAGCTATTGTAACCAAGTTACTTTCAAGAATGACATGTCAATACCCCAAAATCTCACTGGCAGTGACACTCTCACAAAGAAATTAAACCCAATAACAATAGTCACTCCCATGAATGGTAAATTAAGAGAAAATATTAAAATAATATTACACACTCTGACCAAGATAAAATAAATGTGCCCACAGCTTAGAAATAATATAATTTAAGTAAAAATATGAGTCAGACCAATATATTCAGTTATATATTTGTTTCTTTTATGATTTTTTTATGTCTCACTACATCTTTATAGTTCATGTAACTAGTTTCTACTTCAGACTATAATTCCCTAAAATCAAGAAGGATTTTTATTAAGACGTAATGTAAGCTAGGGATATGGCAAATAAAGATGGAAAAATAGAAAACAAAATACATGTTTGAGAAAAAAAAGAATTTCTTTTAAGATTACAGAGTATATTTCTTTTTTTTGGAAATTAATATATAAATTTTAAATTTTTTTCTTTTTTTTCTTTTTTTTTACACTAAGGCACAATTTTATTGAACAAGCTAATTATTTACATTTTTCTCAAATATAAATGGGTGATGGAATTTGTACAACATTGAATACTATTTCAGATTGGAGTTGGGTCGAGATGATAAGTTAACAAAGAAAAAGATAATAATATATATATATTTTTAAAGGCTCAAAAGGGTTAACTAAGGATATTTCACAAAATGGATGACTAGAAAGACTTAAACGGGTTAAAGATGACATTTCCATCATCTTTTAAGGCACTAATTAATCTTCCATATCTATTAGGTAGATAAACTTTCAGATATAGCAATACACAAAAATTTTTTTCTTTTTTTTTAGAAGGTTGACTCATTAGAAATTTATATATCGTGTATCAAATAATAAACTGTTAAGCTGTATAAATAATGGACAAAAAAGGTTACTCTCTAAGTAAAATGATAGGCTTAAGAACTCACTTGGAATTTATTATGACATGTATATTCCTTCAAGCAACTCATATTTTTATCTCAGACATCAACATGTAGAGTAGTAAACATGGTGTAATAAAACTCAAGACTAACGATAATACAAATACTAAAATTTGAAAGTCATCATGTCAAAAAAAATCACAAAATAAATATATATATATATATATATTATTCCTATAACTCCTGTATCTTTATATATATATATATTAATAATTTTTTTAAGAAAAAAATTAAAAAGATGCGTTTCTAGAATTATTAAATTCCATATTCAACCATCTTCAACTCAAAATTTCGAAAGTGTATATTTATAAAGGAGAAATTAGAAAGAGGAAGTTAGAAAAATCACACTTAAAATGAATAAAAAAAATGACTGAAAAGTAAATTTTTTTTTTTTAACTTTTAAACTAAGAAGATGCGTTTCTATAATCACTACACTCCATATTCAGCCATCCACGACATAAAAAGTTAACAACAGTTAGTTCCCATAACAAAAATTAGTAAAAACTTAACAAAGATTAAGACATTCCACAATTATCAACTATTCCCTCCCCATAACCAGAACGAAACATTGTCCTCAATGTTTTAAAGGAAAGAAGTAGGATTAGAAGATATCACTTGGGTGCTGTAACACGAAAGAAAATATTTACAAATGGAGAGTTAAATCTAATTTGCACTTCTTACTGTAGCTACTACTACCATCATTAGTGGGCCACCCCAAAATTAAGGTCTCAAGATGTGGCTCTAGTCTATAAGCTTATAACAGATCAAGTAGCTCATTAGCAGTATGAGCACAAATAAAGATTTGTTTCACAATGAGTTTCTGATGAATGTTTAGATGGGACCAAGATGTTAATGTCATTAGTACCTCTAGAGTTGTAAGATCTCTTGGTAAAAAAAAAAAATAAAGGCATAAGCATGATTCAGCATTTCAATTATTTTCTATTGCATACCTGAAATGATTAACTCTTCTCTAGTTGGTGAGTCAGACAAACAGCTAAAAGGTTTTAAGATTGTTAGGATGATGCCTAGCACTTGGCTCCCTCTAGTATAAGTGGCTTCTGAAACTAGTTTTGATAACTCTCGATCACCTTCTCTATAAACCTAGTGTAGTTTCCTAGCTACTATATTTCGACCAAGATCTACGGTTACCTTAATAAATTCTTGATATAACCATAGTTAAATCCGGAGAACACACAAATGTTCTTAATTTGGTTGTTGGGAGTAGCTGCCATTGGATACTTCTCAAAAATAATTTGTGAATGCCTTAACAAAAAAGTCATATTTAAAGATCTTAGTGATAATGGTTCACAGCTGTAAATGAGGTAGCATGTCTATGTCAAATAACTCATGAAGCACATGGCTCGAGAGTAAAAAAGGAAATAATTAAAAGACAAAGTAAATTATTATAGCATAAAATTAGTAAAGACAAAAATGTAAGTGATCAAACAACAGTGAAATAAAACATTATTGAAATAAAAGGATATTTACAAGTAGTTGTGACTGTGGTTCACATCTTCCTCTAGTTTTACGTCCAGAAACGGCTTGAACACCCTCTATGGGTCGACGATAGGCTTCCCATCCAATTTTCTTACAAAATGGCAAATAAGGTCTTTTATAGTCAGATTCCCGAGACTATAGTTTGCACATTCTTTCTGGAATAATGGCCATAACTGAAGTATTGTATTTTGGACGTATCCACTGGGATGCATTTCAAGAGACAAAAGGATATCATCCAATGACTCTTTATTCAAGCCATCCTTAATGAATTGAATCTTATCTTCCCTATTATCAGACAGCATCCTAAAGAACATCGTTTTTTATCACATCTCATTCTGGCACATTTATGATAAACATTAGAGAGCCTTCAGGCTCTCCGTTTTCTTGAATAATTTTCTTTACCACAACCAGATATGTATGCAATAAATTTAGGAGGTAACTCACCTGCCAACTGCAGTTTAGCTTTGATTATCTATCGGATGTCAGCAGGGATATGATTTTTCATAAGTAATCGCATGCGTTCGGACCGAGCTTTATAAATAGTGAGGAGAGCATTTTAAGGAAGTGAAGGAAATCACTTGTGAAGTTTTGCTAAGATCTCATCTCTATCCATGCCTTCAACTCAGAATATTAGTTATTATGGGAAACTGAAGTAACCGACGTTGATTGTCATAAAGTACCGTTATCCACCACTTAACCAGGGTGAAAAAAGATAACACACCAAAGAAAGAAAAAATCTAACAAAAACACAACACACATAAAAATAAAAAAATAACACAAAAAAAATTAACTTACCATCATCCTCTTATTGAATTTACCTCGAGCTCTAATTGGATGCTGTAGATACCTCTCTCAAGTTTTTTAAGATCTCTTTTTAAATCCTCAATGTGGGCTACTAACTCTGGTGATTGTAGCTGCCAAATACGATGTGTTTTACAAAATTGTATTTGACCTCTGAGATGAAATTGTATATGTCGAACCTATCTAAGAATGTTGAAGAAATGCTTTTTAGTTGACATATTCATGAGAAAAAATGATTAAAAAATAATAGTTAAACAAAAAAACTCACACAAACATAATTAAAAACAAAAAAAAAACTTTAAATCATCGAAAGGAAACAGAAAGAAAAAAAATATCTGGTCACTTAAATGTTTTGCACTACTTTCTTCTCATGGTTATATTCGTGATATGACTTTACTTTTCTAACCATTAACTTTAAAAATTACACCGTTCTTTAGATTCTTAAATTTAATGGCTCCATATGGAAAAATAGTATGATCAGTAGATGGGCCAGACCATCGAGAGGGTAACTTACTTGGAGAAACGTGCCATTGAGAATTGAGCAAAATACTTTCTGACCAGGTGTGAAAGATTTTCTAATGCTCTACTTGTTACGGAGGATTTTCATTCGCTTTCTGTAGTCCTTTCCTTTTTTTTCATTATGAATTTCTTCTGGTTTTACCAATTGTATTCTCATTTTTGAATAAAAAATAGGGTCAATGATGTCTGTATTCTTTTGTTTGTCATTAGGAGAGGATGTGATGATTTCTGATAATATTTTTTTTCTTCTTCCAAGAATGTAGAATTTAGAGAGTTAAGTGAAGGTGTGAGCTCAATCTTTAGTAGTGATTCTAATGATGGGATGAGATTTTCTTTTAATGATGCCAATTGCTCTATCTTTGTCTTCCATTTATCAATGTCCATGCATAGCGATGAATCCAATAAGGTATTAACCTCATCAATCGATCTATCAATATTAAAATCCAAACCAAAGTGAGTTAAACATGTTAGTAAAGGGTTATCACTAAGGTTTAAAGGAAATGCATGATCAACTAATTCATCAATTAAATCCACATCTACAATTTCATTATCTGTATTGTGAGGTTTTTTGGCAATGTTGAAAATATTTAGTTCCATGGTCATATTGCCAAATGACAACTGCATGTTTCCAGTCCTGCATTGAATGTGAGCATTGGCAGTTGCCAAGAATGGATGACCTAAGATAATGAGGATGTGATTCCTTGAATCTTGCACTAGTTGAGTGTCAATTACAATGAAATCAGCAGGAAAATAAAACTTATCTACCTGGATAAGCACATCCTCCACAATACCATTAGGTATTTTTGTGGATCGATCTGCAAGTTATAACACCACTGAGTTGGGTGTAATTCTCCCAGTCCAAGTTTCACAAACACTGAGTAAGGAAACAGATTAACACTAGCACTTAAGTTTAATAAAGCATTCTCAATTGTGTGATTCCCTATATTACATGAGATAGTAAGGGAGCCTGGGTCTTTATATTTTAGAGGAATTTTGTGTTGAAGTATAGAACTAATATTTTTTGTTAAAAATGCCTTCTTTTGAACATGAATATTTCTCTTTTTAGTACAAAGATCTTTAAGAAATTTGGCATAAGATGGCACTTATTTTATAGCATCAAGTAAAGGGATGTTGACACTTACCTGTTTAAAGATTTCAAAAATCTCACCCATGAATTTTTTCTTCCTTGCTTTGGCTAACCTCTGGGGAAATAAAGCTTTAGGAATATACTCTCGTGGGTTGGTTTCTTCTTTCTCCTCTGATGATGAGTCTTTAGCACTTACAGGTATATTTTGAGTTGTTTTGGTCACTAGTAGCTCCATTTTGTTGTCAACTTTTTTTCTTTTCACAAGGTCATGATAGCTTTGACCTTTTCATGTTGCTAAGGTAAACTGGTACTTGCCTCATGCACTCCTTTAGGATTTGGCACTAGTTGACTTAGGAATTTGCCTTTCTCAACAGTCATTGCTAGAGTTTAAATTAAAGAGGCAAGTTGGCCCACTATTTTCTCTATATTAGAAATTGATTGGGCCTGTGAGTTGAAGCCTACTCTCATCTCATTTCGTAGTCCATCAATGGTGCGATTTTGTTGATCGATCGTAAAGTGAATAGAATTTTTGAAATTCTGGAATGCGTCCTCCCATAGTCTGGGTTGAGAATAATTTGAGTTTTGGTTATAAGGTTTGAATGGTGACTGAGAGGCTTGTGGAACTTGAGGAATTGGCTGCATTGGTGGAGCTAAAATTGTTGGTCCATTCTGTTGGAATCCTTGAGACCATGAAAAATTGGGGTGGTCTTTCCATCCAGGATTATATGTGTTAGAGTAAGGGTTGTAGTTTGATAGCTTTCTCATTACACCTATGGCATTGGCTTGATCTGGGTATGAGTCATGGTCATGTGGCTTTGCTGATTTAGCAGCTGTTAACGATGCAATTTTTCGGGTAAGTCCTTCAACTATTTCTTTGACTTCTTTGATTCTCAAGCTTGACTCGCCAATTTGGACCTCATTTATTCGTTTAATTCTTTTATTGTTTCTGACTGATCGACTCCATTGTTGGGAATTATCTGCTTGTCGTTGGAAGAAATCCCAAATTTCTGATGCATTTTTGGATATTAGTTCTCCTCCACTTGTTGCCATTAGCCATTCTTGCACATTTGGCAATAATCCCTCTAAAAAGTATTGGCATTGATGCCATTTTTCATATCTATGATGTGAACATTTCAAAAGTAGCCCGTTGAATCGCTCCTATTTTTCGAAAAACTGCTCGTCTTCTCTCTGAATAAACTCCAAAATTTTCTTACGAATAGAATTGATTTTATGAACTGGAAAGTATTTATTTAAAAATTTTGTGACCATTTATTCCTATGATGTAATGCTATTAGTAGGAGGTAATGTGTTAAACCATGAACGAGCTCTGTCCTTTAAAGAAAATGGGAATAGTCTGAGTTTAACATCGTCATCTGAAAAATTCTCATATCTAAAAGTTTGATAAATAGCTTGAAAATAATTCAAATGATTATATGGATCCTCATTTTCTTGACCATAAAATGTGGGGAGACAATTTAGCACACTGGGTTTTAATTCAAAACTCCTACCAGCTACATTTGGATATCGTATGCATGATGTACTTAAGTTAGCTAACGAACTCAAAATAGTCCTTAAATGGCCTCTCCTGTGGCGGTTCTTGTTGTTGTAAATCCATTTCAATTTTATTTTTAAATGTGATGTGTTTGTGTGTGCGAAGTATTTTTTCTAATTCTAAATCTATAGGCTCAAGATTAGGTAATTGCGACCTTCGACTATGAATAAAAAATATATATATATAATAAAAATGCATAAAAAAAGAGAAAAAAATTAATAAAAAATAACGGGGAAGGAAAAATTACGATACTAACCTTATCACGTTGTTACAATCTTACTATGAATATACACTTAAGCGCTAAAAAGAAAATACAAGAAATAGATTAACTAGAAATAAAATAATAAGATAAATTACAACGAAGAATGAAAAATTAAATTACAGAAATATAAAGAAGAAAAAAAGAAAATAAATTAAATTACAGAAAAAATAACTAAAATAATTAATTAAAAAATTAATTCTATGAATTAATAAATTAAGAAAGTAAACAAAAATTACAAAGAAAAGTAACTTAGAAATTAAATTATAGAAATTTAAAGGAACTACAAAGAAATTGAATTATTGAAATTTAAAAAAATTTAAATTACTAGAATTAAATTACAGATTCAGTTTTTTTTTAATTTTTTTAATTTTTTTAATTTTAAAAGAATGCAACAAGAAAATTTACTTAAAAAATTAATTATATGAATTAATTCTATTAATTAATTAAAATAAATTAACAAGATAAACAAAAATAATTACCAAGGAAATATACTCAAGTACTAAAAAGAAAATAATATGAATAGATTAACTAGAATTAAAATAAATTATAAGATAAACAAAAAACATTGCAAAGAAAAGTAAAGTAAAAATTAAAGTATAGAAATTTAACGAAATCACAGAATAAAATTAAATTACAGAAATTTAAATTATAAAAATTAAATTATAGAATTATTATTTTTTTATAAGGAAAAAATACAAGAAAAAAAACTAAAAAAATAATTCAACAAATTAAAATAACTTACCTCCCCGGCAACGATGCCAAAAACTTGTTGTGCAAATTTTATTGAACTCGCAAGTGCTCGAATCTATTGTATAATAGATTAATGGTGACGAGTATCGATCCCATGAGGAGGTGGATTTTAATTGTGTGTTGAATTAATTTTCTAAGTGAACAGTTAAATTATAGCAGATTTTATCCTAAATTATAAATTAAAATAGCGAGAATAATTAAAAATGCAATTGTTATAATAAAGCACTTGGGTATCTGGATCTGCATCAATATGTTACAAGGCTCAATATTCCTTGTTAATACCAATTAAATCATGAGGGGGAAATCCACTCCTCATGAACTATGCCTAATCTTTAATTAAATGGTCTTTAAAAGCATAAAAAAAAGTAATTTTTTTACTATCTGTCAACAAAAAGTCAAAACATCTACAGAAAATAGAGGGGAAAATAAAACAAATTTACCAATTAAGCCCATGAAACATGTTGAGACTTCACTTTCAACCTAAGCTTGAAAAGAAATTAGCTATTCATATTTTAATTATGGATAAAAAGGAAATTTTACTAAAATACAAAGAAACTACAAGATAGCGAAAAAATTTCAGAAAATAGAATTAAAAAATGAACTAAGGGGTGTCAAATTAGGAGGGGGAGCCCTCCTTTTATAGATACAGAGAGTAAATCATGGCCATCGGATTAAAACAATTTGGATGCACAGGATTGCGCCACGTGGTAAATTCTAATTAGTTTGAACACATCATCAGGGCTATTATCCCGTGTATATGCATGTACTGTACACACGTTTTTTCTGATCCATTAATATACTGCCACATCATCGATCAACAGTGCATAAATATTTTTGTCCAATAAGATTGTGACACCTCATCAGTCAAGCCACGTCATCAGTCAACGCCACATAATCAGTCAATGCCACATCATTCCTCCAATCAAATGCTGCCACGTCATTGGTCGATGCTACATCATCGGTCAACGCCACATCATCGGTCAATGCCACATCATCATACTGTACATATAAACAGTGTCATAAATAGTACCATGAACAATACCGTACATGTGAACAGTACCGTATATGAAAACAATTATATTTTTACTTTTATGCTCCTCCTAAGGTTTTTTACTGTTCTGAGTTCAAATTTACCGTTCGTTTTATCATCCGATGTCTCGTTTATTGTGAAATGACCATGATGTCCCTAAAATATGTAAAATACTTAATTATAATGAAACACGCATAATTAAATTCACAATAAACTTGAATACATAAAATTAAAGAAGTTAGTAGAACTTGAAGTGAAAAATGATGATTTTCTCCTTTATAAATATACATTTTCTAGTACTCAACAATGTCTCTTCTAGCTTTATCCCTTGTGAACTGCTAATCTTGTAAATTAGAGGCTTTTGTTATTGATTAATTAACTTCTATCACTTATTGAGAACCTTTTGTAGAATCTTCAAATTGGATCTTATCAATACTATCACTAGATGACTCCATCTTAACCTTTGAATCTTTTATAGTTGCTTTCTCTTTATTTGACTCACTATTGGAAGGATTAGGGTCAAAAGTTACAAGATTAGGTTTCTTAATCATTGCATCTTCATGAAATACTATGTTTCTACTAATGACACACCTATGAGTAGCTCTATACTAGATTTTATACTTTTTAACTCAATTTGGATACTTGTAAAATACCCATTTTAATTAAAATTCCTGTGTTTAACATAGATATATGTAGGACATCCATATTTTCCATGAATAAGCATGAAAGATCTCTTATCAATTAAGGATTAAACTTCAATAAGCCCTATAGATTAGAATGTGCATAATCTAATATGTTCTTGGACTTATGCAATATTTTATCAAACATGACCCAATGTGCCTTCCAAAATATACAATTCTCACAGAAATCTAATTCATCAATTTTATCACCATATAATGGCCGTTGTTTATTTAATTATTACATACCATTAACACTTATATGACTAGATCTAAGATGCTAAGCTTAGTTTTACCAATAGTTGATTCAATATGTAGAAGAAACAATGTAGGCACAGATGAACCTAGTAACATATACAATCTATTTCTCTTGAAACCTTTTATTACTACAACAGTCTCTTTTATTATCTTTAAACCTCCATGGTAGATTTAAAGAAGCAAGCATGCTTAAAAAAAAATTCTTTTGTATTCCAAGCACATGCCTAACACGCTCTAAAGCCCTTATGATTCTATCAAATAGTTTGATTTTAATGGAACCAATACCAACAATTTCACATATATTACGGTTTCCTATCAAGGCTATCCCACTATAAATATACTTATTATCATAAAGAGACTTTTATAAGGACTTATTGATTTAGCAGAAGTTTAACATTTAAATATTTTATTGATTTTAGAGAATGTCAAAATAAAAGAACAAATAAAATTGATGTTGATTCAAAAAATACCGCAAATTTAAGGGCTAAGAATCATTGATTTTGCAAGATACCGAGAACTAACTAAATTCAAATACTCACACAAATAGTTAAAGGCTAAGATTATTATTGAATTTAAAATCTACTATTTCGTAAAGTTCAAGGAAAATAAAGTTCTAAACTAGAAAGGAAAACAAAGCCCTAAACTTAAGATAATAAGGAAACTATTCCATGTTCAATAAGGATTCCTAAATATTATAAATTTTAATCTAGTTAGGATTTCTTCAATTTCTTGTTTTGCATCATTTTGAAGACGAAAAATAAACAAATGGATAAACTCAATTTCCTTTTCGTTTAATATGAATTACAAGTCAAATTAATTAGGCTTTTGGATCTATTATTGTTTTGATTGGCTATTCTCCTTTTTTTCTCAAATCAATCAAGGTCATAAGTCTTTTTATTGTTTAAATTTTTTCTTAACTATTTTGTGGGTTATTCTTTTGGCTCAATTGTTTAATTAATTTTTGTTATTCTTTTCTATGCTATAAATTCTCTAAACCCATTGATTTTCTATTCATTTAGAATTCAAGTTTTCCTTTGCGGTATATATTAAAGTTTATTTAATTGATGGTGGCTTTCATTCATACAGGATTGTGTTTTGGGGATATGGTGGCATTAACATGTTTTTGGTATATAGAATATGTTAGCATACCAACTCTTTGATTATTTGAGTCAAAGGAATGCATTTACTTTACTTACTTCGATACTGAAATCATTTGGTAGCACACATATATAACTTAATGCTTGGTTTAATTTTATTATCACTTTTTAATGTAGTGATTTGTTTTTTACTTATGCAAGGGACATAAGTTTAAAAGGAAGAAGTTGAAAAACTTTCTTTTTTTTTAAAAAAAAGAAGTTGAAATTTTTTTCTTTTATTATTTTTCAATCAATTTGTTTTAGTTGCACATTTTTCATTTAATTAAATTGTAACGACTTCATTCTTTAAGTGTTGTGTATATATTGGTTTTAAATTTTATTGATTGTCACTTGATAATTTGATGGTGCAAAATTTTTTATTCATAATTATAATTATGAATGGAAGAGATATGATTTACAATATACAAAAAGCTGAAATGGTTCAACTTTTAAATTTTATTAGTTGTCATTTGACAAAAAATTGTTCACTAAAATCTATATTTGCTTAACATTTGTTAAAGCTAGCTATTAGCTCACAATGTAATGGCAAATACAATAGGGTCATTTTTGGTTAAAATAACAAAGTGGCAAAAGCTATTAAATATTAGTAATGGCAAATATTTTCAATTTTATAATTTTTTTGATAGCATAAATAAAAAATCTTATTAATGTTGTAAAAAGTAAATGACTTTTAATAGCTTGTTGTCACGGGATGAGAGTTTTCAAGCTCATGCAGTACTCCCGCATCCCATACTATGAGAGTAAGACTAGTGGAAGCAACATAATATCGACTAGTTTCATCTTGCCTTGGGCTCATTAGAAGAACGACTCCAGTTCCCAACTAGTTTGTGTAGAACTTCATCTAGACCCCTCTTTAACGTTAAGTCCTCGATTAGCGACAAGCTCCCCAAACTCAACTGAGTTCGTTTGCCTAAAATCCAAAGTATTTAGCTCTATGATATCTCTCACACGCACGCCTTTGAAGCACGTCTCCTACAATCAACACAATCTCATTGATATTAGCTTACAAACACATATCTTGAGTGTCGCGACTACGGTTTGTGTCATTCTCCTACTACCATAACCATGTACGTCCTCATGTATGTAGATTACGCCTTGCAAATGTGCACTTCTACGTGTAAAAGCTTGTCTATCTAACTCATGAACTTCTTATCTACTCGTCCTTAATTAAGGAGAGGACTTGGGTGCAGACAATACAGGACTCAGTGCGAATGCTTTGGGGTACGAGAACTTGTTCATCTCGCTTGTCGACCCTTATGCTTGAAAGGGTAGGGACTTGCGTAGTGAAGCATTAGAGTGCTTAGCGAGCTTCCAACGAGGGCTTTGAGAGATGACAAGTGCAGCTTTGATACCATTTGTCACATGATGAGAGTTTTCAAGCCTGTGCGGCACTTTCACATCCCATACTACGATAGTAAGCCTAGTAGAGTGGCACAATATCGACTAGTTTCACTCTACCTTGGTTCATCAGGAGAATGACTTTAGTTTTCAACTAGTTTGTTTAGGGCTTCGCTTACTTATTTCTTCCATATTAAGTCTTCAACTATCCACAAGCTTCCCAAACTCAACCGCGTTAGCCTGCCTAAACTCCAAAGAGTTTAGGTCCATGACATCTCCCACACGTACGCTTCTGAATTATATCTTTTATAATCAGCACAACCTTATCGATATTAGCGTACAAGCGCATATCTTGGGTGTCACAACTACGGTTTGTGACATTGTGGACCAAAAGCATTTGAATTTTTGTCGTTATATTCATTTAACGACATATAATATTAGCCATTAAAAGCTTATTTTGTTGTAGTGAAGAAACTCTCATATGTATCCCTTATATCAACTATACAAAGAATTCCATGCATGTGATGTAAGCTAATAAATTGCCGTAGCCCACAGTCACATGTATGCTTTTGTAAGTTGACAAACCACAGCTTTATAGTAGATTCAACTTTAAAAGGCACTTCATTTACTAGTTTAACCATAAGCTTCCTTCTTTTTTTTAGTTTCTAGTTCATATTATCGTAATGAAGGCAATAACATCAATTTTCCATTCTGAACTATTAATCTTTCTATCGTTTATTGCTTTCATC
This sequence comes from Aegle marmelos, assembly GCA_030449875.1. NCBI lineage: Eukaryota > Viridiplantae > Streptophyta > Magnoliopsida > Sapindales > Rutaceae > Aegle > Aegle marmelos. Next base: position 13,835,083 of record JASUUL010000143.1, read on the forward strand.
ATCTGTTTTCTATTGTACTCCACCAAAGTGATTATGGGTAGTTTTGTCATTTCACTAATCCATGCATTCCAACTCTTAGTCATATTGTTTGTTGTATAATCACATTTGATAAACTTATCAAAAATATACATTGACTAGTACTTGGTATTCAATTTTCTCAACCACTTAAATAAATTATTGTCTACACAACTTAAGAGGAGAGGTAAATTGAGTTTTTAAAATAATTTAAGCAAATTAAACTTAATATAAATTATACAAAGCAATCAAATTTAAAATAAATAAATTAAAGTTTAATAAAAATAAGTGATAGGATAAGAGAGAAACAAACATAAAATTTTTACGTGGTTCAGCCAACTCTGCCTACATCCACGCCTCCAAGCATACGGGCATGAGGCTTCCACTATCCAAGTCCCAAGGTCTCAAGAACTTACAATTGACTTTTAAGGTGTTAATAAACTTTTATAATTAGTAATTATACCCAATCTCTTATCCCAAGTATATTCTAGCACTTACAACTGCTAAAAAATAAAGATTACAAAAGTATTTTCTTTCACACAATATGAATGATTACAAATACAAGCTCAAAGTGTGAATAAATAGAATGAGAACAAATTTGAGACTCAATATAGATTGTATTCTCAATAGCAAGCCTAATTGTAATTGTTGGATTAGTCCTTGCTTGCATTTGAATGAGCCAATTTATTATTAGAGCTAAAAACTAATCATTGTTGACTTTCTGGTAATAACTAGCTTATCGTTTGATGGTAACTGGTTTGCGGCTTCATGTTACCATTATGGATAAAAATTTAAATTTTTGAATAATTAGTTTGTCATTTTAAGAATTAATTTGCCATTTCTATCTTCAGAGTTTTTACTTCATAACTAGTCTATTATTTTATGAATTCGGTCTATTATTTTTATACAGAGAGTTTCTACTTTATAACCAGTTTGTCTTTTCAAGTTCGGTATGCCATTTGTACTAAAAAACTTTTCTCTTTCATAAACGGTCTTCCAATTTAAAAAAAATGCAATATGCTGATTGTTTCTAGAAATGTATTTTTTCATAATCGGTATCTCATTTTTGCTAGTTTGGTATACCGCTTGTACTCAGAAACTTTTATCTTTCATAACTAGTCTTTTGTTTTTTGAAAATTTGGTATGCCACTTGTTTTATAGACTTGTTTAAGCCATTTTATAAAGACATTTTCTTACTTCAAAAGCATAATATGTAATTTCAAAATATGTGGTTTGTTATCATGAAAATCAACAATTTAAAATATATAAATTAACAATCTTTCCCTTTTAGATGATGACAAAACACATTCTAACATATTAGTTTCTCCTTAATAGAAAAATGATTAATAGTCAATTTAAAAAGCTCTATTTGTATGAATGCTGTTGAGTGTTAGAAAGTGTATATTTATAAAAGAGAAAATCATCATTTTACACTTTAAGTCTCAATAACATTGCTACTTTTATTTATTTAAGTATTTTGTTATTTAATTATATGTGTTTTATTATAATCATGTATTTTATGTATTTTAGAGGCATCACGATCGTTTCACAATGAACGAGTGATCAGACAGCAAAATGGATGTCATATTTGGACTCAGGATGGTCGAAAACCTTAAGAGGAGCATTAAAGGAAAAAGTCACTGTTCACATATACGGTACTGTTCATATGCACGGTACTGTTTACGACACTGTTCATATATACGGACCGATGATATGGCAATTACCTATGACATGGCAGTATCTGATTGGACGAAGTATGTGGTATTGATTGCTTATGTGACGTTTACCGATGACGTGGCATCGACCGATGATGTGTCATGATCTTATTGGGCTAAATTTCTTATGTACTGTAGATCGATGACGTGGCAGTATCTCAGTGGAGCAAAAATTGTGTGTATAGTACATGCGCATACATGAGTTTATCTACTATTCAGACGGCGATACTGTGCAAATGTTGACTGTTGACTGTTGACTGTTGACCAATGACGTGGCGCAATCCTGAGCATCCGAACTATTTTTAATCCGATGGTCACGATTCACTCAATATATCTATAAAAAAAGGGCTCTCCCCCTCTAATTTGATACCTCTGAATTCATTTTTAAGCTTAGATTTCTGAAATTCCTTCTCCTTCTTGTAGTTTCTTTATATTTTAATAAAAAATTTTTTTTATCCTTAGTTAAAATATGAGTAGCTAATTTCCTTTTAAGCTTGGGTTGAAAGTGAAGTCTCAACATGTTCCATGGGCTTAATTTGGTAAATTTACGTTCTTTTCCCTTCTAATATTTGTCGTTGTTTTGACTTTTCGTCGACAAATAATAATAGTCTTGTCTAGATACAGTCCTGGTTAAACCGGCATCCTAGTAAAAGGTTATTATTATTTGGCACAATAAGTCCTTGATACCATACTTATTGGAGAGTGGTTCATGAGGTGTGGAATCCTCCCTTATGATTTAATTGGTATTAATATGGAATATTTAGTCCATGGAGCATGTTGATATAGATCCGGATACCCAAGTGCTTTATTATATCAGTTTTGTTCCTAATTATTCCCGCCATTTTAATTCACAATTTAGGATAAAGTTACCATAATTTAATTATTCCCATTAAAAGAAAATTAATTCTGCACATAATTAAAATCAACCTCCTCGTGGGATCGACACTCGTCACCATTAATCTATTCTACAATAGATTCGTGCGCTTGCGAGTTCAATAAAATTTGAACAACAAGTTTTTGTCGCTGTTGCCGGGGAGGTAAGTATTTTAATTCGTAGAATTAATTTTTTTATTTAGTTTTTTTGTTTTCTTGTATTTTTTTCCTTATAAAATTAATTATTCTATAATTAAATTTTTGTAATTTAAATTTTTGCAATGTAATTTTATTATGTGATTTCTTTAATTTTCTGTACTTTAATTTCTGCTTTACTTTTCTTTACAATTTTTTTATCTTGTTAATTCATTTTAATTAAATCATAGAATTAATTCATAGAATTAGTTTTTTTTAAGTAATTTTTGTTGTTGTTGCTTCCTTAAAAAAATAAAAAAATTAAAAAATTAAAAAAATTAAAAAAAATAAGTGAATGTGTAATTTAATTTTTGTAATTTAAATTTCTTTAAATTTCAATAATTCAATTTCTTTGTAATTTCTTTTTTTCCTATAATTTAATTTTCATGTTAATTTTCCTTGTAATCTTTTTTAATTTATCTTGTTATCTTTCTTTATTATTTATTTTAGTTAATATTTATTTCACGTGATTTTTTTTATTATAGCTATTGAGTGTATTTTCATTGTAACAACGTCGCAAGGTTAGTATCGTAATTTCTCTCTCCTCTTTATTTTTACTTGTTTTATTTTCATTTATTTTATTCTTTGCATGCATGGTCGAAGGCCTTGCTCGACAAATAGCATCTTTGACAACTGCTAAATCAACAGAACAACATGACCATAACTCATATTTAGATCAAGCCAATGCCATAGGTATCATGAGAAAACCACCAAACTACAACCCTTACTCCAACACATATAACCCTGGATGGAGAGACCACCCTAATTTTTCATGGTCTTAAGGATTCTAACAAAATGGACCATCAACTCCACCTCCACTAATGCAACCAGTTCCTTAAATTTCTCAAGCCTCTCAATCACTATTCAAACCATACAATCAAAATCCAAACCATTCTCAACCCAAACTATGGGAGGATACATTCCAAAATATCAAAAATCTTACTAACTCCAAGATCGAGCAGCAGAACCACACCATTGATGAATTACAAAATGAGATGAGAGCGGGCTTCAACTCACAGGCCCAATCAATTCTAATATCGAGAAAATGGTAGGCCAACTTACTTCTTCAGTTCAAACCTTAGCAATGACTGTTGAGAAAGGCAAATTCCCAAGTCAACCAGTGCCAAACCCTAAAGGAGTGCATGAGATAAGTATTAGTTCGCCACAGAAGTATGGAGAAGTCAAAGCAGTGATGACCTTATGAAAAGTAAAAGAAGTCGACAACAAAGTGGATATGCCAAAATCAACTCTGATTCTACCTGTGAACACTGAGGAATCATCATTAGAGGAGAAAGAGGAAACCAACCCACGAGAATATGTTCTTGAAGCTCCATTTCCTCAGAGGTTAGCTAAAGGGAAGAAAGGAAAATCCACAGGCGAGATTTTTGAAATCTTCAAATAGGTAAGTGTTAACATCCCTTTACTTGAAGCTATAAAACAAGTGCCATCATATGCCGAGTTTTTTAAAGACCTTTGTAGTAAAAAGAAAAATATTCATGTTCAGAAAAAGGCCTTTTTAACAGAAAATATTAGTTCTATACTCCAATATAAAATGCCTCTAAAATGCAAAGATCCAACCTCCTCCACTATCTCATGTAGTATAGGGAACCACACAATTGAGAATGCTTTGTTAGATTTAGGAGCTAGTGTAAATCTGTTGCCTTACTCTGTATTTGTGAAACTTGGATTGGGCGAATTACACCCAACTCCAGTGGTGTTACACTTTGCAGATCGATCCATGAAAATACCACGTGGTATTGTGGAGGATGTGTTTATCCAGGTAGACAAGTTTTATTTTCCTGTTGATTTCATTGTAATTGACACTCAACCAGTGCAGGATTCAAAGAAGCACATCCCTATTATCTTAGGTCGTCCATTTTTGGCAACTGCTGATGCTCACATTCAATGCAGGACTGGAAACATGCAGTTGTCATTTAACAATATGACTATGGAACTAAATATTTTCAACATTGCCAAACAACCTCACAGTACAGATGATGAAATTGTAGATGTGGATTTAATTGATGAATTGGTTGATCATACATCTCCTTTAAACCTTAGTGATGACCCTTTACTGACATGTTTAACTCACTTTAGTTTGGATTTTAATATTGAGAGGTTGATTGATGAGGTTAATGCCTTATTGGATTCATCACCATGCATGGACATTGATAAATGGAAGACAAGGATAGAGCAATTGGCACCATTGAAAGAAAATCACATCTCATCATCAGAATCACCACTAGAAATTGAGCTCAAACCTTCACTCGACCCTTTGAATTCTACATTCTTAGAAGAAGAAAAAATATTGTCAGAAATCATCTCATCCTCTCCTGATTACAAATAAAAGAACATAAACATCATTGACTCCATTTTTGGTTCAAAAAGGAGGATACAACTAGCAAAACCAGAGGAGATTCGTAACGATAAAAATGCTAAGGACTACAAAAAGCGAATGAAAATACTTCGTGACAAGCGGAACATTAGAAAATCTTTCACACCAAGTCAGGAAGTATTTTTGTTCAATTCTCAAGGGCACATTTCTCCAAGTAAGTTACGCTCTCAATGGTCTGATCCATCTACTGATCATACTATTGTTCCACATGGAGCCATTAAATTTAAGAATCTAAAGAACGATGTAATTTTTAAAGTTAATGGTCAGAAAAGTAAAGTCATATCATGGATACCAATCCTGTGGAGAAAACAGCTCAAAACACTGAAATGACCTGTCATTTTTTCCTTTTGTTTCCTTTCGGTGTTTTAAAGTTTTCTTTTCTATTTTTAATTAGGTTTGTGAAAATGTGTCTGTTTAACTTTTAAGCTTTTATTTTTTTATCATTTTCCTCACGAATATGTCAACTAAAAAGTATTTCTTTAGCATTCTTAGACAGTTTCGATGTATTCAGTCTCATCTTAGAGGTCAGATACGATTTTGTAAAACACATCGTATCTGGCTGTTACAACCACCAGAGTTAGTAGCCTATGTTGAGGATTTAGAAAGCCAATTCCGAGAAATTGAGAGAGGTGTCTATAACATCCAATTGGAGCTTGAGGTAAATTTAATAAGAGGACGATTTTAGTTTGTTTTGTGTGTTTTAATTTATTTTCTTGTTTGTGTGTTCTAGTTTGCTTTGTGTGTTTAAAGTTTGTAACCCCGGTCAAGTGGTGGATAACGGTACTCCGTGACAATCAAGTCAGTCAATTCAGTTTTTCCACAATAACTAATATTCTGAGACGTAGGTATGGACAGAGACGAGATTTTAGAAAAACTTCACAAGCGATTTCCTTCACTTCCTCAGAATGCTCTCCTTACCATTTATAAAGCTCGGTCCGAACGCATGCGATTACTTATGAAGAATAACATCCCTGCTGACATCCGTTGGTTAATCAAGGCAAAAGTTCGCTTAGCAGGTGAGTTACCTCCTAAATTTATTGCTTACATGCCTGGTTGTGGTAAAGGAAATTATGCGCGAAAACGACGAGCTCGAAGACTTTCTATCGCTTGTCATAAATGTGCCAGAATGATATGCAATAAAAAATCATGTTCTTTAGGAATGTTGTCTGATAAGAGAGAAGATAAGATTCAATTCATTAGGGATGGCTTAAATAAGGAGTCCTTGGATTATATCCTTTTGTCTCTTGAAACGCATCACAATGGATACGTCCAAAATGTAATACTCCAGTTATGGCCATTATTCCAGAAAGAATGTGCAAACTATAGTCTCGGGAATCTGACTATAAAAGACCCTATTTGCCAGTTTGTAAGAAAACTGCATGGGAAGCCTATCCTCGACCCGTAGAGGGCGTTTAAGCCGTTTCTAGAAGTAAAATCAGAGGAAGATGTGAGCTACAATCACAACTATCTGTAAATATCCTTTTACCTCTCTGTTCTTTTATTTCACTGTTATTTTACTATTTGCATTATTGTTTTTAATAATTTCATTTACTTTTTCTTTTTACTATTTTCTTTTTGACTTTTGATGCACGTGCCTTACACGTTAAGTGACATAATGTCCTATATACAGCTGTAACCAACTGTCACCAAGGTCTTTAAATATGATTTTCTTTTTACTAAGCACTCACAAGTTGTTTTTTAGTAGTATCTTAATGGCAGCTACTTCCAATAAATAATTCAAGAATATTTGTGTGCTTTCTGGGTTTCATTATGGCAAACATAAATAGTTCATGAAGGCAGCCATAAATCTTGGTTTAAGAATAGTAGAGAGAAAATTGCACTTGGTGTATGGAGGAGGTGACCAAGGGTTATCCAAAATGGTATCAGAAGCTGCTTCTGTCAGAGAAAGCCAAATGTCAGGCATCATCCCTCAAATCCTAAAACCTTTGGGTTGTTTGTCTCATTCACCAACTGGATAAGAGTTAGTCATCTCAGGTATGCAAGAACGAATAACTGAAATGCTCAATCATGCCAATGCTTTTATTTTCCTTCCAGGCAATCTTACAACTCTTGAGGCACTAATGACATTAGCATCTTGGTCCTATATGAACATTCATCAGAAACCCATTGGTTTGTTAAATGTCAATAACTTTTATGATGGCTTTCTCGCATTTCTTAACCATGCAATAAAATATTATTTCATTCCTTTCTCAGTGAAAAAAATCTTTATTTGTGCACACATTGCTAATGCGCTACTTGATCTGTTACAAGCTTATCAACCAGAGTCAGATCCCAGGGCTATTGTGTTGGAGTGTTCAAATAATGATGGTAACAGTAGCGGCAGTAAGAAGTACAAATTAAATTTAACTCTTCGCTTGTAAATATTTTCTTCTGTGTTGCAGCACCCAGGTGATGTCTTCTAAACTCTACTTCTTTCCTTTCAAACATTGAGGACAATGTTTCATTTTGGTTGGGGGAGGGAATAGTTGACAATTTTGGAATGTTAAACTAAGCATGACTAACTTTTTGAGTAGAAGATGGCTGAATATGGAGTGTAGTGACTCTTGAAACGCATCTTCTCAGTAAAAAAAAAAAAATTTTTGTGTGTGTTTTTTTCTAACCTTTCATTTTTCTCCTTTATAAATATATGTTTTCAAGTTTTTAAAAGTCAAAGATGACTGAATATGGAGTATAGTGACTCTAGAAATGCATATTCTTCAAAAAAAATTATTTTTCTTTAATTTTTCTGCACGTATATTTTCTTTTTATGTTTAAAATAGGTTGGGGGGAAAGAATTCAGTAAAAAAAAATTTTGTGTGAGTTTTTATTGAATGATATGATGACTTTTAAATTTTAGTATTTGTATTATCTTTGGTCTTGAGTGATGTTACGCCTTGTTTGCTATTCTACATGTTGATGTTAGGGACAAATATGAGTTACTTGAAGGAATGCACATGTCATAATAAATTCCAAGTGAGTTTTTGAACCTATTAATTTTTCTTGGAGAGTAACCCTTTTTGCCCATTCTTCATGTAGCTTAGCAGTTTATTATTTCATACATGATCTCTAGATTTTCTTTGAGTCAACCCTTGAAAAAAAAAAGAAAAAAAAGTGTGTGTTACTGCATCTAAATACCCACCTAATTAGTAGATATGGAGGATTATTTAGAGTCCTAAAAGACAATGGAAGGCCATTTTTGACCCGTTTGAGCCTTTCTAGCCATCCTTATTATGTAATATCCATAGTTAGCGCTTTTGAGCATTTTATTTAAAAAAAAACTTTTCTTTATGAACTTATCATCCTGAGCCACTCCAATTTGGAGTATTCCCCGATATCATACAAGTTCCATCTACCTATTCATGTTTGAGAAAAAGAATAAATAATTATTTTGTTCAGTGAAGTTGTGCTACATAAAAAAAAATAAAAAAAAAGAATATACAATAGCAATAAATAAGCAAAATGCATCTTGTAATTTTTAAAAGTTCTTGAACTTTCTCTCAAACATATATATTTTGTTCCCTATTTTTCTTTTTTTGTTAGCTATGTCTCTAGCCTACGTTACGTCCTAATAAAAGTCCTTGATTTTAGGGCACTATAGTCTGAAATAAAAGCTAGTTATATGGGCAATTAAGATGTAGTGATGCATATAAAAAAAAGAAAAAAATGAATACATTGGGTTGACTAATACTTTATTTGAGATCGTATTATTTCTAAGATATGGGCATATTTTTTCATCTTGGTGAGAGTGTATGATATTTCTTTATTATTTTCTCTCAATTTATAATTCATTGTAGTGACAAAATTTTATTGGAATTAATTTCTTTATGAGACTGTTACTACAACCGGTGAGATTTTAGGATTGGATATGTCATTCTTGAAAGTGGCCTGATTACTATTGCTATAATAAAGTCTGCTAGACTGATGCATATGGATGGTTGATGTGAGTGTGATATTCCTTTAGACTGGAGATAATGCTTGTACTTTTATTTGATTGCTATAATTAATCTGATTGAATAAACTCATGTGTTTCCTTTAAAAAAAAAGTTTTGAATTTTATCTTCGCTTTATTTGCTAGGGACTAGCAATAAGTTCAGTTCAAAAAGTGTGTTGAGTGTTAGAAAGTGTATATTTATAAAGGAGAAAAATCATCATTTTACACTTTAAGTCTCAATAACATTGCTACTTTTATTTATTTAAGTATTTTGTTATTTAATTATATTTTTATTATAATTATGTATTTTATGTATTTTAGGGGCATCACGATCGTTTCACAATGAACGAGTGATCAGACAGCAAAACGGGCATCATATTTGGACTCAAGACGGTCGAAAACCTTAAGAGGAGCATTAAAGGAAAAAGTCACTGTTCACATATACGGTATTGTTCACGGTACTGTTCGCGACACTGTTCATATATACGGACCGATGATGTGGCAACTACCTATGATGTGTCAGTATCTGATTGGACAAAGTATGTGGTATTGACTGCTTATGTGGCGTTTACCGATGCAGTGGCATCGACCGATCATGTGTCACGATCTTATTAAGCTAAATTTCTTATGTACTGTAGATTGATAACGTGGCAGCATCTCAGTGGAGCAAATGTTGAATGTTGATTATTGACTGTTGACTGTTGACTGATGACATGGCGTAATTCACTCAATGTATCTATAAAAAGGGGGCTCTCCCCCCCTAATTTGATACCTTTGAATTCATTTTTAAGCTTAAATTTCTAAAATTCCTTCTTCTTCTTGTAGTTTCTTTGTATTTTAATAAAATTTCCTTTTTTATCCTTAGTTAAAATATGAGTTGCTAATTTCCTTTTAAGCTTGGGTTAAAGGCGAAGTCTCAACATGTTCCATGGGCTTATTTTGGTTGTTTTGACTTTTCATCTACAAATAATAATAGTCTTGTCTAGATACAACTCTAGTTAAACCGGCACCCTAATACAAGGTTATTATTATTTGGCACGATAAGTCTTTGGCACCATACTTATTGGAGAGTGGTTCATGAGGTGTGGAATCCCCCTTTATCATTTAATTGTATTAATATGAAATATTTAGCATATGGAGCATGTTGATGCAGATTCGAATACCCAAGTGTTTTATTATATCAGTTTCATTCTTAATTATTCATGCCATTTTAGTTCACAATTTAGGATAAAGTTACCATAATTTAATATTTTCCATTAAAAGAAAATTAATTCTGCACATAATTAAAATCAACCTCCTCGTGGGATCGACATTCGTCACCATTAATCTATTCTACAATAGATTCGTGCGCTTGCGAGTTCAATAAAATTTGCACAACAAATGCATATGAGTTTTTCATAACAAACAACATATTATCCATTTACCGTTTCATCATAAAAAAAGAGTAAAGCAAAATGAGTTCATTGTGAAGTATCATAAATCAACATAAGCATGGCAAATCCTTAGTATCAAAACATAAATGAATAACATAAAAAGTATAATCAATATCCATAAACATCATCATAATCTAAAAAAGAAAATAACATAATATAGTTAATGTCGGTGTGTCTAGTACAACCAAACCAAAAATAAAAAAATCTATAAAGGTGGTAATGATAGTGGTAATAAAGACAGAAATGGATATAAAATCCCAAAATGCTCGAAAAGGAGACATTATCTATGGATGATTTGCTGAGTTTGCCGTGGAGCTCCCCGAGAATGTATTGCTGAAAACTCGTCTACTGCATAAAGAGTGTCTGCACCTCATCCATAAGCTACTGAAGAGTACTCGTTTAAGAAATAGAAGGCTTCAGAGGTAGAATACGAAATGTAGAAGCATCTTTAGCAAGTACAGGTGTAGGATCAGGGAAAGACGTTGTAGAAGGCTGATGTTTACAAAAAACTCAAAAAGAAAGTGAAAGGTTTGGAAGCTGATCAGCAGGAACTGCATCTTTTAGAGGATGATCATCAGTAGGCGCAATTAGAGTATACTTATTATCAATGACTTTTACCTATGCTCTATTACACTATTCAACTCTTTAGGCGACAACTATTTCATCACCAATACCTTTACTAGGTGTATGAGATGGTTTATTTATAGGTATTATTGAATGTTAGAAAATATATATTTATAAATGAGAAAATGATCATTTTACACTCCAAGCTCGACTAATGTTTTCTGCTTTTATGTATTTAAGTTTCTTGTAATTTTAATTATATGTGTTTTATTATAATTAAGTACTTTGTGTATTTTACAAGTATCATGGTCATTTCATAATAAATGAGACATCGGATGACAAAACAAATAGTAAATCTGAACTCATAATGATCGAAAACCTCAAGAGGAGTATAAAAGTATAAACATAATTGTTTACATGTACAATATTGTTCATAAATATTATACGATGACATAACAACATTTGATTATATGGATGATATGGCCTTGACTGCTTATGTGGAGTTAACTGATGTTGTAGCATTAATCAATGATGTATCACAATTCTATTGGACTAAAATGTGTATGTACTATTAATTGATGACACGACAGTATATTAATGGACAAGAAGAAACGTGCGTACAGTACATGTATATACATATGATGATAGCCTTGATGATATGTTCAATCCAATCAGAATGTGTCATGTAGTGCATCCTAAGCGTCTAAATTATTTTAATTCGATTGCTATGATTCACTCATTATATCTATAAAAAGAGGGCTTCCCCCTAATTTGACACCTCTGAATCTATTTTTGAGCTTTATCTTCTGTAATTCCTTCTTTATCTTGTTTTTTCTATGTGTTTTAATTAAATTTTCATTTTACCCTTAGTTTAAATTTGAGTAGTTAATCTTCTTTCAAACTTGGATTAAAAGTGAAGTCTCAACATATTTTATGGGCTTAATTGGTAAATTTATTTTTTGTTCCCCTCTAATTACTGTAGATGTTTTGACTTTTTATTGACAGACAGTAATAACATAGTTATTACTATTTGACATAATAAGTCCTTAGTACTATATGAATTAGAGCGCGGTTCATGAGGAGTAGATATCCTCTCATAATTTAATTGACACTAATAAGGAATATTAAACCTGTGGTACATGTTGATACGAATCTAGATACTCAAGTGCTTCATTATAATAGTTATCGGAGTAATTTATTTCTGCAATTCCAACTTTAATTTTAAGATAGATTAAATTACTTTAACCATAATTCTAACCACCCACTTAGAAAATTAATTCAACACATTATTAAAATCTACCTTTTCGTGGGATCGATATTCGTCACTATTAATCTATTTTACAATAGATTTGTACACTTGTAAGTTTAATAAAATTTGCACAATAAGTATTTGACACTGTTTTTGAGGTGGTAAGTTATTTTACTTCGTTGAATTAATTTTTATAATTTTTTTCTTGTAATTTTTTTCTTATTAAATTTTTTTGTAATTTAAATTTTTAAAATTTTTATAATTCAATTTCTTTGTAATTTCTTTAAATTTCTGTAACTTAATTTTTAAGTTATTTTTCTTTGTAATTTTTCATATAGCTTGTTAATTTATTTTAATTAATTCGTAGAATTAATTTTATAAGTAATTGTTAAGTTGTTCTCTTTTAAATTTTTTATTAAAAAATGAAAAAAAATAATCTGTAATTTCTATAATTTAATTTATTTTCTTTCTTTTCTTTAAATTTATGTGATTTAATTTTGATGTTAGTTTTCTTTGAAATTTTTTTTATCTTGTTAATTTATTTTAATTTTACATAATTCTTGTATTTTTTTAGCACTTGAGTGTGATTTTATAAAAATGTTGTAATAATGTGATAAGGTTAGTATCGTAATTTCTCTTTATGATTTATTTTATTAATTTTTTCTCGTTTTGTTCTTTATATTTTTTTATTTGCATGCATAGTCGAAGATCACAATGACCTAATCTTGAACTTATGAACTAGAACTGAAAAAAATACTTTGTACACACAGGCACGTTGCAATTAAAAATAAAATTGAAATGAATTTGTAACAACAAGAATCACAACAAGAAAGGCCATTTAAGGACTATTTTAGTCTCTTAGATAACTTGAGCATATCATGCATAAGATACCCAAATGCAGTTGCTGGGAGTTTTAAATTAAAATCAAGTATGTTAAATTGTCTCCTAACATTCTATGACCTAGAAAATGATAATCTATATAATCATCAAATGATTTTTATATTGTTTGTCAAACTTTTAAATATAAAATTTTTCAGATGATGATATTAAACTTAGATTATTTCTATTTTCATTAAAAGATAGAGATTGTTTATGGTTCAATATGTTGCTTGCTAATAACATTATATCATGGGAATAAATGGTAACAAAATTTTTGAATAAATACTTTCTAATGCATAAAACCAATTCTATTCAAAAGAAAATTTTAGAGTTCATCCAAAGAAAAAACAAGCAGTTTTTCAAAGTATGGGAGCAATTCACATCATGGGTATAAGAAATTACGCCAATACCAATACTTTTTGGAGGAATTATTATCAAATATATAAGAGTGGCTAATGGCAACAAGTGAAAAATGGTAATCTCTAAAAGTGCATCTAAGATTTGAGATTTCTTCCAGCAGCAAACAAATAATTTTCAACAGCGAAGTCGATCATTTAGGAATGTGAGAAAAATCAAGGAGGTAAATAAAATCCAAATTGATTAGTCAAGATCACAAAAAAAGGAAGTCAAAACAATAATTGAAGGACTTAGCATTGTTAACAGCTGTCAAGTCAACAAAGCCACATAACCATGACTCATATTCAGATCAAGCCAATACTATAAAAGTAATGAGAAAGCTATCAAATTACAACCTTTAGTAAAACATATACAATTTTGGATGAAGAAACGATTTTAATTTTTCATAGACTCAAAGATTCCAACAGAACAGACCAGCAGCTCTAGCTCCACCAATACAACCAATGCCTAAGTTCCTTAAGCCTTTTCGCCACCATTTAGACCTTATAATTAGAACTCAAACTATTCTCAACCTAGACCATGGAAGGACACATTCTAGAATTTTAATAATTCTAACCACTCTTCGATCGAGCAATAAAACCGCACCATTGATGAACTACAAAATAAAATGAGAGTAAGTTTCAACTCACAAAACAATTAGTTTCAAACTTGAAAAGATAGTGGGTCAGCTTGCCTCTTCTACTTAAGCCCTAGCAACGACTGTTGAGAAAGGTAAATTTCTAAGTCAACCAGTGCTTAACTCTAAAAGAGTGCATGAAGCAAGAACCAATTCACTTCTGTAGCATAGAGAGATCAAAGGCATCATAACCTTATGAAAAAAGAAAAGAAGTCAACAATAAAGTAGATATGCTGGTGATAAAAAATGACTCAACTTGTACCTATAAATGTAGAGGACTCATCATTAGAGGAGAAAGAAGAGACCAACTCACTAGAATATGTTGCTAAAGCTCTATTTCTATAGAGGTTAGTTAAAGCAAAGAAAGAAAAATTCACGGGTGAGATTTTTGAAATTTTCAAGTAGGTAAGTTTTAACATCCTTTTCCTTAATGTTATAAAATAAGTACCATCTTATTCCAAGTTTTTTAAAGACCTTTATACTAAAAAAAGAAACATTCATGTTCAAAAGAAGACATTTTTAACAGAAAAGGTTAACTCTATACTCTAACACGAAATTTTTCTGAAATGTGAAAACCTAGGCTCCCTTACTATCTCATATAGTATAGGAAACCACATAATTAACAATGCTTTTTTGGGCTTGGGTACTAGTGTAAATCTGTTGTCTTATTTAGTGTTTGTGAAATTTAAATTGGGAGAATTACGCCCAATTTTAGTGGTATTATAGATTACAAATCGATTCATGAAATACCTTGTGATATTGTGAAAGACGTGCTTATCTAGGTAGATAAGTTTTATTTTCCTATTGAATTAATTGTAATTGACACTTAACCAATTCAAAATTCAAGGAAGTACATCTTCATTATCCTAGGCCAACATTTTTTAGCAACTACCAATGCTTACATTCAATGTAGGATTGTAAATATGTAGTTGTCCTTTGACAAAATAACCATGGAACTAAGTATATTCAACGTTGCCAAACAACCTTACAATATGAATGATGAAATTATTGATGTGGATTTAATTGAAATATTTGATGATGTTTTTCTTATAAACCTTAGTAATAACCCTTTACAAAAATGTTTAACTTACATTAGTTTGGATTTTGATATTGACAAATTAGTCAAAGAGGTTAATGCCTTACTTGACTAAGTACTGTACATGAATACAAATAAATAAAAGTCAAGAGTTAAATAACTAGTACTATTAAATAAGAAACTGAACCCGTTATCAGAATCACACCAAAACTCGAATCAAACTATTACCTAACACTTTGAAATATACGTTCTTGGGAGAAAAAAGTACTCTGCCAGTAATTATTTCATCGCCCATAAATAAAAAATAGAAAGGTAAGTTGTTGAAAGTTTTAAAAAAGCATAAAGGAGCATTAGGATAGACTATAGCCAACATTGAAGGTATAAACCCTGTAGACTGCATATATTACATTCACCTTGATGAAATTGTAAAAACTACTAGAGAAATGAAACGTCGATTTAACCCTAAAATGAAGAAAGCTGTTAAAACCAAAGTCTTCAAACTATTAGACGCAGGTATCATTTGTCTCATTTCTGATAATTCATGAGTTAGTCTTGTACAAGTTGTCTTTAAGAAGTTAGGAGTCAAAATAGTTAATAATGCTGATAATAAATTGATACCTACTAAAATGGCTATGAGGTGAGGTGTATATATTGATTATCGAAAGTTAAATTCTGCCACATGTAAAGACTATTTTTCCTTTACCATTTATCGATCAAATGCTTAATAGATTAGCAGGTCTTAAATATTATTACTTTTTAGATGGTTGTTGAGTGTTAGAAAGTGTATATTTATAAAGGAGAAAATCGTCATTTTACACTTTAAATCTCACTAACATTGTTACTTTTATTTATTTAAGTATTTTGTTATTTAATTATATGTGTTTTATTATAATTGTGTATTTTATGTATTTTAGGGGTATTATAATAGTTTCACAATAAACGAGTGATCAGACAGCAAAACGGACGTCATATTTGGACTCAGGACGGTCGAAAACCTTAAGAAGAGCATTAAAGGAAAAAGTTACTGTTCACACATACGGAACTGTTCATACGTACGGTACTGTTCACAATTTAATTTTTGTAATTTAATTTCTGTAATTTAATTTCTGTAATTTTACAATTTATTTTTTGTAATTTAATTTCTGTAATTTAAATTTTTACAATTTAATTTTATTGTGTGATTTCTTTAAATTTCTGTACTTTAATTTTTGCTTTACTTTTCTTTATAATTTGTTTTGTTTATCTTGTAATTTATTTTAATTTATTCGTAGAATTAATTCATAGAATTAGTTTTTTTTAAGTAATTTTTTTTTGCTTTCCTTAAAAATTATAAAAAAATTAGAAAAATTAAAAAAATTAAAAAATATAAAAAAAATTTTAAAAAAGTGAATCTGTAATTTAATTTTGGTAATTTAAATTTCTTTAAATTTCAATAATTTAATTTCTGAGTTTTTTTTCTTTGTAATTTTTATTTATTCTGTTAATTTATTATTCCATAGAATTAAATTTTTTTAAGTAATTTTTTTCTTGTAATTTAATTTTGTTTCTTTTTCTCTTCTTTATATTTCTGTAATTTAATTTTTCATTTTTCGTTGTAATTTATCTTCTTATTTTATTTTTAGTTAATCTATTTCTTGTATTTTCTTTTTAGCACTTGAGTGTATGTTCATAATAAGGTTATAACAACGTCACAAGGTTAGTATCGTAATTTCTCTCTCCTCTTTATTTTTATTTGTTTTATTTTCATTTATTTTATTATTTGCATGCATGGTCGAAGGTCATTATCACCTAATCTTGAACCTTTAGACCTTGATTTGGATAAAACACTTCGCACACACAAACAAACTGTTTTTCAAAAGAAACTTGAAATGAAATTGCAAAATCAGCAACCAGAACCACAAGAGAGGTCATTTAAGGATTATTTTAGTCCTTTAGCTAATTTGAGCACATCATGCATAAGGTACCCAAATGTAGCTGTTAGGAGTTTTGAATTAAAACCTAGTATGCTAAGCTGTCTCCCCATATTCTATGGCCTAAAAAATGAGGACCCATATAATCATCTGAATGATTTTCATACTATTTGTCAAACTTTTAAATACGAGAATTTTTTCAGATGATGATGTTAAACTTAGATTATTCCCATTTTTATTAAAAGATAGAGCTCGTTCATGGTTTAATACAATGCCTGCTAATAGCATTACATCATGGGAACAAATGGTAACTAAATTTTTAAATAAATATTTCACAGTTCATAAAACCAATGCTATTCGTAGGGAAATTTCAGAGTTTACTCAAAGACTACAAGCAGTTTTTCGAAGAATGGGAGCGATTTAATGGGCTACTCTTGAAGTGTCCACATCATGGGTACGAGAAATGGCACCAATGCCAATACTTTTTGGAGGGATTATTGCCACATATGCAAGAATGGCTAATGGCAACTAGTGGAGGAGAGTTAATGTCCAAAAGCGCATCAGAGAATTGGGAATTTTTCCAACGGCAATCGGATAATTCTCAACAACGGAGTCGATCACTCAGAAATACCAGGAGAATTAAGGGAGTGAATGAGGTTAGCATTGGCGAGTCAAGCTCAGGAATTAAAGAAGTCAAAGAGATGGTCGAAGGACTTGCTCGACAAATAGCATCTTTGACAACCGCTAAATCAACAGAGCCACATGACCATGACTCATATTCAAATCAAGCCAATGCCATAGGTATCATGAGAAAACCACCAAACTACAACCCTTACTCCAACACATATAACCCTGGATGGAGAGACCACCCCAATTTTTCATGGTCTCAAGGATTCCAACAAAATGGACCATCAGCTCCACCTCCACCAATGCAACCAGTTCCTCAAATGTCTCAAGCCTCTCAACCACCATTTAGACCATACAATCAGAATCCAAACCATTCTCAACCCAAACTATGGGAGGAGACATCCCAAAATTTCAGAAATCTTACTAACTCCAAGATCAAGTAGCAGAACCACACCATTGATGAATTACGAAATGAGATGAGAGCGGGTTTCAACTCACAAGCTCAATCAATTTCTAACCTTGAGAAAATGGTGGGACAACTTACTTCTTCAGTTCAAACTTTGGCCATGACCGTTGAAAAAGGTAAATTCCCAAGTCAACCAGTGCCCAATCCTAAAGCAGTGAATGAAGTAAGTTCTAGTTCACCACATCAGCATGGAGAGGTCAAAGCGGTGATGACCTTGCGAAAAGGAAAAGAAGTCGACAACAAAGTGGAGATGCCAAAATCAACTCAGATTGCACCTGTGAACACTGAGGAATCATCATCAGAGGAGAAAGAGGAAACCAACCCACGAGAATATGTTCCTAAAGCTCTATTCCCTCAAAGGTTAGCTAAAGGGAAGAAAGGAAAATCCACAGGTGAGATTCTTGAAATCTTCAAACAGGTAAGTGTTAACATCCTTTTACTTGAAGCTATAAAACAAGTGCCATCATATGCCAAGTTTCTTAAAGACCTTTGTACTAAAAAGAGAAACATTCATGTTCAGAAAAAGGTCTTTCTAACAGAAAATATTAGTTCTATACTCCAACATAAAATGCCTCTAAAATGTAAAGATCCAGGCTCCCCCACTATCTCATATAGTATAGGGAGCCACACAATTGAGAATGCTTTGTTGGATTTAGGAGCTAGTGTAAATCTGTTACCTTACTCTGTATTTGTGAAACTTGGACTGGGCGAATTACACCCAACTCCAGTGGTATTACAGCTTGCAGATCGATCTATGAAAATACCACGTGGTATTGTGGAGGACGTACTTATCCAGGTAGATAAGTTTTATTTTTCTATTGATTTCATTGTAATTGACACTCAACCAGTGTAAGATTCAAGGAAGCATATCCCCATTATCTTGGGTCGTCCATTTTTGGCAACTGCCGATGCTCACATTCAATGCAGGACTGGAAATATGCAGTTGTCTTTTAGCAATATGACCATGGAACTCAATATCTTTAACATTGCCAAACAACCTCACAGTACTGATGATGAAATTGTAGATGTGGATTTAATTGAAGAATTAGTTGATCACACATTTTCTTTAAACCTTAGTGATGACTCTTTACTAACATGTTTAACTCACTTTGGTTTGGATTTTAATATTGACAGATCGATTGATGAGGTTAATGCCTTATTGGATTCATCGCCATGCATGGACATTGATAAATGGAAGACAAGGATAGAGCAATTGGCACCATTGAAAGAAAATCTCATCTCATTATCAGAATCACCACCAAGAATTGAGCTCAAACCTTCACTCGACCCTTTGAATTCTACATTCTTGAAGGAAGAAGAAATATTGTCAAAGATCATCTCATCCTCTCCTGATTACAAACAAAAGAACACAGACATCATTGACCCCATTTTTGGTTCAAAAAGGAGAATACAACTGACAAAACCAGAGGAGATTCGTAACGACAAAAATGCTAAGGACTACAGAAAGCGAATGAAAATCCTCCGTGACAAGCAGAGCATTAGAAAATCTTTCACACCAGGTTAGAAAGTATTTTTGTTCAATTCTCAATGGCATGTTTCTCCAAGTAAGTTACGTTCTCGATGGTCTGGTCCATCTACTGATCATACTGTTTTTTCACATGGAGCCATTAAATTTAAGAATCCAAGGAACAGTGTAATTTTTAAAGTTAATGGTCAAAAAAGTAAAGTCATATCACGAATACCAACCATGTGGAGAAAACAGCACAAAACATTGAAGTGACCTGAAATTTTTTTTCTTTCTGTTTCCTTTCTGTAATTTAAATTTTTTTTAATTATGTTTTTGTAAGTTTAACTATTATTATTAATATTTTTGTTTGAATAAATGTGCCAGAATGATATGCAATAAAAAATCATGTTCTTTAGGAATAGTGTCTGATAACAGAGAAGATAAGATTCAATTCATTAGGGATGGCTTGAATAAGGAGTCATTGGATGATATCCTATTGTCTCTTGAAACGCATCCCAGTGGATACGTCCAACATGCAATACTCCAGTTATGGCCATTATTCCAGAAAGAATGTGCAAATTATAGTCTCGGGAATCTGACTATAAAAGACCTTGTTTGCCAGTTTGTAAGAAAACTGGATGGGAAGCCTATCCTCAACCCATAGAGGGCGTTAAAGCCGTTTCTGGACGTAAAACCAGAGGAAGATGTGAGCCATAGTCGCAACTACTTTTAAATATCTTTTTATTTTAATATTGTTTTATTTTACTATTGTTTGATCACTTATATTTTTATTTTTAATAATTTTATGTTATCATTATTTGCTTTGTCTTTTCACTATTTTCTTTTTCACTCTTGAGCCATATACCTCTCCTTCAACCATGTAAATATTTTCTTCTGTGCTGCAATATCCAGATGATATCTTCTAATCTCTACTTCTTTCCTTTAAAACATTGAGGACAATGTTTTGTTCTGGTTGGGGGGAGGGAATAGCTGATAATTTCTCCTTTATAAATATATGTTTTCAAGTTTTTAAAATCGAAGATGGCTGAATATGGAGTGTAGTAACTCTAGAAACGCATTTTTTTATAAAAAAAAGAAAAAAAATTATTTTTCTTTAATTTTTCTGCATGTATGTTTTCTTTTTATGTTTAGAATAGGTTGGGGGATAGAATTCTGTTAAAAAAAAATTTTTTTTGTGAGTTTTTGATATTGGATGATATGATGACTTTCGAATTTTAGTATTTGTATTATCTTTTATCTTGAGTGATGTTACACTATGTTTACTATCCTACATGTTGATGTTGAGGACAAATATAAATTGCTTGACAGAATGCACATGTCATAATAAATTCCAAGTGAGTTTTTGAACCTATTAATTTTCTTGGAGAGTAACCCATTTTGCTAATTCTTCATGTAGCTTAGCAGTTTATTATTTCATATATGATCTCTAGATTTTCTTTGAGACAACCCTTTAAAAAAAAAAGAGAAAAAAAAGTGTGTTACTGCATCTAAATATCCATTTAATTAGTAGATATGCAAGATTATTTAGAGTCCTAAATGACTATGGAAGGTCATTTTTGACTTGTTTGAGCCTTTCTAACCATCCCTATTATGTAATATCCATAGGTAGCCCTTTTGAGCCTTTTATTAAAAAAAATAATATATTTTCTTTATTAACTTATCATCCTGACCCACTCCAATTTGGAGTATTACCCAATATCATACAAGTTCCATCCACCTATTCATGTTTGAAAAAAAAGATAAATAATTATTTTCAGCGAAGTTATGCTATAAAAAAATTCAAAAAAAAGAAAAAAAAAGAAAAAAAAGAGAAAAGAAAAAAAAAGCAAAATGCATCTTATAATTTTCAAAAGTTCTTAAATTTTTTCTCAAATATATATATTTTGTTTCCCTATTTCCCTTTCTTTTTTAGCCATGTTCCTAGCTTACGTTACGTCCTAATAAAAGTCCTTCCTGATTTTAGGAAACTATAGTCTAAAATAAAAGCTAGTTATATAGGCAATTAAGATGTAGTGATGCATATACAAAAAAAAAAGAAAAAAAATGAATACATTGGGTTGACTAATACTTTATTTGAGATCGTATTATTTCTAAGTTATGGGCATATTTCTTTCATTGTGGTGAGAGTGTCAGACATTTCTTTATTATTTCCTCTCAATTTACCATTCATTGTAGTGACAATTTTTATTGGAATTAATTTTTTTTGTGAGAGTGTCACTACAACCGGTGAGATTTTGGGGTTGGATATTTCATTCTTGAAAGTGGCTTGATTACTATTGCTACAACAAAATCTGCTGGACTGATACATATGGATGGTTGATGTGGGTGTGATATTCCTTTAGACTAGAGATAATGCTTAAACTTTTATTTGATTGTTATCATTAATCTGATTGAATAAACACGTGTGTTTAAAAAAAAAGATTTTAAATTTTATCTTCGCTTTATTTGCTAGGGACTAGCAATAAGCTAGTTGGGGGATGTGTTGAGTGTTAGAAAGTGTATATTTATAAAGGAGAAAATCGTCATTTTACACTTTAAATCTCACTAACATTGCTACTTTTATTTATTTAAGTATTTTGTTATTTAATTATATGTGTTTTATTATAATTGTGTATTTTATGTATTTTAGGGGTATCATAATCGTTTCACAATAAACGAGTGATCAGACAACAAAACAGACGTCATATTTGAACTTAGGACGGTCGAAAACCTTAAGAAGAGCATTAAAGGAAAAAGTTACTGTTCACACATATGGTACTGTTCATACGTACGGTACTGTTCACGATACTGTCTCATATAGTATAGGAAACCACATAATTAAAAATGTTTTTTTGGGCTTGGGTACTAGTGTAAATCTGTTGTCTTATTTAGTGTTTGTGAAATTTAGATTGGGAGAATTACGCCCAATTTTAGTGGTATTATAGATTACAAATCGATTCATGAAATACCTTGTGATATTGTGAAAGACGTGCTTATCTAGGTAGATAAGTTTTATTTTCTTATTAAATTAATTGTAATTGACACTTAACCAATTCAAAATTCAAGGAAGTACATCTTCATTATCCTAGGCCAACATTTTTTAGCAACTACCAATGCTTACATTCAATGTAGGATTGTAAATATGTAGTTGTCCTTTGACAAAATAACCATGGAACTAAGTATATTCAACGTTGCCAAACAACCTTACAATATGAATGATGAAATTATTGATGTGGATTTAATTGAAATATTTGATGATGTTTTTCTTATAAACCTTAGTAATAACCCTTTACAAAAATGTTTAACTTACATTAGTTTGGATTTTGATATTGACAAATTAGTCAAAGAGGTTAATGCCTTACTTGACTAAGTACTGTACATGAATACAAATAAATAAAAGTCAAGAGTTAAATAACTAGTACTATTAAATAAGAAACTGAACCCGTTATCAGAATCACACCAAAACTCGAATCAAACTATTACCTAACACTTTGAAATATACGTTCTTGGGAGAAAAAAGTACTCTGCCAGTAATTATTTCATCGCCCATAAATAAAAAATAGAAAGGTAAGTTGTTGAAAGTTTTAAAAAAGCATAAAGGAGCATTAGGATAGACTATAGCCAACATTGAAGGTATAAACCCTGTAGACTGTATATATTACATTCACCTTGATGAAATTGTAAAAACTACTAGAGAAATGAAACGTCGATTTAACCCTAAAATGAAGAAAGCTGTTAAAACTAAAGTCTTCAAACTATTAGACGCAGGTATCATTTGTCTCATTTCTGATAATTCATGAGTTAGTCTTGTACAAGTTGTCTTTAAGAAGTTAGGAGTCAAAATAGTTAATAATGCTGATAATAAATTGATACCTACTAAAATGGTTATGAGGTGAGGTGTATATATTGATTATCGAAAGTTAAATTCTGCCACATGTAAAGACTATTTTTCCTTTACCATTTATCGATCAAATGCTTAATAGATTAGCAGGTCTTAAATATTATTACTTTTTAGATGGTTGTTGAGTGTTAGAAAGTGTATATTTATAAAGGAGAAAATCATCATTTTACACTTTAAATCTCACTAACATTGCTACTTTTATTTATTTAAGTATTTTGTTATTTAATTATATGTGTTTTATTATAATTGTGTATTTTATGTATTTTAGGGGTATCATAATAGTTTCACAATAAACGAGTGATCAGACAACAAAATGGACGTCATATTTGGACTCAGGACGGTCGAAAACCTTAAGAAGAGCATTAAAGGAAAAGTTACTGTTCACACATATGGCACTGTTCACGACACTGTTCATGTATACGGACTGATGATGTGGCAACTACCTATGACGTGGCAGTATCTGATTGGACGAATTATGTGGATTGACTGTTTATGTGGCTTTGACCGATGATGTGTCACGATCTTATTGGACTAAATTTCTTATGTACTGTAGATCGATGACGTGGCAGCGTCTCAGTGGAGTAGAAATCGGGTGTACAGTACATGCGCTTACATGGGATTATTTACTATTCAGTCAGCATTACTGTACAAATGTTGACTGTTGATTGTTGATTGTTGACTGTTGACTGTTGACTGATGACGTGGCGCAATCCTGAGCATCCGAATTATTTTTATTCCGATGGTCACGATTCACTCAATGTATCTATAAAAAGGGGGCTCTCTCCCCCTAATTTGGCACCCCTGAATTCATTTCTAAGCTTAGATTTCTAAAATTCCTTCTCCTTCTTGTAGTTTCTTTGTATTTTAATAAAATTTCCTTTTTTATCCTTAGTTAAAATATGAGTAGCTAATTTCTTTTTGAGCTTGGGTTGAAAGTGAAGTCTCAACATGTCCCATGGGCTTAATTTGGTAAATTTACTTTCTCTTCCCCTCTAATATTTGTGGTTGTTTTGACTTTTCGTCGACAAATAATAATAGTCTTGTCTAGATACAGCCCTGATTAAACCGGCACCCTAGTACAAGGTTATTATTATCTGACACGATAAGCCCTTGGCACCATACTTATTAGAGAGTGGTTCATGAGGTGTGGAATCCCCCCTTATGATTTAATTGGCATTAATATAGAATATTTAGCCCATGGAGCATGTTGATGCAGATCCGGATACCCAAGTTCTTTATTATAACAATTTCATTTTCAATTATTCCCGCCATTTTAATTCACAATTTAGAATAAAATTACCATAATTTAATTGTTACCATTAAAAGAAAATTAATTCGACATATAATTAAAATCAACCTCCTCGTGGGATCGACACTCGTCACCATTAATCTATTCTACAATAGATTCGTGCGCTTGCGAGTTCAATAAAATTTGCACAACAATGGCTACTCAAGATATAATTAGATTCTCATAGTATTAAAAGATCAGGAGAAAACCATTTTTACTTACCATATTAGGACAAAGAATTAATCAAATTTCCCATGTCATTTACTATAGGAGTATGACATTGAATGATACACAGTTGAACTATTTAACCATAAAAAAGAAATACTAGTAGTAGTGTTTGCATTAAAGAAATTTCAATCTTATCTCATTGGTTGTAAAATAATTATGTTTACAAATCATATTGCTCTTAAATATCTTTTCACAAAGAAAGAAAAAAATGCTAAACTAATTTATTGGATGTTACTCTTACAGGAAATTGACTTTAAAATTAAAGATAAGAAAGACATAGAAAATATAGTGGCAGTCCATATTTCTCGTCTTAATTTTGGCAGAATTAAAAAACCACCACCATTGAATAAATCATTCCCGTATGAACAATTGATGAATGTAGAAATATTACTATAGTATGCTGATATAGTTAACTATTTTGTTACAGGTCAACTTTTAGAGTATTAGACTAAGTAGGATAAACCTAAATTCTTTGCAAAAATAAAGAATTTCTTTTGGGATGATCCTTATTTGTTCAAGTATTGTGTAAATCAGATTATTAGATAATTTGTCCTAGAAAATGAATTTCAAAATTTCCTTTCATTATACCATGAACAAGTTTACGGAGGCCATTTTAGTATTAAGAAAATAGCTATAAGATTTTACAATGTAGTTTTTATTGGCCAATTTTATTTCGAGATACTTATACATTTTGTTCTTTATGTGATATGTGTCAACGAATACGGGGCATTACTCGAAGGAATATGATGCCACTAAACCTAATTTTAGTAGCTGAGAGTTTTTATGTATGCAGTGTTGACTTCAATCCTTTCCCCATTCTTTTGGCCATTAATACATACTGGTTCCTATTGACTATGTATTGAAATAGGTAGAAGCAATTTCATATAGAACCAATGACTACAAGATTGAAATTCTAACTAGACTACCCAAGAGGGGGGGTGAATTGGGTTTTTAATAACTATGAAAATAAATCGCTCAATTACTCTTTAACAAATTCGAAATAATTGAATAAATAAATAGACAATGATAAATAAATTAAGAGAAAGGGAAAGAAAGCAAACACAGTGATTTTTACGTGGTTTGGCTATCCTCGCCTACGTCCACGCCTCCAAGCACTCCGGCCTTGAGGATTCCACTATGCAAGCCTTAAAGGCTTCAACAACTGACAATTGACTTCCCAGGTGTCAATGAACCTTTACAACAAGAGATTATTCCCAATCTTTTAACCAAATGTATCCCCACACTTGCAGTCACTCAAGACAAAGAAATACAAATTGATTTATCTCTCACACAATCTTTCAGAGTTACAAGTTAGAGTACAATGTGTGAATGAATGAAGTACAAATCTATTTTCAGCTTTCTATAGTTGGTAAACTCGTATATAAGCTCAGTAGTTGTGTTGTCGTCAGTCTTGATTTGAATTGGATGAGCATATTTATAGTTGGGGCTAAAAACTAGCCGTTACTCTTCCATCTGACAGAAAACGGTTTGCCTTTAGCTGTAATGGTTAGCCATTTTTATTTGGTCAATGTTACCGTTGAGCATGATTTCAAATAAACGGTTGACCGTTAAGCATTACCCTTTCGCCGTTAACTTCCAGAAACCTGCATAACAAAAACATTTGATCTGTTTTCTCTAAACGGTTAAGGGTTAACAAAGAATGTCAATTCTGAGATTTATCGGTTAACCGTTATGTGTTAACGGTTTGTCGATTACTTTCAGTATCTCACCAAATGCCTATCGGTTAAGACTTAAGCTGTTAACCTTTTAACTTTAAAGAGTTCACGATATCGGTTAGCCGTTTTATGTTGTCGGTTAGCCGATTACTTCCAGTATCTCACAAAATGTCTATCGGTTAAGGCTTAAGCTGTTAACCTTTCACAGTCTTAAGGCAACTTCACTAACGGTTAACCGTTTAATATAATCGGTTAGCCGTTTATACTCAGAATTTCATTTAACTTACAAATTGTTCTAGTTCTTCAAAGAAATGTTAAATACTACCTAGTTTTGACTCTTAAAAGAATATTTGAAACATTTGTAAGTCTTAAAAACACATTTATCAACTTAAAATTCATTATTTGTTATCATCAAAATCAATTGCCAAAACATGTATATTTAACAAAGATAATGATAAGTTTTTTTAAAAGCAACACTACTTCATGCTCTAGATTCCCTCAAATAATAATTAGTGATGGTGGTACTCACTTTTACAACAAATCATTTAAAGTTCTTCTGACTAAGTATTTCATTACTCACAAAGTGGTGATCCTATATGATCTGTAAACTAGTGGTCAAACAGAGATCTCCAATGAAGAAATAAAGTATATATTACAAAAAATAGTGAGACCAGATAAAAAAGATTGGTCATTGAGACTTAATGATTCATTATGGGCATACAAAATGGCTTTCAAGACCTCGATTGTGAAGTCACTGTATAAGCTAGTGTATGGAAAAGCTTGCCACTTATTTGTGAAACTCGGGCTTCCTAAGTACTGAGCCATCAAGAAATTCAATTTTGACATGTAGAAGGTTAGCTCAGAACGAAGATTACAATTGGTAGAACTTGAAGAAATTCACAATTATGCATATGAAAATGCCACGATTTACAAGCAATGAATGAAAGTCTCTAACAATAAATAAGTTATGAAACAATCTTTCACCCTAGGTCGAAAAAGTGCTTTTTCTTTAATTCTTGCTTGCACTTATTCTTAGGTAAGTTATGCTCTCGATGGTCTGGTTCTTTTATTATTCACACTACTTTCTCACATGGAGCAATTGAAATTAAGAATCCACAGAATGGTGTTACCTTTAAAGTTAATGGTCAAAGATTAAAGTCATATTTCGAGTGCTAACCACGCGGAAAAGATATCAAAATAAATTTGAGTAACCCATCAAATTTGAATTAGGATTTTTACTTTTTGATGATTTAATTTTCTTTTCTATTTTTCTTGTGATTATTTTGATTATTTTTTTTTGTTTAACCCTTAAGTTTTCTCTTATCATTTTAATTTTGAATGCCTTAACTAAACAGCTCATCTTCAATATTCTCAGATAGTTTTTATAATAATCTCATCTTAAAGAGCAAATACGATATCTGTAAAACACATCCTATTTGGGAGTTGCAACCACTAGAGTTAGTATCCCATGTTGAAGATTTAGAAAACAAACTCAGAGAAATTGAGGGAGACATCTACAACATCTAATTGGAGCTTGAGGTAAATTCAATAAGAGAGCAATTCTAACATTTCTTTCTTTTTTTTTTCTTTGTGTGTTTTAGTTTGTCACCTTGATTAAGTGGTGGATAATGGACTCCATGACAATCAATGTTTGTTACTTCAGTTTTATATAATAACTGATATTCTGAGTTGAAGGCATAGATAGAGATGCAATCTTAGCAAAGTTTCAAAAATAATTTTCTTTACTTTCTCAGAATGCCATCCTCACTATCTATAAAACTCAGTTCGAACGCATGCGATTGAAATCAAAGAAGTCAAATAGATGATTGAAGGAATTTCCTGACGAATCACATCTTTAATAGTTTTGAAACATGATCTGATAGAATTACACCTAACTCCAGTAGTGTTATAGCTTACAGATTGATTTACGAAAATAATTAATGGTATTATAGAGGACATGCTTATCCAGGTAGACAAGTTTTATTTTTCTATTGACTTTATTGTAATTGAGACTTAACTAGTGCATGATTCAAAGAAGTATATCCCTATTATCCTAAGCCGACCTTTCTTGGCAACTGCCGATGTGTACATTCAATGTAGAAATAAAAATATACAGTTGTTCTTTGGCAATATGACCATGGGACTAAATATCTTCAATATTACTAAACAGCCTCACAATGCAAATGATAGAATTATTGATGTACATTTAATAGAAGTAATAATTGATAACATTTTTCTTTTAAATCTTAGTGATAACCTTTTACAAACATATTTAACTCAATTTGGTTTGAATTTTGATATTGACAAATCAATCGATAAGGTTAATGCCTAACTTGACTCAGCACTATCTATGGACAGAAATAAATAGAAGTCAAAAGTTGAACAACTAGCATAATTAAAGAAAAAACTCAAGCCATCATCAAAATTATCACTGAAACTTGAGCTCAAATCATTATCCAATACTTTAGAATATGCATTATTGAGAGAAAAAAGTACTTTACCAGTAATCATTTCATCATCTCTAAATGATAAACAGAAAGATACATTGTTGAAAGTTTTAAAAAAGCACAACGGAGCATTAGGATGGACCATAGTCGACATATAAGGTATAAATCTAGTAAACTACATACATTACATTTATTTTGATAAAAAATCTAAACTTACTAGGAGAGTGCAACATCATTTGAATCCTAACATGAACGAAGTTGTTAGAACTAAAGTCCTTAAACTATTAGATGCATGTATTATTTACTTCATTTATGATATTTCATGGGGTTAGTCCTATGCAAGTTATCTTCAAAAGGTTATGAGTTATAGTAGTTACTAATGTTGATAATGAATTGATACCTATTAGAGTGACTACAGTGTGGCTTGTATGCATTGATTATAGGAAGTTAAATTTTATCACATGTAAAGACTACTTTCCTTTACCATTTATCAATCAAATCCTTGATAGATTAACAGGTCATGAATTTTATTACTTTTTAAATGGCTACCAAGGATATAATCAGATTTCTATAGTACTAAAAGATCAAAAGAAAATCACTTTTACTTGTTCTCTTAGCACTTTTGCATATAGGAGGATGCGATTTAGATTATGTAATGCACCTAGTACATTTCTATGATGCATGTTAAGCATTTTTTCTGATATAGTTGAAAGATTTGTTAAAGTCTTTATGGATAATTTTTTTTGTCTTTAGTGATTCATTTTATCAATGTTTACATCATCTAACATTAGTCCTGTAGAGATGTATAGAGAAAAATTTAGTCTTAAATTAAAAGAAGTGTCATTTCATAGTACGACAAATTATTGTTCTCAATCACATCATTTCTAGCAAAGGTATTAACGTTGATAAATCTAAAGTAGAGCTCATTTATAATCTTTCTTCATTTAAAATAGTCAGAGAATTTAGATATTTCCTTGGGCATGCTGATTTTTATAGACATTTCATTAAAGTTTTTAGAAAAATTTTTAGACTCTTATGTAATCTACTTGCTAAGGATATACCTTTTGTCTTTAATAATTCATGTCTTGTGGCATTTGAAAACTAAAGCTGTTGTTGACATCATCACCTATCATTCAGCCCTCAAATTGGAACTCACCATTCAGACTTGTGTGTGATGTATTTGATTATATAGTACAAGCAGTATTAGGACAGAAAGTTGATCATGCTACTTTTAATTATCTTCATACAAAGAAAGAAACAAAAGCTACACTAATTCGTTGGGTGCTACTTTTGTAGGAATTTGACTTTAAAATTAAAGACAAGAAAAGTATAGAAAATGTTGTGATAGACTATATTTCTCATCTCAATTTTAACATAATTATAAAACCATCACCATTGAAAGAATCATTTCTACATGAATAATTGATGAGAGTATTGAATTAAGCGTTAACTTCTAGAGCATTGAATTAAAGAATTTCTTTTGGGATTATCCTTATCTATTCAAATATTGTGCAAATCAAATATTATACGTATATGCTAAAACTAAATTTCAAAATATCTTTTCATTTTTCTATAAACAAGCTGTAGAGGCCATTTCAACGTAAGAAAATAGCTACTAAAATTTTACAATTCAGTTTTTATTAGCTAAC
Source organism: Aegle marmelos (assembly GCA_030449875.1). Lineage (NCBI taxonomy): Eukaryota > Viridiplantae > Streptophyta > Magnoliopsida > Sapindales > Rutaceae > Aegle > Aegle marmelos. The sequence continues at coordinate 13,866,061 of JASUUL010000143.1, forward strand.
TATATTTCAAAATGCTTACAATTTTTATTCTTCATGTGATAGGGGCTAATGAATGGGAAGCATTACCTAAAGGCATATGATGCAACTAAACTAAATTTTAGTGGTTAAGATTTTTTATGTATGGGGTATTGATTTTATGGGACTCTTTCCCCTTTTTTTTTTGCTATTAATACATATTGGTTGCCATTGATTACATATTGAAATGGGTAGAAGCAATTTCATATGGAACCAATTATCATAAGTTGATAGTAGACTTTTTAAAAAGAAACATTGTTTCACACTTTAAATTCCCTCGAGCAATAATCAATATTTGTGATGTCCACTATTGTAACAAATCATTTAAAACTCTTTTGAAAAAATATTCCATCACTCATAAAGTGATGACTTCATATCATCCGCAAATTAGTGGTCAAGTTGAGATCTTCAGTCTAGAAAAAAAACATATTAGAAAATAGCTTTTAAGACTTGATGATAAATTTTAGGCATACAAAATAGCTTTTAAGACTCTGATTAGGATGTCACCATATAGGTTAGTGTATGGAAAAGCTTGTCACCTACCTGTGAAACTTGAGCATCGTGCATACTGGGCCATCAAGAAATTCAATTTTGACATACAACAAATTAGCTCTGAAAGAAGATTACAACTGGCAGAGCTTGAAGAAATTCGCAATGATGCATACGAAAATGTCAAGTTTTACAAGTAATAAAAGTCTTCCACGATAACTATATTATGAGAAAATCTTTCATTCAAAAGACAATGGAAATGCTATCTTTGACTCATTCGAGCATTTCTATCTATCTATTATCTTTGACTTATTCGAGCATTCTATCTATCTCTTTTGTGAAATATCCTTGGTTAACTTTTTTGAGTCTTTGAAAAAATAATCTTATACTTTTCTTCATTAACTTATCATCTTGAGCTAACTCCGATTTAAAATATTACCCGATATTGTACAAGTTCTGTCACCCATTAATGTTTGAAAAAATACAGATAATAATTTTGTTTAATAAAGTTATGCCAAAAAAGAGAAAAAATAAAAAATATATATTTATATATATTAGTTCAAAATAAAATAAAATCGAAATGTATCTTGTAATCTCTAAACAAAACTCTACTTTTTCTCAAATATATATTCTATTTATTACTAATTCGATTCCTTTGTTCACCATGTCCTGAGCCTACATTATATTCTAATAAAAGTTCTTCTTAATTTTAGAGAATTATAAGAAGTAGAAGCTAGTCATATGTGCTGAAAAGATGTTGTGATGCATTAAAAAAATATAAAAATAAATAAATAAATAAATACATTGGTCTGACTCATATTTTGACTTAAGATTATATTATTTTTAAGTTGTGGGCACATTTATTTCATCTTATTGAGAGTGTGTGATATTATTTCTTTATTATTTTCTCTCAATTTATCATTCATAGGAGTGACTATTATTATTGAGTTTAATTTCCTTGTGAAAGTGTCATTATCAGTGAGATTTTGGGATTTGATATGTCATTCTTAAAAGTGGCTTAATTGCTATGGTTGTGAAGTCTATTGACTGATTTATGTGGATGATTGATATGAAAGTAATATTTCTCTAAACTAGAGATAAACCTAATTGTTTATTAAAAAACATTTTTAGGGATTTGAATTTATTTTTGCTTAATTTACTAAGAACTAGCAATAAGCTTGTTGAGGAGTTTGTTGAATGTTAGAAAGTGTATATCTACAAAGAAGAAAATTATCATTTTATACCTTAAATTCTACTAATGTTCCTACTTTTATGTATTTAAGTTTTTTGTGATTTTTATTATGTGTGCTTTATTATAGTTAAGTATTTTATATATTTTAGGGGCATCATAATTATTTCATAATAAATGAGATATCAGATGACAAAACAGACAATAAATTCGAACTTAGGATAGTTGAAAACTTTAGGACGAGTATAAAAGCATAAACTAATGATGACATGCCACTAACCAATGATGTGACAGTAATTGATTAGACGAATGATGTGACATTGACTGCTTATGTGGCATTGACTAATAATGTGATATTAATCGATGATGTGTCACGATCTTATTAGACTAAAATATTTATAAGGTTTTGACTGATGATGTGACAGCATGTTAGTGGACTAAAAAAATGTATGTATGATACATATATATACACGGAATAATAGCCTTGATGATGTGCTCAATCCAATTAGAACTTGCCATATAATACAATCCTGAGCATCCAAATTCTTTTAATTCGATAGCCATGATTTACTCATTTTATCTATAAAAAAAGGGCTTCCTCTAATTTGACACCGTTGAATTTATTTTTTAACTCTATTTTTTGTAATTCTTTTTCTATATTGTATTTTTTACATATTTTAATAAAATTTTTCATTTTATCCATAGTTTAAATATTCTTAATCTTGTTTAGAAGAGAGCATTCCATATACCCAAATTTACCAAATCTAGTATATTTAAATTGTAATAGCAAGAGTAATTTAAATTGACAATTATTGTAATGAAGTACTTGAGTATTTGGATCTGCATCAATATTATCCATAACTAATTTTCTTTTAAGTTTGGGTTGACGGTGAAGTCTTAAAATGTTCTATGGGTAAAATTTGATAAATTTACTTTTTCTTCCCCTCTAATTTTTGTGGATATTTTGACTTTTTGTCGATAGATGGCAATAACAAAGTTATTACTATTTGGTATGATAAGTCCTTAGCACCATATTAATTAGCACGTGGTTCATTAAGAATGGATATCTCTCTTATGATTTAATTAGTACTAATAAGGAATATTAAACCCATGGTACATATTAATATGGATCTAAATACCTAAGTGCTTTATTATAATAGTTACAAATTTAAATTACTCCTATCATTCTAATTCAAATTTTAAGATAATCTAAATTACTTTCACCATAATTCTAACGACCCATTTTGAAAATTAATTCTACACATAATTAAAATCCACCTCATCGTGAGATCGATACTCGTTACGATTGATCTATTCTACAATAGATTTGTATATTTGTAAGTTCAACAAAATTTGCACAACACTTGACTCACGTCTTATCTTTAAAAACTGTTCTTTATTAAGTAATTTGGTGAAGATATCTGCAAGTTGATTTCAGTTGAAACAAGTTCAATCACAACATCTCTTTTTTTAACATGATCTTTTAAAAAATAATGTCTAATTTCTATATACTTAGTCCTAGAATGTTGAATAGGATTTTTTGAGAAATTGATAGCACTACTATTATCACACTTAATAGGAATATGATTTAGTGCAATTTCATGGTCTCGAAGAGTTTGTTTTATCTATAGAGCTTGTACACAACAACTGTCGATGGCAATATATTCTGTTGTAGTGGTTGAAAATGTAATAGAATTTTATTTCATACTAAACCAAGAAACTAAAGAGTGGCTTAGAAAATGACATGTTCCACTAGTATTTTTTCTATCAACTTTATAACCAGCAAAGTCAGCATATGAAAAACATATTAAGTCTATATGTGTGTCCTTGTGATACCAAAGACTAAGATTAAAAGTGCTAATTAAATAACAAAAAATTTATTTAACAGCAAACAAATAAGACTCTTTTGGACAATATTGAAATCTAGTACATAAGCATACACTAAACATAATATCAGGTGTACTAGTCAAGTAAAGTAAAGATCCAATCATATCTCGATATGTTTTGATGTCAACTTATTTACCCTTCTTAACTTTATCTAACTTAATGGTAGTACTCATTGAAGTACTTTTTGCCATTCCATTTTCGTAACCAAACCTTTTTAGTAGGTCTTTCACGTACCTGGCTTGATTTATGAAGATTCCTTTCTTATTTTGTTTTATTTATAGACCAAAAATGTACTTTAGCTCTCCCATCATACTCATCTCAAATTCTTTACTCATATAAGATGAAAATTCCTTTTATAACATCACATTAGTAGATCCAAAGATAATATCATCAATATAAATTTGTATAATGAGTTGTAACAGCTTTATCCATTGAAAAACTATTTTCTAATAAGAAATTTTTAAGTTTATCATACCTTATTCTAGTTGCTTGTTTTAAACTATTCAATGCTTCAGAGAACTTATATACATGATCTGAAAATGTTTCATTTTCAAAACCAAAAGGTTGTTTAACATAAACTTTCTTCGCAATATAACAATTTAAAAATACACTTTTGATATCTATTTGATATAAGATGAAATCTTTGTGATATGTAAATACTAGTAATATCCTATTTTATTCTGATCTAGCTACTAGTGTAAAAGTTTTGTTAAAATTAATTCCTTCTTCTTGATTGTATCATTGAGCCACTAATCTAACTTTATTCCTTACAACCACACCTAATTCATCTATTTTATTCCTAAATACCCATTTAGTACCTATAATGGATTGATGTTCTGATTTAGGAACTAATTCCCATACATTGCTTTTTTCAAATTGATTTAACTCTTTTTGCATCGCCATAATCTAAGATTCATCATTTTTTTGCATTCGCAAAAAATTTTAATGCAATTTGAGAAATAAATGCAGCATGCTCACATATATTTCTAAAAAATGATCTATTAGTTACACCTAGTGAGGAATCACGTAAAATTAAGTTCTTAAGATGAGAAGAAACATATTTCCATTCCATGGGGAATATTTGAGAAATACCTTCTTGTTATTTCACATTTATTTCTTTTCCATATTTATCCTCTTGATTTTCATGAGATGCATCCTTTTGTTTATTTTGTGAGGATTCTTATTGTAACCTTTCATCTGCATCATCACCAACAACTTTCTCCATAGAAAAAGGATTAGACTCATCAAATTTAACATGCAAAGATTTTTCTACAACTAAAATTCTTTTATTATACACTCTATAAGCTTTACTTGTGTTTAAATATTCATGAAAGATGCCAACATCAGATTTTGGATCAAATTTACTAAGATTTTCTTTTGTGTTTAAAATAAAATATTTACATTTAAAAACTTTAAAATAATCAATATTAGGTTTTCTATTTTTCCAAAGCTTATAGAGAGTTTTATTGAAATAAAATTTAATCAACACACGATTAAAAACATAACAAGTAGTGTTGATGACTTCGGCCCAAAAATATTTTGGTAAAGTATTTTTATTTAACATGGTCTTAGTCATTTCTTGAATAAACTTATTCTTTCTCTTAACAACTATATTTTGTTGTAGAGTCCTAGGTGAAGAAAATTGATACTTAATGCTAAAATCATTATAAAATTTTTCAAATGTATGATTTTAAAATTTTTTATTATGATCACTTTTAATACAAGTAATAGAATAATTTTTTTTTTCATTTTGAACCATTTTAAAAAAATTTTAAAGGCTTCAAAGGCATCATCCTTATTAATTAAGAATAATACCCATATGAATCTAGAATAATCATCTACAATCACAAAAGCATAATACTTATCACTTAAACTAGCATATCTAGAAGGTCTAAACAAATCTATGTGAAGTAATTGAAGAGGTTTTAAAGTAAAAATATGTTTTTTTTTTTTAAAGAAGTTTTGATTTGTTTATTAAATTGATACAGTTCACAAATTCTATCATTTTGAAATTCAATTTTCGAAAGACCCTTAACTAAATTATTTTTTGAAAATTTTGAAATTAAATCCATGCTTGCATGACCTAATCTTCTATGCCATAACCAACTATCGTCATGTAATACTGAAGAATATTTATTATAAGTAGATACATAATCTATATTAATTGTATATATATTTATATCTACTACTATCAAACAAGATCTTGCCATTACATGCATCCTTAATGACACATTTAGATTTATAAGAGATAGCTTTATATCTTTTATCACATAATTAACTAATGTTAAGCAAGTTATATTTTAAATTTTCAACTAGACATACATTTTCAATAAGAGTATGGGAATCTTTACCAATATTATCAATACCAATAATTTTTCCTTTTGAGTTATCTCTAAAGGACATATCTCCACCATTTTCAGTCTTTGTAAAACTTGACAACGAGAAATAATATTCTATCATATGTCTTGAATATCTACTGTCCAAGTAGCATTTGTTCTTTTTTTATTCAAACTCTACAGAGAAAATTTTAAGCCATAGGTACCCAAAACGTTTTAGATCCTTAAATGTTAGCCATGGTTCCTTTCGGAACCTAAATACATTTCATTCTATAATATGTATTTCCTTTTATTGGACATCCATTCTTCATGTGACCATCTTAATTACAATGATGGCATATAATTTGATTTTTAATGAAGATACTCTTTGCAAAGTAATTTTTATAAAATTTTTGTTTCTAATTTAGCTTATAACCAATATCTCCTTTGTCAAACACATTTTGTGAATTAAGTAAGTTATCCAACATCTTTTATCCATTTGTAAATTTTGACATAATTTTATTGAGTTTATTATTCTTTTTCCTGAGAATTTCTTTTTTCTTTTTCAAATCACCTACATGTGATTCTATATTTTCATAAAAAGTGCTAGGTTTCTTATTTAATGATATAATTCTGTCATGCAATATTTTATTTTCTAGTTCTAAATATGTAATCATTACACTTAGAGAGTCTTTTTTATTTGTGAGCTCTACAAATTCTTTTTAAGATATGTATTCTTTTCACCAACTTTCATCTAATCATCAGAAAATTCTTTAAAAGCATCATATAGTTCGTCATAGGTAAGATCACTTACCTCATCAAGTTTGTTAAGTGAATCATCCCTAATTGCCATAAGAGCAAGATTTGACACTTCTTGTGGCTCTTCATCATCACCTGTGTCTTTATCGTTGTCATCTCATATGGCTACCATTGCTTTATCTTAAGCTTTTTTAAAAGATGGCATTCCAATCATATGTGTCTAGGCTTCTTGCTCTTATAACAAATGATTTGCTCCTTCTTATCCATTTTTTTCTTGTAGTTTTTAAGTCTTTTCTACTTATTTGTTTTCTTAAAAATTTTTCTAAACCTCCTGGCCATCATTGCCATGTCTTCATCATCAAGTTCACTTTCATCATCACTGTAATGTTTTGAGGCTTTAAAAGTGATGCTTTTCTTTTTCTCTTCATTGTCTTTTTTAACTACTAAGTCTTCTTTATAAGAAATAAGAGAACTAATTAAATTAGCAATAGGGAAAACATTTCAAATTTTAGCTTCTTCAATGGCTATCCTTTTAGGTTTTTATTCCTTTGATAATGACCTAATAATTTTTTTAACTTTCTTGCTATTGGAAAAAGTCTTTCTCAGTACTTCTAAAGTGTTTACTATGTTTGTGAATTTAATACACATAGAATACACACTTTTATTTTATTCAATTTAGAACAATTCATATTGTTGAATGTATCTACTAATTTTATATCCTTTTACTTGATTTGTTCTCTCATAAACAACTTTAAGTTTATTCCATATTTCACAAGTGCTTTCACAACTAGACATTTTATGAAACTCTTTTTTTTATCAAGTGTACAAAATAAGGCATTCATAGATTTGGAATTTAAAAAAGCATTTTTTTTATTCATTTCATTCCCTTGAAGGTTTTAGAATATCTTCCTCTATTTCATTTTTAGTTATAGGCATGAATGGACCATCACATACAACTTTCAAAATTTTATAATCTAGTACTTGTAAATAAATTCTCATCCTCGTTTTCTAATATGGGTAGTCATTTCCATCAAAGAATGATGGCCTAGTTATGGACTATTCTTCCTTAAATGTAGAATGATTTTGAGTTGCCATTGATCTTTAACTCTAGACAGTTATGTCTAAATAAGAGTATTTTACTCTAATACTAAATAAAATATTATCCAGGCAACCCAAGAGGAGAGGTAAATTAGATTTCTAAAAGAATTTAAGCAAATTAAACCTAATACAAATTATAGACAGCGATAAAATTTGAAATAAATAAATTAAAGTGCAATAAAAATAATTGATAGTATAAAAGAGAAACAAACTTGAAATTGTTATATGGTTTGGCCAATTTCGCTTATATCCACGACTCCAAGCACACTAGGCCTGAAGATTCCACTATCCAAGTCTTCAAGGTTTAAAGAACTTAGTATTGACTTTCACGGTATCAATAAACCATTATAATTTGATATTATACCCAATCTCTTATCCTAAGTATATCTCAACACTTACAATCAGTCCAAAAGTATTTTTTTTCACACAATATAAAAGATTACAAATACAAGCTTAAAGTGTGAATAAATAGAATGAAAACAAATTTAAGACTTAATATACATTGTATTCTCAGTAGCAAACTTAATAGTAAGTGTTGAATTACTCTTTGCTTGAATTTGAATAAGCCAATTTATAGTTAGAGCTGTAAACTAGCTGTTGTTGACTTTTTAGTGATAACTGGCTTACCATTTCATGGTAATCGATTTACCACTTCATGTTGCCATTATGGATAAAGAATTCAAATTTTTTAATAATCAAATTTTGTTTTAAGAATTCAATTTACCCATTCTATCCAGAGAATTTCTGCTTCACGACTGGTCTATCATTTTATGAATCTAGTCTGTCATTTTTATCTAGAGAGTTTCTGCTCTCTAATAGGTTTGCGTTTTTCAAGTCTGGTATGCCGCTTGTATTAAAAAACATTTCTCTTTCATAGCTGATCTTTTATTTTGGAAAATTTAGTATGCCATTTATTTTTAAAAATGTTCTTATTAATAATCGATATTCTATTTTTGCTAGTCCAGTATACTGCTAATACTAAAAAACTTATCTCCTTCATAATTGGTCTTTCATTTTTGAAAATTCGATATGCTGCTTGTTTTTCTGAAATGTTTAATTCATTTTTTTATAAAGATATTTTCTTGATAATGACAAAGCACATTTTAAAATATTGATTTCCCCTTAAAAAAACATTATCAATAGTCACTTTAAAAAGCTCCCCTTACATGAATGCATATGAGTTTTTTTATATCAAACAACATGGATGTATATGAGTTTTTCATAACAAACAACATATTATTCTTCTCCCTTTTTATCATTAAATAAAAAGAGTAAAGTAAAATGAGTTCACTATCAAGTATCATAAATCAACACAAGCATGGCAAATCTTCAGTATAAAAAAATAAATAAATAACTATAAAAAGTATAAGCAATATCCATAAATATCATCATAATCTAAAAAAAAGTCTACAGGGGTGGTAGTGAAGACAGAAACAGATATAGAATCCCAAAATACTCAAAGAAGAGATGCTATTTACGTATGATTTACTGAGTTTGCTATGAGAAATGTTGGTGCTCCTCAAGAATGTGCTATTGAAAACTTGTTTATAGTACAGAGAGTGTCCACATCTCATCCATAAGCTACTGAAGAGTAACTGTTTGGAAACTAAGAGGCCCAGAAGGTGGAATACCAAATATAGAAGCATCTCTATCATGTGTAGAAGCAAGATTAGTGATAAATGTAGTAGGGAGATGATGTTTATGAGAAACTAAAAAAAGAAGTGAAAATTCTAGAAGTTGATCTGCTGGAACTACATCATTCAGAGGACGATTATCACTCAGTGCAATTAGAATATACTTATTATCAATAACTTTAACGCAAGCTCTATTAAGCCACTTAAATCCTAAGGCGACAACTATTTCATCACCAATACCCTTACTAAGTATATGAGATGGTTTATTTATAAGTACCCCAAAATATTCAAGAATTCAAGAGATAAATTAACCTTAAAGAAGGAAACGAGTGATATAGTTGGGTATGAAAAGTATAGTGTGAATAATACTATACCTAATGTTAACAGGTCGATGTCTAAAAATATAATCAAACAGGACAACATCCATGTGAGACATTTCATCTAAATAATCTGATCTAGGAAGAACAATAGATTGAATAAAGTAAAGTAATGCCTGAGATTGTAAACAAAGATATTGAGTGTGGAAATGGTTATTACATACTTTATCAGACAAATCAATGCACCTATATATGTTCATAACAGCATGAACATGTACATAATCATTAATATTAGGAGTTTTCCTAGAAGTATAAAATTGTAGATCATTATCTAGAGTTTCTAACATGTTGTTAAGGTCTACATTCAATCATAACTCCTCCAGCACGAGTGATTACTCGATTCTCTTTCTCTACGGAAGTATCCGTATTCTTGTAAAAGACTTTCACCAAGTTAGGATACACAAATTCATCAATCTCAAGAGCATTTAACCAACTAACTTCTTCTAAGAACAATAATAAATTTCTATTACTAATGCTTAAAGTACCCAGTTGGTAAAGATGGAAAAGGGAGAAAGTACCACTCACGTCATAAATTATTACCGAAATTGTTTAGTTAGATGGTTATTTAGGAAGTGCTTAAATTCAAAGTCAATGTGGAGAGATTTACTCCTTTCCTAGCTTGGCCTTTTTGATGGAGGAATGTGTTATTTCCTTTTCCTTTATTTGGGCATGAACTAGAAATATTGGAGTAAGCTAAAGAAGATAATGGAAGTAAATAAGAGTGATTGATAACTATTTAAAGAATGATGGACTAAGAAGTGAGAAATTTAGAGATAAAAGCCTAATAAAAACTAGGTAAAATTGGGGATTTTTTATTTGGATGATAAAAATTTGTTTAGGGAATGATTTTGAGGGCAAAATGTGATAGGAATGATTTTTATAAGTCAATTTAATGTAAAAACAAAGGAAAAATGAAATTTTGAATGAAATTGAGAGAGAGATGAAATAATTTTTAGAGAGAGAAATAATTTTCCAAAATGAGGAGGAAAATGATGAACAAACCTTTAGAACCAACAAAGTTAGTATCCAAAAAACATGTTAAGTCTATATATGTTCCCTTAGAATACCAAAAATCAAGATTAGCTCTAGGTAAAGAATTTGTTAAGGATGACTTAGGTAAAGAATTGTTGATGATATCTTACGATTCTTAAGACATATTCAAGTAGATATATGCAACTAAGGTTCATAATTTATGGATATAAACATTCATAAAAATCCAACAGTTTATTAAATGTTAACAATTTTTATGATGGTTTGATAGTATTTCTTAATCATACAAGTGAATATCATTTCATTCTAGTTTTAGTGAAAAAAAAATTTATATTTAAACTCCTACTACTAACAAGTTTCTTGATCTTTTACAACCCTATAAACTAAAGTCAAATTATAGGAAATTGGCTTTGAAGTGGTTGACTAATGATGATAGCAGTAGACCTAATAAGAAGTGTAAATTAGACTTAATCCCCACTTTGTAAATATTTTCTTATAACGGTCAGGTAATATCTTATAAGCTCTATTATTTCCTTTAAAATATTGAAGATAATGTCTTATTTAGATTAAGGGGAGGGAATAGTTGATAATTATGGAATGTCTAACTCTTGGTGATGTTTTTATTAACCTTGGATAAATTTAAGTCGAAGATAGTGGATATGAAGTGTAGTGACTCTAGAAATGCATCTTCTCAATATTTGTGATGTTTTGTTTGTAAAAAAAAATTAAAAAAAGGAAAACACAAAAGAAAAAAAGAATTACCATTAAATGTTTTCTTATCATTGTCCTTGAAGCATTTGTAGCTAATTCAAGTATGATCTCCCTAGTTTCTTTTCTTATTATGCTTTCTTCTCCCTTTTGCATGTATAGTTTTTATGCAAAAAATATTGAAGATAATGCTTGAATAAGTTTAAGGGCAAGGATTCTTAAAAAAAAAAAAGTATTTTGTGTTGGATTATATGATGATTTTTAAATTTTAGTATTTTTATTATCTTTAATTTTGAGTTATATTAAACCATATTTGCTACTCTGCTTGTTCATGTTGGTAACAAGTGTGAATTGAAAGATTTGATAAGTGAAATTGATTAAGTTAATTAAAAGAATACACATATCATGGTAAGTTCTAAATGAGTTTTTGAGGCTATTATTCTTAAAGAGTAACCATATTTGCCTATTTAATTTAACAGTTTATTATATAAGATCTCTGTATTTTCTTTCCAGTCAACTAATTAGAAAAAAAAAAGAGTTTGTGTAGCTATATCTAAAAGTATGTTGAAGTAGAAGTAAACACAATTGCTGAAAAAAAAGAGAGATTTCAATTTAGGTTTGAAATATTTGCTAGAATTTTAATGCTTAAATTGCTAGGGCCTAGAATAAGCTTGTTGGGGGACTAAAAGGTATACATTTAATAAGGTTAAAATTATCAAATTTTCACTTATAGATTGATTAGTTGCTCATAACTTATAAATTATCTTAATACTCGCCTAATAAATTTTTATGTTCAATTAATTTATAGTATGTTAATTTTATGTTATTTTTATATTATAAATATTTCAAGAAAAAGAGGAAATTAGAATTGAAAGTGAGAAACAAAAATGATAAATTACTAGCACCATTTAGAATGCATTATTGGGAGGTATAATTAATACAAAAAAAATCAATTAAAAAAGTAAAGAGAGCTATGTATAATTGAGCTACTCATATGTAGGCTATACTCTGCCACTTGATAGAATTAAATGGTTAGTTAAGAATTAAATAGCATAATAATTCACTAGAAAAATAAATTCAAAATACAAATATGAGAGAGTTTTATGACCATAATTTGAAACAGGAGAGTGTATCTTGTAACCTTAACATTTTTTTAGACTGGTTCCTATTAATTTCTTTTTTCTAGATCACTTCTCAAAATTACAAAGCAATGATGCTTATAGAAAATGCTAGAGAGAAATAAGTAAGAGCAGTATAACCAAACATAATTTTATTGCTTTCAAAGAGAGAAAGAGAGAGAGAGTCTGTGTGTTTTGGTGGTCGTGTCTGTGGCGTGTGGTGAGCAAATGAGGAAGGCTCACCCCCGTTTATAAGTGTTGGGTGTTAGGACACAAAACTTCCCAACAACTTCCATAAATATCCTAGGAACTTAAATGCACATGCGTAGAGAGTTGTAAATTATTTACAATTATAGAAAGGTCTAAAATTTAGATCGGGCTTGGATGATTACCAAGCACACCACCACTGGTTAGTAGCCTATTGCTCAGCCTATCGCACTTTTAAGCACATTCCATTTTTTAGTATTAAGTGTACTCACTACTAAGTGCAGTCCACTTTTAGGCAAACTTTTACTGAACGCACCCATGGACATGGAATTAACTTCCATTTGTCGGAGATTTAAGCAGCCGTAACATACATCTTTATTAGATGGTGTTTCTTAATGTACAAAAGGTTAACTATAGGTATTGGGCAATAGGGTATGATTTAATTGTGGTTTACTTGTTGGTGTTTGATAAAGTAAAGATGTTTAAGTAGCAAATTCTTTTGTAGGAGTAATGAATTAAATAGTGGGATTTTCGTTATTAGTGACCGTTGGCTTAAGTTTTTATAGTATCCTTTGGGTGATAGTGGTTTAAGAGTGATGCTAATCAGATATAGGTGTCTATTTGTAATGAGGGTGAGGTTTAAGTTCAAATTGAGCTCAAGGATCAACTTGAAGCTAGGATTGAGGCTAAAGTTCAAGTTCAAGTTAAGGTTAGGATTAAAGGTGAATTTAGGTTTAAGTTTAATAGTAGTTTGATGTTAGGATCTAGGAGGAAGTTTAAGTTCATGCTTAGGGGCAAGTTGAGGAATAGAGGGCTTCATATTTTTTGGAATGATGCATACCTACTATTGGTTTTCTTCCTCTAGACTTCTTTCAACAACCTGTTTGTGAACTTCTTACTTTTTATGTTGTTTTAGTATAGCTATACCATTCTTTTCATTACTTCATTTTATTGCTCTAAGGCTATTTTTGAAACACACATAAAACATTAGGTCTAGTAGCAAAATCTTCAATATCATCCTAAACAACCATCTTCTGATGGCATTATGCATATTCAATGGCATTATGTCCATTTCGAATACAGTCTATGTGTACTTTTTATCATTGTTCAAATGTTAGATTTGATAAAGCTCATAATTATTATCAATTATCCTTTGTAATCCATTTTAAAGAAATGTCACTTAATTATAAATCCCTTAGCTCTATAGTCTGACATAACTCAAAAGTGTAAGAATGTCTAGTTATATTATATCTCAATGAACCTAGGGTCAATCTACAAAGAAAATATTTAGTTTTTAATTTCCTTTAAATTATCAAAAAACTAAAAATAAAATTTAAAAGCACGATATTTTATTTGAGTAAAACTTAGAAATAAATTGGTTAGACTACGAATCCACTCTTTGTAGTAGATATAATTTAATAAATTCTTTTCTTTTTATTTTGTTTACTGCACAATAGATTAATTGCAAAAATTATCATTATTTTTCATTAATTTTATTATCAAATAATTACTTAGTGTGCTAAAATTCAATTTGTTTATAATAAGCCAAAGTACCATTTTCTTATACTTTAGACTAAGCTATTAATAATTTATTTTGATGAATTCCCTTTATTTCTCTACACTAAATTAAAATTTGAAAATATAAAATATAAATCAAATCAAATAGAAAATAATTTAATTTATATAATTGAAAATAGAATTTAATTAAATTATATTTTTCTACTAAGAGTTTCATTTTACCCTAACTATTATCCTTTAACTAAGTAGAATTGAAATAAAAATAATTGTTAAAATTAAATTACATATAATTAAAATTAAAATAACTAAGATTGAAAATAAAAATAAATTATTTATAAATTAAATTTCAAAGTTCTAAAATGAATTATAAGCAAATGAAATACAGAAAAAGAAATGAAATTTTAAAAATTAAGCACACTATTTCTCACCCTTCTTCTACACTTCTTTACCTTTTCTCTAATTTGACTATTTCTTCTCCTCCGAATGCTCTTCTCTTTTCTATCGTTTCTTTTGCACTCTTTTGCTACTCCTTTTATAAGCAGCTAACATTTGCCTCCTCTTCTTTGCTAGAACTATTATTTTTTAATTATTTTTTATCAATAATATAAGAAAGTGAATTATTGATAGTCAAGTGGTAGTCTTTTATCACTTGACAATCAATTGGTGAAGCAGATCCCCTTTTTTTTATTTTATTATTTATTATTTTTTTATTTCAATGCAATCCACCTTCTTTGTTTTCTATTTTCAGCACCAATTAAGATAAAATTAACATATTATAATTTAATTAGACATAAAATTATATTAGCATAGAATTAAAATAATTTATAAGTTAGGAACATTATTATTTATATACCCTTAGTTTACTTCGTTATCAAATTTATTATAATAGTTTAAGGATATATAAGTCATCTACCCTAAGTTGATAAAGTGTATCTACTCTCCACATTTTATTATTAATCACACCCCTTAACTAATTTATTGCTATTATATCTCTAGTAAATTTTGAACCTAAATTGAGATTTTTTTAAGCTAATTGCATTTACTTCTTTAATCAGATTAATGATAACAATCAACTAAAAGTATAACAATCATCTCCACCGTAAAAAAAAATATTAATTTCACATCAACCATTCTATAAATCCGTCAAGCAAACTCATCTAAAATGATCAATTACCAAAGCTATATTAATCAAGCCACTTTCAAGCTACATTAATAAAAGAAAAAGCTGCAAAGATCATAACTAAACTCTAAGACTAATAAGATAGATTTTCCATGGTCATTACACTCTATATCCAGTCATTTTTAACTCAAATTTATCAAAAGTTAGTTTTTATAACAAAAAAATTTATCAGGATGAGAAATTTCACAACTATCAACTATTCTTCTCTAAACTTGAACGAAACATTATCCTCAATGTCTTAAATAAAAGAAGTAAAGTTTAAAAGATATTACCTAATCACCACAAGACAATATTTACAATGATTACATTACATATAATTTACTATGGCTACTACCATTACATTAGTCAACCAATCTAACATCAAAGGGATGTGATTTGGCCTTGCTTTGTAAGCCTGCAAAAGAACAAGTAACTTATAATAGTACAATCACAAATAAAGAGTTTTTTTTTTCACTAAGAATGGAATGAACTGATTCTTAATTGAATCGTTATAAAATGCTATCAAGCCATTATAAAAGTTATTAATATTTAACAAATGGATGAGTTTTTTATGAATGTTCAAATGAGTTCAAAATATAAATATAATTAATGCCTCTAGAGTTATAAGATCTCCTAAAAAGAAAATAAAAGCATTAGCATGATTTAACATTTTAAATATTAAATTATGCTTGAGACGACTAACTCTTATCTAGTTGGTAGGCCTAGTAGGCATCCTAGAGGTTTTAAGACTTTTAGACTAGCACTTGGCTTTCTCTAATAAAAGCAACTTTTAAGACAATCTTTTATAACCCTTAATCACCTTCTTCATATGCAAGGTAGAGTTTTCTCTCTGCTATAACATGATCAAAATCTATGGCTAACTGAATGAACTCCTTGTATTTTTTATAGCAAAACCTAAAAAGCACACAAATATTCTTGAATTATCCACTCGAAGTTGTTGCCATTAGAACAATCTTCAAAAGGAATTTGTGAAGGTTAAAAAAAAGCCCATATTTTAAGATCATAAAGGTAGGCACATTTTTACACATATGCATGTGGATTGGTGCTTTTTGTAAAATTGCGCGTGAAGCTTTAGCTTATAGTTCAAAGGCAAATGGTTAAAAGAAAAAAAAAGTGATTAGAAATAAAATCATTGCATTAAAAGTAATAATGCAAAAAGTAAAAGAATATTTACTAGTAGTTGTTGTGATTTATATCTTTTCACCAATTTTATGTCTAATATAGCTTGAATGCCATCTATGGTTGAAGATAGACTTCTCATTCATTTTTTTTTATATAAACTGCCACACAAGGTCTTTTACAGTTAGATTTTTAAAACTAAACTGTACACTTTCATTTTAGAATATTTTTCATAAATTATAAATCTCATGTTGCATATATATGCTTGGATGTGCATAAAGAGATCATAAGATATGTCATCTAATAATTCTTTACTTAAGTCTTGTTTAACAAATTTAATTTTATCCTCATACGTTTTTAAAACCATTACTAAATTGTACAATATGGTCAATGCAATCAAGTTGTATATACTTAGAACATTTAGAGCAAATCAATCAGTTTGCCTTTTTTTAGCAAATATGCCTTTAAAAAAACCAAGCAAGTAAGAAACAAATTGATAAAAAAAAAACATACCAACCAATCGCAATTAACCAATGAATATAAAAAAAATACCATTGACCATTAACAAATGTAATTATTTACTATGAGCTTTGTAAATGTTTGTAAAAGAAGAGAAGGAAAACCTTTATACAATTTACATTGTATTTCTTCCATATTTGATCTTAGGGCTTTTATTATTGTGGAAAATTAAAGATACTGACTTAGAAGTCATGGAGATTTGCCAATCATACCAAAAATGAATTAAAAAACACCTAAGAAATAAATCAATTTTCCAAAATTACGTCAAATGTTAAGGTGAAGAAAATAACAAAATAAAAACACACCACGTAAAAAAATGGATAGAATCAAATATTGACTTGTCTTGGTCTTCCTTTAGTTCCAAGTAAAAGTCATGTATATAGCTATTTATTGCCCTAAGTTATCTTTCTAGATCCTTAACAAGAGATCCATACATTGATAGTCGTAAATCTTAAATAAGATGTTGTTAGCCTAAAGGCTACACATAATATAATTTTGATGATAATAAACATGTGTCTTAATTGTTTTAAATTAATAATGTATTTCATATTTTTCACTAAGCTTTTGAATGATAGTATTTATGCAAGTAAATCAAGTGAAATCAACTTCAAGACACTCAATTGACAACGGCTTAATTAAGAACAAAATTTGGAGTACAATGAACTTATTATTACTATAAATTCTTGTGAAGTTGGTATGATTTAATTTATGCTTGATTTAGGAATTTGTGAAGCTCAAGATTTTAATTCATTAATCTAAAGTTTTGATCATAAATCAAGTATTTTATGGAAAATAATTGATTTTCTAAAAATGGATTAAAGTGAAAAAGTTTTATAATTTTTTATTTTAATAAGTAATATTTTAAAAATAAATTTGGGTTTATTTATAAAATCAGAAATACTTTTGGTCCTATCATAATTTCAAAAAGTTGTGAGAATGAGAAATAATTTTTAAAAATTCTGAAATTAGACTTGTTTGCAAAAATTTTAACATTTTAAGCTATTGTACAATTATAGAAATATAATGGGTAAAATGATAATTTTATAAATAGTGGTACTGTAGCAAGTTGAAACAATTTCAAAAATAGACCTATCTGTAAAGTTTTATAATTTTTAGATCATAGTATAATTAATAAAAATTTTGGATAAAATTATAATTTTATGAATAGTGTTACTGTAGCAATTTCAAATTTAACAGTAACTTCAATGTAGCAAGCGGCTAACTGATTGAGGGAAGAGCCTAGCCGCTTCAGCGCTGGAATTTGTCCATAACGACTATTTTCAAGTCTAAACTATATAAACCCAAATCAAACTCATTTTTAAATTTTTGAACAACCAAAAATAAGTTTATACATCATTGATTGAGCTTCCAATTTATAAATCTTTATAGATTAAATCTTTATTGAGCAATTATTTGTATATCAACTCTAGATAGAGAGTGTTTGTTGTATTTCTCAAATTCATTGTCAAATTTATAGCTGTATAAGTGTAGGAAACACTTAGGTGAAGGGATTAGGAAATAATCTCTAGATTGTAAGGGTTCATTGACATCTTGAAGTCAATTGTAACAGAATTGAAGCCGTGAGAGGCTTGGATAGTGAAATCCTCGAGCTTGGTTAGCTTGAAGGCGTGGACGTAGGCTAGGTTTGCCAAACCACGTAAAAATATATGTGTTTGTTTTCTCTTTCCTACTCTTTTATGTTTCAGCATTGTAAAACTTATTGTTCTTAGTTTCATTAAGGCATTAGAATTAATTTTTGTGTGATTTGCTTAAATTAATTTTTAAAATCCCAATTCACCCCCTCTTAGGTTCTACAATTAGAATTTTAGATGTGATTACAAAATTGTATCAATTCTGTTAGATGAAATTTCACACATAGAAGTTCTTTAAGATATTTAAAGAAGATTTTTCTTATTGAAATACTTATTATACATATTAAAAATGATGAAAAAATACAATTGTCAAACAAATACACTTAAATGAAAAACTTCGTAATGCATATTATTTGATACATAGAAAGAAACAATCAAAAAATTAAAAGGGTAAAGTAACGATAAAAAATTAATAAATAAACCACACACTAAAATTTTTAAAAAAAGACTTAATCAAGATTTGGTAGGTCACTCAAATTGATTTTGGTGTCTTCTTTACGTAGTTAGTATTTTAGATATCGTTTTAATCTTTAATCATTAAGTTTAAATGTAACATCTTTCCTTGAATTCTCAATTTCTATAGCTCCATATGGATATAAGTATCTTACAGCAAATAGGCCACTCCACTTTGACTTTAATTTTCCTGGAAAAGATGGAGACGAGGATTATAAAGCATTTTTTTTTCAATCTCAAATGTTTTCTAAAAATTCTTTTCTTATGTAAAGTTTGGTTCTTCTTTTAATAATTATTGAGTTCTCATATGCATCATCTCTTAGTCCCTTAGAGTTCATGATGGAATATGAGCTCAAATCTATGAAGACTGAGGTGTTGTTTTCTTAGGCTGAGTTTAAGCAACATGTCATCTCTGAGGCTATAGAACACAATTTGACATTGGTTTCCCTGTCATTCAAATTGATTAAGTAAATCATGTGTGAAACACGTGATGTTTGCAGTTCCAAATGGCATCTTTTAAAGTCGTTTTGAGAGGGTTACTTATAAATGTGTAAAAAACACATGATGAAGGTATTAAAAGTTGTTGATTTTGGCGAGAAAAGACAGTTGATATAACAAACCCAAAAACTATAGTAAATATAGATCATTCTAGATCGGGAAAAATATATAACATAGACTAAAAAAAAGAGAGTTTTTTTTTCTTGAGTTTCTTGTAATTACTCCTAGTGTTTTTGCAACCTATTTTGGCTTAAGTAAACAAGCATTGGCTATCTTCCTCAATTGGATGTAGGCACTGTGTTAATAGTGTTGAACCACTATAATTACTCTGTGTGTGTGTTCTTGTGAGTTTTCTCTATGTTATCTCTTTAGTTTTCTTGATTGTTCTAGTTGTTGTAAATCATATATCCATTGATTATAAGGGCAAAGATATGTCTTGAAAAAAAAAAGAAGAATCTAAGTTTCAGGGGGTGTTTTCCTTAACAAATTAGTATCAGAGCCTCATCTCGGCATTTAAGACTCTAGAAATGACTTTAAAGATAGATCTTGAAACGTTTACAAGACAAAATGATTTCAGCATATGGAAGACCAAGATGAAGGCTTTTTTTTATCACTCAAGGTCTTAGAGATGTCATTGAACTTGCTGATAAATCAGAAAGAAAGGAAGCTTCATCATTCAAAACTCCAGAACAGCTTGTTAAGATTAATAAGAAAACAAGGAGTATAATTATCCTCAGTTTGGGTGACTTAATAATAAGGGAGGTAGAAAAAGAAAAGATTGTTGGTGGATTATGGGGAAGACTATAACATTTTTACATAATAAAATCTTTGGCTGATAGATTACGTATTAAAAAGACAATGTCCTTACTAAAGATGATCGAAGGCTCATCCCTTGATGAACATATTGATGATTTCAATAGAATTTGTGATAAGTTAGAAATAATAGATAAAGGACTAAGTGATGAGAGTAAAGCACTCTTATTAATCAATTTTTTACCTAAGTCTTATGAACACTTTGTTAATGCTTTGTTGATACTTTTATCACTTTGTTAACTCTATCCTTAGAAGAGGTTAAGTCTGCCTTTAGTGGTAACAAGAATGAGAACAAGGAATCTCAAGATAAAACTGAAGATACAGCTATAGCCATAGAAAAAATCAGTTATAAAACTGCTGGGGTATTTATAGCTTCAAAGGATAAAGTTCAAGATTAGTGGTTTATTACTCAGGATGTACCTTTCATATGTGTCCAAATATAAATTACTTTACATCATATCAATATTGTGAAAGGGGTATGGTCTTAATGGGAAATAATTCAATATGTAAAGCAGTGGGTATTGGGATAGTAAGCTTAAACTCGGTAAATGGTATAGTGAGGGATTTAATGCAAGTTAAACATGTACCTGAGTTAAAACAGAATTTAGTCTCTATAAGAATGTTAGAACAATCTGGATGCACTATTAAGGCTGAAAAGGGGACATTGAAGGTAATCAAAGGCTCAATGGTAGTTGTTAGCCTAATAGGTTATAAATATTATGATTTTGATGATAACAAACATATGCATTAAAGTGTTTCATTTTGTATTTCACAAGTTCATTAGTTTTGAAGGATAATAAATCAAGTGGAATCAAGTGAAATCAAGTTCAAGACACTCAACAGGTAACGGCGGCTCAACGGATAATTTATTACGACAATTTCTTGTAAAGCCGGTATGATTTAATTTATTCTTGGATTAGCATTTGTGAAGCTCAATTTTATGTTAATAAAATAATTATTTTTCAAGTTAAATACTTTTATGTTTATGAGATGAAATATTTTGTGGATTAAAGTATTTTGGATAAAAATAAAAATGTTTTAAATTTCGGAGTTGGACTTATTTGCTAAATTCTAAAACATTTGGGCTTTATTGTAACTTATAATAGATTGTGGGTTTAAGTGAAAAGTTTTGAAAACTTTAAAGATTATGGTGATTTAGCTAAAACTCAAAAAGGACTTATTTGAAAAGATTTTCTTTAGTTTGGGCCACACTATAATTTCAGAATGTTTTTAGGAATTAAATAATAATTAAAATTTCTGAGATTGGGTCTGTTTGAAAAGTTTTATAACGTTTTGGGTCATAGCATAATTTGAATAAGTTTTGAGGTAAAACCGTAATTTCATGAACAGTATTACTGTAGCAAAATTCAAAATTAACGGTAACTTCACTGTTACGAGCGGGGAGCCGGTTAAATTAAGCGGCTAGCCGCTTGAGCACTGGAATTTGACAATAACGGCTAGTTTTCGAGCTTTAACTATAAAAACTCAACTCCATCTTCATTTAAAAGTTTCTGGCAAGCAAAAACAAGTTTGTAAAACATATATTAAGCTTCCATATTGCAAATCACAATAGATTAAATCATTCTTGAGCCATTATTTGTGAATCAACTCTTGTAGAGAGTGCTTTTGCTGTAATTTCTATTTTGTATTGTGTTAAGAGTGTTCAAGTGAGGGAAACACTTGGGATAAAGAGATTAGGGTGATAATCTCTTGATTGTAAAGGTCCATTGACACCTTGGAAGTCAATTGTAAACATTTGAAGCCTTGGGAGGCTTGGATAGTGAAATCCTCAAGTTCGGTTGGATTGGAGGCGTGGACGTAGGCGGGGATTGCCGAACCACGTAAAAATTACTGTGTTTGCATTCTCTTCCCTTACTCATTTATTTTGCAAGCATTGCCTAATTTATTATATTTGATTTAATTCCTGTAAAACTTAATTTTTGTTTGCATTAAGGCATTAGATTAAATTATTTGTAAAATAAATTTTAATAACCCAATTCACCCCCCTCTTGGGTTGCTTATTTGTATTTCAGTAGTTATAAAAGGTAAGAAAGTTAGTAGGCTATATGTGTTAAATAGACAAATAGTAATTAGTGAGGCAAATGACCATAGTGAAGATAAGGCAAAGCTTTGGCATTTAAGGTTGGGACATATGAGTGAAAAAGGCTTAAAGGAGCTACAAAAGTAAAGAGTGTTTAGTAAAGACAAGTTGAGATCTTTGGGATTTTGTGAAGATTGTATCCTAGGCAAAGCTACCAGGTCAAAGTTTGAAGTTGTAACTTATTCTACCAAAGATAAACTAGGATATATACCTCAAATTTGTGGGGCCCTACACAAGTTACTTCTCTAGGGGAATGCAACTATTTTTTGTCACTTATTGATGATCTAAAAAGAATGATTTAGGTATACAATCTAAAAAGTAAAGATGAGGTTTTTAGAAAGTTCAAAATATGAAAAACACTAGTTGGGACTCAAACAGGCTTGAAAAGAAAGATTTTAAGAATAAATAGTAGGCTAGAATTCTACAATAGGCAATTTGAAGAGTACTATAAAGAGATGGCATTTTGAGACATAAAACTATAACATACACACCTCAAGAGATGGCCTTGCTGAGAGGATGAATAGAACATTAATAAAAAAGATAAGGTATATGCCACAACATTTAAAACTTTAAAACTCTAGGAAAAACCACTAAATACAACATGTTATCTAGTTAAACAAGAGTCCTTCAACAGTTATTAAATGTAAAACACCATTTGAAATGTAGACAAAAAGAGTTACAAATTATATAAAACTTAAAATTTTTAGATGTTTTGTATATGCACATGTGAAACAAGGGAAATTACAACCTAGGGCATTGAAATGCAAGTTTCTAGGACATCCTGAGGGAGTAAAAGGTTACATTTATGGTATATTGATTTAAACTACCAAAATGCATTTTGAGTAGGGATGTGACTTTTTATGATATAGAAATGATATAGAAATGATATAGAAAAATTAGGTTTATTCAAATCAAGATAACTAACATCAAATAAAGATAAAGAGAGTTCATTTTAAGGTGGAGTCATTTGAACCTCAGATAATTGAAGCAACTACAGACATTAAAATTGAAAGTGGTGAAGAAGAATCAAATGTCAATATAAAAGATGAAACAATTGACAGTAAAGAAAAAGATACATATCAGTTGGTAAGGGACAAAAAAAGAAGAGTAATAAAACCACCTAGAAGATATATAATAGCAAATCTTATGGCATATGCATTTTTAATTGCTTAAGATTTAGTATCAGATGAACCTAGAAGTTATACTAAAGCTATGAATAGCAAGCATAAGATTCGATACAAGCAGGCTATAAAGAAAGAGATTGATTTTTTAATGAATAATGAAACATGGATACTAGTGAAAAAACTAGAAAAGAAAAATGTTGTAAGCTGTAAATGGATTTTTAAATAAAAGAAGGGATTTTAGGTGCTAAACCATAGATGTTTAAGGCAAGCTTGGTTGCAAAATGATTCACTCAAAGGAAAGGGGTTAACTTCAATAAAGTTTTCTCTCTAGTGATCAGACATGCATCCATCAGAAT
This sequence comes from Aegle marmelos, assembly GCA_030449875.1. Classification (NCBI taxonomy): domain Eukaryota; kingdom Viridiplantae; phylum Streptophyta; class Magnoliopsida; order Sapindales; family Rutaceae; genus Aegle; species Aegle marmelos. Next base: position 13,890,180 of record JASUUL010000143.1, read on the forward strand.
TGTCCTTGCTTTGATAACAATTTAAGACATGCATATTGAATAGATGAATGTCAAAATAACCTTTCTCCATGGTGAGTTATAAGAAAAAATTGTTATGCAACAACCTCAAGGTTTGTAGGGCCTGGAAAAGGTGATTATGTGTGCTTACTAAAGAACTCTATGGCTTGAAGCAATCACCCAGACAATGATATCTAAGGTTTGATAGCTTTGTGTTTAAATATGCTTTCAGAAGATGGAATTATGATTGTTATGTATACTTTAAACAAATAAGTGAGAGGAGGATAATATATCTCTTACTGTATATAGATAATATGTTGATAACATGTCATGACAGAGATAAGATTAATCATCTAAAGAGACTCGTAAGTAATGAATTTGAAATGAAAGATCTTAGAGCAGCAAAAAGGATTCTAAGGGTGGATATTGTCAAAAACAGGGCTCAATAAATTATCTTTCTGACTCAGCATGCTTATATTAAAAAGGTATTACTTAAGTTTGGCATGTATAGATGAAAACCAATCCAAACCCCCTTGGCAGGTCATTTTAAGTTGTCAAGTATTCAATGTCTAAAAGCTGAAGTAGAGTAACTAAAGATGACCAATATATCATATTCAAGTGCAATTAGGAGCCTCATGTATGTCATGGTACTTAGTAGGCCTAATATCTCACATGTTATATATGTAATAAGTAGATTTATAGCAAAACTAGGGTATGAGCACTGGAAGGCTATGCAGTGGATAATGAGGTACTTAAAAAAGACTTTGGAATTTGGTTTGGTATATGGTAAATCAGACATTGAGGACTGTACCTTAATGGGATATATTAATTCTAATTTTGCTAAGGATTTTGACAAAAGAAGATCTCTGACAAGAGTTCACTTTAAGAGGCTATATTGTAAGTTAGAAAGCCACACTATAAAGTATAGTGACACTGTCAATTACAAAGGCTGAATCGATAACTATAGGAGAAGCTTTTGAAGAGGTTATCTAGTTAAAGGGAATGGTCAATAAATTATGACGAAAACAAGAGGCAGTTGTTATATATTGTGACAACCAAAGTGTAATTCATCTCAGCATAAATGAAACTTATCATGAGAAAAGAAAGTATATCAATGTAAAGCTGTATTTTGTAAGGTCGAAAATATTAGAAGAAAGGCTAAAGCTTCTGAAGATTTCTACATAACAGAACTAGCTGTCATGTACTTCACACATGATTTACTTAATCAATCTAGATGACAGGAAAATGAATATCCGATTGTGTTCTCCAACCTTAGAGATGACATGTCACTTAAACTTAGCGCAAGAAAATGACACCTCAGTCTTCTTAGATTTGAGCTCATATTCCATCAATCTTTACTTTAAGCTCAAATGGCATCTCTTGAAGTCGTTATGGGAGGGTTACTTATAAATATGTAAAGCACACGTGATGAAGCTATTAAAAGCTGTTAATTTTGGTAGGAAAAGATAGCTAGTGTAACAAACCCAGAAACTATAATATATATAGATCATTCTAAATCAAAAAGAATATATAACAGATAGTAGAAAGAAGAGAGTTTTTTCTTGAGTTTCTTGTAATTACACTTGGTGTTTTTGTAACCTTTTTTTCGCTCAAGTAATATATTGGCTATCTTCTTCAAGTCGACGTAGGCACTATGTTAATAGTGCTGAACCACTATAATTGCTCTATGTGTGTTCTTGTGAGTTTGCTTTGTGTTTTCTATTTAGTTTTCTTGATTGTTCTAGTTGCTGTGAATCATATATCTATTGATTGTTTTATAAGGGTAAAGATAGGTCTTTGAAAAAAAAAGAAAAAAATCTAAGTTTTAAGGAGTCTTTGTCTTAACAGTTTGCTCAATTGCAATTTGTTCACATTATTAGTATCATTATGATTTAAATCAAAAGCTTTAATAGCTTAAAATGATTTATGCTTAAGTTTAAATAGTAAGTGGCAAGGTTTACCATAAATTAGCCCATAGGATGACATTCCTAAAAATGTCTTAAATGCAGTACAATAAGCCCAAAGTGCATTTTATTCTATCTTTGTTATTTAGGTTAACTATCTTTTTTAAAATTTTATTCTATCTCCTTATTTGCTAATTCAACTTGACTACTTTTTTAGGATGATATGGGATAGCAATTTTACATATAGTTTTGTATTTCATCATTAAAAACTCAAATGACTTGCTAAAATAAAAGTTGTTACCTCTATCACTGATAATGGCTTGAAGGATTCCAAAATCTGCTCAAAAGATTTTCTTTTAAAAAAATTGATCACAATTTTGTGATTGTTGTGCCGGCTAGGAATTGCTTTAATCCGTTGTGAAACATAATCAACAACAACAAAAATATATACAAATCCAGATAAAGATGGAAAGAGGCCAATAAAATCAATTCTCCAATAATCAAGTATTTCAATGACAAGAATAAGGTTTTTAGACATCATGTTTTACCTTGGAATGGACCTTATCATTTGACAAATTCTTACATATTTTATAAAATGCACGTGAATTGTTAAATAATATAGGCAAATAAAATCCGCACTATAATAGTTTTCTAACTATGTTCTTTAAAGAAAAATGATCACCACATGCTTTAGAACGATAAAATTGAATGAAACCACTTACTTTGTTGCTCAGTGTATATCTCTAAAAAATTTGATTTGAATAATACTTTCAGAAACCTTTCACCTCTGTTAAGACTTCCTGCTTTCTTGGGAGTTCTAATCAAATGGCATTTTATCTATTACAAAATAATTAACAATGTTAGCATAGTAAGGCATGTTGTGTTTGGAAAATAAAAATTCATTAGGGAAAGAATTATTGATCGGTATTGTATCAATAAAAGACTAATTTATAAGTCTTGAAAGATGGTTTGTAATAACATTTTCTTTGATCCTTGATTTTGAGGTTCAGTTCTTGGAATAACAAAATCCATCATATTAATCTTAGCTTGGCATCTTATTTAGATGAAGAAAATAAGGAATGTTTTTATCAAGAGGTTATACAGTGGTTTAGATATGACAGTAAATCTTATATAAACCTCGTATAAAACTTGACACATCCTAAAAGGAACTAGCTTTCATAATCGTCTCTAGTAAAGATAATTTTGACATGACTTCAACTTTGGATATATCAACTTTAATTCCATTAGAAGACACTACATCGCCCAAGACAGTTCCAAAAATCATTATGAAATGACATTTTTCCTAATTTAAAATAAGTTATTTTTTTATACCTTTCCAAGATTCCTTATAAATTATTAAAATATTTTTTAAAAAAATTTACAAATATAGTTAAATCATCTATAAAAATACCAAAACAATTTCCAACTACGTTGCTAAAATTTCCTAACATGTCTAAGAGCATTATAGATTATAAAAAATATTCTTCTAAATACAAATGTTTTGAATGGGTATGCGAATATGGCCTTTTCTTAGGCTTCTAAAGCTATAGGAATTTGATAACTTAACTAGCCATCAAGAAAGTAACAGTAAGGATATCCTGTTACTCTTTGAAGAATTTGATCTAAAAATAAAGGGGAAGATGATCTTTTCTAGTGGCATTATTTAATTTTTTATAGTCAACACATATGTGCGAAGTAGATGGAATTTGTGTTAAGATTAGTTTGCCCTTTCCATTTTTTGCAAGTGTTATTTCATATTTCTTTAGTACTACTTGTGTTGAACTTACCCATTTACTATTAAAGATAAGATAGATAATTCTTACATTTAGTAGTTTAAGGATAGACAATTCCTACATCTAATAATTTAAAGATATCCTTCCTTATCATTTATTTGATATAAAGGTTTGGTATTCTATCTAGTTGAATGGTCATTTTGGCATTTTCCTCTAATTGTATTATATGTGTGAAGATTAAAGGATTAATGCACTTAATATCACTCAAAGTGTGACTAATTGTAGTCTTATGCATTTTTAAACAATTAATAGCTTACTTTCTTGATCGTTTAAGATTTGGGAAGAAATTACAGTTAGATCAGTTCACTGATCTCCTAGATATGCTTATGCTACATAAATTAGCAAGTATACTAATTGGTATAAATAATATAATAAAGAGTAAAATATTATCTCATAGAAATTGTGTATCCTAGTAGCTGCTAAAATTATTCTAACCCTAATTTATTTAAATAACCAAATAAGTGAATTTAGATTCAAAATAAAATAAAATAAAATAACTAAAAATTAAATAAAGATACATGTAGTAATGAAATCACCAAGAGATTAACACATTAAGACATCTAATTTTAGTATAACCAATCTAATTTAATCCATCTATGCTATCAATTTTATTAGCCATGTTGCCAATTAATTTCCCTTATCTATTTAGTATTCTATCTTGAATAATATTAAAAATACCTTCATATATTAACCCACTATATCTCTATGTGAATTTAAATATATAAAAATTTATTAAGCTCTATAAAAATTCTTAGATAAAATTCGACAAAAATCACGTTGGCATATCTCTATCTTTCGTTCAATTCATGGCACCTATTACATCAAGCAAAAATATATAAATCTCTTCTCAATCTTATTATATATTCTCAAATCATTCAAATATTGGCCAGTATAACCACAATAATGAACACTCAATTATAGAATAATAAACTAAAAATAACATAGATCTATGGAATTAAATGTTCATAATTATGTTATATCGTAGCCCTAGCAAAATAAATTAGGTCATAGGAATATAAAGAGAATCCATAAATTTAAACAAGGAAATTGAAAAAGGAAAGAGAAAGAATGAACTCGAGAAGTCGTCCCCCTCTAATCTCCGCAAACTGTTTCTTCAAATTGTTCTCGAATTTGTAATGGTGGCTTCTCTCTTTTTCTTTCTTTTTTTCTTCTCTCTATTTCTCTCTGAATTTTTGTTGCACTCTTTTTTCTCCTTTTATAATGCTCAATCGATGACCTTTAAATTCTTACCCTAAAAAGATTAAAAACCAACTCTTAAAAGTAAGCCAAGCCGCCTTTAAATTCTTAAGCTATTACATTGCAAATTCAAAAGCCCAAGTTCACGTTCATGCCATATTTGTCAACTAAATCTTCAATGATTTCTTCCACGTGATTGCATTCATGATGGTAAATCTTGCTTGATTTGTTTTAATTGAATTTCTTTAACTTTTCCCCTTTCTTATTCCTTTCAGCATACTTCTTCCTAAATACTCTGATTTAATTCCTCTTTAATCTTAAATTATATCTAAAATAACAAAATATAAAAATTATGATAAAAATTAACATAATAGAATATAATTTAACATAAAATTAAGTTAGGGAAACATTAAATTAATATATAAATTATTAGAACATCAACATACTTTAATTCTTCAAGTAAGGGTTTCAATTCAAGTTTTGATGCTTCTTCTTTTTTTGTCTTTTCAAGTTGCATCAGGTCTTGAAAGTTCAACTTACCACTGTCATCACTAGGTACTTGCACAAAATTAAATATAGAGAATATATTAACACTATCACATTCTAATTCTTTACTTGATTTAAAAGAACCTGCAAAATAGATTTACAGGTTTAGACTAACACATTGTTAGTTACCTCTTTTGGTACCTCGATTGACCTATCAGCAACTAAAAAAAAGGTATAAGTCGGTCTTAACTCACCTAGATAGAGTAGTCGATATATTGAGTATAGAAGCAAATTAAAACTAGCACAAGATCAAGTAAATTATGTTCAATTTTATGGTCCTAATAAATGCAAGAAATAGTTGGACAAATTAGGATCTTTGTATTTCAAACTGTTATTGGCTCAGAGAAAAGAGCTTACATGTTCTGCTAAAAAAGCTTTCTTTCGAAAATTTAGTATAAGATGGTATCTATTGAAGGACGTCAAACAAATGACTATTGACTTATATCTTTTTAAAGACTTCATAAATATCTGGACCGTGATTTGATTTCTTTAGATTGATTAGTGCTTGAGGGAATGAAGGTGTAAGAGAAGAGTTGGTTATTTCTTTATGGGTTAAAAATTCATTAGACTCTTATTTATTCTTTGAAATTGACTCCTTGCCAATTTCATGAGAATCAAAAATGTATTTTTTGACAACTTTACGAAGAGTTATAACTGATTTAACTTTACTTATGTTTTGGTTTTATATACTACCCATTTGAGGGTATTGTTGATTATTAAGATTTGGTTTTGGTTGAAAAGGAAACTATTATTTTCATGAACAGCGAAGGCCGATGTAACTTGGGATATAGTATATGTAAAATTGGTCAAGGTTTGTAAGGTGATGATTATTGATAGACTCTTGTTTTTTAATAAATAAATATAATGTATCTTCAAGTTTTTTTCTCAGTGGTGGGACATAATGTTGGTAACACTAGAAATTTAAAAATTCTGATGTTGTTCAAGTTTATTATACTCACAAATGAACGAATTTATTATAGTATAAATTTATGGTGACGAAGGTGGTAAATTTAATTACATGTAGGGTTAATTTTCTAAGTGTGTGTATTAGTTGGTTAGAAATAAATTTTTTTAATCTTTAAATTTAAATAAAAAAGTGAGAATAAATTATAGATGAAATAATGCAAATTAGGTAGTATTTCCACTCCTCAGAATCTTCACTTGTGTCTTTAGATTCACTCAACATTTCATCATGGGCTTAATAATTCTTTTTAGTTCTAATTAATTTATGAGGTGATATTCTACTCCTCATAATCCTCACTCTAATCAACATGATATTAAGTACTCAACATAATCCTTACTCTAATAAATATAGTATAAAACATTTAGTGCATGAGAGAGTAATGATATTGTAATAAGTGTGATGCCAAGAAGACATTGTGTCAAACAATAATAATCTTTCTATCGACAATGTAAAACGATCATCTATCAAATAATTTAGATGCACTTCTGTCAACCCTAAGTCAAGACGACTTATAAAATACCATAAAGAAATTTTTCTCTAATAAATATGGTGCTTAAGTGCTTATTGTACGAGATAGTAACCATATTTCACTAGAGAGCTAATATACCGTGCAAAATCTAGATAAGATACACTCTCTATCGATAATGAGTCAAAATAATTGCGTAAATCATAGAGAAAAAGAGAATAAACTTACCAAATTAAACCTATAGATCATGTTAAGGCTTTACTTTCAAACCAAGCTTGAAATTAAATAAGCCACTCATAATTGAACTCTAAGTAAAATAGTAATTTTATTAAAATACATAAAAAATATACAAAATCAAGGGAGAATTACAGAAATTGGAGCTCAAATATAGATTCACAAGCATCAAATTAAGAGAAACCCTCTATTTATATATATAAGGGATAAATTATTGCTGTCGAATGAAAACAATTTTTATGTTCACAATCGCGCCATATGGTAAGTTTTGATTACTAGAACACATTATTAGTCAATACCACATCAATATTCTGGTCCAATAATATGTTGGCACATAATCGATCAATGCTATATCAGTATTTTATTCCAATCGGAGCCTATCACATTATCGGTCAACTTTACATCATCTGTCAATGTCGCATCATCAATTAATGTCACATTATCATATTGAATATGTGAATAGTATCGTACTTTGTAATTATGTTAGGGCTAAAAATAGAAGAAAGTAAGTAGCATATATTAATTTTAGTAACAAACTTGGTAATTAATCTATCATCCATTGACAACCTTGGGATATTACTTGATAATTATAACAAGTTTTTAGAGGAGAATATTATAATAAATAATAAACTCATTAATTAATTGATCTTCCACTGACAATTGTTTCTTAGACTGTAGCTATAAAGTAGGAATTAAGTTCCCATTTATAGTGTAGAAGTTGCTTATTGACCATTAGATTAAGCTTATTTGAATCCAATGATTGGGCTTATAAATTAAAAAAATAAAAATAAAAACAAAAATAAAAGGTAACCAATTAAAATTAAAACAAAACAAAAGCATCATCTCTCTTTAACTAGATCACAAAACAAAAGTATCTTCTCTCTCCTTCTCAATCACTCTTACTCTGCCTTGCTCTTTTTCCTTTTTTGCTCCTACTCTTGTTTTCACTCTCTCACTCCTGTTCTCACTCACCCTTTCACTTTTGCTCTTCTCATCAAGATTTATCAGCTTATGAACAACTGAGCTTAAGCATCAACTTATTAACAATATTGATCTATATATAAAATTTATCTTAGTTGTCAATGATTTCATTTTTATTATCTAATTTAATTGAGTTAGGACTTTTTTATTTGAAGATAAATTGTTTATGAAATTAATTATTATTTAATTCCTTATGATTCACATAGCATAGCAAGGTATTTGATGTTTAGTTAGATAAATTAACCTTAAAATGATAAATCTAGATCAATTATGTCAATATAAAACTTAATGATTATTATTTGAGTTAATTCAACTGATTTTGATAAACTATGAAAATGGGGATGCTACTTCAATAAAGGGGTTTACTACTAATTGTTTATTGTTTTACTGATGTTATAGGACAATTATTTGTTGTTTATTGTTATTGTTACCTTATGAATTGGTTCTCCCTAAGGTGCTAGTTTTTTCTCACTGAATGTGTTCTTTAATAACTACTTCTTTGTAGCTTTTTCAATAAAACATGGAATTTGTCGATGGCAAGAGCAAAAAAATCAAAAGAAAAATAAATATGGCAAAAAAAGCAAGGACTAGATCACAAGTACATACATACATATATGTATTTAATGGTTTAATTTTTATTAATGTAACTTTTAACATTTGTCACAGTAAGGCAGAACCAAAATGACTAGCATATTTAGAGGCTGAAAAGGTGAATAAGAATGTATGTAATCCAACTAATGCAACTATGACCTTATGAATATTTCATTTTCTCTTGCCTAAAATAACGCGCCACTGAACAACACTTATGTTATAGTAGTGCGAATTAAGGGACTAGATAAGGACAATGCAACCTTTTATCTTGATGTGATGTAGCTTATTTCTTAGAGGTGGTTTCATCTTTCTCAATTGATCAACAAATAAAAATAAAAGAAATCGACTTTGAAAGTCTACTCAACCTAAAATATAAGTGTGTAAGACAAGATTTATGTGCAATATTGTTTGAATAATGTGCGATTGCTAGGCAATACATAATTATACATGGGGAATGAAAATATTTTAAGCCCTACAACCTCTGAAATCATAATGGAGTTAGAAATAAAGGCACATATGTGGACTGAAATGACCAAGCTATTGATATAACTAATTTGTATGCTATGTAGTACACATAAAAGCAGACCTAGAAGAATTCATATAGCAAATTTGGAATAAAAATGAGCAGTACAAGTTCTGATGATGATTTTACGATTTTTTAATTCTTGTTAAAACCATATTATGTGATACAAATGCAACATACATTAATTCATTGTAACTTCTTTTATTGAAACATACAAATTCCATTAGGAAAAAAAATTAGGCTGATTGGTGCTTTACTTTTTAATGGGAAGTTGTTTAAAAAAAATTAAGTGAGCTTTGTTAGTGATTGTGTTCTTTCTTAAAGGTATATATGTTTAACAGAAAAAATTAATTATGACATTATATTTTACTTGTTTCTTACATTTTTGTTATTTTAATTTATAACAAAAGTAGTTTGCCACTAATGCACAACTGTTATACTTTTCTTCTTTTGCATATGATCAACCTTTTATTAATAAAATAGTGTGTCCTATTAGTGTATAGAATAATAATAAAATTTGATGATTATTGAGATGGCAAAAAAGGCTTGGCAGCATCGAAAGCAATATGGTATAAAATACAAATATATATAAATTTAGATTGTTCATTATTTTAATAAAAGTAATGTATCATAGTTATTCCTAACTTAATATTATTTTCTGGATTATTTAAGGTTTCAATGCATGAACCCCGGTCATCGTCATAAGCCTTAATAAATAGAACCTCTTAGGTAGAATAATGTTAACATTAATGCTTTTATTTACTAGTAGAAAGGTTTGGGACAATTTTTCACCAAAACAAAAAGTCAATATAAAACCCTGAACTAAAATTAGAAAACATAAAAAAGAAATTTTGGTAAATTGACATCAAATTATCCTAGAGGATTAGCCAAAAACTATTTGCTCCTAATCGACCTTCAAACTTCAAATGCAAAACAATGTCCAAAGCTAAAGGAAAAATGATTTTGGTCAATGATGATGAGTCTAAGGATTATAGAGTGAAAGAGGTTTACGAGCTTTTAATGCTATGCTGGGATGTACTAGTACTGTTATACAAGTTAACAACACTTCTCTTATATCTTTCCGATTTAATGTGGTTTATATTGCTGATCCAACACTGGTACCCCAAGAAGAAGGAGAGATTTGTCTATATATTCTTTAATTGTAGTTTGATTTCAATGATAGTTACACAATATTGACCTTTTACGTTTAGAGAATTTGGTCGAACCAATTGACAAAAAGTAAAAGTTTTATACCTCCACTAATATGAGTATATTAGTAATACGATCAGTAAGGAATAGAAAGCTTGGACTACAAAAACGTTCTTCTTATGATTAAGTGGCTCGGAGAGTGAATGGTAAGCTAAGGTTCATTGTTGAGTATTAGAAAGTGTATATTTATAAAGGATAAAATCGTCATTTTACACTTTAAATCTCACTAACATTGCTACTTTTATTTATTTAAGTATTTTGTTATTTAGTTATATGTGTTTTATTATAACTATGTGTTTTATGTATTTTAGGGGTATTACGATCGTTTCACAATAAACGAGTTATCAGACAGTAAAACGGACGTCATATTTGGACTCAGGACAGTCGAAAACCTTAAGAGGAGCATTAAAGGAAAAAAAGTCACTGTTCACATATATATCTGATCGTTTATACATACGAGTCATCGTTCAGATCTCTTATTCAAGATATCATTTTTCACGACTTTGTTCGTGTATACGGCCCGATGATGTGGCAACTACCTATGACGTAACAGTATCTAATTGGACGAATTATGTGGATTGACTGCTTATGTGGCATTGACCGATGACGTGGCGTTGACCGATGATGTGTCACGATCTTATTACACTAAATTTCTTATGTACTGTAGATCGATGACGTGGCAACATCTCAGTGGAGCAAAAATCGTGTGTACAGTACATGCGCTTACATGGGATTATTTACTATTCAGGCGGCGTTACTGTACAAATGTTGACTGTTGACTGATGACGTGGCGCAATTCTGAGCATCCGAATTGTTTTTAATCTGATGATCACTATTCACTCAATGTATCTATAAAAAGGGGGCTCTTCCCCCCTAATTTGATACCCCTGAATTCATTTCTAAGCTTAGATTTCTAAAATTCCTTCTCTTTCTTGTAGTTTCTTTGTATTTTAATAAAATTTCCTTTTTTATCCTTATTTAAAATATGAGTAGCTAATTTCTTTTTAACCTTGGGTTAAAGGTGAAGTCTCAACATGTCCCATGGGCTTAATTTGGTAAATTTACTTTCTCTTCCCCTCTAATATTTGTGGTTGTTTTGACTTTTCGTCGACAAATAATAATAGTCTTATCTAATTCTGTTCTGCAGTTAAACCTAAGACCCTAAGACAAGGTTATTATTATTCGCAACAAAGTTTGCACCATACTTATTGGAGAGTGGTTCATGAGGTGTGGAATCCCCCCTTATGATTTAATTGGTATTAATATGGAATATTTAGCCCATGGAGCATGTTGATGCGGATTCGGATACCCAAGTGCTTTATTATAACAAGTTTCATTGTTAATAATTCTCGCCATTTTAATTCATAAATTAAGATAAAATTACTATAATTTAATTGTTCTCATTAAAAGAAATTTAATTCGGCATATAATTAAAATCAACCTCCTCGTGGGATCGACACTCGTCACCATTAATCTATTCTACAATAGATTCGTGCGCTTGCGAGTTCAATAAAATTTGCACAATAAGTTTTTGCCGGGGAGGTAAGTTATTTTAATTTGTTGAAATAATTTTTTTTTGTTTTCTTGTATTTTTTTCTTATAAAAAAATAATTCTATAATTTAATTTTTGTAATTTAAATTTTTATAATTTAATTTTTGTAATTTAATTTTTGTAATTTAAATTTTTGTAATTTAATTTTATTATATGATTTCTTTAAATTTCTGTACTTTAATTTTTGCTTTACTTTTCTTTGTAATTTGTTTTGTTTATCTTGTAATTTATTTTAATTTATTCGTAGAATTAATTCATAGAATTAGTTTTTTTTAAGTAATTTTTTTTTGCTTTCCTTAAAAATTATAAAAAAAAATTTAAAAAAGTGAATCTATAATTTAATTTTGGTAATTTAAATTTCTTTAAATTTCAATAATTTAATTTCTGAGTTATTTTTCTTTGTAATTTTTATTTATTCTGTTAATTTATTATTCCATAAAATTAAATTTTTTTAAGTAATTTTTTTCCTATAATTTAATTTTGTTTCTTTTTCTCTTCTTTATATTTCTGTAATTTAATTTTTCATTTTTCATTGTAATTTATCTTCTTATTTTATTTTTAGTTAATCTATTTCTTGTATTTTCTTTTTAGCACTTGAGTGTATGTTTATAGTACGGTTATAACAACGTCACAAGGTTAGTATTGTAATTTCTCTCTTTATTTTTATTTGTTTTATTTTCATTTATTTTATTCTTTGCATGCATGGTCGAAGGTCATTATCACCTAATCTTGAACCTTTAGAGCTCGATTTGGAAAAAACACTTCGCACACACGAACACACTGTTTTCAAAAAGAAATTTGAAATGGATCTGCAAAATCAGCAACCAGAACCACAAGAGAGGCCATTTAAGGATTATTTTAGTTCTTTAGTTAATTTGAGCACATCATGCATAAGGTACCCAAATGTAATTGCTAGGAGTTTTGAATTAAAACCTAATGTGCTAAATTGTCTCCCCACATTCTATGGCCTAGAAAATGAGGACCCATATAATCATCTGAATGATTTTCATACTATTTGTCAAACTTTTAAATACGAGAATTTTTCAGATGATGATGTTAAACTTAGATTATTCACATTTTCATTAAAAGATAGAGCTCGTTCATGGTTTAATACAATGTCTGCCAATAGCATTACATCATGGGAACAAATGGTAACTAAATTTTTAAATAAATATTTCCCAATTCATAAAACCAATGCTATTTGCAGGGAAATTTCAGAGTTTACTCAAAGAGACGACGAGCAGTTTTTCGAAGCATGGGAGCGATTTAATGGGCTACTCTTAAAGTGTCCACATCATAGGTACGAGAAATGGCACCAATGCCAATACTTTTTAGAGGGATTATTGCCACATATGCAAGAATGGCTAATGGCAACCAGTGGAGGAGAGTTAATGTCCAAAAGCGCATCAGAGATTTGGAAATTTTTCCAACGGCAATCGGATAATTCTCAACAACGGAGTCGATCACTCAGAAATACCAGGAGAATTAAGGGAGTGAATGAGGTTAGTATTGGCGAGTCAAGCTCAGGAATTAAAGAAGTCAAAGAGATAGTTGAAGGCCTTGCTCGACAAATAGCATCTTTGACAACTGCTAAATCAACAGAGCCACATGACCATGACTCATATTCTGATCAAGCCAATGCCATAGGTATCATGAGAAAACCACCAAACTACAACTCTTACTCCAACACATATAACCCTGAATGGAGAGACCACCCCAATTTTTCACGGTTTCAAGGATTCCAACAAAATAGACCATCAGCTCCACCTCCACCAATGCAACCAGTTTCTCAAATGTCTCAAGCCTCCCAACCACCATTTAGACCATACAATTAGAACCCAAACCATTCTCAACTTAAACCATGGGAGGAGACATCCCAAAATTTCAGAAATCTTACTAACTCCAAGATCGAGCAGCAGAACTGCACCATTGATGAATTACGAAATGAGATGAGAGCGGGCTTCAACTCAAAGGCCCAATCAATTTCTAACCTTGAGAAAATGGTGGGACAACTTGCCTCTTCAGTTCAAACTTTGGCCATGAACGTTGAAAAAGGCAAATTCCCAAGTCAACTAGTGCCCAATCCTAAAGCAGTGAATGAAGTAAGCTATAGTTCACCATAGCAGCATGGAGAGGTCAAAGTAGTGATGACCTTACGAAAAGGAAAAGAAGTCAACAACAAAGTGGAGATGCCAAAATCAACTCAGATTGTACCTGTGAACACTGAGGAATCATCATCAGAGGAGAAAGAGGAAACCAACCCACGAGAATATGTTCCTAAAGCTCCATTTTCTCAAAGGTTAGCTAAAGGGAAGAAAGGAAAATCCACAGGTGAGATTCTTGAAATCTTCAAACAGGTAAGTGTTAACATCCCTTTACTTGAAGCTATAAAACAAGTGCCATCATATGCCAAGTTTCTTAAAGACCTTTGTACTAAAAAGAGAAACATTCATGTTCAGAAAAAGGCCTTTCTAATAGAAAATATTAGTTCTATACTCCAACATAAAATGCCTCTAAAATGTAAAGATCCAAACTCCCTCACTATCTCATGTAGTATAGGGAACCACACAATTGAGAATGCTTTGTTAGATTTAGGAGCTAGTGTAAATCTATTACCTTACTCTGTATTTGTGAAACTTGGACTGGGCGAATTACACCCAACTCCAGTGGTGTTACAACTTGCAGATCGATCTATAAAAATACCACGTGGTATTGTGGAGGACGTGCTTATCCAGGTGGATAAGTTTTATTTTCTTGTTGATTTCATTGTAATTGACACTCAACCAGTGCAAGATTCAAGGAAGCATATCCCCATTATCTTGGGTCGTTCATTTTTGGCAACTGCCTATGCTCACATTCAATACAGGACTGGAAATATGCAGTTGTCATTTGGCAATATGACCATGGAACTAAATATTTTAACATTGCCAAACAACCTCACAGTACTGATGATGAAATTGCAGATGTGGATTTAATTGATGAATTAATTGATCACACATTTCCTTTAAACCTTAATGATGACCCTTTACTGACATATTTAACTCACTTTGATTTGGATTTTAATATTGACAGATCGATTGATGAGGTTAATACCTTATTGGATTCATCGCTATGCATGGACATTGATAAGTGGAAGGCAAGGATAGAGCAATTGGCACCATTAAAAGAAAATCTCATCCCATCATCAGAATCACCACTAGAAATTGAGCTCAAACCTTCACTCGACCTTTTGAATTCTACATTCTTGGAGGAAGAAGAAATATTATCAGAAATCATCCCATCCTCTCCTGATTACAAACAAAAGAACACAGACATCATTGACCCCATTTTTGGTTTAAAAAGGAGGATACAACTAGCAACATCTCAGTGGAGCAAAGATCGTGTGTACAGTACATGCGCTTACATGGGATTATTTACTATTCAGGCGGCGTTACTGTACAAATGTTGACTGTTGACTGATGACGTGGCGCAATCCTAATCATCCGAATTGTTTTTAATCCGATGGTCACGATTCACTCAATGTATCTATAAAAAGGGGGCTCTTCCCCCCTAATTTGATACCCCTGAATTCATTTCTAAGCTTAGATTTCTGAAATTCCTTCTCTTTCTTATAGTTTCTTTGTATTTTAATAAAATTTCCTTTTTTATCCTTAGTTAAAATATGAGTAGCTAATTTCTTTTTAAACTTGGGTTGAAGGTGAAGTCTCAACAGGTCCCATGGGCTTAATTTGGTAAATTTACTTTCTCTCCCCCTCTAATATTTGTGGTTGTTTTGACTTTTCGTAGACAAATAATAATAGTCTTGTCTAGTTATAGCCCTAGTTAAACCGGCACCCTAGTACAAGGTTATTATTATTTGGCACGATAAGCCCTTGGCACCATACTTATTAGAGAGTGGTTCATAAGGTGTGGAATCCCCCCTTATGATTTAATTGGTATTAATATAGAATATTTAGCCCATGGAGCATGTTGATGCGGATTCGGATACCCAAGTGCTTTATTATAACAAGTTTCATTCTTAATTATTCCTGCCATTTTAATTCATAAATTAAGATAAAATTACCATAATTTAATTGTTCTCATTAAAAGAAAATTAATTCGGCATATAATTAAAATCAACCTCCTCGTGGGATCGACACTCGTCACCATTAATCTATTCTACAATAGATTCGTGCGCTTGCGAGTTCAATAAAATTTGCGCAACATTCATCCTTTCCATATACATTTTATAGAGATGGTAACAAAACATACTTTTTTTCTATATAGATTTGTAGTTTTTTTTCCCTGTACATATGTCTTAATTATCTAACACTTGATTATTTGTTTGTGTTTATAGTGAAGTCATTGTCTTTATTAATGATCAATTTATGTCTTGGCATAATTTTATTACCCTTTTGCCTAATGCAGCTCTAAATAGAAAAGTATAGAGTGTATTAACACTAACTTTGCATACTATATGTTTGGATGTTTTATTGTTGGTCAATATTAAATTGTCATCTATTGGCCACTATTTTAAATTATTACCTTGACAACATATCACCTTACACTTTGTGAACGAGCTAAGCCTAAGGACAATGCAATAAATTAGTATTTATTGACAATATATGCTGTAAGTATCTAGTACCACTATTTTTATGTTAATTGAATTTGTAGATTTTTTGTAGCAATTGTTCAGACCTTATTGTCTACAATAAAGTTATTTGAATAAACTATTAGTTGGCATCTCATGTATTTGCTTATTTTTCATTTGTAGCAATTAGCATTTACCGTTAGAGCTAACTTGGATGGTTTTCCACAAGCCGTTAGTGTTGGAAAGACCTTTGTGCCAGAATTTCAGAGGTCCCAAGAGTTTACTTTTTATACTTTCAAATTATTGATTATTTCCTTCCTATAAAGCATATTCTATGATAAAGATACTTTTTTTTTACTTAACTTCTTTTTTTTTGAAGATTTATGTTCTAAACAATGATAGTGCCTTTTAGTAGCTCTTATTTGTCGTGAACACGAAAGAAAGTTATGGTGGATTTGGGACCTCTTCTTGATAGCTGTAGTTATAGAAAACAATAGCAACAAGCTAAACGAATAATATGTCTGATGTATATATATATTCTTCAATTTCTTATATTTATTTATTTACCAAATTTTTCTATTTTTTTAAACCTAGCAATTACATACTCTTGATTCCATGTTTCCTTATAAATTGCCTTGAAAATTAAGCCATCAACAAGGTTCATTTGGTTTCCTATCTAGCTTGGTAATGAATTTCCCAAACAACTAAATATGTCTTATTATAGAATTTATGTCCTGAACTTCACGGAGATTCTAGGGCATACTCGTAACAAGTCATATATGTAAAATTTAATTTTTCCTCACTCTTTTAAGTGAACAATAGAAATTATAATGATATCCTTTTTCTTTTTTGGGTATCACAATTCTTGATATACTCTCGGTACATTAGCCATTCATTTTATTGACTCTACATTCAACAAAACACGAGCCAGATTGCTAACCCTATTAAATATAACATTTGAAGAATATGCTACCTATGTAAAGGTTTTAGCCTCTCCATAAAAGGGGAACACATATAAATCAAGTAAGAAAATTCAAGTTAAAAGTAAAAAAAGAAAAGTATCAAGAATAAATGGTAAGTTTTATTGGTGGAATTTGTGCAAAATTCTACATTATGTGGTAAGTTTTGTTAATTGTGTGGAGTTAGTTGCGGAACATATGGTGTGCATTTTACAAACTAACTTTTGAAGTACACTTACCTAGAACTCACCACAAACACTACTGTTTTGACTATAATCTGATAATTTTTTGTAATGAATACCATAAGAATAGACTCTGCTTATATAATGTCTATTTTTTATAGATTAAGGTGTTATGGACTAATAGTGCCTTGGTGTAAAGCCATGTTTGGTGCCAAATAGATGCCCATTACTAAAGGTAAGGGTTCAGATCCCGTAAACCTGATTCAAAATAAAGCCCAACATTTATTTTAGATTTAGTTCAATTCAAATTATCTCTTAAAGCTTGAATAGTTCAAATAAAAAATAAAAAATAAAAAAATGTATAAAAAGCAAAATAAAAAACAGGCAATCTCGAGTTCCCTTCTCCTTATCATAAAACACCAACTCCCTACCCACTAACCCTAAGTAACAAACACACAGGCCATGCCTCTTCATCGCCACTTTTTTTAAGGTGCACTAGTGTTGCCTCAATTGTTGGTTAATTGAAGTTTTAATAGTCTTCTTTGTCATCTTAGTTCTTAAGTCCATTTGCTTCCTTGTTCCAGCTACCATTGTCTCTACTATCGCCTTTTACTGCCTTTTTCATCGTTCGTTCTCCTCAGCCACATAAGGTAAGATTATTTTATGTAATTTGGGACTGTGGGTGCTATTATTATTTTTTTAATTGTAATTTGGGTTTAAGGTTCTTAAAGAAATAGGTTCTTATATATAGTAATTTGGTTGTTTACCCTTTGTTCCAATCATTTTTGTCGTGGCATTCTTAAAGAAATGGGATGGTCATGAAGGTATTTGCCATCATTAGTAATAAGTCAAAAAATGTCAACTATTATTTCTCTTATTTATTTACCTTTCTAATTTTTCTTCCAAGGCAATAACTTTTACAATTGATTTGGGCTAGAATTTGATTTATATGAAACTGAATTTAGAGTTTTAGATGGTAGGGATTGATTCTTTTGAAAGTGAATATGGAATTTTAGGTTTTAACCCTAATTGTAACTTAAATCAAAATAAAGAAACAAAGTTTCAATCCAATCTAATCTTAAACTCAAATATAAAAGAACTGATTTCAATTAAATTAGTACAAGTTTCAGTTCCAAACTGATTATGTTGAATTCTCTAACTCCAATAGATTGCAACCAAATAACCCTAATCTAAGTAACTAAGATCTATTTGATCAACACAACAAGAATCAATCACAAGGAAACAATAAGAAATAAAAGGTCAATAAAAGAGGTTTATAATAGTTTGACCACGAACTAGCTCAATGTGAAAATTGAAGAGAGCTTTTATTATCTTTGAGAATATAAGATACAATATGATAGGAAAATTGTGACTACACTAAATGAGATAAAGAATAGATCTAGAGGATTTATATACAACTAGAAAATGATCTAGACAGATCCCCTACCTATTAGCGCTACTTTTTTATTTAGAAAAAAAACAAAATTTCTTGCCACTATCAACTGCTTTAGTAGCCATTCAAAGCAACCTGGCTTTAGGTGTCATAAGTGTACAAGCCTTTTCTTCAGCACAACATCTACCCTATGTCGTTTAAGCCAAGTAAATTAAGTGATGCTGGTGGGGCTGATAAGTAGAAAAAGTAAAATACTCTTAATAAGAGAGGAACATTAGAAGCCTTACCCTAAATAATATTTTCTCTAAACAAAATAATTATATGAAAAATTAAAAATTAAAAATGTAATTAAAAAAAATACTACTAGAGTTGTATTTTTCATTACTTCTAACAATATAACTTATCAATTATAGAATTTGAATCAGTAATATTTGTAATTTCTCTTTCAATATAGACAACTATACAATTCAAAATAAATCCATTTTTTTCATCTTACTGCGAAGTGGTATCTTGATAAGGCTTATGACTAAAAAAACCCAGGATCTATTATGGCTGTAGAAATTAGAAGAGTCAACACTAAATGAATTAATTTATCAATCAAGAAATAATATTGCAACTTCTTTGTTTCAATTAATCACTGAGAACGCTTAAAAAAATGAAGCATTTTTTGAAAAAGTTGATAAGAAAGCACATAAAACTTATGATGTCCCAATTCTTTTCTCAAAGGAAGAATCTTATCTGCAATAAAATCATGAGAATAAAACTTCTCAGCAAGACAAAAAAAAAAAATGGCTAGTATCAAATAATATGAACGCATTGATTAGATCCAAAGCCGATATTAGAATAAGAAGTTCCATAGTTTACTCTAGGAACCTACTATCTATCTCTATCAATTGAAAATCTATTACAACATTAAATATATCAAAGTGATAATGATTCTTAACTTTAACATAGTCATTTTGTTGACAAGAACGTTTGTACCTTTTATATAACAAACATTCATATCAGGCATACTAATGGCATGTTTCTCACAAAATAATATTACTCTTCTAATAAAATCATCCCAATCATTATCTCAAAATTCTCGCAAAGCTTTGCAATACTTTTGATATAATTCAAAGCATTTAAGATGTCTAAAGATTTTTCTGCAATGCTTAGCAAAGAATATTAGAGATTCCAAGACCTTTATCCAACAAAAGCAAAATAGACATAAACATTAAAGTTTTTATCTCTTTATATGCACTTTTAGCTTCTCCATGCATATCTCAACTAGATCCATCATTGATCATCTTTCTTAGAACTTCAAGAGTTACACCAAACATCTCAATAAGCTTACTAACCAAAGTAAAATGCGAGTTCTATCAAGTATCTCCAACCCTTTGTAAAGTTTGAACTTGCTTAGAGCAACATTAGTCCCAAATTCTTCTAAAGCTATTAATCTTATAATTTCTTTCTCTTATCAAATTTTAACTCGAAATAACATCTAGAAGAAGCATTAACAAAGTTGACAATAGATCTCATTTGAGTGCTAGAATGTATATTTATAAAGAAGAAAATCGTCATTTTACACTTCAAGTCTCACTAACTTTCTTACTTTTATACATTCAAGTCTCTTGTGATTTTAATTATGTGTATTCTATTATAATTAAGTATTTTATGTATTTTAGGGGTATCATGGTTATTTCACAATAAACGAGATATCGAATGACAAAACAAATGATAAATCTAAACTCAGAACAGTCGAAAGCTTAGGAGAAGCATAAAAATATAAATGTCACTGTTCATAATACTATTCATGACACTGTTCATATAAACTGTAGATGATATGACATTAACTGATGATATGGCATTGACCGATGATGTAGCACCAACCAATGACGTGACACTATTTGATTGAAGGAATGATGTGACATTGACTAATTATGTGGCGTTGACTGATGACGTAGCTTGACTGATGAGGTGTCACAATCTTATTAGATAAAAATATTTATGCACTATTGACTGATGTCGTGACAGTATGTTAGTGGATCAAAAAAACGTGCATATGGTATATGCATATACACAGGATAATAACCTTAATGATGTGTTCAAACTAATTAGAACTTGCCACGTGGCATAATTCTATGCGTCTAAATTATTTTAATCTGATGGCCATGATTTACTTGTTATATTTATAAAAGAAGGGCTCCTTTCTCTAATTTGATGCCCTAGATTTCATTTTTTAGCTTCATTTTTTGTAATTCCTTCTTTATCTTGTATTTTCTACATATTTTAATAAAATTTTTATTTTATCCCTAGTTCAAATATGAGTAGCTAATTTTCTTTCAAACATTTGTTGAAGGTAAAGTCTCAATATATTCCATGGACTTAATTGGTAAATTTATTTTCTTATCCCTTCTAATTTTTGTAGATGTTTTAACTTTTCATCGACAGATAGTAATAATACAGTTATTACTGTTTGGCACGATAAGCTGTGAGGTACAATCTTCTACTCGGATATAATATAATTAATCTTAAGCATTTATAATAATAATAATAATAATAATATAGTATAATAATATAATAACATAATAATAAAATAGTAAAACATAATTATTAAAAAGTAATGATGACATAGTAATGACATAAGTAATGATATAACAAGAAATATTGTAGAGATATTAGAAATTCTAGAAATTACTAAGATATTTATGAAAAGATAAATCTCGACTATTAATTAAGTGGTAGGTAATAAAATTTTAGCATTCTAAAAATTACAAAGATATTTATGGAGAAATAAATCTCTACCATTAATCAAATGATATGGTGGCAAAATTCTAGCCACTTATGGACCTTAGAAAATCCTATAAATACCCCTTAGCCCTTTTATTTTTCATAATCCTAGAAATCTCACTTTTTTCCATTCTAATCGAAAACATCCTTAGTAGATAAATTCTCAAGTTAGGAAGGAAGGTTTAGGGAAATCAAGGAAAATAGGTAAGTAACACTTCACTTTAACTACAATGTAAGGACAATATTTTAAAATTGTCTTAAATAATAATTCTTTTATGCTAGGTTTTGTTTTAAATAACCTCTTATCTTGTGATGATTACTATGGTGTGATTAGTTATTATTTAATCCCTACATGGCTGACTATATCACTTATATCACGATATCATCTTCACATGGCCGGCTATACACCCTAGGATGTAATGCTTACTACTTACTTGATTAGGTGGTCAGCTATGCCGCTTAATCTGTGATGCATTTATTTTATCATACCATGGTCGGCACTGTCGCCTAAAATATGATGTTTGTTATTGCTTCTTACATGATTAGACCTAGCACCTATATTATAATTATATTTCTTTAATTTCTATATGGATAGTGCTGTCGCTTATGTTAGATGTTGTTGTCTTAAATTAGTTTCGTGTTTTACTTTATCATATATCTAGAAAATTTACATACTATGACATAAATTGCATTAGGCTCATACATTTCATGGATGATTTGATAAAGAGGTATTTTAATGAATTAAAAAAAATGGGTTGTTGTACTAATAGGTAGCAAGAGTTCATAAAGAGGGAAAACCTTCAGAGTTAAGAAAAGAGATCTTTTGGAGACAACGATATATAATGCCCACGAATCAATTAATTAAATCCAAGGGCATGTTGTGAAATGCTAGCCTTGTAGTACAATAAACCTAGGGCTCTAACACAGTTCTTTACATTTTTAAGTTTCATTTAAAAGATTTATTACTCATTTCATGAAGTCATTCATGTGCATGGTAGGTAATATATGCATCAAGTGTTTACTTACTGGGTATTAGCTCATGTAGTCCTTACATTGCAGAAACTGAGAAATAGGTAAAGCTTACGCTAATTCTCAACTACAGCAAAGTGCATATGCATATAATAGACCTTGGGTTACACAACAAGCTCAACAATGTTCATATCTAAGCGTAAATACAACAAGTTTATTTATGGAGTTGGTTTATGACATGTTACTAAGAGATCCTTAACTTTTGTAACCAAACTTTTGTGTAACAAACCTTTTATATAGTTTTTATATACAAACTTTTTATGTTCTATATTTATAAAATGCTTATTTTGAAATTTATTTCTACAAGTGCTTAATGTTTCACCTATTTTAACCACTCTAGTTACAACCATAAATGGGAGTGTTACATAAGTCCTTAATACCATATTAATTAGAGTCTGGTTCATGAGGAGTAGATTTCTCCTTCATGATTTAATTAGTACTAATAAGAAATAATGAGCCCTAGCGCATATTGATGCGAATCCAGATATCCAAGTACTTTATTATAATAATTGTCATTTTTAATTATTCTCGTCATTCCAATTCAAAATTTAAGATAATTTCACTATAATTTCAACCATGCACTTGGAAAATTAATTCGACATATAATTAAAATCCACCTCCTCGTGGAATCGACACTTATCACTATTAATCTATTCTACAATAGATTTATGCACTTGCAAGTTCAATAAAATTTGCATAACAATCTCAACTTTGAAAAAAAAACATAACCCTTATGCATTTCTTTGGATACTGCAACTAATACGGGTTGTACTCAATGAGCAAAGCAATAAACATAATAGGCATATGCACAATCAATAAAAAATAAACATTGTAATCCATTCTATTCTCTACCACATTACGAACTCCATTATATTACTGTAATCCATTCTATTCTCTACCATATTACGAACACCATTATATTACGAACAACATTGTAATCTTTTTAGTTAAAAGATTATACCAAGCCAGAATATTACATTTCTCTTTTTTTAGAGTCAAGGCCTTTGTGTTATCAACATTCACAACTTTAAAGAAACTTTCTCCAATAAGCTTTTCAAAATCAATATATCTTAGAATAATAATCATTTGCTCTTTGTGAGATCATTAAGTGTTTCATCAATAAGAATATAAAATTTAGCATTCTCCATTTCCTCCAGAACATTGTGTCACACTTCATTAAAAAAAAAATTCAATAACTCTTTTTAAATCTTAGGTGCTATGTATTAGGTGCTTTTAAGAACATTTTCTAATTCAACTTTATTGATCTCTTCATTGATTATTGTTAACAACGTGATTGTTTTAATAAAATTTCCATGATTAAAAGAATCAGCCAACTCATTATGGCTTTTAAAACTACGATCTTATTTTGTTAACCAATTTGTAGTTTCTATTGGGATTTTTAGCCACAATCTATTCTCTAAAATTTGTGGTGAAGATTGTACATTTTTTTCAATATGACTAGATGGATCCTTTAAATTACTTCATTTTATCATGGCAATATTGTGAAAAGAACCATGACTCCCTTCATCTAGTGCAAGAGGAGATTTTTTTGTCACAATAAATATACTTTCAATTTTAACATCTATCAACAATAAATGCATCATACTTAGTCGACAAGTTATAAAAAAGAAAGCATGAAAAACAAAAGGTTTTATGTTTTGGTATGGAATACTCAAGCCAAGGAAATTTTAAGAACAAGAAAATTGAAATCAATGCTTTTGCATTATATGTTTAGTCAATGGGTACTTTTGTAGTTCAAGTTGAAATGGTCCTATATTAATGTATGCCATCCACAAATCTTCATGTTTGTCGATGAGATAAGTTTTGATCAAGATGTGTAATCTAGGATCTCATTCTAAATGGGTGTCAGTAATGGATGGAGTATTGACTTTCTCAAATTTGACTCTTGAGATTTAGGAGAACTTAAAGCATCAAAATTGCTTAGAGAACTTGTCAATACTTTGGCAAAGAATGAAAGGAGAGTTTTTCTTGGCTTAGATTTATGGGATATTATAAACTATAAAACATAAAATTATATAAGAATTAATAAATTCATTAATAATAAGAAGCTTAATTAGTGGAGAAATAATAAGTATTTAAGTAAAATGCTCTCTAGCAATTCTGTAATTATTTCAACAATAATATATACAGTTATTTAGAAAAAAAAAAGAATATGTATTCTGACTCTAATTGTCGAGCCAACACCTTCTATAGTTATTGTCTTTATTTGAATTCATTTTACCTGAGTTTTATCAACCAAATTCTAGGACACAACATTTATTTAGAATTTAACATTATCATGTTATTTAATTGTAACAAGCCTTCAATCAGTTATCCATGAAGCTTCTTTTACTTTATTATGTTGAAACAATCATTCTTTTGTTTTGTAAATTAGACAAATAATATCACAAATATTATGATTCTTTTTAGAAAAAATAATATAGATTCTTTTTAGAAAAAATAATATAGATTCTTTTCAGAAAAAATAATACAGATATCAATCAAGTTTAAAAGTGTTAAAAGTTTAGTCTTTGTGATATGTTAAGAAAAAATATAAATATATGGCAGCAATCAAATTGCAACTTTTTAAAATAATGAATCAAAACAAACTATAGAGCAATTCAACAAAACCAATCACAGAAAATAAGTTGTCAATTCAAAAATTCAAAAATAATGAATCAAATTAAATTGGAAAGAAATTCAATAAAATCCATTGCAAATATAATCCATTTATGTAGGTTTTAAAAGCATACCAATAGAAAAAGTTATAAAGCCAAAGAAATTAGAAGTTCAAGAAGATGAAGAATTGTGAAGGGGACCGCCAATTTCTTCTCATTCTTGGATTTTAGTATTTTTTTAGGTGAAAATGAGGAAAGTGAATTAGATTAGCTTTTTTAATTTGGATGGCACATTTGTGATTAATCATTGATGGCATATTCGTAAGTTTAGTTAACATAATTGAATTTTTTTTTTAATCTATACTACACTGCAACTCGATACAGCCCACTAGCAGATTTCCAGTGAGTGATTCACATGAGTAACCACGTGCTTCACTTATTGCATTATATGACATCCAAAGGTTGTCAACGAGATTTTGTTGAAGACAGCAAAACAAAACGGTGAACTTCTAATCATAGAAATGATTAATTGTACCAATCTACTATTTTCTAATTTTAGTTTCACTCTCAACAACACTAAAAATATATGAAACTTGAATGTAAGCTATGAAAGAATGAAAAAGAAGAAAAATTTAAGGCATATGTATTATAATTATGTGAAACATAAACCAACAATTATGAAGTATATTCCTTAAAATATGCAACAGTGAACATAAAATATGAATACTTTATAACATTAAAAATAAAATACTAAACAAGAAACTCTAAACATGTGATATGAAACATGAATATAAAGATGAAATGTGAACAAAAAATTAAGGGTATTTAGATTATAACTACATGAAACATAAAACAATAAACCTAAAATATTTTTACTTAATATGTAACAATGAACATAAAACATTACTACATTGTCACATGAAACAAAGAACACTAAACTTGAAACTCTAAATGTGTGATATGAAACTTGAATGTAAATATGAAGGAAGGAAAAAACTTAGGGGTGTTTGGATTATAACTATATGAAACATAGAACAATTAGAAACAATGGATGTAACATGATTACCTTATGACATGAAACATGGAATGCTAAACATGAAATTGTAAGCATGTGATATGAAACTTGAGCACAAATATAAAATAGGTGTAAAAAGAAAATTTTGAATGTATTTGGATTATAACTATAAGAAACATATAACAATAAATATGGAATATTTTACTTCAAACATGCAACAATGAACATAAAATAAGAGTACTTTGTAACATGAAACATAGAATGCTAAACATGAAACTTTAAATGTGTTAAACGAAAACTGAACATGAACATGAAATGAGAGAAAAAAAAAATCTGGATGTATTTGGAATATGCGACATGAGACATAAAACAAAATGTATGAAATTTAAACTTTGAATATGAGATAGATTTTATAGAACATGAAATAAGTTTTTGACTTTTTGTGAATGCTCATTTTATTTTATTTTCATGATATTTATAATAAAAATTCTACTTCATTTTTTCTTTTTTAATATTATTACTTTTTTTAAAAAAATTATTTGTCTTATAAATTTTTATTTTTATTTAATTAAAATAAAAATATAAGTAAATTAAGCAACTAATTATTGCCGATTAGAAAACATGTTCAGCTATCAAGGGCTCTAAGCATTGAGGACCTCTATGATAAAGGAACTTCCGGTCCCTGCATGATACCGCACTCCGTTTTTTGGCAAAGTACTTATAACCTATTCTTAGCATTAAATTTAAGTATTTTTTCGTAAGCAGCTAGTGCTGGTTGACTACTTCACAATCATATAGGAACTTGGATCATTAGTTTTGGCATCAATATTGGGCATTGTTCTGTTACCTTAGCAGAGTTATGGGGACTGTTTCATGGGCTTAACACAGCGTGGTAACATAGGATTAGAAGGGTTATGGTGGAAATTGATAGCCAATGTGTGGTTCAGTTGATACAACAGTCGCTGGAGAATATAAAAGAGTGTACCCCTCTTGTTCACTCCATTAGGGAACTTATTCAATGTGATTGGCATGTCACACTTTGCCATGTGTATCATCAAGCTAATTCTACTACGAATTTTCTCACCAACTTTGCTTTGACTCTCCCCCTTGGTTTTCATCTCCTCTTTATCCCTCTTATTGGAGACTGATACCAAGTTGAGTCTTTGAATGGCAATCAATATCAAACCAATCCAAACACTCAGCCCAGAAACTCAGCTAAGATCAATTTAAGATGCTTGATAACAAAAATAGAGTAAATTCAATTCACTAGCACTCACACACAAGCTTTTAATTCAATGAAACCAACCTCACACGAGACAAGAATAACAATTCAAAAACAGTACCATAAGAATCAAGATTACATGGTTCAGTCTCTTTAGAGACTTACATCCACGGAAGGAACACCGTCGATGTAACTTTATTGATCACAAGAACATTTTTACAAGATTACAAGATCCAGATGAAATATACAAAGCACAAGCAATATCACTCCTGCAGTGAACCACTTCCTTGCTCTTCTCAATTCTCTCGATCTTCTTTTCTTTTTCTCTTCTCCTCGATTGCTCATGAAGCTGTTTTAAAACCAGCTGCTACAATGAACTCAACCCAAATTTAACATCTTGCTTCCAAGAACTCAAAACAGAATCTTGAGCACACGTGATTTACACAGCAACCTCAGTATTCTGTTATGGTTTAAACGCAACCATTTCCTGTCGTTTCACTTAAGTGAGTCATGAGCTTGCTCACATGAAGAAATCAGTTCAACTCCTTTTGCCCAAAACACAGCCGTTTTAGCTTAATTGAGTTCACAGCCTTACAAATCTTCACCTTGAACCAATTACTAGCTCTGATTCTTCCTTCATCTTCATGCAAATCACCTTGTTGAACTTAGCTGCTGAAACCACCTTAGTAAGAACATCTACAGGATTATCATCTGTGTGAACCTTGACCATCTTAATCACTCCTTTTGATACCTCATTCCTTATGAAATGGAGTTTAATGTATATAAACATATATGGTACTGTTTATATATACGATACTGTTCATGTATACGAACCGATGATGTGGCAACTACCTATGATGTGGCAGTATCTGATTGGACGAATTATGTGGTATTGACTGCTTATGTGGCGTGTACCAATGACGTGGCATCGACCGATAATGTGTCACAATCTTATAGGGTTAGATTTCTTATGAACTGTGGATCGATGACGTGGCAGCATCTCAGTAGAGCAAAAATCGTGTGTACAGTACATGCACGTACATGGGATTATTTACTATTCAGGCGGCATTACTGTACAAATGTTGACTATTGACTATTGACTGTTGACTGATGACGTGGCGTAATCCTGAGCATCCGAATTATTTTTAATCCGATGGTCACGATTCACCCAATGTATCTATAAAAAGGGGGCTCTCCCCCTCTAATTGGATACCCCTGAATTCATTTTTAATCTTAGATTACTAAAATTCCTTCTCCTTCTTGTAGTTTCTTTATATTTTAATAAAATTTCTTTTTTTATCCTTAGTTAAAATATGAGTGGCTAATTTCTTTTCGAGCTTGGGTTGAAGGTGAAGTCTCAACATATCTCATGAGCTTAATTTAGTAAATTTACTTTCTCTTCCCCTCTAATATTTGTTGTTGTTTTGACTTTTCATCGATAAATAATAATAGTCTTGTCTAGATACAGCCCTGGTTAAACCGGCACCCTAGTACAAGGTTATTATTATTTGGCACGATAAGCCCTTGGCACCATACTTATTGGAGAGTGGTTCATGAGGTATGAAATCCCCCCTTATGATTTAATTGGTATTAATATGAAATATTTAGCCCATGTAGCATGTTGATGCAGATCTGGATACCCAAGTGCTTTATTATAATAACAGTTTCATTCTTAATTATTCCCGCCAGTTTAATTCATAATTTAAGAGAAAGTTACCATAATTCAATTGTTCCCATTAAAAGGAAAATTAATTTTGCACATAATTAAAGTCAACCTCCTCGTGGGATTGACACTCATTACCATTAATCTATTCTATAATAAATTCGTGCGCTTGCGAGTTCAATAAAATTTGCACAACAAGTTTTTGGCGCCGTTGCCAGGGAGGTAAGTTATTTTAATTTGTTGAATTAATTTTTTTCGTTTTCTTGTAGTTTTTTCCTTATAAAAAAATAATTCTATAATTTAATTTTTGTAATTTAAATTTTTACAATTTAATTTTATTCTTTGATTTTTTTTAAATTTCTGTACTTTAATTTTTGCTTTACTTTTCTTTGTAATTTGTTTTGTTTATCTCATAATTTATTTTAATTTATTTGTAGAATTAATTCATAGAATTAGTTTTTTTTAAAGTAAAATTTTTTTTGTTATTTCTTTCTTTAAAATTTATAAAAAAAATTAAAAAAAATTAAAACAAGTGAATCTGTAATTTAATTTTGGTAATTTAAATTTCTTTAAATTTTAATGATTTAATTTATGAGTTTTTTTTTGTAACTTTGGTTTATTTTGTTAATTTATTAATCTATAGAATTAATTTTTTTAAGTAATTTTTTTGTTGTTTTTTTTAAATCTTTTTCCTGTAATTTAATTTCATTTCTTTTTCTCTTCTTTATATTTCTATAATTTAATTTTTCATTTTTTGTTGTAATTTATCTTCTTATTTTATTTTTAGTTAATCTATTTCTTGTATTTTCTTTTTAGCACTTGAGTGTATGTTCATAGTAAGGTTATAATAACGTCACAAGGTTAGTATCATAATTTCTCTATTCTCTTTATCTTTATTTGTTTTATTTTCATTTATTTTGTTCTTTGCATGTATGGTCGAAGGTCATTATCACTTAATCTTAAACCTTTAGACCTTAATTTGCAAAAAAATACTTCGCACGCACAAACACACTGTTTTCAAAAAGAAATTTGAAATGGACCTACAAAATCAGCAACCAGAACCACAAGAGAGGCCATTTAAGGATTATTTTAGTCCTTTAGCTAATTTGAGCACATCATGCATAAGGTACCCAAATGTAGCTGCTAGGAATTTTGAATTAAAACCTAGTGTGCTAAACTGTCTCCCAACATTCTATGGCCTAGAAAATGAGGACCCATATAATCATCTGAATAATTTTCATGCTATTTGTCAAACTTTTAAATACGAGAACTTTTCAGATGATGATGTTAAACTTAGATTATTCCCATTTTCATTAAAAGATAGAGCTCGTTCATGGTTTAATACAATGCCTGCTAACAGCATTACATCATGGGAATAAATAGTAACTAAATTTTTAAATAAATATTTCCCAGTTCATAAAACCAATGCTATTCGCAGGAAAATTTTAGAGTTTACTCAAAAAGACGACGAGCAGTTTTTTGAAGTATGGGAGCGATTTAATGGGCTACTCTTAAAGTGTCCACATCATGAGTATGAGAAATGGCACCAATGCCAATACTTTTTGGAGGGATTATTGCCAAATATATAAGAATGGCTAATGGCAACCAGTGGAGGAGAGTTAATGTCCAAAAGCATATCAGAGATTTGGGAATTCTTCTAACGACAATCAGATAATTCTCAACAACGGAGTCGATCACTTAGAAATACCAAGAGAATTAAGGGAGTGAATGAGGTTAACATTGGCGAGTCAAGCTCAGGAATTAAAGAAGTCAAAGAGATGGTTGAAGGCCTTGCTCGACAAATAGCATCTTTGACTACTGCTAAATCAACAGAATCACATGACCATGACTCATATTCAGATCAAGCCAATGCTATAGGTGTCATAAGAAAACCACCACACTACAACCCTTACTCCAACACATATAACCCTGGATGGAGAGATCACCCTAATTTTTCATGGTCTCAAGTATTCCAACAAAATGGACCATCAGTTCCACCTCTACCCGTGCAACCAGTTCCTCAAATGTCTCAAGCCTCTCAATCACCATTTAGACCATACAATCAGAATCTAAATCATTCTCAACCTAAACCATAGGAGGAGACATTCCAAAATGTCAGAAATTTTACTAACTCCAAGATCGGGCAGCAGAACCGTACCATTGATGAATTACGAAATGAGATGAGAGCGGGCTTCAACTCACAAGCTCAATCAATTTCTAACCTTGAGAAAATAGTGGGACAACTTACCTCTTCAGTTCAAACTTTGGCCATGACCGTTGAAAAAGGCAAATTTCCAAGTCAACCAGTGCCAAACCCTAGAGGAGTAAATGAAGTAAGTTCTAGTTCACCACAGCAGCATGGAGAGGTCAAAGCAGTGATGACCTTGTGAAAAGGAAAAGAAGTCGACAATAAAGTAGAGATGCCAAAATCAACTCAGATTGTACCTGTGAACACTGAGGAATCATCATCAGAGGAGAAAGAGGAAACAAACCCACGAGAATATATTTCTAAAGCTCTATTTCCTCAGAGGTTAGCTAAAGGGAAGAAAGGGAAATCTACAGGTAAGATTCTTGAAATCTTCAAATAGGTAAGTGTTAACATCCCTTTACTTGAAGCCATAAAATAAGTGCCATCATATGCCAAGTTTCTTAAAGACCTTTGTACTAAAAAGAGAAATATTCATGTTCAGAAAAAGGCCTTTCTAACAGAAAATATTAGTTCTATACTCCAACATAAAATGCCTCTAAAAAACAAAGATCCAAGCTCTCTCACTATCTCATATAGTATAGGGAACCATATAATTGAGAATGCTTTATTGGATTTAGGAGCTAGTGTAAATCTGCTGCCTTACTCAGTGTTTATGAAACTTGGACTGGGAGAATTACACCCAACTCCAGTGGTGTTACAGCTTGCAGAGCGGTCCATGAAAATATCACGTGGTATTGTGGAGGACGTGCTTATCTAGGTAGATAAATTTTATTTTCCTGTTGATTTCATTGTAATTGACACTCAACCAGTGCAGGATTCAAGGAAGCATATCCTCATTATCTTGGGTCGTCCATTTTTGGCAATTGTCGATGCTCACATTCAATACAGGACTGGAAATATGCAGTTGTCATTTGGCAATATGACTGTGGAACTAAATATTTTCAACATTGCCAAACAACCTCACAGTACTGATGATGAAATTGTAGATGTGGATTTAATTGATGAATTGGTTGATCATACATCTCCTTGAAACCTTAGTGATGACTCTTTACTGATATGTTTAACTCACTTTGGTTTGGATTTTAATATTGACAGGACGATTGATGAGGTTAATGCCTTATTGGATTCATCGTCATGCATGGACATTGATAAGTGGAAGACAAGGATAGAGCAATTGGCACTATTGAAAAAAATTCCCATCTCATCATCAGAATCACTACTAGGAATTGAGCTCAAACCTTCACTCGACCCTTTGAATTCTACATTCTTGGAGGAAGAAGAAATATTATCATAAATCATCTCATCCTCTCCTGATTACAAACAAAAGAACACAGACATCATTGACCCCATTTTTGGTTCAAAAAGGAGGATACAACTGGCAAAACCAGAGGAGATTCGTAACGACAAAAATGCTAAGGACTACAGAAAGCGAATGAAAATCCTCCGTGGCAAGCAGAGCATTAGAAAATCTTTCACACCAGGTTAGAAAGAATTTTTATTCAATTCTCAATGGCACGTTTCTCCAAGTAAGTTATGTTCTCGATGGTCTGGTCTATTTACTAATCATACTGTTTTTCCACATGGAGCCATTAAATTTAAAAATCCAAGAAACGGTGTAATTTTTAAAGTTAATGGTCAGAAAAGTAAAGTCATATCACGAATACCAACCATGTAAAGAAAGCAACACAAAACACTGAAATGACCTGACATTTTTTTTCCTTTCGTTTCCTTCCGGTGATTTCAAGTTTTCTTTTCTATTTTTAATTATGTTTGTGAAAGTCTGTCTGTTTAACTTTTAAGCTTTTATTTTTTTTTATCATTTTCCTCACGAATATGTCAACTAAAAAGTATCTCTTCAGCATTCTTAGACAGTTTCGACGTATTCAATCTCATCTCAGAGGTCAGATACGATTTTGTAAAACACATCGTATCTGGCAGCTACAACCACCAGAGTTAGTAGCTCATGTTGAGGATTTGGAAAGCCAACTCTGAGAAATTAAGAGAGGCATCTACAACATCCAATTAGAGCTTGAGGTAAATTCAATAAGAGGACGATTTTAGTTTGTTTTGTGTGTTTTAATTTATTTTCTTGTTTGTGTGTTTTAGTTTGCTTTGTGTGTTTAAAGTTTGTAACCCCGGTCAAGTGGCGGATAACGGTACTCCGTGACAATCAAGTCGGTCACTTCAGTTTCCCATAATAACTGATATTCTGAGATGAAGGCATGGAAAGAGATGAGATCTTAGTAAAACTTCACAAGCGATTTCCTTCACTTTCTCAAAATGCTTTCCTCACCATTTATAAAGCTCGGTCCGAACGCATGCGATTGCTTATAAAGAATAACATCCCTGCTGACATCCGTTGGTTAATCGAGGCAAAAGTTCGCTTAGCAGGTGAGTTACCTCCTAAATTTATAGCATATATGCCTGGTTGTGGTAAAGGAAATTATGCGAGAAAATTACGAGCTCGAAGACTTTCTGTTGCTTGTCATAAATGTGCCAGAATGATATGCAATAAAAAATCATGTTCTTTAGGAATGTTGTCTGATAATAGAGAAGATAAGATTCAATTCATTAGGGATGGCTTGAATAAGGAGTCATTCGATGATATCCTTTTGTCTCTTGAAACGCATCCTAGTGGATACGTCCAACATGCAATACTCCAGTTATGGCCATTATTCCAGAAAGAATGTGCAAACTATAGTCTCGGGAATCTGACTATAAAAGACTCTGTTTGCCAGTTTGTAAGAAAACTGGATGGGAAGCCTATCCTCGACCCATAGAGGGCGTTCAAGCCGTTTCTGGACGTAAAACCAAAGGAAGATGTGAGCCACAGTTGTAACTACTTGTTAATATTTTCTTCTATATTGCTACGCCCAGGTGATATCTTCTAATCTCTACTTCTTTCCTTTAAAACATTGAGGACAATGTTTCATTCTGGTTGGGGGGAGGAAATAGTTGATAATTTCTCCTTTATAAATATATGTTTTCAAGTTTTTAAAGTCGAAGATGGCTGAATATGGAGTGTAGTAACTCTAAAAACGCATCTTCTTAAAAAAAAATTCATTTTTCTTTAATTTTTCTGCATGTATGTTTTCTTTTTATGTTTAGAATAGGTTGGGGGGAAAGAATTCTGTTAAAAAAAAATTTTTGTGAGTTCTTGATATTGGATGATATGACGACTTTCGAATTTTAGTATTTGTATTATCTTTGGTCTTGAGTGATGTTACACCATGTTTATGATGTTGAGGACAAATATGAGTTGCTTAAAAGAATGCACATGTCATAATAAATTCCAAGTGAGTTTTTGAGCCTATTAATTTTTCTTGGAGAGTAACTCTTTTTGCCCATTCTTCATGTAGCTTAGCAGTTTATTATTTCATACATGATCTCTAGATTTTCTTTGAGTCAACCCTTAAAAAAAGTGTGTGTTACTGCATCTAAATGGCCACTTAATTAGTAGATATAGAAGATTATTTAGAGTCCTAAAAGATTATGGAAGACCATTTTTGACCCTTTTGAGCCTTTCTAGCCATCCCTATTATGTAATATCCATAGTTAACCCTTTTGATCCTTTTATTTAAATAAAAAAAAAATCTTTTCTTTATTAATTTATCATCCTGACCCACTCCAATTTGGAGTATTACCCGATATCATACAAGTTTCATCCACCTATTCATGTTTGAGAAAAAAATATGAATAATTATTTTGTTCAACGAAGTTGTGCTACATAAAAAAAAGAATTAAAAAAAGAGAAAAAAAGAAAAAAAAGATGTACAATAGTAATAAATAAGCAAAATGCATCATGTAATTTTTTTAAAAAAAATTCTTGAACTTTCTCTCAAACATATATATTTTGTTCCCTATTTTTCTTTCTTTGTTAGCCATGTCCCTAGCTTACGTTACGTCCTAATAAAAGTCCTTCTTGATTTTAAGGCACGATAGTCTGAAATAAAAGCTAGTTATATGGGCAATTAAGATATAGTGATGCATATACCAAAAAAAATGAAAAAAAATGAATACATTGGGTTGACTAATACTTTATTTGAGATCGTATTATTTCTAAGTTATGAGCATATTTTTTCATCTGGGTGAGAGTGTATGATATTTCTTTATTATTTTCTCTCAATTTACCATTCATTGTAGTGACAAAATTTTATTGGGATTAATTTCTTTGTGAGAGTGTCACTACAACCGGTAAGATTTTGAGGTTGGATATGTCATTCTTGAAAGTGGCCTGATTACTATTGCTACAACAAAGTCTACTAAACTGATGCATATGGATGGTTGATGTGGGTGTGATATTCCTTTAAACTGGAGATAATGCTTGAACTTTTATTTGATTGCTATCATTAATCTGATTGAATAAACACATGTGTTTCCTTTAAAAAAAAAAGTTTTGAATTTTATCTTCACTTTATTTGCTAGGGATTAGCAATAAGCTGGTTTGGCGGTGTGTTGAGTGTTTGAAAGTGTATATTTATAAAGGAGAAAATCATCATTTTACACTTTAAATCATCATTATGTATTTTATGTATTTTAGGGGCATTACAATCGTTTCACAATAAACAAGTAATCAGACAACAAAATGGACGTCATATTTGAACTCAGGACGGTCGAAAACCTTAAGAGAAGCATTAAAGAAAAAAGTCATCATTCACATTTACAAGATCTTGTTCATTCATACGCATTTGATCTTATTCACGATACTATTCACGTGATCTTTATTATGTATACGGACCGATGATCTGGCAACTACCTATGATGTGGTAGTATCTGATTGGACGAATTATGTGGTATTGATTGCTTATGTGGCGTTTACCAATGACGTGGCATCGACCGATGATGTGTCACAATCTTATAGGGCTAGATTTCTTATGAACTGTGGATCAATGACGTGGCAGCATCTCAGTAGAGCAAAAATCGTGTGTACAGTACATGCACGTACATGGGATTATTTACTATTCAGGCAGCGTTACTGTACAAATGTTGACTGTTGACTATTGACTGTTGACTGATGACGTGGCGCAATCCTGAGCATTCGAATTGTTTGTAATCCGATGGTCACGATTCACCCAATGTATCTATAAAAAGGGGGCTTTCCCCCCTAATTGGATACCCCTGAATTCACTTTTAAGATTAGATTTCTAAAATTTCTTCTTCTTCTTGTAGTTTCTTTGTATTTTAATAAAATTTCTTTTTTTATCCTTAGTTAAAATATGAGTGGCTAATTTCTTTTCGAGCTTGGGTTGAAGGTGAAGTCTCAACATGTCCCATGGGCTTAATTTGGTAAATTTACTTTCTCTTCCCCTCTAATATTTGTGGTGGTTTTGACTTTTCGTCGATAAATAATAATAGTCTTATCTAGATACAGCCCTGGTTAAAACGGCACCCTAGTACAAGGTTATTATTATTTGGCACGATAAGCCCTTGGCACCATACTTATTGGAGAGTGGTTCATGAGGTGTGGAATCCCCCCTTATGATTTAATTGGTATTAATATGGAATATTTAGCCCATGGAGCATGTTGATGCAGATCCGGATACCCAAGTGCTTTATTATAATAGTTTCATTCTTAATTATTCCCGTCAGTTTAATTCATAATTTAAGATAAAGTTACCATAATTTAATTGTTCTCATTAAAAGGAAAATTAATTCTACACATAATTAAAATCAACCTCCTCGCGGGATCGACACTCGTCACCATTAATCTATTCTACAATAGATTCGTGCGCTTGCGAGTTCAATAAAATTTGCACAACAACAATCCTCACAAAACACCAGGTCTTCAATCTTATCTCTATTTAACAGCCCTTGATTTGAGAGTTCTTTCAAGTCTTTAAGACTCATATGTCCAAGTCTCAAGTGCCACAGCCTAGTTTTATCTTCACTAACACTAGATGACACAGCAACTTCCCCTGTTACAGTGGTACCCTCTAAAACATACAGTCCATTTTTCCTAATTCCCTTTAACAGAACTTGTACTCCTTTAATCACACTCAGATTTCCATTTTGAACTTTAACAATGCACCCCATTTGATCCATCATACCAAGTGAGATCAGGTTCCTTTTAAGATTAGGAACATGTCTTACTTGTTTTAATTCAATAACTGAATCATCAAATAGTTTTACTCTCACATTTCTAATTCCAACAACTTCACAAACAGCATTATTTCCCATCATCACTTTACCTCTATCACAGGCTCGATATACAGTAAAATGATTTTTGTAAGGACACATGTGAAATGAGCATCTAGAGTCTAGAACCCACTTACCTTCCTGATTGAATTCAGTGGCTATTAACACACCTGCTGACTCATATCCTTCATCCTCCACTACTGCTGCATCCCCATTCTAAATTTTCTTCCCTTTTTGCTTAGGCTTTCTTTCAGGACAGTCTCTTTTAAAGTGACCTTCTTTGTGGCATTTAAAGCACTTCAAAACCTTATTCTTGTTCTTGGCCTTGCCCTGCTTCTTTTTCTTGTCATCATATTTTTCCCTTATAATTAGCCCCTCGGCAAATTCATTTCCAAGATTTCCTTGTTTCTATTGAATTTCCCTTGTATTCAGGGCAGCTTTTACTTCATCTAAGGTGAGTGTTTCCCTACCATACATAAGAGCATCAACAAAATTTTTGTAAGATTCTAGTAAGGAGCTGATCAGCAACAAAGCCTTTCCCTCATCATTTAAGCCTTCATCAATGGTAGCCAAGGTATCACAAACTTGGTTAAACTCATCAATGTGCTTATCTAATGATGAGCCTTCAACCATTTTAAATGTGAACATTCTTTTCTTGATATAAAGCCTGTTTGCAAGAGATTTCTTCATGTACAGATTCTTTAGCTTCTCTATCAAAGCTATTACTGATGTTTCCTTTACAACTTCTCTGATAACAGAATCTGCAAGGCTGAGAATAATTGTGGCCTTAGCCTTCTTGTCTATCTCAGATAGTTGTTCCAGAGTTTTGGATGATGAAGCTGCCTTTTCTTGCCTCTTCTCAATTGATTCGAGTGCCTCTCCTAAACCCTAAGTAACCAAAAGTGCTTCAATTTTCACCTTTCACATGTTGAAATCATTTTTTCTATCAAATTTTTCCAGATCTATTTTTTGTGTAGCCATACTTGGATCTTTTTGCTAAAGACCAGACTCTAATACCAAGTGTTGAGTCTTTGAATGGCAATCAATATCAAACCAATCCAAACACTCAGCCTAGAAACTCAGCTAAGATTAATTCAAGATGCTTGATAATAAAAACAGGGTAAATTCAATTCACCAGCACTCACACACAAGCTTCTAATTCAATGAAACCAACCTCACACGAGACAAGAATAACAATTCAGAAACAGTACCATAAGAATCAACATTACGTGTTTCAGTCTCTTTAGAGACTTACATCCAGAGGAGGAACACCAGAGCTCACTTTATTGATCACAAGAACAGTTTTACAAGATTACAAGATCCAGATGAAATATACAGAGCACAAGCAATATCACTCCTGCAGTGAACCACTCCCTTGCTCTTTTCAATTCTCTCGATCTTCCTCTCTTTTTCTCTTCTCCTCGATTGCCCATGAAGCTGTTTTAAAACCAGCCACTTCAACGAACTCAACCCAGATTTAACAGCTTGCTTCCACGTGGATTCTGCTTAACGAACTCAAAATAGAATCTTGAGCACACGTGACTTGCACAGCAACCTCAGCATTCTGTTATGGTTTAAACGCAACCATTTCCTGTCGTTTCACTTAAGTGAGTCACGAGCTTGCTCACGTGAAGAAATCAGTTCAACTCCTTTTGCCCAAAACATAGTTGAAATACAAATAACCAACCCAAGAGGGGAGGTGAATTGGGTTATTAAAAATTATTTTACAAATGATTCAATCTAATGCCTTAATGTAAACAAAAATTAAGTTTCACAGCAATATAATAAATTAGATAATGCTTGTAAAATAAATGAGTAAGGGAAGAGAATGCAAACATAGCAATTTTTACGTGGTTCGGCAATCCCCGCCTACGTCCACGCCTCCAAGCCAACCGAGCTTGAGGATTTCACTATCCAAGCCTCCCAAGGCTTCAAACGTTTACAATTGACTTCCAAGGTGTCAATGGACCTTTACAATTAAGAGATTATCACCCTAATCTCTTTACCCCAAGTGTTTCCCTCACTTGAATACTCTCAATACAATGCAAAATAGAAAATATAGCAAAACACTCTCTATAAGAGTAGATTCACAAATAATAGCACAAAAATGATTTAATCTCTTGTGATTTGCAATACGGAAGCTCAATATATGTTTTACAAACTTGTTTTTGCTTGCTAGAGTTGTTAAAATGAAGTTGGAAATGAGTTTTTATGTTTAAAGCTCGAAACTAGCCGTTATTGTCAAATTCCAGTGCTCAAGCGGCTAGCCGCTTAATTTAACCGGCTCCCCGCTCGTAACAGTGAAGTTACCGTTAATTTTGAATTTTCTTCTGAGAATCTGTCATTCACGAAATTACAGTTTTGCCTCAAAATTTACTCAAATTATGCTATGACCCAAAATATCATAAAACTTTTCAAAGAGATCCAATCTCATAAATTTTAATTATTATTTAATTCTAAAAACTTTCTGAAATTACAGTATGGCCCAAATTGAAGAATATCTTTTCAAATAAATCCTTTTCGAGTTTTAGCTAAATCACCATAGTCTTCAAAGTTTTCAAAACTTTTCACTTAAACCCCCAATCTATCATAAGTTACAATATAGCCCAAATGTTTTAGAGCTTAGCAAATAAGTCCAACTCCGAAAATTAAAGCTATTTCATTTTTATCCAAATAACTTAAAATCACAAAATGTTTTATCTCATAAATATAAAATTAATTTAGTTTGAAAAACAATTATTTTATTAACATAAAATTGAGCTTCACAAATGCTAATCCAAGCATAATTTAAATCATACCGGCTTTTACAAGAAATTGTCGCAATAAATTATCCGTTAAGCTCGAAATTGTATTCTTGACTTCGCCGTTGTCCGTTGAGTGTCTTGAACTTGATTTCACTTGTTCCACTTGATTTATTATCCTTCAAAACTAGTGAACTTGTGAAATACAAAATAAAACACTTCAATGCATATGTTTGTTATCATCAAAATCATATTATTTATAACCTAATAGGCTAACAATCTCCCCCTTTTTGATGATGATAAACATCCCATGTATTTCGACATATATGCTCCCCCTTAATACATGACATACATAATCACATTAAAAATAAACTATTTCTGAAAATATGATCTATAACAATTTTTAAGCTCCCTCTCAATATTTCAAAAAATATGCACAAATGTGTAAAGAGAAAATATAATACCTGTCTCCGAAATACATGACTTCTCCCCCTTCATCATCAAAAGTAAACTAAGGCAATAATAATCAACCAAATACAAGCAAGAGACATGAAGAGCTAAAAATTATATCAAGAAGTCATAATATAGCATCCAAATACAAAATATCCAAATACAATACAACCAAAGACAAAGCATTTAAATACAGAACATCCAAGCATCCAAATAGCTCATAATAATCAACCACAATTCATACAGAAAATGTAAATGCATAAAAATATGTGTTACAGAGTGACAGAAAAAGCTATGGAGATGGTGGATGTGATGAAGATGATGGTGGCGGAAACCCAAGAGCTGCAAAAAGCTGCTGCTGGCCATCAAGAATCTGCTGCTGTTGAGCAAAAAGTCGCTGGTGTTGATCAAATAATTGCTGCTGCTGCTCAAAGAGGCGCTGGTGCTCCAAAGTAGATTGAGCTGAAAAAGCTTCAAACTGAGATTGAAGTCGGCTTTGCTGTGTCGAAAGAGAATCCATTTTAGCCAATATCTGCTGCATTTGATCCTCATGGGTAGCTGAAGGAGTTTTGGAAGAACCCGCGGAAGATGGATAATGAGAGCGCTGTGGGACACTAAGATCAGGAAGTTGCTCTGGTGAAAGAACATCGTTAAAGAAACGATGATCTGTAGGAGCAAGTTCAGAAACTTTGGTAGAGTATCTCCGGTCCCTAGTCCATTTACCTTCGACCCAAATAAATCCTAAGTTGGCAATGGCATCATCTCCTAGTTCTCTTGAGTTTAAAAAGGTTGGTTCGGTTATGGGTACTCGAAAATGTTTAAGGATGTGGGTAATGATACTACCATAAGGGAGGGACCTTTTAGCCATACAAGGTGTGCTAAGCATATGATTAAGTATAATGTACCCAACATTAAGTTTTCTACTCTCCAAAATACAATCCAATAAAGCCACATCCAATCGGTTAACTTCATCCCCATGACCATATCTAGGAGTAATCACATGATGAAGAACATAATGTAGGATTCTAATTTGAAGTGGCAAAACTTGAGATTTTAATGATGATCGACAAAATTCATCGGACAAATCACGTCGGCGATAAATTTTTCGAACAACATTTTCAAGTGAAAATCATGGATGATCTATTCTAGCTCTAGCACTATAAATTTCTAATCCCTCATTTGGAGTCCCAAGAATATGATTTAACTCTGCAACATCAAATTCAATACGAACTCCCCCAACACTAGTAACAATTCTATCCGAAACTTCTATGTCCATATTCGAATAAAAGACTTTAACTAAATTCTCATAATATGCTTCTTGAACAACTAAGACATTTTTCCAACCCATAGCAATAAGAAGTTTGTCAAGAGATTTACCACAAATTTCTAAATTCGCCAAATTCTTAAGACTAACAAGGTAAGGAAGAATAACCGACCTCGGCATGAAATTATCGATAAACCGTTTCCGAAGCGGGAGATGTCGAAAATGAGTTGACAAAAACTCCGTATTGTCTCATAATCTTCCTTGCGTCTCTTGGCCATTTGTTTGCTCTTGGCTTTTTCTCCACCCACCATTGTTGAACAATTTCGGATTTGAGGAAAATGGATAAGTTTGAGCCAAGAAATGTAATTCTAGAGATGAATGAGGTTTAGATATAATGTGGAATTGATTAAAGATGGGCTAGAGAGAGCTTGAAAATCTAGAGAGAGAAACGGCCAAAACTAGGTTTTTGGATTTCGGATTTTGATGGAAGTGTGATAAAATGTTGTTTGAATGATGAAAAATGAAGGAGTAGTGGATGGGTAATGGTTTGGATGATTAATTTTAGCAAGAAAATGAGTGAGAATTGAAGAAATTTGAGTGAGAGATGGTGAGGCACTATTCACGCGGGAGTGAGAGAAAGAGATAAACAAAAGAAGAGAAAGATGAAATGATGATTGGAAGGTGTTTAATGGAAGTTAAATGGATGGGTGATGGATTGAATCAATGATTTTGACATGAAAATGGTTGAGAAATGAAGAATTTTTGAAGGAAAAATGGAGGAGAAGTCACGGTTTTGAGAGAGAGAGAGACAAATGAGGAAGAAGACCAAAATGAGGGAGAGGAGGGGTGTAAACCCGTGACCAAGCGGCTAGCCGCTTGCTCTCGGGTTTGGGTGTCATTCCAAGCGGCTAGCCGCTTGGTTCAGGCGGCTAGCCGCCTGGGTGCTGCTGTTGTACCAAAGTCACTTTTCGGCCATTTTGATCGATCCCGTCATCATTTCTTGATTCCGAAACCTCTCAAGAACCATTTTAATGCATGAATCATGATCTTAAACATTTAAAACATGATTAAATCAAGCAAATGATTCATCTATCAAGCATATATCATAGAGCACACAAGCATTTGAAATGAATATTTCATAACACCTTACTTATCTATCATGCTCAAACTCCTTCAAAAACATTAACAAACATTAAGCAAATAATTTTAATAGATCCAATAACATAATTAGAGATGTTAATATGAAAATCTCATCATCCCAAGTTCATGTCGAATTTTTGAAAATTGTTCTTTGCAAAGAGGTTTTGTAAAAATATCAGCAAGTTGATTTTCCGTAGAGATAAATTCTAAAGCAATATCACCCTTTTGTACATGATCTCTTAAAAAATGATGTCTAATCTCTATATGCTTGGTTCTAGAGTGCTGAATGGGATTCTTTGACAGATTAATAGCACTAGTATTATCACACTTGATAGGAATTTGTTCAAGTTTAATGCCATAGTCTCTAAGTGTTTGTTTCATCCAAAGGGCCTGTGCACAACAACTACCTGCGGCAATATATTCCGCCTCAGTGGTTGAGAGTGCAACCGAGTTTTGTTTCTTACTAAACCATGAAACAAGAGAATGACCTAGAAAATGGCAAGTTCCACTAGTACTTTTCCTATCCACCTTATAACCAGCAAAATCGGCATCCGAGTAACAAGTTAAATCTATATGAGTTCCTCTAGGATACCAAAGGCCAAGATCTATGGTTCCACTCAAATAACGAAAAATTCTTTTAACAGCAAGCAAATGAGATTCCTTGGGACATGATTGAAATCTTGCACACAAATATACACTAAACATGATATCAGGTCTACTTGCGGTTAAGTAAAGTAAAGAGCCGATCATACCTCGATACTTTTTAATATCAACTTCTTTACCTTTTTCATCCTTGTCAAGCTTGATTGTTGTACTCATTGGAGTGCTTTTAGTGTTTGATTCTTCAATTCCAAACCTCTTGAGCAGATCTTTGACATATTTAGCTTGATTGATGAAAATTCCCTCATTGTTTTGTTTGATTTGAAGTCCAAGGAAATACTTCAATTCTCCCATCATGCTCATTTCAAACTCCTTACTCATACAAGATGAAAACTCTTTGCACAATGACTCATTAGTAGAACAAAAAATAATATCATCAACATAAATTTGAACAACAAGTATGTCTTGGTTCTTATACTTAACAAAAAGTGTAGTATCGGCTTTTCCCATTGAAAAATCATTATCAAGCAAGAAATTTTTAAGCCT
Source organism: Aegle marmelos (assembly GCA_030449875.1). Taxonomy (NCBI): domain Eukaryota; kingdom Viridiplantae; phylum Streptophyta; class Magnoliopsida; order Sapindales; family Rutaceae; genus Aegle; species Aegle marmelos. Next base: position 13,934,645 of record JASUUL010000143.1, read on the forward strand.
ATCATACCATGCTCTAGGTGCTTGTTTTAAACCATATAAAGCTTTTGATAACTTATAAATATGATCTGGAAATTTTTCATTTTCAAAACCAGGGGGTTGTTTCACATAAACTTCCTCCATGATATATCCATTTAGAAAGGCACTTTTGACATCCATTTGAAATAAAATGAAATCTTTATAACATGCATATGCTAGCAATATTCTAATGGATTCTAATCTAGCTACTGGTGCAAATGTCTCATCAAAATCAATTCCTTCTTCTTGGTTGTATCCTTGAGCCACTAATCTAGCTTTATTCCTTACAACCACACCGGATTCATCCATCTTATTTCTAAATACCCATTTAGTTCCTATAATGGATTGGTGTTCTGGTTTGGGAACTAATTCCCATACTTTATTTCTCTCAAATTGGTTTAACTCATCTTGCATTGCCATAATCCAAGATTCATCATTTTCCGCATCCACAAAGGATTTTGGTTCAATTTGAGAAATAAATGCAGTATGCTCACATGTATTCCTAAGTGATGATCTAGTTGTAACACCTCTAGATGGATCTCTTAAAATGGCATCTTTTGGGTGAGAAGAAACATACCTCCACTCCTTGGGGAGTGCTTGAGAAGTACCTTGACTTTGTTCTGCGCTTGTTTTTTCAAGTTGCTCCACTTGATTTTCTGCATTCTTTTGGTTGTTCTTTGATGAATCTTCTTGTATATTTTCATCTGCATCATCACTAACAGCAACTTTCTCCATAGAGGAGGTATTAGACTCATCAAAAGTAACATGCATAGACTCTTCCACAACCAAAGTTCTTTTATTATACACTCTATAAGCTTTGCTTGAGTTTGAATACCCAAGAAAGATACCAACATCAGATTTTGGATCAAATTTTCCAAGATTATCTTTTGTGTTCAAAATAAAACATTTACATCCAAAAACTTTGAAATAACTAATGTTGGGTTTTCTATCTTTCCAAAGCTCATAGGGAGTTTTATTAAGATAAGATCTGATCAACACCCGATTTAAAACATAACAAGCGGTGCTGACGGCATCGGCCCAAAAATATTTAGGTAAAGCATTTTCATTTAACATGGTCCTAGCCATTTCTTGAATAGATCTATTTTTTCTCTCAACGACTCCATTTTGTTGTGGAGTTCTAGGCGATGAAAATTGATGCTCAATGCCTAAATCATTGCAGAAATTTTCAAATGCATGATTCTCAAATTCTCTACCATGATCACTTCTAATGCAAGTAATAGAGTATCCTTTTTCATTTTGAACCTTTTTACAGAAAACTTTAAAAGCTTCAAATGCATCATCTTTATTAGCTAGGAATAGTACCCAAGTGTATCTAGAATAATCATCTACAATTACAAATGCATAATATTTTCCACTTAAGCTAGCATGTCTAGAGGGTCCAAATAAATCCATGTGAAGCAATTGAAGTGGTTTTGAAGTAGAGACATGATTCTTGTTTTTAAAAGAAGTTTTGATTTGTTTTCTAAATTGACAGGCATCACAAATTTTATCCTTTTGAAAACTAATTTTTGGAAGTCCTTTAACCAAATCATTTTTCGAAATTTTTGAGATTAAATCCATGTTTGCATGACCTAATCGTCTATGCCACAACCAATAATCATCATGTAATGCCGAGAAATATTTATCAATGGTAGATGCACAATCTATATTAATGGTATAAACATTCATACATCTATTTCTTACAAAGAAAACCTTTCCATCACATGCATTTTCAATAACGCATCTAGATTTATCAAAGACTACTTTATAACCTTTATCACATAATTGACTAATACTAAGTAAATTATGTTTTAAGTTTTCAACCAAACACATATTTTCAATAAGAGTAGAAGATACATTACCGACATTGCCAATACCAATGATCTTTCCTTTAGAATTATCTCCAAAAGATACATCTCCACCATTTTCGATCTTGGTAAAACTTGAAAACCAAGCATAATTTCCTGTCATGTGTCTTGAACACCCACTGTCCAAGTACCATTTATTCTTCTTCTTCTTTAAGCCCTGCAGAGAAAATTTTAAGTCTTAGGTACCCAAATCTTTTTGGGTCCTTGGATGTCAGCAATGGTTCCTTTTGGAATCTAAACATATTTTATACCATAATAAGCATTTCTTTTCACAGGACATCTATTTTTCATGTGACCATTTCTATTGCAATAATGACAAGTAATTTTATGATTACTTGTGGATGTAGCTTTAACAAAATAATTCTTGTAATACTTTTGCTTCAAGTTAGGCTTATACCCAAGTCCACCTTTATCAAAAACACATTTTTGAGAGTTAAGTAAATTATCCAACATCTTTTGGCCATTTGTGAATTTTATCACAATTTCATTTAACTTATTATTCTTCTTCTTGAGAACTTCATTCTCCTTTATCAATTTTTCAACATGTAATTTTTCATGCTCATAAGAGGTATTAAGTTTCTCATTTGAAAATGTGACTTTACCATGCAACATTTTATTTTCTAGTTCTAAACATGTAATCTTTGCATTAAATGATTCATTTTCATTATTGAGATCTATCAATTTCTTTTTAAGGCATACATTCTTTTTACCTATCTTCATCAACTCACCATGCAATTCTTTAAAAGCATCATGTAATTCATCATAGGTAGGAAGATCATTTACCTCATCTAGTTCATCATTCGATTCATCTCCAATCGCCATAAGAGCTAGATTTGTCATTTCTTGATGCTCATCATCATCACTTGTTTCTTCATCAGTATCATCCCATGTGGCCACCATTGCTTTCTTCTTGAACTTGTTGAGAAGAGGGCATTCCGATCTTATGTGGCCAGGCTTCTTGCACTCGTAACATTTAATTGCTTCCTTTTTCTCCTTTTGGTTCTTGAAATCTTTAAATTTTCTTCGCTCACCAGTTTTCTTGAAAAATTTTCTGAACCTCCTAGCAAGCATAGCCAATTCCTCATCATCCGGCTCACTTTCTCCATCACTTTCAAATTTTGTGACTTTGAGAGCAATGTTCTTCTTCTTCTCTTCATTGCCTCTTTCAGCTGCTAAATCTTACTCATAAGAAATAAGAGAACCGATTAGATCATCAATAGGTAAGACATTTAAATCTTTAGCTTCCTCAATGGCAGTTCTTTTTGGTCTCCAATCCTTAGGAAGTGATCTAATGATTTTCTTAACTTTCTCGCTATTTGAAAAGGTCTTTCCTAGGGCTCCTAGAGTGTTCACTATGTCCGTAAATCTAGTATACATAGAATACACACTTTCATTTTGTTCCATTTGAAACAATTCATATTGTCGAGTGTATCTACTAATTTTAGACTCTTTCACTTGATTCGTGCCTTCATAAACAACTTCAAGTTTGTGCCAAATTTCATAAGCACTTTCACAACTTGACACTCTATGAAATTCTTTCTTATCTAGTGCACAAAATAACGCATTCATGGCTTTGGAATTTAGAGAAGCTTTTCTCTTTTCCAATTCATTCCATTCCCGTGAAGGTTTTGGAATATCTTCCCCGACTTCATTTTTAATCAATGGCATAAATGGACTATCACAAACAACTTCCCAAATTTCGTAATCTAGGACTTGTAAATAAATTCTCATCCTAGTTTTCCAATATGGATAGTCATTTCCGTCAAAGAATGGTGGTCTAGTTGTGGACTGTCCTTCCCTAAAGGTTGAATCACTTTGGGTTGCCATGGATCTTTTACTCTAGACGGTTAAGTCCTAATAAGAGAACCAAGCTCTGATACCAATTGAAATACAAATAACCAACCCAAGAGGAGGGGTGAATTGGGTTATTAAAAATTATTTTACAAATGATTCAATCTAATGCTTTAATGTAAACAAAAATTAAGTTTCACAGCAATATAATAAATTAGATAATGCTTGTAAAATAAATGAGTAAGGGAAGAGAATGCAAACACAGTAATTTTTACGTGGTTCGGCAATCCCCGCCTACATCCACGCCTCCAAGCCAACCGAGCTTGAGGATTTCACTATCCAAGCCTCCCAAGGCTTCAAACGTTTACAATTGACTTCCAAGGTGTCAATGGACCTTTACAATCAAGAGATTATCACCCTAATCTCTTTACCCCAAGTGTTTCCCTCACTTGAATACTCTCAATACAATGCAAAATAGAAAATACAGTAAAACACTCTCTATAAGAGTAGATTCACAAATAATAGCACAAAAATGATTTAATCTCTTGTGATTTGCAATATGGAAGCTCAATATATGTTTTACAAACTTGTTTTTTCTTGCTAAAGTTATTAAAATGAAGTTGGAAATGAGTTTTTATGTTTAAAGCTCGAAAACTAGCCGTTATTGTCAAATTTCGGTGTCTTTTTTGGCTAGCACCGCTTAATTTAACCTGGCCCTTCATCGTAATAAATGAAGTTACCGTTAATTTTGAATTTTGCTACAGTAATACTGTTCACGAAATTACAGTTTTACCTCAAAATTTACTCAAATTATGCTATGACCCAAAATATCATAAAACTTTTCAAAGAGATCCAATCTCATAAATTTTAATTATTATTTAATTCTAAAAACTTTCTGAAATTATAGTATGGCCCAAACTGAAGAATATCTTTTCAAATAAGTCTTTTTCGAGTTTTAGCTAAATCACCATATTCTTCAAAGTTTTCAAAACTTTTCACTTAAATCCTCAATCTATCATAAGTTACAATATAGCCCAAATATTTTAGAGCTTAGCAAATAAGTCCAACTCCGAAAATTAAAGCTATTTCATTTTTATCCAAATAACTTAAAATCACAAAATGTTTTATCTCATAAATATAAAATTAATTTAGTTTGAAAAATAATTATTTTATTAACATAAAATTGAGCTTCACAAATGCTAATCCAAGCATAATTTAAATCATACCGGCTTTTATAAGAAATTGTCGCAATAAATTATCCGTTAAGCTCGAAATTGTATTCTTGACTTCGCCGTTGTCCGTTGAGTGTCTTGAACTTGATTTCACTTGTTCCACTTGATTTATTATCCTTCAAAACTAGTGAACTTGTGAAATACAAAATAAAACACTTCAATGCATATGTTTGTTATCATCAAAATCATATTATTTATAACCTAATAGGCTAACAATAGTCGTTTTAGCTTAATTGAGTTCACAGCCTTACAGATCTTTTATAACTTATGATAGGTATGAGGTAACTTATCCCTGTTTAATTGCTTGTTAGCTCTTTTAGAGCCCCCCTGAATAAAAAAAAAAATAAGTATTTTAATGTGTAGATTAACACTTCAAGTATGTAGATTAACACTTCATACTAAGCTTAAAGTGCATCATCTAACTTGAAGGAAAATTCTTTATAATCCCTTAATTTTTTTATTTATATATAAATGATTTTTTTACTTCATTTTTTCTTCATTCAAATATGTCCTTATATTAATCTCTTCTAAAATAATTAAATAATATTTTACTACTATTAAGTTAGGTAGTATTTATTTTTTATCTTAAATTTGAATGGGTTTCAATGTGTTTTTCAAAACAATATATATATATTTTTTATTTTTTGACATGCGATTGTGAGTGTTAAGTTTTTTGTTTTTATAAACTCAAAAATTTTTAATCTAAAATTTTTACATTTATGACCTTGAAAATGTTATCTATATTTAGAAATTTAAATAAGTATATATTTATAGTTGATAATATTACTTTTTTTACAATTTAACATAATATTTATCATAAAAAGCTATCATCTAATAATAAAAGAATTTGTTTAAAATTCAAATTGATTGCATGTTAATTATTTAATACCAAGTAAATTCGAGATCAAGAGAAATTCTAATATGACATCTAATAGTTAGGTAAGAAATAAAAATATTTAATAAACTATTTATAAGAAAAGAAATTATTTTCTACTCAAAATTTTATCATTTAGATAAAAGTTAAGAAATCTTACTTTTTTCATCTACAAAAAAATGTCTCACAATAAAACTTCAGATATGAAAACAACAAGCTAAAATATCAAAATATCCTAAATTAAGCCAAATTAAAACTTTAAATATATTGGTTCAAAAAAAATTCAAATATAAATACAAACAACCCATTATTGTTACATTAATATATTTAGAAGCAATATTAAAAGAGTAATTTGGTTTTTTAAAGTAATTTTTTTTTAATTGGAGAGTATTTATATTAGATATATATATTTTATTTAAAGTAAGATTCTTAATATCAAATTATTTGATATATTTATTTTTTTTCTCTTTTATATATAAGTCTACATTGACCCAAATATAAACAATAAATTAAAATATAATCTGGTCTGATTAAAGATCTTAGTTTCATCCTTGAGGTGCAAGACTTTATCATTTGATATATGTGTTTTTCTCCTTTATATATGCAATGACATTCCCTTGTATATGCATTGACATTAACACAAATATATATAATAAATTTATAATTTAACCCAGCACAATCAAAGATCTTGGATCCGCCATGGGGGTGCGTCTGTCAGTCTGTGAGAGTTAAAAGGTGAATATGTCTTTTCAGTCACAGTTGGGGGTGCTTCAATGTTATTCAGTCTATAATACTCATACATCCTCTCTACCGTTGAATACGGGGACCGTTTGTCGGTTCACGTGACGTAATTGTGTGCTGTGTTTTAATACATTTTGGTTGGCGCTCAAGAAAACTCTAGAGGCTAAGAACAACATGTAATGCTAACGTGTAGGGTCGGCGGAAACTGTACTTCTTGTTATTAAAAACTGAAAAAGAAAAAACCCTTTCAAAATCTAACATTACCTTCGAGTACACGGCTGTAATCCTTAACTGAAAGCCTTTAGCAGCAGCAAGGTACGATGTTACAGTTTGATTTTTTCTTCTTAGTTTCTGTTACTTTGCTGGTTAAATTTTAATTACCGCAGTCATTTGTTTGTGTTTGTTTCTCTTCGACATCAACGCCGCCGCACGGATTTCATTTTCCGTACCTTTTCCCAGCAGCCAAACAGATAAATCAGGTTCATTGTCTCATAACTTGCTCCAATTGGGTTATTTTGCTTTCTTTAGAAAATAGTATTGGTGATGCAAAACAAGCTCTGGAGTTTTTTTTTTTTTTCATTTATCATCATACCAGATACCTTTACACTGGTAAATTATTGGAACAATGATTCACGGCTGAGCTGATTTTTTTGCGAAACACTGAATTAATAGCTAGTCAGGCTAGAAAAATGAAAAAATAACATTAAAAATAACTTCTGACAATTGATTTAGTGCTTAGCACAAGATTAGCTTTGAGCACTGATCCTAATTCTCATAACAGGTCAATCTATTATAGCACACATTTGGGCGAGGCACTAAAAGTTTTCTGTCAGGTATAAATTGGATCTTATATCATGTGATTATTGATTATTTGGTTGGTATGATAATTGATTATTTATTTTAATTCCTTTAAGCTTTTATTCTTTTCCTCTGCTAATTAGTTGTTAATTCTTTATGTTCTACAATTTTTCCAGGCTGAGTTATATGGATATGAAAGCATGTGTTAAGGACTTGCCTCAAGAGTTGGCTCGGGAGTTACTTATTGCAATATCTAATTCTGTACCTGAAAAATGTTCGAGTCCAGATAATCATCTTCCTGAAAGGTTTGACAGAGCAAATGGGGTAGCTGTGACAAATGGCGATGAAGCTGAAAAGTATAGGTCTGACTTGATCTCACTCTCCTACGTTGAATCACCTGATGTTGTTAATAGCTTACCCATTGCATTGGCTAACTACGAGATTTAGCAGGGACTGAAATTGTCACCAATGCCTGTTGTAATGTGTAATCAAGGTTTGATGTATAAATTAACTTTCTATTGTGGATACTTTTGCAGATGCTTTATCTGTTTTTCTATACTTTTCTCTGTCTGTGTTCAGTTTGTTGTCACTAAAAATAAGAAATGGAACAACATTTCAGTTTTATGTACAGTTTACAGTGTGATTTAAATAAATAATTGGAATTTGCTCTGAGTTTGTGGTTTGTTCTCCTTGATTTCTGATGTTGCTTTGCAATTGCTTGCTTTAAGACTGAATGCTTGAGTCTGAAGAGTAACCAAAATTTTATTGTTGGAGTCAATGTAGGATAAGACATATGTTTGAGAAATATACAGTTCATGATGATTGCTATACATTCCATTTCTGAATCTGAGGCTCTTTCCATTTTCAGTTGGAAAATTTGCCCGGCAAATGCTTCTCCTGTTTACCAGGTTTTCTTTTTCCCCCTCTTCCTTGTTATGCGAGGGATCTGTTGGCAAATGGTACCTAGTGTGTCACTGATTTTATTATCCAATTGTGAGCTGGATTTCCTGTTTTAATGTACTCTTAGGTTACTCATTTTCACAAAATTTAATGATATATATGATTTGAATGGATTCTCACCTCTGTAGTGTTAGCTTTTAACTTCGTTGTTTAGTTGGGTTTAGTCCTAGAATCCTTACTGGTAGTAAGTCTGGCCATCACAACTGTTGTGACGGCCATTTTAATTACCAAAATAATAGTATAGAGTCACAAACTCTTGTATAAACTCAATTTGCACAAATAGAGTTATATCATATGAATTAGTAGAAAATTTTATGGCTTTATCATTGCTCTTAATTCTCAAAAGACCTGCTGAGTAAGAGGTGGAAATTGCAGAAGCCATGGCTGATGTTGAGAGGACAATGCTGGCTAAATTAAGGCACTAGCTTGTTACCATTAGATGTTGCATCGGATTCCTGGAATCTGGTCAGTCGAGGTGCACAAAGATCCTGGAATGTGGTCAATCGGGTAGTATTACAGAAGAAATCCTTCGGAAGTGAGCTGGTGTGTTACTTCAGAGTTTAACAGATTGCTATGTTCGGAAAAGTTATTTTATCTTGCGAGGCATGTTCCCGGGTACTACAACTCGTTAGCTCATCTCTTTAGTCAAATTGGCTATTTCTTCCCGATGAGGCCTTTATGTGGCAAGGCCCGGTAGAAATTAGTCGAACACTTGAATTTAAACGTTGTCTAAGAGTTTTCTTTGATACTCTTGTTAGGGCCTCAACTATCCGCGTTAAGTGTTTAGTCAAACCGGTTTCTGTAACGCGATATCTAATTCAATTAAGGTCTCACTTAAGTTTGATTTTCGTTACGTGCAAACTTTATTTCATTTACTTTTTTCAATAATTTTTTGATTAATTGATTTAATAGAAGTTGGAAAATCAATATAATGAATGAGAATTGAGTAAAGGGTGTATTTGGCAATCTGTATTAAGTTGTATTGTATGGTATTAAAATATTGATTTTATACTAACGTCTGCTTGTAATTTTTGGTTGTATTGCTGCACTACAATGAAAGGTAGTTAATACAACGAAATGGGTACAAAATGAATCTATTTGGTATATAAATTAGTCAAATCCTTCTAGATTTAATATTGTTAATGAGATGTCTTTAATAATACTATTATTGGAGCTTTACGTATCAGTAGTGTTTGATCGAATGGTTTTTGTAATATCATATCTAGTCTAATTAAGTTTTTAATTGAGTTTGATATCTCTTATGTGCAAATTTTATTTCATTTACTTTTTTTAAATCATTTTTTTTATTTACTGATTCAATAGATTTGGGGAAATTATTGTAGTTAGTAAGTGAGAATAAAGGGTGCGTGTACATTTGCCTTACAAAATATTGCATTGCTTTAAAATATTATTTTGTTGCGAACTCATATTTGGCTGCAATTTCTAGTTGTGCCGCATTACAGTAAAAAGGCGACTAACGCAATGAAAAGGGTATAAAATGAACCAAGGAGGGAAATGATTTGTGTTTTATTGTATTACAACATTGTTCATATTTTAATATAATCATTTAACTTTTTTCATTTAATAAATTTAAATTTATTAATTTATACGGATATTTATGAAAAAAATAATTCAAGTAATAATATAAGATAGTAATAAACCTAGATATTTAATAAATAAATGATAATGCATTATTTTACTTTATTAAATAAAATCATTTTAATTATTTGACTTTAAATACATAAAAAGTATTTTAGTTACGCTTATTATTTAATAAATACTTTATAAATTCATTTAATCATTTATTATCTACTGAAGTAGTAAACTTAAATTAAATAATTATGTTCAAAATTAATAAATAAAAATAAATTTATAATTCAATATAGTTAACCTAAATGATTATAAAATATTGATTTTGATGATAAAAAATCACATATTTTGGATAATAAAGGAATTGCATACTATGCTTTTGAAACAAGAAAATGATTTTATAAAATTGATGGTTTTTAAATTTATAGTTTAAATTGGAAAGTTCGAAATGAACAAGCATTATTTTAAAATTATGAAAATGGATTTATTTATAAAGTTTTATTAATATTTGAGCCATTGTTTAATTATATAATGTTTTGGGATAAATTTGTAATTTTTTGGAAACTAGCTCTATAGCAGAAGCATCAAATCGACTATGAAGCAAAAAGTTTTTGGATAAATTCAGTAAACCAGATTCCTAAAAATGGCATATCAGTTATGAAGCACAAGATCTCCGAATACAAGCAGCAAATCAAATTCCCAAAAACAGTAGACTAGTTATGAAACAGAAAGTCTTTGAATAAAAGCGACAAATCAGATTCCTGAAAACGACAGACCAATTATGCAGTAAAAACTCTTGAGATAAAAGCAGCAAACTAGATTCATAAAACGGTAAACCGATTGTACAAAAAGTCAAATCTTTGATCATAATAGTAGCATCAAGCAACAAACTAGTTACCATAAAACAGGAAGCTAGTTATCACAAGAAAGTCAACAATGGCTAATTTTTTAGCTCCAACTATAAATTGGTTCATTCAAATTCAAATAAAAAGATAGATTCAATAATTATTATTGAACTAACTATTGAGTATACAACTATTATTAAGCTTTAAACTTATTTTTATTCCTTTTATTCACACATTAAGCTTTCATTTTGTAATCGAACACATTGCATGAGAGAAAATTCTTTTGTAATTTTTTTATCTTTGAAAAGTTATAAGTATTGAGATACACTTGAGTTAAGAGATTGAGGATAATCTCTTGTTGTAAAGATTGATTGACACCAGTGAAGTCAATTGTAAAAGTTTTTAAACCCTCAAAGGCTTGGATAACGGAATCTTCAAGCCCGATGTACTTAAAAGTGTGAATGAAGAAAGGATTGGTCGAACTACATAAAAATCTCATGTTTACTTTCTCTTTTTTTTTTATCTCTTTATATTTTAATTGGTTTATTTATTATTGTTGTGAATTTGTTTAGGATTTGTATTAAGTTTGTTCAAGCATTGCATAATTTTTAAAAATCTCAATTTACCCCCTCTAAAGTTGCCTAATTATTATTTCATTTGATATTAGAGCAAGGTATAGAACATGAAGCATGGATTTGATTTCAAAAATTTTTAAAAATGATTTAGTTAAAAGTCTTCCAAAACTCAAATTTAAACAAAAAAAAGAATTTATAAAGCTTGCAAATTTAGGAAACAAATCAAAACCTATTTATAAAACAAGAATCATATTTCTACCTCTAAACCACTTCAATTATTCTACAAAAATTTGTTTAGACTTTCTAGATATAATAGTTTAAGTGACAAATTTTATGCATTTGTGATTATAGATGATTATTTTAGATTCACATCGGTATTATTCTTAACTATTAAGAAAGATACTTTTAATGCATCTAAAGTTTAATGTAAAAATATTCAAAATGAAAAAGGATATACTACTTCTTATATAAGAAGTTATCATGGTAAAGAATTTAAAAATTATGTATTTGAGAATTTTTATAATTATTTTATTATTAAGTATCAATTTTCATCACCTAAGATTGTATAACAAAATGGAGTTATTGAGAGAAAAAATGTCTATTCAAGAAATGGTTAGGACTATGTTTGAAGGAAAATATTTTTAGGCCGAAGCCATCAACACCGCTTGTTATATTTTAAATCGAGTGTTGATTAGACCTTATCTCAATAAAATTTTCTATGAGCTTTGAAAAGAGAGAAAGCCCAACATTGGTTATTTCAAAGTTTTTAGATATAAATATTTTATTTTGAACACAAAAGAAAATCTTAGTAAATTCGATCCAAGATTTAATGTTGATTATTCAGACACAAGCAAAACTTATAGAGTGTATAATAAAAAAAACTTTATTTGTGAAAAAATCTATGCATACTATATTTCATGAATCTAATCATTTCTCTACAGAGAAAGTTATTGTTGTTAATTATGCAAACGAAGAGCTACAATAAAATTCATCAAAAGATAAACAAGATGATACTTCACATGAAAATCAAGAGGGACAACAAGAAGAAACAAATTTGAAGCAAAATGACGATAATTCTCAAACACTCCCTTAGGAGTGGAAGTATATGTCTTTTCACCCTAGGAACTTAATTTTAGGTGATTTCTTGCAAGTGATAACTACTAGATCATCACTTAAAAATACATGTGAGCATGCTGCATTTATTTCTCAAATTGAACTAAAATCCTTTGCGAATGCAGAAAATGATGAATATTAGATTATGGCAATGCAAAAGGAGTTAAACCAATTTGAGAAAAACAATGTGCAGGAACTAGTTTCTAAACTTAAATATCAATCAGTCATTGGTACTAAATGAGTATTCAAGAATAAAATAGATGAACCCGATGTGATTATAAGGAATAAAAGTATATTAGTAGCTCAAGGTTACTACCAAGAAGAAGGAATTGATTTTGATGAAACTTTTGCATCAGTAGTTAAATTGAAATCTATTAGGATATTACTAATATATGCATGTCATAAAGATGTCATCTTATATCAAATAGATGTCAAAAGTGCATTTTTAAATGATTATCTTCTAGTTTATGAGAAACAACCCCTTAATTTTAAAAATAAAATTTCCAGATCATATGTATAAGTTATTTAAAGTATTGTATAATCTAAAATAAGCACCTACAGTATAGTATAATAGACTTAAAAATTTCTTACAGGAAATAATTTTTCAATTAGTAAAGCTAATACAACTCTCTTTATTAAGCATAAGAATCAAGATATTTTTATTGTCTAAATTTATATTGATAATATTATCTTTGGATCTACTAATGAGATGTTATGCAAGGAATTGTCTTTTTGTATAAGCAGAGAACTTGAGATAAGTATAATGGGAGAGCTAAAACACTTTTTTGGACTACAAATGAAACAAAACAAGAAGGAATCTTTATAAATCAAGCCATATGTGAAAGACCTACTCAAAAGGTTTGGTTATAAAAATGGAATGACAAAAAGTACTCTAATCAATAATAACCATTAAGCTGGAGAAAGATAAGAAGGAAAAGAGTCTCATTTGCTTATTGTTAAAAGAATTTTTTAGTATTTGATCAACACCATTGATCTTGATCACTGGCAGCCTAAGGGAATACATATAGACTTAATATATTTTTCGAATGCTGACTTTACTGAATATAAAGTTGATAGGAAAAGCACTAGTAGAATATGTCATTTTCTAGGTCACTCTTTAGTATCTTGGTTCGGTAACAAACAAAATTCGGTTGCACAAGCTCTATAGATGAAACAAACCCTTAGAGATTATGGCATTGAACTATATCATATTCTTATTAAGTGTGATAACACAATTGCTATCAACTTGTCGAAAAATCCTATTTACCATTTTGGGACTAAGCATATAAAGATTAGAAATCATTTATTAAAAGATTATAATAAAAAAGAAGATGTTGTGATTTGAATTTATTTCTATTGTAAATTAACTTATAGATATCTTCATAAAATCCCTTAATGAATAGCAGTTTATAAAGATAAGACATCAGCTTGGAATGATGAATGTTGCTTCTTCAATTATGATTTTTTCCCTTTGTACGACATTATTGATTGACATATTTTATATGTTTCTTCTTGCATGCATTTATGTTTCATGCATAAAATGGCTTATTAAAAATTTTGAATCACAAAATGGTTTAAATTTTGATCAATTCTTAAAGCCAAAAATTAAATTGGTGTGCACAATACAAGTTTAATGGTTATAAAAGAGAAAACATTTTCTAAGAGAATCGGCATACTACTAAAAATTAAATTGATAAGCTGTTTGATTGATCCTTACATGTTGGAAGCAACCAAATAGCCGATTAGGAAAATTGGTAAGTCGTTTGATTAATACTAACAAGCTAGAAGCAACCGAACTACCGATTAGGAAAATCGATAATCTGTTTGATTAATACTAACAAGCTAGAAGCAACCAATACAAGTTTAAAGGTTTAGGGTTTAGGGTTTAGGATTAACTGATTATCTAGTAAGCCGTTTTGACTAATCTTTATATGTTGACAGCAATCGGATAACTTGTTAGGAAAACTAATAAGCCATTTCACATTTATCACGTGCTGGATAAAATTGGTAAGGCAGGTAAGACAAACAGTAAAACTGGATTCGAAACCCTTTTTTATTGGACAAATACAGCTAGCTGGATAACAACAAATGGTAAGCTAGATTTGTACTATATGGCCTGTTCATCATCTCTCTCACCATTCGGTAAACTAATTTCTTTCTCTCTTTAAAAACTGTTTCGTATGCCTCTCATTCTTGCTCAAAATTTCACCATTTTCATTCATTTTTATATCTAATCGATTTACAAAAATCATTCTCCATCTCTCTTAATCCTTAAAATCATCCTTCAAACACTTTTTCATTACCTAATCACAAAATCTCAAATTTAACCTCAGTTTCATCTGAGTTTTCTCTCTTTAAATTTTTTCTATTTTAAATTTATTATCATTCAAATTGCTTTCATACATTTTCTTTAAACTCCATTCTCTACTTTTATTTAATTTAGTTCTCTCCAAATCACCCCCTTATGTAAAGCCTAAAGTCGAATAGAGGAAAAGGAAAAGAACATTTTCCACCATCTAAAAGGACAAGCCAAGAAGGAAGAGATTCAAACTAGAATGACTTTGAATCCAAGTATTTTTTTGGACAAACATTTGGCTAAATGCTTTGACTAATAATTTAGGACTTGTGGTATTCTCTACCTATTTTATTTTCACTAATTGGCTTTGTAGTTTCGGTACTAGTAATAGAAACTTATTAATGTTATAGGAAGAAGTTGGTTGGATTTATAATTTGTTATTGATAAAAATGTATATCCCGAATTGGTAAGAGTGTTTTGCTCGAATATGGATACTTCTACAGAGAAAGAAAATCGAACAATCTCGAATGTTGGAGAAGTTTTGATTGTGTTTAGTGATACATACCTAAACTCCATACTAAAAACTCTATATACTAATTTAGAATTCTATTCTTTTTAAGAAAGCTCCTGACATTGATGATTTTGCTTATATTGATGCTGTTAAAAACATTTATAGGTGTAATAATCTTTCTGATGTAGTCTATAATATCCATTTCCGTACTTAATATTTATGCCATTAATCACAGATATTACTTCATTTTATTTAAAAAATTATTTTTCCTAAATCAGGTCACTTAGATGAGGTATCTCACATGTATATTGCTTTGACTCTATCTTTAGACATCGTCTTGTTAACCTCGAGTATATTATTATTCATACTATATTTTCTATGCCTAACTTAATCATTTGTTTCCTTCTATCACTCGAATTCTTAAACACTTTAGGATACCTATCAATGAACCATCATGTACACCCAGTAAGGGTATTGGAGATGCAATAATATATGTCTTAGATTTTCAGTGTTGAAAGGTTGACCAAATTAAAATTTATTTTGTTTTCCTTATATATTTAGGTGTATATTCTGTGTAAATATAGAGTTATTGCTTCTTAGAAATTAGTGTGTAATATTCTGCTTTAATTTCTTTCCTTTCATAATATATCGTATCCCTATATTAAGACTATGCATAGTTTCATGAAGAATGAATGAGAATTATTCCATAAACTTTTCGCCACCTATTTTTACATGGTATCAAAGCTAGGCTCCCTTTCTTTCTGATATTTTCCCTATCATGTTTGACTAAACTTCTGAAATCACAATCACCTCTAAAAAAATAGAACAAAAAATTTCCTATTCTGAATCTCATTCTGTCCAGATTACAACTATTCGGCTAAATGAACGAAATTTTCAAAGATGGACTCAGTCAGTTAGAATGTATATTAGGGAAAAAGGAAAGATTGGTTATCTTACTAGAGATGTTAAAGCTCCTGAAATATTTTATCCCTCTTATGGTGTTTGGGATGTCGAAAAGTCCATTATTGTGGCGTGGTTAGTTAACTCCGTGGATGAAGACATTGGAGCAAATTATATGTGCTACACTACTACAAAAGAACTCTGGGATAATATGAGTCAGATGTACTCTGACTATGGAAATCAGTCCCAAATCTATGAGTTACAACTTGCTCTTACAGATATCCATTAAGGATATAATAGTATAAAAAAATACTTTAATACTCTAAAGAGATTATGGTAAGTGCTAGATTTATTCAATGACTACGAGTGGAAGATCACGAAAGATTTTAAACATCATACACAAATAGTCAATAATGAGAGAATCTTCAAGTTCTTGGTTAGGCTTAATGTTGAATTTAATGAGGTAAGAGGAAGAATTATTGGGAGAAAGCCACTTCCTACTATTAAGGTTTTTTTTTTGAAGTAAAAAGAGAAAATGGTCATTGAGTGTTATGTTGGGAAATTGTTATGTTGGGAAAAAAGAACTATATTATCTCTGTGGAAAAATCTACTCTTGTTACAGCAGATGTTAATACTACCCGTTCCTTCACTCAATAGCAACAAAAACCTCGAGTATGGTGTGATTACTGTAATAAACCATGCTATACCCAAAAGACTTGCTGGAAACTCCATGAAAAGCCTACAAACTGGAAAAATAGCAAACATAGTCGTGCACTACCCTCTACCAATAAAGTGGAAAATCTTAAAAAAAAAAATCTTAGTACGGAGCAAATTAATCATCTCATAAAGCTCCTGATTTCTAATCCTCCACCTAGTACTTCCAATGGTTCACTAGCCTAAACATGTAGTATTATTAATGTTCTCTTTAGTCACTCAACTACCGCACCATGGATTATTGATTTGGGTGCTTCTGATCATATGACTAGCATTCTAGTTTATTTGATTCTTATTATCCTTGCCCTGGTAACAAAAAGGTAAGAATTACTGATGAAAACCTATCTTTCATAATTAGAAAATGATCAATAAAAATCTCTAAAACCATTTAGCTTAAAAATGTGCTTTATGTTCCTAGACTTTCTTGCAACCTATTATCTGTCAATAAATTAGCCAAATAATCTAATTATTATACTGTCTTTTTTTACTCCTATTGTGAATTTCAGGACAAGGACTTGATGATGATGATTGACAGTGCTAGTTTATGAGAAGGTCTTTACTATTTTGATGACTACCTTTCAAGGAATAAATAAGCTCAAAGTTTAAGCAGTAGTATTAGTTCAAACTCTGCTAAGGATCAAATAATGCTTTGGCACCTTAAACTAAGACACCCTAGCTTTCCTTATTTCAAATATCTATTTTTAGATTTATTTAAAGATATTGATTGTATTATTTTTCGGTGTGAGAGTTGTTTTTTATCTAAAAGTCAGTGAGTTTCATATAAAGCACTTACTTATTGTACCTCAAAATCTTTTTATTTAATTCATAGCAATGTTTAAGGACCCTCAAAAATTAATACTTTAATTGAAAAAAATAGTTGGTAACATTCATAGATGATCATACTCGGTTTTGTTGGGTTTATTTAATAAGAGAAAAATCTGAAGTTGAGGGATTATTCAAGGATTTTTATAACATGGCTAAAAATTAATTTCAAACAAAAATCAGTCTACTCCATACAGATAATGGTACTGAATATTTTAATAATTGTCTAAGGGTGTTTTGTAAAGAAAAGGGTATTATTCACACATCCACTTGTCATGATACTCCATAATAAAATGGAATTGTAGAATGGAAAAAAACCACAATTTACTTGAAGTTAGTTGGGCTATCATGCTTTTTATGCATGTTCCTAAATATTTGTGGGTGATACAGTTTTAACAACATGTTATTTGATTAATAGGATGCCTACCCATGTTTAAAGTATCAATCTCCTTTAGAATACTTTACACTCACATATCCCTCTAGTAGGATTATATCTAATATTCAGTTAAGAGTGTTTGGATGCACCGTATTTGTTCACGTACCTAACCATCTTAGATCTAAATTGGATCCTAGATCTGAAAAATGTGTTTTCTTGGGCTATGCTTCTAATAAAAATGCTACAAATGTTTCAATCCTCAAACAAAGAAATTTCATATCAGCATGGATTTATATTTCTTGAAAATCAACCTTTTTTTGGCCAAAACTCTCTTCAGGGGGAGAAAGAGAATAATTAAGATCATTTTTGGCATACTTATACACCTGTGCCTAATTTATTTTTAGCTGATCCGAGCACTTTAACTCAAACTCCAAAAATTGATATTCTAATAATAAAACTTAGGAAATCTTGAACTGCAGGAACCAAGTGTTAATGTACTAAAAACAGGGGGAGAAATACTACAAGATAACATTCTACCACCAGAGCTTCTTGTTTATACTCGACAAAGGTGTAATCCCAGCAGTAAAGACCCTCTCATAAACTTGGTACAGCCTTAATTGTCATCTCTAAACACTAATTACTTAGAAAATTCAAGTAATATTTCTTCTCTTATATATCCTAGCACTCTATTTCCTGATCTTGACCTACCCGTAGCATATAGGAAGAGAATTCAAACCTGTACTACGCACCCTATTGCTAGATATGTTTCCTATAAAAAGTTATCCAGCAAACAAAGAGCCTTTACCACAAAAATATCTCAGATACCAATTCCTAAAACCATAAAAGAAGTGATAAACTACCCAGATTGAAAGTTAACAGTTTTAGAGAAAATGAATGCTCTAAAAATGAATGGTACATGAGAGATTGTGGATTTGCCAAAAGAAAAGAAAACTGTAGGTTATAAATAGGTGTTTACAGTTAAATATAATACTAATAAGAATGTTGAGAGATATAAGGCAAGCTCGTGGCAAAAGGGATTCACTTAAACTTATGGAATTAACTATCAAGAAACGTTTGCCCCCATTGCAAAGATAAATTCCATCCGAGTCCTTATCTCATTGGCCGTACATTTTGATTGGAATTTATACTAGTTAGATGCTAAAAATGCTTTTCTGAATAGAGAGCTAGAAGAAGAAGTTTTTATAGACTTACCACTAGGTTTTGAAGGAAATCATGGCAGCAGTAAAGTATGTAAACTATAAAAGTCTTTATATGAGCTTAAAAGTCTCTTAGAGCATGGTTTAAATGATTTGGTAATGTTATAAAGGGAATGGCTACTCCCAAAGTTAGGCAAAACCATACAATGTTTTACAAATATTCTATTAAAGGGGAATTAGCCAGTTTAATTGTATATGTAGATGATATAATTTTGACTAGTGATGACTTAGTTGATATTTGTAGATTAAAGAAAGTGCTTAGACGTGACTTTGAAATCAAAGACTTAGGCAACCTAAAGTATTTTTTGGGCTTGGAGTTTACTAGATCAAAAGATGGGATTATTGTGTCTCAACGCAAGTATGCTCTTGATTTACTTGAAGAGACAAGTCTACTTAGAAGTAAAATAACCGAGACACCTATAGATCCTAATATAAGATTACAGCCAGCTAAAATTGAAGACGTAATCAACATAGATCAATTCCAATGCCTTAGAGATAGATTAATCTAGCTTTCATATACACGACCTAACATAGCCTTTGCAATGAGCTTAGTTAGCCAGTTTATGCATGCTCCAAGACAAGAACACTTTGAAATAGTATAGAGAATCCAAAGACACTTAAAAGGATTTCTAGATAAAGGTTTTTTCTTTAGAAAAAAAGGGCACCTATAAGTAAAAGTCTACATAGATGCTAATTGAGCTAATAGTGTAATTGATAAAAGATCCACTTTTGGTTATTGCATCTTTGTTGGAGAAAATTTGGTCACTTGGCGTAGCAAGAAACAAATTGTGGTAGCAAGAAGTCGTGTAGAGGCAGAATATAGAGCAATAGCTCCAAGAATTTTTTAGGTTCTTTGGATAAAAAAAATACTTGAAGAACTTAAGGCAAGTAATTCTTTACTTATGAAAGTATATTAAGATAACAAATCTGCCATTGCAATAACACATAATCCAGTACTCCATAACCAAACTAAACATGTCAAAGTAGACAAACACTTCATAAAAGAAAAACTGGGCAGTGATTTGGTCTACATGCCCTATATTCTTATAGATGAGTAGATTACTGATATACTCACTAAAAGACTACCCAAGAAATAGTTTGAGAAATTAATTTGCAAGCTCGTTGTAAAAGACATTTTTAGACCAACTTAAAGAGGAGTGTTGAAAGGCTGACCAAATCAAAATTAATTATGTTTTCCTTATATATTTAGGCATATATTCCGAGTAAATATAGAGTTATTGCTTTCTAGAAATTAATGTATAATATTTTGCTTTAATTTCCTTGCTTTCTTAGTATCTTGTATCCCTATATTAAGACTATGTATAGTTTTATGAAGAAATGAATGAGAATTATTCCATAAACTTTTCTCTACCTATTTTTACATTAAGTGGTGTAATAGAGCATGCGTAAAGATCACTGACAATAAGTATAACTTGCTTGCTCTGAGTGATGACCATCTTCTAAATAAAGTGGTCCCTGCTGATCAGCTTCCTGACTTTTCACTTCTTTTTAGAGTTTCAAGTCAATGTTAGAACCCTCCTGCATCTGTACTGATTTTGTACTTGTACTTGATAAAGATACTTGCGTTTCTGGTGTATGTTATGCAAATTTTATTGAACTCACAAGTGCACAAATCTATTGTAGAATAGATTAATGGTAACGAGTGTTGATCCCACGAGGAGGTGGATTTTGATTATGTATTCAATTAATTTTCTAAGTGAGTGATTAAAATTATGATGAAATTATCCTAAATTTTGAATTGAAATGGTAGGAATAATTTAAAATGACAACTATTATAATAAAGTATTTTGGTATCTGGATCTACATCAATATGCACCAAGACTCAATATTTTTTATTAATATCAATTAAATCATGAGGGAGAAATTCACTCTTCATGAACCATGCTCTAATTAATATGGTACTAAGAGTTTATCGTGCCAAACAGTAATAATTATCTTATTACTATCTGTCGACGAAAAGTCAAAATATCCATAGAAATTATAGGGGAAGAGATAATAAATTTACCAATTAAGCCTATGAAACGTGTTGAGACTTCACCTTCAACTCAAGCTTAAAAGAAAATTAGCTACTCATATTTAAACTAGGGGTAAAATAGAAATTTTATTAAAATACGTAGAAAATACAAGATGGAGAAGAAATTAAAGAGAATGGAATCAAAATGAATTAAGGGTTGTCAAATTAGAGGGAAAGCTCTCCTTTTATAGATACAACGAGTAAATCATATCCATCGAATTAAAACAATTTGGATGCACAGGATTACCCCACGTGGCAAGTTCTGATTAGTTTAAACACATCATCAACGCTATTATCCCATGTATATGCATGTACCGTATTAGGTTTTTCTAATCCATTAACATATTGCCACATCATCAGTCAGCAGTGCATATACATTTATATCGATAAGATTGTGATACTTCATCAGTCAAGCCACGTCATCAGTCAACGCCACATAATCTGTCAATGCCACACTATTCCTCTAATCAAATGCTGCTATGTCATTGGTCAATGCTACTTCATCGGTCAATACCACGTTATCGGTTAATGCCATTTCATCGTATAGTATATATGAACAGTGTCATGAATAGTACCATAGACAGTACCATACATGTAAATATGACATTTATACTTTTATGCTCTTCCTAAGGTTTTCAACCCTTCTGAATTTAGATTTACTGTCTATTTTATCATCCGATGTCTCGTTTATTGTTAAACAACTATGATGCCCCTAAAATACATAAAATACTTAATTATACTAAACATACATAATTAAAAACACAAGAGATTTAAATACATAAAAGTAAGAAAGTTAATGGAACTTGAAGTATAAAATGATAATTTTCTCCTTTATAAATATACATTTTCTAGTACTTAACACAACGCGCAACCAACTTATTGCTAGTCCCTAGCAAATTAAGCAAAAATAAATAAAAGCCAAATTTTTTTTAACTATCATGTTTATTTAATTAAACTTATGATAACAATCAAATAAAATTATAAGTATTATCTCCAGTCTTTAACAAATATTACTCTCAAATCAACCATCCACATGAATCAATCCAGTAGACTTTCTCACAATTATTGTCGTCAAGCTACTTTTAAGAATAACATGTCAATACTCTAAAATCTCACTAATAGTGATACTCTCACAAAGAAATTAAACCAAATAACAACAGTCACTCTCATGAATGGTAAATTGAGAGAAAATATTAAAGTAATATCACACACTCTCACCAAGATGAAATAAATGTACCTACAACTTAAAAATAATACGATTTCAAATCAAAATGTGAGTCAAACCAATATATTTATTTATTTATTCTTTATATATATATATATATATATATATATACAACTTATGTCACTAATTTCTACTTCAGACTATACTTCCCTAAAATTAAGAAAGACTTTTATTAGAATGTAACGTAGGCTAGGGACATGGTGAATAAAGACAGAAAAATAAGAAAAAAATAAAATACATATTCAAGAAAAAGTAAAATTTTTTTTTAAGATTACAGGGTACATCTCTCTTTTTTAAAAAACTAATAAATAAATTTTGAAATTTTTCTTTCTAAGATACAACATTTTTTAACAAAATAATTATTTATACTTTTATCAAACATGAATGGGTGATGGAACTTGTACGACATTGAGTAATATATCATATTAAAATTAGGTTGAGATAATAAGTTAACAAAGAAAAGAATAATAAATTTTTTTTTAAAGACTCAAAAGGGTTAACTAAGCATATTTCACAAAAGGGATGGCTAAAAAGGCTCAAACGGGTTAAAGATGGCCTTTCCATCATCTTTTAGGGTGCTGACTAATCTTCCGTATCTGCTAGTTAGATAAACTTTCAGATGTAGCAACATAAAATTTTTTTTCTCTTGCTAGAAGGTTGACTTAAAAGAAATTTATAGATCGTGTATCAAATAATAAATTGCTAAGCTATATAAAGAATGGGCAAAAAGAGTTATTTTCTAAGGAAAATAGTAGGTTCAAGAACTCACTTGGAATTTATTATGACATATATATTCCTTCAAGTAACTCATATTTTTATCTCCCACATCAACATGCAGAGTAGCAAATATAGTGTAACAAAACTCAAGACCAAGGATAATATAAATATTAAAATTTGAAAGTCATCATGTCAAAAAGAAGACCATAAAAATATTTTTTTTAATATTTTTTGGTTAAAAACTAAGAAAATGTGTTTCTAAAATTACGACATTCCATATTCAGCCATCTTCAACTCAAAATTTTGAAAGTATATATTTATAAATGAGAAATTAGAAAGAGGAAGTTAGCAAAATTACACTTAAAAGGAAGCTAAAAAAATGATTGAATTCTTTTTTTTAGCATTCAAACTAAGAAGATGCATTTCTAGAGTCACTATACTCCATATTCAGCCATCTTCGATGTAAAAAGTTAACCACAGTTAGTTCTTATAACAAAAATTACATAAAACTTCACCAAAATTAAGACATTCCACAATTATCAACTATTCCCTCCCCCCAACTAGAACGAAATATTGTCCTGAATATTTTAAAGGAAAGAAGTAAAGATTAAAAGATATCACCTGAGTGCTGTAACATAGAAGAAAATATTTATAAGTGGAGAGTTAAATCTAATTTGTACTTTTTACTGCGATTACTGCTACCATTATTAATTGGTCACTCCAACACTAAAGTCCCAAGATGTGGCTCTGATCTATAAGCTTGTAATAGATCAAGTAGCTCATTAGCAGTGTGAGTACAAATAATGATCTTTTCACTGTAGAAGAAATGAAATAGTTTTTTATTACATGGTTAAAAAATGTAAAAAAATCATCATAAAAATTATTGACATTTAACAAACCAATAAGTTTATGATGAATATTCAGATGGAACCAATATGCTAATGTCATTAGTGCCTCTAGAGTTGCATGATCTCTTGATAAGAAAATAAAAGCATCAACATAATTCAGCATTTTAATTATTCTCTCTTACATATCTAAAATGACTAACTCTTCTTCAGTTAGTAAGTCAGACAAACAGCCAAAATGTTTTAGCATTGTTGGGATTATTCTTAACACTTGGCTCCTCTGGTATAAGCGGCTTCTGAACTAGTTTGAATAACCCTCGGTCACCTTCTCCATAAATCAAGTGTAGTTTCCTATCTGCTATGCTTCAATCAAGATCTGCGGCTGCCTTAATAAATTCTTTATATTTACCATAGTTAAATCCAAAGAGTATATAAATATTCTTGATTTGGTTGTTGAGAGTAGCTGCCATTGGATACTTCTCAAAACTAATTTGTGAGTGCCTTACCAAAAAGTCATATTTAAGGATCTTGGCAATAATGGTTCACAGTTATAAATAAAGTAGCATGTCTATGTCAAATAACTCGTGAAGTACATGGCTCGAGAGTTAAAAAGAAAATAGCAAAAAGACAAAGTAAATAATAAAAGCATGAAATTATTAAAAACAAAAATGTAAGTGACCAAACAACAGTGAAATAAAATAATATTAAAATAAAAAGATATTTACAAGAAGTTGTGACTGTGGCTCACATCTACCTCTGATTTTACGTTCAAAAACGGCTTTAATGTCCTCTATAGGTCGAAGATAGGATTCCCATTCAGTTTTCTTACAAACTGACAAACAGGGTCATTTATAGTCAAATTTCCGAGACTATATTTTATACATTATTTCTAGAATAATGGTCATAACTGGAGTAGTACATTTTGTACATATACACTAGGATGCGTTTCAAAAGATAAAAAAATATCATGCAATGACTCTTTATTCAAGCCATCCCTAATGAATTGAATCTTATCTTTCCTATTATCAAACACTATTCCTAAAGAATATGGCTTTCTATCGCATCTCATACTAGCACTTTTATGACAAATATTAGAGAGCTTTCGAACTCTTCGTTTTCTTAAATAATTTTCTTTACCACAACCAGACATGTATATAATAAATTTGGGAGGCAACTCACTTGCCAATTGCACTTTGATTTTAATTATCCATCGAATGTCAGCAGGGATGTGATTTTTCATAAGCAATCGCATGCGTTCGAACCGAGTTTTATAAATGGTGAGGAGATCAATCTGAGGAAGTAAAGGAAATCGCTTGTGAAGCTTTGCTAAGATTGTGTCTCTGTCTATGCCTTTAACTTAGAATATCAGTTATTATGGAAACTGAAGTAACCGACATTGATTGCCATGGAATACCGTTATCTGCTACTTAATCAGGGTAAAAAACTAAAACACACAAAGAAAAATTAATGTCAAAATCATGCTCGTATTGAATTTACCTCAAGCTCCAATTGAATTTCGTAGATGCCTCTCTCAATTTGTTTGAGTTGTCCTTTTAAATCTTTAATATGAAAAACTAACTCTGGTGGTCGTAACTTCCAAATAGGATATGTTTTACAAAATCGTATCCGACCTCTAAGATGAGATTGTATACGACAAAATTACCTAAGAATATTCAAAAGAAGCTATTTAGTTGAGGTACTCATGATACAAGTGATAAGAGAAAATTTAATGGTTAAAAAAAACACTTATATAAAAATAATCAAAAAAATTAAATCACTAAAAAATCTCAATTTAAATTTGGTAGGTCATGCAAATTTATTTCGATGTCCCCTCCAGGTGATTGGTACTCGAGATATGGCTTTAATCTTTAATAATTAACTTTAAAGGCGACGTCATTCTGTGAATCCTTAATTTCAATTACTCCATGTGAAAAAAAATTGTGAACAATAAAAGGGCTTGACCATTGAGAGCGTAACTTACATGGGAATAGGTACAAGCGAGAATTGAATAAAAGTATTTTCTAACCTGGGATGAAAGATTTTCTCGTGATATGCTTGTCGTGAAAGACTTTCATGCTCTACTTGTAAATTTTGGCATTTTCATATGCATTGTTGCGAATTTCTTCAAGTTCTGCTAGCTGTAATCTTCTTTCTAAGCTAGCTTTCTGCATGTCAAAATTGAATTTCTTAATGGCCCAGTACGCACGATGCTTAAGTTCCACAAGTAGATGGCAAGCTTTTCTATACACTAGCCTGTAGGGTGACATCTTAATTGGGGTCTTGAAGCCGTTTTGTATGCCCATAATGCATCATCAAGTTGCAGTGACCAATCTTTTTTGTCTAGTCTTACCGTCTTTTCTAATATGTGCTTTATTTCTTGATTGGAGATTTCAAATTGACCACTCGTTTGTGGATGATATAGGGTTGCCACTTTGTGAGTGATGGAATACTTTATCAAAAGAGCTTTGAATGATTTGTTACAAAAATGGGCACCACCATCACTAATTATCGCTCGAGGGAATCTAAAGCGTGAAATAATGTTGCTTTTCAAAAATCCTATCACCACCTTGTATCATTGGTTCTACATAGAATTACTTCTACCCATTTCAATACATAGTCAACAGCAACTAGTATGTATTGATGGCCAAAGGAAAGGTAAAAGGGTCTCATGAAATTGATACCCCATATATCAAAAATCTCAACCACTAAAATTGGGTTTAGTGGAATCATATTCCTCTGAATAATGCTGCCCATTCGTTGACACCTATCACATGAAGAACAAAATGTGTAAGCATCTCAAAATATAGTTGGCTAACAGAAACCACATTATAAAATTTTAGTTGCTATTTTGTTAGCACTAAAATGGCCTCTACAACCTTGTTCATAGTAGAATGAAAGGATATTTTGAAATTCATTTTCTGGGATACATCGTTTGATAATTTATCGACACAATACTTGAACAAATAAGGATCATCCCAAAAAAAATTCTTTATTTCCGCAAAGAATTTAGCAGTGTCCTACTTAGTCCAATGTTCTGGAAGTTGACCTGTAATAAGATAGTTAACTATGTCAGCATACCATGGTAATACTTCTACATTCATCAATTGTTCAACTGGCAATGATTCTCTCAATGGTAATGGCTCTTTAATTGTGTTAAAATTGAGATGAGAAATATAGTCTACCACAACATTTTCTATGTCTTTCTTGTCCTAAATTTTAAAGTCAAATTTCTGCAAGAGTAGCACCCAACATGATCTATGAACACAATTATTTTACAACCAATGAAATAAGATTGAAATTTTTCTAATACAAATACTACTTCTAGCATTTCTTTTTGCCATGGTTGAATAGTTCAATTGGGCATCATTTAATGCCATACTAGTATAGTAAATGATATGGGGAATTCGATTAACTTTTTATCCTAATACTGCTCTTACTGCATAATCAGACGCATCACACATAAGCTCAAATGGTAAGTTTCAATTTGAAGGCTGAATGATGGGTGATGATGTCAACAACTGTTTTAGTTTTTCAAATACTATAAGACATGAATTATTAAAGACAAAAGATATATTCTTAGTAAATAGATTGCATAAGGATCTAGAAAATTTACTAAAATCTTTAATGAAATGTCTATAAAAACTAGCATGCCCATGGAAAGATCTTACTTTTTGAACTATTTTAAGTGGAGGAAGATTGGAAATAAGCTCTATCTTGGCTTTAGCAAAATCAATAACTTTACTTGAAATGATGTGACCATAAAATGGCACTTCTCTCAATTTAAGACCAAATTCTTTTTTATACATCTCTACAAAACTAATATTAGATCATGTAAACATTGATTGAATGAGTCTCCAAAAATAAAAGGATCATCCATAAATACTTCAAAGAATCATTAACCATATCAGAAAAAATACTCAATATGCATCGTTGGCGTATTACATAATCCAAATGGCATCTTCCTATATATAAAAATGCCAAAAGGATAAGTAAAAGTGATTTTCTCTTAATCTGTTGTGCAATGAGAATCTGATTATATCCTGAGTAGCCATCCAGAAAGTAATAAAATTCATGACCTACTAATCTATTAAGCATTTGATCAATAAATAGTAAAAGAAAGTGGTCTTTACGTGTGATAGAATTTAACTTTGTATGATCAATGTGTACACGCCACCCTGTAGTCACTCTGGTGAGTTTTAATTTATTATCAGCATTAGTAACTACTGTGACTCCTAACTTATTATAAACAACTTCTACAGGATTGATTTATGAACTATCAAAATAGAGTAAATGATACCAGCATTTAGTAATTTAAGGACTTCGGTTCTAACAACTTCCTTCATGTTAGGGTTCAATCGACATTGCATTTCCCTAATAGGTTTAGCATTTTCATCAAGATGAATGTAATACATGCAGTTTATGTTTTTTTTTTAACTTCTAATAACTTACCTTACTATTTGCCATCTAAGGATGATAAAATAATTACTGGTAGAGTACTTTCTTCTCCCAAGAATGCATATTCCAAAGTGTTGGGTAATAGCTTGAGCTCGAGTTTGAATAGTGATTCTGATGATGGGCTAAGTTTCTTCTCTGATGGTACTAACTGTTCAACTCTTGACTTCTATTTATTTGTGTTCATGGATGGTGTTGAGTCAAGTAAGGCATTGACCTCTTCGACTGATCTATCAATATCAAAATTCAAACTAAAATAAGTTAAACATATTTATAAAGGGTCATCACTAAGATTTGAAAGAAAAGTATCATCAATTAATGCTTCAATTAAATTCATATCAATAATTTCATCATCTGTATTGTGCGGTTATTTGGCAATGTTGAAGATGTTTAGCTCCATGGTCATATTGCCAAAAGACAATTGCATGTTTCCAATCCTGCATTGAATGTGAGCATCGGCAGTTGCCAAGAATAAACGACCCAAGATAATGGAAATGTGCTTTCTTGAATCCTGCACTAGTTTAGTGTCAATTATAATAAAATCAATAGAAAAATAAAACTTATCTACCCAGATAAGCACGTCCTCTATAATACCACGAGGTATTTTCGTGGATTGATCTACAAGCTGTAACACCACTGGAGTTTGGTGTAATTATCTCAGTCTAAGTTTCACAAACACTAAGTAAGGCAATAGATTAACACTAGCACCTAAGTCCAACAAAGCATTCTCAATTGCGTGGTTTCTTATACTGTATGAGATAATAAGAGAGCCTGGGTCTTTGTATTTTAGCAGAATTTTATGTTAGAGTATAGAACTAATATTTTCTGCTAAAAATGTTTTCTTTTAAACATGAATATTTCTCTTTTTAGTACAAAAATCTTTAAAAAACTCAGCATAATATGGTACTTATTTTATAGCATCAAGCAAAGGGACGTTAACATTTACCTGTTTAAAGATTTCAAAAATTTGATCCATGAATTTTTTTCTTCTTCACTTTAGCTAACCTATTGAGAAATAAAAATTTAGAAACATACTCCCGTGGGTTGGTTTCTTCTTTCTCCTCTGATAATGAGTCCTTAAGATTTATAGCTACAATTTGAATAGTTTTTGTCATTGGCATCTCCATTTTATTGTCAACTTCTTTTCCTTTCTGTAGGATCATGATAGTTTTAACCTCTCTATGTTGTAGAGGTGAACTGATACTTGCTTCATGTACTCTTTTAGGGTTTGGCACTAGTTGACTTAGGAATTTGTCTTTCTCGACAGTCATTGCTAAGGATTGAACTGAAGAGACAAGCTGGCCCACCATATTCTCAAGATTTAAAATTGATTAGGTCTGTGAGTTGAAGCCTACTCTTATCTCATTTAGTAGTCCATCAATGCTGCAGTTTTGTTGCTCGATAGTAGAGTAGGTAGAATTATTGAAATTCTAGAATGCATCCTCCCATAGTCTTGGTTGAGAATAATTTGAGTTCCGGTTGTAAGGTCTAAATGGTGGTTGAGAGACTTGTGGAACTTAAGGAATTAGTTGCATTGATGGAGCTGGAGTTGTTGGTCAATTCTGTTAGAATTCTTTAGACCACAAAAAATTAGAGTGGTCTCTCTATCCAGATTTATATGTATTAGAGTAAGGGTTGTAGTTTGATGGCTTTCTCATTACACCTATGGCATTGGCTTAATCTGAGAATGAGTCATAGTCATGTGGCTCTATTGATTTAGCAGCTGTTAAAGATATGATTTGTCAGGTAAGTCCTTAAACCATTTCTCTGACTTCTTTAATTCCCGAGCTTGACTCGCTAACTTAGACCTCATTTACTCCCTTAATTATTTTATTGTTCCTGAATGATCGACTTCGTTGTTGGAAATTATCCACTTGTTGCTAGAAGAAATCTCAAATTTCTAATGCACTTTTGGATATAAGTTCTCCTCTACTTGTTGCCATTAGCCAGTCTGGCACATTTGGCAATAATCCTTCCAAAAAGCATTGGCATTAGTGCCATTTTCATATCCATGATATGAACATTTCAAGAGTAGCCTGTTGAATCGCTCCCATACTTCCAAAAATTACTCATCTTCTCTCTAGATGAACTCTAAAATTTCCCTGTGAATAGAATTGGTTTTATGAACTGGGAAATATTTATTTAAAAATTTTATAACTATTTGTTCCCATGATGTAATGCTATTAGCAGGTATTGTGTTAAACCATAAACGATCTCTATCCTTTAAAGAAAATGAGAATAGTCTGAATTTAACATTATCATCTGAAAATTTTTTATATCTAAAAGTTTGACAAATAGCATAAAAATTATTCAAATGATTATATGGATCCTTATTTTCTATGCCATAAAATGTTGAGAGATAATTTAACACACTGGATTTTAATTTAAACTCCTAGCAGCTACATTTAAATATCATATACATGATGTGTTCAAGTTAGATAAAGGACTGGAATAGTCCTTAAAAGACCTCTCTTGTGGTGGTTTTTGTTATTACAAATCTATTTTAATTTTATCCTTAAATGCAATGTATTTGTGTGTGTGAAGTATTTTTTTCAATTTTAAATTTATAGACTCAAGTTTAGGCAATTGCGACCTTCGACCATGCATAAAATAATAATAATAATAATATAATAAAAAATGATAACAAAATTACTAAAAACAAAGAAAATAGAGAATTTACGATACTAACCTTATCATGCTGCTACCACTTTACTATGAACATACACCAAGTACTAAAATAAAATAAAATTAATTAATTAACTAAAATTGAAATAAATTACAAGATAAACAAAAAAATACAAAGAAAAGTAAAGCCAAATTTCAATTACAGAAATTTAAAGAAATTATAAAGAAATTGTATTACAGAAATTTAAATTACTGAATATTTTTTTATAGGTAAAAAAATAATACAAGAAAATAACACTAGAAATTATGAATAAAAATAACATGAAAATACAATTACAAAAATTACAGATTTACTTTTTTATTTTTAATAAAAATTTAAAAGAAAACAACTAAAAAAATTCCTTAAAAATTAATTCTATGAATTAATAAGTGAAAAAATAAACAAAAAATAACTTATAAATTAAATTATAGAGATTTAAAGAAATTACAAATAAATTGAATTACTGAAATTTAAAGAAATTTAAATTATAAAAATTAAATTACAAATTTAATTTTTAATTTTAATTTTTTTTATTTTTTATTTTTTATTTTTTATTTTTTATTTTTTTAATAATTTTAAAAGAGAAAAAGAAAAGAAATTCATTTACAGGAATTGCGAATTCACTTATTTTAATTTTTTTAATAACAATTTTAAAAAAAACAACACAAAAAATTAATTAAAAAATTAATTCTACGAATTTGTTAAAATAAATTAACAAGATAAAATGAAAAAAATTACCAAAGAAAATAACTTGAAAATTAAATTACAGAAATTTAAAGAAATTTAAATTATAAAAATTAAATTACAGAAATATTTTTTAATAAGGAAAAAATACAATAAAAAATTAATTTAACAAATTAAAATAACTTACCTCCCCAACAACAGCGCAAAAAATGTTTTGTGCAAATTTTATTAAATTCACAAGTGAATGAATCTATTGTAGAATATATTAATGGTAACCAGTGTCAATTTCATGAGAAAATGAATTTTAATCATGTGTTCAATTAATTTTGTATGTGAGCGGTTGAAATTATGATGAAATTATCCTTAATTTTGAATTAAAATGGCAGGAATAATTTAAAATAACAACTATTATAATAAAGCACTTGAGTATCTAGATCCTTATTAATATAAATTAAATCCTAAGGGAGAAATACACTCTTCATGAATCATGCTTTAATTAATATAGTGCTAAGGGCTTATCGTGCTAAGGGTTTATCGTGCCAAATAGTAATAACTGTCTTATTATTATCTGTCGATGAAAAATTAAAACATCCATAGAAATTAGAGGGGAAGCAAAAATAAATTTACCAATTAATCCCATAGAACATATTGAGACTTCACCTTCAACCCAAACTTGAAAGAAAATTAGCTATTCATATTTAAACTAGAGATAAAATAAAACTTTTACTAAAATACATAGAAAATAAAGATAGAGAAGGAATTAGAGAGAATGGAGCTTAAACATAAATTCAGGGGTGCCAAATTAAGAGAAAGACCCTTTTTTTATAGACATAACGAGTAAATCGTGGCCATTGGATTAAAACAATTTGGATGCATAGGATTGCGCCACGTGGCAAGTTCTAATTGGTTTGAACGCATGATCAGGGCTATTATCTTGTGTATATGCATATACCGTACGTATATTTTTCTGATCCACTAACATACTGTCATGTCATCGGTCAACAGTGTATATACATTTTTATCCAATAAAATTGTGACACCTTATCAGTCAAGCCACATCATTAGTCAACGCCACATAATCAATTAATGCCACATCATTCCTCCAATCAAATGATGTCACGTCATTGGTCGATGCTACATCATCGATCAATGCTACATCATCGTACAGTATATATGAACAGTGTTATGAATCGTATTATGAACAGTAACGTACATGTGAACAGTAATATTTATACTTTTAAGCTCTTTTTAAAGCTTTCAATCATTCTGAGTTCAGATTTGCTGTTCATTTTGTCATTCAATATCTCGTTTATTCTGAAATAACCATGATGCCCCTAAAATATATAAAATACTTAATTATATTAAAAAACACATAATTAAAATTACAAGAGACTTTTTTTTAAAGGGGAGGGGGGTGGGCAAACCCAAATACTAAATTTTAACCCCCCTCTCCACCCTCAAGACTTGAACTCAAGCCTTCACGGTCGCAGTACCCAAGGCATTTAGACAGGTCGACTATGAGCTTGGAGGCTTATGATATTTTTTTGAGTGTTTCGATGGGGAAAATGTAAAAAGACTTATATACTTAAAAGTAAGTGTTGTGCAAATTTTATTGAACTCACAAGCGCACGAATCTATTGTAAAATAGATTAATGGTGACGAGTGTCGATCCCACGAGGAGGTTGATTTTAATTATGTGCAGAATTAAATCTTTTAATGGGAGCAACTAAATTATGGTAATTTTATCCTAAATTGTGAATTAAAATGGCGGGAATAATTAGAAATGAAACTATTATAATAGAGCACTTAGGTATCCAGATCTGCATCAACATGCTCCATTGGCTAAATATTCCATAATAATGCCAATTAAATCATGAGGGAGGATTCCACACCTCATGAACCAAGCTCAAATAAATATGGTGCCAAGGGCTTATCGTGCCAAATAATAATAACCTTGTACTAGGGTGCCGGTTTAACCAGGGCGGTATCTATGCAAGACTATTATTATTTGTCGACGAAAAGTCAAAACAACTACAAATATTAGAGAGGATGTGCAAATTTTATTGAATTTGCAAGCGCACGAATCTATTGTAGAATAGATTAATAGTGACGAGTGTCAATCCCACGAGGAGGTTAATTCTACGAATTAAAATACTTACCTCCCCGGCAATGGCGCCAAAAACTTGTTGTGCAAATTTTATTGAACTCGCAAGCGCACGAATCTATTATAGAATAGATTAATGGTGACGAGTGTCGATCTCACAAGGAGGTTGATTTTAATTATGTGCAGAATTAATTTTCTTTTAATAGGAACAATTAAATTATGGTAATTTTATTCTAAATTGTGAATTAAAATGGCGGGAATAATTAGAAATGAAACTGTTATAATAGAGCACTTAGGTATCCGGATCTGCATCAACATGCTCCATGGGCTAAATATTCCATAATAATGCCAATTAAATCATGAGG
This sequence comes from Aegle marmelos, assembly GCA_030449875.1. Taxonomy (NCBI): domain Eukaryota; kingdom Viridiplantae; phylum Streptophyta; class Magnoliopsida; order Sapindales; family Rutaceae; genus Aegle; species Aegle marmelos. Next base: position 13,968,975 of record JASUUL010000143.1, read on the forward strand.
GGAGATGCCACACCTCATGAACCACGCTCAAATAAATTTGGTGCCAAAGGCTTATCGTGCCAAATAATAATAACCTTGTACTAGAGTGCCGGTTTAACTAGGGCGGTATCTATACAAGACTATTATTATTTGTCAACGAAAAGTCAAAACAACCACAAATATTAGAGGGGAAGAGAAAGTAAATTTACCAAATTAAGCCCATGGAACATGTTGAGACTTCACCTTCAACCCAAGCTTAAAAGAAAATTAGCTACTCATATTTTAACTAAGGATAAAAAAGGAAATTTTATTAAAATACAAAGAAACTACAAGAAGGAGAAGGAATTTCAGAAATCTAAGCTTAAAAATGAATTCAGGGTATCAAATTAAGGGGGAGAGCTTCCTTTTTATAGATACATTGAGTGAATCGTGATCATCGGATTAAAAAACAGTTCGAATGCTCATGATTGCGCCACATCAACAGTCAACAGTCAACAGTCAATATTTACACAGTAACGCCGTCTGAATAGTAAATAATCCCATGTATGCGCATGTACTGTACATGCTATTTTTGCTCCACTGAGATGCTGTCACGTCATCGATGTACAGTACATAAGAAATTTAGCCCAATAAGATCATGACACATCATTGATCGATGCCACATCATCGGTCAACGTCACTAAGCAGTCAACACCACATACTTAGTACAATCAGATACTGCCACGTCATAGGTAGTTGCCACATCATCGATTCGTATATATGAATAGTTTCGTGAACAGTACCTTGAACAGTACCGTACATATAAATAGTGCCGTATATGTGAACGACCACCCTGAGTCCAAATATGACATCCGTTTTGCTGTCTGATCACTCTTTTATTGTGAAACAATCGTGATACCCCTAAAATACATAAAATACATAATTATAATAAAACACATATAATTAAATAATAAAATACTTAAATAAATAAAAGTAGCAATGTTAGTGAGACTTAAAGTGTAAAATCATGATTTTCTCCTTTATAAATATACACTTTCTAACACTCAACAGTAAGGAAGTTAATGGAACTTGAAGTATAAAATAATAATTTTCCCTTTATAAATATACATTTTCTAGTACTTAATAGTGTACCACCTCTACAATCTCCTATCTCTGAAAAGATTACTTTTCAGCAGTTTATGGATGAGGTATGGACACTTTCTATGTAGTAGACTAACTTTCAGCAGCACATTCTCAAAGAGCACCACTGTCTCTCCTAATGACTCAGTAGATCATTCATGGACTGTGTCTTCCCTTTGAGCACTTAAGGATTCCTTATCCATTTCCACTTCCATCACCACTATCATCATTACCTTAATAGATTTTTCTTTTCTTCTGCTTGTATTGGACACACTGACATTTACTGCATTATGTTATTTTTTTCTATTTTAGAATCTGACAATGCTTATAGATCTTTGTTATGATTTTCATTATATTTGTATTCCTTATAAAACTTTTTGATACACAGGATCCTATAAGAGGCAAGTGTAGAGCATACTCGTCATTAAGCCAGGAAGAAGATGAACAATCTAAGTTGATCTGTGACTTCTTTTTCAAGAATCACAAGCCTTCTACAATATACCACCCTCTGCAAGAAGAACGACATAAGTCTCCGCTACCTGAGTGGTATCATTTTCCTCTTTTAGAAAAGCAGACGGACCCACAAACCAAAGTGGTCTTTAAGCCATTTGTCCAATCTCTAGTTACTCCTTCTAGACAACTTGAAGAGCACAAACAATATGAGGCAGTTCTTAACTGGCTAACTCAAAATCTCAGAGTTTAAAATATAGTTCTAGAATCTCTTGATACCAGGCTCAACAATGTTCAAGCTCAGGTTTAGAATACAAACAAAAAGGTTGACAATATAACAGCTTAATTAGAACATTTGTGCATTAACCTTTATAATCAAATTGCTAAACTAGAAATCAAACTCAGAACGATGATCCAAAATAGATATTGGGGTCCAAAGCTCAACTAAAAAGAAGCTAAGATTAGACAGCTTAAAGATGAGCTTGCAATAATTGATGCTGAAAAACAACAATCGTCCCTGTTTGCAAAAACTCAAACCATACCTGCAGACACTCTCTCATTCACTATATAGCAACCCTTTTACAAACCTGCCAATCATGAAAAACCCATGGATTATGCAAAGTTCTTTAGGTTATCCCATTTTTCCACAACTCGATCAACATCAAGTCTAAAACCATCCACAAACCCTTAACCTCAAAACCACAACCTACTTTTGTAAATCCAGGTCAGCCTTCATTTCTTCAATCCACACCAGAACCCACTCAAATGCCATTAAAAAATAAGGGACCTATGCATCAACTCTTTTCTCAAGAAATTCATACTGGTTTTCTCTCTTCTGAGGCCAGTACTTATGTTGCAGATTCAGATTCTTCTCTGATGAACCTTCTCCATTAATAAAACAATTGCTTTCCTATTCGCAACAAATTTAGAAGAACATTATATAGATATTCCTAATCTACTTATAGTTCAGCCATCAACAGGATCTAATGCTCCTCTCTCACCTTCTGAAGAAGAAGATCATCCTTCATCCTCTTCAAGAGGACCTCCTATAGTTGAGGATCCTGAAGATATTCCTCCTCCTCAGCCTAATCCAATTCCTAAAGCCTCTAATGAGTCATGGTTCACATTTGACGATATTCCAAAAGTCAAATGGTTCTAAAGATTTTAATAATTTTCTACTTAAACTGATGTTCAGATGCTTAAAACTGATACTACTTCACGATTTGTCCTTCGAGAGTTCTGTTTCAAATTCGTTAGCTCACTTTATGATTGGTTTTTAAGTCTTAGCTAGTACAAACAATCACAGCTTTACCGAGCAACAATTCCATAAGTCTTAGGACTCATTTATAAGTAGTTCCTTGGAGAACCAACTGTAGCACAAGAAGCTGCCAAAAGAGAATACTATTAAATGAGGTGTTGTTCATTAAAGATCAAAGATCTCGATTTTCACTATAAAAGAATGACAGCCTTGTACTACAAACTCAATGGGTTCAATGATGCTTCTCTTAAGCATGTCTCTATTGCTTCCCTTCCCAAGGAAATCCTTCTAGAATTACAAAGGCAACTCTACCTTCATCAATTAAACATTGATAGTCTCTCAATAGGAAAGATTTACCAATTGCAATCAATTGTCTAGAAAAGCTCTGTGAACAAAAAGAATTTTTCAAAGATCTCATAGAGCATAAAAAATATTTCTAAAGTGCTTGTAAAAAGCCTCACCTTGTTATCAAATGTAAGGATGAAAAGACTTCCAACTGTCCCACCAAGAAAAAATCTCATTTTCATAAACATTCCCAATTAAGAGGCTCTAGAAAAAACAACTTCAGGAAACCTAAAAAACCCTATAGGTTCTTTAGAATAAAGTCTTCTTAGTCAAAAAGTCAAAAAGTCAAAAGGATGCCTGATGTTTCATTTACAAAAATAAGGGTTACTTTGTAAAATCATGTCTAAATAATCCTGCAAAGTCTATCAGACCGCTAGAAACACCTTCATAAAGTCTCCCCTCTTTCAGATGATGAGGATGTCGAGTCCATATTCATATAACAACACAACTATAGTAATGATACAATTTTTATCCTTGCTGAACAAAGTTTTGATTCTAATTCTGATGAAATCCCTACCATTCATAAAATTCAATCAGTTAACCTTGTCCACGACACACGTCCTTCGATCAAAATAAGTCTCCTCCCTTTAAAGTTTGCCAAACCTATCTCTGTTATAGGTTTCATAGATACAGGGGCACAAAGAAGCATAATAAACCCCTTAATTTTACCACCAGAGTTTTGGAAACACCATATTGAATACTTCAAAATAGCTAATGGAGAACTTTTTCAAACTAATCTTATTACCAAACAACCCATAGGTATTTATTTTTTTTGAAACTGTGTTTTCTAGGTCAGAATAGTAGGATCTTCTCTTCCTGATAAAGACCTATTATTAGGATTTGATGTTCTTTAACTTGTCAAGAAGTTGAACATATCTTTTAATGATATTCGGTATAAACTAAGATTTCTAGCTTATACTGACATCTTAAAGTTATATTCAATTTCTATTGCTCCTATTCTTTATGAGGTTTTGAAACACAAATTCCTTTCCTTCTGTCTAGAAAGTCACCTTTAATTTTTCCATCATTCTCCTCTGTGGAAAAATTTAAAATTCTTTGTTAAGTTACCTTTCAAACTTAATGAAGATATCAACCCAACCAAGGCAACCCATCCGGGTATGACACCTTCTGATCTCAAACTAACCCAAGCTGAATGCCAACAGCTTATAGCCTAAGGCCTTATTGAGCCCACTCATTCAGATTGAGCCTGTCAAGCTTTTTATGTCATGAAAAGATCTGAGATTGTCTGAAGTAGAAAAAGATTAGTCATTGACTATCAATCTCTCAACTCTTTTCTCAAAGATGATAAATTTCCTTTACTAAAAATCCAATCTCTATTTATCCATCTCCAAGGAGCAAAGGTTTTTTCCAAGTTTGATCTGAAAATTAGGATTCTGGCAAATTGGCATTCATCCTAATGATAGACCTAAAACAGCATTTTACATCCCTAATGCACATTACCAATTGACCGTCATGCATTTTGGTCTAAAAGTTGATCCATCCCTTTTTTAAAAAACAATGGTGAAAATCTTCAAACCAATTCTTAAAAATTCCCTCATCTACATAAATGATATCCCGCTCTTCACCAAAGACCATGAAACACACCAACAACTCCTGCAACAATTCCTCACTATTATAGAATCCTATGGTGTCATGCTATCTGAAAAGGAAAGTCAAATAGGACAAGAATCTATTGAGTTCTTGGGTATGATAATTCAAGATGGCCATTATCAGTCAGGGCCCCATATTGCTTAGGAATTAATGCATTTTCCATACCAACACTTATCCAAAAAGCCAATTCAATAATTTCTCAAGATAGTCAATTATCTTAGAGTTTTTTTCCCTCACATTGTGGTCCATACCTCACAATTATCTAAGATACTAAAGAAAATAGCCTTACCTTGAGGATTAAAGCAGACTACAACTGTACAAAAGCTAAAGCAGATGACTCAACATCTATTGCAACTGAGAATCCCATCAGTTAGACAACGCATCTTACAAACAGGCGTTAGTGATGAATACTGGAGAGCAGTACTTTCGGAAAACATTGACAGAAAAGATTTCTATTGTGCACATGCCAGTGGACAGCTCAAAGATGCCGAAAAACATTATCATGTGATCTACAAAGAGATCTTGGCTGTCAAATATGAGATCCAAAAATTTGAATTCCACCTGATTGGCCACAACTTTATTGTCAGATTAGACAATTCATCTTTCCCGAGAATAATGGAATTTAAAAATAAAGTATTACCCGACAAACACCTTCTCCACCTTAAAATTTGATTTTTCATTTATGATTTTTCAGTACAACACATCAAAGGTGATAAAAACCTTATTCCCGATCTTCTTCCTAAACCTCCCAAGAAAATCTCTCTTATAAACTCCTTTGATTCAATTCCAGTCATAGTCATGGTGTCTTCCTTACCAAATTATGCAATTACCAAAAAATATTTTCCTTTAAGGATATCCTTTACTTCTTTCCACCAAATTCAAGACTTCGTCAGAAAATTTCTTTTTAGGTTTTTTATGAATATGTATTTATACCGTTCATGTTTTGAACCTATAGTTTTTCCTAGCTTTCATCCTGACCATCTCTTTCTCACAGGGTTATAAATCTTGCCAAACAAAGACATCACTAAGGATAAATTGTGGTATATCTGGTGTCTTACAGTTTTATATGCTACCAAGATAATATTTTTTGTTTTACCCCTTCTTGACATACTTAATAATCTAGAGCATTCAACTATTTTGTCATGGACTCTCTTTGAGTGGTTTTCTCCATTACCATGGTAGTGCAAGAAGCTTTAACAAGTTGCTGATTTCCACCGTCTCAGAGAACTTCTAGATCAAGAAAGACAATGGTTCACAACTGTTTTCATCATTCATCATCCATACTTTTAACATTCTTAGACCAATGACTTCTAGACTCAAGACATAACTTATGAATGGATCATAGTTCCACATATCGCCTGTTTTAAATAAGATATTAGGATTAAAGTTCTTTTAAAGAACTTTCTCATGGAATACAATCATCTTCCGTCAGATCTATCTGTCATTCTTCATATATTCCTCGGTCTTAAACATGACATGATTATGATTCTGACACCCTCCTGTCACTCTCAACCTACCAACAGATGTATCATGATTAAGCAAGAAAAGCCAGACTATACTGATTATTTGTTCCAAGACTCACAAGATTCCTATGAAGACTTCACTCTTATTCCTCCACCAACACTATATGAAGTAGGATCATCCTACATTCTAGCACCACTATCACTACCATATAAAGAACTATCTTCCACTCCATCAAATTCATATCCAGTATACACATCATAAATTTGTACTTAACCTACCCAACCTTAACCAGACCCAAAAGAATTATTAAAAGCCCAATATTACGTTTGGCCCTGTGTTCCTAGATGTAGCCATCCAGAAAAGGTTTTCAAAAAGGTTAAAGATCCTTATCAAGATCCAGATGAGACCGAATCTCCATTAGTAGGGACTATTTCTCTTTTAAAAAGTTATTTGTCATGTTGTATTAAGTGTGCTTTAAAGTTGTTTATCCGTTTGTAATTATTGTGTACTTTACTTTATTAAAGATAGGAGACATGTCTTATCTTTGTCATTTATTTTTCTGAAATGAATCTACCTTTTCAAAAAGAAGATATTTTTTCTTGTTTTTGCTTTTTCTTTAATTAAGATGCTTTGTAATCATAACAGGGGTCTTGTCCTACTTTAGAGAAAGATGCTTTGCCTATATAAGGCGATCTTCTCTTATTTGTAATCTCAGAAGCTGTTTAAACTAAATTAAATAAAGATTTCAGTTTGCTCTTAACATGAGTAGCTAAAACTTCTCTCCTTCTATTCTTCTAATAAGGTCACAGATCAACTTAGATTGTTCATCTTCTTCTTGACTTAATGACAAGTATGCTCTACACTTGCCTCTTATAGGATCCTGTGTATCAGAAAGTCTTATTTTCTTATACTAGACACCAGTCTCAATCTCTTTGTACCAAGCACCAGCGTCAGTCACTAGAAATACTATTCATCCTCATTAATGCCCAGAGAAAGGCTCCAGTTTTGGGTGGTATGCGCTATAATTTCTTCTCTAGTATTGGGTATATAGGCTAAAAACCTGAGCATGTGGACTATTGGTCCAAAAGATGGCTAAATTCATCATTGCTCTGATATAACAACGCCACGTACTCCGCTACCCGAGTAGTATCATTATTTATATTTTACTTATGTTTTGGATAATATGGATTTAATGTGCTTGTCTAGATTTTTATGCTTGACAAGGAAATTATTTTCACTCTTTTTTATGATGAAGGGAGAGATATAATATGAAAATATTTGTTATAAAAAAATTCATATGCATTCATATATGAAGAGTTTTTTAAGTTAGTTTAAATTCATATGCATTCATGTAGGGGGAGCTCTTTAAATTGGTTTTTAATCTTGTATTTATTAAGGCAAATTTTTTCATAACTAAATCAAATATTTTACAATGTGTTTTGTCATCATCAAAAAAGAGCAAATTGTTAGCCTATATGATTATAAAATGTTGAATTTAATGATAACAAACCACATCCTTTGGATAATCAAGGAATTGCACATTATGCTTTTGAAACAAGAAAATGATTTTATAAAATTAATGGTTTTTAAGTTTATAGTTTAAAATTAAAAAGTTTTGAGAAAGTTGAAATCAAGTAAGTATTGTGTTAAACTTTTAAAATTAGACCTATTCGCAAAGTTTTATTAATTTTGAGCCATTGTTTAATAATATAATGTTTTGGGGCAAAATTATAATTTTTAAAAATTAGCTCAATGGCAAAAAAGGCAGATCAGACTATTAAGCAAAAAGTTTTTGAATAAATTTAACAAACCAAATTCCTGAAAACAACATATCAGTTATGAAGCAGAAAGTCTCTGAATACAAGCAGCAAACTGGATTTTTAAAAATGATAGACCAGTTATGAAACAGAAAGTCTCTTAATAAAAGCGGCAAACCAAATTCTCAAAAATAGCAGACCAGTTATGCAGTAAAAATTCTCTGGATAAAAGCAACAAATCAGATTCATAAAATGGCAAACCAGTTATGCAAAAAGTCAAATTTTTTATCATAATAGTAACATAAAGCGGCAAATCGATTATCATAAAACAACAACTGGTTATCATCAGAAAGTCAATAACAACTAGTTTTTTAGCTACAACTATGAATTGACTCATTCAAATTCAAACAAAAAGATAGATCCAACAATTATTATTGAGCTTGCTACTAAGCATGCAACTATTATTGAGTTTTAAATTTTTTTTTATTCATTTAATTCACACATTGAACTTTCATTTTGTAATCAAACACATTGTGTAAGAAAAAATTCATTTGTAATTTTTTTATTTTTGAACAGTTGTAAGTGTTGGGATATATTTGGTTTAAGAGATTAAGGATAATCTCTTGTTATAAAAATTAATTAACACCAATAAAGTTAATTGTAAAAATTCTTGAAACCTTAGAGGCTTGGATAGTGAAATTTTCAAACCCGATTGTTTGGAAGTGCGAATATAGCAGAGTTAGCCAAGTTACGTAAAAATCTCATGTTTACTTTCTCTTTTCTTATTTCTTAACACTTTGATTGGTTTATTATTATTGTTATGATTTTGTTTAAGATTTGTAATAAGTTTTGTTCAAGCATGCATAATTTTTAAAAATTTCAATTCACCCCCTCCTGGGTTGTCTATTTATTATTTCAAATATTATATTATTTTACAATACAATATAATTTATGTTATATTATAAAATTATATAGTATTATTTTTACAATGTAATATTATAATATAGAAATAAATTTTTATTATAATGTAATATTATTAATAATATAACAAAATATTATAATATTTTATTATTTAGTAATCATTTATTTATAAAAATTAATATACAAACTTAGAACCCTTAAGTATTAATAAAATTAAATAATATTTTAACATTAATATAAATTAATATCTTTTTATATTATTCTGTCCATATTACACCAAATCTACTATTTGCATTACAACTTAACACAATATAATACTGTAATATACTAAAATAAAATATAATTATTATTATAAATGTTATTAGTCAGCAGCACAAAAATAAGGAAGCAACACAAGATGAAAAGGAAAATGAGCGAGCAATTTATTATGGAGTGATTTTATTCATTTCAAATGTGTATAAAATAAAAAAAAAATTGAGCTCTCCTTTCATAATTGCATAATCACTTCATAAAATTAATAGAAATATTATGGATCATAATTCCTTGTGAGATAGTGGGAGTTATAGCTATATAATAATTAAAATTGCTAGATATAAAAAATAAAAGGATTAATACCTAATCAAAGTCTCATGCTGATAAAGTATTAAAAAATATATTAGGTAGCAACACAAAAATAAAGAAACAATACAAAATAAAGAGTAAAATGAGAGAGTAATATATTATAGAGTGATTTTATTTATTCCAAGTGTATAAAATAAAGAGATGAGCTCTCTTTTTATAATTACATAATTACTTTATGAAATTAATAAAAACATTATGGATAATAATTCTTTGTGATATAGTGGGAATTATATACTAAAAATGTATGTTATGAATATCCACATTTATTTTAATGAATTATTAACAATTATTGCATTGTAAAGCAATATCCTATACATTGATCATATATTAAGTGCTATTTAGCATGGAGTGGCATCACGGATTGTTGGGTAGAATTTGTTTGAACCTTTGATTGACCAAAACTCGACAATTAATTAATTGGATCAGAATGTCAAGATTCATACTTGACCTATTTCTTAAACGAATGATGTGATTCAATTCGTTTACTTTATTTTAACACAATTAGGATGGGGGAAACATCTTCTCGAGTTTAGACATGACACGATTCGTTTAGATTTATCACACACTGATAACGTGATTATTGGGTTAACATGAAACTACATATGGAATCATCTAGTGACCTAAACATTAATTAAATAGCTCTATATAAAACTCAACTACCAACGTAAAAAAAGTGGGTTCGAACGGATAAAGGTAAGAGTAGAGCTATTTGTTCCCCTTTAATTTCCAATCAAAACCCATTTCAATATTTATACTTTTACCCTCAATTAAAATTGCATTAAAGCACAGTGTAAGATGCGGGTACTAGTGATATTAACATCCTAATGAACTTTTTACAGCTTAGTATCCCTATTTTGACATGAACATAAACAAGAAAAATAATTTCATAGTAATTTCTGGAAACTAATTATGATGCTATATTAATTATATTACTACCATCTATTTATTTTTTTAATCAATGAACTATTTTCTGCAAATGCTAGAGCCATCATTAATAGCCCTACAAGTGTTGCTTCTGAAGAAGTTGATAGGAATTTGTCTTTGCACACGGTAAAATTGTAGTTCGACTTAAAAATTTATATTGAATTTGTAGACTAACAAATGTGTAATATAGTTATTAAGTTTAGAATTATTTTTTCTTTGAGAAAAGCTTGGAACTCATTATTAACAATCTATAGTTTACTTATCAGACTACTCGAATATTTCTACAAATAAAATATGTTGAGTTTTCTTCTTTGTCGCCATGTACTTTTGAAATTGTCAAATTCAAATAAGATGCTTCAGCAATTGACAAATTTTAACAGATGTAACTACTAAAGAAAATTTTGAGATTTGATAATTTTGAGACAAATTGGTTTAATTCATGTGATATTTGAGACTGGACGATGGGCCTTTAGGCAAGAGTAAACAGGATTATTTATGGAAATGGCTTTGTTGTTAATGGAAGTAATGTGATATTTTAAATTATTTTATGGAGTATGTTTAGGAAAGGCATTTTAAGAGATTAATAACGGGACACCAATAGCTCTACTCTAAAGGTAATTTCAAAGTTGAATCAAATAATTTTTCGGATACCTACATCCATAATAGGTTTAGCGATGAGCCTAGTGTTTAAAAGGTCCAACCTTTCAAACTTAGGCGACTTGTGCTTTATCTGAGCCCAATTATAATTTTTCTCCTTTTTTTAATTTTTAAATTCTTTTTTAGAATAAGACTTCAATTCTTCATTCTTTATTAATAATATTGTATTATTATTGTTTTATTTTTATGTTGAACTTAGTTTTAAGGAATTTAATAAATTACTTTTTATTTAGCTTTAACAATAACATAACATGTAATCATCTATTTAACAAGTAAATAAATCAAATATGAAATATTAAATTAATACGAAATAGAGATAAAGACTAATGGAGTGTGTGGTGTGTGTATTTTTTAAGTGTAATTTTTTTTAATTAGTGGCTTTTTGTTGAGGCCCCTAGCCTTGGTTTGAATATTATCAAGCTTAATCTATTGAGTCTTAGCCCGACTCTTGACACCTTATATTTAGGCTAAATCCCTAAAAATTAAAGTCGAGTTAATAAGATTAAAGGTTGGTTTGGACAATCCTATAAATACTAATTAGGGTAATGGGTTTAGCCAACTTTGAAAGTAATTTTCGCCACTTGCTTCATTAAATATTTTGTACAAATTTGTACATTACGTTTTATATTTAATTAAATATACACAAAATATATCACTAAATCAACCACATAAATAAGAATATACAATATACATAATCATATCTAAAATACATGCACAAAATATTCGTAAAATGTAAGCATACTAAATTCAGCTTGAATTAGGTTATACTTGCCTCATCATCATCTTTTAATAAATGACAGTTAAAAATAATAATAAATGAAGAGGTCTTCGTACTCATATATGAGGTAACATTCCCTTTGATGTTTCTAGAGAAAAGTGTGATTATGTATTTGTTTAATTTTTCTCAATTCTACTTGAAAATATAATCGTACTTATTCTAAATGAATTTATTAGAATTTTTTAAATTTAGTGTGTTGAATCAGAATCCTTTTTTACTCTGCGTGATTCCACTATAATTAGGGAACAATAATGGAATATTTCTTCATATTTGTTGCTTTGAATAACTTGTTTGATATACGAATGGAGAAGTGGTCTCCAACTAATTTAAAAATGAGTGAAATTGTCTTGCTCTATATTTAACCATCAAAATTGCTATCTCAGCTTTGTGTAATGAGTAAAGGCAAATCTTCAACTTTGTTCAACCAGCTTGCAATGTTTGCTAAACTCACAAGTAATAAGTTCACTCAAGTGAGAACAAGTTTCTTCAATAAAAGAAGCAATGGAAATGTGGAATAATGTTGGCCATTTCCGTCATCAATTCTTATGGGCTTAATCTTGGGTTGCTAGACACAGAGATCTCTCGATGGAGAAGTAAGGAGCCGAGAGTGGTAAAGTAAAAATAAAATAAAAGGGAGAGCTAATTCAAAAAAATAACTAGTTTATATTCTTCCTAGTCGAACAATTTTGTTGAGAACACGGTGAAATAAATAATAAAGGGAAAATTACAGCTTTCTCCCTTAAACATATATAAGAAACACTTAAGTCCAAATTTAAATGTCATGACACTTCCTCATTTAGATTTGAAAACATGACATTTAACTACCTAACACTAAAGATGTTATTAATTTGTTAGAGAAAAAGGGTAATACAGTAAATATATATTTAAATTAAAATATTATATAATGAGCAAATAACAGATAGATTAACCTTCCATTGACCTAAGAATAAAAACAAAAGAAAAATATTCTCAACTTTTGTCTTCAGGAACTTGATCTTATTTTAGTACTCAACAGTGAAAATTACGACGTGCTTCTATTTTCTAGTTGGCACGTTTCCATTTCTGCATTTTGAGGTGGTTGCAATCTAATTGAAAATCCAATATAAATGCTCATGTTACATATAGCACCCATGATGGGCTGGATTAATTTAGCATAAGTAATAAGATAAACTTTGAATTTATTTAGAATTCATAAAATTTATATTTTATCTTAATTCTTATCACAGAGGATGTAACTTATACAAGTAATTCTAGGAAGTTGATTTGAAATAAACTACACTTATTGTACCATATAAACACTACATGACTGAGTGGAAATAGACGTATAATAACCATCACAACAAGTAATATCAAAAGAGAGTGAGAGAATAGAGAAAGGTCGTGGGTTCTTGCTTTGTGAATTAAGAGAATTTTCTAACCACATAATTATTTTCCAATCATTGGTGATATAAACTCATAGCGGTCCGTTCGTAAAGGAAACTTGCTTGTGAGAGTTTCTAGCAATCAATTACTGTTCGTTGTGATCTCTTCGTGCTAGTTCTTGACAATCTACTCATAGAGATTGGAGAAAATTTATTCTATAATCTTCCAGATTCGTGATGATTTGTTTCCACACCACCTAATAAGGTAGGGGATTTGGTTGAGTAAAATTGCATAATTGATTTAAAAATTCATCAACTTGAAAATTTTATTTGTGTCAATTTGAAAAATCTTAATCATCATTTTTCAAAAACTAATTACAATAAAAAAGTTTTGAAAATTATGCATATTATTTTATGTGCTATACATAGTTGGTTTTTTGCTAGAGAAAATGACTCATGCATGAGTTTATTATTTCTTTTACAATAATATCATACTCATTTAGTTTAGATACTTAGTTTATATCCCAATAAGATATGGCAAATGATATGTCATTATGTAATTGGTTCAATTAATAAATAATTATTAGTCCTTTTTTATTCAAATAGTAGAATAAGAAGCGATAGCAAAAGAAGAAAAAAGAGGAGAAAGAACAAAATGGAAATTTTAAAATATAAGCAAGGGTAACATGGTTACTTTATAAAATAAGATTTTCATTTCCACTCTTACTTGCCAATGGAATCTAGTAATCTTTTCCAATTTAGATATGGCCCACCATTTTTATTTTCATTCCCATCACTAATTTAACCAAATAAATATACCATTCATTCTCATTTCCATTCCTAATAAGTAGACATGTCATTAAGATTTTGATCCAAATAACCACTTATCTTATTTATTAGCCCTATAATAGTATAGTTAATTAAATGAGCTAACTTAAGAATCATTTAAATAGATAAAATAGTGGCTACCAGAATTAATTAGCCATGAATTCAAACTACCTTGATTATTTAATTTTAAATATATTTTAATAAAAGAGTGAAATTGACTTCCAAATTATATACTATTTAGGATAATGTTCTTAAATAATAATTTGATCTATACGACATTGATTTTCTTAATAAGCAACTTTGTAATATATCATTAATTAAATTAATATCCCAACTATTCATTTAATTTAATTAGATTTTATTTCTTCATATTTATTGGTCTTTCTAGTGATCATTTTTAATATACTTATGTTGACACACTATAGCCATAGAATTCCATAATTAAACACCAAAATCTATCAAGAAATATATTGCACAAACTTTATATTGTTAATCTATAATCTATAATTTCACCACTCATAATTGCTCTTACCAAGTTACCGAGTAATCTTGACTATAAAGTGTTCATTCATAACTTAAATAGAATAACAATCATAATCATTAAATTATAATTAACTCAAAATTGAGATTATAGTAAAATTAATATTTATGAAATTTAATAAGTTTGACAGTGATTTTAAGGTTATTAAATCTCAATTGTGATTTAATTCAATATACTTAAACTACGTCAGTAAATTCATAAATGATTTAGATAAATTACTCAATAAATTTACTACAATCTAAACATAAATAGAGCACTAAATTATATTTATCAACTTTGAACTCAACTTATTTAATAACAACATAATTTATATTTATATATTATATGAATCAACATGTTAATCACATAAAATACAGAAAATATGATTAAATAGGTCTTATTGAAATTATTTATGCACTCAAGAGAGTCCAAGAATATGCTATCAATTTTATTAATTCGAGAAATTTATTAGATAATATGCTTTAGAAAGCATATATTCCCAACAATTAGACGGTAAGCCAAATGATGATGTTATGATGAACTCAACAGAGATGAGATTGAGAATACGAAGATAAAAAATTTGCGGTCATGTCATTCAACTGATGATGAGAAAGGACAATGTGACTCTGAATACTTTAATTTCGTGAATTTTGCGATTGTTAAAATAACTTAAATAGATTAGGGGCAATATAGACTTTTATTGTAATTAACAGAATATGTTACATTTAGTTAACGTAAAGGGTTAAGTGTGATGTTTCTAGATTTGACGGCGTAATTGTCATTGTCCGTTTAAGTTTGGGTGCAAATGTTTCTCATCTATTTTCTAACAACAATAGCACACAATCCCCAGGTATACGAGCATATATCATTATTGATATAAATTTAATTATATAATAAGGGGGGGCTTATAATATTTCCAAATAATAAATTTAATATCTTAATTAATTATGGTTGTTGATTAGTTCATATATTTATATCAATAATGCTAGGGATTTTAATTGTATAATTTGAGTTTCAAATTTAAACTATATTTACTATGTGTTTCTCATTCATTGGATGATCAATCTCATAACTTGTAAAATTTCAATTCCACTGATATATACTCGATATACCTGGGGATTATGAGCATAATTTGCAAGCAAGAGTCGAAGACTTATTCCGCTTTAAGACTTGGTCCGGTTAGAATTTTGTTAGTTAGGGAGCTTAGTGGGTTTCATTGGAAAAGATTTGGTTGCTGATTTTCAGCAAAAGTCGGGTAATGTTCTAGATTATTTTGCTATTGTTGTTCATTTCTCAGCTTAGTATGTGTAAAGTACTGACAATAACATGTGTAATGTGGAACTATTGGTAGGGTAATGAGAAGAAAGCTATTAATGCAATATTTCCTATCTCTTTATTACTTCTATCTCAGTTTCGCTTTTTAGTTTCAAATTCTACATATCGAGTGGCATTAGAGCACGGTTCCGATCATGCAGTCGGGGCAAAACTAGTGTTGAATTCCACAATGTCAGAGCAAAATTTTCGCCTTACATGAGTCAATCCTCGATCAAGTTAATGCCACCTTGCAGTCTTAACTGAGCTACAAGCCCTTCGAAGCCCACACAATTCTAACACTGCAGTATCAAAACCAACCTTTTTGCTCCTGCAGAATGCTCGCAACACCCAACTAACCAAGCTCTTCTCTCCTTGGACCACCGCCAATAACCACTATTAATATGTCAAATTGTCTTCTCCAAAGTTTAACGATGAAGACCCCACTGGCTAGGTATGTAAAGCAGAGAAATGCTTTTGACCTTAAAGAAATTGCCCTTGATCAACATGATCAGCTGGTCTCTTTTCACCTACATGGGATTGCCTTACTATGGCACCGGTGGTTGAGAAAGCGTCGCAGTCGTCTTGCTTGGGATGAGTTCTCCAAAATTTTATTGCTTCGTTTTAGTCCAACAGAATATAAGGGTCTCTTTGAAGCTTTGACATGCCTAAAACAGACTCCACATTAACCGAGTCTTAAGAAAAATTTGAAAAGCTTTTACGCCGGATTGATGGCCTACCAGAAATTTTTTTAGTTGGCTGTTTCATTGAAGATCTTCAGGATGATATACGACTAGATGTTAAGATTAAAAACCCACTCAACCTGGCCCACAGCATTGGTGTGCTAGGACTGATTGAAGAGAAAAATTCACTCTCTTAATGCACCAGTCACTTTTCTATACCACCGCCTGTTTCTGTGGTGCAGTTCAACCCCAAATAGTTCTGCTGGGATCTAAGGTCCACCTCCTAAGGTTGACTAAAATGTCATTGCTCCTTCTCCTATCCAGTGACTGTCTAACCAAGTAGCACAGGCTCCTCATAAAAAATTGTTGTGTTATTATTATAACAAGCCAAAAGCCGCAGCTATTCATCATCAAAGATCCGGTGCCGCTTCCGCCATCTGATACTAATTAAAAGGATTGAGGCACTTGAAGTCGAAGTCGAGCATGCTACTTGGAAAAATCGTGTTTCTCGAATACTCACACTGATTTTGACCTTCTTAAGGGTGGGGAATGATATGTTGCTCAATATGCAGGAGATTACGTGCAAATTTGCAAGCAAAAGTGGAAGACTTAGTCAGCGTCAAAACGTGATCAAGACTTTGTCAAGTTCTTTAGAGTTCTGTTAGTTGGGACCATTGTGGGTTCCGTTGGATAAACTTTGGCTGCTGATTTTCAGCATGAGTATGGTCATGTTCCAAATTATTCTGCTGATTGTTCTTTTATCAGTTAGCTTTGTGTGTGTAAGGTTCAGAGGATATATATGTGTAGTGTGGAAATATTGGAAGGGTAATGAGAAAAAAGCTACTACTGCAATATTTCCTCTCTCTTTACTACTTTTATCTCAGTTCCACTTCTAGTTAAAAATTCTAAAATTCATCTCTATTCAATGAATAACACACAGGTGGGTATAAGAAATTATCGTAGGATTTCTTATATTTTTTTGGAGATTCTAATGGTCCCACTCATATTAATTAAGAAATAAAAAACTGATATGTGTAGTGTGGAATTTATCAGGAAGGACAGTGAACTAATTAAAGGTATAGAATGATGGACGAGTCAAAACTATGGTGCAATAATAAAGGATTTAAAAAAAAATCGGAGCGTAACATTGGCTGTGCAATAAAGTTGGAGGTATTCATGGAACAAAGTCCGAAATGAAGTTACGAAACGATGTACATACCGCATCTATCTTTTAAATAAATAAATTGATGTGCATCGTTTTCATGAACTTTACTTAAGTGCTTATAGTTATATACATCAATTTTTTTTTTCATTCCACCCATAACGAAAACATATTTCATTAAATTTAAGGGTGATATTATCTTGTATAATGTGTAATAAGTAGTTATTCTTGAATTGTCACCTAAAATAAGAAAAACAGAATAAATATTTGTTTACTCCTTATATTTCGAATTAAATATCTATATAGTCTCTATATTTTAAAACCTATCTTAAAATATATTTACTATTAAATATGTTACACTGTTATCCTTATTCTTTCTTTTGTTTTACAATAATACATTTGCAACAATATTTACAATAATTTTTTTTAAATACCAAATTAACATCAAGTTAACTTAGAAAGTAAAATAATAACAAGAAATTGTAATCATTAATTTTTACTTACTTTTATAATTAATTTAATGAATTAATATTTTTAATTAATTTCTCTAAGAATATTGTAAGGAAATTTTTGTAAAAGTTGAAAAAAAGTTAAGAACAAAGATATAATATATTTAATAATAGAGATACATTGAGATATTTTTTAAAATATTAGAATTAAATAGACATTTAACTTAAAATATAATAACTAAATAAGTATTTACTTTAAAAAATTACAATACGTAAAAAATTGAATTACATCCATGACAACTCCTTAATTTATTATATGTTATATTATATGTAATATAGTCTAATCCTAAACTTAAATATGTGACTTTATTTTCATTGTAAGAGTTAAGTCAATTGAAGAATTAAGCTGTCAGTTAAAGATAAGACAAAAGAAATGATTTTTTTAATCACTGTTGCAAATGGGCCAGAGTAGTGACCAACACTACCCTGTCCCTATTATTATAGCTTTTTCCTTTGCCCATTTTTATGAAATGTTGATTTCATAACATATCTTTAATTTTTATTAAAAGAAAGATAGCATGACAGTGAAGTCAAAAATGGACGTCCTTTTTTCCTTTGCTCATTTTTATGAAATGTTGATTTCATAACATATCTTTAATTTTTATTAAAAAAAATAAATTTTTCATATTATCATAATTTTTTCCTTTGCCCATTTTTATGAAATGTTAATTTCATAACATATCTTTAATTTTTATTCAAAGAAAGATAGCATATCATAACTTTTTCCTTTGCCCATTTTTATTAAATGTTGATTTCATAACATATCTTTAATTTTTATTAAAAGAAAGATAGCATGACAGTGAAGTCAAAAATGGACGTCCTTTTTTAATCTTTTTCTAAGGGAAAAGTTATAAAGAACTATAAAGTTTTTTATTTTTTAATTAAAGAATTAATTAAAGCTACTAGCCTGATCATTTACATTAAGACAAAAATCAAACATGAAAATCAAGAGGCAAGGTGCGGTTCCAATGTAATATTCTCTTAGAAAATCTCCATTTATAACTGCTATTTCTAAATTAAAATAGTAGTTAATGTAGTTATTACCAATTTCCAAATATTAAAATAAAAACTTCCGTTAAGATAAGTTAAATTGCTTGAAATATTAATTGGTTATCAGATTTTATTTTATTTAATTAAAAGTTAATTACTTTATATTACTATTTAAATGTTCTAATTACAAAAATACACTAAAATAAAATAACTAATCAGATTTTATGATGTGTAGCTTTAGCGTAAATATATTAAATTAACGTTTCTGGATCTAAACTAACAAAATTTGCCACAGGCAGGATTTGTCCGTCGTTTTAGAAAATATTAGGAGATTGGTTTATCTATTTACCTAAATACTTTGTGTTAGATTTTCCTTTTTCCTTTCATTTATATTGTTGCTTTCTTTTAAAAAAAATCAGCATTGAATTTGAGGTTTGGAAATATATTTTTGGTACTAGGTTATTCTTACAAAATTCTTTACAAGGCAACTTTTGTTTTGAGAAAAAAAAATCCAACAGAAGAATGCAAAAATAGAAATTAAAACGTTTATTTTTTTATTTCTAATAGATAAAAAAATTAATTAAAACAATAGTAAAACAAAAATA
Source organism: Aegle marmelos (assembly GCA_030449875.1). Classification (NCBI taxonomy): domain Eukaryota; kingdom Viridiplantae; phylum Streptophyta; class Magnoliopsida; order Sapindales; family Rutaceae; genus Aegle; species Aegle marmelos. The sequence continues at coordinate 13,988,828 of JASUUL010000143.1, forward strand.
TTCAAAGGGTTACAAAAATAATATTTTATTTTATTATATTTATTGTTTGAATAGAAGTGTGAAAATGTTAAATAGTGAATTTAGATTAAAAATTTTTTACTAAATTTAAAAGAAAAATAAGGAGAAGTGAAAATAATAAAAAATAATTAGACTGTTAAAGGAATGATCTTTTTTATTAAATGAAGAAATATATTGTCTTTAAACATAAAAGTGAATTCGTCCTTTAAAAGTTTACTCAAAAAGATTCTTTTTTTCCTATAGCACTTGGATTTAATTCTTCTTTGAGCATTTTTATTTGAAATAGCTTCAAATTTAAATAAGTCAAACATGCGTTGCCATTGAAAAGTAGAGAATAATGAGATTGGCTTTAGCAAAAACAACTGTATAACAAAACTTTTGTTGTTGACTTATCTAAAAGGTTTTAAATTCATTTCTAAAAGTTAAAAATTATTTTATTATTTGATAAATTTTTTAAAAAATTATTTTTAATAAAATTACCTATTTTATAATAAATTCTAAAAAAATAATTTTTTTTCAAAATTTAATTTTTAGAATTAATTTTATATTTAATATAATTCCTCATATATATTATAAAAATTTAAAATTATTCTTATTAAATAAAAAATAAAATCACTAACTTTAAAGAGATTATTATTATTATTATTATTAATTATATTGAAATAATAAAATAAAAAATAAATTAATAATATATAATATTTATTTTAATTATCAAATATTATATATACAGAATAAAAAATATTTTATATACATGTTTAAAATGCGTAAATAAATTTTATTTAACATTAAAATCAATTCAGACATTTATATATTTATATCAGTTTAATAATAAAATTTATTAAGTACATATTTTTAATATTTTTAAAAATAAATTTTATCAAACGTTTAATTAATTTTTTTATAATTAATTATTTTTATAATAAATTTAATAATAATTATTTTAAAAAATACAGTATTAGCACGCTGGTTCTAATGGACTAATTAGCTAAAACTAGCAAAAACTGAATAAATATACATTCAGCCGAGAGGGAAAATGACAAGAACTCGGGCCCACGAAGTTCAGCTAAATGTGTTATAAAAGCAGATTTTGCGTACGCTAAAGAACGCAGCAGAAACTTAATTGTAAGCATCACCAAAATGGATTCGAATTTTTTGTGGCCTATGCTTGCCGTGTCTCTTGGAAGTCTCGTCATTATGCTTGGATTTCTGAAGAAAATAAACGAGTGGTATTATGTTGGCAGACTGGGAGAGAAGAAAGATTCACTGCCTCCTGGTGAAATGGGTTGGCCTTTAGTAGGCAATATGTTGTCCTTCATCAAAGCTTTCAGATCCTCCGACCCTGATTCCTTCATCCATACCCTAGTTGCGAGGTATTTCAAACTCAAAATAGATTCAATTTTAACATTTAATTAATTGTTAAATTCTGGAATCTGTACGTGTGTGTCTGCGTTATTTTGCTTCGACGCTGCTACTTTGCCCGCTGCAGTGAAGTTTCAAGAGAATTTGAGGCGCCCGGCGAAAATTATTCTTTAGGATTTCGTATTACGGTTAAAATAAAATTACTAATTTAATTTTATGTGAATATACTTTCTATTTAAGTTTTTTTCACTTTTTTTTTTCAAGATGCTAAAGAGTTGTTTGGGATTATGGTTGGGAGGTTTAAAAGTGAGTTTGAGAATCTGAAAACTTCTTTCATATTTAGTAATATTTTAAGGACAAATAATTTTTTAAAATTTAATTTTGATAATCAATTTATCTCTAATAAAATTCTAGATATATTCTCAGCTAAATTTACATAAATCTAAAATTAGGAAATGAAGTTAAAAAATTTTAAAAGGATCGTCAGCATAATTTTTTATGATTTAAGAATACCATTATTATTATAATTTCTTTATTTTTTTTATTTTGACATTTTGCAGCTAATTTAATTTTTGTTCAGGCAAAACAACATTTTTTTTCTTTAAATTTTGAGATCATGTGATACAGACACGGACGCACAGGCATATACAAGGGTCACCTATTTTGGAGCCCAAGTATACTAGTGTGCACGCCTGAAACATGCAAGCAGGTGTTGATGGATAGCGAAAAATTCGGAAGAGGGAACCCTGAATCCACAAAGGAATTATTGGGGAAGCAAACGGTTTCTCTTTCGACTGAAGAACATAAGCGTCTGAGAAAGCTAACAACAAATCCATTCAGAGGTGATAAGGCACTGACCATGTATGTTGGATACATCGAGGATATCGTAATCGATATGTTGGATGAACTGGGTAGCATCAACAAGCCTGTGGTGTTCTTGTTTGAGATGAGGAAGCTTGCTTTTAAGGTCATTGGTCACATTGTTTTTGGAACAACAAGTGACCATCTTCTTGAGTTGATGGAGAAGTACTACACTGATTTACTTCTTGGATTAAGATCTCCGGCAATTAATATCCCTGGTTTTGCTTTTTACGGAGCACTCAAGGTATGTAATTAAACTTCATTTATTACTCTTATAATGAAAAAAATTATTTATGTATATATTTTTATTATTCTAAAATTTTAGCCATTCGATTTTAATTATATATCGCAGATATTGTAGATCGTACATTTTAACTAAATGGGAGATCTCTTATCAAAGTGTCTTTATGTTCCTTCTTTTATGTGAAAAGAGACTAGAGGACTTCGCACCATCCATTTCGGTGTGGTTGGAACTGTTCAACAAGCAGACTTCTGGTTCCCATTTAGTATAGGGAAGGGTCAGTTTAGTTTGGTTTGGTTCCCAATTGAACTGAGTCCTTTGGTTTTTGTTTATTATATAAAGCAAACTGAATTGAATTGAGTTGGGTCAATTTTTGGTTTGGTTTAATTTTTAAAATTTTTTTAATTAATTCTTTTGCACCTTATGGTTTTTTCTATTTTCGATTTTTCTTTTTATACAAACCCATCGATTTTTGCTTTTAAAACCGAATCTTGGTTCAATTCGATTTGACTTTTTAGTGGCACCGAGTTTTTTGTCCACCCTTAGTTCCCACGGCAATGAAATGTTTTTCGAGATGGCTCAACGTAACAAGTAACAACGATAGGAAAATCAAAGTTATCTTTCTTAATACGAATGTTCTTTCTACAATCTAATATATAGCCTATATATTGATTTGTGTGTGTGTGTATTAATGTGACGAATTGATTGTATTTCGAAGAAATTTTTAACAAGACTTGTATCCAACACTTGTTCTAGATTAACATTCTATTCATATCATATTCATATCCGGAACAATAAATAGCTAAGGTTCATTATGTTCCTAATGATTAGGCACGAAAATTGTTGGTGAAGTTACTCGAAGAGGTCTTGGAAGAAAGGAAGAAGAGGAGTGGAATTGAGCAGAAAAAAGGACAGAAAGGGATGATTGATTTACTGATAGAAGCTGAAGACGAGAATGGTAAAAAGTTAGAGGATGTACATATTATTGATCTACTAATCATTAACTTATTAGCTGGACATGAAAGCTCTGCCCATGCTTCAATGTGGGCAGTACTCTATCTTAATCAACATCCAGAAATGCTCCAAAAAGCCAAGGTCAAATTTTTTTGGTTAATTTTATATATAACCTTATTTTGAGGTTTGTCTAATCTAAACAGGGCATTTTAATTATTATGCATCCAAGTTGATATATTCTCAAATATTCAGTATTGCAATTGACAGCAAGAGCAAGATGAGATTATAACGAGAAGACCGTCAACTCAGAAAGGATTAACACTTGAGGAAATTAAGCAAATGGACTATCTTGCCAAGGTAGGTTGCTGTCGATTATCATATGGACCTAACACATTTAACAATAATGCCGAGGCAAAATAGCATATTCGTTAATAGTATTATTATTTTTATTATTTTGAAAGGTAAGAGTGGGAAAGGTCAAAATATATTTTTAACCCCCTATATTCCTAAAAGTTGAATTGAGATGGCCATCCACTCGGCTGCGCCGCGCGGAAGAAATTGCATGCTTACTAACTGTTATTATTTTATGAATATAATTACTAGGCTAAGACAAAATGACCAAAACAACCCCCATAAAAAAATCTGACAAAAAAAATTAATAATAACAATGACCAACACTGCCCGCCTTTCTTAGTAAATTAATCTCTTCCACTTTATGTTTCAAGTCTCATCAAAGCCCTTTCCCATAAAAAATGATTTGGTTGCTTCACTATCCGACCCTCGATTTGCTAAAATTCTTTATAAATAAACAAAAAACTTTTAGGGAAATAATAGTAAAAGACGCAAAAAATTGAAAGTTAATATAATTCTTTTTCAGCACAAGATTGTTAATGGGTTTGAAAATACGAGACAAAATGATTAATATAGAGAAACAAAAGGGAGGATGCGATCAATTTATTTTTTCTAACAATTTTGATTTGAAATTCGTACGGTTAGCTTGCAACATACATGTGTGACAAAAATTCTTAGTTTCCTTTTTAATGTTTTAGGTAATAGATGAAACGATGCGTCGAGCCAGTCTCTTCATACCAATATTCAGAGAGGCAAAAGTGGATGCTAATATCCAAGGTTATACGGTACCCAAAGGATGGCAAGTTTTGGTCTGGACTAGAGGTGTTCACATGGATCCTGAAGTTTACACCGACCCAAAAGAATTTGATCCTTCGAGATGGGATGTAAGTATTACTAATGAATCTTTTACAATTTTTTGATATTCACAATTAGAAGACTATCAGAATTTCTTAAATCAGCTCGGCTTTATCGCTAATACTAGTTGCTAGGAAGGTAGAAGCTGACAATGCTATTTTTGTTTACTTACAATAAGGATCATGCAACAAAACCTGGATCTTACATTCCCTTTGGAGGCGGACCATGGATTTGCCCTGGAGCTGATTTGACCAAGCTCGAAATCTACATTTTCCTTCATTATTTTCTCCTTAATTACAAGTAAGTTACTTAAATCATTATGGTCGTTATTCAGTGCTCTGCCTTCCTTTGCAATTGTTTAAATTTAGATGGGTTAGAATATAAGTGTAAAATGTCTTTTTTTTTTTTTTTCGGCAGACTTGAACTAGAAAATCCGGATTGTCCAGTTGCGTATTTACCGGTGCCAAGGCCTTCAGACAATTGTCTTGCAAAAGTCACTAGGGTCAATTGATCATTTCATCTCATTTTGCCAAAAGGTTATATATTGACGTATTGTATGTGATTGTCTAATGTCCGAGAGTATATTGTCGTAGCATAATTTCTCCAATAAACACATGAATCTCCGATTTCTGCTGCCTATTAGAACTTGAGATTCAAAATAAAGATAACAAATTTCTGCCCCTTTTAAAGGTATACAAATTTAAAATTCGTCATCCTTTATCTAAAGGCAGTTAATTCTAAATGATTAATTTTAAATTTGTACTTTAAGTTTGAAAGGCTCTCCAGAACAATAATTCTTCCCTAAAAAAACATTTCCATTCCTTACTAACACAATTTTATTGTTTCTCAAAAGACACTTTATCTCGAATCTTATTCAGCACAAAAGCAGACATGCATTAGATTGTATCTAATCTTGAGAACCTCAAGCACATTACTTAATGAGAAAGTTTCCCAAAGTAAGCTTGAGAAGAAATTTACCACTGCCTATAATTGGGGTCGAAAGAGAATGCCAATGTGAATAACCTCTTCTCCTTCCTCCAAATAATTACAATCAAAGAAAGTGTTTTCCTAACCATATGCGTGTGTGTGTAGTGGCTTAATCCTTAATTCCCATAAACTATACGCATGCTCAGCTCAGAGCTGGACAATAGTGAGACTTCAACCCAAAACTTGAGTCCTATGAATGCTGCTCTTGACTATCGTAGCTAAAGCTTCACCTCATAAATTGTGAATAGTTAATAATACATAGTTGTACGATATATTAAATTAATTAATAAAATTTTATTAATTTAAGGTAATAATAAAAATGTGAAATAAGCTATTTTAATGTCAAATTTATCAAAAACATTTTTTTGTATATCTTGCCATAAATAGTATGGATAAGTAACTCCTCAAGTAAATAAACTCATTAGATATTCTATCTTTTGATAGAATCCCGATAACAGTGTTCAAAAATATTGTAAAAATTATTATGTACAATTAGGAACAAAACAACTAATGCCTCTAAGATTTGTTTAAACAGTCATGTTACTCTCCTTAATTTTATAAATGGATAAATAGACTCATATATATAATGTAAAAACTTTTACAGTAATATAAGGACAAATATCTACTGGCCACATGACGTTTTATATTTTATCAAAAATACATGAATTTTTATTTTTTGGATTTCTGCGTGAATTTTATAATCTTATCACTTTTCCACTGCTATCTTAGCTCTATTACAAATTGGATGATGTAAGAATGATAAAATTGTCAATTCACTTCAACAGACATAAATGACATCGAGTTGTTATTACAACCTTGTCATTTCCTCTTTTATCCTATCTTCTTTAATAAAATGTCAAGTTCAATATTTTTTAAAATAAAGAAAAAAAATTCACTTCAGCACTTGCACTCTTCTCTGCTAGTTGGGTTGCGGGTTAGAGTTGGGTTTCTAGAAAAACAAACAAGACATGAAGAGAAAGCTCTGTAGCATTTCTGTTGTTTTAGAACTGGGCTTTTTTTTTTTTTTTTACTTTAGTAATTATAGGTGACTTGAATTATGAGATATGTGTTGGCTTGATGATGGTGTGGCTGGTCTGATGTGTCGTTTTGTGCTGGGGTAAACAATCCTTGCGATGATAAGCTTTCTTCTTCCATTTTTCCTTTGAAAAAAATATGTTCATGAGGGTCTGCTTCTCAGGAGAGAACAAGAAAATGAGGGGAAGTTGTTTCCTATCCTGCGCATTCTCCATTTGTTAAGTTGGAAAACTTTAAATTTTCAAAATTTTGCATTTAATTGTTATATTTCTTTTGCCGCTCGATGAAAGTCCTTCAAATCTTCAATTTTGTTAAATTAATTATGGCCCGACTTAAATCTGGTGACGGGTATTACCTCAACTCTTGGAACAACCAGCGCGGCAGCGGCAAAATTGGGAATTAGAGAATAATGGACTTGGGAATTGTTTTCAGTAAGGTCAAATAATCAATTTATTTTTGAGGATTAGTAATCTATTAATTTTTCAAACAATCTTAAGGAAAAAACAGAAAAATGATAGAATTTATAAATTTCAAGTGAAAATATGTAAAAGACAAAGTTTCACATATTTTTTGTAAAATATGAAAGAGTAATAATATAGTTATAAACTATTATATAGTTTTTTTTTGTATAACCTCATGTGGCATGATCTAATTAATTAGATTAGATATTTCTTAGTTTACATGATCTTTTTTTTTATTTTATACTTTTATTCAAGCAAAGGGAGTTTTCACGGATTGAATTTTACAGATTGACAATAAATTCATATCTAATTCACGATTTTATAGATTATAATTTTTAATTTAATTCACTCTACATATTGGTGAAATTAAATTTAAATCTAATCTATACATCTGGAGTAGGGATGGTAATAAAATCTAGATCTAATCCGCATCCACAAAAATTTTAAAAAATTCAGATTCGCATTTTAAAAAATGTAGATCTAGATTTAAAAAATTAAAATCTGCATGTATCTGGATAAAAATGCAGATTTGGACTTAAAAAATTAAAATTCACACGAATCCGAATGTGCTTACATTCAAAAATCGGATATCTAAATCCGGCTTTTTTTATTAAAATATATATTCAATTAAAAAAGCCTCACCACTCAGGTACTCACCGGCTAAACCCCTAATTATCTCTAACTGTCCCTTGTTGCCTCCAGCGTCTAGCCTCCGTGCCCCGCTTCCTTCGTTCAACTTGCCACACCCACTGACCTCACCAGCAGCCGTGAGTCTTACACTCTCACTCTCCACCGATCAATGACGCCCAACTTGCTGTCTTCCTCCCAGCTTGCCGTGCCTCTTGTCGACCATCCAAGCCTCGCAGGACTCGTCCAAGAAGCATGCTTGCACACGGTGCTCGTCGTCGTAGTCGAAGCCCGCTATGACACTGCCGTCCAATTGTCCAAGGCTCCAAGCCTCACGTGCTTGGAATTAACTGGCCGGTAATTTGATTTTGTTCACCTATTCAAAACTAATTTTCTGTATTTTCTATAATTTTATTTAATACATGGCTTTTTTTTTTGGTTAATGAATTGGTATTGTGATTAACTGTTTGATATCTTAACACAAATTTTAACATATCTAATTATAATTATAATTATTTAATTTTATATTTTGTATATCTGAACGTAGATCTGGATATAAATATGTCAATCCGGATCCAGATTTGGATTTTGTCAACTCTAGGGATCAAATGTGGATTTCACCCACTTCAAGTCCAATCAACCATTTTATATATATATATATTTTTTTTTTGCGCAACTCAAAATTTTTAATTATGTACAATCCGCGAACCAACTAAATAAAAAAATTTTAATATAAAAATAACTTATATCGACCAAATTTAAAATTAAATAAGATTTAAATAAATTAATTATTTTAAAGAAATCCAAAAAAATATATTTGTAGTTTCATAATATAACACACCAAAAACAATCATTTATTTAGATTAGTACATGAAAATTAACTGTTTAAGAAGATATAATTTTACTTATTTAATTGTCTTATATTATATTATTATCAAATAAGATATAATATGGTGCTAAAATATATTTGAACTTATTTATTCTTTAGTAAGCACAAATGCCATATTTACAAGTTTAATTTTTTACTTAAATATTTTTTTACAAATTCATTGATTTTTATAAATTTATAAAAGTAAATCCATATCAAATCTATCAACTGCAGATTTTTAAATTTTTAATCCAACTAATCCACTCACTACAGATCAGATTTTATGGATTAAATTTTTACAAATTAGACGAATTGAGTAAATCGGTTTAGATTATGAACAACCATATCCAACCATGGGTTAATTCTAAATCAATTTGTATAAAATATGATTGTATAAGAGTTTATGGTTGTATCATCACTCAATATGAATATTATGTTGTTGATGGGTACTTACCCTAAATACAAATAAAATATTGAGAAAAAAATAATTAAAATGACAAAATTTGTAAACTTTAGGTGAAAATATGTAAAGGACAAAAATTCCACATGTCTTATATAAAATATGAAATACTAGGTTGTAATGGGTATTTGCCCTAAACAACAAAATACTACGATAAAATAATTAAAATAATTTATGAACATAAATAAACTATTTATATAAATATTTTATTATTATGTCCTAACAAATTATAGTATTACTTAAATCTATTAATCTAAAAATGAACTTTAAAATTGGTAATTTTTGGTTCCTCCTGAAGTTTAGGGTAATTTTTGATAGATTATACTGATGTATCTCTAGAAACCTTCCCTATAATCAGTTTCAACTATTTGTTGATCGACGAAATCGCCAAATTGCCCTTGACTAGTAAAATATCCTATGTTACTATTTTAGTTTACTGCAAGTTACTAGCTTCATACTTATTTTGGTGTCAAAGATTAACACTATGACTTAGCTGAATCAGTGTAAAATCATGTATTCAACAACAAAATCACCTTGGCAAGTTAGAATCAAGACACAAATAGTTAAGACGAGCAATGTCAAACTATAAATGTATCGATCAACAATAGTTTCCTAATCCCTAAGCCCAAACACTGAATGTGATATATATAAAATAACCTTAGCAACAATATAAAGGTAAACACAACTACAAGCATGGCTTGGCATGCTTGGCTTGGCATCTAAGAGAATTTTAGTTAAGAGAATTTTAGTAGCAATATAATTCACATAGCAAATACAAGCATTTAAATGTAGAAATACGGCTCGACCATGTGATATATAAAAGTAAATTCCAACAGTGATATTATTGTAGTCACTTAGCAATTGTTGTAATCCAATAAGTTATTACAACTCAAGAGGAGGCAATATTTACATATAAGCAAACTAGTAACAATTAGCTAAGAGTAATACTAACAATGGTAAGACTGGCCTTGTCAATGGAAGGAGCTCTATATTATTACACTTGCCGCCAAAGCTCTTGGTAGATTCACTATCTAGTATCTCTTTAGGCTTGAGGACGTCAATAAAAACATTGTCTTAGCATGTGACTTATAATGTTACTTATAATGAATAAATAAGTCACGAAGACAACGTAAACAAACATATAAAAATATTCAAACAATTATGTCTATACCCGTCAAACACTGTCATTCTATACAAAATAACTACAATATACACTTGCTAAATCAGTTTCAACAACAATGGTAACTCACCTTCCTACTCAATCTAACAACATTTTGCAAAAACTTAATGCCAAGTAATTGTATCTAACAGATCTAGGATTCTATTTATGACTGAAACAAGTTATTGCTAATGATCATGCTACTTTTGTTGGATCTGACAATGCTCGTGTCCAATTGGATATTGCCAATTATTTGTTGGATATTAACATATTTGAGCCAAAACAAGAATCTAACGCGAACGTTTCATGATAAAGATGTTCAATTACGATCTCACTCTAATCCACAGTATATGAAATGAAATCTTAATGTAAGTGGTCTCCGAGAATATATGAATGCATTCTCCATAAGTTCTACAAGTGAGAAGACCCTGAATCTCAATGAGAGGCATTTGAAAATAACCCTTTCACAATTTATGCTAATAGAGCATAACATAAAGAGTAATATATAGATTTTTAAATTATTTTTAATGTTAAATACAATTATTAAGTATTGTTATTATGTGAAATAAATTTTATTAATTTTAAAATATATATGATAGATTAGTAATTATATCAAATAAATTTTTTACTATTAAAAATATTTTAAAATTTATATTATTGTATATTAGATTTGGTAATATTATATTTAATTTGAATTATCATAGAACTTTATATTAAATAAAGTTCTGGGTTGTTATAATTGAAGAGTATAATTATAAAAAAGAGATGTTTGTAACTATATATGAAAGTAAGATACTTCTAAGACCATTTAAGTAAATCTTAAAATTGAGGTGATTTTTTTCCTATAAAATTATAAAATTAAGAAGTTGTGATCCTATGAATTGTCCATGATCACTTTTAGTGTTGCCTGCAGCCACAAGAAGTTCAAAAGAAATGGCCAAAATCACTTTTTGTTCTTTTTAATATATTTGGTTATAATATAGTCAAACTTTTAAGACTTTATTAATTTTAACCGGATAGCTGGCTCTTTTAGAGAAGTAAAAAAATGTCTATATTTTTTAATAAAAAAAGGTCCATCTATTTAGATGACCAATATTTTTAAGAAATCAAAAAAAAAAAAAAATATATATATATATATATATATATATATAATGATCAGCCTTAAGGACATAAAGGTTCTACTTAAAATTGTTTGATAGATTAACAAAAATTATTTTAATAAATAAGTCAAAGTTTTGTACTTAATTTTATTTGTTTTCATTTAATTTGCCTGCCTTAATTTTAACATTGGGAAGAAAAAAGGTTAAAAAAATTAATTTGAAATTTGTGCACTCCGGCCCTCTATTTTTTTTTAAAAAATAAAGCGAAAGGAGGAGATCGATATATAATTGTGTCTATGCCAGAGAAAACGAACAAGAAAGCATACCCAAACTTCAAAGTAAAATGGAGTTAGACTTCCCAGGGTTGATTGTCGCGCTTCTAGTTTTTATAGGCTCCTATGCTTTTGTGTTTAGTCTTCTTAGAAGAGTAAATGAGTGGTACTATTGTGGAAAACTGGGTGAGAAGAAACACTCTCTTCCTCCAGGTGACATGGGATGGCCTTTGGTTGGTAATATGTTGTCTCATCAAAAAGCTTTTAAATCTAGTGAACCTCAGAGCTTCATCTATAATTTATTTGAAAGGTATTTATTTCTTCTCAATTCTCCACTTCTACTTTATACATCTATAATTAATGAGTTTGATTTTGCGTTGTTCACACATATAAATGCATGGGGTCTAATTTGCAGATATGGTCGCAAGGGTATATACAGAAACCATATATTTGGTAGCCCATGTGTGATAGTTGTGGCTCCTGAAGCCTGTAAACAAGTGTTTTTGGATGATGAAAATTTCAAAATGGGCTATCCAACATCCACCAATAAATTAACATTTAGAGGATCTTTCAATACTGCTTCCAAAGAAGGACAAAAGCGTATAAGGAAACTAGCAACAAGTCCACTCAAGGGGCATAAGGCAATTGCCGTTTACATTGGCAACATTGAGGAAATTGTGATTAAGTCATTGAAGGGATGGGCTAGCTTGGACACACCAATTGAGTTCTTGACAGAGATGAGGAAGGCCACTTTCAAGATCATTGCCAATATATTCCTCGGATCAAGTAGTGATTCAGTTATTGGATCAGTTGAAAAACACTATGTTGATTATGCACACGGATTGATATCTCCTTTCCCCATTAATTTACCTGGTTTCTCTTTCCATAAGGCAATGAAGGCACGTAATATTTTATATTATTGATTATTTTATATCACATAATTAGATAGAATAAAATCTGAATATTTCTAGACTTTAAAAGACTATTTAGTACTCGTATATTTTTATCCGTGTGCATAAAGTTTTTATTTACTTATTTGTTATATTTTTATCTATCACTATATCAATCACTACATGATTGTATTTGCTCAGATAAAAGATTTGATAGTGAAAGAATCCTGATCTATATATATAAAGAAGTAATAAGCTTGTAGTCAATTTTGGATGCGGTTAGCTGCAGCTTATGAAGTGTGGATTTGAACTATGTCATGTTCTCTGTGGTACCATCGAAAAAGATAAGAACTAAAATCTTTACTTTATAGTAAATTATGAGGGTTTGCATATGTTGTAGAAACATAACATAATTCAAATTCACACTTTATAAACTGCAGATGTCTGCTCCTGATATAATAATAATTTCATAAGCATAAGTAACCAATTGTTTTATTACTTTTTTAGGCACGAGATATGTTGGGAGAGATTCTTCAACCGGTCCTCAATGAAAGGAGGGCAATGAAAAGTGATGAGCAAAAGGGAAGAAAGGGGTTGATTGATTTATTGATGGAAGTGGAGGATGAGAATGGTACAAAACTGGACGATCTTGATATCATTGATATGCTAATCTCTTTCTTGTCAGCCGGTCATGAGAGCTCTGCCCATATTGCAACATGGGCATTAATCCACCTACATAAACATCCTCAAACATTGAGGAAAGCTAAGGTGCTTCAAGTAATAGTTGATCTAATCCTTAAATTAATTAACAGAACTTTCACATGCGTTAAATAAATTGATTTCTACTGGACAGGAAGAGCAAGAGGATATCATTAAGAAAAGACCATCTACCCAACAAGGATTGACTATTGAGGAAATTAAACAAATGGAATATCTTGCCAAGGTAAAATTAATTCCAATCGAAAATGCTGAAAATTTGCATCACTAATTGTATGTAACAAATTATTTTTACTGTTACACAGGTAATAGATGAAACATTACGCATGACCAATCTGTCACCGTCCAGTTTTAGAGAGGCAGAAGCAGATGTTAACATACAAGGTCATTTCATACCGAAGGGATGGAAAGTTTTGGTCTACAATAGAGGTGTTCACTACAATCCAGAAAATTATCCAGATCCTAAGCAATTTGATCCTTTAAGATGGGATGTAAGTAGAGCACAAAATTAAAAGCATTACATTTTGTATAATAAGAGGGAGAAAAAATCTTCTACACAGCTGACAATTTTGTTTGCATGGTTCTCAATTTTATAACCAGAATCATACAATTAGACCAGGATCTTTCATTCCATTTGGAGGTGGATCAAGGATATGCCCTGGAGCTGATCTGGCCAAACTTGAAATTTCAATTTTTATTCATTATTTTCTTCTCAACTATAAGTAAGTTCACTTCTACTTCATCACCATTTTTGTTCATTATTTCGAAAATTACAATCTGATATTATTTATTTGTTCGTGTTAATTCGCAGACTTGAACTAGTAAATCCTCAATGCCCAGCGGAGTATTTGCCTGTTCCAAGACCCTCGGATCAATGCCTTGCGAAATTAATCGGGTTCAAGTAATTCATCATCCGCAGTTCCAAGTAAGTCTGCATGTGGATATTCCAATGTATGCCTCTTGTCAAATAAACGCTGCGAATAAAGATAATAACAATAATAATTAATATGTTGTTGAAATAATATTAAATTGCTACATTCGTTATTTTTATTTTTTTTATTTTTTTGTTATGGCAATATGATATATATGGGATTGTATCCACTTTGCCATTAGGCTTTTGACACGAGTTCTAATTTCGAAGGATCAAATTTTGATCCGTGGACGCCGTTACATGCCAATGTCTAATCCTGGCGGAATGAATATATATAGTAGATGTTCATCGAAATTTGTACGACCTTTGTATACAATAAATAATTAATCCGGGCACAAAGGTACTTGAAATATTGGGGTTAGAAATTCAGCTCCACGGAGGTTCCAAAAGATCGCATGATGGATGCTAACGGTGTTGCAAAATCAGAACCAGAAAAATAATTTTCCCTTTTTATAAAATCAGCGGAAGCAAAGAAATTTTCTTGATTATGGATACATGCATAGGGTTAAATAAATATTTAATTTCCTGTTGAAGATTTGAAAAAGAGTATTATAATCTTTACCACCATCATTGTTGGGATCTCTAAGATATGGTTGCAATCTTCTTTACTATCCTCAAGTGTTTCCCTCACATGAGTAAGGGTGTAATCAACCCTAATCTTGTGTAGACGATGGAAACCTTAAAACTGTAATTTTCTTATTCAAGAAAATCTATATGCAAGGGTTTTTATTTGTTCTAATTTTCTGCTTTATATAGGTATATATTAGAGTCAGAGTTTGACTCGAAACTGAGCTGGTAGAAGGGGTGCAAACCCATAGGTTTTCTAGCTCCAACTTAATAATCAAGGTTCAATCATCTCGTGACATACCAAAACTGTTATGTTTACCTCAGATTATTCCACTAAAAGCCTAAAGTTGCACTCTAATAACCTATGCAATTAAACAAAAGCCTAATTAATTACAACTCTTTTTAATTGACTTTAGCCTTGGTCATAGACCAACAACAACTATTTAATTGACACTTAATTTGATGCTCATAACAATTTGATGCTCGTAACTAAAGCTAAGCCCCCATGATAAATGTCGTACTTTTATAATTATATATCTATCCCTAAGTCACTATTTGTTTTAATGATCACTTTTCAATATATCTATATTTGTAAAATAATTTACAAATAAATATTATTATTGAATAAATAATTTATTAAATAAACTACAGCCACAGATTTAGATGATCAAGTATCACAACAACGTAAGCAAACATCATTAGCATAGATTCCATCTTGTAAGTATATGCTCCATGATACATGAAATTTCATTTCCACGCTATTGAAGTTCTGATAGTTGTATGGATCCCACTTCATGATAACTTAGAAAACACAGCACATTAATGTAAGTTCATTACCCACTCAAGATTAAGGTCAATTAAGTTTATTAAAAGCTTATGTAAATCATTATCAATGACATTTGGTTAACTAGATTGTGTATCACAATAGTCCAATTCAATATGCATATCACATGAACATATGAAATTTTCTATTCGAAGTCTCCACTTCAGTCGTCAAGACAAAATCACTCACAATAGAAATAGAAAAGTTACTACCTTAAATAATTGAAATGCCAAATTTATTAACAGTAGTGAATAATCTTTTATTTATAAAGAACTTGTGAGTTACATCTTTTGGTATTGATGTCATAGCCTAATCCATAAATCACATACTTTCTAAATAAGGGCTAATAATGTATGCTCAAATGAATGTGAGTAATTAAATGTTATGAAATTCGGCATTGTTATTCATTGGATGTTTTAAGGGCATAAACTAATAATAAGTCTAACAAATGGTGTAGATGTGCTAGGGACTGTTGAACTTATTTGTGTTTAACTCTCTATAATCTTCTATCACATGTGTATTTATAGCAATATATGGTTAAGATTTAATTAGTTTTAGATTTTGTATCCAATCACTGCCAATTATATCTTTCAAAAAGATTAACAAAATGGTTAGTTCAACACTCAATTTAAATCTAGCTTAGTGTGCTTAAGTGTGCTGTTGTGGCATATGAGCTGATGTCAGATTATGTGGCAGCAATGAGTTGTATGAGTGTGGATGCAATTAGCCATATCAACTTTGGGCCATCAGATTAAAGAAAGTAATATAATGTACATTAATGGTATTGGACATGTTATGCGAGTGTCACCATGTTGGTCAACCTACACTTAAGCAATTTCATCATTAAGAGAGAATGACTACAAAGAGACTAATCTTTTACATAAGGGTGTTCAAAATCTAATTTAATTCGTTCAATTTGTGTGGTTTGTGTTGAGTGTTAGAAAGTGTATATTTATGAAGGAGAAAATCATCATTTTATACTTTAAGTCTCACTAATATTGCTACTTTTATTTATTTAAGTATTTTATTATCTAATTATATGTGTTTTATTATAATTATGTATTTTATGTATTTTAGGGGCATCACGATCGTTTCACAATGAACGAGCGATCAGACAGCAAAACGGACGTCATATTTAGACTCAGGACGGTCGAAAACTTTAAAAGGAGCATTAAAGGAAAAGTCACTGTTTACATATACGGTACTATTCATACGTACGGTACTGTGAAGGTACTCTTCCTATGACGTGGCAGTATCTGATTGGACGAATTATGTGGTATTGACTGCTTATGTGACATTGACCGATAACGTGGCATCGACCGATGATGTGTCATGATCTTATTGGGCTAAATTTCTTATGTATTGTAGATCGATAACGTGGCAACATCTCAGTAGAGCAAAAATCGTGTGTACAATATATGCGCATACATGAGATTATTTACTATTTAAACGGCGTTACTGTTTAAATGTTGACTGAGGACGTGACGCAATCTTGAGTGTCCGAACTATTTTTAATTCGATGGTCATGATTCACTCAATGTATTTATAAAAAGGGGGCTCTCCCCCCTAATTTGACACCCCTAAATTCATTTTTAAACTTAGATTTCTGAAATTCCTTCTCCTTCTTCTAGTTTCTTTATATTTTAATAAAATTTTCTTTTATCCCTAATTAAAAAATGAGTAGCTATTTTTCTTTTAAGCTTGGGTTGAAAATGAAGTCTCAATATGTCCCATGGACTTAATTTGGTAAATTTACTTTCTCTTCCCCTCTAATATTTGTGGTTGTTTTGACTTTTCATCAACAAATAATTATAGTCTTATTTAGATACCGCTCTGGTTAAACCAACACCTTAGTACAAGGTTATTATTATTTGGTACGATAAGCCCTTGGAACCATATTTATTTGAGCGTGGTTCATGAGGTGTGGAATCCCCCCTTATGATTTAATTGGCATTAATATGAAATATTTAGTCCATGGAGCATGTTGATGCAGATCCGGATACCCAAGTGTTTTATTATTACAGTTGTAATTTTTATTATTCCAGTCATTTTAATTCACAATTTAGGATTAATTTATTATAATTTAACTGTTCACTTAGAAAATTAATTTTACATATAATTAAAATTAACCTCCTCGTGGGATCGACACTTGTCACTATTAATCTATTCTACAATAGATTCGTGCACTTGTAAGTTCAATAAAATTTGCACAATAAATTTTTAGCGCCTTTGCCGGAAAGGTAAGTATTTTAATTCGTAGAATTAGTTTTTTTCCTTAATATTTATTTTTTGTAATTTTTTTATAATTTATTTTTTCTAAAAAAAAGAAATTAGATTAGAATTTTATTTCTTTCTCTCTTCTTTAAATTTGCATAAGTTAATTTCCATGTTATTTTTCTTTATAATTTTTTAATTTACCTTTTTATCTTTCTTGTTATTTATTTTAATTTTAGTTAATATTTATTTCACGTAATTTCTTTTTATTATAGCTATTGAGTGTATTTTCATTGTAACAACGTCACAAGGTTAGTATCATAATTTATCTCTCCTCTTGATTTTTATTTATTTTATTTTCATTTATTTTGTTCTTTGCATGCATGGTCGAAGGTCATTATCACCTAATCTTGAACCTTTAGACCTTGAATTGGAAAAAACATTTCGCACGCACAAACACACTGTTTTTCAAAAGAAATTTGAAATGGTTTTGCAAAATCAACAACTAAAACTACAAGATAGGCCATTTAAAGATTATTTTAGTCCTTTAGCTAATTTGAACACATCATGCATAAGGTACCCAAATATAGCTGGTAGGAGTTTTGAATTAAAACCTAGTATGCTAAACTGTCTCCTCACATTCTATGGCCTAGAAAATGAGGACTCATATAATCATCTAAATGATTTTCATACTATTTGTCAAACTTTTAAATATGAAAATTTTTCAGATGATGATGTTAAACTTAAATTATTCCCATTTTCATTAAAAAATAGAGCTCGTTCATGATTTAATACATTACCTGCTAATAGCATTACATCATGGGAATAAATGGTAACTAAATTTTTAAATAAATATTTTCTAGTTCATAAAACCAATGCTATTCGCAGGGAAATTTTAGAGTTTACTCAAAGAGACGACGAGCAGTTTTTCGAAGTATGGGAGCGATTTAATGGGCTACTCTTGAAGTGTCCACATCATGGGTACGAGAAATGGCACCAATGCCAATAGTTTTTGAAGGGATTATTGCCACATATGCAAGAATGGCTAATGGCAACCAGTGGAGGAGAGTTAATGTCCAAAAGTGCATCAGAGATTTGGGAATTCTTCTAGCGGCAATCGGATAATTCCTAACAAAGAAGTCGATCACTCAGAAATACCACGAGAATTAAGGGAGTGAATGAAGTTAACATTGGCGAGTCAAGCTCAGAAATTAAAGAAGTCAAAGAGATGGTCGAAGGCCTTGCTCGACAAATAGCATCTTTGACAACTGCTAAATCAACAGAGCCACATGATCATAACTCATATTCAGATCAAGCCAATGCCATAGATGTCATGAGAAAACCACCAAACTACAACCCTTACTCCAACACATATAACTCTAGATGGAGAGATCACCTTAATTTTTCATGATCTCAAGGATTCCAACAAAATAGACCATCAGTTTCACCTCCACTAATGCAACTAGTTCCTCAAATGTCTCAAGCTTCTCAACCATCATTTAGACCATACAATCAGAATCCAAACCATTCTCAACCCAAACTATGGGATGAGACATTCCAAAATGTTAGAAATCTTACTAACTCCAAGATCGAGCAGCAAAACCGCACCATTGATGAATTACCAAATGAGACGAGAGCGAGCTTCAACTCACAAGCTCAATTTGTTTCGAGCCTTGAGAAAATGGTAGGACAACTTGCCTCTTCAGTTCAAACTTTGGCCATGACCATTGAAAAAGGCAAATTTCCAAATCAACCGGTGCCCAACCCTAAAGCAGTGAATGAAGCAAGTACTAGTTCACCTTAGCAGCATAGAGAGGTCAAAGCAGTGATGACCTTGCGAAAAGGGAAAGAAGTCGATAACAAAATAAAGATGTCAAAATCAAATCAAATTGTACCTGTAAATGCTGAAGACTCATCATCAGAGGACAAAGAGGAAACCAACTCACGAGAATATTTTCCTAAAGCTCCATTTTCTCAGAAGTTAGCTAAAGGGAAGAAAGGAAAATCCACAGGTGAGATTCTTGAAATCTTCAAATAGGTAAGTGTTAACATCCCTTTACTTGAAGCTATAAAACAAGTGTCATCATATGCCAAGTTTCTTAAAGACTTTGTACTAAAAAGAGAAATATTCATGTTAAGAAAAAAAGCCTTTCTAACAGAAAATATTAGTTCTATACTCCAACATAAAATGCCTCTAAAATGTAAAGACCCAGGCTCCCCCACTATAATTGTGTAGTATAGGGAACTACACAATTGAGAATACTTTGTTGGATTTAAGAGCTAGTGTAAATTTATTGTCTTACTCTGTATTTATGAAACTTGGACTAGGCGAATTACATCCAACTCCAGTGGTGTTACCGCTTGCAGATCGATCCACAAAAATACCGTGTGGTATTGTGGAGGACGTGCTTATCCAAGTAGACAAGTTTTATTTTCCTGTTGATTTTATTATAATTGACACTCAACCAATGCAGGATTCAAAAAAGCATATTTCCGTTATTCTGGACCGACCTTTCTTAGCAACTGCTGATGCACATATTCAATGCAGAACCGGAAATATACAGTTATCTTTTGGCAATATGACCATGGAACTCAATATCTTTAACATTGCCAAATAACCTCACAGTGTAGATGATACAATTCTTGATGTGGATTTAGTAGAAACACTAGTTGATAACAATTTTCTTTCAAACCTTAGTGATGACCCTTTGCAAACTTGTTTAACTCACTTTGGTTTGAATTTTGATATTGACAGATCAGTTGTTGAAGTCAATGCCCTACTTAACTCAGCATCATCTATGGACACTAATAAATGGAAGTCAAGAGTTGAACAACTAGTGCCATAAAAAAAGAAACTCAGCCCATCATCAGAATTACCACCAAAACTCGAGCTCAAGCCATTACCCAACACTTTGGAATACACATTCCTGGGAGAAGAAAGTACTTTACCAGTAATTATTTCTTCCTTTCTTAATGACGAACAAAAAGATAAGTTGTTGGATGTTTTAAAAAAACATAAAGGAGCATTAGAATGGACCATAGCAGACATAAAAGGTATAAACCAAGTGAATTGCATGCATTACATTTACCTTGATGAAAATACTAAACCTACTAAGAAAATGCAATGTCGGTTAAACCCTAACATGAAAGAGATTGTTCGCACTGAAGTCCTTAAGCTATTAGAAGCACGTATCATTTACCCTATTTCTGATAGTTCATGGGTCAGTCCTGTGCAAGTTGTTCCTAAAAAGTCAGGAGTTACATTAGTTATCAATACTCATAATGAATTAGTACCCACTAGAGTAACTACAGAATGGCGTGTATGTATTGATTACAGAAAGTTAAATTCTGTCACACGTAAAGACTATTTTCCTTTACCATTTATCGATTAAATGCTTAATAGATTAGCAGGTCATGAGTTTTATTGCTTTCTAGATGGCTATTCAAGATATCATCAGATTCCTATAGCACCAAAAGATCAAGAGAAAACTACCTTCACTTGTCCTTTTGGCACTTTTACATATAGAAAAATGTCATTTGGATTATATAATGCACCTGCTACATTTCAACAATGCATGTTGAGCATTTTTTCTAATATGGTTGAACGATTTCTTGAGGTTTTTATGGATGACTTTTCTATTTTTGGAGATTCATTTGATCAATGTTTACATCATCTAATACTAGTTCTGCAGAGATGTATCGAGAAGAATTTAGTCTTGAATTAGGAGAAATACCATTTTATGGCTAAACAAGGTATCGTTCTCGGTCACATTATTTCAAGCAAAGGTGTTGAGGTTGATAAAGCCAAGGTGGATCTCATTTCCAATCTTCAATCACCTAAAACAGTCAGATAAGTAAGATCTGTCCTTGGGCATGCTGGTTTTTATAGACATTTCATTAAAGATTTTAGCAAAGTTTCTAGACCCTTATGCAATCTACTTGTAAAGGTGTACCTTTTGCCTTTGATGATTCATGTCTTGTGGCATTTAAAAAACTAAAGCAGTTGTTGACATCATCACCCATCATTCAACCCTTAAATTGGAACTTACCATTTGAGCTTATGTGTGATGCATCTGACTATGCAGTAGGAGCAGTATTAAGACAAAGAGTTGATCGAATTCCTTATGTGATTTACTATGCTAGTATGACATTGAATGATGCACAGTTGAATTATTCAACCACTGAAAAAGATATAATCTTCTTAAGTATAATTCTATGGAATCTACAATACTGCTCAAATTATCCTATGTACGCACCATCATTATCAACCCTAACACATTTTAATTTTCTTCTTATTCTTCTCTCAACATAAGCATGGAAGAACTTAAATATATCAAGTACTTGGTCTTTAGATTTCAAAGCAAAAGCACATACTTTCCTAGAACAGTCATCATTAGAAGTTACAAAATAAAGTGCAACTTCTATCAATCTACTTTGTATTATAGAAACATCAGTATGTATCAAATTAAAGATTTATAACTTTTTAAATGAAGAGAAACTTTTAAAAGTTATTATGTATGTCTTTCAAAGTCAAGCAATAAACACAAATCTTGAGGAACATATATGTAAAGCTGGGTAGAAATTCTTTTCTACAAAAGTTTCTAGCCCTTTCTCATCAATATGACCAAGCGTTTTATACCATATCGCAATGTCAGAATCTTTAACAACCACACTCAAATCTTCTTTTTTGATCTTGACTCCTATCACATAGAGAGTGTTTACTATCATATTTAACTAGTACTAAAGAGCTTTTTGTCACAGGATGAGTATTTTATATAGTAAGCCCATGCAGCACTTAGGTAATTTTTATCGAATGTTGCTAAGTAAACCTTTGTGCTTCTTAACTAGTTAAGTCAGAGGTTATAGAAGAGTTAGAGAGAAGAGAGAGCAACGAAGCTAAATCAAAAACTTGTATTGCTAACAAGAAAGCTTATAAGAGAGCTTACAAAAGTGCTTGAGATGATTACTCAAGGCTTGATGTCTCAAATATCAGATGCCATGACCTATTTATAGGGAGGCTTGCTAAGCTCTAGGGTTCTAGAGAATTCTTATAACTTGCCTATATTTTAATATTTATAAGCACCAGAGATGTGTAGAGAATTTAAAAATATTACAAGCTTGTCATCTACTAGAGTGTGCTGAAATTTTCTAAAATCGGGCTAAGCTATCACTCTTGGCCAATGCTTTGGCTTGGGGCCCAAATTTTATTTGTTTGTGGGCTAAAAACTTAACTGACCGCAACATCCTCCCCTACTTAAGCTCGAGGCATCTTCGCTGCGCTCTTATGCTTGTAACTTTGGATGTGCTCTGTGAATTGTCATAAATCATCTTTACATTCTCAAGTGGCTTCGCTCCTGGGAGGTTTTTCTACATTACCAAGTACTTGTTATATGCTGGCATACCTCATCTCTAAATCACGCGATCAACAATGATGTAGTCTACATCCTTGTCGAAAACGGTGACAACAGTTGTTGGTGTACGCCGTGATTCTTTGCGTCTTGGATCTTCCATGCCTCATAGTATGGCTTAAAAAGGCTCACGTGGAAGACCAAATGAATTTTGGGCCTTCGTCAAAGTTGTACATGATATGAGACGCTGCCCACATGTCAAACAATTTGGAAGGGTCCTTTGTAACGCCTCACTTACTCCTTATGTACTATCTATAATGACTTGAATTATTGGGGCAGTAGCTGGATCATGACTCAATCGTCTTCCTTGTACTCGACATGTTGTCTCCTTGTATCTGCCCATTTTTTTATTTTTCTTATCACTTTGTCAAGGTATGGTCACATGATGTTCACTTTTTCGTGTCATTCGTGGGTAAGTTTGTAAGCCGCGAGGATTTTCCCTTTAGCCTATGGCATTGGGTGTTAAGGGCTAAAATTCCATGAAGATTTTGAATGGGCTCTTGCCAGTAGCCTCGCTTCATTGCAAGTTATAAGAAAATTAGACGATGTCGAATAATTTCGCCCAATCCCCTAATGAGCACTCACATAATGGCTCAAGTACATCTCAAAGAGGGCATTAATATGCTTGGTTTGCCTATCCGTTTATGGGTAAAAACTTATCGAGAACTTAATATTAGGCTTCAATATCTTGAAGAGCTCTATCCAAAACTTTTCAGTGAATCGCAGGTCTCAGTCGCTCATAATGGTCTTTGGAACTCTCCAATGCTTCATAATATACTTGATGAAGTGGCGGGCTACTTTATCAACTTTACAATTGGTTGGTGCAACAATAAATGTAGCATACTTGTTGTATTGATCAACCACAACCATTATACTATTGCATCCTTCTGACTTAGGCAATGTGGTGATGAAGTCCATAGAAATACTTTCTCATGGCCTAGATGCAAGCAGTGGTGGCTCCAATAGTCCTGTTGGGAGTTGGTGATCCACTTTGTCTTGTTGGTACATAAAATAAGTCCGCATATATGCCTCGATGTCATTCTTCATGTAAGGCCAATAATACAAGGCTTGGACAAGAGCGGTGGTGCACTCGATTCTTAGGAGACCAACATAATTTGAGTCATGGCACTCTTTGATTACTTTCTTCCTTAAATTTTCCTACCTCGACACAAATAGTCGATCTCCCTTGGTGAGGCGAATGCCTTCCTCTTGCCAAATTTGCCTTGTCTTGCCCTCAAACACTTTTTTCAGTAAGTCTTACGCGCTAGGGTCTTGTTTGAAGCCTTCCTTGATGCGTGTGGTAAGGTCAGACTTTGGTTGGCTTATGCTGAATGTGGCTAATTTTGCCTTATAGCTTAGGGCGCCCACAACGACGTTACCTTTGTCCGGTTTGTACTCGAGTCGATAGTCAAACTCTGTAAAGAAGTCTTACAACAGTGCTTACCTCAGACTCAATATCTTATGCATTTGAAAGTAGCTTATTGCTACATTGTCTGTCATAATGGTGAAGTGTGAGCCAAGCAAGTAATGTCGCTACACTCGTAAGCAATGAATGATTACAATTATTTCTTTCTCTAGCACAACGTAGCGGTATTCAATCTCATTTAGCTTTCGACTCTCGAACACTATAGGGTAGCCATCTTGCATAAAGACTACGACAATGACGAAGTCAGAGGTATCCTGTGCACTTTGAAAGGCTTGGAGTGGTTCGGTAGAGTGAGAATCGATTCTTTATAAATTGCCTCTTTAAGCTCTTCGAATGCACGTTGGCTCTCTCCAGACCAATGCCACTTTAGATTCTTCTTATGTAAATCTATCAAGGATGTCGCCTTGGCTGAGTAACCTTTGATAAAGCACCGATAATAGTTTACCAAGCCAAGGAACTCTACCTCTGGTTGTGTAAATAAGTACTTTGAGGACTTGTCGTAAGTGTTGGGCATGTTCTTCAAGTATGGTGCTATAGACCATGATGTCGTCCAAGTACACGACCACAAAATATTCGAAGGATGGTTGGAGCACCTTATTCATGATCGTATAAAATGTGGCGGGTGCATTGGTGAGACCAAAAGGTATAACAAGGAACTCAAAGGAACCGTACCTTGTTGTCCATATTATTTTGGGCTTGTCCCCATTAGCAATCCGAACATAACAGTACCCAGAGTGCAAGTCGAGCTCAATAAAATACCACCCTTTGTCAATTTGGTCAAACAAGTCCGTGATGAATGGAATCGGATGTTTATTCTTGATGGTGATCTTGTTGAACACTCTATAGTCAATGCACATCCACAACAAGCCATCCTTTTTCTTTTAAAATAACATATGGGCGCTGAATAGGGCCTTGAATTGGCTAATATATCCAACATCTAGTAAGTCCTTAAATTGTCTTCGTAATTCTTCAAGCTCGAGTAGAGCCATAGGTAAGGTGCTAAGGTTAAAGGTTTAGCGCTTTATTTTAGCTCAATCTCATGATCTATCTCTTATCGAGGCAGAAGCTTTTTCAAAAGCTCAGGAGGCATCATGTCCGTAAACTCTTCGATGATGGCTTGTATGTTTGAGAGGGCTTGGCTTAGTGGTTTTTCACAATCTTCTCCCTCTTTGGGCTCATAGATGGAGACCAAAAAGCTTGGGTCCTTCTTAAATGCTTCTTGAATTGCATGATCGAGAGTGTCTTCTCTTTAAACTTGCCCCATTTTGTAGGAACCATGCGGACTTACTCCCATCGAGAATACTTAAGGAGTTTGTGGCAGGCAATAAGAAGGCATAGACTTGATCAAAGAATTCCTATCGATGACCATCTTAAAGTCGTCCATGAGCACGATGGAGAAATCAAGCTTTCCGCTCCATGTCCTAAGTGTCGTGTACACCCTTTAGACGATCCCCGTAATGGGGTTGGCAGGCGAGTTCACCGCCTTCATTGTGCCTCTGTTCTTGGTGGCCTTAAGGCCTAGACGCTTAGCCTCATCTTTAGAAATGAAGTTGTACGTGGCTCCTGTGTCTAGCAACGCATGTACGGACTAACCATTGATGCTTGCACTCACGTACATAAGCCTTTTCTTGGTAAATACAGGCTGTCTATTGAGTGCTCCAAAAAATTAGAGAGAACTCATGTTAGGTCAGGGCTCTTATGATTATGTAGTATTGCCCTTAAGTTGAGCGGCGAGGGCATTAAGCAACTTCATTTTTGGACGCGCATCCAATGATGGCTGTTGTATATAAAGCATGGGCTTCGTGCCTTTGGCGACTCTTTCTTATCTTTTGATTTGTTTTGCCCACTCTTGTTAGTAGATGATTTTTTCTGTCCCCAATCCTTATAGTTGTCACCCTTGCCCTTGCGACTCTCTCTCTTAGCTTTGTATTGGCTCGACTTCTTATCCTTGGATTAGGTGGAGTAATCGATGAGGGATTCTGCAACAGTGATGGTGTCGTAGAGCATTTGTACACCTTATCTATCGAGCTCTTCTTAGCCCAATCCTTAAGATCATCTTAGAAGTAAAAGAGAGAGTCTTTATTGAATATGTCGCTGACCTCGAGCATGAGGGTCGTGAACTTATTGATGTAGTCTCGAATGCTCCATAATTGCTTGAGGCAATATAAGCGCACTCGCGCTTTCTTTTCTGTATTACTTGGGGTGAATTACTTTTGGATTTTTTACTTAAAATCCACCCATGTGTCGATAGTGCATATGCCTTTGTCTATCTCACTATGCTTCGACACAACTATAATTATCCGGTAACTCGAAGATAGGTAAATGCGGTAACCACTTTTGATGCCTCATCTTGAACACCCATTGCATCGAAGTATTGATCTAGCCCAAAGAGGAAATTATCCACCATAGTGGCATTACGTGTGCCATCATAGGTATCAGGCTTTGGCACATCAATATAACTCGCATCACTTCTGCTTGTCGAAGCCGGACTAGCAGACAATGTGCACTTGTGCCATGCCCAATCTGAGAGGACTTCCTTCACTTCTGCACGGACAGCTAGTAACTTCTTATGGATGAAGCTGCGAATTTTTAGCAACTCTTAATGAAATGCTCGGAATTCCTGGTGGAGGGTGTTGGCTTGGTCTTGGATAAGGGCCTTAGTTGTCATGGTAAAGTCAGTAAACTCCCCCTCGAGACCTTTTAAGTGTTCCTTCAATCCTTCAAGGGTGTCCTGAGCGGCAGACATAACATTCTCAAGTGTAACCATATGAGCCTCTAAGGCATCAACAGATAGAGCCTTGGACTTGTAACAGGACTTACCACATCCTTCTTCGCGGCCATAAGTTGGCTCTAGTGGAACTTCGGCACCAATAATGCCCTCTTGAGATATGCTAGGAAGATTAGTCATTGCTTAGAAGCTTAGTTGCGTGGGTGTAAACCTTTGCTCTGATACCACTTGAGTATTTGCGCAGTAAACCTATGCGGTACTTAGGCAACTTTTGTAGAATATTGCTAAGTAAACCTTTGTTCTTCTCGACTAGCCGAGCAAGAGGTTATAAAAGAGCTAGAGAGAAGAGAGAGCAATAGAGCCAAATCAAGAACTTGTATTGCTAACAAGAAAACTTACAAAAGTGCTTGAGATGATTACTCAAGGCTTGATGTCCTAAATACCAAATGCCATGCCCTATTTATAGGGAGACTTGCAAGCTCTAGAGTTCTAGAGAATTCTTATAGCTTGCATATATTTTAATATTTACAAGCACTAGAGATATATAGAGAATTTTAGAATATTTACAATCTTGTCATGTGTTAAAGTGCGTTAAAATTTTTCAAAATCGGGCCAATCTAGCACTTTTGGCCAATGCTTAGGGCTGCGGCCCAAATTTTGTGCATTTGTGGGCTGAAAACTTAGTGGACCATAACACTTTAGTGAACCTCTATTTTTTTTTTTACCATATAGGTTAGTATAACCACTATCATCAAGCTTGCTTGTAGAGATCAAATTAAGGGGAATATCTGGTACATGTTTAATATCTTTAAGCAATAACTTATAACAAATAATGATTTCTAAGTAAATCTCTCCTATACCCATAATCTTGGATGCCTTTTATTTGCCATCCGAACATGCCCATAATCACCGTTGCCATAGAATGTGAAGTAATCACGATCTACAGTAACATGAAACAAAATATCCAAATTAATCACTCAATCATTAGTATAAGAAGTGAGATTTATTGAGCTTTTATCATAAATAATACCTAAAACACCATCAACTATGGCTACAATGTTCTCTTTGTCATTTTTCTAAGCATCACCATTTTCTTTTGCTTGTTCCTTTTTCCATAATCTACACTCTCTTTTAATGTAACCTATTATTTTATAATGAAAACACTTGACGTTTCTCCTCTAGGACTTAAATCTACCTTTAGGGTTATCCTTGTTCTACTGGCAGGAATTTCTACTTTGGCTTCTCTCTTGCCTTTTTTATTTTTCTGAAACTATAAAATTAGCTTTAAGTAATATTTCTCTTATGCCAGGTTTAGTTTTAAATAATCTCTTATCTTATAATGATTACTATTGTGGTATGATTGGCTATTATTAAATCTCACATGGCTGGCTATGCCGCCTACATCATGATATCATCCTCATATGGCTGGCTATACCGCCTAGGATGTTATGCTTACTACTTATCTAATTGGATGGTCAGTTATACCGCCTAATATGTGATGCTCTTATTTTATCATGTTGTGGTCGACACTACCGCCTAAAATATGATGTTGTTATTACTTCTTACATGGTCGGCCCTGCCGTCTATATTATAATTCTATTTCTTTAATTTCTGTATGGACGATACTGCCGCCTGTGTTAGATGTTATTTTCTTAAATTAATTTCATGTTTTGCTTTATTATATATTTGAAAAATTTACATGTTATGGTATAAGTTGTATTGGTCTCATGCATTTCATGAGTGATTTGATAAAGAAGTATTTTAATGAATTTAAAGAAAGAAAGGGTTGCTGTAAAAGATTTAGCACTTATTTCATAAGGTCATTCATGTGCATAGTAAGTAATACATGTATCAAGTGTTTATTTACTGAACATTAGCTTACATAATCCTTATATTACAGGAACTGAGTAGAAAGAAGCTGCTACCAAGTCCCAACTAAGACAAAGTGCATATAGACATAACAGACCTTAGGTTACACAACGGGCTCAACTGTATTCTTATATAAGCATAAATCCAACAAGCTTGTTTATAGAATTGGTTGGTGATATGTTACTAAGAGAATCGTTAACTTTGTAACTAAGTTTTTTTTTTTTTAACAGACTTTTTATTTAGTTTTCTTGTGTAACAAATTTCTTATGTTCTATATTTAAGAAATGCTTATTTTGAAATCATTTCTATAAATACTTAATGTTACACCTGGTTTATCCACTTTAATTACAAAAACTAAATCTAGCATAAGAGAAATATTACTTAAAGCTAATTTTAACATATTGTTCTTACATTACAGTTGAAGTGAAGTGTTACTTATTTGTTTTCTTTGATTTCCTAAACCTTTCTTCCTAAACTCGAGAATTTCTTTACTCATGATGCTTTGGCTTATAATGGAAAAAGATGAGATTTCTAGGGTTTATGAAAAATGCAAAGGCTAATAGGTATTTATAGGGTTTCCTAAGGCCTATGAGTGGTTAGGATTTTGCTACCATATCATTTGATTAATGGTGGAGATTTATTTCTCCATAAATATCTTAGTGATTTCTAGAATGGTAAGATTTTACCACCTACCACTTAATTAATGGTGAAAATTTATCTCTTTATAAATATTTTAGTAAGTTTTAGAATTTCTAAATCTCTACAACATATCTTATTACATTATCACTTATGTCATTGCTTATGTCATCATTACTTTTAATTATTAATTTATCTTTCCATAAATATCTTAGTAATTTCTAGAATTCCTAATATCTTTACAATATTTCTTGTTACATCATCACTTATGTCATTGCTTATGTCATCATTACTTTTAATTATTAATTTGTTTTTCAATAAATATTTTAGTAATTTTTAGAATTCCTAATATCTTTACAACATTTTTTGTTACATCATCACTTATGTCATTGCTTATGTCATCATTACTTTTACTTATTAATTTATCTTTCTATAAATATCTTAGTAATTTCTAGAATTTCTAATATCTCTACAACATTACTTATGTCATTATATTATTATACTATGTTATTATTATTATAATAAATGTTTAAGAGAGCTTGTTAGGTTAATTAAATTATATCTAAATAAGAATATTGTACCTCACACTTTTTCTTTTAGATTTTTCATTTCGCAGCCTATCTATAATTATATCCAAGGTTAATTTCCTATTCGACACTGAATTATTTTCTTACACCATTAATGTCTCCCAACTATCAGGTAACAAATTAAGCAATAATAACGATTGTAACTCATCATCTAAAATAATTTTTATACTACTCAACTAATCAACCAAATCCCAAAATTCACTAGTGTGTTTAGTCATATTGCATCACTTCTTGTATTTCAAGTTAACAAGCCTTTTCATCGAATTGATTTTATTTTGTACTGTTGACTACTTATAAATTGTCTTTAATTTTCTCCAAGAAGCATCAACTCTGAAGCACTTTACTACATAGTAGTACACACTTTGTTAATCCATGACCTAATAGTACCCACAGTCTTTTGGTTTAATTGAACTTATTTCTTATCATCTAAATCAGCTTGTTTAAATTCTTTGCTTTTAATTGGTTCATGTAAACCATTTATATATAGCAAATCCTCTATCCTAGACTACCAAATACCATAATTTCATGATTTTGATTTAATCATGCATGTCAAGAACTCTCTCATCTCAACTATACATGTAATAAAAAATTATAATATGGCTTTGATACCACTCTGTTGAGAAAAGAACTACCACAACCAATTACAAGTTAAGCAAAAATAAAACCCTTTTCCTCTTTATATGATAAAAATAGAATGTATACCAAGAATAATAAACCAACCATAAAAGACAATTTTTTAAATGAAAAACTAAAAGTAGAGAAAACTATGGGACTCTAGTCTAATAAAATCTTTCACTATGTTAATGGAATTATAGTGCAAATTTTTCTCTAGATAATATTAGAGGCTACCAATATAAAAAGATTTTAATATTCTTGACTTACAGTAATAACTTAATAATTATCTTTTTAATAAGTAGATATCTCAAACAATAACTAATGAGAATATAAAATAAAATTAAGACTAGTAAAATTATAGAAGGTAATGTTAGGAATTTATGCTCAAAATTTAAAAGGAAATGGAGTTAATTTCACTTTTTGATCTGAATTTTACCTTTCAATCTTTTAATCAAAGACTAAAATCTATATACTCAAATAAAAGTATCCATAATGTTCTCTCTCTCCGACCACTTTTTATGCAGTCTCACATTCACTGAGGCCAGCTATCACTTGCTTTTATTAGCAAATTTCATTTCTCCCTTTAAGTTTTCTTTAATTACTCAATTATCTAAATTTATTAAACTTTGAACTTAGATCACCCAAATAAGATGGACTCAACAGATACCTATAAATAGGCTTGGCAATTTGTCGGGTCAGGCCTGGGTTTGGTCAAGCTCGAACCCGACTAAAAAAATATTTTCTAAGACCCGACCTGATTAAAACCCGAATATTTATAATTCGGGCCGGGTCAGACCCGACCCGATAGTGACCCAATTTGGGTCGGGCCCAACCCGACCCTCTAAGAATTATTATAATAAAAATTAATAATTTGGACTCAAAATTTAAATTTATTAATACCTTACAATTTTATAACTACATACTAAATTCATTCATATTATTTTTTATTTTTATTCTCTTCTAATTACAATTTTATGAATATAAAACAAAAAATAATTTTTGATTTAAAATAATTAACAACATACAAGTAAAATATATAATACAATTAATCATAAAATAATTTTTAAAACAATTGATTGATAATAATAATATTTTATAATTCAATTCCACAATCAACATTAAGAAGTAAAAACATATAATTAAATAAAAAATATATAATATAATTCTATAACTATTTCAACCTCACACAATTTAGTTATAAAATTCAACATTAAAAACACACAATGCAATTAAATTAAAAATATACAATGCAATATAAAT
The DNA here is from genome assembly GCA_030449875.1 of Aegle marmelos. Classification (NCBI taxonomy): domain Eukaryota; kingdom Viridiplantae; phylum Streptophyta; class Magnoliopsida; order Sapindales; family Rutaceae; genus Aegle; species Aegle marmelos. The sequence goes on from JASUUL010000143.1 coordinate 14,021,107, forward strand.
AAAAATACACAATTCAATTCAACAGCCCAAGTTAAAAAAAAAAAAAAAGCTCATGTCTTATACAAATAAAAATACACAATTCAATTTTACAATCCAACATTAAAAAAAAAAGCCTTATCCAAATAAAGATTTATAATTCAATTCCACAACCAAACATTTATAAAAAAAAAAAAAAAGAGACTACTTTTCCTAGTCTGTCTAATGTTTCCTGATATTTATTTCCTGCAGTCCGGGCCCCAGTGCTATTTGATACCTAGAAGATATTTGGTCAAGACTCTAACAAAAGCATGACTTGTTAAAAGATGGAGTGCGGCCAGCTCCAGGAGCTCTCCAGAGTCCAGTCAAGACTCAAGAGACAGGGGGTTTGCAAAAGTCACGACCTAGAGCCGAGTACGAAAGGGACCAGCCTGGCTGCTGACGAGTACGAAAGGGACTGATGATTGTTGCTGGCTGCTAGGAAATGATTGGGCAGCTGCCGGCTAGATGATTGTTGCTGGCTGCAAGCTGCTGGGTTTTGTTGGTTGTCCGGTGGTGTGTGGCGGCAGACTTAGGGTTAGGTTTTGTTGAGTGTTGACTATGAAATTATGATTTGTGAATGACTGAATGTGATTTCCATTTTCCCGTGTGCGTGTGTGGTTCTGAATCAGCGTGCGTGTGTTTTTTTCCGCGTGTGTGTTGTGTGGGCTGGCTTGGCAAATGGTAGCGTGCGTGTGGCTTTTTTTTTTTACACATCGGGTCGGGTCAAGTCGAGTTGATATGTGACCCGACCCTGACCCGAATTTTAATCGGGCTTTAATTTTTAGACCCGAGCCCAATCTGAAATCTGAATATTCGGGCTAAAATCTAAAAAATTCGGATCAGATTAATCGGGCTAAAATTTGGGTCGGGTTAAATTGTCAAGCCTACCTATAAAAGATACTCTGATTCTTAAGTTAGCATTTAATTTCTTAGAAAATGAAAAATCAAGGAGAAATGTAATCTTTGTCACATAATGTTTCTCTCCATCCATGAGAAAGAATGTGTTAATTCCTTCTTTAATTTTTATGTCTAAATCCTTTTCAATTTGTTTGATATTTTTATTTATAAGAAATTTTAATTATGTATGATTAAAACTTTCTAGATATATCTAACCACAGTCCTTTTTTAATGTAATTTAGTTTTTTTATAATTTATCTATTACATGACTCACATATTTTTATTTTTAAAAATTTTTTGACTATTTTTTACTACAAATATTGAAAGTCTCCAAAATTATAGTTGTAAAGCAGTATAAGCGATCAAATTTTATGATATTTAGAGGGGCATGTGCATAAATTGATCACTTAAAAAGTCACAATTGATTGTGCAAGGACATATAGTGGAAGTATGAATTAGCATTCCACTAAAAGAAGGCAACAATTCCACTTTCTAGTGTCTATAATAACATATTAATAAATGCAGTGATGAATATGTTGTGGAGGTAGACTACAAGTGCCAATACTCAAGAGGCACAAGCATCACGAAAATGGAATTAGACAGTGACATAAATAAAAGACACATATAATGTTCCTCGACTGTGGAGTCCAATTCCATCACATCTAACGTAAAGAATGAACAAATTCGTTGTACAGTGCTCAATTTGGTGCTTGTCGAAAAAAAAAAACCATACTTTAAAGTTTAAAATAATATATTTTAGAGCATGCCATAATTAAAACAATCGATGAAGAAACTCTTTCATAGCTTTTTGATTAATAAATTAGGGCAGGTGTAAATAAATTCTTGACCAGGAGGATTTTAATATACAAACTAAAAAGGGGAAAGGATAGCTGCACTTTCTAAAATTAAAAAAAAATTATGTAAGTTCTTAAATTTTTAATTAATTATAATATTATTTAAATATAATAATTAAAAATTTTAATTTTTTTAATAAGACTAACAATAAAAATATTTTTTAGTATTTAAAATGTAGATTATTATATGGATAATATAATAATACTTATTATAAATATTTTAAACAAATTTTTAGGTTAAATAAATTTTATAATTAACGAAATATATCACATATATTAACAATATTAAAATTATTTATATAGTATTGAAAATAATCTAAATTTTTATATTTTTATTTTAATATTATATTTTTATTTATTATAACAAATTAGAGTTAATTTTAGGCTAATAGAGTCATATATTAAAGTCAAATTGGACTTCACTAGTACTCCTTATAGAAAACTTGGGGTGTGGATGATAATTTCTTTAAACTTTTGAGTGTAGTAAATTATGATAACAATTGATTGTGCGAAGTAAAGAAATTGATTAATGAAAGGCTCATTTTGATTGATAATCAATTACTTGTACAATACTTTCTTATATGCAAAGATGGGTACGGAAATGTGGTAAGGCTTCCTATATTCTAGGAAAATATTAAAAGAGAATTATAATCCAATCAAAATTACGGCCTGCACTCATTACTACTGTCCACGATCTTGGCTGATTTGCATGTATTGATGATGATTCCTTTCCTTATCATAAAGAATATAGGGTAGTAATATTTTGACCCCACAAATTTGGTAAATCCACTCTATTTCTAAAATATAATTAAAAAATACATAATTTTGAAAATTTTAGATGAAGAGGAATTTTGAAGAACTATATATAATTATTTTACCCAAGTCAAAGTACCAAGAATTTATTTTAATTTCAATAAATTTTTAAAATTTATACAAAATTTGCTGTTTTAAATGATGTGACAATTTTTCATTGTTGGTATGATTATTGATCTTTTCCTTTGAAGAAATTATTATTTAATCTTTAATTGAATAAAAATGTCTTTAATAAAAATTATTAAGCTATCAAATTTATATTACTAAAATATAAAATTTTAAAAAATAATAAATTTATTTTAAAATATTGGATTATAGATCAAAAAATTAAATATCTAAATTATTATTTATCAAAATATTGTTAGAAAATTGAGTTTCCTCCTAAGATCACTCCACGTAATTTGTCAAGTAATAAATTTTAAAAAAAGGGAGAATACACTAATCACATAATACAAGATTTACATAGAAAATTCTAAATAAAAAAAAAACCATAGTTGTTGTCAAAAGAACAACAAGAGAAAAATATTTATTATGTGAAAAATTTTTACAACCACACTCTTAGAAATAATTTTCTCTTACCCAAATCCCAAATACATGATCCTCAAAAATATTCTTTAATAAAGCAAACCCATAATATTCATATCGAGAAGTCAAATGCTCTTTCAATATAACTATATATTTAATAATATTTCTCTCTATTTTGGAAGCCTAATTGCTTATCTTACGTTCCCTTGCTTCTCAAATTTGAGATTTTCGAGTAATGAAAACTTATGAATGGCTCTTCTATTTATAACCAAAACATATAGTATGATCCGCATTACTGTTTAGATAGTGTCACTGTTCATGTCGCGTTACTAGTCGAGCTACAAGGTCAAAGTATGATACTATTCAAACTGCGTCACTATTCACTGCCCCTCTTTCTCTTTTTTAAAATTAATTTTCAACAAATATTATATATTAGAACACATATTTCTTGGGATAATTAGGTTACTTTTATATTATAAAAATAAAACACTTGAATAAAACTTTCATCAAAGCAATCTTTATGGTTAAAGATGGTCAAATAAACCTAAGTAAGAAAAAAAATTATAAGAAGGACTTAGTTAATTAATTGTATTTTTTTTTTATTTGAATTTGCTAAAAAAAGGTGAATTGGCATTCGACGAGGTGGGTCTACACAAATAGTAAGATGAAAACATCCCTACCCAAGAATATATTATGGATGTTGAAAGTATGAATTGGCATTCGATGAAGTAAGAAAATGTTCTATTGTGGATTATTATGTACTTTCAAATTGCTATCATCCAAAAAATCTGCTTTGTAATATCTATAACAAATATAATAATAGTATCTAGTGATGACCGAATTTTCAAACTATCTTCTTACAAAACTATGACTGACAATTACTGAATAATAATGTATATGAGATTAAATCTTAGTAATGCATTTTTACAGCGCACACATAGCACAAAGTTTTTAAAGATATAAGCGTTGGGTTCAAATTCTAAGACACTCACCTGATTTCTTTTTCAAATATAACCATTTTATCGGTGTAGTATGTGTTTGTCAAAGGATAGTAGCTAATTAAAACTGTAAAATTCGAGCATTAAAATTAAAACTTTAGCCTTTAAGAATGTAATAGCTAATTAAAGAAGTTGTGGACCTAAATGGTGAAAACGACATATGTCAAGGATCTGAGGATTATTATTCTCGGTAACATATTAGAAAGCCAGTTATATAAATATGCGGAAATGAACTTCCGAGTGTTAGTTTGAGACACCAAAATATCACGAAAATGAAATTAGATCTGTTGTGGCTGATTCTTGCAATTGCCGCAGGAAGTTACATCATTGTGTATGCTTTTGTAAGGAGAGTAAACAAGTGGTATCGTGTAAGCAAATTGGGCGAGAAGTGACATTCTCTCCCTTCAGGTGATATGGGCTGGCCTTTGCTCGGCAATATGCCATCGTTTCTTCGAGCTTACAGGTCCAACAATCCAGAAACATTCATCGACGGCATAGTCGAAAGGTGTGAATCCTTCTCTCTATAACGAATCACTTGCTTCATTTTTTTCCTTTCCTTTTTTTAAAATTTTTTCCCCTTTTCTTTTTTTGATATAATTTTCCCTTCTTGTTTGATATTGATGTCTAACAATTATAGTGTGAAAGTAATGCCGTAATTTTTGTTCTTTTTTTCGCCTTTTCTTTTCTTTCTTTTTTATAATTTTCCCTTCAACTCTGTTTGATATTAATGTCTGGTAGTTATAGTGTGAAAATTTTTATTCTATCATAATAAATATAACATAAAAATTACAGCATCTTAATTAATAATCAATGGATACGAGTCATTGCAGGTATGGTCGAACAGGAGTGTACAAAACCCACCTGGTTGGTAATCCAAGCATCATAGTGAGTTCACCACAAACACGCAGACGAGAGTTGATGGACGATGAGCAATTTGGGCTTGGTTACGGTAAATCCATGACTCGATTAGCTGGCAAAAATACATTTATCAACATTGCAAAATCAGAACACAGGCGCCTTCGCAAAATGATGACAAGTCTAATGATTAGTCATGAGGCACTCGTCATGTATATTGGGAATACTGAGGATGTTGCAATTGCTTCGCTTGAGGAATGAGCCTATTGAGTTCTTCTGTGAAATTAGCAAGGTTTCTTTTAAGTTCATTATGCGTATACTTCTTGGGTCCAGTAGTGATTCAATTTTTTCGTCTGTGGAGAAGCACTATATTGATGTACATGATGGCGTTCATTCTACGGCCATTAATCTTCCTGGCTTCGCTTTCCGTAAAGCACTCAAGGTACAATTTCTTATTTCTTTTACATAATACCATACATATGAAATTTATATCGGTAGAGTAATGATCTGGTGCGCACTGAGAAAGCACATAGCACGGTCGTTTCTCATATATTTTGAAACATGCATAATCGTGCACCGGAACAAAATCCTATGTTTGCGTATTCATAAACATAATTTGTTAAATATCATTAAGATATATTTTAGGATTCAATTTTATTAACTAAATGAAGAGAAAATTGAATTGTCATTAGATCAAAACTAAGAATAAAGATTCTTTTACAATCTGATCATATCTAAGTTTTCAAAGATCTTTTAACACATATGCACTTTTGTATATGTATGGTCAAAGATTTACTATATTTTTTAACTCAAGAAAAGTACAAATTTTGTTGTTATATATATATATATATATATAAATTTTCTAATCCGAAATTTTAAAATAAGGAATTATCTAAGAAAATACATAAACTCCAATTTAAGCGCTTTATGTTTTAAATTTTTAAAAGACCATGATTTTTAAAATTTTTCCAAATATTTTTTACACTTTAAGATTTTAGACCAGAATATATATATATATATATATATATATATATATATATATATATATATATATATGAATAACAACGAGGCCCAACCCTGAAATGGGACAGGGAAGGAGAAGTGGGAAGTGGGAAGTGTTTGTGTGTGTGTGTGTGTGTGTGTGTGTGTGTGTGTGTAAAGCTTTGAATGCTCCCAGTTTATATCTGTTAAAAGTTTTTTTTTTTTTAAAATCAGGCACGAAAAATGCTAGTAAAGATTCTGCAAAAGGTAATCGATGAAAGAAAAGCAATGAACAAAAATGGTGAGCAAACTGCGGAGAAAGGCATGATTTATTTAATGATGGAGATTGAAGACGAAAGCGGTAAAAAGCTAGAGGATGAAGACATTGTAAATTTGCTAATCGTATTATTGTTAGGAGCTCATGATGGCCCCAGACATACCGTCATGTGGGTAACAATTTATCTATACAGATACACACAAATATTGCAAAAGGCCAAGGTATTGTTCAATTGATTGACAGTTAAGCATTTTATATTTTGCAGCTTAATTAAGGCACTTATATTGATGGATAATGTTAAGAATTTTGTTAAGTTACAATTATTGTGGCTTACAACTCCTTAATGTTAATAGAATTCTTTAGCTGACTTTAAAAATCTCACTTTCAATATTATTGCTCTGAAAATTAACTCTACTTCACAGGAAGAACAAGAGGAGATCATAAAGAAACGACCATTTTCGCAAAAAAGATTGAGTCTTCAGGAAATTAAACAAATGCAGTATCTTTTTAAGGTAAATATATGTTTTATGTAATTATTTTTAAAACAGAAAATGTAGGGCAATTCAATGCATGGAATAAAAACATTTGACATCAGGCCGATGATACATAGAGCTAGAGAGTGCTATGGCGCCTGCAGATTTTGAAAATTATTTAGGATTATTATACAAGATATGAAAATTAGTTAAAAGGTCTATATAAACCCCTGCATAATTAGTTTATAAACTTTATATATTGAATAGTGAAGTAATTTAATAGTTCCCACACTAGTGTTTGGTAGCTTTCGCAATTTAAGGCTTGGAAATTTTAGATGGGGGCTCTTTTGCCTCGTAACTATTTTCCTTCATAAATTATACATGCAATTTCTTTTTTATTTTGATGATTTGGCTTGGTAGCAATTTATTATTTTTAAGAACTTGAAAGTTGAGAGTTGAAATTGAAAGTTGAGAGCAAAACTTGTCCCCACAGAAGTTTCCTCTAGGCTCCACCCCTGAGTTGACATGTCCAGTTCTTAATAACTTGCGTAATTATTTAGCGTATGATTAATTTGGGTAATTGATGAAACATTGCGCTTAGTGAATCTGCCACTTTTGGATTTTCGAGAAGCGAAAACAGATGCTAACATCAACGGTCAGTCACTGCAAATCAGAGTTCCTAAAATTTTCTTACTCGTATAAATTTACTTTCCCTCATCTCTCTTGTATATATGTATATAATTCCAGGTTCTACCACACCAAAAGGATGGAAAGTTTTAGTTTGGAACAGAGCAGTTCATGTGGATCCTGAGAATTTTTCTGCCCCAAAAGAATTTGATCCTTCAAGATGGGATGTAAGTTTCCTACTTAACCTCATTTCAATTGGACATTGTATATTTATCTGAAGTCTTGGTAATCGCTACTTAAGTCCTCGAGTTTGAGCGAAATCCATAAAATACACAAAATGTTTTATTGTATGTTAATTTATTTTCGTTAAAATCGATTAAATTATTCTCTGCTTCTTACTCGTTGTGCACGTCATTTTCTTTTCTTTTCTTTTTTCAAATTTATGTTATGAGACAAAAGTATTATTTTACCCAGGCAAATTTAGATCGAGTAGCTATGAAAGTAACAAAAAATAATGTTTCGAGTAATTTTTTTAAAATGTAGGGTCTAACTGGGTAAATGGCCAAAAGCCTTAGTATCGAGGGACAGCTTACCCTTGTTTGAACTACTTTATAATTTGCATATAATTATGTGGTGGCTCACAGGTTATTATTTTCCTGACTTGGGAAGCAGAATAATGCAGCCGAACCAGGATCTTTCATTCCATTTGGAGGACGATCAAGGAGATTCCTTGGAATCGATGTGGCCAAAATAGAAGTCTTCATTTTTCTTCATTATTTTCTTCTTAACTACAAGTGAGTTTTGTTTAATTATCAACATAATATGTTTTATCTTTTATTATTATTATTTTCAAGTGGAAGAAGGTTGACACTTGACATTACAACCACTAATTCTTTGTCTCTCTGTGTAATTGCAGGCTCGAACAACTTAATCCTGAAAGCCCAATAGCGTACCTTCTGACAATTGTCTTGCGAGAGTTATTAAGCTCAAATGATCATCCAGAGCTTTTAGATAGATTATTCGCGCACCGCATATGGGGCCTAGTTTGAATGTTAATATGTTAAGAGGAATTGACATTTTCACCCCTGTTAAAATTTAGTTTTAATTGCTTGGGTCTCTAATAAAAATTTTAATGACCTATTTCTTCTCCGTTGTTAAGACTGTAACAAAAAAATAAAATTGTAATAGAATACAGTGAGATTGTCAATTTTCCTCCTATTAAAATCAAAATATACCATTTATATCTCTATTATTTTCGTAATATTTAAAAAATTAAAGGAAAAGAAGTGTAAGTAAATTATTTATTTGATAATTTATCTTGAAAATATAAAATATGGGTGGACTTATTTAAACCCACTAATTTTCTCTTTAAGCCCATTTGAAAAAAATATATTTTTTGTTAATAAATTTTAATTTTTTAAAAATTCAAAGGTAACCCTGGCTAATTTCTTTCCAGTTCACTCTCTTACCATGGTTGCCTGTAAACAAAACTCTCTTAACTTTGGAGAGAAATTAAAATGAAAATATTTGTTAATTTATATCATTATATTTAGATGGAAATTAGGAGGCATTAGTTCTTCTTTCTAAAAATTTAGAAGAAAAAAGCAGTTTTTTATTCTTTATGGTACGTGAAGATTTCATACAAATAGATGGTTTTGTTCCTCTTTATTTTTGATAGGTTATAACAATACCTACTTGAATTTTGAGCAGTTTTCTTATCTCTCAAAATCATTTGCAGTTTATCACTAAAAAGAAATGTAAAAATTGGTGAAAAAATGAAGGAAAGGGAGAGAGAAAACAAAGTTATTTAGAGGGAAAAAAAACGTTAGTTACATTATTTCATAAAAAAAGATTCATTAATAATAAAAGATTAATTGAAAAGAGGGTGTTGGGAGAAAATTAATGGGTTTCAATGGCTGCAGCCAAAAAATATATATTTATTTATAAGAGAACTGTTTAAAAAAATAACAAAAATACAAGGAAAAATATCTTATTATTAATGTTTTATTCACATTAAAACATATCTTTCTTATTTTTTATACTTAAAATTTTTATTTATATATGTATTTAATTTATAATAAATATGAATAAAAGTGTATTTAGAAATAAAGGCAATACAATAAAATAACGATATTTAATAGTTATTATGAAAATAATAAGGGATATGTGATATATATTGATTTTAATATGATAAATTAGAAATCTCCCAAGGATAAATATCATATTTTCTCATACAAATTCATTATTTGAGTCTTGAGACCTTTATATTTAAGTTAAAATCAGTTAATTTACCTGTTAAAATATCTCACTTATATTTCATGTATATGTTTTCTACATAACTATTTTAACACGTAAGATTAAATAAGAAATTAAAAATTTATCATGGTTTAGGTAGCAAAAATAATTTTTTATAATAGATTAAAGTGTGATTCTCCCAATACATTGATAATAAGTAATTCAAGCATACTTACGCTCTTCCTTTTTCTCCAAGAAATTTAATATAGAGGCACTTGCATCTCAAATATTTGATATTATCAAACAAAAATAGAAGGTTGTATCTGGTGCATGGTGCAGCTAATTAATTGTTTCTTGAATTTGTTAAAGTCTAAGAATACTATTAAACTATATAGTTTAATAATGTAATATCTGGACAAGTCATTAAAATATATGATTTAATAGTGTAATAATATTGATTTTTTTAAATATTAATAAAGTTCATTATCTTAAACCAAATCAGTACTCTTAGACTAAAGTCATTTAATTTGTAACATAATAGGATTATACGATGCGGCAAAGTATCTTGTATGAATCAAAATCTTTCGACTTATTTTGCATTTTGCTTGCCTTTAGAATACTTTGTCCATTTTTGTGGGCATAAAATTAAAAAATAATAAGAAATTACAACTATCCAAATGAGTAAGGGACACATCACAAGGGATCAAAATTCTTGGGGATGGCAAAACGCACATTTAGGTAGATTTTTGAAGCCCAAGTCTAAGCCCACGAGGGTGAAATTGTAAGGCCGGGCCTAGTTAGGCTTGGTTAGATCTTAGGCTTTCATTTATTTTTTACTTTTTTTTTAAGTTATTGTAAACTTGAAATGAATCAATAATAATCGAATTGTTATAATAGATAGTGAATTAAAGAAAATAAATATTTTAAAATAAAATAATAAATAAAATACAATAAATAAAAGTTGAGAGATTTAATTTTTAATATTGAATTTTTTTAATTCAAGCACCATTTTTATTAACACTTAAAATAAAATTTAGTATTATAATTTTAAGTTTTTTTAATTCATTATTTATAACAATTAGGAATTTAAATTTACTTTTTTATTTTTTTATTTTTTTTAAAATTAATTTATTATTGTAATTTATAAATTTATTTAAAAAAAAAAGGCTTAGGCCTGGCTCTAGCTTGTTCCCCCCCCCCCCCCCCTCCTTAAGCTCTAGTCTATGCCCTCATATGGGAGGCTCAGCTCAAGCCGAAGTTCATGAGAATGAGCCACATCAGCCCAACGTTTTTTGATATCCTTAAAAATTATGCAAAGCAAAAGTTAAAATGAGCAAAAGAGTCTCAATAAATTTGTTTTCATAAACATAAGAAAGTTGAGTTTTTTTTTAAATTTTATTCTACTCATTGGTCACAAGTTTATTGTAGCACGAACCAACATGATAGGATCAAACCAACAAAGAATACTAATTTCAGAAAAACTAAATCTAATTTAAGCAAATTATAACTATATCCTAGTTAAATGTAAAAATATTTTACTTTTAAAAATATAAATAGAATTCACCAAGATTTAAGAATCCACCATTATTAAACTTAATGATTAATTACTTTCCTAGTCTAGAGTATAGGCTAAAATTATTTTATGAGCCAAGGACCACTTCTTATGCATTTAATATTTAAAACACCAATTAAAATAAATCTTATAAGTTCGTTTTCTATTCTATGCAAATAATTTCAATGAACACAAATAAAAAGATAATCACTTATAAAATTTCATAATCCATGCATAAATTAGTTGAATAACACTTAATTAAGCTTGGTTTAAAAAACCAAATTGGCCCCGACCGTTCTAATGCGAGTTTGGACTAGGGCTTAGGAAAAAAGTCTAGGCTAGACTTAACCCTCTATTTTTATAAATATAAAGCTACAAATTAAAATATTAAATTAAAACGAAAAAAAATAATAAAAAAGAAAACTTAAATGCATAATTCATACAAGGATGATTTAAAAAACCTAAATTTTAATATTTAACTATATATTAAGTCTTAATTAATTGAAATGGTATCTAAATTGGAGGATTTAGTATTAAAAATTTAAATTTATAAACTTTTATTCACTTCATTTTCTTTATTTATAATTTTATTTTAAATAATAATTTATAATTTATTTTTTATTATAACAACTTATGGATTATTAACCCATTACAATTTTGTAGGCATACGGTTGGAGAAGCCCAATCTGATCCTTCAATTTGCCCTCCATCCACTCAATTTTGCGTGGCTTCCTCTAGTTTTTCCTATTAGCACGGGCCGCCACTTTGCTTCTTGTCGAAATATCAAATCCATCGCCGTAGGAGCGGGCGGGGGGAAAGAAAGGAAAAAGTATCAAATCTAAGCCACAGAAAATTTTCAAGGGCCATGTATTAAATTTCAAGAGGCACAAAATGTCTCTCCTACAATAGTAATAGTAATGTTGGCATGATGATATTTGAATTTCAACTTAAGTTTTAATAATTATCATATTCATCAATTAGATTAATAATTATCACATTCATCAATTAGATGATGGAATAAAGTAATATGTAATTTTATATTTAACATCTAATAGATGAGTAATCTATAAAATTAAAATTAAAATTCAAACTTAAACTTTGAGATCTCTAGTACTGTTGATAGAGAAAAAGCTCTTTTCGAGCCCGTTTGAGATTACTTTTGGAATGTTTAAAAGTGATTTTAAAAATTTAAAAGTTGATTTTAGTGTTTGGTAAAAAAAAAATTAAAATCACTTTTATCAAAATCAGCCTCTTCTACAGTTAATTTTAAAAAGTAGGGACATAATAGCTTTTAGATTTTGATTTTGAGAATTAATTTTATCATTTAATATGATTTCATAAATATCTTTACAATTATTATTTAAACCAAGAATTATTCTTATTTAAATTTTAAAAATAATATTTTAATATTTTTTTATTATAATTCACGTATTCTCTTTGTACACCCTATTTCTTTTTTATATTTTACATTATAACAAAAGTTCGTTGTAGTAATATAATAAAAATTTTATTCTTAATTAAAATTATTATAATACACAATTAAAATCAATAGCATATAATTTTATTTTTAGTTAAGATCATTATAATATACAATTAAAAATTATTTTTTATATATATATTATGTGTAAGTAAATTTTATCTTACATTACGTATATTTTAGCCATTTATTTTCTTATAGCAGTTTAACAGTAAAATTTACCAAACACTAATAACTATTTTAAAAACTCATAGTACTTCTGAAAATAAAATTTACCAAAATTTTGACTTATTCTCGTCACAGCTGATTATTTTTACAGTACAACTAACAGTAATTATTTTAAAAATTAAAACATTCCCAAACTGGCCCTTCACCGTTAGGGTATAATATAATAGTTCATTTCATCCTTACTTTTTTACATAATACCTAGTTAATTTACTGTATAATTTATTGAGGAGATATTTGGCACTTCTCATGACAAGAGGTTGTATTACATTAGCAATGCAACATCATGTTTGGCAGTAGCAATTAGCAGCATTATGATGGATTATAATGTACTATAATCTAGATAATTGCAGCATGAGCTAAACCCAACCGGGAGTCAGGTTTAGTTGCCACATTAGGTAGTTTTTCTTTATCTTTATTATAATAATATATAAATAAACATAAATTTTTAATTTAGAATAATATTTATTTTATTTTATTTTGTATTAAAATAACTACATAATATATTATTTGTAATTATTATATAAAATTGATTATTATTTACCAAATTAATATAACTAGTATAAATACATAATTATTTTATAAAAATAAAAAAGATAACAAAATATTATTTTATTTAATTATATTATAGTAATTAATATATAAAAATTGATTAATGTTGAAAACTTTAATATAACTAAAGTAAGTACTTAATTAATAAATTAAATAATATTAATTTAAAATTAATAGTGATATAAATAATTATATAAAGCATTATTACATATACTACAATTCATGTTATACCAAACATGATATTGCATTATAGCTTAATTAAAAAATGCAGTACAATAGAATATGTTAAACACAAACTTGAGGGCAAAATAAGATCTTCAATTAAATAGATTGAAAACATTTTAAAATAAAAATCTCAAGAACAATTAAATGACATGTGACTTTTCGCATAAATTTAAAATTTAAGGATAATTCAATGAAACAAAAATAACTCTAAAAATATCAATATTGTATGTCTAAAGCCAAGAATAAGTTAGAAGATTGAAAAAAAAAAATCCTAAACTCTAATGTGGTGCATTTTATCACATGGTAAATTAAATCTGTGTTTTCATATTTTTAGCATGTGTGTTGTTAAGTAAATGAAGGAGTATGTGTTTATTTTTAGTAAAATTAGTACTAATTGATTATTTATTTATTTTGATCAAATTAATTAAAGTAAGGAGAAACTAAGTAAAAATCAAACTAGTGCATATGAATCTATGATTTGTTTTTAAATTTTGAATATATATTTTATATATTGTTTAGTGTTAGTATTATTTGTTTATTAAGTTATCCTTAAATTTTAAATTTTTGCTGATGTGATTTAATTGTGTTTGAGAGTTAGATTTTGAAATTGTTTCTATATCCTTATTTTAAATCCTATTTTGCTGATAATTAATTATTCAAAACATTAAAAATAAAAGAAAAATGTCCTTTTCATTCTTAAGGTTTAATACAATATTTCATTTCATCCTTGTTATTTAAATAATAACTCATTTCATTTATAATTTTTAAAGAATAACCCGAAACATCCTTTCGTTATTTTATTATTAGTATATTATATAATTCATTAATGGCAAAATAGGATTTTCAAATAATAATATACAAAATATTTTAAAATAAAACTCTAAAAATTAATTAAAAAATTAATCTTTCTATATAGATTAAAATTTAAGGATAACTTTAAAGTTCTAACTAAGTAACTTAAGAGGGGTGAATTGGATTTCTAAGAATTTCTAAAAACTAAAAAAATATAATAGCAATTTGTACTCAAATAATTATGAATTAACAAATACAAGAATAAGTAAATTTAAGGAGGCAAGGCAAAGGAAGTAAAACAAGATTTTTACATGGTTTCAAAAAATCAACCTAAGTTAATACCTTCAAGCCAATCATGCTTGAGGACTCCACCATCTAATCTTTACAATCCAAGACTTCAAGATGACTATAATCAATTTTTAAAGTATGAATGGACCTTTACAATGAGAAATGGCCTCACACTTCTTTCTCAAGTGTTTCACACACTTAGAAATACTTAATTTTTTAAATAAAATTGAAGTTTACAAAGATTGCACTCTTACAAGAGTATATTTGCAAGTTATGGCTCCATGATAAATCAATGTAAATGAATAAGCAAGTGAAAACTCAAATTGATCAGTATGAATAGTATTAAGCTTGTTAGATTGAAGAAGATCATGAATAGTAAAATGAGCAAGCTATTTTAAAATGAGTTTGCTTGGCTTTTATAGTTTGAGTAAGAAAGCTAGCCATTATGTTATTTCGAAGAGTAAATGGATTGTTGTTTGCCATGAAACAAATGATCATTTGTCCAATTTAGCAAGTTACCATCTTAAGCCAATTTGAAAATTTCCAAACTTGGACCACCGTTAAAAGATTATCAATTAACCATTTTAATCCAAGACTCTTTAAAAGGTTATCGATTGGCTACTTGAAGTAAATGGCTCATCATTTTGAGTCCAAAAATTCTTCCAAAGATATCAATCAGGCACTTTTCATAAACAGTTCATTATTGACAAACAGAACCTTATTCAAGATTTGTTCACCTTTATCGATTAGTTGTTTCCATAAGTGGTTCACCAATAGCTTCTAGAGGCTAATCACTTAAAATTATCGGCTAGTCACTTCAAATTACCGATTCACCATTAAGTTTTCAAAATTATAGTTTAACCTCCAAAATGTTATAAGATTTCAAATGAACCTATTTCTAGGATTTTAAAGTTCTCAGAAACATTTGTCAATTTAGTTTATAAACTTTTAAAAATAATTCATTTCATAAAATCATTTTGCTTTTAAATATAGGACATTTATCTTATGAAAATGATTTTTTTAAAGGTGTCATGAAAATAATTTGAGCTTTTAAGTGCTAAGACATGCATTCTACTAGCTTTACAAGAATTAAAGCGAGAAAAATCACCTATGCTAAGTCGTTATACTCATTCTTGACTTGATCAGCTTTGTTCCTTTGATTATTTAAGTACTTTGAACGTAATCTTAAATGAATGATTTTTGTCCTTCAAGAACCAATGAGATTGTAAAATGCATATTTGCTATTTTACTCGTAATACGTGATTTGTTATCATCAAAATCAAAGTTTATGTAACTATTTAGGCCAACAAAATTAATTAATAAATAAACAATGATAAAATTAAATAATATGTAAAATATATATTTAGGACAAAATTAAAAACATAGATTTTACAAGCACTAGAGTAGTTTTTTTTAATCTTTTAATTTGTCCTTGACTTTAATATGGTCAAGATAAATAAATAATCAATATTGTTATCCTTCATTTACTTAAAAAAATACACACTAAAGACATAAAAATGCATATTTAAAACCACTACAAAATAAAATATACTAGAATGTGTAATCTTTTAGCTTATTCTTAACTTTAATATAAATAGTAATTCCTAATTTAAAAAATTATTATTAGTAAAAACTCTTGGTTGACTTTATTAAAGAAACTTAACGAACACACATACATGTGAATATCTGTTGCATATTTTTTTAGTGTTATTTTTGTTTCATTAAGTTATTCTTAAATTTTAAATTTGTATAAAAAGTCAAACTTTACAGTATCACCAAAAGACTTTTCAAACTTATTTGAAAAGTCATATCCATATTTAAAGTTTCAAAAGACACTTTAATTAAAATTCTCTAAATAAAAAATAATTCTCTCTCTTTAAATTTGGTACTTTCTCCCCTTTCAATTTATATTTTATTACTTTTTATTAAAAAAAGAGTGAAAAGTGTTTTAATTGCTATTGAATTTTCTTTAAAAAATAGTTATTTCATTAAAATAATATTAACTTATTTATATTTAAAGAGTTTTTTGGATAATAACATATTTTTTCATTATTGTATTTGCCGCATATATAAACAAATAAATATTTAAAGAATAAAATTTATAGAGTCTTTTAGAGATGATCTTATTTAATTGTTCTTGAGATTTTTATCTTAAAACGGTTTGCCTTTATTTAACTAAAAATTCTATTCTGTCCACAATAAATTATATAGTAAATAACTGTAAATTTATAGAAGGATATTTTGGACTATTGTTTGAAAATATAGATAAAATAGGTATACAAAATAAGGATGAAATGGTGGGATATTGCATCAAACTCCAATGGTGAAAAGAGCTTAATAATAAATTAACAAATGGGTGTTTTAATTTATTGTTAAAAAAATAAAGATGAAACGAAATATTATTTAATAGTAAGGATGAATTGTGCTATTAAATCAAACTGGGATAAAAAAAGGCTCTGTCCCTGACTGATGCTGCTAACCCGAAGACGTTATGGGCTTATAAATTGGGCCAATAAATTTGATTTGAGGTCGACCTTAAGCCCACTAGCGACAAACCCAAAATTCTGAACTCCCCGGGATTTCGATTCTTTTTCAGCACATTTGTGTTCTCAAAACTTTAATTTATTTCATTATTCAATGAAAGTATAGTTTTATTTTTGACCAATTTAACGGCAACCTCATTTTTTGTCCATACATGTGGACCTATCTTGAATCCTAGATCTTCACTTTTGACATAAAAATAAATATTTAACTAAAAACATAAATAAAAATAAGTAACAAATAATTATTATTTTATTTTTGAGCGGTCAGTCAAATGAAATCATTTGAAAACCACTCAGCTATGCATTTGAAGGCTAGATTTTCATTGTGATTGAATCGGTTCTAACAAATAGACAATATGTTTTATCCTACACTTGCCAATTTGCGCTTGTAATTTATCAAGAATTAACTGGAGCGAACCTCAAGCACTCATAATTAAATAATTAGGTCGGGTAAAAGAGAAAGGAGAAATGGGTCTTAATTACATGAAGACGCAGAATTACAACACAAATAGGGGGTAAAACAAAGAGCTTTATTAATATGTTTTGGGAAAAGAAAATGAAACAGTGTGATGATTCTAATGAGCTGCATTTTCTTCTTCGCAAAATTTCGTGTAAGCCTGGGGATCCATCAAGGATTCTAAATCTGAAGGGCTGCTAGGCTTCACCTTTATCAGCCATCCTTCTTCATATGGGCTTGAATTGACCTACATT
Organism: Aegle marmelos; assembly: GCA_030449875.1. Lineage (NCBI taxonomy): Eukaryota > Viridiplantae > Streptophyta > Magnoliopsida > Sapindales > Rutaceae > Aegle > Aegle marmelos. Next base: position 14,039,025 of record JASUUL010000143.1, read on the forward strand.
ATTCAAAAGCATCCATGTTAAGAGTCCAAAATTTTTATGGTGATAATGTTCTTAGGTTTCGGATGCAAAATTTTGGTTTCGCTTATGTCGCAAAGTGCTGCAGGTTGGGGCTAGACATGTAGGCCTTAAGTTGGAATGGTTCATCGCTTTTAAGACCTTTTAAATATCTCCCATTTTTCTTACTAAATGGGAGAGACAACTGAACAGTTCTCAAATTGGACAACACAAGAGGACTCATGGTGAGACCCTTATCCTATATATATAAATGTAGGCACCTGCTCTTTATTAGTCAATATGAAATAACACAATAATTTCATTAAACAAAATATCTGGAGGAAAGAAATAAGCTCGACTGAAATTTTGTCAGAGAAAACCACAGACAATGGTTTTGTCCAAAGATAATTATTGAGTCGTCTCATATTAACTAATAAAGTGTGAATACTTGTACACACACATATACATACATAATATGTGTGAATCCACCCGCGTTAATATCTTTGGGCAGGCACATGGACAGTACTGAACACCTAAAAAGGGAAAATGAATATAGGTTCTGATTTGTGTTCAACTCTTCATAAATTTTGACACACGTGCATATATAACAACATACAGGTGAGGTTTAATAAGCGTTATATTATAATCTAATAACGATTAATTGTATCTTTAAAATAAGTTAGCAAAAGAAATCAGCTAAGCGTTGAATCTCAGTCCCTGTAGAATAGTTGAGTTGGTAAAGCAGATAGATATAAATGAAAACTAGAGTGCCTTTCGCTTTCAACTATATTCACAGCTAATAATTTCTGAGTATTCTTTTTGGATTTTACTTTCATTAGGTTTCCAGTGTGTGAAAGAATTGGCTGAGAAAATTACCAAGCCAGGCGTTTCAGTGAGCTTGGAGTTAACCTCAATAATTTCACCAGAAATGGGAGAATTAACGTCACTGGTTGCTTTCACACTTTCTACAACCCCGAAGCTGCCCCCTTGTTTGACTGAGGCACCAGTTTCTGGCAGTTCCACAAACACTACTTCTCCAAGGTGATCCTGCAATATTGACACAAATAATTGGACGAGAGTATACCAAGACAAAAGACAAAGTTAAAACGATGTCGTTTAAAAACTTGTTTTTGTCACCATTATTTCACCATTTAGGAAATTTCAACTAACATGGTCAAAAAAAAAAAAATCTAACTTAAAACTCAGAAATCCTCGTGATAGTCTCCCAAAATTTTCACAGAATTTAAATAAAGAAACGTTATCACCCACAAGTACATATATGACTAACCAATCTCATGAAAGAAACAGAGATAAGACTAACCTGGGCATGATCAGTGATGCCAACAGTAGCCACAGAGCCTTCATTCTTCACCCATTCATGCGAGGATGCATATTTCAACCCATCCAAAACTACAAGTAGTCAACCCAAATAAGCAGTCTTCTTTAATTAACAAAAATGACTCAAAAGAATTTCTCTTGAATTAAAAAAAAAAGAATCAACCCATTAGCTTGCAAAACATAATCATCGGAAGAGGAAATGAAATGAATTGAGTACCAGAAGAGAAGCATCGGGAGAGGGCAAATGCAGGAGTTTTGGAGGCGCAGGAAATTCTAAGAGCATTGGCAGTAGATGACGCCCACATTCTGAGTGCCATACCTTACGTTATTTTTTCAGTAGCTCCAAGTCTCAAAGCATATAGGGTGAAAGAAATATTATCAGATAAAGAATGGATGAAAGTTGACAATATATTTTAGTGGATAGTTTTATCCTGGTTCGAATGGTTGGTTGATAAAGAAAGCCTAATCCGGAGACCACCACCACGGCACGAACTCCTATTGGGCTTTAGTCAATAACTTTTACTTGCACAAATAAGTACAAATTTTATACCCGTTATGCCCATTGAAATTGTGACTTGTTTTCACAATATATTTTCCCGGGAAAAATTATGGGCTTAAATGAGCTGAGAAACTAACAAAATATCTGTATTTTCATTTTAATAAGCCCCGGACCACTTATAATTTTCAGTTTCATCCATTGAGGTTTTATGTATCTCCATTTTAACATAAAATATTGGTATATCTTCACCTTCCCTACCATTAGCATATCAATTGGAAGCCCGTTTATTGATTGTTAGAGAGTACGGTGATGATGATGCTGCTGATGTTGATATACAGTCTGCAGAGCACGCTTGATTACAGAGTATGCAGGATAAGCTTAATGGTCTCACTTGCAGCTGAGCATGTAAGTCATATATTAGTTATACTGAGCTGGCAATACTGTTGTGACGATTTTAGTAGCTGCTAGCTTAATACGTGTGTATGTGCGCGCGCATGAAACTTCTAGAAATAACTAGCAAGAAGATTCTTGTTTGTAATTATCTAAGTATGAATATAGTAGCTTAGATTTATTCATGTACAAGTCCAGAATAAATAAAACTGAAGCAGTTTTCTTTCATTTTCTTGTTCATTTTCTCAGTAGCCAAGTACATTTTCAGCTAAATTTCAACATTGATGATTAAGTAAAAGGCCCAAATACCCTTGTACGAATAAAATCAAAGCTATGGAAGATCTTCTGGGCAATAGCCTCTTGTAAAAATGGCACCAAAGTGTATAAACAATATGAAATGACCATATTACTCTTAACAAATATCAACTTATCTTTGCCGATTCAAAAATCAAAATTTAATAATAAATGGCTTTAAAAGCATTGATGAGCACTGCCAATATTAGCAATGATTTCAAATGGCGGCATTTGCAGTGACGTTGGCTATATGTTCATCATCTCAGTATCCCCATTCCAAGTAGTTTGCTCGACATTTGCATCGCAACCAAAAAACCTAAAAGAAAACTCACTACAATTAAAAAGACTTTCAATAGCAAAATATATCTGCCATTAAAAGGATATGATGCCATAAATAGCAATGCCATTTAGTCCATAAGCCGTGGAAAATCATCAAGTTTTGACGACATAGATCCAATGCCATTGTCACTGCCATTAAATGGAATCCATGACGTATAATAACGGCCATGGATGTTCACTTTAATGGCCAAACCTATTATATCTAATGGCAGACACAAATTCACTATAAAAATTTAAGACATTAAAGTGAAACTGCCGATAAATTTTATTTTATTTTTTATAAAAATATTTTGACTCCAAATTTACTTTTTATTTCATTTAAATAAATGTGATATATCCATGTATTATATACACACCGTCTCATCCATTGCTTTAACAAGCATGAACAGAAACGTGGCATTGAAATTTTATTATAATAAATTGTCTATACATAATCAATGAAGTTGTTTTAAGTATTTCATTGGGAGACAAACTTTTCAGTCGAATGATCAAAAGAAAAGAAAGGCATTCCTTGTCGCTTCTAAATATCAATTCATTTACTTCCAATTCTTCATGCCTAGAAATCCCTGGCAATAAAATAAAAAGAACAAGAACAAAGTATTATTTTACAGAAGAAAAACTTGGATGCTATTTAACAAAAACTGTTATATTTAAAAAAAGAAAGTAAAAAAAGAAACTAAGTTGTCTATGTCATAATAAAAGAAACTAAGTTGTTTATTTCATATTTTTTTAATAAAATATTATTTGATAAATTTTGTAAAAATAACTTCATAATTTTTGCTATTTTATCAACAATTTTTAAAAGTAGGTAGGGGTTACTTTCCATAAACAGTTTATTTAAAAAGCTCACATACATTTTTAAAATTTTTATTATAACCTTAAATTTTAATAAAAAGATAATTATATCTTATTTATCCATAAACCTTAATATATAAATCATACCTTTATTTTATTATATTTTATGTAACAAATTATAAATTTCTCTATTTTTTTAAAATTTTTTACAAATTTAAGAAAAAAGATATGTTTAAATAATTTATTAAACATACTCTAAAAATAAAAAATAATTAAAACTTATGTCTATTTTAGTCAATATATAATAAAACAACATTTTTATAAACACTTTCGTAATAGAGTTTACCTAACATATATATTGTACTTTTCAAACTCACAATTGCAATGTTGTGCAAATTTTATTGAACTCACAAGCGCACGAATTTATTGTAGAATAAATTAATGGTGATGAGTGTCGATCCCACGAGAAGGTTGATTTTAATTATGTGCAGAATTAATTTTCTAAGTGACAATTAAATTATGGTAAATTTTTTCTAAATTGTGAATTAAAATGGCGGGAGTAAATAAAAATGAAACTATAATAATGAAGCACTTGGGTATCCGGATCTGCATCAACATGCTCCATGGGCTAAATATTTCATATTAATGCCAATTAAATCATAAGGGGGGATTCCACACCTCATGAACCACGCTCCAATAAATACGGTGCCAAGGGCTTATCGTGCCAAATAATAATAACCTTGTACTAGGGTGCCAGTTTAACCAGGACGGTATCTAGACAAGACTATTATTATTTGTCGACGAAAAATCAAAACAACTACAATATTAGAGGGGAAGAGAAAGTAAATTTATCAAATTAAGCCCATGGGACATGTTGAGACTTCACCTTCAACTCAAGTTTAAAAGAAAATTAGCTACTCATATTTTAACTAGGGATAAAAAGAAAATTTTATTAAAATACAAAGAAACTACAAGAAGGAGAAGAAATTTCAGAAAACTAAGCTTAAAAATGAATTCAGGGGTATCAAATTAAGGGGGAGAGCTCTCTTTTTATAGATACATTGAGTGAATCGTGACCATCGAATTAAAAACAGTTCGGACATTCAGGATTACACCACTTCATCAGTCAACAGTCAACGTTTGAACAGTAACGCCATCTGAATAGTAAATAATCCCATGTATGCGCATGTACTGTACACACGATTTTTACTCCACTGAGATGCTGCCACATCATCGATCTACAGTACATAAGAAATTTAACCCAAAGATCGTGACACATCATCGGTCAATGCCACGTCATCGGTCAACGCCACATAAGCAGTCAATACTATATAATTCGTCCAATCAGATACTGCCACGTCATAGGTAGTTGCCACATCATCGGTCCATATATATGAATAGTATTATGAACAATACCATACGTACGAACAGTACCGTATATGTGAACAATGACTTTTCCATTAATATTACTCTTAAGGTTTTGGATCGTCCTGAGTCCAAATATGACGTTCATTTTACTGTCTGATTACTCGTTTATTGTGAAACGATCGTAATGCCCATAAAATACATAATTATAATAAAACACATATAATTAAATAACAAAATACTTAAATAAATAAAAGTAGCAATGTTAGTGAGACTTAAAGTGTAAAATGATGATTTTTTCCTTTATAAATATACATTTTCTAACACTCAACACACCCCACAACCAGCTTATTGCTAGTCCGTAGCAAATAAAGCGAAGATAAAATTCAAAACCTCTTTTTCTTTAAAAAAAAAAAGAAACACACTTGCTTATTCAATTAGATTAATGATAGTAATCAAATAAAAGTACAAGCATTATCTCCAGTCTAAAGGAATATCACACCCACATCAACCATCCATATGCAACAGTCCAGCAGACTTTGTTGTAGTAATAGTAATCAAGCCACTTTCAAGAATGACATATCCAACCCCAAAATCTCACCGGTTGTAGTGACACTCTCACAAAGAAATTAATCCCAATAAAATTTTGTTACTACAATGAATGATAAATTGAGAGAAAATAATAAAGAAATATCATACACTCTCACCAAGATGAAAAAATATGCCCATAGCTTAGAAATAATACGATCTTAAATAAAGTATTAGTCAACCCAATGTATTCATTTTTTTCTTTCTTTTTTTTTTTGTATATGTATCACTACATCTTAATTACCCATATAACTAGCTTTTATTTTAGACTATAGTTCCTTAAAATCAGGAAAGACTTTTATTAGGACGTAACGTAGGTTAGGGACATGGCTAACAAAGAAAGGGAAATAGGGAAACAAAATATAAATGTTTGAAAAAAAATTTAAGAACTTTTAAAAATTACAAGATGTATTTTGCTTATTTATTGCTATTGTATATTTTTTTTCTTTTTTTCTCTTTTTTTTTTATTTTTTTTATATAGCACAACTTCGCTGAACAAAATAATTATTTATTCTTTTTCTCAAACATGAATAGGTGGATGGAACTTGTATGATGTCGGGTAATACTCCAAATTGGAGTGGGTCAGGATGATAAGTTAATAAAGAAAAGGCTTTTTTTTAAATAAAAGACTCAAAAGGGCTAATTTTGGATATTACATAATAGGGATGGCTAGAAAGGCTCAAATGGATCAAAAATGGCCTTCTATCACCTTTTAGGACTCTAAATAATCTTCCATATCTACTAATTAGGTGGACATTTAGATGCAGTAACACGCACATATATTTTTTTTCTTTTTAACGAGTTGATTCAAAGAAAATCTAGAAATCATATATGAAATAATAAACTGCTAAGCTACATGAAAAATGAGTAAAAAAGGTTACTCTTCAAGAAAAATTAATAGGCTCAAAAACTCACTTGTAATTTATTATGACATGTGCATTTTTTCAAGCAATTCATATTTGTCCTCAACATCAATATGTAGAATAGTAAACATGGTGTGACATCACTCAAGACAAAAAATAATACAAATACTAAAATTCGAAAGTCATCATATCATCCAATATCAAAAACTCACACAATTTTTTTTTTTAACAGAATTCTATTCCCCCAATCTATTCTAAACATAAAAAGAAAACATACATGCAGAAAAATAATTTTTTTAAAAAAAATGTATTTCTAGAGTCATTACACTCCATATTTAGTCATCTTCGACTTTAAAAACTTGAAAACATATATTTATAAAGGAGAAAAATGAAAGGTTAGAAAAAATACACACAAATTTTTTTTTGTTTTGTTTTGTTTTTTTTTACTAAGAAGATGCGTTTCTATAGTCACTACACTCTATATTTAGTCATCTTCTACTCAAAAAGTTAGTCATGGTTAGTTCAACATTCTACAATTATCAACTATTCCCTCCTCCCAACCAGAACGAAACATTATCCTCAATGTTTGAAAGGAAAAAAGTAGAGTTTAGAAGACATCACCTGGGTACTGCAACATAGAAGAAAATATTTACAAGCGGAGAGTTAAATCTAATTTGTACTTCTTACTGCCGCTATTGTTACCATCATTATTTGAACACTCCAACACAATAGCCCTGGGATCTGGCTCTCGTTGATAAGCTTGTAACAGATCAAGTAGCGCATTAGCAATGTGTGCACAAATAAAGATTTTTTTTACTGAGGAAGAAATGAAATAATTAATGTCATTAGTGCCTCAAGAGTTGTAAGATCGCCTGGAAAGAAAATAAAAGCATCGGCATGATTAAGCATTTCTGTTATTTGTTCTTGCATACCTGAGAGGACTAACTCTTCTCCAGTTGGTGAATAAGACAAACAACCCAAAGGTTTTAGGATTTGAGAGATAATGCCTAACACTTGGCTCCCTCTGACAAAAGCAACTTCTGATACCATTTTGGATAACCCTCAATCACCTCCTTCATACACCAAGTGCAATTTTCTCTCTGCTATTCTTAGACCAAGATCTATGGCTGCCTCCATGAACTCTTTATGTTTGCCATAATGAAACCCAGAAAGCACACAAATGTTCTTGAATTGTTTACTGGAAGTAGCTGCCATTAAGATACTGCTAAAAAACAACTTGTGAGTTCTCAGGTAAAAAAAAATTCGTATTTAAAGATCTTGGTGACAGTTGGTTACAACTGTATATGAGACATTATGTCAATTAACGAGTAAGGCACATGGCTCAAAAGTAAAAAAAAAATAGTAAAAAGAAAAAAAGTAAATGAAATTATTAAAAACAATAATGCAAATAGTAAAATAACAGTGAAATAAAAGAATAGAAAGGTAAAAGGATATTTACAGATAGTTGTGATTGTGGCTCACATCTTCTTCTGGTTTTACATCCAGAAACGGCTTGAACGCCCTCTATGGGTCGAGGATAGGCTTCCCATCCAGTTTTCTTACAAACTGGCAAACAGGGTCTTTTATAGTCAGATTCCCGAGACTATAGTTTGCACATTCTTTCTGGAATTAAGGCCATAACTGGAGTATTGCATTTTGGACGTATCCACTAGGATGCGTTTCAAGAGACAACAGGATATCATCCAATGACTCCTTATTCAAGCCATCCCTAATGAATTGAATCTTATCTTCTCTGTTATCAGACACCATTCCTAAAGAACATGATTTTTTATTACATATCATTCTGGCACATTTATGACAAGTAACAGAAAGTCTTCGAGCTCGTCGTTTTCTCGCATAATTTCCTTTACTACAACTAGGCATGTATGCAATAAATTTAGGAGGTAACTCACCTGCTAAGTAAACTTTTGCCTCGATTAACCAACGGATGTCAACAAGGATGTTATTCTTCATACGCAATCGCATGCGTTCGGACCGAGCTTTATAAATGGTGAGGAGAGCATTCTGAGAAAGTGAAGAAAATCGCTTGTGAAGTTTTTCTAAAATCTCGTCTCTGTCTATACCTTTGTCTCAGAATATCAGTTATTGTGGGAAAACTGAAGTAACTGACTTGATTGTCACGGAGTACCATTATCCACTACTCAACCGGGGTTACAAACTTTAAACACACAAAGCAAACTAAAACACACAGACAAAAAAATAAATTAAAACACACAAAACAAACTAAAATCGTCCTCTTATTGAATTTACCTCAAGCTCTAATTGGATGTTGTAGATGCCTCTCTCAATTTCTCTGAGATCTCTTTCTAAATCCTCAACATGGGCTACTAACTTTGGTGGTTGTAGCTGCCAGATACGATGTGTTTTACAAAATCATATCTGACCTCTGAGATGAGTTTGTATATGTCGAAATTGTCTAAGAATATTTAAGAGGAACTGTCTCATGATTAAAATGATAAGAAAAATCTTAACGGTTAAATAAACACACTTAAATAAAAATATTTTCAATCAGCAAAAGAATGATAAAAACTAAAAAATAAAGAAAATAAACAATCAAATCAGTGAAAAGAAAAGTCTCAATTTAAATAGGTGGGTCACTCAAATTTAGTTCGCTGTCCTCTTTAAGTGGTTGGTATTGTAGATATGGATTTAATCTTTGACCATTAACTTTGAAAGTGACACCATTTGTTGGATCCTTAATTTCAATTGCCCCATGTGCAAAAACAGTGTGAACAATAAATGGGCCAGACCATCGAGAGCGTAACTTACTTGGGAATAAGTGCAAGCGAGAATTGAATAAAAGTACTTTCTGACCTAGAATGAAAGATTTTTGCATAATTTACTTGTCGTGAAAGACTTTCATTCGTTGCTTGTAAATTTTGGCATTCTCGTACACGTCATTTCGAATTTCTTTAAGTTCTGCCAACTGTAATCTTCTTTCTGAGCTAGCTTACTGTATGTCAAAATTGAATTTCTTGATAGCCCAGTACGCACGATGCTCGAGTTCCACAGGTAGGTGGCATGTTTTTCCATACACTAACCTGCGGGGTGACATCCCAATCGGAGTCTTAAAAGCCATTCTATATGTCCATAATGTATCATCAAGCCGCAACGACCAATTTTTCCTGTTGAGCCTCACTGTTTTTTCTAAAATGTGCTTTATTTCTCGATTGGAGATCTCAACTTGATCGCTGGTCTGTGGATGATATGGGGTCGCCACTTTATGAGTGATGGAGTACTTTGTCAAAAGTACTTTGAAAAATTTATTGCAAAAGTGGGCACTACCATCACTAATTATTGCTCGAGGGAATCCAAAGCGAGAAACAATATTGCTTTTTAAAAATCCTATTACCACTTTATGATCATTGTTCCTACATGGAATTGCCTCTACCCATTTCGAAACATAGTCAACAGCAACCAATATGTATTGATGGCCAAAAGATGGGGTAAAGGGTCCCATGAAATTGATACCCCATACGTAAAAACTTCAACCACTAGAATTGGGTTTAATTACATTATATTCCTTCGTGTAATGCTCCCCATTCGTTGACACCTATCACATGAAGAGCAAAAGGTGTAAGCATCTCGAAATATAGTTAGCCAATAGAAACCACATTGTAAAATTTTAGTAACTGTTTTCTTAGCACTAAAGTGGCCTCCACAAGCTTGTTCATGGCAGAAAGAGAGGGTATTCTAAAATTCATTCTCTGGGACACATCGTCTAATAATTTGGTCTGCACAGTATTTAAATAGATAAGGATCATCCCAAAAGAAATTTTTTATTTCTGCAAAGAATTTGGCCTTGTCCTACTTAGTCCAATGCTCTGGAAGTTGACCTGTAACAAGATAATTAACTATATCAGCATACCATGGTGCTACTTCCACACTCATTAATTGTTCATCTGGAAATGACTCATTCAAAGGTAAATGTTCTATTGTTGTGTCAAAATAGAGACGGGAAAGATGATCAGCCACAATATTTTCTGTTCCTTTCTTGTCTTTGAATTCTAAGTCAAATTCCTGCAAAAATAGTACCCAACGAATTAGTCTAGCTTTTGCATCTTTTTTTATGAGAAGATATTTAAGAACAGCATGATCTGTAAATATAATTATTTTACAACCAATGAGATAAGATTGAAATTTTTCTAATGCAAACACAACTAGTAGCATTTCTTTTTTAGTGGTTGAATAATTCAACTGTGCATCATTCAATGTCGTACACTGTGAATTGAATAAATAAATGATGAAATGAAAAAACACTAGTAATAATAATTGTAATCATAGAAATGAAACCAATTCTGAATCCAAGAAAAAATCCGTGAAATGAATTTGTACAATGAATCATTTAATTAAATGAATTGATAACTCTTTATTAACGAAGCAAATTAAGAATGAGAGACGAAGGTTGCAAAATTAGATAGAAGATGATTAGGTAAAAAAGAACTCAAATGGTAATGGTTTATTTAAAAAAAAAAAGTAAAAGAGGCATTGAACTTGTAAAAGAGGCAAAGAGCTTTAGCCTAATGCTATTAAACCTAGATGTAGAGAAATCATTTAACGTTTAATTTTAATAGTAATTGACATTTACTTTTAACTGCAAAATCTAGATGCCATAATAGATGTGTAACTAATGGCATAAATATTTATGCCATTAAAAAACTTGTAATCAACGACAACAATATTTACCCTGTCAAATGTTGTCTTTACGGCCATTATTATTTTGTCCACCGTTAAAAGGAAATTGACTTTCGTATTCAACAGCAGGTAAAATAAATTTGCTCTCCATTTATGATTTAACAACATATATTTAAGACATGCCTTCTTTACTTACTTCAGTAGTATTTTTTAATTATTTGCCATAAAAACTCTACCCTTAAAACCCATTTTTGTTGTAGTGGCTCACTCACTGCAAAATCATCTCATCATGTAACTCAATTTCTACACAGAATCATCAACCATTAATTTCCTAAACACAAATATCTAACACTTGAGTTTTCATGGAATCTAAAAAATCAAGCACTTCAAGTAAATCAAATACATTTTACAACTTGGAGGAATTATGCCAATGGCAAGCTCATAAACCATTCAACTAGAATATGCAAATGTCTTATGAGAGCTAATTTGAGGATCAGATAATAGTCCATAATGATATTCTAAGAAGGAAAGTTATGGACAGTTTAGGTGGTAGGTACCATAAAGGACTAACTTAAACAATGAAGTTGTTTTTTAAAGGGTGAGGCAACTGTAGTGGATCAAGAGCTGCTAATTGCACTTCAAAATCAAGAAGAGAAGCTAAAAAATATGCTAAAGAAATCTTTGCAACTAGCTAAAGGTCTATTACTGTGAAGATATTTATGATCCTAAATGTGATGTTCTTTATATCATCTGCGTGATGTACTTGATGTCAACCCTCTTAACCTAGTGTTTTAGAATTCACTCAAGTAGTGTATTATGCCAAAGGGTATCATGCCTAATTTTTTATATGCATATGTAGCATTTTAACAAGATTTGGTTGTACTAAACTCTACTTAGGAAATCAAATAAAAGAAATTTACTCATATAAGACTTTATTCTAATAGTAGAACACAAATGCATATACATAGAAAACAAATATTATATAATCCTAAGCTAAAGTACTAACTTAAAGTCAAAATATAACAATTAAGCCAATGCTTCATACAAATTTTTACAATAAGCAAATCCAAACATTAATATATTTTGCACCAAAATATCACCAGCTAACAAATAGACTAAATACTCCATAAGTTGGATAACTATTCTCTAGAACATACAAAGGAAAAGAAGTAATTTTAATAATATTAAGTACAAATACAAGATACTAGATAATAATCCATTTGAGCAGATAATATTAGTTTAGACAACCAAATCAAGTTATATTGTAATCATCTCATACATTAACAAATGTTCCTATCTATCTTTAAGCATTTATTAAAATTTTGCTTGAGCTAGCATGAAGAAAGGCAGCATAGGCTTTGTCAAGCTAGTGAGTTTATCAATATCTTGTAATACACAAAATATATAAAAGGTTAAAAATATGCATAAGGCTAAGTAACAAAAAATGATACAATATCTTTAGCATTTCAATACTTTTAGTCAAATCATTTAATCCCTTAAAAATTTGTATATATAGGATTAACTTGGCCTTTATTATCATTACTTATTTACAACCTATGCTGTCTTTTTATTTGTTACCAGTACCATAAGTTTTTACTAATACAATTGAGCTAATGCCTTATATAACATTAAAACAAAAGCAAGCATTAGTAAACATTAACTGAACAATATATAAGTTATATGAGTAATGAAAATATTGAAAAATTATAAATTCAACCCATCAAGCTGGAAAGTTATTTATGTTACATTAGATGCCTAATCATATTTGTTGGTGCCTCAACTTTAAGTTCTGTGTTCCTTGGTGCTTAAATTATGACCTCTTTTACTCTTAATACCTAAGATCTGTCTCTTAGCCCACAGTCAAAGAAGTTATTGACTTTGATTAATAGTTATCAAATTTATTGTAATTAAAAATAAATGTATGATTTATAAAAAGTACCAACAAAGGTAATTAAATAACATGTGTTGATGACAACCAATTTCTTGACTAATTTGGAACCTTTAAGAAAAACTTTACAAGTCCTAATATTATAGTCCCACTCATCATAATCACAACACTTAAGACTAGAACTCTTATGAAAAGACCTTTCCTCATCGACTTCTCTTTTTCTTTTAGTCTATGGTTTGCTATCAACTTTTACAACAATTGGTAAAAGCAAATTATCATAAAGAAATGAAGGTCATTTGCTTTAATCATGCTTATAAATATTTCCGGACACTTTTTGTTAGTAAAAAGATGCATATACTCATTAATATTGTACCTCATGGTGTCAATGCAATATAATCTACGTAAACAAGGTAAATTTGACATGTTCAACTCCCCATAATCATTGTGCTTACTTTTAAATCAACAATAGCTTTTTTAGAAAAATCTATTACTACTTCAAATGTGTTATTGTCGCCAAAGATGATAGACAATGACTTAGATTCTTCCCTCCCTTCAACTTTTCTCCTTTTAATAAATGGTGCCAACTCGTCTTGCCAAGTAACACCTTATTATTATCTTATGTCAATATTATGTAGAATTTTTCTTCTATTTCCTTAAGTATTCCTATAATTGGGATTTCTTTATGTCTTATTAGTGACATGAGCGCACTTGATATGAGTAGAGAACATGTGTTTGACCAATATACAACCGAAATCTACATTGGCTAATAATGTACTGCATAACTAACATTATACAGCTCTAACATATGATTATGAAATTTAGCTAAGTTGAAGCCGTTGTATGATTTCCAAAATGAGAATTGCAATAACAAACAAGAAAACTTCTTCTTAAAGTTGGCATAAATATACCTACAGTAGTATCTCTTTGAAAGAACCAGGGACAACTATCTCCAATACCCTTAAATCACCCCATTAAATTCTATTTGCTCATTCAATCTCTCTAAAAAGTTCGCCAATGATTGTATGTTTTGACACTCTACGACACACATACCGAATGCATAAATACTATAATTGTATCAATACTAATAGCAATCAACAATATGCCTTTGTACAAATCTTTAAGATGACAATAATCAATTCTTATAAATTTTTGGCATCGTTCGAGTAAGTTTATTATATTTAATTATACATTACAAAAAAAATCCTAAAGTAAGTCTATATAATGCTACAACTTATTATAGCTTGCCTAATGATCTTTTCCCAATAGCTCCTATGCTTTGTTCTTTGCTAGAGCCTTATATTACAACATTTGATCCCTTATTACCTAAACAATTCAGTAGTTATAACTAGATAAAGGAATATCACAATAACCCAAGTAAAATTAGCTTCATGATTGTTATTGTTTCTTATACATGTGTGTTCATGTTTGAAAATACTGATCTAGAAGCACATGTTATTCCAATTAGGTTTGGCATGTATCTCTTTGCACATTTTAGGGTGACCTTTGACTTCTTATTTTTTATCTTTTCCAACCTAAAACCATTTTGGATTACAAATGCCTTGACCATTTTCTTTAAATCATTAGTGTGACTATACTCTTAAGATAATTTTCTTTCTATATTTGTTAAATATAAACCTCTAAAAATTTTCTTATATTATTAGAATGTTCCCTCTTATCATTATTAAATTAGTAGTTTGATTTAACTATACTGTCATTTCTTGACTAATAAACATCAAGAATAGTAGCCTATCTATTGTTAACATAATTAAGATTAAATCCATTATCACTATCTTCATCCTCAGCATCCCCTTTATCATCTCTATCTTTTGGTGCATCCATAACTCCATAAATGGAATTTCACCAATTGGCTTCTTATCAAATGAAACTTGAAGTATTTCAAGTGTAGTTTGTGCATCTTCATTAAGTTCTGGCACAAAAAACTTATTTATTTTTAATCTAGCTCAACATCATCATCTAAATGTAAAAGAATCTAATTACTAGGTAGTATTAAAATTTCACCCTTCTCTTTAGTAATGGTTCCATTTGCTTATGTAAATATATTTAATACACGATCCAACTCAGTTGAATCTATGAATAAGAATGCATTTATGTAAGATTTTTCCCTTAATTTCTTAAAGTACTAATCTGTTAAAAGTATCTTAGAGATCTAAGTCTAGTTACAAATCAGTATTGTTTATTTTCCATAGCAATATAACCTTAAATGTCACTTGTTTAGCTTATCTAAGTTACTGTCAAAATAGATGTCCTTGGTACCTTCTCCAAGGTTCTTCAAATTGTACTATTTTAAAATTATTAAGCTTATTTTTAATGCATCTCTATTAACTACTACCTCTATGTCCGAGTATATAAGGATGCAAAAAGACAAGTACACACATTCAATGAAAAGCAATAAAGTTAACATTGAATGCCAACAACTTCTAATGTATTGCTCATAATATCAACATAGCTCAATAATGCACAATTTCTTTAGATTCACTATTCTACCAATTTTACTCAAGTCAATACTGTAATAACAATATTGTTACTTTCAAATTTATTGCACTATATATCTTATATAATATAATAATAGTTAACATTGAATAAGTACATAACAATATAACTCAAACTACGATTTTTGGACAAACAAGAATACAAGTATTCTAAGTACGTCATGTCATATTCTTACCTTTTACAAAACTCCATCAAACACAGACATTTAATACTTGCAAACTTCATATTATTACCCATTATCAAACCAACATAATCACTGCAACAACTAAGCATATATGTCAAATGGATGCTTTAAAAAAAACTTCAATAAACTCAACATCCAACAATTGCATGCAAAATTTGTATCATTTTTATCTTGAAAAGTCCATCTCCAATGAAATAATATGCAACTAAGATACTAACTTGTCTTTAGCATTTTCATATTTTGAAAAAAAAGAAGGGTAAAAGCTATCCCTAGGTACTTGTATCACCAATAAGAGAAAAAATTCCAGTTTTACTTTAATTGATCTTATCACCATTCTGAATATATATATATATATATATATATATGATTGAAAATTCATGTCTCTAATGCAAGTGGATGGTTTCAAGGTTTTTATTGATATTCACTGATGTCAATCTATTCAACTGGATTCATTGAATCCATCTTGATTATTATCAATTTATATTAGTTGATGTTCATTATGTTAATGATGTTGAGTACTAGAAAATGTATATTTATAAAGGAGAAAATTATTGTTTTAAACTTCAAGTTATACTAATTCCTTTACTTTTATATATTCAAGTTTCTTGTGAATTTAATTATGATGTGCTTTATTATAATTAGTATTATACATATTTTAGAGGTATCATGACCATTTCATAATAAATGAGATATCAGATGACAAAATAGACAGTAAATTTAAACTCAGAGGAGTCGAAAACTTGAGGAGGAGCATAAAAGTATAAATGTCACTGTTCACATATACGATACTATTCATACATATGACACTGTTCGTGATACTATTTATGACATTGTTCATATATACTGTATGATAATGTGGCACCGACTAATGACGTGGCAGCATTTGATTGAAGGAATGATGTGGCATTGACTGATGAGGTATCACAATCTTATTGGATAAAAATGTTTATGCACTGTTGACCGATGACGTGGCAGTATGTTAGTGGATCATAAAAACTTGCATACAGTACATATATATACACGGGATAATAGCCTTGATAATGTGTTCAAACCAATTAGAACTTACCACGTGGCACAATCATATGCATATAAATTTTTTTTATCCAATGGTCATGATTTACTTGTTGTATCTATAAAAGGAGAGCTCCCTCCCTCCTAATTTGACATCCCTGAGTTTATTTTTTAGCTCCATTTTTTGAAATTCCTTCTCTATCTTATATTTTCTTTGTATTTTAGTAAAATTCTAATTTTATTCCTAGTTCAAATATGAGTAGCTAATTTTCTTTCAAGTTTAGATTGAAGGTGAAGTCTGAACATGTTCCATGGGCTTAATTGGTAAAGTTTTTTTATTTTCTCCTCTAATTTCTGTGGATGTTTTGACTTTTCTTTGACAGATAGTAACAATACAATTATTACTGTTTAGTATGATAAGCCCTTTGTACCATATTAATTAGAGCGTGGTTCATGAGGAGTAGATTTTTCCCTCATGATTTAATTGGTATTAATAAAGAATGTTGAGCCCTGAAGTATGTTGATATAGATCCAGATACCCAAATGCTTTATTATAACAGTTGTATTTTTAATTATTCTCGTCATTTTAATTCAATATTTAAGATAAATTTATCATAATTTAACCATTCACTTAAAAAGTTAATTCAACACATAACTAAAATTTACCTCCTCGTGGAATTGACACTCATTACCATTAATCTATTCTACAATAGATTCATGCACTTGCGAGTTCAATAAAATTTACACAACAAGTTTTTGGTGCCGTTGTCGGAGAGAAAGTTATTTTAATTTATTGAATTAATTTTTTTCTTATATTTTTCTGTAATTTAACTTTTGTAATTTAAATCTTTTTAAAATTCTGTGATTTAATTTTATTTTATAATTTCTTTAAATTTTTGTAATTTAATTTTTTAGTTATTTTCTTTGGTACTTTTTTTTCGTTTTATCTTGTTAATTTATTTTAATTAATTCATAGAAGTAGTTTTTTAAGTAATTTTTTTGTGTTGTTTTCTTTTAAAATTGTTATTAAAAAATTAAAAAAAAAGATAGAAAAAGTGAATTCGCAATTCCTGTAAATTAATTTCTTTTCTTTTTCTCTTTTGAAATTACTTAAAAAATTAAAAAAAATTAAAAAATTAAAAAAATGAATATGTAATTTAATTTTTTTATTTAAATTTCTTTAAAGTTTAGTAATTCAATTTCTTTGTAATTTCTTTAAATCTCTATAATTTAATTTCTAAATTATTTTTTTGTAATTTTTTGTTTATTTTGTTAATTTATTAATTCATAAAATTAATTTTTTAAGTAATTTTTTTGGTTGTTTTCTTTTAAATTTTTATTAAAAAATAAAAAATAAATCAATAATTTCTATAATTTAATTTCTTTTCTTCTTTAAATTTCTATAATTTTATTTTTATGTTATATTAATTTGTTTAATTTATTTTTACAAATAATTTTTAGTATTCTTTTCTTGTATTGTTTTTTTCTCATAAAATAATTCTGTAATTTAACTTTTCTTTGTAATTCAATTTCTTTGTAATTTCTTTAAATTTTTGTAATTTAATGTTTGCTTTACTTTTCTTGATAATTTTTTTTATTTATCTTGTAATTTATTTTAATGTTAGTTAATCTATTTCTTGTATTTTCTTTTTAGTACTTGAGTGTATGTTCATAGTAAAGTGGTAACAGCATCATAAGGTTAGTATCGTAAATTCTCCATCTTCCTTATTTTTGTTAATTTTATTCTCACTTTTTTATTGTATTTTTTTTATGCATGGTCGAAGGTCACAATTACCTAAGCTTGAACCTATAGACTTAGAATTAAAAAAAATATTTCGTACACACAAATATATTGCATTAAAGATAAAATTGAAATAGATTTACAACAACAAAAACCACCACAGGAGAAGCCATTTAAGGACTATGTCAGTCTTTTAACTAACTTGAGCACATCATGTATATGATACTCAAATATAGTTGTTAGGAGTTTTGAAATAAAACCTAGAGTGTTAAATTATCTCCTCACATTTTATGGCCTAGAAAATGAAGACCCATATAATCATTTAACTGATGATACGAAACTGATGATGCAACAAACATAACTAATTTATTTTTCAAGGAAATAGTCAGATTGCATGGAGTACCAAGGAGCATAGTTTCAGATCGAAATACTAAGTTCTTGAACCACTTTTGGAAAACTTTGTGGGGTAAGTTGGGTATTAAACTTTTGTTTTCTACTACTTGTCATCCACAAACTGATGGATAAACTGAGGTTATAAATAGAACATTGTCCACGATGTTGCGTGCCATTATTCAAAAGAATTTGAAAACTTGGGAAGAATGTTTGCCACATGTTGAATTTGCTTACAATAGAACTGTCCATTCGGCTACTAAATTTTCACCATTTGAGATTGTATATGGTTTTAATCCATTAACTCCTTTGGATTTATTGCCGTTACCTGTTCATGAGCGTGCTAGTTTGGATGGTAAAAAGAAAGCTGAATTTGTTAAGCAATTGCATGAGAAAGTGCGGCACAACTTAGAAAAGAGGACTAAACAATATGCTACTCAAGCCAACAAAGGACGAAAGGAAGTGATTTTTCAGCCTGGAGATTGGGTTTGGGTGCATATGAGAAAGGAGAGGCATTCAAAGTTGTTTCCAAGGGGAGATGGTCTATTTCAAGTGGTTGCACGAATCAATGACAATGCCTATAAATTGGACCTTCCTGGTGAGTATAATGTGAGTGCTACTTTTAATGTTTCTGATCTTTCTCCTTTTGATGTAGGTGAAGATTCAAGGATGAATCCTTTTGAGGAGAGGGGGAATGATAAGAACTATCAAGAGAATACCATTAAAGCTTCAAGTGATCCTTTGCACATTCATGAAAGCCCAATTACAAGAGCTAGAGCCAAAAAGATATAAGTTGCTTTAAATGGATTAATTGAGAAAATATGGATTGAAACCACAATTTAAGATGCAAGACATCATAAATTGGGCTTGAAGAGATGTCAAGGCATTGTGGGCTTTATTCAAGCTATTGGGCAGCCAAATACACAATTCAGATCAAATGCAAAAAAGTCAATTTCAGAATAAAACTAGTATTGATTGAGCCTGAATTAACTTGAAAGCCATATACCGTTGGAAAGATAATTAAGATAGCTTTCCAAAGAATTTTATGGAGTTAGATTTGGAGTTCTCTAGAAGGCGTTATGACCAATTCATTATAGCATGCGCAAAATTAGAAATTTCAACGACTCCTTAACTAGTTAGGAGAACTAGTCCGACTTGAACTAGGATTTAATCTTTTTCAGATTTTTTGGGTCTCTATTGGCCTATTTAAACTCAGTAACCTTGCTATATAAGACAATTGGGAGATTAATGTTATTTGAATTTGAGAGAATTATTCTTTTTTTGGTTCTTTTGAGAACTAGTAAACTTATCAAAAATTTGCATTCTTGTGGCGTTCCAAATCAAGACTTATCACTCACCTTCTCATCTAAATCTTGAGTGTGGTGTCAATATCCTTTTCCATACCTTTGGTTCATGTTTGATTAAGCATTGGGTCAAGGTTTTGTGTGTCTTAAATCTGTTTAGAACTTTCTTGGGTAGTTGAAATCTCAAATTAAGTGTTTTCCTTAAAAGTTTCAATGTGGGATTCGCATCACTTACCCAATAAATCACATCTTTAATAGCTTTTTAATCAACAGAATCACATGACCATGACCCATACCCAGATTAAGCCAATGCCATAGGTGTATGAGGAAGCCATCAAACTATAACCCTTACTCCAACACATATAACCCTGGATGGAGAGACCACCCTAATTTTTTGTGGTCTCAAAGATTCTAACAGAATGGACCAACAATTCCAACTCCACCAATGCAACCAATTCCTCAAGTTCTACAAGCCACTTAGCCACCATTCAGACTTTACAACCAAAACTTAAATTATTCTCAACCCAAACCATGGGAGAATGTATTCTAGAATTTCAAGAATTCTATCCACTCTACGATCGAGCAATAAAAATATACCATTGATGGACTACGAAATGAGATAAGAGCATACTTTAACTCACAAACCCAGTCAATTTAAAACCTTGAGAAGATAGTGGGCTATCTTGCCTTTTCAGTTCAAACTCTAGCAATGACTGTTGAGAAAGGTAAATTTCCAAGTCAACCAGTGCCAAACCCTAAAGGAGTACATAAAGTAAGTATCAGTTCATGGAGAGGTCAAAGTCATCATGACCCTGCGAAAATGAAAAGAAGTCGATAACAAAGTGGAGATGCCGGTGACAAAAACGACTCAAATTGTACCTGTAAATACTGAGGACTCATCGTTAGAGGAGAAAGAAGAAACCAACCAATGAGAGTATGTTCCTAAAGCTCTATTTCCCCAAAAGTTAGCTAAAGTAAAGAAAGAAAAATCTATAGGTGAGATTTTTGAAATCTTCAAAAAGGTAAGTATTAACATCTCTTTACTTGTTGCTATAAAATAAATGTCATCTTATGCTAAGTTTCTTAAAGTTCTTTGTACCAAAAAGAGAAATTTTCATGTTCAAAAGAAGGTATTTTTAATAGAAAATATCTGTTTTATACTCCAACATAAAATTACTCTAAAATGCAAAGACCCTGGCTCCTCAACTATCTCATGTAGTATAGGAAACCACACAATTGAGAATACTTTATTGGACTTAGGAGTTAGTGTTAATCTGTTACTTTACTAAGTGTTTGTGAAACTTAGACTAGGAGAATTATACTAAACTCTAGTGGTATTGCAGCTTACAGATCAATCCACAAAAATATCTGGTGGTATTGTGGAAGACGTACTTATTCAGGTAGATAAGTTTTATTTTTCTGTTGATTTCATTATAATTGACACTCAGCCAGTGTAGGATTTAAGGAAGTACATCTCCACTATCCTAAGCCGACCTTTCTTGGCAACTGTTAGTGCTCACATTTAATGTAGGACTGAAAATATGCAGTTGTCATTTGGCAATATGACCATAGAACTAAATATTTTTAACATTGTCAAATAACCTTACAATGCAGATGATGAAATTGTAGATATATATTTAATTGATGAATTAGTTGTCATACTTTTCCTTTAAACATTAGTAATGACCCTTTGCTAATATATTTGACTCACTTTAGTTTAAATTTTAATATTGACAGATTGATTGATGAGGTTAATACCTTATTGGATTTATCGTCATATATAGACATTGATAAATGGAAGATAAAGATAGAACAATTAACACCATCAAGAGAAAATCTCATCCCATCATCAAAATCATTGCCAAAGATTACGCTTAAATCTTCACCTGACTTTTTGAATTCTACATTCCTAGGAGAAGAAAAAATATTATCAGAAATCATTTCATCTTCTCCCAATGACAAACAAAAGAATACAGACACCATTGACCTCATCTTTGGTTTAAAAAAAAGGATACAACTGGTAAAATCAGAGGAGATTCGTAACGATAAAAATGCTAAGGACTACAAAAAGTGAATGAAAATCTTTCATGACAAGTAGAGCATGAGAAAATCTTTCACACTAGGTTAGAAAGTATTTTTATTTAATTCTCATAGGTACGTTTCTCCAAGTAAGTTACGTTCTCGATGGTCTGGTCCATTTACTTATCATATTATTTTTCTACATGGAGTCATTAAATTTAAGAATCCAAGGAACAATGTAAAATTTAAAGTTAATAATAAAAAAAGTAAAGTCATATCACGAATACCAACCATATAGAGAAAGCAACTCAAAAGATTTAAGTGACTTGATATTTTTTTTCTTTCTGTTTCTTTTCGGTGATTTAAAGTTTTCTTTTCTATTTTTAATTATTTTTACGTAAGTGTTTTTGTTTAACTATTAAGTTTTCTCTTATCATTTTTTCTCATGAATATCTCAACTAAAAAGTATTTCTTTAACATTCTTAGACAGTTTTGACGTATACAATCTCATCTCAGGGGTCGGATACGATTTTATAAAACACATCGTATCTAGAAGCTACAACCACCAAAGTTAGTAGCCCATGTTGAGGATTTAAAAGGAGGTCTCAAAGAAATTGAGGGAGGCATCTACAACATCTAATTAGAACTTGAGATAAATTCAATAAAAGGACGATGGTAAATTAATGTATATTTTTTTTCTTTCTTTAGTGTGATATCATTTTTCACCCTAGTTAAGTGGCAGATAACAGTACTCTGTGACAATCAACGTCGGTTACTTTAGTTTTCTATAATAATTGATATTCTAAGTTGAAGGCATAGACAGAGACACGATCTTAGTAAAGTTTCACAAGCGATTTCTTTCACTTCCTCAGAATGCTATTCTCACCATTTATAAAGTTCGGTCCGAACGCATGCAATTACTTATAAAAAATCATATCCCTGCTGACATCCGCTGGATAATCAAAGCCAAAGTGCAGTTCACAGGTGAGTTACCTCTCAAATTTATTGCATACATGCCTGGTTGTAGTAAAGAAAAATTATTCAAAAAAACAGAGAGCTCGAAAGCTCTCTAATATTTGTCATAAGTGTGCTAGAATGAGATGCGATAAAAAACGATGTTCTTTAAGAATGTTGTCTGATAACAGGGAAGATAAGATTCAATTCATTATGAATGACTTAAATAAAGAGTCATTGGATGATATCATTTTGTCTCTTGAAACATATATCAGTGAATACGTCCAAAACGCAATACTCTAGTTATAGTCATTATTCCAGAAAGAATGTATAAACTATAGTCTCAGGAATCTGACTATAAACGATCCTGTTTGCCAATTTGTAAGAAAACTAGATGGGAAGCCTATCCTTGACCTATAGAGGGTGTTCAAGCAATTTCTAGACATAAAACCAGAAGAAGATGTGAGCCACAGTCGCAACTACTCATAAATATCATTTTATTTTAATGTTGTTTTATTTTACTATTGTTTGATCACTTACATTTTTTGTCTCTAATAATTTCATGCTATCATTATTTTTGCTTTGTCTTTTTACTATTTCCTTTTTTACTCTCAAGTTATGTACTTCACGAGTTATTTGACATAGACATGCTACCTCATTTATAACTGTGAACCATTATCACCAAGGTCCTTAAATATGACTTTTTTTGTTAAGGCACTATAAATTATTTTTTAGAAGTATCCAATGGTAACTACTCCCAATAATCAAATTAAGAACATTTGTGTACTCTTTGGATTTAACTATGGCAAATATAAAGAATTTATTGAAGTAGTCGTAGATCTTGATCGAAACATAGCAGCTAGGAAACTATATTTGGTTTATAGAGGAAGTGATCAAGAGTTATCAAAATTGGTTTCAGAAGTCGCTTATACCAGAGGGAGCCAAGTATTAGGTATCATCCCAACAATTCTGAAATCTTTTAGCTGTTTGTCTGACTCACCAACTGGATAAGAGTTAGTCGTTTCAAGTATACAAAAAAGAATAACTAAAATGCTGAATCATACTGATGTCTTTTTTTTTTTACTAGGAGATCTTATAACTCTAGAGGCACTAATGACATTAGCATCTTGGTCTCATCTGAACATTCATCAGAAACTTATTAGTTTATTAAATGTCAATAACTTTTATGATGGTTTTCTCGCATTTCTTAACTATACAATAAAAAACTATTTCATTCCTTCCACGGTGAAAAAATCTTTATTTGTGCTCACACTACTATTGAGCTACTTGATCTGTTACAAGCTTATAAACCAAAACCACATCCTGAGACTTTAGTGTTAAAGTAGTCAACTAATGATGGTAGCAGTAGCCACAGTAAGAAATGTAAATTAGATTTAACTCTCCGCTTGTAAATATTTTCTTCTGTGTTACAGCACTCAGGTGATATCTTCTAATCTTTACTTCTTCACTTTAAAATATTGAGGACAATGTTTCATTCTGGTTAGGGGGAGGGAATAATTGATAATTGTGAAATGTCTTAATCTTAGTGAAGTTTTTACTAATTTTTGTTGTAGAAACTAACTGTGGTTAACTTTTTACATCAAATATGGTTGAATATGGAGTGTAGTGACTCTAGAAACGCATCTTCTTAATTTGAAAGTTAAAAAAAA
Source organism: Aegle marmelos (assembly GCA_030449875.1). Taxonomy (NCBI): domain Eukaryota; kingdom Viridiplantae; phylum Streptophyta; class Magnoliopsida; order Sapindales; family Rutaceae; genus Aegle; species Aegle marmelos. The sequence continues at coordinate 14,063,818 of JASUUL010000143.1, forward strand.
ATTTAGTCATTTTTTCCTTTATTTTAAATGTGATTTTTCTAACTTCCTCTTTTTATTTTCTACTTTATAAATATACACTTTCAAAATTTTGAGTTGAAGATGGCTGAATATAGAATGTCGTGATTCTAGAAATGCATCTTCTTAGTTTTTAACAAAAAATAATATATTTAAAAAAATATTTTTGCAGTCTTCTTTTTGACATGATGACTTTTAAATTTTAATACAAAAATATTTGTATTATCTTTGGTATTAAGTTTTGTTACATCATGTTTGCTGCTCTACATGTTAATATCAGAGACAAAAATATGAGTTGCTTGAAGGAATATACATGTCATAATAAATTCTAAGTGAGTTCTTGAACCTATTAGTTTCTTTGTAGAGTAATGCTTTTTGCCCATTCTTTATACAGCTTAGCAGTTTATTATTTGATACACGATTTATAAATTTCTTTTAAGTCAACCTTCTAAAAAAAAGTGAAAAAAATTGTGTGTTGCTACATCTGAAAGTTTATCTAACTAGTAAATATGAAAGATTAGTTAATGCTCTAAAAGATTATGGAAAGACCATCTTTGACTCGTTTGAGTCTTTCTACCCATCCCTTTTATGAAATATCCTTAATTAACCCTTTTGAGCCTTTTAAAATAAAATTATTATCCTTTTCTTTGTTAACTTATCATTACGACCTAACTCCGATCTGAAATATTACTCAATATCGTACAAGTTCCATCACCCATTTATATTTGACAAAAATCATTATTTTGTTCAATAAAATTGTGCCTTAGTAAAAAAAAGAAGAAAAAAAGGAAAAAATCAAAATTTATATATTAGTTTTAAAAAAAAAAGAGAAATATACTCTGTAATCTTTAAAAAAAACCTCTATTTTTTTCTCAAACACGTATTTTATTTTTCTTTCCTTATTTTTCCATTTTTATTCACCATGTCCCTAGCTTATATTACGTTCTAATAAAAGTCCTTCTTAATTTTAGGAAATTATAGTCTAAAGTATAAACTAGTTACATAGGCTGTAAAAATATAGTGATGCAAAAAAAAATAATAAAGAAAATATATATATATATATTGGTCTAACTTACATTTTGGTTTGAAATCATATTATTTCTAAACTGTGGGCTCATTTATTTCATCTTAATGAGAGTGTGTGATATTACTTTAATATTTTCTCTCAATTTACCATTTATGGGAGTGACTATTGTTATTGGATTTAATTTCTTTGTGAGAGTGTCACTACCAGTGAGATTTTAGGGTATTGACATGTCATTCTTAAAAGCAACTTGATTACAATAGCTGTGATAAAGTCTACTAGATTGATTTATGTGGATAGTTGATTTGGGAGTAATATTTCTTAAAATTTGGAGATAATACTTATACTTTTATTTTATTTACATCATAAAGTTTAATTAAATAAACATGATAGTTTAAAAAAAAAGTTTGGGGTTTGAATTGATTTCGCTTAATTTACTAGGGACTAGCAATAAGTTGGTTGAGGAGTTTGTTGAGTGTTAGAAAATGTATATTTATAAAGGAGAAAATCGTCATTTTACACTTTAAGTTCTGCTAATTCCTTTACTTTTATGTATTCAAGTTTCTTGTGAATTGAATTATTTGTGTTTTATTATACTAAGTATTTTATATATTTTAGAGGCATCATAGTTATTTCATAATAAACGAGACATTGAATGATAAAACAGACGGTAAATCTAAACTCAGAACAGTCAAAAACCTTTAGGAGGAGCATAAAAGTATAAATGTTACTGTTCATATATACGGCATTATTCATATGTATAGTACTATTCATGGTACTATTTATGACACTGTTCATATACTATACGATGATGTGGCACCGACCAATAACGTGGCAGCATTTGATTGGAGGAATGATGTGGCATTAACTGATGACGTGGCTTGATTGATGAGGTGTCACAATTTTATTGAATAAAAATATTTATGCACTATTGATCGATGATGTGGCAATATGTTAGTGAATCAGAGAAATGTGTATACGATACATGCATATACACGGGATAATAGCCCTGATAATGTGTTCAAACCAATCAGAACTTACCACGTGGTGCAATCCTGTGTATCCAAATTATTTTAATTCGATAGTTATGAGTTACTCGTTGTATCTATAAAAAGAGAGTTCCTCTCTAATTTGATGTCCCTGAGTTTATTTTTTAACTCTATTTTTTTAAATTCCTTCTCTATCTTGTATTTTCTTTGTATTATAATAAAATTTTTATTTTATCCCTAGTTCAAATATGAGTAGCTAATTTTCTTTCAAGCTTGGGTTGAAGGTGAAATCTTAACATATTCCATGAACTTAATTGGTAAATTTATTTTATTTTCTTCTCTAATTTCTGTAAATGTTTTGAGTTTTCATTGATAGATAGTAATAATATAGTTATTATTGTTTGGTACGATAAGTCATTAGCACCATATTAATTAGAACATGGTTCATGAGGAGTGGATTTATCTCTCATGATTTAATTGGTATTAATAAAAAAATATTGAGCCCTGGAGTATGTTGATGTAAATTCAGATACCCAAGTACTTTATTACAACAGTTACATTTTTTATTATTCCTGCCATTTTAATTCAAAATTTAGAATAAATTTATCATAATTTAACCACTCACTTAGAAAGTTAATTCAACACATAATTAAAATTCACCTTCTCGTGGGAGGGACACTTGTCACCATTAATTTATTCTATAATAAATTTATATACTTGTGAGTTTAATAAAATTTGCATCATAAATGACAGCTGCAATTTTTTTAAAAATCATTTGTGAGTAATTGAAATAGTTATGACAGCTACAATTTTTTTAAAAATCATTTGTGAGTAATTGAAATAGTTATGATTTTTTTTTTTTGGTGGCTTTGATTCGACTAGATGAAAAAAAGAGCATAGTTTTTTTTTAGTAAAGCTACAGTAGATAAAATGAGGCATTTATTATTACACAATAGACATTAGACTATTACAATGAATCCATCGTTTCTAAATTGAAAAATTTTAAATTTATCTGTATATTTAACAATAAAGTGTACAATTACTAATTTGCCCATTCTGACTAACCATATACGAAACATCATACTAATGATGAGGGAGAAAAATGGAGATACCTCAATACTTTCAAATAATATGAAGATACATCAAATCTCAGGAGAAGAAATTGAAAATGACCTCAGTTACATTTTTTTGATCTTATCTAAAGGTTAATCGACTCTAACAAACCTTAAATTCTACAAAGTCTAAAAATTACCCCACTTACACCACTGTTATTTATTTGTTAGCTATTTGTAAGTTTTATATATTTATTATTAGAAAAGACAAAAGGTGGTCAAAATCTAAAAAATCATTCTTTTTCTCAAGATTTGAACTATTAGCTAAATAAAATTATAAAAAAATTTCTCGTCCAAGGCTGCGGGAGCAAGGTATTTAATTTCAAGGACTTGTAAATATTTTGGTCTATTTAATTTTAAAAAACGTAATTTTTTTTCCTCATCTTCTGAAATTGCCAATGGACTATTGCTGTAAAGTAAGGAGACATGGTATCAAATCTGAATATATGTAGTAACAAGGATAGTGTCATTTGATAAAAAAAAAAAAAATGAAAAAGACTACACAATCTCAAGGCCCTTTTTATAGGAAAAAATGTCATCCTCACTTAATGATTTAAAAAATATAAATAAACTGTAATTTATTAAACCAAACCATTTTTTTACACAATATATTATTATGAGCATTGATTATGTATAAAATTTCAAATTTTATTGAAGTTTAAGAAAATTATTGAGTTATATAATTTAATAATATATTATTAAATTATATAACTTAATAATTTTTTAATTATTATATCATTAAATTATATACTTAATAACTGTTTTATACTTTGACAAAGTTGGGAGTCCCAAAACATTTCTAATGTTATTATTACAATTATTTATTGCCGAATTCTTTTCAAAAAAAGAGGAATTATCCAATGTGAGAAAGCGCACGCGGGTATCGTTGATCTCCATTTTGTATTTATTCCAGAAATTTAGAAGACAGAAGAAGAAGAAGAAGAAGAAGAAGAAAGAAGGATCTGTGTTGGAATCAAATGGTATGGGAATGGGAGAAATTTCAGAGCCTGTAGAGATCACCGTCAAAACAATTGGCCCTGCTCCTCCCTCTCGCCTTTCTGTCTCTTCTCCCATTAAGGTATCGCTATTTCTATCTCTTTTGAATCTGAAAATGAGTAAATTAAATTCATTCATTCCCTGCGACTTTTTGTTAACGTCTAGGTGCGTGATTTGAGAAAATTGATTGCCACCAGCTGCGCTAATGATTTACCCGTTGAGAATTTGAGGCTTGTTTTCCGTGGCAAAGTTTTGGAGGACACTCAAGATGACGACGATGGTGATGATGTCTACCTCCAACTCATTAATGGTGGTAATATTAACATTGCTCTCTTTAATTTGGACGACATGTCGTTTCAAGTTGTATTTGGAAGTTAGGTTTTGGCAACGTTGTTTGTCATCTAAATTGTTTCACAAGGTTGCCAAGGTGCCGGTTAGTTAGTGTTCTTTCTTTCTGATTAGGAGGCTTGTTGCTTAGCTAGAATTTCCATTTACTTTCAACCTTAGCACTGATAAGAAAATATGAAACAAACCCCGTTACTCTTTCAAAGGTACTTCGCAGACGTGTTAGTTTTCTCACTTGTCTTCTCTAGTCTTTTTGTGATCCAGAATGAGTCACTTTTGTTGCAAGCTTAACTCGCCCAGTCTAGTTTGGTTGAATAGGCAAGTGTCAAATGGAATTTCGTATCTGTTGATGCTTTGAATAGCTTCGTTTCTATCCCAAAAGCCTGATAACTGGCAGCTTTGATTGATCCAACCCTAAGGCAAGCTAGCTAGTAGCTCGAAACTGCATAATTGATTTCTTATATTCATCCTTTAAAGCGAAAAGGGACGCCGACACCCTTGTGCCTTGGCAAAATGGTCACGTAAATCCCTTTTAGGGCAAGACAAAAATTACCTTACTGGCAGAAAATAAAAGTTCTATCAATGGAATTTCTGCCGCTTCTAATTATTCATTTTGATTTTGTAAAATTTTTCTGGTATATTTTCTCTTATTTTTTGTTTCAGTGTAGTTTTTGTAATTTTAGTGTATTGGCTTTCATGTTTGATGATGATCAAGATCTTTATTATTTATAGAAGCTAACATTTCTGTTCTGATCATCAAGAAACTTGCTTATTCAATTGAATGTAAATAAATAGCCGTCAACGTAATTTGATTTGCTTACTTGAAATTTTGCTTGTACAAATCGAAAAATATAAAATAATTACTAATGATATAATGACGTAAGATAAAACACAACTGTATCTCATCTTGTAGACAGATCCTCATTGTTGTTATCTTTTATAGGTATGTATAGTTCCGGTATTATTTGGTTTAGAGTGTAAAAAATTACTGACAGTGATTGCTGCTCCGTCATCTTGTTAAAATGTCGGATCTTTTTACACCTATTTTCTAGACTCTGTGATTGCTGCTGTCAAACCAAAGCCACCAGCTAGACATCTCCAGGATGATACTTACATTGATGATGACGATTTAGATCTGGTAATTGAATTACTAATTTCCTTAAAATTCAGATGTTGTTTCAAAATTCAAACATTTCTCATTTGATTTTTTCCACACACACCCCCCCCCCTCACTTTTTGAATGTCAAGAAGTTTAAGCTTCCACAGTCAACAAGCCGGTGGAAGAGGAAGCTTTTCTTTTTTCTCCACAACAAGTTAAAGCTTCCCGGTAAGCATTGCCGAATGTGGGCTTCTAGGTCAGCCTGCTTCTTGTAATGGTCATCTATTATATTTTGAAGTGCTGACTGCCTCTTCGGTTGATGTTGTTTGATAGATATACTTCTGATGGTGATTTTCTCACTCAGCCTAAAGATTTGGGCAATTATTATTTTATGGTTTGTCTTCGCACCTATTGCCCACAGATGCGATCTTGGACCTTTATACGTAAGTCTTCGCATTGATTCCAGTCATCTATGAATGCATAAAACTGTCTTTTTTTTTTTTTTTTTCGGTTCGCCTCTCAATTATTTGTTTCAACATATATCTCAAGGTGAACACAAGTTTAAGCTCAATGTTTGTTCCAATTGTTGTATTTTTTTTTTTTTTGTTGGGTTCCCCTTTTCTCAGTCTTGGGAGGAATAGTCTGGTTTGAAATTACAGTAAAAGGAAACAAGAAAATTCAAACATCCCATGCCTTTTTCATTTGGTACTTAATAAATCTTTATTTTAATTGGAAAAGTGTATTTAAGCTTTCTGTTTCTGGAAGTTATCATCTGAAGGATAATCTTCTATAGTTGTCTTGCTAAACAACTTTTGATATTGGCTGTACCTAGGGCAAAAAAGACCTATGTTTTCAATGGTTCCCCTCCAGAAGACTTGAAGAAATTAAACTTTATTTGATTTCTCCTACCAAAGCTGAAATCAGTTGTTGCCAACAGCTTATCTTTTTACTAATTCAAGTTTGTCTTGTTTCTTAAAGGAATATACAAAGAAAAATAAAAATAATGCTTCCAGTAGTAGTAGCTAATTCCTTTTTGTCTCGCCTACTTCATGCTGATGACATCTAGAAAAATAATTATAATGGTGGCCGCATTGAGACCCCAGGGCCTTAGCTCATGTGTTGATATTCTTCTCTTAGGAAAGGGGGAAAAAATCAAAGCACATCGAAGAAGTTATTTGAAATCACGGATGGATTGAATGACCTTCATTTTTGCACTACAATTCTCCATACACTTACCACAATTTGAGGAAAATGATTTTGAATCTTTCAATTCCTTGTTATTCAGATACTTGGGACTGCATTCTCTATCATCTTCCTGAATCTGGGACATCGTCAACCTGGAGACATGAGGTAGAAAAATTATAAACATATAATGCTTGGTCCTGATTTAATGAATTGTGATTCAATTGAAATGGAACATAAAAATTTTGTTATGATAATATTTATGGGGAAATATTATATCAACAAGCTATTTTAGCAAGGCATACATTTGCAAGGAAGAAATGTGATCAAAACATATTGTTTTTTTCTTTGAATCTTCTTCGCTCTTTAATTTAGTTTTCTTAATTTTTACTGTAACCTTGCTGAACAACTTAGATCACTCTGAATTTACCTAGGGTGTCTTACATTTTCTTTTTAATCTATGCAGTGCATATTCTATCTTCAACGATGATTTCAGAGAGCTTCCCGGGACCCTTAATGCTGATCGTCTGGATAGAGACATTCGGGCAGGTCAAATTTGAGCTCGTAAGACACCAATTACAATCACTGACTGTATTTAGTTCATGGATAGAGAAAAAAGAAAAAATGTATGCAACTGCACACAAGTCCTAACCTTAAGCAACCAATTAGTTTTGTGTATATAATGAAGCGGAGATGTTTGTATAAGATGAAAACAAAATATTATGACCAGAATTATTGAGGAAATGAGGGGTTGAACCTGAACCTGAGATTTGAAATTGCCTACGAGATGCATTTTGCAGCAGTCACCGTTAATAACATCAGGTCATTGCAGCAAAAAGTTGACCGATAGATCTTGCATTATTTTAGCTTGCTAGTTTTCACTTTGTGGGAACCAACAATCTTTTTGAATGGCATTCTATATGCACACATCCAAATGCAAAACATGAATGAAAACTTGCATGAGACGCATTTGGGATTGCTTAATTTCAAATTGCAAGTATATTTGTCACAATCTTAATGGACGTGCAGGTCATGTAGTCTGTTCCACTTGAGTTTTTCTCAAATATAAATTGGTTAAAAAAACAATATGATTTAATTTTTCATCAACTAGCTTCACTTAATTCAATGTTAGATGGATCGAAACACAAATACTATTTTTTAACTTTAAATCCTTAATTTTGGATTCAATTTAATTCTAATAGTACGTGCGTGGATGGAGACATAAATAGGAGGATTCAAACTTGGATGGCTAGCGATATGGTTATGCTCATGCTAATTTTATGCAGAGCTCGGGTGGCTCTATGGCTAATTTTAAGGGTTATCTTTTTATTACTCCATTTATGGTAACATGTTGTGACCATTGGGCGTTCATAAATGATAAGAATTACAATGTGGACCTGTCTGGGCCTTCAACAAATATCAATACTAAAACGATAGCAAACACATCTCTTATTCGATAAAGATCACTTTGGGGCCAGGCTAATGTGGTCGTAGTCTCAATTATCAAAGAGAAAACTACCAAGTAGTTGAGACGAAAAATGAATTTTAAAGCAAATTATGAATCATGATTAATGATTTATGCTTTAGACTTGAAAGTCAAGTCGATAGCAATGATTTTCGGCAACTAATTAACCAATAAGTAATTAAGGGCGAGATTATGTTTCAACGTTTATAAGTAACATCACCGAGATTTTTCATTGTTAACAACAATTTTTTTTTTTTTCTTGTTGGTAAAATTTTGCCGTGGTACTTATAATTTGTGCAAATCATGATTAGCTTTCATGTAAATCATGATTAATTGTTTTGAAATTTTCATCTTATTATTGTTTATGAGGTCATTATTTGCATACGTCAAACGCCTTTCTCTGTTTCACATTTTGTATATTTGCTGTCTAAATTCCCAAGTCAATCTGCTTCAAGATTCTTCTTAAAGCGTGTTCTTTCATTTTTCTATAACCAAGTTGGAGCAAAATTGACTATTAAATTAAATATTATTTTGTGACTTGAAATCAACGGACTAAAATATTGAACCTTTTCACGAGCTAATGTTTGCCTTTATCTAGCCGTTTAATTTTTTTTTTTTAAATTTTTCAAGTGATTACTTAAACTAAACTGACTGAAAACCATAATAAAGACAAAAACTGAAAATAATAAAATATGTATATTCCATGTATTCGCCACATAGTCTAAGAAAATTAGATGGCCATCTAGAAGTATTTTTGAATATTTATAAAAACATTTTTTGGACAACTATATACATAAGGAGTTGGGAAAGTGATAGAATATTTTACTAGAAAAAACTAGTTTTTTTCGTGGGTGAATATAGCGGCGGTAGATCTGTAACGAATAGTGTGAATAATATTTTAAAAAACTTAAATTAGCTTTGAATAAATAAAGATATCTAATAAAAAGTTGACTTAAATAAGAAATTTTGGATCTATCTTTTTTTTAAATACTTATTTTGTAATAAATTTTTAATCGTGTTGTTGAAAAAAAAAACATATTCACTGAAAAAGAGTTGATAAATAATTGTTTTACTTAGAAACGGGCCAAACGAGAGTTCGATGTTCTCAAGAATTCTATTGTTGAGAGTGAAGAGACAGGTAATGAGAATCTTGTCGTCGCAGCAAGGACAAATCCTTAGTTTCGAGGGCCATTTGTTTATGTTATTAGTTCAAGTTGGGTAAAAAATATGTGTATAACGTGCACTAATAAGGATAAAACTTAACTAATTTTATATCGTAATTAATAACTGTTAAGACTGCTTCTAAAGAGTCGGAAAAAAAAAAAAAGACTAACAATGAATATTTCTCAAAAATAAAAACTATTTTGGCTGCTAAAAATGTGTGTGGAGTAAAAATAATTTGTAAAATTTATTACAACATGATTACTAAGTTGGGCTAATAAACAAATAAACGGTACGGAACTCTCGACCTCCCCACCCCCCTTCCCCCAACACATAGATGTATAGGAAAATTATTTAATTATTGATTTAATCATGGATAAAGTAAAAAATAAAAATAAAAAATACATACTCCAATATAATATAATTTATTTTTATAGTTATTAAAATTTTTATTTTTTTATTTTTTAATTTATTCATAATTTTAATATAATAAAAAATTTCTAATTAAAAACTTATAACTTTAATATATTATAAGATAAAATAAATTATATTTAATTTTTATTTTTTATATTTTAACTTATTCATGAATCCTGATTTTTAATAGGATAAGTGGTCCCCGATTGAGATGTTTCTGTATAGAGGGTAGATTAGAACACCCTCTGATAAAATTGAATAAAAGAAGGAAAAAGATCAATTTGATAAAATAATTATTGTACGAACAAAAACATAAAGAATGTGGGCGTGTTCACACGTATTTAGTGGCCTTATATGTTTCTTTGTCTTTTCGTCCAAAAATATAAAATATAAAATAAAAATAAAAAAATTCTGAAAACCAACAAACTCTTTGACTTGCAGGATGAGATTTCCCGCCTTCACATGCAAAATTCCTCTCTCTCTTCCTTTTTATTTTAAATAAATATTTTAAATAATTCTTTCTACTTTAATAATTAAAAGTGCGTTTTTTTGACTTAGCGGGAAAAGCTGCTCTCTCTTACGAACTAAATAATTTATTAAGAAGAATATAAATAGTGAAGTCGTATTTATGTACGAAAGTCATATTTTAAAAGACTTAAAATATATTAATTATACATAAAAAATAAAAAATTAAATTCGGTATTTTTTTTTTAGTTCCGTTCCCATTTAAAAATTATCCGTCCGATTATAAATATATTTACTTATGTATGTAAATAATATTTTGAAAATTAAATGTTAAATAATTTTGTAAAGAGTTTTGGTGCTTTTGGATCACGACAAAACGAAGAGTGAAGAGGAATTCGCGCCCTTTGACTAATCAGATGCAGTCCATGCAATGCATATTGGAAACAATATTCTCTCTTTTGCTAGCTTTGAATCCTGACCGTCCAATTTTTGGTGAATGTCTTATCTTGTGATTCATGTCGGTATGATGGGGCAAAGTGCTGTTTAGCCCAACCTGGACCTTTGAAGGGCAAGATGGAGAGGCAATGTTCCCCTTTCCCCATAAAGCCTTGGAAAATGACAAAATTAACCCTGCACAAAAATTTGCTTCTACATAATTGTCATCATACTCCGTAGTCCGTTAGAGCATGTGTGCCTCTATTATTATTTTTCTTTTCTTTTCTTTCTTTTTTGTTTTTACCATTTTTGTTCATATTTCGTTTTGAAAAAGAAAAGTATTTTTTGATCGATACAAAAATGAACAAGACCATGCTCAAATTTATTAGAAATATTTATTATAGGATTTCTTAAGTACATTTATTTTAACTTACGATCAAATTTTTTTCAATATAAAAATGAGTAATAGAGTAGTTAGATCAGTTTGGATAAGTGAGTGAATTCTATTTAATTGTGAGTTGCATTAAATATATTAGTGAGATTTCTTATTAAAACATTGACAAAAAAAGAGATTCATTGACAATTAATTTTCTCATAAATTTATTAAGTAATCTTCTTGGGTTGGTAAAAAATCTATCAAAGTTCCTTAACATTTTAAAACATATAGCTCGTTTGCCCGGGAGAAAATAAATAAATGTAATTTCATTTTTATTTTTCTGGGTCCAACATCAAATTAGTCTAAAACTTGTCGTTGTCCAATTTACCTCTTTTTTTTCTTATCATTATTAATAAGACTATGATATGAATTAGATCAGTGCCGGGCCGGCTCTAGGGCCGGGCAACTAAAGCAATTACGTTGCGCCCACTAAACACAACATTTAAATTCTAAAATAATTAAAATATTAAAAAAACAATAATATTAATTAAAACAATAATATTAGGGATCTTAATATTTATATCCCATATTAAATTTTGTGATATTTATTTATTGGAGTGTTCTTTACTTATTTAAGAACATATTATAAGGCTAACTTTTTAACAAGTTTCATTAAAAGATATTACTAATGTAAGTCAACGTTTTTTTTTTGGTTAAAAACATTTTATTAACTATATGTCATAATTAATTGCACATTTCATATGAAATTGCTCTAGATTATGGGTATTAGTCTTTTTTCCCCTAAAAAAACTATTTATTTTGAATAAATCCCTCATTTTTACTCATTAATTAAAATATTAAACTCTCGCCAGACGCACCATCGGAAACCATTATGACTTGAACTGATTAATTTGCTATAATTTAGCATCCAATGAATCGATCACCTAGATATCTTTTTATAATGAGATTATGCTTGTTTTTATTAACTAAGATAAAATAAATTTAAAGAACACATGTAATTATATTCAATGTACTAATAAATGAGAATACTATCATAATATACAAATTGAATTTCGAGAACAAAATGATCATTTTATTGACATTCTCTAACACTACTAGGGGAAAAGGTGGGAAAATTAATATAGTTTATAAACTTTGAGTGAAGCGTTGGACAAATTAAAGTTTTTCTTTTAAAAAAAAGTTTTGAAATTGGAGAAAATAATGAGTGGATGATTAATACTATTTTGAAAGTAACAAATGAGGAGGAAAATAAAGAATTTCTATATGATAGATTGGATAAATTTAAATTGACAGTTAACGAAAATAAGGGAAGATATTGTTTTACAAACAATTAAATTATTATTAATTATTTTCAATAATCATAGTTCTCAATTACCTACTACTTAGACTATAAATTGTATTAGTCTTTTGTCCAAGTTCAAATCAAAGCAACTTCAATCTTCAAGATGACAAGTATCAATCTTTTGTCTTATTGTAACTTCAAATTAACTTATCGCTTTCACCTAAAATAATTTTACAAAAAGTATATAATAAAATATAACTCGATTTGGGTATGTTTGAACTTGATTGTTGACTTATAATTCAAGAAAGACAAAAGTGCATGAGCTTGAACACCCCCCCAGTTGTAAACCTAATCTGGTTTTTGTCATTCTTATCATCATTGAACCATTACTTTTGGTCCTTTAAAACCTTTTAGAATTCATCCTATCGGGTTAATTTTTTTTTTCCAACATAATCAAACCTTAATAACTACTTAATTATCTTGTCAATTGTTTATATGGGTGTTTCCTAAATAGTTAAGTTATATATAGAATGCTTAAACCATACAAGTTTGACTTCATCAGCTTGGTAGATATCTTATTGTAACTTGAATTCAACCATTGTTCTCAACTAAGATGGTTAAATGTTTAACACATAAGTAAATTAAATGTAACCCATTTGGGTATCTTTTGAATTGATTATTGACTTCAGTAAATAAGATACTATATAAACATAAATACACCTTAGATCTAAATATAACCTCATTTTAATATTGATCCCTATTGTTCAACCATTTTGACTATATACTGTGCATATAATATAGATCTTATACGTACCGTATACATAGCTTAAACGATAAAATTCTATTTACAGGATAGACGCTGATAATTGTTCATATATTTTTCGAAGCAAATAAAATTCAAGTACTTAAACGGACAACGTTTTCGATGCATGTTTTCCAGAGAGTTTCGGCCTTTGATTAGATTTCCCCTTTTCCTAACCTAAATTTTTTTTTCTTTTTATAGCATCAAATTTTGAGCACGGATGTAGACAAAACGTCTCTATGCATGTTTTCCAACTGGTTGATCATTTAAAATCACTTTTGACCTTCATTTATATTTTTGTTTGATGCTAGAGAGGATTGGTATCTTTTGTACACTCAGTGCATCTTAAATGAAGAGGATATTTTTATTTGCTCTAATAATTGTTTACCTGTTTTATTTATTTTATTTTTTAAAAAAATCAAATTTAAGTAGTGAAATGGACAAACGTTTCAATGCATGTTTTCCAGATGGTTGGTCATTGAATGGGTTTTAAAACTTCAATTTTTTTTTTAAATCCAAAATATAAATAATACTTAAGCACTTATCTAACACAAACATTTGAATGTATGTTTTCCAAGTGGCCCATCCATTGAAACGATTTTTAGCATTAATTCATTTGTTGTATATTTAAACTCGATGTATGTGTTGATCTAAACGGGTTTAAGTAGATAGTAGTAAAATTTATAAATTAAAATTTTGAATTTATAAAATATTTGTTAATATATTTATAATTATTCTCGACGCAATTTCATATTTTGAAAATGTTAAGTAATAAATTAATATTATTAAATGTATCATTTCCTACATGAATAACTAAATTATTATTCATACATCTAATTCTAAAGATAATTAATCATAAATCTCTCTATCTCTACTATTATTATGGAAACTAAAAGAATTAATCTTATTTTTGGAATGTAAAAATATTTTGTTATCATTATTTTTAATTAAAGTATAAATTTTTATAATTCTTAACGTTTAAATTTTATGAATTTATAATTTTTTTGGAACTATTGTAATGGATTTAATAAGGGTTAATTGGAAACCTAAAATATACTTTCTTTTTATTCTTAATCTTTTTTTCTTTTTCAAACCACTGCTCACATAGTGTAACAACCACTGCATCTTTGTACATTCACTAAAGATTTAAATTACAAGAATCTATATATTTCTAGTAATGCTACATATATATTAACACCTAACACAAATTATAGATATATGAACTTTGTAAATGTAGCATTGTTGATAAATTTACTTCGCATATATATTTTTTTATTTACAACAAAATACAAACTCTATTATACAAGTCTTTCAAAAAAAAAAAAAGAACTCTATTATATATAACATCGTGTTAAATAATGTGACATTATTATGTGTCACCATATGATTCACAATGTTTATTTTATTAATTTTTATGAATCTATCCCATTTATATTTGTGAAGAATAATGTACTAAAAAAAATTACGGGGTATTAGGGGAAAAAAATAAGGAGGAAAATATAGTTTTATAATCTAAAAATCCCAAGGGTATAATTGCCAAACCGATATTTGGCTCTTGCTTCCAAACAAAGAGTTTTCATTGACCCGGCAAGGAAAAAGACAAAAGCATACCTCAAAAACAACCCCTTTCTCAGCCCCTGTTTCCCACTTTGACCCTACTACTGCATTATTCCTCAAGAGTCCCAAAAGCCAGCCCCACACACACGCACACACACCCCCAGAGAGGACTTCCTCGTCTTTTTGAGGAGCAAATTCCAAAAATGGCAATCAAATTACAAAAAGTCTTAGTGGACCCACAAACTCTGAGCTGGCATCTGACGTGGCGACCATCTACCCTCCGTATTAAACCTCCTCCGCTGCCGCTAAACGCCAGGTGTAACCTTCAACCGAGAGCAGCAGCAAACTGCACACAAACTCAAAACAAAGAGAGAGCATTTGAAAAAAAAAAAACAAAAACAAAAACAAAGGCAACAAAAACAATCTCTCTCTCTCTATCGGTATAAGTAAATCTACTCCAAATATAAAATACACTCTCCAGTCTCTCTCTCTCTCTCTCTCCTTCGTCCGATAACTTTTTAATTTTTCTTTTTTCTTTTTCTTTTATCTTACTCCGCCAGAAACTTGAGTCAAATTTTCTCAGCTGCCAAGCAGGAAAAGAAAAAGATAAAAAAAAAAAGAAGCAAAGCTGAAACGAAGCCGTGAAATATCAAATGTGATGGGTAGTGGACTCTCTTCCCTCTTCCCTTGCTTCAAACCGGTTAACCGTACGAACCGGACCCAACCGGACCAGACCCAGCAACGACCGGACCTGATCTTCGCCTCATCTGAGCCGTTGGATGAAACTCTGGGTCACTCTTTCTGCTACGTCCGATCATCCAACCGCTTCCTCTCTCCAACTCCCTCCGATCGCTTTGTCTCTCCTTCCCACTCGCTCCGGTTCTCTCCGAGCCGGGCCGGTCCTGGGCCGCGCGGTCCCCAGCCGGAAACCGGGTTCAGGGCCATTTCCGGAGCTTCCGTCAGTGCCAACACCGCTACTCCCAGGACTGTCCTTCAGCTTGACAATATCTACGACGATGCCACTGAGCCTACGTGTGCTGGTGGTTACGGTGTCAAGAGCAGCATCGTGAATGTAAGTGGCTTTGAGAGCACGTCGTCGTTTAGTGCCATACCCCTCCAACCGGTGCCACGTGGCGGTGCTTACGACGCGTCGGAGCGTGGACCTTTCTTTCTTTCCGGTCCGCTAGGCGCATTGTCGGGCCCCCTCGACCAAAACGCTGCCTCGGAACCAGGCGGCGGCCGCGTCCATTTCTCAGCTCCGCTGGGTGGCCTTTACATGAAAAGGAAGAAAAAGAGGGGCATTTTGGGGATATCAGGAATACGGAAAGCCTTTCACGATAAGAAACGGCCGTGGGTGGTACCGGTTCTGAATTTCGTCAGTCGGAAAGACAACAACAACGGCAACAACAACAACAACGTGGAAGATGAAGATGCTGACGTGGCAAAAAACGAGAGGGAAAATGATAATAACGTGCAGTGGGCGCTGGGTAAGGCCGGTGAGGATCGCGTGCACGTGGTGGTGTCGGAAGAACACGGGTGGTTGTTTGTTGGCATTTATGATGGCTTCAATGGCCCTGACGCGCCCGAGTTTTTGATGGGTAATCTTTACAGAGCTGTTTATAATGAGTTAAAAGGTTTATTTTGGGATGTTGAGGAGCCAGATGAAACAGTTAATAATGTTACTGTTAGTGTTAATGATAATCATAATACTCAGGAAACTGAAATAAAAAATGACCCATCAGTCTTAATTAGTGAAAATGAATCAGAGGACAAAGAGAGAGCTAAAAGAGTGACTTTTGAATCAGAGGGAACAGAGACAAGGAGAAGAAGGTTATGGGAGTTTTTGGCGGAGGATGATCAAGAAGATGGCCTTGATCTCTCTGGATCGGAGAGGTTTGCATTTTCTGTGGATGATGCCATCAGTGTCAACAAAGCTGGGTCAGCTGTGAGCAGGAGATGGCTGTTATTGTCAAAGTTGAAACAAGGGTTGTTAACCAAACATAAGGAGTCTAGTCAAGGGAGGAAGTCTTTGTTCCCGTGGAAATTTGGATTGGAGGAGAAAGAGAAGGTTGAGGTAGAAGAGAATAGAATAGAAGAGAGGATTGTACAGAGTGGGAAGAAGCGAAGAGTTGGTCCGGTTGACCATGAATTGGTTTTAAGGGCATTGTCACGAGCTCTAGATTTGACCGAGCTAGCTTACTTGGATATGACAGAAAAGGTGCTTGATACAAATCCAGAACTGGCTTTGATGGGTTCGTGCTTACTAGTTGTGTTGATGAGGGATGAGGATGTGTATGTGATGAATGTAGGTGATAGTAGGGCAATTGTGGCACAATATCAGCCGGAGGCAGTTGGAGGTAGTGAGTGGATGAAGGGACAAGTGGACACTGGGTCAAGTATGGATGGTATAGTTGAGGAGTCGTCAGTGACAATCGGTGAAACAGGAGGTAGGGTAGTGGCTGATGAAGCTCCTGCTCAGGCAATGAAATTGACTGCTGTGCAGCTTTCGACTGATCACAGCACTAGCATTGAAGAAGTAAGTATTGAGTACATTAGTGCTAATTCATTTCCTTATTCTGCAGTGCATATATTGAAATCCTCATTTCTCATTGGCTTTATTACAGTATAGTAACTAATCAGTTTGGGTGGTTAGATTAGTAACAAAGTGGTTGCACCGTATACCGGTAGAAGTTGACTGGCCAAAGTATTTTTTTTTTTTGGGTTTTCTTTTTTTTTTTTTGGGGGGGGGGTGGGGAGCGGAGAGGTGGGGGAGCTGCTTCAGAAGCTAAATATGTCCTACCTTGTGATTTACATGCATACAAACCATTTTTCTCTTTTTGCCTTGAAACCGTTGGAGTTCAAAATTGTTGGGGAAATACTGATTTCGACAATTTTCTATACCTAATCCTTCGCAATTAAGTTGCTCTTCTTCTTCTTCTTCTTCTTCTTCTTTATAAATTTTATTCTTTGATTAATGGTTCCAAGATATATATAATACAAAATTAGCTTAGAAAGAATTTTTAAGAACCTCCAGCCATGAAAAACTCGTATGTCTTAAATACATTTTCTGTGAAAAATTTGGACCATTTCATAACCTGTTAGGTACCGGTTTTCGAATATTGTCCTCAGATACCTACTAGTTTATTGGCCTGTCCAATCAGTAGCTTGGAGATGTTGATTCCTCTTATGCTTGGAATTCAGTGCTGAGGAAATGTTAGGTTTTTAGAAGTTTTAAAGTGAATGACTGGTTGTCTATTTGACTCCATTTGGTATCTTTCATCACTTATGTACACCAGTCTAAAACATTAATGGCATTTGGCTGAGCAAATTTAATCGTCCAAAATACAATGACTGATTTTATAACAAATGAGGATATTTATTTTTGACTGGTTGATTCCTGAGGCAATGCCAAAGATATGTTGCACTTCTCTCTGGTTATGCTTGCAATCAGGTGAAACTAGAATAAGGGCTGCGCCCTGACTTACCCCTAGCTATGGTCATATCATACTATTTTTTCATGTTGACATTCTTACATTATGGAGTATTTTTAATTTGATATATGATCTGATGTCGGATGATGTGCCAGTCAGTTCAGTAAGTTCAATGTTTAAAATTTAAAGTGTAATAATTCAGTCACATACTGATCAAAATACCTAATGAAATGATTTTTCTATGATAATTTTATGAATGACATATATGTATGTTTGTGATTAGGTGAGATTCAGCACCTCAAAAAAATAAAAAGAAAATAAAAAAGGGGAAAAAAAGGATGAGAAAGAGAATAGTTTTCGTGGCATTATTTTCATTGTTGAGTCACCCTGTACTTTCTGCTGATCTCAGGATAGATATGCTCTCCTTCTGGTGGCAGCCAAACTTCATTGTATGTTTTGACTTAACATATTGATGCCTTCAGATCAAGCCTCAAATATATTGTTTGAAAACCATATGCATAATTGATACCTTAAGACCAAGCCACAAATATATTATTTGGCAACTAATGGATAGTTGCACCTGCTTGTATATTTTTTGCCTAGTTAATGCTAAATGGTTGATTCTATTTAGTGGCGTCTTTATCTTTTTCTTTTTCTCTTCCTTAGTTATGATGATTCGCACCTTTAACTCACCATAGGATGATGTTATTGGTGGGTGTGATGCCCATTTGCTAAGAACTTTTCTTTGTTCAAATTGGGCAGGAAATCATAAGAATCAAGAGTGAACACCCTGATGACAACCAATGCATTGTCAATGATCGAGTGAAAGGACGTCTTAAGGTTACAAGAGCATTTGGGGCAGGATTTCTTAAAAAGGTTTGTTAAATGTGCTTTGTCGTAACTCTGCCTCAAGGATTTCTAATAAATGGCAATTGTGGTTAATGAAAAGTACAACTGAATGGTGGTGTGTGTATAATGGTGACATAAGATTATTTGTTTTTAATTAAATGCTTTTATACTGTGTTCTAGTAAAGCATTGTCTACTCATCTTCATTGTAAGATGGGAAATAATCCTTTATTTTCTTATAAAATGACACCAAAATAATATTAATAAAGATTAAGTTCTGCTTAGACGTACAAATGTAACCTTCTACATGCTTATTTCTAGAAACTCTTTCAAGATATATACTTCAGTGTTTCTTTTCTTTTTTGATGGTTTCATTGTTCTTCAGTAAGCTTGTTTACATCTTTGGTTCTAAATTAGTCGATCGTTAACAAGTTGTACAAGGCAAGCTTTTGCTGTACTCATTTATTGTTTGGTTTGTGTACCCGATGTGTCATGTAAACTACTCAATTGCATTATGATTTATTTTGCATTTGTTAGGGTCAGATGTGGCTAGTGATTACTTGCTCTTTAACAAGCCCACCATAAGCTTTATGCCCGTGTCTTTTTCACTTGATTAAGTTTTGTACATATTCTTTTTGGATGTAATGTGTTTCAAAATCTGATAATAATATGATGGCATCTTTGCTGCAGCCCAAGTTGAACGATGTATTATTGGAAATGTTTCGAAATGAGTACATTGGTACAGCTCCTTACATATCCTGCACACCTTCTCTTCGTCACCTTAGACTCTGCCCAAGAGATCAATTTTTGGTCCTCTCATCTGATGGCTTATATCAATATCTGACCAATCAGGAAGTAGTTTCTCTTGTGGAGAGTTTCATGGAGAAATTTCCAGATGGTGACCCTGCGCAGCACTTAATAGAGGAGCTGCTTCTCCACGCAGCAAAGAGAGCTGGTAAAATATTTTTTCTTCTCTGAATTTTATTTATTTACTTAATAATTAATTCATGAAAGGTAATACACTTTTCTGGGTAAATAATAATGGGCTCTTTGTCAGTTCTTTCTAACCTTCACGCACTGTCATAATTTTGTTGTTAAATTTTCTTCTACATTAGCATGTGTACCTTCATGAGTTATTCTTGTAGTATCACTAACAAGATCAGCACGTCACAAGTTTTTAAATGATTACCATAGTTACTCAGCTTTTCACTTGATTTTAGTTATTCATATAGTTTGCCAATTGTAATTATGAATTGGTTGGCTACAGGGATGAATCTTCATGAATTACTCGACATCCCTCAAGGAGATCGCAGAAAATACCATGATGATGTCACTGTTATGGTGATATCTCTTGAAGGAAGAATTTGGAAGTCGTCAGGAAAGTACCTTTAGCAAGTGAACAAGAGTTACAACTCTGAAGTCAGTTTCTGCAAATTGTTTAGGAATTTTCAACTTGATCTGTTTTTGGTGGGTTCGATAAGTGTCGTACAGTGATTTGGGGGGGGGGGGGGGTGGCGGAATTCAAAAGACACATGCTGAACTAGTGTTAGGTAGTAATCAAAGAGTTGAGTAGAGAGGCCTGAAACTTCTATTCAGATTAAAGAAAGTGGGAAGGGTACCTGGGAAATGCTCATTAGGACATAGGATATAAAAATAGGTTTCTATTTCTTTTATTTAAACCTTTTTCTTTTAGACTTTTACAATTTGCATAGATAGAAGCACTTTAGATTTTTAGGGGCCTTCTGTTCTTAAAATTTTTATTTAAGTCAGGTAAAAGAAAAAAGTTTGGGGGGGGGGGGGGTTGAAGATTAGACAAATGAAAAAGAAAAAACTAGCATTTTTAGTTTGGCGGGGGTACAGAGTTATACTTACTGAACTTGAGCATTTCCTTGTCAAATGGTGAGAATCTTTGTAATTTTGAAGGTGGATTTTCCACCTATGCGGTTTACTGAGTTGAAGTGAAAGTCAAATTGAGATCCTTGCATAGAAATCATTTCCGCTTTCAACTACAAGTCTCATTGCTATTATGAAAACCTGATCTCAACATTACCAAATTCATAATTGATTTTTGACAAGAAATTGTAACAAAGCAACATCCAAATAACTATTGACTACCAAAACCGCCATGATAAATCTCAATTCCCCAAAAGCATTTTCAAAGGAGCAATGGAAACTTCAATATTTCTTGCCATTCACTTAAGCTAATATAACACATTAAACTTACAGGTGTAAACATTTAGGCAGTGGTGAAGAATTAGCTTCCTATTTTACGCTGGGAGAGATGCGGGTCTTGATTGCACCCATGAAACTAAATCTTCTCTGGTTGCCACAAAACAACCAGTTTTCCCTTCACTTTCCCTAAACGGTGCAGCAAGTTTGTTTACATGTGAAGCAAAGGCTGTTGCCAAACCTTGCGAGAATTTGTGAGTTCCAGAGCCTGTTTCAGCCAAAAATAACTGTGGCAACACTTCTTCACGCTGAACCGTTTTGGCCAAAGTCCACATCCACTCTTCAAGGGCTGTCTGTGCTGCACCGACAGATAGTGACCTGACGTCAAGACTCCATTCATCCAGAGTTTTGTTATGTAAACCAGGGTACAAGCCATATAAGGTTCCCAAATAAAGCAGCTCGTGTGCTCTCTCATTGAGATTTCTATTTCGACAAATATCAATCAAGCAATTACAGAAGGGTCTTCTGGCATCAACGGCAGTGTCCCGGATAACATTCCTAAACTCCTCTTTAATGTTCTCAAAGCCAGAACTATCATCTTCAATTAATTTCACAAAGGCTACCAACTTCGGATTAGCTTGCTGCAGACATGTAATAACCTTATCAGCATCTTCAATCGTCTCACAAAGAGACAGTACAGATAGTAAACACCCACAAAGTCTATCATCTGGTTTAACTCCTCTATCAACCAAGACACCAAACACTCTAACCAAAGCATCAATCCTCCGAGCCTTACCCAAGCACTGAATCAAACAAGTACAACCCATGACATTGATAGCAACTCCTAGTTCAGACATTTCTTCAAACAATCTGATTGCCTTATCAACATTCCCTCCACTCCCATGTATATTCAGCATTGCTGTATAGCTATAACTATCCGGTTTACAATACTCAGATTGCTTCATGTCCTCAAAAAGCCTCTCCGCCTCCTCCACTAATCCGATATCCGTGCACATATTCAACAATGTATTATACAAAATGAAATCCATTGGCCACTTATTTTCCCTCATTCGCTCCCATAATTCTAAAGCATCTTTAGCCCACCTGGCTTTGCCATAAATCTTGATAAGGGCGGTTAATGTTTTCTCATCTGGAGTTAAACCCGATTCCACCATTTCATCAAATAAGCTCCTAGCCAAGCCAGGCTTCCCCGCCTTGCCCATTGCATCTAACAATGTATTGTATACAACCAGATTAGGCTGCACCCCTAAGGATTTCATCTCTTGCAAAACATACCTAATTCCATCATAATCCCCGGCTTCCCCAAACATCTTACCCAACACAGAATATGCAATGGGATCAGGTTTCCAGCCACTAGCCACCCCTCGCTCATACAAACTCAACACTTCCTCAACTTTACCAGATTTAGCATAAACATCTAAAATAGCAGAATATGTAACTTCATCAGGCATTAAACCGGTCTTATACATTCTCTCAAACCATTCTATAGCTTCATCAAAAAGATTGCATCTCTTAGCACCAGTGATAATAGTAGAATAAGTAATGTTATCAAGCTCAATTTCATTGCTTACCATTTCATTAGCAAGCTGCTCAATGAGGTGAAACTGTCTTCCAAATCTCAAAGACTTCATGGTAACATTATAGAATATAGTTTCCATGGGAAACAAGTTCTGGGACTTGATCCAATTGAAGAAAAAGAAGCTCTTCTGCCAAGACTTCAAGCTGTTGAGTATTAAGAGCGCATTCTCTCTGGTGGGTTGATGAGGGATTTCAGTTATAGCACCCAAGAAAGCTTCTTCGGTGTTGTCACAGTCATTGAGCTTTCTTGCAAAGAGTTTAAGGTCTCTAACCCGAGGATTGTAGGAGTATGCAGGGCGCTTTTGTCTTTGCAGTGAAAGCACAGACCTTCTGGGCTTGGTGGGGTTGACCCACGTTGACTTTGGCTTGGATAACAAAGGGGTTTGGTCATTCTTGGTTGGTGAGAGTGTCGTTGAATAAAGAGGCTTGAGCTGCTCGGATAAAGATAGGATTTTGGTTTCGGGGTTTGGAGATTCTGCCGCTACATTCTCAGAAGACTTTAAGTTGCAAGCTATGTTAAATTTGATTGGGTGGCTTCTTCTAGTAGGTTTGGTCAAGAAAATGGGTCTCTTTGTGTCTGATTTTGGTATGCTCAAATGGACATCCAGAGCTGTAGAGAGAGATGCAGCCATTAGAGCGAGGGAAGTTGAGAAATATCTATTCGTCTTTTGGATATATATGTACATATACCTACTGGTAAGAAGAAATGGTTTTGGATATTTTTGGTGACTTCGTCTGTAGGACGTAGGCTTGCAAAAGGCGGGCTCGGGCCGGATTTGATATTGTCAGGAACCGGTCCGGACGAGGGAGGAATGAAGTCTGAATCCGAATTTAAATTAAAATTTTTTAGTGTAGGCCAAATCGAGTCTGGCATCACTCTAAATCCGGATTTTTTAATATAGATTTTTAAATTTAATTAATTTAAAAATATTAATTCTTAATATTTATGTATTTTTTAATAATTAATATAATAAAATTATTAATTAATAATATTTATTGATAAAAATATATAAATCAAATATTAAATTTTTTTACATATCTAAATTTTTAAAGAAATAAAAATAAATTTATTAATTTATTATTTTCCTTATATAATTTCTAACTTATATTTTTTTTTAAGAAACACAAAATTTTTAACCTATATTCATTCTATTTATATCAAAAAAATTTAAATTCAACAACATAATAATCAATAAATAAATCTAAATAACATCTAATATATTATAAGTTTATCAATTACTAATATAACATATAAAAATTCTAAAATATTCAATACTAATATTAATTTATTTTATTACAGTTTTGTTTTATTTTAATTTTTTAATTATAACCCGAGTCCGGCTTGAAACCTGAGTTTTTATATTGTATCCGGATCTGGGACCGAAAATGTTCGGGTTTGAATTTTTTAAACATGGATCCGATTTTTTCTTTATTTGGTTTGGGTTTTAACTCTGATCGAATTGACCGGGTCCGGGTTGAGTCTGGGCCGGGCGGGCTTTTCGGACATCCCTAGTAGGACGTCAATTATACCTATCGGGCAGGCCAGGACCGGCTTGGGATGAGGCCTGGCCAGTTTTGGACATCGTTTAAAAAGTTCAGGGTCCGGCCTGAGCTTATATTTTGTTAAAAATATATAAGATAAATATTATTTTAAATAATTATATTTATTTATTTTTTACATATATTTAAAAATTTTAGATATCTAAAGTTTATATTTTCATTCTCATTTTAATTAAAATAGGATTTAAAATATAAAATTATAAAATAAATTAACTGACGCTATATAATATTATAAAATATAATATTAAGAATTTTTAAATTTCAATAAAAAAAGGACCCAAGTGTCTAAAAATATGTCTAAGTCAAATTTAAACATTGCTATATCCAAGTTGAGGGTATCACATTTTACCATCTTTATTCAAAATCAAAACATTAAATAATATTGTGTAGAATGAGATATCTACTCGTTTTGAAGCAAGTTGAATGATCTTTTTTTTAAAATTTTTTAAAAAGAGGTTATCCACCCTGAAGATCCAAACATTAGGTAATGTTATGGAATTAGAATTAATTTTCTTCTCATACTATAAATGAGTTTTTTGCAACTCTTTATTTCAAAAAGAAAATTAGGTTATGATTCACCTTAAAGGTGGGTAGATAAAAAAATTACATCTCATTCTTAAGTAAGGTAAATGAGTTATAAAGGTGGATAGATAAAAAAATTACATCTCATTCTCAAGTAAGGTAAATCATTAAATGAGTTTTTTTTTTAACTCTTCTTCTTAAAAAGAAAATTGGGTTATGAGATATAATTGAAGGTTAGTAAATAAGATTATTACATATTTTGGTGTTAGAATAAGTTTTCTAATCATTTTCAAGGAAAGTGAATTGAGTTTTTTTTTTCTTTTTTGGGGAAATAAAATGGTATAAGATCCGCCTCCAAGGTGGGTACCCTTAACCCAGTGTGTCGGTAAACAAGAAACGTCCGTTCCTGTTGGGGTAGATGCTAACCATCTCTCCTTTCAGCAAAAACAATGGCAGATAGTTTTAATGGCCTTTTATAATGACATAAAATTTCTCTTTTGACGACGTGGGATACTAACCAAGGTACCAATGCACCACACAAGCATACACTTAAAACCATTTTTGTTTCTCTGTTTTTTATTGTTGGATACTTGCATTCCTGCATCCCATGTCCGCATCTACAGGTCTTAGATTTCAGATCAGCCAAACACTTTTTTCTTTCAACATCGACATACCTTAAATTGAACAGATTCTGGAAGCATAGATGCCATATTCTTTGTATTCAGAAATGAACCACTCGTTTCTTTCTGTTATTGTTCTGATAGTTAAAAAAAAAAAAATGATCGTATAATATAATGTATATGGCACAACAAAAACTGAACAGCGCACCATCTATAACCCCTCACTTAGAGAAACCGTCAGCAGTTCCCATCAAATTTTTGACATGACTCACAACCTGGTTTCGAACAGAAGGGTAAGGAAACCGTTCAATCACCTCAGCTCCAAATGAAAAAACGAGAGCTTTCCTCGCTGTTTCTAAGTCGATGCCCCGCGCCTGAAAGTAAAAGAGCTGGCTTTCTTCTAGATCACTTATTGCAGCTCCATGTGAGCACTTCACATCATCAGCAATAATTTGAAGATTGGGTTTGACATTTACAGTTGCACGGGGTTCAAGGAGGAGACTTCTTGTTAGTTGTCCAGCATCTGTTTGCTGTGCATATCTGCATGCACAGAAGATATATGAATTCAGAGTCCAGATGCACGGCTATTCAACATTTTTTTTTTCCCTCTACAACTTAGAATAGGGACTCTGATAATGGGACAATGTGATTTGTATACCTGATGATGTGAACAGGGACACATGATGGCATGTAATGCAAAAAATGCTACGAGGTATTATGATTGGATATGACACTACTACCTGTTAACCTTGACATTCCCATCAAAAACAGCTTGTCCTAAAGAATGAGCCACAATACACTTGTGAAGCTGTCGACAATAGCCTCGTGGATGGTCCAACACTAGCCTACTATGAAGATCTTGTGTTTGATCAAAGACAGACAAATGAAATGAAGATAACTCTGTCTCTGTGTCAGGGCCTAACTGTTGAACATGGACATTGTGCCTGCCCAATTTTCCACCAGTACTTACCTCTACGAGCTCATAACCACTAGCTGTTTCCTGCAAAGAAAAACAGATTGATGAAAATTTGCTTGCTCAATAAATTCACAGTACTCAGACAGTGCACAATAAGTTTTTAAGAATTAATCTAGAATAATTAAGTGCCGAGTTTTTAAGAATTAATTTAGAATAATTAAGTGCCGAGGTTGTCTGGTTCTCCTAGATCACTATGACAAGGTGAAAATTTCACCGTGCATTGACAACCTATAAAAATCAGCCTTGACCAACAAAATGGTGTCAATGAAACTCCAATTAAAGTTACAATAGCAAATTTCTCCACTAATTCAAAAAATGCAAATACTTTGTTGAGAAAGTTATCAGTTTATAAAATTGATCCTTAGAATCAGTTAATCAAAGTTTGCTATGTTTTTTTCAATTTCCCATATTAAATTCACAAAAGAAAAGTAAACATCAATGATTCCCCTTGATGTCGGCGTCTAAACCTACAAAATAATAAGATTCAAACAATAAGCTTCAACCATGCCTGCCAATGCTTTTCTACCCTCAGGATACCCCTTGACCTAATTTTAAGGTGCCTCCTCAATATAAATTTATTAATTCGATGGGTGGGATTCAAACAAAAGGCTACCTGTCACAATTATATAGCATGAGTGCAAACCATCACTGTATGTGTTTTTCATATATATATATTTATTTTGGGTTGGGGGGGGGGGGGATCAGAAGGTCGGTTTTGAAAAACAAGAACATTTTTTCCCAGTCACATCTAATATCCATCCTGAATAAAATTGTAAATTTCAAGTAATAAAACCAGAGTTCTAAATTACTCACTTGTATTTCCTCAAAAACTTAAATAGAAGAACATTTTATGCCATCATTCAGAATAATTTTTGGAAATAAATCAGAAGAATACGTGTTCAAGGAAAGAGGAGACTCTAAAAGTTACCCTGGAAAACTTCAAAGCATTTCGACACAGGGACAGAAAGTTATTGTTCTTGACCAGGCAAAATAAATGAAATACTGTAAATTTTTGTTCTCATTTAAACACTACCATTAACAAAAACCACACAGTTGTAGAAACTACGAATATGTTTCTACGACGTGCAAATAAGATAGGACTCCAAATTTTAGAGTTAAATTTCTGCTTGATCTGAAAGCTTAAGCTGGAAGGTGAAGGCTTGAACAATTGTATTAAGCTCTAACAGTAACAAGCTCCCTCATGTGTACACGGAGGGAACTAAACCAGCTTGTCATGTAGGCCAAGAAAGACAGAAGAAACCAAACCCAAAAGAAATAGAAGACAGAAAGACAATTTCAATCATTTATTTGTTTATTTATTTATTTTTTGGCAGTGGGAGAAAGGGGGGGGGGGGGGGTGGGGGGTAGTTACTTACAAGAGATCATGATAAACACTAGCTTTGACACCATGTCTGGATACCATTTGCCCTGAAAGCTTAAGTTGCTAGGTAAAGACCCAAACAATAGTTCTAACAATTAGAAGAGAAAAAAATTATCAGTATTTTAAATCAGTTATTTAAGTTCTGACTTATTAGATATCAACAACTTCTAAACCATAACTCATGCAGCCGAAGGAAGAAAAGAGAAATTGGATAAGTAACATCCAGGAAGACAGTCCCTCCGCAGAGGATATTAAACATCTAGCATGAAGGTAAACCAAAATAGAAACAGATTATATAAAGCTGTTGCCCTTCAAGTTTTCTTTGGATAAAGAATAGACTGTGAAAATACTCTCTCTCCCCATATATATCCATTTAGTTATTTTCCCTAACACAATCTCCATTATAGTGCGACAATTACCTCATAAAAATCCAATCTTCTACAGGTTATTCATTACTTAACAACATAGACAGATGCATACAAAGTTTCAATCTAAAATGGACATCTTGGAAATCTTTTCTCTAAAATCCTTAACTTACAGAGCAGTCAACTCTTTTAATTGGATGAACCAATGACATAACTGCAACAAGACAAAGAAACAACTTAACAGTCGATGTAGAACTGCTACAGTGTACTTGAGCAGCTGACCAGAAAACTCAAACAACAATCAGTCTGGTTGGTACATTTAATTAAAAATCAAAAGTGGAGGATAATGATTCAAGAATAGCAATGATGGATGTACAACAGGTATGCAGTCATGTTAAAAAATTGATATTATTAACTAAACACATCACTACTGATCTTTACTAAAATAATCAGTAAATTTTCCAAGCTACAAAACTGAAACTACATGTATACAGATTGTGTAGTAGAATCCACAATAAAGTTGAGCAAAGAAGAAACGACTTGCTACCCTCAATCGGTTTGGTTGATATTTAAGATGACAACATAGTCACAAACAATTTGCAGTTGTAAAGAAAACCCAATTTCTCATTCTAAACCAACAATTCTAATCAAATCTGTTATTATGTAAGTCACTTAGGCAAAGAAATTGTCATCTAAAGTCTTTACAAGATATGAAAACTTATAAACACTAGACAAAGAGGTACCAAGAAATTTAAAGGTTTATAGAAGAGTAGTTATATGGTAGAAAAGCAAAACCTGATTGCAAGATTAGAAATGGTGCTAGGCGTAAAACATCGAACAGGTAATATTGCTGTCGGTGGAGGTTAAAAAAAAAAAAAGCTTTGATTTCAGTTTATATCCAGTTTAAATGAATGGAACAAGCAAGTAAGAGATGCTCATGGATGAATGCAGTAGCACTGCTTTACCATTGAAATCCTCTCAAAGTTGACATACAGTAACCATTAAACTCCTTTTCCCCTAATATTAGTAGCATAATGGTAGCTAAATCCCTTCCTCACCAAAGTGAACAGTTTTTAACCAGATCCCTCCCACCGAGCAAAATCGCTGCAAGATATTTTACCAGTTGAACGTTCTAGCACCCACACGTTTATCATTAAACTTAATAAAGAAGGTATTAGACAGAAATTAATCACAAAATTATCTTCATGTTCAGTGCTCAATTAAACATAATGAAATTCACAAAGTTTCATCCATGAGGAAGTACAATAAACTCACTTTTAAAAGCCTTCTACAAACTAAAAGGACAGCATTAGGAACAAGAATTTACCTGCCTCACAGCAGTCCACTTGATATGAGCGGCATTCAAAGACTGATTCTGCAAATAAGAATGCCTAACCTTTCCCCCTTTTCCAATAACCACCTCCAAAACTGAATTAGCCCAATAATAGTCATTACCCTCTATGCCAGCAAACTCTTCAATTATACCAACCTCTCCTCCCTCCTCCACCAACACAGCCACCCTAGGATTCGATATGGGTAACATTTTCGAATCCACATTTCCACCCTCAACTGATAAGTACTTCAAATAAATCGGATTCTCTACTTTACAGCCTGCCGGAACATAAATAACCCCTAAATCAGGAGCCCCCATCCCATTAATAGACCAAAATAAATCACCCCATTGAAATTCACTTATAAACTTACTAATCCTCTTCATAATCCCATCAGATGCACCTAACAAGCTACCAACATAGACCCCATCAGGTAAATTTGACAAATTCAAACCGGAATTTTGGATAAACCCATCAATAAAAACAAGATTAGGGAACTGGGTATTAGTTGAAACATCCAACGAAGAAGAAGGATGAGTAATGGGTTGAATTTGGGAGCTTTTGATGAATGAAGTATCGGTGAAGCGAAAAGGTTCGTCTTTGCGAGAAGGCCAAGGGGTTGAAAGGAGGATTCGTGAGGCAGAGTCTCGAAGTTTCTGGAGAGGCAAAGGCTGCGGTGAAGATGACGATGATGAGGGGAGAGAGTCTTCAAGGGACTCTGCTAACTGGAGCACAAAAGGGTCTGAAAAGGTCGCTTGCGGAAAAGTTGTTTGCAGTGAAACTCTGATCTTGTTGGGTTTGGCTCTTCGCTTTGGAGTGAGTTTGGGGTTTCTGTTTATGCCTATGTGAAGATGTGGTGAGAATGAAAGTGCAGACATTGATGAATGATGATGGTGTTTGCTGTTAATGGATTAGATTATATATAGATTGGGATCTCAATGAAGTGGGTCGTATTACCAGACAGTTTGAGACTCGGTTTTGAGTTTGTGCTTACGGTTCTCGTTCTGGTTAAAAGGTGGTCGTGCTTTGCATCACGGAGCCCTGCTATTTCCTACGCTGGCCATAGTTGAATATCTTAATAGAAAAATAAAAATAATGGTGTTGTCAAGGGTCGGTTCGGTACCATTTTACACCTAGAGGTCCGCCAAAGTCACGGTTAATTTCACTAAAATCTCTATATTTTATATTTTATTTTATTTATAAATATTTTAATATTTTTTACTTACGTATATTATTAAAATTTTATTTAAATTTTTATAATTTTTTATTTTATTTAAAATTATATTCAGAATATTAATTTAAAATTATATTCAGAATATTAATTTAAAATTTTATTCAAAATATTAATTTAAAATTATTATAATTATATAATAATAATTATATTTTTAATTAAATAAAAATATATTTTTAAAATTTAAAATTTATAAGAGTGAAATTAATATTTTAAAGATTTAAATAAATAAAAAATATAAAAATTTAATGAAATTTTAATAATATATGTAAGTAAAAATTTTTATAATATTTATGAATAAAATAAAATAAAATATAATATAAAATTTTATTAAAATTATAAAAAAAAATAAAAACTACAAGTTAGAATCGTAAATTAAGCGGATTCTTCGAGAGACCATTTTCATTTTTATTAAAATATAGGTGCAGAATCTGCTCGGCAACCTTTTTCAGACAACGCACCCATAAAATGCAAAATCCAAGGCCCGCAAATTAGTCATGAAAGAGGAAACGGCTTTTAAATGTTCTATGAATTTTACAATTCAAATTATAATTTATTTCTTCGAAACACGCAATCAAGTGTACCCTACTTTTCTTTTCAATTCGATTCAAATCTGCGCAAATCCTCCCCAACTTTTCTTCCGCACATCAACCGCGAATTATTGTTTGTGATAGTAGTAATAATAACGACGGCGATGACAACAATAATAATTGAATTCTATAATAATAATAAATTTTAAGTTTTTTACTTTATATTCACGAACTATAATTATTAATTATTATTAAAAATAATACAATAATATATTAATT
Organism: Aegle marmelos; assembly: GCA_030449875.1. NCBI lineage: Eukaryota > Viridiplantae > Streptophyta > Magnoliopsida > Sapindales > Rutaceae > Aegle > Aegle marmelos. Next base: position 14,095,399 of record JASUUL010000143.1, read on the forward strand.
AGTAGTAATAATTATATTAAATAATTAATTATAATAAAATTATATTAATTAATGTGATTATTTATTTAAAAATTATAATAATTAATAATTATTGTTAATAATATATTAATATATTTATTAATAGTAATATATTATAGTAATTAGTTAATAATAATCTATGAATTAATTATAATAACAATATTAATTATTATTATTAGTATATTAGTTATTGTGTTATTTTTTCTAAAATTATACTTATTAAGAATTATTTGATAATAATTAATTTTTGGAGAGGGTAAAATGGTCAATTCTAATCCCTCATTTCTAAATTTTGGGGGCCCTAAAATTTCGATTCCAATTCTCAACTCTATTTTACAAAGTAAATATTTCAATGATTTCAATTTGTTTAATTTGGAATTCTAATTTCTTAATCTGATAAATATGTAATATTAATTATTTTCTTTATATTGGTTTTTTTTTCCAAATGGCTAAAACCCATGACGATTTATTGGTATTTGGATATTTGTTTAGTTTAACCTAAATAATAATTTTTAAAAAATAAAAAATTTGGAACCAATATACTTTGATCGGAATATATTTTTTTCATCTACTTCAAACAAAATATTCTTCAATTGCTCCGTTTTGTTTAATCTTGATAAATTGTTTGATGTTGGCTGCATATGAATTGTTTATTCTTAATAAATAGTTTGAGTAAAAGTTACAATTTTGACAAGGATTTTCATCTAGGTTTATCACAAAGTGCTAGAAGAAATACAACTTCTCTTTGTAATTTCATTTCTTTCATGTATTGCCCGGAAATAAAAAGCAAATTTATTGTGAGCCACCCACTTAAATTATATAGTTATAGTTTTTTATACTCTCAAATTATACAGTTATAATGCTTGATTATTATTTTGTTTAAATTATGTGCTATAATATATATCTTAATTATAGTGTAAAAATAATGGCAATGTAAAATTTTTTAATTAATACTACTAATAAATTATTCACGGTACATTTATGTATGTATTAATTAAATAATTACTTTTTAACTATAAGTATGCCAATGTTTAATAAAAAGTATTTTTAAAAATAATACTACCGAACATAGATTCATGGTTTTTATCCTTCTTAATTATGCCAACTGAACAAATATTATTATTTTAGTTTTAAAATATAAGATACATAAAATATTAGATGTGTATTCAAATCTGAAATATAGTCACTGTATAATACCATTTTCATTCTTATTTTTATTTTTAAAAAATATTAATTCAAAAATAATACCAAACAAGTCTTAAATCTTCATTTATTTATTTTTATATATACAAAAAATAAAAAAAGTTGGGCATGTGCAGCCCGTGTGGACTCCACTGCTAAGGCAGACCAAAGCCTAGATTTAGAAATGGTAAGCCTAGAAGTCTGGGTAAGATGTACAAGGTCATAAATTAGTTTTTAAATCTTAAGAATATTAAAGGAAAAATAAAGAGTAATAATCCTAGTTAGTTTATATTTGGGATAAAGTTCATTTTACCTCTTATTAGATTAATATACTTCAATTTACCTCTTAAAAGTATAAAAATTTTAATTTACCTCTTAAAAATTGTTATTTTTTAAAAATTAACTGATGTTGACTGAATAAAATAAAAAATAACCCAACTTATAACCTAATAAGCTATTAATGACAATGCATAATTTCAACGATAACTAATTGCAAGAAGACATGTGAACACACCTATGAAATAAACAATAAAATATTGAAAGGCAAGTTGTTTATAAGATTTAATATTCAAGAGCAAAATGTCTTAGTGGGCTAAAAAATATAACATTATTCCTAATTTGGGCTTTGAACTTCAATAAATTTTAAAGTTTGCCATAATGTTATTTGTTAATTGTGCTTTGGAGTTGAACAAATTATATTGCGTACTATCAATTTCGCAAGTTAAAACAACTGACTGTTGCAAAAACAACCAAAATTCAAAATTGTATTTGATATGTTCATGCCTTTAAATCTAGCTCTTCACTCAATTGAGTGGCCACAAAATAATAAACATCATTAGAATATTAATAAAATAGAACACTAACAATAATGTCATCATCTAGAGGTAGTAGCATCATTATGCAGATGTAGATGGGAGCTGCGAATCAATGACAAGGTTATCAAGCATTGACTGTGGTGACTATGTACCAATGAAAATATCAAAGTCTATTTAAAATTCTCAAAGGTTGTACTACAAATGCGAGAAAAAAAACTTCTAAATCCTTCAGGTGATAGGAACCAAATAAGCAAGCATACAAAATAATTATTAGAGGAGTGTGAATGTTAGACGATGATTTTAAAGATAATTATGAGCTGGTAGCTAAAGAGTACAAGATTTTAAAGACTGTTATTGTTGCAAAATCAGATTTAATGATAAGCCTACTATAAATTATCCTCATAATATTGTCACTGTGTACTCAATATTTTTGGCATGTTGCTTAGGAATTGTTAATGGTTAACTAGACTAGAAACACATAAAAGTAGAAAACTAGCATGGAAAAAAACGTGGTATTTCAAAAACGATCTTGTGTATTGCATATTATAAGCTTTATCACAACTCTTGTAATACATACATTTAATTGAAATGTTGCACCTAATATTTAGCACCAGCTAAATGTATTATCTTGTTTGCTGCAATTACAAGAACTTCAATATCCATATCAAATATTCTTTGCAGCACCTAGCAAGTTAGTCAAAATAATTGCATGAGCTTTACTTTCTTTTTAAAGGTATACTCAACGAGCTTCAGCATAACTACTATCTTCACATTTAACTAAACATTAAAAAACAAAATCAGCAACATCATTGTACAAGTCAAATATTAGACAAAAGTCTGATTTTGCCTCTTCTTTATTTTAGTTGGATCTGATAGCCTTTGCAACAAAAATTCATAGCCCGACAACATAGCAAGAAATCAATAGACAAATAATTTAGAATACAATTAAAATCTTTAAGAGAAAAATATGTAGCTAATTCAGTGAGAGCAAATGCTTACCAACAATTTGTAAGCACCACTTTACCCTTGTCTTTCAACTCTCTTAATCTCACAAGTGCAAATTGAGAAGTAACTCCTGTAGATATTGTTCTCTAATGAGAAAAAAATTAAAAAACTAAGGATAAACTTTAATTTAACCCTCAATTAGATTGGCATATTTCATTTTACTTCCTTATTAGATTTATATACTTTAATTTACCTTTCAAAATCCAATTCAAAACTTAAAATAGGCAATAACTCCATAAAATTTATAGCATATAGTAAATCTTCTCTTATCAGCTATTGGTTCATGAAATTCTCTTCATCTACATGTTTTAGCCTATCAAGTGGCCTTTAAATATTTGAGAGCAAGATTTCTTACTTCTATATGTGGCCATTTAGATTTGTTCAGGTAAATGATGAATTGCTTGAGTAATTCCTTAAATATGCCCCCTTTAAATAAAAAGAAACAACAAAATTATTGTAAATACCTTTCATAAAACCTATATAAGGCATTGCATACCTACAAAGTAAGCCACTAATTTGCTATGACCCATAGTCACATGTCTGCTCTTTTAAGGTACTGTTTGTTTTTTTTTTTTTTGTCTATAATCTGAATAGATTTAAATTTAACTGAAATTTAAATAGTTTTGAATTGTATATGTCTGAATGACATATTTAGTTTTTCTTTTTTAATATCTAAATATAAGTGATATTTTATTTATTTTTATAAATCATAAACATCTGAAATATGAGTATTTAACATTTATGTCCTTATAAGAATTATTATAAATTTTAAGGGGTAAATACATGCACATTAATTAAATCAAACATATGTAGAATTAGATAGTCATTGATCTATAAATAATATTACATTAGTCCAATGGAAAATTTAATCAAACTTATTACTTAAACTTTTTAAAAAATAATGAACTAAAATTCAACGACTATTGCACTTGAAGAATTCTAGTGCTATTGAGAAAGAGAACAAATCCAAATAATAAAGAACATGAATTACAAAGATAAAAAAAGGGGATTAATGGTTTAATACATTTGATAGGGATATTATCGATATATAGTATTTAATTCTTATTCAGAATTTTTTCATTCAGATAAAAGTCATGAAGTTTACTTTTCCTATTTAGAAGTAAATATCTAAAAATTAGATATAAGTTATATAAAAAAAGTAATCTTGAAAAAAAAAATTGAGATTAACAAAATTTTAAATTTTAGACATTTAACAAAGAAGCTCTAAGTTTATAATCCATATATTTAAAATAAATTGAACTTCAAAGAGCACCTTACTTATTGTGTAACCGAAGCTTTCTGTCCTTCTTTAATATCTAGTTCATTTTGTCATTAATAAAGGAAAGAACATTAGTTCTCTATTTCAAGTAGTTAATCTTTTTATCATTTATTGCTTTTATCATCCTTTTTCTAATGTGCTCTACTTAATTGATTTTGTGCCTTCTTCATTTTACCAAGTTAAGCATTTCAACACTCAATATATTATTCATGGTACGATCACATTTGACAAATTTATCAAAACTCAAACTAACTAGTACTTGGGGTTTAGTTTTCTCAGCTACTTAAATGCATTAGTATTAATATTTTCTATATCTTTTACTACTATAAAAAAAAAATGTATCCTTATTTGATACTCTAACAACCCTCTCGTATTCATTCTTTATGTCAACTTAAAGGAACCTTGCCTTCAAATTGGTAAAGATATGTCTTGCATAATAATTATTTTGTGATCCATTCAATGCTATAAGAACACCTTTCTGCCTATCACTTATGAAGTAAGCTATATTGTATTAGCCAAGTATTCTTATAAATGCCTTAAAAACCAAGTCAAACTCTTAATGTTTTCAGACTCACAAACACATAGTGCTATTAAAAAGTACCTTAATTTGTATAAGTGTGATAGCTATAGGGGCCTTTTAAATGACAACTATCTAGCATAATAAATGGCTTACACATTTCTTGGCACTTATCAATAGTTTTTTTTTTTTTCACTTTAAGCAGTATCAAAGTGCTGGCAATATTGTTTAATAATGTAAGCATAACTCTCAAGTTGCCTAAAGCTTTCAACATGATCTTCACTATTAGCTGACTCCAATACCTTTCTTTTTAGTTTTATAAACTTTTTGGTGATTTACCTGTACTTTATAAATTGTCCTAAGATCATCAACAAGAATGCCTATAGCAATCCTTGGATCATCTGTCACCTTATTCTTATACGTCTTTGTAATCCAGCCAATAATAATTTTTAGATTTTCATAAGATCTTGATCTGAAAATATTATTTAAATCTCTAAAGTGCTACATATATTTAATTAGACATTTGTTTATATAAATTTAACATATAATTTTTCTTCTCTCAAACTTCATTCTTTTATCTCTGAAGCCTTATTGTATATAATAATCCTTCAAAGCCTATGCAAAACATTGAAAAATTTTTGAACATTTGACCAAATTTGAATTCAATAAGTTCTATTTCATCTATAAACACTTGACCACCTAATACATAAGACATTTTGCTAAAAGGATACTTTATGCTAATTCTGACATTAGCACATAATCTATAATTTATTCTAATTCTGACATTAACATGTAATGTATAATATCATTTTCATATTTGTCTAATAATTTAACATCCACATTATGCTTATCCCCATTATATTGAGGTTTCTATTTTTTAAATTCTCTACTATCAATATCATTTTTTGATTAAAAAAATACATAGAAATTATCTTTTGCTTTTGTGATGATGGGCTAGTACTATCATCATGGCAAACATTTTGTGATGATGGGCTAGTACTATCATCTATATTCATGGTTGCCTTTCTTTTCTTAGTTGTTTTGTGCTTACTCATTACATGCTCTGAATCCACTGCATTTCTTTATCTTTTCTTTGCTTTTTACTTTGAACCATTCTATGAATAATTGTAGTGTTTTTTTTTTAACTTGTGAGCCTCTGAGAAGCCCTTACTTTAACAGATGCAAAGTTCATTTTGTTAGCATGTCGTTGTGATGCTTTGACTACAGTCTTCAGAGATGATGGCTGCTTTGTGTTTCTTTTAAAAGATTGCACTTGGTCAACTTACGATGCCAAGTTTTGTGTAGGCAATGTTATTATTTTTACTTGGGTTCTGTAGAGATAGTATCTTTTAAAAATGGTTGTGAAGGACAAATCCTTGGAGAACTAGGATAATAGTGGATTAGCTATCTTTTTATAAAAATCAATGTCAATCATCATCATCTATATTAGGAAACACATAAAAGTCAATAGCATCCTCAAATTCAAAGTTACATACATGGTCATTACATTACGAGAGGTGGAAGAAAATAGTTTCAAAATTATTAGCTTTGTCTAGAGCCTCATCTTTAAAGGGAGTAGTAGCTTCATTAAATAGTGTTTCTTGATATAATGATGGGTTAACCGTATGCATTAGACATAAGGTGTGGTCAAAATTATCGTTCAATCATTGATGTTTAATGAAATAGGAAGTTTCAACAATATATTCTTTTATAAGCGTAATAAAATGAACAACTAGAATTTTGTTATTAGTAACTGCTGGCCTGAGTTCTTATAGTATTTGTTGGGTGGTTTATGGTTCAAGAGTGGATGCATTATTATATATATATATTTTTTCATGAAATAGATGAGGTTCAAGTTCGGGTTGAGGTTGAGGGTTCAACTTGAGGTTGGGACCGAGGGCGAAGTTTAGGTTTTGGTTAAAGTTGGGATACAAGATCATTCAAGTTTAGCTACAGATTAAGGCTAAGATGTAAGATGAATTCCAATTTCAGGTTCAGCAGTAGGTTGGGGCTAGGATGTAAAATGAATTTCAACTTCATGTTCAGCAACAAGTTCAAGAATGAAAGGCTTTATATTTCTAGAATGATGCACCTCTGTTATTGGCTTTCTTCTTACAGACAGTTTTTTATGACCCATTTGTGGATTTTTCACTTGTTTATGCTATTCCTTGTAGCTATGTCATTGTTATCATTGCTTCACTTTTTTTTTTTTTCATCTTTAAGGCTATTGTTGAAACACACCTAAAGATTAGGCTCGTCAACATTAGTTATGGTAGCAACATCTTCAATATCTTCTTAAAACAACCTTTTTCTAAGGATATTGTGTATATACAATGGTATTGTCTTCATGTCAAATACTAAATGCCACATTTGATAAAGCTCATTATCAATATCAATTAGCCCTTTCAATCTATTCTAAGGCAATGTCACTTTGATTATAAACCTTTCAACTCTGTAATTATTTCTACTGAATATCATTTTTATTGAACATTAATTAAGACTACTTTATTTAAAGTATGTGATTCAATGAAGTCAACGTCAAGTGATTCACCAACAACATTAATAATGGCCTTCACCATCAAGTTTGGCTAATCATACATACAATCAATAACGTCACCAAAAGAAATCATACATACTGTAAAATAATAATATAAAGATAGCCATGATGAAACACTGAAACCCCTGTTATGAAAATCTAAACATGATATTCACATTAAAATTACAAGCCAAGACATGTCTGAAGCTCACCAAACATTCAATGAACTTGCAACGAGAACTTGGTAAACACAGTAGCTTTTTGAAAAGCAAATCAATTTCAAATACAAATATTAAAATGTTTGAACTTTAGCCCAAATAAAATGCTAATTACTAGCAAAATGCCTCGTAAACACCAAAATCATTAAGAGTAACAACACTAGTACGATTATCTTTTCCTACTAATACATCTTCACAAATAAAAGCACTAGTTTCAAAAAAATGACATATGAAATCAAAAGTTGCAAATTTATTTAACCTAGGGTTTGTTCACAGTTTCTTTTACAAATGTCCAATGGTAATTGATGAAAATTTACTAAATCTTCAATGCAAAAAAAGAAAAATAGAGATAAATATAAATTTAATAAGCGTGTTCTGCATTATAGCAACATTTAATGTTTGGTTTTGACATGATTTGCAGCAGGGAAATCTTTTTTTTTTTTAATTTCACTCTTATTAGCTCCATTTCTAAGCTTTTCTATAAGTTGTGTGAAGAAGATGCAATAACGCATAAAATACAAAGGAATGGCTATGAAGTTCAAATAATAAAATATTTTGAGATTTTAACATATTAATATATTTGAAATAATATAACTAAATAAAATATTAAGGTGTTAGATATGATACGTATAAGGGTGTTGACATTGAATTGACATACACAAATCTCTAGATCTATTGATCGTTAAGAGTATATGCACAAATATAATTTTAGAGTTTTAGATGTTAAAATTATTAAGGAGTTAATGATAGTTAAGGGGTGAAATAAAGTTTACCCTTATATTTGTCATAATTTCACTAAGTTTTTGTGATTGCTGTTGGAAGTTCAAGCCATATATATATATATATATATTAAGGGTTTGCCCACTCTTTTACCTTTTAAAAAGAAATAATATGATTAAAAAATAATATAAAATTGGTGTTATTTGATAAAAATTGTATTTAATTTTTTATTATCAATTATTTTGAGTAAACAAAATACAAGAAATAAATTCTTGTGGTTACCAATTATTATATTACAAAATAAAAAATATTACATATATATATATATATATTTATATATGTGTAAATAAATATTATTCAACATTATGTTTATTTCAACCATTTTATTTTTATAACATTTTAACAGTAAAATTTATTAATTATTTAACTAATTCTTTTTATAATTAATTATATTACTAACTGTTACTGATTACTTTCAAAAGTTACAGTGATTTTAGGTATCTAGTAATTGGTTGACAATGAAATTTGTTTAATTAACTCACAAATGTGACAGGGTTTGTGTGATGGAGATGACTCTGGATGTGTTTAAAGATTAGCGCTCGATGGCTTGGAAAGAGTTCAAGTAGCATTGATATTTCATGGACTGATGAAGTGGCTAATGGCTTACAAAGCCTTTAAAAAATCAAGAACCAAGGAATAAAAATATAAAAGCTGTTGGTGTTGTCCCAAAAGTTAGTTTTATTGCCTTATTTTTCAAATATATAAATGAAAATATGCATGTCATATGATTAATGTAAATAAAGATACAACTTTGATTTTACCTTCTTGACAATTGCTTTATTCTTGTGAATCTATGTGAAATTACAATAGAACCCTTATATATTAATACTCAATAAATTAATAATCTCAATTACATTATAAATTTTCACTATCTCGATTTGGACCAATGGACTAAATTAATAATTTTGATCAAATAATAAGATAAATATTTATTTAAAAAATTCTTATATAACTTTTTGGGCCCATTCAAATCATAAATTAATAATTTTGATCAAAATGATATTTAAATTACATAAAATATGACTCTATTGGTACTTGTTTACATAAAATATAACTATATTTTCACTTATTTTTCTTAAAATTTAGATCCAGTTAGATCTCATCTCTTTTTTTTTTTTATTGCATCTAGAAGCCTTGGGGTTGATTTCTTGAATTGTAATAAGAAATTTATAATGTAATTCTTATTTTGGTTAATTGAATTGTGCAGTTTAATTCATATTCAATATTGGTAAAATAAATTGAATATTTAGGGATTAAATATATGTTAATTGAATTGTAAATAACTTGTAAATTAATAAATTATTATTTTATTAATTATTTAATATATTTTTTAATTAATAGATTTTATGTGGTCCCAACCTATTAATCTATAAAGGTTTTAATATTTCGATATCCAAAGAAAAAATAGAGCGAAACAAAGAAAGAGAGAAATTTTATTTTCTATCATATTCTCTGAATGTGACGTCGCTCAAAAGCATATAATTTAAATCCTAACCTAATATTATTGTTATTAGTATAGAAGTATCAAAAGTCATTCATTCAGAAGATTATTCTCAATTAATTAGTTATTAACACAAAGACACATGAAACATTAATTAAATTGAAAATGCTAAACTTAATGAGATTGACTTAAACTTTCCAAATCTACTAAAGACACACAAACAATCAGGCACACAAAATTTGGGGAAATTGGAGTTGACTTGCTTCTTGAACTAAACTAAAGAATTTAAAATGAAAAATCTAAAATTGTAGAAAATAAATTGAAAGGTATTTATATATGATGAGAAATATTATTATTATTATTATTATTATTATTATTATTATTTTCTACAATTGCACTTCAAAATCTCTAAAATAGCAATCAAATCACCATCAAATTCACTAGTTAGCCACCTAAACAAAGAAGATAACGATTCTTGAATATTAGAACTAATGAAACATAAAATTCTCTAGAGAAACATGAAGAAATTTTTATTCTAAAATTTTAAAATCCATGTCTACGGTCTTAAAACCAACACTAACCAATAAAAAAATTATACACTCATCTGAATTATTCAATGTGAAATCTATTGAAGAAAACTAAGAAAAGACAAGAGAAAGAAGAACTTATTGATTGAATTATAGCTGTGATAGCCACGCCTTCTCTCTAGTCTGTTTACTCATCTCTTCCTTGAGATCTTCTCTTCTTTAGAATTGATGCTTTATAGTTTTGTTTTCTCTTTCAAGATGTAACTTATTGCCTTTATAACCTTTGAAGGACTAATAAAACTCATTTTTCACCTTATTTCCTTCATAAGAATAGGTGTTTACGCTAAAGAAATAAGTTACTATGTCAAAATAACTCCAAAATCCATTTTTATTGTTGGCCCATTTTAGATTTCCAACTAGCCTTTCAAGAATTTATCTTTTTGACCTAAATATTATCTTTAGTCTTAATTAAGGGTGGCAATATAGGTCATGATTCGTTTATTCAATTCAATGCAAATTAAATGGGTTTAGATTTGAAAAACTTGATTCATTTAATAAATGGGTCATAAATGAATCGAATACATGTTGATTCGTTTAAAACTTTTAAAAATTAAAGGCTAATATTGTAATTTTGAACATAACATATGTCATATAAAAGCCCAAAAACATAGTTGGCGCTAGTTTTTCCTTTCTCACACTCACACACTCATGACAGTTTCATACTTCCATGCTTGTTTTGGATTTTGACTAAAGATGAAAATTGCAAGCTCACCAACCAGAGTTAGAAGTTGTATACCTAAGAAGGTATGTTTGCTTGCGTTTAGAAATTTGCCAAGCTCTTGGGTAGAACTTGATAGCTTGGCAAATTTTTTAATTGTTTTTGTTATGTTTTTTTTCATAATTTATGTTGAAATGCGAGATGAATGATCCCGCAGACATAGAGGTGGTTCTAGTTGCTACCAAATTGGTTATATTTTTTAGTGGTTTGTTGGTAAAATTTGGCCGTATGCTGGTTTCAATATTTTGGTTTTAATTTGGTTGATTTAGGTTCCATTCAGTCATATGTGTTCGTTGGCATGAAGGAGGAGGTTCTGGTGGTGGTTGCTCACCACCACCAGTCGCAGCTCAGCTCATACTAATTAGTCAAAGCTCAGTCAACATCGATCAAACTTAGTCAAATGTGTCATGAACAGTAACAAATTTGATAGAGTTTGTAGAGATTATGTTGTGTACTTATAACTTCTAATTTTCAATTTTTATTTATACAACAATATGTACATTAATCTCTAATGACTTTGCCAACACTATCGATAATCCACATCTTTAACAAATTTTTTTATATTCTTTTTTAATTTTAAAAATTAAGTGAAAAGTTGCATCAGAAAATTTTTAATTAAAATTTTTTTAATGACAATTAATATTAGTTTTAGTAGTAATGATTTCCACCACATTAGGTTGTAAGAAAATAAATAACTAATTAATTTTAATCTTTTATTCTTAGATGAAGTTAAATTATTAATCATCTTGTTAAGTAATTTTAAATTATTTTGTTTTTAAGAAAATGGACATAAGCCAAAGTAATTCAACCCACACAATTAACGGTTCTAGTGTTGGAGATGATGATGTTAATGACATAATCAAAATTGTAGAAAAAATTAACAGTGGACCAACTTATTGAAAACATTATGAACATGAGCACTAATTGTGCTTCATTTGCAAAGAGTGACAATCATCTAAATAATAGTGTAGGCATGTGGTAAGTAAAGTTTTATTTTACTTATTTCTTGGTTTTATAAATGTAATTATTATTTATTTAACAATACTCTAAATTTGCTATATATTTGATATTTTGAATTTTATTGACTATTATCAATATTGTAGTATATTAATAACATTTTATTTACTTTTTGGTGTAGGATATTTGTTTTTAAGACGACAAAGACAAAATAAAGAATATTAAAGAAATCACCTTGCTTATTGTTATTTATATTATTAGGGATTTTTAATTTGGTATTTTAATGATTCTATACTTAATCATAGAATATGATTTGGGTTATTTGTATTTTGTTGAAGGATATTAAATTTGTGACCTTTTATATTTTATTTTTTTGATTTTGTTTATTAATTATATATTTGTAAATGAATTCATATTCAATTCGATTCATTTTATCTATAGTAAATAAATTAATCAAGTTGAACTGAATATTAATTTAATAAATGAATCGAATCTGAATCATAAGATTTTAATTCATTTGCTAAATGAATTGAATCCGAATCTATATAATTTTGACCCAATTCGTTTATGATTCGATTCGAATTTGATTCAATTATTTGTTTTGCCACCCATAGTCTTAATATGTGTTTGGCATAGCCCAATAAAGTAGACCATAAAAATTCATCCAAAAAGCAATCAAAATCCATGAAGTCATAACTTGGCTATTCTTTGCACTAATTTGTAGCTTTTCTACTCATTTTTGTTGTTTTGGCTCAAACACTCCTACAAAACATAAATGGCTAATAAATATTCAAGAAGTTCATTAAAAGTTTTAAATGGTTGTGAAAAGCATAATAAAAACTATTGTAAAATGAAGAACTTATCAAATTCCCCCAAATTTTCCTTTTGCTAGTCCTTAAGAAAACTAAATTAAGAACAAATAAATAAAAATAAAATTTTAATTAAACCACTTTTACAAGTGAATCAAGATTGCATTTAACATATGCAACAAACTTTTAAATGTCTAGGCGGTCCTAGTAGACAAGTTATAGCCTCGTGAGTTCCAGCGATGATCTTATAGACATCGATGATAAACTAAAAATAGCAAGGTAAATTGCATAATAATATATAGTTCAAAAAAAGATTCAAATGATAATAAAGTTTTAACTCTTATCCAAGAATCAGTTTTATCTTACATTAGACTCTTATAGTGTGTGTATGTGAATCAATTCAATCAAATCTCTTTTTAAAATCTTCAATGTCAATAGGCTTTGCTTTAAATGAGGAGAATAGTATATCAAACTAACCTTTTTATCTTAATCTTAAGATTTGTATCTTTTCTTTTTCCCTCCCTTTCTCTCTCTCTCTTTAAGGATATAGGTATTTATATGCATTTTCTTTTGATTTTTTTCAGCACATATATTACTTTTGCATTTTTTTTAATTCTATCATTAGGATTTTCATTTTATCCTTTAAGATAGCTATTTTTTAAATAGTAAATTTCCATTTACATACTAATAGGATGTAAGCCCAAATTACTCAAGGATAACTATCCTTTTAAAGGTTATATGTATTGTTTCTAGTTGATCTTCCTATAAACTAAGTAATATAAAATCGATAATAATAATAACAAAGAGTCATTCACTTAATCCCAATTCAACCTTAAATCTCTAGTCAAAATAATGAAAGAACTAACTTTCGTGCTGAAGGTGGTAAAGAATCATAATAAAAAAAAAATCAACACTAGAGTCAATTATAAATAAAGATAATATTCATCCTTTTTTCAAAGCTACATTCATTGTCAATCAGGTTCTTATTATTAACATATCAGTCATTTGACCAAAACATAAAAAGAACTAAGATAAAAGGAAAAAAATTAAGGTATGTTATGTATTTATTTATTGTTTATCGGGAATTGTTACATAATGTAAAAACAAGCAAACAAATGAAAAAACAAGTAAACAGAGCAAATGGTGCGAATCCCACATTGAAACTTTAAGGAGAACACTTAATTTTGAAGTTTCAACTGCCGAAGAAAGTTCTAAACAGATTTAACACAAAACCTTAACCCAATGCTTAAGCAAACATGAACCAAAGGTATGGAGAAGGATATTGACGCCACACTCAAGATTTAGATGAGAAGGTGAGTGATAAGTCTTGATTTGGAACGCCACAAGAATGCAAATTCTTGATAAGTTCACTAGTTCTCAAAAGAACCAAAGAAAGAATAATTCTCTGAAATTCAAATAACATTAATCTCTCAATTGTCTTACATAGCAAGGTTGTTGAGTTTAAATAGGCCAATAGAGACCCAAAAAATTTGAAAAAAATTAAATTCTAGTTCAAGTCGGACTAGTTCTTCTAACTAGTTAAGGAGTCGTTGAAATTTCCAACTCTGCGCATGCTGTAATGAATTGGTCATAACCCCTTCTAGAGAACTCCAAATCTAACTCTGTAAAATTCTTTGGAAATCTATCTTAATTATCTTTCCAACGGTATATGGCTTGCAAGTTAATTCCAGCTCAATCAATACCAATTGTATTTCGAAATTAACCTTTCTGCATTTGATTCGAATTATGTATTTGGCTGCACAATAGCTTGAATAAAGTCCACAACGCCTTGACATCTCTTCAAGCCCAATTCATGATGTCTTGCATCTTGAGTTGTAGTTTCAATCCATATTTTCTCAATTAATCCATTTAAAACAACTTGTATCTTTTTGGCTCTAACTCTTGTAATTGGGCCTTCATGAATGTGCAAAGGGTCCCTTGAAGCTTTAATGGTATTCTCTTGATAGTTCTCATTAGCAAAAGTCTTTCCTCACGCTTAATCCATATGTGTTTTCAAGGTGAAATTAGCCAATCTAATAAAAGGATTAAAGGTAGATAAAAAAGAATAAACACGTAACATAAACAAATACTGAAAATCAAAAAAGTAAATAACTAAAAATAAAAAGAAAGTAAGAGGAAAAAGAATGCAAATTTGATTATTATGTTTTCTCATTTGGTTGCCTTCTAAATAGCATTTATTTTAGTGACATCAGTTTGACTTAAACCATCTTATTAATAATGATGCACTAATGAATGATATTTAAAATTCTATGGAAGAGGTCTAAGCTCGAGCATAAGTGCGTATATCATAGAAGGCAAAAGTTTCTTATTAATAAATGTATCTATTTAAAAACTGGTACTTCAAGACCCAATACCTATTCACCATTCTCTCTAGGATAAAAATGATCTTCAATGGATGACATTACCATCAGGACACTTAATTTTGATATCTTTTTAGTATAGTTTGATTAATGGATAAAGTATTATTAGATCTACACTTGATTTGTAGCTCGAGACAATATACAGTTTCTTTAAATTTTTTATTTCAAGCTCTCTTTTTCAAATAATCTAAAGTCTTTTTGATATGTTTAAGATTTCTAATTAAATTAAATCATCAACATAAATTGTGACAATAGTAAATCTAAATTCTGACTTCTTTCTAAATATGCAAAGACAAATAGGAATTATCATGTAACCCTTTTCGATCTAATATTTATTAAGGTGATTATATCATAAGTGCCTACTTTATAAAGATTTTTATAGGTTTATAGAACACAAATTATAACACGGTGATTAAGATGATTGGGACATTTTGAATCCTTTAGAAATAACATGTATTTTCTAATGATCTATACAAATAAGCTATCACTATATTTATAAGACATATATCAAGCCACTCAGATATAGCAAAATTAATAAAAAATTAGAATGTACATGATTGCACACATAACCAGTAAATCCATCTGCCCTATAATTAATACAAGTCTTTTATGAGAAACCATGTACAATGAGTCATGCCTTAAATCTAATGACCTCGTTCTTTTCATTACACTTTCAAGCAAATACCAATTTATATCCAATAGGTTTAACACCAATAAGGTTTGGACTATAAGTAAAAAAATTTATATTTGGCTAAATAAGTCAAGTCCACATATAGTGGTAAACCCAAGAAATAAATTCAGAAGGGGCTTAGTACAGACTGATAAAAAAAAATTTTAGACAATGTGATAAAAGCCAACCAAAAGAAAATAATAACCAAAATATTCAACTTTAGTGATGTAATTATTCTCAACACTTCTTCAATTGTTCTGGGTGTGTTTTGAAAATATTCAATAACAGCTTCATTATTAGCTTAAATTCCACAATAATGGTTAAATCCTAACAAAAAAAAAAAAGAAGAAAAAACTACAACTAAATGATTAATTTAATACAAATCCGATATTACAAAAATATTATTTTACAATACATTAATCGGGATCAAGGAAATGCTAGAATATTAAACAACATGTTTATAAATTTTATCTCTCCATTTGTTCATTTGTTTTGAAAAAAAATTACTTTTAAGTAATAAGTTGTATTTTCACTTTTTACATAGCATCCATGGTCTCACTTACTTTTCATTTAAATTTCTAATACTAAAGTATTGTTTACTATTAACAATGAACATTTACTTTTAGAGTTTTGCATTTAGCTATTAGAATACGAATTGATGAATAAGGATACAAAATATTAACTCTTCATTCAGCCAAAAATTCATTAGTTCATGACAAGCAATACCTATGTCAAATATATGGCTGGTCTAGCAGCAGCTGCAACAAGGGATGACAAGCTCAACGATAGCAATAGTGGACAACAATGGGCTGGCGATAGTGGACAACAATGGGCTGGCGGCAGCATTATAAGAGATTGAGCTTTTTCTAGAAGACCCTTTTTGCAATATGCATCAATCAATAAACTGGGATGACAATCTTTGACATCGTCAAGCTTCAAAAGCGAGCCCATCACGGTTATAATAACCTTTGTTGTGTTTTGCCCAACAAATGGGCTGATCTTTTGGAGATAAATTTTGAGGACCTGCTCAACTGCATGATGGAGGAATGTACAATTTGTCGGTCATCCACCGAGACACCTGAGAAGCAGATGATAAG
Source organism: Aegle marmelos (assembly GCA_030449875.1). Lineage (NCBI taxonomy): Eukaryota > Viridiplantae > Streptophyta > Magnoliopsida > Sapindales > Rutaceae > Aegle > Aegle marmelos. The sequence goes on from JASUUL010000143.1 coordinate 14,112,409, forward strand.
GCAGGGCAAGCACACATTACAAACTGCGGGAAAAGTAGGCATCATTGGCAAAGGATCATAGTCACATAGTATTAGAATTTAGAACTAAAATTCATATATAAAACAAAAGGTCTGGACAAGTCAAGAAGAAACAAAAACATTTATCTGTTGCTTACAGTCGCAGAAATTTATGCACCAAACACGACAACTCCTCCAAATGAGTCAAGGTGACAATTTTGATTCCATTTATGTTAATTACGCAAAGAAGAGTACAATATAAAAGATGTCAAACAAAAATATAAAACTTTAAAGGTTCCACAAAGAGAGAACCAAACCTCAGGCATGATTTGAGGAAAAATAATTTTAATAAAGCAAAAATTACTAATTTTTAAATCAATTGTTATATATACATATTAAAAAACTTGATTCAGTATGTTCAAGCAAATTTTATTTGATATTATATTTGTTTTAAATATTTAAATTTAACAAAAAAAAATTATCAAATGATATAATTTTATTTATAAAATTTTAAAAAATTTTTAAAGATTTTCTTATTATTTGCACAACTAATGAGTTTAAAAATAACAAAAATATTAAGTTATTTTTTTGAAAATGTTTCACTTCTCCATTTTTATTTTTTCTACCAGCCCAAAAAATTTGAAAAATAACATTACATTTATGCACTTACAAAATATAAATGTTAAATAAATAGGTGGTAATATGATTGAAACTAAATCTTCAGTCTAAAAAGGTAAATAAGATAAAATATGTTTATTTTTTTTTATCTTAATGCTAAAAATAAATATTAAGTTATTTTTTTAACTTAAAAAAATTTGAAAAATAACATTACATTTATGCACTTACAAAATATAAATGTTAAATAAATAATAAACATCTTAAAAAGGTAAATAAGATAATATATTATCATCACAAAAGTCATGTTTGATTGAACTCAAACTCTTTAATAATCTATGTTAATACATGCTAATCAATTTTATTATAGTTTAAGATGTTTTATATGAAAAATATTCATAAATAATTATGAAAATAAATAATACTAATTTGAAGAAAATAAATATATAAAATTATAATAATTTACTAGTATATTATTACAAGTCGTAGAGATTGACAATAACGCTAGTTATTAAATTTTATTTAAGAAAGGATGAAAATTGGTTAATTAACTAGGGGTAATTTGGAAAATAGTTTTTAATGACATCATTCCTTTATTTTAGATCAATTAAAAAGCTAAAAAATTAACTTAAGGGCTGTTTTTTATTTTCACTTGATGACGTAATTGACTTAATCTCAATCACTTAAGTCATTAAGTTTGCCTTTTCAACTTAATGAAAAATTTTTAGTAATTAAGACATTAAGTTTTTAGACCACTTTTTTTTTTAGCTTTTTGCTAATTTAAAAAATTTCAATGATATCATTAAAAGATAATCTCCAAAATATCTCTATTCAATTAATTAATTTTTATCCTTATCTAAATAAATTTTGATTACTAGCATTATCACCTATCTTTGTAACTTTTAATAATACAATGCTAAGACTATTATTATTTTTATCATTTTTATCATTTTGCTTTCTTCAAATTAGAAATATTTATCCTTATATTTTTTTTAATGAAAAATTTTCATATAAAACATTATAAATAACAATAAAATTGATTGGCACATACTAATTTATAATATTGAAGGGTTGCATTTAATTGAACATGACGATGTCATGATAATTTATTATCTTATTTATATTTTTAAGATATTTATTGTTTGTTTAACATTTATAATTTGTAAAGGCATAAATGTCAAGAATAATTTTTTAGATTTTTAAAAGTTAAAATAACAAACAATTAATACTCATTTTTAGTGATTCAGACTAATTATAGTCAACTCAGATTCAAATAAAAAAATGCCACCTAAATAATTTAATGACTTGTGACTGAAAATTTTCAGTAAATTAAAAACAATAGAACTTAATGGCTTATCTGATTGAAATTAAGTCAATTAAGTTATTAAGTAATAAAATAAACAACACTTATACTTTTATTGTTAATATAGAAATGGTTAGTTTGTAAGTTAATTTTAAATTATAATTTGATTAAAATTTAAAATTAGGTCTATAAATAAAAGACTTAACCATTTAAATGGGAGTAATTTAAAAGCTTATAAACTTGGTGTATTAGTATTGGATTTACATAAGAGGCTAAAAGGCCAATTTAAGAAATTTTAAGGCCTAGAGAGGGCTGAGCCCATTGTGTATATTCGTGTCTGCATGGATTTCTTCTCCCATTTGGGGCAATCATTTTCCAATATACATTCATTGACGGATCATGGTTCAATATCATCATTAGTAAATCAGTGACCACTGTGAGTGCAAAACCATCTTTGGTAACTGTTTTCATATGGTTCCACAATTTTTGTATGTAAGCAAAGTTTGTATACTTTTCTTTATTTTGAGCCACGTCAAGAGCTTGGGAAGATAATGGTATCACCTCCTGTAGGTTTATCATTACCAAATCCACATTCAGAAAAAAAAAATTAAATTGTCAAACTTGCTTGCAATCTACTGTAAGTTTTTATTATTTTAAAAAATTCAAGAACTGTAGGTTTTAATAATAATCAAACTCACCCACAACTTGCAGTAGGTTTTTTGTGGGTTCCCACATTTAGCCTTATAAACATTAGAAAAATGCTTTCAACAAAACATTAAAAAATTAAATGATATAATTCAAACTATAAATGTATAATAGTACCTTAATTCTAGATCTTCTTAATGTAAATAAAAAAACTAAAGTATCAATTTTAAAATAAATACCATAGATATATCAATCTAACACACAATATTTATGTTGTAAACAAATCATCATCACCAACCCCATCTTTAAATCAATATACAAATATTATCAACAATATTAATAACTAAAATTTTAGACAATTGTCAATAACAATAAATTAAACAAATAAAAACCTAACTTTAGTAAGCGATCATTAGGTTTAACTTATTAAGGTAAACAAAGAAAAATTAATCAAATAAAAATAAAATGTTATAAAAACATCTATTTAATAAGAGCTTATTGCATCTGTCTCTGTGTGTGTGTGCGCGTGCGCGTGTGTGTGTGTTCGCACGCGTGTGTGTGTGTGCACGCGAGTGTGTGTATGCGCGCGTGCGCATGCATTTGTGCATGCGTGCGTGCGTGTGATTTTTTCTCAATATCAAATTCACTTGTAACCTATAGCAAATTCTAATTTGAAATGTCAAAACCTTCCATAACCTATAAAATTACCTGCACTGGGTGTTTTAGTGGTGGGTTTAAGTAGTTTTTTGGTTCATAAATAATTTTGTCATCCCTAAGCTTCGCCAATTTTTGGAGTATTTATCTTTTCAGTGGGCAATGTTACTATGGGAATACATGTCTTATCAAGGACTTTTTGCTTCGAAAGAACACTTTCACTTATAGCCTGATCATTTACAATAATAGGATTGACCTTTTCTTTTTCATGTCTACCATGTTTTCAACATGTCATTGATAATTCATCAATTGCTTTTTTTTATCAAAATGTTCATTAGGAATACCTACCTAGCTAGATACATTTGTAATTTTAGATACATCTATAAAATCACTGATAGGTGATTTACAACTTGCGGTAAGTGAATTGTCTTTCATACGTCATTTTCACTCTAAGTGGTGCAAAAATCTAGATCGAACAAATTTTTTCACTTGTAGTGAAAACTCATGTCCACCATTATGTAATAGCTTTTTCTCACTCAACAGAGAAAATTTCATCTCATCAAAATGACAATGTGCAAAGCATGAGGTAAGCATATCATCAGTAATACGTTCAATATATCTAATAATAAATGGTGAAACAAAACCTGCATAAATCCTTAAACATCTTTGGCATTCCATTTTAGCGCTCTAAGAAGAAGCAATAGGACTTGTATAGTACCAAAAAAAAAAAAAGGCAAAAATATGATATATCAAGTTAATGTCCTTACACTAATTACAATAAAGTATATTGGTGATAGGTAGAAGGCCTTAAATGGGTCAACAATATAGCATGAAAGATAGTATATTGTATAAATTTTATAAACTCGCAAGTATATGAATCTATTAAAGAATAAATTAATAGTGACGAGTGTCAATCACACAAGTAGGTGGATTTTAATTATGTGTTAAATTAATTTTTTAAGTGGGTGGTTGGCATTATGGTGAAAGTAATCTAATCTATCTTAAATTAAAGTTGGAATGATATAAATAAATTAAATCGACAACTATTATAATGAAGTACTTGGGTATATGGATCCACATCAATATGTACCATGAGCTTAATATTCCTTATTAGTGTTAATTAAATAATGAGAAAGATATTCATTCTTCATGAACTGCGCTTTAATTAATATGGTATTAAGAATTTATCGTGCTAAATAGTAATAATTTTGCTATTATTATCTGTCAACAAAAAGTCAAAATATCTACAGAAATTAGAGAGGAAAAAAAAAGTAAATTTACCAAATTTAGCCCACGCAACATGTTGAAACTTCACCTTCAACCCAAGTTTAAAAGAAAATTAGCTACTCATATTTGAACTAGAGGTAAAATAAAAATTTTATTAAAATATATAGAAAATATAAGATGGAGAAGGAATTAAAAAAATGAAAGTCAAAAATAAATTTAAGAGTGCAAATTAGGGGGGAGACCCTCTTTTTATAGATATAACGAGTAAATCATAACTATCAGATTAAAATGATTTTGATATTCAGGATTGCACTACATAACACATTATAATTATAATAAACACACATATAATTAAATTACAAGAAGCTTAAATACAAAAAAATAGGAATGTTAGTGAAATTTAAAATGTAAAATGATAATTTTTTTATTGATAAATATATATTTTCTAATATTCAACACTCCCCTTAACCAGTTTTTTATTAGTTTTTAGTAAATTAAGTGAAAATAAAATTTAAACTCAAAACTTTGGTTTTTTTTAAACAATCGTGTTTATTCAATTAAACTAGTGATAATAATCAAATAGGAGGATAAGCATTATCTTCAGTCTTAAGAAATATCACTTCCACATCAACCATCTATATAAATCAGTCTAATAGACTTTGTCATAACTATTATAATGAAGCTATTTTCAAGAATGATATGTTAATACCCTAAAAATACATTAGTAGTGACAATCTCATAAGAAAATTAAACGCAGTAATAATAGGTACTCCTATAAATAGTAAATTGAGAGAAAATAATAAAGAAGTAATATCACACACTCTCATTAAAATGAAATAAATATACCAGCAGCTTAGAAATAATATGATCTTAAATCAAAATATGAGTTTGACCAGTGATTTATTTATTTATTTATTTCTCTTTTTTTTAGAAGATTAACTCAAAAAGAAATTTAGAGATTGTCTATAAAATAATAAACCGTTAAGTTATATGAAGAATTGACAAAAAAATTTACTTTCCAAGAAAAATAATAGGCTCAAGAATTCACTTAAAATTTATTATGACATATATTCCTTTAAGCAACTTTTATTTGTCTCGGATATCAATATATAGAGTAGCAAATATGGTGTAATATAACTCAAGATAAAAAAATAATAAAAATACTAAAATTTGAGAGTCATCATGTCATCCGATGTTAAAAGATTGTAAATTTTTTTAAGACTAAAAAGATACATTTCTAAAATACTGCACTCCATATTCAGCCATCTTTGACCCAAATATTTGAAAGTGTATAATTATAAAAGAGAAGTTAGAAAGATCACACTTAAAATTAAGCTTAATAATAATATAATAAAAAAAGACTGGAAAGTAAATGTTTCCTTTAACTTCCAAATTAAGAAGACACGTTTGTAAAGTCACTACACTTTATATTCAACTATCTTCAACTAAAAAGTTAGCCACGAGAGTTTCTATAATAAAAATTAGTAAAAACTTCACTAAGATTAAAACATTCTACAATTGTCAACTATTCTCTCCCCTAACCAGAACGAAATATTATCCTCAATGTTTTATAAAAAAAAGTAGAGATTAAAAGATATCACTTGGGTGCTGCAACACAGAATGAAAATTAGTAAAAACTTCAATAAAAAAGTTAGCCACTGATAATTTCTACAACAAAAATTAGTAAAAATTTTACCAAGATTAAAACATTCCATAATTATCAACTATTCTCTCGCCCAACTAGAGCGAAATATTGTCCTTAATATTTTAAGGAAAAAAAAGAAGTAAAGATTAGAAGATATCACCTGAGTGCTACAATATAGAAGAAAATATTTACAAGCGGAAAGTTAAATCTAATTTGAACTTCTTATTACAGTGACCGCTACTATCATTAGTTAGTCACTGTAATACTAAGGTCTTAAAGTGTGGCTTTAGTCTATAAACTTATAATAAATTAAGTAGCTCATTAACAGTATAAGCACAAACAAAGATTTGTTTAACTCTTCATATAGTTTTTTATTGCATAGTCAAAAAAAGAGATAAAACCATCAAAAAAATTATTGACATTTTGCAAAACAATGAGTTTCTAATGAATGTTTAAATAGGCCCAAGATGCTAATTTGTGATTAGTGTCTTTAAAGTTATAAGATCTCCTGATAGAAAAATAAAAATATTAGCGTGATTTAGCATTTCAATTATTTTCTTTTGTATACCTAGGATGACTAACTTTTTTCCAATTAGGGAGGTAGACAAATAGCCCAAAGGTTTCAAGGTTGTTAGGATAATGCCTAATAATTGGCTCTCTATGATATAAATAGCTTCTGAGACCAGTTTTGATAACCTTGATTACTTCCTCCATAAACCAAGTGTAATTTTCTAACTATTATACTACGACTAAGATCTAAGGCTGCCTCAACAAATTCTTTATACTTGCTATAGTTGAACCTAGAGAGCACACAAATGTTCTTGAGTTAGTTATTGTGAGTAGCTGCCATTGGGATACTTATAAAAAATGGTGAGTGCCTTAGAAAAAAATCACATTTAATGATCTTAGTGACAATGGTTCATAGCTGTTTATGAGGTAGTATATCTATGTCAAATAACACATGAAGCACATGACTTGAGAGAAAAAATAGTAAAAAAAAGTAAATAATGATAACACGAAATTATTAAAGACAAAAATGAAAATGATCAAACAATAGTAAAATAAAACAACAATGAAATAAAAAGATATTTACAAGTAGTTGCGACTGTAACTCACATTTTTTTCTAGTTTTATGTAAAGAAACAATTTAAACGCCCTCTATGAGTTGAAGACAGGCTTTTCATCTATTTTTCTCACAAACTAACAAACAATGTTGTTTATAGTTAGATTCCCGAGAGTTAATCATGCACACTCTTTCTGGAATAATAGTCATGACTAAAGTATTACATTTTGTACATATCCACTGGATTATATTTTAAGAGACAAAAATATATCATCTAATGATTCTTTATTTAAGCCATCCTTAATGAACTAAATCTTATCTTCCCTATTAACAAACACCATTCCTAAAGAACATAGGTTTTTATTGCATATCATTCTAACACACTTATGACAAACATTAGAGAGTTTTGAGCTCTTTGTTTTCTTGTGTAATTTTCTACATCAAGGTACGTATGCAATAAATTTGGGAGGTAACTTACCTATCAATCACATTTTGACTTCGATTATCCATAAGATGTCAGTATGGATGTTATTCTTCATAAGCAATCGCATGCATTTAGATTGAGCTTTATAGATGGTGAGAAAGGCATTATGAGGAAGTGAAGGAAATTTCTTGTGAAGCTTTTCTAAGATCACGTCTTTATCCGCCTTTCACTCAGAATATCAGTTTATTATAGAAAACTAAAGTAACCGACGTTGATTGTCACGGAGTACTTTTATTCGTCACTTAATCAGGATAACAAACTGAAAATACAAAGAAAAGAAAGAAGGAAAACTGTTAGAATCGTCCTCTTATTAAGTCAACATCAAGCTCTAATTAGACATTATAGATGTCTCTATTAATTTCTCTGAGATCTTCTTTTAAATCCTTAACATGAGATACTAACTATGGTGGTTTTAGCTTTTAAATATAATGTATTCTATAAAATCATATTTGATCTCTGAGATGAGATTGTATACATCAAAATTATTTTAGAATATTGAAGAAATACTTTTTAATTGAGGCACTTATGAGGAAAAATGATAAGAGAAAACTTAATAGTTAAATAAACAAACTTACGTAAAAATAATTAAAAACAGAAAAGAAAACTTTAAATCACCACAAAGAAATAGAAAAAATGTCAGATTTAGTGGGTCATTTAAATTTTTTGTGTTGTTTTCTCCATATGGTTGGCACTCGTGATATGACTTTACTTTTCTGACCATTAACTTTAAAAATTCTACCATTCCTTAGATTCTTAAGTTTAATGGCTTCATATGAAAAAATAGTATGAACAATAAATTGACCAGACCATTGAGAACATAACTTATTTGGAGAAATATGCCCGTGAGAATTGAATAAAAATACTTTTTAATCTAGTCTAAAAGATTTTCTCATGTTCCGCTTATCATGAAAGATTTTCATTCTCTTTTTGTAGTCCTAAGCATTTTTATTGGTATGACTCTCCTCTGGTTTTATCAATTGTAATCTCCTTTTTTAATCAAAGATTATGTCAATGATGTCTGTATTCTTTTATTTATCATCAAGGGAGGATGAGATAATTTTTGACAATATATTTTTTTCTTCCAAAATGTATAATTCAAAGAGTCATGTAAATGTTTGAGTTCAATCTCTAGTGATGATTCTTAGGAATGGCAATTTGTCGAATCGGGCTTACCCAAGCCCAATTCAACCAAAAAAAATTAAAGCTCGATCCTTAAAAAGCGCGAACATTTGTGGTTTGGGTCGGTCCTGACCCGACCCAAAACGGGCCACCATCGGGTCGAGCCAAACCCAACCTTATTGGAATTTAAGCTCAAAATTCAAATTTCTTAATGTTTTGTAATTTTGTAACTACATATTAAACTCATTCATGTTATTATTAATTTTTATTCGCTTTCTAATTACAATACCATCAATATAAAATAAAAAAATAATTTTTTAATTTAAAATAATTAATAGAGGGTAAAAAAATAATACAATTAATCACAAATAATTCACAAAACAACCAATTGATAGAAATAATCTTTTTCAATTCAATTTCACAATTAAAATTAAAAAGTAAAAACATATAACACAATTAAATTAAAAAACACAATTCCATTCCACAACCATTTCAACCCTACATACAATTCAATATAAAATCCAACATTAAAAACACACAATGTAATTAAATTAAAAACACATAATATAATTCCATAACTATTTCAACAATACACAATTCAATTCAACAACTCAACATAAAAATAAAATAAAAACTCACGTCTTATACAAATAAAAATTCACATCCTTTATTATTTTGGTCTTTTTGTTTTTATATAGAGTTAAGTCAGTATTCGACCTGAACCTAACCTAAATTTTAATCGAGCCTAAATTTTTTACTCGAGCGCAACACAAAACCCAAAAATTCAGACCAAAACCAACAAAATTTAGGCCAGGTCAAATTGCCAAGCCTAGTGATTCTGATGATGGGATGAGTGTTGAGTGTTAGAATGTGTATATTTATAAAGGAGAAAATTTTTATTTTACACTTTAAGTCTCACTAACATTGCTACTTTTATTTATTTAAGTATTTTATTGTTTAAATATGTGTGTTTTATTATAATTATATATTTTATGTATTTTAGGGGCATCATGATCGTTTTACAATGAATGAGTGATCAAACAGCAAAAAGGATGTCATATTTGGACTCAGGACGGTCGAAAATCTTAGGAGGAGCATAAAAGAAAAAATATCATCGTTCACATATACGGTACTGTTAATACGTACGGCACTGTTCATGTTACTGTTTATATATACGGACCGACGACGTGACATTGGTCGATGATGTGGTAAATACCTATGACGTGGCAGTATTTGATTGGACGAATTATGTGGCATTGGTTGCTTACGTGGCATTGACCGATGACGTGGCATTGACTGATGATGTGTCACAATCTTACTGTGCAAATAACAGCGTTACTGTACAAATACCGGTTGTTACTATTCAAACATTGTCTGTTGACAGTTGATTGATGACATGGTGTAATCTTGAGCGTCCGAAATATTTTTAATCCGATGGTCACGATTTACTCAATGTATCTATAAAAAGGGGGCTCTCCCCCCTTAATTTGATACCCTTGAATTGATTTTTAAGCTTAGATTTCTTAAATTCATTCTCTTTCTTGTAATTTCTTTGTATTTTAAAAAAATTTCCTTTTTATCCTTAGTTAAAATATGAGTAGCTAATTTTCTTTTAAGCTTGGGTTGAAGGTGAAGTCTCAACACGTCCCATGGGCTTAATTTGGTAAATTTACTTTTTCTTCCCCTCTAATGGTTGTTTTAACTTTTTGTCGATAAATAATAATAGTCTTGTCTAGATACCGCCCTGGTTAAACCGGCACCCTAGTCCAAGGTTATTATTATTCGGCACGATAAGCCCTTAGCACCATATTTATTTAAGCGTGGTTCATGAGGTGCGGAATTCTCCCTTATGATTTAATTGGCATTAATATGGAATATTTAGCCCATGAAGCATGTTGATGCAGATCCGAATACCCAAGTGCTTTATTATTACAGTTTCAATTTTTATTATTCCAGCCATTTTAATTCACAATTTAGGATTAATTTATTATAATTTAATTGTTCACTTAGAAAATTAATTCTGCATATAATTAAAATCAACCTCCTCGTGGGATCGACACTCCTCACCATTAATCTATTCTACAATAGATTCGTGCGCTTGCAAGTTCAATAAAATTTATACAACAATGAGATTTTCTCTTGATTATACCAATTGCCTTATCTTTATCTTTTATTTATCAATATCCATGCATGTTAGTAAATTCTGTAAGGCATTAAACTCATCAATCAATCTGTCAATATTAAAATTCGAACCATCATGAGTTAAATATATTAGTAAAGAGTCATCACTAAGGTTTAAAGAAAAAGTATGATTAATTAATTCATTAATTAAATTCATATCTACAATTTCATCATCTACATTGTAAAGTTATTTGGTCATGTTGAAAATATTTAGCTACATATTTTCAGTCCTGCACTATATGTAAGCCTTGAAAGTTACCAAGAAAGGTCAGCTTAGGATAATCGAGATGTGCTTCCTTGAATCCTGCACTGGTTGAGTGTCAATTACAATCAAATCAATAGGAAAATAGAATTTATCTACTTAGATAAACACATCATCTATAATACCACAAGGTTTATTCATGGATCAATTGACAAGTTGTAACACCACTGGAGTTTGGTATAATTCTCTTAGTCCAAATTTGACAAATACTAAGTAAGGCAACAAATTTACACTAGCCCCTAAGTTTAATAAAGTAATCTCAATTGTGTAATTCCCTATACTACATAAGATAGTGAAGGAGCCTGGGTGGTCTTTATTTTAGAGGAATTTTATATTGAAGTATAGAGCTAACATTTTTTATTAAAAAGACCTTCTTTTAAATATGAATTTTACTTTTTTTAATATAAAGATCTTTAAGAAACTTGGCATAAATCATATTTGTTTGATGGCATTAAGCAAAGGTATATTAACAATTACCTATTTTAAGATTTCAAAAATCTCCCCTGTGGATTTTTCCTTCTTTACTTTAGCTAACCTATAGGGAAATAGAGTTTTAGGAACATACTCACATGGGTTAGTCTCTTATTTCTCTCTAATGATGAGTCCTCAACATTTACAAGTACAATTTAAGTCTTTTTTATCACTAGCATCTCTATTTTATTACAGACTTTTTTTTTCTTTTCGTAGGGTCATGATGGCTTTGACTTCTATATGTTATTGAGATAAATTGATACTTGACTGATGCACTTCTTTAGGGTTTGGCACTGGTTGACTTAGAAATTTGTCTTTCTCAATAATCATTACTAAGGTTTGAATTGAAGTGATAAGTTGGCCTACTATTTTTTCAAGGCTTGAGACTAATAGGTCTGTGTATTGAACCTTACTCTCATCTCATTTAATAGTCCATCAATAGTGTGGTTTTGTTGCTCGATCATGGAATAGGTAGAATTCTTAAAATTATGGAATGCATCCTCCCATGGTCTAAGTTGAGAATAATTTAAGTTTTGATTTTAAGATCTAAATAGTAGTTGAGAGGCTTGAGGAATTTGTTGTATTACTAAAGTTAAAGCTATTAGTCTATTTTGTTAGAATTCCTGAAACCATAAAAAATTGGGATGGTCTCTCCATCTAAGATTATATAAGTTGGAGTAAGGGTTTTAGTTTGATTTCTTTCTTATTACTTCTACGACATTAACTTGATTTGGGTATGAGTCATAGTCATATGGCTCTATTGATTTAGCAGTTGTTAAATATGCTATTTGTCGAGAAAGTCCTTCGACATATCTTTGACTTCTTTAATTCCTGAACTTGACTTGTTAATATGAGTCTCATTTACTCTCTTAATTCTTTTACTATTCCTAAATGACCGACTCTGTTGTTGGGAATTATTCGCTTGTCACTAGAAGAAATCTCAAATTTTTGATATGCTTTTTTATATTAGCTCTCCTCCACTAGTTGCTATTAGTCATTCTTGCACAATTGGCAATAATTCTTCTGTAAAATATTGGCATTGATGTCATTTTTTATACCCACGATGTGGACACTTCAACATTGGCCCATTGAATCACTTCCATACTTCAAAAAACTAATTATCCTCTCTTTGGGTGAATTTTGAAATTTTTCTACGAATATAATTGATTTTATGTACTGGAAAGTATTTATTTAAAAATTTTATTACTATTTATTCCCATGATGTAATGCTATTAGCAGGTAATGTATTGAACTATGAACAAGCTCTATCCTTTAATAAAAATAGGAATAATTTACGTTTAACATCATGATTTAAAAATCTCATATTTAAAAATTTAAAAAATAGTATGAAAATCATTTAGATAATTATATAGATTCTTATTTTTCAGGCCATAGACTATTGGGAGACAATTTAGCATATTAGGTTTTAATTCTAAACTCCTAATAACTATATTTGGATATTTTATGCATAATGTGTTCAAGTTAACTAAGGGACTGAAGTATTCCTTAAATAAACTCGCTTATGGTGGTTTTAATTTTTGCAAATCCATTTTAATTTTATCTTTAATGTGTTCGTGTATGTAAAGTTTTTTTTTTCAGTTCTAGGTCTATAGGTTCAAGATTAAATAATTATGACTTTCGATCATGCATCCAAATAAAAAACATGTAAAGAAAGAAAAAAATGAGAACAAATTCAATAAAATAAAGAAGAAGGATAAATTACGATACTAACTTTATTATGCTGTTACAATTGTTTTTATGAAAACACACTCAAGTACAAAAAAAAAACACAAGAAATAAGTTAAGTAAAATTAAAATAACTTAACAAGATAAACGAAAAAATTTTTGAAGAAAAATAATGTGAAAATTAAATTACAAAAATTTAAAGAAAAGAAAGAGAAAAGAAATTAAATTATAGAAATTACATTTTTATTTTTTTATTTTTAATAATTATTTAAAAGAAAATAACTAAAAAATTACTTCAAAAAATTAATTCTATGAATTAATTAAAATAAATTAACAAGCTAAACAAAAAATTACAAAGAAAAATAATTAGAAAATTAAATTACAAAATTATTTTTTAATAAGAAAAAATACAAGAAAACAAAAAAATTATGAAAATTTATTCAACGAATTAAAATAACTTACCTCCCTGGTAATAGCACAAAAAACTTATTGTGTAAATTTTATTGAACTCGTAAATGTGTGAATCTATTATAGAATAAATAAATGTTTACGAATGTCGATCCCATGGGAAGGTAGATTTTAATTATGTATTAAATTAATTTTCTAAGTGGGCGGTTAGAATTATGGTGAATGTCGATCCCATGTTAATGATTTTTAACATGCTTCTATTTGATAGCATTTGCTTTAGAAGATAGTTTTGCACCGGTTTTGGTAAGCTAGATGATTCTTTATTAGTAGCTTATTATTTTTCTTAGTGATGTAGAGATAGAACTAGATTTGAGGCGTGACATGTAGAACATTTCTTTGTCAAATGGATTTTTATCTATGTAATATTAATTGTAGGATGATTTTTAAACAATGCATAATTATATTTTCTAATGCTTTTATGAATAAATGCTTCAATATTGAATATGAGAATAATTAATGACTTCAAGTGGCAAATGTCAGTTATAGATTCTTTTGAGAGTTAAGAAAATGACAAGGAAGATAATGGCTTTGGCATGATCTTAAGTAGATTCGTCGTTCATAAGCTTGATTGTGTTGTGAGGCCAACAGCATTACGATATATCTCTTCAATTAATATTCAAAATCTTCTAGTGTCTTGAAAGTTATTCAAATAATCGAGTTAAAAAATCCAGACTTCAATTCAAGTTGAAGTCTTGAGTGTTCATTGTAGAGCATTAGTAGAAAAATAAACAAAACTGAATCTTATTTTCTAATGTTGAAAATCAAATTATGGCAACCATAAAATATACTTGTAAAGATAGTCAAATTAAATAAAAGATAAAATAAAAGAGTTAGAGGATAGAATATTTCTTATACCAAAGCAATTGCTTGCTAATAGTGTATTGTGATTTATGTAGAAGTATTCTAATATTCAAAGAAAAATTAGAGAGAAATAGAGGAAAAACGAAATTTTATTCTCATTTAATATCTTGAAAATGAATTCTATGTGTTTATAACAAGTAGCTCCTATTTATAGAAAAATGTAACTAACAATTGTAATTCTAAATTTAGCTAATCATTATAGCTCTCCAAACTCAAAATATAAAATTCCAAATTCAAATCTCAGAATATAAACTTTAGAACTTTGAATATAGAATTCAAAACTCATGCACAAATCAAAATAAAGTGGGAGATATATTAATAAATTCACAACATTAATTAATTTATTGCTTAATATCTAGCAAAATTCAAACCCAAATTGAAATTTTTTCTTTTTCGGTAATTATGTTTACTTCTTTAATCAAATTAATGACAACTGACAAATAAATTAATCAGTCATACCTCCAATCTTGAAAAGTCACTCCCATATCAACTATTTACATAATTTAGTTTAGTAAACTCATGCGAAATAATAAATTATGAAAGCTATATTAATCAAGCCAGTTTTAAAAATGACATGCCAAATCTCAAAATATCACAGGTAAGAATGACACTCTCAAAAGAAAATAAACTCAATAAAAACAGTCACTCTAAGGAATGACTGATTAAGAGAAAATAATAGAAAAATAATCGAAAAGAATATGATCTCAAGTCCAACAAATTACTAGTCAAACCAATGATATTATTTATATATATTTTTATGGATCGCTAGATCTTTAGTCCATGTTATTAGTTTTCACTTCAAATTATAGTTCTCTAAAATTAGGGACTTTTACTAAAATATAAAGTAGGCTAGGAGAAAAGCTAACAAAGAAGGGATAATAGAAAAAAAAGAACATATATCTTTGAGAAAAAATAAAAATCTTTTGAAAATTATAAAGTGCTTTTATTTATTTCTCTTTTTATTTTAATAATATATATATGCACCACTTTTCTAAAAAAATCCTTTATATTTTTGTCAATCATGGATAGGTGACGGAAAATAAAAAGTATGAGGTAATGCTTTAAATTGGAGTGAGATAAAATAATAAGTTAATAAATAATTTTTTTTTATAGGCTCAAAAGGGATAACTATGGTTCACAATAGGGATAACTAGAAAAGGGTCAAAAGCATCAAAGATGACTTTTTTTTATCGTTATTTAGAACTCTAAATAGTCTTTCATATCTACTAATTCAATGAACTTTTGGATGTAAAAACACAATTTTTTTTAATTAGCCGACTCAAAAGGAAAAGATAGAAATTATGTATAAAATAATAAACTGCTAAGTCATAAAAAAATATTGTCTTGTAAGAAAAATAATAGGCTAAAAAAACTCACTTGGAACTTATTATAATATGTACATTCCTTCAAATAATCTAATTTATTTCACTCATCAAATCTTTGAATTCGCACTTATCACCAACATCAATATGCGAAGTGGCAAATATAGTGCAATATAACTCAAAGTTAAAGATAATACAAATATTAAAATTTAAAAGTAATCATGTCATCTAATGTTAAAAGATCACAAAAAATGCTTTAATGTTTTAATTTTTTTTATTGTTACTTTTTTTTGTTAACTAAACTCTAATACTACGAGTGTGCATTTATAAAGTTACTAAACTCTGTATTCGGTCATCTTTAACTAAAAAATTTATAAAAAAGTTAACAAAAGTACATATAACTATTAGTTCTTCTACACCTATCAACTATTCTCTCCCCTAACCATAATGAGATATTATCTTTAATGTCTGAAAGAAAATAAGTGAAGTTCAGAAGACATCACCTGAATACTACAATATAAGAAAATATTTACAAATAGAGAGTTAAATTTATCTAATTAACATTTCTTATAACTGCTACTGCTACTATCATTAGTTAGTCAATCTAATGCATGGGTTTTAGGATTTTGTTCTAATTTATAAGCTTGTAAAAGATCAAATAACTCATTAGTAGTAGAGGCACAAATAAATAACTTTGTTTTCTTTGAATGGAAAGAAATTATTCTTAATTGCATGGCTAAGAAATACTATCAAACTATCATAAAATTTATTAACATTTAACAAACCAATAAGTTTTTTATGAATCTTTAAATGGGCCCGTGATGTGAACGTAATCAGTATCTCTAGAGTTACAAGATCTCTTAATCAGAAAATTAAAGCATCCATTTAGTAAGATGACTAACTCTTCTTTAACCAATGAGATGAGTAAAAATCCAAAGTTTTTGGGACTTTTAAGATGATATGAAGCATTTGGATTCCTTTGGTATAAGCAACTATCAAGATTAAGTCATGAGAACCTTTGGTCACCTTTTCTATCAAGATTAAGTCATGACAACATCCATAAGTATATCTAGCTCTTCAGAGGCTGTGAAACTAACTAAAAATCAAAATGTAATTACATCCATAATGAGAAAATATGTCTCTTCATAATTAATGTTAGGCTTTTAAGAAAAAATTTGTGCTATTGATCTTGCTTTGTATCTCACAATCTCAATTTTTTATTGTCATTTTATAATGAATACCCACTTATATTTAACAAATTTAACATCATCAGGTGTCAAGATCATTTGTCAAATACTTTATATTTTGCAAGTACTTAGATCTACTTAGATATCACCTTTCCACTTTGGCCAATCATTTATATACTGACATTCTTCTGAAGTTTCTTTTTTATTAAGATCATCATCATCATTTATGATATTAAAAAAATAGTAAATGAAAAAAAATCAATAATGATTTTATTTTGATCCTAAATAATCAATAATTATTCATTTCGATCCTAACATTTTTTTGTACCAATAAAACCAATCCTAACTTCTTTATGAGCAATTAATACTTCTTCAATTGTTGGTAAATTTTTTTCTTCTAGGTCAAAGGGACCAATACTCTTTGGTTGACCAATTTCTATAATTTGATTACTAGGCAATGATTTTTCTAGATTGCTATTTTATTTTGTAGCTTTTGTTGTGTTTTTCTCTTCTAGGAAAATTTATCTTTTAAGCAAATTGGTCATCCACGTTTAAATATGCATTACTTTCATTAGTTTTGTTGTGCTGTCTCTCGAGAATTTCAACATGTGCTACGGCATTTTTAGATGAAATAAGTGAATCTACTTTTTTTTTCTTGAATTAGTAAATACATTAAGAATTTCATTTACAATTTTTTGCAAATGAATAATCCTTTAAACTTCAAGTTCACATTGATTGTATGATGATTAAGATGAGATAATGATGATACATGCCATATAATTTACATTGTTCATTTATTTTTGTCCTTTTTTCCCCCCTGATGATAGGAAAACTTACTCACTAAAATGACAATTCGTAAACAGTGCAGCAAAAAATCTCCAATTGAGGGTTCAACATACAGGATTCAAAACCAACATAAAATTCCAAGTCTTTATTGCAAACTCATTTTATTCCTTTTTAGGGGAGTGACTGGCACATAAATAGCACATCCAAAAACTTTTAAATAAGAAATATTTTGCTATTGGCCAAAAACAAGTTGTAAAGGTGAATATGTATGTTAAGAACTTGGGCAAATGCAAGTTGATGATGTAGCAAGTAGTATTGTATGCCTCTAACAGGGAAAAGGCAAATTTGATCTAAAATTTAGTTGTCTTGCAATTAATAGTAAACACTTAATCCAGTATTTAGCTAAACCCTTTTGTGTATGAGTATGCACAATAGAATCCTTAACATCAACTTTATTAGACATGCAACAATCATTAAAAGATTTAAATATAAATTCATTGGCATTATCAAGTTTAATTTTTTTAATAGAGGAAATTGATGTAAATTCACTAGTGTTATTAAGTCTAATTATTTTAATAGGAAAATTAAGAAATTGCGCTCTTAATCTAATAATTTGTATAAGAAATCTATCAAATGCAACATCATGATTAGAAAATAAAGAGATATATAGTCATCTAGTTAATACATCTATTAAGACCACAAAATAATGAAACGATCCATAACTTAAGTTTTTGGGGCCACAAATATCCCCTTAGATTCAATTCAAAAAAATTTAAGAGATTTAAGACTTACTTTTATTAGAAATTGCCAAATTATTAGTTTCTCTTAAGAGCAATCAGCACGTAAACTTTTAGTTGGTAAAAAAATCCTTTGATTCTTTAATTGATGTCCTTATGATCTTTTTATAATACAACACATTATGATTGATATATGATGCCCAAGTCAATCATGCCAAAGTTTAAAACTCTTAAGATTAAAGAACTCCTGATTCATTATAAAATTTATTTATATTGTATAGTTGTATGATATAGCACAGAGGAAGAGAAGGTAGTTTTTCGAGTGCATGTTTCTAACATGAAATAGTTGAAATAATGCAAAGATATTTAGAATTACTTCAATAGATGTTTTAATATGATATTTATTTCAACGAATATTCTTGAAACTAAACATGTTATATTAGATCTACTCGAGTATAAAATATTATTTTTTTGTAATTTTATACCATTTAGTAATATAATATTGATTTTACTGGGGCTTTCAGTTAAATTAATAAAACTAGATATCTTTTTAACATTAACCTTAGCTATTAAGGAAATATTTTTTATTTTGTAGAACTATATGCGTTGTCACACTATCCAACAAACATCTATATTCATTGTTCACTAGGTAATTTTTCAAATTCATTGTTTATCTTTATATGTGGATATAAAATAAGTTAATTCAATATAAAGAATATTTAAATAATATAAAGAAAACATTATAGAAACTATTTTATTATGAGAATTGAAAAATTACACTCCAAACTCTCACATAACACTATAAAAAAAAAACTCTTGCAACATAAATTTAAACACATCATCAAACTTTAAATACACTAGTACTGTTTTAATTGTTAATACACCAAACCTTAAAAACACACTTCAAAGTATAACATTCTTATTCGATCTTCACATGTCTATCACTAACCAAATGATCAATTTTATCAATTGGATCTTTAAAAAATCTTAAACATCCAAATGAGTTATATCAATTGGACTTTCATGATTAATGAAATTTGTCTCAATTTCTTTTCGTTTGCATTTTTAACTGCTTGATAAAGATCAACTAAATGTTATGGTGTACAATAAATACAAGATGAATGCCTTTTTGTACTATCTCTAAAGCAAATATTTTCATAATCCTTTAGAAATCTCTTTTATCGATCTTTTTCTAGCTTCTCATTATTATTATCCCACTTCAAGTGCTTTGATCGATATTTCTTGTTATAACCACCATGACCTTGATTATTTTTTTAAATTACCTTAATTATTTTTGTAATCATGGTGTTAGCCACGGTCTCGATTAGCACTACAATTATTGGCTAAAACATCATTTGCTTCAAGGAGAGGTATAGATCCAGTTGGAAAAGACTGATTTTCTTTCGACAAAAGTTCATTATTTTTTCTAGTCACTAAAAGACATGAGATTAATTCATAATACTTTCTAAATCTTCACACTTGATATTGCTCTGTAGGAGCAAATTTAAAGCATGAAAAGTAGATAATGTCTTTTCCAACAAATCTACGTCAGTAACTTCTATTCCACACAGTTTTAATTAAGAAACAATTTTGAATAATAATATAGAATTATACTGACTAATAGATTTAAAATCTTGTAATTGTAAGTGCTTCCAGCAATAACGAGCTTCTAGAATATAATTGTTTTTTGGTGATTAAATCTTTTATTAAGACAATCCCATGGTTCTCTAATCATAAGATACTCACTTTTCAATTGTTCATGAAGATGGTAGCACAAAAAAATCACCTTGGTATAGTCTTAGGTTGATGCATGATTATTTTCCTTAATACTATCTCCAAGATTTATTGCATTAAGATAAATTTTAGTATCCGAAATCCATGATAGATATCCCTAGAGATATCAAGTGTCACAAATTCAAGTTTAGTGAGGCTCGACATTTTCAGAAAGATATAAAATAATATAAACTAATATAAATAATTGATTTATTATTTATAAGTAAATATTAAATATATCATATAATCACTAATATTATAGTAACAAAATTCTATAATAATCACATATCATACTATTCATGTTACAAGATTCATTTTTGTATTTTATACTAATAATTGTGCTTGTGTCAAGAGACCAAAATAGAGAAAAGTATGTAATCTTTGGAAAGCAATCTTATCGCAAACACAAATATGATAATAATAGCTAATATAACATGCTATCATTGGCAAACAAATATAGGTACATAATAATTAAAATTGCTAGAAATAAGAAACAAAAGAATTAATACCTTAGCAAAGTCCCGTGCTTCTATCGTATTAGAAAAGCTATTAGCCATAACACCAAATAAATAAACAACATAAAATAAAAAAGTAAAATAAGAGAGCAATATATTATAGAATGATTTTATTCATTTTAAATACATACAAAACAAAGAGAAAACTCTTTTCTTATACTTACAAAATCATTATGTAAAATTAATGGAAACATTATAGATCATAATTCGTTGTTAAATAGAGGAGGTTACAAAAAATCAAAGGATTACAGTGGGGACATTAAGAGATATATGAATATCCACATTTATTTTAATAAACACATAATAGTATGGCTTTTGTAAAATACTTCTTAATGTTGTTTACTTCATCTTGAAATTGTTTTGAAATTAAATCTCATTTCTAACTCTTGTTATAAATAAGAAATTTATGTTTGTAATGTCCATTATTTTTAATATAGAAAAATAAATCTCAAAAACAATCTTATTAATACCAATATAAGACAGCTGGCTAATATTCAAATAAAAAATAAGAATAAATGTTAAATCAATATAAATAAAGACTATAAACGTGAGCATATTTTCCAAAAATAAAAAATTTCTTTACAGATGAATAGATTTTTCATGGTCTCAACTGCCATTAATTTATCAAAATTTTACTGTAACATTATACAATCAATCATCTTTGAAATATCTTCTCTATTCTTTAAAATATTTTCCTCCATCTCATCAATTCATCTTCCTTATTCCCATCATTATCTTTACCTAATAAAACAACATCATGCATAAAATAAGATATTTAATCACTAATATTACCACATCAGGATGAATGATGCTTGCTGTTTTCTAAGTTGATTAGATTTTTTTTCCCTATTTTTTTCTTCTTTTAAAGAGGATCATTAGATCACGTTCGAACCTAGGATCCAGGCCTTAGGAAGACATGGTTCTTATACTTGATCTAAGCCTTCGCATCTAGTAAGTTCATTGTTAGCTTTCATTTCAGCAAGGTGTCAACAAATTTGGAAAGAGTCTCGATGGTTTAACAAGTTGAAATATCTTAATAAATCTTGTAATAGTTGGGTGTGGCCTGTGAAACATAGGAAGGGATTTTCAAACTACATAAAAATCGTATGTCTCTGTTGTATTTATTTACCGTTTTTGATAGATAATTAGGTTAATAAATCTTAACTAAATTTGGCTAACTATATAACGGATCTTGCATAAGCCACTCAATTTGTAAAATATTGAATCAAACCCAAAATCGAATGAGGACAAGACATCCATCCGCACCAGGTCTATATCTGGCCAGTTATGGAAAAACTTTATGAATTTTTGGTTTTGGACAGTATCAATAAAAAAATTATCAGACTCTCGATCGATATCAATCAAAGATCTTCACCTCATATCAACTCTTGTTAGCTTTAATTTCTTGGATTTAAAAAATAAGTTTTCAAATGGTCCCTTGATGATCCAATCCATTATTGTCTGACTAAAATGTTGAATATTATTGAGGCATCCATCATTACATCATCAAAAATGTCAAAGTATATAGGACTAGAGGATGAAAAGATGTATAGATCTGTCCTGAACGATTAAAAATAACAAATTCAAAGTTCTTAATGATTCTCTTGCTGATTAGTCAATCACATACAATGTTGCGTGTTTCACAATTTTAATGGTCTAAGCCCCTGCAGCTGCATACACATTCTTCCCGATGTCTCAGACATGTCTAGTACAAAAATCTCGGTGTGTTTCACAATGCAATGGTCATAACCACCTTTAACAATTTATTAAGCAATAAATTCATAATTAGAGGAGCCATGTATCTTTGATAATTGCGATAGGGATTATCTTATAATAAATTACAAAATTATTTGGTCTTATTAGCTTTTGGGAATACTAATTGGAGACTGCCTTTGCCTTTATTTGTAGTTTCCGAATGACAACCAAATAATTGTAGACACATCCATACAATGAACTTCACTTATTTGATGCGGCGAAAACCAAAATGGCGCATTGTATTATTGTTGTACAAAACTTGTTTTCTTTTGCTTTTGTTATCATCAACCGATCTTCTACCACCCCACTGATATTGGACAGCAACTAGTCGCATCTCTCTCTCTTTGGCGGTTCGTGTTAGGAAATATTTTTTTTAATAAGAATTTTTTAATGATTTTTTTAGAGGATTTTTATTTTAAAATAAAATAATATTTTAAATTTAACTTATTCAAAGAGAAATACAACTTGTATTAGAAAAAATATTTTTTTATTAGAAATATAATATAAGAAAATTAAATTTATTTGTTTATGTAATACGATAATTAATTTTTTTTGTAAGTTAATAATTTTTAATATGAGACAAATGGTAACAATTTTAATATAATAAAATTTTTCTTGTCCTTTTTGGCAATTATAATTGTTTTTCCAGTATAATAATTTTTCACAAAAATTATTGTTATGTGATTATTTTTATTATCAATTTTTTTACTTATTATTTATTTGATATTTTTACTTGTAAGATATTAGGTGAGATTAAAATTCATTTACCACTTTAAAAAAAAATTAAACAAAGAGTACATCTATCACGTGGTCTTATAAGCGAGTCATTTAATTTATGAGAACATGAAATTATTCCAATGACTCAACTTAGTTTAATCTAACTAAATATATGAGTAAATTAGCAACAATTATAGACGAAACAAGAATTCGATTTCAATTTGATAGAATAGATGAATTAATGGAACGCATTTACTTTGGAAATGGGCAGATGGTCTTTGGAATTGAAACACATTTTTAAGTGGAAGCCATAGCAGCAGCCAGCAAGGGGAAGGGACAAAGGGGCCGAAAGCAGTAGACAATCAGAGACCATGATAAGGTGACGGGTCTTCTCAATGTCCAATTCCCCGTAAAAATTAAAAGAACCAACCTAATTTCTTCCATTATTATCATTATTCATCACTCAGATTTTAGACCATGACCACCATTATTCTCCATTTTTTTTCCGTTACTTTCCATGTCGATGATCAATAAAGTTCATTCTAAGCTGTACAACATTGTAGATATTGTGTAGTTCAAGACTTTGGTGGCTCAGCAGTCAATGGGTCAATTTATCTTCCAAACCCCATTTATATTGTCAAATTTTGAACGATATAATTCCTACATTGTTTCGCTTGACTTCACGGATTGTGGAACAATGCACCAAATGCAAACTATGTATGGTAATGAGCTTCCTTGTCTTGTAGATACGAGAACTGAATATTCTGAATTTTCTGGGATTTGGTAATCAATTATCGGTAGCCCTTAGTTGCTTTTACTGTGGCAAAAGTTAACTTTTGTTTTGTTTTTTTTCCTTCTATTTGTATTTAATGACACTTTATTATTGTAGGACAAAGAAAAAGAAAAGTAAATTATAGTCTAACCAATACATAAATTCAGGGCTTTTCTCTTAACCATTTCTGGCATGCTTAGTCTTCATTGTTAGTACTAGACATGAGGCATATGTATCTCGTTGAAGTGCAAACACAATCGCCTCTAGAGACCTGGCTGAATAATTTTTTTTCTTAAACAATTTTGGCCATCCTAGTTCAAATACTAGAGTTTAGAGAAGATAGAGGCTAAAATTTCAATTTGAACGCTGCTCTTTTTTTACTTTCTGAAAAAGTAAATGACAAAAAAAGACCCAAAAAAAAAATGATTTACATCTAATTGTTTGTTTTTTAAGTTCAATATACATTTTTCTCAAAAAAATTATATAATATTGTCAGTATAAATGGTTAATCTTGTTGAAAGTGAAGAATGTAAGGGCAAATGCATAAGCCTAATGAATTTAAGATTGATTTCTGTGTTATTTTCCCGCATTATTTGCGTTAGGTCTAAAAAGCAAGAGAAAGAGTAAATTATCGTCTAATAAACATATAAATTCAGGGATTTTTTAAATTATTTTTTGCGCGCTTCTATGTTCATTGCTAGTACAGAACATAAGACATGTATATCTCGTTGAAGCTCAAACACAACTGCTTCCACAACTTGGTCGAGCAGTTTTTTGGGGAAAAATAATGCCTATGCCCAATGGACTTAAAATTGATTTCTACGTCATTTTCCCCAATCATATGAGGTATAAAGAGCAAGATGTAGAAATGAAACTAACTTATAAGAATCATTCGTCTAAATAAAGAGTTAACATACCCTTTTCTTTTATTTTTTTGTCCATTTCGTAATGTGAAAACCAAGAAAAGCCCACTAATCAGATAAAATAAACGATTAATCCATAATCTAGCTAGGTGCAAATCTATTTATTAATATAGGCTTGCTAGAAAGCTAAAAGAACAATCTAAAAGCCCCAAAAGCAAGGCTATAATTTCTCTCTTTAACAAATGTATAGAAGCAAAAGAGTTCAACTGACCACTCAAATAGTTTCTTTGCTGTACGTGACGTTAGTCGGTCCCACTGCTGACAATTAAGACTGCACTTTACACACATTATATGTGAATTCAAATCGGTTCTATTTCTATCTAAGCTTTTCCACTGAGGCGTGTTTGGGCATTTCAAAACTCAAGACACTCGGTACGCACTTTTGCGACTCACTTTTTCGACAGTGGGTCCTCGAGCTGCTAGATGACACAATCACCTGCTTAATATAAAGCAAAAAGTGTTTTTGTCCGACTCAGTATGACGCGTAAGGAGGTTGGACCAGATGGGCTAACCCAAGAAAACTCAAATTCCCCCATCAATGATGACTTTGACCACACTGCAATTAGAACCTTTCAATTGCTTCAAATTCTTCACTAATTTGTTCATTTCTGTTGTAATCTTAATTTGACGTTTTGTTCTATGATAAATGACAATTTAAGCAGCCGATTTGTCGTCCCTAGGCATAGTTTGGCTGACCGTTGACTGTGTTTTATGCTTTCAGCCATCTGAACTTTTTTTTTAATATTATTAATTTACTTGCTCATTAAAACTTGGATCTAAGACTTTAAGTTCCAATGAAAGTGTTCCTTACCACTTTGATTATCACCTGAGTTTCTATTATAATAAGATAATTGTCCAAGTATGAAATGGAAAAACATATTGTTAGGAGTGAGATTTTGTAACCCAGTTAGGAGTCATTGGTATGTTATTTGTAGGAAGTTGATCGAAGTGTCTAACTACAATAGTCTCTTGCAATGGTAGGAGAAATTTGTGAGATTAGGATTTCAGTTATGTTTATAAAAGAAAAGTGGAACTCCGTTAGTTGTATTTGAAATTGTATCTTTTGATATTTTTTGTTAGTCCATTTGCTTGGATCAAATTCTATTAATTTAATTTTATAAGAAAGAGGACAACGTATAAATACAGAAAGTACTTAAGAATTGACCTTATTACCTTATAATAGTTGTCTGCCTGGATGTTCTATTCTTGAGGTGTGGTTTGATTTGGCCTGCGTAGTTTCTTGAATTATTTCTTATGACTCAGTGTGATAGGATTTTGCTAATCTTATTGACCGAATTCGTGCTTTATCTTTTGTTCATTTTATTGTTATCAGGCATGTCTTTCCAAAGACTATATTTATTATTAATTTTATAGCCAATTGAGCTTGTATCCATCAAACTTGTCAGTAATTTTTTAATCTTAGAAAGTTTCTAATTAATTTGTTTGGTTTATTTCTTCCTCCTCATATTCTATTCATTATTCATTTATATTACAAATAGGGTTCTTGTATAACCCCTCATCTGATGGGTGGTTTGGGGTGGGGAAAAAAAAAATTATAATAGTTGACTCTCAATATGAGAGATATGTGACTTGAAAATACCTTTCCTACTGAAATTGGAACACTCTAAATTTAACACGTGCCGTGCACGTGATGAAAAAAATTACTTATAAATCCAAATCTTTATGCCAAAAGTCCCAGTCTGAAATACCTCAAATTTTATTGAAATAAAAATTCACAAATTCATGTGTCTAATATTAAATGATCTCTTTGGAAGATATAAATATAATGAAAGTCTCAACACTCTCAAATTACAATTTCACATAATAAATAAGCTAAAGAGAAACATGAGCCTATCCTTCTCTTATTCAATTCATAAAAAAGAAATGAAATCTTTAACTCTAATGATAAGCACATCTCTCAATAAAAAACTTAATGCAGAGATGAGCCTAATATTTCAGTTATGTTTGTAAAAAGTAATTATCAGGGATGAGTCGTCAACTCAATAAGTAAAATCATTCCTAACACATTAGGCTTATTGTTATCAGAAGTATTGCAAGCCTTCTTTTAGTAAAATATATATTATAATTCAAAACTTTTCATAAAATGACGCATTACAATAATAAATTTATGGTAATTTCATAATATCAAAATCACAATAATTATGAAAGAAAATCATGTAACACATGCATAGATAATAAAAAGATCAGCTCATGTTACATAGTGTCACGTATACTCTCAGTGATTCAACTAGAACAGAATCAAAATTAGAATATCATGTGCACAATTAGAATAATTACAGATAGTAAGCCAAAACATTCAAACTAATTTTTTCATAAATAATGACTTATATGTGGCACTTAGTACTACGTGTGGCACTTTATGATGCTCTGATCCTCAAGAGGTGGCCTATATACAGTCTCAAGAGGTGGACTCTGTACAATCATTAATAATTCAAATAGTACATAGGACAAAATATCCGTATCAGATTCAAAAGTATCTATAATAATAATTTAGGCTTACAAAATAAATTTCATTCTAATATCTTATAAATAAATTCATAAAAATAATTATGTAACAAAATAATTTACAACTTTTAAAGGTATTGATAATGTTATGTTAAAATCATAAAAATAACATAATTTTTAGATTTCAAAATATTTACACAAACTAAGTTTGTTATGAAAAATAATTAATTTTGAAAAAATTATAAAAACATTTGTACTTATAGTAATATCAAAATAGTCATATTTATCTAGTACATTAAAAATAAAGTTACTTACCTCGATAAAAAATTGATCTAACACATTTTTAATTTTCTAAGAGCCTCAAACACCTCCAATATTTTCAACAAAATACAAGATATAACTATTAAGAACTTACTCTAAGAATTTAATTTTCTATTCATACCTGTACTAGTTTGATTCTCATAATTTTAACTCTCAATTTAAAAATCAAAATGACATAATATTCTATATAATTAATCTAAACATCCATAAGTATCTTTTGTAAAATTTTCAAGAAGATCTGATGACTAAAATATTTTTAAAGCTATTTATTTCTTGACAACTTTGAGACTATTTCACAGTGTCTTAACTAAATAGAATAGGTTCTCAGATTTTTATAAAATTATAAAAAATAAAAAAAAATCATGAAATTAAAATTGTGAATACTAGACATATATATCAATCTCTATTTAAAATTTCAGAAGTTTTAGAATTTATTGGATGGTATAAATGATTTTGTGAATCTAGTCATTCACTAGAGTCGCAATTTTCCAGTGCAACAATATTAGATTCAAAAATATATATATAAATGAACAAGAAGTCAAATGTCACGAAACAAAACTTGTTCAATAAGCCCTAAATGTCTAATTTTGAAAAAGATAAAAGTTCATTCAGAAAATATATTTTTAAATTCTAGATATTCATGCTATCCAAAATTGCTAAGTATGCTTAATACATCAAAGATTGATTAACAAAATTCACAATAAATCAAAACCCTATCTAGAATCTAAACACATCATAAATCATACATTATGATTTGTAACAATCTAAAATCATGCTAATTTAGAACTCTAAATAGAGTGATAAGAAAAATTATGAAGAATCAAGGGAGTAACAATCTAAAAAAAGGTTTAAATCTTAGGGTATGATTAAGAGCGTAATGAGAAAAAAAGAAAAAAAAAACGTTGTGATCTTAAGGTTATGGAAGAAGAAAAAGTATAAGTTTATAAGAAATCTTAAAAATACTAATTAAATTTGAAAAAGTAAATTTTTTCAAAATTATCTGATGAATAATCTTATTATTAAGGGTAATAATACCACTTATAAATTCCGAAACAAAATAAAAATAATAAAAATTTGGGCGTTAAGAAACCATCAAGCTGACAGCTTTAATGAATTTTATGTTGTTGCCGGGTCATGTTGGTTAATGTAAATTTCATCAACGGTCAAGAGTTAATTTGGCGGGAAGTAACTGTTTTTGAGTGTGAACTGGGTGCAAGGATTAGTGGCCCACTTCTGTGGAATTTTGGGGACGTTTCAGACAAAGCAATCTCTTAAAAACTTTCGGTGTTTGTGTTTTTTGGACTGATGGCTTCTTCAAATCCTATATATGACGCATTCCATCCAACTTCCTTTTTACTCTGCTCAACTCAACTTCTCTTCTCTCCTTTATTAGTCTTCACTTAGTTTAAAAATTTCAATTTTGGATGATTTTAGCTACTGGGTACTACTGTAAAAGATTCCAATTTTGGAAATTTTAGTATCCTTCTGTAGTGAAACTTCTGGTTTTTCGAACTTCCTTTTGGGTTTAAACTTTTTGCTGGGGGGTGGTGGGGGTGAACATTTGATCATAAGAAACAAATTCCAAGCCTTTTAACAAAAATGAGTTTGATGTTCAACGGGTGCATTCTGTGGAGGTTGCACTCGATTCTTCAGAACAAATCAACTGTTGTTAAAAGCTTCTATTTTTGGATTTTCCAGATCTTTAATAGATACAGTTTTGGCACTTAGCCTACTACTTGCCTCTCTGTCTCTTCTGCTCTGTTTGATTCTATTATATAAACTCTACTTCCTTTGTATTTTGTATTTTTTTTCCTTTTCTGTTATTATTCTTTTTATTTTGACTTTCCATATAGAAATATGGGAGGGGCATCACTGCCGCCGGGTTTTCGTTTCCATCCAACTGATGAAGAATTGGTAGGATATTACCTGAAAAGAAAAGTAGAGGGTCTTCAGATTGAGCTTGAAGTGATTCCGGTGGTCGAATTATACAAATTTGATCCTTGGGAGTTACCAGGTACCTAAGATTTAATCGTGCAATGTTTATATTAGTCTAATTGCCATGAAAAACATGAATTAGCTGTAATTTGTGATCAAAGACAATTCAAAGGCAATGTGAACAAAGAATTTGTTTTTAGCTTTGTAAAGCACTTTCTTGTTTGTTTTGTATACTTGATTCTTGTTAGAATATTTCTTCACATGGGGCCTTAACTTTTTATACTAAAAGCCAATTTTGCGGAATTTAAATTTTCATATACAATAGTGAGAAAGAAAAGCAGTGCGTAGTTGTTTTCTAATCGGTCATTCTTTTTACCTTAATCTTATTGATTTGAGAATTCAAAGAAATGAATTTCCAACTGTAAATTTGCAGAGAAATCATTCCTTCCAAAACGAGACTTGGAATGGTTCTTCTTTTGTCCTAGGGATCGAAAGTACCCCAATGGCTCTAGAACAAATAGAGCGACCAAAGCTGGCTACTGGAAAGCCACTGGAAAAGATAGAAAGGTTGTTTGCCAGTCTACTTCTGCAACTGGGTACCGCAAGACCCTAGTCTTCTATCGCGGACGTGCACCTCTAGGGGATCGAACAGATTGGGTGATGCATGAGTACAGACTTTGTGATGATGTTTCTTATGGATCACCAAATTTTTTGGTAAATTCTTTAACATGAAATGAAAAGTCTATCCTTTCAGTAGAGCTTACATGCTTCCATTCTTTTTTGCAAGAAACTCAGACGTGCTTGGTTACTCTCTCTATGTAGGGAGCTTTTGCTTTATGCCGTGTTGTCAAAAAGAATGAGCATGCACAGAAGACAAGTCATTCTTCATATGGAGAACCGAAAGGCAAGAGGGTAGGATGTAGTTCAAGCATTGGGGATTTGACCTCAAGGAAGGCTGGTAACGGGCCCTTAAGCATCTCCAGTGACATTTCTTCTCAAGCAAGTTACCTGTACAATGAGAGCCGCTATTCAAGCCTGATCACTTCTCCTTATCCTTATGAAGTCTCAACAGTACCAGAGTCTGAACATGCTCCAATGGAGACTAATCCTGCAAATCATTGGGTCTCACCTGATCTAATTCTTGATTCTTCAAAGGTAAGACATTTAGAATTTGAAAGAAGGGACTTTCAAGGACCGAATTTGCATACTTTTTTGGGATTTTCTTATACATTTTCCATCGGGATGTTGCAGGACTATCCACAGACCCATGATGCTGTATCTGAATATAATCCCAACTATGAGTTTCGAAACTCAGTGACTCCCTGCCAGCCATTCGAGCATAAAGATTTGTCGCCTAGCTCATCTTACTCTAATTTTAATGGAGAAATTGAACTTGCAGAGGATCTCAGTCGATTTGGCTGCATGTCACCATACTCGATACATGCAAACTACACAGGTTTCTATGGAAATGAAGATATGTCCTATGAGGGCTATGACCACAGCAATTCACTGGATTATTCTAGTCTCTTTTGAAAAGATAACTCGGCAGATCATTTGTAACTCTCCCTTTACCCAATGCAAGGACTTGACAATTGGGATTGAGCTCCAATAGGTAGGCAGACAAGTGGGGACTGGCATTTGTGGGAGTATAGTGATCTCTGGTTGTGATACATGGGTCTGTCGTTAAGTTTGATTAACTAGTGTACCTTGTTATCATCAATGTATCTTCAAGACAACGCGTTTTAGATGTTTGATCTTGGAGTGGAAAATAACGAGTAAACTCCTTGTACGTGCTCAGAGTACTGGTTTGCCTGTCAGTTCTGGTTACTCTTGCTCTATTTTCACATTTAGTAAAAGGTTTTCCAGGTGGTCACTTTTATCGATTTCACCAGGAGTTGGAATAATCATAGTTTGTAATCTTTCTGTGTTAATGTGAAATAAGCTTTTTGCACAAGTTACCTTGTGATGTATGTTTTTACCGCTGCAAAATCTTCTTAATGTTTATATTACAATTTTTTGAAATATATTGACGTTCGAAAAACCCTTTATAAAGCTAGGTACTAGTATTTGGCACCGAAGATGGATCTGGAAAAAATAAGTAAATAGTGTTTTGAGCATTTCTGCAAAATTGTTATAATCATTCGACTCAGAAATTGCTGCTTGCAACGCCTCCTTTAGATAAAACACCATATAGTTTTGTTAACTTTCGGTTCTTAAATAGCTGATTCTAACTTAATTTCAGAAGCTAAGAAAATATGATAGTTCTCCCTGTACTTGTTAAATTGCTCGAAATACTTGAGTTCTCGAGACATTCAAAGCTCATATCTAAGTACAATGTAAAGTTGCTTTTATGCATGCCCTTTAAATTTTTTTCGGGTACAGCAAGGTCAATTGGTAGAGAGTTTATGCAAACTGCATTCAAATGTCTAAGCTATACGAAAACTTGCGGTTACATATTTCTTAACAGCAAACTCATGCATTGTGTTTTCATATTTGCACAACTCGTATACAAACTTGTCTTCAAAGAAGCACAAGCTGTTAAGTTTCCTTTAGGCAATACCAGTTAGATACTCTTTCTAAACTCTCACTTCCATATCAACTTCAACATAACATCCACAAGCAATATATATTTGAAAGGAACTTCTAATAAGAGCATTGAAAACCTTACTTAGCATGAAGGGTCATTCAAAAGGACTTGCAAAGATTAAAACACTATTTTCCTTTCTGAACTTTTCTCCCAAGTGCTTCCAAATTCTTCCCAATTTTTTATTATATGAGAAGCACTTACATCAACCAATGAGCCAAGAAAGGAATTATTGATTGTAGCTTTATATCAACTTTAATGGCGAATGTGAAGAGGCAACCAAAAAGAGCTCCAGGTTAAGAACTTAATTTGTTCCCCGCCCATTCTTTACTTTAGTAAGGATCTTGATAAAGAGAGAGTACATTAATGTGACTTTATAAGAATGCTTTCCTAAAACACCAATTATCTATAAGCACTTTTTATGAAGCACCAAGATCTAATTGATATTCAGATGCTCCCACCAACCCCCAACACCCCCACGCCCAAAAATTATTTTCACCCACAGAACCTATTTCTTTCAGCCTAATAGGCTCATCCCCACCAAATATATAAATGATTTGGTTGTTTCCAAAATCACTTTCAACAATATGCTCCACTAGTTAGATAGAACCAAGAAAGATGTGATGTTTAAAAAGAAAACAAAAATAAAAAAGATTGCTAATTAAAAGATGCGCATTATTGAAGTAAGTGTCAATTGGATCATTACCTTTTAGCCTTTCAAATGTGAAAACTGATAAAATCAAATGACTTAGAAACTTGAAAAATGTGGAAAAAGTTGTTTTTAGATTGCGTTTATTATTTTTAAACTAATTAGCATTTCATTAAATCACACATATGGTAAAATTACATATCCATAACAAGATCTTATAAAGTGCACTTGATTTCTCACTAACCGTCAACAAATTTACAATGATTTAACCGATTGTTTATGGTAACGAACTGTTTACCTTATAATGCAAGTAACGCATAGACACTTAGTACAAGCTAGCAATTTGAGGACTACAAAACACAAGCACTTCTTCAAGGGTAGCCCTTGAATCCTCTCCAAATAGAGACTTCTTACCATCTCTTCTCTTAGCATATGATAACCCCAGTCTGGACTTCGCTTGCCTTAGGTCACCAATACCAGAATTGGTATCAGGCCCGGCAAACCCGCCCATAACTGGAGCAAGTGGAGGCCCAATGAGAAGCCCGTCAGCCCCAAATTGAGGTCCACCTCTTGCATAATCAAAAAGTGCAGCACCACTGCCCCCTATCTTGGGTAGAATAATTGGATCATCAATTTGTCCATTGTTATCTGTCCAGTAAAAGAGAAATGCATCAAATGTGTCATAGTAATCATCTGTGCTTCTGTAGCCTTCGGGGTTAAATGCACCAAACTTTAAGGACTTGTTTGTGTGTCCGACTATCACACAAGGTCCCTTGAAATCACAGCAGCTGTGAAAATTTGCAGCACTAAATCCATCAATGGTGGCCTTATAGCAACATTTTAATTCCCTGCCTGACCAAAATTATACATAGATATCTCAAAACTATAGACTAAATCAAAACCATTTTCTAATGACATCAACACGCGTGCAGAACAAGAAGAAAATTAACTGAAATACCTCTTAAGAAAGTGTTACCCACAAGAGAAAGAGGAAAGGGAACATCAACTTCATGGTATTTAAATTTAGGCCGTGCCTGTGGCTTCCCATCAGAATTTTTCTTGCCTCTGTTCCAACCAAATAAGCTACTTGGGCTTTTCCCGCTTGCAGAGTTTGAGATGCAAAAGGCCATGATGGCTCTAATGCAAACTCAATGCTGTCTGTCCTTCATTGATAGCCTCACAAATTCTACCAAAGAAGAGGCATCCTTATCCTTTTTCCTGCCATTGCTGATTAAAATTGTCTCATTCTTATAATGTGTGTCATGGGGCCCTGATGTGATTTTCGTTGCATTAATTGGAAGTTAAATCTTAAAATTCAATTTTAACAGCAAAAGAAGGAATTCACAGTTAACTGTTAATTGAGAAGATTGAATAATTCAGACCCTTTTCAAAAAGACGGGTCCATAGCTCAGTGGCAGAGCATTTGACTGCAGATCAAGAGGTCACCGGTTCGAACCCGGTTGGGCCCTTATTTAAAACTTAGTTTATTTTATTTTATTTGTATTTTCCTTTTCAGGTAGCTTTAAATTCCTTGATTATGATTTATTTGCAACTTCCTCTCCAAAAAGTTACTTAATTAGCTCATACGAAAAATCTTACAATATGATTTGTATTAGGGTGGATTATTTATACTCTAAAACTTACTTTAAATGCCCTAATTTTAATAAAAATGTTATTACAAATATATTCATAATGTGAATTACTGTTAAAAATAATTTATTATAAGTTATTAATTAATTACTTTAAATACCTATCGTATTTAATGCATTATACTCATATCTTAAACTCTAAAATTTTTATTTTAATATCTTAATTAACTTTCAGCTAAGTAAAGAATAAATCAATATTTAAAAAAAAATGTCTACAAAGTATTTGCAATTTTTTTTCAAAACTAAAATAAATAACTTTAAAAAGCCATTTTTTGCGGGGCTTTCGACATTCTACCCTTCTTACTCTTCTTTTTCTTTTTCTTCTCCTTCTTTTTCCTTTTCTTTTCGTAATGTATATAGAATTTTTTTTTATTACTATGTTCTCATTGCAAATTGTTTTCTACGCAAAATTCAATATTGAACATAAAATTAATAACTAAAATTATATTAAATAATTTGTTTATAACTTGACTTGATTATATTATTGTAAGTATGTGTTAAATCTCTTGAAAGTGAGTTTGCTAAATAGTTTTATTGGTATTTTAAGTAAATAAAAATAATTAATTTAAATGGTTTAAGTATATTTTTAATTTGAATGAGTGTATAAAGTAATACTTAATTTTTAAAAATTAGTTTATAGATGCACAAAACAATAGTGCTCAAAATAATTTTTAGAGTATAAAATAGCTCCATCTTTTATATTAATATAAACATGACTAGACGATGAGCGCTTGCTAGTTTTTGTATTAATACAAGAAATGTTGTTGAAAAACCTGTCGGTTATTAAGAAAGCAATCACGATGATCGTATACTCAATTATTTTTCAAGAATCATAGGATTCACTTTCTTATTTGACAACATGGCTATTTATGTATGTTGTAATTTTCTTATTCTGTACATTTGAATTTCTTTGTAATCCAACTATAAATAATTTCTTGAGTCTCCAATCTATCGAGTTCGTTTATGTCAATTCTATTTCCCTAAATTTTACATGGTATCAGAGCGCTGCCAATCAACTCTAAGCTTTTATGGCTGATTTTCCAAAATCTTCACATATGGAAGACTTGAATGATCCATTTACTACACACCATTCAGGCAGCCCCACGATTGTGCTTGTCTCATCGGGTGATGATTATGCCTTACGTGTCTAACAGAAATTAGGATTTGTTGATTGGACCGTTGAAAAACCTGTGGGTTCCTCTCCAGATTTACAGAAGTGGCAATAATGCAATGATTTGGTTAGTTCATGGGTTCTTCACTCCATCCCTAAAGACCTTACCAATGACAATTTGAAAGCACAATCTGTAACGCTTGTTCCCTATATGTTTGAATTTAATTATACTTATCCATTCAATTGTTTATGTTGTTTTGAGTGATTTTATTTTAATTAACATTATTTGAGATAAGGCATAATTTGTTTTATTTATCTATTTTTATTAATTTATTTTTTAAAAATAAAATATAAAGGATTATCATCTTTATCGGATAATGTATTTTTTTTATAAAAGTAAGTATTTTTAAAAAACTTAAACTCTTATGCATGTTTAAAATAAGTTTTGAGATAATTATCATTATCTAATACATGTTCTGTAATCTTATGTGTTTAATGATAAATGTGTACGTTATTTTCTTTATCATGAATGACTAGTTAGGTATTATGAGGTATGAGTACTATGAATTGAGTATTATTTTTCCTTTATTTTTTATTCAATTTGCACGAAAGTTTATAAAATTAAGGTAGACATGTTAAGGTTTTCAATGGTATATTTTGTATAAAGATATTTTAAATAATCAATTTGTTATGAATTTTCAAATTTGGAATAGCGGTGTTAGAAAATTCTAATTTTCAAACGTGTGTCTAATTTCATCAATTTTTTTGCCTATACAAATGATCTCTGAAAATTATGTTAATTTTTTTAATTATCATTATATCTATTTACTGCATGCTTAATTTTATAATTTTTGGTTAGTATAAAAATTTATTAAAAATCGTTATGTTGGCTATTGAAATTCTAAAAATTGCTTTCCAAAATTGCAACAACTGATGGTAAAATTACTTAAGGCTATTAAAAGGCTTTAGAATGACTTTAAAAATTATATTTATATAATATTATGGATTCACTATGATCTAAAATTTATTTGACTAATTTTTATTGAGTGAGTATTCAGCTATGAATTTTTTAAATGCAAAATATAAACCTGAAAGTTTCTGGATAAGTTTGCTTATCTTTTAATATAAATTCGTTTAAAATAGTTTTATATCTTTAAAAATTCTAGCAATTGTTTCTTGATGCTTATACTATTGTAAAATCAAGTGATCTAATTTTTGTCAATTTTATTAGATATTTTATAAGTTTTCTAGTTTAGCAATATCTATTTTTATCATTGTTGGATAGTGTG
Source organism: Aegle marmelos (assembly GCA_030449875.1). NCBI lineage: Eukaryota > Viridiplantae > Streptophyta > Magnoliopsida > Sapindales > Rutaceae > Aegle > Aegle marmelos. The sequence goes on from JASUUL010000143.1 coordinate 14,149,581, forward strand.
GATATGTGCATGTAAAATTATTTTTGTATTATGTTTATGACTTTTATTCTTTTTAAAAAAATTTTTTTATATGAAATGCTACACATGTTTATAGTTTCTCTTCCTTGATTTTATAATTTTTCGACATATGATTAGTTTAATAAAAATTAGCTTGTATAGAATTGTCAGATTTAGACTAGATTTGATAGTTTTATACTTATGACTAGGCTTGATTATGTTGTATTTATATTAAAATCAAAATGATTAATAATGTTGATAAGATTGTGTCTCAATATTTTAGGATAAAAGTGAGCTGGTGATTGAGGTTATCATTCTTATTATTATTGAGGATCGAGCTAAGTAGATTAATGTATAATACATGTATTTTACTATTAAAATAATTTTGATTTAAAATATGTATTATGTTGAATGAAAAGTATATGAAACTAATTTGTTCTAATCTATTATAATATTTTGTTAAGGAAAATAACTCTTTAAAACCATTTATAACAAAACTTTATTTATTAAAAACTTATTTTATAAATTGTTTTAAAAATGAAAAATTAAATTAAATTATTTTAAGTCCAATACTTTAAAATAAGTATCAATTATTTAAATGTAATTTATGGAAGCTAACAAATAATTAAAATTTCAAGGATTGTTTTAAATGATTTAGCTCGTTGTTTATGTTATGTTATATTATGTTTTGCTATATTTTGGAAGGTTAGCTGGATTTTATGCAAATATGATATTAATGTTAATGATTCCTGTGAAATGCAATACCCTAAATGATATTAGATGACCAGATCATCAGGTTTACAGATGATACTATGTGGTGCGAGCTAATTATATTTTATGTGTTTATAATGCTTTTGTTATTTTTAAAGGATTTTAATTACTTTTATGATGATGTGATTTATTTTTGTTAAATCATGATTTACAAAGGTAATTTCTCTTATTATTATATATGTCTAAGAAGTTTTAGTAAATTATATTTTAATGGTTTTCAGTTTATGACTTTAGTTACTAAATTGACGGCTCACACTTCATTACTATATATTTGCAAATAGAGTTAGATAATTTGAGCTTATGGTTTTAGGAGGAAAAATAAGCGATTGGTTTCTTTTGGGGAATAATGTTACATTAATAATTTATGAATAATTTAGCTTTTATTTGAGATGATATTTATTTGAGAATTTATTATTTCATTACTTATTTTCTTTTGGAGGTTTAGAATATTTGTTATTAGATATTATTCAGAAGATTTTAGAAATGAGATTGATAAAATGTAGTTTCACTTCAATTTCATCTTAGTGGAGTGTTACAAAATCTGCACATGAGATTTGGATAGATTTATAAAAAAGATTTATGCAAACAAATGCACCAAAGATTTACTCGTTGAACTAAGCTATCTCAACACTGTAACAACCCAATACTCCGGTTTTAGTCTATTACATTAGATTAAAAAATCCTTTGGGATGAATTTAATTCTCTTACTTGTATAAAACCATGCTCTTGTGACCATGCCAAAGCCACAACAAATATTTTGCGGCTAAATTGATCTATGAAATTTCTTCAATGGTTACATGATAGATATGGTTTACATAGAAGTCAAAGTTTACTTATGGATCCGTTCCCTTTTCGCAATAAGATATATTCTTTAGTGCGCTAAGAAGAGAAACAACAAGAAATTCATGTGCCTCGATTGTTACCTAAAGGCGCTGCACTTGCCTCTCAAAACAAGATATAAAGCAAAGATCATCAATTTGATGGTAACTATGATGATTGCAAGTAAAGTAAGAATAAGCCAACTTAATTATGAACATTGTGTTAAAGAGGGCCATACCAAAAATGTCTACTACAATTGCCTGGTAAAGAGAGCCATACAAAAAATGAGTCACCTTAGTCAATTCAATATAAGTTCGATAAAGGAAAAGCAGTAGCAGCCACAACTGTGACTAAAGAAAAGCTTCAAGCACCTCTTATTACACAAGAGCAATACAATAAATTCCTTGCCATGTTATCTACTTATAATCTGAATTCAACAGCAAATCTACTAGGTATAAGCACTTTCTACCCCTTGCCTTGCCACTTCAATTATCAACACAGGCATGACAAACCATACTTTTGCTCTTTTTTAGATCTTTTCTCTTCTTATAAATCAAATCCAGAGTGTCCTAGAGTACAATTACCGTTGATACCACTATTTCTGTTACATATGTTGGAACTATGATTTTTCTTTGAACTTTAAATTGGATAACGTCTTTTGTATCTCACTCTTTAAATTCCATCTTTTATCTGTTAGCCAATTAACTAAATTCCACTTCTATTTAGCAGACTTTTCTTTGATCATTGTATTTTTCAAGACTTGAACACAAAGAAGAAGTTAGAGTGGTAAAGTTCATGACAGCCTTTATTATTTTCAACATCCAACAGCTTCTCTCACTACCACCACCTTACCAAATGTCAATCTTTGGCGTTGGCAAGTTAGGCATCTATTTCAAACTATTTGCAAACTTTTGGTAAACATTATTCATCTACTTCTAGAGCGCATGATTATGTTTATGACGCTTGTCCATGACTGAAATAAACTCATTTATCTTTTCTAGTTAGTGTTATTCGCACAAATAAACCTTTTTACTTAATTCATTATGATATTTGGGTACTTTTTTTCAGCGCTCAATTTCTGTGGCATATTACTATTAAGCTAGTGTTGACAATTTTTCTCGTTGTACTTGGTTATACCTCATCCGCTATAAAGCTGAAATAATAATTCATTTAAAATCATTCTTTTGCTCTCATTAAAACCTAATTTGATTAAAAAAATTCAAGAAATTTAAACTAACAATGGTATTGAATTCCTTTCTAAGGAGTTATAATTTTGTTTCCCAAATGTATGGCATTATTCATCAACATAGTTATGTAGTCACACTCCAAAAAAATAGAGTGGCAGACTAAAAGAATCAGCATCTTTTCGAAGTTATCATGCACTACGATTCCAACCAAATTAACTAATAAAATTTTGAGGGGAGTGTGTTTTTATAGCTACAAATCTCTTCAATAAGATGCCAAGACCATTGCTATTGGGTAAATCCCTTCATGAAATACTTTTCAAGTGCAAACTAAATCATTGTCCCCTTCGTATTTTTTAGGGGTATATGCATTGCTCATAATCATAGAATTAAAAATAAATTTGACCAGCCAACCACAAAGTTGGAATCTTTATTGCATATCCATAGAGCCTAAAAAGATATAATGTGTATCGCATTCAAACTAAATTTATTTATACTTCATGTAATGTTATCTTCCATGAAATAATTTTTCCATTTTACCATGCATTAGTCAAGATTCCTTTGACTTTAATTATCCTCCATCACCTACTCATGATCTCCAATTGCCACCAAATACGACAACCAATGAGCCCCAACTTAGCAAGTTGAAATACCCATAATTGATACTAATTCTAACAACCAATCTAAACCAATTGTTGAGTCATAGCCTCAATAAGAGTTTCGTCCTCCAACTTAAATTCAAGATTATCATTGTTCGTTAGCTTCTTATGGACTTTCACCTACATCTTCTTCTAAGTAAATAAGCAAGCCTTATCCTCTTTCTCATTATATTTGTTATGATAAATTTTTTCATTGCACACAAATCTTTTCTTTCAGACATATCTTCTACAAGTGAACCAAATACATTTGGCCAAGCTGTGAAAATTCCTGAGTGGTGTGAAGCGATGGCTCATAATCTTGGTCTCCAACTAAAGTTCTCTAAGGCAATAAGCTTATTGGATGTACATGGGCATACAAGATAAAATTCAAATTCAGTGAAAGTATAGAATGTTACAAGACACGTCTTGTGGCAAAGGGTTACACCCAAACTGAGGGATTAGATTGTAGTGCTACATTTGCATCTATCGCAAAATTAGCCACGGTTCATGCTTTCTTGTCTTTGGCTGCTGTTAAAGGGTGGCTTTTACATAAACTTAATGTTAATAATGCATTTTTACATGGAGAACTTGATGAAGATGTTCACATGACCCTGACACTGGGATTTTTTTGACAGGTGGAGCCACTTGTTTGTAAATTGAACAAGTTGTTGTATAGTTTAAAGCTAGCATTGTGGAATTGGTTTGCTAAATTCTCAACCGCAGTTCAAGTAGTTGGTTTTTCTTAATCTAAGGCAAAATACTCACTTTTTACCAAGATACAAGGTAACTCTTCAGCCTTTATTCTCTTGTATGCTGATGATATCATAATTGTCGGTAATGACAATTCCGCCGTTACGGACTTGAAAGCTTTCTAGCCAATGATTTTTTTAATCAAAGATTTAAGAAGGCTTACGCTCTTGGGATTGAAGTGGCACATTCTAGGGATGAGATCTTTTTATGTGAAAAGAATATACGTTAGACATTTTACGAGACATGAGCGTGCTTGATGCAGGAGTTTCAACTTTTCCTATGGAGCAACAACTTCACTTGAAGCCAACTGATGGTGATCTATTGCCTAAGCCTTTACGATATAGAAAGTTGATTGATAGGCTCATTTATCTCACCTTCACAAGGCTTGATATTGTTACTACTGTACATTGGGCCAGTTTATTCACGAACCATAGTCTAATCACATGGATGCAGCTTTAAGACTTTTGACAATGTTTGAAAAGATCTCCAGACAGATGAATACTTCTATCTTCTTGAAGCAATTTACAAATTCGTGGATATTGTGATTTTGATTAGGCAAGCTGTCCAACCACACGTCAATCCATTACTGGTTAGTATACCATGCTTGGTTCTAGTCCAATCTCCTGGAAGACTACTAAGCAATTTGTGTATCTTATTCTTCACCAAAGGTAGAATATCGATCGCTTATGACATTAACCTACAAGCTGCAGTAGCTTAAGTTTTGATTTCATGATCTTGGTTTTCCTCATCCAGAACCAATGACAGTCCTTTGCAATAATTAAGTTACTATACATATTGTTGAAAAATTTTCCTTTCATGAATGGACTAAACACATAGACCTGGATTGTCATTCTATTCTTCACAACATCCAATCGCGATTGCTAGTCCCTTATTAAATAAGGACATCATTGCAAATTGCAAACATCTTTACAAAACCACTTGGACAAGATCCCTTTCATCAACATATTGGCAAGCTGGGCGTGATTGACCTCCATGTTCCACCTTGAGGGGGAGTATTAGGAAAGCAATTGTGATGATCCTATGCTCAATTATTTTCTAATAATCATAAGATTCACTTTCTTATTTGACATTGTCTATTTATGTATATTATAACTTTCCTATTTTGTACATCTGTCTTTCTTTGTAATCCATCTATAAATAAGGTAGTTTCTTGAGTCTTCAACTATCGGCGACCATACAATACTCCTTTGTCTCAATTCTCTTTCTCTAGATTTTACAGTGTTATTGAAACTATAAAAATGCAAGCCTAAATCGAATAATCTGATCCCCAAATACCGCTCAAATAATCATTGTAACAAAAATATAAGTAAATGTAATAATGAAATGGAAAATATATCTAACATAACTGACCTAATAACATATTTTTAGCACCATAGAAATAATAAATAACGATTAATCTGCAGGATGAGAAGGCAAATGATTCTGAGTAACATCCATTGGAGTTTTGTCACAAGTCACAACGATCTGATCATCCCCAGGATTAAACTCTTTGAAACAAGCAATTCTCCCCAGTTCTTCAACCTCCTCAATCACGTTATCAAGCCTTGCCACTATCTCCACTAGCAAAGAAGCAAAAGCAGCAAACGGAAGTGCTTCTGAGAACTCAAGACTTGTTATTGCAATTTTACTCAACTGTGGCCTCAACACTTTTCGTTCGGCTTCTGATGATGCCCTTTTGCTTTTCCATTCGAGCAATGCACTAGTATCCGTTTTGAAACTTGACAGTGATACCCCGTGTTCCTTTTGCTGCCTTGCATGTGCAGCTGCTAGGGCAAGCAAGTTGGAGGCTTGGCTATTATTATTGGACCCTAGAAAAAGCCTTGGTTGGGATTTTATGGCCGTGTTCAGGTCTTGTAGGGCTTCATGGAGGTGATCGGAGAGTACTTCCGGCGAGCAGTGCCGGCGACTTTTGATGCTGTTGGCTAGCTCCATTAGTGCTTTTGATACTTCATTTGCAAGGCGAATACATGGATCTTTGAACAGGGCTCTAACTGATCTTGGGGTCTAAAATTAATATGCACAAAATTCAACAAAAACGTTACATATATAATTTCCGGTAGGTGGAAATAACAATAATAATAATAATGTCCAAAATTTTCAATGCTTATAGTTTATATAATTCGACATTAGTTAACTTTGTAAAATATAAACCATGAACATGCGTCAATCGTAGGTTGAGAAGAAAAGAGACATATTTATCATACGTTTAAAGTCCATAAGCCATATGTTGTATAACATATTACTAATAAGAAGTTGGGGAAACAGTGTTTAACTCACAATCACTTCTTAATTATATATACATAGAGAATCAAGCATATATCATGTTTAGCAATGAGGTAGAACATGTGCTTAGATTATTGAAGAATGAAAGAAGTGTTTTTTTTTTTCCCCAAATAAGCATCAAGTTATGATGTATGCACTAAAGTATGCTTTAAATTGGAACTGATGAACAACACCATGCAAACAGGAAAAGTTTTGCTCAAGCGTCTACTTATAGCATAAGTACATTAATTAAGTTGTTTTGTCTCACATGGTTCCCAAAAATTTGCTCCGATTTATATAATACCGTTGAATTTTTGCTATTTAGACATTAATTAATTAATTACCTGAATTTCAGTAAGCAAACAACCATGAAGAGCAACAACAGTGTATCCAAATTGGCGAAGAACGGCTCCCAATTTTACATGTTGCTGCCATGGGAATCTGTAACAATGCCTTGAGTGCCTCGGCTCCCAACTCGCATATAATGCCTGTTATACCAAATTAAATAGGTATTAAAGCATACAAAATTAAACTTTCCTATTAGATAATGTAATTATTGGGAAAAAAAAAAACTTACAAGAGTTTCATCAATAGATTTTGAGTCCAAAACAGCCTTGTAACCTTTGTAAATGGGATCTTCATCATCCGATGATTTATCCATTAAGTTTATTTTTACCTCCTCAGCATTATCATTGAAATACTCATTGACACAAGCCTCAATTGATTTAGCTAGACCTTCAAATTTGGAGACGGTGGAATTATGAAGGTCCTCTCCTGACCAATTTGGAAATATCATAAGACTCATGAAAAGGCAAATGCCGCATCCGATAGCAATTGTGTAAAACCTTTCATGAGCAATCCTCAATACATTCTCATCGCGGTAGCTTGACACCGTTATCAAATTGAATGTCAAAAGGAATATCACAACACCATAATCATAATTTTTCTTTATGTAGGGAATGAACCTCATGTATGTTGCCGCAGCTCCTGCATGCATGTCAACAAATTTCAAAATTAGATAAATAAAATTATGTCACATCATCAATTTATACAAAAATAGTTTGTAAAAAGAGTTCGTGATTATAGAGTTACCAACGAGAAAAACCGCAGCTCCAATGAAGACGGCTCGAAAAATGTGACCGGATTCATTGGCGATGTACTCGAAGAGAAATGCCAATGATCCAGCTAAGAGAGTCCCTAATCCTCTATTGAGTCCTTTGCATAAAGTGGCACCGGCAGTGAACTCAAGGACGACGACGACGGTCATGACAGCCCAAATGGCATTCTCTCCAATGCCTTCGAACAAAGGCGCCATCAGATACAAGAGTGAAACGAGTGTTAGCGATAAGCCAACTTTGAACGCATGAATCACTCGTCTTGGATCTTCTCGACCCAGCTTCCATAACAAATTGGGAAATCTTCTTGCTTTCTCAGCAATAACATTCATTTGCTTCTTCAACATCTCCTTGCTGCTGCTTTTTCTAGAAACACCTTGATCACCATTCATGGCCATTTCAATGCCCACATGAACTTTACTGGCCATTTCGAAAAATTGGGGTTACTTTGGTCTATTAAAAGAACCCCAAGTTTCTAAAAGAATCAATTGTCTTACTTTATATGGGAGAAGAGAAGAGAGAGTGAGAGAAGGTACCTGTATTCACATGCATTGCATTATAAAGCGCACAAATAATTGAAGGGTGAGTTGCTTTCACAAAGGCTTGAGAGTCAACATGAAAGAAGAAAATCTTGATGAAGGTGTGATTGTAATATCCATAACCTACCAAAGTGGGGACTCCCATTTAATAAGATCATGGGTAGGCAAAACATACCTTTAAAAAGTGAAACTCAAAGGACTAGTTGAATTTCTTCTAGGGTTTAGCTTCCAGCTACTTTAAGGACATATTTCAACTCTTATGTTTTTGAAACATTGATATTTTATATAGCTGCAATTAATAAATAAATGGGTCTTGCTATGTTACATTAATTGTAGCATATAAAAACCCAAAAATAGTTTCTTTGTACTTCTAAAATTGTTGCTATTCAAACAATTTAAGGGTTGGAAAAACTAATTTTAGGTCAGTTATAACTTAATATAACTTACAGCAGCCTAAATTAATTATTACCAAAATGAGAAAAAAATAAACAAAAATTAGTAAGTAACAAGTGTGATATCTATATTTAAAGAAATATTTATAAATGTATTATTTTGAGTTAGACTTTACAATGTGACCTAAAATTAATTCTTTATTTTAGATTTCAAATTCTATTAAATGAAATTTCATTAAACTTAGGGTTAATTTTAGAATACCCAACTGAAAATTAATTATTTTTAAATCACCACCTTACTTTTGAAATCCTCAAGTTATCCCTCATTTTTAACATGAAAGACAAAAAAATTTCATCGACTAACCCCCCTTTTTTTGTTATTCTTAAATAAAAATAGGAAAATTTTTACATTTCTTTTTAAAAAGAAGTGATTTGAAGATAATCAATTCATGAGAGAAATAATCCTAAAATTTACCCATGAATTTATGGAACATTCTCCAGATTTCTGTAACCATATAGCGTGCTGCATGTTGATGGTATGAAAGGCCAACTTCGCGAGACGGTGTGCCAAATTGCATTTCAAGACAAACCGACATTCAATGCTTACGTTCAGTAGTAATATATCTCTTGTTTTAACAGAATTTTCTCGTTTGAAAAAAAAAATAAAAGAAGATACATATGTCGGAATTGATCATAAAATATTATACATATATAAATATATAAAGATGCTGGTAAATATACTATTTTAAAGATGATTAAAAAATAAAAATAAAATAATGCATATAGTTAATAACAGTTTCATAACGAAGGTAGCAGTCGCTCTGTAATAAAATTAAAATTAATAAAATGGCATCCACAGTCATGATGAGACGTAACCACATTTTTTCATTGAAAATTAAGTAAATAAATTATATAAGATTCATTCTCTGTGTCCTTATTTATCCGGCATGAGCAACAATATGCATATATATATTAGGATTTTGTTTAGGGTATATGAATTTTCTCTCCGAATTCGTATAGAAAAGTTAGTTGAGGAATACGAATACAATATTACACAATAAAAATTTTATTTGACCCAAACTTTACTTGTAACTGATATAAAATAATAACCCTAACAACTTTCAACTTGGTTTTAAAAATTAATTTGATGTTGGCCCAAAAGCTATTGATATGCAAAACGTACGTACGGTATGTCCTCGTAAAAGAGACTTCAGTCCGATTACAGATGCACCATTTTTTAGTCGAGTAATTAACTCAGTCTCAATCTCTCAACAAGCACAGGCACAGGACACAAAATTGCAGTTGGGTTGGATCAACCGCGAACCGCCGTTTGACCAAAATGATCATTCAAAGGTGCAGCTAGCTAAAGGCTCACGGGTTTGGGTTGCAGTACAGCTTTTAATTATCTTAACAAAATAATTTAGCAACCTGCCCAAAAGGGGAAGCTGTGATCTGAATCCAACGCTTGTTATTGTTACTATTATTAAAATATTTTCGTTAACCTAATTCAAGTGATTGATATTTCATTTCAAGGAACAAGTGTTGATCTCAAACAGCTGGGATTGACTTTTGTGAATCCTCAAAAACTCAAATGGGGCAATGCATTCATTCAATACTTCTCGTGCATTCTCAACCTCTCAATGAAAATCTGCAGCCTAGGTTTGGCCAATTGTCAAGGTCGCCTCCTTTTAGTTTCTTCTTGCATGGGAAAAATGCTTCGCCAGTTGCCAGTTGTCGCTTTAAGTCAATGTCAGGAGATATTTGGTTCATCTTCAATTTGATCTTCTAAAATCACATTCTGGTTGATATTGGGGCTTGTCCGATGCTTGCTATTTCTTCTCCACAAGATGAATTTTCATTTATTATTAAGAAGATGAAGGTACGCTTTCAAAACAAGTCCCGTAAATTGAAGTGGATAAACGGCAAATGTTACCTTTTAACATATAAATTAATTATCTGAGGTTCACGCGTATTAGAATTGAACTAAATTATTTTTAGAAAAAAATATTCTTACAATTCCAAAATTTGTGAAAATGATCACAAAAATTTCTACTTTTTTAAAAAAGTATACCGAAATCCCTTTCTAATCATAATTCTTTTAGAATATAATAATTAGAAATTTAACTTAAAATTTTTTAATTAATACAAATTTAGTATAAATAACATAATCTATCTAGAATATTATAATATTAAATTATTTTTAACAGTAAAATAATATTAAAAATTTTTAATTATTATGTTTATTTTAATAATATTTTTATTATAAATATTTTAACTAAATCTTCAGGTTATCTAGGCCTTACAATTAATAGAATATTTCCCTATTAATGGCATTAAAATTATTTTTACATAATATTCAAAATAATTTTATTTTTAATTTATTTATTTTAAAATATTTTTATTTATTATTAAAAATTACTTCTCATAATAAAATAGCTCTAATAGATTGTAAAACATAATAATATTTTTTAAATATTAAATTATTTTAAAATTTATATATCGTTACATTATTTTAATATCATATTTTTATTTGTTATAAAACTTTAAGGTCAATTTTTATAAAAAATTGTAATATCTAAATTTATGTTGACTGATTTTGTCATCAATGCTTGGATAACAATTGTCGTTTGGTGAACGAGAGATCAGGGTACATACACCGAATTTAAATCAATGAATCAAATATAATTCGATTAAACCTAATTAAATTTACACAGGTTGTAGGGTCCATTTTTTTTAATCTGATTAATGATTGAGTTGGGTTGGGTTCATGTTAATGAACTCGTATGACCCATCCCATGGCAAAATAATAAAATATGAGATTATCAATTTTTTCTTACTCAAATTAATATTTACTAATTTTCCTATATTATTTTTAAAATAGTAAGTAATCTCTTAGCAGAATAATTTTATAATAGTATATTTATTTTTAAATACTTATTTATTCATATTTATTACAAATTAAATAAATCATATACTAAAAATTAGAATAAAAAATTTAAGAATTTTAAATAAGAAAATTTGTTTCGGTGTTGATAAAAAATCTATAATAAAATAATTTTCTTGTATATTTTGTTATTTCTTAAACATTTTCTTATAATAAATGCATATTTATATTCACAAGATAAATTACAAAACAAATGACTCTTTTTTCTATTAGAGAAGTTTTTGACAATATTCTTAATAAAATTCTTAGAAAAATCAATGTCAACCGTCAATTGTTTATCCCTAAATGGCTAAATATAATTATAAAACTTTTATATTTTTTTTATAAAAGAGACTGTTTTCAGTTTCTCTCTGCTGAACTTGACATTGATTGAATTTTCAAGATTTCAAATTTAAAAGTTAAATCCAAATTTTCACTAAAGGTAAGATAAATATTTAAACATAATGTCATGCTATTTATTGATAGATGCTTGGTACAGTGGATTATATTAATGTTATAATTGAGAATTAATATGTCTTTTAACTATTTAAATTTAATTTTAAGTATCAAATCCGATATTTTACTTTTATATTAAAACTTTTTGCATTTCTAATTTTAATCAACCTAATCAACCCATCTCAATCTAATAATTTAAGGATTGGATTAGATTAAATTGAACTTGTTTATTAGTTAGAGTAGGTTAATTTATTCTCGACTTAATCAATAGTAAATTAATTATAGTTTTCACGAACTAGATCCAACCAAACTCATACCCACCCTCTGTAAGATAGGTAATAAGTGAAATGGAGAACTTTTTGTCGGAGTGTAAAGCATCCTTTTGAATATCACAAAATTTTAATGTTATTTTGATCCAAATAGCAAACACTATAAGAAATTTGGGAGTTTATTCTTCTTTAAAATTAAAAAAATTGTTACACTCATAAATTTCTCAAACTTTTATAAAAATATCTTTAGGATGAAGTTATTTGAATGCATAAATTTCCTCTCTACACTTTTTTTTTTAATTAAGACTTAAAAAACTTACTTAAATAACCCTTTTTTTTCCTTTTCTTAATTTCACAAATTCTCATCCATTTAATCATATGTATTTTTTTAGCAGCAAATAATTGATATTATTAACTAAAAAAAAAGCACTATCTAAAAATGAACATCAACAAAATTTTATTAGGCATGAAAGTTAATGAACATCAAAAATTAATTTTTACCAAATACAAAAGCTAATGAATATTAAGAAAAAAGTTCTTAAATAAAGAAAATATAAAATATAGAATATAATATACTAAGAAAAGCCAAAAAAAATTCAAATAAAAGTGAAATTAAATATTTAGTTTGTAGGATATAAGAATAGAGAGATAATATACAACTATAAAATAGAGAGAGAAAGTGATCAGTGTATGGTAATTTTAAAATTTTCAAAATTTAAATTTTTTATGAGGGATTTATTTTCTAAAATGAATATAGAGAAAATTTTAATAGATTCAAATATCTCTATCCATATCTTTATTACAAAGATGACTTTTAAACTAAACTTGTATATTTTAACTATTTACTTGTACTCTAATGGGGTGATACTTTTTAGAGGCTATTTGATTAGATTGTTTACTTGAATATTTATTTCACAGGGTACACATTTTAGAAATGTTGACAAAAATAAATTTTATGCTACCTAAAATTATAGAATTTATTAGTTTAACATATGCTCAAAAGAATTATGATATTTTTTTACATTTATACTAAAAATTAAAAATACAAAAAAATTCTAAATTTAAGACTTATGATGTAGTACTTTTCTCAGTTGTCATATAGTAAATATTTTTGTCAAATATATAACCTAAATTAATCACAAAATAGTTAATATATATTGCAGCACCAAGTATATGATAATTGAAAAATAATCCAATACAATGTTAGCACTAAATATTGCAATGCTTTACTACTTCTATCGTCTGTAAAGGATACTGTAATTCTGTTGTCGTGCAATGAAATCCATGTTGCTTCAGGAAAATGCCATTAAAGTATTATCTAATTCCTGCACAATTTATTAAAAGAACGCACTAACATATTTCATCAAAAGTTATGTTGGAAAATATTAGATATTAGCTTAGAGAATCAGATCCGGACTTTCAAGCCAATCAACAAAACCAATAAACAGTGCTACACCGAAAGTTATGTTTTCTGAATGTGAAAACATAAAATTTTTTTAAAAAAAATCTTAATGAAAATTTGGCCAATAAGACAAGAGAAATTATTATAGCTCGATTCTGAGTTTTCAAACCCAAGTAAAATGCATTTCACTTATTTAGGCTTCAATATTCTTATTTACATACCAAACATATTCGACTGAAGCACTTCAGCATGTATCAAGACAGGTTTAAAAGCATGCAGTCCAGATAGCCGAGACAAAATTTAAATAGCATAATATCAGTATACCTGAAGGAGATTTGACAGCTTTCTTAAGACAAACTATGACTATGAACTGGCTCCAAAAACACGGATCCTCTGTTCAATTGGAACCCGGCAGCATGGACATGTAGCTTTCCCCTTCTTTCCATAATTGTCACTGCAACTGGCACACAAAACTTGGTGCGCACATGGCAAGAAAACAATTGACACTTCATCTTTCAAACAAATTATGCATTCCCTATCACAGTTGGTTTCTTTCTCAGAAGAATCCTCCAGTTCATCTAATTCATGAAGCAACTTAGCAATTGTTTCCCCTTGGGGCTTTGCCCTCTCTGACTTTCCCAATGGTAAAGTATTTGAATGATGATTCAGCTCATTAGACTCAGCAGAAGCTTTTAGGCGTGAAAACTCCTGCTCAAGTCTTTGCAGATCATCTTTATGACGCTGGAAGTCTATCTCTATCTTCAGCCGCAAAGCCTCAAGCTTTCTTTTATTACCAGCTTCAGCACCTTCCTTGGATCGCCGTTCCTCCTCCACTTGAGCCAAGAGTAGCTCTTTGGCCTTTTGCTCTTGCCACCACTTAGACTGTAATAAGAAGATTGTGTTTTCTAATTGGTCCAATCATGAAAATGGGAAGAGCAGAGTGAATAAACTAAGACTTGAAGGGAAAGAATTTAGAAAGCTAACAAAACTGATCATACCAGTGGAAGAAACAAGAATGTTATTATATTATATTATAAATAGATACCTTAAGAGGCCAAGGCTATATTTGTTTTCTATTAACTCATACACGTCAGTAATTTAAATTCAGTATGCAACATTTCCGATCAACCGTTCTACATGAAAACCACAAGCCAGCACCTTTTTTCTTCCCGAAAGAAAGATACTGCTTTTAAAATTATAGAAATGCAAGTCGGATGATAGAATAACAACATTCAGTAAGTCCAAAGGCTAGCTTAAAATAATCTAACAAAATGGTTGGCAAGAAAGAACAGACCCGTACCTAACTTACCTGGTATGTGTGTTTATATACATATATATAAAGAAGGAAGTATCTGCCACCCATATTATCGAAAAAGGTTTGAGTAATGTCAGGGACAGTAAATTGCTGGGGCACTGCTATATTTTGTTTTTGTAATAAATTAATTATGGTTGAATCAATACTTTTTTAAATAAATATAAAAGGAAGATGTTTTGTTTATATTCACATATCATAGTGAACATTAGCCACACCAATGAATGCAAACTATAATATGGGGTTAAGGAAGATGGTTGTATGCAAAACAAAGATATAATAAGCAAGACAGAATCAAAAGCTTGATTGCATTCTGTGAGCTCGATGAGGGAAATGAACTTAAAAGAGGATGAACTATGAAAATAACAAAACAAAACTAGCAGCTTTCAGACAACACTTCACATAAAAATGATAGGAGTAAATTATCCCATGTGATGGCCCATCATACAGTTTGTTAAATAACAGAGCAACTAATTTGTTGCATCAAAAGCCATTTATCCACAGTTGGACGAATCTGTTCATTTCGTGAAAAGAGAAATCAAGAACCTCAAAAGTTTAAACTGTCAGGTTCTCTGGTGTTCCTAAGGTGTACAGATAAAATAAAGAGACCTGCACTAATTAAAACTAATTGTGAGCCAACTTGGAACAGTTGATCAAACAAAGTAAGATCAATTCAAAAGCAGGACATATAAAGAACAACACACCCTTACAGTCAAGTCAAAGACAAATAATCACACGGCATACTAGCAGAAGATTCAAAAAATAAGTGTCCCTCAAAATCACATCATGCCACCAACAGATCGGTAATGTTTGTAGTTGCTTCGATTTACATTTTCTTAATGATTATACGTAATTCAAATTGCACTCTCTTAGTCACAAAAAACTAAAACTATAAAATGACAGGACATGCGGCCAGATAAACATGCATATTCCAAAATAGCTAAACAGAATTAAAATTTCATATTATCTAATCCAGCAATTATCACACTCATAAATGCATTTTGGCCACCTTGGCTGTTCTACCACAATGCAGTCTTACACCAGCTTAACGTTGAACTATCATACATTGATCACCACCTTGAGCACTATACTTCCACTGAAAACATTGACCTGACTTGGGGATCTCAATTTGTTTAAAATCATAAAATTTGAGATTCGAATATACCAACTATGCTCCATTCCCTTTGGATTTGAGCTAAAGCCCAACGGCTAAAAGTTGACTAGTTAATGAAACTGTACTTATTAGATAATTCTGTTAATAATTGTTACTAGTTCCTATATCCTAAATTAAAGTCCACTTTGTGAAACAACACCCAAAAAAAAAAACAAAAATGTTAAATAACAGGCTGCATCCACCATGCACTGAAACTACAATCATCTATATACCAATCTTCTGATTTTGGCGCAAGCAAGCTAAAGAAAAGGATATTGTTAGAAAAAATTGTATACATTGGCTGACTTTTATCAATGCAATATCATTTTAAGGCATCCAACACAAAAATGTGAATTCGGAGATTTAAGTAAATTGATCACAAACTACACCAAAAGGGGAGAAAAGACAAGGCAATGTTTAGTGATGAACCCTGGTTCCAAGTCCAAAGCACAGATACTGTTGCCAAATATCAAATTAACCTGAAAACTAATATTAATCACATGATCAACTTGAAAAACTGATGGGAATCACAATCAACTCAAAGCCTGCATTACTTTTGCAGTAATGCTTTTTACAATATTCAGTTTGCTTTTCCGTCTGTTGGCCTATAAACGCATCATCATTGATTGATCTCAAGCTGTAGCTTATATATGGTGACAAGAAAATTGCATTTGGTAACTATCTCCATGCTAACTTCAGGGACAAAATAGGCACACTTGCGTACTGCAGCACCCTCTCCTCCTCATTCTAAAATTAAGTTAGACATCCAAGAACCAACGCAGTGGTTAAGTATTAGCCCAGCAAGACATACTTGTGTATTAGCTTTCTAATTGACCAATGTCCTTGATAACTCTACCAAAATAAAATTTCCTACGGTTAGCATCATTTTTCTTTGCTCAACCACGTGGCCTACCATTGTTCATACAGAATCTATATGTATAAGGCTGTTTGTAACTTCACTACTTCATACTTCTGATTTTCATCCATGAGTTCTAAATTGACAATTCACTGAGACACAGCATCTGAGTTTGAGTCCCAGCTTCCCATATGATTAAATATGCTGATTTCATTAATTGTTATGCATATACCTACTTTTAATATTTATTTATTTTTATTCACTTATGTCAGTGCAGCACAAGACACTGGGCCACTGAATTTTAATTCAATAATATTAATGAATTCTACAGAGGGGTTATGATTTCCTAAAGTAAAACTCAATGAGCACACCAGGTGTACACCATGTGTACGGTTGGTATTCTTGATAATTGACTACAACATTTGTAAACCTATATATTTAAAGACATATTAGGAAAGCTTTGGATATCTGTGGAAATTTTATGCGTGGAAAACCGTGGAAACAGACAAATAAAACGCACCTCAGTTTCTTTCTGATCCTGCTGAATCCGAGCCAAACATTGTTGTAACTCCTTAATCTTCTCTTTCTCATTAGCAATCTCCTCCTGTAACTTAGCTTTCTGTTTCTCCCAAGCCAAGAGCCTCTTCAGACACTTCTTCTCCCTCTTGGCAACCTCCAAACATGTTGAAACAGACTCAGCAGCACTCAACTTAGAAGCCTCCATCTCAGCTCTAATTTCAGCATTCTCTGTTTCAAGCCGCCTAACAGCTGCATTTGCTCTATCCACCTGACCACTAGCCTTCCTCAGAGCATTCTCCATCTCCGAGAGCCTCTTCATGGTCGTGTCTTCAAGAGTCTGTTTTCCTTTCTTCAAACGATGAGTCTCCTCCCTCTCCATCCTCAACATTTTAAGCTCCGTTAGATCATTACTCAGTTTTCTTGCAGCTTGCATTGCCTTCTGGTGTGCCCACTCCTTTCGCTCCTTCACCTGCCTCTCAAGATCCTTAATCTGATGAAGCATAGTGACTACAATTTCATCCTTCTGATCATCTGTTATGGTCTCCAAATTCTCATCAATATTCAAATCGCGCATTTTACTCAGCACAGAATCAACCCCATTAGGATCCTTCAAATTCTTTGAGTCTTCACAATTCTCAACCATCACCTCAGCCCCTGATGCAACCAGTGATGCATCTCTACCCGTCATAACACTCACACAAGCCTGAGGTTGTGAATGCACCTGCTTTGAATTAGCCCGAAAGCCAGCAGCAAACATTGCAACATTCCTTTTCAGTAACGATTTCATAGAAGGTGAAAGATTAAACCTCTTAGGACATTCAATATCCCTCGGCAAAGTCATTTCAGCACTGTACGAAAAAAACCCATTAACTGAAAACTCTGCATTTCCTCCACTCCCAAACCCCCAGCCTCCATGAAACCTACACAGTGCTGGAGCCACAACACCATTAACCCCACCATTACTGACACTATCCACATTGTTTGAAGTTGTACCGCCACAAACATTAGTACCAGGAATCTCAATACTACTAGCACGACCTACATGAAGATCACTCATGAGCAAACACCACATGGCATCACCCTTACTCAAATGTGGCCTAACTTGTTGCAACAAACAGACCATACCCGCAAGGGAATACTCTTCCAACTGCCTCAAATCATTAAAAACAGGCTCGGATTCCTCCGAATTGACACTGCTAGTATTACCATTTCCACTAATAGTACTACTACTATTCAAATAAGCCAAAGAATTATGCAAAATATTAGTTAAAACATCCATGCCCCCATAACAATGGCCATTTTTCAAAATAGACTTCAGAGCAACATCCTCATCATACCCTAAGGCAACAAGCTTAGAAATAGCTTCATTGTATAAAAACTCTAAATTTTTCAACAAAATTTCCTCCAATTGTTCTTCAGTGCAGTAACCCCAACCGTGATCATCGACACTGGAATTAGAATTAAGGGACGGATCGTTCAGACCCAGATGGTAACTCAAGGGTTTGAGTCCAGATTCAAGAATGGATTTTGATATCGATGCCTTATCAAGATAACAACATGGATCGAATTCCGGTTTGACGGATCGGGTCCTCCGTGTTGTACGGATATGCTTCTCCCTCACAGTGCAACCCATGTTATTCTTTCGATCAACAACAACCCTAAAACAATCAACAATAATATCAATAACACATATAATAAAAGTCATAAAAGAAATAGAAAAATAAGAGCAAAAGAGGAACTCACAGGGAGGGGTTGATGATACAGAGGATGGAGCGAGTTTGGTTTATTCAAGAAGTTGGCCGAATTTATGAGAGAATATGGCGTTAAGGCAAATGCAATTGGCTAAAGAATGCGTATAATTCATTAATTTGTGTTGTTTAGTGGGACCCAACTATATATCATAGTTGGGCCATGACTGGCTAAAATTTACAGATAAAAAGATTTTACTTGCCGTAAGTATAGAATAGGGGTTTTTTTTTTTCAAAATAAAACCGATTTAAATAAAATTTTTGTTATTAAAATTTTTATAAATATTAATTTTATTAAAAATTTTATTTATTTAGTTATTAATAAAAATTTTTATTAAAGTCATATAATTATTTTTATTTATTTATTTTTAAAATTATACTATAAAAATAAAATAAATTTATTTAATAAATAAAGAATGTTTAAATATATTTAAAATTCAATTTCTTCACTTAAAACCCAAAATTTTTAGTTTATGGTAACAGATGTAAAATATTTATTTAATTTTTAAAAATTTTCTTAAAAATAATATAAATTTTAAAAAAATAAAATTAAATAAATATTTATAATTATTAAATAAATCAAATTAAATATTTATTGCATAATAAACTAATCGATTCTGCTACTCTATACACCTTCCATACTTTTTAATTACACACTCATTATCCTCATTCCCATTAATATTTATTAGGAACCACTAACTCGATTGATATTTTTCTCAAAAATAAATGTATAGATGTTGGATGGGAATTTCTCGTGGCTGATAACTGATGGTGTATTACATAGATATTTTATTATTTTACACCATCTTAAAACTTATTGGTTTTAAGGGAAGCTTAATAATTGTTCCGAGGGACTTGCTGTGTTACGGACAAACGTAGCTAACAGCCGTTGATTTGACAAGAAACAAATGTTGAGGGCGCCACGTGTAGCATTGGCATTTGCGTTTAACCAATTTCGCCTGTTTAGCTCCGGTGAAAGGGGGAAATTTACACTGTTGCTAACCGGTTGTAGGTAAGCCATCCGATAAATTGGGCCTCGTTCTGACAACCCATTTGCTAAAGTTGAGAATAACGATTTATCCCGAATGGTAAATACTAGTTGAAGGATATTTACCTGATTGTAATCTAATGAAAACCAAATGTTATGTAATAAGAAATAACCAATTTTCATTTCCTGCGATGGACTATCTCGGTTAGTAATTTTGTTATATTCCAGGAATTTAATTGGTATTAACTAAAAGCATGATATTTGTCAAGTACTTTATTGGCAATAAAATATGTATAGTGTAGAGGATCAAAATAAAAGATAGCGAAGACATTTCTACTAAGAATTATACTTATTTGATAGAGACCAATCAATGAGTGTATGAAAAGATCGGAAGAAAATAGTAAATAGTAAAGATGTAGTTGGGTATAGAGGTGGCAAAATGGATTATTGGGTAATATTTGTATTCTACCAACTTCTTATCAAATTTCAATATAATTTAATTAATAATCGTGTCAAAATATTAAAAATCTAGATCACCATAGAAAATAAGTATGTTATCAAATAATTTATTTAATATCTATATATTTAATAAGATTTACATCAAATATTTACACTTCATTACACACGCACATTTACACTATTGATTTTTTAATTTATATAAAAGTTTATAAATGAAACACTATGTATTTGTTCAATATTTTCTCCCCCAAAAAAAAAAGAGAATCATAACAAATATTTTTGAGTTTTGATGATGAAAATCTACAAAACTCATTTTGAATGAAAATTATAACTTTGTCAGTGAATGAGTAAACGAGTCAGAAATCTTAATCCTTATCTGACACGAATAAACTATGTCGAGTTGAACTAATCCATGTAATAATTGTATTAAATTTAATAATCTATACTCATTAATTTGTGTGGTGATATTAGGACATGTCAAATTTTACCAGCTCTAGAAGGGTAAATATAGCATAGGCAACATATTACTGTGATAGGCTAATAAGGTACATTTCACTGTTAACGTTGAAGTAAAAATAAATAGATTTATGTATGTCGATAATAGATTATTCCAATTTAAACTTAGTAATGATGAAATAAACAAGGTTCGTAGGAAGGATATTTCATAAAAGGAAAATAAAAAAATCCACGTGAGCCATGGATGCCTAAAGACAATGGGGAAACGAGAAACTTAATTCAAGTGAAGGAGAGTTATTATAAAAAAAAAAAAAGGAGGATTTCTCTGTGATCCTGTATGTAATTTTATAGTATTGATGGTGGATTGTTGTAAACTCTTAGATTTAAGTGTTTATTATAAATCATTTATTTTATATAATTTAATGTAGTCATAATTAATTGATTAATTAAGAGATAAGCATTATGTAAAATCACTTACTTAATATGTCAAGTATTCAATTTCAAATAAAAGAACTTGAGATGTTTTATTTCATCATATTTTCTTTTATTTTTATATTTAAAATTAAAATCATCCTTTTTATAGATTTGTTAAGCGGCTATATTATTTTAAAAACAATTGAAATTTTTTATTAATAGAGATAATGTATACTATGTTGGTTAATTAAATTTTCATGAAAAACTTTTAAGATTGATCTCATATAATATATAAGAAATTCGTAATCTATAAAAACATATCCTGATAATTCGAGAAGATGAACGATAGGATTAAATCAAATCTACTACCAAATAATCTTCCAGGCTATAACTCAAGATTGATCTGCACTGTATATATGAGTGTTAGTTTCACCACTCTCAAAAGCTACGGACTTCTTTTTCTAGTGTCTTTATCAAAAGTCGTCTCTCTATTTTAAAAAGAAAAATACCATTTCCTAATATGCCTATGTAAAAGTCTTATATATATTATCCTTGTCCTTTAATAATTTAAAATATTAAATATTTTGAATTTAATATTATTATCTCTCCACTTATGTAAAAATCGAGATAATGTGTAACAACTTTGGAGCCCACCTTATAAAATAATATAGGATCCCATTTATACATAAATGTAACACATAAGGTCTCAACAAATATTATAATTAGATTTATCATAATATGCTAGTTTTCTTATTTTTAGGTTCACCAGTAGTGTAGTCAATTAAACGAGCTAATCCGGGAATCATTTGAGAACATACAATAGTGGTTAAAACAATTAAGCTTGTAATTAAACTAGCCTAATCATTTAATTCTAACTCTACTATACTATAATATTAGAATTAATCTCCATAATTATATGCTCGAGTAATAATTCGTCCCAAGCCACATTGATTTCTTTACTGCACAATCTTTTGTACAACATTGTTAATTAAATAGATATCTCAACTGTCCAATCAATTTAATAACATCTTATTTCTTGATTCTTCTAGTTTTCTCTAATAATCATTTTCAATATATCAAATATGTTGCTACACTCTGATAAGAGAATTTTATGATTAAGTACCGAATACACATCAACAGATGTATTGTACAGATTTCATGTTACTAATATATAACTTCAATACTTATAATTGCTCCAACCAAGATACCGACTAATCTTGACTAGAAGTGTGTGTCGTGTCCATTGGTAACTCAAATAGAATAACAATTACAATCATAAAATTATAACTAACTCAATATTAAGATTACTGTAAAATCAATCCTTATGAGATTTAATAAGTCTAACAGTTATTATAAAGTTAATTAAATCTCATATGTGATTCAATTCAAAGTAGTTGTCCTATATCAATAAATTTATACATGATTAAGATAAATCATTTAATGAATTTATTACAATTTATACCTAAATAAAGTGCCCAACTTCATTTATCAATTGCGAACTCAATTTATTAAATAATAAGATAACTTATATTTATATTTTCTGTGAATCCATTATGTGATCACATAAATACATATAATATGATTAAATAGACTTTATTCAAAAAATTAATGTAAATAAAATATTTGAATAAAATATCTCAATTATTTTATTAATAAAAAATATTTATTATAATTAAATAAACCTATATATTTTTAAAGAATGTATTTTTCAACATACTATTAATTAGGTCCAACTGTACATATTTTTTATGTTATTGATACTGTAAATAAAATTATAGCATCACATTATCTAACGAGAAGACCAATTATAAAATTTCTTCTCAAAATTCTCAACAAAATCCATAAAAAATATTAAATTTATAGGCATGAACCCGACAAATAATTGTCAATTTAAACATAATCGTCAACATAAATAAAAAAGATAAAATTGAGAAAAATTAGTTGATTTATCCTAAAATAATTACTGGCCTTTTCGAAAATTGATCATCATTCATCAACCCAAAACTTTTGGAAAATTAGTAATTATTAATTCAAAATCATAACCCTAACAAGAAAAAATCAAAATCAGTCAGTAACCCCAATATTTTCAAATCAACAGTGGCTTTTGAGGAGGAGGAAGAAGAAGACCAGCCGCCTGGTGACCTTTCTAACCAGTAATCCACCATATACTTTTCATTTTCGACAAATCTAACAGCCGTTCGGTTTCTGACTCCATAGTCCGTATCCATCGACCAACGTTATTTGACTATTTGTTAGGGTGTCCCATAACGTAACCAATCCTCATTCAAATGATGGGTCTTGCTGCGTTGCGAAAAACGGCAAATAACCAAAACTCGTTTGATGAGAAATGCATATTAAAATCACCATGTTAGCAGGAACAATGAGATGGAAATCAACCCGTTTGCTAATTTTTGTTTGGTGAACAGGCTAAACATAAAATATTTATTGGAGATAAGTTATTTAACTCTAATCATTATTCAATGAGACCCAAAATATTATGTAGCCTACGATGACCAAATTTTTAATGTTGGCCATGATCTACAAGTTTATCTAATAATTTAAAATATCATTGATAATTATATTTTGTTCTCCGCGGTCAAACCGCAATTGCCTATGTGACATAATATTTACTAAGAAATTTATGGATGATAAAACATGCATAAATATTACGCGATATGAATTCGACTTATTTTGATAGAGTTTGATGAATGAAAGTGTATGAAAATATATAAAGGAAAATGGTTAAAAAAATTGGTGATGTAAATGCTATATAGGCAATATATTATTATCATAGTGCAATTAAAGTACCTTTGATTGTTAATGGGTAAGTAAATACAAATAGATCCATATATGTCTTTAATATATGGTTTTGACTTAAATTTGTAGAGTGTTGGGGAAAAGGGGTTTGTACAAGATATATCAAATAATACTATTAAAAAATTATAAAATATTTTTGAAACCATCTTTTACCTAGAAGTATCTAATTTTTTCTTTAAGAAAAAAAATTGTATACTAAGAGCTAGTTTGGTAATACGGTAATTTTTAAATAATTATTGTTAATTATACTAGATAAATAACCAACTGTGAAGAGCATTAGTTGAATATCTAGGAAAATTTATTTTTTAAAATACTGTGAATTTTAAAGATAATCGTATATATTTAGTAAATTTTACTATAAGAAATATAATATTGAAATAGATATAATATTAAATAAAAAATATCTATATATTTTTAAATTATATATATTATTGAGTATATATAATAATTAATAATTAAAATAACTATTTTTAGTAAAATTTTAAAAGATCAAAAATAATTTTTAAAAAATAAATTACTGAATACTAAAATTATTTTTAAAACTTTCAAAATCACTTAATTTTGAAGTCTTCGAACACGATCCATTTTTCACAAAATATGCTTACCATGTTCCAAAATTTTGTTCTATCCATCTTTTGTTGCTTTTTTCAAAGCCCCGGACATCATTTCGTTTTTTAAACCTTTTCAACAGGTTAAAGAATAACCCTTACAGCAGGTTGACCATCACATGCATTTCAATGCACATTTATTTACATCCGTTTGATTTCGGAATCAAAATCCAACGCTCATTATTTCGTGCCTGTTGCATACATTTGTACGAATGTAACTTAGCCGCGGTGTTGTCACAATATTATGGTCGCGTGCCGCACCTGCGACTTTTAATCGGCGGCGATTCTGGAGTTTCTATTGTTCTGTTGACACCACAATGGTACTATTTGGACAGACTGTGAAAATGGAGTCCAAAGCTACAAGTCCAAGTTTTTCTTCCTATAAAAACTAGATTCTTGGCTCAAGTGCATCAAAGGAAGGGGATGAGCAAATGAAAGGAAATAAGAAAGGAATTAATGAAAAAACTATGGCTACGTTTGGCACACAACATTAAATTAAATTAAACATTAGAGTTGAATTAGATTAAATTAGGTTTGATTGTATATGATACTCGCATATGTTTAATATAGTATTAGATTAGATTATGTTAAATTAAATTTAAATGAAGTTAAACAATATTTAAATTTAAATAACAACTATTTATAGATATTTGATAAGAAAGATTATAGTAAATAGAAATAAAACTAATGGGTGTGTGTGTGTATAGTTACTCGGTAGTCATAATGATAATAAAAAAATTATTTAAATTATAGGTTATCTCATACGAGAGATATCATTTCATTAAATAAAATGAATAAAATTATTCGAATAATAAATTAATTAATAAATTTTAAGTAAACCATGAATAACAAAAAATAAATTATATAGTTAGTAATAATAGATAGATAAATAAATAATGCGTAAGTTATAACTGAAACTAGTATAATAAGTTATAGAAGATATCATATATGCACAA
Organism: Aegle marmelos; assembly: GCA_030449875.1. Taxonomy (NCBI): domain Eukaryota; kingdom Viridiplantae; phylum Streptophyta; class Magnoliopsida; order Sapindales; family Rutaceae; genus Aegle; species Aegle marmelos. Next base: position 14,175,405 of record JASUUL010000143.1, read on the forward strand.
ATATTTTTCTACCTATTATTTAATCCTAACTAAATCTACATGAAAATTGGAATTACTAATCTCATGAATTTGGGATTAAAATTTAAATTTTAGTTCATTAGTTCAGTCCAAGTAAGCATACCAATCATAGAATTAATATTTTGTCCTAAAAATTAATTCAATCCTACACTTAATCTTAACTCTCAAAAATTAGCCTATGCGTACTTGTTAACTTGTCAAATATTTGGAATTAGGGTTCCAACTTCCAACCTTACATGCGTGGGAAAAGAAACTAGGTATCATTCTTAACTTATATTTTTAACCGCAAAAGAAAAAGAAGTTTGTTTTGCAAGCATAAGGCGTGCTTAATCGGATTCGTTGCACATGATCAAAATGCAAAGTGAGTTAATGTCTTGAACTTTTGGTACGTTCGTTAGGAATTCAAATTAAGAATCCAATAAAAAGAAACAACTCAAATTGAGAATCTAACCAGCAGACTTTTGAGGATTAACGGTCGTCATCAGTCATTTATCTGTCTGAAGACTTACAATTTCATCACTGATGACATAATGCATGAGCACAATTTATAACCAAAACCAAGCATTAAAAAACAATAAAATAGCAGCATTGAAATTAGAGGCCTTTCAAGTTAAAATTACAATTAATTCTTTTTTATTTTTTAAAAATATTTCTTATTCTCAATAAATAGCATAGTTTTGGATATTTTAGCAGAAGAAAATCGCAGCCATCTAAACTTCAGCTTTGACTTTTCGGTGGTTTTCCTAATTGCGTTTGTGCGTACACACGAATTGTATTTATTGGATGTAATGAGCAAAACAAAATTCTTTACAAAAATTAAATTTGCCTTCGTTAGGTTTATAAATATTTTGAGAGTAAATTAATTATTATGACTCCACAAAGTTTTTACATCTTTGGAATGAGTTTTAATAACTGCCACTAAGTTCATGAAAATTTACTTCAGACATCAATGAAGGTATAAGAGACCATAAAGTGAATACTATTTTCATTAGGTTAAATGAACTTATTGAATAGATTGTGGATATAAAATGGATGAAAGAGTAATAATTTATTATTTAGAAAGTCAAATAAAAAAAACATAGGCAATATAGCTCAGTCATTGTATTAATCCTTTCAATATAGTTGTCATGGATGTATTCTCAACTACTTGCAAGAATTAAAAACGATTGACTAGCTTATTTTAAATTTATTTCATCAAAATAATAAAGGGAGGTTGCTATTTCATTTAATTATTTTCTTAATTGTCCACAGTAAGTTACTCTGTTATTATTTTAGTAATAAAAATCTAATTAAAAAATGATTGAAAAAAATACTTTTTATAGTGCAAACTTCAGTCTTGATGTAATATTTGGTCTCCTAAATAGTAATTTGGGACAAGTAGTTTGCATTTATATCATTTTATATAGTAACGTTTATAACCATCAGTGATAAAAATAAATGTTTTATTAGAAAACTAAAGTGTCTAGCCCATTGACTTGTCAATTGAATATACATTTCAAAGGGGGGACAAATGAACAAATCAAATGAAACAAGACAAAGTCTAAAATACTGTAGGTGCATGGACTTTTTTTTAAAAAATATATTCTTGATACGAGATAAAAAAAATATATAAATAATTAATCTCAGTTGTAAGAATTTTTATTTTTCTAAATGCAAATATGCTGTTAAGCCGTGAGTTAATTTTTAATATAATATAAAAATATGTAATTTAATAACATAAAAACCTAATTCTATTAAAGTTGACGGCTTAAAATTATGTTTGTATATATAAAAAAAAAAGAGTGCATCTTTACTAAAGGTTTGTATATATTCCTGATATGTGTATTATAGCTCCCAAAACTAAATTTTAATATTTTAAATGGGAAAGGTCACCAAGACTCTCAATATTCTTTTAAAATGTACATATAGAGTTCATTATATTTGCAAAATTATCAGTCTTTTTTGGAACAATTTATTTAAATGAAACTACACTTGAGTCACTATACTTAAATGCATAATTATAAGGGTTCTTTTATGATACCATAATTTTTATATTATCAATAATATTTTAATTTTGTATCATTAGATTTAATGATATATAATATCTGTATTAAAGAACAAGATAAATAATTTAAAAATAATTATAACCAGGCGGAGAGATTTGTGAATTTTTATAAAATAACTGTGACCACCCTCATTATTTGAAATAACTTACTTGAATAGTATTTTTTATTTAAAAATTACTTTTCAATCCTTCTCAAAATTTGTTATCTAATTTTTTATAACATAACTATTACAAAAACTATTAGTATTAACTGTAAAATATTATATCTACTTGATTATCTAACATAAATAAAAAAAATAAGTTGTAATTATATAAAAATTATATGTGGTATAACACTGATAAATGACACAACTAAGTACATATATTTAAATGTCATGAATTACATCAATAAACTCATGAGTGAGATTGGTTGCAACTTAAAAAAAAAAATTGATCCCTCACATTTTAATTAAATTTAATATTGTATATTAAAATACCTGTTACAAGAAGTGTATATTAATTTTTTTGCGCCTATTTAGCATATGCATTTCAAGAAATTATAGTTTATGTTACAATTAATATTCTTATATGGTAGGAAAATATCAAAGCCCTATAAAATTTAAGTGCCACAAGCCTATATATATTTTATTTTTAAACATGACTTTATTAATTTCATAAAAGTTAAATCTAACATAGAATCCTAATTAGCTTTAGTGTATGAATCGTGAACTTTTTTTTATTGATATTCTTTGATTGTAATTATAAAATTTTATATTATTAAGAGTCACTACTTTTATTATATAATTAATGGTGATAATAAATAAAATATTATCTCCAATAATATTTAAATTGAAAAGAATGAGAAAAAAATTCTTTATGTACTTCTATATTTTTAGTATAAAAACATGGCTTGGAATATTCTAAATTAAAATTTGATACCAAATTCGAGCTACTAATCTCTCAAAATTTAGTATTGATTTTGAAAAACAAGGCAACATTTTATGATATTATGTCATCCACCATTAAATTACGTAAAATTAATAGTTTACATCTTATGTTAAAAATTAAGTCAAAATAACTTAACTCTAAAAGTATATATTCAAGCTATCGTGTACTTATATACACATATATGTTTTTTAATTATAGTTCTTAAATAAAATGTTTCCATTTGATGTGACTTATATAGTATCATTAATAAAATATAGATCAAATAATTTATTATTGTGGAGTTGATCTATATTTGATAGGTTTATTTTTAAAAACCTCCCTTGAAATCTGATATAACAACACTTAGATAGCGAAATTGATTGTATTTTCATTTATCTCCCCTGTTGTTAGTATAAATACATGTATAATGTTATAGCTTGAGGGCAAAAATATAAAATACATGTTAAAAATTTTTAAAAATTAATAACAATAAAAAAAATACTTTGAAATTCATTGAATAATTATATTATCTGATAACAAAAAATACTTATTATGTAAAAGATTGTATTTTCTCTTTCTCCAGCATAAAGAATGTCATGTAATTGTCTTCCTCTCAAAGAAAATAAATCAAATCATTTTCACTCTACTTTCTTACTCTCAGTTGCTGAAACAAAAGTAAAAAAACACAAAGAGCATATATAACCCACAAAGAAGACAATCATGGGTGATCGGATAAGGCCATCGATCAGTAATGATCGACAACGGCTGAGATATGCTACTAATATTAGAGTTTGTAAGAGGTTAATTACTTTATCAAAGTTAAAATGTTATTATTTACCTTTAATTTTCTTGTTTTTAAATATTTCATAAGTGATTATTGATTATGTTTGATTTTTTTTATTCATCAGTTGATGGTGGAAAAATTGATTAAAATGGGTTCAACCATATGTGGGCATGAATTGAAAAAAATTATAACTTGTTATTTTTGTTTGTGATATTGATTTTTATCATGAAATGGAGGAGGATTTCATTACTCTAGCTATCGAAAGTAGTAGACCTTCTTCATTTCTTCACCACTGCCAACTCCCCTCGGTGAATGCACAGTAGTAATTTTTATTTTTCAGCCAATTTTTACTAAAGTTTATGTATTTATGAATTTGCAGTGATTTTGTTCCCTTGTCACCCAAATACATTGTAATAAGACATAAGTTGGGGGAAAAAATATATAGTGTTCTTTTACAACCGTCGCATTAATATCTTTTTTGTATTTTTGGGCAATAAGATTTGTTGTCTGTGCGACATTTTGGTGTAGGACGAACACAGTTTCTATATTTTTGGGCGATAGATGCTTGTCTCTTATGCGACAAGTTGGTGTGTGATGAACATAGTTTCTGTTTTTTAGGCAATAATTACTTGTCTCTCATGCGACAAGCTACTATCGCTCATACACAGTTACTTTGTTTTTAGGTAACAACTAATGTCGTTCGTGCGACAAGCTCACGTTGCTTGTACACAAGTTCTGGAATTTTAAGCGACAAATATTGTCTCCCGTGTGACATGTGTATGTCGCACACACTTATTATTATTTTTTTGATAATAATACATACATATGTATAGGTAATTAAAATATATTTTTCCTTTATTATTATTACAATTATTACTTAATTTCACTTTTTAAAATGTATTAGTATTATATTTATTTTTCTTTATTATTGTAATTGTTGTTGTTGTTTAGTAATGTCCTTATTATTATTAATTATTATTTTGCTATCACTTATTAATGTGCACATGTTGTTATGCTATGGTTTCACTTTTTAAGCATTTGATTTTAATGAAACACTTTTTACAATTATAACTACTATTATATAGATATACAGGCTGTTGTTGCTGGCAGTATGCTTTCTGTTGCATCAGTGATATTGAGCAATATAGTTTGAAGAAATTATGGGAGGATATAAAAGATTTGTATTTTGATCACCCAATTAGGCATACCACTAAAGTTAGTGTTGATGTCATGTTACCTTAAAAGACATCTACTATTTTTATAAAGAGTAATTGTGACTTGTAGGATGTATTTTTTAGGGTAAGGAAGACAAATAAGACGTCGTATCATCTTTTTATACTCAGTCATAGATATAAGATTGAGTTTTTATATATTTTATATAAATATGATACTAACAAACTCATATTCTAGTGACAGTGTCATGTATTTATTGTAAATATTGCTATCATGGCACATTGTTAATATATATATATATATATATATATATTATGGACGATTGCTTGATGTATGGTTTTTTGACATTTAGTTAATTATGATTATCGCTAACTATAAGCTGTGGAAACGTACATGATGAATCATCTAAAAGTTAATTATTTACATTACTGGTTTGGTGATATAACACTTGATGATTTGGTATTTACTTATTTTTTAAAAAATATTACCATTAATTATCAAATGATAATAGATTTCTTGTCACTGATTTTGACAGTGGTTTAGTTTGGAGAGTGGTCTTTTAACAACTAAAAGTTGATTTATTGGTTTTTAGTTTCAAGCGATAAAAATTGTTACTTGAGAGACAGAACTCATTGCTCAAACAAGTTATCTGTAATTCGAGGAGACAGCATCTATTGTTTGGGAGACAGTGCCATTGCTCAAATTCACAGCAACTGTGTGACTATAAATTTGAATCTTAAACACCTGTCTCAAATTCGCAGCAACTATGTCTGATTTTGCACTCGTTGGGCATTGTCGTAGCGTGCGACAATGCTCATTGCATGTGAGATTCTGTAGAATATTAAAACCAAATTTTGACATCACTGTTGCAACATTTTTCGTGCCATATGAAGAGCTTAACACATAAGACTTTGCATTAATGCACCATGAATAATTTAATCTACCTAAAACATTTTAAAGAAACCTAAGAGGCATTTTATCAAGCACCTCACGTGCTAGTTATTAACTTCAAATTTCATTAAACTATTGTGGATATTTAGCAATAATCAATCCTAATGTTTATCTATAGTCATGCATACACCTAAATATGGTCATCAATCATCCATATTATGCAAACGAAAAACCTTAGGTAATCATAAGGTAAGCAATGCCAAAATTTTAAAAAATTTACATGAACGAACGACCCTAAAATAATGAAAGTGCTATTGGAGATCACCTACCTATAAATGCTCGCCCAAACGTTGTCACTTGTCGTCGAAAAACACAAAAGCTAGGCTAAATTTTGAGAGAACAGAAGGTATATGGTTGGGAGGCTATTTTTGTTCATAGAAATTTTCATCAGGCCTATTCTGTACTTATTATTAGTGCCAAAAATTTAGGTTCAACAGTTGATTTGGATAATGTAGTCATTTCGCAGGTTAACTAACAGTCAACATGTATTTATACCAACGGTAAAAGAGATAAGTGAGAATACAATCAATCTTGCTATTTAATTATTATCACATCAAACCTCAGGGGAGGTTTTTAAAAATAACCATATTTAAAACTTAACAAGATCAACTCTTGCTGCCCAAGTTGCTGTATAAGATCAATTAAGTTGCAAGCTCACCAATTTTGAAGCAATAATTAATCAATGATTACTAAGATCACTCTTTGAAATTGAAACAAAGAATTAGGAACGAATGCAGAACAAACACATTAGAATAAATCAATTACGTGGTTTGGTTATTACAGACGTATATCCATGGGTAAAGCTATCAGAAAATTCTATTTATGATTCTAAGGAGAATTTTTTAGAGATTGACTGATGATGATACAGAGAATAATCTTAAGCTCTTTCTCTTATATATCCCTCTACGATTTAATTGCCATGCACCTGAAGTTAGCTGGATGACCAGCTTGCAAAAACAAAAGATGAAAACGCCCTCAAATCCAGATTCCACAGATGAGGGGTGCGTGGCCTGACAGATTTAACCATTTATGAATCCCTAAAGCCACACGTGAGCGTCGCATGAGTTACACGTAAATCATGTCAGCTCAAAACGCAGCCCATCGCTATTTAGTTGCTGCCGTTTTGATGAGTTTAGTATTCCGCTAATGTCACCCGTGTTTTCTGACCCAAACCAGCAAACAAAATGATGTCGTTTCCACTGACTGTTTGTATTCACTCTATAATCAACAATTACAATGCCTTCTACGATAATTGTTGTTTAAGTATCAATAGTTTTACAATTAAATTTATACAATACAAATTATTATAAGATGTAAATGAAATATTATTGAAATAACATTATCTGTTAACTATATAAATATAATACTAAATGTAAAATTGTAAAGTTATAGATATTGTATAATAATTTCAAAATTAGTTGTATTTTTTCTCTATTTTTTTGGTGACTTAAAAAATATTTTTCAATTGATTAGATAAAAAATAATTTAAAGTATGAAGAAATATTTAACTTGTAAATTACTACTTGCATAATTACTTATCCACTAAAATAAGTTAAAAATTTTTATCTTGACATAATAGAAATTTTCTTTTATCAATTAATTAAAAATAAGAAGCCTACCTTTACTTGCAACTTGAAGGTTATATGTTATTTTTTAATTCATTAATTATTCACTATATTAAATGAATGATAGAGATTAAAATAATTAAATCTTTAAGTGCACAATAACTCTATTATCAATACTATATAAAGTTGAACAGTATTATAGAGAAATCCTAATTATGAAAAATCATTTTACTCAAAAGAGGGTTTATTTGACAAGTTTTTAAACTAAGGAAGGCATGTATATATTCAAACAAAACCTAGAGGGGCTTATTGACTTTTTGTTATTTCCTTATTAAAATAATAGTCTCATCTCTCGCGTTGGTTGATTAAAAAAAAAAAAAATCCATAAAATCTTATAATTGCCATTGAATGCATTTAAAAGATTTGGTGATTGGCATTCCTGCATCAATTACAAAAGCCACCGAAGCCATGACTGTGTTGTTGTCCAAAGAAAAGCCTTCCCCTTCCCCTGCTTTTCTAGAAACTGTTGAAGAGATCACGAGACTTTACAGATCACTGCCACCAAGACCCTCCGTTGAACAAGTTGAAGCAGCCATGTCTGTTCTCAAAACTGTTGACACTGAAGAACAGACCAAGCTTGATGAAATAACAAAGCAAGAGAAGCCACGTGATGTTTCTGAAGATTTGTTTTCTGTGCTGCAGCAGTTTAAAAAGACTATGGTTTTGTTTCAAAGCTGTGAACAGCGGAAAGAGGCCAGTCACTTGGTTGAAGTTGATAAGCTTTATGCGATCTTTGATGAACTTATCCGAAGAGCTTCTGGCTTGGTTTCTGGGGATAACCAGATGGAGAAAGTAGCTGCTCTTGCTGACTCGGTTAGTAAAATTGAAAAGGAATGTGGGATCAATGATGAGACTTTGGCGAAGACAAGTGAAGATGGTGAATTTAAGAAAGATGGTGTTAAGGATTTGGTGAAAAGTGCTTCTACAAAGGATTCTTTCTTTATAGGTAAATTAACCATGCACTTATATTTTATGTTAAGTTGGAGATTTTTCTTGTTTTCTTAATTTGGAGATTTTTCTTGTTTTATAATCCAATTTCGCGTATTTGCTCTTGTCTAGATCTTGAAAGGTTGAAATATATGAAAATTAATGAGGGTTTCAATTCAGGATTTTGAAGGTCAATGTTATTGTTTCTTGTTCTTATTTGAATCTGGATTTTGAGAAATGATTATAATTTTACTAGTTGTTTTCTCTGTCATAAAAGGATTGACTAGGATCATTGTTTACTGTGGAAATTATTCTGTGTTGACATGTTATGTAAAGGTCCTCGAAGTGTCTGAATGTAGATTTGGATGTAATCACAGGTGAAGAAAACAATGAAAAATTGAGTCTGATGAAGATGGCAGCTGTTATTGAGAACTCTGCGAAAACTGGAGCTGTGGTTCTTGATCTTAGAGGCAAGATAATGGACCAGGTTGAATGGCTTCCTGTATCAATTGGAAAATTGAAGGATGTTACTGAATTGAACTTATCTGAAAACCGTATCATGGCACTTCCAGCCTCTGTTGGTGGAATCAAAACCTTAAGAAAGCTTGATATCCATTCAAATCAGCTTATTAACCTCCCGGATTCATTTGGGGATCTAATCAACCTGATTGATCTAGACCTTCATGCAAATCGGCTCAAATCACTGCCAGCTACTTTTGGGAACTTGATCAACTTAATGAATTTGGATTTGGGTTCAAATGAGTTCACCCATTTGCCAGATACAATTGGGTGTTTAACCTCTTTGAAGACACTGAATGTGGAAACAAATGAACTCGAGGATCTTCCTTACACGATTGGAAACTGTTCATTGCTTACAGAGCTACGATTGGATTTCAATCAGCTCAGGGCTCTACCTGAGGCAGTCGGGAAGCTCGAGTGCTTGGAGATTCTTACTTTGCATTATAATAGAATAAAAGGGTTACCGACAACTATAGGTAATCTTACCAAGTTAAAGGAGCTTGATGTAAGCTTCAATGAGCTTGAGTCAATCACTGAGAACCTTTGTTTTGCAGTAAGTCTCAAGAAATTGAATGTAGGGAACAACTTTGCCGATCTTAGAGCCTTGCCAAGGTCAATTGGAAATCTTGAGATGCTGGAAGAGTTGGACATAAGTGATGACCAAATAAGGATTTTACCAGATTCTTTCAGGTTGTTGTCAAAATTGAGTGTTTTTCGTGCTGACGAGACTCCTTTAGAAGTTCCACCAAGACAAGTTGCTAAATTGGGTGCTCAGGTAATTCCCGACCTTCAGAATTTTAGCTAATTGTTTGTTGTTCAAACTCCATATACCCTTCTGCAGTGGCCTTCAAAGTGCTGGTGCCTGTAGGTATAAAGTGTGGATTTGAACTAACACTTGATAAGTTACAGGTGCCTGCACCTAATAATCATTAAACATCTTTATTGCATTGTTACTCACTTTAAGGGCTGTGTATTTTTCAGGCTGTTGTCCAGTTCATGGTAGATCTTGTTGCTAATAGGGATGCTATATCTCAACCAGTAGACAAGAAGAAGAAAGGTTTCTGGCTCAGGCTGTGCTTGACATGTTGGCCGTTTCGAAGAAGAGGAGCCGTCACAAGTGGGTAGTTTTCCAAAGCTTTTAACTCTCACAAATGTTTAGCTCACTGTGCATAGTTGTATTTGCTTTGGTCTTTTCAACAGATTTTCATATTTAGTTGTTTACTGTACAAATTTGTCCAACAATGTGTGCGGAACTTGTAGCATATGCGTTTATATTCAAACAAGAAATAATGTGATTGGATTTTCATTTTTTATTTTTTTAACATAGTGATTGTGATATTCAGATTGTTTTTATTTGTTTGTACCTTATGAGAAAGTTTTGTGATTCACAAAGCGAAAGTACTAAAATTCAACCCAAATGAAATATTCATGAACAATTACTTTCTGTAATAGTTATAATCCTAACAACTTTGGTTTAATCTAATATTGGGATGACGTTTCAACATTATAGTATCTTTGTTCGCATAAATATAACATTTTGTGGTATTACTCGAGGATTATGTTATTAATTAAATGGGCCATTGAAGTTGACCAAGCAAATTGCCTTAAAAAGTAGATCTTTCCTTTGTTCCAATCCTGCAAATCAGGGGGCGCAAATCGGTTGACCATAATCGGCTGGTTTGTAGTCCTAATCCAATTATATGACCCATGTGGAATTTTCTAGGTGAACATGCTTATTTATTATTATTATTATTTTTTAGAGATTTTACGCTTTTAAAATATTTTCCTGACGGCAACTTTTAAAACTTTGAACGCGGCTTATCATTCAAATTCCGGACGAATCAGTACTAAGAAGCGTGTGGCCATCATCCCAGCAGTAGCACCGAATAAGGGTAATTTTAGAAATTAATGAGATTAACCGAAAAGTAGAGGGCTGATGAGATAAATTATGAAGTTCAAACATCACTCCTCACAATTATAATTCTTGAACCCGAAGCTATCTTAAAATTACTATGCCTGTTAATTGGTTTGTAATTATTTATGATCTGCCATCAACTCAAAATAAGTGGGAAAAGGAGAATTATATATTATCGTAATGAAAAATACGATATTAATATTGTGATATATTTAAATATTATAAATTATATATAAAATTAGTAAATATAAAGTAAAACTAGTAAATTCATAGAAGATTATTAATTATTTTTGAAAATAGCATTGTTTCTTATAGAATTTTAGTGAAAAATATTTTATTCACTTGCAAAAAAATTCTTAATTAAAAAATTACTCATAATTAAAAAAATTATACTAAAAAAACTAAGTTTTGTTGAATTGTTCAACATAAATGCTATATTTATTTTAGGACATTTTCATACTTTCATTCCCCCATTTTCTATAATTATATCTATTTATTACATATGTTAATTACACATGATTATTTATCTTGATATGGATCAAGTAAAAACAAACTAAAAAATTCTTATATTACTAGACACATATATAATATATTAATAAAATTATATTTAATGTATTTCAAACTTATTATCCATATTTACAGACCATTTAGGTTGATGTTGAGAAAGTGTAGAAAGATATAAAGTCTTATGTTTAATTTCTAAAATTTATATTTTATTTTACAGTTAATATTGATTTACTAGTTTTTCATTAAATTTATAAGTTTTATATTTTATTTACATAATTTATATTTAATTATGATATTAATGTTGTAACTTTAATCATGATGTTATAGATGACCCATTAGAAAATAGATTTGTTTACCTCTTCAATTTCCTTATGTCTGTATAATATGAGAATACTTTAGATTTCCTAATTTAATTCAGTTAATTTTGGTTTCTTAGATAACTAATAGACAAATTAATGGGATTAGTGAACTTAATTTGTTTAGGAAGTCGTCTTTTCATTCGTGATATCAAATGCAAATAAAACGTGGTCAACTAGTCATGACTCATGAACTAGTACTCGCCTATTTTCACAGTTCAGGTTCTGAAAGTTGTCACATAAAACAAAATGAACGGCCTGGAATCCATTAACACCAATAACGCAACTTCGGTGGCTGAAAGTCTCAGCGACAACACCTTCTATGAATTTTTAAACCCTTCCAATTATAACCGGCTTTATGTACATGATATTCTGAATTATAGTTCATGTACGAGACCAAGTCAATCTGATATCGGAGTTTATTTGGCCAAACCAAATAGAAAATGAACCGAGATAACAAAAAGACTAACACCCTTCCATCTTCTTAAGCTATCACTTTCCTACATGAAAAAAATGGTGCTTTGCACTGAGTTAGAGCTACCATTGTTCTATTCAATAAAATCGGATAGTTTATTTTCGATGCTGAATTTGAAATTTCCCGTCATCTTATCCCCAGTTTTCCCACGCAATGAGGAGGCCTTCGATTCTCAAACTTCCCTGGAACTATGAGTTCCACACAGTCCCCCCGGATTCTGCTCGCTGATGTCCACAACTTAAATTTCTTGCAAACACAACAATGGCACCAATTGTCGTTGCCATAAGTTTCTGAATTTTCAATCACACAAAGGTTCTGTTTAGGATTAAAGTTAGATGAAATTATAATATTAAAGTATTTAGTAAATACCTGTTATTGTAACTTAAAAATTCGATTGATATAATTTTTATTAAGTATTAGAAAATGTATATTTATAAAGGAGAAAATTGTCATTTTACATTTCAAGTTTCATTCATTTCTGTGTATTTAAGTCTCTTGTGATTTTAATTATGTGTGTTTTAGTATAATTAAGTATTTTATATATTTTAGAGACATCATGGTCATTTTACAAAAAACGAGATATCGAATGACAAAACGAACCGTAAATTTAAACTTAGAATGGTTAAAAACTTTAAGAGGAGAATAAAAGTATAAATATCACTGTTCACATATATGGCACTGTTAACATGTACGGTACTGTTCATGGTAATATTCGTGACATTGTTCATATATACTATACGATAATGTGGTATTAACTGATAATGTAGCACCGACCAATGACGTAGCAGCATTTGATTGGAAGAATGATATAGCATTGACTGATTATGTAGCGTTGACTAATAAGGTGTCACAATTTTATTAGATAAAAAAGTTTATGCACTGTTGACAGATGACGTGGCAATATGTTAGTGGATCAGAAAAACGTGTGTATAGTACATGCATATACACAGGATAATAGCCTTGATGATGTATTCAAATCAATTTGTCACGTGGCAAAATCTTGTGCATCCAAATTGTATTAATCTGATGGCCATGATTTACTTGTTGTATCTATAAAAGGAGGGCCTCCTTAATTTGACACCCCTAAATTTATTTTTGAGCTCTAATTCCTTCTCCCTTTTGTATTTTCTGTGTATTTTAATAAAATTTCTATTTTACCCCTAATTTAAATATGAGTAACTAATTTTTTTTTAAGCTTTAGTTGAAAGTGATATCTCAATATGTTCCATGGACTTAATTGGTAAATTTATTTTATTTTCTCCTCTAATTTCTGTAGATGTTTTGACTTTTCGTTGACAGAAAGTAATAATACAGTTATTACTATTTTACACGATAAGCCCTTAGTACCATATTAATTAGAGCGTGGCTCATGAGGAGTGGATTTCTCCCTCATGATTTAATTAGTACTAATAAGAAATATTAAGCTCTGGAGTATATTGATGCAAATATAAATACCCAAGTACTTTATTATAGTAATTGTCATCTTAAATTATTCATGTTATTTCAATTTAAATTTAGGATAATTTCTCTGCAATTTCAACCACTCACTTAAAAAATTAATTCAATACATAATTAAAATTCATCTTCTCGTGGGATCAACACTTATCACCATTAATCTATTCTACAATAGATTCCTGTACTTGCGAGTTCAAAAAAATTTGTATAATAAGTTTTTGGTCTCGTTGCCAGAAAGATAAGTTATTTTAATTTGTTAAATTAATTTTTTTATTTTATTATAATTTAATTCTGTAATTTAATTTTTATAATTTAAATTTCTTTACATTTATGTAATTTAATTTTTAAATTATTTTCTTAGGTAAATTTTTTTCTTCGTTTTATCCTGTTAATTTATTTTAATTAATTCATAAAATATTTAAGTAATTTTTTTCTTTTAAAATTGTTATTAAAAAATTAAAATAAAAAATAAAAAAAATGAATCCCCAATTCTTGTAAATTAATTTCTTTCCTTTTTTCTTTTAAAATTATTTAAAAAATAAAAAATTAAAAAAGTGAATCTGTAATTTAATTTTTATAATTTAAATTTAAGTGATTTAATTTCTTTGTAATTTCTTTAACTCTCTATAATTTAATTTTTAAGTTATTTTTCTTTGTAATTTTTTTAATTTTTTTAATTTATTAATTCATAGAATTAATTTTTAAAGTAATTTTTTAGTTGTTTTCTTTTAATTTTTTATTAAAAAAGAAAAAATAAATCTATAATTTCTGTAATTTATTTTTTTCTTTTTTAAATTTCTGTAATTTTATTTTCATATTATTTTAATTCATTGAATTAATTTTTATAAATAATTTTTAGTGTTCTTTTCTTGTATTTTTTATAAAAAAATTCTACAATTTAACTTTTATCTGTAATTCAGTTTTTTGTAATTTCTTTAAATTTATGTAATTAAATTTTTTCTTTATTTTTAATTTTTTTAATTTTAGTTAATTTATTTCTTATATTTTCTTTTTAGTATTTGAGTGTATGTTTATAGTAAAGTGGTAACATCGTGATAAGGTTAGTATTATAAATTCTCAATTTTCTTTATTTTTATTAATTTTATTCTTTTTTGTTGTATTTTTTTATTATTTTTTTATACATGGTCAAAGGTCGCAATTACCTAAACTTGAGCCTATAAATTTAGAATTGAAAAAAATACTTCGCACATACAAATATATTGCATTTAAAAATAAAATTGAAATAGATTTGCAACAATTAAAACCACCACAGGAGAAGCCATTTTATGACTATTTTAGTCCCTTACCTAATTTGAGCACATTATATATACGATATTCAAATGTAACTGATAGGAGTTTTGAATTAAAACCAGTGTGCTAAATTATCTCCCAACATTTTATGACCTAGAAAATGAGGACCCATATAATCATTTGAATGATTTTTATGCTATTTGTCAAACTTTTAGATATAAAAATTTTTCAGATAATGATGTTAAACTTAGACTATTTCTATTTTCTTTAAAGGATAGAGCTTGTTCATGGTTTAATATATTGCCTGCTAATATCATTACATCATGGGAATAAATAGTCACAAAATTTTTAAATAAATATTTCCAGTTCATAAAATTATTTCTATTTGCAGGGAAATTTCAGAGTTCATCCATAGAGAAGACAGGTAGTTTGTCGAAGTATGGGAGTAATTCAATCAGCTACTCTTGAAATGTCCACATCATGGATATAAAAAATAGCACCAATGCCAATATTTTTTTGAAGGATTATTGTCATATGTGCAAGAATGGCTAATGACAACAAGTAGAGGAGAACTAATGTCTAAAAGTGCGTTAAAAATTTGAGATTTCTTCCAATGACAAGCGAATAATTCCTAACAATAGAGTCGATTATTTAGGAACAATAAAAGAATTAAAGGAGTGAATAAGGTCCAAGTTGGTGAGTCAAGCTCGGGAATTAAATAAGTCAAAGAAATGGTTGAAGGACTTACCTAAGAAATCACATCTTTAACCGCATCTAAATTAACAGAGTCACGTGACCATGACTCATACTTAGATCAAGCTAATGCTATAGGTGTAATGAGTAAGCCATCAAACTACAACCCTTACTCCAACACATATAACCTTGGATAGAGAAACCATTCCAATTTTTTATGGTCTCAAGGATTTCAACAGAATAGACCAATAACTTCAACTCCACCAATGCAACTAATTCCTTAAGTTTCTCAAGTTATCAACCACCATTTAGACTTTACAACCAGAACTCAAATTATTCTCAACTCATACCATGGGAAGATGCATTCCATAATTTTAAGAATTCTATCTACTCTACGATCGAGCAACAAAACCACACCATTAATGGACTACAAAATGATATGAGAGCAGGTTTCAACTCATATATCTAATCAATTTCAAACATTGAGAAGATGGTGGATCAATTTGCCTCTTCAGTTCAAACCCTAACAATGACTGTTAAGAAAGGCAAATTCTCAAGTCAACCAGTGTCAAACCCTAAAGGAGTACATGACATAAATACCAATTCTCCTCAATAACACGGAGAGGTTAAAACCATTATAGCCCTGCAAAAAGGAAAAGAAGTCGACAATAAAATGGAGATCCGATGACAAAAACAACTCAAATTATACCTGTAAATGTTGAGGACTCATTATCAGAGGAGAAAGAAGAAACCAACCCACGAGAGCATGTTCCTAAAGCTCCATTTCCCTAAAGGTTAGCTAAATCAAAAAAAGAAAAATTCCCGAGTAAGATTTTTGAAATCTTCAAACAGGTCAGTGTTAACACATCTTTGCTTGATGCTATAAAATAAGTATCATCTTATGTCAAGTTTCTTAAAGATCTTTGTACTAAAAAAAGAAATATTCAAGTTTAAAAGAAGACATTTTTAACAGAAAATGTTAGTTCCATACTTCAACATAAAATTCTTCTAAAATCCAAAGACCAACGCTCCCTCACTATCTCATGTAGTATAGGGAACCACACAATTGAGAATGCTTTGTTAGATTTAGGTGTTAGTGTTAATTCGTTGCCTTATTCAGTGTTTGTGAAACTTAGATTGAGACAATTGCACCTAACTCAGTGTTGTTATAACTTGCAAATCGATCCTTAAAAATACCTCATGGTATTGTGGAAGACGTGCTTATTTAGGTAGATAAGTTTTATTTTTATGTTGATTTTATTGTAATTGACACCCAGCCATGTAGGATTCACGGAAGTATATCCCTATTATCTTGGGTTGTTCATTCTTGGTAATTGTTGATGCTCACATTCAATGCAGGTATGGAAATATGCAGTTTTCATTTGGCAATATGACCATGGAACTAAATATTTTCAATATTATCAAACAACCTCACAATACAAATGATGAAATTATAGATGTGGATTTAATTAATGAATTAGTTGATCATACTTCTTCTTTAAACCTTAGTGATAACCCTTTACTAATATGTTTAACTCACTTTTATTTGGATTTTAATATTGACAGATCGATTAATGAGGTTTGAAATTCTAACTAGACAACACAAAAGGGGGTGAATTGGGTTTTTAAAAATTATGGAAATAAATCACTCAATCAATACAAACAAATTCGAAATAATTGAATAAACAAACAGTGATAAATAAATTAAGAGATAGGGAAGAGAAAGCAAGCACAATGATTTTTATGTGGTTCGGCTATCCCCGCCTATATCCACGCCTCCAAGCACTCCGGGCTTGAGGATTCCACTATGCAAGCCTCCAAGGCTTCAACAACTTACAATTGACTTCCCAGGTGTCAATGGACCTTTACAACAAGAGATTATTCCCAATCTCTTAACCCAAATGTATCCCACACTTGCAGTCACTCAAGACAAAGGAATACAAATTGATTCATCTCTCACACAATCTTTCAAGGTTACAAATTAATGCTCAATGTGTGAATGAATGAAATATAAATATGTTTTTAAAGCTTTCTGTAGATGGTAAATTTGTATATAAGCTCAGTAGTTGTGTTGTTGTCAGTCCTTGATTTGAAATGGATGAGCATATTTATAGTTGAAGCTGAAAACTAGTCGTTATTCTTTCATCTGACAGAAAATGGTTTGCCGTTAGTTGTTAACGGTTAGCCGTTTTCTTTGGTCAATCTTACCGTTGAGCATGATTTCAAATAAACGGTTGACCGTTAAGAATTACCCTTTCGTCGTTATTGTCCAGAAACCTGCACAATAAAACACTTAATCCGTTTTCACTAAATGGTTAAGGATTTACAAAGAATGTCGATTCTGGAATTTATCGGTTAGCCGTTATATATTAACGGTTTACCGTTAAAATCCAGTATCCTTATGATATAAAGCTCTGTAATCAGTTCCTTCTAACTTTAAAGGATTTTAAACTGTTAATGATATCGGTTAGCCGTTATATGTTAACCGTTCGCCGATTACTTCCAGTATCTCACAAAATGCCTATCGGTTAAGGCTTAAGTTGTTAACCTTTTAACTTTGAAGGATCTTAAAAAGCTGACGATATCGGTTAACCGTTATGTGTTAACGGTTTGCCGATTACTTCCAGTATCTCACAAAATGCTTATCGGTTAACCGTTTATTATAATCAGTTAGCCATTTACACCCAGAATTTCATTTAACTTACAAATTTATTCTAGTTCTTCTAAGAAATGTTAAATACGTACCTTGTTTTGACTTTAAAAGAAAACTTGAAATTTTGTGAGTCTTAGAACCCATTTATTAACTTAAGTTTATTGTTTGTTATCATCAAAATCAATTACCAAAATATGTATATGTTAACATTCTCCCCCTTTTTGATGATGACAAACACATTCAAAAACTTTGCTCCTCCTAAGTATATGCTCCCCCTAAGTATATGACTTAAAACACTTTTGTTTTATAAAATGCTCATTCATCTCTCCCCCTTCATCATTAAAGAAGGGTTAACTAAAAAAAATCGGGCAAAGGTTCCCCAAAAAATGCAGGAAATCCATAGTTACAATAAGAAGAAGAGACACTTCCAAATAATCCATATGCCAACACACTTCCAAACTATCCATATGCCAACACACTCTCAAACTCCAATATAATCCAAAACTATCCATAAACAAACATAACACAGTAAAAATAAATCATAACCAGCAATGTCAATCAACAAAAAGAAGACATAATTACAGTCAACTGTCAGTACACCCATCAATCACAACATATTGAACTAACTCAGAAAATATGTATATTGGCAAAATAATAGAAGCTAAGAGCTGCGTCGTGAAATAGAAGGTCGAGCAGAAGATGGTCGCCGAGAAAAAGGTCTCGCAGTGGATGGTTGAGAAGGACGAGAGGAAGTGGTTCGCGGAGGAGAAGCAGCTGCAGAGGTGCTTCCAGGTTCATAGCCAAAATACCTCAGAAGTTGTCTATGTCCAGCAATGATCTCATATTGATGATCGAAGCTGACCTCTTGAAGAGTTTGAAGCTGAGTCTAGAGCTGTAGCTGATCTTGACAGATAGCATCTAAGCGATCAAGGATCGTCTGCTGAGTGTTAGAAATCCGGCGAACATCAACAACCAGCTGATGTAGGATGTTAGTCATAGGGGGCTGAACTGGAGCTGAAGGGTGTGCTGGAGCTGGAGGCTGCTCACTAGCTGGAGGGATTGCGGAGACTAAGGGAGAAGCAGAATCAATCTCAGGCATGTCAGAACTAGAGGGAACTGATGGCTAAGGAACACGGCGAGTAGAAGGTGGAGGATGAGCTCTAAGTCTGAAGTTAGAAAGTTGATCAGGAGGATAAACATCGTTGAGCATCTGATCACCCTTAGGAGCAATTAAGGTGTCCAGGTTCTTGGCGTTGGCAGTTTTGTGCCATTAGCCATCCTTCCTAGTAAATCCTATGCTACTCATAGCATCCCGACCAATTTTCTTAGGTTCTTTATACACCACCTCTCTAAGTGGTACATGAAAATGTCTCAGAATGTGGGTGATAAGACTACCATATGGAAGCAATCTATGGGTGACAGTAGGGGTGGATAACATATGGTGCACAATAATGTATCCTAGGTTGATAGGTCTCCCACTGAGTAAGCTGTCCAACAACCCAACATCCATCCGTGTTACCTCATCTGAATGACCTTTCCTAGGAGTGATTATATGCTGCAGAATGCTATAGACTATGCGAACCTGAAGAAGCAGCAGCTGTGCCCGAAAAGGTAAGCTACAAATATCATCACTAAGGTCCCTACGACAACATATGTTTTTCACTCCTTCATGGTGAATAAAATCACCAAATGACAAAGTTTTTCTAGATGTATAAAATGATTCACCTTCATCCGAAATCCAAGTATGATTGTATTCAAAAAATAGACATCAAAATCAATTGCTATACCACCAACTACAGTAACGATTCTATCTAAACGGGTAACGGAAATCTCCATATTTGAGTAAAATACCCGAACTGGATTGGGGTAAGTCCTATCATCAATATTGATAGCTGTTTCCCAGGGTCTAAGTCCTATCATTAACACTTCTACCACATACAATTAAATCCTCAAAATCTCCAATATCTACAAAGTATGAGTCTAATACCTGTCTACCCATAAAACGATTTTTGAATCGTTTCCGCAATAGAGCTGTCGGGAAATGTAGTCTTTCGAATTCAGAACCTTCCCGTGATCTTGTTGGGTTGACAACAGGAGTATGTTTTCTCCTAGGTCTCCGAGAAGACTCAGCCATTAAATAAGAGGAAGAAAATTTTTGAGATGAGTATTGAAAGAAATGGGTTGAGTATGTTGTTAAGGAGAAGTAGAGGAGAAGATATTATACTACAAGGTGTCAAGGATTTGTGAAGAATTTGAACAAATTTCTTAAGTTTCAAACAGCTACTCTTAGGGTTTTAAATTGGGAATTTTCGATTTTGATCACTATTTGATGTTTTTAATCGGTGAAATTACTCAGAAGGTGATGAAAAAGATTCTTACTGATGTAATTTGGTGCAGAAAGAAGAGAATCTGAGAGAAAATTGAGATGAAAAAGCTTAGGTTTCGTAACAATGGCTGAAATAGTGAGAGGGCAAGTGAGAAGATGAAGAGAAAACCGTGACCAGTTATATACTTTGCGAAATCGGTTAACCGTTTTCTGTAAATGGTGAGAGGGTAACGTTTGAGAGCCTTTCTGTTTTGGAACGGCTGATCATTTCATTTTAAACGGTGAGGGAGTAGGGTGCTAACAAAACTTTCAATTTCTGAAAATAAACGGTGAATCGTTTATATGCAAAACGGTTATCCGTTTATTAAAACGACAATGGATGACCGTTTAATTGGAACGGTGAAAGGATAGAGTGCAAACTTAACAATGTTTTAGTTTCTAGAAATAAACGGTGAACCGTTTACATGAAAACGATTATCCGTTTATTGCACGACATTTCATAATACATTTAACAACTGCCCCAATCAACTAAAGCATATACACATAATTACAATACATCATCAAAATATCATATAATAATAATGTCAAAAACATAGTTAATGATGTTAATGCGAAGACATCATCATCCTAAGTTCATGTCTGATTTTCAAAAATTATTCTTCACAAAGGGCTTTTGTAAAAATATCAGCAAGTTGCTTTTCTGTAGAAACAAACTCTAACACTATATCACCCTTTTGAACATGATCTCTTAATAAGTGATGCCTAATTTCTATATGCTTGGTTCTAGAGTGCTGAATGAGATTCTTTGAAAGATTAATAGCACTAGTATTATTACATTTGATAGGAATTTGTTCAAGTTTAATGCCATAGTCTCTAAGTGTTTGTTTCATCTAAAGAGCTTGAGCACAACAACTACCTGTGGCAATATATTCAGCTTCAGTGGTTGAAAGTGCTACTGAGTTTTGCTTTTTACTAAACCATGAAACAAGTGCATGACTTAGAAAATGGCAAGTACCACTGGTACTTTTCCTATCAACCTTATGACCAGCAAAATCAGCATCCGAAACACATGTTAAGTCTATATGAGTTTCCCTAGGATACCAAAGACCAAGATCTATTGTTCCATTTAAATAACGAAAAATTCTTTTCACAGCAAGCAAATGAGATTCCTTGGGATTTGATTGAAATCTTGCACATAAACATGCACTAAACATGATATCAGGTCTACTCACAGTTAAATATAGTAGAGAACCAATCATACCTCGATACATCTTGATATCAACCTCTTTACCTTTTTCATCTTTGTCCAGCTTGATTGTTGGGCTCATTGGTGTGCATTTGGCCTTTGTTCTCAATTCCAAAACGTTTGAGCAGATCTCTTATGTACTTAGCTTGATTTATGAATATTCCCTCATCATTTTGTTTTATTTGCAGTCCAAGGAAATATTTCAGCTCTCCCATCATACTCATTTCAAACTCTTTGCTCATACATGTAGAAAATTCTTTACACAAGGATTCATTAGTAGAACAAAAAATAATGTCATCAACATAAATTTGAACAACAAGTATGTCTTGGTTTTTATGCTTAACAAAGAGTGTAGTATCGACTTTTCCCATTAAAAATTTATTGTCAAGCAAGAAATTTTTAAGCCTATCATACCACGCTCTAGGTGCTTATTTTAAACCATACAATACTTTTGATAACTTATAAACATGATTTGGAAATTTTTCATTTTCAAAACCAGGGGGTTGTTTCACATAAACTTTCTCCATAATATATCCATTTAAAAAGGCACTTTTAACATCCATTTGAAATAAAGTAAAATTCTTATAACATGTATATGCTAGCAGCATTCTAATAGATTCTAATCTAGCTACAGGAGCAAATGTCTCATCAAAATCAATTCCTTCCTCTTGATTGTATCCTTGATCTACTAATCTAGCTTTATTCCTTACAACTACACCGGATTCATCCATCTTATTTCTAAATACCCATTTAGTTCCTATGATGGATTGATTTTCTGGTTTAGGAACTAATTCCCACACTTTATTTCTCTCAAATTGATTTAACTTCTCTTGCATTGCCATAATCCAAGATTCATCATTTTCCGCATCCCCAAAGGATTTTGGTTCAATTTGAGAAATGAATGCAGCATGCTCACATGTATTCCTAAGTGATGATCTAGTTGAAACACCTTTAGATGGATCACCTAAAATGACATCCTTTGGATGAGAAGAAACATACCTCCATTCCCTAGGGAGTACTTGAGAAGTACCTTGATTTTGTTCTGCACTTGTTTCTTTATGTTGTTCTACTTGATTTTCTGCATTCTTTTGGTTGTTTTTTGATGAATCTTCTTGTATATTTTCATCTGCATCATCACTAACACCAACTTTCTCCATAGAGGACGTATTAGACTCATCAAAGATAACATGCATAGACTCTTCCACAACCAAAGTTCTTTTATTATACACTCTATAAGCTTTACTTGAGTTTGAATACCCAAGAAAGATACTAACATCAGATTTTGGATCAAATTTTCTAAAATTATCTTTTGTGTTCAAAATAAAACATTTACATCCAAAAACTTTGAAATAGTCAATGTTGGGTTTTCTATCTTTCCAAAGCTCATAGGGAGTTTTATTGAGATAAGATCTAATCAACACTTGATTTAAAACATAACAAGCAGTGTTGACAGCTTCGGCCTAAAAATATTTAGGTAGTGCATTTTCATTTAACATGGTCCTAGCCATTTCTTGAATAGTTCTTTCTCTCAACAACTCCATTTTGTTGTAGAGTTCTAGGTGATGAAAATTGATGCTCAATGTCTAAATCATTGCAGAAATTTTTAAATGCATGATTCTCAAATTCTCTACCATGATCACTTTTAATGCATGTAATAGAGTATCCTTTTCCATTTTGAACCTTTTTACAGAAAATTTTAAAGGCCTCAAAGGCATCATCTTTATTAGCTAGAAACAGTACCCAAGTGTATCTAGAATAATCATCTACAATTATAAATGCATAATATTTTTCACTTAAGCTAGCATGTCTAGAAGGTCTAAATAAGTCCATATGAAGTAGCTGTAATGGTTTTGAAGTAGAAATATCATTTTTCTTTTTGAAAGAAGTTTTAATTTGTTTACCAAATTGACAGGCTTCACAAAATTTATCCTTTTGAAAACTAATTTTTGGAAAACCTTTGTCTGTCCTTTTTCAAAATTTTTGATATTAAATCCATGCTTGCATGACCTAATCGTCTATGCCACAACCAACAGTCATCATGTAATGCAGAAAAATATTTAACATGAGTAGATGCAACTTCTATATCAATTGTATAGACATTACCACATATACTTTCAATGAATAAAGTTTTCCATCACAAGTATCTTCAACAATACATCTAAATTTGTCAAAAATTACTTTATAACCTTTGTCACACAATTGACTAATACTAATCAAATTGTTTTTTAAATTTTCAACTAAGTAAACATTTTCAATTAAGGTTGACGAACTCTTACCAACATTACCGATTCCTAAAATCTTCCCTTTTGAGTTGTCTCCAAAAGAAACATCTCCACCATTTTCAATTTTGGAAAAACTTGAGAATCAGGAATAATTCCCGGTCATGTGTCTTGAACAACCACTATCCAAGTACCATTTATTCTTCTTCTTCTTTGAACTTTGCAAAGAAAATCTTAAGTCTTAGGTACCCAAACCTTTTTGGGTCCTTGAGTGTTAGCAATGGTCCCTTTTGGAACCCAAACACATTTAGCTCCATAATATGCATTTCTTTTAACATGGCATCTATTTTTCATATGACTATCTTGATTACAATAATGACATACAATCTTAGGATTGTTTGTGTAGGTAGATTTAACAAAATAGTTCTTATAATATTTTTACTTAATACTAGGTTTATAACCTATTCTACTTTTGTCAAATACATATTTTTGAGTACTCAGTAATTTTTCTAAATTATTTTGACCATTTGTGAATTTTAACATAATTTCATTGAGTTCAATACTCTTTTTCTTTAGCACTTCGTTTTCTCTCAACAATTCATCAACATAAAGTTTGTCATGTTCATATGAATTACTAGGTTTCTCATTTGATGCTGCAATCCTATCATGTAATGTTTTATTTTCTGATTCTAGACATGTTATCTTTGCATTTAATTATTCATTACATTTTTGTAATGCATCATTTTCCTTTGAAGTTTCTACCATCTTCTTTTTAAGGCAAATATTCTTTTTACCAATTTTCATCAATTCATCATGTAATTCTTTAAATGCATCATACAACTCATCATAAGTGAGATCACTTACCTCATCAATTTCATTGTCAGATTCATCTCCAATAGCCATAAGTGCCAAATTTGACAATTTCTAGGATTCCTCTTCATCACTTGATTCTTCTTCACTGTCATCCTAAGTAGCCACCATGACTTTCTGATCTTATATGTTCTAGCTTCTTGCACTAATAGCATTTGATTGCTTCCTTTTTCTCCTTTTGATTGTTGAACTCTCTGAATTTTCTTCTATCATTAGTTTTCTTGAAGAATTTTCTAAATCTTCTTGCCAGCATAACTAATTCTTCATCATCTGGCTCACTTTGTTCATCACTCTCAAGTTTTGAAACTTTGAGAGCAATGTTTTTCTTCTTTTTTTCAGTTCCTCTTTCAGCTGCTAAATCTTCCTCATAAGAAATAAGAGAACCAATTAAATCATCAATAGGCAACGTATTTAGGTCTTTAGCCTCCTCAATGGCAGTTTTTTTTTGTCTCCATTCCTTAGGTAAAGATCTAATAATTTTTTTAACTTTCTCACTGTTAGAGAAAGTTTTTCCTAGAGCTCTTAAAGTGTTTATTATATCCGTAAATCTCGTATACATAGAATAAACACCTTCATTTTGTTCCATTTGAAATAATTCATATTGTCTAGTAAATCTAATAATTTTAGACTCTTTTACTTGATTAGTTCCTTCATAAACGACTTCTAGTTTATGTTAGATTTCATAAGCACTTTCACAACTAGAGACTCTATGAAATTCTTTCTTATCTAATGCACAGGATAAAGCATTTATAGCTTTGGAATTTAGAAAAGCTTTTTTCTTTTCCAATTCATTCCACTTCCTTGAGGGTTTAGGAATGTCATCTCCTAATTCGTTTTTTATCATTAGCGTAATTGGTCTATCACACACAATTTCCTAGATTTCATAATCTAAGGCTTGCAAATAGATTCTCATCCTCGTTTTCCAATAAGGATAATCATTACCATAAAAAAATAGTGGACGAGTTATGGATTGTCCTTCCCTAAATGTGGATTCATACTGGGTAGCCATGAATCTTTTACTCTAGACGATTAAGTCTTGCTAAGAGAACCTTGCTCTGATACCAATTGAAATTCTAACTAGACAACCCAAGAGGGGGGTGAATTGATTTTTTAAAAATTATGGAAATAAATCCTTCAATCAATACAAAAAAATTTGAAATAATTGAATAAACACACAGTGATAAATAAATTAAGAGATAGGGAAGAGAAAGCAAACACAATGAAGGTGTTTACACCCAGAATTTCATTTAACTTACAAATTTGTTCTAGTTCTTCTAAGAAATATTAAATACGTACCTTGTTTTGACTCTAAAGGAAAACTTGAAATTTTGTGAGTCTTAGAACCCATTAACTTAAGTTCATTGCTTGTTATCATTAAAATCAATTACCAAAATATGTATATGTTAACATTCTCCCCTTTTTTGATGATGGCAAACACATTCAAAAACTTTGCTCCCCCTAAATATATGCTCCCCCTAAGTATATGACTTAAAATACTTTTGTTTTACAAAATGCTCATTCATCTCTCCCCCTTTATCATCAAAGAAGGGTTAACTAAAAAAAATCGAGCAAAGGTTCCCCATAAAATGTAGGAAATCCATATTTACAATAAGAAGAAAATACACTTCCAAATAATCCATATGCCAACACACTTCCAAACTATCCATATGCCAACACACTCTCAAACTCCAATATAATCCAAAACTATCCATAAACAAACATAACACAGTAAAAATAAATCATAACCAGCAATGTCAATCAAGAAAAAGAAGACATAATTACAGTCAACTATCAGTACACCCATCAATCACAACATATTGAACTAACTCAGAAAATATGTATAATGGCAAAATAATAGAAACTAAGAGTCGCGTCGTGAAATAGAAGGTCGAGCAGAAGATGGTCGCCAAGAAAAAGGTTTCGCAGTGGATGGTTGAGAAGGACGAGAGGAAATGGTTCGCGGAGGAGAAGCAGCTGCAGAGGTGCTTCCAGGTTCATAGCCAAAATACCCCAGAAGTTGTCTATGTCCAGCAATGATCTCATATTGATGATCGAAGCTGACCTCTTGAAGAGTCTGAAGCTGAGTCTGGAGCTGCAGCTGATCCTGTGTTTTTGCCTTTACATGTGTTGTGTTTTGCCTAGATTGTTTTCTTTCTTTGATGTGCTATCATTTTTTACCTAGTTAAGTGGCAGATAACAGTACTCCGTGATAATCAACGTCGGTTACTTCAGTTTCCTATAATAATTAATATTATGAGTTGAAGGTATGGATAGAGATGCGATCTTACAAAGCTTCACAAGTGATTTCCTTCACTTCCTTAGAAATGCTCTTCTCACCATCTATAAAACTCGGTCCGAACGCATACGATTACTTATGAAGAATTAGATCCTCACTGACATCTGATGGATAATCGAAGTCAAAGTGCGGTTGGCAGGTGAGTTGCCTCTTAAATTTATTGCATACATACTTGGTTGTAGTAAAGGAAATTATTCAAGAAAACGAAGAACTCGAAAGCTCTATAATGTTTGTCATAAGTCTGTCAAAATGAGATGCGATAAAAAGTCATATTCTTTAAGAATGGTGTTTAATAATAAAAAAGATAAGATTAAATTTATTAGGGATGACTTGACTAAAAAGTTATTGGATCATATCCTTTTTTCTCTTGAAACACATCCTAGTAGATACGTATAAAATATAATACTCCATTTATGACCATTATTCCAGAAAGAATATGTAAAATATAGTCCCGAGAATTTGACTATAATTGACCCTGTTTATTAGTTTGTAAGAAAACTAGATGAGAAGCCTATCGTTAACCCACAGAGGAAGATGTGAGCCACAGTCGTAACTACTTGTAAATGTCTTTCTATTTCAATGTTATTTTATTTCATTGTTATTTGATCACTTACATTTTTATCTTTAATAATTTCATATTATCCTTATTTGCTTACTCTTTTTACTATTTTCTTTTTTACTCTCGAGTCATGTGCTTCACGAGTTATTTGATATAGACATGCTACCTCATTTATAGTTTTGAACCATTATCACCAAGATCCTTAAATATGACTTTTTTGTTAAGGTACTCACAAATTATTTTTGAGAAGTATCTAATGCCAGCTATTCCCAACAAGCAAATCAAGAACATTTGTGTACTCTTTGGATTTAACTATAGTAAATATAAAGAATTTATTGAGGTAGTCATAGATCTTGGTCGAAGTATAGCAACTAGAAAACTCCACTTTGTTTATAGAGGAGGTGACTGGGGCTTATCCAAACTGATTTCAGAAATTATTTATATTAAAGGGAGCCAAGTGTTAGGCATCATCCCAATAATCTTAAAACCTTTTTGACTGTTTGTTTGACTCACCAACTGGAAAAGAGTTAGTTGTTTTAGGTATGCAAGAGAAAATAACTGAAATGTTGAATCATGCTGATGTCTTTATTTTCTTACCATGAGATCTTACAACTTTAGAGGCACTAATGATATTAGCATCTTAGTCCCATATGAACATTTTGAAATACAAATAAGCAACCCAAGAGGGGGGGTGAATTGGGTTATTAAAATTTATTTTACAAATAATTCAATCTAATGCCTTAATGCAAATAAAAATTAAGTTTTACAGGAATTAAATCAAATATAATAAATTAGGCAATGCTTGCAAAATAAATGAGTAAGGGAAGAGAATGCAAACACAGCAATTTTTACGTGGTTCGACAATCCCCGCCTACGTCCACGCCTCCAAGCCAACCGAACTTGAGGATTTCACTATTCAAGCCTCCCAAGTCTTCAAATATTTACAATTGACTTCCAAGGTGTCAATGGACCTTTACAATCAAGAGATTATCACCCTAATCTCTTTATCCCAAGTGTTTCCCTTACTTGAACACTCTTAATACAATACAAAATAGAAATTACAGCAGAAACACTCTCTACAAGAGTTGATTCACAAATAATGGCTCAAGAATGATTTAATCTATTGTGATTTGTAATATGGAAGCTCAATATATGTTTTACAAACTTGTTTTTGCTTGCCAGAAACTTTGAAATGAAGTTGGAGTTGAGTTTTTATAGTTAAAGTTTCAAAAACTACCGCATTATTGTCAAATTCCAGTCTCTTTCGGCTAACCGCTTAATTTAACCGCTCCCCACTGAAGTAATGAAGTTATCGTTAATTTTGAATTTTTTTCTGATGAATCATTTCACGAAATTACAGTTTTACCTCAAAACTTATTCAAATTATGCTATGGCCCAAAACGTTATAAAACTTTTCAAACAGACCCAAACTCAGAAATTTCAATTATTATTTAATTTCAAAAACATTCTGAAATTATAGTGTGGCCCAAACTAAAGAAAATCTTTTTAAATAAGTCCTTTTTGAGTTTTAATTAAATCACCATAATCTTTAAAGTTTTCAAAACTTTTCACTTAAGCCCACAATCTATTATAAGTTACAATAAAGCCCAAATGTTTTAGAATTTAGCAAATAAGTCCAACTCTGAAATTTAGAACATTTTTATTTTTATCCAAAATACTTTAATCCACAAAATATTTTATCTCATAAATATAAAAGTATTTAACTTGAAAAATAATTATTTTATTAACAAAAAATTGAGCTTCACAAATGCTAATCCAAGCATAAATTAAATCATACCGGCTTTACAAGAAATTGTCGCAATAAATTATCCGTTAAGCCGCCGTTACCCGTTGAGTGTCTTGAACTTGATTTCACTTGATTCCACTTAATTTATTATCCTTCAAAACTAATGAACTTGTGAAATACAAAATGAAACACTTTAATGCATATGTTTGTTATCATCAAAATCATAATATTTATAACCTATTAGGCTAACACATTTATTAAAAACTCATTGGTTTGTTAAATATCAATAACTTTTATTATGGCTTTCTCGCATTTCTAAACCATACAATAAAAAATCATTTCATTCCTTTCCTAATGAAAAAAAATCTTTACTTGATCTGTTATAAACTTATAGATCAGAGCCACATCTTGAGACTTTAGTATTGGAGTGGCCAACAAATGATGGTAGCAGTAGCCGTAGTAAAAAGTGCAAATTAGATTTAATTATCCGTTTGTAAATATTTTCTTCTGTGTTGTAGCACTCAGTGATATCTTCTAATCTTTACTTCTTTCCTTTTAAACATTGAGGATAGTGTTTCGTTTTGGTTGGGGGGATAATTATGGAATGTCTTAATCTTGGTAAAAGTTTTACTAATTTTTATTGTAGGAACTAACTGTCGTTAACTTTTTACATCGAAGATGGCTAAATATAGAATTTAGTGACTTTAAAAATACATCTTCTTAGTTTTAGAAGTTAATAAAAAAATTTCATTCATTTTTTTATTAATGTGAGGTACAATCTTCTTACTTGAATATAATATAATTAACCTAACAAGCTCTCTCAAGCATTTATAATAATAATAATAATAATAATAATAATAATAGTAATGATAATAATATAATGACATAAGTAATATTGTAGAGATATTAGAAATTTTAAAAAATTACTAGGATATTTATGGAGAAATAAATTAATAATTAAAAAATAATGATAACATAAGTAATGATGTAACAAGAAATATTGTAGAGAATTAGGAATTCTAAAAATTACTAATATATTTATGGAGAGATAAATTAATAATTAAAAGTAATGATGACGTAAGCAATGACATAAGTAATGATATAATAAGAAATATTGTAGAGATATTAGAAATTCTTAAAATTACTAAGATATTTATAAAGAGATAAATCTCCACCATTAATTAAGTGTTAGGTGGTAAAATATTAGTATTGTAGAAATTACTAAGATATTTATGGAGAAACAATTCTCCACCATTAATCAAATGATATGGTGGCAAAATCCTACCCACTCATGGGCCTTAAGAAATCTTATAAATATCCCATAACCCTTGCATTTTTCATAAACCCTAGAAATCTCACTCTTTTCTATTATAAGCCAAAGCATCATTAGTGAAGAAATTCTCATGTTTAGGAACGAAGGTTTAGGGGAATCAAAGAAAACAGGTAAGTAACACTTCACTTCAACTGCAATATAAGGACAATATGTTAAAATTAGCTTTGATTAATAATTCTCTTATGCTAGGTTTAATTTTAAATAATCTCTTATCTTTTAATGATTATTATAATGTGATTGGTTCTTATTTAATTCTCACGTGGCTGGCTATGCCGCCTACATCATGATATCATCCTCATATGGCCAGCTATGCCACCTAGGATGTTATGCTTACTACTTATTTGATTGGATAGTCAGCTATGCCGCTTAATATATGATGCTCTTATTTTATCATGTCATGGTCGGCACCGCCGCCTAAAATATGATGTTATTATTAATCCTTACATGGTCGACCCTACTGCCTGTATTATAATTTTTTTTCTTTAATTTCTGTACAGACGATATTGCCGCCTATGTTAGATGTTGTTGTCTTAAATTAGTTTCATGTTTTGCTTTATTATATATCTAAAAAATTTACATACTATGACATAAGTTGCATTGAGCTCATGGATTTCATAAGTGATTTCATAAAGAGGTATTTTAATATTTTTTTTAAAAAAAATAAAAAAGGATTGCTATACTACTAGGTGGCAAGCGTTCATAAAGAGAGTAAGCCCTCTAAGCTAAGAAAAGAGATCCTTTGGGGACGATGATACGTAACGCCCAACGGATCAATTAATTTAAACCCAAGGGCATGTTATGGAATGCCAACCTTGTAGTACTATAAACCTAGGGCACTAACACCATTCTTTACATTTCGAAGTTTCATGTAAAAGATTTAGCACTTATTTCATAAAGTCATTCATGTGCATGGTAGGTAATACATGCATCAAGTGTTTACTTACTAGGCATTAGCTTATGTAGTCCTCACAATGCAGGAACTAAATAGGAAAAGCTAACACCAAGTCCCAACCAAGGCAAAGTGTATATGAATATAATAAACCTTGGGCTACACAATAGGGTCAATTGTGTTCCTATCTAAGCATAAATACAACAAACTTGTTTATGGAATTAATTTGTGACATGTTACTAAGAAATCCTTGACTTTTGTAATAAAGTTTTTGGTGTGACAAACTTTTTATGTTCTATATTTATAAAATATTTATTTTGACATTCATTTCTATAAGTGCTTAATGTTTCACCTAGTTTAACTACTTTAGTTACAACTATAAAGGTAAAGTATTACAATTAAACTTTATTTTAAGTAAGATTTTTCTAACTTCCTCTTTTTAATTTCTCCTTTATAAATGTACATTTTTAAAATTTTGAGTTAAAGATGGCTAAATATGGAATATCTTGATTTTAGAAACGCATCTTCTTAGTTTTTTAAAAAAACTACTTTTGTGATTTTTGACATGATGACTTTCAAATTTTAATATTTATATTATCCTTGGTCTTCAGTTTTGTTACACCATGTTTACTATTCTACATGTTGAAGTAGGAGAAAAAAATATGAGTTGCTTGAAGGAATATACATGTCATAATAAATTTCAAGTGAGTTCTTGAACCTATTATTTTCCTTGGAGAGTAACCTTTTTTGCCCTTTTTTTATAGCTTAGTAATTTATTATTTGATACACGATCTATAAATTTCTTTTGAGTCAACCTTCTAAAAAAAATTGTGTGTTGCTGTATCTGAAAGTTTATCAAGCTAGTTGATATGAAAGATAGTTAGTACGCTAAAAGATGATGGAAATGTTATCTTTGACCCGTTTGAACTTTTCTAACTATTCCTTTTGTGAAATATCCTTAGTTAACCATTTTGAACTTTTTAAAAAAATTATTATTCTTTTCTTTATTAACTTATCATCTTGACCTAATTCTGATATGAAATATTACTCAATGTCGTACAAGTTCCATCACACATTCATGTTTGAGAAAAATATAAATAATTATTTTATTCAATAAAATTGTGCCTTAGTAAAAAAAGAAAATATTAAAAATTTCTATACTAGTTAAAAAAAAGAGATATACCTTGTAATCTTAAAAAAAAAAGAAAAAAATCTACTTTTTCTCAAATATGTATTTTGTTTTTCTTTCCTTATTTTTTCGTCTTTATTCATCATATCCCTAGCCTACATTATGTTCTAATAAAAGTCTTTTTTTATTTTAAGGAACTATAATATGAAGTAGAGACTAGTTACATGGGCTGTAAAGATGCAGTGATACATAAAAAAATAAAAGAGAAAAAATATATATATATATAAAGAAAAAATAAATAAATATATTTGTCTGACTTATATTTTGACTTGAAATCTTATTATTTTTAAGTTATGGGCACATTTTATTTCATCTTGGTGAGAGTGTGTGATATTACTTTAATATTTTCTCCCAAGTTATCATTTATGAGAGTAACTATTGTTATTGGGTTTAATTTCTTTGTGAGACTATCACTACCATTGAGATTTTAGGATATTGACATGTCATTTTTTAAAGTAGTTTGATTACAATAGCTGTGATAAAGTCTACTTGATTGATTCATGTGAATGATTGATTTGGGAGTAATATTTCTTAAAGACTGGAGATAATGCTTGTACTTTTATTTAATTGACATCATAAGTTTAATTAAACTAAATATGATAGTTCAAAAAAAATTTGAGTTTAAATTTATTTTTACTTCATTTGCTTGGAACTAGTAATAAGCTAGTTGGGAGGGTGTGTTAAGTATTAGAAAATGTATATTTATAGAGGAGAAAATTATCATTTCACATTTCAAGTTTTATTAACTTCCTTACTTTTATGTATTTAAGTCTTTTGTGATTTTAATTATGTGTGTTTTAGTATAATTTAGTATTTTATATATTTTAGGGGTGTCATGGTTATTTCACAAAAAAATGAGATATCGGATGATAAAACAGACGATAAATCTGAACTCCAAATGGTTGAAAACCTTAGGAGAAGTATAAAAGTATAAATGTCACTTTCACATGTACGGTACTGTTTAGATACTATTCATGACACTTTTCATATATATTATATGATGACGTGACATTAACCGATGACATGACACCAACAAATGACGTAGTAGCATTTGATTGGAGAATAATGTAACATTGACTGATTATGTGGCGTTGACTAATAACGTGGCTTGACTGATAAGGTGTCACAATCTTATTGGATAAAAATATTTATACACTGTTGACAGATGACGTGGAAATATATTAGTAGATCAGAAAAACGTATATATAGTACATGCATATACACAGGATAATAGCCTTAATGATTGTTCAAACCAATCAGAGCTTGCCACGTAGTGTAATCCCGTGTATTTAAATTATTTTAATCTGATGGCCACAATTTACTCGTTGTATCTATAAATGGAGGGCTTTCGCGCTCTTAATTTGACATTTTTGAATTTATTTTTGAGCTTTAATCTCTCTAATTCCTTCTCTAACTTATATTTTCAATGTATTTTAGTAAAATTTTCATTTTACCTCTAGTTAAAATATAAGTAGCTAATTTTCTTTCAAGCTTAGGTTGAAAGTGATGTCTCAACATGTTTCATGGGCTTAATTAGTAAATTTATTTTATTTTTTCCCTCTAATTTTTATGGATATTTTGATTTTTTATCGATAGATATTACTATTATTATTGTTTGGCACAATAAGTTATTAGCACCATATTAATTAGATCGTGGCTCATGAGAAATGAAATTTTTCCTTATGATTTAATTAGTACTAATAAGGAATATTGAGCCCTGGAGCATGTTGATGTGCATCCAGATATTCAAGTGTTTTATTATAGTAGTTATCATCTTAAATTATTCCCACAATTTCAATTCAAAATTTAGGATAATTTCTCCATAATTTTAACCACTCACTTAGAAAATTAATTCAACACATAATTAAAATTCATCTCCTCGTGGGATCGACACTTGTGACCATTAATATATTCTACAATAGATTCATGCACTTGCGAGTTCAATAAAATTTACACAACAATTTTACAACTCATAAGATGGAAATCTATTGTACTTTT
This sequence comes from Aegle marmelos, assembly GCA_030449875.1. Classification (NCBI taxonomy): domain Eukaryota; kingdom Viridiplantae; phylum Streptophyta; class Magnoliopsida; order Sapindales; family Rutaceae; genus Aegle; species Aegle marmelos. The sequence goes on from JASUUL010000143.1 coordinate 14,210,329, forward strand.
CTTATTTTGTAAAAATTATTATTTATTATATATTATAAAATTTTATTTCATAGTTATAAAAAAAATTATAGTACCTCAATACTAAACCAAACTAAAATCTATTGCTAAAATGTTGAGGGGCTGTTTTTTTTTTTAATGACTTGATTGACTCAATTTCAATCAATTAAATCATTAAGTTATTAAACCAATTTATTATAATAAAATAGTTCTAATAGATTGTAAAATATAAATATATATATATATATATATATATATATATATATGGGGCCAAAGAGTTGTACTGTCAAAATGGGTTCTTAATCTGTCATATATATATATAAATAAATAAATAGTTCTAATAGATTGTAAAATATAAATAAATAAATATATATATATATATGGTCAAAGAGTTATACAGTCAAAATGGGTTCCTAATGTCCCTTATTAAAAACTTATGAATTTTTATGATTATTTCTTCAAATCTTGAGGGTGTATGTTTATTTTTTTTCCTATTCTAAAAGTGATATATGTATTTGAAAAAGAATAATTTTTTTTTCAAATAATTAAGTACATCAAGTGGGGGGTTTTTTTTTTCAACTTTTACTTGAAAAACTTCTTTTAAAATTCTTAACTCTAAAAACAAATCTAAACAATTTATATTAGAAAACATGTCATATTTTAAAGCATTTACAAGATTAATTCTATAAGTTTTTAAAACATCTCACACAATAATTGTAATTTTTTGAAATTAAATAAAAATCTAAACATATTCTCATATATTTGAAATTGTTCAGATCTACTAATTAATGAAGAAATAACTTGATCGACTATGCATATAAAATAATTAATTCTAAAAGACTCTTTTGGAGACAAAATTCTTTCTTTACTAATATTTTCATCAAATTTGTTTTTCTACAAATTACATGCCTCATGAAATTTAGCTTTTATTTTCATTTTACTTGTAATTTCTTTAGCTCAAATAATAGAGTTACTAGCAAATAATATATTATACCAAATAATCATACCTAATATGAAATTTAAAATTTTCCAATTCATATGTTGCTAAGTATTTAGTCTCACTCTTTATTTTAGTATCTTTAGTATTTCTTCTAATTCTAAGTAAAGCATCTCTTATTTATGGAGCTTAAAATATTATTGCTTTCAGACTTTCAATATGACTTTTCTAATGTGTTTGTGATAATGATTTGACAATTAAATTAGGTATATTATTTTATAAAATTTTCCACCGTTTTCTTGAAGAAGAAAATAATGAATAAATATGTTGTACAACTTCAAAAAATGAAATTGCTCTGGGACAAGAATTAACTAAATCACAAAGTGCTAAATTAAAATTATGACAACCACATGATATATAAAATGATCTAGGACTGATTTCTAATAATTTTTTTGTACACCTTGGTGTTTTGTTTTCATATTAAAATCATTATCATATCTTTATAGTCATACATCATTAATGTTCAGTTCAAGAATTTTTGTTATATTTATGAGTTTATTAAAGAGATCTTTCTTAGTAAAGTCTCAACTTTTAAGAATTTCAAAAAATATTCTTCTATTTTTATGGGTTTATTGAAATATTTACACATCTTAATACAATATATCTTTATTTTTAATGACTTGTATATGGAGTACAATCAATTATAATTGAAAAATATTGTATTTTTTTTATTTCAAGTGTTAACATTTTCATCAACTCATTTTGTGTGTTAACAAGCTAACAATTATAAATTTTACCATTTTTAATTCGTCTAACATGTTCTTACATTGTTGGATCAAATTGTGTAATCATTTTAATTAAACTAAAAAAAATTTCCATTGTTATCTTAGATATCTTATCATTCTTTCCATGAAATGTTATATTATTTTTAGCAAGACTCTTTACAATGACAATAATTGTTATTAGTATTTATTTTTAGCAATAAAACGATATACTTTATCAAAATCTTTTAAATAAACTAGCCACCTTCTATTATATTTTTCTCCATTGGGTAATTTTTTTAATGCAATATGTAGAAGAGAAATGCCTGAAAATTTTATCCTTTGGAAAAATTAAATCATGATCTTTACTTGGACCTTTCTCTACTAGGAAATTTATTAATTCATTAGTTACATTTTTCTATCTATTGGGATCATAAATATTATTTGAAAAAAAAAATTATTCTTCAAATCTTCATTTTCATCTCGAATTTCACCTACATCAATATTTTTACTACAAATTTTTGTAAAGGTATCATTGTCATTCTGATCATAGTTATCTTCAATGTCATTTTTTTCTTTAATTGGTTCATCATCTTTTAATTTAGTTTGAGGTTGTTTCTAATGCTTCAGTCTAATTCACATCATTTTTACTACTTTGACAAATTTATCAAGAGCTCCTTTTGACATTCAACTAACTTTTTTTATTTTTCTCTTTTTTAAAGTTTTTCATATCTTGATACACATTTTCTAATAGACATTTTTAGGGAAAGCAAAATAAAAAGCAAATAATTCTATCATATTATTAAAAGAAAACAACCTATGAACACAATAATATTTTTAAAAAATAAACAATAACAATTAAATAATACAAATAATTGGAAGAGAATAGAAAGAAAAAAACCTAGATATTGGAGAACTTTAACTTTGATAGATTGAAGCATAATCAATAGTGATCAATGAAAATATTTTGTCTTCCCCCACCTTGCGAAAGGGACAATTAAGAAAAACAATTTACATGCCTTAAAATTCAAACAAGGGAATAGCATGAACTAATCGTATCTAGAAAATTAAAAATTAAAATTAAAATAAAGAAAAATAATTGAAAAAATGAATTACCTATGCTTTGATGAAGGAAAGATTGAGATTGATGCTAGACCTTTAGCTTCCGAAATTGATAGGGAATTGGGAATTGACATGGTTTTTTCTTTTAAATTGATAAAAAGTATTGATGGATAATAATAAGTTAAAAAGGATTTGGCTTTTATGGAGTTTTAAATGAAATAATGTTAAATAGAGATTTTATAGGAATAAATAGGATAAAAACTATTAATTCTAATGTTAAAAATATATTTTATATGAATAAATAGGATAAAAACTTAAAGCCTCAACTTAGCTTAGAAATAACTTCCATGCGTATTATTGTTGCTCACCTTATCACATTCAAGCAAGTGTAGGCTAGTTTTGACTTTTTATATCACCTCGAGCAGATTTCGAGACTTTAATGTCTTCTAGTTGCCTTTGATATGATTCTTGCTCAACTTGTCCACAACTATCAACAACTCAATGAAAAAAATAAAGGTAAAATAAAAATTTAAACAAGTTTAAAAAATAAAAAAAATATTTGCATTGAAAAAGAAAAGAAAGTGAAATGGTGATAAGATTGAATAGGGTTATTGTGATGTCTAGAAATTATAAAATAAATCAAATGTATCATATCAACCATACAATAAGTAAATGATACCATAACATGTGTGTATTTATTTTAAAATATCATCATGTAAGTATTTGTTATATTATATTTAATTACACATGTCATGCATGTATCAATTGATTGTAATTTATCAAAAGCATTCTAGAACTTCTTTTAAGAAAAATACGAGACGTGGATAGTCTAATACAAGTGATTCATCATGGCTATTGGAAGGAGTTTCTTGTACCTTATTTAGCTCTTGCTCTTGGTCTTGTCTTTGGAGGTTAAAAGTGATACATAACACTAGATATTACTGAACAATCATATGTTTGTATAGGAATAAAGGGCCTAGTACTGGTAAAGATCTTAAAATTATCATCGACCAATTAAGATATTGTATGTGGTGTTATCATTCCCATAGGATCTTGCATCATCAAATTTGATTTTTTATTGTTATTAGTTGTTAATCTTCCCATTTTAGTTTCTATCACCATGATAGAACAAATCTTTTACTCATTAATGGTTGTTGTGGCTTTATACGGTGAGAAAAGATGTTAGGTGTGTGATATTGATTATGAAGCGGGTTTTTTTTAGAGTAGATGCTTCAAGACGCAAGGTGGCACTAGTTTCATCTACTTCTTTTTTTCTAATATTTTAATTCAGATATGAAATTGGCGATGACTTGAGTTTGGATAGTTAAGCGAGGTCAATCCCTATTTTTTGGTAAATATATTGACTAAGAATACCTCACCTATATTTTTATTCAAACATAACCTAAAGCAAACTAGCCATACTATACAGGCTTATTGTAGTGCTCTCCACAAACAATGATAACTATTTTCACTAGATTTTTACTATGATCTAATTTGAGTAGTTTTGTAGTTGTCCTCACACAAATAAACTTATATTTAGGGAAAGATTGAGCTAATAATGATTTATTTGTATTTTTCTTATGTTGAGGTAGGTGGTGTAATTGAGGTTATTTAATTGATGGATACTTTGAGGAGTTCAAGTGATTTGAAGGGTAGCTTAGGTAAGCTCAGGTAATATTTAGTATAGTTAGAGTAACTTAAGTGAGCCCACGTATGCAAACTAACTGAACAACAAAGTCATCATAATAACTGAAAATAAGCATAAAAATAAAAAAAATACATAAATTTACATGATACATTCTTTGGCTTACATCCAGATGAATTACTTATCTCTAATTTGCTATATAAGTACAATGTTATATGATTTTCTTTACAATATGGACAAAATCTCATTAAAGATTCTTCATGGTGAGTACTAACAAAGAAAATAACATAGGTTAGCTAAAGATAAAAGTGTTCTTTAAGGAAACAACAAACACTAAACTCTTTTGAGAAGTGAGATGGTTAATATCTTCCATAAAATTCTTTAAAATAGAAGAAACCTTAAAAATATATAAAAAAATGATGAAATAATCGAAAAGTCTCAAGAGATCTAGAGAAAAAACTAAGAGGCAGCCATTCTATATGCCTTTAGGTAAGCATACAAAAGTTGGGTGGCTTATGAGCACTTTTATCTTTTGCGCAATATGACACTTCTCTAATGGTTAAATCCTCTTTATATAAGGATATTTTTGAATGTATACTTAAATGAGTTTGTTAGAAAAATGACCTATGGTATTTGTCATTTGAACCCTTGTCTACCCAGTGCTTGTTCATCCCTACAACCCTTATAAAGACAGTATTTAAGATGTTAAAATATCATTTACTGATAGGGTACCTCTGCAAATATATTTTTCTATTAATTTATCATTTTTAGGTTAAAAGATAAACAATTTTTTTTTCATTGATCTTAACATTTAAAAAGCATATGTGTGACACCAAAATATTTTGATTTCTTTCATATTTGCACTATGATCTAAGCCAATTCAATGAAAATTATACTTATCCTCGATTGGCTTATGTGGTGGAACTAATGTGTCATTTTTCCACCAATCAAAATCTTCTTTATTATTCATTTGCCATCTATCAGATTGTAACTTGACCATAAATTCTTCCAAATTTAGCCTTAAAGAAAACCAAAAGAGTAAAGTTTGTTTATTTGTATCTTTAAACCAAAAGAGTAAAGTTTGTTTATTTGTATCTTTAAACCAAAAGAGTAAAGTTTGTTTTCTCATATATAATTGAAAGATTAAACTTAGTTAATTTGTCATTTTATAAAACGAAACCATCATCTACATTTTACATAGCAAAATGTTAATTTTATTACTCACTCACTCATAATTTTTCTCTAAAATCTTGTTCCATGATAAAGCCCTAGGATCCAATTACTTAGATTGGTCTTATCCAAATTGGAGATAATCTAACTAAGCTGATCCCTAAAGCTAAAATATAACATTTGTATTTATATTCACATCTTATTAAAGCTAACTTACATACTAAATCAACAAGGAAGCATTCTATAATCAGTAGCAGACCTCATCCTTTCATTTCATAGAATGTATCCTTTTGGATTAAGGAATCGAAATTTGGAATGAGAATGATCTACAATGTTTACTTATTTAAATTGAAGAGGAAATGGCAATAAATGTATGTTTTTAGAATTAAGGAATAAAAATTTAATTTGTATAAAGAGTGTAAATCAAGTTCTTATTCTATAAACTCACAATTTTATCTTACCAAAATTTAATAATTTTACTTTTATCCTCAATTAAATATTATTATATTACTGTTGTAAGATATTAATTTAAACCAGTGGAAATTGTACCAAAAATAGAGTTATTAGAATTGATCTAGTTTTCTAGAATAGCTGCGTGTATAGTTGTCAATTAGCTAGGATATTTTCCTTAATTACCTAGGATAGTTTCCTGAATTAGTTCATTGTAAAGTTATAAATTTGTACTATCTTATTCTCATTAGATATACGGAAATACAAGTTATTCACATATATGGTATCAGAGCAGGAATTTCTTTAATTCCTAAAAACCCTATTGCTGTTCTGCCCTTTCTCTTACCTACAAAAAACCTAGCTGTTCTCTTATTTTTTTTCTATCCTAAAATTAGTCCTACCTCTTCATCATGTCCGACGTTGTTTCCGAGTCTACAAGCCTGCCAACAACTGCTGCTGCACTGCCTAAAAACCAAGCTTCAACCATGGAATCTTACTCCATTCATAACACTTCCATTAAACTGAATGGAGAAAATTTCATACGATGGTCTCAATCTATACGCATGTATATCCGTGGTCGGGGCAAGATCAGGTATTTGACTGGAGAGACAAAGGAGCCTGCGGCTGATGATGCAACCTATTTAACATGGGATGCTGAGAATTAGAGGGTAATGACTTGGTTGGTGAACTCTATGGAGGAAGACATAAGCTTTAACTATATGTGTTATCACACGGCCAATGAGTTTTGGGACAACATTAACCAAATGTATTCTGACTTGGGAAATCAATCTCAAGTACATGAGTTAACGCTTAAACTCGGAGAAATCCGCCAAAGTGAGGATACTGTCATTAAGTATTTTAATTACTTGAAACGACTTTGGCAAGATTTAGACCTATTTAATGATTATGAGTGGAAATCTTCTGAAGATTGACAACACTATAAGAAAACGATGGAGGATAACCGTATTTTCAAATTTCTTATTGGTCTTAACATAGAGTTTGATGAAGTTAGAGGCAAGATTATTAGGAGGCAGCCGCTTCCCCTTAGCAAGGATGTGTTTTCTGAGGTAGGCCATGAGGAAAGTCAGCGTCTTGTCATGCTTGGCAAAAAGAATTTTGGTAACACTATTGAAAACTCGGCCCTTGCTGCTAATATTAATGCTTGTTGACGTACTACAAAGAAACCTGATGAAAAGTATCGTGTTTGGTGTGATCACTGCAATAAGCCACGGCATACATGAGAGACTTGTTGGAAGATCCATGGAAAACCAGCAAATTGGAAGGGTTCTCATGAAGGTAGATTTACTCGTACTCCCGCTGCACATGAGATCGAATCTGTTCCCTTTATCAAAGAGCAGATGGATCACCTTCTGAAGTTACTAAAATCTAACTGAGGATTGTTAAGTACACCTAATGCTTCCGTTGCTCAAGCAGGTAGTAAATTAAATGCTCTCTCTTGTCATTTACTTGTTTATTATACTCCTTGGATTCAGGAGCCTCTGATCACATGACAAGTTTTTCTCATTTATTTCATACTTGCAAACCCTATTTTGGTCATGACAAAATTCATATAGCAAATGGTTTATATTCCCCTATACCTGGCAATAGTTTGATAAATTTATCTAAAACCATCTCTCTTAAAAATGTTCTCCATGTCCTTAAACTTACTTATAATCTACTGTCAGTTAGTAAATTGTCTAGAGACTCTAACTGTCGTGTTATTTTTTTCAACTCCCACTGTATCTTTCAGGAACTGAACTCGGAGAAGATGATTGGCAGTGCTAAATTGATAGATGGTCTCTACTATTTTGAAGATAAAGAATCTAAGAATAAAAAAGCTCAAGGCTTTAGTAGCATCAATTTTACTCAGGTTAAGGATCAAATTATGCTTTGGCACTATATGCTAGGGCATCCTAGTTTTCCTTATCTTAAAAAATTATTTCCTAGTTTATTTAAAGTTTTGAATTGTTCCGAATTCCATTGTGAAAACTGCATTTTATCAAAAAGTCATAGAACTATCTATCCTTCAAAGCCTTATCAAGCCTCGAAGCCTTTTTATTTAATCCATAGTGATATTTAGAGTCCTTCAAGAATTAATACTTCTTTAAGAAAAAAATGGTTTGTAACCTTTATTGATGATCATACTCACCTTTGTTGGGCTTATTTAATGAAGGAAAAATCTGAGATTCAGAACTTATTTAAAATGTTGTACTTGATGATTGAAAACCACTTTCAAACTAAAATCAGAATTGAATATTTTAAACAAAATCTTTAAATTTTTTTACAGAAAAAGGTATTTACCATTAAACTACTTGTGTTGATACACATCAGCAAAATGGTTTTGCTGAACGTAAAAATAAACATTTACTTTAAGTTTCTCATGTTATTATGTTTTCTATGAATGTTTCTCAATATCTCTGGGGCGAAGCGGTTTTAACTGCATCCTATCTAAAACTCGGTCTAAACTCGATCTAAGGCCTGAAAAATGTATTTTTATTGGTTATGTACCAAATAAAAAAGGATATAAGTGTTTTAATCCAAAAACTAAGAAAATTGTTGTTTCTATGGATATAACTTTTCTGGAAACTTAACCTTATTTTCAAAAAATTTCTCTTCAGGGGGAAAACATAGGAGAAGAAGGAAATTTTTTATATGTTATTTCCAATCACCTGCCTATAACCATAGATTGCATTACTAAACCTATACCTCAAAATGAGCTCTTTAATAAAAAGGAAAGTGTTATTTCTAATGTTATTTTTGAAACTGGTGATACTAAGACTATTTTGCCAAACACTTCTGAGATCACGACAAGGGGAGAAATACTACCTTCTGTTCTCAAGGAACAAGATAGAGAGCTTCTTACTTATTTAAGGAGGAACCATACAATGAGTAAGAGACCTATTATCCCTTTACCACAAGGCCAACTAGACATCCTGAGTAAAGAATCTAAAAAATACAGGTACTCTAGATACTTCCTCACATAATCTTGTCCTTAACCCTGATGCAATATCTAAACCTACTGTCGAACTTATGCCTGATGTCAATTCTAATGATCATGATATTCTAATAGCAAATAGAAAAGGAAAACACTCTTGTACTTCTCATCCTATGTCTAAATATCTATCCTATGGTAAACTCTCAAAAAAATACAATGCCTTTATATCTGAAATCTCTAACTTGTGTATACCAAAAAATATTCAAAAAGCACTTAATGATCCTGATTGGAAATCAGCGATGATGGAAGAGATGAATGCTCTGAAGAAAAGTGGGACATGAGAAGTTGTTGACCTACCCATGGATTAAAAAATAGTTGGGTGCAAATGGGTCTTTACAGTGAAGTGCAAGGCGGATGGAAGTATAGAGAAATTTAAAGTCAGACTCATGGCTAAGGGGTTTAATCAAACACATGGGGTTGATTACCAAGAAACCTTTGCCCCCATCGCCAAAATAAATTTCATACGGGTTATTGTGCAAATTTTATTGAATTCGCAAGCGCACGAATCTATTGTAGAATAGATTAATGGTGACAAGTGTCGATCCCACGAGGAGGTTGATTTTAACTATGTGCAGAATTAATTTTCTTTTAATGGGAACAATTAAATTATGGTAACTTTATTCTAAATTGTGAATTAAAATGACGGAAATAGTTAAGAATGAAACTGTTATAATAAAGCACTTGGGTATCTGGATCTGCATCAACATGCTCCATGGGCTAAATATTTCATATTAATATCAATTAAATCATAAGGGGGGATTCCACACCTCATGAACCACTCTCCAATAAGTATGGTACCAAGAGCTTATCGTGCCAAATAATAATAACCTTGTACTAGGGTCTTAGGTTTAGCAACAGAACTAGACAAGACTATTATTATTTGTCGACGAAAAGTCAAAACAACCACAAATATTATAGGGGAAGAGAAAGTAAATTTACCAAATTAAGCCTATGGAACATGTTGAGACTTCACCTTCAACCCAAGTTTAAAAGAAAATTAGCCACTCATATTTTAACTAAGGATAAAAAAGGAAATTTTATTAAAATACAAAGAAACTACAAGAAGAAGAAAGAATTTCAGAAATCTAAGCTTAAAAATGAATTCAGGGGTGTCAAATTAGGGGGGAGAGCCCCCTTTTTATAGATACATTGAGTGAATTGTGACCATCAGATTAAAAACAGTTCGGACACTCAGAATTGCGCCACATCATCAGTCAAGAGTCAACCATCAATGTTTAAACAGTAACGCCGTCTGAATAGTAAATAATCCCATGTATGCGTATGTACTGTACACACGATTTTTGCTCCACTGAGATGCTGCCACGTCATCGATCTACAGTACATAAGAAATTTAGCCCAATAAGATCGTGACACATCATCAGTCGATGCCACGTCATCGGTCAACGCCACATAAGCAGTCAATACTACATAATTCGTCCAATTAGATACTACCACGTCATATGTAGTTGCCACATCATCAGTCCGTATATATGAACAGTGTCGTGAACAGTATCATGAATAGTACCATACGTATGAACAGTACCGTATATGTAAACATTGACTTTTCTTTTAATACTCCTCTTAAGGTTTTCGACTATCTTGAGTCCAAATATGACATCCGTTTTGCAGTCTGATCACCCGTTCATTGTGAAATGATCGTGATGTCCCTAAAATACATAAAATACATAATTATAATAAAACATACATAATTAAAATGACGATTTTCTCCTTTATAAATATACACTTTCTAACACTCAACATGGGTATTATTATATTTAGCAGTAAACTATAACTAGCCACTACATTAGTTAGACATCAAGAATGCTTTTTTAAATGGGAATTTAGAAGAAGAAGTGTTTATGAGTCCACCGCCAGGATTTGAGAAGGCGTTCAGTCAAAACAAAGTCTACAGACTTAAAAAATCCCTATATGGCCTTAAACAATCTCTTAGGGCGTGGTTTGAACGTTTTGGAAAGGCTGTGAAAAGTTATGGCTATCACCAAAGCCAAGCTGATCATATAATGTTCTATAAACACTTAGAGAAAGGTAAGATATTAATACTAATTGTCTATGTGGATGATATAATTCTAACAAGTGATGATCTTAAAGAGTTGGCAGAGATTTTGAGATCAAAGACTTGGGTGTGTTAAAATACTTCCTTGGCATGGAATTTGCAAGATCAAAGGAAGGTATCTTTATAAACCAAAGAAAATACATCCTTGATCTCCTAAAAAAGACAAGTTTTTTGGGCTGTAAAGCTGCGGAGACACCCATTGAAGTCAACTTAAAACTTAATCCTGTTAAAATTGAAGATGTGACTGATACGGAGAAATTTCAGAAACTAGTAGGGAAGTTGATCTACTTGTCACACACACGTCCTGACATAGCTTTCGCAGTAAGCATGATAAGTTAGTTCATGCACTCACCAGGACAAGAACACTTCGATGCAGCCTATAAGATTCTAAGATATCTAAAGGGAATCCCTGGAAAGGGTCTTATGTTCCGGAAACGGGACAACCTTCAAATTGAAGTCTATACAAATGCAGATTGGGCTGGTAGCTCAACTGACAGGCGATCAACTTCAGGCTACTATACCTTTATTGGAGGAAATCTCGTTACATGGCGGAGTAAAAAACAAAGCGTTGTGGCTTAGAGTAGTGCTGAGGCAAAGTTTAGGTCTCTCGTACATGGAATTTGTGAGGCAATATGGATAAAAAGACTATTTAAAGATTCTAGTGTCTCTTCCCATGAAGATTTACTGTGATAACAAAGCTGCTATTTCAATTGCCTACAATCCAATTCTATGTGATAGAACTAAGCATACTGAGGTTGATAAGCATTTCATTAAGGAGAAAATTGAAAGTGGGGTAATCTGTATTCTCTATGTACCAACCGCACATCAGATTACTGATATACTCACCAAAGGGTTACACAAGGGATATTTCGAACTACTAGTCAACAAGCTAGCCATGGAAGACATCTACAAGCCTGCTTGAGGGGGAGTGTTGTAAGATATTAATTCAAACCAATGGAAATTGTACCAAAAAATAGAGTTATTAAAATTGATCTAGTTTCCTAGAATAACTACGTGTATAGTTGTCAATTAGTTAGGATATTTTCCTCAATTACCTAGAATAGTTTCCTGAATTAGTTCATTGTAAAACTATATATTTATACTATCTTATTCTCATTAGATGTACTCTAATACAAGTTATTCACCTATAATTACTATATTATTCATTATTATTCTTATTCTTATTTTTGTCTTTTTAAATAATAATAATAATGAAAATAATAATCATAACCATAATGATTGTATTAGCAGTAGTACTAGTAGTAGTACTAGTAGTAGCAATAGTAGTAGTAATAATAATAATAATAATAATAATAATAATAATAATTTATAACCATTATTGTTAAAGTTATTATTATTATATTATTATTATTATTTCACAATTATTATAATAAATAATCATAAAGTGATGATAATTAACTAACAATTTTTTATAATTTAAAATAATTCATTTTAATTCTTAAATAAAATAAACTCATCAATAAAGATAGGTCGTTCATGCCGCATCTTCCGGCCGACAACCATAGCCATTCACTGTGAACTTAACCAAGTGGCAACCATTGCAGCTATATCTTCCAGCTTGGTATCCCTACTCTTCGTCTGCCACTTTGTTCTGCACTTTAAGAACCTAGAAGCAGCGACTTCGTTTTGCAGTGACTTCATTCTGCACTCAGAACAGCGAGGCCCAACAGTTGCAGCCACTTCATTTTACATTCAGCATGGTAGCACACAATTCCAACACGACAGCACCAACCTGTGACATGAGCCCAGGACAGAGCACCAGCACTCGATGAGAACCGAACAGCAGCCACTCATCTAAACCCAGCAACAACAAACGAATCACCCAAACCAGCAGCAAACCAGCAACGTAGCAACTCCAACTCAATTCCTCAAGTAAGCTTTAATTTTTTTTTATTTTTAATTTCTTTTACTATTGAAATTTTGAGAAATTATTTTAAAATTTTGATAATCTGTTGAAATTGTTTAATGCCAAAACATGACAGTGATATGCGAAGCTTAAATTTGATTGATGTCAAAGTTTGTAATTAATTATTAATTACAAAATTAATCTCAAATTAATTATTAATTTTTAATTTATTAGTGCCAAATTATTGTAGAATTTTCATAATCAAAATTAATTATTAATTTCTAATTTATTTCTATAGTTGTTGATAATTTAAAATTTTTTATGTTATAAAATTTTTTATATGATATTAGAATATATTTTTTATTTATTAAAATTTTTTTTCTTTGTTAGGTGGAATTCCTTAGGAACCGTTTATTAAAGAAAATTAATCGAAAAAGAAGAAGGTGATTTATAAATATTATATTAGTTTATTTTTAATACTTGTAATTGTGGTTTTTTATGTTATGTACTTATGATATATTATGTATTAGATAACCACCTTTAAAGTTTTTAATTTATTATAATATTAAATATTGGATAATTATTTATTTTAAAATTTAAAATTATATTTTTTAAAAAATTATTTAAAAATTCATAAGCCTGGACCCCGTCCAAGCCGCCTAAGCTTGACCTGGGCAAGCCCTTAAATTGCCGTCACGTGCTTCTGAACAAGACAAAAAACGGGGTTGCTACAGAGGCAAAATAGCCGACATGGACCGTATCAAAATATCAAAATACAGATTATCGCTTAGATTGTCAAACACTATTGAAGAGAGCTTGCTCTTGTTATAGACAAAGTTTTAATCTCAAAATTTCCCAAACCCTAGCGTGTTGTCTTGGGCGTGGGCGTGATCCCTTGCTTACATCCCCTCTGCTAACTCCATAATAAGAATATCGACCTGGGTGAGAACAGTGAGGAAAAGAAGAAAAGAAAACCAGGCATGGATGCAACAATAACAAAAGTGTTTATATGGGACATGGACGAGACCCTTATTCTTCTCAAGTCTTTGTTGAATGGAACGTTTGCCCAGTCTTTCAATGGCTTAAAAGATGTAGACAAAGGTGTTCAACTTGGAAGAATGTGGGAGAATCACATTCTTAAAGTTTGTGATGAATGCTTCTTCTATGAGCAAGTGAGTCTTTCGTTTTTTTCCCCCATTTTGACTCAAATGGGTTTTTGTTTTTGCTTTTGTTTGTGTTAATTTTCATCAAATTTTGAATGTGCATGCAGATTGAGAACTACAATACACCTTTTCTTGATGCCTTAAAGCAATATGATGATGGCCGAGATCTTTCTGATTATGAATTCGATCGTGATGGGTTATGTCCTCCATTTGATGATATCGGCTTAAAGAAAATTGCCTACAGGCACCGTGCCACGGCCCATAAGTACAAAGAGGTATTCTAATCTATTTCTCAAAGCCATTTTAGTTTGGTGTATTATTTAGTCAAATGCTCATCTCTATTGTTTCAGGGCTTGCAAAATATCTTTGATAAAGAGCTGTTGAGAGTCTGGGATGACCTGTATGATATGACTGATGAATATACTGATAGATGGCTGTCCTCGGGTACTTCTTAATGATGCATTTTAATTTTATTGATTTTGCACTTTTTAACCCTTTTGTGAAGAATTTTTGGAATAAAGCAGAAAATAGATGGACTGCTTACAATTTGGTACCTGTGGATAATTAAATAGGTGTATGAAAATTCTTTGTTGATAATAAATCATCAAGTAAATTTTGGGTCCTAGTTTTGGTTCAATTGATGAGATCTATGGGGATGCTATATGAGGTTTAGAGTTTGAATCTTAGTCTCATCGGGGTGGGGAGAGCATGTTTATGTAATAGTGAAAAGAAATAAAATATGTATCTTTTGGGCAAGCTGATGCTAGTGTTCACTTTTAGATCAGACACGTCAACTACCTGCGTGGCTTCTCATTTCCTGACAAGTTGGAGCATCATTGAGAATGAATTTGAGAGAGCATAGAATTTTCACTGTAGATGGATATAATTTTAGCAAGTATCGTTGGAATTATGACCAAATTATGTTTGGTCAAATTTCATCATAGATGACAATTACTAGATGCAGTCAGTGGAATTACAACCATTAGCTATAGTTTTGTTAATTTTTCTACTTTTCACCTTCATTCTAGTAACCTAGTTCAAATTATCAGTATAATACCTGGTTTTCCTTTGCCTTTGTTCCCCTTGCTGGTTTTATTGCCTCTTTCCTACTGCCTTTTCAATACGATTGATCAGCACTTGCTAATAATTTGAGCTTGTTACATAGTAGTTCTTCCAATCACTTATACGTTGTATGAATTTTGTTTTGGGCATGTAGCAAGGGTCTTATTGGAGCAGTGTTCAAGTGGGAAGGACGTCTCAGCTTCTTCTCTTGGTTTGGCCAGTGTTGATTCTGCTGATACAAAATCCCAGCATGTAAATATTTTGGTGACTTCTGGGTCATTGATACCTAGCCTTGTAAAATGCTTACTCTTTCGGCTCGACAATTTGATAACACACGGGAATGGTTAGTTATTCATTCATCTCATTTGTTGCTTGGA
Organism: Aegle marmelos; assembly: GCA_030449875.1. Classification (NCBI taxonomy): domain Eukaryota; kingdom Viridiplantae; phylum Streptophyta; class Magnoliopsida; order Sapindales; family Rutaceae; genus Aegle; species Aegle marmelos. The sequence continues at coordinate 14,225,889 of JASUUL010000143.1, forward strand.
ATTTGTTATTTAGCAGGAATTTATGGTCAAGATCATCTTATGACATGATAGTAAAATTTTAACTCTCATTGCCCATGTCTATGATGGTTGTAGCTAATGTTATTTAGCTTTTTATCCACTATTGTACATTCATACTGTGTTGGAACCTCATGATAAAGTTTTGAATGGTGATCTAGACTGCAGACAGAATATCGCCTGAATAATTAATACCATCAGCCATAATCATATTCGAATGATTTTTTTTTTTTTCACATTGTTATTTTGTTTCCTTGGTATCATGAACCAGAAATTAATGAAAATATTTATACAATACTGCTATTAAAATACCCAAAGAAAGCTGCAGTATCTTTCTTGTTAGATTCATAGGATAGTTTGTCTAGCTCAGCTAAGAGCCAGTGATATGCAAATTTCTAGATCAAAAAAGCATGGGATCAGGAGCCAAACCTACAAAATTTTGATATTTGATCAGTATTTAACTTGGATTCCTTGTTGCCTCTTAACTCTACCATGTGTTCAAATCCCAGGTATTACAATATAACTCTGAAAACCTGACAAGCAATTGTATACTTCAACAAACATTCTAACATTCCCCATTGTAGATTATACCTTAATCTGCTATGATACCAGCCCCAAAAGTCCTCCGGAATTGTGATTATTTCTTGCTTGCATTTATTGGTTGCCTTTAGTAAATCTATTGCATCATTCTTTAGTAATTTTTCTCAGGTCATCCTGAAGATGCAGATGTCCTATGGGCCTTAACAGTAATTGTTAGCCCCAAGTATGAACTGTGGGATTGGCCTCTCTCTTGAAACGTAAAACTTAGGCTTTGTTTCCTATTGAAAGGAAAAGGAAAATACTAATCTTTTTCTTTCTTTTGTTTATTTTATTGTCAAAGAAAAGTGTGAGCTCAAGTACTCTCCTACAAGAAAATGTTTCCTTACAAGTAGTATACCAACGACCATGAGTATCTCCCTTGCTTGGACCCTCACTGGCCTCCTTCCATGACATGTGTGCACTCTTTTTACTTCTTACTTTCTAACATGCTTGCTTGAGATGAAAAATCCTTCTTTCGAGTTAGAATTTTGTCAATCTTCCATACCATTGTGCGGATCAAAAAACAACACAGATGCAATTACTTCAAGAACCTAAAATCTATGCAACTTACAATTTGTCGAAATAAACATCCAGTTCCACATCCTCTTAGAAACATCTTATTTATTGACCTCACAAGGTGGGGAATCCTTGCCTGCAAACCCTTACGTCTACTTGTTTATCACTATCAACTCTACAAAAGTGTGCTATCTTTCTAGAGTGGTGAAAAAGAAATTAATTTCTGATATATTGGTAATTCTGAGAGACTCAGTTAGCTTTCCAGAATTAGCTTTCATGCATGTTTAGGAGGTTGCACCCATTTTCTTAGAAAAATAAAATAAAACAAAACTTAAAAAAAAAAAAATTAAAAACAAAACAAAAAGTACAAAAATAAGAAAAACGAAAAGTTTCCTGGTATGTTTTCTGGTTTACCTTCTTCTGTTTACCAGGAATGCATTCCACTCTCTACTGGCATTTGGACAAAACATTACATTCAGATCTTTTCCAAACGGGCAATGCCTTCTGATGTATTTCTACAGGAGAGTCTGGTTTGTTGCTAGGCAGTATGTTACAGGCTTGAGATTACATCTGAAGTGAGATATTAATGGCTTTAAATTTAGTTGAAGACTTCTATAACTAACACATGATCCGCTTGTTGGTGAAACTTGAATGGCTATTCTTATACCTGACTTATCTTTAGGCCTGATCTAAAGTATATGGACGTATGGATGTTGCAAGAATGGGAAGGTGCAGATTTGAGAGTCATTAGAAATCCAAATTGCCTAGGATAAAAACTAATGACAAAACTTTACAGATTGGTGGATATGAATCCAAGATTGGATTTATATCTGGCAGTGATATGGTAAAGTGCAACAGTTTGTCTTTGCTTCTTGTATGCCGTATCACTGGTGAGTGAAGATTTCTGATTCACTGTATTTTTGCAATGAAACACATGGTAATAATACCTTATGCTAGAGAAATGCAATTATTGAGTCCCTTTATCCGGGAATGAATGCTTGTGAGTGCGAAAGTAACTTATAGTGTATTTTTCAACGACATTATAAATAGAATAAATATCTTCTAGTGGGGGCAACCTCTCTCTTGTGTTTCTAAGACATCCGAATTTCTCATGTTTCTTAAGATATCTGAATGAATAAAATACATATGTAATAAGGGACATTTTCATAAGGTGACGATGAAATACTCTCCTATATGAATAAATATATTTTTTTAAAATTATGATTTAAATATTGTTCTACTGCCCTCTGTCTATAATGGGATGTGACATTTGTAGCAGTTTGGATCATAAGTTTCGACATTGACCTCTTTTTTACAAACCTTATACTAAGTTGCACCTATGTTCTTGATTCTCTTTAATTGATTTAGGGAAATTGGGGAGAGAGAGAGAGAGAGAGCTAGAATAAGGATGCTGACACCGTTTCTTTCTTCAGTTTACAGCTCATGGGAAGTGGGGAAACTCCAATGTTTTCAATGGATCAAAGAACGTTTCAACAACCCAAATGTCCAGTTTTGTGCGATTGGAGATGGATGGGAAGAGTGTGAAGCTGCACAAGCCATGCAATGGCCATTTGTTAAGATTGATCTTGGACCAGGCAGTTGTCACAGGTTCCCTGGCCTCTCTCTTAGAACATTAGGCTGCTATTTCTCCATTGTTTATGGAAGTCCCAATGATGAAACTGATGAAGAGTAAGTTATCACACTATCCACTTCCTGTATATTTATTTGTACAGAATACCGAAAGTGAACAATGAGAATTGTATGCATTTAAAACAGAAAGGGAATGTGTGTGTGTGTAGAGGATGATAATTGTTCCAACATGGCCCACCTTCTTTCTCTTGGCATCCACCGATTTCACTAGCAAAATGACAGGCAAAGGTTATCTTTTCCATAGGATGTCATTAAATTAGATGTCGATTAGAATTATATGATCAGAGGATTTCAATGGAGTTCTCTTCCAATGTTTTGATATTGTGATTTTTTATCTTTGTTTTCATATATTTTCGTTATATATAGTACCCATGCATCCCCTTCATATTATCCTCAAATTAACTTACCCTCCTCCAAGGTCCATTAACCCCATGCTTCCATTGCAAGAGGCTAAATCAACTGGGCTGTCTCCTAGGGCACTTCTCTTTTGCCATTCCAGTGTGTTCAAACTTCTCTGTTGCCATTCCAGTTTATTCAAACTTTGGTTATTTTGATTGTTTTATATGTTCAGTAATTATCTTAGTTACTCAATTCAGTACCAAAGTTTTATCATCTGGATCTGATCAAGATTGTTTGTTGGGTGTAAAATGCACATTTTCAAATGATTACCTACGAGTTTCCAAGGGAGGGAGGCTAACTCTTATCCAATCTGTTCTATCCAGCCTTCCTCCTTATTTTATGTCTTTATTTCAAATTCCAGTGTCAGTGGCTAAACGGATAGAAAAGGCTATGAGGGATTTTTTGTGGGAAGGAGTAGGGGAGGCCAAAAAAGATCATTTGGTCGGCTGGACGGTAGTTTCTCAGCCACAATCCAAGGGAGGACTAGGGTTAGGAGATATTATTAATAGAAATAAGGCCTTACTTGGGAAGTGGTTATGGAGGTTTCCTTTAAAAGGTAACTCTCCTTGGTATTGTGTTATAAAAAGTAAATATGGGTTACATAAAAATGGTTGGAATGTAGCTGATGTTGTTAGGGGGAGTAGTAGATGTTGCTCTTTATTTCAAAAGGAAAAACAGATTTTTTATCCAATATTAAGTTGTTGGTTGGTAGTGGGCAGAGAGTTAGATTTTAGGAGGATTGTTAGATTAAGGTGTGATTTCCCTTGATTATAAAGGCTTTCTCGAGGTCGTGAGTGCTCTATAGCTAGTATGCGTAAGTACTCTTTCATGCAGTGGAGTTGAGATTTTAAGTTCCTTCGAAACTTGAATGACAAAGAGTCTGAACAGTATGTGAGATGCTCGAGATCCTACAGGGGGTTTTCCTTAATAAACTAAAAGAGGATAAGAGAGCCTGGAATTTGAATAAATTAGGATGTTTCTCCACTAATTCTTACTTTCTTAGCCTCTTAGATAACCCCAATGCCCCCTCACTTTCTCCTTCTCACTGAATTTGGAAAGCTAAAGTCCCTTCCAAGGTGAAGATGATGGTTTGGTCTGTTGCTCATAGAAAAATCAACACCAATGATATGGTTCAAAAAAGAAGACCTAATAAGGCTTTATTTCCATAATGGTATGTTGTTTGTAAAAATATATCAGAAAATGTCGATCATCTATTTCTACACTGCACTATTGCTTTCTTTTTGTGGTCTAACTTGTTTAAGACCTTCGATCTAAGCTGGTCAGCTCCTGCCAATGGGCCCATAGCCCATTGGCAACTTATGCGCCCAATAACCTTGGGCACAAGAGTTCGAGTCCCAATGCTGGGACTCACTTCCCCTTTTAATAAGAGTTTATTTGGCTTCCCACATTAGGGATGGTATAAATCTTCCTCCAATATTATAGTGAGGGTAGTTCTAGGGTAGTTCTTTGGGCTGTGCCATAATAGAGTAATACAGAAGAGTTCCGACTGATTTCCAATTTTATAATTAGTAGAATTCTAATTGTAATATATTAAAAAAAATTTTGATCAGCTCCTGTCTCATGTCACTTCCTCTTAGTGGAAAGTTTTTCTTGCTTAAAAGGGATATGAAAAGCAAGGGTTCTGTAGGACTGCGCAGTCTTAGCTAATTTTTGGGTCATGTGGAATGAAGGAAACCAAAGAATCTTTAATAACAAAGTTGGAGAAGATACTTCACAACTATAGGACAAAGTGAAGTTCTGGGCTAGTCTTTAGGTATCTATTACTACTGAATTCAAAGACATCTCTTTCCTTTTCATTTTACTTAATTGGGAAGCTTCTGTATCTTAAGAGGGATGCATTCTTAGTGAGCTTGTGTCTTTGGGTTTTGGGATGTTTTTTATTTTTGCAGTTTTTAAGTGTTTGTTTATATTGGGACTTCTTGTTCTTATTTTATGGATTTGTAGTCCTACTAATCCTTGTACATTTTTATTATAGTTTTATATAATCTCTTGTTTCTTAGCAAAAAATGATTCCCTGTGAGTGTGAGTCATCCATATATTTTTAGAGAAACATGAAGGACCACCGCATTCTCTCAATAGGTTAGATGTGTGTAGTGTTCACTGATTCTCGCTTCTCTTGAGGAAAGACCAGACATTTCCAGAGATGTGTCCTAAGAAAGAACCTGGTTTCAAATCTGAAATTTTGATTGGAATTTGAAACGGCTTCTCTCTCTCTCTCTTTTTGATTGCCAAAATTTTTGTCATCCTTGCAATCCATTTCCACCCCCGAACTCTCATTTTTCCCACAGGATGAGGATCGTGGTTTAAACTTGAAAGTTGAATCGTAGCATTAAGTGTATGGGACAGCTCAGAAATTGAAATGTCTGCATCTGCTGCAAAAGCACTATAAATTAGGACAAAATAGATTGTTGTTTGCCTGTTTGGGTTTCTTGTGGAGGGCTCTTTATTTAATACCGTATAACATCTGTAGCTGGTGCTATTAGTTGTGCAGGGGATTGCTTTCAGTTTGAATCAAATTATCTGATAGCCCCCGGTTTGCAAAGATTTCACTCTTGAGGATCCTTTGGCATTATCCTTTACCAAGTCCAATTTTTCGGCCGCAGCATGTGTCAATTCTTTTCGATTAAGATCTTCTTTAACCATGTTGATGACTCGTCCACAGTGATGGGGCTGATGGCTTTTCTAAGTTGTTGTCTTTCTAAATTTGGTTTAAAATATAGAAACCAAGACGTGTGCTATATGTCTCAAGTGAATTTATGTGATTAATGATTGTTCTCGTCTTGACGATGCGAATCCTTCCCTTATCCTTCAATCAGCTATCAAAACCAATGCCGTATTGTAAATTTGTAATGTCAAATTAATTTATACAAAATATTTCTTGAGTTACAAATAAAAAGATAAATATTTGTTTAACCGTTATATTTTTAACTTAAGTATTTATTTAGTATTTTATATTTTGAAAAAGATCACAAAAGAGGCTTGTTGTCAAATATGTTATAGTCATGTCCTTTAATTTTCTTTGGTTTTATAACAATGTTCTTGTCAAATTATTTTTAAAGTTGTTAAGTAATTTATCTATAAAAAATTAATTAAAAAATTAACAAAAAAGTAAAGTAAAAATAATTGTAAAATTTTTTGTTATTATTTTATTGTTAGGATTAATTTGATAAAATTAATTTTTTCCATAAACAATTATTAGCAAGATTACAATAGTAAGATATTAAACATTATTTTGTGTGGGCTAACATTGATTTATTTTAAATAATTAGAATATTATTGTAAGGGTATGAAAAATGTCTGTTTATTCAATTGATAATTAATGATTAATTAATTAATTTTTATTAGATTAATTAATTAACTAATGTCTCTAAACTTGTAATAAGTATTATTATATAAGATGAACGTCACATATTTAATAATAAAATGTCTTTATTATCCTGAAATATTTTTTAAAATATAGAAGCTATTCAAACATTTACTCAAAAAACATTTAATGCATTTCAATCAATGTCGGTGCGTAGGGCACTCAAAATTGTGCTGGTGGGTTGCATGTTTTTCATGCAATGAACAATAATTTTTTATCACGTTTTTGTACAACAATTGCTTGTTCTTGTTTATTTTCTTCTTCTTGTTCTTTCATTGCAACTTTTTTTTAATAAATAAAAAATTGTGGGCTGGTCCGGATCGAAGTTTAAATTATTGATGGAGTTTTCTAGAACATTGGCAGGAATATCATGTTGGGATCGAGTTAGACTGAGGAGAAAAAGCCAAGCCAAGCCAAGCCAAGCAAAGCAAAGGGGTCCATTTCTTCTTTGCAATCTTATCTATGGACCTGTTTCGGCTTTCTTTTGTTGGTTTCCCTGAGCTTATTTCAAAGCGTTATTGCCCATACTTCATATGTCGTCCTTCTCTTCTTTTCAATCACTATTATTTTCTCATTTTCTTATTCTCCTTTTCTTTTAGCTTCACAAAGCATATTGTTTAACTTTACATTTTTCTGATTATGGTAAATATTTATTCTTATATTTTGAGTTAAGTATCTATTTACCCCATATATTTCTAAAAAAATTCATTTATTTATATTCTTACCTTACTTTTTCTTTTCTTTTATAATAATATCCTTACAATAATCTTCTGAGGATATTAGCAAATAATAATAATAATAATAATAATAATAATAATTTATTACATTAAATTTAAAAATAAGACCAAAATTTACACAAACTTTCATGTTATTATTTTACTTTTAACATTAATTTGGTAAATTAATTTTTGATAGAAAAACTATGTGATGCAGTGATTAAAATTACGACATTAGTGTCATGATAAATATAAATTTTGTAAATTATATATAAGAATAATAAATGAAAAGTAAAACAACTAAATTAATATAAAAGTAATAAATTAGTATTTTAAAATTGTAAACAAAATAAATATTTGTAAAAATAATATAAAAATTATTAATCAACATTAAACTTTAATTTAGAAAATAGTTTACTTACATAATTTAATTTACTTGTTTCATTTATTTTGAGCAAAGAAAACAATTTCTCATCAATTGAAAACAATTGAGAAAAGTTTTACTAAATTGGCTAACCATAAGTTCTATATTCATGCTACGACATTTATGAACTTTTTTTTTTTCATTTTCTATAATAATATTTGTTTACTGTATAAGATAATTGATCAAAATTATTTTTCTTGAAATGGATAAAAAAAATAAAATAAAAATACATTCTTATATTACCAAACATATAATATTAATAAAATTGGATCTAATTTTTAGTTTTATATATATTTCAAGGTCATTGGGAAAAAATAATGCAAATCAGTTATCCTACAAACAATTTTAAAAAATATAAAAAAATTATTTTTCAAATTTTTATTTTGAGAATAATTTTTATCCTTAATAAAATTTCACATATATTATCACATGCATTACATAAACAAAAAAAAATTATTTTCATTCAATTTAGGAATAAAAATAATATGTAAATAATGGATCATTATTATGATGAGCTTTTATTTTATATTTGTAAGTTTTTATTTTTATTAGTCTTATAATATTTACTTATTTTACATCTCATTTACAAGTCTTCTATTTCATTTATATAATTTGTATATAATTTTATTCTTGATGTTGATTTACAAGTTTTATATTACTTTTGGAAAATTACATTATGTTTACTAGTAATACATCATTTTTACTCCTCCTATGTTAATTTACTTGTTTTAACTTCTATTTATAGGTCTTATGCTTTAATTACTTATTTATATATTACCTTACACTTAATGTTGATTTATGAATTTTATATTATATTAATAAGTTTTCTTTCATTTACCAATGATTTATCAATTTATGACTCTTACTTAATTCACTTATTTTACTTTTATTTACATGTCTTATGTTTTATTTGTGTCATTTATATTTTATCTTATAGTTAAATATTGATGTACAAGTTTTTGTTTTATTTACCAATATGTATCAATTTACCACTCTTATGTTGATACTTGTTTAACCTTTTATTTACAAGTCTTATATTTTATTTATATAATTTTTATCAAATTATAGTATTGATATCATGATTTTAATTACGGTATTATAGAATGACCCCTAATAGAAAAAATCTGATATTTTTAGAAAATAATAAATAGTGAAATTGTTGTAAGAATAGTAAATATTACTTTTAAGATAGGTGATATTAATTTATTTATAAACAAATACTAGTAAGATTGTTGCAAAAGTATAAAAAATACTAATTCATTTCACACTAATATTTATTAGTTAATTACTAATATTTAATCCATGGTTAATTTACTAATTAATTTTTTTATAGATAAATTAATTAATATTAAAAATATTATTGAAAAGATATTATTGTAAAAAAGAAGAAGAAGAAAGAATTATAACATATTTAATAATAAGAATATTTTGAGATAATTTTTTAAAATATAGTGCCCAAATAGATAAATGCCTTTAAAGTTTGCGTGATGAGTAGGCTTCATACTTAATTGTTTAGTATCAAGTTGTTGTATAATGTATCACCTCACATCAAGACAGCGATTTTGTGCATGTGCCAGATTATATGCCACTCAACGAAGATATAAATCCTGTTATTTAACTTTAATCTAATAATTAGAATAATACTATGCTTCTCAAATCATATTTTAATATTATTCATTCAAAATGAGATGATATTTTTTTCTTTTAATTATTTGGATGGTAGAATTAAAATATATTTAGAGTTAAAGAGCTGCTCAGTTACAACTACTGTAACTTATAGCCTGCTCAAAAGTCACATAAATAGTAATACTGTTCACGTGACTTTTGGATAGGTTGTAAGTTACAGTAGTTGTAATTTAATAAAATCCTTAGAGTTATGATAGATTTTCACATTTATTTAAGAATTTACTTTTCAATTATGTTTGAGTTGTCAATTATTTCATCAAGCACTATTGATATGTATTTTTCTTTTAGACCTTATACTCTAGCAATCATCAAATAATTGATTATCAAGTATAAATCATAAGTAGATTCGGACCTTAATAATTTTACAAATAATGAATCGATCATTTACTAAATAAAAGTAACCTCAAATCTTGAGACGAAAATGTCAGGTACCACTGAAAGAGTGTAGCATGCCATCAATAAATTCATTTCAATTGGATTGGCAATCTTTTATGCACCTAAACTCAATCCATATGACCGAATATTTATGTGAAGGAGACTATGCGGGGATTTTATTTTGCTAAATTCTAAGATTCACTTATTATGCATGCTAAATTGCTGTGTGCGTTGGACAATCATCATTGATGATCTCAAGTAGGGTAATGAAGCAATAATTAATGAATTGACTAAAGGTTAAATGCTTTAAACGTGAGATAAGCGTTATTTGAGCATTTGTGGCAAGAGCAGAAAAAATAAAGAAACACATAAAAATAATACTATCAAATACCCACAAATAAATTTATTGACATATCTATTGACAACTAAGACTTCTTTTTAAATTTATATTTTGTAACCTAATGCTTTGGCCATTATCATTTTACCATTAGAACTTAAATATTGTTACAATATTATTGAGGTCATAAGGTTATCTGAAAAATTTTAAGTTGAAATTATTTTTCTATTTTTCAAGATCTTTTATAGATTTTTATATTTTACTCCACACATCTAATTTACAAGTCATTTTTTATTTTATTTCCTTTATTTTAATTATTATTATTTTAATATATTAAAGTATCCCAAAATAGAATCCTAGGTTTGCTGATAGAGTAATAGGAATTCAAAATTTTTCATACATCTATAAACAAACTAATTCGTGATATTATTCTCACTTGTAAAACTAAATTTCACCATATTAATGGCAATTATAATTAAACCAATGAAATTACATGAATAATTTTGGAAATTTCATTATAATTGAGCTGAATATGGTGAAGTTTGTTTGTACAAGTAAAAATAATATATGAATTAGTTTGTTTGTTAGAGCATCTCCAAAAAAGTGTTCAAATAAAATTTTACTTTTTATTTGAAGAGCCATGTCAATATTAAACACTTCAAAAGACATATTAATTTAGATTCTTCAAATAAGATTTGTTTTTCACTCTTCAATACTGAAGAGTGAGTTTCTCCCTCTTCTATTAATATTTTATTATTATTTATTGAAAAGATACAACTACTATAATTATTATTTATGTTTCCATAATGAATTAAATTTGATAGAGAGAAGTATTTGATTAAAATAATGTTAACTTGTTTTAATTTGATGAGTCTTTTGGAGAGAATTATATTTTTCCATTCACTTACTTGCCACATCAATAAGCAAATTAAAATTTAAAGAGTAAAATTTAAATAGTCTTTTGGAGATGCTCTTAGAGATACGTTAGAATTTTCAATTATTGTGATTTTATCAAAAAAAACCTAAAATTTTATTATGGAAATATCTTAATATAATAAAACTCGAACAACTTAAAAAAAAAAAACCAATTTGGTGTTATAGTATTAACTTGGTATAAGATCCTTTTTCATGCTGAAAAAAAAAATAATTATAGAGATTCAGTAGAAGGGTCGGTTGATAGTTCTTTTAACCATTCTAACTTTATTAAGAGAAAAAATAAATAGTAATCTTTGACATTCAGTTCAATTAATAAACCAAAACAAACGCCATGGTATGCTCCAAGTTTTGGTTTCTCCTTTCATGTTATCACTAATTATTTTCAATGAATGGTGCCGATTTTATGTCTGTTATTTATGCTTGTATTAATGCAGGATAAAGAATGAGAGAATTAAATCATATTAGTTACGGAGAGAAAATAAAATAAAAGTAATTAATAATATGTTGTGGTCATTAGTTTTTAATTTGATTATTACAAAAATAAAATCAACATTTGATTTCGTCTGTTGATTTTGGTTGGTGTAAAGATTAAGAATTTGTGTATATTGTTCTGTTTTAAAAAAAATCATTATCAATTAAAGAATTCTTCACTTTATAGTATAAAGTGATAAACTAAAAGATAAGAAAATCTACTGTAATATAATATATTTTACCTTATAGTAAATTAAAATACATATTTTTCTTATGTTTTATTTTTTCTTATATTTTAGTAGAGTAAAAGATCCTAACAGTGAGTGAAATTAATGCTTTCAAAAACTCCAACCAATTCAATCACCTGCCCAATATCACAAACAGGATCAATAAAAGATGCTTACGCACTAATAGATCAGCCTAGATGATTCTATGATTAATCAACACCTTGTTATATGAATTAGTGGAAATTAGATACACATAAATTAATTGATTTAAGATGCAAACAGACAATCAAAGGAGACAGATTCACGTGGTTCAATTGTGCAGGAATACACAATCTACATCGATAGAAGAGATTTATTGATAATTCAAGGTTATATTACAGAGCAATTGTAGAGAAGATTACAAGGAACGAGATGAAACTCTCTCTCTCTCCCTCTTAAATCTCTCTAGAATGTTCTCAGATTGGTTATGAAACCGCTTCGATGATCAGCTTATATAACAAATGATAACAAACCCAGATTGCACCAGATTCAGCCGTGTGGATAACGGCTTGTTAACTAATTCGATTCTTCCCTCGCGCGCCTCATCGCATTGCATCACTTAACCTCAGCCCAAAACGTCTTTCACTTCATGCCGGTTTGGAATCTTAAGTGAGTCGCATGCCCAGCTCGTGATACTTTAATCGAAGACGATGCCATTTTACATGTCCAGGTTTTGAATTCGTCACTTTAGTCCACAAAATGTATATGGTCCACTATATATAACCTGAAAAATAACTCGGTCGATGGCCTCTTATTGTAGAAGTAAGAATAGAGTTCAATTTTAATGGGATAAGTTTAATTTAAGAGAGCGAATTGTGGGGGTGTTGCAATTAAGTTAACTAACAGAAGGATTAGAGTTAGGAGAAACTTCTAAAGTTGAAAAAATAATACTTTAAGTTACTCAAGCATCTTCACGCAAGCCTTTATGACTTCATTGAGGAGATGAATTCTACCAATTGTGTATTATTCTACACACGTTAAATCCAAACTAGCTAGGCCATCCGTGATTAAGTTGTCTTTTTTTATAAATATGATGATTGTATGATGGTGATATTTATATAATTGTACGGGCTTGAGGATTAAAATTTCGCTAAAAATTCTAAAAATACCGAATATGTTTCCACTTTGAGTTGACGTGGCTATGTTTCAACCCTTCATTACCCGATTTGAGAGGGCCATTGCGCGTGGCTGGCTGTTGAATACAACGCCCACAAGCAAGCAAAGAGTCAATTTTACCGACAACGTCGATCTTGATATACCACCAGCACTAATGAACATAACCACCAGAACTGTCTATCAATCTATGGACTAAAAAGTGGGATAATGAAATCTCACTATTGCTTTTGTTCGACAATAAATGTGAAAACGCTAAAAGAATAAAAATAAAAAGGCCAGAAAATAAGGAGAAAAAGAGAAGGACAAATATGGGTATCAAGAACTCAATTTAATAGTTGTTGAATCTTGACCCTTCCACTAAAATTATAATTTATTAAATTCTTATTTGTATAAAAAAATAAGACGTAATTTTTTTTACCATAAAAATGTGTTGATGAGCCTTTACCTTACCCTTTATTATGCATACAAGTTTTCATCTTATTTTCATTATATTTTAATGTGTGGAAGCCTTTGTCTAATACTCTATCATATATAAATATTTTCTTACACATTGATATATAAACATAATTCTTTTAAATAGGAATGGTAATAGGGTGAAAGGGGGATGAGGAGGTCTACTCCATTCCCTATTCCATTAAAATTTTACTTTCATTCCCTTTCGTATCCCCCAATAAATTTATGTTGCATTTATTTCCTGCATTAAAGAATTAGAACCTATAATTAAATATAAAGAAGAGAAAAAAAATAAAATAAAATTATAGAAAAAAAATTACTTAAAAAAAATAAAATTAAATTATTGAACTAAAAATTACTTTAAAAAGAAATTACAAAGAAATTAAATTATTGAAATTTAAAGAAATTTAAATTACCAAAATTAAATTATAGATTCGCTTTTTTTTAATTTTTTAATTTTTTTATAATTTTTAAGGAAAGCAAAAAAAATTACTTAAAAAAAATAATTCTATGAATTAATTCTACGAATAAATTAAAATAAATTACAAAATAAACAAAGCAAATTACAAAGAAAAGTAAAGCAAAAATTAAAGTAAGAAATTTAAAGAAATTAAATTCCAAAAATTTAAATTACAGAAATTAAATTACAAAAAATTAAATTACAAAAATTTAAATTACAAAAAATTAAATTATAGAATTATTTTTTTATAAGAAAAAAATACAAGAAAACAAAAAAAATTAATTCAACAAATTAAAATAATTTACCTCCGAGGCAACGGCGCAAAAAACTTGTTGTGCAAATTTTAATAAACTCGCAAGCGTACGAATCTATTGTAGAATAGATTAATGGTGACGAGTGTCGATCCCACGAGGAGGTTGATTTTAATTATATGCCGAATTAATTTTCTTTTAATGGAAACAATTAAATTATGGTAACTTTATTCTAAATCGTGAATTAAAATGACGGGAATAATTGAGAATGTAACTGTTATAATAAAGCACTTGGGTATCCGGATCCGCATCAACATGCTCCATGGGCTAAATATTCCATATTAATATCAATTAAATCATAAGGGGGGATTCCACACCTCATGAACCACTTTTCAATAAGTATGGTCTTGGATGCTTATCGTGTCAAATAATAATAACCTTGTACTTAGGTCTTAGGTTTAACCGGTACATGATCTAGACAAGACTATTATTATTCGTCGACGAAAAGTCAAAACAACCACAAATATTAGAGGGGAAGAGAAAGTAAATTTACCAAATTAAGCCCATGGAACATGTTGAGACTTCACCTTCAACCCAAGCTCAAAAGAAATTAGCTACTCATATTTTAACTAAGGATAAAAAAGGAAATTTTATTAAAATACAAAGAAACTACAAGAAGGAGAAGGAATTTCAGAAATCTAAGCTTAAAAATGAATTCAGGGGTGCCAAATTAGGGGGGAGAGCCCCCTTTTTATAGATACATTGAGTGAATCGTGACCATCGGATTAAAAACAATTCGGATGCTCAGGATTGCGCCACGTCATCAGTCAACAGTCAACAGTCAACATTTGTACAGTAATGCCGCCTGAATAGTAAATAATCCCATGTAAGCACATGTACTGTACACACGATTTTTGCTCCACTGAGATGCTGCCACGTCATCGATCTACAGTATGTAAAAAATTTAGTCCAATAAGATCGTGACACATCATCGATCAACGTCACGTCATCGGTCAACGCGACATAAGTAGTCAATCCACATAATTCATCCAATAAGATGTTGCCACGTCATAGGTAGTTGCCACATCATCGGTCCGTATACATAAATGAAGATCGTGAAGCGATGACGTGAAACGATGCACGTATGCGAATGAACGATATGTATGTGTGAACAGTGACTTTTTTCCTTTAATGCTCCTCTTAAGGTTTTCGACCGTCCTGAGTCCAAATATGACGTCCGTTTTGCTGTCTGATCACTCGTTTATTGTGAAACGATTATGATACCCCTAAAATACATAAAATACACAATTATAATAAAACACATATAATTAAATAACAAAATATTTAAATAAATAAAAGTAGCAATGTTAGTGAGATTTAAAGTGTAAAATGATGATTTTCTCCTTTATAAATATACACTTTCTAATACTCAACACACCACCCAACCAGCTTATTGCTAGTCCCTAGCAAATAAAGCGAAGATAAAATTCAAAACTTTTTTTTTGAAAAGAAATACATGTGTTTATTCAATCAGATTAATTATAGCAATCAAATAAAAGTACAAGCATTATCTCTAGTCTAAAGGAATATTACACCCACATCAACCATCCATATGCATCAGTCCAGCAGACTTTATTGTAGCATTAGTAATGAGGCTACTTTCAAGAATGACATATCCAACCCCAAAATCTCACCGGTTGTAGTGACACTCTCACAAAGAAATTAATCCCAATAAAATTTTGTCACTACAATGAATGGTAAATTGAGAGAAAATAATAAAGAAATATCATACACTCTCACCAAGATGAAAAATATGCCCATAGCTTAGAAATAATACGATCTCAAATAAAATATTAGTCAACCCAATGTATTCATCATTTTTTTCATTTTTTTTTTGGTATATGCATCACTACATCTTAATTACCTATATAACTAACTTTTATGTTAGACTATAGTTCCCTAAAATCAGGAAGGACTTTTATTAGGACGTAACGTAGGCTAGGGACATGGCTAACAAAGAAAAGAAAATAGGGAAACAAAATATATATGTTTGAGAAAAAAATTCAAGAACTTTTTACAAGATGCATTTTGCTTATTTATTGCTATTGTACATCTTTTTTTTTCTTTTTTTCTTTTTTTTTATATGGCACAACTTCACTGAACAAAATAATTATTTATATTTTTTTTCTCAAACATGAATAGGTGGATGGAACTTGTATGATATCGAGTAATACTCCAAATTGGAGTGGGTCAGGATGATAAGTTAATAAAGAAAAGATTTTTTTTTAAATAAAAGGCTCAAAAGGGCTAACTATGGATATTAAATAATAGGGATGGCTAGAAAGGCTCAAACGAGTCAAAAATGGCCTTCCATCATCTTTTAAGACTCTAAATAATCTTCCATATTTACTAATTAAATGGACATTTAGATGCAGTGACACACACTTTTTTTTTTTATTTAAGGGTTGACTCAAAGAAAATCTAGAGATCATGTATAAAATAATAAACTGCTAAGCTACATGAAGAATGGGCAAAAAGGGTTACTCTCCAAGAAAAATTAATAGGCTCAAAAACTCACTTGGAATTTATTATGACATGTGCATTCTTTCAAGCAACTCATATTTGTCCCCAATATCAACATGTAGAATAGTAAACATGGTGTAACATCACTCAGGATCAAAGATAATACAAATACTAAAATTCGAAAGTCATCATATCATCCAATATCAAGAACTCACAATTTTTCTTTTTTAGAATTCTTTCCCCTCAACCTATTCTAAACATAAAAAGAAAACATATATGCAGAAAAATTAAAGAAAAATGATTTTTTTTTATAAAGAAGATGCGTTTCTAGAGTTACTACACTCCATATTCAGCCATCTTCGACTTTAAAAACTTGAAAACATATATTTATAAAGGAGAAAAACGAAAGGTTAGAAAAGAAACACACACAAATATATATATATATATAATTTTTTTATTTTTTTTGTTTTATTTTATTTTTTTTTATTTTTGTTTTTATTTTTTTAACTAAAAAGATACGTTTCTAGAGTCACTATACTCCATATTCAGCCATCTTCTATTCAAAAAGTTAGTCATGGTTAGTTCAACATTTCACAATTGTCAACTATTCCCTCCCCCCAACTAGAACGAAACACTGTCCTCAATATTTGAAAGGAAAGAAGTAGAGTTTAGAAGACATCACCTGGGTGCTGCAACATAGAAGAAAATATTTACAAGCGGAGAGTTAAATCTAATTTGTACTTCTTACTGCCGCTACTGTTACCATCATTATTTGAACAGTCCAACACAATAACCTTGGGATCTGGCTCTGATTGATAAGCTTGTAACAGATCAAGTAGCGCATTAGCAGTGTGTGCACAAATAAAGATTTGTTTCATTGAGGAAGGAATGAAATAATTTTTTATTGCATGGTTAAGAAATGCGAGAAAGCCATCATAAAAGTTATTGACATTTAACAAATCAATGGGTTTCTGATGAATGTTCAGATGAGACCAAGATGCTAATGTCATTAGTGCCTCAAGAATTGTAAGATCGCCTGGAAGGAAAATAAAAGCATCGACATGATTGAGCATTTCAGTTATTCGTTCTTGCATACCTGAGACGACTAATTCTTCTCCAGTTGGTGAATGAGACAAACAACCCAAAGGTTTTAGGATTTGAGGGATGATGCCTAACACTTGGCTCCCTCTGACAAAAGCAGCTTCTGATACCATTTTGGATAACTCTCGGTCACCTCCTTCATACACCAAGTGTAATTTTCTCTCTGCTATTTTTAGACCAAGATCTATGACTGCCTCCATGAACTCTTTATGTTTGCCATAATGAAACCCAGAAAGCACACAAATGTTCTTGAATTGTTTATTGGAAGTAGTTGCCATTAAGATAATGCTCAAAAATAACTTGTGAGCGCTCAGTAAAAACAATTCACATTTAAAGACCTTAGTGACAGTTGGTTACAGCTGTGTATGGGACATTATGTCAATTAACGTGTAAGGCACATGACTCAAAAGTCAAAAAGAAAATAGTAAAAAGAAAAAGTAAATGAAATTATTAAACAACAATAATGTAAATAGTAAAATAACAGTGAAATAAAAGAACAGAGAGGTAAAAGGATATTTACAGATATTTGTGATTGTGGCTCACATCTTTCTCTGGTTTTACGTCCAGAAACGGCTTGAACGCCCTCTATGGGTCGAGGATAGGCTTTCCATCCAGTTTTCTTACAAACTGGCAAACAGAGTCTTTTATAGTCAGATTCCCGAGACTATAGTTTGCACATTCTTTCTGGAATAATGGCCATAACTAGAGTATTGCATGTTGGACGTATCCACTAGGATGCGTTTCAAGAGACAAAAGGATATCATCCAATGACTCCTTATTCAAGCCATCCTTAATGAATTGAATCTTATCTTCTCTGTTATCAGACACCATTCCTAAAGAACATGATTTTTTATTGCATACCATTCTGGCACATTTATGACAAGCAACAGAAAGTCTTCGAGCTCGTCGTTTTCTTGCATAATTTCCTTTACCACAACCAGGCATGTATGCGATAAATTTAGGAGGTAACTCACCTGCTAAGCGAACTTTTGCCTCAATTAACCAACGGATGTCAGCAGGGATGTTATTCTTCATAAGCAATCGCATGCGTTCGGACTGGGCTTTTTAAATTAAAAGTAGGGCATTCTGAGGAAGCGAAGGGAATCGTTTGTGAAACTTTTCTAAAATCTCATTTCTGTCCATACTTTCGTCTCAGAATACCAGTTGTTGTGGGAAAACTGAAGTAACCGACTTGATTGTCACGGAGTACCGTTATCCGCCACTTGACCGGGGTTACAAACTTTAAACACACAAAGTAAACTAAAACACACAAAACAAACTAAAATCGTCCTCTTATTGAATTTACCTCAAGCTCCAATTGGATGTTGTAGATGCCTCTCTCAATTTCTCGGAGTTGGCTTTCTAAATCCTCAACATGGGCTAGTAACTCTGGTGGTTGTAGCTGCCAGATACGATGTGTTTTACAAAATCGTATCTGACCTCTGAGATGAGATTGAATACGTCGAAACTGTCTAAGAATGCTGAAGAGATACTTTTTAGTTGACATATTCGTGAGGAAAATGATAAAAATTAAAAGCTTAAAAGTTAAACAGACACACTTTCACAAACATAATTAAAAATAGAAAAGAAAACTTTAAATCACCGAAAGGAAACGAAAAGAAAAAATGTCAGGTCACTTCAATGTTTTGTGCTGTTTTCTCCACATGGTTGGTATTCGTGATATGACTTTACTTTTTTTACCATTAACTTTAAAAATTACACCGTTTCTTGGATTCTTAAATTTAATGGCTCCATGTGGAAAAACAGTATGTTCGTAAATAGACCAGACCATCGAGAGCGTAACTTACTTGGAGAAACGTGCCCTTGAGAATTGAACAAAAATACTTTCTGACCAGGTGTGAAAGATTTTCTAATGCTCCGCTTGTCATGGAGGATTTTCATTCACTTTCTGTAGTTCTTAGCTTTTTTGTCGTTATGAATCTCCTCTGGTTTTGCCAGTTGTATCCTCCTTTTTGAACAAAAAATGGAGTCAATGATGTCTGTGTTCTTTTGTTTGTAATCAGGAGAGGATAAGATGATTTTTGACAATATTTTTTCTTCTTCCAAGAATGTAGAATTCAAAGGGTCGAGTAAAGGTTTGAGCTCAATTCCTGGTGGTGATTCTGATGGTGAGATGAGATTTTCTTTCAATGGTGCCAATTGCTCTATCCTTGTCTTCCACTTATCAATGTCCATGCATGACGATGAATTCAATAAGGCATTAACCTCATCAATCGACCTGTCAATATTAAAATCCAAACCAAAGTGAGTTAAACATGTCAGTAAAGGGTCATCACTAAGGTTTAAAGGAGATGTATGATAAACCAATTCATCAATTAAATCTACATCTACAATTTTATCATCAGTATTGTGAGGTTGTTTGGCAATGTTAAAAATATTTAGTTCCATGGTCATATTACCAAATGACAACTGTATATTTCTAGTCCTGCATTGAATATGAGCATCGGCAGTTGCCAAAAATGGACGACCCAAGATAATGGGGATATGCTTTCTTGAATCCTGCACTGGTTGAGTGTCAATTACAATGAAATTAACAGGAAAATAAAACTTATCTACCTGGATAAGCACGTCCTCCACAATACCACGAGGTATTTTTATGGATCAATCTGCAAGCTGTAACACCACTAGAGTTGGATGTAATTCGCCCAGTCCAAGTTTCACAAAAATAGAGTAAGGCAACAGATTTACACTAGCTCCTAAATCCAACAAAGCATTCTCAATTGTGTGGTTCCCTATACTACATGAGATAGTGGGGGAGCCTGGATCTTTGCATTTTAGAGGCATTTTATGTTGGAGTATAGAGCTAATATTTTCTGTTGGAAAGGCCTTTTTCTGAACATGAATATTTCTCTTTTTAGTACAAAGGTCTTTAAGAAACTTGGCATATGATGGCACTTGTTTTATGGCCTCAAGTAAAGGGATGTTAATACTAACCTGTTTGAAGATTTCAAGAAGGATTTTCCTTTCTTTCCTTTAGCTAACCTCTGAGAAAATGGAGCTTTAGGAACATATTCTCGTGGGTTGGTTTCCTCTTTCTCCTCTGATGATGATTCCTCAGTGTTCACAGGTACAATCTGAGTTGATTTTGGCATCTCCATTTTGTTGTCGACTTCTTTTCCTTTTCGTAAGGTCATCACTGCTTTGACCTCTCCATGCTGCTGTGGTGAACTAGAACTTACTTCATTCAATACTTTAGGATTGGGCACTGGTTGACTTGGGAATTTGCCTTTTTCAACGGTCATGGCCAAAGTTTGAACTGAAGAGGCAAGTTGTCCTACCATTTTCTCAAGGTTAGAAATTGATTGGGCCTGTGAGTTGAAGCCCGCTCTCATCTCATTTCGTAACTCATCAATGGTGCGGTTCTGCTGCTCGATCTTGGAGTTAGTAAGATTTTTGAAATTTTGGGATGTCTCCTCCCATGATTTGGGTTGAGAATGGTTTGGATTCTGATTGTATAGTCTGAATGGTGGTTGAGAGGCTTGAGACATTTGAGGAACTGGTTGCATTTTTGGAGGTGGAGCTGATGGTCCATTTTGTTGGAATCCTTGAGACCATGAAAAATTGGGGTGGTCTCTCCATCCAGGGTTATATGTGTTGGAGTAAGGGTTGTAGTTTGGTGGTTTTCTCATGATACCTATGGCATTGGCTTGATCTGAATATGAGTCATGGTCATATGGCTCTGTTAATTTAGCGGTTGTCAAAGATGCTATTTGTCGAGCAAGGCCTTCAACCATCTCTTTGACTTCTTTAATTCCTAAGCTTGACTTGCCAATGTTAACCTCATTCACTCCCTTAATTCTCCTGGTATTTCTGAGTGATCGATTCCGTTGTTGAGAATTATCCGATTGCCGTTGGAAAAATTCCCAAATCTCTAATGCGCTTTTGGACATTAACTCTCTTCCACTGGTTGCCATTAGCCATTCTTGCATATGTGGCAATAATCCCTCCAAAAAATATTGGCATTGGTGCCATTTCTCGTACCCATGATGTGGACACTTCAAGAGTAGCCCATTAAATCGCTCCCATGCTTCGAAAAACTGCTCGTCATCTCTTTGAGTAAACTCTGAAATTTCCCTGCGAATAGCATTGGTTTTATGAACTGGGAAATACTTATTTAAAAATTTAGTTACCATTTGTTCCCATGATGTAATGCTATTAGCAAGCATTGTATTAAACCATGAACGAGCTCTATCTTTTAATGAAAATGAGAATAATCTAAGTTTAACATCATCATCTGAAAAATTCTCATATTTAAAAGTTTGACAAATAGTATGAAAATCATTCAGATGATTATATGGGTCCTCATTTTCTAGGCCATAGAATGTGGGGAGACAGTTTAGCACACTAGGTTTTAATTCAAAACTCCTAGCAGCTACATTTGGGTACCTTATGCATGATGTGCTCAAATTAGCTAAAGGACTAAAATAATCCTTAAATGGCCTCTCTTGTGGTTCTGGTTGCTGATTTTGTAGATCCATTTCAAATTTCTGTTGAAAAACAGTGTGTTTGTGCGTGCGAAGTGTTTTTTCTAATTCAAGGTATAAAGGTTCAAGATTAAGTGATAATGACCTTCGACCATGCATGCAAATAATAAAATAAATGAAAATAAAGAGGAGAGAGAAATTATAATATTAACCTTGTAACGTTGTTATAACCTTACTATGAACATACACTCAAGTGCCAAAAAGAAAATACAAGAAATAGATTAACTAAAAATAAAATAAGAAGATAAATTACAATGAAAAATGAAAAATTAAATTACAGAAATATAAAGAAGAGAAAAAGAAATAAAATTAAATTACAAAAAAAATTACTTAAAAAAATTAAATTAAATTATTGAACTAAAAATTACTTAAAAAAGAAATTACAAAGAAATTAAATTATTGAAATTTAAAGAAATTTAAATTACCAAAATTAAATTATAGATTCACTTTTTTTAATTTTTTTATATTTTTTAATTTTTTTATAATTTTTAAGGAAAACAAAAAAATTACTTAAAAAAACTAATTCTATGAATTAATTCTACGAATAAATTAAAATAAATTACAAGATAAACAAAAAAAATTACAAAAAAAAGTAAAGCAAAAATTAAAGTACAGAAATTTAAAGAAATTAAATTACAAAAATTAAATTGTAAAAATTTAAATTACAGAAATTAAATTACAAAAAATTAAATTATAAAAATTTAAATTACAAAAAATTAAATTATAGAATTATTTTTTTTATAAGAAAAAAATACAAGAAAACAAAAAAAATTAATTCAACAAATTAAAATAACTTACCTCCCCGGCAACGGCGCCAAAAACTTATTATGCAAATTTTAATAAACTCGCAAGCGTACGAATCTATTGTAGAATAGATTAATGGTGACGAGTGTCGATCCCACGAGAAGGTTGATTTTAATTATATGCCGAATTAATTTTCTTTTAATGGAAACAATTAAATTATGGTAACTTTATTCTAAATCGTGAATTAAAATGACGGGAATAATTGAGAATGTAACTGTTATAATAAAGCACTTGGATATCCGGATCCACATCAACATGCTCCATGGGTTAAATATTCCATATTAATATCAATTAAATCATAAGGGGGGATTCCACACCTCATGAACCACTCTCGATAAGTAAGTCACGATGTAACGCTTATCGTGCCAAATAATAATAACTCATTGTCTTAGGGTCTTAGGTTTAACCGAAACGTGATTCTAGACAAAACTATTATTATTCGTCAACGAAAAGTCAAAACAACCACAAATATTAGAGGGGAAGAGAAAGTAAATTTACCAAATTAAGCCCATGGAACATGTTGAGACTTCACCTTCAACCCAAGCTCAAAAGAAATTAGCTACTCATATTTTAACTAAGTATAATAATTGAAATTTTATTAAATTACTTAGAAACTATTAGAAGGAGAAGGAATTTTAAATCTAAGCTTAAAAATGAATTCAAGGGTGCCAAATTAGGGGGGAGAGCCCCCTTTTTATAGATACATTGAGTGAATCGTGACCATCGGATTAAAAACAATTCGGATGCTCGAGGATTCGCGCCACGTCATCGATCGGCGATCAACAATCAACATTTTAGACAAGAATGCCGCCTGAATAGTAAATAATCCCATGTAAGCACATGTACTGTACACACGATTTTTGCTCCACTGAGATGCTGCCACGTCATCGATCTACAGTATGTAAAAAATTTAGTCCAATAAGATCGTGACACATCATCGGTCAACGTCACGTCATCGGTCAACGCGACATAAGTAGTCAATCCACATAATTCATCCAATAAGATGTTGCCACGTCATAGGTAGTTGCCACATCATCGGTCCGTATACATGAACAGTATCGTGAACAGTACCGTACGTATGAACAGTACCGTATATGTGAACAGTATCGTATGTGTGAACAGTGACTTTTTTTCTTTAATGCTCCTCTTAAGGTTTTCAACCGTCCTGAGTCCAAACATGACGTCCATTTTCTGTCTGATCACTCGTTCATTGTGAAACGATCGTAATGCCCCTAAAATACATAAAATACATAGTTATAATAAAACACATATAATTAAATAACAAAATACTTAAATAAATAAAAGTAGTAATGTTAGTGAGATTTAAAGTGTAAAATGACGATTTTCTCCTTTATAAATATATACTTTCTAATACTCAACAATGTCCATTCCCCATTTCAACTATAGTTCATTCTCATTTTAATCTACTCCAATTACTAACAAGTAAACACAACATTAGTGGGGTGGAGTTGAGAAATCCTCGTATTAAGAATTATTATCTCATTCCCACCCCTTCTCTATTCACTTATTTAATAATACGTATAGATAAATTATTTCAGTAAATTAAAAATCAGAGACTTAAATAAAATTAGTACCGTAATATAAAGTATTTAAAAAATTCTCTAAAAGATTGAAATAATATCAAAATTAAAAAATATTTGAAGAGAGCAACACTTTGAGAGAGAAATAAAAATATAATAATATCTTAAAGTTAAATAAGAATTATAATATGGAGTTTTCGTTTAGTTATAACTCATTAACCAATATCATAAATGAAAAATAAAAATTAAAAAAATATTTATACATAATAGAAATTAGGGTGGGATGGAGTGAGGAGGGGATATAGAACCAAATTTCACCCCACTAAAAATTTTAAGCTTATTTTTTCTTTATTTTTCACCTATTTTTTAAAATTATTCAAAAATTATTTTATTTTTAATAGAATCCTATGGAACTCCATAGATAATTTTACCGCCACTGCTTTTAAAAGTGTAATATTAAAATCGTTAGGAAAAGGATTTCTTTAATCAATAACTCAACGACCTTTTTTTTTTCTTTTAAAGATATTTTAAAATATTACAGGACTTATTCACATACCATACCTTTTTCGTTCTTGCCCCATCGCCAAAGTTGAATAACTTTGTAGAATATCCACTCTTTTTTTCCCCTTTCCAGTCTCCACTTCATCTGCAAGTTGCAAAGGTATGTGCTTGGCCCACTTCACAGTTCACACTACTCGACTGAATTTCATTGTTTTGATCAATTTTCATTTTTCTGCATGAATCCAGCGTAGCCTTCTCTCATGTTCTCCAAAGGAAGTTTGTCAATTGCACATTCTTTTACTTATTCTTTCTTCAGAATGGTATAATTTGTTTTTGCTCTGTTCTTTTTTTATCCTTTTCCTAAATTGTACACAGGCATGGTCAAAATGGGAGGAAGAATTGTTCTTTTCTGTTTTTGAGGCAACCATCTTTTAGGAGCTTGGAAGAGAAAGACCATAACCGTGAGATATTGCAATGCCAGTTCCTCTTGCTCCTTATCCAACACCTCCAGCACCATATACTCCTCCTGCTAATGGTATCTTTCTTGTCACATTAACATTATTTTTCCTATACCAACGTTAAAGTACCTGTTTGATTTCAGGTGAAAAAGTTAAAAAGCTTTGTTCAAGATCCTAGAACAAGAAATTAGGATCTTACAGTTACCTAATAATAGAACAGCTGTAGCAAATTAGGTAAAAGTTCACTAGTGGTTCATTTACAGAGGCAATTAAAGAGAATGAAATACAAAGCATTTCAGGATGAGAAGTTAAAATTTAACATGTTCTCCAATTGATGATGAAGAGTTGATTCGATACAATTACTTTCCTGTATTATTGCTTAGAGAATAAAAATTGAATTGCTTGAAACCTGTATTGCTGATTCTGAAAACCTGTCTTTTGCATTGATAGCTGATGTTATGATCTATAAAGAATATCTACTGATTACTAGGTGCACAGAGCCAGCTTGTTTGTTCTGGATGTAGAAATCTCTTGCTCTATCCAGTTGGAGCGACTTCTGTATGTTGTGCCGTTTGCAATGCAGTAACTGCAGTGCCACCCCCAGGTATATTTCTTCTCTTTCTTCTGGCTCATGTACCCTGAAATATTCCATCAATTTGAAATTCCAGTTTACTTATTTGTTAAGTGACATATTTTCTTTTTAAATTTAAAAATAACAATTAGATAACATCTGAGCATAATTTCCTTGACGTGATTAATTGTAAGTAGGCACAGAAATGGCCCAGTTGGTCTGCGGAGGCTGCCACACCTTACTCATGTACATACGTGGAGCAACAAGTGTACAATGCTCTTGTTGTCACACTGTTAATCTAGCCTTGGAAGGTATATGGTATTTCAAAGACATACCATATAATTGCCTTGAAATGAAAATTTTAATTAGTTTTTCTCAAGTACTATTAAGATTGAAACATTGAAAATGAAGTTTATACCAGTGTTATAAGCATCAGATATATATTATCATGACAGCAAATCAGGTAGCACATGTCAATTGCGGGAACTGCAGGATGCTGCTGATGTACCAATATGGAGCACGATCTGTTAAATGTGCCGTTTGCAATTTTGTGTCAGCAATTGGGGTCAGTAATCATCTTTTTTTCTTAGTATAAACAGAATTTGTGAGCTTTTGTCTCCTAACGCTAGGTTCACTTCAGCTGCATTTTAGAAGTTTATTGAACTGCACATAAAAGAAGGATGACTTTGAAATGCATCTCTCCCTAACACATAATAATTCATTGAAGCTGCTTGTTTCTGGAAAAAAAAAAATATTGACGCAACAAAATGCAAATGACTGAAAAGCACATGATAATTTTTGTGAACCTGAGAACATTCAATAGCATGGTTCTTTCTTTAAATTCAGGCTTCTCCTCTTGAAGCCTCAGTTAAACTACTCAAATCTTGTATGTTTCCCCAAAGCTCCCTTGAACAGCTCTGACAATATGGTATGAGGTGCATTGAGCACCAGAGCATTTTGGGGCTTCATGTTTAATTAAGCGTGGATACATTCGGGACATTCATTTTTCATAGATTAAAATAGAGTGCATATGGATGTTCTTTATGCCTGATATGGAATAGATAGAAACTTGTATACACATCCACACCTGGTGTTTTCTAATGATCCATCAATGCGAAGAGCATTGGCATCTTTGTGGTGATGTGATACCTTCTTTTCATTTCTCTATTTTCACTTTCTGCTTATGTCTTCATTAACATAGAGTGGTGCCTGTATTACTACCAATATACACAATTGCAAACTAATAGTAATGTCTTAACTCAATTGGATGATGCAGGCCTCAGCAAGTACTACTGAGCAGAAGTTCAATACTTGAAACTAGTGCACATTGAACTTCGCTAGTACAGACTCGATGGCTTCAGTTTTGCTTACAACAATATCCTGCCAACTATTTAACAATTGGAGGATAATCCCTCTATTCACTGTATAGAGTTATTTTCTCTTGCGTGACATCCCAATCAATAATGAAGTTTCGGCTAGCTGAATGTATGGGAAAGTATTCTGTGTGAAGACTTGTAGGTTGTGATTGTATTTGCAAATCGTTGGATAAGTTAAAATTCGTTTTTCTTTGATTCAGTTTTGTCTACGACAATATCCCACCAATGATTTAACAATCGGAGGATAATCCCTGTATTCACTGTATAGAGTTATTTTCCCCTTGGATGACATCTCAATCAATAAAGAAATTTTGTCTAGCTAAATGTATGGGAAGTATTTTTTTGTGAAGATTTATAGGTTGTGAATGTATTTGCAAATCGTTGGATAAGTTAAAATTCATTTTCTTTTACTTTTGATGTTTGTGTTCGAATGATATCAAGTACACAGAGTCGATTGGTTTCAGAAATCTTATGCTTTTCAACTGCCAAAGGGCAAAATAGAAATAGTTACTACTGAACTCTGGTTACAGAGATTATTGACAAAGAAGACCGATAAAAGGGATCAAAATATACTTTGAAATATAATCTTGAGGTGAGGATTTTCCAAAGAACCCTGTGATCTGGATAGCAAAAGCTTATAAGGGAAATATAATATCAAGAGAAGCTTACCTCAGAAAACTAATGTAACCAGATTGTTGTCAAAGAGGAACATAAAAGATAATTTTCACTATAGTTTCCTCTTGTTTTAGTTGTATCATTGAATCGATGAACAATGAATTTTTCTCAAGCATACATTTCCCTTGCTTTTGCAGGTCTGGAGGGCCTAGTGTTTCTTGGATTGTTAATTTCAAGTCCTTTTCGAAGGTGGTCACATATTAAAACATAATATCAAGATAAAGAAGAATATTTTCCATTGCCCCAGTGGTTAATACCAAAACATCTGTCTTATTATGGTGGGTGGACAAAGGTCAAATTAATTTTATATCCTCCTACCTCACCCATGATTTGAAGTCGGGCGGTCAGCTAAATACTGTCACCGGGTCAAGTCGTCAAAGCCGAACATACTCATAGATCTACAAAGAAAAGTGTGAAGAATGACTTGTGTTCTTCGTTAGGTCCTACCCGTTGAGAGGTTTGGCTATCATATATGCCATAAAAAGATTTTGATCACAGCTCCGCCGGATTTGAAATATAAAACTTGTAGAAAACGACTCACCACATCAGTGTCCTACATGAAAAAAAAATACCCCATTTGGATAATAACAGCCACTTACATGAAAAAAGATGCCTCATTTATGTCATTAAGAATAGTACCAGAAGGCATATCCATTAAAACACAAGACTTAACACGTGGATATAATTTATAAGATAGAAAATAATTTAAAATGCATATACATTAGGGATCGGTAAATTCACATTCAAATTAAATTCAGATCAACTTGATCGGATTTTGAATTAATCCAATTAGATTTTTAATTAGATTCAACTTTAGTCCGAATTTGTAATTCGATTCGAACTATATTGAGGTTGGATTAAATTTTAGCATTGAGTTTAGACATAATCGGGTTTTAATTGTATGCGAATTGGGTTAGGATTAAAATGAGATAGGATAGTTTGAATAATGTTTGGATTAGGGGTAATTTTCAGTTTTTTTGTTTGTTTTGAATTTTTTATAAATTATTTTAGTTATTAGAAGATTATTTTGATGTAATTATCTCATTTAATACTTTTTTTAACCAATTTTCAACAAAAAGTGAAAACTTCTATTATGATATGTATGTATGTATATATATATATGATCAAATGGGCCAAAATCATATTTAATCAAATTTGAAGCTTCATTGGAATCTGATCTAAACTTAAATTTTTTAAATTAAATTGGATCAGATCAAATTATTTGTCTAGTCTTAATAAGCACTAATTATCAAACTTAAATGTTATTAAAAATAGTACCAGTAAGCAATGAACCCAACATTTTAATTTTTCTCCTATTTTACCCTGACATTTTACCTACAAACTTTTGTAATAAGTCTTGGTCAAAGTGTCTTCCTAATTAACATATAGAATTTATTTGTCCCGCGCTTTTAAATCCTCATGGATAAAATAATTCGCTAGCAACAACCGACCGACCCATGAAGGCAACCAAATTTGAGTGGTCTACCAAATATGGTTAAAAGTAATGACTCTGTTCTTGTCAAGGATCCAAATAATAATAATAATAATGACGAGCACTTGAAAGCTCTTGCATTGAAGGACCCATGTCACTTGTACATTGTTAAATAATACAACAACATATGAAAAAGATAGAAAGCTACCTATGTTCTATGTGTTTGGTCCTCCACACGGCCTGGGTGATATTTTGAGTCATGTGTCCAAGTGAATTATAAATTAGACATTTAACCAATTTGGAATTATCAATCAGACTAGCATAGTTTATGAAATGTAATAGACCCATGGTAATGCTTGCAGAATCATTACTTACAGTTGGTCCTTGGGCAAAATAGGTTCCAAATTGAAGCCAATATTATACCTGCACATGGCAGTTACCTTCATATTCTATTTATTAGTTTTTTGGACAACAACTAATTACGGGAAAATTTTTTTGACAAGTATTGGAATTTATTGAAGTACAAGTTCATCTATATTAATAAACATAACAAATTGTAAATAGGGCAACGGTATATGGTGCTGGAGCAGGCAAACTTCATAGCATGTGACTTTTCTTCATTTCCCAGTTAGAACAAAAAACCCACTCATGATCTTTGCATTCAAGTCGGGTTGAAACAAGAAAAAAAAGAAGGTTCGGAGTTGTACCTGGCCCATACGAGAAGCCCATGAGTGAGAATGGCCCATCCTTTCCTACACATGCTAAAATGAAATAATAATACTAATTAATAAATAGGTGATAAATGTGTGAGTCACATATATCATATATTATACGTTATAAAGTAAAATTTTTTAAAGATAAGAAGGAACTATAAAGTAGAATAAAGTAAGTGATGAGTCATAAAGTAGATTATTTAGAGATAAGGTGTAATGATTATAATAATAAAATGAGATTTTCTTAATGCCTATAAAAGGAACTCTCTAGTAGTGTATTAGATCATAGAGTCTTAGAGTCATCAAATTTTATATTATTTTCTGTAATTAACCTTTTTCTTGTAATAAAATAATTTTTCTATTTTCTTATTCTTAAAATTGGTATTAGAGCCAATACTCCCAAAAGGAGTTTTGAGAGAATCCAATTTTAAGAATAAGAAAATAAAAGATTATTTTATTACAAGAGAAAAGTTGGTTACAGAGAATGATATAAGACTCAATGACTCCAAGATTTTGTGATCCAATACGCTACCAGAGAGTTCTTTTCATACGCATTAATGAAATCTCTTTTTACTATTATAATTATTGCACGTTATTTCTAGAGAATCTACTTTATGATTCATTTATTTATTTTATTCTACTTTATAATTCATCTTTATCTCTAGAAAATTTTATTTTACAACTCATAACATATGATACATGTGACTCACATACTTGTCACTTATTTATTGGTTGATTTCTATTATTAGGTTATTAGTTTAAATCTCTAAAATAATTTTATACTTAAGGATTAACTTATTATTATTGTTATTGTTGTTATTGTCGTCGTCATCATCGTTGTCGTCGTCATCATCGTTGTCGTCGTCTCATATATAGTATGGTTCACGTCTCATATATAGTATGCTTTATTTGGTATTACGTAACAATAAAGTTATGCAAAATAAATAGAGAATATTTCTGGCACTTATATGATAAAATAAATCAAACATTACAACATTCTGTGAAGTAAGTGTAACAAATGCATGTCACTTGTGCAAATAAGTTCAAAGTTTGATTTTGATGGCATTCAATAAATCCAATTATAAACCTTTTCCACGATGATATTTAATTTATAATAGTGAATAATTAAATAAAGCAATTCCCATTCTCTTCAGTTTTCCCTTACCCAGCTTCCCAAAGATCCATGTACTGTTTAGATGAGAAATAAAGCCCCGGGGAAATTCTATACTTTAGACGATATATATTCTCACTAACACAACATATGGAAGAAGGCACATAAATTACATTATCTATGTCAACCTAAAATATTTCAGTGTCCAAGTTAGAGGGACAATATGTCGGAAACAAATTTCTCAAAAAAAAAAAAAAAACATTACTGGATACACAAAAACTAATTATGCCTTTCTATTTCTTTCCATAATCAGACACTAAAGTGGGATTTTATGATAGCGTACAAACACACACATAATACTATATAACTGTTGATCTAAGAGGTCCAATCCACACACAGGGACACTGCATTGCTTGATACTTCTCCAGGTGGTGGGCGGCAACAGTTTCATGGTTTGAACCATGTGCATCATTGGAAGGCGGCTCTTGAAAAGAGCGTAATGAAACAGATGTACCATGTACTTCTTTATTACCGATCATTGGTTGCAGTGGTTAGTTTTCATCAATACGTTGTCTTTGGATTTTGACTAACTCAGGTTCAGTTTCACCATGAGCATCACTTCCATGCCTTCTCTTTGGAGCTCGGTCACTTTGTGGATTTCTAAACATTCTTTGGAAAATTGCATGGCAATTCTTCTCTTTTCACGCCTAGTTTTAGCCTACAAGACAAGTTGCCAGAGAAATGGACTAATATAATCTTTGTTTAAATATAATGTCAAAAGTTAGCATCGATTCCGTCGTACAAAGCTTACCCATATGTTTAGATGCCTCCGCAATAATACAAAAGAGCAAATGAAGTCCTGAATTTCCTGAAATTTTAAAGTTTAAGGTATTTCTCAACTATTGTAAGCTTTGCTTTTACTGTATATAATAATAATAATAATAATAACCCTAGAAATATATAAAAGAAAGGACACAGTAAAATACTCGAGTTTTTTTTTTATTTTAAAAAACAGAATCCTCTAATATACATTTGTTATATGTTGTGCCACACATATAAACAGTGTGTAATATGGGCCTTACATATTCTTTATATTTGTGGTACAATATACAACCGGCTGTATATTAGGTTTTCCCTTCAAAAACAAGTAAGCTCTCTCCTTCTTGTGCCTTATCAAAAGCAAATCATTCAAAGCAAAGAGCAATTGGAAAACAATGGAAGCAAGTAGCCTGAGAAAAGGGTCACCTCCAACTTGTTCAATTTTCTTTGCTGGAATTTGCTTGGATTCCTTTTCCTGCTTCCGTGCGAAGGAATTTAAAGATGAGCTTAACAGGATATAAGAGGAAAAGAACAATATAGCTAAAAAGTTATGAGATCTTTCATGACGTTAAATTTCATTTGCACTCTTACTTTGTTTATTATTTACACTTGTAATTTCATAAGTTATGTATGTTTTGGCTGGTGAACTTTAAATTATAGTTTTATTTTATCTAATATTATTTATTTTTTTAAAAAATAAATATACTAATAAACCTATGATTAAATAATATTTAATAAAATAAATAAAATAATATTAAAAATTAATTTTTAATATAAAATAAATACTATTAAAATTAATTCTTTTAAATAAAATATATAATATTAAACATTAATATTTATTTTTTAAGACCCACGGTTGATTAAACCATATAAATTCGAAACAAGACTAATTTCTCTTTAATGATATTTGATTCGACATTTATTACTCATATGACAACTATTTTAAAAATACTCTTATAGTTGATAATTCACTTTAGTGTCCGCTGCTTTATAATTTGACCATTTGCCCATATTAGTGCATTTTTTGTTAACCTGTGAAACAATCCAAGCTCATGTGTTAAAACTTTTAAGTTTTTAACTGTTTTTGAGTTTTCAATAAACATCAGGGATATAATATTAATAATCAAATACTAAACTTATAATAGAACACGTACATAACTATAGCTCTTTAGTTTTGTCTTATCTCATTGTTGATAATACAATTATTATCTAATGATTTATGGTTGGTACATATCTCATGTAAACTTATCTAGTTCTTGTAACTTATCTCATGTCAGCAACTCACAGTATATATTGTACTGTTTACTAATTAATGAATCAAGCTTTCATTCAATCTGTTATGGTATCACAGCCATAACTCACAAGAGATTTAATCGATCCTCAAGTCTTTCCCATGGCCACAGAGTCATCGGCTGTCTCTTTAGCTTCTCCAGTAACCCTAACACTTAACCAACCTGTTGATTGTATTTCAATCAATGCTGCAGCCCTACCCCTACGTCTTAACCCGGATAACTATTTCACATGGAGAGCTCAATTTCTCTCCTTAGCCTTTGGTTATGACTTAAACAAATTTATAGATGGCTCCTATCCTTGCCCTTCACAAAAATCAACCCTCTAACAGTAGTGTTCAAGGATTTATTAACCCAGCCTATTTGCATTGAAAACGTCGAGATCAATTGATCTTTCATGCCATTTTGGCATCAACCACAGAGCGTGATGCTTCACTCATTGCTAGTTCAGCCACATCAAAGCAAGCTTGGGACAAACTTGAACATTTTTACACCAATCGTAGCAGAAGCCGTGTTTTCTCCCTATGGGAAAAGTTAACTCCACCTCGCCGTGAAGGTTAACCAGTAGCTGAATATTTAAATAAAATCTGATGAGTTGCAGATGAACTTGTTCTTATTGATACTCCTATCACTGATGAAGATATTGTGGTTCATATTGTCAATGGTATTGGTGAAGACTTCAAAGAAATAACTGCTGGAGCTCGTACCCGTGAGACAGCAATTTCGTTTGATGAACCGATGAAAAGTTAGTTGATTATGAAGCAGTTCCCAAATGAGAAGAAAATATTTCTTCATCAACTTCTCCTATAACAACCAATGCTACAGTGAAACAATTCACCAAAAACTCTTCAAACTCAAAGCAAAACAATGGTCATTTTTTGTAGATCACAAAATTTGCAACAACAACAATTTCGAAATAATCATTTTAATCCCGATGGCCAGTATCGCAATCACAACAATAGTTCAAATAAGAAAAAGCAAACTGATTTTGTCAGCTATGCTATCAATAAGGTCACACGGCTCGAGATTGTAGTTCATTTAGTTCATGCCGCAATAGTCTAAACGTGCATCATACCACCACTTCTCCTATGATAACTCTGAATTGGTTAGTTGACAGTGCCACCTCCTACCATGTCACTAGCGACCTTTATAATTTAGCCACACACATTCCTTATAGTGATACTGATTCAGTCTTAATTGGAAATGGCACAGGTTTAAGTATCTTTCATACTGGTTTACCTGTTTACCTACTTTTATTAAAACCTTTTCTTTACATGATACCCTTTATGTATCATCTATATATAAGAACTTAATTTCTATTTCCAAGTTTTGTGCTTCCAATAATGCTTCTGTTGAATTTTTTTGCGATTATTTCCAGGTGAAGGACAAGAGCACGGGGGCAATTCTACTGCAAGGCCAGAATAATAATGGAATCTACGAGTGGTTAGCTCTTTCCTATTTCAATTAAAAGTCGCCACCACCATCCTGTTTCACTATCAAAGTTGATAATTGTACTTGGCATCAACACCTGGGACATCCTTCAACTGAAATTCAACAATTAATTTTGCGTCACTTTCAGTTATCGCCATCTAGCAATTTCAATTCTCAGTCTTGTTCTTCATGTCTTTGCAATAAAAGTCATAGACTTCCCTTGGAAATATCTTCCCTTAAAAGTAAAAGACCATTAGACTTAATTTATTCAGATGTTTGGGGCCTTGCACTTATTTCCTCTTTTGATAATTTCTAATATTATATAATTTTTGTGGATCATTTTATGAAATATGTATGGCTCTATCCATTACGCTACAAGTCTGATGTGTTTTTTACATTAGTTTAATTTAGAAATATTGTTGAGAAATTTTTTAGAACTAAAATAATTTCACTTTATATCGATGGTGGAGGTAAATTTACTAAGCTTAAACCTTTTCTTCAATAAATTGGTATCGCCCATCTTTTCACTCCATCCTACACAACTCAACATAATGGCATAGGAGAACGCCGCTATTACTGCATTGTTGATTAACTTTACTCCATCAAGCCACCATGGCACCTCAATTTTAGACCTTTGCCTTTCAAACAGTAGCTTATCTTATAACTACAATGCCCCCTAAAAATACTTCCATGAAAAGTCCTTTTCAATTATTATTTAAAGACAAGCCTAATTATGGTAAATTAAGAGTTTTTGATTACTTCTGTTTTCCATTGCTCATACCATACACAAGTCACAAACTTGAACCTCATTCACTCCCTTGTGTTTTTCTTGGTTACTACACCCAACAGAGTGCATATAAATATCTATAAACTACCTCAGGAAAAATCTATATTTCTAGGGGTGTTAAATTCATTGAGTCTCAGTTTCCATATAAGACCCTTACCTCTACACCCTCAACTCCAGCATCTCCTAATTTGTCTTTGTTCTCATCCATTTTTAAAATTCCAAGTCAATCTCACCTGTCCTCGTCTTTGCCACTTGGTGATAGTTCTATTCATTTTGATCTTGCAAATGAATTCTCTCCGTGCTTGGCTCATTTACAAATTCTCCTACTTTTACTCCTTCAAATTCCACAATCCCATAAAGCTAAAACATTACCACAACCAACATGCCGTGTTCCTGCATTGCCCTAACCTAACTTACTTCCACGTTCTCTGATATAAATATCACCCACCAATCAAAACCTATCAATACACATCCTATAGTGACACGGTAAAAAAACAATATCCTAAACAATTCTTCTAGGCTTCTACTCCTTCACCTACAATGACCTCTCCTAAACACAACCTCCCACTCTCTTATGAACCCTTTACCATTAAAAAAGCTTTAGCAGATCCCCAATGGCTCTATGCTATGCAATCTGAATATTTTGTCCTAATAGCCAATGAAACTTGGGACCTTGTGCCTCATTCTCTAACTCAAAATCTCATCTGTTGCAAGTGGGTATTTCACATAAAGCACCATCTTAATGGCTTTATTGATCGTTACAAGGCCTGTATAGTGGCAATGGGATTTCATCAACGACCTAGCATTGACTTTCATTAAACATTTAGCCCTGTAATCAAGCCAACCACTATTCAGGTTATTCTCTATTTGGCACTTCAATTTGGATGGCATATATGACAACTTGACATCAACAATGCCTTCTTAAATGGATATCTCACAGAGGAGGTGTATATGAAACAATCCACTGGCTTTGTTAATCCTAATTACCCTCACTTTGTTTGCAGGTTACGAAAAGCTTTTTATGGTTTCAAGCAGGCTCCTCGGGCTTGGTTCTATGCATTTCATTAGTTTTTACTTTAAAATAGTTTTCGCCAAATTTGCTCTGATGCTTCTCTCTTCGTCTATCATCATAATGGTGTATTCATATTTTTTCTCACTTATGTGGATGATATCATTGCCATTGGAAATCAAAAAGATATTATTAATCAGTTTATTCATGGGCTCGCCGCTAAGTTTACACTCAAGGACCTTGGGTTTCTAAATCATTTTTTGGGTATTGAATTAATTTGGTCATCTTCAGGCCTTTTTCTATCGCAACATCATCATATTCGAACTATTCTTGATTGTTTTGGTATGCTCGATGCCAAGCCAGTAGCTCTACCTCTTTCACCCTCTGTTAGCTTAAAAGTCAAAGATAATGTTGTTGCTGCAGATGCTACGACCTATCGTCAGCTTCTTGGTGCTTTGCAGTACCTTAATATCATACGTCCTGACATTTGTTTTGCTGTCAGCAAGTTATCTCAGTTCATGCAGCATCCATCATATGCTCACTAGCAGGCTGCTAAGTGGGTTCTTTATTATCTCAAGCAAACAATTTTTCGTGGCCTTTTTCTCTGTCCTTCCACCTCTAATGCCTTAGTTGCTTACAGTGATTCTAGTTAGGGAGGTAACCTTGATTATCGTAGTTCTACCAGTGCTTATACAATTTATTTTGAAGGTAATCCAATCTCATGGTCCTCTAAAAAACAACGGTCTGTTGCTCGATCATCCATTGAAGCTAAATTTTGAGCCATTGGTGCCACTGTATCTTAGTTATGTTGGCTGTGAAACCTTTTAATTGAGTTTGAAATTTGCTTTCCTAAGCCTGTACTATTCTGTGATAACCTTGGCGCTACCTTTGTGCGTACTAATCTTATATATCGTTCTAAGATGAAGCATATGGAAGTTGATTTTTACTTTATCCGTGACAAAATAGCCAAAGGCTTATTAACTGTCTCTCATACTTGTCCAAACATCAGCTGGCTGACTTCTTGTCTAAACCTCTCACTCGCACACTCTTCATCCGAGCTCGGTCCAAGATTGGCATTCACAATGGTATGCCTCTCTTATAGGGGCATAATAGAACACGTACATAAATATAGCTCTTTAGTTTCATCTTATCTCATTGTTGATAATATAATTTTTATCTAATGATTTACGCTTTGTATATATCTCATGTAAACTTACCTAGTTTTTGTAACTTATCTCATGTGAGTAACTCGCACTATATATTGTATGATTTACTAGTTAATAAATCAAGCTTTCATTCAATCAGTTAACCTATATCGATAAAACTACTTGTTTCCTTAAATCTAATGGTAAATCCTAAAATAAAATAAAAAAATTTAGTGGTACCATCACGACCGTTACAAGGTTGTTGGATAGCAAATTGTGGCGCATAATTTACTTATTTGTATCTTCTGATAAGTTTTATTGGCTATAAAAATCATTGCATCGCAATCAACACCCTCCTGGATAACAAGAAAAGAGCATGCATACTCATAAATTTAAACAGCCAAAATTAAATAAAAGATATATCAGCCCAACAAGTCAATAAAAACCATACCATACAATAAATTTTACAACGAGATAACGTCGATCTATTTATATAATAGTTAATTGCATTAGCCTGTAAAGGTAACATGCACATGCGGTCATTGTTAAACATAGCCCAAAAACCGAAAAGGCAAAAAAGATTAAAATTTAACTTGTGTGCCAATATTATCAAAGCTAAAAAATTACAGTAGCTACTACCGTTATAATTAAATAACATGTTATTCACTGGCATGGCTACGTGAGCTCAGTTCGTGCTTTGGCTTGCTTCTCTGCTTCCCTTTTGCCATAATTATTTTGTTATTTAAACTCGAATTAACTAAAATTAAAAATAGAGAAGAGACCACTAACTACAAAAATAGCTTCAACTAAACTTTATTTGGTGTAAAAAGATGAACTCTCCATTTGTCCCCAAAAATAAGAATTACAATGCCTAGAAATATTTATTTGAATATAAGAGCAACAAAATTGCAATCCCCAGAAATACTTATTTGAATACAATAGCAACAAGATCACAAGAGATGCTAGTGGGGTTAGGTGCCCCACTTTTTTTTTAAAAAGAAAGTAATACTTTCATTGATTCAAAACATTAAATAAAAGCGTGAATTCAGTAGGAAAGTCCCTTTACCAGACAACAGAATTAGCTTGTTCTAAAGCAAGCTTAGCTACAGCATGGGCACGGTTATTATGGGATCAAGGCACATACTTTGCTTCAAAGGAGCTAAAATGCTTCTTCAAAGCTTGAATTTCTATAACAATCCAGGCAATCTCTGTATTGTTGTCTTTCTTTTTGTTAATCAAATTAGCTACCTTTTGAGAACCAGTTTCTAGCATTACCGCTTTCAGACCTGCTTTCTTTACGATGAACAGTCCCCATTCAACTACTTTTGCTTTTACAAATGACACTTCTCCCCTAAAATTTGAGTTCTTGATAGCTGCAACTATGCACTTTCCTATGTGGTCTCTGATTACTACATGTAGGCCAGAGCATTGTGTTTCCCTGCTTGTGGCTGTATTAACATTAATCTTTAACCAGTCCTCTGGTGGAGGAGTCTAAATGTTCTGCTTCTTCTTCTGCACATTTTCCCTATTCAACAAGTCTGGAACCTTGGCTCTTCTGTAAGTCACGTTCACAGCTTCAGCTTTGGCCAGCAGAGGTTTGGATCAAGCTTTAGACCTTTAAAATCAAACTTGTTTCTCGCAAACCAGATCACTTAAAAAATACTCACTATGAGCTCTACGTCTTCTCTACACAAATTCTTTTATAACATTGTTAAAATCTCTAAAATATCAAAGCTTCTAAATTTCAGAACATCATTTGCTAGTGAGGCGAGTTGCCATACCTTCTTTGCTACTTTTTATAGAAATAACGCATGCATAGTATGCTCCATTCCTTCACCACAGCGCTTGTTGTATGTCGCTTAAATAACTTTATGTTTTCACAAGTTTTCTGTAGTTGGCAGTAGGTTTTGTGCTGCCTTCTAGATAAAAATCTTTACCTTTTTTGGAATATTCAGCTACTAAATTGTTGGGTATTAAAAAATATATATTTATAAAGAAAAAATCGTCATTTTATACTCAAAGTTCTACTAACATTCCTGATACTATATATTTAAGTTTTCTGTGATTTTAATTATATGTGTTTTATTATAATTAAGTATTTTATATATTTTAAGGATATCATAATTATTTTACAATAAACGAGAAATCAAATGATAAAACAGACAACAAATCTAAACTCAGGACAGTTGCAACCTTGGAGGAGCATAATAGCATAAACGACATTATTCATATGTACAATACTGTTCACATGTACGACATAGTTCACGACACTGTTTAAATAACACCGACTAATGATATGATAGCATTTGATTGGACGAATCATGTGGTATTGACTGCTTATGTGGCATTGACTGCTTATGTGGCATTGACTAATAATGTAGCATAGACCAATGATATGTTATAATCCTATTAGACTAAAATATTTATGAGATTTTGACCAATAATGTGACAGTATGATAGTAGACTAGAAAAATATGCGTACAATACATGTATATACATGGAATGATAGCCTTGATGATGTGTTTAATTCAATCAGAACTTGCCACATGGCACAATTCTGAGCATCTAAATTGTTTTAATCTGATGGCCATGATTTACTCATTGTATTTATAAAATAGGGGTTCTCCCCCTTAATTTGGCACCTTGAATCTATTTTTGAGTTCCGTTTTCTATAATTCCTTTTTTATCTTCTTTTCTCTACGTATTTTAATAAAATTTTCATTTACCCCTAATTCAAATATGAGTAGCTAATTTTCTTTTAAACTTAGGTTGAAAGTGAAATTTCAACATATTCCATAAGTTTAATTTGATAAATTTATTTTCTCTTTCCCTCTAATTTCTATGGATGTTTTGACTTTTTATTGATAGATAGTAATAACAAAGTTATTACTATTTCGTACCATAAGCTCTTAGCACTATATTTAAATTATGATTAATGTGGAGTGGACCCCCCTTCATGATTTAATTGATACTAATAAGGAATATTAAGTTTTAGTGTATGTTGATATTAATCTAGATACCTAAGTACTTCATTATACTAGTTGTCAATTTAAATTACTCCCGCCATTCCAATTCAAATTTTAAGATAATCCAAATTACTTTTACTACAATTTCAACTACCTATTTAAAATATTAATTTTACACATAATTAAAATTCACCTCCCTGTGGGATTGACACCCATCACTTTTGATCTATTTTACAATAGATTCACGCACTTGTAAGTTCAACAAAATTTACATAATAAGTTTTTAGTGTCGTTGCCAGGGAGACAAGTTATTTTAATTCGTTAAATTAATTTTTTAATTTTTTCTTGTATTTTTTTCTCATTAATTTTTTTTGCAATTTAATTTTTGTAATTTAAATTTTTTAAATATTTGTAATTTAATTTTCATGTTATTTTTTGTTTATCTTGTTAATTTATTTTAATTTTACTCAATTTATTTTTTGTATTTCTTTTAGTACTTAAGTGTGTTTTTAACAGGATAATAAGGTTAGTATCCTAATTTCTCTCTCTTCTTTATTTTTATTAGTTTCATTCTTTACATGTATGGTTAAAGGTCACAATTATCTAATATTAAGCCTATAGATTTAGGACAGAAAAAATACTTCACACACATAAACATATTGCAATTAAAGATAAAATTGAAATAGATTTACAACAACAAGCAGTACCAAAGGAATGATCATTTAACGCTTACTTCAATCTCTTAGCTAACTTAAGCACATCATGCATAAGATACCCAAATGTAGTTATCAGAAATTTTGAGTTAAAATCTAGTGTGCGAAATTATCTTCGAACAATCTATGACCTAGAAAATGAGGATCCATTTAATAATCTAAATAATTTTTATATTATTTGTTAAATTTTTAAATATGAGAATTTTTCATATAATGATGTTAAACATAGATTATTCCCATTTTTATTAAAAGATAGAGCTCGCTCATGGTTCAATGCATTGCTTGTTAATAGTATTACAGTATGAGAACACATGACAACAAAAGTTTTGAATAAATGTTTTCCAATACATAAAACCAATTCTATTCGCAGGAAAATTTTAGAGTTTACCTAGAGAGAGGAGAAGCAGTTTTTGAAGTATAGGAGTAATACAATGGGCTGCTTATGAAGTGTCCACATCATGGATATAAAAATGCACTAATGCCAATACTTTTTAGAGGGATTATTACTAAATGTGCAAGAATGGCTAATGATAACAAATGGAGAAGCACTAATATAAAAAGCATAAGAGATTTAGGAATTTTTTAGCGACAAGTGAATAATTCCTAACAATAAAGTTGATCACTCAAGAACAGTAAAAGAACTAAGAGGGTGAATGAGGTTCATATTGGCAAGTCAAGCTTGACAATTAAAGAAATCAAAGAGATGGTTAAAAGACTTTCCCAATAAATTGCATTTTTAATAGTTACTAAATCAACAGAGCCATATAATCATGACTCATATCCAAATTAAGACAATGTTATAGGTGTAATAAGAAAACTATTAGGTACTAGAAAATGTATATTTATAAAGGAGAAAATTATCATTTTGCACTTCAAGTTTCATTAGCTTCTTTACTTTTATGTATTTAAGTTTCTTGTTATTTTAATTATATGTGTTTTTTATAATTAAGCATTTTATGTATTTTAAGGGTATCATGGTTACTTTATAATAAACAAGACATCGAATGACAAAAGAGATGATAAATCTAAACTTAGAACTATAAAAAACTTTAAGAAGAGTATAAAAATATAAATATCACTGTTCACATATACGATACTATTCATGATATTGTTCATATATACTATATGATGACGTAGCATTGACCAATGATGTAACACCGACCAATGATGTGGCTGCATTTGATTTGAGAAATGATGTAATATTAATTGATTATGTAGTGTTAACTGATGACGTGGCTTGACTGATGAGGTACATGCATATACACAAGATAATAGCCTTGATAATGTATTCAAACCAATCAGAACTTGCCATGCGGTACAATCTTGTGCATTCAAATTGTTTTAATTTGATGGCCATGATTTACTTGTTGTATCTATAGAAAGAGAACTCCTCCCTAATTTGACACCTCTGAATTCATTTTTTAACTCCATTCTCTCTAATTCCTTCTTTATCTTATATTTTTTATATATTTTAGTAAAATTTCTATTTTACTCCTAATTAAAATATGAGTAGTTAATTTTCTTTCAAACTTAGGTTGAAGGTGAAATCTCAACATATTCTATAGGCTTAATTGATAGTTTTATTTTATTTTTCTCTCTAATTTCTGTGGATGTTTTGACTTTTTATCGACAGATAATAATAATATAATTATTACTTTTTAGCAGGATAAACCCTTATCTCTATATTAATTAGAGCATAATTCATGAAGAGTGGATTTCTCCCTCATGATTTAATTGGTATTAATAAAGAATATTATGCCCTAATGCATGTTAATACGGATCTAGATACCCAAGTACTTTATTATAGTAGTTGTCATTTTAAATTATTCCCGCCATTTCAATTTAAAATTTAGAATAATTTCTCCATAATTTCAACTACTTATTTGGAAAATTAATTTAACACATAATTAAAATCCATCTCCTTGTGGGATCAACACTCGTCATCATTAATCTATTCTATAATAGATTCGTGCACTTGCGAGTTCAA
The DNA here is from genome assembly GCA_030449875.1 of Aegle marmelos. Classification (NCBI taxonomy): domain Eukaryota; kingdom Viridiplantae; phylum Streptophyta; class Magnoliopsida; order Sapindales; family Rutaceae; genus Aegle; species Aegle marmelos. Next base: position 14,269,381 of record JASUUL010000143.1, read on the forward strand.
TAAAATTTACACAACAAAAGCCATCAAACTACAACCCTTATTCTAACATATGTAATCCTGGATAGAGAGACCACTTCAATTTTTTATTATCTCATGAATTCTAATAAAATGGACTAGCAACTCCAGCTCCACCAATGCAACAAATTCCTCTAGTTCCTTAAACCTTTCAGCCATCATTTAGACTATATAATCACAACCTAAAATATTCTCAACTTAGACTATGGGAGGATGCATTCTAAAATTTCAATAATTCTACCCACTTCATGATTGAGCAATAAAACGGCATCATTCCTGAATTATATGAGATAAGAGCAAGCTTCAATTCACATACTTAATTAGTTTTAAACTTCAAAAAGATGGTGAGATAGCTTGCCTCTTCAATTTAAACTTTTGCAATAATTGTTGACAAAGATAAATTCTCAAGTCAATTAGTGCTGAACCCTAAAAGAGTGTATGAAGTAAGTACTAGTTTATCTTAATAATAAAGAAAGGTCAAAGCCATTATAACCCTGTAAAAATAAAAAGAAGTTGACAACAAAGTAGAGATGCTGGTGATAAAAACAACTCAAATTATATCTACAAATATTGAGAACTCATTATTTGAGAAGAAAAAAAAACCAACTACACAAGAGTATGTTCTTAAAGCTTCATTTCCTCATAGGTTAATTAAAGCAAAGAAGAAAAAATTCACGAGTGGGATTTTTAAAATCTTTAAACAGATAATTATTAATATCTCTTTATTTGATGCTATAAAATAAATGGTATCTTATACTAAATTTCATAAAGATCTTTATACTAAAAAAAGAAATATTAATGTTTAAGAGAAGGCTTTTTTAACAAAAAAAAATTAGCTCTATAATCCAACACAATTAAAGATACTTTGTTGGACTTAGGAGCTAGTGTAATTATGTTGCCTTACTCAATGTTTGCGAAATTTGGACTGAGAAAATTACACCCAACTCTAGTGGTGTTACAGTTTACAGATCGATCCATGAAAATACCTTGTAGTATTGTAGAGGATGTTCTCATCTAGGTAGATAAATTTTATTTTCTTATTGATTTCATTGTAATTGTTGTGCAAATTTTAATGAACTCGCAAGCGCACGAATCTATTGTAGAATAGATTAATGGTGACGAGTGTCGATCCCACGAGGAGGTTGATTTTAATTATATGCCGAATTAATTTTCTTTTTAATGTGAACAATTAAATTATGTTAAATTTATCCTAAATTGTGAATTAAAATGGTAGGAATAATTGAGAATGAAACTTGTTATAATAAAGTACTTGGGTATCCGGATCCGCATCAACATTCTCCATGGGCTAAATATTCCATATTAATATCAATTAAATCATAAGGGGGGATTCCACACCTCATGAACCACTCTCCAATAAGTATGGTGCCAAGGGCTTATCGTGCCAAATAATAATAATAACCTTGTACTAGGGTCTTAGGTTTAAGCAACAGAAACTAGACAAGACTATTATTATTTGTCGATTTAAAAGTCAAAACAACCACAAATATTAGAGGGGAAGAGAAAGTAAATTTACCAAATTAAGCCCATGGAACATGTTGAGACTTCACCTTCAACCCAAGCTAAAAAGGAATTAGCCACTCATATTTTAACTAAGGATAAAAATGGAATTTTATTAAAATACAAAGAAACTACAAGAAGAAGAAGGAATTTCAGAAATCTAAGCTTAGAAATGGATTCAGGGGTGCCAAATTAGGGGGGGAGAGCCCCCTTTTTATAAATACATTGAGTGAATCGTGACCATCGGATTAAAAACAATTCGGATGCTCAGGATTGTGCCACGTCATCATCATCATCAAGATCAATCAATCAATCAATATTTGTACGAAGAACGCCGCCTGAATAGTAAATAATCCCATGTAAGCGCATGTACTTGTACACCCGATTTCTACTCAATGAGATTCGCCACGTCATCGATCTACGAGACATAAGAAATTTAGTCCAATAAGATCGTGACACATCATCGGTCAACGCCCGCGTCATCGGTCAATGCCACATAAGCGGTCAATCCACATAATTCGTCCAATCGAGCATCGCCACGTCGTAGGTAGTTGCCACATCATCGGTCCGTATACATGAACGATTGTCGTGAGCGATTAGTCGTGAAAGCGATGACGTGCGTATAAAACGATCTTGTATGTGTGAACAGTAACTTTTCCTTTAATGCTCTTCTTAAAGTTTTCGACCGTCCTGAGTCCAAATATGACGTCCGTTTTGCTGTCTGATCACTCGTTTATTGTAAAACGATTATGATACCCGTAAAATACATAAAATACACAATTATAATAAAACACATATAATTAAATAACAAAATACTTAAATAAATAAAAGTAGCAATGTTAGTGAGATTTAAAGTGTAAAATGATGATTTTCTCCTTTATAAATATACACTTTCTAACACTCAACACACCCCCCAACCAGCTTATTGCTAGTCCCTAGCAAATAAAGCGAAGATAAAAAACTTTTTTTTTTAAACACACGTGTTTATTCAATCAGATTAATGATAACAATCAAATAAAAGTTTAAGCATTGTCTCTAGTCTAAAGGAATATCACACCCACATCAACCATCCATATGTATCAGTCCAGCAGATTTTGTTGTAGCAATAGTAATCAAGCTACTTTCAAGAAAGACATATCCAACCCCAAAATCTCACCGGTTGTAGTGACACTCTCACAAAGAAATTAATCCCAATAAAATTTTGTCACTACAATGAATGGTAAATTGAGAGAAAATAAAGAAATATCACACACTCTCACCAAGATGAAAAATATGCCCATAGCTTAGAAATAGTACGATCTCAAATAAAGTATTAGTCAACCCAATGTATTCATCATTTTTTTTTTCATTTTTTTTTTGATATATGCATCACTACATCTTAATTACCCATATAACTAGCTTTTATGTTAGACTATAGTTCCCTAAAATCAGGAAGGACTTTTATTAGGACGTAACGTAGGTTAGGGACATGGTTAACAAAGAAAGGAAAATAGGGAAACAAAATATATATGTTTGAGAAAAAATTAAAGAACTTTTTACAGGATACATTTTGCTTATTTATTACTATTGTACATATTTTTTTTTCTTTTTTTTTATTTCCTTTTTTTTCTTTTTTTTCTTTTTTTTTATATGGCACAACTTTACTGAACAAAATAATTATTTATTTATTTTTTTTCTCTCAAACATGAATAGGTGGATGGAACTTATATGATATCCGGTAATACTCCAAATTGGAGTAGGTTAGGATGATGAGTTAATAAAGGAAAGGATTTTTTTTTAAATAAAAGGCTCAAAAGGGGTAACTATGGATATTAAATAATAGGGATGGCTAGAAAGGCTCAAACGGGTCAAAAATGGCCTTCCATCATCTTTTAGGACTCTAAATAATTTTCCATATCTACTAATTAAGTGGACATTTAGATGCAGTAACACACACTTTTTTTTTTTAAAGGGTTGACTCAAAGAAAATCTAGAGATCATGTATGAAATAATAAACTGCTAAGCTACATGAAGAATGGGCAAAAAGGGTTACTCTCCAAGAAAAATTAATAGGCTCAAAAACTCACTTGGAATTTATTATGACATGTGCATTCTTTCAAGCAACTCATATTTGTCTCCAACATCAACATGTAGAATAGTAAACATGGTGTAACATTACTCAAGACCAAAGATAATACAAATACTAAAATTCAAAAGTCATCATATCATCCAATATCAAGAACTCACAAATTTTTTTTTTTAAAATAGAATTATTTCTTCCCAACCTATTCTAAACATAAAAAGAAAACATACATGCAGAAAAATTAAAGAAAAATGAATATTTTTTTTTTAATTTTTTTTTTACAAAAGAAGATGCGTTTCTAGAGTTACTACACTCCATATTCAGCCATCTTCGACTTTAAAAACTTGAAAACATATATTTATAAAGGAGAAAAATGAAAGGTTAGAAACACACACAAATATATATATATATATATATATATATATATATATATATTTTTGTGTTTTTGTTTTTTTTTTAACTAAGAAGATGCGTTTCTAGAGTCAGTATACTCTATATTCAGCCATCTTCTATTCAAAAAGTTAATCATGGTTAGTTCAACATTCCACAATTGTCTACTATTCTCTCCCCCCAACCAGAACGAAACATTGTCCTCAATGTTTGAAAGGAAAGAAATAGAGTTTAGAAGACATCACCTGGGTGCTGCAATACAGAGGAAAATATTTACAAGCGGAGAGTTAAATCTAATTTGTACTTCTTACTGCCGCTACTATTACTATCATTATTTGAACACTCCAACACTATAGCCTTGGGATCTGGCTCTAGTTGATAAGCTTGTAACAGATCAAGTAGCGCATTAGCAGTGTGTGCACAAATAAAGATGTTTTTCACTGAGGAAGGAAGAAAATAATTTTTTATTGCATGGTTAAGAAATGCGAGAAAGTCATCATAAAAGTTATTGACATTTAACAATCCAATGGGTTTTTATGGATGGGACCAAGATGCTAATGTCATTAGTGCCTCAAGAGTTGTAAGATCGCCTGGAAGGAAAATAAAAGAATCGGCATGATTTAACAGGATTATTCGTTCTTGCATACGAGACGACTAACTCTTGGTTGGTGAATGAGACAAACAACCCAAAGGTTTTAGGATTTGAGGGATGATGCCTAACACTTGGCTCCCTCCGACAAAAGTAGCTTCGATACCATTTTGGATAACCTCGGTCACCTCCTCCATACACCAAGTGCAATTTTTCTCTCTTTATTCTTAGACCAAGATCTATGGCTGCCTCCATGAACTCTTTATGTTTGCCATAATGGAACCCAGAAAGCACACAAATGTTCTTGAATTGTTTACTAGAAGAAGCTGCCATTAAGATATTGCTCAAAAACAACTTGTGAGTGCTCAGTAAAAACAATTCACATTTAAAGACCTTGGTGACAGTTGGTTATAGCTGGGTATGGGACATTATGTCAATTAACGTGTAAGGCACATAGCTCAAAAGTCAAAAAGAAAATAGTAAAAAGAAAAAGTAAATGAAATTATTAAACAACAATAATGTAAATAGTAAAATAACAGTGAAATAAAAGAACAGAGAGGTAAAAGGATATTTACAGATAGTTGTGATTGTGGCTCACATCTTCCTCTGGTTTTACGTCCAGAAACGGCTTGAACGCCCTCTATGGGTCGAGGATAGGCTTCCCATCCCGTTTTCTTACAAACGGCAAAAGGTCTTTTATAGTCAGATTCCCGAGACTATAGTTTGCACATTCTTTCTGGAATAATGGCCATAACTGAAGTATTGCATGTTGGACGTATCCACTGGGATGCGTTTCAAGAGACAAAAGGATATCATCCAATGACTCCTTATTCAAGGCATCCCTAATGAATTGAATCTTATCTTCTCTGTTATCAGACACCATTCCTAAGGAACATGATTTTTTATTGCATATCATTCTGGCACATTTATGACAAGCAACAGAAAGTCTTCGAGCTCGTCTTTTTCTCGCATAATTTCCTTTACCACAACCAGGCATGTATGCAATAAATTTGGGAGGTAACTCACCTGCTAAGCGAACTTTTGCCTCGATTAACCAACGGATGTCAGCAGGGATGTTATTCTTCATAAGCAATCGCATGTGTTCGGACCGGGCTTTATAAATTAAAAGTAGGGCATTCTGAGGAAGCGAAGAGAATCGTTTGTGAAGCTTTTCTAAAATCTCATTTCTGTCCATACCTTCGTCTAAGAATATCAGTTATTGTGGGAAAACTGAAGTAACCGACTTGATTGTGACGGAGTACCGTTATCCGCCACTTGACCGGGGTTACAAACTTTAAACACACAAAGCAAACTAAAACACACAAAGAAGAAAATAAATTAAAACACACAAAACAAATTAAAATCGTCCTCTTATTGAATTTACCTCAAGCTCCAATTGGATGTTGTAGATGCCTCTCTCAATTTCTCGGAGTTGGCTTTCTAAATCCTCAACATAGGCTACTAACTCTGGTGGTTGTAGCTGCCAGATACGATGTGTTTTACAAAATCGTATCTGACCTCTGAGATGAGATTGTATACGTCGAAATTGTCTAAGAATGTTTAAGAGGAACTGTCTCATGATTAAATGGATAAGAAAAACTTAACGGTTAAACAAACACAAAAAAAAATAATTTCAATCAGCAAAAGAATGAATAAAAGAAAGAAAATAAAGAAAATAAATAATCAAACCACCGAAAAGTAAAACCTCAATTTAAAATAGGTGGGTCACTCAAATTTATTTATTTGTCCTCTCCATGTGGTTGGTATTCTAGATATGGCTTTAATCTTTGACCATTAACTTTGAAAATGACACCATTCATTGGATCCTTAATTTCAATTGCCCCATGTGGAAAAACAGTATGAACAATAAATGGGTCAGACCATCGAGAGCGTAACTTACCGGGAATAAGTGTAAGCGAGAATTGAATAAAAGTACTTTTTCGACTGGAGTGAAAGATTTTCGCATAATTTGCTTGTCGTGAAAGGCTTTCATTCGTTGCTTGTAAATTTTGGCATTCTCGTGACGCATCATTTTGAATTTCTTCAAGTTTCGCCAATCGTAATCTTCTTTCTGAGCCAGCTTGCTGTATGTCAAAATTGAATTTCTTGATGGCCCAGTACGCACGATGCTCGAGTTCCACAGGTAGGTGGCATGCTTTTCCATACACTAGCCTGTAGGGTGACATCCCAATCGGAGTCTTGAAAGTCGTTCTATATGCCCATAATGCATCATCAAGCCGCAACGACCAATCTTTTCTGTCGGGCCTCACTGTTTTTTTCTAAAATGTGCTTTATTTCTCGATTAGAGATCTCAACTTGGCCGCTGGTCTGTGGATGATATGGGGTCGCCACTTTATGAGTGATGGAGTACTTTGTCAAAAGTGCTTTGAAAAATTTATTACAAAAGTGGGCACCACCATCACTAATTATTACTCGAGGGAATCCAAAGCGGGAAACAATATTGCTTTTCAAAAATCCTATTACCACTTTATGATCATTGTTCCTACATGGAATAGCTTCTACCCATTTCGAAACATAATCAACAGCGACCAATATGTATTGATGACCAAAAGATGTGGGAAAGGGTCCCATGAAATCGATACCCCATACGTCAAAAATTTCAACCAGCAGAATTGGGTTTAGTGGCATCATATTCCTTCGTGTAATGCTGCCCATTCTTGGACACCTATCACATGAAGAACAAAAGGTGTAAGCATCTCGAAATATAATTGGCCAATAGAAACCACATTGTAAAATTTTAGTATTTTGTTTTCTTAGATCAAGTGGCCTCCACAAGCTTGTTCATGGCGGAAAGAAAGGATATTCAAATTCATTCTCTGGGACACATCGTCTAATAATTTGGTCTCTGCATGTATTTAAATAGATAAGGATCATCCAAAAGAAATTTTTTATTTCTGCAAAGAATTTGGCCTTGTCCTGTTTAGTCCAATGCTCTGGAAATTGACCTGTAACAAGATAATTAACTATATCAGCATACCATGGTACTACTTCCACACTCATTAATTGTTCATCTTGAAATGACTCATTCAAAGGTAAATGTTCTTTTGTTGTGTGAAAATGGAGACAGGAAAGATGATCAGCCACAACATTTTCTGTTCCTTTCTTGTCTTTGAATTATAAGTCAAATTCCTATAAGAGTAGCACCCAACGAATTAGTCTAGCTTTTGCATCCTTCTTTGTGAGAAGATATTTAAGAGCAGCATGATCTGTAAATATAATTATTTTACAACCAATAAGATAAGATCGAAATTTTTCTAATGCAAACACAACTGCTAGCATTTCTTTTTCAGTGGTTGAATAATTCAACTGTGCATCATTCAATGTCATACTAGCATAGTAAATCACATGGGGAATTCGATCAACTCTTTGTCCTAATATCGCTCCCATGCGATAGTCGATGCATCACACATAAGCTCAAATGGTAAGTTCCAATTTGGGGAAATTTGAATAATGGGTGATGATGTCAACAACTGCTTTAGTTTTTCAAATGCCACAAGACATGAATCATCAAAGACAAAAGGTACATCATTAGCAAGTAAATTGCATAAGGATCTAGAAACTTTACTAAAATCTTTAATGAAACGTCTATAAAAACCAGCATGCCCAAGGAAAGATTTACTTCTCTGACTGTTTTAGTGGAGAAAGATTGGAAATGAGATCCACCTTGGCTTTATCAACCTCAATACCTTTGCTTGAAATGATGTGACCGAGAACAATACCTTGTTTAACCATAAAATGGCATTTCTCCCAATTCAAGACTAAATTCTTCTCGATACATCTCTGCAGAACTAATGTTAGATGATGTAAACATTGATCAAACGAATCTCCAAAAATAGAAAAGTCATCCATAAAAACCTCAAGGAATCGTTCAACCATATCAGAAAAAATGCTCAACATGCATCGTTGAAATGTAGCAGGTGCATTACATAATCCAAACGGCATTCTCCTATATGCAAAAGTGCCGAAAGGACAAGTAAAGGTGGTCTTCTCTTGATCTTTTGGTGCTATGGGAATCTGATTGTAACCTGAATAACCATCTAGAAAGCAATAAAACTCATGACCCACTAATCTATCAAGCATTTGATCGATAAATGGTAAAGGAAAATGGTCTTTACGTGTGACAGAATTCAACTTTCTGTAATCAATGCATACACGCTATCTTGTAGTTATTCTAGTGGGTACCAATTCATTATCAGCATTGATGACTATTGTAACTCCTGATTTTTTAGGAACAACTTGCACAGGACTGACCCACGAACTATCAGAAATAGGGTAAATGATACCTGCATCTAATAGCTTGAGGACTTCAGTGCGAACAACCTCTTTCATGTTAGGATTTAACCGACGTTGCATTTCCCTAGTAGGTTTAGCATTTTCATCAAGATGAATGTAATGCATGCAATCTACTGGGTTTATACCTTTTATGTCTGCTATGGTCCATCCTAATGCTCCTTTATGTTCTTTTAAAACATCCAACAACTTACTTTTTGTTCGTCATTGAGGGAAGAAGAGATGATTACTGGTAAAGTGCTTTCTTCTCCCAAGAATGCGTATTCCAAAGTGTTGAGTAATGGCTTGAGTTCGAGTTTTGGTGGTGATTCTGATGATGGGCTGAGTTTCTTTTCTGACAGCACTAGTTGTTCAACTCTCAATTTCCATTTATTAGTGTCCATGGATGGTGCTGAGTCAAGTAGAGCATTGACTTCATCAACTGAACTGTCAATATCAAAATTTAAACCAAAGTGAGTTAAACAAGTTTGCAAAGGGTCATTACTAAGGTTTGAAAGAAAATTGTTATCAACTAGTGTTTCTATTAAATCCACATTAACAATTCCATCATCTGCACTGTGAGGTTGTTTAGCAATGTTAAAGATATTGAGTTCCATGGTCATATTGCCAAAAGACAACTGCATATTTTCGGTTCTGCATTGAATATGTGCATCGGCAGTTGCCAAGAAAGGTCGGCCCAGAATAATGGGAATGTGCTTCTTTGAATCCTGCACTGGTTGAGTGTCAATTACAATGAAATCAACAGGAAAATAAAACTTGTCTACCTGGATAAGCACGTCCTCCACAATACCACGAGGTATTTTTATGGACCGATCTGCAAGCTGTAACACCACTGGAGTTGGATGTAATTCGCCCAGTCCAAGTTTCACAAAAACAGAGTAAGGCAACAGATTTACACTAGCTCCTAAATCCAACAAAGCATTCTCAATTGTGTGGTTCCCTATACTACATGAGATAGTGGGGGAGCCTAGATCTTTGCATTTTAGAGGCATTTTATGTTGGAGTATAGAACTAATATTTTCTGTTAGAAAGGCCTTTTTCTGAACATGAATATTTCTCTTTTTAGTACAAAGGTCTTTAAGAAACTTGGCGTATGATGGCACTTGTTTTATAGCTTCAAGTAAAGGGATGTTAACACTTTTTGTTTGAAGATTTCAAGAATCTCACCTGTGGATTTTCCTTTCTTCCCTTGAGCTAACCTCTGAGGAAATGGAGCTTTAGGAACATATTCTCGTGAGTTGGTTTCCTCTTTCTCCTCTGATAATGATTCCTCCGAGTTCATAGGTACAATTTGAGTTGATTTTGGCATCTCCACTTTGTTGTCAACTTCTTTTCCTTTTCGTAAGGTCATCACTGCTTTGACCTCTCCATGCTGCTGTGGTGAACTAGAACTTGCTTCATTTACTGCTTTAGGATCGAGCATTGGTTGACTTGGGAATTTGCCTTTTTCAACGGTCATGGCCAATGTTTGAATTGAAGAGGCAAGTTGTCCTACCATTTTCTCAAGGCTTGAAACAGATTGAGTTTGTGAGTTGAAACTTGCTCTCATCTCATTTCGTAATTCATCAATGGTGCGGTTCTGCTGCTCGATCTTGGAGTTAGTAAGATTTCTGAAATTTTGAAATGTCTCCTCCCATGGTTTAGGTTGAGAATGGTTTGGGTTCTGATTGTATGGTCTAAATGGTGGTTGAGAGGCTTGAGACATTTGAGGAACTGGTTGCATTGGTGGAGGTGGAACTGATGGTCCGTTTTGTTGAAATCCTTGAGACCATGAAAAATTGGGGTGGTCTCTCCATCCAGGGTTATATGTGTTGGAGTAAGGGTTGTAGTTTGGTGGTTTTCTCATGACACCTATGGCATTGGCTTGATCTGAATATGAGTCATGGTCATGTGGCTCTGTTGATTTAGCGGTTGTCAAAGATGCTATTTGTCGAGCAAGGCCTTCGACCATCTCTTTGACTTCTTTAATTCCTGAGCTTGACTCGCCAATGTTAACCTCATTCACTCCCTTAATTCTCTTGGTATTTCTAAGTGATCGACTCCGTTGTTGAGAATTATCCGATTGCCGTTGGAAAAATTCCCAAATCTCTGATGCACTTTTGGACATTAACTCTCCTCCACTGGTTGCCATTAGCCATTCTTGCATATGTGGCAATAATCCCTCCAAAAAATATTGGCATTGGTGCCATTTCTCGTACCCATGATGTGGACACTTCAAGAGTAGCCCATTAAATCGCTCCCATGCTTCGAAAAACTGCTCGTCGTCTCTTTGGGTAAACTCTGAAATTTCCCTGCGAATAGCATTGGTTTTATGAACTGGGAAATATTTATTTAAAAATTTAGTTACCATTTGTTCCCATGATGTAATGCTATTAGCAGGCATTGTATTAAACCATGAACGAGCTCTATCTTTTAATGAAAATGGGAATAATCTAAGTTTAACATCATCATCTGAAAAATTCTCATATTTAAAAGTTTGACAAATAGCATGAAAATCATTCAGATGATTATATGGGTCCTCATTTTCTAAGCCATAGAATGTGGGGAGACAGGTTTAGACACTAGGTTTTAATTCAAAACTCCTAGCAGCCTACATTCGGGTACCTTATGCATGATGTGCTCAAATTAGCTAAAGGACTAAAATAATCCTTAAATGGCCTCTCTTGTGGTTCTGGTTGCTGATGTTGCAAATCCATTTCAAGTTTCTTTTGGAAAACAGTTTGTTTGTGTGTGCGAAGTGTTTTTTCCAAATCGAAGTCTAAAGGTTCAAGATTGGGTGATAATGACCTTCGACCATGCATGCAAAGAACAAAATAAATGAAAATAAATGAAAATAAAACAAACAAAAATAAAAAGGAGAGAGAAATTACAATACTAACCTTGTGAAGTTGTTACAACCTTACAATGAATATACACTCAAGTGCTAAAAAGAAAATACCAGAAATAGATTAACTAAAAAAAATAAAATAAAAAGATAAATTACAATGAAAAATAAAAAATTAAATTACAGGAATATAAAGAAGAGAAAAAGAAACAAAATTAAATTACAGAAAAAAATTACTTAAAAAAATTTAATTCTATGGAATAATAAATTAACAGAATAAATAAAAATTACAAAGAAAAATAACTCAGAAATTAAATTATTGAAATTTAAAGAAATTTAAATTACCAGAATTAAATTACAGATTCACTTTTTTTTAATTTTGTAATTTTTTTATTTTTTTTATAATTTTTAAGGAAAGCAAAAAAAATTACTTAAAAAAAACTAATTCTATGAATTAATTCTACGAATAAATTAAAATAAATTACAAGATAAACAAAACAAATTACAAAGAAAAGTAAAGCAAAAATTAAAGTACAGAAAATTAAAGAAATCACACAATAAAATTAAATTGCAAAAATTTAAATTACTGAAATTAAATTACAAAAATTTAAATTACTGAAATTAAATTACAAAAATTAAATTACAAAAATTTAAATTACAAAAATTAAATTATAGAATTATTTTATTATAAGAAAAAATACAAGAAAACAAAAAAAAATTAATTCAACAAATTAAAATAACTTACCTCCCCGGCAACGGCGCCAAAAACTTGTTGTGCAAATTTTAATGAACTCGCAAGCGCACGAATCTATTGTAGAATAGATTAATGGTGACGAGTGTCGATCCCACGAGGAGGTTGATTTTAATTATATGCCGAATTAATTTTCTTTTTAATGTGAACAATTAAATTATGGTAAATTTATCATAAATTGTGAATTAAAATGGTATGAATAATTGAGAATGAAACTTGTTATAATAAAGTACTTGGGTATCCGGATCCGCATCAACATGCTCCATGGGCTAAATATTCCATATTAATATCAATTAAATCATAAGGGGGGATTCCACACCTCATGAACCACTCTCCAATAAGTATGGTGCCAAGAGCTTATCGTCTTAAATAATAATAACTTGTATTTAGGGGTCTTAGGTTTAACAACAGAAACTAGACAAGACTATTATTATTTGTCGACGAAAAGTCAAAACAACCACAAATATTAGAGGGGAAGAGAAAGTAAATTTACCAAATTAAGCCCATGGAACATGTTGAGACTTCACCTTCAACCCAAGCTAAAAAGGAATTAGCCACTCATATTTTAACTAAGGATAAAAATGGAATTTTATTAAAATACAAAGAAACTACAAGAAGAAGAAGGAATTTCAGAAATCTAAGCTTAGAAATGGATTCAGGGGTGCCAAATTAGGGGGGGAGAGCCCCCTTTTTATAGATACATTGAGTGAATCGTGACCATCGGATTAAAAACAATTCGGATGCTCGAGGATTGCGCGCGTCGTCATCGTCAACGTCAACAACGTCAATCAATATTTGTACAAGAATGCCGCCCGAATAGTAAATAATCCCATGTAAGCGCATGTATCTTTGTACACCCGATTTCTACTCCAATGAGATGCTGCCACGTCATCGATCTACAGTACATAAGAAATTTAGTCCAATAAGATCATGACACATCATCGGTCAACGCCACGTCATCGGTCAATGCCACATAAGCAGTCAATCCACATAATTCGTCCAATCAGATACTGCCACGTCGTAGGTAGTTGCCACATCATCGGTCCGTATACATGAACGATTGTGTCGTGAAGCGATGCACGTATGAACAAAGGCCGATGACGTGAAGCGACAGTATGTGTGAACAGTAACTTTTCCTTTAATGCTCTTCTTAAAGTTTTCGACCGTCTTGAGTCCAAATATGACGTCCGTTTTGCTGTCTGATCACTCGTTTATTGTGAAACGATTATGATACCCTTAAAATACATAAAATACACAATTATAATAAAACACATGTAATTAAATAACAAAATACTTAAATAAATAAAAGTAGCAATGTTAGTGAGATTTAAAGTGTAAAATGATGATTTTCTCCTTTATAAATATACACTTTCTAACACTCAACAGTAATCGACATTTAACTAGTGCAAGATTCAAGGAAGTACATCTCCATTATCTTAGGCTGACCTTTTTTGGCAACTGCAGATACTTACATTTAATGTAGGATTGAAAATATGTAATTGTTTTTTACAATATGACTATGGAGCTAAATATTTTCAACATTACTAAACAACCTCACACTGTAAATGATGGAATTGTAAATGTGGATTTAATTGATAAATTAATTAATCATACTTTTCCTTTAAACCTTAATTATGACCTTTTACTAATATGTTTAACTCACTTTGATTTAGATTTTAATATTGATAGATCAGTTGATGAGGTAAATGCCTTATTAGATCATCGCCTTGGATGGATATTAATAAATTAAGAACAAAGATAGAGCAATTGGCATCATCAAGAGAAAATCTCATCCCATTATCAGAATCACTATTAAAGATTGAGATCAAACCTTTATCTGACTCTTTGAATTATATATTCTTAGAAGAATAAAACACATTGTCAGAAATCATTTCACCCTCCCCTAATGACAAATAAAAAAATACAAATATTATTGACCTCATCTTTAGTTAAAAAAAAATATTATAATTGGCAAAATCATGGGAGATTTGTAACGATAAAAATGCTAAGGACTACAAGAAATGAATGAAAATCTTTTATGACAAACGAAGTATGAGAAAATCTTTCACACTAGATCAAAAAGTATTTTTATTTAATTCTCACTAGCATATTTCTCCAAGTAAGTTACACTTTTGATGGTATTTGTTCATACTATTTTTTTATATAGAGCTATTAAATTTAAGAATTCAAGAAACAATGCAATTTTTAAAGTTAATAGTTAGAAAAGTGAAATCATATCACGAAAACCAACCATATGAAGAAAATAAGTGCAATAGATATAAATAACCCACTAAATATGATATTTTTTTATTTCTTTTCAGAGATTTAACCTTTTGTCATTATTTTTGTTGAAGTGTGTTTGTTTAGTAGTTATAGTTACACTTATCACCTATGAGTACCTTAGTAAGATAAATCCTTTTCAACTACCTTAAGCAAATCATACGCGTGAAGTGTTTCTTAAAAGACTTGATTTAGTTTTGTTAGTCATATCTAATTTGGGATCTCCAACCACTAGAGTTGGTATTCCATGTTGAAAATCTAGAAAGACAACCTTAGAAAATAAAAGGTAGAATCCATGAACCTCAACTAAAACTTGAGATAAACTTATTAAGAGGACAATGGTAAGTTAATATTTTTTTATGTTATTTTTCTATTTGCCTTTGCGTGTATTGTGTTTTTGCTAGATTTTTTTTCTTTTCTTTGGTGTGTTATCATTTTACACCCCAATTAAGCAACGAATAATGGTACTCCATGATTGTTGAGGTTAATTACTTCAGTTTCCTATAGTAACTAATATTTTAAGCCGAAAGTATGGACAAAGACGCGATTTTAATAAAACTCTACAGGTAATTTCCTTCATTCCTCAGAATGTCCTCCTTATCATCTATAAAGCTTTGTCCAAACATATGTGATTATTCATGAAGAATAACATCCCTACTAACATCCGATAGATAATCAAAGCAAAAGTGTGATTGACAGGTAAGGTACCTCCTAAATTTATTACATACATGCATGGTTGTGATAAAGAAAATTACGTAAGAAAAAGAAGAGCTTAAAAACTCTAATATTTGTTAGAAATGTGCTAGAATAATATTTGATAAAAATCTATGTTCTTTAGGAATGGTGTCTGATAACAAGAAAGATAAAATTCAATTTATTAGAAATAGCTTGAACAAAGAGTTATTAAATGATATATTTTTGTCTCTTGAAACTCATCTTAGTGAATACATATAAAGCGCAATACCTTAGCTATGGCCATTATTCCATAAAGAGCGTGCACGATATAGTCTCAAGGATCTGATTATAAATGATCTTTTTTGTCAGTTTATAGGAAAACTAGATGGGAAGCATATCCTTGACGTGTTGAAGGCATTCAAATAATTTTTGAATATAAAACTAAAGGAAAATATGAGCCACAGTTGTAACTATTTATAAATATATTTTTATTTCACTGTTATTTAATCATTTGCAATTTTATCATTAATAATTTCATGTTATCATTATTTATTTTTTTTCTTTTTACTATTTTCTTTTCTACTCTCGAGTCATGTGTTTCACGCGTTATTTGACACGGGCATGCTACCTTATATATAGCTATGGACCATTATCACCAAGATCATTAAATATGATTTTTTTAAGGCATTCACCAATTGTTTTTTAAAAGTATCCCAATGGTAGCTACCCATAATAACTAATTCAAGAATATTTATGTGTTCTCTAGATTTAATTATGGTAAATATAAAAACTTTATTGAGGTAATCTTAGATCTTGGTCGAACATAGTAAATAAGAAATTACACTTGGTTTATGGAGGAGGTGATTAAGGTTTATCAAAATTGGTCTTAGAAGTTGTTTGTATCATAAGGAACCAAGTGTTAGGCATCATCCTAACAATCTTGAAACCTTTGGGCTATTTATCTTATTTGCTAATAGAGAAAAGTTAGTTGTCTCAGGTATATAAGAGAGAATAACTAAAATATTGAATCATGCTGATGTTTTTATTTTCCTATTAGGAGATCTGGTAACTCTAGAGGCACTAATCACAATAGAGTCTTGAGCCTATTTGAATATTTATTAGAAACTTATTGGTTTGTTAAATGTTAAAAAATTTTATGATGGTTTTATCGCATTTCTTAACCGTGCAATAAAAAATATAATTCATTCCTTCCACAGTGAAACAAATTTTTATTTATACTCACATTACTAATGACCCTAAAAACACATCTTTTTATTAAAAAAAATTTTTTAACATCGGATAACATGACGACTTTTAAATTTTAATATTTGTATTATTTTTATTTTTGAATTATATTACACTATGTTTGCTACTCTACATGTTGATGTCAGAGATAAATATGAGTTACTGGAAGGAATATACATGTCATAATAAATTTCAAGTGAGTTATTAAGTCTATTATTTTTCTTAGAGAGTCACCCTTTTGCCCATTCTTTATATAGCTTAACAATTTATTATTTATATACGATCTCTAAATTTCTTTTTGAGTCAATCTTCTAAAAAAAGAGAAAAAAAAGAAAAAAAATATGTGTTACTATATTTAAAAGTCTATCTAACTAGTAGATGTGGAAGATTATTTAGAGCCTTAAAAGACAATAGAAAGGCCACCTTCGACTAGTTTGAACCTTTTAAGCTATCCTTTTTATAAAATATCCTTAGTTAACTCTTTTAAGCCTTTGAAAAAAAATTATACTTTTCTTTGTTAACTTATCATCTTAACTTAACTCTGATCTGAAATATTACCCAATATCGTACAAGTTCCATCTCTCATTCATATTTAAGAAAAATATAAATAATTATTTTTTTCAATAAAACTATGCCAAAAAAGGGAGAAAATAAAAAAATAAAAATGTATATATATTAGTTTAAAATAAAATAAAAGCGAAATGTATCTTTTAATCTAAAAAAATCTCTATTTTTTTCCTAATTCTCCTCCTTTGTTTGCCAAGTCCCTAACCTACGTTACGTCTTAATAAGAATCTTTTTTTATTATAAGGAACTATAGTTTAAAGTAAAAACTAGTTATATGAGATGAAAAGATGTAGTGATGCATTAAAAAAAGAATATAAAAAAATAGAAAAAACTAAATGAATAAATACATTGGTTTAACTCATATTTTGATTTAAAATCATATTATTTCTAAGCTATATGCACATTTATTTCATCATGGTGAGAGTATGTGATATTATTGTTCTATTAATTTCCTTGTGAAAGTGTTACTATCGATGAGATTTTGAGATTTAACATATCATTTTTGAAAACAACTTTATTAATGGCTGTGATAAAGCCTACTAAACTTATTTATGTGGATAGTTGATGTATGAATGATATTTCTCTATATTGGAGATAACACTTATACTTTTATTGGATTATTATTATAAGTTTGATTGAATAAATACGATTATTTATAAAACAAAAAAAAGTATTGAATTGGATTTATTTTTATTTAATTTGCTAAGAACTAGCAATAAGTTAGTTGGGGGTGTGTTGAATGTTAAAAAATGTATATTTATAAAAGAAAATTCGTTATTTTATACTCCAAATTCTACTAATATTCATGTTTTTATGTATTTAACTTTCTTGTGATTTTAATTATGTATTTTATTATAATTAAGTATTTTATGTATTTTAGGAGTATCATGGCTATTTCACAATAAATGAGACATTAGATGATAAAACAGATAGTAAATTTGAACTCATAACAGTCGAAACATTTAAGAAGAGTATAAAAGCACAAACGACACTGCTCATATATACGACACTCTTTACATGTACTGTACAGTTCACGGTATTATTTACGACACTGTTCATATATACAAACCGATGATGTAGTATTGATCGATGACGTGACACCGACTAATGATGTGGCAGTATTTAATTAGACGAATGATATAGCATTGACTGCTTCTGTAACGTTGATTGATGATGTGGTATAGACTAATGATGTGTCACAATCCTATTGGACTAAAATGTTTATGAAGTTTTGACCGATAACATGGTAGTATACTACAGTACATGTATATACACGGAATGAAAGCCCTGATAATGTGTTTAATACAGTCAAAACTTGTCATGTGGTGCAATCTTAAACATCCAAATTGTTTCAATCTAATGGCTATGATTTACTCATTGTATCCATAAAAAGGGAGGCTCCCCTCCTAATTTGACACCCATTAATCTATTTTTGAACTCAATTTTTTGTAACTCCTTCTCCACCTTGTTTTTTCTATATATTTTAATAAAATTTCTATTTTACCCTTAATTCAAATATGAGTAGCTAATGTTATTTCAAGTTTTAATTGAAGATAAAGTCTTAACATGTTCTATAAGCTTACTTTGGTAAATTTATTTTCTCTTGCCCTTTAATTTCTATGGATGTTTTGACTTTTTGTTAATAGATAGTAATAACAAAGTTATTACAATTTGACACGATAAGCCTTAACACTATATTAATTAGAGCGTGGTTCATGAGGAGTGGACATCCACCTCATAATTTAATTGGTACTAATAAGAAATATTAAATCTTGGTTCATGTTAATACTTATCCAAATATCTAAGTGCTTCATTATAATAATTGTCAATTTAAATTACTCCCACCATTCCAATTTAAATTTTAGGATAATCCAAATTACTTTCACCACAATTCCAACTCTCTATTTAGAAAATTAATTCTACACATAATTAAAATTTACCTTCTTGTTGGATCAACACTTGTCACTATTGATCTATTCTATAATAAATTCGTGCACTTACAAATTCAATAAAATTTAAACAACATAAATAACATTCCACTTATTTCCTTTGTTGTCTAAACAACTAGGGGTATCTGGGAATTTTAAACTTAGAGCCACTTGGTAGCCACTCTTGATAGTATACTCCTCTTGTTTGTTGTAATGCAGATTATTTTATCCTCCATTTCTCTTCTCAGTAATAGAATGCTAAGGATTGCTTTTGCATCTTCCTTTATAAATTGCTTCTGAATTACCTCCCTTTTCTAGATATTTTCATTGTTAATCAGAGCTAATATAATGGTTGTAGAGGGCATTTTAAAATTAGAGAAAGGTTTAAAAGTAGCGGGTCTTGGTATCCAGTTATCTCTATGAATTGAGATACTGTTGCCATTGTCGATCCTCCATCTATAACCATGGAGTATTACTTGTCATCCCTACAGAATGCTTCTCCAAATGTATGATGAGTTTGAGCCTATTGAAGCAATTAAAAAATGCCCTTTGGTGTTCCATTGATGAAAATAGAAAATGTTGGGGTAGTAACACAATTCATTACCAGCTGCATCCACTTATCATTAAAGCTAATATAGTCATTGTCTGTTTTAAAAAATCCTATTCCACCCTATCATAAGCTTTACTAATATCTAACTTCAGTGCCACTAATCCCCTCTTTTTTGCCTTTGCTGTGCCAGAACTTATGGAGGAATTCATACCAAAAAATGATGTTATCTGTTATCAATCTGTTAGATATGAACGGGCTCTAAGCTGGGTCAATTCGTCATGTAGTATGGTTTTCAATCGGTTTGCAATGGATTTTGCTACAACTCTATAAATGACATTACACAGGATTATTGGTCTCAATTCCGACACTTGTCTAGGTTTTTCAACTTTTGGAATTAAGGCAATAAAGGTGTGATTCAGGGGGGCGCTAGTATCTGTTTCATTTAGGATGTATCGGCATAATGTTTTGGTGACTCCTTTGACGTATCTCCAATGTTTCTGATAAAATGCATCAGGAAGCTCATCAGGTCCTGGTGCCTTGGTCGGGCACATTTGCCTAAAGCTTCTGTCACTTCTTTTTCTGTAAATGGCAGGCTTAGGTGATCATTCACCGTTGTTGAGATTTTTGGATGCATTCCTCTCAATACCTCCCCCATTTAATTTTACGTCGGGTTTGAAGTAGAGAAAATTTTTGCAAAATATCCGTAGAATTTGGTCTCTATATCTTTATCTTCTGTCATCCATTTGCCGCGGTTATCTTCAACTCTCCAAATCTTATTCTTCCCTCTCCGAGATGAAGCTTTTCCATGGAAGAATCTTGTGTTTTTATCACCCTCTCTAAGCCAATCTACCCTAGATCATTACTTCTAGAAAATTTCCTCATGGAGCAGGAGCTGATGGATATTTCTTTCGATATTTTTTATTTCCTCACTAGTTTTGTATTGCCTATTTTGTTTCTGGAGCTGCTGAATTCTGTTGACTAGCTTCTCCAGCTTTTTCTTATTGTCCTCGATAGTTCTCTTGCTCCAGTGCACTAATTTAGCTAAAGAATCTTTGCTGATCTTCTTAAAAAGCTTTATGGCATCACTCCTTGACCAGCTTTCTTCTTTTGACCAAACTTTCTGCACTATATCTCTGTATTCAGTATATGAGCTCTAAAAATCTTCAAAGTGAACTCTTGACATTCTTCTTCGTTGTAATGTCTTTCCTTACCCGTGCCAATTATTTCCATCAGGATTGGGCTATAGTCTGAACACCAGCTGACCAGGTTCTTTGAAGCTTCCTCTTGAAAAAAAATATGACCAATCTTTGCTACAGAGAAATCTATCCAGATGCTCTTCGATAAAAAAACAGGGCAAATCTTCTGTTGGGCCAAGTAAAAGGGTGACGTAAACAACCCAAGTCCTTCAGATTGCAATCCCAGACAGCATTTCAAAACTCACAAATCATGCTTACCTCTCTGTCATTTCCACCATTTTTCTCATCCATATGAAGAATTTTGTTAAAATCACCAAAGTATAGCCATAGAGATAAAGACAGACCTGCCAATCTTCTTAGTAAGGTTCATGTGTGCTTTTTCTGGCTTATTATCTCTGGGTGTCCTCGCACCCCAGTGCATCCAGCTACTTTCCTTCTGTTTCAACTTCAGCGTCAACTGAGGTCTATACAGTTGGAGAAATTTTTGAAGAGCTTTGAATCTCCGGTCATTCCCCATCCCCCGGACATCCTAGATTAAGACTCTCGTGGCTGTCAGCGGGGCTGTTCAACGGCCTCCGCCGTTTGGATTCATTTCAAATGCAGTCTGCATCCCCTTCTCTTTCTGAATCATCCCATTTCAGTTTTTGTTTCGGAGAAAACAGCTTGCATTGGCTTGTTGTAACTGAGATTATTTTAAGAGGACTTTGGATATGAGGTTTTTTTTGTGTTTTGGGCTTGGCTGCAAAGCCTCTCCTGCTGACCTTTTACCCGAACAAAAAACTCTTTATTCTGCACTTTTTTACTTGCCCTCCGAGCTTATGTCCTCTATCTTCTTTTCATAGGCTTGAGAGTATTTTGGTTTGGCTCATCATAGGCCACCTCATCTGAACTTTGACTATCAATCTCTTGACTTGGCCTGGTGCTTTGATTTTTTGTGAGCTAAAGTTGGCGCCATATTTATCCCTGTATCCTCTTCCGCTTCTTTGCCCTGCTTTTCATTAGCTTCGGTACTGTCAGCTATGTTTTTCGTAGCCGTTTCAGTCGATAGCTTCTGACAATTAACTTGCTGCTTTCTTGGTTCAAGAGTCATCTGCATTAATAGCTCATCAGTTTTGGTTGCCATCACCTCGATTCCCCCGGACTCGGTTTGGTTTGCCTCCGGTTCGTTTGTAACTTGATTCAACTCAGCTTGTTTTAGTATATTCTTCCCCTTGTATTCTTCCCCATTTAGTATATTCTTCCCCTTGGCTTACCAATAAGAGAGACGACTGCTAGCGTGGCATGCGCAGCTGGGGGCTGGCGAGTGGCGCAGTTGGGAGAGTTGTGAGAGAGGTTAGGCGTTAAGGTTTAATATGGGGGAATCGAGGGATGAGTATTCTAGATTTTGTTTTTTTTTTTTTCAATTTTTTAAATGCAGAAGCGATCGGGTTTAACAGGAACAACGAACTGGTCAAGAAATCAAAAGAGAAAAAAAACTATCATGATGTAAGCATTACCACTATTGAATAAATACCCAAAGAACATATTATGATCATTGTATCAAGTTCAGTTTTGATATTACTTGCAACAAGATTGTAATATTCCCAGAAAGCGAAACCTTGAGTTCTCATAATGTCACATTAGTCATGAACTTATTCAGCAATTGTCACCAATTTTCTTGTTATGCCTAACTTGAAATCCAACCTCTTTGCCCAGATGAAGTGCAAGCTCAAAGCTCAAATGCCACTCGCCTGACAGAGGCAAGAACCGCAAGACAACGTGGTTAACACTAATTCTACCACTTCGACTGCTACACTGATTGGAACCAAAGCCACTTCAAAAAAGAACTTAAACGAGGAATTTGCACCGGTACGAGTCATATGACTAAAAAAATACACCTCATGTCCCATTTTAAAGCTACACGTATAAAATAATTAACTAGCAACAGAAAGCAATCAAATTTGCGTTGTCTAAGGATCAAATATGAGTCGTCTAAGGACCTGAAAAGGGCAAAATAAAATTCAAGAGCAAATGAAACTGATTCACTCGAAAGCTTTCGTGAATTGAAGGTCTCATGTCTCGTGTGCATTCTTAAATATTATTAAGGATAGAAAGCTACCCTTATTCCGTGAGTTTGGGCCTCCACAAGAGTTAGATGGTATTTTATGTGTCCAAGTGAATTAAGTGACAACCAATTTGGAATTATCAATCAAAATAGCATAATTTCCTTCAAAGAAATGATATTAATCCTGTCATGATAAGTAAACCATCAAAAGATTTCTTTTACGGTTTTGCACTATCATATGTTTCGATCACTTTAATGTCTAATGACATTTTTTCCCTTCGTTTCTAATGGGAATCCGAGCCATGATAATCTTATCACCATAACCAGAGAAATGATAAAAGAAAAAGAAATTTGAAGAAGCTATTTCAAGATTCAAATCCACGCTAGCATTGCACTTTCTGCATGGTGCTACACCGAGAAATGTCCCGCACCAGAACATTTTCGCCTTACTGTAGCAGAACAAACAATGAAAGGCTAAAAGAGTTGAATACACACAACCAATAGTAGTGAACAAGCAAGACAAAAGGAACAACCAATCAACAAAAGAAGAAACTTGAAAGGGATACCCGTGCATAAAATAGCAAAGCAACATTCTGCACGACTGCCAACCAATAAACAACAATATAAACAGAAAGATTCACAAGTTTGGTTTTCATAAGAAGTCAATAAGCTTTCACAACGAGTGTGCATTGTCCATCTCTCACAGATTTTCAACCACAACATGTAGCCAAAAAGAAAGGTGGGGTTGAAAAATAGAATCCACAGCGTTTCCTCAATAGGACTGTATCTCTATTCAGCTTTCTAAATTGCTTATTCATCGCCCATTGCTATCTCCAATGCATAGTCATCCCTTTCCTGCCACATGGAAAAAATTCTAAAGCTAGAAGCATTCTTCTTTCTTCCATTATTTCGCTACAAAAGCATTCTATATTTCAAGATCTTATTAGAATCACTACTTACAATTGGTCCTCTGGCAAAATATCTTCCAAATTGAAGCCAATATACCTGCACATGCCAGTAAATTTATATTTCTGCTATAAACAAAAGGATATCCTTAAATGTCCACGTACAAGTCAGAACTTAAATGCTTTTCATAAAGGATTGTTTGAAAAGACAAAAACATGAAGTGATCACATTTTTCAGAAAAGATTGCCCCATTGTTTTCCATTTAAGGCAGCATAAATTAATCTGTTAAACCTGTTAGGATCAAGATGTAATGATTGCATTTTTACAGAAAATGTTTAAAAATCCTTTCTATTTTTCTAGTGAATAGCTAGAATTTTGTACTTTACCTCATCTTCATCCTGTGTTTCTACTTCAACATCAGAGGAAGGGTAACCCACACAAAGAAGCGCATATCCCTGAATTGAAGGTGCATTTAATGGCATTAAACAGACAACAATCTAGCATTTGTTCACTAATTATAAACTTACGATGGAAGTATAGAACTATACAAAAAAATACCTTTTCTTGTTTTAAATATTACATCAAGCAGACATTTCAACACATGGCAGTCGCACCTTATTGTTGGCATTCAAATATAGATGTGCATATTAAGAAATTAATGGTAATTAGAAAACAGAGATCTATGCAGGAAAGAAACTATTCCCATTACACTTATGTTTGTAACACAATAAATAAATGGATATGATAAGACTCCCAAAGCATTACTGCTTTAGTGAAAGGGTGTCACATATTCGCTTAATAAAGTTCCGGACTTGGCATAGACATTTCTGATTTAAAATATTACAACTTGCGAAATGATTTTGATCCATTTCTACAAGAAAAGTTGCAGTCCATGGACCCATGCATAACATGTTCAGATATAAAATGAAACATAAGAAAGGTCGGTGGATGGTTTTCCAGTTCAGTTATGGTAATTTTGTTCAGGATTTGTTTGGTTTGTTTTCTCGCCTAAATTGTCTTAGCAACCACACCGAGCCTCACATTGAACTTACCTTCGCTAGCTGAGTTTATAACCTAAATTGTCTTAGCAACCATACCGAGCCTCACATTGAACTTACCTTCGCTAGCTGAGTTTATAACACGCTAATCAATAAACGATTATAATTATATGACATCATCATCAGAGTAGAACTTTGAACACAGTATTTTGTTCATAGAACTGGAAAGGTAACAAAATCTCAATCTACAATGCAGATAACAATAAAGTGCATGCCTTTGATTTGAGTTCAGCTGATATCCCTAGTGCCTCAGGCTGCTTAATTTGCCCCGATTTTATACGCACAGCGCAGCTAGTGCAGCAACCTGCCATGCCATGTAGAAAGAAGCTTAAGCTCTTTCCAAGAACGATTTTTAACCAACAAAACAGCAAAACTTACACCAATATTTACAAAAGTTCCACTTCAACGGCAAGCAATTATCAAAAATATAAGTAGCAGAGGAACTCAGCACTTTAATGTAGACTTGTATATTCAATTCATGAATTCAAACATCACAAACAACCAAGAGACTAAATCATGAAGGTATCCGCATTGTTCAGCAAATTATGTACTATGTTTAATTTATGAGTAAAAATACACTTCCCAAATGGTATCCTAACTAATATCCAACTGATACATGCCATTCATCCATTGGATAGACAGTCGAATAGAATAAATAATTTTACAAGGTATGAAATTAATCTTCCAATAGATGAGTGCCTAGTGCTGCATGACTCTAATGTAACTCTCGTATTATTCTTAATTTATTAGAGTTAAGTATATTTTAGACATAAACTCATTAAATAATGCACATTTTAGTAATAGTTAAGATAAAATAACCCAATTGTGACGGCGAATAAGAGAATAATCAATACCGTGCCTGCAAGCGAAAGGAAGAGTGATGTTTTGAGATTCCGCAGTGTGTAATATGTACTGGTCCTGCATTTCATTTTAGTTACACATTTAATCACTCAATTTTTACAACAATTTAAATAAACGCACAAAAAAAGAAAAAATCAAAATTTTCAACAATTTTAATTCGCATACCTCGGGGACGAGGAACTCGTGAACGACGCCTCGAAACCTGTCGTGAACGGTCACTTTATGAGTCGTAATCGATGGGGAGTAGCTACCATTCACTCCAGCCGTAACTTGGAGCTCTGACCACACCGTTTTATGAGGGCGGCAGCTGAGATTGCGAGTATTGCTGTATGTTGAGGAAGCAAGTTGCCGGTGAAGTGGCGGTTTCCGGTAGCACGAGCTTGGACGAACGAGCAGGTCCATGGATAACTCAACTTCGGTTTGTAGCTGCTTATGCACCGTGGTATTTTAGATAAATGATGATGAGTTATATTTAAATAAACACCATTCATACATCAAAAATCAGTATGAGTGATGTGAGAATGGTTGATCCTGACTTTAAATAAGAATATACAGTCAAGATTTCTCATAATAAGATTGGTATGATATAAAATTTGAACAGATATAAATTTTTTCTTAAGAATGAATAGGTATGGATATAAACCTATAAATGGCATATTTATTTTTTGTTTTTAAATATTTAAATAAAGTTAAGATCTAGTTTGTTCAATAAATAAAAAATATCTTAAATACAGTTATGTAATATTTATATTCTTATAAATTAAAATAAAAAATGATTATATTTTATAGTTTAAAAAATAAATATATTTAATAAAGATATTTTTAGAACATAATATTAATTTCTCATTCAATACTTTTTATCTAAATAAAAGTCATAAGTGTTCACTTTTTTTTCATTTAGATTTAAGGATTTGAAAATCACATATAGGCTTAAAAAATAAATTTAAAATTTTTTAAAAAAATTAACCTCTACTTCTAAAGCCTAAAATTTAAATTATTGTTAGTATAAGTAAAATAACTTATTTAATCTTTAAAGTACTTAAAAAATAATCAAACAATAATAAAAATTTTAAGAAAAATTAATAAAATTAAATAAGTATTTATAATTATTAAATAAATCATAGCAACTAGACTCTTACTTCTAAAAAATTTGAAATAATTTTATTTTTGTATAGAAAAAGAGAAAACATAAATGGGTTGATGAATGTTTTATTACTCCCTAAACGTCGTAGAAAATTAAGAACCCCAATTTGTTTCAATTCGAAGAATCAAAATGGTATGCAGACAAATCCAATATTTTTTAATAACGGAGAGTAAAAAAGGATGTAAATTAAATTTTTTAAAAAAATAAAAGAGTGATTCAATGATAAATAAGCTTTAAGAGGAGTAAAATAAAAGCAAAATTATCAAAAGTCTCCTCTAAGGTTTGGCATATTCTCAGTTTGATGGAAAGTAGCCAAGCATTATTGTCATATTTTTATGCCTTCGGTTGAGAAAAATGAAAACGGTTTGCTGCATTCTTCTGTGCTGGATCAATGAGTTTAGGTTATATGAAATGACTCGCTGCATTCAATTAATTGTGTTTATTTGTGTGGTATATTATGGGAAAAGTATAATATAATTCAATTATTCCATATATCAATTCACATGTGACTTGAAACCATCAATTATAAATTTTAAAGAACTTAACAACGACATGTTTCAATATCTTTTAATTTAGGTAGTGTTTACTTTACAGATTAAAAAACTAGAATTAAAATCATTAACAGTATTTACTTTGTAAAATAAAAGTGAGAATCGAAATCAAAATTGTAAATTCTAACTAAATTTAGAAATGAGAAATAGAAGTTTAATTTCTAAGTCTCCCTTAGGACTTTATGAAAATACCCAAAATTTTATAATCCCAAAACTGCTTAGATTTTTCATTTTACCTCCATTAATTTTTATAATCCCCAAATTACCCAAAATCAGATTTTATTATTTTTGCATTTTGGTCCCTATATAATTATGAAATTACCTAAAATTTTATATTATTTTCACATAGGTCCTTTATTATTTAATTATTAATAATAAAAATTATTATTATTAATTTTTTATTTTAATTGTTATTATTGCTGTCATTTATGTCATTATTATTATTTTAATATCATTTTATTAAAAGATATTAATTTATTATTTCATTAATATTAATATTGTTAAAATTTATTAATGTTTATTATTTTTTACTATTTATTATTATTTAAATATCACTATTATTGTTAAATTATATTAAATTTTTTATTTTAATTATTATTAATTATTCTTATTATTATTTTTTACTAATATTATCATTATTAAAATTTATTAATTTTATTATTTTATTAGTATTATTGTCATTATTATTAAGAAATTTTTATTAATTTGTAACAATTTATTTCATTCTCTTTTTAATTTCAAGACAAAGTAAATACATTAATGACAATCTATCTCATTCTCATTCTATTCCTACAAATCAAGTAAACAACTTATTTTGATTCCCATCCTTTATTTTCATTCATGTCTATTCTAATTTCAGTTTAATAAATACAACATTAAAGTAGTATTTAGATTGCTTATTGCAAATATAAAATTGAGAATATTTCTTTTATCATGTTAGCTTGAGTGGATGGCGGTTGATATTTATGTAAAAAATTTAAGTTTTTTGTGTGATTGAAGTTGTCTTATGTTTTGATTTGCAATTTCACCACTAAAATAGCTTTACATGTGATTGGAAGCTGTATCTGTAAAATGAAAGCAACAATAGAATTTCTGAGCGGGGTAAAATGAGATGCTGAAATGGGGATCCATGGCTTGTAATTTCTATCGTTGCTATAATAAAAATAGATTGAGGTAACCCGACTCTTCTTGTTCTAATTTTTTTTCTTTCTTTGTTATACTTCTATTTTCATCATTAGCATATTCAATAATTGGCAGGAGCAAAAAGAGAGGAAGAGGGCAGAATATGCTAACAAAAAATGAAAATAAAGATATCTCTACCTTACAAATAAGTATGAAAAAAAAAAAAACATATCTCTTCCTTATAAATAAGTAGAAGAGAAAAGGGTAATAACTTAAGTTGTGGAGAAGAAATACTTAATGCATAGGAGATGACAACAAAGTATGTTGCAACTGGGAGCAATTCTTTGAAATCAAATTGTCTTTTGTGTTTGTAATTTTAATTTTACATTTTCTCAATACATCTGTTTAGCATTTTTTAAATCTCAATATAGTTAAAATATAAAGTATTTGTACTTATTATACTGTCTTGAATTGTCTTTTAGTTGATGAATGTTCAATATCAATTTTTTTTCCCCTCAAAGGCATTTTGAATGTTTTCATTTTTAATGTGATATTATGTCAGTCAACAAACATTTAGGTTGTATTTACTAACTTGGAAATGGGAGAATCGGAATCAATAATATATTTACTTGTAAAATTAAAGTTAGGAATGAGAATGATTTGAGTGGATTTTACATAATATATAGATTGACTATAAGAGTTTTGATTTCGGAAGAAGAGATTGAGAATCAAAATCTTATTCCTGAAAATACCAAAATTGTCCACTCTAAATTTTTCATATCCCAAAAATATCCTTTTTGAAATTAAAAAAATATAAATGAAAGAAAAAGAAAAACAGGAAAAATAGGCGTCACGCTGCTCATTCTGCTGCAGTCACAATATGCTATTGCCGTTCGTCCTGCTGCTGTCGCGATCTACAGCTACCGTTCGTCCTACTAGGTTGTGATCTGCTGTTGCCGTTCATCACAATCTGCTGTTGTCGCGATCTGCTGCCGCGGTTCGTTGCAATCTGCCATCGTGCTCACAACCGCTCGCGCTCGTCCTACTGCCTTTTTGTTGCCGCGATCTGGTACCACTAGTGAAGGGATCAGCACAATTTTTTTGTTGTGGGAATTATAATTTTATATTTTAAGTTATATACATTAATTTCTTATACTCTTTGGCCACTGGTTGTATATTAAAATTATATGAAGTGATTCTTATTCTCGCAATTCAAGTAAATAATTTATTATGATTCTCATTTTTTATTCTCATTTTAGTTCATTCCTATTCCAATATATTCTAATTAGATATAAGTAAACACAACATCAATGAAAGAGAACACTAACATTAGGGGAGTTTTCAAAAATACTCAGAATACTTTCTTTCAAATTGAGAATGTGCCAAAATGGTTTCCTAAAAGGTAATACTCACCTTACATTAGCTGTAACAAACAACCATTAAATGGTTTCTTAAAAGACAATACTTACCTTACATTGGTTGTAACAAACAACCATTAGATATAAGTGATTGATTTTAGTATTTTTTAAATCCAATGAATGAAAGAAATTTAAGGTAAAACAAGATATGGGTAATAACAATTTTATAAAGAATTTCATTTTTAATCACATATTTACTTATTTTTCAAATAAGTTCTTATTAATTTTACATAACTAAATAATTTTGTCATCCACCTCTTCTACGTTTATTTTTAAAAATTTTTAAATTTTTTACTATATTTTTATAAAGATTTAAATGATTATCATATGTATAAAGATCTAAAAATTTTTAATAAATATTTACACTTATATTTATAATTTATTGTCTCTCTTAAGACAAAAACTAAAATTTTTTTGTTCTACACACACAAACACATAGACACCCATATCTAATCTATTTTTGTGTCCTAAATACATATTATTAATGCTTTCACATAGATTTTATAATCTAAATTTAACATCCTGAGTTATAAGAGATATTATACATCATAAATATCTTATAAATCTAATAAATCATTAGAAAAATGAATAAATTATTAAAACCTCTAATAATTTCACAAAATATAGAAACTAATAAGCTACTACATTATAGTTATAAGCAAAGAGAATTTTCCCATAGAAGATTTCAACCGTTTGTTATCAATGATTCAGACATATAGAGAAATAATAAATTAAATTCAGTTTCACTATATTTATAAAAATAAATTAGAAAACCAAATTTATTTATAATGATATAGAAAGTGTAAATGAAATATTAGAAATTAATAATTTTAATGAAGAAAATATAAAAAAATTAAAAAATTAGAAAATCAAATGAGTAAAAAATTTAATAAAGTTAAACAATTAATAAAGGATTTAAACATTGAAGATCAAGATATATAGTAAAAGATCACTAATTATGATGAATAAAAATTTAATAGACATAAAATTAAATAAGCCAAAGATTTAATTAAATAAATAAATTATTTAACAATTTAGTATTAAATTTGTTATAAATGTAAATGAAAAACTTTAAAAAAATTGAAGTACTAACAATATTTTTTAGTTGCACCTTGGACTTTAAAATAAGACTTTAAAATTTATTATTATTTTTTGTAATTATTATATTTTTTAAAGATTTAAAATTTTGTAACTGTTTGTTACCGCCTTACAAGCCATGTGAGGTAAGCATTGCCTTCTTAAAATTACCCTTAAATCAAAATCTAAAGCAAAGTGGTCTTACGTGGCAGACAATCAACGGTAGGCTACTGCATGAAAGATGCGTGGCATACAGCATAAGACGTGGCAGTAAATCCAGTGATCTTCAACTTTTAAACAAATAAATAAGGTTAGGACTTGAATATCCAGACAACCATCTTTCCCAAGATGCAAAATATAAGGGAAAAAGTAAGCAACGCGGCCAGCGCCGGCAAGGCTCATTTTGACATCTGCAAAGCCAAAGCCGAAGAGAAGGTTTAATTGAAAATATTCTAAATTTATTAAAAAAAATCTTTATTTATCACATTAATTTTATGTCTTCGAGTCGGACCAGTAAATATTGTTTTTGTGTGTGCACTGAAGGAAGAGAAAGCGGCGGCGAGGACAGAGGAAGAGAAAGAGATAGCTCACCAGCGTAGAAAGGCTAAGGAGGCTAAGGGGAAGATGGAGATGCACCAAGCCAAGGCGATACACGCTGCCGAGAAATTGCGAGCCAAGCAGTCTCATATTTACTGCGCAAACCTCGCAGCAGGAACTGATGATCATCATCACTTAGGCCAGAATGAGCCACCGCCGGCTGCCACCACTCACGGCCACAGCCACAAACCGGTTGGTCTAGCAGCGGATCCTACGACTGGAACAGCAATTCCAACTTACCCACTTGGAGGAAACCCTATTCCTCCGGCCCATAACAAGCACCTGCAGCAGCAGCAGTAGCAGCAGTAGGGTTGTGTGTATTCTGTTAGAAAGAGTTATTTTATAAGTAACTTGACCGAGTGGAGTTGTTCCCAAACTTAATACGAATATAAAATGCATGCTTTGGTTTGTACGGTTTGCTTTCACAATTTGCAATTTAATTTTGCTTGGGCTGTAAGTTTCTGACATTCAATATATTTAAATTAAACAGATATACTATATGTATTTGAATTGAATCCTTCCATACCATAACTCTTGCACAAAAACTGAGCGAGAAATTGAAAATAGAAAGGCTAAGTGATACATGTGCAAATTGAACGAGATACTGAAATAGAATGGGTAAGTGATAAATGGATTAATTTGAGGAAAATTATATACTAGTTAGTTTAATTAGATACTAGTTAAAAGGAACACTGGTCAGTTTTATTAGATACTAGTGACTAGGAATGGAATTAAATACTACAATTTGCAGATAATCTAAAATTTCGATTTAGTTTTATAAGGTATTAGTTAACAAGAAAAATATTATTTTTGAACTAATATAAAATTCAGGGGCGGACAATTGATTTGAGTTTATTCGATTCTAATTGAACTTAAAATTTGTATCTCATCTAATTCTAACTTGATATTTATTTTGGATTCATTTTGGCCAATTTCAGTAATCGATGGGATGGGGTTAAGTAAAAATTGATCGGATTTGAAGTTTGATTTGGTTTAAATACTTAAATTCGAACTGAATTATTTTCTTACGAAAGTAAAAATTGAGAAAAGTAAATGAAATTAAGATGATATTTATTTGTTTATTTGACATCTGAATAGATCTAAACTAATCTAAATTTTGAATAGAACAAAATGTAGAAATCTTAATAATATGTTTTTGTTGTTTGAATTGCTAAAAGTAAATATTAAGTTATTTTTGTAATTTAAAAAAATTTAATATTTAATATTTTTAAATTTGTACACTTACAAATTGTAAATGTTCAATAAATAATAAATATTTCAAAGAACTTAAATAAGATAATATATTATCATAGTATAAATCATATTTAATTAAATACAGTCATTTATATTCTAAATTAGTATATATTAATCAATTTTACAGTAGTTTATGATGTTTTTTATGGAAAATATTCATAAAAAATTATGAAGATAAATAATGTTAATTTAAAGAAATTAGAAGATAAAAAATAATAATATTTTACCACTATTTTATCACAAGTTATATAAATAGGTTATAATATCAATTATTAAATTTTATTTAGATAAAGATTAAAATTAATTAATTAAATATAAATGTTTTAGTAGAATATTTTTTAATGATATAATTGAGACTTTTTAGATAAAGTAAAAAATTAAAAAAATTGATGTAATAACTTAATGATGAATTTTTTTAGGATAAAAAAACAAACGGATTTAATTACTTAATTAACTGAAATTAAATCAATTAAATCAATTCCTAATTCGTAATTATCTCATTTGTCAGAAACTAAATCCTCAATTCCTAACTCAAACTCAAAAGCAAAAGAATCGAGTCCTTAAATAAATTAAAAGTTAAAGGAGAGGGCTATTTACACCTTAAGTAGGTACTTTGAATACTTTTTATTCTTCGTTACAAAAGTATCTTTTTAATGAAATTGCTAATTATTTACTCGATTCTTCATTGGAACCTCGTTGTTTGCTGAAACAAGTTTTTTCGCCCATTTCTCACACACCGACACTTTTTCGTTCTGTATAATTACATCGTGCTTGCTGAAGCTATTGACCGTTGCAAAGCTGCTGTTTTATTTATTTATTTTTTATTTTTCTGGTGCGATGAGTGCTGCTGGTTATTGTCAAATAGTAGGCTTTTAGAAAGTCAAATTTCGAAGCCAAAATTTTGAAGCCGAAAATTTTGAAAACAGCATTATTATTCAAAAGACGAAGTAGTAATATGAATAGTGATAAACAGTAGCGACTCAGTGGAAGTATTCTCCCTCCTCGTTAATCATTCATTTTTCAACCTAATTTCTTAGTGAGAGGAAGAGAATTGAGGGGTTTGCAAAGTTTTTTAAAATTTAGTAAGATATTGGGTGTATTTGAGCTTTAGGTTAGAGAAAATTATTTATGGGAGTATAATTATAAAAATTTTTTACATAATAAATATTTTTTCTTTAGTTGTCTTTTGACAACGGTTGTGATTATTTTTTCAAATTTAAAGTTTTCTATATAAATTTTATATTTTATGATTGTTGTTTTTTATTTAATTTTTTAATTAATTTATTATTTGATAAATTGTTTAGAGTGATTTTGGGAGGAAATTCAATTTCTTAACAATTATTACTAATATTATTTTGTTGAAGTATAGCCCAAACTTTTTACACGAACCAAGATACTCACCCCTTTATGAAATAATCAGCAAATTCACAATGGTTTTAACACTAGTAGTTTATTGAGTTCGAGTATATGTTAATCACAACCAATAATATAAATGTAATTTAGAATAAATAAAAAAAGGGGATATCAGTACAACTTAAAAGGCAAATTTTTTAAGATTTGGACATTGCACCAAAAATGTCCTTCTCTGTGAAAAGTAGAAACTTTGAGTTTAAGTAATCAAGGGAGTGAAATTTAGTAAAATTAAATTGCCCTTAAATTATAACTCCATAAACCTTTTATACGTCCAGTAATTGATTCATTCCCACAAAATCTTTTCTTTTCCCCTTTTAGCACCCAGAAATTTTGAGCCCATTATTTTATCATTTTCAAATGAGTAATAATATTTAACCTTCTTATTATATCTCACCTATCCTCACTTCTCAATTAATCGTATTTAATATAATATTTTTTTATCTCTCAATATACCCTATTTAATCTCAATTTTATGCTTATCATAATTTTTATCTTTTTCTTTTCTTACACTCACATAAACATACAAAATCTACTTAAAAATACAATCTTTCTCTTTCTTTTTAGGTAGCATTAGTTTCCTGTCTTGTCTTCCTTGACCTTTGCTGAGGTTGGTAGCTGTAACTTTGTTCAAAGTAATTTTTTAGATTAGGAATACAACCGTATTAAATATTTTTTGCAAGAGTTTTGCTGTTTTTATAATCTTTTTTAGTTTGAATTTAGATTTGGTGGGGTTCAATATAATTTTCAGATACCAAATAATCTCTTGTAACTAAAAAAAAAAAAAAAAAAAGAAATTGTTCAAAGCAAATGTTGTTCTTTCAAAACATGTTGATTTTTGACGATGACGAGTCTACGACTGCTGATTTTGGGCTGACTAATAAATCTTCATATGATGGAGAATAGACTAAGGGTAGGAATGAGTATTGAGGCATGCCTTTGTGTATGTCACAGGAAGTAGTGGAGGGTTTATCCATTTCTCTTGCTGGCATTTTGTATCCATTCAATTAATTCTTTCCTGCTATTGAAGACGTAATTAAATACAATTGTAATTCATCCAATAAAAAGTTTCTTTGCCAAATATTGATAGTAGGCTTAAAAGGCCTACCCTATTAAGAACTAGACAATAGATGATAAAAAATAATTATCATAAAAAGAGACACGTGATAAATAATTTATCTATTATTTATATTACTGTCAATAATTTATGATGAAATTTTTTCTGTCATAAATTTATAATAATTTTAAATAATCAATTTAGTAGAAAATTCAAAATTATTTATATTTTCATGCCCTTTTTTAAAATTTTAGTAGAAAATTGAATTATTTAAATTATTATTATAAAAAATAGTAATATTGATTTGAATTTTTTTAATTATTATTTTAATTACATCATCATTATTTTAATTTTTTTCAAATTCCCAAATCCTACAAATTTATTTTTTAGTTATTATTTTAATTGCATCATCATCATCATCATTTTATTTTTTCAAATTCCCAAATCCTGCACTGCAATTTTATTTCCAAAAATAAAATTTGTAGAGCTAAAATAAATTTAAAATCTGATGATGATAATTACAAAATAAATAATACATACATGGAAATTTCATAATTCAAATACAAAATCCAATTGCCATACAACCTACAGCTCCCTCAATCCAATTGCCATACAAAATCCAAGTATTCATATTGCACCAAAGCAAATTTATGTAAAATATCATTAGTTTCAGTTCTTTCTTTTATACAGTGATGTAACCTTCAAGCACACAAGAGAAGCCATTCGTTAGAGTGGGTAATCCTTTCAATCTTTATCACAATGCCAATTCACTTATCTGCATTATATTCCTGCTCCAAGAAAATAGTAGAATAGTAAGCATTGTAACTATGAGGTAACATACATATTTATACATGAATTCTAAGTACCATACAAGTCATTTCCATCCCAACTTTAACCAATATTAATCCCATAATACAACTCAAAAAGCCTAGCAAATACACAAAAAAAAAAAAAAAAGCCATTGTCTCCCTTATCAAGAGGCCACCAATCCAAGGTATCAAAAATAAAATTATTATCATTTTATGCTATTGAAAATGCTTCATTAATAAAAACAATGTCTTCAATAAACATTTCCAGCCATTGTTGTCATGCATGAATGGTGCAGAATGTGAATTGTTAAGAATGAGCACTATAAACATATTCTAGCAATTGTTTACTCCTAGTATTGTAGTTGTTTTTTAAGTTCATATGTTTCTCTATTAATTTAAAAAAATGAAGAAATAAATATCATATTAGTGTAATCAATAAACATGAATTGTTTACACAGTAAAAACAGGTACAGACAGGCTTTATCTGGCACTTGATAATATAAAACATCTTTCTCAACAATGCTTATAGAGTTAATCAACATGATACTTCAACTTACAGAGAAATCTTGCGAGTGACCAATGTGTTCTTACTCAGATTGATGCTTTAAAAATCTGTTGGGGTATAATCTCAGACAAATAAAATAAAAAAATAGTAAAAATATAACAGTGAAAAATGGTAACAAACGGTGGCAGAAACCAGCAAGTTATAAACAGCAGCAACTAGCAAGCAAAATAGCAGTGAACAATAGGCAAATTTGAGACAAATAATAGCAAAAAGGTAGCAAAAAACAACAAGATTTTAGCAATAAATCTCATATAATAAACTGTCAATAGGTGTGTATTTATACACTGTCATAAAGACTAAATTCCACCCTGCTAGAATCTGAATCAAATACATGCATGGGTCATTTTACATACTTAATTCATATGCTATCAGTTATCATTTTAGGAATAAAATTTGGTGAAAACATTTGAGCTATAACTAATTCATAGTTCCTTAAAGAGTGGTCTTCATTATTATGAAAATAATTTTATCAACATCAAACAAAGGAAAAACAAAGTAAAACTACTGCAAAAGAACTGATATAACTTACCAACTACAACACATAGTTTATTGACCTTTAACTTTGAGACTCATGATCCTAAATTTATCTTTATTTTTCTATTCCATCGGTTGTTTTCATTGTTCTCGGGATAATCCACAAACTTGAAGACTATACACCATCATATATAAAGAAAAAGTAAATCCCAAAACTTAAAAAACAATACTGCTAAACACTTGAATAAGCACCCAAGAACATTGCCCTCCTTCTCTTCATGCATGAAAACTGAGATAACAAATTTGAGTAGAAAATAATTTTCAAAGACTTTGGCACCATTAAAAGTGCATTTTAGAGAAACAAAAGCACAATAATTATAACCACTCATGACTAATTTTCAAAAGACGTAAAATTAAGTTCAAAGGAGGTTTGTTAATTCTTATATGCAACTCCTTCATGTGTGATGTCAACCATCTAGCATGAGTGAGACATTATATTAATGGTAAGTTTATTCGTGATTGTTACCTAGACATTCAAGAATCTAAAAAAATAAAAAATAAAAAATGAACTTGGAAAATACAAATGATTAACATACAAGTTAAGCACATATAAATAGAAATACCTTCCATGCCAATCTTGAGTTCCCTGTTTTCACAGAGGGAAGCATTCCATATAAGAATTTTGAGCTCCAATTTTACATTTCCAAAACCCATCTCACTAACTACATCAACTACATAATTAAAGTCAATAATATTTGTCTTTTAATACTTGAGTTTTAAGCCCACATAATTAGAAAAAATGTCTCCTCATCTCTTGGAATCTATTTTTCGTATATCCCAAAACCAACAGACTTTACCATAATAAAGGAACAAATAAACAATTAATTATAAACTAAAATGTCAACCCCAAAATATACATTCTCTTTTATATATATATATATAGCCTTTGCTGATCATTATCCTAAGAAAAAAAAGCAAAAGGAAACAAACAACTAAATAATACCAAAATTAAGAACATATATGGCATGCAATAGGATTGGTATCTAAGGAAAAGAAAATTAAACATTCCTCACATGCCTTGGATCCTTCATTTCCATTATTATTATTATTATTATTATTATTATTATTCCATTGCTTTTGCTTTGCCATGCGAATATCCCTAATTCTTTCAGCTGCTTATGTCAGCATCATTGTTACTCTCTTTGTTCAAGTTTTCAGCAGTTTTGATCATTTCAGACATTCTGTTAAACACTTACCGGGCATAATTATGTATCATCATTTTATTACAAAAATTGTGTTCAAGTCTTGTCA
Organism: Aegle marmelos; assembly: GCA_030449875.1. Lineage (NCBI taxonomy): Eukaryota > Viridiplantae > Streptophyta > Magnoliopsida > Sapindales > Rutaceae > Aegle > Aegle marmelos. The sequence continues at coordinate 14,307,940 of JASUUL010000143.1, forward strand.
CAAAATTACATCTAGAAGCAGCAAACAGTTCAAACCTTCAATGTTTAAAACAATAGAAGACAAAATCAAGCCACAAATAGAAAAATAACCTAAAAATTATTATTTATAACTTGTAACCAACCTCAGAAAAAGAAAAATTAAATCAAAATCCGTACGCATTTCCTTTTATGCCTAAATTTACCCCACATATATTCCATTTAACCCAAACTAAAACATAAATAATTTCTTCATGTAATTTCTACCCCAAACTCATTCAATTTTTATGTATACCCATTAATTTCTACACCCAAATTAAAGAACAAATTTAAAAAAAGACTCTGAGTATTTACCTTGCATGGGCTTTCACCTACTTGTGTAGATGGTGAAAGGATGAAAGAACAATGCGAAACGACAATAAAAGGATGGGGAAACGACAACGAAATATGAAATGTCAATTAAATGAGTGTTGATTTTGGGAGAATGTCTATTGAACAGCAGAGTATGGACTGAATGGGTGAGGGTTCGATCTAGGGTTTCAAAATTTGAGATGGCCTCATTGTGACTTAGGAAGTGACGAAGTGAAAGTGTCATAAAATGGAATTTTTTTTTTTTTAGGGAAAGTTACCGTAACGGTGTTTTACTTCGAGATTAAAGAATTAAAATTTAAAATTATAATATTGGTAGTATTTATTTTATAAAAATAAAAATAAAAATAAAAATAAAATAATGATATTTATTATTGTTTGAGAATGGGAGTGAGAAGGAGTGGAGAATTAATCTTTCATTTTTTAAATTTTTTAAATTTTAAATTTTTAATATTTTTTAATATTTTAAAAATATTATTTTTTTAAATTAATATATTTTTATAATTATAATTAATTAATTAATATAATATTATAAAATAATAATAACAATTAATATAATTAATATAATTATTTAATATATTATTATATAATTAATAAATATAATTATTACTTTTATTAATAAATTAATACATTATTAATAAGAATATATTTATAATTATAGTTTTTGAATAAATAATCATAGTAATTAATATTTTTATTATTATAATTAATTAATTAATGTATTATTATAATAGTTTGTAATATAATTATTATAAATAATTCATACATTATTATTAATTAATTAATATAATAATTATTAATTAATATATTAATACATTGTTAACAAAAATATTTAATAATTTTGGTTTCTAAATAAATAATCACAATAATAATATGTTATTATTATAATTAATTAATTAATATATTATCATAATAATCATTAATATAACTAATTAATTCATATTTTTTTATTGTTATTGATCATTATTATAATTAATTCATATATTATTATTAATTAATATAATATAATAATTATTAATTAATATATTAATACCTTATTAACAAAAATATATTAATAATTATAGTTTCTTAATAAATAATTACAATAATTGATATATTTTGTTGTTATAATTATTTAATTAATTAATATACTCTAATAATAATCGCTAATATAGTTATTACAGTTAATTCATATATTATTATTATTAATTAATATATTAATACCTTATTAACAAAAATATATTAATAATTATAGTTTCTTAATAAATAATTACAATAATTGATATATTTTGTTGTTATAATTATTTAATTAATTAATATACTCTAATAATAATCGCTAATATAGTTATTACAGTTAATTCATATATTATTATTATTAATTAATATATTAATACATTATCTACAAAAATATATTAACAATTAGAGTTTTTGAATAAATAATCACAATAGTTAATATATTATTAATAATAGTTAATTATCAATAATAATATTTTAATAATTATAATTTTTAATAAATAATCATTATAATTAAAATATAAAATATCAATAATTCATTAAGTACTTTTTATTAATTAGTTACAATTTAACTTATTCTGATTTCAATTCTAAGATAAAGTAAACACATTAATGTAATTCAACTCATTCCGATTTTAATTCCTAAAGTTTAAGTGAACAGTTTATTCTTATTCCCATTCATTATTCCTATTTCAGTTCATTCTCATTTCTATTCATTTCGATTTCAGCTCATTCCGATTTTAATTTAGTAAGCGCAGTATAAATGTGAGCATTTTACATTTTCTCAATTATTTATTTGGAGTTTTCAGTGTTAGATATTGTAAAATAGAACGTTTGCTTCTATTTGAATAATAAATTCAGTCAAGTATGGTTAAAACGGTAGCCTACTAGCATTTTGCTTTTCTTTTCTTTTTTTTTTTAAATATTAAAACACACCATTTCATTTTTAAATAAAGTATTACATCAAAAAAATTGGTCAAACATGGTCAAAAATATTTTTCTATCATATTTTCTTGATAGAGCAAGTTTCCATCACAATCTTTTCATACATTCATGATAAACAATTATTCTATCACAAAATAATCATAAATTGTGATAGAAAATATTTATATCATATAACTATCATTGATTTATGATAAATTAACAAATCTATAAGTCTGTCATAATATTATGATATAAGTCATTTTATCAATAATATGTCATAAACTATTTATCATTTATTGTTTGTTTTCCTGTAGTGCTAGTGCAACCCATTAGATGTGTATTTTATGGTGGAAGCCACTATGCTACGGCAACTACTATGGGAAATTTAGAGGGCGTGGATGCGGCAAAGTGAGACCTAATTTATGTTGAACTTGTGGTCAACCCCATTTAAGGGAGCTTGGCTCATAAAAGGAATGCCTTATGGAACAAGCTAATGCAGAACCAATCAGCCTAAAAGGCCGAAAACAGTACATGAACCAGATAAGTCCATATCCCTAATTTGCTTTAGCTACATTAAATTATTACAGTATTTCTACATCATATTAAGTGGTCGTTTAGAAGCTTTCCTTAAAATGCTAACTTCAACCTGATGCCTTAACCCCTTTTCTACCCTACATGGTAAATGTTTGACAATCAAGAAATGCTAAATGAGATGTAAATACAAAGTTCTTAACCTAAAGAAGAAAATAATTATTCCTATGTTTAAAGGAGAAAAAGTATCCTCAAAATTCTACCTTGTAGCATAAGATTTGTGTTACCTCCTACAAATGAGATTCCTAAGTCTTATTAGCCAGGTTTTATCTTAATAACCTATAAATAGGGCATATATGATTTTGGAAATTAGCCATAATCCATCATCATCGTAGCCTACCTTAAAAATACTTATAATAATCTAATAGTTGTTTAGCAGTAGCCGCATAAACAATAATTTTTGCATTCATACACCATCCTTGTCTAAGAAACACTTTCATTCTTGAACAGAGAGCCCAATTTAGATTTCTTCAATCTTAAGAAACCTAAAGCAACCATACCATCCATCGCCATTAAAACACTTTTTTTTGCCCATAACAATCCTTATACATCATTATTAAAACACTTTTTTTGGCTCATAATAGTCTTTCGCTCTCAATAGAATGCCTTTAATTAAACATCAATCTCAAACTCCAAAAAATTGTTACAACAATATTCTTAAATTTGTCATCCAAATCCTTTTATTCTTGCAAACCAATGTAAGAACTATCGAAAATACCATCCAACCGCATTTTTGGAATTTTCACCATCCCAGAATTTTGTTTTAAAGCCTTATATCGCATTAGGGGTTTTTTCTCAATTTTATAATCATACTAAATATTTAAGCAGCATCTAAACCTAGTTTTCCATTATTTACTGGTGTAATATGCTCCCACACAGCATCTTACAATCGGTGCCTTATTGTTTAATCCTAAAATTGCTATTTGTATAAAGGCTTCAACACAAGTTTATTCGAGGCAAATCAATGCCTCGTTAATCTTGTGAACCTTACTCACTAAACCTTAAACATAAAGGCTGGTTTGCTAACTATATTAACTTCAAATTACATATTACGCCCATGTCCTATCTCTTGTTCAAGAAAGATTATCTCCAGCCAATCTAAAGAAGAGACATGGATGAATCAAAATCCCACCAAAATAAAAAGTATAATGACATTAATTAATAATTAATAAATAATTAAAAAATTAAGGTTTATAAAATTTAATTTCTTAATTATTAAGTGGGTTTACTTGAAAGTTATTTATTATTAAGTCATTTCGTATAAGGATAAAATAATTATTATAATAAAAGTTATTAGTGGAGCTGATGATATGAAATGAAGGATTTAAATATCACCACTCTGAAATCTTAAATTATTTTCTTCTTGTTATTTAACTTCTATTTCCATAATTCTTAATTCTTAAAAGTTTCTTAAAAAAATTTTCAATTATAAGCTAAGATACAAGTATAAGTTATGAAATGGGGTGGATGTAAATAATTATAAAAGAATAATTTTATTTATGTTTTTAATTAAATTTTGATTCAAAATAAAAAAATTAATTTATCTTTGATTATTTAGGTAATTTTAATTAAAGAAAGGTTTTATAAGGAACTTAAAAGAGGTGTCAAAAGGCTTACCGTAAAAAATCTATGTTTGGGTTCAAAACTCAACCAATATGGGGTCAACATTTGTCTGGGCTTGAACTTGACCAAGTCTGAATCCAGCCGAATTCATCCTATTTGCTACAAAGGTATAAAATCTTCAATTTATCTCTTTTTATTATTAAAGGTCAAAGTTAAAAAAAAAAGTCATCAAAGTTAAAAAAATATGTACCTCCCATTTGTCACTACCATCTAAATAAAAAAAAGAGATAAATTAAAATATTCATACTTTTAAGATATAAATTAAAGATTATCATTTTATTTAGTGAGTGAATTAAAATTTATTAAATAATAATAATAAAAGGCAACTTCGCCGTGAAATTTTGTGAATAGTTACCCATACGTGGCTCCAAATCGATAATCACGGATTAGTGCAAGAAAATAAAAGGATTAAAAGCTGCTTGCACCTAAAATCATTTTTTAAAACTAAAAATGAAAAATGTTTCAAACGTATCATTTTCAAAAGATAGATGAAAAATCAAATGTTTTGTACAAAAACGCGTCCTCTACTTTCGCATTTGGGAGTACTAGAAGACCGACTAGTTTATTAAAAAAAATTCACAAGCAGCTCAACTTCTCTTGTTTGACAAAACTCGTATTTGGGAGCATGTCATTTTTTCTCCGTTCAGAATCTGTTTTAACCACCCCGTGCCACGAAAGGGTATATGCTCCATAAAACTAGCACTAATAGGCTCCACAAAACTAGCACTAATAGGCTCCACAATAATTAATAATACAATTTCCAAAAAAAAAAAAAAGGTTAATAATAATTGAACAGCTAATGGGACGGTATAGGAAGCAAACCAAAGTTCCAAAGTGTTAACGTATATCAATAATATTAATTGCCAACAAGATTAATATAAGAACTGAATATCAAGCAGGAACCGACAGAAACCACCAAACTCGACCACCAACCGGCCTCAACAGTTCGAATAAACAAGCTAAAAAGAAAAAAAAAAAATCTTAGTGATCCCATCAAAACACTTGGAGAGAAAAATAAAAAAGAAATGTCTAATTAGAATTTATCTCCATTTCTGTTGCAATTGAGCCTGAAGCCACTCCAACGCTCATAGACCGGCAATCAACAAATCAGTATATCATGTATAGAAAACAATTTGGTTGATAACTCTGCATATACAAAGAAAAGTTACAGTTTCCACAAATCAAAACTGATGAAAGTAACAGCGTAAACCCTTGAGAGCAGTTGAGGAAACCCTTTATACCATAATGATAAATACAACAGGATGCTACAATGTCATGCAGAATTTCCAAGACCATGGTAAGGATAAAGGAGAGCTAAATTAACGTACATTTAGTATAGAATGCAAAACCCATATGCTCAAATCTGGTTGTTCACACCCATAGCAAGCTATCTCGGTACTCCACACACTGCTGGATTTTGCCATCAGAGGTCAAAACCTGGTTTTTCACTTTAACTGGTCTGGTACTGTATCTTACTTCAAATTTTGGCAATGGTCTATGTTGCTCTTCCTCACTAGCCAATGTTTGTGGTAGGACCTCATCAAGGAACTCATCTGCTACATCTCCATCGTCATCTATTCTAAGACGCTTTGCATACCATTTCAAACCCTGTACCCAGAAGAGAACAAAACTAAATGTTCTATGCTAGAAGCCACCAAAATATTAATGAGGGGGAAGAAAAGGATACTGAAATAATCTTGAAATAATTATATAAATTCATATGTTAAGATCATGAAAAAATTAAAAAGCCAACTGTAAAAGGGTAAAAAGCCCAAGATGGATACAGCTTGCGACAATCACATTCTTGAAGGATGCTAATTGGTGCTACGTACACTTAAAAAGGTCAATGCAAACAATATTTCATGACTCTAAATGGCATTGTTAAGACTGAATAATGTTATCCCATATGAACAAAGGTTCCACCAAAAACTCTCTCATATAGCTAATCAGGCCATGTCTGGCTTCCAACCAAAAAAAAAAATAAAAAATCAAATAAGTAAAAAATAAAAAATAAAAAAATAAAAAAAATGCTCCACAACTAAATATACCTCATTGTAAAAAGAATCACTGACAATTTCTGATTAACTAATGAAAAAATATGTTGGAAAAATTTTTATTATAAAATGGACGATTACGTCAACAACAGACAAAAAGGAAAAAGGACAGACAGCTCCTTTCTTCGAAACGTAGTTCTTCAATATTTTTTCTACCATTTGGTGGCCAAAAGAAAGGGGAGCCAAAAGTGTAACACATAGTGCCCATTGATACTCATCACCGACCAACAATTCAACAATAATCTTTTAAAAGTTTCTTATTTCTCAGGAATTTCTTGCAGAACCAATTTTGGAGGAACATATCCGTTTTTTCGATTCACTTTAAACCTGCAAGCATCCTGGGCAAATCCATCCCCGTTTCATATAAAATTGCTAAATACACTCAATCAGTATGGCTAAAAAGTCATCCAAAGTAGCATTCGGTTGGGCAGCATGCTGGTGATTAACAGTTCCCAACAATGTTAGCACAGAAGTTTAGTTTTCATACCTGCATTCATATGAACTCTAAAAGTGTTGGTGTCTGGTTGGATGGAGTCCTTGGGGGAAGGGAAAGAACCTGGATTCCCATAGGTTTTAAGCTGTTTGGTTGATTAAAAATGACTGGAAATAGGATTCCACTGGTTCCATTCAAGTTTTATGTATGCTTTTTCAATTTCACCCCTCAAAAATATTTATTTTCTAATTTTCCTTTTATAATATCATAAATACAATTTCGAAAGAAATTAAGTCGAATCATATATTACCACAAATGCATATTTAGACACCCAATATTTGCTAGAAAACAAGAGCGATATACTTTTCCCTTTATCCAATATATCCGAGCAGAATATTTGAGGATCGAGAAAAAATGTCATCTTGAAGATAAAATGGTTACTAAATATCTTATATTACCATAAGTAATTTCTTGTATTACCACAAATGCAGATTTAGTATGAATATTTAATCTGCATATGTTTCACCTCAAATTTCTAATTAGGCCTTAGCTTCAATATGAAAAAATTTAATTCTCATTTTTTGGTATTTTTACTAGTAAAATAATTACTTGTGTTAATCCATAACTCATGTATAATGACATGAAATTACTAAAATCCGTTGTTGATTGAGATATTAAATCACATTCAAAAGAAAAGTTAACAGATAATAAAACTATTTCTAAAGGTACAAATTAATTTCAGTGAAGGTTCCCCCCAAAATAAAATTATAGTTTATCCCTCTTACTCCATAATTACTCGTGCAAACTAAAATAAGAAATACAATTCCCTTTGTCCATTTCCCATGCCTTTCCTCTCCTCACTCATCCTTTCCTTTATACCAACCAAACATCAACTAAGAGAGTTATTAACCCTAAGATTACCAATCATAATTGGGTGAAATTTGTAATTCCAATCGATTCTTCTACTCAAAATTTGTTTAAAGGGTCAATAAGTGCTTCAGTCCATGGAATGAGGCAATATTCTAGTGTGAAATTTTCAGGGGAAATCTTGTGACTCTTGTTATAAGAAACCTCAAATAAGGAGATTGCATAGGCACAGATGTTTACAGCTAGGAACAGAGGGATAGATCCAGTAACCAGATATTGTTCCCTCAAGATCTGAACTTGACATAGAATGTTTTGGTATGTGTCCCTGTCAGTAGAGAAAGACAAGCTTGATTGAGTAACAACAGCTTAGTTTACAAATAATCAGCTTGTAGATTGAATCAACTAAGCAACCTAAGCAGAATAACTAAAATTATTCTTTTACAGAGAAAGCAGATAGATATGCTAAGATTACTGACCTTCAATAAGATCTATCCTTCAAGTTAGCTATAGCTCATAAAAGAAGCAATAATCTTACAACCAGATGATGGTGTTATAAATCAACATTTGAATAAATTGGCTGACTTCAAAAGCGATGGGGTTAAGTAGAAATTGAGTTCAGCAAAGGAAATATACAATTAGGTAGTCAAGGGTAGAGAAGAACCAGAATTTTGGTAGAATCTAAACTAAGAGAGTGTAGAAGACCAAATGACTTTCAGGGACTCAAATTTGATTCAGCTGCATAGCATATTGCATGAGGTTTACAGGATGCAAGCTTCCATTTATTTGTCTTTCTCATCTCCGAGTAGACAAGTGTATTTGTGTGTCTGTGCTCCCTTAGACAATTCCAGAAGAAGCACTTAGGAAGCCCATCTGCCCATGGGTCTACGACACAGAAAGAAAACAGTAGGTGGCAGCTTCCAGCTAGCCAGCCACTGGCTTCTTTTGCTCTTTTACTATTAACAGTTATTCTCTTCTAAAGCAGCATGCTCCTGTTATAGAACTTTCACTGCAATGTATCAATAACTGAGTAGTATATGGACTAATATATATTATCAAGTACTGAAATATAATAAGTTTGATACTCTCTGTTAACAGGTCATCCATAATATGATACTGCACTAATTAATTAGCACCCGGAGTTTTCTAATTGGCTTCACAAAACCAAGCATATTGCTACTGTTTGAGGTCCAGATCTTAAGTTCTATTTATTCTCTCCATAACATTTGACCTCAAAAGAGGGAATGCTTTAATCAGCTAAGATTTCCTACAATAAACCTTCTATACCATAAGATGAATTTCCCTAAAAGCTTGTCACTAAAGTCTAAACACACAACTAATCCTATCAAAAAAGAAGAAAGTCATCATTGTTAAATCCTTAGAACATCTCATGGGTTTGGGTAAAAATGAGTCTGCTTGGAAGTCAAATATAGTTCCTAACACTCTGTCCTCCCCTTTCACTTCATTCCTAAGGATTTCTTCTTTTTCTCTATCTTCCTCTCTCTACTCTATCAAACATCAAGTTTCTCTATTCTTACTTCAATTCTAAAATCCAATCAAATCTGTTTCTCAAATTTAGTTCTTCCATCTAGTCACATAAACCGCAGTTCTCTTCCATAATCCATTTCTAATCAATTCCCACGACCTTTGCAACAAAACAACACCTCAATAATAGACAATCCAGAGCCATTCATAATAGTGAATCCTGGATACTAATGCATATAACACATGAAAATATTTAAAACAAGTAAAAACAGAGAAGTCCAGCAATGGAGCTTCCTAGACCCAATCTTATAAGCTCGACAGACAAACTATATCAAAGGAATACATAAAAATATAGCAGTCAATAACAATGATCAGTTGAAATGTCTTGCAACAAAAGAGTCTTATGAAGCAAAGCTTGCACCTCACTAGAAACTCAGTTCAAATGCACAAGTATCTTGAAAGAATTTGACAAACGCGATAGCACTGCTTTGTGGGATTGGCACCTAAACCTTGGGATATTGCAGAACTTGGAGGCAGCCAGTAACATCCATACACTGGTCAGATAAAAAGTGTTATATCTACAAAGAGCACAAAGCATAAATTGATATGCCTAAAGTGCTAACCTGATTGCTTGAAACATTAGCTTATAGCCTACGATGTTACAGCCAATAGCGAAGCTCGCAACATTTTTTGGGGTGGGCTGGATCTTTTCTCTAATTAAATGCTCTTCTATTGTACAGTAATAAATTATTAATAAGAAATTAAAAATACACTTGATATGGGACATAATCAGCTTTAGTCTTCAATGTTAGTTCTACACAAATGAAATTATTGAAATACGATACAAGAGCAAAAAAATAACAATAGTTATTGTGGCTGCTTGCAAGGTTGTGGCTAGGCATGCTGTGGTTTGGACAGAGATTGATTAGGATGAGTTGTATTTTAGTCTTGTGAACTGGAGAAATTGGATCGACAAATTAGGTTGCTTGTTTACATTTTTATTTTTATTTTTCAGTATAGGTTTCACAAAGGATAATCAGTAGTTAACTAATTTTTTTTCCAAAAACTTACCTGGTGCAGCCCAGGCTAGTCCACTCATAGGTTTGCCACAGGTTACAGCCACAATTAAACAGTCTACAAAAGAGGAAACTAAAATTTACAAATAAGGCAGGCAGGGCCTCCATCCACATATTTTCCTAGTTGAATTTTGCTTCTATTTCTTCTCCACCGCCCGACGTCACTCTTATTCAAATTATTCTTTTTTATTCTGAAACTGCCCTATCTTCCCTTTCTATGACTCGAGACTATAAAAAAAGTTGTCCAGACAATGGAAACTATATATACAACCTGCCCTTTAACACTCTGTCAGCACTATTAATTCTCTGTTCTTACGTTTTAATGGGTATTCCACCCGATAATAATAGAAGTAAATGCAGATGCAAAATGGCTCCCTTTAAACATAGTAAAACTGAGCATGGTACCCAAAAATTCTGGAAGAATTGCTCTACCAGAGCATTGGCATTATTAAGCAAAAATGAGAAGTTATCAAACTTCAAGCCCTAGAATAAGTCATCAGAAACCTACTTAGTATTACAAATCACTATATATCCTTTAAAATCAACCCATCAAAAACTAACTAAACGAACAAATTTGAATATCTAAAAAAATAAAAGAGTGAAATAGGAAAGTGAGAAGGGACCTGGACGCCGCCATTGCCAGAATTACAGGGGACGATAATCGGGCCAGGAAGAGGCCGTTCGACGGCGACTTGGACCTGGACTCCAAAGCCTTTACGAGGAAGACCGGTTTCTTGAAAATTGTAGGACCGTTGGTTGTTGTTATCATCGATCTTATCTTGGTCTTCCTCGTCGTCTTTTACTTGGGGTCCATTGTCTCTAACAATTCCGAGAAATCCTGCTATTCTCCTCAAGAATCGCATCCCCAACCAATCAAATCAAATCGCAAATCTCAGGGTCTACAGATTCTTGGGAGAAGACAAAACGAGCACGTATAGATCTTTTCTTCTTCTTCTTCTTATGTTTGGTTGCTTAATGCCGGCTTTTGCTTTCCGTAACAGCCTTATGAAAATGTTGATACTCTCTTCTCTCTCTCTCTCGGGGTTTTGGTTCGGTTTTAACTTTCGTCTGCAGAGTTTGTTAGGTTTAGTGGTAACAAAGATAATTCGCCCAACTTTTGGAAAATGAAAGGAAAAGTGATATAATTGTAACAAAAAAAAAGTAAAGTGAAATAATTAAACCAAATTGATAATTGAATAAAGAGCATTGGCAAGAGGAAAAATATTTAAAGGGTATTATTAACTCATTCGCCACCTATTGATTATTGAATTCCGGATAATGAAGTGAGATTATCACAAATGTTTGATAAGCAACGTTAAACATCACAGAATTTTATTTGAAAACTTACTCTAAATGATGTAGTAAGTAATGTTGTTATTTATTTTATAGTTGACGATTCTTTATAAATTTAATGTAAATTAATTATATTATTCTACTAGCTAATTAATGAATATCCTATTATTTGAGATGGAATTTTGGGATGTGTAGCACTATGTATCTTTAATGATAAAGTGCGGAGACTTTATATTATAGTACAATTGCCACCATATAAATTCAAGAAATAAGTTTAATGTAGGCTAATTAAATCGAGTAAACTTTAAATAACGAAGTAAGGCTAACTGAGGTAGAATTGATAGAGCATGTAACACTAGATACTGTTCCAGTATTGAATCAAGTCATGTGATTAACTTATATTCTAATTGAATTGTGATTAGATCTCGCCCAAATCTAAAAATTTAAATAAGATTTTTAATAGTGCATTAAGTGAGATTAGATGATACTTTAATTCAAATGAATCTACAAAAGTTATTTTTTGTAGATAATCTTAATAGAAATTATAAAGGGGTTATTATTAAATAACTAAAATTAAAATTGTGAGAATAATAACAAGATCTCTCTATTTATAATAGAGCAAAGATACTTTTCTAAGTTATCTTAAAAGTGAAAACAAAATTACAATTATAATACTAAGATATATCACAATTGAATATAATTAAAATAAAAATATTAAAATAACGTCTTATATTAGTCTTCCTCTCTTAAAAGAAAACTTGTCATCGAGTTTATCTAGAGTATAAAACTTGTAGTGTAGCATCAATGTATCTTAGAACTTGAACTTGTAGCCTTGCTCATTAATCATGCTTGAAGCTCGAAATTCTCTAGGCTTCTTCTTCTTCTTGATCTTGCTAGTTACTCTGTAAAATGTTAAAGTCTTGTACGAATGAATCAATCTCAAGCCTCTCAAGTCTTTTGACAAATTTTGCTCGATGTTTTCTCTAATGAACTTTCTCTTTGTAGCCAAATCTTCTTCAAGAATAATCTTCTTGTCTTTAGCATTGAAAGACATAATCATGTCAATTATTATTGGGGTATCTTTAACTTGATTTGACTTTACAACCTCGATTGTATTAGTAAGCTCAATGTTCAAGTCAAGAGAAGGTTGTATCTCTCCTTTAAAAATCTCATATAAATCAATAATCTCATCACCTTCAATGCTTGTCTTATCGTCCAAGGAAATATCATGCACAATCTCACATAAATTGTTAAATTGAAAGTTTAAATCAATAATAAATTGTACTTTTTCTTCAAGCATCTTAATGAGTTTTCTTCCTTAATAATAGGTGAGCTAGGCATCTCAAGTGAGTCTTCTTCTATAACTATAGGTGAATTAGTTATCTCAAGTGAGTTTTCTTTCTCAATAATAGATGAATTTATTGATATATCTTTAGGTACCTTTATAAAGTCATTGCTTGAGTAAATCCTCATCAATTGTTTTAGTATATTGTCTAAGTTTCTTTTATCTTATGTTTTCATTTATGACTTGATTTGTATGGCTAAATGAATTGCACGCCGTAAGGTGTAAATAGTGTATATAGACATTTTTTTTAATATGTAAACCAAGCCTCCTCACAAATCTTGAAACTGTATTCACTTGACGTTCATAATAATATTTGCACTTATAAAATTATTAGAATTCAGAAGTGTAATTAGAAACTGATCTTATACCTTATTGCATCAACAATAATCAAGAGGAATAAATCTCGATCTCAACATTCACTTCATACGTTTTTATGAAGTAACTTTAAGAAAACATTTGAAAAGTAATCTATGCCTCTGTACTCGAGGCCACCATTCTAAAGTGGTCCTTATTAATAGAAAATCAGCTACATGGTTTACTTGATTATAGTTTGGTACCCTAATCATGTATCCCTTATTAACCTTATCTAACCAATAAAGAAAATATTTGGATTCCATTAGTATTCAAAACATAAGGCTTTATAAGTATTTAACTTACATATACAAAGCCGATGGCAAAACTATAAATAAGATTGAACTTTCAGATTTGGTGTGGCTAGTGATTAATGGATGATGATAATCAAATTTGGAAGATATAGTAGTTGGAGTGTAATAATGGTGGCGGTGAAGTTAGCTTGTAATGAATTGATTGGAAAATCAACAATTGTAGCTGCAGCAATTTGTGATAAGTTTGGGTATGATTCATGGTAGATTATAGCCCATATTAGATTGTGATTGGTGACTAGTTTTAGACGTGTGGCTAAAAGAGAATGTGGTTGTAGCACTCTACCTTTATGGTTGTAACCAAAATGGTTAAAACATGTGAGACATTAAACACTTGTAGAAATGAATTTCAAAACAAATATTTTATAAATATAGAATATAAAAAGTTTGTTACACAAAAACTATATACAAGGTTTGTTACACAAAAAACTTTGTTACAAAAGTCAAGGATCTCTTAGTAACATGTCATAAACCAACTCCATAAACAAATTTGTTGGTTTTATGCTTGGATAGGAACACAGTTGAGCCCGTTGTGTAACTCAAGGTCTATTATGTCCATATGCACTTTGCTTTGGTTAGGACTTGGCGTCAGTTTTCTCTACTCCTCAGTTTTTCTAATGTAAGGACTACATGAGTTGATGCCTAATAAGTAAACACTTGATGCATGTATTACCTACCATGCACATGAATGACTTCATGAAATGAGTCTTAAATCTTTTAAATAAAAGTTAGAAATGTAAAGAGCTATGTTAGGGCCATAGATTTGTTATATTACAAGGCTAGCATTCCACAACATGCCCTTGGGCTTAATTAATTGATCCGTTGGGCATTATGTATCGCCATCTCCAAAGGATCTCTTTTCTTAACTTAGAGGGATTGCCTTGTTTATGATCGCTTGCCACCTAGTAGTACAGCAACCCTTTTTTTTATTAAATTCGTTAAAATACCTCTTTATCAAATCACCCATGAAATGCATGAGCCCAATGCAACTTATGTCATAGTATGTAAATTTTCTAGATATATAATAAAGGAAAACATGAAACTAATTTAAGATAACAACATCTAACATAAGCGGCAGTGCCGTCCATACAGAGATTAAAGAAATAAAATTATAATATAAGTGGTAGGGTCGACTATGTAAGGAGTAATAATAAATATCATATTTTAGGCGGCAGTGCCGACCATGGCATGATAAACTAAAAGTATCACATGTTAGGTGGCATAGTCGATCATTCAATCAAGTAAGTAGTAAATATCACATCCTAGGCAGCATAGCCGGCCATATGAGGATGATATCTTAATATAGGCAGCATAGCTAGCAATATGAGGATTAAATAATAATCAATCAAATCATAATAATCATTATAAGATAAAAGATTATTTAAAGCTAAACCTAGCAGAAGAGAATTATTAATCAAAGCTAATTTTAACATATTGTCCTTACATTGTAGTTGAAGTGAAGTGTTACTTACTTGTTTTCTTTTATTCCCCTAAACCTTCCTTCATAAACTTGAGAATTTCTCCAATAATAATGATTTGGCTTAGAATGGAAAAAGATGAGATTTCTAAGGTTTATGGAAAATACAAAGGCTAGGGGAGATTTTAAGGATTTTCTAAGGCTCATGAGTGGATAGAATTTTGTCATCTTATCGTTTGATTAATAGTGGAGATTTATTTTTCTATAAATATCTTAGTAATTTCTAGAATGTTAAAATTTTATCACCGAGCACTTAATTAATGGTGGAGATTTTTCTCTTCATAAATATCTTAGTAATTTCTAGAATTTCTAATATCTCTACAATATCTCTTAGTACATCATTACTTATGTCATAATTACTTTTAATTATTAATTTATATCTCTACAAATATCTTAGTAATTTCTATAATTTTTAATATCTCTACAACATTACTCATGTCATTATATTATTATATTTATAATAATAATAATAATAATAATAATAATAATAATGATAATAATAAATGCTTAAGAGAGCTTATTAGGTTAATTATATTATATTTGAATAAGAAAATTGTACCTCACAATCTCCTCCCCCTTTAAAAAAATTTCGTTCTCGAAATTTACTTACTGAATAACTCAGGATACTTGTTCTTCATTTTTTCCTCGTGCTCTCATGTTGTCTCCTTCACTGAGCTATTTTGCCATAGTATCTTAACTAGAGAGATTTTCTTGTTCCTTAACTCTTTTATTCTTCTATTGAGTACTTGAACGTGGACGTTCTTCATAGGTTAGGTCTTCCTTGAGTTGAAGAGGCTTATAGTCTAGCATGTGAGAGGGGTCTAAAACATATTTCTTTAACATGGAGATATGAAAGATAGTGTGTATTCTTGATAATGATGGTAGAAGTGCAAGTCGATAGGAGACACTCTCGATATGTTCGAGTACTTTAAATGGCCCAATGAACCTTAGGCTTAATTTTTCCTTGTTTCTAAATCTCATCGATCCTTTCATTAAGGTGACTTTTAGGAATACTTTCTCGCCAACTTAAAATTCCAACGGTTTTTGTCTTTTATCTGCATAACTTTTTTGTTGACTTTTGGGCTGCTTGTATTTTTTATTATATTTTCTCGATTGCTTCAGATGAGGCCGCAATTAAGTCTGGTCTAAGGTATCTTTGCTCACCCATCTCATCCCAATGAGTAGGTGACCAATATTTTTTACCACATAAAGCTTCGTATGCTGCCATGCTAATTGTTGCTTAGTAACTATTATTGTAGGCAAATTCAGCCAATACTAAATATTTGCTCTATGATTCTTGAAAGTTGATGGCACATCCTTATAACATATCTTTAAGTGTTTGAATTGTCCTCTTTGATTGGCCATCTGTTTGGGGGTGAAATGTTGTGCTAAATTTTAATCTTGTCCCCATAGCCTTGTGTAGCTTCGCCAAAAACGTCGAGGTGAATCTCGTATCTTAGTCAGAAATAATAGAGAAAGATATACCATATAGTCTGACTATCTCTTTTATGTATATTTCTATGAGTTGGTCTATAGTGTACGTCATCCGAAAGGGCAAAAAATGGGCAGACTTTGTAAGTTGATCAACTATCACCTAGATGGCATCATGCATTTTTGTAGTCCTTGAGAGGCTAACGATTGGATTTCCTCCCACCTTCATTGAGGAATTTGATTGGGTTTCAAAAGTCCTGTCGGTCTCTGATGCTTCGCCTTGATTTGTTAACAGGTGAGGCATTGAGCCACGAACTTAACTATATTCTTCTTCATCCTAGGTCATCAATAGTGCCTCTTTAAATCTTTATATATTTTTGTTGTGCTAGGATGGAGCGAATATGGAGTTGTATGAGCTTCAAGTAAAATTTCCTTCTTTAGATCTTCATTGTCTGGTACGTATATCCTATCTTTAAATAAAATGAATTCTTTCTTTGGCTAAATGACATCTCTTTCTCTGAATTGGTCTTTTAGCCAGAGAAAGAATTCATTTTATTCTTTCTCTGGCTAAATGAATTCTTTAAATAAAAATTCTGCCCTTCCTTAATCTTTTTCAACCAAGTTGAGTAAAGTGTCATGTGAGTGATTTTTCCTGTCATGAGTTTAATCTCTGCCTTGTATGTCTCATATTATAATGGCTTAGGTAGCATTCTTAAAGTTGACAAACTTGGATTTCAGCTTAGTGTATCTACTACCACATTTGCTTTTCCAAGATGATAGTTTATTTCACAATCGTAGTCTTTGACGTGTTTCAGCCAACATCATTGTCGCATGTTCAACTTTTTTTAGGTAAAAAGGTATTTAAGGTTCTTGTGATCCGTATAAATCTTACAATGTGCTCTCATTAAATAGTGACACCATATTTTTAATGCAGGCACCACCACGGCCAACTCTAAGTCATGTGTGGGATAGTTCTTCTCGTATTCCTTTAATTGTCTGGAGGCATACGCTATGACCTTTCCATTCTACATGAGGACGCATCTTATGCCATTTTTAGAGGCATAGCTGTATATAATGAACTCCTCAAAGCTATTAGGAATGGCTAAGATCGGGGCAGTGATCAACTGTCGTTTTAGCTCTTTGAAACTTTTCTCACATTCTGGCGTCCACACAGACTTGGTGTTCTTTTTTGTTAATTGGGTTAATGGCATTGCAATCTTGGAGAAGCCTTCCACGAATCTTTGGTAATAACATGCTAATCCCAAAAAGCTTTTGACTTCTTTAGCATTAGTTGGCCTAGTCCATTGGCTTACTGCTTCTACCTTTGAGGAATCGACTGAGATTCTATTCTTAGACACAATGTGCTCCAGGAATATGATATTTTCTAGTCAAAATTTGCACTTCTTGAATTTTGCATAAAGTTGCTTCTCCTTCAAAGTTTGAATAGTGATCCTCAGATGTTTGACATGTTCTTTTTCTATTCGTGAGTAGATCAAGATGTCGTCAATGAACGTCACTATGAATTTGTTCAAATAGTCTTTAAATACTCTATTCATGAGATCCATAAAAGCTGCTAGGGCATTAGTTAGACTAAATGGCATGACGAAAAATTCATAGTGTCCATAATGTGTTCTAAATGCGGTTTTAGGAATATCCTCCTTTCTGACTTTTAGTTGATGATATCGTGACCGTAGATCAGATCCTCAATATGCGGAAGTGGGTACTTATTCTTGATGGTTATTGTGTAAATTTTATTAAACTTGCAAGTGCACCAATCTATTATAGAATAAATTAATGGTGACGAGTGTCGATCCCACGAGGTGGTGGATTTTAATTATGTGTTGAATTTAATTTTCTAAGTGAGTGATTAAATTATGGTAAAATTATCTTAATTTTTGAATTAAAATGACCAGAATAATTAAAAATACAATTGTTATAATAAAGCATTTGAGTGTCTGAATTTGCATCAATATGCTCCAGGGCTCAATATTCTTATTAATACCAATTAAATCATGAGAGGGAAATCTACTCCTCATGAACTACGCTTTAATTAATATGATACTAAGAGCTTATCATTCCAAATAGTAATAACTGTATTATTACTATCTGTCAACAAAAAGTCAAAATATCCACATAAATTAGAGAAAAAAATAAAATAAATTTACCAATTAAGCCCATGGAACATGTTAAGACTTCACTTTTAACCTAAACTTGAAAGAAAATTAGCTAGTCATATTTGAACTAGGGAGAAAATAAAAATTTTACTAAAATACAAAGAAAATATAAGATAAAGAAGGAATTTAAGAAAATAGAGCTAAAAAATAAATGCGGTTTCAGGAATTTAGGTGGGGGAGTCTTCCTTTTATAGATACAATGAGTAAATCATAGCCATCAGATTAAAACAATTTAGATGCATAAGATTGCGTCACGTGGCAAGTTCTGATTGGTTTGAACACATCATCAGGTCTATTATCCTGTGTATATGCATGTATCGTACGCACTTTTTTTGATCCACTAATATATTGTCACGTCATCTGTCAACAGTGCATAAAGATTTTTATCCAATAAGATTGTGATACCTCATTAATCAAGCCACGTCATCAGTTAACGCCACATAATCAGTCAATGACACATCATCCTCTAATCAAATACTACCATGTCATTGATTGGTGCCACATCATCGGTTAGTATATATGAACAGTATTATGAATAGTATTATGAACAGTACTGTACATGTGAACATTACCGTATATGTGAACAGTGACATTTTTACTTTTATACTCCTCCTAAGGTTTTCGACCGTTCTGAGTTCAAATTTGATGTCTGTTTTATCATCTGATATCTTGTTTATTGTGAAATGACCATGATGTCTTTAAAATACGTAAAATACTTAATTATAATAAAACACACGTAATTAAATTCAGAAGAAATTTGAATACATAAAAGTAAAGAAGTTAGTAGAACTTGAAGTGTAAAATGACAATTTTCTCCTTTATAAATATAGATTTTCTAGCAATCAACACACCCCCCAACTAACTTATTGTTAGTCCCTGGCAAATTGAGTGAAATCAAATTCAAATCTAATTTTTTTTTGAACTATCATGTTTATTTAATTGAACTTGATGATATAAATCAAATAAAAGTATAAGTATTATCTCCAGTTTTTAAGAAATATTATTCTCAAATCAACCATCCATATGAATTAATTTGGTAGACTTTGTCACAGTTATTGTAATCAAGCTGTTTTCAAGATTAACATGTCAATATCCCAAAATCTCACTAATAGTGACATTTTCACAAATAAATTAAACCTAATAACAATAGTCACTCCCATGAATGATAAACTGAAAGAAAATATTAAAATAATATCACACACTCTCACCATGATGAAATAAATATGCCAATAGCTTAGAAATAATATGACCTTAAGCTAAAATGTGAGTCAGACCAATATATTTATTTATATTTTTTTCTTTATTATTTTTTTATGCATCACTACATCTTTATAGCTCATGTAACTAGTTTCTATTTCAAACTATAGTTTCCTAAAATCAAAAAGGATTTTTATTAGGATGTAACGTAGGTTAGGGACATAGCGAATAAAGATAAAAAAATAAGGAAAGAAAAACAAAATACATGTTTAAGAAAAAAATAGAGTTTTTTTTAAAGATTATAGAGTACATTTCTCTTTTTTTAAAAACTAATATATAAATTTTGATTTTTTTCTTTTCTTTTTTTCTTCTTTTTTTTACTAAGGCATAATTTTATTAAACAAAATAATTATTTACATTTTTCTCAATCATGAATGGGTGATAGAACTTGTACGACATTGAGTAAATTTTAAATCGGAGTTGGGTCGGAATGATAAGTTAACAAGCAAAAGGAAAATAATTTTTTTAAAGGCTCAAAAGGGTTAACTAAGGATATTTCACAAAAGGGATGACTAAAAAGGTTCAAACGGGTCGGGGATGGCCTTTGCATCGTCTTTTAGGGCATTAACTAATCTTCTATATGTACTAGTTAGATAAACTTTCAGATGTAACAACACACAAATTTTTTTAGAAGGTTGACTCAAAAGCCATTTATAGATCGTGTATCAAATAATAAACTGCTAAACTATATAAATAATGAGCAAAAATAGTTACTCTCCAAGAAAAATAATAGGTTCAAGAATTTACTTGGAATTTATTATAACATGTATATTCTTTTAAGCAACTCATATTTTTATCTCCGACATCAACATGTAGAGTAGCAAATATGGTGTAACAAAACTCAAGACCAAAGATAATACAAATACTAAAATTTGAAAGTCATTATGTCAAAAAATCACTATATATATATATATAAATTTTTTTGTTAAGAAAAAGAATACTAAGAAGATGCATTTCTAGAATTATGACATTTCATATTCAGCCATTTTCAACTTAAAATTTTGAAAGTGTATATTTATAAAGGAGAAATTAGAAAGAGAAAGTTAGAAAAATCACACTTAAAAAATAAAGCTAAAAAAATGACTAAAAAGTATTTTTTTTTTTTTAACTTTCAAACTAAGAAGATGCGTTTCTAGAGTTATTACACTCCATATTCAGCCATCTTCGATGTAAAAAGTTAACCATAATTAGTTTCTACAATAAAAATTAGTTAAAACTTCACCAATATTAAGACATTTCACAATTATCAACTATTCCCTTCCTCCATCTAGAACGAAATATTGTCCTTAATGTTTTAAAGGAAAGAAGTAGAGATTAGAAGATATCACCTAGGTGCGGTAATATAAAAAAATATTTACAAATAGAGAGTTAAATCTAATTTGCACTTCTTACTGCAGCTATTGCTACTATTATTAGTTGGCCACCCCAAAACTAAGGTCTCAGGATGTGGCTTTAGTCTATCAGCTTGTAACAGATCAAGTAGCTAATCAGTAGTGTGAGCACAAATAAAGATTTTTTTCACTGTGGAAAAAATAAAATAGTTTTTTATTGCATGGTTAAGAAATGCGAGAAAGCCATCATAAAAATTATTGATATTTAACAAATCAATAGGTTTCTGATGAATGTTCAGATAGGACCAAGATGCTAAGTGTCTCTAAAGTTGTAAGTTCTCCTGGTAAAAAAATAAAGGCATCATCATGATTAAGCATTTTAGTTATTCTCTCTTGCATACCTGAAATGATGCCTAACAATTGGCAACTCTTCTCTAGTTGGTAAGTTAGACAAATAGCCAAAAGGTTTTAGGATTATTGGGATGATGCCTAACAATTGGCTCCTTTTGGTATAAGTAGTTTCTAAAACCAGTTTTGATAACTCTCGATCACCTCCTCCATAAACTAAGTATAATTTCTTAGCTGCTATGCTTCGACTAAGATCTACTGCTGCCTCAATAAATGCTTTATATTTGTCATAGTTAAATAGAAAGAATATATAAATGTTCTTGATTTGGTTGTTGGGAGTAGCTGCCATTGGATACTTCTAAAAAATAATTTGTGAGTGCCTTAACAAAAAAGTCATATTTAAGGATCTTGGTGATAATAGTTCACAATTATAAATGAGGTAGCATGTCTATATTAAATAACTCGTGAAACACATGGCTTTAGAGTAAAAAAAGAAATAGTAAAAAGACAAAACAAATAATGATAGCATGAAATTATTAAAGAAAAAAATATAAATGATCAAACAACAGTGAAATAAAATAATATTGAAATAAAAAGATATTTACAAGTAGTTGCGATTATGTCGCACATCTTCCTCTAGTTTTACTCTAGAAATTGGTTGAATGCCCTCTATGGGTTGAGGATAGGCTTCCTATCCAGTTTTCTTACAAACTGACAAATAAGGTCTTTTATAGTAAAATTTCTAAGACTATAGTTTACACATTCTTTTTAGAATAATGGCCATAATTAGAGTATTGTGTTTTGGATGTATCTACTAGGATGCGTTTCAAGAGACAAAAGAATATCATCCAATGACTCTTTATTCAAGCAATCTCTAATGAATTGAATCTTATCTTTTCTGTTATCATACAACATTCCTAAAGAACATTACTTTTTATCGCATCTCATTCTAGCACACTTATGACAAATATTATAGAGTTTCGAGCTCTTTATTTTCTTAAATAATTTCTTTTACCACAACCAGGCATGTATGCAATAAATTTGGGAGGCAACTCACTTATCAACCACACTTTAACTTCGATTATCCATTGAATGTCAGCAGGAATATGATTTTTCATAAGTAATCACATGCGTTCGGACCGAGATTTATAAATGGTAAGGAGAGCATTTTAAGGAAGTGAAGAAAATCGCTTGTGAAGTTTTGCTAAGATCACATCTCTATCCATGCCTTCAACTCAGAATATTAGTTATTATGAAAAATTAAAGTAACCGACGTTGATTATCATGGAGTGCCGTTATTCACCACTTAATCAGGGTGAAAAATGATAACACACCAAAGAAAGAAAAAAATCTAGCAAAAACACAACACACGTAAAGGCAAATAATAAAAAAATAACATAAAATAGAAAAATATATTAACTTACGATTGTCCTCTTATTGAATTTACCTTAGGCTCTAATTGAATGTTGTAGATGCCTCTCTCAATTTCTTTGAGATCTCCTTCTAAATCCTCAACATGAGCTACTAACATTGATGGTTGTAGCTTCAGATATGTGTGTTTTATCAAATCGTATCTGATGTTTGAGATGAGATTGTATACGTCGAAATTGTCTAAGAATGTTGAAGAGACGCGTAGTTGAGATATTCATGAGGAAAAATGATAAAAAAACTTAATAGTTAAACAAACACACTTATGCAAAAATATTTACAAATAGAAAAGAAAACTTTAGATCACTGAAAGGAAACAGAAAGAAAAAAATGTCAGGTCACTTAAATCTTTTGAGCTGTTGTTTCCACATGATTGATATTTGTGATATGATTTTACTTTTCTGACTATTGATATTAAAAATTACACCGTTCCTTGAATTCTTAAATTTAATGGCTCCATGTGAAAAAATATTATGATCAGTGGATGGACCAGACCATCGGGAGTGTAACTTACTTTGAGAAATATGCCATTGAGAATTGAACAAAAATTCTTTCTGACCTGGTGTGAAAGATTTTCTCATGCTTCGCTTGTCATGAATGGTTTTCATTCGCTTTTTGTAGTCTTTAGGATTTTTATTGTTACGAATCTCTTCTGATTTTACCAGTTGTATCCTCTTTTTTAAACCAAAGATAGGGTCAATGATGTCTGTATTCTTTTATTTGTGATCAGGAGAGGATGGGATAATTTCTGACAATGTTCTTTTTCTCTAAAAAATATAGAATTCAAAGGGTCAGATGAAGGTTTGAGCCCAATATTTAGTGGTGATTCAGATGATGAGATGAGATTTTCTTTTAATAGTGCCAATTACTCTATCATTTTCTTTAATTTATCAATGTTCATACATGGTGATGAATCCAATAAGGCATTAACCTCATCAATTAATCTGTTAATATTAAAATTCAAACCAAAGTGAGTTAAATATGTTAGTAAAGGGTCATTACTAAGGTTTAAAGGAAAAGTATGATCAACTAATTCATCAATTAAATCCACATCTACAATTCTATCATATGTATTGTGAGGTTGTTTGGCAATGTTGAAGATATTTAGTTCCATGGTCATATCATTAAATGACAATTGCATATTTCCAGTCTTACATTGAATGTGAGTATCAGCAGTTACCAAGAATAGACGGCCCAAGATAATGGAGATGTGCTTCCTTGAATCCTGCATTGGTTGAGTGTTAATTACAATGAAATCAATTTATCTACATGGATAATCAATTTATCTACATGGATAAGCACATCCTTCACAATACCACGAGGTATTTTTGTGGATGGATCTGCAAGCTGCAATACCACTGGAGTTGGGTGTAATTCTCCTAATCTAAATTTCACAAACACTAAGTAAGGCAATAGATTAACATTAACACCTAAGTCCAATAAAGCATTCTCAATTGAATGGTTCCCTATACTACATGAGATAGTAGGGGAGCCTGATTTTTTACATTTTAGAGGAATCTTATGTTGGAGTATAGAGTTAACATTTTCTATTAAAAATATATTTTTTTGAACATGAATATTTCTCTTTTTAATACAAAGATCTTTAAGAAACTTGGCATAAGATGACATTTGTTTTATAGTATCAAGCAAAGAGATGTTAACACTTACCTATTTGAAGATTTCAAAAAATCACACCGGTGGATTTTTCCTTCTTTGCTTTAGCTAACCTCTAGGGAAATGGAGCTTTAAGAACATACTCTTGTGGGTTGGCTTCTTCTTTCTCCTCTAATAATGAATCTTCAGCATTTACGGGTACAATTTGAGTTGTTTTGGTCGCCAGTATTTCTACTTTATTATTGACTTTTTTTCCTTTTTGCAATGTCATGATTGCTTTAACCTTTCCATATTGCTGAGGTAAACTAGTACTTGCTTCATGCACTTTTTTAGGGTTTTAGTACTGGTTGACTTGGAAATTTACCTTTCTCAACAGTCATTGCTATGGTTTGAACTGAAGAGGCAAGCTGGCCACCATTTTCTCAAGGTTTGAAATTGATTGGGTTTGTGAGTTGAAGCCTGCTTTTATCTCATTTCGTTGTTCATCAATGGTGCAGTTTTATCGCTCGATCGTAGAGTGGATTGAATTCTTAAAATTCTGGAATGTATCCTCCCATGGTCTGGGTTGAGAATAATTTGAGTTCTGGTTGTAAGGTTTGAATGGTGAATGAGAGGCTTGTAGAACTTGAGGAATTGGTTACATTGGTAGAGCTGGAGTTGTTGGTCTATTCTGTTAGAATCCTTGAGACCATGAAAAATTGGGGTGGTCTTTCCATCCAGGGTTATATGTGTTGGAGTAAAGGTTGTAGTTTAATGGTTTTCTCATTACACCTATGACATTGACTTGATCTGGGTATGAGTCATGGTCATGTGGCTCTATTGATTTAGTAGTTGTTAACAATGCGATTTATTGGGTAAGTCCTTTAATCATTTCTTTGACTTCTTTTATTTCCTAGCTTGACTGGTTGATTTGAAAATTTACCTTTCTCAATAGTCATTGCTAGAGTTTAAACTGAAGAGATAAGCTGGCCACCATCTTCACAAGGTTTGAAATTGATTGGGTCTGTGAGTTGAAACCTGCATTAATCTCTTTTCGTAGTTTATTAATGGTGCGGTTTTATTGCTCAATTGTAAAGTGGATAGAATTCTTAAAATTCTATAATGTGTCCTCCCATAGTGTGGGTTGAGAATAATTTGAGTTCTGATTGTAAGGTCTGAATGATAGCTGAGAGGCTTGAGGAACTTAATGAATTGGTTGCATTGGTGGAGCTGGAGTTGTTGGTCTATTCTGTTGGAATCTTTGAGACCATGAAAAATTGGGATGGTCTCTCCATCTAGGGTTATATGTGTTAGAGTAAGGATTGTAGTTTGATGGCTTTCTCGTTACATCTATGACATTAGCTTGATCTGGGTATGAGTCATAATCATGTAGCTCTGTTGATTTAGCAGCAGTTAAAGATGCGATTTGTCAGGTAAGTCCTTCAACCATTTCTTTAACTTCTTTAATTTCTGAGGTTGACTCGCCAACTTGGACCTCATTCACTCTCTTAATTATTTTATTGTTCCTGAATGATCGACTTCATTGTTAGAAATTATTCTCTTGTTACTGGAAGAAATACCAAATTTCTGATGGACTTTTGGACATTAGTTCTCCTCCACTTATTACCATTAGCCATTCTTGCACATTTGGCAATAATCTCTCCAAAAAGTATTGGCATTGGTGCTATTTTTTATAACCATGATGTTGACATTTCAGAAGTAGCCTGTTAAATCGCTCCCATACTTCAAAACATTACTTGTCTTCTCTCTGGATGAACTCTGAAATTTCCCTGCAGATAGAATTGGTTTTATGAACTGAGAAGTATTTATTTAAAAATTTTGTAACCATTTATTCCCATAATATAATGCTATTAGCAGGTAATGTATTAAACCATGAATGAGCTCTATCTTTTAAAGAAAATGAGAATAGTCTAAGTTTAACATCATTATCTGAAAAATTTTCATATCTAAAAGTTTGACAAATAGCATGAAAATCATTCAAATGCTTATATGAGTCTTCATTTTCTAGGCCATAAAATATTGGGAGACAATTTCACACTAGGTTTTAATTCAAAATTCCTAGTAGCTACATTTGGGTATCGTATATATAATGTGCTCAAGCTAGTTAAGGGACTGAAATAGTTCTTAAATGACCTCTCCTGTGGTGGTCTTGTTATTGAAAATCCATTTCAATTTTATTTTTAAATGTGATGTGTTTGTGTGTGTGAAGTATTTTTTTTAATTCTAAGTTTATAGGCTCAAGATTAGGTAATTGCGACCTTCGATGATGCATAAAAAAATGCAACAAAAAAAAATGAGAACAAAATTAATAAAAAATAAAGAGGAAGCAAAAATTATGATACTAACCTTATCACGTTGTTACAACCTTACTATGAATATACACTTAAGTGCTAAAAAGAAATACAAGAAATAGATGAACAAAAAAATAAAGAAATTACAAAATAAACAAGAAAAATTATAAAGAAAAGTTACGTAATAATTAAATTATAGAAATTTAAAGAAAAAATTAAATTATAGAAGTTACAGACTCACTTTTTTTATTTTTTTATTTTTTTATAATTTTAAAAGAAAACAATAAAAAAAATTTACTTAAAAATAAAAAATAATTATATGAATTAATTCCATGAATTAATTAAAATAAATTAGCAAGATAAACAAAAAAAAATCAAGGAAATACACTCAGGCACTAAAAAGAAAATAAAAGGAATAGATTAACTAAAATTAAAATAAATTACAAGATAAACAAAAAAATTACAAAGAAAAGTAAGGCAGAAATTAAAGTACAAAAATTTAAAGAAATTACAAAATAAAATTGAATTACAGAAATTTAAATTACAAAAATCAAATCATAGAATTATTTTTTTATAAGGAAAAAAAGCATGAAAACAAAAAAAATTAATTTAACAAATTAAAATAACTTACTTTGCTGGCTACGCGCCAAAAACTTGTTGTGCAAATTCTATTGAACTCGCAAGTGGACGAATCTATTGTAAAATTGATTAATGGTGACGAGTGTCGATCCCACGAGGAGGTGGATTTTAATTATGTGTCGAATTTAAATTTCTAAGTGAATGGTTAAATTATGGTAAATTTATCCTAAATTTTGAATTAAAATGGCGATAATAATTAAAAATGCAACTGTTATAATAAAGTAATTGAGTATCTGGATTTGCATCAACATGCTCTAGGGCTCAATATTTCTTATCAATACCAATTAAATCATGAGGGGAAAATTCACTCTTTATAAACAACGCTCTTATTAATGTGGTACTAAGCGCTTAGCGTGTCAAATAATAATAATTGTGTTATTATTATTTGTCAATGAAAAGTCAAAATATGCACAGAAATTAGAGGAAAAAATAAAATAAATTTACCAATTAAGCCTATGGAACATGTTAAGACTTCACCTTCAACCCAAGTTTGAAAGAAAATTAGCTACTCATATTTGAATTATAGATAAAATAGAAATTTTAATAAAATACAAAGAAAATATAAGATAAAGAAGGAGTTTTAGAAAATGGAGCCAAAAAATAAACTCAAGGATATAGATACAATGAGTAAATCATAGCAATCGGATTAAAACAATTTAGATGCACAAGATTGCGCCACATGGCAAGTTCTGATTGGTTTGAACATTAGGGCTATTATCTCGTGTATATGCATATGTCGTACTTGATCCACTAATATACGGTCACGTCATCGGTCAACAGTGCATAAATATTGTTATCCAATAAGATTGTGACACCTCATTAATCAAGCCACGTCATCAGACAACGCCACATAATCAGTCAATGCCATATCATTTCTCCAATCAAATACTGTCGCGTCATTGATTAGTGCCACATCATCGGTCAATGCCATATCATTGGTCAATGCCACATCATCATACAGCATATATGAACAGTGTCATGAATAGTACCATAAACAGTATCGTACATGTGAACATTACCGTATATGTGAACAGCGATGTTGAGTGTTAGAAAGTGTATATTTATAAAGGAGAAAATCGTCATTTTACACTTTAAATCTCACTAACATTGTTATTTTTATTTATTTAAGTATTTTGTTATTTAATTATATGTATTTTATTATAATTATGTATTTTATATATTTTAGGGGCATTATGATCGTTTCACAATAAATGAGTGATCAAACAGCAAAACGGACATCATATTTGGACTCAGGACAGTCGAAAACCTTAAGAGGAGCTTTAAAGGAAAAAGTCACTGTTCATACGCATGCATCGCTTCATACATACATCAGATCGCATTCACGATCAGATCTTATTCACGACATTGTTCATGTATACGGACCGATGATGTGGCAACTACCTATGACGTGGCAGTATTTGATTGGACGAATTATGTGGATTGACTGCTTATGTGGCATTGACCGATGACGTGGCGATGACCGATGATGTGTCACGATCTTATTGGACTAAATTTCTTATGTACTGTAGATCGATGACGTGGCAGCATCTCAGTGGAGCAAAAATCGTGTGTATAGTACATGCACTTACATGAGATTATTTACTATTCAGGCGGCATTACTGTATAAATGTTGACTGTTGACTGTTGACTGTTGACTGATGACGTGGCGCAATCCTGAGCATCCGAATTGTTTTTAATCCGATGGTCACGATTCACTCAATGTATCTATAAAAAGGGGGCTCTCCCCCCTAATTTGATACCCCTGAATTCATTTTTAAGCTTAGATTTCTGAAATTCCTTCTCCTTCTTGTAGTTTCTTTGTATTTTAATAAAATTTTCTTTTTTATCCTTAGTTAAAATATGAGTGGCTAATTTTCTTTTAAGCTTGGGTTGAAGGTAAAGTCTCAACATGTTCCATGGACTTAATTTGGTAAATTTACTTTCTCTTCCCCTCTAATATTTGTGGTTGTTTTGACTTTTCGTCGACAAATAATAATAGTCTTGTTTAGATACAGCTCTGGTTAAACCGGCACCCTAGTACAAGGTTATTATTATTTGGCACGATAAGTCCTTGACACCATACTTATTGGAGAGTGGTTCATGAGGTGTGGAATCCCCCCTTATGATTTAATTGGTATTAATATGGAATATTTAGCCCATGGAGCATGTTGATGCGGATCCGGATACCCAAGTGCTTTATTATAACAGTTACATTTTTAATTATTCCCGCCATTTTTATTCACAATTTATGATAATATCACCATAATTTAATTGTTCCAATTAAAAGAAAATTAATTCTACACATAATTAAAATCAACCTCCTCGTGGGATCGACACTCGTCACCATTAATCTATTCTACAATAGATTCGTGCGCTTGCGAGTTCAATAAAGTTTACACAACAAGCGACATTTTACTTTTATGCTCCTCCTAAGGTTTTCGACAGTTCTGATTTCAAATTTATCGTTTGTTTTGTCATCTAATATCTTGTTTATTGTGAAATGACCATGATGTCTCTAAAATACGTAAAATACTTAATTATAATAAAACACACATAATTAAATTCAGAAGAAACTTGAATACATAAAAGTAAAGAAGTTAGTAGAATTTGAAGTGTAAAATAATAATTTTCTCCTTTATAAATATACATTTTCTAATACTTAACAATGGTGACCTTATTTAATTCTCGATAGTCTATGCACATCCGCATTAATCCATCCATTTTCTTTACGAATAACACTGGTGCTCCCTAGGGTGAATGGCTTGGACGTATGTAGCCTTTGTCTAATAGTTCTTGTAGTTGATTCTTTAACTCTTTTAATTCCGATAGGGTTATTCTATAGGGCGCTTTTGAGATTGGGGCAATTCTTGACAACAAGTCAATTTTGAACTCGACTTCTCGATCTAGTGGTAGTCTAGAGACTTCTTCAGGAAAGATCCCAGGAAATTTGTTCACCACTGCCTCACATCCTCTTTTTCATAGTCTAATTACTTTTAAGGCAGCGATGATAGGTATTCTATTCTCCTCACATCCTTCCTTGAATATAAATGATTCTTTTTGTAATGGTTGGAATGTTACCTCTCTTTTGTCACAATCTATCTTGGCATGGTACTTTGATAACCAATCTATATCAAGAATCACATTATATTCATGCATCTTAAGGATTATTAGGTCAACACATAGTGTACGGCCACTAATATTGACTTCGCATGCTCTTACTAGTTGTCCTAGGTTTAATACTTCATCAGATGAAAGTAGGACACTAAAAGGTCTACTTATTATATCAGGAGCCCCTTTGATTTTCCTAATAAATGCTGGTGAGACAAATGAATTTGTAGCTCCTGAGTCTATCAATACATATACAAGAGTTTGAGAGATATATAGTTGACTTGATATTACCGAGGGGTTTGCCTCTGCATCGGCCTTGGTAAGTGCAAACACTCGTGCGTTAGTCTTTTTTCACTGCATACCATTCTATGGGAAATCTTTAATGAAGTGCCTTTTTTTCTATATTTGAAACATGCTTTAGTGTTGGCTCGATATTTCACAAGGTGAGTTTTGCCACATTGATTACATTTAGGCCTTTGTAAGGCCTCTTTTTAGTGATTTTTTAAACACTTGTTCTTATCTTGCTCTTGGGAAGTTGGTACTCTCTTCCTCTTGTTGTTTAAGAGTTGTTTCCGTCATTAGGTATACAACTCGCTTGATCTATGCTCCTTTTATTCTTTTATTTTTCTTTCTTCTTTTCTTCATCTGCTTACTCAATTACTGAAGCTCGATCTATGAGCTCATTGAAGGAAGCATCCCGAATTCCAGCCACCTTTAAGTTTTTTACTAAATCTTTACATAATCCTTGCATAAAATGATCCCTTTTCAAGTCTTCTGTGGCAACCATGTGTGGGGCATAACGAGAGAGCTCATCGAATTTTTAAATATATTATAGCATCGTCATTTTTCCTTATTGTAAATAAACGAATTCTCTTCTTTTGGTAGACCGCATCGTCTTTGAAAAATACTTATTATAAAAGTGGTCTTTAAATTCCTTCTATTGCATTGTTGCTTTGTTATGGCATTGTTTGATGGAATCCCATTAATATTCAACTGCTCTTCGTAGTATAAAGGAAACACAAGTGACCTTTTCTTCTTCTGGTACCTTAGCTACTTCCATCATTCTTTCCATGGTTTACAACTATTGGTCTACTGCAATCGGATCCATGCCTCCTTCAAATATAGATGGATTTAATCTTCTAAATTCAGCCTTGTCATTATTTGTTGCTTGAGCATGTTCATCTTTTTTGACTTCTCTTTCTAAGAGTCATGCGACAATGTCTGTAAGTTAATCAATTGCAAAGGATTGCTCCCTTAAAGTTCCTCCCACTCTTTTGCCTCTGTTACCCCTGGCACTTAACATCTCTATAATTTTTTTAACTAAGCTTCTATAGGTTAAATAAATTAAATGTAATATATTTAATTATCTTAATTCTTAATTCTTACTAAGAGCTGAGCTGTGTCCTCCCCTTTAGCTAGTGCATATGGACAGTCTACAGAATCGCTTTAAACCTTGGGCTCTGATACCAAATTGTAGCACTCTACCTTTATGGTTGTAACCAAAGTGGTTAAAACAGGTGAGACATTAAGCACTTGTAGAAATTAATTTCAGAATAAATATTTTATAAATATAGAACATAAAATATTTGTTACATAAAAACTATATAAAATGTTTGTTACACAAAAAACTTTATTACAAAAGTTAAAGATCGCTTAGTAACATATCACAAACTAATTCCATAAACAAACTTGTTGGTTTTATATTTGGATAGGAACACAGTTGATCTCGTTGTGTAACCCAAGGTCTATTATGTCCATATACACTTTGGTTAGGACTTGGTGTCAGCTTTCCCTACTCTTCAGTTCCTACAATGTAATGATTACATGGGCTGATGCCTAGTAAATAAACACTTGATGCATGTATTACCTACTATGCACATGAATGACTTCATGAAATGAGTCTTAAATCTTTTAAATGAAACTTAGAAATGTAAAGAACTTGTTAGGGTCTTAGGTTTGTTATGCTACAAAGCTAGTATTCCACAATATGCCCTTCGACTTAATAAATTGATTTGTTGGGCGTTATGTATCGCTGTCCCTAAAGGATCTCTTTTTTTTAGCTTAGAGGGCTTACCTTCTTTATAAGTGCTTGCCGCCTAGTAGTACAACAACCTTTTTTTTTTTTAAAAAAAGTTTGTTAAAATACCTCTTTATCAAATCACCCATGAAATGAATGAGTCCAATACAACTTATGTCATAGTATATAAATTTTCTAGATATATAATAAAGTAAAACATGAAACTAATTTAAGACAGCAAATCTAACATAGGCGGCAGTGCCGTCCATATTGAGATTAAAAAAATAGAATTACAATATAAGCGAAATGGTCGACCATGTAAGGAGTAATAATAAACATTATATTTTAGGCGGCAGTGCTGATCATGGTATAATAAAATAAAAGCATCACATATTAGGCGATATAGCCGACCATTCAGTCAAGTAAGTAGCAAGCATCACATCGTAGGCGATATAGCCAACCATATGAGGATGATATCATGATATAGGCAGTATAGCCAGTCATGTAGGGATTAAATAATAACCAATCGAATCATAATAATCGTTATAAGATAAGATATTATTTAAAACTAAACCTAGAATAAGAGAATTATTAATCAAAGCTAATTTTAACATATTGTTCTTACATTACAGTTGAAGTGAAGTGTTACTTACTTGTTTTCTTTGATTCCCCTAAACCTTCCTTCCTAAACTTGAGAATTTCTGCACTAATGATGCTTTGGCTTGAATGGAAAAAAATGAGATTTTTAGGGTTTATGGAAAATGAAAGGGTAAGGGGGTATTTATAGGATTTCCTAAGGCCCATGAGTGGTTAAGATTTTATCACCATATTATTTGATTAATGTGGAGATTTATTTCTCAGTAAATATCTTAGTAATTTCTAGAATGCTAAGATTTTACCACCTAGCACTTAATTAGTGGTGGAGATTTATCTACTTCATAAATATCTTAGTAATTTTTATAATTTCTAATATCTCTACAATATTTCTTATTATATCATTACTTATGTCATTGCTTATATCATCATTACTTTTAATTATTAATTTATCTCTTTATAAATATCTTAGTAATTTCTAGAATTTCTAGTAACTCTACAATATTTCTTGTTGCATCATTACTTATGTCATTACTTATGTCATCATTATTTTTTAATTATTAATTTATCTCTTTGTAAATATCTTAGTAATTTCTATAATTTCTAATATCTCTACAACATTACCTATGTCATTATTATATTATATTATATTATTATTATTATTATTATTATAATAAATGCTTAAGAGAGTTTGTTAGGTTAATTATATTATATTCAAGTAAAAAGATTGTACCTCGCAGTGGTAGCATTGTTGGTCGATGTTAAAGGTGGCTGGTTTCACAATAAAGGCTAGCAGAGCATTTATAGGTTTAATGATTTGTAGCGAGTGAAATCAACAGTTGATGGCAGTTTGGGGTTTAGTTGGTGATGGTTAGTGAGTTTGATGATGGTGTTGGTTGGTAATGAATGGTGGTGGTAAATGGCTATAAATGGCAAAGCTGTAAATTTAAAACACTTTTGTGATGGTTATGATGATGTTTGGTGATAGGGAGGTTCAGGTATTGGTCGTTGAATGTTAGGAATCTTGTAATAGATGGTGAGTGTAATGGTTGTAGTAGTTAGTGGTGATGGTGTCCAAATTGTGAGGGTAGTGGTAATGGAATGGTAGTAGGTAAAGTTCCAAAATATGAGATTATTTGATTTTTTTTTTGTTTTTCAATAGTAGATTCAATGGTATAGATGTGGTAATAAGAAAAGCTATCCAATTGGCATGAAGCTACTTTAATACCAACTAATGGAGTGAGGGCAATAGAAAGGAAATTGATAGAGTATATAACTTTAATATTGTTTTAGTACTAGAAAAGCCAATAGTGTTAGCTTACGCCTTAATTGAAATGTGAATAGATCTTATTTTAATCTAAACGACTTAATAAAATTTTTAAATACGCTTCAATGAGATTAGATAATGTTATAATCCAAACGATTCTACAATCCATAAGAGAGTTTTTGATAGATAATCCCAATGAAAATTACAAAAGGGAGTTTTGTTGAATAATTAAAATTAAAGTTATAATAATAATAATAATACCTTTATATTTATAGTAGACTAAACCTACTTCCCTAAGTTCACTTAAAAAGAAAAACTAAATTACAATTATAATATGAATAAAAACTAAAACATATACTATAATTGACTCTAATTAAAATAGAATCTTAAAACAATGTCCTACATTAATAAATAGCTTATAATTTTAAGTGGTTTTAAATCTATTGTTTATAACACTCTCCTTTAAATGTCAGTCTTGACATTTATTGTTCTTTAAATTGTCCTGTTAAAGACAAAAAAAAAAAAAACTAAGTGAAGGAAAAAGAATAAAATACACATATGTCTAGTTCATTATAAGAGTTATTTTATTAGAAAATTGTGCTCCCCTGATAAAATAATGCTCCTCAAAGGAGCCTAATTAATTAGGTAATTTATTTAGAAGGGTGTGTTAATGATATACACTATTTAAGAAAATTGATATAGAAAATTTTAGAAATATAAGTTAATATAGCTTCTTTGAACTCCTAAATTAGTTGGAACAATGACCTTAATCAATAAATACTATGGCAATGAACAATGGCTTAAGAGTAGCGTCCTTGTTCATTCACAAAAAGTTGCACCTAGAAACACATAACATGAAACCAAAAATTAAAAAGTTACATCCATTTCTTTGAAGTTGTTACTTATCCAATATATGAAGAATTTGCTAAGGCATGAACAAAGCATTGCTTAAAGATTAATTTCCACTCCTTTAAGGAACATTTTTATATGGAAAAAGATTGAAAACAAAATAGGTTGAGCTTCAGGATACGATTACACTACTATGAGAGTGCACTTTAAGTACAATAGTTTAGAATAAAAAAAAAGAAATTGATGAAAAATATGAGACAGAAGTTAAGAGCATTAATTAGATTAATTGGACTATTTTCCTACCTTTTTATTTCGCAATGTCATTATTAAAGATTTTATATGTTTCCCTTATATTGTTTCAATACCATTAATTGGACTATGTTCTCCATTTTCATTTTTTAATTTGAATAAGTTATCTTTGTGTCTTAAAATTTATTCAACTAGAATATTC
The DNA here is from genome assembly GCA_030449875.1 of Aegle marmelos. Taxonomy (NCBI): domain Eukaryota; kingdom Viridiplantae; phylum Streptophyta; class Magnoliopsida; order Sapindales; family Rutaceae; genus Aegle; species Aegle marmelos. The sequence goes on from JASUUL010000143.1 coordinate 14,343,903, forward strand.
TAAATCACATGTAGATTTTACTTATTTAACTCTAATTTGTCAATGAACCAAATAATGACTAATTCATATAGAAAGCAAATTGCTCTCACTTCCCTCTAATATGAAACATTAGTATTTTGAAATATCAATATAGTTATGATAAATATAACTTTAAGTTGCATAATCACAAGTGGAGAAAATCTATTAGATATAAATTTCTTTCTTTGTTAGAGCTTATGATTATAGAAGAACTTTTAAGATATGTATTTAAATCTATCTTCTTGATGGATGGTCATCAAACTTGAATAATATAAGCTGCATTGTCTTTAAATATAACTAATTTAAATGTTTATTTCAAAGTCGAATTGCAGGTCCTATAAATAAGATGGATGAGAAATTGTAACTATATACATTCTTTACTTGCCTAATGAAGTGCATGAACCTCTAAATGATTAAAAATTACCTTATAGATTACTAAAAAGTTGTTGCATTGTCATATTAAAGACATTTCCTGTCTGTGAATAAGCTTTATCAAATAAAAAAGATAACCTACATCTACATAACTAGTATGATCTAGTTTTCGTATTGGCTTGTTTAAATAAAATAGTTACAAGTAGATTATTCCACAAAGGTAACCCAACACACGTTAATGTCTTTTAGTTCATGCAAAGCTAATTTCGCAATAGTTCATGTGTGATCCATTGAATTGAGATAAATATTATAAAGTATTAATAGCATATAAATATGGTAATCCTAAATCAAGTATATATTTAATCATATTTTTTATGTCAAAATAGATCTTTCAGGGTATCAAGTGACCAAACCGCAAGCTTTTTAGTAGTTCAAAAATTAAGTTTGCATCATTGATATACATATACTGCTAAAATGGTAAAACCAAATTCTAGCATTTCTTTTTATTGAATACGCATCAACATATAGAATCATGTATATATACATGTATACATCCTCTTTTTAATCAAGTATTTATTCACATGATTTTGCCGTATATACTTAAGTTATTCAAATCTATAAACAATTATTATAGCTTGATTGAATACACATTATGATAACATGATTTACAGGTGTCAAGTGTTTTAAATCCTTTAGGAATTTTTATACAAATATCAATATGAACTAATCATACAAATATGTTAACACAATTTCTTTAAGATGTATATCAAGTCTTTTTAAGATTGCCAGAATCATTAAAATTTAAAAAGTAATGGTATAAATAATTGGAGAATAAAATAGTGCATACTTCTAATGCTTAAGGAAAAACAAAAAGAAATATTGAACTAAACAATTGATAAATGAATTAATTTTGTGTTTGACTTGATTACTCGATTAACTAGACAATATGATTATGAGGAGCTGACGTGGTTACTATAGTTGGTGAATATGTGATGTTTATTTCAATGGCAACGATGACTTTCTCATTAAAGAATTAGATGAAATGTTAAAAACTTTTGATTTCACTAAAATTAATGAAAACGATACATTCATAAGTGCCTTATTCTTATAACATATAAGGTTTTGTTTGCAAGACTCAATGAAAGGCTAATTAATAAATTTATACTATATGTCATAAGAGATTTGGAATATTTGAATAGATTTTCTTAAGGAACACAATCATGAAATATTGTTTTATGATAAAATGAATAGTGCATTGGGAGGAAATGCTAAAAAAATTGAGAAAGAAATGAGCAAGCAGCACAAACAAGAGGGTAATAATTCTTTTGGCTTTTGTTATGGTATGTAGGTGCCTAAAATACACATGGTCAATATGTGTAAATATAATATATTGTTTTATGTTATATATGTACTTTCTATGCATGCTTATATTTTCTAAACAATTAGAGGAATCACATCAAAGCATGCTCCCCATTAAAGATAAACCCTCCTTACATTTTTAAGTGGATAGTCTCTACGACTAAGAAAAAAATTAGGGCACCTACTATAAATATAGTCAAAGCATTTAATTATACATACATTTGTCTACGCTTAGGCAAACTTAATTTTTTCAATTATTCATATATAAGGAGTCAAAGTAAGTTTTGAAAAAGTCTTTTTAAGAGGATAAAGAAATATATTATCAATCTATGACTATAATTCTAACTTCACTATAAGAAATTACTTTATGCCACATACTATAGTGTGGCTAAAAACTACAAATTTATGGCTAAATATCTTTTGCCACAAACAATATTTCATGGTCATTTTGTCACCTAATGACCATGCATTGTAAAGAATATATAGCTATGACATAAAGATTTCGTGGCCAAATATTAATTGACACGATCTATGTTCCTGGTAAAATACTATTGCACATTCCCTCCTCTTTGGCATTGTAGACAAAATATTTGACTGCATCATCTATGGCTAAATATAGATTCATGGCTAAAAGTAACACCTTTAGTCACAATCAAATTGTGGCTGAATGACACAACCTTTAGCCATGATGTGATTTTATCACTGATTACCCTCTTTGGTAACATTAGTCATTGTAGCAATGTTGCAAATTTATGACTAAATGCAAGACTATTAGCCATGAATACATTATGGGTGAGTTTGGGAACATTTTGCAACGAAATCTATTTGTCACTAGTTATGTTCTTTGGTAATGAAATCGATTGTGGCTACAAAACTTATAGATTTGATTGTTGGTTTTTGCCATAAAAAACATAGTGCCTTAACGATGAAAATTTGTGTACATTTATGATATATAATTATTTGGCTAATGTTAAAAATGTTTCATATGATATTATTCTTTTTTAATTGACAATTAATTGAGCCATGAAATTTGAAAGAACTTATCTCAAACTAATAAAGAAGTTAAGTGTACTACCATAAACTTTGTCACTAGAAAAGAACAATCATGTTATAAGTAAATATAAAGGTACTCATAAAATAAAAGTACATATAAATCAAAAAGACACAAAAGTTAAGGCCACTCCAATTAGCTTTTAATCAAACCATGAAAGAACCTTATAAAGTTATTTGAGAAATTTGCATGGTAATAACAAGTAAAATAAGTCCAAAATGCATAATTAAGATAAAGACATCTTGATTGACGTGGCTGAACAAATTGCTACCTTAAAACAGTAGTATGGTTAGATAAATAAGAACTCATCGAAGTCTCAAATTGGTTAAGCCTATTAGAAAAATCATTGAGGATAATATTAGTATTTTGAAGTTTAGTCCTTATTTTTTAAAGCTGAATCTAATTGGCTCAAAGTTTTGTCTTTGTTGACTCTGACTCATTGCGTAATGCAAAGACATTTGTTAACATTTATGTATTTATAATATTGATGATAACAAACTTTATATTTTTTTATTAAAAATGTCAATTAATAAACAAATTCTTAAAAGCCATATAATATTTCTTAATATGCTTATAAATTTGGATAATTGTTATCTTTAATAAAAGAAGGCATTCTTTGAATAAATTTGTAAAAATATTGATTTTGAAACATAACAATGAACTGTTTACAAAAAATGGTTAACAGATAATTTTTAGAGAGATATTGATTTCTAACCTTCAACTGTTTAACAAGAACGGATAAGCCCAATTTGTTTTGCAGGTTTCTAGAAATAAATAGCTAACCAATAATTGTAAATGGATAACCAATAATTTCCAAAATGGAATTATATTCTAATTGTGAATCGTTTAGCAAGCACGATAAAACCAAGTCTGCTTTGCATGATTCTAAAAATTAATGGCAAACTGATAATTCAAAATAGTGAACCACTTATTTGAAATTTCATCTCAACAAATATTTAGACTAGTCAAAACAGTTAACTAATAATAGTTAAAGGTGATCCTTTGTTCATAAAGTCAACAACAACTAGTTTTTAGCTTCAACTATAAAATGACTTAATCAAATTCAAATAAGAAGAGATCCAAGAGTTATCATTGAACTTGCCATTGAGAGTACATCATATTATTGAGTAAACTTATTATTGTTTCATTTATTCACACTTTAAGATTACATTTTTAATCATATACATTGTACGAGAAAAAATTTATTTTTAATCTTTATTTTTGAGTGATTATAAGTGTCATAATACACTTAGTTAAGAGATTAGAGATAATCTGTTAATATAAAGATTGATTGACATTTGTGAAATTAGTTGCAAGTGTTCTTGAAACCTTAGAGGTTTGATTAGTAGAATTCTTAAACTCGACAAGCTTAGAGGCATGGACGTAAGTAGAGTTAGCCAAAACACATAAAAATTTATGTGTTTAATTTTCTCTTCCTTTATTCTTTAAATTTTGTGCATTGTTAAATTTATTATTTTTATTAAGGCATTAATTTATATTATTGTGTGGTTTTATTTGTTCAGAGTTTTATAACTTAATTCATCCTTCTCTTGGGTTGCCTAGTTTGTATTTCAACATTTTCATTAGATGTTGCCTATAAACGAGAGGGTAGCTTACACATTCTAAGTCTAAAAGTAACCATATTTCTTACTACACATCATTGCTAGAGATAATTGTTCATCACTAAAATGGCTTAGATATGTCATTAATAGCTTGCTCTTGTAGTTAGACCATCTTCTCTTAGAAGAAAATAGTAACAATAATAATAATAATTTGAAATAAATTAATTAGTGTGGAAATAACTTTAGAATTTCAAAAAATTTCTGATGCATCTTGACTTAGCTTTAACATTTAGCTATCCTTTACTAGCATTGCAATGAGTTTCACAAAAATCAGTAAGTTTTGTCCCTTATCACTCTTATTTTGTTGTTCAAGATGAATGCATAAAAATATGATATATTATAATATTACACACATACACACACATTTGTGATAATTCTTACTACACATTATTGCTAGAGATAACTGTTCATCACTAAGTGGCTTAGACCAGTCACTAATAACTTACTCTTATAGTTGGACCATCTTTTCTGAGAAGAAAATAGTAAGAATAATAATAATAATTTGAAATAAATTAATTAGTGTAGAAAATAACTTTAGAATTTCAAAAAATTTCTTATGCATCTTGAATGAGCTTTAAGATTTAGCTATCCTTTACTAGCATTGTAATGAGTTTCACAAAAATTAGGCAAGGTTTGTTCCTCATACTCTTATTTTGTTGTTCAAGATGAATGCATAAAAATATAATATATTATAATATTACACACACACACACATTTGCAATGTTAAAAAAAATTGCAATTAAAGATTATCACCTTACAATTCTCCTTACGATAAATAATAAATGACTCCAATCCCCCATAATGATTATAAAATAGCTTTTTCTTGTTTTTAGTATAGCCTAAAATGCATACAAAGCAGAAAAAAATTGGAAGGTAAAATGTGTGTGTAAGTATAACCAAGTTTGTATCTATATCCATTTATATAGTCAAGATTTGCTTGCATTACATTACTTTGCAAATGTATTCATATCTAATAATAATACTTGATTAACACTGCCTGAAATTCCATTTAAGTAGCTAGTTCAATTGCATCCTTGATTAATGACATTGACCAACCAATATCACTATAGATCCGATTCTCATAATAGGTCAAATCAATTGAAACAGGAACCAATCTAATTCTAGGCTTGCAAAATGATAGACATCACTATCATAGCTAAACATTGAAGTGCAAGTTGCATGTTTATTTGATAAAAAGTATTAAAAGATTGTAGTGAACAAAAAATAAATATAAGAATAACTTAAAAGTAAGGAATTCTCTTTTAACAACTTAACAAAAAGCTTTCAAAATCATTGATTGGCCTTAGGCTTTAGCTTTTCAAAAGAGGAACAAAAGAAAAAAATTAGTTTCTTCAAGAAAATAAAATTGAGAAGCTTGTCTATTATATTTTGAACATAACACTCTGTAAGAAACAAAACATATGCACTTCATATTACAGCACAATCACCTTAAATTCTACTACAATAAACTTCCAAAATCAATAAATTAGCCTCTGTCCTTGCCATCTCAAAATTGAGAAATGAAATTGAGTTTCTTCAAGTAAATAAACAAATTAATTTTGACAATATGTCCCTTAAATTTCAAATATAAACACTCAATAAGGCACAAAACATATGCATTTCATACTCATAACTCAATTACCTTCAATTGCACAAATAATTTACATCCATAATTAAATCATCAATTCATTGGCCTTAGGCTTGATGACTATCTCCCAAAAAAAGAAAAAAAGAAGATAAATAAGTTTTTGGAAGTAATACATTCACTTTTAAGCTTTTAAAACACACATACACAACACACATGGGTATATACATTTGTACCTAATACTTTTCAACACGCCAAATATCATATAAGAACTCCCATGCTGCTCGAGAAACCTTGCTTGGGGGATTTTTACATGCGTCCTATTCTGATGTGAACTCATTTTATTCCAGCTTTAGCTATAATATAATCAACCATGATATACATTATTCACTCAAAAGAACCACATGCTCTTGCTCCAAGTTTAAATTATTCTATTATGTATTAGAGAAATTTAAAAAAAGTATCAAACTAATAAAAATTATGAACACAAAGCATTAACTAGAAATTTATTGAAAAGAAAAAGTGAATATACCAAAATTAGTGTGAATAAACCTATCTTATTGACCTAAAGTATATGTTTCCATGAATTAACATTCAATAGACTTGGTTGCAAATAATAATATCACATTTACTAGTTAGTTTAGATGAAAGAGGTCCTGTTGCTTCTTTATGCTCAATAGAGATTGTTAAAACCAGCGGACCTGATGATCGAATAATGTGATCCAAATCTTTACCTCATGTGGGACCATGTCATTTTTTTATAGGTAGATTTAGCCTTATATACATATGAAATATAAAAAAGCTAGAACTATAAACAAAAAGAAAAACTCAGTAAGTATGATTAATTATGTATAAGTACTACTACGATTGTTAGATATGTCAGTTGCATTCAAATCAACATTAAAACTTTATCTAACATAAAGCCAGTGGTTGTATTTGTGCTCATGATCTTTTCTATAACCTTAGAGACATATAAAATATATAATGTCATAGTTAGCTTTTACACTTATTTAACAATTAAAAATATGGTAAGAATATGTACATTTATAATTAAGCATAAGAATAAATATGTACCATAAACTAATATATTTCTTATTCAACATCTGTATCATCTTTAAATTCAATTGACTTTTCAATATCATTCATACTATTTACATTATCTTCATCTATGGTGTCACAAATGAAATCATCTTTTTGCATTTGTAGTGCTTCAGCATTAACCTAGATCAAAATAATATCATCTTTATCGAAATTTCAGTCCAAATTAGCTTCTTCAACCATAAAAACCTCATGCTCAATTGAGTCATGTGTTTTTACACATGAAAACACATTTTCATTTTCTTCATCCTTTTCTTAAACATCCCACACACGTCTAAGTTGTACCTTCTAAACTACATTTTACTTTTCAACACCTTTAAGATCAGTAATATACATTACTTGTTGTGGTTAAGTTGCAAGCACAAAAGGACCTTTGTTATACCATGTTCAAGTGACATTAATAAAGGTAAAATGGTAATCTTATATCACTCATTTCCTTTTAAAGTCTGTATCAAACCATTTACATCTAAATAAAACAACTCAAAAATTAGATATATATTGTAATTCAATGACATCTATTAATATTCCATAGAATCAATTTCGTTATTGTCATGTCCACCAAGTACAACTATTACACTATTTTTAGATGAAAGTCCACCATCTCACTCTTCCACACAATATCGAACTCCATTAACATTACATCCCTAGTAGCAAAAAATGGTTAGGCCCATAAGCTAATGATACAGTTGGCTATTTACTTAAATAGACAATTGACTATGCACATGCTTCATCTATGCACATTTCAAATTAAATTTCATTAAATTTCTATAAAAATAGTTAATGTATTCTATTTAAACTTTTATAAATTTTTTATATATAACTAAACCATTTATATGTTAAGCAAACCATTTTGGAAAACATTGTTGTATTTCAAATAAATTTGTAACTCCTTTCGCTCATAAAAAATTCACATGTTCACTATGAAAAACAATTGTTAGTAAAAAAAAATTTCTACTATAAATTTTTAAATGAAACAAGTTTTAAATGCACATAATCTAAATACTATTGTAATTTATCACAATTATTAAAGATATACCAATGAGCTTTATCAATCTTTTATTGTGATAATTCTTTGAGATAACTTTGCCAAAAGATCAAGCATTTTGAGAGAAAACTGATATGCCTTCAACTCGTTCTCTTATGGTCGTTATTACACTCAATCCATTGGAATTTTGTTTCATTTTGTTAAAGATATATTGAACAAAAATTCAATCACTCCTTGACAATATATACTTCAGCAATTGAACCTTCAGGATGAGCTTTATTATTTAAGTAAGATTTATTTTCTCCTAAGTTCCTATCAAGGTAAAAGTTATTGTAATCGAATATCGTATACATTTTAAAGAGAAACTAATGACATTGGTGTAAGATATAATTACCTTTCAATTGGATATATCCATCTAACTGAGATAAGGCCATTATTTTTTGTCTCTCGAGGTGAATGCATAGCCAAATGCATCATTATATCAAAAAATGCAATAGGAAATATACGTTTAAGCTTACAATGAATCATGATAATTCCTTTTTCAAGAGCATCCATATCAGTGACAATAATTATTTTGGTGCACAATAGTCTAAAGAAATTGCATAACTCTATAATTCTCGTGCAAAAAGTTTTAGTAGATAAGGCTGTATTCCTATTGGAAGTATGCATTCTAATAAGACATGGCAATCATGACTTTTTAAGCCTAATGGACTTCTCTCATTGACATTCACACTCTTGGCTATAACATATGCATGTTTGCCTGAAAATTTGATTGACCTTAGGAATTGATAAAACTTAATCCTTTCATCCAAAGTTAAAGTGTAAAAAGCATGAGGCTTCACTAGTTTATTGTCGTAAGTTGGAAAATGCAACTCTTTTCTAATGTCTATATCTTGCTTTAATAGTGTCATTTATCTTACCATTTGAAATGCTAGTTATTCAATCCAAGAGGGAGGTGAATTAGGTTTTTAAAATTTAATCTTAACAAACCACACAAAAATTCAATCATTGCCTAATGATATAAAATTAATAAATTTAACAAAGCACAATAATAAAAGAGTAAGGGAAGAGAGAGTAAACACAATGATTTTTACGTGGTTTAGTAATCCCAACCTATACTCACGCCTCCAACCTAACTAAACTTGAAGATTTCACTATCCAAACCTCCCAAGACTTCAAGTTCTTTACAATTAACTTCTAAGGTACTAATAAACCTTTACAATCAAGAGATTATCTCTTAATTTTTTCACCCAAGTATTTCTCACACTTATACATTTACAAATTGATGAGAAAATAGAGACTACAACGAAAACTCTCTTTTAGAGTAGACACGTAAATTATAGCACAATGATGATTCAATAGATGATGATTTTACAAAATAGAAGCTCAATATATGTTGTATGCTTTTTTATTTTGCTTGTAAGAGTTTTTAAATTGAAGTTAGATTTGAGTTTATATATATCTAGTTAAAAAAATAGTCGTTATAGATAAATTCCAACAAACAAGCAGCTAACATTTTAATTTAGCGGCTACCTACTTTAGAATAATAAAGTTACCATTAAAGTTTGAATTTGCTCTAGTAACACTGTTTATAAAATTATAATTTTGTCTAAAATTTTTTATAATTGTATTATGACCCAAAGCGTCATAAAACTTTATAAAAATATCAAATTTTAGAATTTGTAAATAATGCTTGAATTCCCAAAGATTTTTAAAATTATGATATGACCCAAAGCATAATAATATTTTTCAAAGAAGTTCTTTTCATAATTTAACATAATGCTTATAATTTCAAAATTCTCCCAAGCTTTTCAATTTAGTTCAAATTTTAAAAATGTGAAATTTTCCTCAGGTGGCTAGCCACTAGCCCTCAGACTGTTAGTCGCTAACTCTTTGTTTATTTTTAATATGTATATCTTAACCTCAAAACTTTTAGATAAATTGCGAAAAGGTCTAATTCCATAATTCTTTTCAGATATTACAAAATTTTTCATTTCAGTCCACATCTTTGAAAAATAATTAATTGTATAAAAATACTTGGCTTATAATTATAAAACCTTCGATTTATGAAAAATAATGATTTATTAAATAAAATCTTGAACCTCTCAAATGCTAAACCACACATATATTAAATCATATTGGCTTTACATTAATTTGTCGCAATAATGACTCCGTTGAGTTAAACTTTATTCTTGATTGAGTTGTTATCCGTTGAGTGTGTTGAGCTTGATTTCACTTAATTCACTTGTATGAAGATTATTATTCAAGAACTAATGAGAATAGGAAATATAATATTTATCAAATTAGTTAAGACCATGTTTGTTGTCATTAAAATTACATTACATGAAGCACTTTAGGTTAATACAATTAATATCTAACAATGTTCTAACAAGGTTTTCACTTATATTCTCCTCAGTATGCATCATATCAAGATTATGACGAAGTTTCAAAGTTGGTCAATACTCTAACTCAAAGAATATGCTTTACTTGGTCTAGTTTAACTCTTCTAGTTTTCATTTTCTATTTCTATCCTTATTGTTAGGATGCTTCTTTAGTTTATATATGCCAGGCACTTTAAGCACTTTGAGTTGCTTTAAAATGTCATGAATTGAATATTCCTTTGGAGCATGATCCTTTTTTAATTTACCATTATGTAGTCTACTCTTTCACCATAAATGGCATATTCAGTAAAAATCGACGATGTCTCATGTAATATAATTTACTTGTAATTGTTCTAAAGATTTTTTTTTCATTACACATAGGACAAGCTTTATAACCTTTCAAGCTCCACCTAGATAAATTGTCATAAGTAGGAAAATCATTGATTGTTCATAATATTGCTATATGTAATCTAAAACTACATTGAGTTAAAGCGTTATAAGTCTTTACTCTAACATCCCACAATTCCTTTAATTCATCAATTAAAGGTCTTAGGTGCACATCAATGTTCTTCCTAAGTGCATTTGGTCTAAGAATAAGCAATGAAATAATAAAAAGAAAAGGCTTTTTCATACACTTGTATAGTGGCAAATTATATGCCTTAAACATCACAAGCCACATATTGTAAGGATTGTGCATATTTGCAAAAGGATTAAATCCATCACTAGCAAGACTTAGTCTTAGATTACGAGGATCTCGTACAAACCAAGGAAAAGACTTATCAAATTTTTTCTACACTTTACCATCAGCGGAATGTCTTAAAATACTTTTTCAGCAACACACTTTTCTTAGTGCTATTTCATATCTTTTACCCTGTATCATGATATAAATAGTTGTCGTAGTCGGGTTTTCAAAGGACATATTATAATACTTTCTAAGGTATTTGTTTCCTTTATTAATGACAGATTTAAATTGAGACTCACCATATATAGGGCATATATCATATGCCTAATTTTCTTTCCAAAACAAGGCATGATCATACTTATAGGCATGGATAACTTCATACCCTAACCAAAATCTTTCAACATTTTTTTTTACCTTATAAGTTGAACTTGGTAAATATGCCTTTCAGGTAGAGTTTCTTTAGATAAGTTGAGAATCATATACAGTGACTTGTTACTCCATTTATTAAGAACCTTTATATGGAGTAACTTTACAATAAAGTTCAACAAAGACAACCCAGCTCCAAGTAATAACATTTTCTTAACTTCGCTTAACAAAGTAACAAGCCCATCAATTTCCCATCTTCTATGTTAGGTGAAAATGTGTCATTCCCTAGGTTAGATTGTTGAGCATGTATGTATGGACAATACATATCATGTAAAATATCATACATCTTATCATTTTTTTCAATATTATCAATATTTGCATTCTCAGCAAAATTTGTTTCCATCTCTAATTCATTTGATCTACTCTTTGAACCAAATCAATAATCTAACCTAGATTCATAATTTTCTCTGTGAAAAACCCATCTTTTATAGTTGAACAAAATAACGGGTTTGTATAAATGATCTTTAACTACATTCAAAGGTTTTAAAAAATCATTTTGACAGTTTTGACATCGATAACAAACCAAATTATTTTGATCCACACATTTTTTGGCAACTTTCATAAATGACTTAACTTCATCAATATACTCTTTGGAAAGTCTATTTGGAAGTTTCATCCAACTTTTATCCATTCTTTCCCTTCTGACCATAATATGTAAATTGTTGTTAAAGTTTCCAACAAGTTATAGCTATTGTTGTCACAATTTTAATACTATACGTTAAACTATTAAAGAAAAATTATATTTCAAATATTATATAATTTTAAATAATTATTTTAGTTAATAAAAGTGTTAAAAAAAGAGCATCACTGATAGAATTATAAAGTTGTGGTTCCAGTTAATGTAAAGTGTAGTTTCAATTGAAGCTTTATCATAGGTTTTATACAAGTTGAAAAACAAAAAATTGTAAAAACAACAATAAAAAACAAAAGTATGTAAATTGTAGTCAGCAAAATGATGAATATCTTATTGCATCTTCACATTGTTGGTCAAATCTTGAATTTTATAAAAAATGATAATTAGTCATCAATTGAAAAAAGAACCTTTTCCACTTATTTAATTTATAAAATTTCTAATGAGGTGAAATCTAGAGCAAGAAGACAATTTAAAATTGCTAAATAAACAAAACTGTAAAAATAAATTCAACACTTGAAGGCTTTTATTTTTGAAGATCAAATTTTTGGCACATAACATGTACTTGCTTGACTAGTTTATATTTTTACATGCAAGAAATAATTATAAAAGGACTGTTGCCCAACATGTATGCAATCAAAATCTAGAGAGTAACAAGGTTATTTGAATCGTTCTTAGTTTTATTTCTCCTACTACCTTTATACGGTATAGTTTCAAAATGCACCAAAATAGTAATTTCAGATTTGTATAATCTTTAACTCATAATGGCAATTTTGAGATTCATTAATAAATTGTAATAACATAAAAAGAGTTTAAAATTGTCAAGTGAATTTTTCCTTAAAGAAAATCATGACATAATATTAGTTTTTAACATACAAGAAACCACAAAAGTGCTTGAAATTTTAAGTATAAGAACTTTTAAAAACTGTTGGTAAATTTTTTAAAACATGGAGTAAAGCATACATATTTATGCATTAAAAGAAAACAAATTTCTTGCTTCATATTGCACCTTTTAATTTTTTCAACAACACATGAGACTTTCTTCCCCATTTTGTCTCGATGTTCTAACTTTTTAATCTATAAAAATGATCCTTCAGTAGCATCCAATTATTTATAAAATAATACAAACAACTTTTTGTCAAACATGAAATCCACCACATCAGTATCACATACTTGAGAGAAAAAAGCTATCTTTTATATCTAATATCATTAAAATAAATAAATAAATAAATATATCAACCCACTCTCATCATTTAAGAGCACAATAAAAGGCCATACTCAAATTATTAAAATCGAAGTACCAAAAGCAAAATGAGATCAAATAAACATGTCATTTATCATTCACCATCAAAATGAATTCAAAATCAAACATCATAAGCTCTACATCCAAATTGTCCATTGTACAATAAAGCGTCAAAAGTAAAAGTATTTACCTACATATACTATAAAGTTAAAATAAATAGTGCTTAAATAAAGGCATTATACGAGGGGTTGAGTGACGAGAATAATAGGATCAGTGATACGGTCAGTGACTTTTGAAACTCTAGACGGCAGCAAAACTTAAAATGGCTTTAAAGAGGTGAGCTAAGAAGTTTGATTGCGAGCGGTACGGTTAGGGTTTCTGCCAAATTTCAAGAAATTAATTAAATCAAAATAGTTTTTATTTCTTCTGAACTTGAAAAAGCCATGGGATATATCACGATGTTCTTAACTTTTTGTCTAAGATCTAAATTTTTTTCTTAAAACAAGCCCTAAAATAGCGCCTTGTTTTAGGCACTTATATAGAATATAATTTTATTTTCATTAATGATATTATTTGTACCAACTATTTAGGAAAATAATATTTAATAAAGTAAGTATATTTTAATTAACTCTTTCTGATTATTATCATTACAATTTTATTAGTTAATTATATGTTTAGCAACTTAGCTCATTTGTTTTCAAAATATTTAATTATCAAAGTTCAATTGAAACTAAAACATATGGCCACAAAGTATGTTCACGGCTAAAAATTTATAGAGCAACAATTCTTTCATAGCTGAATATCAATTCCTTTTGCCACATCATTTTATGTCTACAGGTGATCACTAATTTTAACACGTGAATTTTTTTGTCAAGCATTCAAACCTTTATCCACAAAGTATATTTTCGCAGCTAAAAAATAGCATTTAGCCATAAATAATTTGTGGCAAATATATTAATTTAATATCTTAAATTTCTCCCAAAATTATTATCCACAACACTAAAATTTTGTAGCTAAATGTCATTATTGGCAACTAATTTTGCTTTGCTGCTAAAGCATTCATGGCTAAAACACCATTTTCTTGTGGTGGTATTGAATCGATGAGGTTAGAAGATTTTGTAATATAAATTGACTACTTTTTTCAATGCATTTTGTAGAACTGAAAATTTGTAAATTACTTTATGTAGTTTTGTGTAGAAACGTTTAACCTTAATGACAACACAGTACCTTTAAATGACCACCATCAATCACCTACAAGTGATTTTAGGCCACACCACCAAAACTTGATAGTCTAAAATAACTGAGAAGTTGCCATAAAATTAATTTTCTTTTTGTTTCTAATAGTTGATGTCAAAGAATCGATACATTTACATCGTCTATAAACTAAATGAGCTTGAGATTGATGTTACTAAAATCAAGATGAAAGTCACTGAAATCAAGATAGTAATGACTAAAAATTGAAAGGTGTTTGGTGAGGGTAAGACAAAATTTGATGAGATGAAATATGCAATTATTCGGTGCTCAAGTTATACATACATTAAAATATGTATCTCATTTTAACTCCACATTTGCAATGCTCATATAATGAATACTTATTTGATAAGCCTCTAAATTTTGAAGAATTGGATAATCCTAATATTAATCCATTTGAATATGATGTAAGTAATAGAGTAAACTCCCTAATTAATATATAGTTGAGCAAGGGACCTCCATGATGAAAGTGCTTGTATGCTAATAAAGCAATGAAGCATGAGTTGGTTAGACATCTAAAAAAATTGCTTCTATTAAATAATCTACACACAATTCCCTCGCCCAAAAGGTGGAAAACTTATAATATTTAAATACTTCTTGCAAATGAACGTATAAATGCGGATGATGGGTATTTGTTAATATGGATCTATTTAAAGAGCTTTATAGTCCAATATTATTTTCTAGTTCCAAGTAGTAGGACTGTAGAGAAATCACGATAAATCGGCCCATTGCATTTGGAAAGGATTTTTTTAGATTATTTTGCATGACAATAAGGTTGTTAGATGCAAATGATTAGGAGGTAAAGTAAATGTCCTCAATAATTGTACTATCTTGATAATTGAATTTGTTAAATCTATTATTTTCTAATCTTTTAACATTGATTCTACAGCATGTCTATGCTTACTTACACTTGTCTAGTACGCAACATTAAATTTATCCAAATGCTTTACTTCACATTGCATGCATGCAAGCAAGTAACTAACCTTACTATTTGTTAACATGATGAGATTATCTAAGATTTTCATTTTAGTATTACATTGTGATTAGGTTTATTTAGAAACATTGTGGAATGAAAGGAATCTGATATTCCAAAAGAAAAAGTTATCAAGGACTTAATGGCTGTGAATATGGTTAAAACTACACATTGTCTACTCTTGGACGAACGTCGATATTGTATGTAAGTACATTATAATTTTTTGTTTTAATTTTTTACTTAATAATAAATATCTTGTAATTACAGTTTAATAAATTTGATATATAAGTCTATATTCTTGTGAACTTTAAGAAACAACATTGATTGTTAGCCTAAGTGAATTTTAATGAAAAAGAGAAACTGTTGTGCAAATTTTATTAAACTCACAAGTATACGAATCTATTGTAGAATAGATTAATGGCGACGAGTGTCGATCCCACGAGAAGGTAAATTTTAATTATGTGTTAAATTAATTTTCTAAATGAGTGATTAAAATTGTGGTGAAATTAATTTAATCTATCTTAAAATTAAAATTAGAATGATAGAAATAAATTAGAGTAGCAACTGTTATAATAAAACACTTGGGTATCTGAATCCACATCAACATGCACTAGGGTTCAATATTCCTTATTAATACCAATTAAATCATGAGGAGAAAATTCACTCCTCATGAGCCACGCTCTAATTAACATGGTGATAAGGGCTTATCGTGCCAAACAGTAATAATTGTGTTATACTATCTATAAATGACAAGTCAAAATATCTATAGAAATTAGAGAAAAAAATAAAATAAATTTACTAATTAAACCCATGGAACATGTTGAGACTTCACCTTCAACCTAAGCTTGAAAGAAAATTAGCTACCCATATTTGAACTAGGGGTAAAATGAGAATTTTACTAAAATACATAGAAAATACAAGATGGAGAAGGAATTAGAGAGAATGGAGCTTAAAAACAAATTCAGTGGTGTCAAATTAGGGGGAAACCCTTATTTTATAGATACAACGAGCAAATTATGACAATCAGATTAAAACAATTTGGATGCATAAGATTGCACTACGTGGCAAGTTCTGATTGGTTTGAACACATTATCAAGGCTATTATCCCGTGTATATACATGTACTTTATGCATGTTTTTCTGATCCACTAACATACTGTCACATCATCTGTCAACAGTGCATAAATATTTTTATCCAATAAGATTGTGACACTTTATCAGTCAAGCCACGTCATTAGTTAATGCCATATTATTCCTCCAATCAAATGTTGCCATATCATTGGTCTGTACCACATCATTGGTCAATGCCATGTCATTGTATAACATATATGAATAGTATCATACATGTGAACAATACCATATATGTGAACAGTGATATTTATACTTTTATGCTCTTCCTAAGATTTTCGACTATTCTGAGTTCAGATTTACCATCAGTTTTGTCATTTCATATCTTGTTTATTGTAAAATGACTATGATGCCCTAAAAATACATAGCATACTTAATTATAATAAAACACACCTAATTAAAATCACAAAAGACTTAAATACATAAAAGCAAGAAAGTTAATGAAACTTGAAGTATAAAATAACGATTTTCTCCTTTATAAATATACATTTTCTAATACTTAATACACCCCCAACTAACTTATTGCTAGTCCCTAGCAAATTAAGCAAAAATAAATTTAAATCCAAAACTTTTTTTTGAACTATCATGTTTATTTAATTAAACTTATGATGTCAATTAAATAAAAGTATAAGTATTGCCTCTAGTCTTTAAGAAATATTACTCCCAAATCAACCATCCACATGAATCAATCTAGTAGACTTTGTCACAGCTATTGTAATTAAGCTACTTTTAAGATGACATATCAACACCTCAAAATCTCACTGGTAGTAACACTCTCACAAAGAAATTAAACTCAATAATAATAGTCACTCCCATAAATGATAAATTGAGAGAAAATATTAAAGTAATATCACACACTCTCACCCAGATAAAATAAAATGTGCCCGTAGTTTAAAAATAATACGATCTCAAGTTAAAATGTGAGTCAAACCAATATAATAATTTTTTCTTTATTTTTTTATGCATCGCTACATCTTTATAGCCCATGTAAATAGTTTCTACTTCAGACTATAATTATCTAAAATCAAGAAGGATTTTTATTAGGACGTAACGTAGGCTAGGGACATGACGAATAAAGACGGAAAAATAGGGAAAGAAAAATAAAATACATGTTTGAGAAACAAAATAGAGTTTTTTTTTTTGTAAAGATTACAGAGTACATTTCTCCTTTTTTTGAAACTAATATATAAATTTTAATTTTTTTTCTTTCTTTTTTTTACTAAGGCATAATTTTATTGAACAAAATAATTATTTACATTGAGTAATATTTCAGATCAGAGTTGGGTTGAGATGATAAGTTAACAAAAAAAAAGGATAATAATTTTTTTAAGGCTCAAAAGGGTTAACTAAGGATATTTCATAAAAGGGATAGCTAGAAAGGCTCAAACGGGTCAAAGATGGCATTTCCATCAATTTTTATGACACTAACTAATCTTTCATATCTACTAGTTAGATAAACTTTCAGATGTAGCAACACACAAAATTTTTTTCTCTTTTTTTAGAAGGTTGACTCAAAAGAAATTTATAGATCGTGTATCAAATAATAAACTGCTAAGCTGTATAAACAATGGGTAAAAAATGTTACTCTCCAAGAAAAATAATAAATTCTAGAACTCACTTGGAATTTATTATGACATGTATATTCCTTCAAGCAACTCATATTTTTATTTCCGATATCAACATGTAGAGCAGTAAATATGGTGTAAAAAAACTCAAGATCAAAGATAATACAAATACTAAAATTTAAAAGTCATCATGTCAAAAGATCACAAAATATTATATTTTTTAATTAATTTTCTTTTGTTAACAAAAAGAAAACTAAGAAGATGCGTTGCTAGAATTATGATATTTCATATTTAGCCATCTTCAACTCAAAATTTTGAAAGTATATATTTATAAATGAGAAAATAGAAAGAGAAAGTTAGAAACATCACACTTAAAATGAAGCTAAAAAAATAAATTTTTTTTTAAATTTCAAACTAAAAAGATACATTTTAAGAGTCACTATACTTCATATTCAGTCATATTCGATATAAAAAGTTAACCACAGTTAGTTTCTTCAATAAAAATTAGTAAAAACTTCAACAAGATTAAGACATTTCACAATTATCAACTATTCCCTCCCCCCAACCAGAACGAAATATTGTCCTCAATGTTTTAAAGGAAAAAAGTAGAGATTAGAGGATATCACCTGAATGCTGTAACACAGAAGGAAATATATACAAGCAAAGAGTTAAATCTAATTTACACTTCTTACTGCAACTACTGCTACATCATTAGTTGGCCACTTCAACACTAAAGTCTTAAGATGTGGCTCTGGTTTATAAGCTTGTAACAGATAACTAGCTCATTAGCAGTGTGAGTACAAATAAAGATTTTTTTCACTGGAGAAGTAATGAAATAGTTTTTTATTACATGGTTAAGAAATGTGTGAAAGTCATCATAAAAGTTATTGATATTTAACAAACTAATGAGTTTCTAATAAATGTTGAGATGAGACCAAGATGCTAATGTCATTAGCGCCTCTAGAATTATAAGATCTCCTAGTAAAAAAATAAAGGCATTAGCATGATTCAACATTTTAGTTATTCTCTCTTGTATACCTAAACAACTAACTCTTCTTCAGTTGGTGAGTCAGACAAACAGCCAAAAGATTTTAGAATTATTGGGATAATGCCTAACACTTGGCTCCCTTTAGTATAAGTGGCTTCTAAAACCAGTTTTGATAACTCTCGATCACCTCTTCATAAATTAAATGTAGTTTTCTAGCTGTTATGCTTTAACCAAGATCTACGACTGCCTCAATAAATTCTTTATATTTGCCATAGTTAAATCTACAGAGTACACAAATATTCTAGATTTGATTGTTGAGAGTAGCTGCCATTGGATACTTTTAAAAAATAATTTATGATGCCTTAACAAAAAAATCATATTTAAGGATCTTGATGATAATGGTTCACAGCTGTAAATGAGATAGCATGTCTATGTCAAATCACTCGTAAAGCACATGGCTCAAGAGTAAAAAATGAAATAGTAAATAGATAAAGCAAATAATGATAGCTTGAAATTATTAAAGACAAAAAATGTAAGTGATCAAACAACAGTAAAATAAAATAACAATGAAATAAAAGAATACTTATAAGTAGTTGCGACTGTGGCTCACATCTTCTTCTAGTTTTATATTCAGAAATGGCTTGAACACCCTTTATGGGTCGAGGATAGGCTTCTCATCCAGTTTTCTTACAAATTGGCAAATAGGGTTATTTATAGTCAGATTCCCAAGATTATAATTTGAACATTCTTTCTGGAATAATGGTCATAACTAGAGTATTACGTTTTCGACATATCCACTAGGATGTGTTTCAAGAGACAAAAGGATATCATTCAATGAGTCTTTATTCAAGTCATCTCTAATGAATTGAATCTTATCTTTCTTGTTATCAGATAACATTTCTAAAGAACATCACTTTTTATCGTGTCTCACTCTGACACACTTATGGAAAACATTAGAGAGTGTTCGAGCTCTTCATTTTCTTGAATAATTTCCCTTACCACAACCAGACAAGTATGCAATAAATGTGGGAGGTAACTCATCTACGAACCACACCTTAGCTTCGATTATTTATTGGATGTCAGTAGAGATATGATTTTTCATAAGTAATTGCATGTGTTCGAACCAAGATTTATAAATGGTGAGGAGAGCATTCTGAGAAAGTAAAGGAAATCACTTGTGAAGTTTTGCTAAGATCTCATCTCTATCCATGCCTTCAACTCAGAATATTAGTTATTATGGGAAACTGAAGTAACCGACGTTGATTGTCACAGAGTACCAATATATTAAAACACAAAAAAATTAATGTCAGCATTATGCTCTTATTGAATTTACCTCAAGCTTCAATTAGATTTCGTAGATATTTTTCTCAATTTCTCTAAGTTGTCCTTCTAAATCCTCAACATGGAAAACTAACTCTGGTGGTCATAACTCTCAAATAAGATGTGTTTTACAAAATCATATTTGACCTCTAAGATGAGATTATATACGTCAAAACTGTCTAAGAATGTTCAAAAGAAGTTGTTTAGTTTAGGTACTCATGATTACATGTGATAAGAGAAAATTTAATGGTTAATAAAAAACATTTATATAAAAATAATCAAAATAATAAAAAAATTAAGTAAAAAAATTAAATCACTGAAAAAACTCAATTCAAATTTAGTGGGTCATACAAATTTATTTCGATGTCCTCTCCAAGTGATTGGTACTTGAAATATGATTTTAATCTTTAACTATTAACTTTAAAGGTGACACCATTCTATGGGTCCTTAATTTCAATTGCTTCATGTGGAAAAATAGTGTGAACAATAAAAGGGTCAAACCATTAGGAGCGCAACTTATCTGGGAATAAGTGCAAGTGAGAATTGAATAAAAATACTTTCTGACTTAGGACGAAAGATTCTCTCGTGATTTGCTTGTCGTGAATGACTTTCATTCTCTATTTGTAAATTTTGGCATTTTCATATGCATCATTGTGAATTTTTTCAAGTTCTGCTAGCTGTAATCTTCTTTCTGAGTTAGCTTGCTGCATGTCAAAATTGAATTTCTTGATGGCCCAGTACGCACGATATTTGAGTTTCACTAGTAGGTAGCAAGTTTTTCCATACACTGGCCTATAGGGTGACATCTCAATAGGGATCTTGAAAGTCATTCTGTATGCCTATAATGTATCATCAAGTCGCAATGACTAATCTTTTTTGTCTGGTCTCACCGTCTTTTCTAATATGTGCTTTATTTCTCGATTGAAGATCTCAACATGACCACTGATTTGCAAATGATAAGAGGTTACCACTTTGAGTGATGAAATATTTTGCAAAAAGAGCCTTGAATAATTTATTATAAAAGTAGGCACTACCATCACTGATTATCGCTTGAGGGAATCCAAAGTGTGCAACAATATTGCTTTTTAAAAATTCGATCATCACTTTGTAATCATTAGTTCTGGAATGCATCCTCCCATGGTCTAGGTTGAGAATAATTTGAGTTCTGGTTGTAAGGGTAAAAATTCCCTTTTTATCCCTAGTTAAAATATGAGTAGCTAGGCTTGTGGAACTTGAGAAATTGGTTGTATTGGTTGTTTTGACTTTTTCGACAAATAATGGAGTCTTGTCTGGAGTTGTTGGTCTATTTTGTTGGAATCCTTAAGACCACGAAAAATTGGGGTGGTCTCTCCATTCAGGGTTATATGTGTTAGAGTAAGGGTTGTAGTTTGATGGCTTTTTCATTACACCTATAGCATTGGCTTGATCAAGTTTTTCGAGTATAAGTCATGGTGGAATTAATTTTTTTGTTTTCTTATATATATATTTTTTCTTATAAAAAAATAATTCTATAATTTGATTTATTTAAATTTTTGTTAAATATACGATTTGTTGGGTAAGTTCTTTAGCCATTTATTTGACAATTTAATTTCGATTCTTTAAATTTCGATTTTAACTCACCAACTTGGACTTGTAATTTATTTTCATTCACTCCCTTAATTATTATATTATTCCTGAATGATCTGTAATTTAATTTTGACTCCTTTATTGTTTAATTTTTGTAATTTATCTTTTTATTTTATTTTTTTAGTTATTATATTTTCTTTTTAGACTTAAGCGTATGTTCATAGTAAAGTTTGGAAGAAATCCCAAATTTCTAATGCACTTTTGGATATTAATTCTCCTCCACTTGTTGCCATTAGTCATTCTTGCACATTTGGCAAAAATTTCTCTAAAACGTATTGGCATTGGTGTCATTTTTCATATTCATGATGTAGACATTTTAAGAGTAGTTTGTTGAATCGCTTTCGGTGATTTCGTTTTCTTTTCTATTTTTCTTTAACTTTTAAGCTTTTATTTTTTAAAACGATTTTGTAAAAACTATTCGTCTTCTCTTTAGATGAACTTTGAAATTTCCTTGCGAATAGAATTGGTTTTATGAACTAGGAAGTATTCATTTAAAAATTTTATGACTATTTGTTCCCATAATGTAATGCTATTAATAGATAATTTATTAAATCAGATCTTAGCAAAACTTCACAAGCGATTTCCAGAATGCTCTCCTCACCATTTATAAAGCTAAAGTCCAAAAATGCGATTGGAAGAATAACATTTGATTCGTTGGTTAAAGAAAATAGGAATAGTTTGAGTTTAAAATTATCAGAAAAAAAAATTCTCATAATCTGCCAAAATGTTTAGTTTAAACAAAAAGAGAAGAAAATCATTCAAACGATTATGGATGATATCCTTTTGTCCTTATTTTTCTAGCCATTATTAAAAAAAATGTGGGGAGACAATTTAACACACTAAGTTTTAATTCAAAACTCCTAGTAGATAGATTTAGGTATCGTATACATAATGTCTTCTAATCTCTACTTCTTTCCTTTAAAATCGAGGACAAGCTAATGGGGAGAATTGAAATAGTCCTTTATAAAATATACAAGTTTTTAAATCGAAGATGGCTGAATATGGAGTGTGGTTATTCTTGTTATTGCAAATCTATTTGATGACTTTTGAATTTTAGTATTTGTATTATCTTTGGTCTTAAGTAATATTACACTATGTTGGTATAGTGTAATTATTCGTGATTATTTTTAAATGCAATGTATTTGTATGTGTGAAGTGCTTTTTTTTCTATTTTAAGTCTATAGGTTTAAACTTAGGTAATTGCGACTTTCGACCATGCATAAAAAAATACATAAAAAAATGAGAGTAAAATTAATAAAAATAAAGAAGATCCCTATTATTTAATATCCATAGAATTTGCGATGAGCCTTTTATTTAAAAAAAAAAAAATCCTTTTCTTTATTAACTTTATCTTACTCATTTGGAGTATTACCCAATATCATATAAGTTCCATCCACCTATTCACTTTAATATAAACATATACTCAGGTACCAAAAAAAATAAATAAATTAACTAAAATTAAAATAAATTACAAGATAAACAAAAAAATTATTAAGAAAAGTAAAGTAAAAATTAAATCATAAAAATTTAAAGAAATTACAAAGAAATTGAATTACAAACAAAAGTTAAATTGTCGAATTTTTTTATAAGA
The DNA here is from genome assembly GCA_030449875.1 of Aegle marmelos. NCBI lineage: Eukaryota > Viridiplantae > Streptophyta > Magnoliopsida > Sapindales > Rutaceae > Aegle > Aegle marmelos. The sequence goes on from JASUUL010000143.1 coordinate 14,367,797, forward strand.
AAAAAATAATACAAGAAAAGAATACTAAAAATTATTTATAAACAATAAATTCAACGAAATAAAATAACATGAAAATAAAATTACGAAAATTTAAAAAAGAAAAAAAATTGAATTACAGAAATTACAGATTTATTTTTTATTTTTTAAAAAAAATTGAAATAAAACAACTAAAAAATTACTTAAAAAATTAATTCTATGAATTAATAAATTAACAAAATAAACAAAAAATTACAAAGAAAAATAGCTTAGAAATTAAATTATAGAGATTTAAAGAAATTATAGGGAAATTAAATTACTAAAATTTAAAGAAATTTAAATTATAAAATTTAAATTAAAGATTCATTTTTTTAATTTTAATTTTTTTATTTTTTAATAATTTCAAAAGAGAAAAAGAAAAGAAATTAACTTATAGGAATTGCGAATTCACTTTTTTATTTTTTATTTTAATTTTTCTATAACAATTTTAAAAGAAAATAACACAAAAAAATTACTTAAAAAAACTAATTCTACGAATTAATTAAAATAAATTAACAAGATAAAATGAAAAAAATTACGAAACAAAATAACCTGAAATTAAATTACAGAAATTTAAAGAAATTATAAAATTAAATAAATTACTGAATTTCAAAGAAATTTAAATTATAAAATTTAAATTATAAAAGTTAAATTAAAGAAAAAATACAAGAAAAAAATAATTCAACAAATTAAAATAACTTGCCTCCCTAACAATGGCATCAAAACTTTATTGTGTAAATTTTATTGAAGTTCTTTAGCCATTTATTTGAGTGTGACCTCATTCACTCCCTTAATTATTATTTATTGTAGAATAGATTAATGGTGCACTTTTGGATATTAATTCTCCTCCAGTGTCGATCCCATTTGGCAAAAATTTCTCTAAAACGTGGAGGTGAATTGTAATTATGTGTTGAATTAACTTTCTAAGTGAGTGGTTAAATTATGATAAATTTATCTTAATTTTGAATTAAAATTGTGGGAATAATTAAAAACGCAACTATTATAATAAAGTACTTGGGTATTTGGATCTATATAAACATGCTCCAGGATTCAATATTTCTTATTAATACTAATTAAATCATGAGAAAGAAATCTATTTTAAGTCTATAGGTTTAAACTTAGGTAATTTGCGAATAAAAATACGTAAAAAATGAGAGTAAAATTAATAAAAATAAATAAGATGCGAAAAAAATAAATATTCCTCATGAACTACGCTTTAATTAATATGGTCTTTAAGTGCTTTTTTTTCTATTTTAAGTCTATAGGTTTAAACTTTAATTCATTTTGCATAAAAAAATACATTAAAATTAATAAAAATAAATGAATTTATGATATATTAACTTTAGCGCTAACTTTAAATAAACTATGTTATTACTATTTGTCAACGAAAAATTAAAACATTCACATAAATTAGAGGGAAAAATAAAATAAATTTACCAATTAAGCCCACGGAATATGTTGAGACTTCACCTTCAACCCATACTTGAAAGAAAATTAGTTACTCATATTTGAACTAGGGATAAAATAGAAAATTTACCAAAATAAAAAAATACAAGATAGAGAAGAAATTTCAAAAAATAGAGCTAAAAATGAAATCAGGATTGCGCTATATGGCAAGTTCTAATTGGTTTGAACACATAATCAGGGCTATTATCTCATGTATATATATGTACTGTATGAACGTTTTTCTAATCCACTAACATACTACCCCGTCATCAAACTACTTATTTTAATCAACGCTTTAATTAATATGGTGCTAAGGGCTTTTAAAAGAAAATAACTATGTTATTAATTAGTCAATGCCACATCATTTCTCCAATCAAATAGGGATAAAATAGAAAATTTACCAAAATAAAAAAATACAAGATAGAGAAGAAATTTCAAAAATGTCATGTCATTGGTTGGTACCACATCATCAGTCAATGCCACATCATCATATAGTATATATGAACAGTGTCATGAATAGTATCATGTATCGTACATGTGAACAATACTGTATATGTGAACAGTGACATTTATACTTTTATGCTCCTCCTAAGGTTTTCGATCGTTCTGAGTTTAGATTTACCGTTTTTTGTCATCTAATGTCTCGTTTATTGTGAAATGACCATGATGCCTCTAAAACACGTAAAATACTTAATTATAATAAAATACATATAATTAAATTTACAAGAAACTTGAATATATAAAAGTAAAGAAGTTAATAAAACTAGAAGTGTAAAATGATGATTTTCTCTTTATAAATATACATTTTGAAGCACTCAACATTACTCTTCAAGGAAAATAGCAGGTTCAAGTACTCACTTAGAATTTATTATGGCATGTATATTCCTTCAAGCAACTCATATTTTTGTCTTTGACATTAACATGTAGAGTAAAAAATATGGTATAACAAAACTCAAGACGAAGGATAATATAAATATTAAAATTTAAAAATATTGTGTCAAAAAAAAGACTGCGAAAATATTTTAAAAATTTTTTTGGTTAAAAAGTAAGAAGATGCGTTTATAGAATCATGACATTCTATATTCAGCCACTTTCAGCTCAAAATTTTGAAAGTATATACTTATAAAGTGAAATTAAAAAGAGAAAGTTAGAAAAACCACACTTAAAATGAAGTTAAAAAAATAACTGAAATTTTTTTTTAACTTTCAAACTAAGAAGATGTGTTTCTACAGTCACTATACTCCATATTCAGCTATTTTCAATGTAAAAAGTTAAGTACAGTTAGTTCCTACAATAAAAATTAGTAAACACTTCACCAAGATTAAGACATTTTACAATTATCAACTATTCTCTTCCCCTAACTAGAACGAAATATTGTCCTCAATGTTTTAAAAGAAAAAAAGTAGGAATTAGAAGATATCACCTAGGTGTTGAACACAGAAGAAAATATTTACAAGTGGAGAGTTAAATCTAATTTGTACTTTTTACTGCCGCTACTGCTCCCATCATTAGTTGGCCACTCCAATACAAAATCTTAGGATGTGACTCTAGTCTATAAGCTTGTAACAGATCAAGTAACTCATTAGCAGTGTGAGCACAAATAAAGATTTTTTTCACTATAAAAGGAATGAAATAGTTTTTTATTGCATGGTTAAGAAATGTGAGAAAGCCATTATAAAAGTTATTGACATTTAACAAACTAATGGGTTTCTGATGAATGTTCAAATAAGATCAAGATGCTAATGTCATTAGTGCCTCTAGAGTTGTAAGATCTCCTAGTATAAAAATAAAGGCATCAGCATGATTCAACATTTCAGTTATTCTCTCTTGCATACCTAAAACGACTAACTCTTCTCTATTTAATGAGTCAAACAAACAGTCAAAAGGTTTTAGGATTATTGGCATGATGCCTGACACTTGGCTCCCACTGTTATAAACGGCTTCTGAAACTAGTTTGGATAACTCTCGGTCACCTCCTTCATAAATCAAGTGGAGTTTCCTAGTTGCTATACTTCGACCAAGATCTACGGCTGCCTAAATAAATTCTTTATATTTGCTATAGTTAAATTCAAAGAGTACACAAATGTTCTTGATTTGGTTGTTAGGAGTAGCTACCATTGGATACTTCTAAAAAATAATTTATGAGTGCTTTAACAAAAAAGTCATATTTAAGGATCTTGTTGATAATGGTTCACAGCTGTAAATGAGGTAGCATGTTTATATCAAATAACTTGTAAAACACATGGCTCGAGAGTCAAAAAGAAAATAGTAAATAGACAGAGCAAATAATGATATCTTGAAATTATTAAAGACAAAATGTAAGTGATCAAATAATAGTGAAAATAAAACAATATTGAAATAAAAGGATATTTACAAGTAGTTGTGACTGTGGCTCACATCTTCCTCTAGTTTTATGTTTAGAAACAGCTTTAATGCCCTCTATGGATCGATGATAGGCTTTCTATCCAGTTTTTTTACAAATTGACAAATGGGGTCGTTTATAATTAGATTTCTGAGACTATATTTTACACATTCTTTCTGGAATAATGGCTATAATTGGAGTATTGTGTTTTATACATATTCATTAGGATGTGTTTCAAGAGATAAAAGGATATCATCTAATGACTCTTTATTCAAGCCATCTCTAATGAATTGAATGTTATCTTCCTTATTATCAGACACCATTCCTAAAGAGTATGGCTCTTTATTGCATCTCATCCTGATATACTTATGACAAACATTAGAGGGCTTTCAAACTCTTCATTTTCTTGAATAATTTCCTTTACCAAATCCAAGAATGTATGCAATAAATTTAAGAGGCAACTTACCTGCCAACCACACTTTGGCCTCGATTATCCATCAAATGTCAGTAAGGATGTGATTCTTTATAAGCAATTACATACGTTTGAACCGAGCTTTATAGATGGTAATAAGAGCGTTTTGAGAAAGTGAAGGAAATTCTTTGTGAAGCTTTGCTAAGATCGTGTCTTTATCTATGCCTTCAACTCAGAATATTAGTTATTATGGGAAACTGAAGTAACCAACATTGATTGTCATGGAGTACCATTATCCACCACTTAACTGGGGTAAAAAATGATAACGCACCAAAGAAGGAAAAAAAATCTAGCAAAAACACAATACACGTAAAGGTAAATAAAAAATAGCAAACAATAAAAAAAAATTAACTTACCATCGTCCTCTTATTAAATTCACTTCAAGCTCTAATTAGATACTATAGATGTCTCTCTTAATTTCTTTAAGATCTTATTCTAAATCTTCAACATGTGCTACTAACTCTAGTGGTTGTAGCTTCCAGACGCAATGCGTTTTATAAAATCGTATCTGACCTCTGAGATGAGATTGTATACGTCGAAACTATCTAAGAATATTAAAGAGACACTTTTTAGTTGAGATATTCATGAGGAAAAATGATCAGAGAAATTAAGTTAAACAAAGACACTTACGTAAAAATCATTAAAAATAGAAAAGAAAACTTTAAATCACCGAAAAAAGTAGAAAGAAAAAAGAAAAAAAGTCAGGTCACTTAAATCTTTTGTACTGTTTTCTCTATATGGTTGATATTCATGATATGACTTTATTTTTCTGATCATTAACTTTAAATTTTTGCACTGTTCTTTGAATTCTTAAATTTAATGGCTTTATGTGAAAAAAGTATGATCAGTAAATAGACCAGACTATCTAGAACATAACTTACTTGGAGAAACGTGCCTGTGAGAATTGAATAAAAATATTTTTTGACTTGGTATGAAAGATTTTCTCATGCTGTGCTTGTCATGAAATATTTTCATTCACTTTTTGTAGTCCTTAGCATTTTTATCGTTACGATCTCCTCTGATTTTACTAGTTACATCCTTTTTTTTTAAACCAAAGATAGGTTAATGATGCCTGTATTCTTTTGTTTGTCATCGAGCAAAGATGAGATGATTTCTAATAATATTTTTTCTTCGCCAGGAACGTAGAATTCAAAGAGTCAAGTAAAGATTTAAGCTCAATCTTTAATAGCGATTCTGATGATGGGATAAGATTTTCTTTTTTATAGTGCCAATTGCTCTATCTTTGTCTTCATTTATCAATGTCCATGTATGGCAATGAATCCAATAAGACATTAACCTCATCAATCGATCTGTCAATATTAAAATCTAAACCAAAGTGAGTTAAACAAAATTATAATTTCATGAACAGTGTTACTATAGTAATTTCAAAATTAACTGTAACTTCACTGTAGCAAGTAGTTAACCGCTTGAATGAAGAAGCTAGGTGCTTCGGCATTGGAATTTGCCTATAACGGCTATTTTTCGAGTCAAAATTATATAAACCCAAATCAAACTCATTTTTAAGCTCTTACACAACTAAAAACAAGTTCATACATCATTGATTGAGCTTCTAACTTGTAAATTATTATAGATTAAATCATTATAGTGCTTTATTTATTCATTCATTCTTGAAGAGAGTTTTCTTGTCGTAATTTTTAATCTCTTATCAAATTTGTAGTTGTATAAGTGTGGGAAACACTTGAGTAAAGAAATTGGGGAATAATCCCTGGATTGTAAGGGTTCATTGACATCTTGAAGTCAATTGTAATGGAATTGAAGTCATAGGAGGATTGTAGTGAAATCCTTGAGCTTGGTTAGCTTAAAGGCATGGACATAGGCGAGGTTTGCTAAACCACATAAAAATATCTATGTTTGTTCTCTCTTCCTTACTCTTTTGTGTTTTAGCATTATTAAACTTATTGTTCTTGATTTCATTTAAGGCATTAGAATTAATTATTGTGTGATTTGCTTAAATTAATTTTTAAAATCCCAATTCACCCCTTCTTGAATTGCACAACTAGAATTTCAATTGATATCAGAGTTTAGTTGTGTTTTAAGACTTAATCGTCTAGAGTAAAAAAATCTATGACGATCTAAAATGAATCCACATTCAGGGAAGGACAATCTATAACGAGACCATCATTCTTTGATGGTAATGACTATCTATATTAGAAAAGTAGGATGAAAGTCTTTTTACAAACCTAAGAGTATGAAATATGAGAAATAGTTTGTGATGGTTTATTCATTCTTAGAAAGAATGCATTAAGTGAGTCAGATAGGAAAAAGATGTCTTTAAATTTTAAAGCTATTAATACTTTATTTTGTGCCTTAGATAAAAAGAAATTTCATAAAGTTTCAAATTATTCTAACACTTATAAAATTTAGAGAAAACTTGAAGTTGCGTATGAGGAAGCTACAAATGAGGAGGAATCTCATGAATTATCAAATTTGGCATTTATGGCAATTGGAGATAAATCAGATGATGAAGTTGATGAGGTAAATAATCTTCCTACTTATTCTGAGTTGTATGATATTTTTAAACAATTGCATGATGATTAGAGAAGAATATGTAAAAAGAATGCATTCCTTAAAAAGAAAATATTAGAAACTTCAAGTGAAAAAGATGCCTTACAAAAATGCAATGATTCATTAAATACAAAGATTACATGCCTAGAATTAGAGAATAAAAGATTGCATGATAGGATTGCATTATCAAATGAGAAACCTAGTACTTTATATATAAGTCTTACTTAAAACAAAAATATTATAAGAATTATTTTGTTAAAGCTACCTCTACAAAAGATCATAAGATTGTTTGTCATTATTGTAATCAAAATGGTCACATGAAGAATAAATGTTTAGTTAAAAGAAATATATATTGTATAATAAAATGTATTTGGGTTCCAAAGGGAACTATTACTAACATTCAAAGACCCAAAAGTATTTGGGTACCAAAACAAACAACTTGAATATTCTTTTGTTGGTACTATAATCAAGAGATGTGGAGAGTTCCTTAATGAAAACCTGTGAGGATAATCACTTGACTATGATCTAGGAGGAAAATATGAGGCAAGATGGTTTAATTGTTTTGGTAATAATTCTTGCCACATTAATTATGTTGAATGGATCAAGATGGATGGATGATAACTTGAATTTGTGAAAGTATGCTCGTATGTTTATATAATTGAATTATCATTATATATAATATTGAGTGCTTTATCATGATACATAGATGGATATATATGATGAAATCATATCAACTTATCAAGATGCATTTATTTGATTTTTTATGAACTATATATTGTTATTATGTACTTATGCTTTACCTAAGTTATAATGATAAAAAATGTGCCTTTATAATTACATTGTACTTGATGAAATTTAATCTTATAAGATCTATAATCAGTATGGGTGTATCTTTTATACTTTATTGATGCATTATTGACAATGCATATGATGGCAAGATTTTGTTTGGTGGTGGTAGGTGTATAAACATGTATATAATTAATATAGATTGTACATCTACTCATAATAAATATTTTTTTGCATTACATAATGATAGTTGGTTATGGTGTAGAAGACTAAGTCATGCAAACATGGATTTGATTTCAAAAAATTTGAAAAATGATTTAGTTAAGGGTCTTCCAAAAATTGGATTTCAAAAAGATAGAATTTGTAAAGCTTGTCAATTTGGTAAACAAATAAAAACTCTTTTAAAAAAAATTATGTTTCTCCTACCAAATCACTTTAATTACTTCACATGGATTTGTTTGGACCTTCTAGGTATACTAATCTAAGTGTTAAATATTATGCATTTGTGATTATGGATGATTATTTTAGATTCATATAGGTACTATTCTTAGCTAATAAAGATGATGCCTTTGAGGCATTTAGAGTTTTCTGTAAAAAGGTTCAAAATGAAAAAGGTTACTATATTACTTGCATAAAAAGTGATCATGGTAGATAATTTGAAAATTATAAATTTGAAAATTTTTGTAATAATTTAAGCATTGAACATTAACTTTCATCACCTAAGAATCCATAACAAAATGAATTTGTTGAGAGAAAGAATAGGTCTATTCAAGAAATGGTTAGGACCATGTTGAATGAAAATGGTTTACCAAAACATTTTTTGGCCAAAGCTATCAACACTGCCTGTTATGTCTTAAATCATATGTTGATTAGACCTTATCTCAATAAAACTCCATATGAGGTTTGAAAAGATAGAAAACCCAATATTTGTTATTTTAAAGCTTTTGGATGCAAATGCTTTATTTTGAACACAAAAGATAATCTTTGTAAATTTGATCCAAAATCTGATGTTGGCATCTTTCTTGATATTTTAATACAAGCAAAGCTTATAGAGTGCACAATAAAAGAATTTTAGTTGTAGAAGAATCTATGCATGTTGTATTTGATGAGTCTAATCCTTCCTCTACGGAGAAAGTAGTTGTTGATGATTATGCAGAAGGAGAATTACTATAAGGATTCACATAAGATAAACAAGAGGATACACCATCTAAAAATCAAAAGAATCGACAAGAAGAAGAAAAAAGTATGGAATCACAAATAGGTACTCCCCACATACTCCCCAAGAAATAGAGGTATATTTCTTCTGATCCTAAAGATTTAATTTTAGGAGATCCTACACAAGATATAACTACTAAATCATCTCTTAGAAATACATGTGACTATGCTGTATTTATTTCTCAAATTGAACTAAAATCCTTTATGGATGCAGAAAATGATAAATCTTGGATTATGATAATGCAAAAAGAGTTAAACTAATTTGAGAGAAATATTGTGCAGAAATTAGTTCTTAAACTAGAACATCAATCCATCATAAATGAGTATTTACGAATAAAATAGATTAATCCGATGTAGTTGTTAGAAATAAAGTTAGATTAGTAGCTCAAAGATATAATCAAGAAGAACGAATTGATCTTGATGAAACATTTGTGCCGATAACTAGATTAGAATCCATTAGGATGTTGTTAGCATATGCATGTTATAAAGATTTTATTTTATTTTAAATGAATGTCCAAAGTGCTTTTCTTTTTGAATGATTAAATTATGGAGGAAGTTTATGTAAAACAACCCCTAGTTTTGAAAATGAAAAATTTTCAAATCATGTTTTCAAGTTATCAAAAGCTTTATATGGATTAAAACAAGTATTTAGAGCATGGTATGATAAAAATTTTTGCTGGAAAATAATTTTTCAATAAGAAAAGTAGATACTGCTATTATTGTTAAGCGTAAGAATTAAGATATTCTTGTAGTTCAAATTTATGTGGATGATATTATCTTTGGTTCTACTAATGAGTATCTGTGCAAAGAGTTTTTAACATGTATAAGTAAGGAGTTTGAGATGAGCATGATAGAAGAGTTGAAATATTTTCTTAGACTGTAAATAAAACAAAGCAATGAGGGAATATTCATCAATCAAGCTAAGTATATCAGAGATTTGCTCAAAAGTTTTAGAATTGATAACTCAAAAACCAAAAATACTCCAATGAGTACAACAATCAAGCTTGACAAAGATGAAAAAGGTAAAGAAGTTGATATCAAGATATATGAGGTATGATCGGTTCTTTACTCTATTTAACCACTAGTAGACCCAATATCATGTTTAGTGTATGTTTGTGTGCAAGATTTCAATCATGTCCCAAGGAATCTCATTTGCTTGCTGTTAAAAGAATTTTTTGTTATTTGAGTGGAACCATAGATCTTGGCCTTTGGTATCCTAGAGGAACTCATATAGATTTAACTTGTTATTCGGATGCTGATTTTACTGGTCATAAGGTTGATAAGAAAAATAGTAGTGGCACTTGTCATTTCGTATGTCACGCATTTGTTTCATAGTTTAGTAAGAAATAAAATTCATTTGCACTTTCAACTACTAATGCCAAATATATTATCGTAGGTAGTTATTGTGCACAAGCTCTTTGGATGAAAGAAACACTTAAAGATTATGACATTAATCTTGAACAAATTTCTATCAAGTGTGATAATACTAGTACTATAAATCTATCAAAGAATCCTATTCAACACTCAGGAACTTAATATATAAAGATTAGATATTATTTTTGAGAAGATCATGTTCAAAAGGGCGATATTGCATTAGTGTTTGTTTTCACAAAAAAATAACTTGCTGATATTTTTATAAAAACTATTTACAAAAACTAATTTTCCAAAATTTGACATTAACTTAGGATGCTGAAATTTTGGTATTAACATCTTTAATCATGTTATTGAGACTATTAAAATTAATTAATATATGATTGTTAATGATTATGAAGTGTCTAAGCATGATAAATAAATTATATGCATGAATTTGTAATCCTTAAGCGCTTATCATATTTCATGATTGTGATATATATATATGCATGATAGATGAGTTATTTGTTTGAATTCATGATCATTTAATTCTTTATTATCATGTTTCATGCATTAAAATAGCTTTTAAAGTGTTTTAAGATCATAAAATGGTATTATGATTGCTCAAAACTCAGGCAAACAGCAAAATAATACAGAAAATTGAGGATAATCGGCTACCTGCCCGAGACAAGTAGCCAACCGCCTAAACCAAGTGGCTAGCCGCTTGGAATCTGCTCTCAAACCTGAGAGCAGGTGAGTTGCTGCTTGCCCCAAGCGGTTAGCCGCTTGTTCACGGATTTGTCTCTTATTTTCTTCATCTTGCATCTTACATTCTTCAACCTTTCTCATGTTCATTCATCTCTTGTTCATTTCTCTTTAAATTTTCTTCATTTCTCATTTATTTTTATGACAAAATCAATCATTCAAACATCATATTATAAGAATATAGTTTGAGTTTTCTATTCGAATATAGTTATTTCTTCACAGTCTTCAAATAGAGTTATTACAAAAGTTGAGGAAATTCTTATTGAATTTGATGTTGAGGATGTAAATTAGAGTCTTAAAACTCCTAATGAAGGATTAGAGGTATACACTGCTAGAAGTCAACTTCATTATTCTTGGTATTCCATTGAGGATGCTATTAGAAAAATTTGTAGACGTTCTGATTTATCCTCTGATTTTTATAAGTCCTCTTTAAAATCTCAAGCATTACTACTTCAACCATTATGTTCTTCAACTTGTAATAAGTCTCAAGGGTGGATATGGAGATGAAGTTGCTCGTTTAGATGTTGCCTTGCTGGATTGTATTCTTGAAGGTAGGGTATTGAATGTTGGATATATCGTCCTTTAATATATGTTGAGTGCTCCAAATTTTTCAAATTAGAAACTTTCTTATGGTAGTATTATCACTTATATTATCACAACAGTAGATTCTTGATGGACAACAATAATTTTTCGTTGCTCTTGGGTTTCCACCACCATCTACTTCTTCACATCCACCAATGCTATAATGCTTTGTTTTATTCATATCTCACTTTACACTACATCTTTATATGCACTGTTATCTTAATTATATATGCTTATCATGAAGTCTTTAGACAATTGTGGAAGATTACTCTTTGCTCCTTGGATATTTGGTTGTTATCTATCGGATAATGTGAATTTTATAACTCTAAGTTTCTTAATTCACTATTTATGTTTATTGGTCATTGCATAAGGTTTGGCTAATTTTGATGATGAAGGGGGAGAAATCATATATTTTTAAATTCTTGGAGATAGGTAAACGTATTTTGATCTTAAGGAGTTTGTACATGTTTTTGAAATATTGAGGGGAGTTATATTGAAAGGGAGTTTTACAAACTGTTACAGACTATATATTGAGGGGGAGTTTATTTTAATATGTTATTCATGTATTCCATGTATTAAGGGGGAGTATAAATGTTAAAATACATGAGATATTTGTCATCATAAAAAAAAGGGACATTGTTACCTGAAAGACTACACATAATGTAATTTTGATGATAACAATCATGTGTCTTAATTGTTTTAAATTAATAATGTATTTCACATTTTCACTAAGTTTTTGAAGGATAGTATTTATGCAAGTGAATCAAGTAAATCAACTTTAAAACACTCAACGGACAGCGACTCAATCAAGAACAAAGTTTAGAGCGCAACAGACTTATTATTACGATAAATTCTTGTGAAGTCAGTATGATTTAATTTATATTTGATTTAACAATTTGTGATGCTCAATATTTTAATTAATTAATTAATATTCATTAATCTAAAGATTTGATCATAAATCAAGTATTTCAATATAATTGATTTTCTAAACACGGATTAAAGTGAAAAACTTTCTTAATTTTTTTATTTTAATAAGTAATGTTTTAAATATGAATTTAGGTTTATTTACAAAATTATAAATATTTTTCGTCATATCATAATTTTAAAAAGTTGTGGAAATATGAAATATTATTTAGAAATTCAGAAATTAGACTTGTTCGCAAAGATTTTTGACATTTTGAGTTATAGTATAATTATAAGAATATATTAGATAAAATTATAATTTTATGAATAATGGTACTGTAGCAGTTAAAACTATTTTGAAAATAGACCTATTTGTAAAGTTTTATAAAAAAGTTTTAGGTCATAGTATAATTATAAAAAGTTTTAGGCAAAATTATAATTTCATGAACAGTATTACTGTAGCAATTTCAAAATTGACGATAACTTCACTGTAGCAAGCGGCTACCCACTTGAATGAAGAGGCTAACTACTTCGACACTAGAATTTCTCTATAATAACTATTTTTTGAGTCAAAACTATATAAACCTAAATTAAACTCATTTCTAACCTCTTGTACAATCAAAAACAAATTCATACATCATTGATTGAGCTTCTAACTTGCAAACCATTATAAATTAAATCATTGTAGTATTATATTTATTTATCTATTCTTGAAGAAAGTTTTTCTTGATGTAATTTTCAATCTCTTATCAAATTTATGGCTGTATAAATGTGAAAAACACTTGGGTGAAGGGATTGGGGAATAATTCTTGGATTGTAAGGATTCACTGACACCTTAAAATCAATTGTAATGGAATTAAAGTCGTGGGAGGCTTGGATAGTAAAATCCTCGAGCTTGGTTAGCTTGGAGGTATGGACGTAGGGGATGTTTGCCAAATCACCGAAAAAATATTTGTGTTTGTTCTCCCTACTCTTTTATGTTTTAGCATTGTTAAACTTATTTTCTTGATTTCATTAAGGCATTATAATTAATTATTGTGTGATTTTCTTAGATTAATTTTTAAAATCTCATTTCACCCCCTCTTGGGTTGCACAATTAGAATTTCACCTTATTTTCTTTAGCTAACCTCTAGGAAAATGGAGCTTTAGAACATATTCTCGTGAGTTGGTTTTTTTCTTCTTCTCTGATGATGAGTCCTCAGCATTTACAAGTACAATTTGAGTTGTTTTTGTCACCAGCATTTCCACTTTGTTGTTGATTTCTTTTTTTTTTTTGTAGGGTCATGATAGCTTTGACCTTTTCATGTTACTGAGGTGAATGGGTACTTGCATCATGCACTCCTTTAGGGTTTGGCACTGGTTGACTTAGGAATTTGCCTTTCTCAATAGTCATTACTAGGGTTTGAACTAAAGAGACAAGTTGGCCCACCATCTTCTTAAGGTTTGAAATTGATTGGGTTTATGAGTTGAAGCCTACTCTCATCTTATTTCCTAGTCCATCAATGGTGTGGCTTTGTTGAAATTTTGAATGTATCCTTTCATAGTATGGGTTGAGAATAATTTGAGTTCTGGTTGTAAGGTTTGAATGGTGGCTGAGAGGCTTGAGGAACTTGATGAATTTGTTGCATTGGTGGAGCTAGAGTTGTTGGTCCATTCTGTTGGAATCCTTGAGACCATGAAAAATTGAGATGGTCTCTCAATTCAGGGTTCTATATGTTGGAGTAAGGGTTGTAATTTGATGGCTTTCTCATCACACCTATGGCATTAGCTTAATCTGGGTATGAGTCATAGTCATGTGGCTCTGTTGATTTAGTAGCAGTTAAAAATGCGATTTGTCGAGTAAGTCAATCAATCATTTCTTTATCTTATTTGATTCCTGAGCTTGACTCACCAACTTGGACCTCATTCACTCTCTTAATTATTTTATTGTTCTTGAATGATCGACTCTGTTCTTAGAAATTATTCACTTATTGCTGGAAGAAATACCAAATTTCTGATGCACTTTTAGACATTAGTTCTCCTCCACTTGTTGTCATTAGCTATTTTTACACATTTTACAATAATCTCTCTAAAACATATTAGCATTGGTGTAATTTTTCATATCCATGATGTGGACATTTCAAGAATAGCCCGTTAAATCGCTCCCATACTTCGAAAAACTGCTCGTCTTCTATTTGGATGAACTATGAAATTTTCTTGCAAATAAAATTAGTTTTATGAAATGGGAAGTATTTATTTAAAAATTTTGTGACCATTTGTTCTCATGATGTAATGCTATTAGTAGGCAATATATTAAATCATGAAGAGCTCTATCATTTAAAGAAAATGGGAATAGTCTGAGTTTAACAACATCATCTGAAAAATTTTCATATCTAAAAGTTTGACAAATAGCATAAAAACTATTCAAATGATTATATGGGCCATCATTTTCTAGGTCATATAATGTTGGGAGACAATTTAGCATACTGGGTTTTAATTCAAAACTCCTAGTAGATACATTTGGGTATCGTATACATGACGTGTTCAAGTTAGTTGAGGGACTGAAATAGTCCTTAAATAGCCTCTCCTGTGATGATTCTAGTTGTTGCAAATTCATTTCAATTTTATCTTTAAGTGCAATGTGTTTGTGTGTACAAAGTGTTTTTTTCAATTCTAAGTCTATAGGTTCAAGCTTAGGTAATTGCAACTTTTGGCCATATATAAAAAATAATAAAGAAAGAACAAAATTAATAAAAATAAAGAAGATAGAGAATTTATGATACGAACCATATCACGCTGTTACCACTTTAAAATAATTAATTCAATAAATTAAAATAACTTACCTCCCCGGCAACGGCGCCAAAAACTTATTGTGCAAATTTTATTGAACTCACAAGTGTATAAATCTATTGTAGAAAAGATTAATGGTGACGAGTGTCAATCAACAAAGAGGTGAATTTTAATTATATGTTGAATTAATTTTCTAAATAGGTAATTAAAATTGTAGTGAAATTAATTTAATTTATCCTAAAATTAAAGTTAGAATAACAGATATAAATGAAAGTAGCAACTGTTATAATAAAGCACTTAGGTATCTAGATCCTCATCAACATACACCAGGGCTCAATATTCCTTATTAATACCAATTAAATTATAAGGGAGAAATATATTTCTCATGAGCCACGCTTTAATTAATATTGTGCTAAGGGCTTATCATGCCAAACAATAATAACTATGTTATTACTATATGTCGACGAAAAGTTAAAACATCCAAAAAAATTAGAGAAAAAAATAAAATAAATTTACTAATTAAGCCCGTGGAACATATTGAGACTTTACCTTCAACCTAAGCTTAAAAGAAAATTAACTACTCATGTTTGAACTAGAGGTAAAATAGAAATTTTACTAAAATATATAGAAAATACAAGATGGAAAAGGAATTATAGATAATGGGGCTCAAAAATGAATTCAAGAGTATCAAATTAGAGGGAGAATCTCTCATTTTATAGATACAACGAGTAAATCATGGTCATTGAATTAAAACAATTTGCATACACAAGATTGCACCATGTGGCAAGTTCTAATTGGTTTGAACAAATCATCAAGGCTATTATCCCGTGTATATACATGTACCGTATGCATATTTTTCTAATCTACTAACATACTGCTATGTCATCGGTCAACAGTGTATAAACCTTTTTATTCAATAAGATTGTGACACCTCATCAGTCAAGTCAAATTATCAGTCAACACTAAATAAACAATCAATGCCATATTATTCCTCTAATCAAATGCTACCACATCATTGGTCAGTACCACGTAATCGATCAATGCCACGTCATTGGTTAATGCCACATCATCACACAATATATATGAACAGTGTCATGAATAATACTATGAACAGTGTCATACGCATGAACAGTACTATATATATGAACAGTGATATTTATACTTTTATACTCATCTTAAGGTTTTTTACTGTTTTAAGCTCAGATTTATTGTTCGTTTTGTCATTCGATGTCTAGTTTTTATGAAATGAATATGATGCCCTAAAAATACATAAAATACTTAATTATAATAAAACACACATAATTAAAATTACAAGAGACTTAAATACATAAAAGCAAGGAAGTTAATAGAACTTGAAGTGTAAAATGACAATTTTCTCCTTTATAAATATATATTTTATAGTACTTAATAGAAACTACCCTTAATTAGGCCTTACAAGGAGGAACAATATTTTGAGAAGTTATTGTCACTAAAAATTCTCCATCCTTATTGGCTAGCACATACAGGGTTGTATAAAACAGATGAAGAAAAGTGACTTGATGCATGTTGACTATACAAGTTATAGAAAAGTTTGCTACAATAAGTCCCCGACAATATTTATTGTGAAGTTTTAATGCTAATGTATATGTGTTATTTAATGTTTGACCATACCCCTACTTTTAGCATTGGTCTTCCCGATTTCCTTAGAAAAAAGATTGCTTTAGATCTCTTTATAGAGGCTATTGTATAGAAACGCCTACTTTTCAATATTGATATAGTCTATTGCTTTAGATCTCTTTATAGAGGCTATTGTATAGAAAGACCTACTTTTGAATATTGATATAGTCTTCAATCATGTACTTATTTCATACTTTTAGTTGTTGTTTATTTATGTAATATTTTTTCATTTCACAAATGTAGTGGGAAAAAATGTAAGACTCAAGAAAAATGATGTGGATTTTGAATTGCGACGCAGAAACAATTTTTTTATTTTTATGTTAAAAGTAATAAAAATTAGAAAAAATATGCAAACATGTCAGAAGAGTTCAAAGTTTCCAACGAGGCATCCTAAGCACCAAAATAAATTTAGGTACCATAAAACATGTAATTGTATGATAAGAAAACGAAAACGTTATGGCAAAGCATGCTTCTCTGTGAAAAAAACTACTCATGGTCGCAAGTTGTAGCCAAAGCCAAGGCCCACAATGAGATGTGGAATGACTATATCATTTTGAGCTAGATTTTGCAACATGATAGGTGAAAAAAGTGACGATTAGCGTAGATTTGAATTGGGCCTAGAAATATTTTTTTTATATTTTATAACGTTAAATAGTAAAAATTAAAAAAATTACGTAAATATGTTCAAATAAGTTCAAACATTATAGAGTGGCACTCTAGACCCTAAAATGAACTAAGGAATTATAAAATATGGAATTGCTTAATAAAAAAAAATAAAAGAGCTGTAGTAAAAAAATATACTTATCTAAGATGTGATGTGGAGTGACCGTTGCATTTTGAGCTAGAATTTTGTACCTTGGTAGGAAAAAATGGAAGGACTCAAGGAAAATGGTGAGGATATTGAATGCATTGTAAATATTTTTTGTAATATTTTCTAGTGTTAAAAATAACAAAAATTAGAAAAAAATTATGCAAGCATGTCAAAATAAGTTCAAAATTTTTTGAAATGGCATCTTAGGCCCTAAAACAAATTTTTAGCTCAAAACATTGAATGGCATAGTACAAAGCAAAAGTGTTGCAACAAAATGTACTTTTTCACAAAAAAAATGTCTATGGCTGTAAGTTGTGGCCAAAGCCAAGGCCTAAGATGAGATGCTGAATGGCCATTTTATTTTGAGCTAAATGTTCACACCATGTTAGGGAAAATAGTGTAAATTTTGAATTTGGCTCCAAAATTGTTTTAAAATATTTTCTAGTGTTAAAAATAGATAAATTAAAAAAATTAAATAGGTAAGAAAGAGTTAGTTCCAAATTTAATATATGAACCATAAAATGCAAAATGACACTATAAGAAACAAAGAGTTGGGCAACGTGTGCTTTCCTAAACAAGAAAAACAATTGCCTAAAGCTACATGTTGTGCCTAAGGCCAAGGCCATTATGTGACATGGAGTGACCGTTATATTTTGAGCTAACTTTTTGTACTATAGTAAGGAAAATATAAGGACTCTTGGAAAATGGTATGGATTTTGAATCAGGCTTTAAATAGAAAAATAGCAAAAATAGCAAAAAATGCCAACTGGTTAGAATATATTCAAACTTTCTATTGTTATGTTCATGAACTCAACAGCAATGACAAATTACAATTGTCTGAGACTTATCCTTACCTCTGGATGGTATTCTTTATATTTTTTTATAACTAGGCCAGGACGATACATCTGATGGGTTCATTTATATATTTTTCAAAATTTTCCATGTCACCATCTTACCAAAGGGAATAACAAGTACTAAATATGTTGTCACTAAGGCTTTATTTAGGTAGTAATGAAAATAAAGGCTTATTGGATCAATTCGAAGGTATAGGTAAGTAGAAATTGCATGAGCACAAATAATTGTCGAGTTGGAATACTTTACAATTGCCCATCTTATCTATTATGCTAACAAGACCCTCTTTGATACCACTTTACTTCACTTGAAAATCAATAGTCAAAGACATAGAAAACATGCATTTTGCTGGCAAAGTCTTTCTACTGTCAGTTTATTTTTATGCCCATGTTGTAAAGCAAGTTGTTATCAACTCATCACTTTCTCTTTATTATAAAATCATTGTTGCATTCTAAGTCTAAAGTATCAACTAATTTAGCAATAAGAAATTTTCTCAATTTCTTCATCAAAGCATTGATACCCTATGCAATATCAGTGGTTAGAATGTTATACATCCTACTTTTACAATAATTTCATGAACAGTAACACTGCTCATGAAATTATAATTTTGCTTAAAATTTTTTATAATTATATTATAACCTAAAAACTTATAAAACTTTACAAATATGTCTATTTTTGAAATTATTTTAACTTGCTACAATACCACTATTTATAAATTTATAACTTTATCTGATATATTTTTATAATTGTACTATAACTCAAAATATTAAAATCTTTGTGAACAAGTCTAATTTCAGAATTTCTAAATATTATTTCTCTTTCCCACAACTTTCTCAATTTCTGATAGGATCAGAAATATTTTTGATTTTATAAATGAACCCAAATTCATATTTAAAACATTACTTATTAAAATAAAAAATTACAAAATTTTTTCACTTTAATCTATTTTTAGAAAATTAATTATTTTGCATAAAATACTTGATTTATGATCAAAACTTTAGATTAATGAATTAAAATCTTAAGCTTCACAAATTGCTAAATCAAGCATAAATTAAATCATATGGGCTTTATAAGAATTTATCATAATCATAAGTCCGTTGCGCTCCAAACTTTGTTCTCGATTTAGCCATTGTCCGTTGAGTGTCTTGAAGTTGATTTCACTTGATTCACTTGCATAAATACTATCATTCAAAAACTTAATGAAAAATGTGAAATGCATTATTAATTTAAAATAATTAAGATACATATTTGTTATCATCAGAATTACACTATGTATAGCCTTTAGGCTAATAATCTCTCCCTTTTTTATAATGACAAACATTTTATATATTTTTACATTTATACTCCTCCTTAATATATGACATACATGAATTAACACATTAAGAATAAGCTCCCCCTTAATATATGTCCATAATAGTTTGTAAAACTCTCTGTTAATATTTCAAAAACATGTACAAACTCTTTAAGATCAAAATACGTATTACCTGTCTTTAAGAATTCAAAATACATGATTTTCTCCCTTTATATTTTAAAACCATGCATATATACTTAAAAAAATATGTATTACCTACTTTCAAGAATTCAAAATACATGATTTCTCTCCCTTCATCATCAAAATTACCAATAACATATGCAAAGACAAATAAACATAAATGGTTAGTCAAGAAACATATAAAAATCGAACATGCAATTAACCAAAGAGTTATAACATTCTTAGAATTTAGAAAACGTCACTCAAATATAAAGCATCCAAATATCCAACAACGATCATCCTCAATCCATAATTAGAATAACAATGCATATGAAAATGTAGGTGGATAATATAATAGAGAACTAAGGTAAAATCCATAAGGATAACACACTATAGAAGGGGTAATTTAAAACTCCAAAAATGCACATATTTGTTTGGTAAAATAATGAGTGAAATGTATGACTTTAAATTGATTATATTGATCCAAGAGATGATTTAAGACAATGGATGGTGTTAATTTGATCAAAGATGAGCTAGAAAGAACTTATGATTGAAGAGAAAGAAATAAGTAAACTTAGATTTTGATGTTGAGATTTAGAGAACCAAGTAATGAATGATGATTGGTAAATGTTTAATGAAGATTAAATGCATCAATAATGGTTTGAATGATTGATTTTGTCATAAAAAGATGAAGAAAATTTGAAAATGAATGAAGCAAAGATGAATGGCCATGAGAGAGGTTGAAGAAAGCAAGATGAAAGAGGGGAGATAAAGAAAATAGGCGACAAACCCGTGACCAAGCGGCAGACCGCTTGGCCGTTTGCTCTCAGGTTTGGAAGCTAGCCACTTGGCCCAGGTAGCTAGCTGACTATCCTCGATTTTCTTCACTATTTTACTATTCGGTTGAGTTTTGAACAATCTTAAGACCATTGTATGATCCCAAAACACTTTAAAAGCCATTTTAATACATGAAACATGATAATAAACAATCAAATGATCATGAATTCAAATATATAACCCATCTATCATGCATATATATATATATCATACAATCATGAAATGTGATAAGCGTTGAAGGATTACAAATTCATGTATATCATTTATTTGTCATGCTTAGACACTCTATAATCATTAACAATCATCTATCATTTCATTTTAATAGTCTCCATAACATGATTAAAGATGTTAATGCGAAATCTAATATAATATTACCTTTTTGAATATGATCTCTCAAGAAATAATGTCTAATCTCTATATGCTTGGTTCTAGAACGTTGAATGGGATTCTTTGATAGGTTTATGGCACTAGTATTATCACACTTGATAGGAATTTGTTCAAGGTTAACGCCATAATCTTTAAATATTTGTTTCATCCAAAGAGCTTGTGCACAACAACTACCTGCGATAATATATTCGGCTTCAATGGTTGAAAGTGCAACCGAGTTTTATTTCTTACTGAACCATGAAACAAGTGCATGACCTAGGAAATGACAAGTGCCACTAGTAGTTTTCCTATCAATCTTATGGCCAGCAAAATCGGCATCCAAATAACAAGTTAAATCTATATGAGTTTCTCTAGGATACCAAAGGCCAAGATCTATGGTTCCACTTAAATAAAGAAAAATTATTTTCACAACAAGCAAATGAGATTCCTTAGGACATGATTGAAATTTTAACACACAAATATTCACTAAACATGATATCGATCTACTAGTAGTTAAATAGAGTAAAGAACCAAATATACCCCGATGCATCTTGATATCAACTTTTGACCTTTTTCATCTTTGTCAAGCTTAACTATTGTGCTCATTGAAGTACATTTGGTTTTTAAGTTATCAATCCCAAAACGTTTGAGCAAATCTCTGATATACTTAGCTTGATTGATGAATTTTCCCTCATTGTTTTATTTTATTTCTAGTCCAAGAAAATATTTCAACTCTACCTTCATGCTCATCTCAAATTCCTTACTTAAATACTCATTAGTAGAACTAAGGATAATATCATTTATATACATTTGAACCACAAGTATATCTTAGTTCGTATGCCTAACAAAAAGAGTGGTATCTGTTTTTCCCATTACAAACCCATTATCTAGCAAGAAATTCTTAAGTTTATTATACCATGCTCTAGGTGCTTATTTTAATCCATATAAATCTTTTGACAATTTATAAACATAATTTAAAAAATTTCTCATTTTTAAAACCAAGGGATAGTTTTACATAAACCTCTTCTATAATATAATCATTCAAGAAAGAACTTTTGACATTCATTTGAAATAAAATAAAATTTTTATGACATGCATATGCTAACAGCATCCTAGTGGATTCTAATCTAGCTACTGGCGTAAATATTTCATCAAAATTAATTCCTTCTTGACTATATCATTGAGTTATAATCTAGCTTTATTTCTAACAACTACATCAGATTCATCCATTTTATTCCTAAATACTCATTTAATACCTATGATTGACTAGTGTTCTGGTTTAGGAACTAACTTCTATAAATTATTTCTCTTAAATTGATTTAATTCCTCTTGCATTGTCATAATCCAAGATTCATCATTTTCCGCATCCGCAAATAAATTTGGTTCAATTTGAGAAATAAATGCATTGTACCTACATGTATTCTTAAGTGATGACCTAGTTGTTATACCTTATGTAGAGTCTCTTAAAATTAAATCCTTAGGATGAGAGGAAATATACCTCCACTCCTTGGGGAGTGTTTGAGAAGTACCTCCTTACTGTTCCATACTTGTTTCTTCTTCTTGTTTATCCTCTTGATTTTCTAGTGGTGTCTCCATTTGTTTATCTTGTATGGATCCTTGTAGTAAATCTTCATCTACATCATCATCAACAACTACTTTCTCCACAAAAGTAAGGTTAAACTCATTGAATGCAACATGCATAGATTCTTCTACAACTAAAGTTCTTTTATTATAAACTCTACAAGTTTTGCTTGTGTTTGAATAACCAAGAAAGATGCCAACATCATATTTTAGATCAAATTACCAAGATTTTCTTTTGTGTTCAAAATAAAACATTTGCACCCAAAAATTTTAAAATAACCAATACTAGATTTTCTATCTTTCCAAAGATCATAGAGAGTTTTATTAAGATAAGATCTAATTAACATATGATTTAAAACATAACACGCGGTGTTGACGGCTTTAGCCCAAAAATATTTTAGTAAACCATTTTCATTCAACATGGTTCTAGCCATTTTTTGAATAAACCTATTCTTTCTTTCAACAACTCCATTTTGTTGTGGAGTCCTAAGTGATGAAAATTGATACTCAATACCTAAATCATTATAGAAATTTTCAAATGCATGATTTTTAAATTCTCTACCATGATCACTTCTAATGCAAGTAATAGAGTAATCTTTTTCATTTTGAACATTTTTATAGAAACTTTAAATGCCTCAAAAGCATTATCTTTATTAGTTAAAAATAATACCCAAGTGAATCTAGAATAATCATCTATAATTACAAATGCATAATATTGTCCACTTAGACTAGCATATTTAGATGGCTTAAACAAATCAATATGAAGTAATTGAAGAGATTTTGTAATAAAAACATGATTTTTGTTTTTTTAAAAAAATATTGATTTGTTTACCAAATTGATCAAGATTTATATATTCTATCTTTTTGAAATCTGATTTTTGCAAGGCTCTTAACTAAATTATTTTTCAAAATTTTTGAAATTAAATTCATGCTTGCATGACTTAGTCTTATATGTCATAACCAACTATCATCATGTAAAGTAGAAAAATATTTATCATAAATAGATACATAATTTATATTAATTGTATACACATTTATACGTCTACTACCAACAAAAAAAATCTTGCCATCACATGTCTATCCATGTATCATGATAAAGCACTCAATGCAATACACATTGATAATTCAATTATATAAACATACAAGCATATTTTCACAAATTTAAGTTACCATCCATCCATCATGACCTATTCAATATAATCAATATGGCAAGAATTATTACCAAAACAATTAAATCATCTTGCATTATATTTTTCTCTTAGATCTTAGTCAAGTGATTATCCTCACAAGCTTTCATCAAGAAACTCTCCACATCTCTTGATTATGGTACCTACAAAAGAATATTCAAGTTGTTCGTTTTGGTACCTAAATATTTTTGAGTTCTTGAGTGTTAACAATAGTTTCTTTTGGAACCCAAATACATTTTATTTCATAATATATATTTCTTTTAACTGAATATTTTTTCTTCATGTGACCATTTTGATTGCAATAATGACAAACAATCTTATGATCACATATAGAGGTAGCTTTCACAAAATAATTCTTATAATATTTTTGTTTAAGTAAGGCTTATATCTAAGTCATCCTTTGTCAAACAAACTTTTTTGAGTGCTCAATAATTTTTCTAAATTCTTTTGATCACTTGTGAATTTTAACATAATTTCATTAAGCTCATTACTCTTTTTCTTACGCACTTCATTTTCTTTCATCAATTCATCAACACATGATTTTTCATGCTTATACAAAGTACTAGGTTTCTTATTTGATAATGCAATCCTATCATGCAATGTTTTATTCTTTAATTCTAGGCATGTAATCTTTGTATTTAATGTATCATTGCATTTTTGTAAGACATCCTTTTCACTAGAAGTTTTTAATATTTTCTTCTAAAGGAATGCATTCTTTTTACCTATTCTTCTCCAATCATCATGCAATTCTTTAAAATCATCATACAACTCATCATAAGTAGGAAGATCATTTACCTTATTAAGTTCATCATCCGATTCATCTCCAATTGCCATAAATACCAAATTTGATAATTCACGATATTCCTCCTCATTTGTAGCCTCCTTATACGCAACTTCAAGTTTTCTCCAAATTTCATAAGCATTAGAACAATTTGAAACTTTATGAAATTCTTTTTAATCTAAGGTACAAAATAAAGCATTCACAGCTTTGGAATTTAGAGAAGCTTTTCTCTTTTCCAATTCATTCCATTTCCATGAAGGTTTTGGAATGTCATCTCCTAATTCATTTTTTGTCATTAGCATAAATGGTCCATCACAAACAACTTCTCATATTTCATAATCTAAAGCTTGTAAATAAATTCTCATCCTAGTTTTCCAATATAGGTAGTATTACCGTCAAAGAACGGTGGTCTAGTTATGGATTGTCCTTCCCTAAATGTGGATTTATTTTAGATTGCCATGGATCTTTTACTCTAGACGATTAAGTCCTAATAAGAGATTCTTGCTTTGATACCAAATGAAATGCTAGTTATGCAACCCAAAAGGAGGGTGAATTGAGTTTTTAAAATTTAATCTAAGCAAATCACACAATAATTTAATATATTGCCCTAACAAAATAAAAAACAATAAGTTTGATAAAGTGCAATAATAAAATAATAAAGGAAGAGAAATCAAACACGAGTATTTTTACATGATTCGGCAATTCTCGCCTACGTCCACGCTTCCAAGTAAACCAAGCTTACAGATTTCACAAATCAAGCCCCTCAAGGCTTCAACTTCTTTGCAATTGACCTCAAGGTGTCAACAAACCTTTACACTCAAGAGATTATCCCCTAATCTCTTCACTCAAGTATTTCCTACACTTAAACACTCATAAAGTTTACAATGATTTTGAGAAATATAATAAATACTCTCTATCTAGAATTGATATATAAATGATAGCTCAATGAAAATTTACAAATTCAAAGCTCAATGAATAATGTATGAACTTGTTTTTTAGTTGTTCAAGAGCTTAGAAATGAGTTTGATTTGGGTTTATATAGTTTAGACTCGAAAAATAACCGTCATAGACAAATTCCAACGCCAAAGCGGCTAGTCTCTTCCCTTAAGCGATTAGCTGCTTGCTACAGTGAAGTTATCGTTAAATTTGAAATTGCTACAATAATACTATTCATGAAATTATAATTTTACCTAAAACTTTTTATAATTATATTATAACCCAAAAATTTATAAAACTTTACAAATATATCCATTTTCGAAATTGTTTTAACTTGCTACAATACCACTATTCATAAAATTATAATTTTACCTTATATATTCTTATAATTGTACTATAGCTCAAAATGTTAAAATCTTTGCGAACAAGTTTAATTTCAGAATTTCTAAATATTATTTCTCATTCTCACAACTTTATGAAATTATGATAGGACCAAAAATATTTCTGATTTTGTAAATAAACCCAAATTCATATTTAAAACATTACTTATTAAAATCAAAAATTAAAAAAACTTTTTCACATTAATCCATTTTTAGAAAATCAATTATTTTGCATGAAATACTTGATTTATGATCAAAACTTTAGATTAATGAATTAAAATCTTGAGCTTCACAAATTGCTAAATCAAGTATAAATTAAATCATACCAGCTTTACAAGAATTTATCATAATCATAAGTCTGTTGTGCTCCAAACTTTGTTCTCGATTTAGCCGTTGTCCGTTGAGTGTCTTAAAGTTTATTTCACTTGATTCACTTGCATAAATACTGTTGTGTAAATTTTATTGAACTCGCAAGTGCACAAATCTATTATAGAATAGATTAACGGTGACCAGTGTCGATCCCACGAGAAGGTTGATTTTAATTATGTGCAGAATTAATTTTCTTTAATGGGTGAATAAATTTGTGGTGAAATTGATGTAAATTATGCTTGAATTAAATTACAATGGTAGGAATTAAATTGAACTAGAATTTATTGAAATGACATGCTTGGGTATCCGAATCTGCATCAACATGCTCCATGGGCTAAATATTCCATATTAATGTCAATTAAATCATAAGGGGGGATTCCACACCTTATGAACCACGCTAAAATAAATATGGTGCTAAGGGTTTATCGTGCCAAATAATAATAACCTTGTACTAGGGTGCCGGTTTAACTAGGGCGGTATCTAGACAAGACTATTATTATTTATCAACGAAAAGTCAAAACAATCACAAATATTAGAAGGGAAGAGAAAGTAAATTTACCAAATTAAGCCCATGGGACATGTTGAGACTTTACCTTCAACCCAAGCTTAAAAGAAAATTAGCTACTAGTTTTTTTAACTAGGGGCAAAATGGGAATTTATTAAAATATGCAGAAAATACAAGAAAGAGAATGAATTATAAAAATCTAAGCTTAGAAATGAATTCAGAGATATCAAATTAAGGGGGAGCCCACTTTTTATAGATATATTGGTGAATCGTGACAATCGGATTAAAAACAGTTCGGACGCTCAGGATTGCGCCACGTAACACGGTTTTGTACATTAACGCAGTTTTGTACAGTAACACTATTTGCACAGTAAATAATTCCATGTATGTGCATATACCGTACACACGATTTTTGCTCCACTGAAATGTTGCCACTTCATCAATCAACACTACATAAGCAGTCAATACCACATAATTCGTCCAATCAAATACTGCCACATCATAGGTAGATGCTACGTCATCGGTCAATGCAACATCATCGGTCTATATATATGAACAGTGTCGTATATATGAACATTGGCATTTTTCCTTTTATACTTGTCCTAAGATTTTCGACCATCCTGAGTCTAAATATGACATCTATTTTGCTGTCTGATCACTTATTCGTTGTGAAACGATCATGATGCCCCTAAAATATATAAAATACATAATTATAATAAAACACATAATTAAACAATAAAATACTTAAATAAATAAAAGTAGCAATGTTAGCGAGACTTGAAATGTAAAATGATGATTTTCTCCTTTATAAATATACACTTTCTAACACTCAACAAATATTATCCTTCAAAAACTTAGTGAAAATTGTGAAATTTATTATTAATTTAAAATAATTAAGATACATGTTTGTTATCATCAAAACTACTTTATGTGTAGCCTTTAGGCTAACACTCCCAAATGATAAAAATAAACATAGTGTGGCATAGTGAGAAATTCCAAATAAACTACTTTATGAACATATGTGCAACAATTGAATACAAATGGCAACTTTGGGATGTTGCTAATAACTTCGTGCAGTCTCACCATGAACCATTACTAATAGCACATTTGGTTGTTCCCATCCAAAAATATTTCAAGTTATAAGTTTTCTTAGTCTTTACCTTTTAGATAAGTCTTGCCTATATTAGTCATTCTGTTAATTGACTACATAAATCCTTTGATGTTAGATCTAAGAGCAAGAAAATAACACAAGAAATTATTATCCATCTATCGAAATTGAATTTATTGTATCATCATTTAGCTTTTGTAAGACATTATTGTGCAAATTTTATTATGTTCACAAGCTCAAGAAGCTATTTTAGCATAAAATAATAATGACGAGTGTTGATCCTATAAGGAGATAGGTTTAATTATGGTTAGGGTTAATTTTTCAAGTTTACACATGAATTAGTTGGAGAATTTATGAGCAGTGCTAAGATTTAAAATGAAAAAATGGTAGGAATAAATTAAGTATGAAAATAATACAAATAAAATATTTGAATTTTCAAATTGACACGTAACACTTTATCATAGGCTTAATATTATTTTTTAGCTCAAATTAATTTATGAGAAGATGTCTCTACTCCTCGTAAGTCTCATTCTAATAAAAATGGTATCAAGTACTCATTATACAAGGGGAAATAATCTTCCACCAAATATGGTATTAAATACATATTGTGCCAAGTGATAATAATTTTTCTATAGATAACATAACAAGACTATCTACTAAATATTTTAGATAAACTCTTTGTCAACATTGAGTTATAATGAAATTGTGCTAAAGAGCCAACATGTAGTGCAAAATCTAGACAAGATTTGTTGTCTGTCAATAAAGAATTAAAACAATTCATATAAGTCAAAGACATGGTGGATAAACTTATTAAATTAAGCCCATCAATCATATTAAGACTTTACTTTCAATTCAAACTTAAAATTAAATTAATCACTTATTATTAAGTTATTGGTAAAATGATAATTTTATATTAGAATATGTAAAAACATAAGATAGATTGAGAATATAAAAAATAGAGCTTAAATTCAGATTAAAACTATCCAAATGGTAATTTTATGATCAAACTTTATATCCAAGATGGTATCCTTGGAGAATATATTCACTTATTATCCAAAAACTTCAGCTAACAATTTCCCTAATAACCCAACTACTTGACAATGAGCATTATTCAAAATATTATTTTGGCAAGTGTGCACTGTAAATTAATTTTACAGTGTCGATCCTATAAAGAGATCGATTTTAATTGTGTGTTAAATTAATTTTCTAAGTAAGTAGTTAAATTATGATAATTTTATCCTAAATTTTAAATTAAAATGGTAGGAATAATTAAAAATTCAACTGTTATAATAAAGCACTTGGGTATTTGGATCTGCATCAATATACTCCAGAGCTCAATATTCCTTATTAATACCAATTAAATCATGAGGGGAAAATCCACTCTTCATAAACCACGCCCTAATTAATATGGTGCTAAGAGCTTAACGTACAAAATAGTAATAACTTTGTTATTATTACCTGTCAATGAAAAGTCAAAACATCCATAGAATCAGAGAGAAAAATAAAATAAATTTACTAATTAAGCCCATGGAATATGCTGAGACTTCACCTTCCATCCAACCTTGAAAGAAAATTAGTTACTCATATTTGAACAAGGGATAAAAAGGAAATTTTACTAAAATACAAAGAAAATACAAGATAGAGAAGGAATATCAGAAAATGAAGATAAAAAATGAACTCACAGATGTTAAATTAGGGAGGAGGCCTCCTTTTATTAACAGAACGAGTAAATCATGGCCACCGGATTAAAATAATTTGGATGCACAAGATTGCGCCACGTGGCAAGTTCAGATTGGTTTGAACACATCATCAGAGCTATTATCCTGTGCATATACATGTACCGTATGCATATTTTTTTCTGATCCACTAACATACTGCAACGTCATTGGTCAACAGTGTATAAATATTTTTATCTAATAAGATTGTGACACGTCATCAGTCAAGCCATGACATCAGTCAACGCCACATAATCAGTCAACACTACATCATTTTTCCAATCAAATGTTGCCACGTTATTGGTCAGTGCCACATCATCGGTCGACACCACGTCATCGTACAATACATATAAATAGTGTTATGAATAATACTATGAACAATACCGTACATGCAAACAGTACCGTATATGTGAACAATGACATTTTTACTTTTATACTCCTCCTAAGATTTTTTACTGTTCTGAGTTCAGATTTACCATCCGTTTTGTCATCCGATATCTCGTTTATTGTGAAATGACCATGCTGAACCTAAAATACGTAAAATGCTTAATTATAATAAAACACGCATAATTAAATTTTCAAGAAACTTAAATACATAAAAGTAAAGAAGTTAGTAGAACTTGAAGTGAAAAATGACGATTTTGTCCTTTATAAATATACATTTTCTAACACTCAACACATACCCCAACCAGCTTATTGCTAGCAAATTAAGCGAATTCAAATTCAAACCTAAAACTTCTTTTTTTTTTAAACTATCATGTTTATTTAATTAAACTTTATGATGTAAATCAAATAAAAGTATAAGCATTATCTCCAGTCTTTAATAAATATTATTTCCAAATCAATCATCCACATAAATCAATTCAGTAGACTTTATCACAGCTATTGTAACCAAGCTGCTTTTAAGAATAACATGTCAATACCCCAAAATCTCACTGACAGTGACACTCTCACAAAGAAATTAAACTCAATAACAATAGTCACTCCCATGAATGGTAAATTAAGAGAAAATATTAAAGTAATATTACACACTCTCACCAAGATGAAATAAATGTACCCACAGCTTAGAAATAATACGATCTCAAGTTAAAATATAAGTCAGACCAATATATTTTTTATATTTTTTTCTTCTTTTTTATTATTATTATTTTTATGCATCACAATATCTTTATAGCCCATATAACTAGTTTCTACTTTAGATTATAGTTTCCTAAAATTAAGAACGACTTTTATTAGGACGTAACGTAGGCTAGGGACATGGTGAATAAAGATGGAAAAATAGAGAAAGAAAAATAAAATGCATGTTTGAGGAAAAAAAGGGATTTTTTTTAAAAATTATAAAGTACATTTCTCTTTTTTTAAAAACTAATATATAATTTTTGAATTTTTTTCTTTTCTTTTTTCTCTTTTTTTCTTTTTTTTTACTATTGGGCAAACTAATTATTTACATTTTTCTCAAACATGAATGGGTGATGGAATTTGTACGACATTAAGTAATATTTCAGATTGGAGTTGGGTCGAGATGATAAGTTAACAAAGAAAAGGATAATAATTTTTTAAAAGGCTCAAAAGGGTTAACTAAGGATATTTCACAAAAGGGAGGCTCAAACGGGTCAAAAATGGCCTTTCCATCCTTTTTTAGGGTTCTAACTAATCTTCCATATCTACTAGTTAAATAAACTTCTAGATGTAGTAATACACAAAATATTTTTTTCTCTTTTTTTTTAGAAGGTTGACTCAAAAGAAATTTAGAAATCGTGTATCAAATAATAAACTGTTAAGCTGTATAAATAATGGACAAAAATGGTTACTCTCTAAGAAAAATAATAGGTTCAAGAACTCACTTGGAATTTATTATAACATGTATATTCCTTCAAGCAACTCATATTTTTATCTCCGACATCAACATGTAGAGTAGCAAATATGGTGTAACAAAAATCAAGACCAAAGATTATACAAATACTAAAATTTGAAAGTCATCATGTCAAAAAAATCACAAATATATATTTTTTAAAAAATTTTTTTAAGAAAAAGAAAACTAAAAAGATACGTTTATAGAATTATGACATTCCATATTCAGCGATCTTCAACTCAAAATTTTGAAAGTTTATATTTATAAAGGAGAAATTAGAAAGAGAAAGTTAGAAAAATCACACTTAAAATGAAGTTAAAAAAATGACTGAAAAGTAAATTTTTTTAACTTTCAAACTAAGAAGATGCATTTCTAGATTCAATACAATCTATATTCAGCCATCTTTGACGTAAAAAGTTAACCACAGTTAGTTCCTACAACAAAGATTAGTAAAAACTTAACAAATATTAAGACATTTCACAATTATCAACTATACCCTCCCCCAACTAGAACGAAATATTATCCTCAATGTTTTAAAAGAAAGAAGTAGAGATTAGAAGATATCACCTGGGTATTGCAACACAGAAGAAAATATTTATAACAGAGAGTTAAATCTAACGTGCACTTCTTACTGTGGCTATAGCTACCATCATTAGTTAGCCACCCCAAAATTAAGGCCTCAAGATGTGGCTCTAGTCTATAAGCTTGTAACAATCAAGTAGCTCCTTAGCAGTGTGAGTACAAATAAAGATTTATTTCACTGTGGAAAGAATAAAATAGTTTTTTATTATATGGTTAAGAAATGTGAGAAAGCCATCATAAAAGTTATTGACATTTAATAAACCAAAGGGTTTCTAATGAATGTTCAGATGGGACCAAGATGTTAATGTCATTAGTACCTCTAGAGTTGTAAGATCTCTTGGTAAAAAATAAAGGCATCAACATGATTCAGTATTTCAGTTATTCTCTCTTACATATCTGAAACGACTAACTCTTCTCCAATTGGTGAGTCAGACAAACAACTAAAAGGTTTCAAAATTATTGGGATGATGCCTAACACTTGGCTCTCTTTGGCATAAACGGCTTCTGAAACTAGTTTTGATAACCCTCGATCACCTCCTCCATAAACCAAGTGTAGTTTCCTAGTTGCTATGCTTCAACCAAGATCTACGGCTGCCTTAATCAATTCTTTATATTTGCCATAGTTAAATACAAAGAGAACACAAATGTTCTTAATTTGGTTGTTAGGAGTAGCTGCCATTGGATACTTCTCAAAAACAATTTGCGAGTGCCTTAACAAAAAAAATCATAATTAATAATCTTGGTGATAATGGTTCACAGCTGTAAATGAAGTAGCATGTCTATATTAAATAACTCATGAAGCACATAGCTCGAGAGTAAAAAAGAAAATAGTGAAAAGATAAAGTAAATAATGATAACATAAAATTAGTAAAGATAAAAATGTAAGTGATCAAATAACAGTGAAATAAAACAACGTTGAAATAAAAGGATATTTACAAGTAATTGCAACTGTGGCTCACATCTTCCTCTAATTTTACATCCAGAAATGGCTTAAACGCCTTCTATGGATTGAGAATAGGCTTCCCATCCAATTTTCTTACGAACTAGCAAACAGGGTCTTTTATAGTCAGATTCCTGAGACTATAGTTTGCACATTCTTTCTAGAAAAATAGCTATAACTGGAGTATTGCATGTTGGACATATCCATTGGGATGCATTTCAAGAGACAAAAGGATATCATCCAATAACTCTTTATTCAAGCCATCCCTAATGAATTAAATCTTATCTTCCCTGTTATCAGACAGTATTTCTAAAGAACATTACTTTTTATCGAATCTCATTCTGGTACACTTATGACAAATATTAGAGAGTTTTTGGGCTCTCTATTTTCTTGAATAATTTCCTTTACCACAACCAGGCATATATGTAATAAATTTGGGAGGCAACTCACCTGTCAATCGTACTTTAGCTTTGATTATCCATCGGATGTCAGTAGGGATATGATTTTTCATAAGCAATTGCATGCGTTCGGACTAAGCTTTATAAATGGTGAGGAGAGCATTCTGAGGAAGTAAAGGAAATTGCTTGTGAAGTTTTGCTAAGATCTCGACTCTATCCATGCCTTTAACTCAGAATATTAGTTATTATGGGAAACTGAAGTAACTGACGTTGATTGTCACAGAGTGCCGTTATCTACCACTTAACCAAGGTGAAAAATAATAACACACCAAAGAAAGAAAAAAAATCTAGCAAAAACATGACACACGTAAAGGAAAATAAAAAAATAACACAAAAAAATATTAACTTACCATCGTCCTCTTATTAAATTTACCTCAAACTCTAATTGGATGCTGTAGATACTTCTCTCAATTTCTTTAAAATCTCCTTCTAAATCCTCAACATGGGCTACTAACTCTGGTGGTTGTAGCTGCCAAATACGATATGTTTTACAAAATCGTATCTGACCTCTGAGATGAGATTATATATGTTGAAATTGTCTAAGAATATTGAAGAGATGTTGTTTAATTGAGGTGCTCATGATTACAAGTAATAAAAGAAAATTTAATGGTTAATAAAAAAAGTACTTATATAAAAATAATCGAAAAAATAAAATTAAATCACTGAGAAATCTCAATTCAAATTTGGTGGGTCATGTAAATTTATTTTGATGTCCTCTCCATATAATTGGTATTCGAGATATGGTTTTAATCTTTGACCATAAACTTTAAAGGTGACACCATTTTGTGAGTCTTTAATTTCAATTGCTCCATGTGGAAAAACAGTGTGAACAATAAAAGGGCCAGACCATGAGAAACGTAACTTACCCGGGAATAGGTGTAAGTGAGAATTGAATAAAAGTACTTTCTGACCTGGGATAAAAGATTTTCTTATGATTTGTTTGTCATGAAAGACTGTCATTCTTTGCTTGTAAATTTTAGCATTTTCATATGCATCATTGTGAATTTCTTCAAGTTCTACTAGCTATAATCTCTTTCTGAGCTATCACGCTGTATGTCAAAATTGAATTTCTTGATAGCCCTGTATGCATGATGCTTGAGTTCCACAGGTAGGTGGTAAGCTTTTTCATACACTAGCCTACAGGGTGACATTCCAATTGGGGTCTTAAAAGCTGTTCTGTATGCCCATAATGCATCATCAAGTCGTAGTGATCAATCCTTTTTGTTTGGTCTCACCGTCTTTTTTAATATGTACTTTATTTTTTGATTGGAGATCTCAACTTGACAGCTGGTTTGTGGATGATATGGGATAGCCACTTTGTGAGTAATGGAATACTTTGTCAAAAGAGCTTTGAATAATTTGTTACAAAACTGGGCACCACCATTACTGATTATCGTTCGAGGGAATTAAAGCGTGAACATAATGTTGCTTTTCAAAAACTCCATCACTACCTTATGATCATTGGTTCTACATGGAATTGCTTTTACCCATTTTGATACATAATTAACAGCAACCAATATGTAATAATGGCCAAAGGAAGGAGGAAAGGGTCCCATAAAATCGATATCCCATGTATTAAAAATCTCAACCACTAAAATTAGATTTAGTGGCATCATATTCTTCCGAGTAATACTCCCCATTCGTTGACATCTATCACATGAAGAACAAAATATGTAAGCATCTTGAAATATAGTTGGCCAAAAAAAACCACATTGTAAAATTTAGTTGCTGTTTTCTTAGCGTTAAAATGGCCCCCACAAGCTTGTTCATGGCAGAATGAAATGATATTTTGAAATTCACTTTCTCGGACACATCGTCTGATAATTTGATCAGCACAATACTTGAACAAATAAGGATCATCCCAAAAAAAAATTCTTTATTTCTACAAAGAATTTGGTCTTGTCCTACTTAGTCCAATGCTCTAGAAGTTGACCTGTAACAAGATAGTTAACTATATCAGCATACCATTGTGAAATGCAAATGTGCAACCCAAGAGGAGGGTGAATTAGGTTTTTAAAAGTTATTTTATAAATGATTCAATCAACGCCTTAATGCAAATAAAAAATAATAAGTTTTACAATAATTAAATCAAATATAATAAATTAGACAATGCTTACAAAATAAATGAGTAAGGGAAGGGAATGCAAACACAGTAATTTTTACGTGGTTCGGCAATCCCCGCCTACGTCCATGCCTCCAAGCCAACCGAGCTTGAAGATTTAACTATCCAAGCCTCCCAAGACTTCAAATGTTTACAATTGACTTCCAATGTGTCAATGGACCTTTGCAATTAAGAGATTATCACCTTAATCTCTTTACCCCAAGTGTTTCCCTCACTTGAATACTCTCAATACGATACAAAATAAAAATTACAGCAAGAAACTCTCTATAAGAGTGGATTGATAAATAATGGCATAAAAATGATTTAATCTACTGTGATTTGTAATATGGAAACTCAATATATGTTTTATAAACTTGTATTTGCTTGCTGAAGAACATAAAATGAAGTTGGAGTTGACTTTTTTATAGTTAAACCTCGAAAATTAGCCGTTATTGACAAATTCTAGTACTCAAGCAGCTAGTCCTTTAATTTAACCGGCTCCCCGCTCGTAATAGTGAAGTTATCGTTAATTTTACTACAGTACCACTATTAACTAAATTATAGTTTTACCTCAAAACTTAATCAAATTATACTATGACCCAAAAATACTATTTAATTCCTAAAACTTTTCTGAAATTATAGTATGGCCCAAACTAAAGAAAATCTTTTCAAATAAGTTCTCTTTGAGTTTTAACTAAATTACCATAATGTTTAAAGTTCTCAAAACTTTTCACTTAGACCCCTAATCTTTTATAAGTTACAATATAGCTTAAATATTTTAAAACTTAGCAAATAGCTCCAACTCCGAAATTTAAAACTTTTTCATTTTAACTCAAATTATTTAAATCCAAAAAATATTTTATCTCACAAACATAAAATTTAGTTTGAAAAAATAATTATTTTATTAACATAAGATTGAGTTTCACAAATGCTAATCTAAGCATAAATTAAATCATATCGGCTTTACAAGAAATCATCGTGATAAATTTTCTTGAGCCGCCGTTGTCCGTTGAGTGTCTTGAATTTTATAGCCTTTTAGGCTAACAAGCTCCTTTTTTTTATGATGACAAACATCTCATGTATTTTGACATATATGCTCCCCCTTTATACATGGCATACATAATCAAATTTAAAATAAACTCCCCCTAAAAATATGGTCTATAACAATTTGTAAGCTCCCCCTTAATATTTTAAAAAAATACACAGAAAAGAAAATATAATACCTGTCTCCGAAATCACAAAAATACATGACTTCTCCCCCTTTATCATCAAAATTAAACTAAAACAATAATAATGAGCCAAATACAAGCAAGAGACATGAAAATTTAACAAAATTTCAAGATGTCATAATATAGCATCCAAATACAAAACATCTAAACACAAAGCATCCAAAGACAGAACATCCAAATAACTCATAATGATCATCCACAAGCCATACAAAAAACGTAAATGCATAAAAAATGCTTGGTACAGAGTGACAAAAAATAAAAAATAAAAGGGCTATGGAGATGGTGGATGAGATGAAGATGATAGTGGTGGAAACCCAAAAGCTGCAAAAAGCTGTTGCTGGCCATCAAGAATTTACTGCTGTTGAGAAAAAAATTGATGTTGTTGATCAAATAATTGCTGCTGCTGTTTAAAGAGGCGCTGGTGCTCCAAAGTGGATTGAGCTTAAAAGGTTCAAACTAAAATTGAAGTCGGCTCTGCTGTGTCAAAAGAGAATCTATTTTAGCCAACGTCTGCTGCATCGGATCCTCATGGGTAGCTGAAGAAGTTTTGGAAGTATCTGTAGAAGATGGATAATAAGAGCATTGTGGGACACTAAGATCAGGAAGTAGCTCTGGTGGAAGAACATCCTTAAAGAAACGATGATCTATAGAAGCAAGTTCAGAAACTTTGGCTGAGTATCTCGAGTCTCTAGTCCATTTACCTTTTACCCAAATAAATCCTAAGTTGGCAATGACATCATCTCCTAGTTCTCTTGAATTTAAAAAGGTTGGTTCGATAATGGGTACTTGAAAATATTTGAGGATGCAGGTAATAATACTACCATAAGGGAGGGCTCTTTTAGCCATACAAGGTGTGCTAAGCATATAATTGAGTATAATGTACCCAACATTGAGTTTTCTATCCTCCAAAATACAATCCAATAAAGCCACATCCAATCGGTTAACTTCATCCCCATGACTATACCTAGAAGTAATCACATTATGAAGAACATAATGCAGGATTCTAGTTTGAAGAGGCAAAGCTTGAAATTTCAATGATGATCAACAAAATTCATCAAACAAGTCACGTCGATGAAAAGTTTTTCGAACAACATTTTCAAAAGAAAACCATGGATGATCTATTCTGGCTCTAGCACTGTAAATTTCTAATCTTTCATTTGGAGTCCCAAGAATATGATTTAACTCCGCAACATCAAATTCAATACGAACTCCCCCAACACTTATAACAATTTTATCTAAAATTTCTATATTCATATTCGAATAAAAAACCTTAACTAGATTCTCATAATATGCTTCTTGAATAACTAAAACATTTTTCCAACTCATAGCAATAAGAAGTTTATCAAGAGATTTATCACAAATTGTCAAATTCGCCAAATTCTTAAGATTAACAAAGTAAGGAGAAATAACCGACCTTAGCATGAAATTGTCGATAAATCGTTTCTGAAGTGGGAGATGTCGAAAATGAGTTAACAAACATTATGTATTATCTCCATAATCTTCTTTGCGTCTCTTGGCCATTTGTTTGCTCTTGGCTTTTTCACCACCCACCATTGTTGAACAAGCTTAAATAACAATTTCAGATTTTGGTGAAATGGATAAGTTTGAGCCAAGAAATATGATCCTAGAAATGAATGAGGCTTAGATATAATGTGGATTTGATCAAAGATGAGCTAGAGAAAGCTTGAAAATGTAGAGAGAGAAACGGCCAAGGTTAGGTTTTGGATTTCAGATTTTTATAGAGGTATGATAAAATGGTGTTTGGATGATGAAAAGTGAAGGAGTAGTGGATGGGTAATGGATTAGATAATTAATTTTAGCAAGAAAATGAGTGAAAAATGAAGAAATTTGAGAGAGAGATGGTGAAGCACTATTCACGCAGGAGAGAGAGGAAAAAAAGATGAACAAGAGAAGAGGAAGTTGAAATGATGATTGAAAAATGTTTAATGAAAGTTAAATGGATGGGTAATGGATTGAATAAATGATTTTGACATGAAAATAGTTGAGAAATGAAGAATTTTTGAAAAAAAATGGAGGGAGATGCACGGTTTGGTGAGAGAGAGAGCTAAGTGAGGAAGAAAGCCAAAAAGAGGGAGAGGAAAGAGTCCAAACTCGTGGCCAAGTGGCTAGCTGCTTGGATCAGGCGGCTAGCTACCTGGTTGCTGCCCTACTTCACCAAGTTCATTTTCCGGCCATTTTTTATCAATCTCGTCATCATTTCTTGATTCTAAAACCTCTCAAGAACCATTTTAATGCACGAACCATGATTTTAAAAATTTAAAACATGATTAATTCAAGCAAATAATTCATCTATCAAGCATGTATCATGAAGCACACAAGCATATATCATGAAGCACACAAGCATTTAAAATGAATATGTCACAATACGTTGCTTATCAATTATGCTCAAACTCTTCCAAAAACATCAACAAACATTAAGCAAACAATTTTAATAGATTCAATAATATAATTAGAGATGTTAATGTGAAAATTTCATTATCTCAAGTTCATGCCGAATTTTTGAAAATTGTTCTTCGTAAAGGGGTTTTGTAAAAATATCGGCAAGTTGTTTTTCTGTAGAAATAAATTCTAAAGCAATACCATCATTTTGTATATGATCTCTTAAAAAATGATATCTAATCTCTAGATGCTTGGTTCTAGAGTGCTAAATGGGATTCTCCGAAAGATTAATAGCACTAGTATTATCACACTTAATAGAAATTTGTTCAAGTTTAATGCCATAGTCTCTAAGTGTTTGTTTCATCCAAAGAGCTTGTGCACAACAACTACCTACGGCAATATATTTCACCTCAGTAGTTGAGAGTGCAACCGAGTTTTATTTCTTATTAAACCATGAAACAAGAGAATGACCTAGAAAATGGTAAGTTCCACTAGTACTTTTCCTATCCACCTTATAACCAGTAAAATCGGCATCCGAATCCACCTTATAACCAGCAAAATCGACATCCGAATAACAAGTCAAATCTATATGAGTTCCTCTAGAATACCAAAGGCCAAGATCTATGGTTCCACTCAAATAACGAAAAATTCTTTTAACTGCAAGCAAATGAGATTCCTTGGGACATGATTGAAATCTTACACACAAACATACACTAAACATGATATCGGGTCTACTTACGGTTAAGTAAAGTAAAGAGCCGATCATATCTCGATACTTTTTAATATCAACTTCTTTACCTTTTTCATCCTTGTCAAGCTTGATTGTTGTATTTATTGGAGTGCTCTTAGTGTTTAATTCTTTAATTCTAAACCTCTTAAGCAAATCTTTGACATATTTAGCTTGGTTGATGAAAATTCCCTCATTGTTTTGTTTGATTTGAAGTCCAAGGAAATACTTCAATTCTCTCATCATGCTCATTTCAAATTCCTTACTCATACAAGATGAAAACTCTTTGCTCAAGGACTCATTAGTGGAACTAAAAATAATATCATCAATATAAATTTGAACAAGTATGTCTTGGTTCTTATGCTTAACAAAGAGTGTAAATCGACTTTTCCCATTGAAAAATCACTATCAAGTAAGAAATTTTTAAACCTATTATACCATGCCCTAGGTGCTTGTTTTAAACCATACAGTGCTTTTGATAGCTTATAAACATGATATGAAAATTTTTCATTTTCAAAACCAAGTGGTTGTTTCACATAAACTTCTTCCATAATATAACCATTTAGAAAAGTACTTTTCACATCCATTTGAAATAAAATGAAATCTTTATAACATGCATATGTTAGTAACATTCTAATAGATTCTAATCTAGTTACAGGTGCAAATGTCTCATCAAAATCAATTCTAAACACCCATTTAGTTCCTATGATGGATTGATGTTTTAGTTTAGGAACTAATTCCCACACTTTATTTCTCTCAAATTGATTTAACTCCTCTTGCATTGCCATAATCCAATATTCATCATTTTCTGCATCCACAAAGGATTTTGGTTCAATTTGAGAAATAAATGCAGCATGCTCACATGTATTCCTAAGTGATAATCTAATTGTAACACCTCTAGATGGATCTCCTAAAATGACATTCTTTGGGTGAGAAGAAACATACCTCCACCCCTTGGAGAGTGCTTGAGAAGTACCTTGATTTTGTTCTGCACTTGTTTCTTCATGTTGCTCTACTTGATTTTCTGCATTCTTTTGATTGTTTTTTGATGAATCTTCTTGTATATTTTCATCTACATCATCACTAACAGCAACTTTCTCCGTAGAGGAGATATTAGACTCATCAAATGTAACATGCATAGACTCTTCCCCAACCAAAGTTCTTTTATTATAAACTCTATAAGCTTTGCTTGAGTTTGAATACCCAAGAAAGATACCAACATTAGATTTTGAATCAAATTTTCCAAGATTATCTTTTGTGTTCAAAATAAAATATTTACATCCAAAAACTTTAAAATAACTAATGTTGGGTTTTCTATCTTTCCAAAACTCATAGGAAGTTTCACTGAGATAAGATCTAATCAACACTCGATTTAAAACATAACAAGCGGTGTTGATGGCTTCAGCTCAAAATATTTAGGTAATTCATTTTCATTTAACATGGTCCTAGTCATTTCTTAAATAGATCTATTCTTTCTCTCAATAACTCCATTTTGTTGTGAAGTTCTAGGTGATTAAAATTGATGCTCAATTCCAAAGTCATTACAAAAAG
This sequence comes from Aegle marmelos, assembly GCA_030449875.1. Taxonomy (NCBI): domain Eukaryota; kingdom Viridiplantae; phylum Streptophyta; class Magnoliopsida; order Sapindales; family Rutaceae; genus Aegle; species Aegle marmelos. The sequence goes on from JASUUL010000143.1 coordinate 14,409,383, forward strand.
TCTCAAATGCATGATTTTCAAATTCTCTACCATGATCACTTCTAATACAAGAAATAAAATAGCCTTTTTCATTTTGAACATTTTTACAGAAAATTCTAAATGCATCAAAGGCATCATCCTTATTAGCTAAGCACAATACTCATGTGTTTCTAGAATAATCATCTACAATTACAAAAGCATAATACTTGTCATTTAAACTAGCATATCTAGATGGTCCAAACAAATCCATGTGAAGTAATTGAAGTGGTTTTGAAGTAGAGACATGATTCTTGTTTTTAAAAGAAGTTTTAACTTGTTTTCCAAATTAACAAGCTTCACAGATTTTATCTTTTAGAAAACTAATTTTTGGAAGTCTTTTACCCAAATCATTTTTCAAAATTTTTTAAATTAAATCCATATTTGCATGACCTAGTCTTTTATGCCATAACCATCCATCATCATGCAATGCCGAGAAACATTTATCAATATTAGATGCACAATCTATATTAATGGTATAGATATTAATACATCTATTTCCTACAAACAAAACTTTTCCATCACATGCATTTTCAATAACGCATCTAGATTTATCAAAAACTACTTCATAACCCTTATCACATAATTGACTAATACTAAGTAAATTATGTTTCAAGTTTTCAACCAAGCACATATTTTCAATAAGAGAAGGAGATACATTACCGACATTGCCAATACTAATGATCTTTCCTTTTGAATTATCTCCAAAAGATACATCTCCACCATTTTCGATCTTGGTAAAACTTGAAAACCAAGCATAATTTCCTGTCATGTGTCTTGAACACCTGCTGTCCAAGTACCATTTATTCTTCTTCTTCTTTAAGCCCTACAAAGAAAATTTTAAGTCTTAGGTACCCAAATCTTTTTGGGTCCTTGAGTGTCAGCAATGGTTTCTTTTAGAACCCAAACATATTTTACACCATAATAAGCATTTCTTTTCACAGGACATCTATTTTTCGTGTGAACATTTCTATTGCAATGGTAACAAGTAATTTTATGCTCACTTATGGATGTAGCTTTAACAAAATAATTCTTATAATACTTTTGCTTCAAGTTAGGCTTATACCCAAGTCCTCTTTTATCAAAAATACATTTTTGAAAGTTAAACAAATTATCCAACATCTTTTGGCCATTTATGAATTTTATCACAGTTTCATTTAACTCATTATTCTTCTTCTTAAGCACTTCATTCTCTTTTATCAATTCTTCATCATGTAATTTCTCATGCTCATATGAGGTATTAAGTTTCTCATTTGAAGATGTGACTTTATCATGCAACGTTTTATTTTCTAACTCTAAACATGTAATTTTTGCATTCAATGATTCATTTTCATTGTTGAGATCTATCAATTTCTTTTTAAGGCATACATTCTTTTTATCTATTTTCATCAACTCATCATGCAATTCTTTAAAGGCATAATGCAATTCATCATAGGTAGGAAGATCATTTACCTTATCTAGTTCATCATTCGATTCATCTCTAATTGCCATAAGAGCTAGATTTATCATTTCTTGATGCTCTTCATCATCACTTGTTTCTTCATCAGTATCATCCCATGTGGCCACCATTGCTTTCTTCTTGAACTTGTTGAGAAGAGGGCATTTCGATCTTATATGGCCAGGCTTCTTGCACTTATAACATTTAATTGCTTCCTTTTTCTCTTTTTGGTTCTTGAAATCTTTAAATTTTCTTCGCTCACCAGTTTTCTTGAAAAATTTTCTAAACCTCCTAGCAAGCAGAGCCAACTCCTCATCATTCGACTCACTTTCTCCATCACTTTCAAATTTTGTGACTTTGAAAGTAATGTTTTTCTTCTTCTCTTAATTGCCTTTTTCAGCTACCAAATCTTCCTTATAAGAAATAAGAGAATCGATTAGATCATCAATAAGTAAGACATTTAAATCTTTAGCTTCCTCAATGGCAGTTCTTTTTTGTCTCCATTCCTTAGGAAGTGATCTAATGATTTTCTTAACTTTCTTGCTATTTGAAAAAGTCTTTCCTAGGGCTCCTAGAGTGTTCACTATGTCCGTAAATCTAGTGTACATAGAATATACACTCTCATTTTATTCCATTTGAAACAATTCATATTGTCAAGTGTACCTACTAAATTTAGACTCTTTCACTTGATCCGTGCCTTCATAAACAACTTCAAGTTTGTGTCAAATTTCATAAGCACTTTCACAACTTGACACTCTAAGAAATTCTTTCTTATCCAGTGCACAAAATAAGGCATTCATGGCTTTGGAATTTAGAGAAGTTTTTCTCTTTTCCAATTCATTCCATTCCCGTGAAGGTTTTGGAATATCTTCTCCGACTTCATTTTTAGTCAAAGGCATAAATGGACCATCACATACAACTTCCTAAATTTCGTAATCTAGGCTTGTAAGTAAATTCTCATCCTAGTTTTCCAATATGGGTAGTCATTTCCGTCAAAGAACGGTGGTCTAGTTGTGGATTGTCCTTCCTTAAAGGTTGCATCACTTTGGGTTGCCATGGATCTTTTACTCTAGATGGTTAAGTCCTAATAAGAGACCAAGCTCTGATATCAAATGAAATGCAAATGTGCAACATAAGAGGGGGGTGAATTGGGCTTTTAAAAGTTATTTTATAAACGATTCAATCTAACACCTTAATGCAAATAAAAAATAATAAGTTTTACAACAATTAAATCAAATATAATAAATTAGACAATACTTGCAAAATAAATGAGTAAGGAAAGAGAATGCAAACACAGTAATTTTTACGTGGTTCGGCAATCCCCACCTACGTCCACGTCTCAAAGCCAACCGAGCTTGAGGATTTCACTATCCAAGCCTCCCAAAGCTTCAAATGTTTGTAATTGACTTCCAAGGTGTCAATAGACCTTTACAATTAAGAGATTATCACTCTAATCTCTTTACCCCAAGTGTTCCCCTCACTTGAATACTCTCAATATGATACAAAATAAAAATTACAGCAAGAAACTCTCTATAAGAGTGGATTGATAAATAATTGCACAAAAATGATTTAATCTATTGTGATTTGCAATATGTAAGCTCAATATATATTTTATAAACTTGTTTTTGCTTGCTGAAGAACATAAAATGAAGTTGGAGTTGAGTTTTTTATAGTTAAAGCTCGAAAACTAGCCGTTATTGACAAATTCCAGGTCTTTTTTGGCTAGCTTAATTTAATTTAACTCCCCCCATTCAGTAATAATAAAATTATTGTTTAATTTGAATTTTCTTTGATGCACCACTTTATTCACTAAATTGAGTTTTTACCTCAAAACTTAATCAAATTATATTATGGCCTAAAACGTTATAAAACTTTACTAAAAGATCTAATTACAGAAATTTTAAATACTATTTAATTTCTAAAACTTTTTTAAAATTACAGTATGACCCAAACTAAAGAAAATATTTTCAAATAAATCCTCTTTGAGTTTTAACTAAATTATCATAATGTTTAAAGTTCTCAAAACTTTTCACTTAGACCCCTAATCTTTTATAAGTTACAATATAGCCTAAATATTTTAAAACTTAGCAAATAGCTCCAACTCCGAAATTTAAAACTTTTTCATTTTAACTCAAATTACTTAAATCCAAAAAATATTTTATCTCACAAACATAAAATTTAGTTTGAAAAAATAATTATTTTATTAACATAAGATTGAGTTTCACAAATGCTAATCTAAGCATAAATTAAATCATACCAGCTTAACAAGAAATCGTCGCGATAAATTTTCTATTGAGCTGTTGTTGTCCGTTGAGTGTCTTGAATTTGATTTTACCTGATTTATTATCCTTCAAGACTAGTGAACTTGTGAAATACAAAATAAAACACTTTAATGCATATGTTTGTTATCATCAAAATTATAATATTTATAGCCTTTTAGGCTAATACATGGTAATACTTCCACACTCATCAATTGTTCATCTGGGAATGATTCATTCAATGGTAATGACTCTTTAATTGTGTCAAAATTTAGATGAGAAATATAGTTTGCCACAACATTTTCTGTGCCTTTCTTGTCTTCAATTTTGAAGTCAAATTCCTGCAAGAGTAGTACCCAATGAATTAGTCTGGCTTTTGTTTATTTCTTTGTGAGAAGATATCTAAGAGCTGTATGATCTATGAACACAATTATTTTACAACTAATGAGATAAGTTCGAAATTTCTTTAATAAAAATACTATTGCTAGCGTTTCTTTTTTAATGGTTGAATAATTCAATTGGGCATCATTCAATGTTATACTAGCATAATAAATGACATGGGAAATTCGATTAACTCTTTGTCCTAATACTACTCCTACTACATAATCAGATGCATCACACATAAGCTCAAATGGTAAGTTCCAACTTGGGGTTTAATGATGGGTAATGATGTCAATAATTATTTTAGTTTTTCAAATGCCATAAGACATGAATCATTAAAGACAAAAGATACATCCTTAGCAAGTAGATTGCATAAAGGTCTAGAAATTTTACTAAAATCTTTAATGAAACGTCTATAAAAAAACAGCGTGCCCAAAGAAAGATTTTACTTCTCAGACTATTTTAGGTGGAGGGAGATTGCAAATGAGTTCTACCTTGGCTTTATCAACCTCAATACCTTTGCTCGAAATGATGTGACCGAGAATAATACCTTGTTGTACCATAAAATGGCACTTCTCCCAGTTTAAGACCAAATTCTTCTCTATACAGCTCTGCAGAACTAGTGTTAAATAATGTAAACATTGATCGAATGAGTCTCCAAAGACAAAAAAAATCATCCATAAAGACTTCAAGAAATCATTCAACCATATCAGAAAAAATGCTCAACATGTATCATTGAAATGTAGTATGTGCATTACATAATCCAAATGACATCCTTCGATATGAAAAAGTGCCAAAAAGACAAGTGAAAGTGGTTTTCTCTTGATCTTTCGGTGCTATAGGAATCTGATTATATCCTGAGTAGCCATCTAGAAAATAATAAAATTCATGACCCACTAATCTATTAAGTATTTGGTCAATAAATGGTAAAGGAAAGTGGTCTTTACATATGACAAAATTTAACTTTATATAATCAATGCATACACGTCACCCTGTAGTCACTTTAGTGGGTATCAATTCATTATCAACATTAATAACTACTGTGACTTCTGACTTTTTAGGAACAACTTGTATAGGACTGACCTATGAACTATTAGAAATAGGGTAAATGATACCAGCATCTAATAGTTTAAGGACTTCAGTTCTAACAATTTCTTTTATGTTAGGGTTCAACTGATGTTGCATTTCCCTAGTAGATTTAGCATTTTCATCAAGGTGAATGTTATGCATGCAGTCTACTGGGTTTATACCTTTTATGTCGGCTATGGTCCATCCTAATATTCCTTTGTGTTCTTTTAAAACCTCTAATAATTTACCTTTCTGTTTGTCATCTAAGGATGATGAAATAATTATTGGCAAAGTACTTTTTTCTCCTAAGAATGCATGCAGTCTACTGGGTTTATACCTTTTTAGAGGAATTTTGTGTTGGAGTATAAAACTAACATTTTCTGTTAAAATGCCTTCTTTTGAACATAAATATTTCTCTTTTTAGTACAAAGATCTTTAAGAAACTTGGCATAAGATGACACTCATTTTATAGCATCAAGCAACTGGGTCTTTGCATATTTATAAAGGGTCATCAAGAAATTGGAGTGGTCTCTCCATCCAGGGTTATATATGTTGGAGTAAGAGTTGTAGTTTGATAACTTCCTCATTACACCTATGGCGTTGGCTTGATCTGGGTATAAGTCATGGTCATGTGGCTCTGTTGATTTAGTAGTTGTTAACGATGCAATTTGTTGGGTAGGTCCTTCAACCATTTCTTTGACTTCTTTGATTTCCGAGCTTGACTCACCAATTTGGACCTCATTTACTCCCTTAATTCTTTTATTATTTCTGAATTATTGACTTCGTTGTTAGGAATTATCTGCTTGTCGCTGGAAGAAATCTCAAATTTCTGATCCACTTTTGGTCATTAGTTCTCCTTCACTTGTTGTCATTAGCCATTCTTGCACATTTTACAATAATTCCTCTAAAAAGTATTGGCATTGGTGTTATTTTTCATATTCATGATGTGGACATTTCAAGAATAGTAGCTATATTTGGGTATCGTATACATGATGTGCTCAAGTTAGCTAAGGAACTGAAATAGTCCTTAAATAGCCTCTCTTGTGGTGGTTCTTGTTGTTGTAAATTCATTTCAATTTTATTTTTAAATGCGATGTGTTTGTGTGTGCGAACTGTTTTTTGCAATTCTAAGCCTATAGGCTCAAGATTAGATAATTGCGACTTTCAACTATACATAAAAAAATATAATGAAAAATGCAAAAAATTGAGAACAAAATTAATAAAAAAATAACAAGGTAGGAGAAATTATGATACTAACCTTATCACGTTGTTACAACCTTACTATGAACATACAATCAAGTGCTAAAAAGATACTACAACAAATAGATTAACTAAAAATAAAATAACAAGATAAATTACAACGAAGAATGAAAAATTAAATTACATAAGTATAAAGAAGAGAAAAAGGAAAGAAATTAAATTTCAGGAAAAAAATTTAAAAGAAAACAACTAAAAAATAATAATTACTTAAAAAAATTAATTCTATGAATTAATAAATTAACAAAATAAACAAAAATTACAAAGAAAAATAACTTAGAAATTAAATAATATAAATTTAAAGAAATTACAAACAAATTGAACTATTGAAATTTAAAGAAATTTAAATTACCAAAATTAAATAACAGATTCACTTTTTTAATTTTTTAATTTTAATTTTTTTAATTTTTTATTTGTTAATAATTTTAAAAGAGAAAAAGAAAAGAAATTAATTCACAAGAATTGCGGATTCATTTTTTATGCTAATTTTTTTATAACAATTTTAAAAGAAAACACAAAAAAATTACTTTAAAATTTAATTCTACAAATTAATTAAAATAAATTAACAAGATGAAATGAAAAAAAAATTACCAAGGAAACACACTCAAGCACTAAAAGGAAAATAAAAGTAATAGATTAATTAAAATTAAAATAAATTACAAGATAAACAAAAAAATTACAAAGAAAATGTAATATATACACTTTTATTTTTTCCTATTAAAGCGGATCGTTTAATTTTCATTCGATATCGATTTTATAATTTCGAATTCGTTATATGTCATTTCGAGGAAATTCGATATATCAGAGAACACACTATGTGTGTAAAAATTTTATAATTTATTGTGGTGAAAAATCGAGACAAAATCGAGCACGATTCAGAGTCAGTTAGAAAAATTATTATTACGAAACCGATATTCATTTAATTTATATAATATTATAATTATATTGAATAGTTAGATTAAATAAAATAATAATATATTTTTTATTACTTGAGTGAGAAGCCGACAGAGGAGAGAGAGAAGGAGATAGAGAAAGAAAGAGAGAGAAAGAGAGAAAGAGAAAGAGAGAGGCGTTGACCCGGATCCAACCCGATCTGACCCGTGACCTGCGACTTGACCCTGCCGGATCTTTCAATTCCGGCCACCGTTTCTGACGATCTTGGTACCGATTTGAAGCCCTCGAGACGCTGGTCATATCGTTACCGTTCTCACTGCCGGAAAACGACTAGAACACTGCCGGTAAAGCTCGAAAGTTTCGGCCAAAGAATCCTTTCTTACTGCCGTTGATTCTGTCAGATTTTGGCCACACCACCGACTGGGTTCCACTGCTCTCACCTCCAGCTTCCATTCCCGACTGGTCTCGTCACCTAAATCGGCAGGATTGCTGGTGAACGGCAACTTGCAACCCGCAGTCTTAGAGAGCTCGATCCGGCTCCGTCACCGAGCGTGGGAGGTCACCGCCGGTACCGTTGGACTCAACGAGGTCGGAACTACAAGATATAAGCTTCCCATCACCATTGACTGAAGTCCGATCACCGTTGACCGATGAGGGGTAATTCGGTAAAAATTGAGAATTTTAGGGTTAATTCTGTAATTTCTAAAAGTTATGGGTAATTTGACAATTATGGATAAAGATAGTTAGGTAATCTGAGATTTCGATGGTAAATCGGTAACTTAAGTGATCGGGGGTAATTTGATAATTTATACCTCTAGGTAAATTAATAATTTCTAATATATGGATATCTTAGTAATTGATAAAATTGAGAATAGGGTGGTAATTTATGATCTTAAGGTTAAATTGATTAATTATGATTTTTGGGATATTTCGATAATTTTGAATTCAAGGCATTTCGGTAATTTTAAAGGATTTGAGAATATTTCGGAAATTGAGAATTTTAAGGATAAATTAATAAAATGTATTGTTGAGGACAATTAAGTAAAATTATGATATTGAGAGCATTTTGGTGATTTGGGACATAAAGATAATTTAATAATTTTAAATATTAGGGAGTCATATTATGTGAATTCGAGTTTTATTAAGTACAATTAATTGTACTTTAAGTAAATAATAATAATTATGCAATTTATTTGATTAGGAGGACTCGCGAATGAGAATCAACCCACGGACATCGACGATACCGGATTTGATCATTGTCACTGTGAGTGGAATATACAAAACTTATTTTCTCCGTGAATTATTATGATTTTTAATTATGATAAAGCATGATTGCAAATGAATTTTTAAATGCTTGATTTAATGATTTTATGAGAAATGAATTTTATCTGCATAATGGTATTTATTATCGGAATTGTATATGATAAATGATTTTATTTTTAATTTTGAATATATACGTGTTATTACTATTTTTAAAGAAAAGATAATGAATTTTAAATATTGTTGAAAATAAGTTTTTTGTCATCTCTGCAAGTCTATTGCAACAGTATTCCTTCTTTAACCTACAATCATACATAATTAGAGCACCACGTGATAAAAAATGAGATTAATTTTATCAAGATTAAACTTAAATAAGGCTTATACAGAATATTACTAAAATACAACAAAAACACATAATTTACTCTCTAAATAATATCAATTTAAGTCTAAAAATTCCATGAAAACTCTCATTTCATAGAATTATCAATTGCATAAGGCAATTTGTGCCTCAAACCATTTTTATTGTCATAAAATATTCTTTTGAACTTAACTTCAATACTTAATATACGATAGCAACAAACTATTTGAAAATTGAATTTTTCCAAGATAGAAATGCTTTTAACTTTTTTATTCTTGTATTTTCTATCATATTAAGTCTGAACAAAATAAAATAAATATGATTTCATTATTGAAATAATTGTTGCATTTCTTCAAAAATACATTTAACTAAAGACAATTACTATTAAAAATATAATTATGTGAACTCTTGTGGGCGATGGTAGCCATTGACCGATAATGGATACTGTCACCCTAGTGTCTATCACCCCCACGTCTTGTAAGCAAAGGTTACTATTGCCTAAGCGATAGGGATAATGAACTCTAATCTTGGGTGAAATATAAAATTAAATAGATTTTACTTAATTTATGGACTCACACAAGACATTCATTTATGCAAAACTCATACATAAAACTCACTCAATCTTACAACCTAAATTTTGTAAACATTAATCTTAAAATTCCATTTGGATCTTTTTTTTTTCAAAAGATATTTGCTGATTGATTTGTCTTTAGTGCTAGGTAACTATAATTATTTGATGCATGTGAGATGAGAAGTGAAATTAGAGGAGTTTTATGGTGTGTTGTGTTTAGTTGTTAGAGGGAGTTTTGTAGAGTGAAGGGTTACCTAGTAGATTTGGTTGGTTGTTTTAGGGTAATTGGGTCCAAATTAAGCGTTTGTGGCTATTATGATAAGATATTTAGTTATATGACTAGTTGTGATAATGAATATATGAAAACCCTTAGATAGATAAATTTCTCAAAATTATACTAATTAAATTATTTAGCACCAGTATTAAAAGAAAAAAAAAAGATACATACCTTAAAAGCCACACCTCTTCTAAAAGTAGAGATGGCAAGAAAATTCAGATTTGGAAAAAATTGGATCTGTATGATAAAAAGCACAAATCCAGATGTAGAAATTGAGGATTCACGTAGATTTAGTTGAAAATCCAGATGCACTTGTATATGAAAAATTAAATATCTAAATTTGTACTTTTTAAAAAATAATTTAAATAACAATATAAATAACAATAAAGTATATATAAGTAAACAAAAGCCTTAAGCTAAAAATACATTACACATAAACATAAAACATACCCAAGTATCCATATGCATTTTTTATATTTATTTAGTATTTTAGATTATTTTAAAATTTTCATTTGTGGCATTATTAACTTGGATTATTATTAATAATTATTTTAGATTCATCCAGTATTTTGATGATTATTATTTTTAGTCTTTTAGATAAATACAATATTATAAATATGAAAATAAATATTTTAAATGTATAGATCTTAGTATCTAAAATATCTATTCAAAATTTGTACGACTGTTACCAATATTCAAATTTACATTATTACAAATCTAAATGTAGATTTGACTTAAAAAATAGCAATATGGATCCAAATCCAAATAAAATTACATTTAGATTCAATTCGGTTTTTGCAATCTCGCAAAAGTAAAATAATCGATCATCATAATTGGAAAGCTTCTCATTTATTTTTTATATTACCTCAATGTCCACCTTTTAAGCTTATTTACATTTTTTCTACATTTATTTTTCAAATTAGAGAATTAAAATCTAGAATCGAAATAATTGACAATATTTACTTTACAAAAATAGAATATGAATCATAATCGAAATTGGAATCAGAAATAAAATCGTAAGACCTACCACTATTTAGGAACAAGAAATAAAACATTGATTCCCATGGAGAGAGAGGTAGGAATCAATCTCTTAATCCCTAGAATTTCTATTTTTTCTTTATAAATATTTTAATATTTCTAACATGTCTCTCTTTTAAATTAATATATTTTTATTTATTTATAATTAATTAATTAATATACTATCATAATAATCATTAATATAATTATTTTAATTAATTCATATATTACTATTATTAATTAATTAATATAATTATTACTATTATTAATATATTAATATAATTATTACTGTTATTAATATATTAATACATTATTAACAATAATATATTGATAAATATAGTTTTTGAATAAATAATCACAGTAATTAATATACTATAATTATATTTAAGTAATTAATATACTATCATAATATCATTAATATAATTATTACTATTAATTGAAATATTAATACATTATTAACAAAAATATATTAATAATGATAGTTTTTAAATAAATAATCACAATAATTAATATATTATTATTATTATAATTAATTAATGTACTATCATAATATAATTATTCATATATTTTTATTATTAATAATTATTTATATACTATTATAATAATTATATTAATAATTATTTACAACAATATAGTAATAATTATAGTTTTGAATACATAGTCACAATACTTAATATATTATAATTATAATTAATTAATTAATATACTATCATAATAATCATTAATATAACTATTATAATTAATTCATATATTATCATTATTAATTAATATTTTAATACATTATTAACAATAATATATCAATAATTATTTTAATTAATTCATATATTATTATTATTAATTAATTAATATGATTATTATTAATTAATATATTAATACATTATCTACAATAATATATTAATAATTATAGTTTTTGAGTAAATAATCATGACAATTAATATATTATTATTAATTAATTAGTATATTAATATATTATTAAAAATAATATTTTAATAATTATAATTTTTAATAAATAATCACTATAATAAAAATATAAAATAATAATTATAACAATAATTAATTATATATTTTTTATTAGTTTACTATAATCTAACTCTTTTATATTTTAATTTTAAAATAAAGTAAATATATTAATATAATTTAACTCATTTTAATTTTGATTTTAATAATTTAAATAAATAATTTATTTTAATTATTATGTTAATTTTTTTTATTTTTATTTATTCTAATTTCAGTTTATTTTAATTTTAATTTAATAAATGTAGAATTTGTTCAATTCTTTTGGGCTTCCATGAGACGCACTCGCCGGCACGTGTGAAACAGAGACTAGTGTTGGTACATCGCTAAAGCCTGAAGACTTCCAATGTTCCTACTCTGTAAAAGCTCGCACCGAGGCATTTGAATTTCTAAAGCAACTCACATCATCCTCTGCCCGCAATTCAAATCCCTGCCACCACCGTCTTTTCTTTTCAAAATTCCCCAGATCTGGGACCCTTACCTTGATTTATAACCGTTGATCCCACTGGATCGGAGATGCCGGTGGCTGCTTCCGCTATCTACTTCTTAAATCTTCGTGGCGATGTCCTCATCAATCGCCTCTATCGCGACGATGTCGGGTAATTGCTTTTTTTTTTTTTCCAATGTGTGTGTACATACATATATGCATACTTACATACATTTCCCCATTCCCCATTTTCTTAAAACTAATGGCAAATCTTTTTGCTATAATTTTTTTTAGAGGAAATATGGTGGATGCATTTCGAACTCATATTATGCAAACAAAAGAATTAGGGACATGTCCTGTGCGCCAGATCGGAGGCTGCTCTTTCTTTTACATGAGAATCAGCAATGTTTACATTGTTATTGTTGTTAGCAGCAACGCTAATGTTGCTTGCGCATTCAAGTTTGTTGTCGAGGTATTTAGTATTTATCATCTTCATGTAGCTCATACCTAGAATGTTCTCGAAGAGTAGTAGCTCAGTACTGCTAGACTGCTGTTTTTTGTGCAGGCTGTTGCTCTTTTTAAATCTTATTTTGGTGGTGCTTTCGATGAAGATGCAATTCGGAATAATTTTGTTCTGATTTATGAGCTGTTGGATGGTAAGGGACTTAACTGACATTGTTAAAAATGCTTTGATAGATAAATTTATGATGGCTTGAAGTTGCTATGACTGATGATTGGATTGGACCAGTGCATAACTTGTTGTTTATTTTTTCTAGGTTAAGTATAATGATGAATCATGTGAGGAAATGAATACATTGTTTTTTTCCCCCTTCTCAGATATCCGTAGAAAATCACCATACTGTTCTTAATTTAACAATTTTGTAGTTCAAAATGTCTGGTAGAAATTCCAACACGCAAAAAATAATTGTACTTTCATATTTTCCCAAACAGCTCAGTTACTGGAAGAATTCTGTATTTCCAGGTTCTATAACATTATATTCATTTTTGTTTTTTTTTTTTTTGGGGGAAAGGGAGGGAGAGGGGAATATACTCTATTATGAGTTCTTTAATGTCTTTATTAAACCAGACAAATAGTTCCTTTGGTGCTATAAATTCTCTTTCCCACAGTTTCTGCATCTCTTGGATGTTGTTGATTCTAATAAAATGTATTGAGTTTCTAACTTTATAAGGATAACTTAAACAAGATGACTCATCTTGTTCTTGATACTTATTTGTTTTCCAGACCATGGTTGTACTTTTTATTACTTTCCATTCTGGAATCTCAATCAGGGTTTTGATTTAAAATTTTATCTGGATTACCAAAATGTGATAAACAAATAGCTAAATAGAAAATATCTATTGAAGAGTGGAAAGTGTCTTACTAACAAAGTAGTGTAACCATAGGATTTAATTACTCCTCCAAGAGATTAACAGAAAGACGGTGCTCAATTAGGCATCTGAGAGTCCTTTAAGTTCAAATATCACAACTGGAAATCTCAAAAATAAAAGAGATGCAATAGAATTGAACAGTATAAGTTGGTGTTTTAAAATGAAAAATATTGTGTGTTTCAAATATCACATCTGGAAATACAAAAAATAAAAGAGATGCAATAGAATCGAACTGTACAAAGTTGGTGTTTTAAAATGAAAAATATTGTGTGTTTACAACACTGTTAATGTCTTTTTACCCCATAAGCTGGCATTAAATCAGCCATCAAATTGCGTGAATGATTGTGATCAATCTCTATGATGCAGAAATCATGGACTTTGGTTACCCACAGAATCTCTCTCCTGAGATTTTAAAGCTTTATATCACCCAGGAAGGGGTGCGGTCACCATTTTCATCCAAGGTTAGTTGTTTTTTAGTATCATATTTTAGTAAATGCTGTTAGTAAGTTAGGCTTCTATGACTTCTGTTTCTGATTAATTTTTTCATCTTTGTGTTCAAACAATGTATCTACTGTTGCATGTGTTTAAGGGTTCATCTAATATTCTATGTTCCTGCTATTTAAGTAATGCTTAATGTTTTAATTCTGTCATGTGCAAATATAAATAGCCGACAGATAGACCTGTCCCTAATGCAACTTTACAAGTTACGGGTGCAGTTGGTTGGCGTAGAGAGGGACTTGTTTACAAGAAAAATGAGGTGATTAAACTCTCTCTTCTCTCTGAGTCAACATGATAGCCAATTTACTGGATGCTATAATTTTTTTGTGCAGGTCTTTCTTGATATTGTGGAAAGTGTGAATCTTCTGATGTCTTCAAAGGGTGAGGAAGCTGTTTTTCAAAGTATTTTTTATGATTATTTTATTTTATCAATTTCTTTGTTGCTTACAATTAACTTGGTGATCTTAGGTAGTGTTCTACGTTGTGATGTAACGGGGAAGATTCTTATGAAATGCTTCCTCTCGGGAATGCCTGATTTGAAGTTAGGTTTAAATGACAAAATTGGCCTTGAGAAGGAGTCGCAGCTGAAATCGCGTCCTACTAAGAGGTTAGGTTGTGATGGCATGTGTGTATTATCTTTTTATGTTGCAATGGTTTTGATTTTGCTGCCTGGATACTTGTTACAATGTCCTGCTTCTAGTATAATGATTGCATTAGCAATGGCTTTTGTCATGCTTAGCATTTTAGCTTGAACTAATAAAGTTCATGGTTTTCTAGAACCGTTCATAGTGTAGTGATTCTATGTATTTCTTTTTCATTTTTAATTGTTACAGGATGATTATGTACAAATTGTTCGCAACTGTCCTTTAAACATAATACTTGCTGTTTTTTAATTTCAAAATTCTGGTATTTGGATCATGATGCCTTTTGATTTTACTTGAATTTTGGTTTCAACAGTACAAAGTTTGCTTTTTTTTTTTTGTTGTTTTCTTACAATAATTATATTAAATGTCAGTTTCTTCTAATATTTGAAAATACTATTCTTGCAGTGGTAAAACAATTGAGCTTGATGATGTCACTTTCCATCAATGTGTAAACTTGACAAGGTTCAACTCGGAGAAGACAGTGAGTTTTGTGCCACCAGATGGTGAATTTGAATTGATGAAGTAAGTTGAGAGATTTTCTCTCACAATCTTGTTATCTTTAGTTTATACATCTTCCTTTAATTTTGAAAATGTGAAACTTTCAATTTTCTAGTGAAATTAATTGCTGCTTTTGAAGATACCTGCATCTAGTAGAAATATCAGTTGCTTAGCCATGAATTTCCACCCAAGGATAGTAATGAACCTGCTTAGCAACAAGTATTGATTGACATGATGCATTTAGGTTAATCTATTTCCCACTGGAAGAACTAACACACCTGAGGAAAACTTAAAATGACTTGCTTCTTTGATTTGTAAAATGTTTCCAATGTTTTTTCTTTACAATTCTTGGTTGTAGAAGGGTTGAGGGCAATGATTATAAAGAGAGAGGGCTTGAGTGGGTTCAAAGTTTATGAAAACAAAGACCCAATTTGATTTTGCTGGAGAAGGAAGTAATTTCTTTTCCCATTTTCAATCTGGATTCCCACAGTGAAGGATTTTGTAAATTCTTTACACTTGATATGAGCCCCTTGATATTGTTATCCTGCTTTTGTTAGGTATTCTAGTTGTTTGTTTTGCATCTGTTGTGTTTGTATTGAGAAAATGGTTTTTAGTTCTGATTTCTCTCTCGAACTGTGGTGCAATATAGAAACTGTGATCACTGCCTGTTTTCTGAAAACTGATCCAAATCTATTTTCTGGAAGTAAAATTGTGATCAGGCAGCGGCCAGACAACGGTAAGGGTGGCATCCACAGATAACGGGTTAATTTAATCCTGCTTGTCTACTGATTCCATCTCATATGTTTTCTAATGTTTTATTTTCTTTATTTTCTAACGAAAGAAGCATTCAAAAAAAAGGGAAAAAAAGAGCATCTAGTAGCTGAGCATGCCATCACAGTTATTTGCTTCATTTATTGGCACCTCAGCCTGTTATAAATTCTGCTTTTTCTGGTTCTTCCCCCCTTCTGTCACTCCACTTCATCAAACATGTTACTGTTTGTTTGCTGTTTAACAATGATAAGATCTGTTTGATATTCATTTTGATGGGTTTCATGCTTTCAACTGTTGGGCTTCTTGGCCATTTTTTATTCTTTTTTTCAATAATCTTTTCCCACAGATATGGAAGTCTAACTTTGGAAATTAAAATTATTGGTTCTAAGCTGGACTCTTCACTCATTATTTTAGTTCTTGTTTCAGCCAGTGTTTCCCTACTTATAATTCATTTCTTAGGAGCTTATTTCTCTGTCATTCCTATGTGGGAGTCTCTAATAAATATTAAATATTGTGTTATGTGGGAGTCTCTAATAAATATTAAATATTGTGTTATGTGGGAGTCTCTAATAAATATTAAATATTGTGTTATCTCGTTGTGGATGCTATAAGTTATCAATTATAATGTCTTGTTATTTGTTTTATTTTCCCTAGGTATCGTATCACCGAGGGTGTAAATCTTCCATTCCGTGTCTTGCCAACTATTAAGGAACTTGGTCGAACACGTATGGAAGTAAATGTTAAGGTCTGTACCATGACATTTCTGAAGTTCTTTTTCTAGAGTTAAGTGGTTGGCTTATGTATTTTAAGTTTCAGGTAAAGAGTGTCTTTGGTGCAAAAATGTTTGCGCTTGGGGTTGTCATCAAAATTCCCGTACCAAAACAGACGGCAAAGACAAGTTTCCAAGTGACATCAGGCCGGGCAAAGTACAATGCTTCAATTGATTGCTTGGTTTGGAAGTGAGTATTTCAACTTGTTATTAGTCTAACTTTTATTCGACATTACTATCACAATGTTGTTTAGGCTTTTTTTTCTTTTTTCCAATTTAACTTTTTATGTATTTATTTATTTATTTATTTTTCCGTGCTCAGAAAGTTTCTTGTTCTCCTGCAGTTTTCACATAGAAGTTTGTTTTGTACACCATCAAAGTACTTTATTTTTCTGTTTCTTTTCTTAAAATTATAACTCTCTGCAAAAGGATGACATATCAGAAACCCATATCTGAACCCAATTGATGGTAGAGAGTCTGAAATTATGTATGAGCTAGTTGGAATATAGTTCAACTTCAAAATGCTAATAAAAAGACCTACTGAATTTGAGATTCGTGTACTGCTGCATTAGTGAGATGCATTTGATTCTAATAACGTGAGATCTTGGCAGCTTTTCGATGCAGAAATGTTGAAAGTGATATGAACTGAGAGGCTTTCGATTGCAATTAACAACAGAAGTGCCCTGAAAACTTGCTTGAATATATTTTGTACATCTTAAAATATAATTGTGCAAGATCAAGGTGTAACAGCGCTTTTCCTAGCTAGTTTTGGTTAGTTTTCTAGTAGAGCACTTAAGGTGAGAAATAGCATAAACTCCATTAGCCACATTGATCTTTGGGTTGTATGTGCTGTCCATACATCTCAAAATGTTTTGTTTGTTGTTGACAATTTCTATTTCATATTAGTGAATGTGGATTTGAGAATGGAGTTTAAGCAGGCTCAAGAGATTTAACCTTCTAATTTCTGGCCACAAAATGTTGTCATTATTTCATGATATTATGCATTTATGTCTATTTTAGTTATATAAGTTTTAGTATTTTGAGGCCAGAGGCAGTGTGTTTTAGCTGTAATACTTCATTTCTGTTACAGCTGCAACAATTAAACCTTTTTCTTTCTACAAACAAGAAATAACATAGCTCAAATTATCTTCTTACACATCTGCTCTTGCTATTTTGTTTCGTTTATGTTGTTCATGTTTCTGTTTAGGTTTAATCCAAAAAGTTGCTTTTTGCAGGATAAGAAAATTTCCAGGTCAAACTGAGCCTACCATGAGTGCAGAGGTTGAGTTGATTTCCACAATGGCTGAAAAGAAATCGTGGACAAGACCACCAATTCAGATGGAATTCCAGGTTTTTTATTATGTTCTACTGAAATTTATTTAAATTGCTTTCATGAGAATAATTTTATTGGTTGCGTGATTATGTGCTATGCATTGTTTTGTTGCCTTGTTGACTTCTTGCTGTATACTCAGGAGATCAAATATTGTTCTCACTGCATTGTTACGGTGCTCTACTGGGACTCCATCATGCAGTCTGCACTTTTTAGATTAGCATTATTAGACAGCAGTTGGAGTAAACATTTTCTGGTTAAATGGATTGTTAATAAGTTATAAATAGAATAAGCTTTTTATTTTCTTTATAACTTGCTATTTTATACAAAATCACTGGTTACATTTGGAACTTATTGCCTACTTGTGCCCTCTCCTTTGCTTTCAACTGAAATGCCTGAGGGTACTGCTGGTCCTGTTATTTGAGATGAGGAATATTATCTTCAAGTTACTTGGGAGTATATCCATTATCTTTCTATCGATCTTTGACTCTGAGTGGCCGATCTGAATAGTTGAAGAAGGTTTGTGGTTTGTTATTCTTAAAAACTGATCAATGTTGCCTTGGATTTAGACTCAATGATTGTTTTTTTTTCCTTCCTACAGATGAAAGTTTGGAAAGGGGTAATGTGCTTTCTGGCAATGTTTTATCCCCTGATTCTGTAGAAGATAGATGTTGCTTGACATCTATAAATGGTTACTATGAATGCTTTATGGTTATGCAGCTTTAACTATTTGTTTGTTATCTGTAAAAATTAAGCATTATGAGAATATGAAGAGTGTTAAAAATATATGAAAGAATAGCTTTTCATTCACAGCATCTGAAATTAACATGTACGTAATCTGCATAATTTCTTACAGAGGAGGAAAACTGACTGACTTTTATATTTGTCGTTGCAGGTTCCCATGTTCACAGCATCAGGTTTACGTGTTCGTTTTCTAAAGGTAATTGATTTTCACTTTAAACCCCCCCCCCCCCCCCCAAAAAAAAAAAAAAAAAAAAAGCATTCCTTCTATAGGAAGAACTTGGAACTGACCCTGGCAATTCTGCAGGTTTGGGAGAAGAGTGGGTACAATACTGTTGAGTGGGTTCGTTATATTACCAAAGCTGGTTCATATGAGATTAGGTGCTAGAAACATGTGAGTACTTATCAGACAACTTTGGTGAGACGGAAATGTTTACCGGTTACCGTCGTTAAGGCAAACGGAATAATTTCCTAGATTTGCTCTGCTGACAAGGTGAAAAAACCTCCAGCATCCCTCTCAAAATTGATGCAGTTTCGACATCTGTTTTCTTGTATTTTCAGGGCATATTTAATTGTTCTCACTGGAGTTCTGTCAATATTATTACTGTCATTGGATATCTTGTTTTAATGTGTTGTATAGGCTAGATAGCATCTTGTTAGAAATCAGAAGACTGGGCAAATTTCTCGGACAGCTGCAATTGTTTATTGCAATTTCCTGTACTTTTGCTTACTTGTAGTGATAAAATTTTAGAGTGAAAATGACTGATATTTTGGAGTTTGGATGAATCTTTTAAAATGTTGGTGATGATTGATGTAGTAGTTTATGCTGGAACTTGTATAACTCAGTGGCAGAATATTCTTTATATTCTGTACTAATTATGTGCCCATGCCCATTTCCCCTTGTATCTTTGTGGCTTTCACTTCGACAGTTATAGACCCAGAAAAAGAACTCCACGCGCCCTGGTGCTTTTCCGTTATGGCCGCGAACAACTTTACTTGATAGACGCATTTGTAATGGGATTGTAAGGCGGTGGCTGTACACTTGTGCGAGAATGAGTGATATTTATTCTAGCGTTCTGTTTTTTATTTATTAATTCATTAATTTTTCCCCTTGAGCATGTGCTATTCCGATTACTACAAGTGAACCACTGTGGTGAACAAGGCTGTCGCACGGTGATTTTGGTTGTTAGATGCTGAATCCAGATTCTAAGTTCAACAGGCGGTTAAATATTGATCTTTGTATACCGGTTCAACGGTTGGTTTCCTCTCTAGGTTCTAGGCAAAGCTTGAAGACTTATACCAATATAGAAAGCAGTTTGATGTCGCGGGCAAATGGTAATCCACTCTTACTAGCAAAAGTCCAGGGGGTGGGTTCAGGTTTTGGCAGTTTTAATTCGGTAGGCGTAGATTTGATCTCACAAATATGAGAAGAGGATAGATATGTCCTCAAATGTGATGGTGGAGATTTGGGTTGTGCTTCAACAAAATTGATGTAGGTTTAGTCTCAATACATTTATTGATGATAGAGGTATAAACCATTTATATATTTATTTTGTACAAGACATTAATTTATTAGTTGGATGAAAATGTAAAATAATTAATAAAAATAAATCATGTGAGACAAAAGAAATTTAATCTAACTAATTTAATTATATTACATCAAATTATCTAAGAATTTATATTTTATCATTGCTCAAATTTCTTTTTTTTTTTAATTATATATAGTAGTTGTAAAGATATCAGGTGAATTTGAATAGATTTTTGATGTTGCATGAGTTGCAAGGTATCGAGATGTTTAGATGTTTCAATCAATTACGTATACAACTTTGTACCATAAATCATGTAAAAAGTAAAAAAACTACTAACCTTTTAATGTTGATCCTTAGATTGTTAGTTTGACAAAAATCTTAAATAATCTAATTTATTTTGTTAAATAAATGAGAAAAATATATTCACATATAATTTGTGAATTTATCATTAATTTAATAAATAATATATAAGGCACTTCATTATTTGAAATGAAATGATGTCATTAACTCATCAAGTGTTTATTATATATTTTTCTCACTCAATTATTTATATTTTAATATAAAAAAATATATAATCAGGGTTTGTATCAAAACTTGTTTTAATACAAACCCTGATTAGATCATTTAAGATTGTTGCCAATCTATCAATTTAAGGATCATTATTTATGCCAACCTTTTCTCTTTTCCATGCAGGCAGCCCCCTCCTAATTCCACAAACCCAAACATGGAAATCTATAATGACTGCCACGTGTCGGAAAGCGGAAGAAACCGCAGCAACATAACTTAAAACCCCTCATTTTCATTTTAAAACCCTACTTGAAATTAAAATAGAAAGCATACAATTTTTTTTTCGTAGTTCTACTTTCTCTTTCTATTTCTGAGATGAGACTGAAGTTCCATTTACAAGTAGATAACTCACACGACACGAACTGCTCTGTTACTTAAACTCCCTCTCTCAGTTTCAAACGCTTTTTTTTTTTTTTTGAAAAAAGAAATCGACAGAAATGGACCCGAGAGAACCACCGCCCCAACTGCATCAGCATCAGCAACCAAGCATGATGATGGGTCACTCATCGTACCACACCAACGCCATGATCCCACCTAACGCCGCGGCTGCAACGGCGGCTAGGTTCTCTTTCAACCCTCTTTCTTCTTCGCAATCGCAATCGCAAGTACAATCAGAATCGCAATCACAATTACAGTCGAAGCAGCCACTTGATTCCTTGCCGCACGGCGGCGTATATGACGGATCGCCTTCGTTGAGGACTGGTGGCGGCAGCCTTAGCATTGATCCAGCCAAGAAGAAGCGTGGGCGCCCAAGAAAGTACACTCCTGACGGTAACATTGCGTTGCGATTGGCTACCACCGCCCAATCGCCTGGTTCTCTGGCTGATTCTGGCGGCGGCGGCGGCGCTGCTGGGTCGGCCTCGGAGCCTCCTGCTAAGCGCCACCGCGGCCGGCCTCCTGGTTCAGGGAAGAAGCAGCTCGATGCGCTGGGTAAATTCTTTATATTTTTTAAAATTTCTTATATTTGTGAGTTTATTGGTTGTACTGCATTAGTTGAGATGCTGATTTCATTTATTTCTTTGCAGGTGGGGTAGGAGGAGTAGGGTTTACTCCACACGTCATCACTGTCAAGGCTGGAGAGGTATCAATTGATTTTCATTATTTAATTTTATAATCAGTTTTTTTGATACCAATTGTTAAATAAATGTTGATTTAAAGCAATTGGCTGTGGTAGTGTTAGAGGAAGTGACAACATTTGCAGCTAGTGAGCTATGTAGTTTGTTGTGGTAGTAAAGGGAAATGAGAACCTTGGAAAATTATATGGATGATTTTGATTTAGACTAAATTTTTCAACAAAAGATGGGAAATTACTTGCATAATGCATTTGGAAACTGCTTACACTAGCTTTGTTTTCTAGGCATAACAGGTAATGGACTACACTAGTGGAACTTTTACAGCTTCCTTTTCTTGGCATATTGTCTAATAATTTTTGGCATTGTATCTAATTATGTAGAGTTCTGCTAATGAACTTGCTCAAGGTATTGTGTTCTATTTGTACAAACGCAACTTAAGTGTTGGACATAAAACTCTTGGTAACGACAAAGGATGACAATCAGTGGAAAGGATGGCTTTTGCCTATCTTTCCCATTGTTGAGGAAAGGGAAAAAAGGGAGATGTACATATTGAAAAGAGAAACATTTTTTTATAGTCTATGAAGACATAAATTTTGATGTCCACATAAACAAGAAATGTGATTAGTCATACAAAGAATTACAGAGACATTTTCAAAGGGTATACAACAGTTGTTAAAATGGAGTGAAATATCACTCAATCAGTCCTACTAGCTTCGCCTTGGGCTTCAATTTCTAAGGAGTTCCAAGATTCATCTTTTTTCTTCATTCATCTAAGCTGGGAGAGTGCTTTGAGATATGTGTCCAGGTTGTTCTAGTATTGTAAAGGGGGATTGGCATATTTTGTATGGCACATAAATGTTTTCATAATTATTTTGCTTTCTCAGTGGACAGTCAGTAAACCCCTTGTAACAATTCTTTGTTATTAATATAATTTTTATTTTTATTTTTTTTAAGTCACTCAATCAGTGATATAGTAATTACGCTTCAATTACTTTTAGACTGTTTCCTTGACATAAGCTGTTATGCTAGTATAAAGTTAATGACCTTGTTGGTCCATCGTTATTTATCTTACCTTTTGTCTTCCTAAATAAACAGTCAGTTACTATTCATAGGCAGCATGGCTGCTTCTATCTGAACTGCTAAGAGTTATCTATGTCAAAGATAATGCAGTTTACCGCTTTCCAGTTTATGACTAATCTCTAAGGATTGTTGGGAGATGTAAATACTTATGTTTGACTTGATATAACTAAAATAAGTATCAGGATTTAAAATATAAGTTTGAAATCCCATGAATTTATTGCTGCTAAAATCTGCTTGATTTATTCTTTCTGTTTCTCTTGAACAAAATGTGGTTTCTTTGGTTCTTCAAGTGGTATATGCAATTTATTTTATTTTAGGATTTTAATCTGATGGCCCACCATTTTATTGGTAGAATCTGTCTTTTCAAGATGCATGACCTGCAATAAGAATAATGTTTAACATCTCCAAGCCCTTGACCTCTTGCTTTGACTCAAGAGGCCAAACAATGAACCTGGTGGGAATTGCTTCCTCCATGGGAAAAAATTTCACGAGGGTATAGGTTTTTCGGTTTTATAACTTAGTCATTAAAATTTTTGGTCTTGCATTTTTTGTTGAAAATATAATCACTTCGGATTACTGTTTTTTAATATCTTTTTGTCAGTTAGTTCCTAGTTTGCTTCGATCAAGAAAATTTTTAAATTTGGACATAAATCTGATTAGATATGGCATAAAAATTGTTTAGACATTTCAACTGTAAGAGGATGGAATGATTTAAATTACCCTTATGTGCTGTATTCCGTTATTTGCAGCTGATATTAGAATTGTATATGGTTTATATAGTGCAGACAGTACCAATGGGTTGGTTGAGCGGGTCAAAGACCCTTGGGTTTAAAAGAGGTTGGGGTTTTAAACCCCTTGGCACTACCTACCTGAGACATTTATATCCCCTGAGTTTCCTGACTACCAAGGTTGCAGGTTCAGCTATAGTCCCTAAACTTGGTAGGCATAGAATGGTTGAAGGGAATTCTGGTGTCCAAAAAAATGTTGTGGCGTGCGCAGTTTCCTTTTCTGGCAAGTGGTTCTTTCAAGTGTCCAATTGATAGAGATCCTTCTGTTAAATGGGAAATTGACAGTTTGAGTGCACATAAAATGTACTTCCTTC
Organism: Aegle marmelos; assembly: GCA_030449875.1. Classification (NCBI taxonomy): domain Eukaryota; kingdom Viridiplantae; phylum Streptophyta; class Magnoliopsida; order Sapindales; family Rutaceae; genus Aegle; species Aegle marmelos. The sequence continues at coordinate 14,433,609 of JASUUL010000143.1, forward strand.
AACTTTGACAAATATTCCTCTTTGGTTTGAATTTTTTGATGGGAAAAGAGCCGAATTGTGTAAGTGAGACTACATGACAATCTAGCATGCATATTGGATGTAGCTCCCAGGAGTTTGGACAAGGCCTTGGTGTTAACCCGTTGAAAGTTTTATCTAACATTTTATGGTTATAATGTAAAATTGCTTTTTATAAATGTCTTACTTACTGTTTCGGACTTCTGGTTTTAAGTCTTCCTTTGTTTCTGGACAAACTCATGAGTCACGTGTTGGTAACCTAGAACTTACTCTATGCAATTCATGTGTGCGCTTCAGCACTGATATTCATATAATTGCATGCCATGAAGAAAGTGCTATTGGTACTGGCCTACTGGTGGAAGAGAAAAATGTAGACTGCAGTTTATTCAAAAAAATTGGGTGACTAAAATCACTACTTTATATGTTAATTATCAGAGGAGAAAAATGTTAATAATTGGTATACTAGGAATTGGATTTTGATCATGCTCAAATAGACTTTTAATTATCATATAATTAAAATTATCAGATAATTAGAATTTTATAGGAACGGAGTTGAAAATATCATTTTTTTTTTCCATCTCATAGATTCTCATAGATTCTTATGCTATATCTAGATTTCCTGTTTGGTTCTCTATTTGAGAATTCAAAATCATGATTGTTGTTCCTTATGGTGAGGAAAAGGGTGTAAACAGTCTACTTATCTGCAATAGTAAATTGTTGTTCAGAAAAATATTTGTCTTCTGAGTAGTGTGTTCCTTTTGTTTGCAGGACATAGCATCGAAAATTTCTGCATTTTCACAACAAGGGCCTCGAACTGTATGTATTCTCTCTGCAAGTGGTGCCATCTGCAATGTTACACTCCGCCAACCAACGATGTCTGGTGGTACAGTGACATATGAGGTACTTTTGATAATCTTGTATGATCCATGTAATGAACTGTGTCTTGATTAGAGTGAATAGGTTCTTTTGTGGCTCAGAATAGATAGAATGGCTTCAACATTTCAAGGCAGTGTGAACATCTCCAAAGAAAAATCATGTTAATGCTAAAATCTCTTTTTTCTAAGAATCATTTTCTGTTTAATTTTTATTAAAATAAAGGTGGATTCCTCCCTATATAGAAGCACCCCAAGAAAAAAAAGAAAAAAAAGAAAAAATCCTAAAATAGCTGTCGGTGCAGAGGCTGTTCGTAGTTTATCATGGATTAGGCTACAGGAAACATGGATGTAAATGAACATACTGAAGTGCATTCTGCACTTCTTGACTTGTTCTAACATCTGACAGCTGTTATGGGAAGTCTAACCTTCTCAAGTTTTTGAGTCTCTTTATTCGTTTTATTTTTTGATACTAGTATAGGGTAATTGTTTCAAATTTAATATTCCTAGCAGCTTGATTGCTTGTCTACTTTTAGAATATGATGCATACACTTCTCTTGGCATTGATTTGTAAGGGCTCTGTTGTCCTTTTGCTAAAGAGTTTGTGTGTGTGTATATCCTCACTTTACTCGGATAGAACATTAATGATAGGGATGGCAATGGTGCAAGTTTGATCCATGATCCACATGATTTAAATCCAAATGGATTGTATTTGGATAGTTTTGAAGTGGATTTGGAGTGGATACAGATCTAGATGAGCAAATCCAAGGCGAATTCGGAGTGGATCGAATCTGATTTAAAGTCTGTGTCCATATCCATATCCAAGATGGTGACTTTTAATTTAATTTTTATGAGTATTTAACTTTCTATGGTTTACTACTTCTACAATCAAATTAAATATATACCTTGCCTACTGAAATCAATGTCACACTTATTAAGACACGATATTATTAGTTTTATATGAAATTTAGAGTTTTCTTCTTAATTTTTAATGGAGTGATTTTTCTTCTTAACTTTTAATTGAGTGAATTATCTGTTTTACTTGATAACAATACTTTTTTTTCCTCAAATATTTGTTGCTTTCTTATTTTATTGTCGGGTTCTAGAGTAAAATAAAGATAAATTAGTTTATAGTCTCTTATAATCTGTAAAATTTTTGCAATTAGCTTGCTAAAAAATTAAATTATAAATTCGTGGTGGATTTGGAGAAGTTCTGGATTTTTATTTTTATTTTTTAGATCTGAATATGGAGCAAAAATCATAAATCCATGATGGATTTAGAGGAAATACGGATCTCAATTTTTATCACAGATCTAGATTTGGATTAGGATAGATCCAACCCATATTTGTCCCCCTGCTATCCCTAATTAATGATAGCTGTTTTTTAGTGCTTTGGAATTTGTATACTTTTTCTTTTATTATCTTGGTCCTCACTTTTTGAAATGGAGGCTCACTGACTAGAGAAGGGCTCTCCCTCCCTCCCACCCCCCAACAACCACCAACACCCCCCCCCCTCCCCCGGGGCATCCCAAAGGGAGAGAGGCAGGGAGAGGTATGATCCTAAGATGTGCAGCAGGATATGTGTCAGGCATTCCATTGCGTGGCAGTGGGACCCACAACCTCAACACCGTGAATGAAACTCAACATGCATACCGTCACATATTATCAGGGCATTTATATTAAGCCCATTGAATGAAAAGAAACCAAATTTTCCATCATTGATGCGAGTGGGATATGAACCCCATGTCTCTTGTACCACCCTTGGTAATTGTATATGGTACTATGCTTAGTTAAGTTCTGATGACATTCTATAATTGTTGTAATAGAAAATGTCTTCTAATGGAGCAGGTGAGTAGGTGATACTAATTGTGAGGTCAAGGATGCCTGTTTTAAACACAAGCTTGTGTTTTATGCTTTAGTATTTATTTCAAAAGATATAATTGTCTGCTCGGTCTTTGCAGTCAAGGCGGTGTTTATGGAATAGAATCGTGGTATTGTTTATGTGATTGTTTTCAAGATGATGTGTGGGTAAACTAGCTATTGTAATTCCGGTGACAGTGATTTGAAACTAGCTAAAATTAATACTTATGCCAAATATTCCATTGAACAGTTTAGTTTATTACAATCAAGTGGGCAAATTATGCTTGCGACTTTTTTCCTTCTACTTTCTCTTCTCATTAAATGGACATAGGCCTTTGACAATGTTAGTTAATTGTTAATGGCCAGTTCTTAATAAAAGTTTCATATGAGTTTGTAAATATCGTATTAACCGAATGTCTCTTCACTTATATACCAAACTACCAGTCTGACAAGGGCTAAATATCTTCTAGCTTTTGTTGTCCTTCTTCTATAATGGGTTATGGATCCAATAATGTTGGCATCCTTTATGGGTAAACAGATCTTGAGTGTTGCCAGTGTTTCCCTTTTTTGCCCTTTTTGCACCTAACGAGCAGCTAATCTAAATCATTTGCGATAGTCTTTGCTGAGGGGTTGGGTGACTTGAGATAGCAATACAATTTGTTGTCAAATGAGTGTTGCCAGTGTTTCCCTTTATTGCCCTTTTTGCACCTAACAAGCAGCTAATCTAAATCATTCACGATAGTCTTTGCTGAGGGGTTGGGTGACTTGAGATAGCAATTACAATTTGTTGTCAAATGCAGCGGGGAATTGTAATTAGATCCGCATGGCATCAGTGGCCTGGAAGAGGTGAACTTTTTAGGACTCTGCTAAAGTGCCAAGGGGTAGGTTGATGTTATTCTTTCGTCATAAAAAGCTGCTTCTAAAACCGATGGTCTTCCCTCTTTCCTTCATTTGAGCAACATAAAAAATTATTTGACACCAAAGAACTCTCCAGTCATGTTTAATCATGCTGCTGTTGCAAATTTTGTGCCATATAACGTGCATGCTTACCAGAGATAGTGTGAAATATCTAACAAATCAGTGTGAAGGGATATCCTTTGTTAATTGATTCCTTTCCTAATTTTGTATAACTTACCTCTATCATAGTGACCTTTTTCTTCTGCAGGGCCGATTTGAAATTATCTCACTATCTGGTTCCTTCTTGCTCTCTGATAATAATGGTAATCGTAGCAGAAGTGGTGGGTTGAGTGTGTCCCTGGCCGGGTCAGATGGCCGAGTTTTGGGGGGTTTAGTTGCAGGAATGCTCATGGCAGCTTCTCCAGTGCAGGTATGGGTCAACCACTGTTTTCGTCTTTGTAAAACTTCTGCAAGTTTTTTGCACATGACGACTTCAACGGCATGGATGGAATTTCTATAGTGTGAACTGTTGTTTTCTTTTCCTGACAGGTAATTGTGGGCAGTTTTATTGCGGATGGGAAAAAGTCAAACTCAAATTTTTTGAAATCCGGGCCTTCTTCAGCACCAACGCCCCATATGTTAAGCTTCGGTGCACCTATGACCACATCTAGTCCTCTGTCACAAGGAGCTTCAAGTGAGTCTTCTGATGATAATGGCAGTAGCCCCCTCAACAGGGGTGCTGGACTTTACAATAATGCTGCTCAACAACCCATTCATAATATGCATATGTACCAACTATGGGCTGGCCAAACTTCGCAATGAGGATGCTTCACAATAGCAAGATTTCACCTTTCTGGGTATTGGCATTGTGTTGGTTCTTGCAGAGGATAGAGGTCAATTCCAAATGCTAACATGCTGCTGTTGCTGCTTTACTGATTACAAATGGTAGAGGATCTTTCCGTTTTTCCTTTTAGATGAGTTATTTATATCTTCATTCAGTAGCTTTAAAGCGTTTTTCTCAATCTGATTGAAATATGGCTATTGCTGGTAGCTGAGGAAATGCCAGATCAAATTGCTTTTTTAGCTTTAATTTATTTTTGGTTTTTCATAACTGTTTTCTAGTGAAGTTTATACTTATACTAATTAGAGATCAAAGATTCCAATATGAGTTACATCTGATTATTTATTAGAATCCCTCTAATTTCAAGAAAAACCGTACAATATTTACATGAGGATTTGCTGCTTGTTGACTAATGCAGCACTTGTTGAGAATTTATCACATATGGTTTCATTGCAAATTGGCAAAATGTTTTGTACAATATTATTGCGGATAATGATGACGCTGATCAGCTCAACGATGACCATTGTAACTTTTTACAAAACTATAATCAGTAGTAATAAGATGGAGAATATGCTTCATTGTAGACGACCTGGTGGACTGGTCATTACATTCTTAAAAGTATTTACAATGAGGCAAAGGTTTTTATACCGATGTTAAGGGTTGAGTCAGCACCTTTAATGCGGATGTCTGTACATTGGCTCGGCCAAGCGTTTCTATTTTAGCATGATTTTATCAGATAAATTTCGTTCATATATATTTTTGGTCTTTTAGTTTATTTCTAACTTTAATATAGTCATTTCTTAGTTGAAATGTATGTATATATATATATATATATATGTGTGTGTGTGTGTGTGTGTGTGTATATATATTTTATAACAACGTTAAGGGTGTGACCGGCGCTGGACGGGTGCTGCTTCACGTGCAATTTCCAAGTGTAAGCAAATGCAATGTTAAACTGTGACAGTCGGTTTTGTTGTACGAGAATTTGTTTGTAACGGCCAAGCCAATATGCAAAATACCAAAATGTCCCACGATTACTTACTAACGGCGTTATTAATATCCAGAATTTAAGAAATGAAACATTAATGTTAACGCTCCCTTGAAAGTTAATGCTCAACAACATATCATTCAATGAACACCAAGGGACAAGTCTTCTGTTTTTCGGTTTAGATTCTAGTTTCCCCCAATTTCATTATCCCAACAAATGGTACACAAGCATTCATCTTCAATCAAAATCTAAATTGAAAAAATCTGACCATCATTTGCGAATTAAAATGACTTCTATGTATGAAGGGTGGATATTTAAGGAACAAAAGGAAATAGTGAATGATAAATCGGACATTTCATCCAACTCTTACATACGAGACGCGTATGTCGGCAGTCATTTTCTAATCCTACATCGAAGAAGATTATGCCTCACTCTTAACGGCACTTTTTTGCCAGCAAAGCCTTCTCAAGACTCACAACTCAACTACCATCCAAAACTTGTCCACTAAACTAAAATTATTTCCCTTTCGGTTAGGAAAGCAATTTACTTCACATTTCTGAATCTTTAGCCGTTAGCCGGCCTATTTTCTCGGTTCCTGTCAAAACTTTCCTTCACTTTCACTTGCCATATTCCACAATTATATATATAAGTTTAATTAGTTGTATCTACAAATTTAATTATGGATTGCTTGATTTTGCCAGTTTCAATGTTGAGAAGGCGCAACACCAACACGAGGTCAAGGCTAGGCTATCAGCACCTTACAGTCACAGAAGAAGAAAGGCTCGGGGAGCCGGTGACCGTCGTCGTCGGCAAAGAGAAGAGAGTGTTCTTCGTTGATCCTTTCGTGTTAAACGAAAACCCTTTTCGGATCTTGATTGATTCATCATCAGTTGCCAAAAAGAATTCCCATAAGATCATGAGGGACAAGAGGGTTATCTTTGTTGATGTGGATTCAATTTTGTTTGAGCATATGTTGTGGTTAATGCATAATGACTCTTCTTCTTTGTTTCAGCTTAATGTCAGTGAGATTATTGAGTTTTATGCACAAGATTATTAGTGTATCAATCAACACCGAAGGCTGAAGCGAAGGTATTCTACTAATTATTAAATGTCAATTTGTTTAACGAGATGCATATTTGTGCGGTGTCTAATAACTGAACACAAACCATATTGTACACATGAACTCTCAATAAGATTTGTTATCCTTTCTCCTGTTCTTTTTCTGTCTTCTACCGCTCCACTTAATTTCCTTTTCTGTAGGTCATTAGTGTGACTCAGCAATTAATTATGGTGAAAAAAAAATATCAAAATCGCATTGGTAATTTGTGTGCTTTCTTGGACTTGGACATGGAGCCATTTTAAATTTTCATGTATTAAAATAAAACATCTTGATTAACGAGCGTATGTGTAACACAAGTTCTAAGAACATACATTCATTTTCACTCAAGTCTCGTGCATTAATTAAGAATTATTTTGTGGATCCTAATCATACGTTGGCATCCTCATTGGACACATCATTGAGCTTCATTATGCTGGACATTAAGTTGGTATTTCAAAAGGCTAATATCCTATATTGTTGAGTCAAAAGAGCATAAGTTGGTTTATGTGCATAAACCAAAAATAATGTGGTAAGAAATCTAGAAACAGAAGGTCCATACTCACGAAACCATGCCCAAGAGAAGAGCCCATTTCAGGAATCCAATAACTCAAATGCAGGGGATAACCGCTCCTCTCCCCTCATAAGCTGACATTTGGTGTATGTGCGTGGGGTTGACAACCTTTTCCGTCCTTGCCACTTTTTTTTAATTTTATTTAAAGAGCCGAATATATAACAACATGATCATCAAGAGCTTGCTCTGTATTCTTTGTTGCTTTCTTTCATCATTGTAGGTTTTGTTGTTCTAATCTATCAAGTTAAAGTACAACATCGCAATAATAGTTATTGTATCTTAAATATCAAACCACTTTAGATAGTCCTTCTTATATCAAAACATTGTATCTTGAGCCGTGGAATTTAGTTTTAAGGAGAGTGCTATCATACACCTTAATTATTACCTATTTTCTGTCTAAACTTTCACTATTTTTCAACTTAAAATTCCAAGAATCTTAAGACCAGTTATGATTGATGTTTTGCCGCAACATCTGTTTTCATCAGCCACCGGGCATGCTACTCTTATAGCCTCTGGACTTGTTGGTCTCTTATCCATCTTCTTACAGTATCATCACTAGAAAAAAAAAGTTGCTAGATACCTCTAAGATTTAATTGTTCAATAGTGAAAATTTCAAGCATTGGTAAGAAAAGGTCTTCTACCTACTAGATGTTCATAACCTTGCTGACTATCTACAGTTTGTAAGCATCCTGACTAAATTCAAATTCATTTCCATAATAGTTGCATTTGTACTTGTTATCATTATCTAGAAATTTAGTGAAATGTTGCCATACTATTGTCTTCATAAGAACAATTAAAGTATACCAACATTTCATAGTTTACTTTCAATCATTGTTAATTTAATTTACAATATCCATGCCAAATTGCCACATTACAACCTTATGGAGCTCATTAAATCATTATTCCAAGTAGCAAATATTATTTTCATTGACAATAGTATGTTACATTTATTTCTAAACTTTAAATCCAACCACTAGATACTAAGAAATAGTATTTTCTGGCAAATGGATTGTCGACCACAATTTTTAGTTGTACACCTATTTCACTACTACAAGCCACAACCACTATATTTTCCCACCACTTTTAAGTCCACTAACCCATATATTATATATATCAATAGTTAAGCACATAATCAACCCTAACAAGAGCTAAACAAACACAAGGCATAATAAAAAAAAAAAGACACACTTGTAGGTCGTAACACCTAAGATGATTGTACATAAGGGGCTAATAATGGCATCTTTGTGCTTGAAAGGAGGGGTAGTGCCATTGCTAAGGGCTTGTGCTAGGCACTAAACGTGGCGTAAGGTAAAGAAGAGACATGAGGGAGAAAGATGCAATCATAATTTTAGGGTTTTGAAATTTAAATTTGATTTTACATTTTGGGTTTTTATATTTTAAATTTAATTAAATCAAACCGATCGATTTTCAGTTTGGTTCAATTTTGAACTAACCCAAACACAAAACAATCGGTTTGTAAATTCTTAAACCCTTTGATTTTTACCCTTGAAACTGAATTGCACTTTTGCCCACCCTAATTATGGCAAGAAATTTAAGACTTAGATTACTGGTAATAAGGTCTGCAGGCACACAATACTAAATACTTTTACTAGTTCTTTTCCTGATGTTTATTATCCATATAAGAATGCATATGAGATATGGGCACTGTTTAAGAAAAAATATATGGTTGAAGATGTTGAGACTCAATAATATTATATTGGTGATTTTCTATATTTTATGATGGTGGATAGTAAATCTGTGTCTGGCTGAATACATGAATATCTATATTAGTTAATAATCTTAACATAAGGAGATTTTTCTCCCTAAAGATTTTTTACTAATTTTTTGAATGAGAGACTTCAAGAATTATGGAAAGAGTATATCAAAACTCAAAGTATAAGAAGAAATAAGTGAGTCTTAAAGATGCTATTACACATATTAGGATTGAGGAGAAGAATATAATTAGAAATGCATCTAATAAAGCAAACACATTTTATTTCGATGTAAATCTAATATAGAACACTCTAGCTATTAAAAAGTATAATAATCCTAATAATAAAAACCCTTGTAAACCTAAAAAGGCCATTGTAAAAAAGAAATGTAATTGTTTTGTTCGTAAGAAAATTGGACACTATTTTAATTAATACAAGCATGAAGCTTAGTGAAAGAGAGACAACAAAAACCTCCTAAAGCTGATACAACTGAAGAAAAAAAAGATAACATCATTGCTATTGTAGTTGTCTTTGATGTGAACATGGTGGATGGAAACAAAGATTAGATGATTGATTCTGGTGCTACAAGACATAAATGTCGCAATAAAAACTTTCTTTGACTATACTTCAATAAAGGAAGAAGATGAACTCATTTACCTTGGTGATTCTTAGTCTACACCAATCCTAGGCAAGGGTAAAATTCTTCTCAAACTTACATCTAGTAAAGACCATGTTTCTAAGATCAAGACACAGTCTGTTTTCTTTTTCATATGCTAAGCAAAGCTAGGATCAAAATTTCTTTTGAGGGTAATAAAATTGTGATGACAAAAAATGGGATGCTTGTTGGAAAAAGGTATTATTTTGGAAAACTTTTTAAGCTTAATGTATTTAATGCTATAATGGATGAAATGACTTCTTCTTCTATTTATATTATTGACTCTATTGATATTTGGCATGGAAGACTTGGTCATTTTATTTTTTCTTATATTAAGAAAATGAGAGAAGTTATTTTATTATCTAATTTAAGCTTGTCTAATGACAAATATAAGGTATATATAGAAGCCGAATCCACTAGAAAGATATGTAAATAAAGTTGACATAGAGAAACTAAACTTCTTAGTTTAATTCATAGTAATTTTGATGATTTGAAACAAGACCATGATCGGTAGGGCAAAAGATATAATATTATCTTTATTGATGATTATTGGAGGTATACAAAATTATATCTATTGAGAAATAAAGACAAAGTAAGTGAAATATTCTTAATATATAAAAGTAAAGTTAAAATCAATTTGATAAGATAATTAAAAGATTAAGAATTAATAGAAGAGGTGAATATGATTCACACATGTTAAATGCTTATTGTGAGAGTCATGATATCATTCATAAAGTGACAGCTTCCTATTTGCTTGAGTTTGTGGTATAGCTAAAAAGAAAAATAGAACTTTGAAGAACATGATAAATGCCATGATAATAAGTTTTAAGATACCACTGAACTTGTGGGGGAAAGATATGTCATTCGCTTGTCATGTTTAAAATATGGTACCTTATAAGAAATAAGTAAGGCACTCTATGAATTGTGGAGAGGATATAAGCCTAACTTATCATACCTCAAAGTCTAGGGCTGTCTATCTGATAACTCTATGAAATGAGAGTTATTAAGGTATTTCTAGACTTAAATTCATATTACTTCGAGAGTAAATTATGTGTTTTTATTGTATTTTTAGTTAGATCTTATATCAGCATATATTTAAATTTGAATTTAATAAATTGAATGAGTTTTAAATCACTTAGTTCTCTGATTACGTGCATTATTATAGGTGACCAAAAGATTAAACTCTTAAGGATGGAATGCTATAGTAGCAGGATTGCAAATGAACTAAACAAGTTTGAATTAGATAAGATACTGTAGTTATTGCTCCAGCAATCTTGGAGTAATTGGAGACAAGATTTCATAAGTATTAACCAACATAGCAGTGACAAGCACCAAAAAAAAAAAAAAGGCAATTGGAGGTTTCTAAATAAAGACACATGGGTGTGTGCTTTTGGTTGCCCCAATTTTAAGATATAAAAAAGGGCATGTATAATAAAAAAAAAGAGCTTTCACTCAAAAAAATAACATATTAAACAGATAAAAATAGAAAAGAAGGGAGGTTTGAGGGCTGCAACAAAGGATTGCAGAAAGAAGAGAAAGAGAGAGCACAAAGACTTAGTAGAACTTAATTCCTTATCATTATTCTCTTGCTTTTAACTCGTTATAAGAATGTATCTAATGGCAAAAATGAGTTTGGTTATTGTCCTGTTGCATTTCATGAACTAAATTTTAATGTAGCTGAGCGTTAAACAAGCTTAATAGTTATTTCACTAATATATATGTGTCTCCTAAAGTATTTTATCTTGATTTTATTTATTACAATTTCTTATTTTAGCTGACCACGCATTTAGTGGATACTAACTAAGAAAGAAAGTGTGACTTTGTACAACAAATTAGAATAATACATGATTTTAGATTTAGTTTCGTAAATTGAGATTATCTCAATTTGTATAAGGCCTTATTTAATCTAAGATTGTGAAGAACTAGACACAAAGATTCACTTTCTAGGGCAATTGGAACCTAAAAAGCATAATGCTATATCTAATGTTAGTATAATAATTGGTCATTATTAGATTGCATCTAAATATAAGGTATACAACAAGCAATAGTTGAAGATACATAAGAGATTCAGCCCAGTACTATGGTAGATGTTGTAGCAATAGTATTGTAATTAAAAAATTAGTCAATGTCAGTAAGTGAGTTTAGGCACTTAACTACACTTTTTCCACTGAGTGCACCTTTAAGTTTGACTTAAGATTTTCTTATTGTTTATTGTTTATTGCATTTTTAAATTTAGTTAATTATTAATTTTATCATTTATTTTATTTCTTTTAGATTGAAATTACATTGTTAGGATTGCTATAGCAAATTTCATAACATCAATCTCTATGGATACAATCTTGAATACCCATAATCATATCACTTGTTGTTTATGCTAATGAATTGACAACTATAGTAGTAAGATACCAACTAACAAATTTTTGGTGTTGTTGTTGGAGATTGAATGATTGTTGTGATTTGTGAAGTTAATTTTAGTTAGTGCTAATTTTAGTTTCTTTTTAATTTGTTTATTATGTTGACAAAAGGGCTTTAGCGACCTTTCCGTATGTTAAGTGCAAACCAGTTGAATTCTAGTTTAATCCAAAAATTGAAAGAATTGCAAAAAGATTAAGAAAAGTATATAGAAATTTAAAACACCTGCAGACATGTATGATTTGCAAAATATGAGAGATTTGAAATGGGTAAACTAGTCAATGCACAAGGAGGACAAGAAGATTAAAATGGGCAAATTGTTCATGGGTAACCATGGAACAACTATATTATCTACATGGCAGATGATAGAGACAACGTCATTTGAGACTATGTAATATTGACATTTCAAGCCATAAATCCAAGAATAGTTAGACCTAAAATGTAAGTTGACATTTTTTAGCTCAAGAATAGTCATCTGCTTGTTAAACTATTTTTAGAAGTAATTAATGCTTTTAAGATTGTTAGAGCATCATGAAAAGCATTGAGACTTATACTTTTTTAATTTTCTCTAAGGGATCGAGCAAGAACATGGTTGAACTCTTCACTGCTTAATTCCATTACTATATGGAATGACTTGGCTAAAAAATTTTTAATGAAGTACTTTCTGCCTAACAAGAATGCATAGTTGAGAAATGAGATCACATCTTTCCATAAACTTGAAGATTAAAGCTTGTATGATGCATTGGAGAGATTCAAGGAGTTACGTAGAAAATGTTCTTGTTAGCCTAAAAGGCTATAAATATTATGATTTTGATGATAACAAACATTGCATTAAAGTGTTTTATTTTGTATTTTACAAGTTCACTAGTTTTGAAGGATAATGAATCAAGTGAAATCAAGTGAAATCAAATTCAAGACACTCAACGGACAACGGCGGCTCAACGGATAATTTATTGCGATAATTTCTTGTAAAGCCGATATGATTTAATTTATACTTGGATTAGCATTTGTGAAGCTCAATTTTATGTTAATAAAATAATTATTTTTCAAACTAAATTAATTTTATGATTATGAGATAAAATATTTTGTGGATTTAAATAATTTGGGTAAAAATGAAAAACTTTTATATTTCGGAGTTGGACTTATTTGCTAAACTCTAAAACATTTGGGCTATTTTGTAACTCATAATAGATTGGGGGTTTAAGTGAAAAGTTTTGAAAACTTTAAAGATTATGATGATTTAGTTAAAACTCAAAGAGGACTTATTTGAAAGGATTTTATTTAGTTTGGGCCACACTATATTTCAGAATTTTTTTAAGAATTAAATAATATTTAAAATTTCTGAGATGGGATCTTTTTGAAAAGTTTTATGATGTTTTGGGTCATAGCATAATTTGAGTAAGTTTTGAGGTAAAGTGTAATTTCGTGAACAATGTTACTGTAGTAAAATTCAAAATTAACGGTAACTTCACTGTTACGAGCGGGGAGCCGGTTAAATTAAGCGGCTAGCCGCTTGAGCACTGGAATTTGACAATAACGACTAATTTTCGAGCTTTAACTATAAAAGTTCAACTCCAACTTCATTTCAAGTTCTCTAGCAAGCAAAAACAAGTTTATAAAATATATATTGAGCTTCCATATTGCAAATCACAATAGATTAAATAAATCTTGTGCCATTATTTGTAAATCTACTCTTATAGAGAGTTTCTTGCTATAATTTGTATTTTATATTATATTGAGAATATTCTAGTGAGGGAAATACTTGGGATAAAGAGATTAGGGTGATAATCTCTTAATTGTAAAGGTCCATTGATACCTTGGAAGTCAATTGTAAACATTTGAAGTCTTGGGAGGTTTGGATAGTGAAATCCTCGAGCTCGGTTGGCTTGGAGGCGTGGACGTAGACGTAGACGAGGATTGCCGAACCACATAAAAATTGTTGTGTTTGCATTCTCTTCCCTTACTTATTTATTTTGCAAGCATTTTCTAAATTATTATATTTGATTTAATTACTGTAAAACTTATTTTTTGTTTGCATTAAGGCGTTAAATTGAATCATTTGTAAAATAACTTTTAAAAACTCAATTCACCCTCCTCTTCGGTTGCTCATTTGCATTTCAGTTCTCTTCATGGCATTTCTTATTATATACAATTCGAAGCTTTCTATAATGGTTTGAATTCGAGTAGTAGGTTAATGGTAGATGCTTCAATAAATTAAGCATTATTGTCTAAGTTTTATAATAAAGCTTATGAAATTTTAGAAAGAAGAGCTAGTAATTGTTATCAATGGCTATCAAACAAGTAAGCTGTAGTAAGAGGAATGATAGGTGTTCATAATATAAATGCTTTAACAGCGTTATTAGCTTAAGTAGCTTCATTGACAAATATAATGAAAGCTATAACCAATGCTCCAGCAACTATTAATAAAGTTGTTAAAGTATCTTATGTTCATTATAGAGAAAAACATCTTTTTTATAATTGTCTTAAAAATCCTGCCTCAATTAACTATGTGGGTAATTATAATAGACAAAATTAGAACAATTCTTATTCAAACACTTACAATCTTGAATGGAGATAGCATCCAAACTTCTCATAAAACAATCAAAATCAATATGTTGCAACATTCAATAGATGAAACAAACCTGCTCAACCACCTAGATTTCATTAGCAAAATCAAGGGCACAGAAGCACTAACGATGATCAATTTAATTCTCTTGAAACATTGATTAAGGAGTACATTATGAAGAATAAAGCAGTTATCCAAAGTTAAGAAGCCAAGAAAATCAGATTAGACAATTTGCTATAGCATTAAATAATAGACCTCATGTTGTTTACCCAACAACGCAGAAGATCCAAAAAGAGAAGAAAAAGAACATTGTAAAGTGATTAACTTAAGATCTGAAAGAATTAGAGATACTAAAAAAGAGAGTTGAACTGACTTCGACCTAAAAAGAAACTCAAGTGGAAACTATTACCATTATATTGGTCAAAACAACCAGGCTATAGAATTTGCAGTAAATGATGATCTGATATTTATTGATGAAGATGAAACAACCACAACAACCGCATTAGTCCATAACATGGCAAAAAAGAAGCAGTCCACACAACCTACTACAATACAGCTATTTAGACACTCACCATCCTTTCTAAAAATTTTAGAAATCAAAATAGGACAAATAATTCAACAAATTCTTGAAAGTGCTGAAGCTGTTACATATTAATATTCCTTTGGTAGAAGCTCTAGAATAAATGCCAAATTACGAGAATTTTTTGAATCATATTTTGGCAAGGAAAGTAAGACTGGGAAACTTTAAGATAGTTGCTATGACAAAAGAATATAGCCATATGCTTTAAAACAAGATACTTGAGAAGCTGAAGGGCCCAGAAAGTTATACAATCTTATGTTGTGTACGAATTAAATACAGTAGCAAGGCACTTTGTGATTTGGAAACTATCATCAATCTCATGCATTATCAGTGTTCAAGTAATTGAGAGTTAAAGAAGTTAGACTAATATAGACTAAAATAAGTGACTCTATAGCTTGAAAGGTTGAAGATGTATTGGTTAAGGTAGATAAATTTATTTTTCCATTAGATTTCATAATGCTAGACTTTAAGGTAGATAAAAATGTACCAATCATTTTGGGTAGACCTTTTTTAGCCATTGGAAAGACTCTAATTGATGTGTGAAAAAGATAATTGACCAAGCAAGTTAATGATCAGTAAGCTACATTCAATATATTAGATGTTATAAAGAGTTTTAACGAGGTTAAAGATTGTAATTTTAAAAGTATTATAAATTTTACTGTAGCAGAAAGATTAAATAATTATTATAGCAGTAAAGAAATAACAACTGTAACATTTGAAAAACTTTAAGATAAAGGCTGTAAAATAGTTGACATAGCATGGCTGGTTAAAAAAGCAACTCTTCAGAACTAACAAGCATTTTGAAACTTTTGATCTTTCTAATAAGGAATTAAAACCTTATATTTCTTCTATTAAGTCACCTCTTGTTTTAAAATTAAAACTTTTACCTTCACGCTTGAAATATCCTTATCTTCGTGATAATTATACACTCCGTGTAATCTTTTTATCTTCTTTGAATACTGATTAAGAAAAGAGCTTAGTGGATGTATTAGGGAGATACAAGAAGGCCACTGGATTGACCGTGGTAAATATCAAAAGAATCAGCCCATCCATATGCATGTATTAGATTCTACTAGAGTAGTGCTACAACAAGTCTTAGAACAATAGAAAAGATTAAATTCCATCATGAAAAAACTTATTAAGAAAGAAATCATCAAATAGATAGACGTTGGAAGCATTTTACCTAGTATAAGATAGCTCATAGGTTAGTCTCGTGTAATGTGTTCCATGAAACACTATATGGGCAACCAAAGAAGGGGGTGAATTAAGTTTCTAAGAAATTATAAGATACTTAATATAAACTTAATGCAAATCTTAAAAGAATTCAAAATCATAATAAATGAACCAATAGAAAATTAAAGAGATATGGGAAGAGAAATTCAAACACAACAAGTTTTATAAGGTTCGGCCAATCCTGCTTATATTCAGTCTCTAAGCTCATCGGACTTGAGGATTTCATTATCTAAGTCTCCAAGGCTTCAAAATCTTGTAATTGACTTCTAAAATGTCAATAGACCTTACATTTATAGATTATACCCAATCTCTTATTCTAAGTGTATTTTAACACTTATAATCAATAAAAAATAAAGATTACAAAAATATTTTCTTTCACACAATATGGATTATTACAAATTAAGCTCAAATTGTGAATAACTAGAATGAGAATAAATTTAAGACTCAATATAATTTTATTCTCAATAGCAAGCTCAATAATAATTGTTGGATCAATCTTTGCTTGAATTTGAATGAGCCAATTTATAGTTGGAAACTAAAAACTAACCACTGTTAATTTTTCTGAGAACAATTGGATCACTGTTAACCGCTATCGATTTCCTATTTTGATTGGTCCAAATAACCATTAAGCTAAAATTTCAAATAAACGGTTCATCGTTTAGTGTTATCAGTTTATCGTTAATTTATAGAATCTTGTGAAGCAATTTGAGCTTGGCTGCTTTTGCTAAACGGTTCACGACTAGAATATGATTCAATTCTAAAATTTATCTGTTAATCATTTAATTCCAGAGACTTGCAAAAGAACTTAAACTTATTCGTTCTTGTAAAATAGTTCAGAGATAGAAATGATTGCTCTCTGTAATTGTTTAAAATTATTAGTTAGCCATTTACTTCTAGAAACCTACAAACAAATTGAACTTATTTAGTTTTATTAAACAGTTCAAAGTTAGAGATAATTAGCTCACTAGAAATTAGTAGTTAAACTTCTAATGTTATTGGTTAGCCATTTATTTCCTAAACACTTGTGTTTATCCATTTTTAAGAAACAATGACTTTAATTTTTATTGATTAGCCATTTTTTAGATAAATTGTTCATCGTTAGTTTTCAGATTAAGAATTTTTACGGTTCTTTTATAGAAAAAGTTTTTTTGATTAAAACTTAATTTTTATAAAAAAATCATGAACATGTCTACACTTACTTTATGAACTTATTATTAATAAAAAAATAATAATTTTAATGAAAAGAATATATAAAGTTTATTATCACAAAAATCAACAGTATAGATATATACATGTTAACAATCTCTTCCTTTTTGTTGATGATAAATTTTTCAATATAATTGTAATAAGAGTATGAAAAGTAACACTTTTACTCCCCCTAAGTATATGGCCTTAGTAAATTTTATTTTTCTCCATCTTCATTATTAAAATGAAAAAAATATTGGAAAAAGAATTTCGATAGAATTTTCTCTAAAAAAAGAACATATCCTTAAAGACAAAAGAAGGTTAAAACACTTCCATATAGATACTTAAACAAACTTCATTCTAGCATCATCTCAAAGGCAATATCCAACCCAATATAATCAACATTTAATATGACCATTAATCAGCAAAACCAGTAAGAAAAAATATTCATGCAATCAAATATCACCATACAAAGAAATAACATCATCCCAACACAAGTTATAACATCATCCAAAATGATAAAAAAATGTAAGTGCGAAAATAATATAGAAGAACTAGGATGGAGGTTGATAAGAGGAACCACCATGGTGAGATCCAAGAAAAAAAAGAATATACTGTTGACCATCAATAATCTCGTGTTGCTGATCAAGAAGTTGCTACAACTACAGAAGCTGAAATATAGCAAACTATGACTGAAGTTGCAGCTACTCGGTAAGACTCTGAACATCACCAACCAATCTCTGTAGAAGATCATTTGAAGTAGGTAGATATTCTAAAGTTATGGGTTGATCAGTCTCCATCTCACTTCCTCAAAATCAGAACCAGCTTGAGATCGGGAGACAGAGCCATGACAAGGGGGTAGAGGTCCAGGACCTAATTTAAAATTAGGTGATTAGTCAAGAGGATATATATCATTAAACATATGATCATTCTGTAGAGCAACCAGGGTGTCACGATTCTTAAAAGGTCTTGATCTATTTTTTGTTTTTACGAGAAAAACCAATTTGGTTATAGCCTTTTTACCAATTCTCTTAGCCTCTATATAAACTAAGTCTCAAATGGGTACTTTAAAATGATGCAATATCTGCGAAATAATACTATTATATAGGAGTAATCTATGGTTAATTATAAGAGTATTAAGTATATGCCACAAAATAATATAACTAAGGTTGATCAAACACCCCTTAAGAAGACTATCTAATAAAGTAACTCCAATCTAGTCACCTTACTTGAATGTCTCTTCCTAGGAGTAATAATATGCTGTAAGATAGAATCAAGGATCTTAACTTGTAAAGACAGAAGCTGAAATCAGAAGGGAAGAGCATAAATATCATTAATAAGATCCCAAGGCCTACAAATATTTCTAATAGCTGGATGATAAACTAAATCAGCAAATGAAAATTCCTTCCTAGATGTATAAATGTAATGACTAGAGGTAAAAGTTCCTAAAATTTAATTCACATGATCAACATTAAACTCAGTGGGTACTCTTACCATGAAAGTAACTATCCTATCTAGCCGAGTTATGGAAATTTCCATAATAGAGTAAAATATTTGAACTAGAATGTAAAAAATTTGATCTAGAGTAGGGTAAACCTGTTCTTCAACATACAATCCAAACTATCATGGTAATAACATTTCCTTGACATTCTTTCAATAAACAATTAAGTAGGAAAATCATCCAAGTCCATATAGTATAAGTCAATTATTTTTTTAACCTACAAAATAGGTTTTGAAGTGTTTGGCCATAGGAACAGCGGGAAAATAAAGTGTTTTGAATTCTGAGGACTCCCTTGGTGGTATTGGATTCTTACTTGGAACAAATTTTTATTTTAGAGTGGTTCTTGAAGATTCAGCCATGTTTGGCCTATAAAAATTGGATTTTGGGAGAAAAGATGTTCATGAAAGAAAATAAACTAATTAAAATGATAATGAAGGAGAGTGAAAGAGATTGTGGTGTTCAATTTGGCCAAAAACTATCCAAAAATCTATCCAAAATTCAATAAAATTGAATGGCTAGCCCTAGAGTTTTGAATTGGAAATTTTAGATTTGGGGCTTGATTTGATATTTTGCACTGATAAAACTAATCTTGAAAGGTTGAGAAAGGTTCCTATCAGATTAATATTGCAAGAAATTCCAAGAAAAATGAAAGATTTTAGAGAGAATGCTTCGATGATTTGGGAATGGAGGAAACGGTGAAAGGCTAAGGAAAGTGAAGAAGAAAATTTGGAAACTATTTATATCGTACGAAAATGGCAAATCGTTTTCTACAACTAGCATGCCAATAATTTTTTGTGAGCTTTGGAGAGTAATAGGTTAATTGGTTGACTTTAATGGTAAAGGGTTAAACGTAAATCATTCTTTGTTTTTAATTAGATCATTATTTGTTAATAAACAGTTTTTCGATAATATGCCATATGGATTCTAGTTTCTGTATATAAACGGTAAGCTGTTTATTGTAAAATGATTAGCCATTTATTATAACTTACTCTTTCGCACATTTGTTTTGATAATATGGCTAACATTTAATCCATTTCAAGATCACTTCATTGATCGAAAATATCTTAAAGGCTAATTTAATGTATGATTCATAAATACATACAAAAATAAATCACTTATATCAAGAATAGCTAGATAAACTTGAGATCAAATAAGGTTAGATTATTGTGTAATGTGCATTATTCCAAGCTCATGCTTAATTTTAATGAACTGCTTTTCATCAAAAAGTTTTGTAAAAATATTTGTAAATTGATTTTCGATAGAAATGAATTCAATTAGAAGATCTCATTTTTTAACATGATCTCTTAAGAAATGGTGTTTAATCTCTATACACTTGGTCCTAAAATGCTGATGGGGTTCTTTGAGAAATTGATGGCACTTGTATTATTACATTTAATATAATTCCATAGTCTCTAAGAGTTTGTTTCATCCATAAAACTTGTGTATAATAACTACCGACAGTAATATATTCTGCCTCAGTGATTGAGAATACTGTTAAATTTTATTTCTTATTAAACCAAGAGAGTAAAGAGTGACCTAGAAAATGAAATGTTATACTATTACTTTTCCTATCAACTATATATCTAGCAAAGTCAGCATCCAAAAACATGTTAAATATATATGAGTTCCCCTAAGATACCAAAGTCCAAGATCAATAGTGTTAATCAAATATTAAAAAATTCATTTAACAGCAAGTAAATTAGACTCCTTTGGACAAGATTAGAATCTAACACATAAGTATCTACTAAATATGATATTAGGGCCACTGGCAATCAAGTAAAATAAAGATTTGATCATACCTAGATATGTCTTAATGTCAACTTCCTTATCCTTCTTATTTTATTCAACTTGATGGTAGTACTTATTAGAGTACCTTTTGTCATTTCATTTTCATAACCGAACCTTTTGAGTAAATCTTTCATGTACTTGTATTGATTTATGACATTTTGTTTTATTTGTAGACTAAGGAAGTACTTTAGCTCTTTCATCATGCTCATATCGAATTCTTTACTTATACAAGATGAAAATTCCTTACACAACATCTCATTAGTAGATCCAAAGATAATATCATCAACGTAAATTTATACAATAAGAATATCTTGGCTCTTATCAGCTTTACCCATTAAAAAAATTATTTTTTAGTAAGAAATTTTTAAGCCTATCATACCATGCTCTAGGTGCTTGTTTTATACTATACAATGTTTAGACAACTTATACACGTGATTTGAAAATTTTTATTTTCAAAACCAAGAGATTGTTTAATATAGACTTTTTCCATAATATAACTATTTAAAAATGTACTTTTGACATATATTTTATATAAGATGAAATCTTTGTGACATGCATATGTTAGTAACATCATGATTGATTCTAATCTAACTATTACTACAAAGGTTTAATTAAAATCAATTCCATCTTTCTGGTTGTATCCTTGAGCCACTAATCTAGCTTTATTTCTTACAACCACACCAGACTTATAAATTTTATTCTTGACTATCTATTTAATACTTATGATGGATTGATGTTCTAGTTTAAGAATTAATTCATATACATTGTTTTTTTTCAAATTAATTTAACTTTTCTTGCACTATCATAATTCAAGATTCCTCATTTTTTACATCGGTAAAGTATTTCGAATTAATTTGAGAAATAAATGCAGCATGCTCACATGTGTTTCTGAAAGATGATCCAGCGGTTACACCTTGTGAGGGATTATCCAAAATTAAGTTCTTAGGATGAGAAGAGACAAATCTCTACTCCCTGGGGAGTGTTTGAGAATTACCTTTTTGTTACTCCATATTTATTTCTTTTCTTTGTTTATCCTCTAGATCTTTATGTGATACATCCTTTTGTTTATTTTGTGAAGATTTTTGTTGCAACCTTTCATTTGCGTCATCATCAATAACTTTCTCCATAGAGGAGGAATGTAATATGCATAGATTCTTACATAACTAAAGTTCTTTTATGATAAACTTTATAAGCTATGCTTGTGTTTGAATATCCAAGAAAGACACTAACAACAGATTTTAGATCAAATTTATTAAGATTTTCTTTTGTTTTCAAAATAAAGCATTTGCATTCAAAAACTTTAAAATAACCAATGTTGGCCTTTCTATCTTTTCTAAGCTCATAAGGAATTTTGTTTAGAACATAATAACCAGTGTTGACGGCTTCGACCTAAAAATATTTAGATAAAATATTTTTATTCAATATAGTCCTAGCTATTTCTTAAATAGACCTATTTTTTCTCTCAATAACTTCGTTTTATTATGGAGTACTAGATGAAGAAAATTGATACCGAATACCAAAATTATTATAAAAATTTTCAAATGCATGATTTTTAAATTCTTCACTATGATCACTTCTGATATTAGTAATAGAATAACCTTTTTCATTTTGAACCTTTGTGCATAAAATTTTAAAAGCCTTAAAGGCATCATCCTTAGTAGTTACGAACAATATCCATGTCAATCTATAATAACCATCTACAATTACAAAGCATACTACTTGCCAATTAAACTAGCATATCTTGAAGGACTAAATAAGTTTATAAGTAATTGAAGAGGCTTTGAAGTAGAAATATGATTCTTGTTTTTAAAGGAAGTTTTGATTTTTTTACTGAATTTATAAGCTTCACAAATTTTATCTTATTGAAATTTAATTTTTGAAAGACCCTTAACTAAATAATTTTTTAAACTCTTGAAATCAAATCTATGCTTGCAAGACCTAGTCTTGTATGCTATAACTAGCCATCAGCATGTAATACGGAAAAACATTTATCATAAGTATGCACAATCTATATTAATTGTATACACATTTATGCACTTACTACTAATAAATAAAATCTTACCATTACAAGCATTTTCAATAATATATTTTAACTTATCAAAGGTAACTCTATAACATTTATCATACAATTGACTAATGCTAAGCAAGTTGTGTTTCAAATTTTCAACCAAATACATATTTTCAATAAGAGTAGATGAATCATTACCGATATTACTGATACAATAATCTTTCCTTTTAAATTGTTTCCAAAGGACATATCTTCACCATTTTCATTCTTAGGAAAACTTGAAAAACTAAGAATAATTACCTGTCATGTGTCTTAAACACCCACTATCCAAGTACCATTTGTTTTTCTTTTTCTGTAAATCTTGCAAAGGAAATTTCAAGTCTTAGGTACCCAAATCTTTTTGGGTCCTTGAGTATTAGTAATGATTTCTTTTGAAACCCAAATTCATTTCACTCCATAATATGTATGTCTTTTTACTAGACATCTATTTTTCATGTGACCATATTGATTACAATAATGACATATAATTAAATTTTAATGGAGATATTTTTTACAAAGTAATTTTTATAAAATTTTTATTTCAATTTGGCTTCTAACTAATACCTTATTTGTCAAACATACATTTTTGTGAATTAAGCAAATTATCCAATATCTTTTGCCTATTTATAAATTTTAACACAATTTCATTGAGTTCATTATTGTTTTTCTTAAGCACTTCATTTTCTTTTATCAATTCATCAACATGTGATTTTTCATGCTGAAATGAAGTACTTTGTTTTCTTTTAAGTAATGTGATCCTATTCGGCAATGTTTTATTACCTAATTCTAACTCCTTAATCTTTTTATTCAATGAATTATTGTATTTTTACCATTCATTCTTTACATTTGAAAGTTCTAGCATTTTCTTTTTAAGACATGCATTATTTTTACCAATTCTTAACCAATTATCGTGCAATTTCTTAAAAGAATCATATAACTCATTATAGGTAGGAAGATCATTTACTTTATCAAGTTCATCATCTTTTATTGCCATCAGTGCTAGGTTTGACATTTCTTGCGAATCTTCTTCATCATTTGATTCTTTATCGCTATTATCCCAAGTAGCTACCATGGCTTTCTTCCTGAGTTTGTTAAGAAGTAGGCACTTCGATCTTATATGGCAAGGCTTCTTGCATTAATAAAATATCTCGGCATTGCATGATGATGGATGGTTATGGCATAGAAGACTAGGTCATGCAAACATGAATTTAATCTCAAAAATTTCGAAAAATGATTTGGTTAAAGGACTTTCAAAAATTAGTTTTCAAAAGAATAAAATTTGTGAAGCTTGTCAATTTGGAAAATAAATCAAAACTTCTTTTAAAAACAAGAATCATGTCTCTACTTCAAAACCACTTCAATTACTTCACATGGATTTATTTGGACCCTCTAAACATGCTAGCTTAAGTTGAAAATATTATGCATTTGTAATTGTAGATGATTATTCTAGATACAGTTGGATACTATTCCTGGCTAATAAAGATGATGCATTTAAAGCTTTTAAAGTTTTCTGTAAAAAGGTTCAAAATGAAAAAGGATACTCTATTACTTACATTAGAAGTGATCACGGTAGAGAATTTGAGAATCATGCATTTGAAAATTTCTGCAATGATTTGAGCATTGAGCATCAATTTTCATCACCTAGAACTCCACAACAAAATGGAGTCGTTGAGAGAAAGAATAGATCTATTCAAGAAATGGCTAGGACTATGTTAAATGAAAATGCTCTACCTAAATATTTTTGGGCCGAAGCCGTCAACACCACTTGTTATGTTTTAAATCGGGTGTTGATTAGATCTTATCTCAATTTAGGTAGGCGGCGATTGCCGAACCACGTAAAAATTGCTGTGTTTGCATTCTCTTCCCTTACTCATTTATTTTGCAAGCATTGCCTAATTTATTATATTTCATTTAATTCCTGTAAAACTTAATTTTTGTTTGCATTAAGGTATTAGATTGAATTATTTGTAAAATAAATTTTAATAACCCAATTCACCCCCCCTCTTGAGTTGCTTGTTTGTAATTTACTTTTTTTTCTCCTTTTGGTTCTTGAGGTTTCTTTGCTCTTAAAGCCTCGAAATATAAGAGTGATAAGGAAAGCAAGCTAGATGATAAAGAGATGGCTAGACTAGTAAAAAGGCTCAAAAAATTTTCCTTACTTTGGAGACCTAAAAAGATAGTCATTAAGAAAGCTAAAGATTTAAATGTTTTGTCTATTAATGATTTAATTAGTTCTCTTATATCATATGAAGAAGACTTAGCAGTGACCCAATAATTTTCTTGACTTTTTGGCTATTTGAAAAAGTCTTTCCTATGGCTCCTAAAGTATTTACTATATTCGTGAATCTAGTATACATAGAATACACACTCTCATTTTACTTTATTTAGAACAACTCATAATGTCAAGTGTATCTACTAATTTTAGAGTCTTTCACTTGATTTGTTCTTTTATAAGTAACTTTAACTTTATTCCATATTTCATGAGCACTTTCACAACTAGACATTCTATGAAACGTTTTCCTATCAAGTGTACAAAATAAGGCATTCATAGCATTAGAATTTAGAGAAACTTTTTTTTTCCAATTTGTTCCATTCCCGTGAAGGTTTTGGAATATTTTCCCTTATTTCATTTTTAGTTATAGACATGAATAGACCATCATATACAACTTCCCAGATTTCATAATCTAGTGCTTGTAAATAAATTCTCATCCTATTTTTCTAATATAGATAGTCATTTCCATTAAAGAGTGGCAGCTTAGTTATGGATTGTCCTTCTCTAAATGTGGAATCATTTTGAGTTGCCATTAATCTTTAACTTTAGATGGTTAAGTTTAAATAAGAGTACCTTGTTCTACTACCAAATGAAATACTATTTAGGTAACCTAAGTGGGAGTGAATTGGGTTTGTAAAAAGTTATACAATGCTTAATATATATTTAACACCAATTTTAAAAGAATTCAAAACAATAATAAATAAACTAATAAAAAATTAAAGAGATAAAAGAGAAGAGATTCCAACATAATGAGTTTTACTTAATTCGGCTAATCCCACCTATGTCCACACTTTAAGCTCATCAGGCTTAAGGATTTCACTATCTAAGCCTCTAATGTTTTAAGATCTTACAATTTATTTTCAAGGTGTCAATAGGCCTTTGCAATTAGAGATTATACCTAATCTCTTATCCTAAGTATATCTTAACAGTTATAATAAATCAAAAATGAAGGGTACCAAAGTATTTTCTTTACATACAGTGTGGATGATTACAAATATAAGCTCAAAGTGTACATAATAATTGTTGGATCAATCCTTGCTTGAATTTAAATGAACCAATTTATAGCTTAAACTGATAACTAGCTATTGTTGATTTTTCTGGGAATAATTAGATTTCCATTAACTATTATAGGTTTTGACTAGTCTAAATGACTGTTGAGTTGAAATTTTAAATAAATAGTTCACCGTTTAGTATTATCCATTCACTGTTAATTTTTAGAATCTTGTAAAGTAATTTAAGCTTGACTGCTTTTGCTAAACGGTTCACAACTAGAATATAATTCAATTTTGGAAATTATCAATTAACTGTTTGTCCTTATCGGTTAATCATTTAATTTCAAAGACCTATAAAATAACTTGAACTTACTCGTTCTTGTCAAATGGTTTACAATTAGAAATAATTGCTCTTTGAAAATTATCAGTTAACAGTTTAAAATTATTGGTTAGCTATTTACTTCCAAAAACCTATTAACAAATTGAACTTATTTGTTTTTGTTAAATGGTACAAGGTTAGAGAATTAGCTCACTGGAAATTAGCAGTCAACCATTTAATATTATGAATTAGAGTTTATTTTTAGAACCCTTCTTATTTATCTATTTTCAAAAAACAATGACTCTAGTTTTTACTGGTTAGCTATTTTCTAGATAAATAGTTCATTGTTAGTTTTCAAATTAAGAATTTTTACAGTTCTTTTATAGAAAAAGAATTTTTGATTAAAAATTAACTTTTATAAAAAAATCATGAACATGTCTACACTTACTTTATGAACTAATTTATTAATAAAAATTCTAACAATTTTAATCAAAAGAACCTATAAAGTTTGTTATCATCAAAATCAATAGTATAGACATATACATGTTAACATTCTAAAAAAAGGTAAAGTAACAATTGCAGCAAACTTGTAAAATGAGCTCATTCCAGCAAGGACAGTAACTGAATAAAGAGTGTGCATGGATTATAGAAAGCTAAACAAAGTAAAAGAATGAAAAAGCACTTCTCATTGTTTTTCATAAATTAAATGCAGAAAATACTTGGTGGAAAAGAATATTACTTTTTCTTGAACAAATATTAAGGCTATAGTCAGATTGCTATAGTACTCGAGGATTAGAAAAAGACAATATACTCTTGTCTTTAGAGCATCTTTGCCTTTAAAAGGATGTTATTTAGTCTGTGCAATGCTTCAGTAGCCTTTCATATGTGTATGATGTCTATCTTTTCAGATATTATTGAGTAAGCATTAGAGATATTCATGGATGATTTCTCAGTTTTTGGTAAATCATATAATGATTGTTTGCATAATTTAGAAAATGTGCTTAAGAGATCTAAAGAGACAAATTTAGTGTTGAATTGGGAAAAGTGCCATTTCATGGTTTAAGAAGGGATAATCCTAGGTCATAAAGTCTCTAAAAAAGGAATAAAGGTAGACAAGGTAAAAATAGAGGTGACTAACAAACTTCCATCACCCATTTAGTTAAGGGCATAAAGAGTTTTCTAGGACATGCTAGGTTCTATATAAGGTTTATTAAGGATTTTTCTTAAATATCCAAACCCTTATGCATGTTTCTAGAGTATGACAGCCCTTCAATTTTAATGAGAATTGCTTGAAGACACTCAATGGATAACAGCTCAATCAAGAACAAAGTTTGGAGCGCAACAGACTTATTATTACGATAAATTCTTGTGAAGCCGGTATGATTTAATTTATACTTGATTTAGCAATTTTTGAAGCTCATAATTTAAATTAATTAAATATTATTCATTAATATAAAGTTTTGATCATAATCAAGTATTTCATGCAAAATACTTGATTTTCTAAATATGGATTAAAGTGAAAAGTTTTGTAATTTTTTTACTTTAATAAGTAATTTTTTAAATATGAATTTAGGGTTATTTAAAAAATCAAAAATATTTTTGGTCATATCATAATTTTAGAAAGTTTTGGAAATAAGAAATATTATTTAGAAATTCTGAAATTAGAATTGTTCACAAAGATTTTTGACATTTTGAGCTATAGTATAATTATAAGAATATTTTAGGTAAAATTATAATTTTATGAACAATGGTACTATAGCAAGTTAAAACTATTTCGTAAATAGACCTATTTATAAATTTTTATAAGTTTTTAGGCCATAGTATAATTATAAAAAATTTTAGATAAAATTATAATTTCATGAACAGTATTACTGCAGTAATTTTAAATTTAACGGTAACTTCATTGTAGCAAGCGATTAACTACTTGAGTGAAGAGGCTAGCCTCTTCGGCATTGGAATTTGATCACTTTTTTTTAGCTCATAATGATGGCTTATCTTAATGGCTATGTTGATTTTGATGATTTAGATATTGCCATTATGTACTTATGCTTTGCTTAAATTTTGATGATAAAAAATGTGCTTTGATAATTACATTGCATTTTATAAAGTTTGATCTTATAAGATCTATGATTAGTGAATGGATACTTTTTTTTTCTTTATTGATGCATTTTTAAATATGTATTACTGCTTTAAATGTTTTCAAAAGTGGGAGAAATACATTTACTTTTAAGATTTTTAAGCATATCAGATTTTTTTAAAGTTATATTGAGATATCACATTAGATTTTTGATAATTTAGTTGTCTTGATTTCTAAAAGCGTGATTAGTAATTATAGAGCTTAGATAGTTTATATTATACTCTTATGATTTTTACATGCCATCGTTTGATCTATTACTTATTTTTTTATTATTGATAGGGGGAGCTATTGTGGCAACTTTACATAGTTCTTGTTGCTTCAATTTTGTAAATAATATGTATTTTAAAAATTTTTATTGTCCAAAGGGGAAGACAAAGAAATATACTATTTTAATGATATCAAAAGGGGGAGAAATAGTGTGGATTGAAAGCATTCTTTTGATCGTTGATCTGTGATTATTATGATGATTTTGAAATATGATGATGATTTAATTACACAGCTATTTTATTAATGATTTTATGTTATGAGTTGTTGATTTAAGAATTGATGGAATGATAGTTCATGATATTTTTTTTAATAGTTGATGATTTGTATGATAATTGTATGATAGTTTGGGAGTGATATTACTAAACTTGTCTTTGAGGTGATGCCGGACGTTAGGGAGAGATTCTGTCAAAATTTCTACTCAGACAATATAGGTAGTAAATTTGCCACTCTTTTTTTCTTTTCCGCTTAAGTTTTCTTTCTATTGATGAAAGGGGAGAAGATTACATGTATTTAAATTTATTATGACATGGGTAACAAATTTACTATTCTTTTTTTTTATGATGAAAGGGGAGAATAATACATATATTTAAATTTGTTATGACATAAGTAACAAATTTGCTATTCTTTTTCGTTTTGATAATAAAGGGGGAAAAGAATACATGTATTTGAATTTGTTAGGACATGGGTAACAAATTTGCTATTCTTTTTCTTTTTTATAATAAAGAAGGAGAAGAATACATGTATTTAAACTTGTTATGACATGAATAACAAATTTGCTATTCTTTTTCTTTTTAATGATGAAGAGGGAAAATAATACATGTATTTAAATTTATTAATTAGCTGGTTGTTTAAAATTATAATATACATAAGTAGAGCTTATATTTTGGAGGAGTAATTTGTAAAATCATTCTTTAAATACATTTAAATTTTGTCATCATCTAAAAGGGGGAGATTGTTAACATATATGTACCCATAATATTGATTTTGATGATAACAAATAAGATTAAGAATGATTAAGTTTTTAAAAGCTCAAATTATTTTTTATAAACCATTATTTTGATTTATAAAAGTTTAATATTTAAAAGAAAAGTGATTTCATTAAATTGATTGTTTTTCAAGTTCATGGTCTAAGTGAAAAAGTTTTAGAAACTTAAAAATCTGAAAATGGGCTCATTTGTAAAGTTTTATGAAGATTTAAGCTATAATATAAATACAAAAAGTTTTAAGGTAAATCTATAATTTTAAAAAATAGTTCATTGTAGCAGTCACTTTAGCAAATGACAAACCAACATCTAATATAATTAAAGATTAGCTTCTGAACACTAATAGCAATCCGATATATGAATAACGGCTAACCAACATTAAACAAAATTGAACATCAGTCTCTGCACACTAACGACAAGTTGACATTAGGACAACAGTGATCTGACAATTTAAATTTTTGGTGCATTGGTCACATGCTCTAGTTTTTAGCTCTAACTATAAAAAAAACTGCATTAGATCCAAATCAAAATAAATCCAACGAATATCAAAGAGCATATTATTAAGAATACAATATTTCTTGAGCTTTATTTGTTCATTCATTCTTTGAATCACATCTTGGGTATATACTTATAAATACATAGATTGTGTGTGAGAAAAATTTTGTATTTGAGAAAATGTGAGTGTGGGAAACACTTAAGTTAAGAGATTTGAAATATTATCTTGTTATAAAGGTTTATTGATACTTGTCAAGTCAATTATAAAATTTCTTAAAGCTTTAAAGGTTTGGATAGTGGAATCTTCAAATCCAGTGAGCTTAAAAGCATGGATGCAGGCAGAGTTGGTTGAATCCACTGACTAAATAATTAGCAAAATCTACATAACATGGAAATCTAAATTGCTACAGCATCTATGAATGTTGTAGCATTAAAAATTGCCCATCAGGATATGTTTCTGTGATGTCCTACTTAGTAAAGTGTTTAGCATCTGCTTTTAGCCTCAAGACATGATCTGCTATTTGATGCTCAGTCACTTTTCTATCATTAATCTCCAAGTCAAAGTCCGTGTTGAAGTGGCCAACTAATGATGGTAGCAGTAGAATTAAAAAGATCACATTTAAAATGAAATTTAATAATAAGAAAATGTTTGAATTTTTTTTTAAGAAACTAAAAAGATACATTTCTAGAGTTACTACACTCCATATTCAGTCATCTTCAACTCAAAAATTAGCAACGATTAGTTTCTAGGATAAAAATTAGTAAAAACTTGACCAAGATTGAGACATTCCATAATTATCAACTATTCCATTTTCCTAACCAGAATGAAACATTGTCCTCAATGTTTTACAAGAAAGAAATAGATTTTAGAAGATATTACCTGGGTACTGCAATAAAGAAGGAAATATTTATAAACAGAGAGTTAAATCTAATTTAACTAACGATAACATTCATGTCATCTGATGTTAAAAGATCACATTTTTTACAGAAAAACTAAAAAGATGCACTTTTAGTCATTACACTCCATATTCAACTATCTTTGAGTCAAAGATAGTTAAATATGGAGTGTAATGACTAGAAACGCATCTTTTTAGTTTTTCTATAAAAAAAAAAGTGATCTTTTAATATCAGATGACATGACGACTTTGAAATTTTAGTATTTATATTATCTTTGACCTTGAGTTATGTTACACCATATTTGCTACTTTACATGTTGATGTCAAAGGTAAAAATATGAGTTGCTTGAAGGAATATACATGTCATAATAAATTCTAAGTGAGTTCTCAAATCTGTTATTTTTCTTAGAGAGTAACCCTTTTTATCTATTCTTTATGCAGCTTAGCAGTTTATTATGTTATCCACAATTTCTAAATTTCTTTTTGAGTCAACCTTCTAAAAAAAAGAATGTTGCTACATCTAAAAATTTGTCTAACTTATAGATATAGAAGATTATTTAGAGCTCTAAAAGATGACGGAAAGGCCATCTATGACCTGTTTGAGCCTTTCTATCTATCTCTTTTATGAAATATCTTTAGTTAACCCTTTTGAGCCTTTAAAAAAAATTATTCTTTTCTTTGTTAACTTATCATCTTAATCCAACTCCGATCTGAAATATTACTCGATATTGTACAAATTCTATCACTCATTTGCGTTTGAGAAAAACATAAATAATCATTTTATTTAATAAAGTTAAGCCTAAAAAATAAAAATATATATATATATTCGTGTATATTAGTTCAAAATAAAATAAAAGCAAGATGTATCTTGTAATCTAAAAGAAAAATCTACTTTTTTCTCAAACATACATTTTGTTTTTTCTTAATTTCCCTCCTTTATTCGCCATGTCTCTGCCCTACGATACGTCTTAATAAAAGTCCTTCTTGATTTTAGGAAACTATAGTTTAAAGTAGAAACTCGTTACATGGGTTGTAAAGATGTAGTGATGTATTAAAAAAAGAATAAAAAAGAGAAAAAAATAAATACATTGGTTTGACTCACATTTTGACTTGAGATCATATTATTTCGAAGTTATGGGTATATTTATTTCATCTTGGTGAGAGTGTGTGATATTGTTTTAATATTTTCTCTTAATTTATCATTCATAGGAGTGACTATTGTTATGAGTTTAATTTATTTGTGAGAGAGTCATTAACAATGAGATTTTAGGGAATTGACATGTCATCTTGAAAGTTGCTTGATTACAATAGCTATGACAAAGTTTACTATATTGATTCATGTAAATAGTTGATTTGGGAATGATATTTCTTAAAGCCTGGAGATAAAGCTTATACTTTTATTTAATTCTTATCATAAGTTTGATTAAATAAATACGATTGTTTATTTAAAAAAATTTTGGGATTGAATTTTTTTCATTTAATGTGCTAAGGACTAGGAATAAGCTAGTTAGGGGTGTATTGAGTGCTAGAAAATATATATTTATAAAGGAGAAAATCATCTTTTACACTTCAAGTTCTACTAACTTCCTTACTTTTATGTATTTAACTCTCTTTTTATTTTAATTATGTGTGTTTTATTATAATTAAGTACTTTATCTATTTTAGGGGTAACATAATCATTTTACAATAAACGAGATATCAAATGAAAAAACAAATAGCAAATTTAAACTTAAAACAGTCGAAAATGTTAGGAAGAGCATAAAAGTATAAATATCACTATTCATATATACGACATTGTTCATAACACTGTTTATATATATTTCACGATGATATGGTATTGACTAATAATGTGGTACCGATCAATGACGTGGCAGCAGTTGATTGGAGAAATGATGTCGTATTGACTGATTATGTGATATTGACCGATGACGTGGATTGACTGAGGAGGTGTCACAATCTTATTGGATCAAAATGTTTATGCACTATTAACTGATAATGTCGCAATATGTTAATAGATCAGAAAAAAAAATATGTATCGTACATGCATACATATGGGATGATAGCCTTGATGATATGTTCAACCTAATTAGAATTCACCACGTAATGCAATCCTGTGTGTCCAAATTATTTTAATTCGATGGCCATGATTTATTCATTGTATCTATAAAAGAAGAGCTCCCTCTCCCTAATTTGACACCCCTAAGTTTATTTTTTAACTCCATTTTCTCTAATTTCTTCTCCATCTTATATTTTCTATATATTTTAATAAAATTCTCATTTTATCCCTAGTTCAAATATGAGTAACTAATTTTCTTTCAAGTTTGGGTTGAAGTGAAGTCTCAACATGTAAATTTATTTTCTCTTTCCCTCTAATTTATATAAATGTTTTAATTTTTTATTGACAAATAGTAATAACATAATTATTACTGTTCTGTATAATAAGATCTTAGCACCATATTAATTAGAGTGCGGTTCATGAGTAGTGCACATCCCCCTCATGATTTAATTAGTACTAATAAAAAATATTAAGTCCTGGTACATATTGATACGGATCTAGATACCCAAAGTACCTCATTATAATAGTTATCAATTTAATTTATTTCTGTCATTCCAACTTTAATTTTAAAATGGATTAAATTATTTTCATCATAATTTCAATCACCCACTTAAAAAATTAATTCAACATATAATTAAGATCTATCTCCTTATGGGATCAACACTTGTCACCATTAATCTATTTTAGAATAGACTCATGCACTTACGAGTTCAATAAAATTTACACAACAAATGCCACACACATGATACCAAGCTCAAGAGGGAAGCCCATTCTAGGAATCCATTAATTGGGTGCCTATGTGTAATAACTCACGTGCGTGGGGGACCTCGGGGCGATGACATGTGTGTGCATAAGCTTGGCTTCTTTTTACATTTTTCTGCCTTTGTTTTTATTTTATTTATTTTAATTTATATTATATTGAGAATTCAATTCCTAATTAAATTGACATATATTTAGAATCCTTATATAATTATAATTCAGCATAAAAATGTAAAAAGGGCGAAGGCTTGTGTCTATTTTAAAAAAGGAGCCAATTATATCGTAAAATGGGCACCACACATCTTGACTGTTTGCTATCATTCGTTCAAATTTTCGCTCTAATAATCAACAAAGTATTGAGGTAGAAAATGTTAATGCTGATGCTTTGAAAATGACAAATTCAAGTATTTAAGAATTAGCAATCCAAATATTGTTGATGTTTGTTTGCAAATTTTTCATTTTTTATTGGTCCTTTTATTTGTCTTTACAAATTTATGCTTATTTAGATGGGACATTGGAGTCCGAATTGTATTTTTAATATTCCATATTTTATTAGTGCCTTAGTAGTAGCTAGTTAGCAGATAATAGTGATTTATATTTTTTTAATACTTTGTAATTTATTGTTAGTAATTGTAATGAAATTCCAAAGAACTAATTGTTGTGTAAGTTATAAAATTGAGGAAATAGTTTCATTTAAGAGGCCCAATCGGCTATAAAAGTTTAAAAATTTAAAATAGGTCCAATAGAGTTTAGAACTAAAAAAATTGAGTATTTCGATTCATATTCAATTCTTGTTTAGTTCTTGATAAAAAACCGCTTTTAATTAATTCTATCCAATTTTGATCCATACTGAACCGAGCTAAACCATGCACGCCCCTAGTTGCTGGCAACCATTCTTCGTTGGTTGCTTTTAAGTTTTATTATACAATATGAAAGAAAAAAATAATGAAATTATCTCTACACCATATATATTTTGTCATATATACATCTATTAGCACAAAATTTTTAACATATCTTTTGCGCTACCTTTGTTTTTCAAGTTTATCTCAATCAATTATTTTTTACATAAAAAAAAAACCATTTTACTCCTAAATAAATTCAAAGACAATTTTATTTTACAAAATTTTAAAAAATAGAAAAATTATAATTACAAGAACACTCCTAAATTTAATAAAATAAACAAATCTCAAATCTAATATGTTAATTTTTTATATTTATAAATTCATTTAAAAATCAACATTTAATGTTATAATTATAATTTCATTCATTTGCATATGGAAGTTTCTTATTGGGAACTTTTCTCGTCATGTTAATTTTTGTAAACTTCTACATATAATTTAATTACAAAAACTAAATGAAGTTATAATAACAAAAAATTATAATTACAATATATTATCATTTTAAATTTTGAGATTTATTTATTTTATTGAATTTAGGGATATTCTTATAATTATTATTTTTTTATTTTTTAAAATTTTATAAAATAAAATAGTTTATTAATTTATTTGAGAGTAAAATAACTATAATATTAAAGTGGTTGATTGATACAAGTTTAAAAAATAAAAAATATATTAAAATTTTATAGTTATTAGATGTACATATAATAAAATAAATATAGTATAGAGATAATTTTCAAAGAAGAAGAAGAACGATATTCATTAATTCTTTATGAAGACATAGTGAGTTCCCCCTTAGTCCTCTTACATTGCATTTCTACCCTTTTAAAAAGGCTATTTGCACTGTTTGATCAAGATACTGAAATCAACCCATTCTTAACTGCTAAATACTACAAGACACCATCCAATCAATGAACTCTTCGATTTTTTGCCACGTAGCACCTTAGGATTAGATAAATATTCCTTCTCAATTTTACCACCAAGTAGTCCATACATATAGACTTGCAAAACAACCCAGAACCGTCTGCACGATGGCCTAGACATAGGTCAAAAAATTCTCAGGCCTACTGTGAGAAAGCCCAGACAAAGAATTAAGAAAAAACAAATGCCGAGGCCAAGCTCAACACTCTATACACTTTTAAATAATAAATAAATTTTCAATCATTTCAGATTCTTCTGTTAAATTTAATTATTTAAAGGTCAATTAAATTTAAGACATTCACGTTTTAGGTTGCCTTATTTGTTTTTTTTTTCAATAGGAAGTAGCATTAATTAATTATGAGAATATTTGAATTAGAACTTAATATTAAAAATTTAAATATGTAAGCTCATTTCTCTTTTTTTTAAATAGTCATTTTTTAATTCATTATTAATTATTATCCAATCATAAGTTTCTGATGATTTAAAAAATTTTAAAAATCTATTGAAATGTGGGCTTACAACATGCCCGACCTAAGCTCAGCCCTCCAAACTCAGATAAATTTTTAGGGAGTTAGGCCTATTTCTCCTAACATGGACTTGAGCCTAAGTTTGGAAAAGCTGACCCAACCATCAATTTGCCATCCCACATAAATATAATGAAATTCCTAATATATTCCTAAGACATTGTAACTGATGTGAAGGTAAATAAGAATTTTTTTAAATTTAATAAGCATACTGTTAATCCAGAAATTAACAACCCATAACAAGGCCATGAAAGTAGACTCCGTATTAAGAAATAATCATGGTTAGATATTGATTAATTTTATGGCACTTTAATGATAAATAATGCCCTAATGTAATCACATTTCTGAGGATAAGGTTTATGTTTTTGATCAGTTATCATAGAATCAATTAATAAGTAAGTAAGTATTTATTTATTTATTTATTTATTTATTTATTTATTTATTTATTTATTTATTTATTTATTACAAACAAAATTAATAATAAGTAACTTCCATTATGAATAATGATATTTTTGTAATTTAATTAACAATCAATGGTTAAATTGGAAAAAAATGAAATATTAAATTGGATCTCTATGTCAAAATTTCAAACCTTGTAAATAAGGGCATGTTCATAAATTTATTACACAATCATTGAGCAATTGGATAACTAGTAATTTTTGTTTTAATGATACATTTAGAGTCAATATATTAGTGTGTATGCAGAGGAATATGATAATAATTATAAGTTGAAATGTATTTTTTTGTTAAAATAAATTAAATTTGTTTAGAAATATTAGTCTAAATGTTTTTTTCAACGCATTGGAAATTTTTTGTCATTTTCTCTAAACATTTGAGGGTATAATTCTTTTCCCATATAAAATTCAGTTGTTGGTTTCTTGAAATGTGACCGTTTAGAATGAAATAGTTATTATAAAGCTTATTGGCAAAGTATTAATTTGATATTGTACAAGGCATGCGACCCCGTCACCTGTTGTCATTAACTATAATAAAATCACACTTGCATTTTTGCTTTTATTAGTTTGTTAAGCTAAGATCCTTTCACCTAGCTACCTAATATTCAAGTTTATCATTTATATATTACACGATTCCATATTCCTCTTCTTCTTGTTCTTCTTCCTTCTCGGTCTATCTCTGCAACATCAACATCATGAGTCTAGTTGAACCCCTAAGGGACTTGCAGGGTAACTTGGGAAAATTCTACAAGATTGAGATGTCTATTCAGTTGAAATTATACAGCCGCCCTTGTTGGATTAATTATTTTATTAATTTGAAATCAATTTTTTAAAAAAAGTCTAATTACTTATAATTTTTAGTTTTATTATAAAATCTAAATAAAGCACAAATAGCCAACTGAATTAAATCCATTAAAGAATTACCTAATCGAATGAAATATATTTAAACTCGTTATTAAAAAAAATAAATATCTAAAATCATTTTTTAACATTTCACGAATTGAGCATTTTGCTGTTGTCTCTATCCAAGGCTAAAGCCTTGATTTCTAGCTAAAGTTCTAATATTTTTTATGTTTTATTCTTTGTTTCCATTTTATATTGAAATTTTAGTTGTGCAACCCAAGAGGGGGTGAATTGAAATTTTAAAAATTAATCTAAGTAAATTATACAACAATTAATTTTAATACCTTAATAGAACTAAGAACAATAAGTTTAATAATACTGAAACATAAAAGAGTAGGGAAGAGAAAATAAATACAGATATTTTACGTAGTTTAGTAAACTTCACCTACGTCCTCGCCTCCAAGCTAACCAAGCTCGAGGATTTTACTATCCAAACCTTTCACGACTTCAATTTCGTTACAATTGACTTCAAGGTGTCAATCAACCCTTACAATCTAGGAATTATTTCCCAATTCCTTCACCTAAGTGTTTCCCACACTTATACAATCACAAATTTGATAATGAATTTGAGAAATACAACAAATACTCTATATCTAGAGTTGATATACAAATGATAGCTCAATGAAGATTTAATTTATGAAGATTTACAAATTGGAAGGTCAATTAATGATGTATAAACTTATTTTTTGTTGTTCCAATTATTAGAAATGAGTTTAATTTGGCTTTATATAAATTAGACTCGAAAAATAGCCGTTATAGGCAAATTCCAACGTCGAAGCGGCTAGCCTCTTCCTTTAAACGGATAATCACTTGCTACAGTGAAGTTACTGTTAAATTTGAAATTGCTACAGTAACACTGTTCATGAAATTATAATTTTATGCAAAATTTTTTTAATTATATTATGGCCTAAAAACTTATAAAACTTTAAAGATAGGTCCATTTTCGAAATTGTTTCAACTTGCTAGAGTACCACTATTTATAAAATTATAATTTTACCCAATATATTCCTATAATTGTACTATAGCTTAAAATGTTAAAATCTTTGCGAACAAGTCTAATTTCAGAATTTTTAAAAATTATTTCTCATTCCCACAACTTTCTGAAATTATGATCGAACCAAAAATATTTCTAATTTTATAAATAAACCCAAATTTATATTTAAAACATTACTTATTAAAATAAAAAATTACAAAACTTTTTCACTTCAATCCATGTTTAGAAAATCAATTATTTTACATGAAATACTTGATTTATGATCAAAACTTTAGATTAATTAATTAAAATCTTGAACTTCACAAATTGCTAAATCAAGCATAAATTAAATCATACCAGCTTTACAAGAATTTATCATAATTATAAGTCTGTTGCGCTTCAAACTTTTTTCTCGATTTAGCCGATGTTCGTTGAGTGTCTTGAAGTTGATTTCACTTGATTTACTTGCATAAATATTATCTTTCAAAAAATTTAGTGAAAAATGTGAAATATATTATTACTTCAAAACAAGTAAGATACATGTTTGTTATTATCAAAATTACATTATGTATAGCCTTGAGGCTAACATATATGATATAAAAGTTTACCTCCACGAATTCAGTTTTCTAGCTACACCATGACCAAGATAAATGATGGACAATTTAGCTCATACTTCATTTGGTTTCCACATTGATCAAAATTACTAATTTTTTTTTTTTTTGGGTTCTAGATTCAAATTCTTGTGCATCCCATATTCCTTTGGAAAACTAAATTCATGTTGTTCAGTTTTATGAGAAGTTAATTTATGGGCATGAAAAAAGAATTCTAGGCACATAAGATTTCCTTAGATAATCACGTAGAATTCCTTAAATTCTATAAATGGTCACATACACTACTTTCTGACTAATATAACCTTTGAATATAATAAAAATCATTATAATAAATGCAAATGCAATATTAAGATAAATATGATACATAAAATAACATATTTACAAGTACATGTTAAAAAAGAATTAGTAAAATAATTTAAAAACTTATATGTCAAAACAATTATTTTTTCCTAAACATTTATAAGTCTGTCTTGATAGATTTTATTAATACAAAATCAAAATTAAGGGAACCTCAAGGAACAAAGAAACTATCTTATTCCAAAATTCATTAACCCAAAAATTAACTTTAAAATTTATATTAAATACGGTTAACATTGAAATAAGTATTACGAAAATAATTTTTTTTTGTAAATTATTTTTGTGTTAAATTTTATTAATACCAAAATTATATTTTTTAAAATTAATTATCTATAAATATTTTTTATTAATATTTGCAATAACTTGTAAATTTATATATATTATAATTTACAATTTTATATATTATGATATTCTAATATTATACTTGTATTTATTATAAAAATTTAAGGTCCTATATTTATTATAAAAATTTAAAGTCAATTTTTGACATTTTAGTCAAAGGATATAATAGTAAAAAGGAGTCTCTATGATTGTTTATGAAACTAAAGAGGTCCATATGACCATTAAACAAATCTTGACAATTTAGATTGATTTTTCCTATACTTTATGATGGTTATTATATCTTTATAAGGATTGTGTTTTTTTTTTCGATTATTCTTTCTCTAAAAATCAAATAAAAAATGTAATCCTTAATTTATATTAATTGCTTTAATGAATTTTATTTTCTGAAACATTATGTATGTATGTATGTGTGTGTGTGTGTGTGTATTCAATGTAATGAAATATGTTTTTATTTTATATATATTTTAGCGGTATCTTTACTTTAATATCCTCTTTAAAGATAGATCACACACACACACACACACACACAAAATTGATACTATATGGAGATATATTATTAACTCACATAACAGATTTGGTAGAGCTTGGAAAGTAATACAATTGAATGAGATCTAGTCTAATAATGATGTAGTTTTTAAAATATTTACTATTAGTTGTGCTATAAAACTAGTCAACTATGAAGAAAATTAATTAAATATTTTGATAAAATTTATTTTTTAGAAGTTATGAGTTTTAAAAACAATCAAGTGTGTTTAGTAAATATTACTATTAAGCTACTGTAAGATTGTAAACAACTATATTAGACGTAACACTCAATAAATTTATTTACATATTTATAAGTATGTATATAAAATATTTTTAATTGTGTATATATAATAATTGATAACTAAAATAAATATTTTAGATTATTAATTTTATTTTTTATTTTGTATCTCAATATAACTGGCAATAGTAATAACATCTTTAATAATAATATTTTTAAAGTTAATGATTTTATTTCCTAATTAAAAAGGATAATTTTAGATTTTTATAATATATATGAAAATATATATGGAATTTATTAAATATAAAAATAATTATCAAAATTAGATTTTTAAGAGCTACTCCTTACTTACTTTTTAAAATTAATTGTAGCATGGATAATTTTACTAAAAGTAATTTTCGGATAAATTTACTAAAAGTAATTTCTTAAAAGAATTTACCAAATACTAAAATTAGCTTTTAATTTTTTAAAATCAATTGAAAGCCTCCCAAGAACAATTCCATATTAGCTTTAAGCTAATGTATATGCATATGTGTAAAGAAAGACTAAAAAGAATTCATAAGATCTATTGATACTGTGACTTATTTAAGAAAAATAAAAGAGAGTATTTGTGGCATCTTGATCCACATATATGATCTACAAAAGAAATTAAAGTGAACAAAATTTTCTTTACTCCTTTGGTTATGTTAAGCTATCTAACTAATAATTCCTTGTACTCAATAAAGCTTTCCTCTCTGGGGTTTCGCAAGAAAAGAAAAAATAATTCTTAGTATAAATAAGTGTACAATACTTTTTGAAATTGTTTGGATCATTTTTAAGGACTAAAATCCTCTCTTGATCTCTTACAAATCTTATGCCACCTATATTTTATTGCTAGTGTATAATTAAAATTTAAATACATTTACTTTTTAATTTATTAACCATCAATCATATTAATAAAATTTACTTAAAAAAAAAAATCAGTAGAGGATCGTGATCCTATTCTTAAAGATGAAGAAATTTGTAATTTTTTTTCTCATTTTTAAGGAACCCCGACTTAGTAAGGGAATTTTATTTAAAATAAATAAAAGAGTGAACAATCAATTGGGGAACATAATTAGCTAGTCTTGTCCCCAAGCAAAGTCATAACCAAATACACCAAGAAATAAGGGCTTCAAACAAAGCCAATAAACAACCAAACTATAGTCAATAAAATAATTCTTTGGAAAGCCATTGGCGTCTTGAGATAAAAAATCTG
Source organism: Aegle marmelos (assembly GCA_030449875.1). Taxonomy (NCBI): domain Eukaryota; kingdom Viridiplantae; phylum Streptophyta; class Magnoliopsida; order Sapindales; family Rutaceae; genus Aegle; species Aegle marmelos. The sequence continues at coordinate 14,475,589 of JASUUL010000143.1, forward strand.
CAATTGATCTGCAATTAATAGAGACGTGCAACAAATCTAAATTAATTTATCTGCTTCCATTTAATTTCTAGTATGTCTCTATATGTATGCGCGGAATATAACACATAATACAAACCTAGCTGGATCCAAAGATGGTCAGAGAAATCAGAAGATAGAAACATATCAGCATATTCCAATTCATATACAAAAGTGATCAAAGGAATCAAATGCAATCCTTCGAATATAAAGCTAGATAGATTTAACCAAGGGTTTCATTGGATGCAAGGCAACCACTTGCTTGATCAGCATGCTCGCTTATAGATTCCAAGTGGGGAATAATTTAAAGTCAGTTGACGATTTATTTCTAAAATATTTTACTCCAACTGATTGGTCATTAACAAATTCAGGATTAACAATCTTAATGACCTTAATCTTCAGTGAAGGGTTATTTCATATCATATGGCCAAGAACTCAACAAGTTGCAGCATATCATCCCCATTTGATCAATTTACTGATAAATTCATCATTCGATGAATTAAAGTCGCCAAAAAGGAAGCAACAGTGGATAGTATATTTTGGAAGGCATACCAAGAAAACTCTGCATTTACCAGTGCTTCTACCGATATTTAATAAAGAAAAAGGCTTAGTAATTATACAACCATAGAGATTTTAACTTTAGATTTCAAACACACCACTTTGAATCAGTAGGTACTACTACGGCGCCATTTGCTATTATTGTTCATCAGCTGGGGATTTTAACCTCCAGTTGTAGAAGTTATTAATGAACACTTGTACTGGGAGTTTGAAAATAAGGAGATTTTACTCTTGAAAACCTTAAATCAATACTTTGTTAAAATTATTATTTTCAAAATTTTAAAATACGTATTTACCGAACCTTTCATTATTTCTCAACAACTTTGTCTTTTAAAGTCAGAATACCTGAATACCACATTAAACCTAACTATTCTGGCTTTCAAGAGCAGTACTTTTATTTAGATTAGTTAAATCCCTCAATAGAAAAGAGCATTTAATTAAATATGCATGAGATAAGTGCCTACAAAATAACATTTTGTATAATGTTAAACAGTTTACTTGATGGGAACATAATCATATAAATGAGCACAAGATAAAATAGAAACACAGACCAATTTTGGATATGAATGTATAGAGTCTTCACTGGAAGATGAACAAAGATAGATGCAAATCCAGGCAGTGAGTAAGTGGCTTAAGGAAACTACTGATGATGATGTTCAGAGAGTAATATGCAAGTCCCGCTAGAAGCAGCAAAAATGGAGATATTTTTGGAATCCAAGTAGATCACCATAAGAATGTTGCAAGCTAAATATACACATATGGATCAGCTATTGCATACTCCTAAGCTTGTCTAAAAGAAGTGCTTGCAAAATTGTGTTATGAACAAGCAGATACATGCGGAAGATAAAATGGATTTGGACTCAATCAAGAAAGTTAAAGCTAGTCGATGGAGAGTGTAGTTTATTTAGCACTAGAAATTGGAGCGGTTGTGGCCTTTGATGTCTAGAGATTTAGATGAGACAGAAATGTGATTAATTGGAAAAAATACTAGATGGAGCTCATTTCCAAAAAGAGAAGTAGATCAAGAGAAAGTCAGCTTCAACATAAACGTAACTGATGGTGGTAAAGACACCAGCACAAGTCCATCCAACAAAAGAGATCCCCATTTGAGAAAATCCTTGCTCTTGAATTATGAAACCATATTTTTATGCTGTTGTTGTATTTATTCACTCCTAAAAACAATGCAAAAACACAATCCTATGCTCCATTAAATCCTGCAAAACTAAGATTTGCCTTAAGAAAAAAATAAATGTATATGTTGTAGCCTTAGTAAGAAAGATGACCAAATATGGTCTAAATTTGGAAGCTAGATGTGAACCTAAACAATAAATTACGAAAGAAGAAAACCCTAATTGATTTGTTAGTGTCGTGTGAAGTTCTTTTAGCTGCTGGCAGTAGCTTTAAATACGTGTACATAAATAAATAAAATCCTCAAACAACGACAATTAATTTCTTATAAGAAAGAAGAGAATTCCATTATAACGATGAAGACTATTTCCATAAGTCACAGTTCAAAACCCGAAGTAAAAGAAAGTAAGAAAGAAAGAAAATGAAAAAAGAAAACGTAAAATTAACATGAACAGAAGAGGAAGAAGAAGCAAGAAACAAAAGATATAGAAATTAGTAGTACATAAAATTCCTGACCTTTTTTTTCTAATTCAAGAAACTGCTCCAACAAAGCCACAATCAAATTTTTACCAACATGATATTGTTCATTCCTTTGTTTCCTTTTTAATTTCATCATCAGAATGGAGGCCTAACACCTGCGTTTCCAGACCATCCTTCAACTGGCAACTGAACATTCGAAGGCATACTCAGAGGCAAATTAAAGAACGGAAGACCTCCGGCAGAACCAGCACCAGCATCAGCAAACAAGCTATTAGGATTACTGCCCCCGGCACCGCCACTGCCCCCACTGGCTTGTTGCATCTGCAACTGCTCGTCCTCATCCAGCGGCAGTCTCTCGTAAGCAACATTGGTGAAGGACGCTGCGATCACAATCACTGGCCCGGCTGCAGTCAGCTCCCCGACCACGCTTCCTCCCACGACTTGCCCTTGACCACCGGCTAGAAAAATTGTCAAGCTGGTGGCACCTGGAGGAGCCGGTGGTGGTAAGAAAGAACCTGACAGAGAAAGTATCTCGAATCTTCCGTGAAGAGTGACTATCGCTCCCGCTGCGGCTGGTTGTCTAATGCTGACGTTAGTGACGGTCCCGCTTCCACTGAGTATGCAGATTCCACGCTGCCTTCTCCTGGCGTAGTTCGCAACGCAGTCGAATACATCACAGCCGTTTCCCACTTCAAGAATGTGGGCCCGGAGCGTGTTGGCGCTCTCCCGTGTGATGATAACCGGAGGTTTTGGTTTGTTTTTGGAGCCAGGGGGACGGCCTCTGGGCCTCCGGGCGACGATGTCTCCATGGCCGCCTGAGTTGCCGGCAACGTTGACGAGGTCAAGGCCTTGGTGGTGATCACTTCCATCGGAGAACTGGGCCCCACCAACACGATGGTTGTTGTTGTTATTGTTGTTGTTGTTGTTGTCGTGCTCTTCTGAATCATCAGCAGGTTGATGCTGAAGGTGAAGGTCAGGTCTATGGAGCTGATGATGAACGTAGCGAGAAGCAGTGCCTAAATCCAAACCGGCCATGCCAACATCAAACAAAAGGAAAACCCGAAAAAAAAAGATTAAAATAAAAATAAAAATTAAAAACTGTTTTTGGGGTTAAATTTGTTTATTTTAAGCTAAGTTGGGGGGAAGTGGTGAGAAAAATTATATATAAAAGAAGAGTAATTAAAGAAAGGGAAAGGAGGAAGGCTCCGGGACTCGATGAATTGATTTAATTTGAATAGAGAAACTTGTTTATTTATGAATAAGAAAAACAAAAACAGCAACGACCAGGATCGAGTGCAGAGAAAGGAAAGGGGAGAAGAAGGAAAGAAGAGGGGACAATGACTCTAAAACGCAGTCATTTCTCTCACCCCTAAAGTTTAAATATATATAAATTTAATATTATGTTTGTTATATTTTAGAATTTTCTTTCGTATTTTGAGAAATGAAGAGAATATGCAATTCTTTCTTACTCCCAATTGCAGCGCTTGAAAGAAACGCGATTAGAGAATGGATGAGTTTTGTTCAGTTATACACATCTATTGTTGTGAAGTTGGTGGTCTAATATTTAGGCTTTGAAAAGAAAAAAAATTCAATTTTAATACAAATTTAATTTTAAAAAATCTACTCTGAACCATCTGGAATCAGTTTTGTGATAAGATAATCCTAACATCTAAACCTAAAATGAGTAGCAGGTCCTATAAACCTTGTCTGCAATGATATAATTTTAATAGTTTGTTGAAATCTCATCGATGATGGTGTAGTGCAAACATAAACTCAATAATGGTGCAATCCCAATATCTAAAGCAAAACATGCCAAATCCATTGCCAAATTATTAGAAAAGATGCTTAACCCAAAATCTTAAGCTAATAGGTAAGGTCAAATAATAATAATAAAAATAGAGTATTAATAATCTCATTCAAATAAAATGTGGAGTTAGACTTTAAAAAATAGTCTCGTGAATGGGCTAAAAAATAATAACCCAAAAGTGAGTTAGGCCATTAGAAATAATTAAAAGAGTTAAAACCTAATAGAATTTAAACATAAGACCTTCACTCTAATATTAAGATAAATAAACCACTTGATTCAAAATTATAAATTGATAAGTAATTTTTTTAATAACTATAATTAAGACAAGTCTTAATGTAAATATCTAGAGAAAAAAATAAAAGTCAACTTGCATAATGCATATAGTAGGAGTTGAACTCCTACAAATAAGTAGAAAATAAGTAATTTATTACTAAGCTACTGAGAAGTTAAATAAAAAATTAACTTAATAGTAAAAATATGAATTAGTACTAAATTAGATAGTGTTTTTCCTCACGTAGATAACTTTAATTTACGTATATTATTATTTATCAATATTCTTTTTCTTTTAAATATATATTATAATTATTTTATTCAAAATATTTTACTCATTAAATTTATATTATAAATCGAAGGTTATGATAATTTATACACATCCATAACCTTAGGAAAGATAAAGTATTACTTTTTCATTATAAAAGAAGTTTGTAAACAATATTTAAGTTAAATTGCATTAAATATATTTGATAAAATAAACAATTTTACCGTTAACAGTGACAACCAATCATTTCCTTAATGCGATTCCGACAAAATAAAAAGTTTGAATAATGGTGTGATTGCATCGTGGGTTGCACGCGATAAGAGCAACGTCGTTAGTTTAAAAGAAATTGAAATATTGATGATGAACAAAAGAACCCTAGAGGAAGAAATGTGTGGGTAGGGTTAGATGGTACAAGTTGTTTCGTTTGTCATGGAGATGGAAGTTTGGACTTTAATTATAATATAAAATAAAAATAAAAATACGACGGGTGAAACTAACCATGGTTAGGGGGAAGAAGTTGACTAAGCTTGGTTAGCGTGAGAAGAGTGGGATAACATTATTAAATTATTATAAAAACAATGGAGGTGAATGGGCAAGTGGGAGATGATGCAGCGGTGGTGGGACCCACTATCGGCGCATCCTCATCTCCACCGTGGACGGCTTCTTCTTTGATTTCATCAGCGCCATCCGTGATTGACCATTTGATTGACTCAACTCAAGTGTGATTTATATGTTGTGTGATTCAGGATTAGTAATTACCATGTGTTATTCGTTTAAATCCGCCAAAATAAAGTATCATTAAGGTTAATTCTTAGCTATTTCATGATGTTGATTAGCAAATTGATTTAATCATAATTAAAGATAAGTCTAATTTGGGTTACAACAAAAAATTTTGTACTAACGGATCCTTTTTTTGAATTTTAACAAGTAATTATTCAAAATTAACTTATGCCATGATTGATTTTGTGGTTTATATGAATTTTTTAAGATTTCGATAACTCTTTTATAAGTTTTCTAGTATAAAAGCCAAGCCTAACTCATCCTTAAAAAAAAAAAAGTACGAGGATTGTTAAACTAATTCACTTAATAGTTAACACAAACTATTATTAGTCAATATAAGATTATCTCTCTTGAAGGTAGCTTGAATAGACATAATATTTTCTCACTATCTAACAATTTCCATCAATACATATTAATCTTTACATGAGTTGAGTGTTGCTCAAATCTCCATCAAGTTAAAAAATAGTATTCCTATACATTGTTGTATCTACATAGATATGATCTAAGCATCCCTAGTTAATGTTTTATGTATTTTTTTAAAAAAATTTACATGGATGATTATTCTCTTGGCACTTTTTGTTTTGGTTATTTGTTAGTTGGCTTTTGTGACATTTTTTTGTTCTTAGTCTGATATGGGGTAAAGCTTATTACGTCCCTCCAATTTAGGTGCATTTCTTCTTTTTATTTTTTAAGAAATTTCTTTGTACCATTGAAGTCCAACAAATATATATATATATATAATATGAACTTAACTAACACTCAAAAGTTAGATCATAAGTTGAGAGTTTTCCAAGTTTACAAACTTGGTCAAATAATTATTTTCACGATATGAGATTGTCTCTCTAACTGCAACTAGATTTTCTACGTTTCAATGTGAAATTATCTCCCTTATATTTAACTACTAGTTTTTCTAATTTATTTTTAGGTTTTCTTATCATTTAAAAAAAAATTAACTCAATGTCAACTTTCTTCAATTCAACGTCAGAGTTACTATATATAAAAAATGAATAGATAATTGCGTATTGTGAAAATTTTGGACGATCGGATCTGATTATTATTAACTTTTATTGTTATTTAATAATGTACTAATGTGATTCATAAACCGTGTTTTTAATCTTTTTGCTTAAGAAAAAAAAATGTGCAGCTCACGCCCAACACAGGTTGATATTGATAGCTTAACTAACTGGCACTGTAGTGATGCTCTGACCAGGCTATTAATTAAACTTATATTTAAGTCCTAATTTATTAAGGATGTTATATATGATTACCTGTTAATTATCCAATTGCAGGATTCACTCCAAATTGATCAGTTGATTTCTTGCTATTTAAATTATTTAGACGATAATCTAATGTTTGATTCGAGCTGCATAGAAAAATGTTTATTGAATAATTAATTAACCTTTAAAGTTCAGGTCTACATTGGATACCTGACCACGTGTTCTGCGAAGTTTGTAAATATATTTGTATTTTCCAATATAAAATAGGTTAATTGGCAATCAAGTTCAAATATATGTTGAGAATTGAATAATGTAATTAACCAACTTATGAAACGGAGTGTCGATGTACACGTACGGCCGTAATTGAGTCATTCGCGTTAGTAAGTTGAATGGTGTGTTAGCGCCCTTTGGTCTGCTTCTTCTACCATGCGTATGCAATAATATAGATTTTATCTTATATGTAAATCACGTAAAGATCTTGATCATGATCATGTGTCTGTTATAGCAGCCTTAATGGAGAAATACTTTCATGTCATGTTAATTATTTATAAACAAATAGTTTGTAAAGATTATACATATATTAATTCTGTTATGACAAGTGTCTAGAAGTACTCGCTAACTTAATCGGGTGGAGCTGTCCATGGGGCCAACGGAACCCCTGTAACTCCCAAAAAATATATATTTTTCTGGTTTACCTTTAGCCTTCTTAAAAATTAAATACAATTTTTTAACGTTAATAATCATTTGAAAGGCTATCTTTATAAAAATTGGGCCTTTTAAAATTTCAATCATAGCTCTGCCCCTAGTACTTGGGGTGGTATCCTACGCCATAAAATTATAATTGTATATACATATTTCAAAAGATCTTATAAAAGCGGGATATACTTAGATGATGAGAAATCTCAATTCTCAGCTGATTTTTTTTTTTTTTAAGACGAACCTCGAATGAAGCCCAAAAAAAAAAAAAAGTTAAACTGAAAAATAGAGACATCTAGCTGGGAGGGATATAACAAGTCTTGTCCCTTAAACAAAATGTTACAGAAACAGAATAGAAAAGAAAATGAATGTTATTGAAATCCAGAATAAATATTGGTGGAATATAATAATGAAAGCCTTTTATAAGAGCCGGGTGCATGTCGTAGAATTCTCAACAAACTATGTTGTATGACAAAAGAAAGAAGAGAAAGAATAGAGAGGCTACTTGTGGTAAAATTCTCAACAGACTATGATGTATGGAAAAATAAGAAAGAAAAGAGAAAGAGAGAGAGATTGTTTTGGCATTTTATCCAGGAAAGCGCTCTGATTAGAGCCTAAATATTTATCCAAAGAAAAATTCTCCAATTTTTTATTTGGCTTTTGTCAGGGTCTACATGCACCTAACATTTTGGCTTTGCACATGCAAGGTTGAGTTCTAGACTCGAGAGAGATACAAAAATAAGGCAGTGAACAAGAAATTAATCCAACTAAAGTATGTCAACCACTTCTTGTTTAGTGGTTAATACTTTATTGTCACATTCTCAATGTTAAGGTTCAAGTCTCTCTATACAGTTATGAAATAATTTTTTTTAGTTTATGAGTATAAATTTTCATTATTCTTTAGATTACATAAACCATGATTGGACTTCAATTAGATTACATATAATAAGAAAAGTCTGGGTTAATTCTTAATTATTAAATTATTAAAATTGTATTTTAGTATTAAAAAACAAAATTCAATTGGAGTATTCATTTTCTCACTTGAAGTGATAAAAACTACAATTGACTATGACAGACCTAATTCATCAACCATGACCTAAAAACTTATGGTGGGAGTTAATATTATATTCATTGAAATGAATCAAACCAATCAGTACACGGCCACAAGGATCCGTCGAATTTTATTTAATTTTGGACATTAATTTTTTTTTATTTGTTTATCAAAGAAAGCAAAAGGAATTGAGCTAACAAATGAAAATACCATAAAAAAATTGAAACAAAATCATTCAGCCTTCCGAACTATTTATAACTTTCTAATAATAATTAATATTATTATGGTGAGGAAACCTGGACAGAACGAGAAGGAGTAACATTATAATATAAACATTTAAATTTTTATTCTTTTCAAATGGTAAAATCATTATCATTCACATCATTTAACCAACTTTCTTATTCAATATTTTGGAGAGAATGATACTGAACTCAGAATACTTCTCATTTTTATTATTTAGATCCGTAATTTTTTTTATTTCCTAAAGATTAACCACAACCTTAAAAAAAGTACTTATCTTGCTGTTTTTCATATTTTATCTTCATTATCATTGGAATCAATATCTTTTTTCAAAATATATGAATTGTTTTGTGTATAGAACTGTCAACTTTACATTTTACTAGTCAACTTTACATTTTACTAGTAAAGTTTAAACTTTAAGATTATAGTATCATTAGTGCAAATGTATAATGAGGTCCCCAGGAGCTTAGTTGAGCAATTATCAAGTAGTTTTATTTAGTTGGCCACCTTTATATGAATCCTAGGGAAGGTAAGGATTAAAAAATAAAATTGGATGTTGCCCATTCCTTTATCTTTTAGAACACAATAAATTAAAAAACTATAAGTATAATGAGCAGTTTAATAAAATAGGGACGTATGTGGTAGAAATAAGAAACCTTAGTGACCTAGCTATTATTCATCATATTTTCATACAACAATAATTAGCAAAAAATTATCGTTGCTTCAATCTGGTTCTATTCTATAACTTTATTCATTGATATAAAGTTTGGGAGTGATTCAGTCCTATATATACATGTGTATGTATGTGTGTCTAAATACAATTTAGGTTTTAGTTAAAAGAAGGAAATGTAATAGAGTTTAAGGAAGCCCAAGTGGGTATATTTTGTTCATGGTAAGGATATAATTTTTATAATAAAAGAACTATTTTTCCAAAAACACTTCATTTTTTTTAGATATCAGTTTGGGTGACATTTATTTTTTTTCTTATTTAACTAGAGGAATTTTATTATAAAATAATATTTCATATTTACTTATTTTAGTTAACTCACAATATTTACTGTCAATATAAAAGAGCCCCAAACTATAGTTTTGATTATTTAGACTTTTCAATAATATTTTCATTAAAAAGAAATCTTGTTTCTCTTAGTTTTCAATCTTTTACGTGTCCACACTGTCAGACCTTCAATTTTGAAGAGCATATTCCATATTGGCCAAGAATAGGTACTAGATTAGTAATAAAATCTTAAGAAAATCCGTAAATTTTGAGGTAACTTTTAAGTATGTGTTAGACCCATGAATTTTTATAGAATTAAAGCAGAATGAGTACAAAATATATTCATTGATCGAAACATACTTGTGAAATAAACTATTAGCAATAAGTGATTTTGTAAATAAGAGACTAATTTTTACGATACATACATATAAACACGCTCATACTAGGAAAATTATTAAAACGAAATCAAATAATGATAATGATGTTTTCTCGTGTGTGCGTATTTGTGCGCTGTAGTAAAATTTCTATTTTATATAATAGTGTTGTGTTATTTTTAATATTATTTTTTGTACATCTATCATTACTGACCAAACAATAGAATATCACAAATACTAGGGGTAGCCGTTAGGAGAAACAATTTGAGTGTAATTGGAAGTAATTCTCCATGCCATGTCAAGAAAGCGCCGCAAAATAAGTGGAGGCGAATCCCACCACTGAAGCAATGAATACAACGATACTAAATTTGTCAATAGCTAAAACTATTGCAAATAACTGAGTACAGGAAAGATTTATAGTTAATAATTATACGTAGCACTTGATACGCTTTAAAAGATAAATTAATAATATATGGATGACCTATGATTATATGAATAACTAATATTAATGTATTTTACGTCGGTCTATATAAAATGAAATTAAAAAAATTATTATCAATAGTTATAAAGAAAGAATACCTAACTAGTTATTACAGACGGCAATTTAATTTTATAAACGACTATAAAATATATTATGGGATCAGATTACAATTTACTCCTTTTATAAATTAATACACTTCAGTCTATCCTTTAAATTATTAAAAATAACATCACATCCCCATTTATCATTGAAAAGATTGGGGTATATGATGGTCATTGTTAATAAAATTCTTCATCAAATTTTTTTAGCCTTTAATGATAAATAGAGGCGGATTAACGTTTTCAATATTTAGAGAGTAAATTCAAATTTATCGATTTATCTATGAGTAAACGGAATTAGCCGTATAAGTTAACCTCATGAAGAAAAACAATTCAGAAAACCCCAAGGCGCGTAAAAGAATACAGCTGAAGGGAGTAAAGTGAGGGAGATTTTGGTTGTACACAGTCCTCTTGTCGTACTTTAAGATGACCTAAATCGAAAATAAATAAAAGAAGAAATTAGAACACGAATCATAAACATCAAATCCAATTCTTGGATCCACGTAACCTCAACGCAGACTCAAGGGTTTATATACCTATGTCGTACTACTTTTATACTAGTTTTCCAGTGTTTCTTTTCTTTTATATATGTTTCTTGAGATGACAAATAAACTTATATTTTATAAGCATTATCTTTTCATAAATGTTGTATCGCAAAGAATGATACAAATATATTAACTCTCTCCGTGGGACCACCACCCTGCAGCTTGTAGAGGCTAGCAGTGGCCGACGGGGAACAATACACCACATTTGGCCCAACTTTTAGGTCAAATTTCCGTAATAAAGAACTCTTGAATCGAGATAGGGTACATTTTTTTTTTTTTTACTTCAGGTAGAATTTGAGTCTCTCTCTCTCTCTATCTATATATTTAATTATTTATTTTAATTTCATTATAAATTTTATAATACTAAGACAATGTATTGAACGAGATTTCATATCCCAGCAAGTATATTGATGCATAGAATCAAGATAATGAGATAGCATTAAGAAAGACTTCTGGTCACAACCAGCATATTGAACTATTGGCAGTTCTTGCCAAGGTTGATCTCAAGTAGTGTCCTCTATTTTTAGTTTATTAACATATAATTAATATAAATTTTTACCTCAATTTTGGTTGATATCTAGAAATAAGCATATCCTGAAAAATAATTACTTATACTCTAAAATTAACTATCTAAAATTAACTATGCATTCTCTATTGTTTTGAGATATTGCTATTGATATAAGCTTTTTCCTAAATTATATTTAATGTAATATACAATTAGATAAAATATAGCCACTAACCACTTGGATCTACTGCTCTGTCACTCCTTTTTACATTGTGTTATGACTTATGAGTTGCAATCCAAATAGAAATCAACAAAACCTAATGTGCTGGGTAGAATAATACAAGTAATATTTATGATGTTTCGTGTACAAATTACTCAACAGCGTATTTTAATATATAAATAAATTAACTATAAGGCCGTGAGTAAGGGCATGATTCATCTGCCTTTAGCATCACACAAAAGGCGGGGAGGGGTGAGTGGCCGTGAGTTCAGGCTTCGACTTAGCTACAACAAACCCACATAAAGTAAGTGTATATGTTAGCAGTGTCAGTAAAATGAATTTAGGGAAGATCACGTGCGGTGTTGAAGTCAAAGTTCTGAAACGCAGGAGTGATGCATACATAAATATAGCTGTCAGCCACGAGGCAGCTGTCCCTTTCAATTTTCCCATTGGGAATTGATCTTTCTTTCTTGCCTTTTTTTTCCCTGAATTTTTTCCCCTTAAATTCCGGGGGTCTATCTGTGTAGACTGTAAAGTCATTGACCCAATCCAATCCCTCTGCCAATGTGTTTTTTTAATAGATTGCTTGAGGCTTTTAATAAAAGCTTTCAGTTTTATCTCTGCAATCACTCATTCTATCCTCTACATTTCTTTCCGATTCGGAGTCTCTCTCTGTTGAGTGTGTGCGTGTGTGTGTGTACGTCGATCTCAAGTCTTAAAGTTAAGATATATATAGATAGACAAGTTAGATGAGCATGTCAATTCATTCATAAAAGCCGATTACAATAACCCACGACCACGAGGCGAGAAAGGATTTTTGTTGGGGAAGGAGGGGAGTAAATGATTAAATGTAATGAATGTAAACTTGTAAAGCAAAGCCAAAGATTTTACAAGCAGGGTTTTGGCTTGACTTGGATGATTAGACTTGATCTGTCCTTGGAAGATCCACCAACTCTGCTACCATATCTCCCCTTGTCTCCATCACACATCTGTTTCAAATTTTCATCGATATATATATATCAACAATTTAAACAGTTTCTATTTCTATATTACCCTTACCCATACAATTAGACCACTTCTTTTCGGTGCGAACAAGAAATCTGAATTTGATGCTAAATTAAGTTTCTGTTGAATTTTTATGATCTAATGATTGATTGTTATTAAATAAAAAATATTATTTAATTAAAGGCAGCCACTATATTACATTTTGTGTAAGTAACAGCCCAGCTACAGGAATCGTTGGATTTGAAAATCTGAAATCCGATGGATAATATCAAATTGAATGAAAAATAGGTTACAGATTGCATTAATCAAAGTTTATTTCAAATAAAAGATGGGTAACCTGAGGCAAGAGTTAAAAAAAAACATTAATGAAATAACTACTGATCAAATTTAAAAGGGGAAAAAAATCAAAGTATAAATTATAGATCTTATTTTCATGTTAAATTTATTTATTTTTTATGGTATCTCAATGTGTATATTAATTAATAATTTGGATCTATATTAATGCTAATGCTTCCCTAAATATCTAAGAAAATTTCCTTTTCATTAATTAAATATTTATTTCTAATATCTTGTACATGTAGGATTTGAAAAGAGAGAAAATAGTAAGAATAACAATGCGAGAAGATAGAGATGTTGATTCTCATATCTAATATTGGTGTTGTATTTATATTCCTGTACCCTCACCATTCCTATTATAATTACTTAAGGTAAGGGATGGGCCAAGAATACTCAAATGCCTAATTAATTGACAATTTTAAGAGGAAAAATGTGTCATAGATGAGCAAAAATGAAAAAAAAATTAAATAAATTTATATGTGATTTAAGGTTCAAGGAATCATACTTAAAGTGAATTTAAATTAGCTCATTAATGGTGAAGAGAAGAATGTAGAGCTCGAAAATAATGAAGATGATATTAATACTAATTCAGCTTTATTTCTTATTTATAAGTATCATTATACTCTTTCTTTTAAACAAATTATTCAAGGTTCGTGGTAAATGATATAATGCAAAGTTTTAATTTCTGTTTAAAGCTCCATTTGGCATGGCTTTTGATAGAATGTAGGTAGGACTTTTATTAATAGAGTTCATAAATAGAGTTTTTACTAAAAAAAATTTAATTAGGTTGTCAGTGATAACTTTTATTAAAAATTTTAGAAAGTACGTTAATAAATAAGTTTTTAAAGCTTTATATATTAGGAAAGAAATAAAATAAGACTATATAATAAATCAAGAGTATTTTAGATACCTAAACTTAAAAAAAAAAACTCTCTAAAGGTTTAAAATTTGAGTTTTTAATAGTGGATACAAAATGATTCATTTAACTCTCAAAAACTCTACTCAAAATACAATTATGTAACACAAAAACTTTTAATGAGTTATTGGATTAGTTAAATTTTTTTTCATTAAGTAAATAATATTAAACATGCAGAAAGTTTTGGATTAGAAGTTATACAAATATAACCATGAAATTATATGTTGTTAATTGGATATTTTTCAAATTTTCTTTAGTTCTTTTTTTTTTTTTTTTGCTTGCATATAAAAATGATGGCTACAACTTAAATTGTGAATGAAGTAATAAGAGAATAATGAAACCCACTTAATTTGGACCGTCCATTGAGGGGCAAAAGGAAAAAAAAAACTAATTTTGAAATTGTTGTACAAAACTACCAATGACTTATCGTTGACTGCTTGAGCAGCCCGATTACTACGGATTAATTCAATAATTTTACATATCTATTAAACCGCCATGTGCTCTTATTATATGAGTCAATTAGTCTTGTTATTACTGTTGCTTACAACTGTTGTAACGTAATTAAACTTTTACTATATATAGTATATATAGTTGTAAATAAACACGAAACAAAAGATTTTAAAAAAGTAAAGCAGAATGCAATCAGTATTAGATATAAATTTACTAACAGATTTTTACCCTCTTAGATAGCATGAGCTGATAGCCTATATGAATCGCAGTTCAGTTCATTTATGCTTCTTTTTTTCCTTTAATTATAACCCAAAAATCCTTTTGAGGAAAAAACGCAACTCTAAATAAAAAAAATGTCTAGGAAATAAATTAACACATCCATGTTGATGTTGACATGAAATCTCGTTGCTAGCTTTCTTTTCTTTTTAATGAACTTTAATTATGTATATTTCATAGAAAGAGGAAGCAATTTATTCAAAAAAATAATAGTATATTATTTAAAGTCTAACCCTAGTCTGCTAATCCAAAACCTTAATATCAACTTTAATATAAATTGATAAGCATAATTTGAATTCATTACAACATATAGAGTTTTAACAAGCCCTTGTTGAAACCCTTAACTTATATTAATTTTTTTTACCAAACATTATCTTCAAGAGTCAGCTAATCCACATTAACGTTCCATATCGTACTAATCAAATATCGAGAAATCTAATAATGTCAAACAAAGACAAGATTAAATTAATACACATGTTGCTTAAGATATGTTAACGTGTTAGCGATCAATGTTTTGACATAAATGTTGTTTGAACATTTTTAATTTGCTTAAGACGGTATGCATTGAATGTCTGAATATTGATTAAAAAAACTTGTAGTAGCTTTCTTAATAACAATTGACTAGCTCAAATAATTGAGGCCACTAGGCCTGTGATTCTTCCAAGTAAGTGCTCCCATTTTACATGCGTTACATTGTCGTCTTTCAGTATATTAAAAATTTATTAAGATCGTCTTATTGATAATCTCTATGATAACATCAACCTCAACCAATAAAATCACGTCTTCGGACTCCAAAGTAAGTAATTAACTTGCTCTAATATATGCTTAAATCCGATGTCCCCACTTGCTTTTGGTGTAATCAGACTAATTGATTTTATTAATCTTGAGCACTTTGATCCATTAATTTTTAAATAAAAAGATGACGGGAAAACGAAGGCTTATATGTTGCCAAAAGATATGTTAATTAAATGTTTAAAAATTCACAAAGATAAACTTTTTTTTTGGTTAATTTTTTAATCCTTAACTGTCACGTCTGTAGATAGGAAAAGACATATTTGTTAGCACATATCGTAATGATTAATATGTAATTTATTCATTGGTTTTAAAACTTAACTACCTTCGTTTAAATATTGATGACTAGAGAAAGTTAAAATCAAATTATAATAATAACACTCTTTGCAGTGATTTAAAATTTGAAAGGGCACTCTTACGTGTGCATGATCATTATCTAATAAGTAAATTATTTTTTTTTAAATGAGAATGTCGATAAAAAATAAAAAAAATATTATTTTTAATATATTAAAATATATATTTTTTATATTTTAATAACATCTTTATTTTAATAAAATAAGTGTATATATATATATATATATATATATCTCTCACATTTTGATTTCAATAAATATTCATATTTACCATAAATTTTTAAAATTTATGAAGATTAATTTTTCTTTCTTATTTTATACAAATAAATTCTCCTACCTAATTAATGAATTCGAGGTAAGATGCTGAACTTAATTATGAAAGATTGAGATAAAGGAAATGGGTAAACTTAGGATAATTTCTATTTTAGCAAGTGATTAACGAAGTCAAGAGCAAAATCTCCTTGTTGTTTGAAAAAAAATTAATCGCAACCCCTTTGATGTTTTAAACACTTCCAAACCCCATGAATGTTAATTTTTTTTCCTCGCTAATCTTGCTATTTTATCTTTGGTGTTTGATGTTGGAAGTACTAATATTTTTAATTATTTAATTGATTGAATATTTTTTAATCATAATTAATTAAAATTAAATGCAATATGATACTTATTATCAGCTTATTATAATAAAAAAAATGTTTGTGTGTGTATTAAATTGCATTTAATTTTTTGTTTAATTATGACACAAAAAATTATTCAAGTAATTAAACAATTGAAGGTATTCATATTCCCAACATAAAAAATCCACTAGAAACAAAATGTTAAGATTAGCCCAAAAAAAAAAAAAATTGATACTCAAATGAATTTGAATGTATTTAAAACATCAAGAGGGTTTTTGCATTAGTCTATCGAACAATAGGGGAGTTTCGCTCTTTTTCCTAAATGATGAGACTTCTTTAAGTTATAGTTGACAATAGTATCGATTTCCTTAATGCAACAAAAAGAAAATCTTCAAATCTCCTTGGATCTTTATCTTACAGAGTAAAATATTCTCTTTTTCTTATTTAGATGTTCTATCATAGCAAATAAAGCGGGTAATTTAATATGTAGTTCTCTAGCTCATTTGTTAAAAAGTAATAAAACATAAACATAAACAAATACGCAAGCCCACATAAAGAACATTTTCGATAGTTCTTATAAAATTATTTGTCGAGATGGACTCAAAAATTATAAATAATTAAAATTTAGAGGTCAAATATTAAAGTATGTTATAGGTTACCAAAAGGTGATTTAATTAATACATTATCAAATTGGAAATCAGGGATGTGATACTTGTAATTATAAATAAGCCATTATATAAAAATACAGGAGAACATGTTAGATCTCATTTAACCTTCTTTAGGCTTTTCAAAATTTTAGTTTAAAAAAGGCTTAAAATATATGCAGTAAAATGGGCTTAAAAAACAAAAGGTTGTATAGAGAGGCTTAATAATTAAGAAAACAGCTAGAAAGAGACTCTTGTGTCTCGACTCTGGGGCGTATTAATTACTTGTTGTAAAAGCTTGCTAATTAAGTAAGAACTTTTAAGACATTCCAAATGTGTCAGAAAGTGATGTTTTATATATCATGTATGTTTGTTAATCTTTTTTTCTTTCGTTGAATAATATAGACATAGAAGTTCGTTCACTTTTTTTATATTAATTAATTCATATTCCTCCATTATTAATTAAATCCTATTCAACTTTTCGGTATTTTGGAATTAAAATTATTTATCATATTTTTAAAATCCAAATGTGTAACTTCAACTTATCACAAACATATAACATGCATGAAGCAGAGGACTCCGTAATAAAGTTATCCCAAGCAAACGTACATGATATATGTCCTCTTTTGGTTAATTGAGAACAATTTCAAACAATTAGTTTACTATTTATATTCTTTTGTAGCCCATAAACTTGGAAAATACCGTTCATGAACTTATACAAAATTTGAAACACATATCACACCCACCAAGATTTTAATTAATTTTGTAAGGGCCAAAAAAAAAAAAAAAGAGAAGCAAGAATATATAACTCTAGGGCATATGTGCCTTTTTGCAACTTAAGAAATACTTTGAAAAGTCAGAGATGTAATTTTAAATTTTTTTAATCTATATTTATTATATTTTTTTTTGGAGGAGAGAGTACATATATAATGATAATTTTAACATTTGAAAAGGCATACAATAGAAAGTTAAATATTTTTTAAAAATTTGTAAATATAAATGCATTTACGACTTCTAAGGATATAATCAAATGTTTTTAAATAGTTTTATTTTAATTTGCTACCCTAATTTAAGTCTTGAGGAATATAAAAGGTGTCAAAATAAATTTAAATTTTGTCCACCTCTTAACCCAAAAAAAAAAATTACAAATCTATGTACTAATAAGATGTTCAAAGTATCTTCATGGTGTAAATTACTAGCCCACCCATACCTTAGTGGGATCATGTTTGCTGTATGCTTGTGTCAAAAAAATATCACTCCAAAACTCATCAGCATCGTATGACAAACACATTCGAGCCAGCCTTTTGAAAAATGCTAACGCTAAAGCCAATTAATACGTTTTAATATTCTATCAATCAATAAGTATAATAGTAATTAATACGTTTCTTGTTGCTTTCATGAAAGGTCCAACACAAAAATTAATAATAAATGAGTGTGCAACCAAACCCATTACTATATAGATTCCATGGTTTTGAAATATTAATTAAATTAAGCAAAAGCAAAAGTTAAAAAGGAAAAAGAAAAAAAATTCGTGGATACTACACTATGATCTTGAGCGGCCGACGTGGCTGATTATGACTAAAATTGTCGTATTATTACTATATAAGCTAAGCTTTGTCTTCTCACTTTGTATTAAGCTTTGAATTTCTTTTTAATTAACTCATTTTGTATCTGATAAAAGGTCAAGGTATTATTTCACGTTATAGAAATAAGAAAATCATTTTTATCAACCGTTGTCTCATCATCCAACTATTGCTTTGGTACACAAAAGAAAATCTTATTAGCAAAAATTTTTAGAATATTTCAATAAACAACTAATCAGCGATGATTGAAGAATTAAAATGCAAGGATTTATAAACAAAAATTTTTAGAGAAACAATTCATGGTACATTTTGTAATAGTTTAAGAGAAGTTGAGCATTATACATGGAGATATAGATATGCTCGTTTTGCAAAATTTTTGTAATTATACATATTGGGAACTGTACGGGATATAGTTTTTTGTTTGCCAAACATAGTGTTGATAAAATTACATTGGTAGAACAAGGGGGTCATTGAATAATTAAATTAGTTGTCTCCTTAGCAAGGAGACATTACATAAAAAGAGTCCTAACAAAGAGACGCAGTAAATGCGCAGCTGCAATTAGGGAATAATAAAGATTAGAATTGAAAATTATTAAATGAAAACCAACTCTTAGCTTGGTCTTCACATGGTTTAAGATTAATTAAATTAATTCATTTATTCGTTGCAGTACAACAATTGTAGCAGCTTTCATGTATATATTTTTGCACCTTTTGCGCACTTCAATGCATATTTCTTCTTCTATTAAATCCTGATTTGTCTGTAAGTGATTACTATAGAATATAAGAAATCCTTGTAGAGTGTAAAATTATTGCCTTTATATTACTGTTCATCTTTGGTCCTATACTTCGACGCATAATAGATAATGCACTAATGGATGAATCATAATAATATATTATACATGACATACAAAATTGGGATCGATCTTAACATATATATTCTTTTCAACATTGAAAGAGAAATGTCTATATAGTAAATTTTGTACTAAATTTTTTTAATGGGATATTGTCAATTTTTTGAAATCAATATATATCACTTATCAACTAGTATTTTCATATTACTTAATAACCACCTTGGCATTATAATTTAACATTATTATATTACTTTTAAATAGATTTTTATTCATATTGATTATAAATTATATCAATCTTATAAACTAAAATTAAAATAAAAGATTTATATACTAAAAAGAAGAAATATAGGTTTCAATGTGAATAAAAATATTAGCAATAGTATACTTTTCTTGTATGTTTTTTACTTTTAGCATTTTATATTACAATAAATATTATTCTATATTCCCAAGAGAAAAATAAGGCAAATGATTCATTACTCTTTTTTTCCCTTACATTTTTTGTGCTAAAAGGATTTTTGGATCTTACAAAAATACTAGGACGATAAATAATATATATTAATTTTAATAAGAGAAAACTGACAATCTTTTTATTTTCATGTAGCTTAATCTAAATCTTTCACAATTCATTAGCAAAGCATTTATTTATTTTTGAGTAATTTTATTTTGACATGACATTGACAAACTACATAGACCACTAAAGACAAGAAACATTCCATTAAAAAATACAATTCATTATCTTTTTAAATTTTGTCTTTGTATACAAGTTTTCTCACTTTATTTATCATGTATAATTTTATTTGTAAATGTCAGGTACAAATAACATTTCTTTAATTTCTATATTGATGGAAAAACTATGTTATTTCTAAATATATTTCTGAGTTAGTCCACAAGTTTTCTAGTCAAGTTAGTGAAGATGATGATCTCATGTGGGAGCTGCACGCCACAATCTGAAAAATCTAACATTAAACGTCGTTATTTATTTATCTATTTTGTGCAAGTGCAAAATAAATAGTTAAGAAAAAAGGAACAAAAAAAAAAAGCAGGAAATAGATACGGATGACGACTTTACTTTTGAACCAATAAACCCGCTTGTATTTGTTCAATGGGGTGGGGGCACTACAGGTAATTTTGTGGAAAACTGGCGGATTTGATAATACAAACCAAATTCCTTAATGGGAAGTGGGCGAAATTAGTAAAGAAAGAAATCCCTGCCGACACTTGCATGGGTATCGGTTTATTGGAAAATTTTTAAAAAATTTGGGAACACATTAGAAATAGCACAATTAATTAATGCATGTATAATGAATAAAGTTGAGTTTTATAAATATCAATTGCATGATTATTTTTTAAAGTAAATACATAAAAATTATAATATTATTTATTTACTACATGGCTGACATAAATTTCAAAAGTAATTAAAAGTTCATTCGGCCTACAAATATTTTTATTTTTTTAATTCTTTAATTTTTTACAGTAAGTAAGGTAGCGAGAGAGGTCCTACCAAAATCTAATGCACTTGAAAGGAAGATGATCTCCGATAACACTCATTTTATTTTTGAAGTACATGAAGCCAGTAGAATTAAAACTTTGTAATCGAATTCTGAGTTCAAATTGGTGTGGGATTATATTGTGTGTTCTCATCATTAGTTACCTTGTGTTATAAATTGCAGATTGTATCAATTCGTAAGGAAGCTGCTAGTGGGATTACAAATTTACAATGATTAAGTGTTTTGTTTTGTTTGTCGCCTCATTTCATTTTCTGCAATTATTGTGCTAAATTTTAAGGGAAAAGGATATCTACACTCCCAAGGTTTGAGAAAATAATATCTAACATCACTAAGTTTTTAAAGAGAGATACCAAAATTCTTTTTAACCATTATATCCTTTACTTCTATTATCCCAAAAAAATTGACTCTAATACTTACAATAAATAGAAATCTAATATTAAAATAAATGTAGTAATATATACATTTTAAAGAAATTTCAATATTTAAAAAATAATTTAATATTTTATAATCTATTAGATATATTTTATTATATTAAAATAAATTTTTATGATAAATAGAATCATAATTTAAAATAATTGTATTAAAAATTTAAATTATTTTAAAAACTATGTAAAATCATAATTTTAACAATATTAGTATGTGAAAATATTTTTAATTGTAGAATGTATTGAATGTAAATATTTATTTAAAATCTCTACAATAAATAAAAATATATTATTAAAATAAATATAATAATTTACATATTAAAATTTATTAAAATATTAAAATATTTTAGGGGCTCGTTTGGGATTACTTTTGGGAGGCTTAAAAGTGATTTTGAAAATTTAAAAGTTGATTTTGGTGTTTGGTAAAAAAAAATTAAAATCACTTTTACTAAAATCAGCCCCGTCTACAATAGATTTTGAAAAACAGGAAAAGTATAGTTTTTAGATTCTGATATTGAGAATCAATTTTATCATTTAATATAATTTTATAAATATCCTTTTAATTAGTACTTGAACCTATAATTATCTTTATTTGAATTAAAAAAATAATATTTTAATATTTTATAATTCACGCATTCTCTTTATTCATCCTATTTCTATTTTATATTTTACTTTATATCAAAAGTTCTTTGTAACAATATAATGAAAAATTTATTTTTAGTTAAAATTATTATAATACACAATTAAAAATTATTATATATAAATTTTTATATGCGCAAGTAAATTTCATCCTACATTAGTAAATTTCCTCCTACATTACATATATTTTAGCTATTTATTTTCTTATAGCAGTTTATTAGTAAAATTTACCTAACACCAATAACAACTTTAAAAACTCATAATACTTTTGAAAATAAAATTTACTAAACATTTGACTAATTCTCCTCGCGGTTGATTATTTCTATAGCACAACTAATAGTAATTATCTTAAAAGTTACAGCGTTCCCAAACTAGCCCTAATATTTTTAGTCTACTATATAAATTATATTATTTATATTTACTAAAAAAATTTAAGTTAATTTTTTAAAATAATAGAGATAAAGGGTATAATAGCCAAAAAGAGGTTTTAGTGTCTCTTTGAAAACTTAGAGATATTGGTAATTATTTCTTCAAATTTTGAAGGTATATATGTCCTTTTTCCAAATTTAAGATTAGCTTGTGGCATTTTGATCTTTTGCTATACACTTCTTCTATTTACGAAAACATTATTTTTAGAACGTGATAAATATAAGCCGCATGATCGTAATGACTACTATATCACATACTATGACACATGGGATAAATTTCATCTAACAATAGGTAGGTTGACCCCTTTCCCCCCTCATTTTGAGTACTTTTATTTTATTTATTTAACTTTCACAAAACTGATTCAGCATTAGGGTAGACTTATGACTTTTTCTTATCTCAATTTAATTTATGTGATTGTCGATTCAAATAAAGAAGTAAAACAACATGTAAAACAACATATATAACATGCAAAGCCATTGTCACACTTGTAGCAAAATAAATATATTTAATAAAAGAATAACAATAATGCAATGAATAAATTTATAATATAAATTATTAAAGTTGTACATTAAAAAAATTATGAAATACTTTTTTATTTAAGTGGTAGAGAATGTGATTTATTTGAATAACTCGATTTAAGGAAATAAAAGTATGACTATCAAGGAAATAAATCATGGAATTGTAAAAATATTGTAAATTGTTACTATATTATTTTATAACTTTCTAATACCAATTACAATGTTATAATTGGCATTTTTTTTGTTAGACCAAATCATAATAATTTTTATAATAAGTTAAAGCAATATTAAAACTTTAGACAAGCCTCGTGAATTCAGTTTATAAAATAAATAAATAATATAGTCATTTTATAAAATCTCTAATTAAAAAAAGAAATATTAAACTGGAAAATACCTGAAAATAAAATGAGAACTATATTATTATATAAAAATTATAAAATATTAAGGGTTACTAACGAAATTTTCCTGGGCTCCACTGGGCTCGCCTGGTGGGTCACCCTCCGTTCAGCCTTGTGGCAAATCAACATGTAAGGGAAACTTTGAATCAACGTCTCACTAGACGGATCATTTTCTAAACATGGGGGGAATCATTCGCGTTGGAGCAGCACCTATCGAATGTTCTTTTTAACATTTATGATTTGAAATTTGAGAACCTAAAAAGTTTTTCCGGATATCATTAATAGTTAAATCAACGATAAGCGAGTTTTTCAAAAAAAAAAAAAGAAAAAAAATATGAAACTTAAATGTGCATGGTGCAGGTTTGATTTATTATTATTATTATTTTTAGAATGCGGGTGTGTTAGTATTGGTAAACCCCAACCATACAATCACCCGCTCCCATCCCTAAAAATAGCCCCATATTCAACGTGGTGAGAAACAAAATTTAGGAGTATCATGAAAACTCTTAAGATAAGTATTGGTGGATAGAGTTGGCAAAATTTGACGCAATTTAATTATTTAATAGGAACACGATATGAATAAATAGATATAAATTATTAAATTTAATATGATTATTAACTAAATTGGGTATGAATTGACATGATTTACTTATACATTGGGTTAGTGTTATAATTTTTGACTCATTTATCTTATCAATGATATAATTATATTTTCTATTTTAAAATAATTTACATATTCTTATCATCAAAACTCCAATATTAAAGATGATTCTCTTTTTTTTTTTTAATTTTTTCAATATGAATATAAACACAATGTTTTATTTATAAAATTTTGTTATATATTTAGAGCTTTAATAGTGTAAATATGTAAAATATTGATAGAAATATATATTTTATAATATCGATATATAATATTATTTACATATATATAATTAAAATATTAGTAGTATAAATGTATAATATTTTAGTAGATATATACATTTTATAATATTGATAAATTATATATGTATATATGTATGACAATATATAAATATTTGATATAAATTTTATTTAATATGTATATATTAATCGTGTTATTAGGTAATTTGATTATTATTTTGTGTTTGATTTGGGTCTCAATATTTCGGTATAATTATTAAATAGATTGAGTTTGGGTTTATTTAAATTTGACACGACACAAAGCTGACACAACACTAACATGACTCGATAACCCATTTTGCCAGCTCTATTAGGAAGACAATCCCATCAAGACTAGTCAAACACGCTCCATCATAGACAATGACATAATTAAGATTTTGGCTTGATGGCGGCCATAATGAAAGAACTAAAAGCTTAGTATGTTGTATAATAAAGTCTATAAAATTGAGAAGGCCAAAGTGAGTGGCATGAATCCTAAAATTTGTCAAGATTTAAGAAAAAAATATGTATTTTTTAAATTATTATTATTATTATTATTATTATTATTATTATTTTTGGTTGTTTTTTATTTTATGAATGAGAATCTTCTCAAAAAATGGAAATACAAAAGATAAAGGGACAGCAAAGTGAGCTTTCTCTACAATAGGTACACAAAAGAAAAGTAAAATCACTGATTATTCATATTAGTACAATGATGAAATATACATAAAACTCATAAAACATGAATATGTAAAAGTTAGAGAGTTAAATTTGGGATAAATTTTTGATTACTTCCCTGTGAATTAATATGCTCAAATCACTCTCTTACATTTGAAAATCTTAAGTTATCCAATTTTTTTAAAAGATAAGGAAAAAATAGGAGTAGATTGATAGATATTTTGTTTTATTCATTTTTTGCTTTGCCTTCTTAATAAAAGAGTAAATTGAGATTTTTAAAAGTAAAAAGTAATTTGAAGATAGTCAATTTATGAGGATAATCTAAATTAATCCAGTATAAAATGTCCACAAAATAGGTAAATTTTCAACTCATTCCTTTATATTTTCTAAATTTTTTTTCGCGGCCCTTAAGCATAGGGTTCAATGACTGACTCAAGTAGATAGGGGAATGTAGTCCCTCAGAACTAAAATTTTCCCTTGAATTCAATTACTTATTCAAATTACATAATTAATATTAATGTTAATTATATTCATTTAAGCCCTAGAAATTTCTTACATAAAAGCCCAAGTTTAACTCTATTTTATTTTAAAAGTCAAAAAACCTACTTTCTTCAAATAATTAAAGAGTTGGTGACTTTGTATTTAATTTAAATAATCTTTTTTATTCTTCCAATTTTATTCTATAAAACAATTTGACTCATTAACTTCTTTTTCAATTCCTAAAGCCTACAAGAATCCAGCGTTTGCAAATCTTCGAGACTAAAGAATACAAAAGGTAGATCCTCCTCTAAAATATAGATTCCCTTTCAATTAAAATCTGACAAGTATTCTTAATTCTTAATCTTTTATTCATAATTATCAGTACATATGGTTATTTATGTTGAGTTATACTATAGTAATTTAATTAACAAATTTTTTTCTTTATTTATAAAATAAAAAGTATTATAATTCATCATCATCACTTATTTTGTCTAATTTGTGTATATTATATAGTGTTGTTTTCTCTTGTATAATGATAGAGGCAAAAAAAAAAAAAAAAAAAGTGAATCAGTTAATGAGAATTTGAAGAAACTTTATTAAACCTTTGATTCAGGTCTTATATTATGTCTCTATTAAAGTTATTAAAATTGAGTTTATTATTATAACAATTGTCATTATTTTTATTAAATTCGTTTTATTATCTTATTGTTAGATGGTGATATTGTTATTAATAATAGTCCCTTCTAAATAAATTGTCTAGTTCCGAAGGTAATAGACTTGCTCTTTCTTGTACCAGTTAACCCCTGATAATTCTGCTATTTACTATGCAATCAATCACGTTGGTGGTCGATTATTCCTAATACTAGAACAAACAAAGGCAGAATCACTTTCTAATTAAGTGTATTCTAACTAAAGGTGACTCCACGCTGTGTTGACAACTCCCTCAATTGCAGCAATATGTTAAGAGAGGGCTGAACAATGTTTTGACATTCAAAATAATGGAAAGAGACATCTTTTCAATCTTTTAGTAGCTTTTGACAAATTTTTGTAGCTTTTGGCAAAATTTATGTCTTCATATGGTAAAATTAATTTATCAAACATGAATTGTAATTGAATATAAAGGATTCGATCAATATCATCACTTTTAGAGATAAAAATGGCTGCAATAATTTAGTTTCAATGAATTAACAATTGCATGGCTAGCATATATATGATATAATGAGCTCACGTGAATAAAATTATCCAATTCGTCTGTCATTCAAAGAAAGTCCAAAAGTCTTGCTCGTAAGAAAGTTGCAAAGTCATCTCCTTACGTTTTCCCACGTGAACGGGTTAGAACCCCACAAAATAAAAAGCAAAAATAGCTCAAAAATCAATGAATTTGCATGTGCATTTTGGGCCTTTTCATTCATTCCTCCCACGCTCCCACGTGACTCCACACCAATGCTACTGCTGGACCTGTTACGGTCGAGCGAGTTCCCAAATTTCCCCAAAACGGAAGAAAAGGGACCTGCGTAGCTATTGCTTATCTTCTTCTACAATTCATAATTTTGGTTCTAAATGTCGTACGGTATTTTGAAATTTTGGAATTTTTTACCTTAACCCTTTTGATATTTTTTTATTTAAATTAGATTTAATTATGATCTATATCTTAATATTTAATATTTAATATAATTATAATTTAGTTTTTTTAAGTTAACTTAAAAAAATAAGTTTATCTTATTATAAATGAGGAAACCTTGTTATTATTAAAAAAATTAATTATTCAATAAAAAGTTACCTTTTTTATAATTCTTTTAAGATTATTTATTAAAATATCTCTTATTGAGTTGTTTACATTATAGTATCATCTAATCTCTTTTAAAAAGTTGTTAGAATCTTATGAGTCATTTAAATTAAAATTAAATTTAATCATATTTTAAGTAGAGTATAAGCTGATGGTGTTAGTTTGGTTTGGTACTAAAAATGATATGTAATGCTTATCTATTCTATCAATCTGCTTCCACTACTCATTGCATAGTTCTCTACATTTTTATCAAAATATTGAACATAATGTTAGGTCTAAGATTTCAAAGTTGTTGGCCTACCTTTCAATTATTATGTAAATGAACATTCCAATTAATCTCGTATCTTGTCAGAAGTAAACTAGGCTAACTTAAATCTTGAACTGGGAAGGCTGTTATGGAATATAAAATACGCCAATGAAGCAACCGTTTCTCTCTTTCCACGTTAAATCATTCTTTGAATTACAAGGCGGTCACCTTTTAGACTTTTTTTTTTTTAATTATTACACTAAAATTGCACTAAATCATAATTGAAAGCCTTGATTAGCATAGCAAGGTGAATGCAAATCAAATATTCACTACAAATAGTTTTTGATTTCCCCGGACATTTTATTTTATTTTTTATGGTTAATTACGATATATTCTGTGATACACTTGGTCTAACTGCTAACTCAATCGTACACAAAAATCTTTGTTTATCTTCCGTCCACTCTCTAATGTTATTACAATCACATTTCTCATGCACCAAGAACAATAACCTGGTAATGAAGTAAAGTTGCTTTCAATTATCCACATAAATTATTGATTAGTATTTGAGCATGGGATATTTCATCAATATTGTCGGCTTGTTTCTTCCATAATTTTCTTTATTTTTATTTTGGGAGGGAGGGGAATGAGAGTAGTATTCCTCTCTAAATTATTTTAAGTTGATTCTCTTGAGAGCTTTGCTGATGTGGACTTGCGAAGTATAATTTTAAGTCTTTTCATGAATGGAATAGGAACCATACCCTTGGCAATTATTATTTAATATGACTAAGTTAAAGGTCTAAAAGTCTTAATAAGAAAATCGCATTAATTAATCATTAACACAACTAATAGCTGTTGCTGGCTAGGCGAAAGATAAAGCAAAAGTAAGCAAAGTTATTGGAACCAAAAAGAGTCCAAAGAAGTCACCTCTTATTTTTATATTTGCAGATGAAGGAATATGCAAGTTGTTGGGATGGTGCGTGTGTGTGGTGCTAAGGCGCGATAAACCCTCTTTGCTAATTGCATTGATTCTCTGTGTCCGGAAATTATTGGCAAAGCAGGTGGGTAGCTTGTTGCTAACATTAGTCGCCTTTTCATGAACTCTTAACATAAGCAGAGTGCCAAGCAGACAAAGTTCTCAGGATCAACAAACACTCCTATCTGAAACAGCGTTAAGGAGATTGAGAGAAATATTGGGATATATAATTGTAGGGAATGACAGAGGTAGAGAATGGTAGTAATAATGGAGGACATTTATTATCATAAGTTGATGTGTTTACAACTTTATAGGGATAAAGAAAATAACAATAATAAGTAAATCACTAGAAATTAGAGTGTACTTAAATGTATGTTATAAACATCACTTTTCTTAAAATGTTATTTGCCCTCCCCAATTGATTGATGCATGTAGGTTAAGGAAATAAGCCTTTAGAATACAGTGAACACTTAGTTATTTGCTTTTGTTATGTATCGACAAAAGCAAATTTGAATACTTTTAAATGTTGTGGCAATAATCAATATATTATTCCTATGGTAAAAAATAAATATTTAGGATATCTAGTGTGTAAAATATAGATGGTCTATGATAAAATTTGTTTTAGGATGAAGGGCTGAGAAGAGATTAGTGTAGGATCATTTTCTTCATGTCTAAGAGGTATAAACATAGGCCTTTATTTATAGATATATTTGTGTCCTTCCGTTTGAGTTGTTATCTTTCATAATACTTCTTCATCCATGACTATTGGATCAAGATTTAATTTTAATCAATAGTTTAAATTGAACATTCACCATTTCAAATGACATGACACTAAGAAAGGATGCATTTTTAAGGAGAAAAAAATACCTCTTCTATAAGACACAATTAATTGGACATATCTTACAATAGAAAATTATTTATTTTGAAATTATTTGAATAATTTCCCACCATTTTTAAAATAAATGATTTGAAAAATTTTCTTGCACAGCTTGAAAAGTTTATGTGTAGATGAAGGTGTCTCTAGGACTTGAAATTTCACTTATGGTATCATTTCAAAGTTAATCAAGATGGCATGGTAGATAAACTTTGAACCTGTGACATTATTCAACTAATTAGATATGTCTTACATATAAGTTTTCTAATTCTCAAGTATTCTTTAGCTTAAACTTAGATTGATCTAGTGCCTATATCCTATTTTCATGAACGCTTTAATAACCAACCCAAGTTATATAGGAAGTGACACCATCTCGTACATTCACATAAGCAAACTTATCTAAAATGTCCCAATAACTAAAATACTTATAAGTTTTTTAAAAGCCAAATAGCTTATCGTTTCCTTTATGCTACTCAATCACTCACCTTCGGAACACATATTAAAATATTATAGTGCTTACTATCACAATAAATGATGAACCCAAGATCTTGATGTTTCAGGTGTTGGGTTGAGTTTCCATCATTGGTGATAAGATGGTGTTGGATTTAGTCCCATCCCCTATGAAGTTTTCAATATAATGTCCCTAGCAAGGTCTTTATTAAAGGGATCGCTAAATTTGGCATGATCTCAAAAATTTAATTATCACCACTCCATCTATAAGTAATTGTCTTATATGACTATGTCTTAAACTAATATATCTAGACTTTCTATTATAGATTTGGTTGTATGCCTTAAATAGAGTTGCCTCACTATCATAGCTAATAAATTTAGGAGGCATTGGTTTGAACGAAATAAGAATTTTCATAAATAAATTCCTTAACTATTTAGCTTTCTTGCCACCTAAAGCCAAATTTACAAATTTTGAAGCCATAATGGAATCTACTATACAATTTTGCTTCTTTGAGACAATGAAATATCTACTCCTCCAACATTTAACATTAACTACTTGTGGATGTACGATTATCTTGATCAATAACCTAACTAACATATGAGAATCCTTGCAAAAACTGAAGGGTATTCGATCTAGTACCATAATCCATTATCTATTTTAAATTACTATACACTATTTACTAGTGCGCTTGGCTTGGATTACTAGTATATCTACTTAGTTTTCTAGTAAGTAATGTCAGACCTAGAACAAGTTATAGTATATATAAGATACCAATATATTATTTAATCAAGTTACTGCTATAGAGTATCAATATGCAAGTGTACACAATAAATAATATATTGATAAATATTCAGATCTTCTCTATATGAATTGATGTTATAAGATTTGCTACAACAATCTTAATAGTCTAATTTTAAATTAAATTAAGATAAAATATTATTGAAATTAATAAACTAACTAAAAATGTAATAAATAAAAATACAATAAGAAATATTTTGTGTTACACTCAAGGATGCACTCAATGGGAAAGAAGTGGTTGAGTGGTTAAACTTAATGATATTGATTATTTTTTAAAATTAAACTTATGTTACTATAACATCTATTACAACACTAGGCAAAACCTTTCATGCATCTTCAACTATTGTTTTTTGGATATCTTATATATAAATGTAACTTAAGAGTAACCAATTATTATGCCAACGTTTGATATAGCATTAAATGTTTAAGGTTTCAATTAGCCTACAAGATGAATCCTTATGTCTAATTTTTCACAAATTTTAGATTAAGCATGACCTTATTCAAATGAAGATTAACTCGACTTAAAAAATCCAATCTCAAACCATATATTATCTTACTTTATTCCACTAAGTCAAATCTTTTTTAAATTTTTTCTTAACTAGTATCTACTAAATGAGTGGTCAGGCAAAATAGAGAATTGCAATAAATAAAGTTAGGACAAAATACTATAGCAAATTCTAAGCAAAATGCAAATATAAGTCAAATATCCATAAACTTACTTAACATTGAACCATAATAAAGTTTAGTTCGTGATTTGTAATAAAATAATAAATAGATTTGTTTCAGTCATTAAATACATTCCTACAAGTAAAGAAACATAAGAAAAGAAGATGAGGAATTAAGTTTTGCTTAATCTTTATGATCTTTTTTTTTTCTCTTTAAATCTTCTATTGTAGCCCTTAATCTCTCTATTTTTTTGTTTTTTTTTGTTTATCTTTGTTTTTTTTCCTTTAATGATAACTCTTTCCCTTTTTTCTTTCTTTTCATGCGTGCTCCTTTTATAAGTTGAAATTAGGGCAACCAAAAGCGTGTGGCTACTTATCTCTTATTTTAAGAAATTTTAAATAGCAATCTTTTAGTAATCATGAGCAAAATCTAGTCTATCTTTGCAATAGAATTGCTGCAGCAATGGTTATAACATCTTTATTGTTCTAAACTTATTTTAGTTCTAGCCAAGTTCTTTTGTCATCTTTGCAACTCTGTTGTAGCATCATTCCATCAATACAACTTAGGCTTTTTGGCAACCTACAATTAGGGGTGGGCAAAATCGGGCTTGGGTTTGGTTCGGGTCAACTTGATTAGATTTTGAGTTATTTGGGTTAGACAAAAATTAATCCAAATATAACCCTAACTTACAACTTGACCTAATTTTATTCAAGATATATTTAGATCAATTTAGATTGGGTAAAAAAAGGGTTAAATTCGAGTAGAATCAGGTTCGGATTGAAAATGGATCGGATTGATAAAAAATCAATTATTAAATATTATTAACAATTATAAATTAACATTATTTCAATTATTAATAATTAACAAAATTTTTAGCTATTACAAATTAATAAAAATCTATTCATAAAAGAATCATGAATATACCAATTTTCTTGATTTTATTACCAACATCTAAAAATATATAATTACAACAATCAAATACTAAATGTTAATTTGCTATGTGATAACCTTATGTACCATGAAAGTTTCAAAATTCAAAACATAAAGGGGAGAAACTTGGGTCAGGTTGGAAGCTTAGGCCTTAGAGTAGCAGATCGGTGGCCTTGGTAGCAAATCACGAATGGGTTTTTGATAGTAGATCAGTTGCACTTGGTAGTAGCGATAGGCGGACCGTTGGATGTTGAGTGCTAGAAAATATATATTTATAAGGGAGAAAATCGTTATTTTACACTTCAAGTTCCACTAACTTCTTTACTTTTATGTATTCAAGTCTTTTGTGATTTTAATTATATATGTTTTATTATAATTAAGTATTTTATGTATTTTAAGGGCATCATAGTCATTTTACAATAACAAGATATCGGATGATAAAACTGATGGTAAATCTAAACTCAAAATGATTGAAAATTTTAGGAGTATAAAAATATAAATGTCACTGTTCACATATACGGTATTGTTCACATGTACGGTATTATTTACATGTATGGTATTGTTCAGGGTGCTATTCATGACACTATTCATATATACATTGATCGATGATGTGGCATTGACCGATGACATGACATTAACTAATGATATGGCACCAACTAATGATATGGCAGCATTTGATTAGAGAAATGATGTGGCATTAACTGATTATGTTGCGTTGATTGATGATGTGGCTTAACTAATGAGGTGTTATAATCTTATTAGATTAAAATATTTATGCACTGTTGGCTGATGACGTTGTAGTATGTTAGTAGAACAGACAAACGTGTGTATGATACATGCATATACACGGGATAATAGCCCTGATGATATTTTTAAACCAATCAGAACTTGCCACGTAGCGCAATTCTGTGTATCGAAATTGTTTTAATTTGATAGCCATGATTTACTCATTGTATCTATAAAAGGAGAACTCCCTTCCTAATTTGACACCCTTAAATTCATTTTTAAATTTCATTCTCTCTAATTCCTTCTCCATCTTATATTTTCTTTGTATTTTACTAAAATATCTATTTTACCCTTAATTTAAATATGAGTAGCTAATTTTTTTTTAAGCTTGGGTTGAAGGTAATGTCTCAACATGTTCCATGGGCTTAATTGGTAAATTTATTTTCTCTTCTCCTCTAATTTCTGTGGATGTTTTGACTTTTCATCTACAGATAGTAATAATACAGTTATTACTATTTGGCACGATAAGCCCTTAACACCATATTAATTAGAGCTTGGCTCATGCAGAGTGAATTTCTCCCTCATGATTTAATTGATATTAATAACGAATATTGAGCCCTGGTACATATTGATGCATATCCAGATACCTAAATGTTTTATTATAATAGTTGCTACTTTAATTTATTTCTGTCATTCTAACTATAATTTTAAGATAGATTAAATTAATTTCATCACAATTCAACCACCTATTTAGAAAATTAATTCAACACACAATTAAAATCCATCTCCTCGTGAAATCAACACTTATCACTATTAATTTGTTCTACAATAGATTCATGCACTTACGAGTTCAATAAAATTTGCACAACAAGTTTTTGGTGCAGTAGTAGGGGAGGTAAGTTCTTTTAATTTGTTGAATTAATTTTTTTATTTTTTTGTTTTCTTGTATTTTTTTCTTGTTAAAAAAGTAATTTTATAATTTAATTTTTATAATTTTAATTTCTTTAAATTTCTGTAATTCAATTTTATTTTGTAATTTCTTTAAATTTCTGTAATTTAATTTTTAAGTTATTTTCCTTGGTAATTTTTTTCGTTTTATCTTGTTAATTTATTAGTGGAATTAATTTATAAAATTAATTTTTTAAGTAATTTTTTAGTTGTTTTCTTTTAAAATTATTAAAAATTTAAAAAATTAAAAAAATAAAATTAAAACATAAAAAATGAATCTGTAATTTCTATAATTTAATTTCTTTTCTTTTTAAAATTTCTATAATTTTATTTTCATATTATTTTAATTCGTTGAATTTATTTTTATAAATAATTTTTATTGTTCTTTTCTTGTATTATTTTTTCTTTCAAAAAAATATTCTATAATTTAAATTTCTTTAAATTTCTGTAATTCAATTTCTTTGTAATTTCTTTAAATTTCTATAATTTAATTTTTGCGTTACTTTTCTTTGTAATTTTTTAATTTATCTTGTATTTTATTTTAATTTTAATTAACCTATTTCTTGTATTTTCTTTTTAGCACTTGAATGTATGTTCATAGTAAGGTTGTAATAACGTGATACGGTTAGTATCGTAATTTCTCCTTCCTCTTTATTTTTATTAATTTTATTTTCATTTCTTTTAATTATTTTGCATGCTTTGCATGTATGATCAAATGTCATAATTACCTAATCTTGAGCCTATAAACCTATAACTAGATTTTCATTCAATTTTTACTTTTATTCAATTCTCACTTGTACCTATTCTCAAGTAAGTTACACTCTCGATATTCTAGTACCTTTATTGTGTACATTATTTTTCTACATGGAGCAATTGAAATTAAGAATCCAAAGAATAGTGTCACCTTTGAGGTTAATGGTTAAATATTAAAGTCATATATAGAGAACCAATCATACAGAGAGGACACCGAAATAAATTTGAGTGACCCACTAAATTTAAAGTGAGATTTTTTCTATTTCTTTTCAGTGATTTAAATTTTTTTTGTTTTTATTTTTTTTACATAAGTATGTTTATTTAAATAAAGTTTTCTCTTATTATTTTTTTAATCATAAGTGCTTCAACTAAACAGCTCTTTTTCAACATTCTTAGATAATTTTGACGTGTACAATATCATCTTAGAGGCCATATATAATTCTATAAAACACATCCTATTTGGGAGCTATAACCATCAGAGTTAGTATCCCTTGTTGAAGATTTAGAAAGACAACTCTGGAAAATAGAAGGTGGAATCTACGAAACTCAACTAGAACTTTAAGTAAACTTATTAAAAGGATGATGGTAAGTTAATATTTTTTTTATTGTGTTAAATGCCTTTACGTGTGTTGTGTTTTTGCTAGATTTTTTTCTTTGGTGTGTTAACATTTTTTACCTCGGTTAAGTGGCGGATAATGGTCCTCCGTGACAATCAATATCGGTTACTTCAGTTTCTTATAATAACTGATATTCTGAGTTGAAGACATGGAGAGAGACGCGATCTTAGCAAAGCTTTACAAGCGATTTCCTTTACTTCCTCAGAATGCTCTCCTCACCATCTATAAAGTTCGGTCTGAGCGCATGTGATTGCTTATGAAGAATCACATCTCTATTGACATCCGATGAATACTCAAAGTCAAAGTGCAGTTGGCAGGTAAGTTGCCTCCTAAATTTATTGCATACATGCCTGGTTGTGGTAAAGGAAATTATTCAAGAAAACAAAGAGCTCGAAAACTCTCTAATGTTTGTTATAAGTGTGTCAGGATGAGATGCGATAAAAAACTATATTCTTTAGGAATAGTGTCTGAAAACAGGGAAGATAAGATTCAATTCATTAAGTATGACTTGAATAAAAAGTCATTGGATAATATTCTTTTGTCTCTTGAAACGCATCCTAATAGATACATACAAAACGTAATACTTCAATTATAGCCATTATTCCATAAAGAATGTGCAAACTATACTATCAGGAATCTGACTATAAACGACTCTGTTTGCTAGTTTGTAAGAAAACTAGATGGAAAACTATCCTCGACCCATAGAGGTGTTCAAGCAGCTTCTACATGTAAAACCAGAGGAAGATGTGAGCTACAGTCGTAACTACTTGTAAATATCCTTTTATTTCAATGTTGTTTTATTTCATTATTGTTTGATCACTTACATTTTTGTCTTTAATAATTTCATGCTATCATTGTTTGCTTTCTCTTTTCACTATTTTCTTTTTGACCCGAGAGCTATGTGCTTTAAAGTTATTTAATATAGACATGCTACCTCATTTACAACTGTGAACCATTGTTACCAAGATTTTTTAAAAATAAATTATTTTTGAGAAGTATCCAATGGCAGCTACTCTCAACAACCAAATCGAGAACATTAGTGTACTTTCTAGATTTAATTATGGTAAATAAATTTAGCGAGGTAGCCGTAGATCTCGGTCGAAGCATAATAGCTAGAAAACTACACTTGGTTTATGGAGGAGGTGACCGAGGGTTATTTAAACTAGTTTTAGAAGCCGCTTAGACTAGAGGGAGCCAAGTGTTAGGCATCATCCCAACAATCCTAAAATCTTTTGGTTGTTTATTTGACTCACCAACTGGAGAAGAGTTAGTCGTCTCAGGTATGCAAGAGAGAATAATTGAAATGTTGAATCATGCTGATGCCTTTATTTTCTTACTAAGGGATCTTATAACTTTAGAAGCACTAATGACATTAGTATTTTAGTCTGATCTGAACATTCATCAGAAACCCATCGGGTTGTTAAATGTCAATAACTTTTATGATGGTTTTCTTAAATTTCTTAATCATGCAATAAAAAACTATTTCATTCCTTCTACAGGAAAAAAAAATCTTTATTTGTACTCACACTACTAATGGGCTACTTGATATATTACAAACTTATAGACCAGAGCCACATCTCAGGAATTTAGTGTTAGAGTGGCCAACTAATGATGGTAGCAGTAGTTGCAATAAGAAATGCAAATTAGATTTAACTCTCTATTTGTAAATATTTTCTTCTGTTTTGCAACACCCATGTGATATCTTCCAATCTCTACTTCTTTCTTTTAAAATATTGAGGATAATGTTTCGTTTTGGTTGGGGGAGAATAGTTGATAGTTGTGGAATATCTCAATCTTGATGAAGTTTTTACTAATTTTTATTGTAGAAACTAACTGTGATTAACTTTTTACGTCGAAGATGGCTGAATATGGAGTGTAGTGACTCTAGAATCGCATCTTCTTAGTTTGAAAGTTAAAAAAAAATTTACTTTTCAGTCTTTTTTTAAGCTTTATTTTAAGTGTGATTTTTCTAACTTTCTTTTTCTAACTTTTCCTTTATAAATATACACTTTTAAAATTTTGAGTTGAAGATAGCTGAATATGGAATGTTGTGATTCTAAAAACGCATCTTCTTAGTTTTTTTAACAAAAGAAATTAAAAAAATTTTGTGATCTTTTAACATGATGACTTTCAAATTTTAGTGTTTGTATTATCCTTAGTCTTGAGTTTTGTTACACCATATTTGCTATTCTATATGTGGATGTCAGAGATAAAATATGAGTTGCTTGAAAGAATATACATGTTATAATAAATTCCAAGTGAGTTCTTAAACTTGCTATTTTTTTTAAAGAGTAACCCTTTTTACCCATTCTTTATATAGCTTAACAGTTTATTATTTTATACACGATCTCTAAATTATTTTTTAGTTAACCTTCTAAAAAAATTGTGTGTTGCTACTTCTAAAAGATATGAAAGATTATTTAGAGCCCTAACAGACGATAGAAAGAGTATCTTTAACCCGTTTAAGCCTTTCTATCCATCTCTTTTGTGAAATATCCATAATTAACCCTTTTAAGTCTTAAAAAAGTTATTATTCTTTTTTTTTGTTAACTTATCATCTTAACCCAACTCTGATTTAAAATATTACTCGATAACGTACAAATTCCATCACGCATTCGTATTTGAGAAAAATATAAATAATTATTTTATTCAATAAAATTGTGCTTTATTAAAAAAAGAAGACAAAAAAAAGAAAAAAAATTCAATATATATATATAAAGAGATGTCCGTGTAATCTTTCAGAAAAACTCTAATTTTTCTCAAACATGTATTTTATTTTTCTTTTTCTATTTTTTCGTCCTTATTCGGCATCCCTTAACTTATGTTATGTCCTAATAAAAGTCAATTTTAATTTCAGAAAACTATAATCTGAAGTAAAAATTAGTTGCATGAGCTGTAAAGATGTAGTGATGCATAAAAAAAAATATTAAGATGATATATATATATATATATATAAATAAATGAACAATAAAACTAGAGAGATGGAGTAAGAGAGATCAAACACAATAATTTTTATATGGTTCGGCTATCCCGACCTATGTCCACGTTTTCAAGCACACCGACCTTGAGAATTCCACTAAGCAAGCTACCAAGGCTTCAAAGTTTTACAATTGACTTCCAAGGTGTCAATAAACCTTTACAAGAAGATATTTTTCCTAATCTCTGAATCTAATTGTATCCCAACACTTACAATCGCTAAAAAACAAAGATCACAAATTGATTATTCTCTCACATAATTTTTCAAGATTACAAATCAATGCCCAAATGCCCAATATGTGAGTAGATGAAGTAAAAAATCTATTTTAAAGCTTAATGTAGTTTGCATATTTGTGAATATGCTCAGTAGTTGTATTGTTGTTACCTTTATTTGACTTGGATGAACTCATTTATAGTTGGAGTCAAAAAATAGCCGTTATTCATCCTTGTTGACAGAAAACGGATTACCGTTAATCATTAACGGAAAATCATTTTCGCTGGTCAATGTTATCGTTGGGCTTGATTTCAAATTATCAGTTGATCGTTTAATAATTACTCTTTGGCCGTTAAAATCCAGGGACCTACACAACAAAAATCCTCTATTCATTTTTTGCTAAACTGTTAAAGACTAACAAAGAACGTTAGTCTGGATATTATCGGTTAGTCGTTAGCTATTAACGGTGTACCGTTAATTTCCAGCAACTTATAAAACAGAAAGCTTAACCGGTTTCCTTTAAACGGTAAAGGACTAACAAGATATGAGAATCTGGATATTATTGATTAGCCGTTTTAATTCCAGTGTTTGATTTGTTAAAGTTCTTAGAAAACCTCTCTACATTTTATTGGTTAACCGTTAATTTTTAACGGTTTACCGTTTATACCCAGAAAATCATATTTTTGTACAAAATGTTCTAATTTCTCTAAGGCTTGTAAACACATGCAGAGAGTTTTGAATTTTAAGAAAAATATTTGAATTTCCAACAACATTATCAACAGAGATTAATTGTTTATTATCATCAAAATCAATAAACAAAACATATATATGTTAACATTCTCCCCCTTTTTGATGATGACAAACATATTCAAAATATTGTGCTCTCCCTAACTATATGCTCCCCCTACATATATGACTTAAAACACTTCTGTCACAAGAACATGTTTTCTGATACAAAATTTTAGTTTATGATTTTTATCTCCCCTTCATCATCAAAAAGAATATGTTAGCCTCAAAAATAAAACTGAAGGAAAGAAACAAAAAAGTAAGTTGTTACTCATAATTTCTGTAAAATTTTGGTAGAGTCTCCTCTTAAAATTTGAGAAATCCTTAAATACAACATAAAAATAAAAACACTTCCAAAGGTAACTAAGCAACCATCTATATCCAACAACTCCAATCCAGAGCAAATAATATGAACAACAATAGTTATACATACTTAACAAAAGAAAACTCAATGAATAAGCTCATCCATCAACAGAATATAGATAAGTTAAAGAAGAAAAATACAATCAAAATATGGAATGTTTATGCGAAACAATCAAAACAAAAAGAAATGCAGAAACTAAGAAGCTCTCTGCGAAGTATGAGGTCGCATAGAAGGGGGTCGCGAATAGGTAGGTCTCGTAGTGAAAGGTCGTGAAGAGAGAGATCGGGAAGAGGTAGGTCGTGGAGGAGAAGTTGCCGCAAAAGTGTTTCCAAGGTCATACCCAAAGTACCCCAAAAGTTGTCATTGTCCAGCAATGATCTCATATTGATAATCGAGGCTTAGCTCTTGAAAGGTTTGAAGTTGAGTCCGGTGCTGCTGCTGATCATGAGAAATAGCATCTATGCGATCAAGAATCATTTGCTGGATCTTAGAAATCTAGAGAACATCAGCAACCAGCTGATGCAAAATATCAGAGATAGAAGGCTGAGCTAGAGCTGAAGGCTGCTCAGGAGCGAGAGATGCCACGGAAACCGAGGGATGATCAGAATCCATCTCAGGCATGGCAGAACCAGAGGGGGCTGATGGTTGAGGAACACAACGATGAGAAGGTGGAGGACGAGCTCCAAGTCAGAAATCAGGAAGTTGATCGGGAGGATAAATATCATTAAGCATTCTATCATCCTCAAGAGCAATCAAGGTGTCCTGATTCTTGACATTGGCAATCTTGTGCCATTGGTCATTCTTCCTAGTGAAACCGATACTACTAATTGCATCTTGACCAATCCTCTTGGACTCTTTATACATCGCTTCCTATATTGGTACATGAAAATGTAGCAATATCTTAGTTATGCTGCCATAGGGAAGCAAGTAATGGGTAACTGCTGGAGTGGTTAACATATGACCCACAATGATATATCCTAAGTTAACAGGTCGCCCACTAAGTAAACTATCCAACAATTTAACATCCATACGTGTAACCTTATCTGAATGAACCATTCTAGGTGTGATTATATGCTGTAAAATACTATGAAGAATACAAACCTAAAGAGACAGTAACTGAGCCCGAAAAGGCAGGCCACATATCTCATCACTGAGTTCCCTACGACGACATATATTTCTCACATCCTCATTATGGACAAAATCATCAAAGGAAAATATTTTTCTAGAGGTATAAAATGTATTACCCCCATCCTCAATCCTAAGAATAATGGTATTAAAAAATTCTACATCAAAATCAATAGATATACTAACAACCACAGTAACTATTCTATCTAAACAACTAGCTGATAATTCCATATTGGAATTAAAAACTCAAACTAGATTGGGATAAGATCTATCATTAACATTAATAGCTGATTCCCAGGGTCTAAGCATGTTTCTAGTACTTCAACCACAGACAATCAGATCCTGAAAATTATCTATGTCCACAAAATAAGAGTCTTATACCTGTCTACTTATAAAACGATCCTCAAATAGTTTTCTCAATGTGGCTGTAGAGAAGTATAGTCTTTCAAACTCAGAAGATTTCCGTGGTCGTATTGGGTTGACAGAGGGTGTATGTTTCCTCCTCTAAGGTCTCCGTAATGACTCAGCCATGATGAATAGAGGAAAATCGTTCAGAATATGGATTTTGGAGTAAATGAACCGATTATTATGTGAAAGGAAAATAGAGAAAGAGGAATTTTGGTTCAGTATGTCAGGAAATTGTGAGAAATTTGATCAAAATGATCAAACACCAGTTTGCTGCCCTTAGGGTTTTGGTTTGGGATTTTTTAATTTTGAGCACAATTTGGAGTTTTGAATTGGTAGAATTTTCTTAAAAGTGATTGGAAAGCTTTCTATTGGTGTAATATGTTGCGAAAAAGGAGAAAATTCGAGAAAAAATGAGATGAAAAGCTTCAGTTTCGCAACAATAGCAGAAACGGTAAGAGGGTAAATGAAAAGAAAGAGGAAACCTGTGATGAGTTATATAGTTTGCGATAACGGCAAACTATTTGTAATAAACGGTGAAAGATTAAATTCCCGAGAATGTGTAATAAGTAAGCAGTTAAGGATTAACGATAAACGGTGAAGAGGCAATGTTAAGGTAGTTCTTTGTCTTTAATCGATTTACCGTTAATATTAAACGGTGAGAGGGTAAGAGTTGAGATCCTTTTTATTTTTAAACGGCTTACCGTTGTCTTCAAATGGTGTGAGGGTAGAGAGAAAAGAAAAAATTTTAGTTTTTGTGAATAAACGGTGAACCGTTTATAATGAAACGGTGAACCGTTTATAATGAAACGGTGAACCGTTTATAATGAAACGGTTATCCGTTTATTTATTTTACATATTAAATTCAATATCTGACCATCAAAGATAACATATCAAGATCATGACTTTGATCTAAAAGTATTCTAAAGTCATTTTAATGCCAAATTCAGGAACATATGTGTTTTAAATCAATTAATTCATACAAAACAAACAAACATACTACTAAGATATTAAAACATCATATCATAAGTTCAGTTATTGAGTAAACTTAATAGCATGTTTAGAAATGTCAATGTGAAAATTTCATTATCCCAAATTCATGCCGAATTTTTGAAAATTGTTCTTCACAAAAAGGTTTTGTAAAAATATCGGTGAGTTATTTTTTCATAGAAATAAACTCTAATGTAATATCACCATTTTCAACATGATCTCTTAAGAAATGATGTCTAATCTCTATATGTTTAGTTCTAGAGTGCTGAATAGGATTCTTCGAAAGATTAATAGCACTAGTATTATCACACTTGATAGGAATATGTTTAAGTTTAATGCCATAATCTTTAAGTGTTTGTTTCATCCAAAGAGCTTGAGCACAACAATTACCTGGGGCAATATATTTCGCTTCAGTAGTTGAGAGCGCAACTGAGTTTTGTTTTTTACTAAACCATGAAACAAGAGAATGACCTAGAAAATGGCAAGTTCTACTAGTACTTTTCCTATCCACCTTAAAACCAGCAAAATCGACATCCGAATAACAAGTAAAATGTATATGAGTTCCTCTAGAATACCAAATGCCAAGATCTATGGTTCCACTCAAATAACAAAAAATTCTTTTAACAGCAAGAAAATGAGATTCCTTAAGACATGATTGAAATCTTGCACACAAACATATACTAAACATGATATCGGGTCTACTTGCAGTTAAATAAAGTAAAGAACCAATCATATCTCGATACTTTTTAATATCAACTTCTTTACCTTTTTCATCCTTGTCAATCTTAATTGTTGTACTCATTAGAGTGCTCTTGGTGTTTGATTCATCAATTCCAAACCTTTTAAGCAAATCTTTGACATATTTAGCTTGGTTAATAAAAATTCCCTCATTGTTTTGTTTGATTTGAAGTCCAAGGAAATACTTTAATTCTCCCATCATGCTCATTTTAAATTCCTTACTCATACAAGACGAAAACTCTTTACACAATGACTCATTAGTAGAACCAAAGATAATGTCATCAACAACAAGTATGTTAAAGAGTGTAGAATGTTTTGAACAACAAGTATGTTTTGATTTTTATGCTTAACAAAGAGTGTAGTATCAGCTTTTCCCATTGAAAAATCGTTATCAAGCAAGAAATTTTTAAGCCTATCATACCATGCTCTAGGTACTTGTTTCAATCCATACAATGCTTTTGATAGATTATAAACATGATCTGGAAATTTTTCATTTTCAAAACTAGGGGGTTGTTTCACATAAACTTCCTCCATAATATAACCGTTTAGAAAAGCCATTTTGACATCTATTTGAAATAAAATGAAATCTTTATAACATGCATATGCTAGCAATATTCTAATGGATTCTAATCTAGCTACAGGTGCAAATGTCTCATCAAAATTAATTCCTTTTTCTTGGTTATATCATTGGGCTACTAATCTAGCTTTATTTCTTATAACCATACCGGATTCATCCATCTTATTTCTAAATACCCATTTAGTACCTATGATGGATTGATGTTTTGATTTAAAAACTAATTCCCACACTTTATTTTTTCAAATTGATTTAGCTCCTCTTGCATTGCCATAATCTAAGATTCATCATTTTCAACATCCACAAAGGATTTTGGTTCAATTTGAGAAATAAATGCAGCATGCTCACATGTATTCTTAAGTGATGATCAAGTTGTAATACCTCTAGATTGATCCTCTAAAATGGGATCCTTTGGGTGAGAAGAGATATACCTCCACTC
This sequence comes from Aegle marmelos, assembly GCA_030449875.1. Lineage (NCBI taxonomy): Eukaryota > Viridiplantae > Streptophyta > Magnoliopsida > Sapindales > Rutaceae > Aegle > Aegle marmelos. Next base: position 14,519,488 of record JASUUL010000143.1, read on the forward strand.
CTTAGAGAGTCGTTGAGAAGTATCTTGATTTTTTTCTGCACTTATTTCTTCATGTTGCTCAACTTGATTTTTTGCATTCTTTTGGTTGTTCTTTGATGAATTTTCTCGTATATTATCATTTGCATCATCATTAACAACAACTTTCTCCGTAGCGGAGGTATTAGATTCATCAAATGTAACATGCATAGACTTTTCCATAACCAAGGTTCTTTTATTATAAACTCTATAAGCTTTGCTTGAGTTTGAATACCTAAGAAAGATACCAACATCAGATTTTGGATCAAATTTTCTAGGATTGTCTTTGTGTTCAAAATAAAACATTTACATCCAAAAACTTTGAAATAACCAATGTTGGGTTTTCTATCTTTCCAAGGCTTATATAGAGTTTTATTGAGATGAGATCTAATTAACACTCGATTTAAAATATAACAAGCGGTGTTGATGGCTTTAGCCTAAAAACATTTAGGTAATGCATTTTCATTCAACATGGTCCTAGCCATTTCTTGAATAGATCTATTCTTTCTCTCAACAACTCTATTTTGTTGTGGAGTTCTAGGTGATGAAAATTGATGCTCAATTCCAAAGTCATTACAAAAAGTCTCAAATGCATGATTTTCAAATTCTCTACTATAATCACTTCTAATACAAGAAATAGAATAGCCTTTTTCGTTTTGAACTTTTTTACAGAAAATTTTAAATACATCAAAAGCATCATCCTTATTGGCTAAGAATAATACCCATGTGTATCTAAAATAATCATCCATAATTACAAAAGCATAATACTTACCATTTAAACTAGCATATCTAGATGGTCCAAACAAATTCATGTGAAGTAATTGAATTGGTTTTGAGGTAGAGACATGATTTTTATTTTCAAAAGAAGTTTTGATTTATTTTTCAAATTGACAAGCTTCACAAATTTTATCCTTTTGAAAACTGATTTTTGGAAGTCCTTTAACCAAATCATTTTTAAAAATTTTTGAAATCAAATCCATATTTGCATACCTAATCTTCTATGCCATAACTATCCATCATCATACAAGGCAGAGAAACATTTATCAATGGTAGATGCACAACTATATTAATAGTATAGACATTAACACATCTATTTCCTACAAACAAAACTTTTTCATTACATGCATTTTCAATAACACATTTAGATTTATCAAAAACTACTTTATAACCCTTATCGCATAATTGACTAATGCTAAGTAAATTATGTTTCAAGTTTTCAACCAAGCACACATTTTTAATAAAAGTAGAAGATACATTACCGACATTCCCAATACCAATGATCTTTCCTTTTAAATTATTTCCAAAGGATACATCTCCACCATTTTTTATCTTGGTAAAATTTGAAAACCAAGCATAATTTTCCGTCATGTGTTTTGAACACCGGTTGTCCAGGTACCATTTATTCTTTTTCTTCTTTAAGTCATGTAGAGAAAATTTCAAGTCTTAGGTACCCAAATCTTTTTAGGTCCTTGAGTGTTAACAATAGTTTGTTTTGGAACCCAAACATATTTCACACCATAATAAGCATTTCTTTTCACAGTACATCTATTTTTCATGTGACCATTTCTATTGCAATAGTGACAAGTAATTTTGTGATCACTTATGGATGTAGCTTTAACAAAATAATTCTTATAATACTTTTACTTCAAGTTTGGCTTATACCCAAGTTCTCCTTTATTAAAAACACATTTTTGATAATTAAGTAAATTATCCAACATTTTTTGGTTATTTGTGAATTTTATCACAATTTCATTTAACTCATTATTCTTCTTCTTAAGCATTTTATTCTCTTTTATCAGTTCTTCAACATGTAATTTTTCATTTAAAAATGTAATTTTATCATGCAACATTTTATTTTCTAGTTCTAAGCATGTAATCTTTGCATTCAATGATTCATTTTCATTTTCAAAATCTACGAATTTCGTTTTAAGATATACATTCTTTTTACCTATTTTCATCAACTCATCATGCAATTCTTTAAAGGCATCATGTAATTCATCATAGGTACGGAGATTATTTACCTCATCTAGTTCATCATTCGATTCATCTCTAATCGCCATAAGAGCTAGATTTTTCATTTCTTGATGCTCTTTATCATCACTTGTTTCTTCATCGGTATCATCCCACGTGGCCACCATTGTTTTTTTCTTAAACTTGTTGAGAAGAGGACATTCCGATCTTATATGACCAGGCTTCTTACACTCATTACATTTGATTGATTCTTTCTTCTCCTTTTGGTTCTTGAAATCTTTAAATTTTCTTTGCTCACCAGTTTTCTTGAAAAATTTTCTGAACCTCCTAGCAAGCATAACCAGCTCTTCATCATCCGGCTCACTTTTTTCATCACTTTCATATTTTGTGACTTTGAGAGCAATGTTTTTCTTCTTCTCTTTATTGCCTCTTTCAGCTACTAAATCTTTCGCATAAGAAATAAGAGAATCGATTATATCATCAATAGGTAAGACATTTAAATCTTTGGCTTCCTCAATGGTAGTTCTTTTTGGTCTCTATTCTTTAGGAAGCAATCTAATGATTTTCTTAACTTTCTCGCTATTTGAAAAAGTCTTTCCTAGGGCTCATAGAGTGTTCACTATGTCAGTAAATCTAGTGTATATATAATATACACTCTCATTTTGTTCCATTTGAAACAATTCATATTGTCGAGTGTACCTACTAATTTTAGACTCTTTCACTTGATTCGTGCCTTTATAAAGAACTTCAAGTTTGTGCCAAATTTCATAAATACTTTAACAACTTGATACTCTATGAAATTCTTTCTTATCTAGTGCACAAAATAAGGCATTCATAGCTTTAAAATTTAGAGAAGCTTTTCTCTTTTCCAATTCATTCCATTCCCGTGAAGGTTTTGGAATATCTTCTCCGACTTCATTTTTAGTCGCAGGCATAAATGGACCATCACATACAACTTCCCAAATTTCATAATCTAGGGCTTGTAAGTAAATTCTCATCCTAGTTTTTCAATATGAGTAGTCATTTTCGTCAAAGAATGGTGGTCTAGTTATGGATTGTCCTTCCCTAAAGGTTAAATCACTTTGGATTGCCATAGATCTTTTACTCTAGACAGTTAAGTCCTAATAAGAGAACCAAGCTCTGATACCAAATGAAATACTAACTAGACAACCTAAGAGAGAGGGTAAATTAGGTTTTTAAAATTCTAGAAAATAAATGACTTAAAGTGGTATAAATTAAGCAATTAAATTTGAGATAAATAAATAAATAAACAATAAAGCTAGAGAGATGAAGTAAGAGAGATTAAACACAATAATTTTTATGTGATTCGGCTATTCCCGCCTACGTCCACGCCTCCAAGCACACCAAGCTTGAGGATTTTACTAAGCAAGCCACTAAAGCTTCAAAGATTTACAATTGACTTCCAAGGTGTCAATAAACTTTTACAAAAAGAGATTTTTCCCAATCTCTTAATCTAATTGTATCCAAACACTTACAATCACTCAAAAACAAATATCATAAATTGATTATTCTCTCACAAAATTTTTCAAGATTACAAATCAATGCCCAAATGCCCAATATGTGAGTAGATGAAGTAAAAAATCTATTTTAAAGCTCAATGTAGATTGTATATTTGTGAATATGCTCAGTAGTTTGTTGTCATCTTCATTTGACTTGGATGAACTTATTTATAGTTGGAGTCGAAAAATAGCCGTTATTCATCCTTATTGACAAAAACGGATTACCGTTAATCATTAACGGATAACTGTTTTTGCTAGTCAATGCTACTGTTGGGCTTGATTTTAAATTATTCGTTGATCGTTTAATAATTACTCTTTCGCCATTAAAATCTAGGGACCTGCACAACAAAAATCCTCTATTCGTTTTTGATAAACGGTTAAAGACTAACAAAGAATGTCAGTTTGGATATTATCGATTAGTCGTTATCTAGTAATGGTGTACCATTAATTTCCAGCAACTTATAAAACAGAAAGCTTAATTGGTTTCCTTTAAACGATAAAGGACTAACAAGATATGAGAATCTGGATATTATCGGTTAGCCATTATATGTTTAACGGTTAGCCGTTTTAATTCCAATGCTTGATTTGTTGAAGTTCTTAGAAAACAACCTCTTTGCATTTTATCGGTTAACCGTTAATTTTTAACGGTTTACCATTTATACTCAGAAAATTATATTTTTGTACAAAATATTTTAATTTCTCTAAGGCTTGTAAACACATGCAGAGAGTTTTGACTTTTAAGAAAAATATTTGAATTTTCAACAACATTATGAACAGAGATTAATTGTTTGTTATCATCAAAATCAATAAACAAAACATGTATATGTTAACAATGTGGATGGTTGATTTGGGAGTAATATTTTCTTAGAGACTGAAGATAATGCTTATACTTTTATTTGATTATTATCAAATGTTTAATTAAATATGATAGTTCAAAAAAAAAGTTATGGGTTTAAATTTGTTTTCGTTTAATTTGCTAGGGATTAGCAATAAGCTGGTTGGGGGTGTATTGAGTGCTAGAAAATATATATTTATAAAGAAGAAAATCGTCATTTTACACTTCAAATTCCACTAACTTCTTCGCTTTATGTATTCAAGTCTCTTGTGATTTTAATTATGTGTGTTTTATTATAATTAAGTATTTTATGTATTTTAGGGATATTATGATCATTTTATAATAAACGAGATATCGAATGACAAAATGAATGGTAAATATAAACTCAGAATAGTCGAAAACCTTAGGAGGAGTATAAAAGTATAAATGTCACTTTTCACATATACGACAATGTTCACATGTACCGTACTGTTTATGGTACTATTCATAACACTATTTATATCTATATTAACCGATGATATGGCATTGACTGATGACGTGGCATTGACTGATGATGTGGCACCGACCAATGACGTGATAGCATTTGATTAGAGGAATGATGTGACATTGACTGATTATGTAGCGTTGACTGATGACGTGTCTTGACTAATGAGGTGTCACAATCTTATTGGATTAAAATGTTAATGCACTATTAACCGATGACGTGATAGTATGTTAGTGGATCAAAAAACATGTATTTGGTAAATGCATATACATGGGATAATAGCCTTGATGATGTCTTCAAACCAATCATAACTTGCCACGTGGCATAATCTTTTGCATTCAAATTGTTTTAATCTAATAGCCATGTTCGTTGTATCTATAAAAGGAGCACTCCCCCCTTAATTTGACACTCTTGAATTCATTTTTGAGCTCCATTCTCTCTAATTCCTTCTCTATCTTATATTTTCTTTGTATTTTACTAAAATTTCTATTTTACCCCTAGTTTAAATATGAGTAGCTAATTTTCTTTCAAGCTTGGATTGAAAGTAAAGTCTCAACATGTTCTATGGGTTTAATTGGTAATTTATTTTCTCTTCTCTTCTAATTTTTGTAGATATTTTGACTTTTCGTTGACAGATTGTAATAGCATAGTTATTACTGTTTGGCACGATAACTCTTTAGTACCATATTAATTAGAGAGTGACTCATGAGGAGTGGATTTCTCCCTCATGATTTAATTGGTATTAATAAGGAATATTGAGCCCTGGTGCGTGTTGATGTATATCCAAATACTTAAGTACTTTATTTTAATAGTTGCTACTTTAATTTATTTATGTCATTCTACCTTTAATTTTAAGATAGATTAAATTAATTTCACCACAATTCACTCATCCATTTAGAAAATTGATTGAACACACAATTAAAATTCACCTCCTCATGGGATTGACACTCGTCACCATTAATCTATTCTATAATAGATTCATACAATTGTGAGTTCAAAAAAATTTACACAACACTAGATGCACAGCAGTAAATCATGAGGACTAGTCAGACTTAAAACACAGTAGCAGCAAATTGTGGGAGGGAGAGAGTGTTTTCTTACTTTTGAGGGTGAATTAGGTGTTGTGTAATGATGATTGAGGAGGGTTATGGGTCTTGTCTCTTGTGTTTATGTAACTTTTGTGAATTTGTGATTTATGTCTAGTGTGCATGTGTTTAGCCATGTAGGTTTAGTTTTTTTTAGCAACTTGATTAGATTTTTAGATCAAATTAGTTTTTAGCTGACCTGATCACAACCCATTCAGTTTACGAGATTTAATCAGATCGGATTCTATTCACAATCTATCAGTTCAAGTCTGGTCAGGTCGGGTATTTTACCTACCTTTGCCTATAATCATACACATAATTAAAGCACTACGTGACTTAAAACACAATTAATTTTTTTAAAAATAAACTTAAATAAATGCTCATGTAAAATATAGCTAAAATATAGTAAAAATACATCATTTACTCTCTAAGAAATATTGATTTAAGTCTAAAAGTCTCATGATAACTCTCATTTCATATAGTTATCACAATAACATAAGCATATTCTAATTGGGACACTATTCTTCCAGTGTTAGGGTACGATCTTTTGTTTGAATGAAATGGCGTTGACACATATTTACAATCATAATAATTAATTTTCTTTACTTTTTTTAATATAATGCGATTGGATTAATAATATAACATTATCACTTTTTATAATTTAATCTCCAAAATTACATTAGTATGGACTATATCTTTTATATTAAAATTAGATGACAATGATGATTTAGCAAGTTCAATGCTTCACTATTAGTTCTAAAAATCAACATATTATCTACATATAAATAAATAATTACACCTTTATTTCAACTGAATTTGTAGTATACACATTTTTTAAATTCATAAATTTTAAATCTATTGGAAATAATCACTTTATCAAACTTCTCATGTCACTACTTTAGAGCTTGTTTAAGGTCATATAAAGATTAACTAATTTACAAACTTTCTGTTCTTATCTTGGCATGACAAATACTATTTTATTTGAATTTCTTATCTAATTTTCTATCTAAGAAAGCTCTTTTTAATATCCATTTGATAGATTTCAAAATGATAAATTGAGGTCAAAACAATCAAACCTTAGTAGTAATAATTCTTGTAAAAGATGCATATGTATCAAAATAAACAAGACCTTGTTTTTATTCAAAACCATTTGTTACAGTCTTGCTTTAAACATTTTAGTAACTCCATTGACTTTCTCTTTTTTTTTTTTGAAGTTCACTTTACATCCTATAGTTTTAGAGCCAATTTATAAATCAACTAATTTCTTAATTTTATTATCTATAATAAAGTCCATTTGATCTTCAATGGCTCATATCCAAAAGGTATTGTTTTAAGACTTTATTACATCTTTACAAGTGAGGAGATTAGATTCTGCAATAAGTGTGATTATGGTCTATTTAAATTGTGAGTCCTTTGCCCATGCTATCAAATAGACTTTAAATTGTAGTCCGAAAGATTTTTTAGTCCTTATTCTTTTACTACTTCTCAATTTATTTTGCTCATTATTAACATTACACTTTTGAACAATTATTATTAGTTGACAATCTTTTGAGAGTTAATACTTTTTGGTATAGTGGAAAGTCTTTTTCATAAAATATAGCATCTCTAGATTCCATTAAAATATTAATCTCAACAAAGCTATTAAGTTCTATGACAAGAAACCCATAAATTTGGCGTGTCTCAAAAATATATATTCAATGCCTCTTTCTCCTAATTTCTTCATCTTAAATTCAGGTAGGGTTATAATTCCTTAACAATCCAAAACTCTTAGATAAGAAGGATTAAACTTTTTATTTTTTCATAATTAATAAGGGGTTATTTTTATTTTTTTATCAGCCATTTTATTCTAGACATGACATGTAGTCAAAAGTGTACCTTAAAATCTATACCAAGCCCGTAATTAAAAAGCATAGCATTAGCCATTTAGACTAGTATCCTATTTTCCTCCCAACTACACTATATTGTTATAGCATATATGTAGTGCTAGTTTCATGTATAGTGCCAACAAATTCACAAAATTCAGGATATTGATATTTGCCTTTTTTTAAAACACTTTTGAGGCATTTAATTTTAATATTAAAAAAATTCTCAACTTTGTTTTTATAGATCTTAAATTTATCTAACACTTTTATCTTTAGAATGTGATAAATACAAATAGCAATATTTTGAAAAATTCTTAATCAATGTAACAAAATATTTGTTACTTGCTTTAGTAGGATTACTATATATATCACATACACCATGATCAATTAAATGCAATAAGGAAGATGCTTTTTTTTTAAATTTTAGGAAAAAGAGTTCTTGTTATTTTAGTTTGTACATACATTTTATACTTTTCATGCCAAGAATTTTCATGTTTAGGAATTAATTCTAAATTAGCAATATTATACAACTTGCAGATGAAGGAATATTCATTTGATTAATATTGAATTTTAAAATTCCCTCATGCTTGTATTCTTTTCAAACAAACATATTACCTTCATACAATACAAATTTGTTTGACTCAAATATAAGTTTGGAGCCAAATTTATTAAGAAGATTATTAGACACAAGATTTTTCCTAACTTTAGTAACATGATAAATATCAGTAAGAGTTAAGATTTTCTTTAGAAGTGAATGTTAGATGCACATTGTCTTTTCCTTAAAATGTTCCAATAGAAGAATTTCTCATGTAAAGAAAACTTCCATCATCTACTGCTTTGCAAGATGTAAAATGGCTATGAACCTTGCATGTACGCTTGTTACACCATAGTATCTGATATGTAAATTAGTAAGTGTACTAGTCGGCACAAGTAATATAATAAAGAGTAGAATATTGTCTCATAGAGATTGTATATCCTATTAACTACTAGAATTATTCTAACCTTAATTTATTTGAACAATTGAACAAGCAGATTAAAACTTAAATTAAAATAAAATAATTAGAAATTAAATAAAGATGCGGCAATAATAAAAATACAAAGAAATTAAGACACTAAGACATTTGATTTCACTATCACTAATCTAATTTAATCCTCTATTTATGCTATTAAAGATTATTAGCCATGTTGACATCGAATTTCCCTAATCTATTCAATATTTTCTCTCCAATAATATTAAAAATACCTTTACATATTAATTCACAATATCTCTATACGAATTTAAATAAGCAAAGTTTATTAAGCTCTATGAAAATTATTAGAAAAAAATGTGTGAATCACATTGGCACATTTCTATCTTTCATTTAATTCATGGAATCTATTAAACAGTAAAAATAAATCTCTTTTAGGTCTCATTATGTATCCTCAAATCATCTAAATATTGGCTAGATATTTAAAAACATTAAACACAATAATGGACACTCAACCATGAAATAATAAATTAAAAATAACACATATTTATGAATTAAATTTTCATAGTTAGGCTATATCATAGCCCTAGCAAAATAAATTAGTTCATGGAAATATAAAAAGAATCTATGAATTTAATGGAGAACATTAAAAAAGATAATTAAAAAGAGAAAAAGAAAAACTCAAGAATTAACGTGTTTTCTTCCTCTTTCAAATTGTTCCTACTGCTCTTGGCTTTAACTCAAAACATGTGGCTGCTACTGTATTCCTTTTTTCTTCCTCTTGGCTCCTCAATATCCGTGGCTGCTATTTTTTTTTCCTACTTTTATAGTGCCGCCGCTGCCTCAAAATCCTTAATAAAAAAGGATTTAAAACAAAACAAATCCAGCCCACTTTTAAGCCCATGCACGTGAAGTATTTAAATTGTCAATTAATTCCTTAATGCATGTTTTTATGGTTAATAAATTCTTCCTTGATTTAGCTTTTTATTTCGTTTCCTTTTTTCTTCTACAGCTAGTGATTGTTTCCATGATACTCCAATTTGTTTCCTCTTTTTGCTTCCTTTCACTTAAATATTCTCAATATTCCTATAATGACAAAATATAAAAATTTAGATAAAATTTAATATAATAAAATATAATCTAACATAAATCTAAGTGAGGAAAGCATTAAAATAATATAGAAATTATTAACACATCAATCTCCACTATGCATTATCATCTTCAACAACATTGATCTCGGATATCATGGCCACCAAGCTTGTGTTCAAGCCTTCATTTTGTTTGTTAAGAAGTCAATAGTCTCTTTTGAAATAGCCAAGCTTTCTACAGTGGTGGCATGCACCCTTTTCTGTCTTCTTCTTTCGAATCTTTTTAGAATCAAACTTTCTCTTTTGGTTTATCCTGGGCGAGTAAAATAGTAAACTCCTTCCATTTTCCACAATATTAATTTTGAAGGGCATAGAGACCTATTCGTCAAGACTATTAACTTCGTTCCTTTTCAATGTGAAGATTTTGGCTTGTGTCTTTTAAGTTAATTTCTTCTTTGATATTTTTAAGACTTTTCTTATAGTTTATCTAAGAGGGAGGAAGTTTATAAATAATTGAGGAAATAATAATAGACTCATCTATTTCATGTTGTGTTGGTTGAATTGATCAAGAATGTGTAAAATTTCATTATATTATTTAACCACATGTATATATCAACCATTTTAAAATTAAAAAAATTCAGAGGCTAAGAGTTTCTTACTTGTGATGTCTTTCATCAAGTACTTAGCCTTTAGTAGTCTTATATTTGTTTTACCATGGATTCAATGCAGTACTAGTCAAACAAAGTATTAAACATGGTATTAAAAATGAGTCCCTAGCACATATAGTCATCTTGCACCCACTTCTATCGTGCTTTAGTTTTTGCTAATGTCTTATTCTCACATTCTTGAGGCTTGGTGTTGTAAGGACATAAACCAAGTTAAGGATTATCAACAAGAAGTGCATTTTTTTTTTTTTGCCAGCTAATAAAGTTGCCACCATCGAACTACTTTAATTTTACAAAGTCTACCGTGAATTGATGCTGAGATAAACTTAGTTGCCATTATTGCAATAATAACATCTTAAAATTGTTGGGTATATATATAAAGGAATGATAAATATAGAGCATTCTAGTAATAACAATGGAACTTTATTGTCATAAATTAATGTGTTTACAATTTTATAAGAACAAAGAAAATAGCAATAATAGGTAAAGTACAAGCAATTAATGTATACACCTTCTTTTAGACCTTATTCACCCTATCAATTGCAACATATATTTTGGTTAAAGTAAATACACCTCTAAGATGCATTGAAGCACTTATTTATTTACTTAAGTTGTGCATCGACAAAAGTAAACTTGAATATTCTTGAATGTTTTAGGAAGAATCAATATATTATGGGTAGATTTCACTATGCCCCCTACTAAAGTGACTATCTTCAAAATACCCTAATGATAGGAAAATACCATTCTACCCTTTAATAGTCATTACTTTAGATAGTTAAATGACATTGACTTAGTAAATTATAGGATTATTCTTGTGAAAAATATAATATTCTATGAAATGGTGTTGTGTGAATTTTTAGGTGTCGCCAAAGGTGTTGATATGATATCTTTGTAAAAAAATGTAGGAATGTTAGGCTTATGATATTAAAAATGTATATTTTCTTATTTGGTCAAAAGAATTTAATTTGATTCCCTATTTGGGCTTTGGAATAAAAAAAATTACAAGGTAAGCTATTAGATTAAATTTTTTTTATTAGGATTTGCATTGTGATTTCAACAACTCATTTTGAAAATTAAAAATAAAATCTTTCATCTCTTTTTATGAGTATAATAATTCTAATTCAAAAATTAAATTGACCATTATTTTACAGATTCGAACAAGGTTCACACTTAGCAAAATCACAAACATTATATGACAAAAAAACAATAATAATAAAGATAAGAGTAGGCAAGTCATCTTCGAAAGGTAGTTGGTTTGATGTTGAAGATAAAGATGAAGATGAAGATGGGGATAAAGATAACGATGAAAATGAGACGTTGAAGGCTAATAAGAAGATGCTGCATTTATCTACATCTTAAAGTCTACTATAAGTCCAAAGAATTTATACTATAAATGTGAAAATAAAGGTTGTAATTTCTTCAAATAGTGAAAACCTTGTCTATGTGAGTATATAGTAGTCATAAGAGGATTAAGAAAGTTGCATAATGGTTTGGAAGGTCATCATTATAGTGGCATTAAAGACAAGAAGATGCTGGAGATGGGAATTAATAAGCTTGCTACAAAATCAAATTCAATAATTAGGCTACTAAATACTATCTTGCACATGCTAGTACTTTGTATAAAGTATATGCTTAATGCTACTCATAACTGAAGTATAAGGCTAGAAAGTAGTAGAAATTAAATTAAATAGCCAAATGAAAAGCATCTATATAGCAAACAAGCTCATGTATTACATAAGTGAAATGTACTTTTAGTTTAGTTTATTGCACTTATGTTGTAGTTGTAATACATACACTTTTATTTTCTCATTAGAGTGGATCGTATAATTTTCATTCGGTATTGATTTTATAAGTTCGGACTCGTTACACGTTAATGTAAGAAAATTGGACATATTAGTAAACACACCGTGTGTGTAGAAATTTTATATTTTATCGTGGTGAAAAATCATAATAAAATCGAGCACGATTCCGAGTCAGTTAGTTAGAAAATTGTTATTACGAAACCGGTATTCATTTAATCGGTATAATATAATAATTATATCAAATAGTTAGATTAATTAAATAATATTATAATTTTTATTATTTGGGTGAGAGAAGCTGAGAGAGGAGAGAGAAAAGGAGAAAGAGAAAGAAAGAGAGAGAAAGGGAGAAAGAGAAAGAGAGAGGCGTTGACCCGATTCGACCCGCGATCCGACCTGTGAACCGCGACTCGACCCGGCCGGATCTCTCAATTCTAGCCACCGTTTTCGACGATCTTAGTATTGATTTAAAGCCCTTGAGACGCTGGTCGTATCCTTGCCATTCTCACTATCGGAAAACGACCAGAACGCCGTCGATGAAGCTCGAAAGTTTCGGCCCAAAAACCCATTCTTGCTGCCATCGATTCTGTTGGATTTTGGCCACGCCACCGGCTGGGTTCCACTGCTCTCACGTCCAGCTTCCATTCCCGACTGGTCTCATCACCTGAATCGGCCGGATTGCCGGTGAACGGCAACTTGCAACGCGCGGCCTTAGAGAGCTCGATCCGACTCCGTCATCGCGCGTGAAAGGTCACCGCTGGTACCGTTGGACTCACCGAGGCCGGAACTACAAGATTTAAGCTTCCCGTCAACGTTGACTGAAGTTCGGTCACCGTTGACCGGTAAGGGGCAATTCGGTAAAGATTGATAATTTTGGGGTTAATTCTGTAATTTCTAAAAGTTATGGGTAATTTGATAATCATGGATAAGGATAGTTAGGTAATTTGAGATTTCGATGGTAAATCGGTAATTTAAGTGATTGGAGGTAATTTGATAATTTTACACCTCAGAGATAATTTTATAATTTCTAATATGTGGTATTTTAGTAATTGATAAAATTGAGGATAAGTTGGTAATCTATGATCTTGAGGTTAAATTGATTAATTATGATTTTTGGGATATTTAGATAATTTTGAATTCAAGGCATTCAAGTAATTTTAAAGGATTTGAGGATATTTCGGAAATTAAGAATTTTAAGGATAAATTAATAAATATATTATTGGGGGCAATTAAATAAAGTTTGATATCGAGATCATTGGTAATTTTTGGAAATAAGGATAATTTAATAATTTTAAATATTCGGGAGTCATATTATGAGAATTCGGGTTTTATTAAGTACAATTAATTATATTGTATGTGATTAGTAATAATTATGCTATTTATTTATTAGGGAGACTCGCGAATGAGAACCAACCCACGAACGTCGACGATATCGGATTTGATCATTGTCACTGTGAGTGGAATATACAAAACTTATTTTCTCTGTGGATTATTATGAATTTTAATTATGATAAAGCATGATTGCAAATGAATTTTTAAATGCCTGATTTAAGTGATTTTATGATGAATGGATTTTATCTGAATAATGGCATTCATTATCGGAATTGTTATGATTTATGATTTTATTTCTGATTTTGAATATATGCATATTAATAATATTTTTAAAGAAAAGAAAATGGATTTTAAATGTTGTTGAGAATAAAAGAGAATGTGATTTCGGATATTATCGGATATTTATGTATATGTATATTTTCGATTGTTTTCAAGTCATTAGACAGTACCCTTCCCTGTACACTGTGATGTGATGATATGAGATATAGGACTTTAGGGCCCGTCGGAGTACACATAGAGGCTTTGGGCCGTGTGCTTGAGCGCTTTTGTCCTTTGGGGACTATGCATGCATAATTATGATGATGAGATATGTCGAGATGAGACGACATATGAGATGTTATTTTCCCATCTATCTAGATAGTTCCGGGGCATATGGTTTCTTGATTGCTGCCGTTGAGGTCCAGATAGAATGAGATTATTTCCCCGGGTACTCGTTTGGTGAAAGTTTTCAGTGTTCGAATTGATATTATATGTTGCGAATTTTCTTCGGTTTTATGCAGTATTTTGTGATGATTTCAGTTTGAGTATTTATACAATGTTATGACATATTCTTCCTTGGTTATTTCACGTGACATCATATATGTTTTTGAAGTTAGTGATTTGATTATAATTGTGAAGTGATTTATTAATATTTCTCGTTTATGATTTGATGGAATTGTATATTTACAATTGATACAGTTATTTTAAGAATAGAAAAACTATTATCCACTCACTGACCTTCACTGAGTTTTATACTCACCCCCATTCTTTTTCGTTTTATTATATTTTTCCCCCCACAGGAGACTTGCAGGTACAACAGTTGACTCAGCAACGCTAGTTATGTGTAATTGGCCACGTGTTTGTCCTAGAAATTATAGAGTTCGGTGTAGAATATTTTGGATTGTATGATATTATAATTAAGAATAATTTACTGTGTTTGATATTAAAATATTTTGGATGATAATTGGAATTTATTGGGATATTGATTGACGGAGTTGATTGTATTTGAAAATTATTTTGGGAGTGTTATCTTATTAATTGCAGGATTGGAAATTTCAAAATTTTAGTGAAATTCTATCAGAAATTTTTGTAGAAATATTATTGTGATTAATATTAGAATAGTTATTAGTCGAATTTCGAGGATCAGTCGCGATTCGTTCCAGGGTTCGGGACGGGTCGTGACAGTAGTAGTCAGTATTCATCATTGCCAATAGCATATAATATTTTGGTTTTTTATCTTTTAAGATAAAGGATTACAAACTAAATATTAACTACAACCCTAAAAAATAGTAATTTAGCCTAAATAATTAATAAAATTAATAATTTCAAAGAAAAGATCACACATATTGCATCTTAATATTTTGAATTCTACAATTAGACTGTAATTACATATATATAATGCACTATCATAGAAAGTGTATGCAAAAAGTATCAAAATATTAAAATTAGCAAGCACTACTTTTGTAAAATATCTATACTATTGCCGTTATGCCATCTATTGTAATAATAAATGTAAAGCCTTAATTTTTAGTTACCATATTAGCAAAACAATATCTTACAGTAAATAAAAGATTGATTTTTAAAGAATAAGAAAAAACTTATAGCAACTTTAAGCCACTGTTTTGCCCCTTAAAGTTCTCTCTGGTTGAATTGGGGTTAATGTTGAAGTGCCCTTATCAGATTTGCCTTTCGCTTTAATTTCAACGCCTCTTATTAGTGGCATTGCAAATTGATTAGAAGTTGCATTTCTTGCTGTTGATGCATTCTTTGGTCTCTCTTTGCTATGCTTATTCTTGATGTTTCTTTTATTGCTATTGCTTCTTTTGTTGTTGGTGCTTTCTTTATTACTAAAGACCTTATTGATTGCAAAGAGAGAGGTGTTAAAATATTAGGTGATATCTTAGTTGCTATATCATAATTATTCATCTATCATTAACACGTTTAATTTATGTAAAGGGAAATTACCAATCGTATATCTTTAATTTACTCTATTATCAAATTTACTACAACACTTTTATAGTATATTAGTCGTCCATCTTAAGTTGATAAAATGTCCATCATCCCCCAATTCATTAGTTTCTATTTAAATATGATGATATCATAAGGGTAATTTGATCTTTTTATATGATATAAGTGATAATTTAATGGTATATAAATGATAATTAAAGAATTTAAGGGTATATAATTGATAATTTTCAAGGATAAAATTATCATTTTATTATAATTTTGTTAACTTTCAAATGGCAGCTAACAATTTGGTGATCAGTAGGTAAGTTTTGTTAATTTAGGGTGGACATTTGATACAACATTAAAGTATTATAGTATTTTTGATAAAAATATAAATTTAAGATATACGAATGATAATTTTCCTTATATAGATAAAGCTATGTTTCAGTTTAAAGCTTTTTAACTTTATTATCATTTATCAAACATTACATAACTAATGCAAATCCACCAGCTGTTGAGTTTTCAACAGTATTTACTCTTGCAAATGATGCTTTTCACTTAAGGCTTCCATCAAGATTTTGTGATGCATCTATTTAGCATATAGAAGTAAATTTCTAAATAAGTACACTTAATCCTTTGAATATAGTTAAATTCATATTACTCACAACCTAGAGTGACAAAACTTCAATTTGTTCCCTATAAATGTGAAATCTTCAATTTACCCTCATATGTAGTAACCCTAAGTAGGGGTAATTTGAAGTTAACCTTATCAATAACTAAATTATCTTAAAATATTTGTAGACAAATTGAAACTGACCAATATATGCCTAGCTTTCTTATATGTATTGGTTGGATCAATAGGATAATCTTTTGTTGTGACCAATACCTCAACAGTATGAACAACATGTTGCGAATCTTTTTCTATGTGCCAATGGTTCATTAGCCTCTCTTCTTCTATATATCTTGGGCTTGTCGGGGGTACAGCTTCAACATATGGCTATTTAGATTTGTCAGGCAATAGATGAATAATACTAGAACAATATCTCAAATATAATCTTTTAGGAAACAAGCAGCAACATACTTCTCATAATTACCTTTAATGTGACATATACAAAGCATTGCATGCTTACAAGGTAAGCCATTGATCTGCCGTTGCCCATTATTATATGTATGCTTATCGAGGTTGACAGTATAAGACTCTTGGTTTGTTTCGACTTTATATAAAGCCTGAATTGCTAGTATGATATGATAAATCCTACTAATCATTAGCATATTGTTTATCTTCTTTTTAATAAAAGTAAGAACATCACTTAGCCATTTCAAACAAGTTCATCGACTTTCAATTATTAATTTCATCATTGGCCTCGTAATGTACTTTATTAAAGCTATTATTACTGCTTTCTTTATTTCACCAACCTACACATTCTAATTCTCTGTCACATTGTTTGTTGTGTGATCATGCTTTACAAACTTGTCAAAGGCATACTTTGTTCAATGCTTGGGTTTAACTTTTTCAGCCATTGAAATGCATCTTTATCAATTTTTTCATACCTATTCATTGCCTTGAGAAAAACATCTTTATTAGAAGCTCTAACTGCCCTCCGAAACTTATCTCTTGACTCTACTTTAGGGAATCTTATCTTGAAGTTTATAAACACATATCTTGTATAGAACTATTTTGTGCTCTAGTAAATTCCAAATAAAGTGCATTAAGTATTCTTTTTTGCATGTTAATATTGAGTCTCAACTTCTTGTGAACAGCTAAATACTCGTGCAAGTTGCTCAAAAACCAAGTCTAACTTTAAATATTTTTAGATTCACTTATACTGAAAATATGCCCTAATTTGCATCCAAACTTATGGCTGGTAATGACATACCCTTAAGTCCTTCAAACCCAATGAATGGCATGCAACCTTCCTTGAATCTATCTCTAAGGCTTCAGAAGTTAACATAAATCTCTGAAACCTGCATTTATCAATAGACATGTCATGTTTTATCTCTTTTAGTAAGACCATTACCCGCTGGCATCTACTATTTCATGATATTTTCATAATCTTATAATGACTTAAAGCTATCAACATGGTCACCACCAATAGTTGATTTTAAAATTCTTTCTTTTGCCTTGTGAACCTTTTATGGAATAATAGTCACCTTATATATTTTTTTCAAATCATCTGTCAGCATGCCCATGCCTATTCTTGGATCAACAAGCATTTTATTACAATATTTTCTTGTTATTCAAATTTCAGTTACTTCAGGATTATTATCTAAGCCTTTACAGGTGTGTGTATTGTGTAAAGACCAAATTTGAAAGCATTTACCCTAGCTTTAAAGTGCTACATATAGTATAGACAGTCACTTATTTGAATATCAGCCATCTAAAATTCTTTTTCTCTCAAACTTGATCCTTTTACACCTCAAGCTCTCGTAAATACAAAAATATTTCAAATCTTATGCAAATGCTTTGAAATTTCTGAGCACCATTCCCTTTTTAAATTTTATTAGTTTTGTACCCTTATTGCACATTTGCCCATCCAATGCATAAGATATCTACTAAATAAATGCTCATTTTTTGAGTTTAAAAGTGGTCCATTGTCACTTTATCGGTTTTATATTCATCAAATAGTCATCTTCTTCAATTTAGACTTTGTGTTTAGGCTAGCTTTTATTTGCTCTTGTGGTTTTACACGTTATGTTTTGATTTAGACCAAATGTGAAAATCTATTTTCTTAGCTAATAGCTACTCAACATCTTTTTCTATATGTTTTGATGGACCAGTGCCATTATAAATCCTATTTAATTTACTTTTCTTACTTGGCTTAGGCTTATTCATGAGTTGCTTAGAGTCTATAAAGTTGGTTTTTCTTTTCTTCTTTATAGCCCTCTTATCAGCTTTACCATCCAAAGAATAAAGCTTTTTTTAATTTGTAATCCTTTAAAAAGTTTTAATTAAGACAACAGTAGCTTTTCTCTTATTAGCTTGCCTTTATGATAGGATGACAATAATAAGTAACTTGTTGATATCTTTTTCCCTCTTTCTTTTAGAAGATTCAGTTTGAATAAACTTTCATAATAAATTCTCATTAGGCATAGATCTTATGCTTCTTAATGTGGTACTTTAGTTGAGAGTATGTAGTTGTTAACTTTCTTGACCTACGGGATGGATAACTCTTTAAGAATTAGGGCAGTGATAGATCAACAGCCTCAATATCTTATTAACTTTTGTTGCAAACTTATACAAGTAATTAGCAACATAAAAATCAGATTAGTGATCATTATGCTCTAAAAGATGTAAAGAGTTAGCCTTATCCTGTTTAGTACCTTTGTTTAGATCACTATCACCTAAAAGATGGTTAAATATATACGTTGGTAATGGGATTTTGTCAAATTAAGGTGGTAGTAGTGTTATTAGTTTTGAGAAGAGGTTTGGTCAAACTATAGTGGTAGTTTTATTATGACTATTTCAAAATTGGGAATGTTTTATCTACATACCTTTTTGTAAGTGTGACAATAGGATCAAACATACTAAGCTGTATATTATTACTGATAGGTACTTTTAACTTCTTTAGTATCTTTTATATAGTTCAAATATCATGTTCAACTTCAGGTTGAAGTTCATGTACAGGATTGGGATATGGTTTAGAGACAAAGATGATATTTGATTTGTGTTTTGCATTTCAAGTTTAGGTTTTGCTACAATGGTTAGTTGAGTTATGTTTTTTCTTTCAACTTCAGGTTTTATTATAGTGGTTAGTTGAGTTCTGGTTTACATTTCAACTTTAGGTTTTACTATCGTGGTTGGTCGAGTTATGGTTTATGTTTCAGGTTCAACTTCTACTATATTTCAACTTCAGTCATGGTTTATGTTCGAAGATCATCTTCTGCTGGAGTGGTGGGTTCAGTTGGACTCTAGTTCAGGAACAAAGAACATAGAAATTTAGTTTCTAAAATTCTTGATCTATTTTTGCCACTAACTTTCTTTTAACACTTTTTTTTTAATAGCAGTTGTATGTAACTACTATTGTACTTGAATGTTGTTAGTTGGTTGCCTCTGAAACACAGATAACACACTATAAGGTTTAGCATTAGGCCTAGTAGCAATGTCTTTTATATCATCCTCATACAACCTTATTTTAATCGCGCATTCATCATATTAGGTATTATGACGCTTATGCCAAATACAATATCTACATACTAATTTTCATTGTACAAGTGCCATATTTGATACAACTCATTATTATTATTTATCATACTCTTCTTTCCATTTCATGGCAATGTAACTCCATGATGATTCTTTCATCTTTATAACTGTTGCTTCCAACCATTCTTTTCATTACAACATTAATTAGAACAATCCCACTTAGAAGATAAGGTCAATAAGGCTAACTTTAAAAGTTTCACCAAGAAAATTAGCAAAGCCTTTTACCATAAAGTCCTTTTCCATAACAAAAGCATTTGTACCGAATTTCAATAACAATGTTGACATAAGAATGATATCATTAAATGTAAAACAACATTAAAATATCCATCATAAAAGATTTAGGTTATATATCAATAGCACAAATTCTTAGTTATATTTGCTAAACAACCACTCAAGTCAATATATATCAATAAATCATATGAATATATATGCATTTTTTTTTTGTCTCCACAATTCATTTCTAAAGGAAATACTATAAATTTCACTAATGGTACAATGAAAATAGAAAGCCTTAATTCACTAGGAACAATGGTGTAAACCCATTTTTCTTTAAATAATAACAATAATAGTGCAAAATTTTTATATCTACATATCATTTTTTTTACTTAATATGGTCCTATATTTAAAAAAGATGTTCTAAATCTATTTTAATGTAAATAATTGAATAAAAAAAGTTTCCTACCTCTACCATCGTAAGGTTGTTAGTATTAGCTACTCCCTTAATCATCACTTTTTTGGCACTCTTTTGTACAAAAAAACGTTGTTTATAGTCAATATTTTGATCCATTGTTTCAAAACTTTTCTCTTTACACTGTCAACAAGACCATAGTTCACACCAAGAGAAAAGGATACTTTATTGCTTTTAGATTAAACCACTAATATATTTTCCCATT
Source organism: Aegle marmelos (assembly GCA_030449875.1). Taxonomy (NCBI): domain Eukaryota; kingdom Viridiplantae; phylum Streptophyta; class Magnoliopsida; order Sapindales; family Rutaceae; genus Aegle; species Aegle marmelos. The sequence continues at coordinate 14,540,411 of JASUUL010000143.1, forward strand.
TAAAATAATAAAAATAACTTATTATATTATATCATAATATAAAATTATAAAAAATTTAAGGGTAGTTCAAAGCTGCTTTGATTTGACATTTCACACAACTATATTGTTATTTATATTCCACCAGGCTAATGCTCATTATGGTTTTTGTTCAAACACAATTATGCCCATTAAGCAATTAACATTAATAGGGAGATCAAGGTAAGTGGGTGGGTAGAGTGGTATTTTTGTATCCTTGGGGGTATTTTGAAGATAGTTACTTTAGTAAGGGGCATAGTAAAATTTACGCTTATATTATTTCTGTAATAAAAAAATATATTGAGTATTTGATAGTAAAATATAGATGTTTTACAGTGAAAATTGTTTTAGCAAAGAGGGTTGAGAAAAGAATGGTATAGGATAATCTTCTTTGTATGTCAATAGGTTTATAACCTTTATTTATAAATATACTTATACTCTCTATTTGAATTGTCACTTTTTATGATACCTCTTCATTCACAGCCATTGAATTAAGATTTGATTTTAATCGATTGTCCAAATTTAACTATCACCATTTCAAATGATTTGGCAACATGAAAGGATGCACCCTACAACATTTTTTATTTCTATAAGACACAATTAGTTAGGCACATCATTTATAAAATATCATTTATATATTTTGAAATTATTCCAACAAGAAAGTGAGCTTCCAAAAAAACGGTAATAAAAAATATATAGATGATTCTAATAATAGCTATGGAAATATTTGAGGTGGACAAAGCTAGAATTGAACTAAAATCACTTGTTTAATTGGGTTATTTTTAAATTGAAAAATGATCAGTTTAATTTTTTTTATGAGAATCGATTTTTTTAACTGGTTTCAATTCATAACTTTGAAATTGAAAACTGAATTGAAAAATAAAACTTTTAATAATTTTATAAAGTTGGACACGTGTCATGCTATTGGTGATTGAAAAATTAAATAAATAAAAATAACTATTATAGAATAAAAAATTGAACCTAAATTGAATGGTTGGGTTTCGATTCTATTCCGGTTCGGTTTTATTTTATGTTAACCTTTTTTAAAAAATATTTGATTCTTTTCCAAAACGAAACCATTCCAATCCGTACGCCCTCCTTCGAAAAGCCTATCTTTTTGACTAGAATTTGCCAAGTCGAGTGCATGGAAAAGATGCACTGAAATTGAAGCAGGAGGCGCTATTTATTGCCATATTTGCATGCTTATATTTGTTCCAATAGTACAATAATGTTTATCCTGAAAGAAATTGGAAAAAAAAAAAGAGAAGAAAAAACAGTTGAATGTCGCATGAAAACTAATTAAAACCAAATGTGATGGTCAAACGTAATATCTTAAATTTGTTCCAATGACATGAACAAGTCAATGTGCTCGCAGAAATTAGGTCAAAAATTTTGAAGACTGAGATATTAGCGAAATGCTAGAACCACACTTGACAAAATCAAGCATTAGTTCGCACAAGATCAATGTAGACCAGGCCCTTGCGCCATTTCCGCCCATCAATAACAATTGCTGAAGCAGAAAAGCAAATGTACAGGCTAATGTAAATTGTCCTAGAAACTTGAGCCAACGCAAATCCATATGGACTCGTCAGGGCAAGGACGGTAATTCCATCGATTTTGGAGCTGAACAAGTGTATCTAAAACGGCAGACTCGGCTTACTAAAAGATTTGAAGCCTTATGAAAGCATGTGTATAGAGTACTGTTTGGATTTGTAAAATGTTTCATGAACATGTTGACATTGCTTAACCTAAATTGAGCAAACAAAATATTACATTTGGGATAAAAAAAGAGAATTTTGTTATCATTATTTCATGATGTTTATGAAGGATCTAAAAGGAATATTAATATAAAGAATGCTTCCCCTTGAAGAAGCTACATAGGGGCTCAGACTAACCAATAATTCATTAAATCATATAGAATAAATATTCATTTAATTCTTATATTTTGATTAAGTATCATTTAATTCTTATATTTTGAAAAATACCTTAAGATACTTTTACTGTTGAATATGTGATACTTATGCCCTTATATTTCCTTTGCTTTTATGATGGTAACCTTACTTCAATTTTAAAGTAATGTTTGATAAGTTGGCAATAATCTTGGTAATAATTATTCATAAAAAATGAATTTACCAAGTTAATACTAAAAGAAAATAACAATTAAAAAGTTTACTTTTCTTTTATTTTACTTTTGGGATTAATTTTTTGGTTAACTTATTTTTTTATAGATAAATTAATTAATGTCTCCAAGAATATTATTGAAGGGCATGAGTGCAATAAATTCATCAATAAGAGTGTCTTGAGACATTTTCTAAAATATAAGAATTAAACGAACACTTAACTTAAAATATAAGGATTATGAACATTTATTCGATCATATACTACAAAATTCTTAGTGCTTCATAACCAAGGGAGGCAGATAGAAGAAGCAAAACATAATCATAGTGTTGTGTAAATTTTATTGAACTCGCAAGCACACGAATCTATTGTAGAATAGATTAACGGTGACGAGTGTCGATCCCACGAGGAAGTTGATTTTAATTATGTGTAGAATTAATTTTCTTTAATGTGTAAATAAATTTGTGGTGAAATTGATGTAAATTATGCTTGAATTAAATTAAAATGACAGGAATTAAATTGAACTAGAATAATTGAAATGACGTGCTTGGGTATCCGGATCTACATCAACATGCTTCATGGGCTAAATATTCCATATTAATGCCAATTAAATCATAAGGGGGGATTCCACACCTGATAAACCATGCTTAAATAAATATGGTGTTAAGGGCTTATCGTGCCAAATAATAATAACCTTGTACTAAGGTGCCGGTTTAACCAAGGCGATATCTAGATAAGACTATTATTATTTATTGACAAAAAATCAAAACAACCACAAATATTAGAGGGGAAGAGAAAGTAAATTTACCAAATTAAGCCTATGGGACATGTTGAGACTTCACCTTCAACTCAAGCTTAAAAAAAAATTAGCTACTCATTTTTTAAGTAGGGGCAAAATGGAAATTTATTAAAATATGTAGAAAATACAAGAAGGAGAAGGAATTACAAAAATCTAAGCTTACAAATGAATTCAGGGATATCAAATTAGGGGGGAAGAGCCCACTTTTTATAGATACATTGAGTGAATCGTGACCATTGGATTAAAAACAGTTCGGACGCTCAGGATTGCTCCACATCATCAGTCAACAGTTTGAACAGTAACACAGTTTGGCCATTGTTTACATAGTAATACCATTTAAATAGTAAATAATCACATGTATGTGCATATACCGTACACACGATTTTTGCTCTATTGAAATACTGCCATGTCATTGATCCATAGTACATAAGAAATATAGCCCAATAAGATTGTGACACATCATCGGTCAATACCACATCATCGGTCAATGCCACATAATCTATCCGTATATATGAACAGTGTCGTGAACAGTATCATAAATAGTACCGTACGTATGAACAGTACCGTATACGTGAGTAGTGATATTTTTTCTTTTATTCTCCTCTTAAGGTTTTCGACCGTCCTGACTCCAAATATGACGTCCATTTTATTGTCTGATTACTCGTTCATTGTGAAACGATCATGATGTCCCTAAAATACATAAAATACATAATTATAATAAAACACACATAATTAAACAATAAAATACTTAAATAAATAAAAGTAGCAATGTTAGTGAGACTTGAAGTGTAAAATGACGATTTTCTCCTTTATAAATATACACTTTCTAACACTTAACTGTAACACTCCACTTTTATATTTGTAACTAAAGTAACATTAAGTATTTGTAGAAACGATTTCAAAATAAGCATTTTATAAAGATTGAACAAAAGGTTTGTTACATAAACTATATAAAAGGGTTTGTCACACCAAAAAAACTTTGTTACAAAAGTCACAACTAATTCCATAAACAAGCTTATTGTATTTATGCATAAGTAGGAATATAGTTGAGCCTGTTATGTAACCCAAGGTTTGTTATGTCCATATGCACCTTGCCTTGGTTGGGACTTGGCGTCAGCTTTTCCTACTAAGTTTTTGCAATGTAAGGACTACGTGAGCTAACGCCTAGTAAGTAAACACTTGATGCATGTATTACCTATCATGCACATGAATGACTTTATGAAATAAGTGCTAAATCTTTTACATGAAACTTTAAAATATAAAGAACAATGTTAAGGCCCTAGGTTTGCAGTACTATAAAGCTAGCATTCGATAACATGCCCTTGGGCTTAAATTAATTGATCCATTGGGCGTTACGTATCGCCGTCTCCAAAGGATCTTTTTTCTTAACTTAGAGGGCTTGCCCTCTTTATGAATGCTTGTCACCTAGTAGTACAACAACCCTTTTTCCTTTAAAATCATTAAAATGCCTATTTAACAAATCACTTGTGAAATGCATGAGACCAATGCAACTTATACCACAGCATGTAAATTCTCTAAATATATAATAAAACATAACATTAAACTAATTTAAGATAATAACATCTAACATAGACGGTAGTGCTGTCCAGATATTTAAATAAATAGAATTATAATATAGGCGGCAGTGCTGACCATGTAAAGAGTCATAACAACAACATTATATTTTAGGCGGTAGCGCCGTCCATGTAGAGGGTTATACCAACATCATAATTTAGGTGGTAGTGCCGATCATAGCATGATAAAATAAGAGTATCACATATTAGGCGGCATAGCCGACCACCCAATCAAGTAAGTATTAAGCATAACATTCTAGGCGGCATAGCCGCCAATATGAGGATGATTCCATGATGTAGGCGGTATAGCCAGCCATGTGGGATAATAATAAATCACACCACAAAAATAATCATTATAAGATAAGAGATTATTTAGAACTAAACTTAGCATAAGAGAATTATTACTTAAAGCTAATTTAACATATTGTCCTTACATTACAGTTGAAGTGAAGTGTTACTTACCTGTTTTTCTTTGATTCCCCTAAACCTTTCTTCCTAAACTTGAGAATTTCTTCACTAGGGATGCTTTGGCTTAGAATGGAAAAAAAAAAAGAGATTTCTAGGGTTTATTTCACAACCGTAGTCTTTGACGAGTTCCAGCCAACGACGTTATCGTATGTTCAGCTCCTTTTGTGAAAAGAAGTATTTAAGGCTCTTGTGATCTGTATAAATCTTACAATGTGCTCCCATTAAATAGTGATGCCATATTTTCAATGAATGTACCACCGCGACCAACTCTAAGTCATGTGTGGGATGGTTCTTTTCGTATTCCTTTAATTATCTAGAGGCATATGCAATGACCTTTCCATTCTGCATGAGAATGCATCCTATGCCATTTTTGGAGGCATCGCTTTATATGATGAAGTCTTCAGAGCTATTAGGAATGGCTAAGATCGGAGCAATGACCAACTATCGCTTTAGCTCTTTAAAGCTTTTCTCACATTCTGGCGTCCATACAAACTTGGTGTTTTTCTTTGTTAATTGGGTTAATGGCATTACGATCTTAGAGAAGCCTTCCACGAATCTTCGGTAATAGTCTGCTAATCCCAAGAAGCTTCTAACTTCTTTAGCATTAGTTGGCCTCGTCCATTGGCTGACTGCTTCTATCTTTGAGGGATCGACTGATATTCCTTCCTTGGACACAATGTGCCTTAGGAATATAACACTTTCCAGCCAAAATTTGCACGTCTTGAATTTTGCATAAAGTTGCTTCTCCTTCAATGTTTGAAGAGTGATTCTCAGATGTTCGGCATGTTCTTTCTTCGTTCGTGAGTATATCAAGATGTCATCAATGAATACCACTATGAATTTATCCAAATAGTCTTTAAATACTCTATTCATGAGACCCATGAAAGCTGTTGGGGCATTAGTTAGACCGAATGGCATGACGATAAATTCATGGTGTCCATAACGTGTTCTGAATGCGGTCTTTGGAAAGTCCTCCTCTCTGACTTTTAGTTGGTAATATCCTGACCATAGATCAATCTTTGAAAATACTGCTGCTCCTTGTAGTTGATCAAATAGATCCTCAATTCGTGGAAGTGGGTACTTACTCTTGATGGTGACCTTATTTAGTTCTCAATAGTCTATGCACATCCGCATGGATCCATCCTTTTTCTTTACGAACAATACTAGTGCTTCCTAAGATGAATGGCTTGGATGTATGTAGCCTTTGTCTAATAGTTCTTGCAGTTAATTCTTTAACTCTTTTAATTCTGATGGTTCCATCCTATAGGGTGCTTTTGAGATTGAGGCCATTCTTGGGAACAAGTCAATCTTGAACTCAACTTCTCGATCTAGTGGTAGTCTAGAGAGTTCTGAAGGAAAGACCTCAGGAAATTCGCTCACCACTGGAATTTCTTCCAGCTTTGGCCTTTGCTCTTCAACCTTGATGACGCTCACCAAGTATCCCTCGCATCCACCCTTTAATAGTCTAATTGCTTTTAAGGCGAAGATGACAGGTATTCAATTCTCCTTACATCCCTCCTTGAATATAAATGATTCCTTTTGTGGCGGTTGGAATGTTACTTCTTTTTTCTCACAATCTATCTTGGAATGGTACTTAGATAACCAATCCATACCAAAAATCACATCATAGTCTTATATCTCAAGGATTATTAAGTCAACACATAGTGTACGACCACTAATGTTGACTTCGCATGCTCTTACTTGTTGTCCTAAGTTTAATACTTCACTAGATGGAAGCATGACACTATAAGGTCTATTTATTATGTTAAGGGCCCCTTTGATTTTTCTAAGAAATGCTGGTGAGACAAATGAATGTGTAGCTCCTAATTCTATCAACACATAAGTAAGAATTTGAGAGATAGATAGTTCACTTGATATTACTGAGGTTTTGCCTCTGCTTCTGCCTTAGTAAGTGCGAACACTCACGCGTTAGTTCTTTCCCGCTGCGTACCATTCTTTGGACAGTCTTTAATGAAATGTCCCTTTTTTTCACATTTGAAACATGTTCTAGTATTGGCTCGACATTCCCTAGGGTGAGTTCTACCACATTGATTGCATTTAGGCCTTGGTAGAGCTTCTTTTTGGTGATTCTTTATACGCTTGTTCTTATCTTGCTCTTGGTAAGTTGGTGCTCTCTTTCTCTTATTGTTTAAGAGTTGCCTTTTATGATTAGCTACACAACTCCCTTGTTCTATGCTCCCTTTATTCCTTTGTTCTTCTTTCTTCTTTTCTTTATCAGCTTGCTCAATTACCAAGGCTCGATTTATGAGCTCATTGAAGGAAACATCCCAAACTCTAGCCACCTTTAAGTCTTTTGCTATATCTTTACGCAATCCTTGCATAAAATGGTCCTTTTTCAAGTCGTCTGTGGCAACCATGTATGGGGCATAACGAGAGAGCTTATCAAATTTACAGACATACTCTAATACTGTCATTTTTCCTTGTTGCAAATAAACAAATTCTCTTCTTTTATTACACCTCACCATCTCTGAAAAGTACTTATTATAAAAGTGTCTTTAAATTCCTTCCATCACATTGTTGCTTCGTTGTGGCATCCTCTGATGAAATCCCACCAATATTCAGCTGCTCCCCTTAGCATAAAGGAAACACAAGTGACCTTTTCCTTTTCTGGCACCTTGACTACTTCAGTCATTCTTTCCATAGTTTGTAGCTACTGGTCTGCTGCTATAGGATCTGCGCCCCCTTCAAATTGCAGAGGATTGGTCTCTTGAAGTTCCTCCTACTCTTCTGCCTCTATTAGCCCTAACACTTGACATCTCTACAATTTCTGAACAAGCTTCTATGGGTCAAACAAATTAAATATAAGATATTTAATTATCTTAGTTCTTAATTCTTACTAAGAGCTGAGTTGTGTCCTCCCCCTTGGCCAGTGCATATGGATGGTCTACAAAATAGCTTTAAACCTTAGGCTCTAATACCAAATTGTAACACTCCACTTTTATGTTTGTAACTAATGTAACGTTAAGTATTTGTAGAAACGATTTCAAAATAAGTATTTTATAAAGATTGAACAAAAGGTTTGTAACATAAACTATATAAAAGGGTTTGTCACACCAAAAAAACTTTGTTACAAAAGTCACAACCAATTCCATAAACAAGCTTATTGTATTTATGCTTAAATAGGAACACAATTGAGCTCGTTATGTAACCCAAGGTCTGTTATGTCCATATGCACCTCGCCTTGGTTGGGACTTGGCGTCAGCTTTTCCTATTCAGATCCTGCAATGTAAGGACTACGTGAGCTAACGCCCAGTAAGTAAACACTTGATGCATGTATTACCTATCATGCGCATGAATGACTTTATGAAATAAGTGCTAAATCCTTTACATGAAACTTTAAAATATAATGTTGTTGTTTTGACTCTTTACATGGTCGGCACTGCCGCCTATATTGTAATTCTATTTATTTAAATATCTGTATGGACGGCACTGTCCCCTATGTTAGATGTTGTTATCTTAAATTAGTTTCATGTTATGTTTTATTATATATTTAGAGAATTTACATGCTGTGGCATAAGTTGCATTGGTCTCATGCATTTCACTAGTGATTTGTTAAATAGGCATTTTAATGATTTTAAAGGAAAAAGAGTTGCTATACTACTAGGTGGCAAGCATTCATAAAGAGGGCAAGCCTTCTAAGTTAAGAAAAGAGATCCTTTAGGGATGGCGATATGTAACGCCCAATGGATCAATTAATTTAAGCCCAAGGGCATGTTATAGAATGTTAACCTTGTAGTACAACAAACCTAGTGCCCTAACATTGTTCTTTATATTTTAAAGTTTCATGTAAAGGATTTAGCACTTATTTCATAAAGTCATTCATGTGCATGATAGGTAATACATGCATCAAGTGTTTACTTACTGGGCGTTAGTTCACGTAGTCCTTACATTGCAGAAACTGAGTAGGAAAAGTTGACGCCAAGTCCCAGCCAAGGCGAGGTGTATATGGACATAACAGACCTTGGGTTACACAACGAGCTCAACTATGTTCCTACTTAAGTATAAATACAACAATCTTGTTTATGGAATTGGTTGTGACTTTTGTAACAAAGTTTTTTTTGGTGTGACAAACCTTTTTATATAGTTTATGTAACAAACCTTTTGTTCAATCTTTATAAAATGCTTATTTTGAAATCATTTCTACAAATACTTAATGTTACTTTAGTTACAAATATAAAAGTGGAGTGTTATATTAACACACCCTCTAACCAGTTTATTACTAGTCCCTAGCAAATAAAGTAAAGATAAAATTCAAAATCTTTTTTTTTATAAAACACATATGTTTATTCAATCAGATTAATGATAACAATCAAATAAAAGTACAAGCATTATCTCTAGTCTAAAGAAATATCATACCCACATCAATCATCCATATGCATCAGTCCAGCAGACTTTGTTGTAGTAATAGTAATAAGATCACTTTTAAGAATGACATATCAAACCCCAAAATCTCATCGGTTGTAGTGACACTCTCACAAAGAAATTAATCCCAATAAAAATTCTCACTATAATGAATGGTAAATGAGAGAAAATAATAAAGAAATATCATACACTCTCACCAAGATGAAAAAAATATACCATAGTTTAGAAATAATGCGATCTCAAACAAAGTATTAGTCAATCCAATTATTCATTTTTTTCTTTTATGTATATGCATCATTACATCTTAATTGCTCATATAACGAGCTTTTATTTCAGATTATAGTTCCCTAAAATCAAGAAGAACTTTTATTAGGACGTAACGTAGGCTAGGTACATGGCTAACAAAGAAAAGGAAATAGGAAAACAAAATATATATGTTTGAGAAAAAGTTTAGGAACTTTTAAAAATTACAAGATGCATTTTGCCTGTTTATTACTTTTGTTTTTTCTTCTTCTTTTTTTCTTTTTTCTTTTTTTTACATTTTTTTCATATAGCACAACTTTGCTGAACAAAATAATTATCATTTTTCTCAAATATGAATAGGTAGATGGAACTTGTATGATATCGGGTAATACTCCAAATTGGAGTGGGTTAGGACGATAAGTTAATAAAGAAAAGGCTTTTTTTTTAAATAAAAGGTTCAAAAGGGCTAACTATGGATATTACATAATAGGGATGGCTAGAAAGGTTCAAACGGGTCAAAAATGGCCTTCCATTGTCTTTTAGGACTCTAAATAATCTTCCATATCTACTAATTAGGTGAGCATTTAGATGCAGTAACACACACTTTTTTTTTACTTTTTTTTAAAGGGTTGACTCAAAGACAATCTAGAGATTATGTATAAAATAATAAACTGCTAAGTTACATGAAGAATAGATAAAAAGGGTTACTCTCCAAGAAAAATTAATAGGCTAAAAAACTCACTTGGAATTTATTATGACATGTGCATTCCTTCAAGCAACTCATATTTATCCCCAATATCAACATGTAGAATAGCAAACATGGTGTAACATCACTCAAGACTAAAGATAATACAAATACTAAAATTCGAAAGTCATCATATCATATAATATCAAAACCTCACACAAAATTACTAAATTTTTTTTGTTTTTAACGGAATTCTATCCCCCAACCTATTCTAAATATAAAAAGAAAACATACATGCAGAAAAATTAAAGAAAAATAAATTTTTTTTCTTTTTTTAAGAAGATGCGTTTCTAGAGTCACTACACTCCATATTCAACTATCTTCGATTTAAAAAATTGAAAACATATATTTATAAAAGAGAAGACAAAAAGAAAAGTTAGGAAAAACACAAAATTTTTTTTATTTTTTTGTTTTATTTTTTTATTTTAACCAACATTCCACAATTGTCAACTATTCCCTCCCACTAACCAGAACCAAACATTGTCCTCAATATTTGAAAGGAAAGAAGTAGAGTTTAGAAGACATCACTTGGGTAGTGCGACACAGAAGAAAATATTTACAAGCGGAGAGTTAAATCTAATTTATACTTCTTACTGCGGCTACTATTACCATTATTATTTGAACATTCCAACACAATGACCCTGGGATTTGGCACTGATTAATAAGCTTGTAACAGATCAAATAGCACATTAGCAGTGTGTGCATAAATAAAAATGTTTTTTCACTGAGGAATTAATGAAATAATTTTTTATTGTATGATTAATAAACGTGATAAAGCCATCATAGAAATTATTGACATTTAACAAACCGATGGGTTTCTAATGGATGTTCAGATGGGCCCAAGATGCTAGTGTGATTAGTGCCTCAAGAGTTGTAAGATCGCTTAGAAGGAAAATAAAAGTATCGACATGATTGAGTATTTTAGTTATTTATTCTTGCATACCTGAGACGACTAACTCTTCTCCAGTTGGTGAATGAGACAAACAACCCAAAGGTTTTAGGATTGGAGGGATGATGTCTAACACTTGGCTCCCTCTGACAAAAGCAACTTCTGAGACCATTTTGGATAACCCTGGTTACCTTCTCCATACACCAAGTGCAATTTTCTCTCTGCTATTCTTAGACCAAGATCTATGGCTGCCTCTATAAACTCTTTATATTTTCCATAATGAAATCCAGAGAGCACACAAATGTTCTTGAATTATTTACTGGGAGTAGCTGTCATTAAGATATTACTAAAAAATAACTTGTGAGTGCTCAGTAAAAAAAATTATATTTAAAGACCTTGGTGACAGTTGGTTACAGCTGTGTATGAGGCATCATGTCAGCGTCAATTAACGTGTAAGGCACATGATTTAAAAGTCAGAAAGAAAATGGTGAAAAGACAAAGTAAATAATTATAGTATAATATTAGTAAAGACAAAAATGTAAGTGATCAAACAACAGTGAAATAAAACAACATTGAAATAAAAGGATATTTACAAGTAGTTGTGACTGTGGCTCACATCTTCCTCTAGTTTTACATCCAGAAATGACTTGAATGCCCTCTATAGGTCGAAGTTAGACTTCCCATCTAGTTTTCTTACAAACTGGCAAACAGGGTCTTTTATAGTCAGATTCCCGAGACTATAGTTTGCACATTCTTTTTGGAATAATGGCTATAACTGGAGTATTATATTTTGGACGTATCCACTGGGATGCGTTTCAAGAGATAAAAGGATATCATCTAATGACTCTTTATTCAAGTCATCCCTAATGAATTGAATCTTATCTTTTCTGTTATCAGACAGCATTCCTAAAGAACATCGCCTTTTATCACATCTCATTCTGGCACACTTATGAAAAACATTCGAGAGCTTTCTGTTTTCTTAAAGAATTTCCTTTACCACAACCAGACATGTATGCAATAAATTTAAGAGGTAACTTACCTACTAAGTGCACTTTAGTTTCGATTATCCATCGGATGTCAGCAGGGATATGATTTTTCATAAGTAATCTCATGCGTTCGGACCAAACTTTATAAATGGTAAGGAGAGCATTCTGATAAAGTGAAGGAAATCGCTTGTGAAGTTTTGCTAAGATCTTGTCTCATCTATGCCTTCAACTCAAAATATTAGTTATTATGGGAAACTAAATGGAATCGACTTTAATTGTCACGGAGTACCGTTATCCGCCACTTGACCGGGGTGAAAAATGATAACACACTAAAGAAAGAAAAAAAATCTAACAAAACACAACACACGTAAAAAAAATAAATAACAAAAAAAATTAACTTACCATCGTCCTCTTATTGAATTTACCTCAAGCTCTAATTGGATGTTGTAGATACCTCTCTCAATTTCTTTAAGATTTCTTTCTAAATCCTCAACATGGGCTATTAACTCTGGTGGTTGTAGTTGCAAATATGATATGTTTTGCAAAATCGTATCTGACCTCTGAGATGAGATTGTATACGTTAAAACTATCTAAGAATATTGAAGAGATGCTTTTTAGTTGACATATTTATAAGGAAAAATTATAAAAAAGAATTAATAGTTAAACAAACAAACTTACACAAACATAATTAAAAATAAAAAAGAAAACTTTAAATCACCGAAATGAAACAGAAAGCAAAAAAAGTCAGGTCACTTCAATGTTTTGTGCTGTTTTCCCCACATAGTTCATATTCGTGATATGACTTTACTTTTCTGACCATTAACTTTAAAAATTACACTGTTACTTGGATTCTTAAATTTAATGGCTCCATGTAAAAAAATAGTATGATCAGTAGATGACAGACCCTCGAGAGCATAACTTACTTGGAGAAACGTGCCACTGAGAATTGAAGAAAAATACTTTCTGACCTAGTGTGAAAGATTTTCTAGTGCTCCACTTGTCACAGAGGATTTTCATTTGCTTTCTGTAGTCCTTAATATTTTTGTCATTATAAATCTCCTTTGATTTTACCAGTTGTATCCTCCTTTTTGAACAAAAAATAAGGTCAATGATGTTTGTATTCTTTTGTTTGTCATCATGAGAGATGAGATGATTTTTGATAATGTTTTTTCTTCTCCCAAGAATATAGAATTCAGAGGGTCAAGTGAAGGTTTGAGCTTAATCTTTGGTAGTGATTCTGATGATGGGATGAGATTTTCTTTTAATGGTGCCAATTGCTCTATCATTATCTTTCATTTATCAATGTCCATGCATGGCGATGAATCTAATAAGGCATTAACCTCATTAATCGATCTGTCAATATTAAAATCCAAACCAAAGTGAGTTAAACATGTCAGTAAATGGTCATTACTAAGGTTTAAAGGAAATGTATGATCAACCAATTCATCAATTAAATCTATATCTATAATTTATCATTTGTACTGTGAGGTTATTTGGTAATGTTGAAAATATTTAGTTTCATAGTCATATTGCCAAATGACAACTGCATATTTCCAGTCCTGTATTGAATATGAGCATCGGCAGTTGCCAAAAATGAACGACCCAAGAAAATGGGGATGTGCTTCCTTGAATTCTGCACTGGTTGAGTGTCAATTACAATGAAATCAACAGGAAAATAAAACTTATCTACTTGGATAAGCACATCCTCCATAATACCACGAGGTATTTTCGTGGATCGATCTGTAAGCTATAACACCACTGGAGTTGGGTGTAATTCTCCCAGTTCAAGTTTCATAAACACTGAGTAAGGCAACAGATTAACACTACTCCTAAATCTAACAAAGCATTCTTAATTATGTGGTTCCCTATACTACATGAGATAGTGGGGGAGCCTGAATCTTTGCATTTTAGAGGCATTTTATGTTGAAGTATAGAATTAATATTTTATGTTAAAAAGGCATTTTTTGAACATAAATATTTCTCTTTTTAGTACAAAGATCTTTAAGAAACTTGGCATATGATGGCACTTGTTTTATAGCTTCAAGTAAAGGGATGTTAACACTTACCTGTTTGAAGATTTCAAAAATCTCACTTGATGATTTTCCTTTCTTCCCTTTAGCTAACCTCTTAGAAAATGGAGCTTTAGGAACATATTCTCGTGGGTTGGTTTTCTCTTTCTCCTTTGATGATGAGTGCTCAGCATTCACAGGTATGATCTGAGTTGATTTTAGCATCTCCATTTTGTTGTCGACTTCTTTTCCTTTTCACAAAGTCATCACTGCTTTGATCTCTCCATGCTGTTGTGGTGAACTAGAACTTGCTTCATTCACTGCTTTAGGGTTAGACACTAGTTGACTTGGGAATTTGCCTTTTTCAACGGTCATGACCAAAGTTTGAACTGAAGAGGCTAGTTGTCCCACCATTTTCTCAAGGTTAGTAAGATTTTTGACATTTTGGAGTGTATTGTTGAGTATTAGAAAGTGTATATTTATAAAGGAGAAAATCGTCATTTTACACTTTAAATCTCACTAACATTACTACTTTTATTTATTTAAGTATTTTGTTATTTAATTATATGTGTTTTATTATAACAATGTATTTTATGTATTTTAGGGGCATTACGATCGTTTCACAATGAACGAGTGATCAGACAGTAAAACGGACGTCATATTTGGACTCAGGACGGTCGAAAACCTTAAGAGGAGCATTAAAGGAAAAAGTCACTGTTCACACATACGGTACTGTTCATCGTACGGTACTGTTCACGACACTATTCATGTATACGGACCGATGATGTGGCAACTACCTATGACGTGGCAGTATCTGATTAATTGAATTATGTGGATTGACTGCTTATGTGGCGTTAACCGATGACGTGGCGTTGACTGATGATGTGTCACAATCTTATTGGACTAAATTTCTTATGTACTGTAAATCGATGACGTGGCAGCATCTCAGTGGAGCAAAAATCGTATGTACAATACATGCGCTTACATGGGATTATTTACTATTCAGGCGGCATTACTGTACAAATGTTGACTGTTGACTGTTGACTGATGACGTGGCGCAATCCTGAGCATCCGAATTGTTTTTAATCCGATGGTCACGATTCACTCAATGTATCTATAAAAAGGGGGCTCTCCCCCCCTAATTTGGCACCCTTAAATTCATTTCTAAGCTTAGATTTCTGAAATTCCTTCTCCTTCTTGTAGTTTCTTTGTATTTTAATAAAATTTCTTTTTTTATCCTTAGTTAAAATATGAGTGGCTAATTCCTTTTGAGCTTGGGTTGAAGGTGAAGTCTCAACATGTTCCATGGGCTTAATTTGATAAATTTACTTTCTCTTCCCCTCTAATATTTGTGGTTGTTTTGACTTTTCGTCGACAAATAATAATAGTCTTGTCTAGTTACAACCCTGGTTAAACCGGCACTCTAGTACAAGGTTATTATTATTTGACACGATAAGCACTTGGCGCCATACTTATTAGAGAGTGGTTCATGAGGTGTGGAATCCCCCCTTATGATTTAATTGGTATTAATATGGAATATTTAGCGCATGGAGCATGTTGATGCGGATCCGGATACCCAAGTGCTTTATTATAACAGTTACATTTTAATTATTCCTGCCATTTTAATTCACAATTTAGGATAAAGTTATCATAATTTAATTGTTTCCATTAAAAGAAAATTAATTCTGCATATAATTAAAATCAATCTCCTCGTGGGATCGACACTTGTCACCATTAATCTATTATACAATAAATTCGTACGCTTGCGAGTTCATTAAAATTTGCACAACAAGTTTTTGGCACCGCTGCCGGGGAGGTAAGTTATTTTAATTTTTTGAATTAATTTTTTTTGTTTTCTTATATTTTTCCTTATAACAAAATAATTTTATAATTTAATTTTTGTAATTTAAATTTTTGCACTTTAATTTCTGTAATTTAATTTCTGTAATTTAAATTTTTGTAATTTAATTTTATTGTGTGATTTCTTTAACTTTCTGTACTTTAATTTTTGCTTTACTTTTCTTTGTAATTTGTTTTGTTTATCATGTAATTTATTTTAATTTATTCGTAGAATTAATTTATAGAATTAGTTTTTTAAGTAATTTTTTTTGCTTTCCTTAAAAATTATAAAAAAATTAAAAAAATTACAAAATATAAAAAAAAGTGAATCTATAATTTAATTTTGGTAATTTAAATTTCAATAATTTAATTTCTTTGTAATTTCTTTAAATTTCTATAATTTAATTTCTGAGTTATTTTTCCTTGTAATTTTTATTTATTCTGTTAATTTATTATTCTATAGAATTAAATTTTTTTAAGTAATTTTTTCCTGTAATTTAATTTTGTTTCTTTTTCTCTTCTTTATATTTCTGTAATTTAATTTTTTATTTTTCGTTGTAATTTATCTTCTTATTTTATTTTTAGTTAATCTATTTCTTATATTTTCTTTTTAACACTTGAGTGTATGTTTATAGTACGGTTATAACAACGTCACAAGGTTAGTATTGTAATTTCTCTCTCATCTTTATTTTTATTTGTTTTATCTTCATTTATTTTATTCTTTGCATACATGGTCGAAGGTCATTATCACGTAATCTTGAACCTTTAGACCTTGATTTGGAAAAAAACACTTCGCACACACAAACAAACTGTTTTTCAAAAAAAACTTGAAATGGAATTACAAAATCAACAACCAGAACCACAAGAGAGGCCATTTAAGGATTATTTTAGTCCTTTAGCTAATTTGAGCACATCATGCATAAGGTACCCAAATGTAGCTGCTAGGAGTTTTGAATTAAAACCTAGTGTGCTAAACTGTCTCCCCACATTCTATGGCTTAGAAAATGAGGACTCATATAATCATCTGAATGATTTTCATGCTATTTGTCAAACTTTTAAATATGAGAATTTTTCAGATGATGATGTTAAACTTAGATTATTCCCATTTTCATTAAAAGATAGAGCTCGTTCATGGTTTAATACAATGCCTGCTAATAGCATTACATCATGGGAACAAATGATAACTAAATTTTTAAATAAATATTTCCCAGTTCATAAAACCAATGCTATTCGCAGGGAAATCTCAGAGTTTACCCAAAGAGATGACGAGCAATTTTTCGAAGCATGGGAGCGATTTAATGGGCTACTCTTGAAGTGCCCACATCATGGGTATGAGAAACGGCACCAATGCCAATACTTTTTGGAGGGATTATTGCCACATGTGCAAGAATGGCTAATGGCAACCAGTGGAGGAGAGCTAATGTCCAAAAGCGCATCAGAGATTTGGGAATTTTTCCAACGGCAATCGGATAATTCTCAACAACGGAGTCGATCACTCAGAAATACCAGGAGAATTAAGGGAGTGAATGAGGTTAACATTGGCGAGTCAAGATCAGGAATTAAAGAAGTCAAAGAGATGATCGAAGGCCTTGCTCGACAAATAGCATCTTTGACAACCGCTAAATCAACAGAGCCACATGACCATGACTCATATTCAGATCAAGCCAATGCCATAGGTATCATGAGAAAACCACCAAACTACAACTCTTACTCCAACACATATAACCCTGGATGGAGAGACCACCCCAACTTCTCATGGTCTCAAGGATTCCAACAAAATGGACCATCAGTTCCACCTCCACCAATGCAATCAGTTCCTCAAATGTCTCAAGCCTCTCAACCACCATTCAGACCATACAATCAGAATCCAAACCATTCTCAACCCAAACCATGGGAGGAGACATCCCAAAATTTCAAAAATCTTACTAACTCCAAGATCGAGCAGCAGAACCGCACCATTGATGAGTTACGAAATGAGATGAGAGCGGGCTTCAACTCACAGGCCCAATCAATTTCTAATCTTGAGAAAATGGCGGGACAACTTGCCTTTTCCGTTCAAACTTTGGCCATGACCATTGAAAAAGGCAAATTCCCAAGTCAACCAATGCCAAACCCTAAAGCAGTGCATGAAATAAGTACCAGTTCGCCACAGCAGCATGGAGAGGTCAATGTAGTGATGACCTTACGAAAAGGAAAAGAAGTCGACAACAAAGTGGAGATGCCAAAATCAACTCAGATTGTACCTGTGAACACTGAGGAATCATCATCAGAGGAGAAAGAGGAAACTAACCCACGAGAATATGTTCCTAAAGCTCCATTTCCTCAGAGGTTAGCTAAAGGAAAGAAAGGAAAATCCACAGGTGAGATTCTTGAAATCTTCAAACAGGTAAGTGTTAACATCCTTTTACTTGAAGCTATAAAACAAGTGCCATCATATGCCAAGTTTCTTAAAGACCTTTGTACTAAAAAGAGAAATATTCATGTTCAGAAAAAGGCCTTTCTAACAGAAAATATTAGTTCTATACTCCAACATAAAATGCTTTTAAAATGCAAAGATCAGGCTCCCCCACTATCTTATGTAGTATAGGGATCGACACAATTGAGAATGCTTTATTGGATTTAGAAGCTAGTGTAAATCTGTTGCCTTACTCTGTATTTGTGAAACTTGGACTGGGCGAATTACACCCAACTCCAGTGTTGTTACAGCTTACAGATCGATCCATGAAAATATCACGTGGTATTGTAGAGGACGTGCTTATCCAGGTAGACAAGTTTTATTTTCCTGTTGATTTCATTGTAATTGACACTCAACCAGTACAGGATTCAAGGAAGCATATCCCCATTATCTTGGGTCGTCCATTTTTGGCAACTGCCGATGCTCACATTCAATGCAGGACTGGAAATATGCAGTTGTCATTTGGCAATATGACCATGGAACTAAATATTTTTAACATTGCTAAATAACCCACAGTACTGATGATGAAATTGTAGATGTGGATTTAATTGATGAATTGGTTTATCATACATCTCCTTTAAACCTTAGTGATGACCCTTTACTGACATGTTTAACTCACTTTGGTTTGGATTTTAATATTGACAAGTCGATTGATGAGGTTAATGCCTTATTAAATTCATCGCCATGCATGGACATTGATAAGTGGAAGACAAGGATAGAGCAATTGGTACCATTGACAGAAAATCTCATCTCATCATCAGAATCACTACCAGGAATTGAGCTCAAACCTTCACTCAGCCCTTTGATTTCTACATTCTTGGAAGAAGAAAAAATATTATCAGAAATCATCTCATCCTCTCCTGATTACAAACAAAAGAACACAGACATCATTGACCCCATTTTTGGTTCAAAAAGGAGGATACAACTGGCAAAACCAGAGGAGATTCGTAACGACAAAAATGCTAAGGACTACAGAAAGCGAATGAAAATCCTCCGTGACAAGCGGAGCATTAGAAAATCTTTCACACCAGGTCAGAAAGTATTTTTGTTCAATTCTCAAGGGCACGTTTCTCCAAGTAAGTTATGCTCTCGATGGTCTGGTCTATTTACGAATCATACTGTTTTTTCACATGGAGCCATTAAATTTAAGAATCCAAGAAACGGTGTAATTTTTAAAGTTAATGGTCAAAAAAGTAAAGTCATATCACGAATACCAACCATGTGGAGAAAACAGCACAAAACATTAAAGTGACTTGACATTTTTTCTTTTCGTTTCCTCTTGGTGATTTAAAGTTTTCTTTTCTATTTTTAATTATGTTTGTGAAAGAGTGTCTGTTTAACTTTTAAGCTTTTAATTTTTATCATTTTCCTCACGAATATGTCAACTAAAAAGTATCTCTTCAGCATTCTTAGACAGTTTCGACGTATTCAATCTCATCTCAGAGGTCAGATATGATTTTATAAAACACATCGTATCTGGCAGCTACAACCACCAGAGTTAATAGCCCATGTTGAGGATTTAGAAAGCCAACTCTGAGAAATTGAGAGAGGCATCTACAACATCCAATTGGAGCTTGAGGTAAATTCAATAAGAGGACGATTTTAGTTTGTTTTGTATATTTTAATTTATTTTCTTGTTTGTGTGTTTTAGTTTGCTTTGTGTGTTTAAAGTTTGTAACCCCGGTCAAGTGGCGGATAACGGTACTCCGTGACAATCAAGTCGGTTACTTCAGTTTTTCCACAATAACTGATATTCTGAGACGAAGGTATGGACAGAAATGAGATTTTAGAAAAGCTTCACAAACGATTCCCTTCGCTTCCTCAGAATGCCCTACTTTTAATTTATAAAGCCCGATCCGAACGCATGCAGGTGAGTTACCTCCCAAATTTATTGCATTCATGCCTGGTTGTGGTAAAGGAAATTATGCGAGAAAATGACGAGCTCGAAGACTTTCTGTTGCTTATCATAAATGTGCCAGAATGATATGCAATAAAAAATCATGTTCTTTAGGAATGATGTCTGATAACAGAGAAGATAAGATTCAATTCATTAGGGATGGCTTGAATAAGGAGTCATTGGATGATATCCTTTTGTCTCTTGAAACGCATCCCAGTGGATACGTCCAACATGCAATACTCTAGTTATGGCCATTATTCCAGAAAGAATGTGCAAACTATAGTCTCGGGAATCTGACTATAAAAGACCCAGTTTGCCAGTTTGTAAGAAAACTAGATGGGAAGCCTATCCTCGACCCATAGAGGGCGTTCAAGCCGTTTCTGGACGTAAAACCAGAGGAAGATGTGAGCCACAATCACAACTATCTATAAATATCCTTTTACCTCTCTGTTCTTTTATTTCATTATTATTTTAATATTTACATTATTGTTGTTTAATAATTTCATTTACTTTTTTCTTTTACTATTTTCTTTTTGACTTTTTGAGCCATGTGCCTTACACGTTAATCGACATAATGTCCCATACACAGCTGTAACCAACTGTCACCAAGGTCTTTAAATGTGAATTGTTTTTACTGAGCACTCACAAGTTGTTTTTGAGCAATATCTTAATGGTAGCTTCTTCTAGTAAACAATTCAAGAACATTTTTATGCTTTCTGGGTTCCATTATGGCAAACATAAAGAGTTCATGGAGGCAGCCATAGATCTTGATCTAAGAATAACAGAGAGAAAATTGCACTTGGTGTATGGAGGAGGTGACTGAGGGTTATCCAAAATGGTATAAAAAGCTGCTTTTGTCAGAGGGAGCCAAGTGTTAGGCATCATCCCTCAAATCCTAAAACCTTTGGGTTGTTTGTCTCATTCACCAACTGGAGAAGAATTAGTCGTCTCAGGTATGCAAGAACGAATAACTGAAATGCTCAATCATGCCGATACTTTTATTTTCCTTTCAGGCAATCTTACAACTCTTGAGGCACTAATGACATTAGCATCTTGGTCCCATCTGAACATTCATCAGAAACCCATTGGTTTGTTAAATGTCAATAACTTTTATGATGGCTTTTTCGCATTTCTTAACCATGCAATAAAAAAATTATTTCATTCCTTCCTCAGTGAAACAAATCTTTATTTGTGCACACACTGCTAATGCGCTACTTGATCTGTTACAAGCTTATCAACCAGAGCCAGATCCCAAGGCTATTGTGTTGGACTGTTCAAATAATGATGGTAACAGTAGCGGCAGTAAGAAGTACAAATTAGATTTAACTCTCCGCTTATAAATATTTTCTTCTATGTTGCAGCACCCAGGTGATGTCTTCTAAACTCTAC
The DNA here is from genome assembly GCA_030449875.1 of Aegle marmelos. NCBI lineage: Eukaryota > Viridiplantae > Streptophyta > Magnoliopsida > Sapindales > Rutaceae > Aegle > Aegle marmelos. The sequence continues at coordinate 14,562,220 of JASUUL010000143.1, forward strand.
TTCTTTTCTTTCAAACATTGAGGACAATGTTTCGTTCTGGTTGGCGGGAGGGAATAGTTGACAATTGTGAAATGTTGAACTAACCATGACTAACTTTTTGAATAGAAGATGGCTGAATATGGAGTATAGTGACTCTAGAAACGCATCTTTTTAGTTAAAAAAAAACAAAAACAAAAACAATATATATATATATATTTGTGTGTGTTTCTTTTCTAACCATTCATTTTTCTCCTTTATAAATATATGTTTTCAAGTTTTTAAAGTCGAAGATGGCTGAATATGGAGTGTAGTAACTCTAAAAACGCATCTTCTTTATAAAAAAAATCATTTTTCTTTAATTTTTCTGTATGTATGTTTTCTTTTTATGTTTAGAATAGGTTGGGGGGAAAGAATTCTGTAAAAAAAAAAAATTTATGAGTTCTTGATATTGGATGATATGATGACTTTCGAATTTTAGTATTTGTATTATCTTTGGTCCTCAGTGATGTTACACCATGTTTACTATTCTATATGTTGATATTGGGGACAAATATGAGTTGCTTGAAAGAATGCACATGTCATAATAAATTCTAAATAAGTTTTTGAGCCTATTAATTTTTCTTGGAGAGTAACCCTTTTTGCCCATTCTTCATGTAGCTTAGCAGTTTATTATTTCATACATGATCTCTAGATTTTCTTTTAGTCAACCCTTAAAAAAAAAAAGTTTGTATTACTGCATCTAAATGTCCACTTAATTAGTAGATATAGAAGATTATTTAGAGTCCTAAAAGATGATGGAAGGCCATTTTTGACCCGTTTGAGCCTTTCTAGCTATCCCTATTATGTAATATCCATAGTTAGCAGTTTTGAGCCTTTTATTTTAAAAAAAACCCTTTTCTTTATTAACTTATCATCCTGACCCACTCCAATTTGGAGTATTACCTGATATCATACAAGTTCCATCCACCTATTCATGTTTGAGAAAAAAATGATAAATAATTATTTTGTTCAGCGAAGTTGTGCTACATATATAAAAAAAATTCAAAAAAAAAAAGAAAAAAAGAGAGAGAAAAGAAAAGATGTACAATAGCAATAAAAATGTATCTTGTAAAAAGTTCTTGAATTTTTTCTCAAACATATATATATATATATATATATATTTTTTGTTTCCCTATTTTTCTTTCGTTGTTAGCCATGTCCCTAGCCTACGTTACGTCCTAATAAAAGTCTTTCCTGATTTTAGGGAACTATAGTCTAACATAAAAGCTAGTTATATGGGTAATTAAGATGTAGTGATGCATATGCCAAAAAAAAAATGAAAAAAAAATGATGAATACATTGGGTTGACTAATACTTTATTTGAGATCGTATTATTTCTAAGTTATGGGCATATTTTTCATCTTGGTGAGAGTGTATGATATTTTTTTATTATTTTCTCTTAATTTACCATTCATTGTAGTGACAAAATTTTATTGGGATTAATTTCTTTGTGAGAGTGTCACTACAACCAGTGAGATTTTGGGGTTGGATATGTCATTCTTGAAAGTGGTCTCATTACTAATGCTACAATAAAGTCTGCTAGACTGATGCATATGGATCGTTGATGTGGGTGTAATATTCCTTTAGACTGGAGATAATGCTTGTACTTTTATTTGATTGCTATCATTAATCTGATTGAATAAACACATGTATTTCCTTTAAAAAAAAGTTTTGAATTTTATCTTCGCTTTATTTGCTAGGGACTAGCAATAAGCTGGTTGGGGGGTGTGTTGAGTATTAGAAAGTGTATATTTATAAAGGAGAAAATCGTCATTTTACACTTTAAATCTCACTAACATTACTACTTTTATTTATTTAAGTATTTTGTTATTTAATTATATGTGTTTTATTATAACAATGTATTTTATGTATTTTAGGGGCATTACGATCGTTTCACAATGAACGAGTGATCAAACAGCAAAACGGACGTCATATTTGGACTCAGGACGATCGAAAACCTTAAGAGGAGCATTAAAGGAAAAAGTCACTGTTCACACATACAGATCTTTTCATACGCACGTGATCGTTTTCACGACTAATTTATTCACGACTTTCGTTCATATATACGGACCGATGATGTGGCAACTACCTATGACGTGGCAGTATCTGATTAGATGAATTATGTGGATTGACTGCTTATGTGGCGTTAACCGATGACGTGGCGTTGACCGATGATGTGTCACGATCTTATTGGACTAAATTTCTTATGTACTGTAGATCGATGACGTGGCAGCATCTCAGTGGAGCAAAAATCGTATGTACAGTACATGCGCTTACATGGGATTATTTACTATTCAGGCGGTATTCTGCATAAATGTTGATTTGTTGATGTTGTTGTTGACTGATGACGTGGCGCAATCCTGAGCATCCGAATTGTTTTTAATCCGATGGTCACAATTCACTCAATGTATCTATAAAAAGGGGGCTCTCCCCCCCTAATTTGGCACCCCTGAATTTATTTCTAAGCTTAAATTTCTGAAATTCCTTCTCCTTGTAGTTTCTTTGTATTTTAATAAAATTTATTTTTTTATCCTTAGTTAAAATATGAGTGGCTAATTCCTTTTGAGCTTGGGTTGAAGGTGAAGTCTCAACATGTTCCATAGGCTTAATTTGGTAAATTTACTTTCTCTTCCCCTCTAATATTTGTGGTTGTTTTGACTTTTCGTCGACAAATAATAATAGTCTTGTCTAGTTACAGCCCTGATTAAACCGGCACCCTAGTACAAGGTTATTATTATTTGGCACGATAAGCCCTTGGGACCATACTTATTAGAGAGTGGTTCATGAGGTATTGAATCCCCCCTTATGATTTAATTGGTATTAATATGGAATATTTAGCCCATGAAGTATGTTGATGCGGATCCGGATACCCAAGTGCTTTATTATAACAGTTACATTTTAATTATTCCTGCCATTTTAATTCACAATTTAGGATAAAGTTATCATAATTTAATTGTTTCCATTAAAAGAAAATTAATTCTGCATATAATTAAAATCAACCTCCTCGTGGGATCGACACTCGTCACCATTAATCTATTCTACAATAGATTTGTGCGCTTGCGAGTTCATTAAAATTTGCACAACATGTATCCTCCCATGGTTTGGGTTGAGAGTGGTTTGGATTCTAATTGTATGGTCTAAATGGTGGTTGAGAGACTTAAGAAATTTAAGGAACTAGTTGCATTGATAGAGGTGGAGCTGATGGCCCATTTTATTGAAATCCTTGAGACCATGAAAAATTAGGGTGGTCTCTCCATTCAGGGTTATATGTGTTGAAGTAAGGGTTGTAATTTGGTGATTTTCTCTTGAAACCTATGGCATTGGCTTGATCTGAATATGAGTCATGGTCATGTGGCTCTGTTGATTTAGCAGTCGTCAAAGATGTTATTTGTCGAGTAAGACCTTCGACCATCTCTTTGACTTCTTTAATTCCTGAGCTTGACTCGCCAATATTAACCTTATTCACTCCCTTAATTCTCCTGGTATTTCTGAGTGATCGACTCCGTTATTGGGAATTATCCGATTGCCGCTGGAAGAATTCCCAAATCTCTAATGTGCTTTTGGACATTAGCTCTCCTCCACTGGTTGCCATTAGCCATTCTTGCACATGTGGCAATAATCCCTCCAAAAAGTATTAACATTGGTGCCATTTCTCGTACCCATGATGTGGACACTTCAAGAGTAGCCTGTTGAATTGCTCTCATGCTTTGAAAAATTACTCGTCTTCTCTCTGGATAAATTCTAAAATTTTCCTGCGAATAGAATTGGTTTTAGGAACTGGGAAGTATTTATTTAAAAATTTTGTGTCCATTTGTTCCCATGATGTAATGCTATTAGCAGGCAATGTATTAAACCCTGAACAAGCTCTATCTTTTAATGAAATTGAGAATAATCTAAGTTTAACATCATCATATGAAAAATTCTCGTATTTAAAAGTTTGACAAATAACATGAAAATCATTCAGATGATTATATGGGTCCTCATTTTCTAGGCCATAGAATGTGGGGAGACAGTTTAGCACACTAGGTTTTAATTCAAAACTCCTAACAGCTACATTTGGGTATCTTATGCATGATGTGCTCAAATTAGCTAAGGGACTAAACTAATCCTTAAATGGCCTCTCTTGTGGTTCTAATTGCTGATTTTACAAATCCACTTCAAATTTCTTTTTAAAAACAGTGTGTTTGTGCATGCGAAATATTTTTTCCAATTCAAGATCTAAAGGTTTAAGATTAGGTGATAATGACCTTCGATCATACATGCAAAGAACAAAATAAATGAAAATAAAACAAATAAAAATAAAGAGGAGAGAGAAATTACGATGCTAACCTTGTGACGTTGTTACAATCTTAATATGAAAACACACTCAATAGCTATGATAAAAAGAAATTACGTGAAATAAATATTAACTAAAATTAAAATAAATAATAAAGAAAGATAACAAGATAAATTAGAAAAATTACAAAGAAAAATAACATGGAAATTAAATTATACAAATTTAAAGAAGAGAGAAAGAAATAAAATTCTAATCTAATTTCTTTTTTTTAATGAGAAAAAAATTTCAAGAAAACAACTAAAAAAATAAATATTAAAAAAACTAATTCTACGAATTAAAATACTTACCTCACCGGCAACGGTGTCAAAAACTTTTTGTGCAAATTTTATTGAACTCGCAATCGCATGAATCTATTGTAGAATAAATTAACACTGACGAGTGTCGATCCCATGAGGAGGTTGATTTTAATTATGTGTAGAATTAATTTTCTTTAATGTGTAAATAAATTTGTGGTGAAATTGATATAAATTATGCATAAATTTAAATTATAATGGTAGGAATTAAATTAAACTGGAATCTATTAAAATGACGTACTTGGGTATCTGGATCTGCATCAACATGCTCCATGAACTAAATATTTCATATTAATACCAATTAAATCATAAAGGGGGATTCCACACCTCATGAACTACGCTCAAATAAATATGGTGTTAAGGAAATTTACTAAATTAAGCCCATGGGACATAGTGAGACTTTACCTTTAACCCAAGTTTAAAAGAAATTAGCTATTCATTTTTTAACTAGGGGTAAAATATAAATTTATTAAAATACATAGAAAATATAAGAAAGAGAAGGAATTACAAAAATTTAAGCTTAGAAATGAATTTAGGAATATCAAATTAGGGGAGAAGAGCCCCCTTTTTATAGATACATTGAGTGAATCGTGACCATCGGATTAAAAATAGTTCGGACGCTCAGGATTGTGCCACGTCATCAGTCAAAAGTCAACAGTCAATGTTAAACAGTAACACAGTTTGGCCATGGTTTATACAGTAATACTATTTAAATAGTAAATAATCTCATGTATGTGCATGTACCGTACACACGATTTTTGCTCTATTGAAATGCTGCCACGTCATCGATCCACAGTACATAAGAAATTTAGCCCAATAAGATCGTGACACATCATCGGTCAATACCACATAAGCAGTCAATGCCACATAATTTATCCAATCAAATACTGCCACGTCATAGGTAGATGCCATGTCATCGGTCAATGCCACGTCATTGGTCCGTATATATGAACAGTGTCATGAACAGTACCATGAACATTATCATACGTATGAACAATACCGTATATGTGAACAGTGACATTTTTCTTTTATGCTCCTCTAAGGTTTTCGATCGTCCTGAGTTCAAATATGACTCCGTTTTACTGTTTGATCACTCATTCATTGTGAAATGATCGTGATGCCCCGAAAATACATAAAATACATAATTATAATAAAACACACATAATTAAACAACAAAATGCTTAAATAAATAAAAGTAGCAATATTAGTGAGACTTGAAGTGTAAAATGACAATTTTCTCCTTTATAAATATACACTTTCTAACACTTAACACATAACTTATGGTTTAAAAATAATTTAGGACAGCCTACGGCTTAGTAAGATAGCTCCAAATATCAAGATGCAAGAAAACATTGTATTAATAGGATGCAAATATACAATTGCCATCCTAATGCAAGATAGAGAATTAAAAAGCAACAAGCTTATGCACCAAATAAATTACTTAAACTCTCTTTTTATATCCAGCTAATTAATTTGTGGGTAGTATAGGTTACTAACTAGTTGTGCATATTGCAATTGCAAATTAAGTTTGTCATATCACTTCTTAAATATCCTAATCCAACCTTTCTTCCTATAGAGAAGATAAGGGTTTACTTGTGATTGTTTTCAAACATTATTTTTTACTCTTTAGATTTTAGAGAAACAAAATGAATCAAGATCCTTTCCTAATCTTATCTTCTTCTAAGCAATTTTTATTGACATGATTAGCAGTTAATAAATAAAAAAGAAAATATAGTTAAATTTTAATTATACACTAGCTCTGAAATACAGGTGGCATAAGATCTATAAAAGATCATGATTACTCAAATCAAGAAAGGATCCATGTCCACACTAAAAATGTATTTGGCAAACCCATGACAGTGCCTATATGTTTGTGGCTACTACTTGATTCGCACATTTCTAATGCCTTTAACATTGCAGGCTTATTTTGGTATTGTGAAAGGTTTTGATTTATCCATCTTCTGTTATTCATATATCGAGGATGAGATTTCTACTAGTGAGAAGGTTGATGTACGACATACATGTGAGGGCATTTCAAAATAACTATCTTGACCTAAGAAATTAGGATCGTAAAAATATAATATACAAACTGTTTGTTAGGAAAATTTAGACTTATTCTATTGATGTAGGCCGATTATTACCATAAATTAGTTGAACTAATTAATTCAAATGTAAACAATAGAATTATGAAAAATATGAAATATTAACTAGAAAACCTAAGGGGGGTAAATTGAGTTTCTAAAAATTTAAGCAATTAAAACTTAAAGAAAGTAAACAAGTAATCAGATTCGAAATGAACAAGTTAATATGCAATCAATTATAAGGAGATAGAGTAAAAGAGAGCAAATAAATGATTTTTATGTGGTTTGATTAATCATAGATCCATGCTTTTAAGCTCACCAGACTTGAGGATTCAATGAATCAAGCTTTTAAGACTTCAACAACTCTTATAATTGACTTTCAAGGTATCAATAGATCTTTATAATAAGAAATTATCCCTAATTGTTTAATCCAAGTATATCCCAACACCTACAATCACTCAAACTTAAAGATTACAAATAGATTTTCTCTTGTATAATATGTTTGATTACAAATGAATGTTCAATGTGTGAATCAAAGAAACAAAAATTATTTTAAAGCTCAATGATGATTGTATGCTCAGTAGTAAGCTCAATGATAACTCTAGGATCTCTTTTATTTAAATTTGAGTTAGCCAATTTATACTTAGAGTTGAAAACTAGCCATTGTTAACTTTTCTGATAAAAGTCATCTAGTCATTAGTAGTTATTGGTTAACTATTTTAACTAGTCTAAATGACCATCAAGTTAATATTTCAAATAAAAGATTTACTGTTTTGTATTATCGGTTAGCAGTTAATTTTTAGAATCATGTAAAGCAATTTTAGCTTAACTATTTTTCCTAAACGGCTCATGGTTAGAATATAATTCCAATTTAAAAATTATCGATTAACAGTTTAAAGTTATCAGGTAATTGTTTATTTCCAGAAACTTACAAAATAAATTGTACTTCTCCATTCTTGCTAAACAATTCAATGTTAGAGATCAAAATTTTTTGAAAATTATTGATTAATCATTTTCAATAAATGGTTCACCGTTATTTCTAAAATTATCAATTTTATAGATTTTCATAGAAAAATGGTTTTCCAAATAAAGTTAACTTTTATTCAAAATCATAAAGAAGTCTAGGAATATTTTGTGGCTTGTAAGAGTTTATTTACTAATAAAAACTCTAATATTTTAATTGAAAGCATTTAAAGTTTGTTATCATCAAAATTAATAGTATAGATATATATATATGCTAATAATCTCCCTTTTTTGATAATGACAAACCTTACAAGATAAGTGGAGAAGAATATAAAGATTTACTTATCAAATATTTATTCAATTTTATTCCCTCTAAGTATATGACCTAGTATATTTTACTCCCCCTAAGTATATCTCCCTCTTTATCATAAAAAATAAGAATTTGAAAAGATTTTAAAAAATAGGTTCAGATATTACCCAGTTAGTGTGAGCAAAAGTTTCAGGAGAATTTTCTCTTAAAAATAAGCTTATCCTTAAATACAGAAATACTTAAAAATAAAAACACTTCTATATATTCTCAAACAAACCTCACTCCAACTACAAAACTAAGGTAGCTTAATTCCATCAAACCAACAACTTTAAGAGAACATTTAAATCAACCAACAACATATATATGATGTCAAATTAGCAAAAGCATCAAGTTAAAAATATCCATGCAATTAAAGACTATCATAAAACTAAATAAGTACATATGTAAAATAACAAGTAATGTATGTTAAACTATAATTAAAAGTAATGTATGTGAAAAATCATATAGAAATAGTAAAACGGGGGTTGCGGTTAGGAACCACCAAGACAGGAAGTAAGAATAGTTAGAATACATAGTTGACCATCAAGAAGTTCTCACTGCTGATTAAGAAGCTGTTGCTGCTGAAGCTGAAATGCAACAAAGTGGGACTGAAGCTATTGCTGCTCCTCGAAAATACTCTAAACATCACTAACCAACTTTTGTGTGAGGTCATTCAAAGCTGAAAGATGGTTTGGATTTGTAGGCCAATCAATATCCATTTCACACTCTTTAGAATTAGAATTAGCCTTAGGCTATGGTATAGATACATGACGATGTGGTTGAGGTCTAGCTCTTAGTCTAAAATCGGGTAACTGATCAATATGATAAATATCATTAAGCATGCTATCATCTTGTGAAGCAATAAAGGTGTCTTAGTTTTTAAAGGTGGATGTTTATTCACTCCCTGTGTTTCTAAGAAAATTCGATGCTCATTATAGCTTCCTTACCAATCCTCTTAGTCCCACATCTGTTAGGTCTCGAATAGTACTTGAAAGTATTGTAATATCTTATAAATAATACTATCATATGGAAATAACTGATGGTTAACCCTAAGAGTACTCAACAGTTTATCCTTGTCACATCATCTGAATGTCCCTTTCTAGGAGTAACAATATGCTGCAATATAGTGTGAAGGATCCTAACTTATAAAGGCAAAAGTTAGGACCGGAAGGGGAGAGCACAAACTTCACTAGTAAGATCTCAATGCCTATAAATGTTTCTAACACTATGATGATGAACAAAATTGACAAACGAGAAAGCCTTCCTAGATGTATAAATATGGTAACCAGTATTATGAATTCCCAAAATGTTGTTTAAATCCTTAACATCAAATTCTATAGGTATACCTTTAACAGAAGTAAATATCCCATCAAGTCGATTTGCAAAAGTTTCCATATTAGAGTAAAAGATTCAAACTAGACTAGGATAGACTCGTTCATCAATATATAATGCTAACTCCTAAGGTAATAACATTTTTTTTCACACTTTTATCATATACAATTTAGGGTGCAAAATCATCCAAATCAACATAGTATGAGTTAATTACTTTTTGACCCATAAAACAGGTTTCGAAGCATTTAGCTAGAGGAGCTATAGGAAAATGAAGCCTTTATTTTGGGGTCTCTCTTGGTAGTAGTGGATTCCTTCTAGGAGAAGAGTTTCTCTTGTGACCAACTCTTGAAAGTTCAGCTACAAATCTTTTATTGAAATTGGGGGGTTTTGAGAAATGATGAAAATGAGAGAAGTTGAATTGATTAAAAGGATAGTAGAGGATAGAGGAAGTGATTGGCATGCTTAATTTGGCCAAAAAATGGTAAAAGTCTGGCCAAAATTGAAGAGAACCATTCGAGTGTCCTTAAGGTTTTATCTGGAAATTTTTTATTTATGACTTGATTGTGTGCTTTGAATGGATGAAACTAGTCTAAAGGTGTTTAGAAAGATTTCTATCAAATTAATTTTATAAGAAACCGCATGAAAAAGAAAGGATTTTAGAGAGAGAGAGCTTGGATAATGTGGTAATAGAGAAAACAATGAAAGAGTAACTGAAAATGAAGAAGATAATTTAGGAATAGTTTATATTGCATGAAAACGGCGAGCCATTTTTAGCAATTGATAAGCGGATAATTTTTAGTAACTTCTAAGTTTAAAATAGTTATCCAGTTTTTACAAATGGTAAGGGATTAACAGAAGTGTTTCTCTATTTTTAATGAGTTAATCAGTTTAAAAAAATAATTTATCAATAATTTTCAGCTCTTATGAGTTGGATGCTATATTTAAATGATAAGTTGTTTATCACCAAATGGTTGGCCATTTATTTTAACTATGATTTCGCATAGTTGTTTTAATTTTTGGCCAATAATTAGTCCATTTCAAAATCATTTCATTGATAAAAATATCTTAAAGGCCATTCTAATACATTATTCATGAATTGTTACAATTCAAACAGCTAATAATCAACCACACATGAACAACCAAATGGGTAGGATATCACATAAAGCTAAGTTATTGTGCAATATTCATCATTCCAAGTTCGTTCCTAATTTTAGTAAATTGTTTTTCATTGAGGGGTTTTATGAAATATCAGTTACTTTTCAATAGAAATAAAATTTAATAAAATATTTTCTTTTTTATCATGATCTCTATAAAAGATCATGAGTACTCAGATTAAGAGAAGATCAAAGTCCACACCAAATGTGTATTTGGTAAACCAATGACAGTGCCTATATGTTTGTGGCTACTACTTGATTGGCACATTTCTAATGCCTTTAACATTGCTAGCTTACTTAGGTATCGTAAAGGGTTTTGATTTATCCATCTTTTGATATTCATAGCTTGAGGATGAATTTCTACCAGTGAGAAGTTTGATGTAGGACATACATTAAGGGTATTTCAAAATAACTATCTTGGACTTAAGAAATTAGAATTGTAGGAATATAATATACATACTGTTTATTAGGAAAGTTTAGACTTATTCTATTGATGTAGGTCGATTATTTTCATAAATTAAATAAACTAATTAATTTAAATGTAAATAATAAAATTATAAAAAAATAAAATATTAATTAGGCAACCTACGAGGAGGTGAATTGAGTTTCTAAAAATTTAAGCAATTATAACTTAAAGAAATTAAACAAAGTAATCAAACTCAAAATGAATAAGTTAACATGCAATCAACTACAAGAATATAGAGTAAGAGATAGCAAACACATGATTTTTACATGGTTCTACCAATTATGCCTATATCCTCACCTTCAATCTTATTGGACCTGAGAATTTCACTAATCAAGCCTCTAAGACTTCAATAAGTTTTATAATTGACTTTCAAGGTGTCCATAGATATTTATAATAAGAGATTATTCCTAATCTTTTAATCTAAGTGTATCTCAACATTTACAATCACTCAAAATTAAAGATTACAAATAAATTTTCTCTTACACAATATGTTTGATTACAAATTAGTGCTTAATGTGTGAATCAAAGAAATAAAATAAGTTTAAACCTCAATAGTGATTGTATGCTCAGTAATAAGCTGAATGATAACTCTTAGATCTCTTTTATTTGAATTTGAATGAGCCAATTTATAGTTAGAGATAAAAACCAGTCGTTGTTGATATTTTTGAGAAACTTAGATCGTCATTAGTAGCTATCGATTAACTATTTTGATTAGTATAAATGACTATTGAGTTAATATTTCAAATAAATAGTTTATGGTTTCATATTATTGGTTAGTTGTTAATTTTCAGAACCCTATGAAACAAATTTGGCTTTATCTTTTTTTCTAGACAATTCATGGTTAGAGATTAATTCTTTGAAAATTATTAGTTAACTATTTTCAATAAATGGTTCATCATTATTTCCAAAATCAACAATTTTATAGATTTTCGTTGAAAGATAGGTTTTTGATTAAAGTTAACTTTTATCAAAAATTATAAACAAGTCTAGAAATATTTTGTGGCTTTTAAGACTTTGTTTACTAATAAAAACTCAAATTATTTAATTAAAAACTTATAAATGTTTGTTATCATCAAAATCAATAGTATAGATATATATATATTAAAAAAATAAAGCATATATAGGTTTTTTATAAGGTTTCAATGACAATTTGCATCCTTGGCCATACCTAGATATTAACCAATTTAGCATAGACATTTGGTTGCAATAATCAATCGAGGTCTTACTCTTGTCACTCATAGCCTTACTTCAACCTTTAAGTCGCTGCTTGATTGCTAGCTTCGCCAACACCCATCAATTACAAGTCAGCTGCTGCTTGTCTACTATCATCGTTGCTAGCACTTATCACTCATGAATCAGTCGCCTTTTGTCTACCTTATCTTTGCCAATTACTGTTGGTCACTTTATTCATCTCACTAGCTGTTACGACATTTTTCCATCATGACTACCTCACTAGTGAAGGTGAGCAACACTAAGTTGAACTCAATTTTTGTAATTTTTATATTTTTAATTTGAAATAAAAAAATTGCAACTAGGTTTATTCTTTGGTTAATTTAATTTTTACAAGTGAAAAAATGAGTTGAGCTCATTTCACCTATTGTCAAAAACTAGTTCAATTTTCATATGCCTAGTCATTGGTTGGTTTGATTTTTGTGTTTTGTAATTGATATTTGATTAGGAAAAATACTCTTAAACTTAATTAATTTGTAATTGAAGTTACTATGCATTTATTTTATTATATTGTTTAAGATTATGTTTTTATTTGGTTAAAGTACATTCTTGGCAAAGAAATACCGAAATGGATCACTAGTCACATAATTTTATAGTTATAATTCCATTAGCCAGAATCATGCTATTGTAAAAATTTATAATTCCATTAGCCAGAATCATGCTATTGTAAAAAAATATAGCCATTTAGGAAAAAAATAAAGAATAAAGTTAATTTTTGAGTTTTTCATCGCCATAAGATATATATGCATATTACTATTTTAGTAATTTGTTCCTATAGATGAATTGAAAGCAAATTATGATTTATTTGTGAATAATTGTTTCATTTTAACAAATTTTTAAATAAATCAAGATTACTTATTTCTTTTTATTTTCTTCATTTTAGAGATCTAATTTTTCAAGAATTCAAGACAACCTTCAATTTAATGCCAATTATTTTGATCATAAAGTTAAAGTTGATGATAATGAAAATGATTCACCAACAATAGTCACCAATGAAACAAAAGGAAGAGATTATCATAATCAACCACCACTACCATGGAAAAAAATGATTTCAAGATCAAAAGTGTGGCAACATTTCGCTGGACATTTTAGATAATAATAACAATTGCAAATGCAAATATAACTATTGTGGTTAAGAATTTAAATAAGGGTCATTAGAGCATAGGACTAGTACTTTGAAGACTCATTACTAACAAATGTGTAAAAAGTGCAAGGGCTTTGAGAGTGACCAAATAGATTTAACACAAGATGTTGGTAGTGATGAACTTCTAGAAAGAGAATTTAGTCAAGATGCCTATGGGTGAACAACTGTGAAAATGATTGTCCTTAATAAATTACATTTTTCTATTGTGGGAAATCTAGGATTTAAGCATTTTTGTAGTGTGATGTCTCTTAGATATCTTCTTCCATTATGAAGAACCATCATTAAAGATGCTCTTGATATGTTTGTGGAGAAAAAGGCTAAATAGAAGAGCTTATTGGTTGGAAATAAGTAGAGGTGTTTTTTACCACTAATATTTGGACTTCTATTACAACATCTAGCTACATGGTCATCATAGCTCAATTCATTGACAAAAAATCAAATTAACATAAAAGGATACATTAGAGAAAATTGGTAAGTAACTTTAAAAATATTTAATTGATTAGGGCATAGAGTGAGAGTTTACCATAACTATTGACAATAAGAGTACTAAAAAATGATGCTCTTTAGTATTTGACCAATAGAGAAAAGAATTAGAGGGATAATGCCATAGTATTGAATGAGAATTGTTTGCATGTTTGTTGTTGCACACATATAGTGAATTTGATCATTACTAAAGCTTTGAGTGAAATAGAGCAAAATGTAATTAGTGTTTAAAGTGTTGTGAAATATATAAGATCTTCTACTGCCAGGATGCAAGAAAATCAAATTCATGTGCAACAAGAGAATAATAGCTTTTGAGAAAGTGTGATTTTGGCTCGTCGTACTAGGGAAAATCCTATATATTTTATGTTGAATACAACATTGAAATTTAAGTCATCATTTGATCAAATGACGCTTATAAACTTTATGTTGCTTATGTCCATAAAAAAGAAGGTGGGAACGAGAAAAGAGAAGACTAATTTTGAAAAGTAATCACAAGAGTGCTTGTTGCATAATCAAGTTTCTGAAGACTTTTTATGTTCCGACATTGACATTTTCTTCTTTTTTAAAGGTGACATCAAATCTTTGTTATACTTTTGATATATGATACTAAAGTTACTTTGGCCTTGTTAGTAGTATTTATCTTTTTATTTTAGGTGACATTAAATATTTGTTACAATTTGATATTTTAAATTGAATAATTTTTTAAATCTCTAATGACAATGATAGTATTTTAAGTTTAATGCCAACTAAAATCAAGGAAAATTTTGAAAAATATAGATAAATAAGTTGTTGAACCATGATAAAAAATAAAATTCTCAACACATTACTTTGAGAAATTATATGGCAAGGATAATGCCAAATGTGGTGAAATGAAAGAAATGGTAACAAATTTGTTAATTGCCTTTATAAGTCTTATGATGCACAAGTGTAAACTGGGTGGAAGTGGGAGTACAATTGAAAGTGTAAACTGAAGAACAAGCAGAATCCATTTTCGTCACTGGAAATACAAGTGGATATGAAATATTAACTAGGCAACTCAAGATGGGGGTGAATTGAGTTTTTTTAGAAAATTTAAGTAATTAGAAACCTAAGGCGATTTAAACAAAGCAATTAAATTCAAAATAAATAAATTAAAATGCAAACAAAAATAAGGAGATAGAGTAAGAGGAGTAAACATGTGATTTTTATGTGGTTCGGTCAACCATTTCTATGTCCATGCCTCTAAGCTCACTGGACTTAAGAATTCCACTAATTAAGTCTCTAAGAATTTAACAACTCTTGTAATTGAATTTAAAGGTGTCAATAGACCTTTACAATAAGCGATTATCCACAATCTCTTAATCCAAGTATATTTTAACACTTACCTCAAAAATAAAGATTACAAATGTATTTTCTCGCAATTTATTTGATTACAAAATGAGAGCTCAATGTGTGAAATGAATGAAAAATAGACAAGTTTGAAGCTCAATAAAGGTTGTATGCTCAGTGATAAGCTCAATGATAATAGTTGGATGTATCTTGATTTGAATTTGATTGAGCCATTTTATAGTTAGAGATAAAAATTAACCATTGTTGACTTTCTATACATAATCAAATCGCCATTTAGGCTTTATCACCATTTTGACTTGATCAAGTGACTGTTCAGCCCAAAATTTAAATTTTTGGATCACTATTTTACCGATATCAGCTTGCCATTAATGTCCAGAAATTAATTTTCAATTTTGGTCTATGTCAGTTAGTTGTTATCTCCAAAACGAGTAGCCTTTTGCTATAGTAATCACTACTTTAAAACTATTTTTAAAATTATAATTTTACCTAAAAACTTTATGTATTTATGCTATAACTGAAATCCTCATCAAACTTTTGCAAATAAGCCCATTTTTAGATTTTCAAGAAAATACTAGTTGATGTCAAAGTTCTCAAAATTTTTCAATTAAACCATGAACTTGAAAAATAACCAATTTTATGAAATTACTTTTCCTTTTAAGTATAAAACTTTTGCAAAATCAAAATAGTGATTTATCTATAATGTATGAAAAATAATTTGAGCTTTTAAAAGCTTAGTCAATCTTAATCTTATTTGTTATCGTCAAAATCATCATTACGGACACATACATGTTAGCAATTCAAATTGGGATTTGTTTAATGTTAATTTATGTTTATTTTTTGAAATAATATGAACCTTATACAATTTGTTTAATTTTAATTTAAGTTTATTTTTAATTAATATGAATCTTATTTAATTTGTTTAATTACTTTTTTATCTATAACTTTTGCAAATCAACAATAGTTAACCAACTTGGTATGGGAACGTGAAAACTACAATTCAGCATAAACAATATTTATGTAATAAAATTGATATATATTTATATGCTAGTTATTAAATCACTTTTGTTTTAACTAGTTTAGTTATTGTGTGCTTGGCTTACTTTGATCTAGTAATATTGATGGTGGATGTAGTTGTGGCTTGTGTGTTATGGTGGAATATTGTCGGATGCCGATGCAATATTGTGGACTTATGGTGCTTTTGTTTTTCCCATTTTTACGGATTTGTAATTTGTAATACGTTTTAGAATTATGTGCTTTTGTGAATTGTGACCATTCCATATTAGGACTTTTATTATTTTGTTTAGACTTCAGGACTTTGATTATTCAGATCTATTGTTACTGTGTCTGTAGTTACTAGATCATACAGGTGAAATCTATAAAATCTAGTAACTACAATGTCTAAACTGAACCAAACCAAATTTCAGAACCCAACAGAAATATATCAGCTTGATTCGATTTGGAAATTCTGTTTCAGTTCATTTATATTTTTTGAGAACTAATTGGTTTTGCTCAGTTAAGTTCTGGCCTGCAACCGAACCCAGTCGTGTGTTGCCCTCTTTTATCCTCAAATTATAGGCATTTAGTCACCAAGTAATAACAGATTTCTAGGGCATAGTGATAAGTAGGTGAGATATTTGAGTTTTTTTTTTTTTTTGGGTTAAAAAACATTAGCTCTCTCAACCTCTTTCCTAATGTTGAGTTTTTGAAGGTCCTTAGATTGGGTTTAAGCATGAATAATGGGATTTCATCATATTTGAAAAAAAAGAAAGAAAGAAAAATCCACCACCCGAGATGTTATTGTACTTTTATCGTAATGCTCTCAGTGTCTTTTGCTATTGTTTCATGTAGTTCAAATTTTTCATTGTTATTGTATTTTTACATGCTTGTTTATTTTCTTATATCATTTTGTTGAGGTTGTTTACCAGTTGGCCTTTATGGCTTCCTATTTGGGTGTTTTTTTCTTTCAACAAATTTCTCTTGTATCCACGATGTTTCTCAAAAAGTAAGATCCAATATTTTGGATTTCATTCCTACACAAATTAGGAATCAAAAACTATTTATGGCAAAAAAAATTTTTCATTCCTACACAAATTAGGAATCAAAAAATATTTACTATACAAGCTTGAGGGGGAGATGATAAGAATTATATGAATGTTATGCATATATGGCAAGTGATTTACAATTTCATCTAAGTGTTATGCAACAATTTAGAGGCATTCCTTTGAAACTTGTTCAGAAAATCTTCCAATTATTTCCATGTACACTTTTTCCTTTGAGACTGTGAAAAGACACAAGTAAATTCCTCTGATCAAGGAATCCTTTCAACATAAAGATCGTTCCATAGATTTTTTTTCTAGGGATCTTCACTCAAGGACTTTATCTTCATTCTTGTGATATTGTCATGGAATTCTTCCATTTAGAAAGCCATTCCGTTAATCTTGTTAAGGAAAATATTATTTTTTAGCATTCTTTTCATTCCCTTTTTCTTTTGAAATCATTTCCTTTATTATAATGGAAGTGGTGGTTAATGGGGCCATTGAAAACCTTTTTATTAGGGAAAATATTAAAAAACAATTAGAAATGAATTTTATGTCTCTATCTCTTTTAGATTCCCATGCTTTGGGAACCTAATATAAGGATGGTGGCTAAGACTAAACCTATGAATTTAAAGAATCAAACTCACTCTAATACCATGAGAACTTACAAATATAATCTTATTAGTTCGTGAATTCATGAGCATAAAGGCTCAATTTATACCCGTATCTAAAACATTGAAAAAGGAATGATAAAATTAATATAACTTGGAATTAATAATTGTTTAGTAATGATTGAGTCAGTCAATATTTATATCGATTAACAATTATTTTTTTTTAATCATTAGTTAATATAGAGACAATCTATCTTTTGATTGATTGTATTGAATCCATCAATATTACTTAATTCTTATGAAATATTATTGTGTTCATCGGTAGTTTTTTTTTAGTTTTCTAATATAATTATTTCGTTGTTTACTTTTGGTTCACTATAAAAAAAATTGTCTATTAGAAAATGTGCATTAGGATAAGCAAACTTTAGAAAAAGAGAAGAATAGAAAAGTTATTTGATGAGTGCCAAAAAGTGTATATTATAAATAATAAAATCATCATTTTACATTCTAAAACTAATTAACATCTATATTTTTATATATTTAGATTTTTTAAACTTTAATTGTGTATATTTTGTTATAATTTGAGTATTTTATTATTTTAGAGGTATTTTAGTCATTTTATAATTATCAAGAAATCAAAAAACAAACTAGATAGATTTTTTAACTCAGAATAATTAAAAACTTTAGGAAGTGTATAAGGGAAAATTATAATTTTACTCGTGTTCTAGGTCTTTGATGATGGTACTAATGTCATAAATGGATTTAGAAGCCTCGAAAACCTAAGCCATGAAACAAGATTTAGAGGTTCAATTCTAATATGGCAAGATGTATGCTAATTTGATAAAGCCTAGTTGACTTTGCATTGACTGATCATTTGATCACTCAATGCACTTATAGTAGAACTACACACACTAAAATAATGAATACTGACTTTTTGTTGGATGATGATGTGGAAACATATTATTAAATTAAAGAACATAGTATATACACATAGACTGAAGTAAGTTTGTCTCCTCGCATTTGACTGGTGATATGGTATCATATTAATGGAATTAAAAAAAATGTGTGCCATACATGTACATACATGGAATAACAATCTTCATGATATGTTCTAAGTAATTTGAAAGTACCACATGCTACAATCTTATGTGATCGAAAGTTTTCATCTAATTGTCATGATTTATCCTTTACATCTATAATTAAGGAACTCCTTTCTAATTTAGGTATGTTGAATCTAACTTTCACCTGTATTTTGTATAATTCTCACTCTATCTTGTATTCCTAATTATTTTTAATATAAATTATTATTTCACCTTTTCTCTACTTCTTTCTTTACTTCTTTCTCTCTAAATTCTTCTCATCATCTCTCCTAAATACTTTTTTTAATATTTTGTAAAATAATTTTCACAATAAATGCAGTTCCAGTTTCAATTTTAGTTATTTTATTTTTAATTAATTGTACTTTAATTTTAATAATTTTTTATTTCAAATATGCTTAACTAAATAATAATATTTAGCGTAAAATAAAGCTTTTAGTAGAAAAATATGGTTTAATCAAATTCTACTTTTAATTATATAAATTAAATTATTTTCTAGTTAATTCTATCCATATTTTATATTTGGAAATTTTTATTTACCATAGAAAACAAGAGAAGTTGGCGCAATAAATTCTTAATATCCTAATATAAAAAATGGTAAAATGGTATTTTGACTTATTGTAGACAAAATTAAATTTTGGCACATTAAGTATTTAATCCATAATAAATTAATTGAAAAATAATGACAATTTATGTAATTAAACTTTTTAGTAAATAAAAAAATTATTAAATTATATTTACTACTAAGAGTAGATTAATAACCATAACTAATTTATTTTCATACTTTCACTTAAATAAAATAGAATGTATTGAAATTATATTTTTAATTTTTAAATAATTAAACAAAATTAGCAAATTAAATTTTTTTCTATGAATCGACTTTGGGCTTACTGAGCTATATTATAAAAATATATTCTTGTACTTGAAAGTTAAAAATCATTTTTGAGTTATATTATTAGTTCAGTATCAAAAAGTAGATCTTGATAATTTTGTCAAAAGTAATAAAAAGTTAGCTCATTACTCATAAGTGCAAGAAAAAAGATGAAGCATGGAGAATTTGAACTATCAAGCATGATCGATAAGCAAAGCTAAAAGTTGCATGGACGTTCCACTTCAAGTTTTAGCCTCTAGATAAACTTGAGGACAAATTTTCTTTTAAGAAGGGGGATTGATTTTTAGATGTTATTCTAGGAATTTTTTTATTTAGGTTATTATGATATTTTTCTATGTTAGTTAGAGTCCAAATGGTATATGTTTTAAACTTTTATTTCTAGTATAGTTGCGATTTAGTTTTCCTTTCTAAGTTAACTTAAGTAAATATGTTTATAAATAGAGAGGTCTTGTTACTGTTTTTGTAACTTCAACCTTTTCTCAATAAAAAAAAACCCTTCTTTTATAATTTCCTTTAAAATTATCTATCAAATTCTCTCTTATAGAATCAGTTGGAAGCGAGTTTCAACTAGTCTCTCTTAAGTAGCTTATGTTAGAATGAGATCTAATCACTTTCACATTAACTTGGTCTAATAGTAGAATGATATCTATTGTTTTCCTACCCTATTAATCTATTACCGCTACCTTGCTTCGTTAATGCCGATGTAAGATGCTTTTCTAGGATTTTAAAATTTCTGTTATTTAGGTAATTTTAATATTTCATATTTAATTTGAGCCCATTATGGCA
Source organism: Aegle marmelos (assembly GCA_030449875.1). Classification (NCBI taxonomy): domain Eukaryota; kingdom Viridiplantae; phylum Streptophyta; class Magnoliopsida; order Sapindales; family Rutaceae; genus Aegle; species Aegle marmelos. Next base: position 14,582,820 of record JASUUL010000143.1, read on the forward strand.
TGTGTAATAGTCTTTTATTTCTAGTACAATTAAGATTTAGTTTTCCTTCTTAGGTTAACTTAGGCAAATATATTTTATCTATTATAAATAGAAAGGTCTTCTTGTTGTTTTCATAACTCAACCTTTGCAAATTTTATTGTACTCATAGGCACACGAATTTATTTTAAAATAGATTTTTTGGTGATGAGTGTCAATCCCACGAGGAGATAAATTTAATTATGCATAGGGTTAATCTTCTAGATGTATATATAAGTTTGTTAGAAGTGAAATTTTTTATCTTAAGATTTAAAATAAAATGGTGGGAATTAATTAAAAATAAAATTAATGCAAATGAAACGCTTGAGTCTCTAACATATTTATTCTTTTTAAAAAAAAGTGATGGAAAATTTTACAAAGTAATAAACCCAATTAGACTATCAAATCATTGTCACAAATATGTTCAAAAAGTCGTATTGAAAGTGCAAAAGAAATAAGGTTTCAAACTCCATAAATAATAGATGCTTTATATGAATTAGAAGTAATGAGTGAAGACTATAAAACAAAGGGTGAATCTAAGTGTTTAGCAACATATTAATTAGAAAATTTTGTATATTCATACTCAATAGTAGTAGGTGAATCATAAAAGACATTAATGACTCAAGAGTTTAGAGGAACTTGAACTTGCCTTATTAAGACACTTTGTTGGTCTTACTAAAGCATGTTTGAGTAGAATTCTTTAACAATTGGTAGCATAGAGTTGCGTGGGTAAGCATAAAACTTAAGTTACTCTCTTCGGGTTGCAGCAATTGAGGTAGTAAACATAATCTCGGTGGGTTGTTTTGTAAATTGGAAACCTTTTTTCCCAAAATTTCCTCATACCTCTCCTCAGCTTTGTAACTATGAAAGTACTCAGGGTCTTTTGTTGTAGCAATAACAGTGAATGCTTATATTGTTTGAAAACCATCTTCTGTCGGTCATGCTATAAGGATGTTGTTGTAGTAATTAGTTTCTGCTTCCCTTCCTAATTCTTTTTATTTAATGCAATTTAACCTAAGAAAATAAAAGAAAACAAATAAATTAGATGCACAATTTAATATAAGAAAAAGATAAATTAAAGAATATTGGAAACTAAATTTATTACTTTAAAAATTTAAAGTAACTTCCCTTATTAGATTTAATTAGCATTTAATTTAAGGTCTTTTAGCTTGACCATCCTTGATTTGTTAACTTGGATCTTTTAAGAATAAATTCTACCCTGGATTTGACAACAACTTTTATGTAATGTTTTACTCTTTGCCCATTGACTTTAAATTCATGTCCTATCCTTTCATCTTGAAATTCAATAGCTTTATGAGGATAGATTTTGATGAATTTGAATGGTCTGTCCTGACCATCTAGATTTAAAATTTTCTTCAAAAAATTTCATCCTAGAGTTATAAAGCAATACTTATTGGCCTCGAATGAGTTAAGGTTACTAAATTTGTGTCCTGCCATTGTTTAGTTTTCTCCTTGTAGAGGCTTTCTTTTCATAGGATATCTTAATTCTTTTATCTCCCAAAGTTGTAACTTCCTCTACTCTGTTACAGCATTCATATCTATGTCTAGTTACTTAACTACCGAATATGCTTTGCGCTTCAGCTTAATGCCAAATGACAAGCTTTCTCTTAAAAAATTTTGTATAGAAACATGCTAAGTGTATTTTATAAGCTATTTTGTAAGCTTGTAAGGAGTTGTTTATTCTAATTGATCAATCACTTCTATTTGGATTTACCACTTTTTCTAGAATTTTCTTTTATCTCCCTATGTAATACTTTTGCCTGGCTATTTGTTTGTTGATGGTATGTTATAGCAATCTTATGCATAATTTCATATTTAGCTAATACTATAGTAAACATCCTATTGCAGAAATGGGTTCCTTCATCATTGATAATGACTTTAGAAGTGCCAAATCTTGAGAAAATATTATTTTCAAAGAACTTTACCACTACTTCAACATCATTAGTTGGCAATGATATAGCTTCTACCCACTTAGAGACATAGTCCATAGTAAAAAAGGTGTATAGATTGCCAAAAGATGGTAGGATAATCCCATAAAGTCTATTCCCGATACATAAAAAAGTTTAACTTCTAAGATGTTAGTTAGTGATAGTTCATGCTTTCAAAAGAGATGTTTCTTATTCTTTGGCACTTGTCGCAATATCTAACAACTTGTAAGCATCTTTAAAAATAAAAGACTAGTTATAACCCGATTGAAAAAATTTTACTATTATCTTGTCTTCTCCAAAGTGTCCTCCATATACTGCAACATGATAGGACTACATATAAAATATTTAAAATTTCTTCATCGGCTACATATCTTTTTATCACATGTCTGAACACTTCTTGTACAAGTAAGGGTCATCCCATTGGTAGCTTCTGACATTATGGAAAATTTTTTTTTTCTGCTGGTAGTTCAAATTAAATGGTAATAATCCACTCACTTGATAATTAGTAAAATTCGCATAGCATGGAAATATAGATTGTTGCATCATCTATGAATATTGTAGCATTAACAATTGTTCATCATGAAATGTTTCTGTGATGTCCTACTTGATTAAAGTGCTTGCATCTACTTCCAAACTCAAGAGATGGTTTACTTCTTGGTTTTTAATCATTTTTTTATCTTTGACATGTAAGTCAAGCTCTTATAGCAAGAGAATCTACTGTATCAACCTTGGTTTGACATCCTTCTTTGAAATCAAATACTTTATGGCTAAATGATCTGTATAAATAGTCACTTTTGAGCCAACTAAATAAGCTCTAAATTTATCAAATGCAAAAACAACTGGCAGTAAATCTTTTTCAGTAGTAGTATAGTTGAGTTCTATACCAAGCAAGGTCTATCTCCTTTTTAAAGATCTTATAGCCTAGGACTATCTCTATACTAAGAAATGACACTTTTCCCAATCCAGCACTAAGTTTGCTTTCTTACATCTTTTAAGTGTATTTTCTAAATTATGCAAACAGTCATAATATGACTCACCAAATATTGAAAAGTCATCCATGAATACTTTAAGTTTTTACTTAACCAAATTTTAAAAAAAAAATAAAATCATATACCTCTATAAGGTTGCTAGAGCATTGCACTAGCCAAATGACATCCTTTTGAAAGCAAAAATACCATAAAGATAAGTGAATATTGTCTTCTCTTGATCCTTTAGTGCTATAGTAATATGGTTGTAGCTTGAGTATCTATATAAAAAACAATAGTATTTTTTTCAGCAAGTTTATTCTGCATCTGAATTGTAATAGACAATAGAAAGTTGTCTTTTCTTGTGGCTTTTTTTAGCTTCTTATACTTCATACAAACTCTTCATCCAGTTATTGTCCTTGTGGAAATAAGCTCATCTTTTCATTTGCTATAATTGTTACTCAACCTTTCTTTGGAGCATATTGTAGTAGACTCACCCATGAGCTATATGATATTGGATAAATGATTCCAACATTAAGCCATTTAACGATCTCTTTCTTTATAACTTCTTTCACGAAAAGATTTAATGTTCTCTATTACTCCATAGAATTGCTGTAGCAATCCTCCAATAGAATCTTATGCATGCATATAGATAGGTTGATTCCTTTTATATGAACCATGTTCTATTTAACGGTCTTCTTACATCTCCCGAATATATCCACCAACCTCTTTTCTTGATCTACTTTCAAAGAAGATGAAGTAGTTACAAAATGTATGTAATTATCACTAAGATGAGCATATTTCAAATATAAAGGTAAAAGTTTTAATTCTAACACAAGAGGTGGCTTAATAGAGGAAACAGAACGTTTTAATGCTATGTTAAAATGATCAAGAGATTTAAAATGCCTACCAGTTATGAAGAGTTGTTTCTCTCATGGCCATGCTATGTTAGCTGTTTCACAATCTTCATCTTGATGTTCTTTAAATGGTATAGCCTTGATTTCTTCATTGCTGCAGCAAATGCTTAGTCTTTTTGCTATAGTAAAATCAAAATATTGATAAAATTATAGTTCTCAACTTTATCGAGGCTCTTTATTGTATTTAGCACATTAAATGTAACTTAGTGATCATTAACCCGTATAGTCAATTCTCATTTTTGCACATCAATTAAAATCTTGCCTATGGCTAAAAAGGGTTTACCTTTAATAATTGATACTTTTTTATTTGCTTTAAAGTCTAGCACTATGAAATCCATTAGAAAAATAAATTTATGCACCTTTACCAATACATCTTTAATCTTTTCTTTTGGATCAGCATCAGATCTGTCAGTAAGTTGTAAAGTCACTGTTGTTGGTCTAACTTCTTTAACTTGTAATTGCTTAAACACTGATAGAGCCACGAGATTAATGCTAGCACCCATAAGTCACAAAGTGCTTTGCCACTATAGGACAAGGAATTGCAAAGCTTTTAGATCTTTCAGCTTCTATGGTATCTTATTTTAAAGCACATGATTGCATTCTTGAGTTAGAGCAATTGTCTTAAACTCTCCAAGCCTTTTTTTTTTTTTTGTTGCTAAAATATCTTTCAAGAACTTCACTTAATTTGGCATTTGTTTTAGAGCCTCCACAAAAGGTATATTGATATGTAGCTACTTTAACACCTTAAAAATTTGTTAAATTGCTTGTTTTGTTTTTGTTTTTGAAATTTTTAAGGAATAGATTGCGGGTGCCTAAACTACTATGCTATAGCAAGCTGTATAGACTGCTTCTCTTTTACCACGCTTTAAACTAATATAGTTAGTGTTGCAATATCTTCATCAATAAGTACTAAATCATAATTTACTGTAGATGCTGTACCTTGGTTGTTCTCACTAGTTTAGTGGGATATGGTAAATTGTTTGTTGGTTTGCCAAAAAACAGAGTTAAACCCACTTTAACTTGAGTTTCTTTTTAGGTTGAAGTAGGTTTAACTTTGCTTTTTTGGCAAACCAACAAGGATATGAACTTTTTCTTTTAGGTATCAAGTTAATCAATTTACAATATTCTTTTTATTTTCTTTTTAGACCCTATATATTGTTAAGTAAACTACCTTGATGCTTAATGCTATAATAAGCTGTTTGATATGATTTTCTAAGTTTTTTAAAGATACAACTTGACTTTAGATAACCATTTTATTTCTGATAACGAATTCTTTAATCAATACTTTAAGTGAACTAAATTTATTATTGCTAGTGCTTCCTTGCCCTTGATTTTGCTGGTGAAATCTAGATAGTTGAGTTGGCCTATTCTGTCTATTGGCTACTGAAATGCAAATGAGCAACCCAAGAGGGGGGTGAATTGGGTTTTTAAAAGTTATTTTATAAATGATTCAATCTAATGCCTTAATGTAAACAAAAAATAAGTTTTACAGTAATTAAATCAAATATAATAAATTAGACAATGCTTGCAAAATAAATGAGTAAGGAAAGAGAATGCAAACATAGCAATTTTTACGTGGCTCGGCAATCCCCGCCTACATCCACGCCTCCAAGCTAACCGGGCTAGAGGATTTCACTATCCAAGCCTCCCAACGCTTTAAATATTTACAATTGACTTCAAATGTGTCAATGGACTTTTATAATTAAGAGATTATCACCCTAATCTCTTTACCCCAAGTGTTTCCCTCACTTAAATACTCTCAATGCGATACAAAATAAAAATTACAGCAAGACACTTTCTATAAGAGTAAATTCATAAATAATGGCACAAAAATGATTTAATTTATTGTGATTTGCAATATGAAAGCTCAACATATATTTTATAAACTTGTTTTTCCTTGCTAGAGATCTTTAAATAAAGTTGGAGTTGAGTTTTTATAGTTAAAACTCGAAAACTAGTCGTTATTGTCAAATTTCAGTGCTTAAGCGGCTAGCGGCTTAATTTAACAGGCTCCCCACTCGTAACAGTGAAGTTACCGTTATTTTTTAATTTTGCTACAGTAATACTGTTCATGAAATTACAGTTTTTCCTCAAAACTTACTCAAATTATATTATGACCCAAAACGTCATAAAACTTTTCAAAAAGATCCAATCTCAAAAATTTTAAATATTATTTAATTCCTAAAAACATTCTGAAATTGCAATATGACTCAAACTAAAGAAAATCTTTTCAAATAAGTCCTCTTTGAGTTTTAACTAAATCACCATAATTTTTAAAGTTTTCAAAACTTTTCACTTAAACCCCCAATCTATTATGAGTTACAAAAATAGCCCAAATGTTTTAGAGTTTACCAAATAAATCCAACTCAGAAATTTAAAACTTTTTCATTTTTACCCAAATTATTTAAATCCATAAAATATTTTATCTCATAAACATAAAATTATTTTAGTTTGAAAAATAATTATTTTATTAACCTAAAATTGAGCTTCACAAATGCTAATCCAAGCATAAATTAAACCATACCGGCTTTATAAGAAATTGTCGCAATTGAGCTCGAAATTCTATTCTTAACTTCGCCGTTGTCCGTTGAGTATCTTGAACTTGATTTCACTTTATTCCACTTGATTCATTATCCTTCAAAACTAGTGAACTTATGAAATACAAAATAAAACACTTTAATGCATATGTTTTTTATCATCAAAATTATAATATTTACAGCCTTTAGGCTAACAACTACTATAGCATGTTGATTTTAATTACTCTATGAGAAGTGTAGGTGTTGTTTCCATCTAGGGTTGTAAGCGTTTGAGTAAGAATTGTCCAAGTTTTGTTTTTTTTTTCAATTATAGTACTATTGCTATATCATTTACTATAGCACTAGGCAGAATCTCTTATGCATCTCAACTATCATCTATTGGATATCTTATATCTAAATGTAATCTAACAGTGATCAATTATTGTGCTAATATTAGATATAATATTATAAATTTTAGGTACTAATTGCCCTACAAGGTGAATCCCTATGTCTAGTCCTTTACTAATCTTACATTAATTATGACCTTATTTAAATAGAGATTACTATAGTTAGTCAGCTGAAATAAAAAATTACAATAAATAAAATCAAGATAAAATGTTATAGCAAATACTGCACAACTCATACGTATCGGTTAGATAATCATTAAGCTTGTCTAACATTGAACTACATCAAAGTTTAGTTCCTGGTATGTGATAAAATAGTAACATAACTAGTTTTTACTATTAAATACATTCTTATCACTAAATAAAACAAGAGGATAATGATAAAGAACTGAATGTTGCTGAATCTTAGTGATTTCTCTTTCAATTCCTTTTAGAATATCTTGTTGCAACCCTTGAATCTCTCTCTTATTCCCTATTGTTTTCTTCAGTATTTTTTCTTATGTGATGACTCTTTCTCTTCTTTTTTTTTTTCATAAGTGCTCTTTCATATACTGGAATTAAGGCAACTAAAAGCGTGCAACCATGTGTCTTTATTTGGAAACCTTGGATTGTATATTTTTTTGTATCTTTGATTGCTTTACCAATTAAAACATGTGAAATTCTATTTGCAATTGCACTTGAATTGCTTTAGCAATAACTATAGCATCTTCTTTGTGTCAATAATTCATTTGAAAATTTATTGTTGCAGCATTCTATCCTTAAAAATTTAGCTTCTTGGTCACCTACAATAATGCACACAATTAAAGCACCATGTTGTCTAAAGTACTTTCAATTTATTAGAATTAAACTTAAATAGATGCTTAAGCAAAATGTAACTAAAAATACAATAAAAACACATCATTTGCTCTCTAAATAACATTGGTTTATATCTAGCAATGCCTTGATAAAATTCAATACTCGATAGATCTTTTCAAGTTTTAGCAACCTTGTTCTCTTTAATGTATTATAGGTTTTTATTTCTATTGGCATTGTAATTTAGTTTCCTTTTTAAAATTAACTTTAGGATGTAAGTTTACCCTACTAAAGCTAGAGATGTCTTGCTATTATTTTCATAACTTTTAATTAATAAAAGCTTATTTTTTAAAATTTATTTTGGAATTATCTATTAAAATCTCTTTTATAGAGCTATTTGAATTAGAGCTTCATCTAATCTCGCTTGAAGTATTGTTAAAACATCTCTTTGTGTCATCTGGATTAGAATGAGATCTAATTAGCTTTAATTACAGCATAATCTAATTCCATTGGTTTGGTTTAATACAAGAACAATATTTAGTGCTTATCTATTATATCTATCTGCTTTAATTACCCAACTTCGTCAATTAGTATATAACAATCCTATGCCAATGATATAGCTTTTTTTGCTACCCACATCCATTATCACAGAATCCATCATTGAAAACATCAAGTATACATTGACACCACTATTACAGCCACTGCCATTTAGCTAGCCTAATATAGCAACCCAAACTCCTTATCCTTCATAGACCTAAATCTAACTAAATTTCACTCTTAATTATTTGTGCAACCATTGCACAAAAACCCATAAGCTACCATCCTAAAATCTGTTGCCCATAGCCTTTATCACCATCGACCCTCTAGAAACACATCTAAACTAGCCATCAAATGCCACCAATGAATTGTCATCAATAGTAGCCAAACTCATCAATGCCACGATCACTTCCAACCATTTTTAAACCAAGCCATCGTGAGTCCTCTCTCATTGCTGCTATCAATACAATCTTGAGCACCATACCTTCTAGATTTAAGTTCTCTATTTCTGAATCATAGTTATTAGCCATCAACCACACTAATCCTAAAGTCTAGATTGTCAATAGTTTTTTGCCATTGGCCTTATGTTTTGAAAGCTTGATGGGAATTGTGGTCTTAAACATTTTCTTTCATTGTTGGATGATATTGAGGTATACTTTCGTATTATAAGAGTGTTGATGTATAACAAGTACAAATTCTAGTTGATCTTTTATTAATAGGAAGAGCTTTAAAATGATAAACTAAAGTGCAAAAGACATAAAGGATTTCTCAAAGGCTTTTTTAAAATTGGATCATGGATCATATGAAGTGAATGTTGAAATTGAGATTAATTTAGTACAAGGTATAAGATCAATCTTATATTATACTTATGAGTTTGAACAATTTTAATAAATGCAAATATTATTATGAACCTAAAGAGCACGCAGTTATAAGATTTTTTAATGGCTAAATTTTTATATTCAAATTAAAATGCCTACGTATGCTATCTACCCTTTGCATAATGCAATTCATTTAGCCGCGTAAATCGAGTTGTAATCTCAAACATATTTTATTATTGTGATTAAAAGAATTGATTAAGTCATAGATTTAATCTAGTAACTATATTTCCTTAAGATAATGTCTGACGGTATACTAATAAATTCACTTATTCTTGAGATGCCACAAGACGGGGTACAACCTATCCTATTTCATGTGTTGCAATTAATGTCATGATGAAGACTCTGTAGCCTATTTGAGTTAAGAAAAACCCATTAGTTTTGAAGTCAATATGATTGGAATGGTTTTACCTATTTCTATTGAAGACAAGAAGGCTATTCATGAAGAAGATTTAGCCACGAAGTTAAAGTCAATTGGCTAGAATATTGAGCAAGACTTGTCAAAAGAATCTTATGCGAGGGTTCACCTTTTCCTAGAGTGACTAGTAAAATCAATAAGAAGATGAAGCATAGAGATTTCCAAGTTTTAAGAAAGATTCATGTGAAAGGCAACAAGTTCAAGCTCTAAGATGCATTGATACTTCACTTCAAGTTTCATCCTCCAAAAAAACTTGAGGTTGAGTTTTTCTCCTTTTTATTATTTTTTTATTTTTTTAAGAGAGGGAGATTGATGTAGGAAGTAATTTTAGGATTTTAGAATTTTGTTATTTAGGTATTTTTATACTTTTTTATTTTTAATTAGAGTCAAATAAAGTATTTGTTCTAGTCTTTTATTTCTATTACAATTGTGATTTAATTTTCTTCTTTAAGTTAACTTAGGGAAGTAGATTTACTCTATTATAAATAAGGAGATCTTGTTATTTTTTTTCATAACCTTTGATTCATAGAATCTGCTCTTTTAAAATTTTCTTTAAAATTATATATCAAAATTTCTTTTATAGAATTGTTTGTCTTAGAGTATCTTCTAATCTTTCTTAAAGTATTATTAAAATCTCATTAAAACGTTTGAATTAAAATAGATCTAATTACATTTCAATTAAAATATAATTTAATCACATTAGCTTAGTATAGTTCTAAAATGATACCAAGTGTTTATCTATCATATTAATCCACTTTCGCTATCTGTTTCGTTACCTATTAGTCACAAAATTTATTCCTAGCTTGACAATACGATGCCGAACCAATTGGTTTAATTTATTCGTTCATATATATAAGAAGACGAAAGCACCAACATATGACTATATGATTGATTACGTTTATCTGATTTAAGAGTCTTGTTTTCCGCTAAATATAAAATTAATTTTATTCCTCAATCAAATTCCTTGATGTGCTATTTTTCTTTAAATATAATATATCAGAATTTGCTGAGCTTAATTTATTCATATCACTTAATTATTTGATTGATATATAACCCTGGAACAATCTCTATACTAATAATTAATTTATACATGAATATGATGTATGATGGATCCACACAGCTTCCGAACTGGTTACATCAAATACCACTTAATTTCTATTCTCTTGAGTTTGGCTCTCATGTTTGTCGTAATTAGGCATATATTCATATCTCTGCCCATTAAATAAAACAAGATATAGCTAGCTAGATAAAAGAAATTATGAAAACAACTCCAACGAATATCCTCTAAGACAACCGATGATATGTAATTTCCAAAGAAGAACGTGACCAATATATCTTTTTCTAGTGTTTCACTTATTTATTTAAAAAGGTTGGAGTGGGCAAATTACGATTGACTTTTCATCTCTATACACTTTCATGAATTTAGATAATGTTATTTAAAAATTACTCATTAGAAAAGTGATCAAATATCAATTGAGTAAAATTTGGTTTGGTCCCCATAATTTGAGATTAATTCTCATTTAATTTTTACATTAAAAAAGCTTCAAAATATCATTGTCATTAAATTAAGCACACCATACCATTTTTTTTTAAATTACTTTTACAATGACACTTTTTACATTTTCTTTGAGACATTAATAAAAAGAAAAAATTGCTGGTCAGTATTCACCGTTGTAAATAATATTATCTTATTGTATTTATTCTGATAATCCTGAACAAAAAGACAAAATACCGTATTAGCTTGACCGAAAAATTTTATGGTTTTGTAGCCTCTCGATTGCTTCTGTTGAAGTGTAGGACTGCCATGGAGTAAGCACAACTGACAAAAATATTAATTTGTCAAGATTAATAATAACAAGGGCACAATTTCATGAATCCATTTCCATAAAATGACAAAAGTACTAACCAGTTTGTGCTGAGAAGACTGCATATATATCACGATCAATTTCATTCGTGAACAAAATGATGAAAACAAAAAGAAAGGAAATTTTAATTACATAAAAAGAGTAGCGAAGGAAAGTTGAATTTGGAAAGCGATAAGAAAAGGTTTTAAAGTTTCAGTGGGTCTCGAATCGGATGGATAAGAGTTGCGAGAGATGAGTGAGAAATGAGCGTATAGGTTAAGAAGAATGAAAGTAATCATGGCCATTGATTTCATTGAATGGCATATATTGAGTAATTGTTTTCGTTTTGTCAATATCTAAAAAAAAAATTATTGTAAAAAGGTATTATTATAAAAATAAATAAAAATAAACAAAAAGTAAGAAAAATGATATAATCAATTTCATGACAAAAATGTTTTATGGTATTTTTTAAAATATAGGATCCATATTCTTTCAATATACATACATATACATATATATAGGATCCATTTCAATTTAACAATATATAATTATTCTAAACCTCGTTAGTCACTAGAAATGGCATTAAGAAAATGATAAGAAATGTTCAGAAACTTGTCATACAATTAAATACGACTTGGGGTCATTCGTCAATGCATAGCATAATAAAATATTTTCCACTTGTAGTAGGATACGGCATGCAGCTAAGAATGATAACATTAGCACTGCTTTGAGAGGGCAACTAAAACCCAAGACGATGTAAACAATGGCTCTGGGCGAAAAAACCTATGTGGGTCAGAAGACTATTTCTGAATCAGGAATTATTATTATGGATCTGCATATGCAAATCCATTACAATAAATTTTAGGAAAACTATCATTAATTCACCTAAATTTTTCTTAATATTCAAAATCACTCTAAAAGTTTGAATTTTTTTAACAGTTCATCCATTATTTATAAATTGTGTCACTCTTTCACCTTGCTATTGACAAACATTAATTTTTTAGGATGTTACAATCATATTTTACACATTTATTATGTTAACATCATATATATAAAGTATATGATTGCTGCCGTTCATCTGTTATTAAGTTATATTTCGAAGATAAAATAGTCATTTCATTGAGATTCTCTATCACTGTTAATGAACGAAATGTTGATACAATTTGCAAACTTTCATTCAGTCAATGGTTGTTGAATAAATTCAATTTTTTTAGAGTATTTTCGAACATTGAGGAAATTTCAGATGGACAATATGATAACCTCCATGTTTTCTTTATAAAAAGATATAATAGGATTGAAGCTATCTGTAATTGCCTTTGTTTCGTTTGTAGAATGTTTAATATTAATTTGTTGGGACAAAAAGAAACTGACAAACAAGAGAATTTAAGAGAGACTGGTGTGTTTAGTTGATTAAATTTTACAAGACAGTCGACATCCAACTAGGTAGACATATGCTAGCAAGCTGGTTCATATAAATGATCGAACCTGCTTGCTTGTTGCTTTCTTTAGGAAGAGGGAAGTAACTATAGAGACAATGGGATATTATTATGCTTAATTATGATATGCACTTCAACTGAGGTAATTCCTATGCATTGGAAGATATATGTGAACACTGGACAGTAATATATATGGCCTTGGTAATGCTGATCAAGTAAAATCTTTTTAACATTTCTGTTTGCTAAGGTAATGGCCAGCATCACCCTTTCAAAAGTATATTATCCCACACTAATTTCACCTTTCATCTTTCATTAATATCTTGGCTATTTTGATAAGGTAAATACGTGCCTTGATTAATAATATGATATGAGATTTGAGGATTTCTTTTCTAATTTATTGTACATCTAATTTCGGCTAATAAAATATTAAATCAATTTATTGGTCCCAATCCCAATAGCTCCACCCTTTGGATAAAGTGATTGCATTAATAAAGTCAATGAACCATGCATGTATTTTCTAACTAATTGCTGCCTGAAATTTGGAATTTTTTTTTTTTTTGATAAACTACTGGAGGTTAACAGTTGGAATTACACATCAGAAAAATGCCATTAAATGCCATTAATGGTCAACTTCTTCTCAATTGCACATGATTTAGGCGAAGGCTTTATGTTTCAACAGCATCATTGATGTATGGAAAATATCCTCTATGGGTTATGAAAAAGAGTCTGAGAAAAATCTTCACCTCGTGGGTTAAATTTTGAGTATAAGTTAAGTTTATAAACTCATATATAATATAAAAATTGTATTAATGTATGAGTAATATCTACTATAGCTTTGCTTGCTATTAGTGAAAAAGATTTATCTTATCTATACATAATGAGGATGATAAGAAAAATATCCCATATCAATAAACAAGAGCTAGTAGACAATAAATATAATCATGAGACGACCCATGACTAGAGATGATGAGGAAAATACACTACATTGAAGGTATTGGGCTAAGAATACAAGTTTGATGTAACCTTTTCAACTCATGAGATAGCTTTCGAGTGTGAGATAAATAAGACTGAGATTGATTATTATTCGATATTGAGGTGGTGCTGTGGCGATGCTATAGTTTCAAAGCCATAGATTAATTTTGTTAATTATTAATTTCAATAATAAAAAGAATTTTTCTTGACGAGTTAATGATCCTAAAATACATATTACAAAAATCGTCTTAGCTTTCCAAACTATAGTTGTGTTTTTCAAATTAACACTATAAAAACTCGACTCTAGAAGCACAGATAACCATCTCCTGGACAATAATAGGAAATAAAGCCAAAGGAAGAAGAGGAACTCCTTATTGTTCTCATGCCTTTTCACATTTGGCTTTTGGGTACTACTTGGACAAGTCTCAAATCATGGCAATTTTGGAAGTAAATACATACACTATGGCAGCTAATTGTCGGTTGTAATGCAGTACTGCCGGCCAAAGCCAAAAATTTTATCAGCACTACCAATTGCCTAAACCCCTAGTGCATGTTTATCACTCAGCTAGGACCATTGAGTCTAAACTGTAAAGGCTGTGGCAATTAAAATTTTCCAGCAAAATCTCATTTTGCTAAGTACAGTTTTTTATTTCTTTATTAATTTCAAAGTGTATACTTTGATTATAATATGTGCATATAGCAACCTTCTTATTAAAATTCGGAGAAAAAAATGCATGAGATATTTGAACATGTAAGTCTTGCGGGCGTCAGAGCCAAAGTTACAACTTGTCCTTGTATGCAGAAGATGAGTGATTGGAAGGTCATGTTATTAAAATTTCAATTTGCTAAAATCCAACCACTAGCAACACAATTTGGTAACATACCACTCACCTTAGCCCATTTCCTATTTAACCCAATTTCCCCTTTCAATACTCCACATCATCCCCATCACCCTATCTTAAATTAATGTTACTTATACCATGGCTCCTGAGCTTGGCCTTTTCTCCTCAACCCAGCATAAAAAATTAGCTCAATCTCAACAAAACCAACCAAGCCCTAGCTTATCCCCCGGTGAAAATTGGATGTCGAACCAAAAGAAAGAGCCCCAAGAAGATGATGATTCATGGGAGGTTAGGGCTTTTGCTGAGGACACAGGCAACATCATGGGCACCACTTGGCCCCCACGGTCTTATACTTGCACCTTTTGTAGGAGGGAATTCCGGTCAGCTCAAGCCCTGGGCGGCCATATGAATGTGCACCGCCGCGACCGTGCTAGGCTTCACCATCACCAAACACAGCCTCCAGCATCATCTTCTTCATCCACTCTTATTATTCCAACAACTCAAGAATTTACCACAAATGGTGGATATTGTCTACTCTACCAATTACCTAACCCTAACGGTGGTCTCTTCACTTCAACAACTACGGCTGCATGTGAGATTGATCATTCCCCCTCGACTCTTCTCTCAATTTCACCATATCCCCCAAACAAATTCATGGGGCTGCCTCCGTCTACAAATTTCCCGGTAGCTTCCCAATGCTACTCTACAAAATATCCGTTAGGTTCAACTAACGACAACAGCAACGCCTGCAGTGAGTCTGCCATTGAAGAGCTTGATCTAGAGCTTCGGCTAGGGCAGAGACCAACACCAACATGACAAACCGAACGAGAAATTATAACAGTGTATGAATGTGATTTATTTATGCTTGCAATCTGGGGAAGAGATTAGGTTTCACAATTTGTAACATAAAGTCCAGATTTGCTGGACTTGTGTGAGGGATGATTTTTCAAAAAAATTATTTGATAGTTTCATTAGTGAATATGCATGCGTATGAGATTGAAAGTGCTGGAAGAGAAGAAAATTAGGGAGAGAAAATTAAAGCACCCTGTAAATTTAAAAAGATAAGAATAACTTTTTTTTTAAGAAGAATAAATAAAACAACATTAGGGTTTTGAGTGATATGATGGACTGGTAATTAAAGTTATTGGCAGTGCAGTGTCACTTTCTGTTTCAGTGTTCTGAGTAAAGTCTGTCTGGGCATAAATTTCCGTGGGTATTATTTCTATCACTTAAGGCTATGGGGTATCACACCTCTTGTTCACTCTAACTACAGAAATGCCATTTTTCCTCTATCAGTTCATAGCAATTTTGATTGAAGGAATTTTGCTCCTTAGTTGAAAAAAAAAAAACAACAAAACCATAGTTGGTGTATTCTCGAAATATTAAAGTTTTCAAATGCCCCTGCAATTAGTTTAGCTAGTCATTAATGCGGTTTCCACCTGTGGTCACCTGAGTTGTAATAATAAGATATAACGGTTAGTATTTAATTAGTAAAAATATTTCATCTCCATAAGTACCTTGAATAAGAAAATAAAGTTTAACTTAAATTTCCAAAATGTGTTAATACATTTTGTCTTGGTCTACAAAAGTCGATGCACATGTAGTAAAGGGGTTTGATCATTCCTCTTAAGGCGCAAGACGCTTTAATAAAATATTGTGCTTGGTTTATTGAACTATGTATGATATTATGTACAGAAGCTCATGGGTCTAAGTAATATATCAATGCTAGCTCAAGCCTCAACGTACGGTGTATAAAAACACAGGGTGTTATTCAAAAGCTAACCCAACCTAATACGATTTACGAGTTGCCAAAGCTTATGATTTGTTCCTGTGTCGATATGAAATAATCTCCTTATAACCTCATCACTTGCAGTCGTATAGACAACTTTAGTTTGGCTCATTGGTTCGTTTGGTTTGCTTTCAGTTGACTCGTGAGTTGTCAAATACTCCTGAATAGTCCATGAACTTAACTAGTACGCAAAGCTAACTTATGAGCCGAAAGTGATCCAAACTATTAGTCATAATTTATTCTCACTTAATCTCTTTAACATTATGGGCCCAAATATTCGAAATGTGATAATATGAGCTGATGTGTAGCTAAGTAGCATCAACTTTATGGCGATAAATATTTGAAATTTGTAACCTGATATTATAAACGAAAAAGAAAAAAATGGGGCATTAATTGTATATTATAATATAAGTTACTGTAAGGAAACCTTGAGTGAAAGCATTGACGTATGTGTGTCAGTCTAATTTCTAAATTAAGCCCATTCCTACGATCAAGCAGCAGTGTTCAGAAAATTATGTCCGCATGAAGTGGGTCGTTTCGGCAAGCCAAAAAGCAATTTCATTAATATCTCCTTGGGATCTGAGAATTTTCGTTTACTACCTGTTTCGGAAGGGAAAGTTATTGGCCGCTCTGTTAAAGCATAAATCAAACAGAATTTGGAAGGATTTGACAAATTTAGCATCAAATTAATAGTTTACACCGCATGATTTACGATGATAAATACTTACGAATATGGATTGTCAACATATCAAGGCCAAAATTGCGAAAGAATTTATTCAATATGGGGTGGATTAAAGCTAATTTTGATGTATCGAATGGTAATCCAGTCCTACAGCCTGTGGGAGTGCATATGGGCATTTTTGGGTTATATTTGAAGATTGATTCGGCTTACGGTGCTAAACTGGCGTCCGCAATGACAGTTATTGAGACAGCTTACGATAAGGGTTGGCCTACGCTATTGCTTGAATTTGATACTTGGTTGCTAATTTTCTCATAAGAAATCTATTGACCCCTCCTTGTCGTTTGAGCAATAGATAGTTGAAGTGCAAGCATAAGGTTTCCGTAATGCAGTTTCGATGTTCTCACAAGCTTAGAGAGAATAATTGTGCAGCAGATTATTTGGCTAGTTTGGGATAATTTCACTTAGTGGCAAGAGATGTTGCATCTTTAATTTAGCATTGCTGAATTTTTAATCTAATATTAAGCTTATATGTGAATAATTATATATTGCGGACTGTCATATAAAATTAATTCTAATTATAAGTGATTTATTAAGGTGTTTGGTAATCGAACTTTAATATATCTAATTAGGTGTGGGATTTTAATGTATAGAGATTTACGGATAATTTTTATTTTTATAATGGACTAGAATAGGATTATCCAAAGACAATAGAAAAAGTTGTATGTATACGTGGTTACAGTCCCCTAGCCACACAATTGTTTTATCTTTCTTAAAGCATTCTTTTAGAAGAATGCGTTCACCTGAAAGACCAACCACATAACTCTATAGAGTAATTGTGCATTATAAATTTAAGTATGCTTCTGTATATTTATTTATTGATTCTTGATAGTACAACATGAATATTTTTCGATTATAGGTGATTATTTACGAAAGATTTAATTACGTTCTAATAAGAGACTCTTGTTAAAATTTAGAAGTTTGTATCTCAAGATACCAATGGTTGTTCAAAATATAGTTTTTAGTGACTATAATTTTGTTACATTTTGCTTTTATTTTTAAGCTTTTTCATTTTTTAATGTATTCATTTATGACTTTGCTTAGGGATTTAGCTCATTATATTCCCTAACTAATTGTACACTCTTTAATTTATTTTAACAAATACCCTAGCAATGTTGGGATTTTTTCAAAAAAAAAAATATATATATATATATATATAAAATGTTTATACGCCAAGTTCTTGAAATTGGCTATTGATTAAAAATCTTATCTCATCATTTAGCTGCAATAAATTAATGCAATGTGTTTAATATCCTATAATGCTTTCTTGGGTATGATTATTTTCAAGATTTTTCTTCTACGAAAATTAGCGGAAACTTGAATTGAATATGTTAGTCTTTCTTTTTTCAAAAATAAAAGTCACTAAAAGTAAAAGGTTGGGTGGGATTTCTACTTATATATAAATTATAAAATGAGAAAAATTTACTTAGAGAGGGGTATAAATCAAAACCTCTAAGGTAAAGTAAAACAATAAAAAACTAATAAAAAAATAAAGAAAGACAAAACTAAAGCTAAAAGGGAAATCTCCTAATATATAGAGGTTAGACTGTGATGGCCTGCATCCTCCTAAAAATTAAAACCATGACTTTTCTTATTAATGCAAATCAAGTTAATGTTTGTAAAAAGAGTTATAAATAATTGATTGAATTAGAGTTTAGCCAATAAGGCTCTACATACAAGTCTAGAAGTCTCTTGGAAGTTAGTTTAGAAGCTAGCATACTTTTAGGTTTATTTCAACAAACCCAAAATTTTCCTACTTCTTTTAACAGCCTTTGACTGTATTTCCTATATGTAAATCTTTTGATACAAATAAGTGAACTAAACAGCATTCAAGGCTTGTCTTTTTTTGAGCTTTAAATGGTTAAGGGATCACACGGAAGATGCTTGCCTCATTAACTCTCCCGTTGACACTAGATTAATGTCATACATGAGACTAGAGCTTCTAACTGACATGTCGTGTGCTATCTAACCTTGATGCCGCACACGAAGCATTGCAACAACGATAGTGTTGTGTGCACTTGTATTTAGATTTTGGTAAAGATAGCCAATAGCAAGGCACGACTCACCAGGTCGGTGAGTTGTGTCGTACTGTGTCCAATTTTTTCTTATGCCCGGCACGGACGACAGCACAAGCCCACACGCACGTGCTCAGGCCGTGCCCAACAAAGCTCATTAACGTTTTGTTTCCTTAAACTCACGAGTTTAACGTGCATTTTCAAGCCTGTAATAATAATAATAATAATATTTTACCATAAAAATATAACTTATAATTTACCATAAAAATAAAAATATTTTGTTCATAATTATATTTTTTTGTATAAATATAAAAAATATTTCGTTCACAAATCACAAATGAAACATAATAACATATCTCCGTTAACTAAGTTATGATTTCATATATGAAATATTAATTTCTTAAATTTTAGATATATCATTTATAAAATCATGGTATTTATAATTTTATTTGCTAAAATCATGATATTTATTTATTCATTTAATAAATGATAGACATAAAACAAGAATTTTTTTAAAACTAAGACTTAAATTAATTTTAAAAAATATATATCAAAATTTTAATTTTGATATATTTGTAAAATTAGAACATTTTGTTTTTACTTTTTATCAAAAAAATTTATTTTGATATACTTTGGCCCACATGATCCTAATAACCCACGGGTTGTATGTTAGCACATTAATTAAGCATGCTTATTATGTACTTTTTCACGTATTGTACTTTGGCTCACCGTTAATTATGCCGTGCTTTTAAAGTCTATAAACTTAAAATTAAAAGCCTAACTCAGCCCACATACGTGTTATGTCGTGGCATGTACCCTAACAAAATGTGCTTGTGTTGTGTCATGTTATACGAACATGTATCGTGCCTGTGCTATGTCACATGCCACCCGGCCGGTTGGTGGTCTTTAGATTTTAGTTCACCTTTTAACACAGAAAATATATAAGCCTTCAAAGACCAGACCTACTCCCATTTTAAAATAATAACTATATCATTAGTAAAGCTCGAATATAAAATATGAATAAGTGCAACTGTATTATATTATATGCCAAAGAAGGATACCAGGAAAATTAGGAAGCCGAGTGCTTGGAAAGAAACTCAGCAATAATAATAAACAAGCAAGGAAAGAGGGAATCTCACTGCTTACGACCTCCTTGAAAAAAAATTGTGATTGATCCCATTAACGGTCGCCGAAAATTGAGGTCCAAAAATAGCCCACCTGATTAAAGACGCCCACTGCTCTAAAAGACTAAAATACCGAAGCATCTGAAGAATAAAACACCAAGACATCTGGGCATACCCAGTTTTAGCACCATATTACTACTTTAAGTACAACAGCTTAGATCAAGCGCCATCTCTTGAACGAATACAGTTTTATAATGGATCACTCCACATAGAGAAAAGTGGCTTTGAGATGGAGAGATAATATGAGGAAGAATATCAGACAACCATAAGCAAGAAACTTGGTAAGAAGCTTGTGGCTTACATTGCGTAAATGATCAACCGGAAACTAGCCCAGGTAGAAGAAGAGGCCTCTCTTAGGAAAAAGAACCAACAATGTACTCTGCAAGCTCTGAGGCATGACTGAACTACTAAAGTAATCTAAAATAAGAAGGGTGGATTATGGAAATTAATCTTCTTTTCATTATAGTAGGCATATCATGGATTCAGAGAGAGCTATCCAAACACGTTATGTTGGAAGAGCTCGCTATGTTGAGCACAGAGCCAATGAAAACATGTACGTTAAGTCTTTGATGATTATAATCAACAAGCTTAAGGAGCCTTTCAATTGATTTTTATCTAGGGTTCCAAAATTCTGCAGCCTGTAAAGGCAAACTGGCCAAGAAATTATAATCCTCTTTTCTATTTAATATAGCCATAAATCACTGTTACACTTGCTTGATAGCAACCATGCACATTTTCAGTTTTAAATAATTACTACATTTAATTAATTCAACATTGGCCTCCAGGGACTTGACCGAATGATTTTCAAACTAATTTATTTTGCTAGCTACCATTCAGAAGCACCACCAGTAGGTACCGACTCTTGAACTTAGAGAAACAGACAAACTAAACCCTTATTATTTACTATGACTCAAAGACTGAATTTATACAAACAATTGAATGGCGACCTCTATGAGGAATATAATCAAATTCAATAATTTGGAGATTCGTCCATATTTTACATTGCATATATAATTCCATCACCTTGCTATTTTCAGATTATTTACATAATGGCTATGATTATTGTACAAAATATGAATGTCTCTTGATTTATATTTGATTCAGCAAAAATTCTGCAAGTTAGATAAAGGCAACAGTAAACTCTTTTTCCCCGTGTCAATTTCTGAATGTGGCCAGTGAATTTTATCATCATATTCAGATACGTACATATGAGTTTTGCAGTCAATAAAACAATGCACCACATATATGTATATGTGTCAAGCATGCCATATTTGTATATATGCGTATCTGTGTGTGTATACTAACTCAAGTATTGAAACCTTTAAATCTGGCATAATTTTTGTGGTCCATGTATAGGATTAAATATTGCTTTAAAACCCGAAGAGAAGAAATCTTTGTGGCATATGTACTTTTAAGTTTTCACTGGAAAATGACTCTAACAAGACTCCATAAAAGGAGAGAAAAAGCTTTATATATGTACCATAAAGTTAAAGGCGCCCCATTACTGATAAAATTTTTGTGAATGGGATCAGTAAGTAATTACGGGGGGACCACTGAAGCTTTCCCTCCCTGACAGGAAACGCATTGGTTTTCGAGAAGGAATGTCGTATGTCAAATCTCGGTTCCCATTTTTAAGAGAAATACCATACCCTAAATATTGTCTCTTACATATCTCTTATAAATTGTTGCTCAATACTGTTCAATAAATATACGTATATATATCCCTGGTCCCAACTCTCAACTTAAACAAATATAATTCATACATTTCACGGGGCCATGTGAAATGAACTTCACCCTCACGGGTTTTATTTTTAGTTATAGGCAAGTGTCTTTCATTTGAAGGAGAATGCTACGGTACAGTCTCCGAACCTTACAGCATCCTCACAAAATGAATGTAGATCTTACTTGAGCCCATTTTTCATTTACTATCTAAGGGTGGCTATGAGATACAGATACTGTAACTTAGTCATAGCCTCATTTGAAATGTATGTATAACAAGATAAAAAGTGTAGAAGAAAATCCAAAATATACAGTGTGTTATACTATAAGAAAATTTAAAAAAGAAGCTTTTGAATTTTATCATATACATGGGACAAAGTTATATATATTTAAAAGTTAACACATTTAAAAGTTGACGCAAGAAACTAGGATTATTGAAGCTTACATTCTGATTCCTTAGGTTACGTGAAACTTATATTATTGTTCAAGATTAATTTTAGTAAATGTGAAATTATTCTCTTTTATCAAAAGCATGAAGGACTACATTGAAAAGTGTAAGGAAAAATGATAAAAACTGAAAAATAGGAGGAGAAAGTGTCATTCTAAGTTTTGAAAATTCATAATCTCACATAAATTACATCATCAATTAAAATTCCATTACTTATATATATTGGAGCTCAAGAAAAACTAAGTTAGAACAAAATAGAAAATAAAGGTCTCATACATATTATTACATAACAAATAACCAAGCTCCTTAGGCTCTCTAATATATGAAGATCCAATTTTTATGAATTAGCCCAATAATAAAAAAACAAACTAGGCTCTCTAAGAAATGCTTATCCACAATGAAGATTGTCTAGAGGCCGGTAGGGCCACTTCTATCTGAAAAGTTATGTGTTGTCATCAGAAACTACATGACACTTTTGTTTCTTAATACGTAGCTCTTAATAAATGTTTCCATATGTCATCCATTTTAACCTTACTATGTCATGGACCCCCAACAAAAGAAAAGCCAACTAAGTGTCACGGGCAGCTCAATTATGCCCGAACCAAAGGCTAATTCCGCATGCACAATTATGCTTGAAAAAATTCTGTCTAAATGTGATGTATACTTAGAAGCTGCATGCATTTAGCAATGGAGGCATAGTGCGCTTAGAAGCGGAGTACAATTAACATTCAAGGCGACTTACACTTAGAAATGGGCTACTTAATATAAGTGACCAGCAGTGGTGCGCTTAGCACTTAGCCAAGCCTGACTCTATTTCTTGACTTTTTCTTAATTGTAAATAAGTTAGAAAGTTCCAACAGCTTGCATGTAAACCCTAAGAGATATTTGTGCAAGTTGCATAGTAAGTTTTATAACTAGTTATCCAATCCTATAAATACTCCATCACCCTTGCCATTTTTGCTCACCAAACTAGCTCATTCTAGCACACACATCTCACACATACAAGCTCCAAAGCCTTGTAAAATAGATCTCTTGTATATTATTTTCTAAGTGTACAATAAAGTTATTTTCGGCCAACATTGCTCATTCTTCTCTAGCATTCCCAGTAAGTATTTTCGCTTAACTAGCTTGAGAATTAATTTTAGGCTTACTTAGTGGCTTAAATGCTAGAAGTCAACTAAGTGCCGTACAATATTATTGTGCAAAAACTCTCATCCAATGGTATCAAACCTAAGATTTGCCCACAAGTAAACTAGCTTTTCAGCAATGGCCAATCCTCCTAGCACACAAGAGGGCGTTGTCAGTGTAGAGGTACCTGAGCAAGCCCATTGCCGTGAGTAGGAACGCACACAAGGCAAGTCTCGCAACAAGTCTAAGGCTAGTTCCATAGATGCCTTGGAATCTCATGTGATCACACTCGAAACATCAATGTTTGCTATCTACGATACCCTCGATAATTTAAGGGTTCAGGTTGATAGTGTTTATAATGAGTATAGTGAGTTTACATTAGTCACTAAGGCCCTCATGCAAAGCCAAACTATTTCCTTCCAAGGAAAGTTTCGAGTACTGCATGATGAATTGCTGAATTTATGCTAGTTTATGCAAAACGAGCTGTGAGTGATCCATGCGAAGGTCGATGAAGTTCGCTTGAATTAGGTTTGGCACAAGCGCACACTCACCCCTAGCCCAGCTACTGTAAGCACGAGTGATGAGCACCGGATAGACTTGCCAAAACCTGACATCTATGATGGCGCACGTAATGCCACTGTGGTAGATAATTTCTTATTTGGGCTAGAACAATACTTCGATGTCATGGGTGTTCGTGATGAGGCATCGAAGGTAGGTACCGTATCTATGTTTCTTTGAAGTACCACACAATTATGGTGGCGGCGGAAGCATGGTAAGATGGGCAAGGGCATTTGTGCTATTAACACGTGGACTGAGTTCTAATGAGAACTCTGCAAGCACTTTGTTTTGGACAACACCAAGAAAGAAGCTCGTGGGCGGCTTTGTCAGCTCAAACAAATGGGTAGCATCTACGATTATATTAACGACTTCACTGTCCTAATCTTTGAGATAACCGATATGTCGGACTCTCTCATCTATTTCTAAGATGGTCTCAAAGATTGGGCCAAGATAAAACTCAACAGTTGTGTGCCGTGCAAACTCTCAATAATGCTATCACCATTGTAGAATCGCTTCCCGACTATTCCATTAAGCCCACGGATAAGAAATCTAGCCATAACAAAGGTGGGAGAGAGGGTCAAAAAGACAAAAACCAAAACCAAAAGGAGTAGGGGTAGAAAAAAAGCCTCCAACCGCCAACTTCAACATTTGCGACATTATTTAATTTGTTTTAAAAAAATTTGTTTTATCTATATTCAAAAGGGTAAAGTTTATTTATGCGCCCTAAAGATTGTCCGCAAGTCATTTATTTTCAATAAATTGCTGAGCTTCAGGTTTAATTCAATTTTATCATTTTCATTTACCCGGCCTGACAAAGAGATGAATACAGATGTCAGTAATAATCTATATATATATATATATATATATATATATATATATATATTTGTTGGGGAAATCAAGATCCGAGTATGTTAAAAGTTATGGTAACGTGGGCGTTGAGGAATAGTCGTGGTCAGTGCATGGTGCGGCTCATTATCCGAAGCCCAGGCATACCCAGCAACTGCAGAATCTCAGGTCGGCAATCATTGCATGCCTTTCTCTTATCTTCAGCTGCAACGGCAGCTACGTCTCTCTTAAAAATCTCTGTTACTAACATTGACACTTCTTCCAACCTCAATGACTCGTTTCTAAAAGGTTTTGTCTTGTTTTGTTTTAACCTTAAATTTATATATTTGTCTATTGTTTTTTCTTTCGTAAGTCCTGTAGATGACTTTTCCACTGCCAATACGACCACAAATATTTGTACTGTTTGGAAAGTGATGATATAAATCCTAGCTAAATTATTTGTGCAAAATTAAAAATTAAAGAAAGCGAATTTAACAATTGAAACAAAAGTTGAATAGGATAATTAATTGGTTAGTTAATTAAGGTGGGATTCATTTGTAGGGTGCATATCATTTTTCTAAACTTATAAATTTATTAAGTTAATTTACTAAGATTTTACTGATATGACAAGTTGAGTAAGCGAATATTTCACTAGAGGTATAGTTATGTAGTTTTTATGTTTGTTATTTCTTGTTTAAGTGGTTTTAAAATAGTCAACTTGCTTACCTGTTTTCTGTGTATAGATGCTTCCAAGTTAATTAGTTGATTGAATATACATTTTTTTTTAGAGTTATTAGTAATCATTGAATCCTAACTTGGAATTTCAGATCCCATATCGATAATACAAGATTTGAACCATATTTTTAAGAATGATTGAATATCAATTGGGATTCAGATCTATATTATATATTGATTTAAAAATTTGGCATGAATTGGGACTTCTGTTAAATTCTAAAGTTAATCACAGCCTACTTTTACACGTACAGGAATTAAGAAATAGAAGATAAAGTTTCTTTTAAGAAATTGTTATTTCTTAAAAGTTTACTATTAGTCATTAAAAATTTAGTTTTTCGAAAAAGAAAACTCGAGGGCATATTAAAAAATGAAACAAAGGGGGTTGGGGAGTACATTAATAAGGGCTAAACAGATCAAAGAAAGGAAATATTAGACGCCCAGTTACACCAACTGGCGTCCCGAGCCCGTTTGTTTGCGTCATTTTTGAAACTGACTTTGATTTTTTAAGTTTCGACTTCTTGCAACTTTTGGAATTAATTCTTGACGCTAGTTCGAAGAGAATAAGGAGTAATTGGACGAATCCTGGATTGATTTGGACAGAATTAGGAGGAAATAATCGATTAGTTTTAGAGTTGACCGCAAACGCAAGTTTTTTTTTAATTATTTTGATTCAGTGGCCGAATTTTAATTTTAAATTTTATTCTCTTTGAAATTCAAATTTTTGTTGTAAAATTAGTTGTTCTTACGTATATAATACATGCATCTTTGTTGTTATTATAGAAATTTTCTTACATTTTTATTTTTTCACTTTAATTTTTTTAAGGTTACGGTCAAGAGAACTCATTTTTTAATTATAAATTTTACATGAATATATAAAAGTTATAAGATTCTTAAGCTATGAAATAATTTTGAAATATAATAGTTTTTGTTGGTTTTATTTGATTTGTTGTTTCACAATTACTATTAGTTATTAATGTGATAATCTCTTCCCTTTCGATATTCACTATTTATTGTATTTTTTGAATTGAAATAATTTAATTATGTTAGTTTTTATTCAATTTGACATTGCTTTATTTGTAAATTAAATTTTTGATGCAGCCATTACACTAGAATTAATGTTACGTAAGAATTCTGTTTGGTTATAAATTAGCCATTAGTCATTTGTGTATAATCATTTTATAACATTAGGTACAAACGATATATTCTATGATTCAACAAATAAATAGTTGGGCCGTACTAAAAATTTAGGCCGAAAAGTCTCATTACAACTAAACTTCTTTCTTAAGTGAGTATGTACTTATTTTCTTTTAAGATATCATCAGTAACAATAATTAACAATTTAGCTGTGTGTAATTAACTTATACCTTTAAAAAACCCCTAGAAACTTAATTCAGTGGTTTTCGAGTAATTTCATTTGACAGGTCACCTGAATTTAAATCCTCAAAAAGGTAATGAGGTAAAAAATTGATTTAAACTTTATACACTCTCATTCTTAAATAAAAAGAATTAAAAAATCTAATTATAAAAATATTTATAAAAAAAGAGATAAAA
Organism: Aegle marmelos; assembly: GCA_030449875.1. Lineage (NCBI taxonomy): Eukaryota > Viridiplantae > Streptophyta > Magnoliopsida > Sapindales > Rutaceae > Aegle > Aegle marmelos. Next base: position 14,609,993 of record JASUUL010000143.1, read on the forward strand.
AATTGATTTGGGTTTTGTACACCCTTTTGAATCCTAGAGAAGGTAATGAGGTAAAAAATAATTTAAGCTTTGCACATCCTCATTTTTAAAGACAGAATTAAAAAAATCTAATTTTTAAAAATATTTATGAAAAAAGAGATAAAAATATTTATAAAAAAAGAGATACAAAATTGATTTGAGACTTGCACACCCTTGGTATCTTTAAAGAAAAAAATAAAAAAAACTGTAAAAATAGTTAACAAAAGGTTCTATAAATATGTGTTGCAACCTAAAAAAGCATCAATTGGCCCAAAGGTTTTGTCTAACCTCCAAGGGAAGTCTCTCATGGTAGACCCAACTCATTATATTGAAAAAAGTCACTGTCAATTATGGTTTGGAAGGCATATACATGCTTAACTAATATAAGATTCACTTATATATACAAGAGCAACTAGATGCACAGGCTTGAAACTTTTAGGATAATATCCTTACCAGCATTCCCAGTTGATTCGACAGTAGCTTTTTTGATTGATAGAATGGATGGAAAGATGAGGAGATATGGCAACATTTCAGGCCAGAAGATCCAAAGATAATCCTAAAAGTTCTACTTCTAAGATAATCCTAAAAGTTCCACTTCCAAGAACCCACAAGCTGATCAAAATTATAGCACTATGATAAATTGAGAGACGTCTAAGTGGTTATCAAGTAGCCTTAAGGTTAAAATTTTTAGATTTCCCCTGCAGCTCAAAAAATTCTCAAACATATGGAATGTGATCGGGAAGCTCAATTTACCTGAAAAATTGAAGATTTTTATATGGATAGCATCAAAGAATTTCCTACCACAACTTTAAAGTCATAGAAGAAAAAAAAATTCTCTAAGATTTGTGGTGTTAGAGATGTGCAAGACAAAAAGAATCAGTTAATCATGCCATTTTGTTACAAGAAATCAAATCAGATATGGAGGCTTACACCATTTGGCAAGGATGCCTATACCCTAGCCTCATAGGATTTGCTGGTGGATTGCACTAGTCAGCAAAGGAAAGAAGCAAGGCTAAAATGGAATTGGTAGTTGCCTTATGTTAGACAGCTTGGTGTGCAAGGAATCTTTAGCTTTTTGAAAATAAAAGTGAAAATTTCCAACAGTCATTAGCTACAGCAGAAGCCATTGTGCAGTCACATGAAAGAACTAAAATGCCTCCTTTTCAACAAAGACCAGGACAGAAAGCAACGAATCTAGTGAAATGAAGCCCACCCACTAAAAGGATGGATCAAAATCTGATAGGTCCCAATCCAAGCTTGATAGTAATTGGTAATAAAATAGAATTTTGTTAGGCTGAGAATAAATTATAAAATAATATTTAGATAATTTACTTTCTCTTTTATTAATGTTTCCAATGAAATTTATATATAATAAAATAATTACTTTTTCTCAACTTGTGACACCAACTCCTACATTAGTGACTCAAGCAGCGGACTCCAAACAAGACTCAATTAATGTGCAAAATATAATAATTAATAATATAATCAGACTAGATCAAGTTTTCACACACAACTCAACCTCACTACTCGATTACGTTGTTATGTCTTCTACACGTGCAAGCAATCCAGAACTTAACCATATCAATTTTCCATGCATGCAAACTTGATTCATGCAAACCATGTATCCCATTGAGATCTTCTTGTCTTATCAATACCTCCTCCTTTTAGTGGAACCTTGTCCTCAAGTTCATGGTAGAGAACCCCAAAGAACTCGTTATTGTCTCCTCTAAATTGGTCATAAGTATTCTCTTTCAATAGTAAAAATTGGCAACCCACACAATTATGACCAAAAGAAAATTTATCGTCACAATTAAAACAAAGGCCTTGAGCCCTCCTTTTCATTTTCTCCCATGTTAGCTGCTTCACTGGCCCTATTGTTGGAGATTCCATTGATGGTAGAAGGAATTTCTTCTGTCGTGATAGCTGGTCATCTTTTATGCGAGCGAAACTGATGGCCTCTTTTAGTGTTCTTGGTGGGAACATGCGGATGTCTTCAGATATCTTCAGCTTTGGTCCGCCCATTAATGTTCCCACGAGAGCTTTCTGTGTCCAGTCGTGAATTCTGTTACCAAGCCTTTCAAACTCCTTCTAGTAATCACGAAGGGAACTAATTTGCTTTACTCTAGATAAAGCTTCATTAAAGTCTTCACGTTCTGTAGGACCAAAACGAGCCCCTAATTCCTCAACAAAGATTTCTCATGTCACCAAACGTCCTTCCTCTTAGTAAGCTCGTCTCAGCCACTGCCACCACTGATTGGCTTCTCTATCAAGTTGAAAAGACGCCAATGATACTTTTTGGTCATTTATTGTGTCTTGATACTTGAAGAATCATGCCACTCGATTAAACCACTTAATTGGATCATCTCCAGAGTAGAGTGAAAACTCTAATTTAAGCAATCTAGATGAAAAATTTTGGCGCCTCCCTTCATTCTCCTCACGGGTTGGTCGTGATAAGCAAATTTGATCATGAGTATTATGGCTTGACACTCTTTTGGATGCTGTAATTGATTCAGTTAACTTGCTGAGTGTTTCTTCCAAGTGGTGTAGTTTGTCGTTGATCCCAAGTTCCATCCGATGCTTGCCATCCTGCAAACTCACAAGTTCAACTTCCAATTGTTCAATTCTCTCCTTGTTGGTTGCCATCACTATCCCAGCTTTAATACTAATTGATAGGTCCCAATTAAAACTAGGCAGTAATTGTTAATAAAATAAAATTCTCTTAGGATGAGAATAAACCACAAGATAATATTCAACTAATTTACTTCTCCCTTTATCAATGTTTCCAATGAAATTTATATACAATAAAATAACTACTTTTTCTCAACTTACGACCCCAACTCCTACATTCGTGACTCAAGTAACCAACTCCAAACAAGACTCAATTAATGTATAAAATACAATAATTAATAATATAATCAGACTAGACCAAGTTTTCACTCACAACTCAACCTCACTACTGGATCGCGTTGTCACGTCTTCTCCACATGCATGCAAGCCTCTTTCCCATGTTTGCATGCATCTAGTCCGCAACTTAGCCATGTCTCCATGCATGCAACCTTATTCATGCAAACAACCCAGAACTTAGCCACATTGATTTTCCATGCATGGAAACTTGATTCATGCAAAACATGTATCCATTGAGATCTTTTTAGCTTATTAAAATCATGTAGATGTAGCGATGACAGTAGAACAACAGATTGTTGGGCTGGGAATTATGATACGAATCTCAAATGGAAATGTTGTAGCATCTGGAATGAAGAGATCGATTTTCATTGGTGAAGCTTCTTTTGCAGAGGCTGAAGCAGCCCTTTGGGCAATAGAAGTTGCAGATTCCATTTGGAACAATTCAATGATAATGGAGACCGATTCACAAGAGGTGGCTAATTTATGCCTTAATAAAAAAGACAGCAGAAAAGAATTTTTTCGGATGATTTTTATGAGTCAACAAGTTAGGAATAGATTAAGAAATGTTAAGATTCAGCATACAAAGAAAGCTTGTAATTATTTAGCTCATTTGATAGCTAATTTAGTTTTAGACAAATTAGAGCCTGATTTATGGCAAGGGTAGTATCCAGCTTTACTTATTTATTTATTTTATGATTTAAATAAATAAAAGATACATTTTCTATCAAATAAAAAATCCAATTCACTCAGAGCCAGTAGTTAAGCTAACCTGGAATACTTTACCCATTAGAAAATGCTTTGGGAATGGATTAATAGAATCATCCTAAAAGCCCAAAACATATGCAAGACCTAAGCCCCATGTATCACGTGTGCCACGGTATAGCCCAATACTACAACAATCATTCGTACGGAAAGGAAACCTTATTGAAAGATTCCCATGCAAGCCTTAGTTTCGTCCTAGCATCCAGCCTGCACCTAAAAATTGAAGTATATGACTTGACGAATAAGAAAGACAATTCAACTTTTACAAGGGCATAAATCTTACCGGTGAAGGAAGGTGATGTTATTAGACACTATAGAGAAGCATCACAATTGTAGCTCGTATCCTTACCTTATAGCATTAGAGAATTCTAGCAATCTTATTCTAATATATATATCCTTACCTTATAGCCTGGAGGGCTTACCAAAAAACTGTATGAAAAGAGAAAGGGCGAAGCCATGATAAGAAATTCGTATATGAAGGGCTAAATCAAATTTCCTTTAAAATATGGAATTCTAGCAATCTTATTCTTATAGATAGGGATCCAATTAGGCAATTCCTTAGCCTGGAGGCCTTATGAAAAAACTGTACAAAAAGAGAAAGGGCAAAGCCATGATAAGAAATTTGTCTACGGAGGGCTAAATTAAATTTCCTTCAAAATATGGAACTTATCTCAAAGACAATTATTTTTAACAAGTTATAAAGAAATTTACATAATATATAAGAAAATGCATAAGTCGAAGAAGTAATTTGAGAGACAATTAGATATAATTGATGTTGTGCCTCAAGGTGCTTCCAAGGATTGACTATGTATATATATATATATAAAAGATTTATACCTTTATTAAAATTTACAAAACTACCACAACAGATATATTATAAAACTAGCATTCAATATCAAAATTGTATTTTCTGAGTTTATTTTTACTTTCCTTTCCTTCTTCGTGACATCAATAATCAGAAATTAATGAAAGCCAAAATATCAATAGTCACATTACCGTCCAACAACTTCCAACCACTTGAGAGCCAATTTTTTCAAGTAATTCTCCAAATGAAGGTAAGCAGTTTGTATCTATTATAAAATAAAATTTATTGATTATCAATTATCGTATTATTATTTTTTAAAAATTATCATATTTTGTTAGGGTATGTGTTAAGAATTTAGATCTATTACAAATAGATCTAGGTACTTTTAAAACCCTAAAACTGATCAACGTAAATAATTAAGTACAAAATTAATTTTTAAAAATATTGTTCATAGTTATTGCTCACTGATACTATTTACAGATATTGCTTATTGTTGCTGTTCATCCACAACAAAAAATTTTAACTTTCCAAACATAATAAATTACAGTGATTAAATGACACAAAAATTTTTACGTGGTTCGAATTAATCAATTCTATATTCACAAGATTACATCTAAATTATAAGTAGTCTCCTAAGTTAAGATGTTACAAAGTAGTCTCCTAAGTTAAGATGTTACAATCTATGGTTTACTAAATTTAAGACTTTCACTTACAATTTATCACCATAAAAATTACTCAACCTTAGTGTTGAGTGTTAGAAAGTGTATATTTATAAAGGAGAAAATCATCATTTTACACTTTAAATCTCACTAACATTGCTACTTTTATTTATTTAAGTATTTTGTTATTTAATTATATGTGTTTTATTATAATTGTGTATTTTATGTATTTTAGGGGTATCATAATCGTTTCACAATAAACGAGTGATCGACAAGTAAAGAAACGGACGTCATATTTGGACTCGGGACGGTCGAAAACCTTAAAGAAGAGCATTACGGGAAAAGTTATCGTTCACATATACAGATCTTTGTTCATACGCGTGTGATCGCTTCATTCACGATACTGTTCATGTATATGGACCGATGATGTGGCAACTACCTACGACGTGGCAGTATCTGATTGGACGAATTATGTGGATTGACTGCTTATGTGGCATTGACTGATGACGTGGCGTTGACCGATGATGTGTCATGATCTTGTTGGACTAAATTTCTTATGTACTGTAGATCGATGACGAGGCAGCATCTCATTGGAGTAGAAATCGGGTGTACAGTACATGCGCTTACATGGGATTATTTACTATTCAGGCGGCGTTACTGTACAAATGTTGACTGTTGACGGTTGACTGATGACATGGCGCAATCCTGAGCATCCGAATTGTTTTTAATCCGATGGTCACGATTCACTCAATGTATCTATAAAAAGGGGGCTCTCCCCCCCTAATTTGGCACCCCTGAATTCATTTCTAAGCTTAGATTTCTGAAATTCCTTCTCCTTCTTGTAGTTTCTTTGTATTTTAATAAAATTCCCTTTTTATCCCTAGTTAAAATATGAGTAGCTAATTTCTTCTTGAGCTTGGGTTGAAGGTGAAGTCTCAACATGTTCCATGGGCTTAATTTGGTAAATTTACTTTCTCTTCCCCTCTAATATTTGTGGTTGTTTTGACTTTTTTGGTCGAAAAATAATAATAGTCTTGTCTAGTTCTGCCAGTTAAGTTAAACGGCACCCTAGTACAAGTTATTATTATTTTACGACGATAAGTTCTCAAGCACCATACTTATTGGAGAGTGGTTTATGAGGTGTGGAATCCCCCCTTATGATTTAATTGATATTAATATGGAATATTTAGCCCATGGAGCATGTTGATGCGGATCCGGATACCCAAGTGCTTTATTATAACAGTTACATTTTCAATTATTCCTGTCATTTTAATTCACAATTTAGAATAAAATTACCATAATTGTTTCCATTAAAAGAAAATTAATTCGACATATAATTAAAATCAACCTCCTCGTGAGATCGACACTCGTCACCATTAATCTATTCTACAATAGATTCGTGCGCTTGCGAGTTCATTAAAATTTGCACAACAAGTTTTTTGGCGCGTTTTGTCAGGGAGGTAAGTTATTTTAATTTGTTGAATTAATTTTTTTTGTTTTCTTGTATTTTTTTTCTTATATAAAAAATAATTCTATAATTTAATTTTTGTAATTTAAATTTTTGCAATTTAATTTTTGTAATTTAAATTTTTGTAATTTAATTTCTGTAATTTAAATTTCTGTAATTTAAATTTCTGTAATTTAATTTTATTATGTGATTTCTTTAAATTTCTGTACTTTAATTTCTGCTTTATTTTTCTTTATAATTTATTTTTTTATCTTGTAATTTATTTTAATTTATTCGTAGAATTAATTCATAGAATTAGTTTTTTTAAGTAATTCTTTTTGCTTTCCTTAAAAATTATAAAAAAAATTAAAAAATTAAAAAAATATAAAAAAAAGTGAAACTGTAATTTAATTTTGGTAATTTAAATTTCAATAATTTAATTTCTTTGTAATTTCTTTAAATTTCTATAATTTAATTTCTTAGTTATTTTTCTTTGTAATTTTTATTTATTCTGTTAATTTATTATTCCATATAATTAATTTTTTTAAGTAATTTTTTTTCCTGTAATTTAATTTTATTTCTTTTTCTCTTCTTTATATTCCTGTAATTTAATTTTTTTTATTTTTCGTTGTAATTTATGTTTTTATTTTATTTTTTTTAGTTAATCTATTTCTTGTATTTTCTTTTTAGCACTTGAGTGTATATTCATTGTACGGTTATAACAACGTCACAAGGTTAGTATTGTAATTTCTCTCTCCTCTTTATTTTTATTTGTTTTATTTTTATTTTATTCTTTGCATGCATGGTCGAAGGTCATTATCACCTAATCTTGAACCTTTAGACCTTAATTTAGAAAAAATACTTCGCACACACAAACAAACTGTTTTTTAAAAGAAACTTGAAATGAAATTGCAAAATCAGCAACCAGAACCACAAGAGAGGTCATTTAAGGATTATTTTAGTCCTTTAGCTAATTTGAGCACATCATGCATAAGGTACCCAAATGTAGCTGATAGGAGTTTTGAATTAAAACCTAGTGTGCTAAACTGTCTCCCCATATTCTATGGCATAGAAAATGAGGACCCATATAATCATTTGAATGATTTTCATGCTATTTGTCAAACTTTTAAATATGAGAATTTTTCAGATGATGATGTTAAATTTAGATTATTCCCATTTTCATTAAAAGATAGAGCTCGTTCATGGTTTAATACAATGCCTGCTAATAGCATTACATCATGGGAACAAATGATAACTAAATTTTTAAATAAATATTTTCCAATTCATAAAACTAATGCTATTCGCAGGGAAATTTCAGAGTTTACTCAAAGAGATGACGAGCAGTTTTTCGAAGCATGGCAGCGATTTAATGGGCTACTCTTGAAGTGTCCACATCATGGGTACGAGAAATGGCACCAATGCCAATATTTTTTGGAGGGATTATTGCCACATATGCAAGAATGGCTCATGGCAACCAGTGGAGGAGAGTTGATGTCCAAAAGCGCATCAGAGATTTGGGAATTTTTCCAACGGCAATCGGATAATTCTCAACAACGGAGTCGATCACTCAGAAATACCAGAAGAATTAAGGGAGTGAATGAGGTTAATATTGGCGAGTCAAGCTCAGGAATTAAAGAAGTCAAAGAGATGGTTGAAGGTCTTACTCGACAAATAGCATCTTTGACAACTGCTAAATCAACAGAGCCACATGACCATGACTCATATTCAGATCAAGCCAATGCCATAGGTATCATGAGAAAACCATCAAATTACAACCCTTACTCCAACACATACAACCCTGGATGGAGAGACCACCCCAATTTTTCATGGTCCCAAGGATTCCAACAAAATGGACCATCAGTTCCACCTCCACCAATGCAACCAGTTCCTCAAATGTCTCAAGCCTCTCAACCACCGTTTAGACCATACAATCAGAACCCAAACCATTCTCAACCTAAACCATGGGAGGAGACGTCCCAAAATTTCAGAAATCTTACTAACTCCAAGATCGAGCAGCAGAACCGCACCATTGATGAATTACGAAATGAGATGAGAGCAAGCTTCAACTCACAAGCTCAATCTGTTTCAAGCCTTGAAAAAATGGTAGGACAACTTGCCTCTTCAATTCAAACATTGGCCATGACCGTTGAAAAAGGCAAATTCCCAAGTCAACCAGTGCCCAATCCTAAAGCAGTAAATGAAGCAAGTTCTAGTTCACCACAGCAGCATGGAGAGGTCAAAGCAGTGATGACCTTGCGAAAAGGGAAAGAAGTCGACAACAAAGTGGAGATGCCAAAATCAACTCAGATTGTACCTGTGAACACTGAGGAATCATCATCAGAGGAGAAAGAGGAAACCAACCCACGAGAATATGTTCCTAAAGCTCCATTTCCTCAAAGGTTAGCTAAAGGGAAGAAAGGAAAATCCACAGGTGAGATTCTTGAAATCTTCAAACAGGTAAGTGTTAACATCCCTTTACTTGAAGCTATAAAACAAGTGCTATCATATGCCAAGTTTCTTAAAGACCTTTGTACTAAAAAGAGAAATATTCATGTTCAGAAAAAGACCTTTCTAACAGAAAATATTAGTTCTATACTCCAACATAAAATGCCTCTAAAACGTAAAGATCCAGGCTCCCCCACTATTTCATGTAGTATAGGGAACCACACAATTGAGAATGCTTTGTTGGATTTAGGAGCTAGTGTAAATCTGTTACCTTACTCTGTTTTTGTGAAACTTGGACTGGGCGAATTACACCCAACTCCAGTGGTGTTACAGCTTGCAGATCGGTCCATAAAACTACCTCGTGGTATTGTGGAGGACGTGCTTATTCAGGTAGACAAGTTTTATTTTCCTGTTGATTTCATTGTAATTGACACTCAACCAGTGCAGGATTCAAAGAAGCACATTCCCATTATTCTGGGCCGACCTTTCTTGGCAACTGCCGATGCACATATTCAATGCAGAATCGGAAATATGCAGTTGTCTTTTGGCAATATGACCATGGAACTCAATATCTTTAACATTGCTAAACAACCTCACAGTGCAGATGATGGAATTGTTAATGTGGATTTAATAGAAACACTAGTTGATAACAATTTTCTTTCAAACCTTAGTGATGACCCTTTGCAAACTTGTTTAACTCACTTTGGTTTAAATTTTGATATTGACAGTTCAGTTGAAGAAGTCAATGCTCTTCTTGACTCAGCACCATCCATGGACACTAATAAATGGAAGTCAAGAGTTGAACAACTAGTGCTGTCAGAAAAGAAACTCAGCCCATCATCAGAATCACCACCAAAACTCGAACTCAAGCCATTACCCAACACTTTGGAATACGCATTCTTAGGAGAAGAAAGCACTTTACCAGTAATCATCTCTTCTTCCCTCAATGACGAACAAAAAGGTAAGTTGTTGGATGTTTTAAAAGAACATAAAGGAGCATTAGGATGGACCATAGCAGACATAAAAGGTATAAACCCAGTAGATTGCATGCATTACATTCATCTTGATGAAAATGCTAAACCTACTAGGGAAATGCAACATCGGTTAAATCCTAACATGAAAGAGGTTGTTCGCATCTTTGATCAAGTCCTTAAGCTATTAGATGCGGTATCATTTACCCTATTTCGATAGTTCGTGGGTCGATCTGTGCAAGTTGTTCCTAAAAAGTCGGGAGTTACGTGAGTCATCAATGCGATAATGAATTAGTACCCACTAGAGTAACTACGAGGATGGCGTGTATGCATTGATTACGAGAAAGTTGAATTCATCACACGTAAAGACCATTTTTCTTTACCATTTATCGATCAAATGCTTGATAGATTAGCGGGTCATGGGTCATGAGTTTTATTGCTTTTAGATGGTTATTCAGGATATAATCGATTCCATAGCACCAAAAGATCAAGAGAAGACCACCTTCACTTGTCCTTTTGGCACTTTTGCATATAGGAGAATGCCATTTGGATTATGTAATGCACCTGCTACATTTCAACGATGCATGTTGAGCATTTTTTCTGATATGGTTGAACGATTCCTTGAGGTTTTTATGGATGACTTTTCTGTTTTTGGAGATTCGTTTGATCAATATTTACATCATCTAACACTAGTTCTGCAGAGATGTATCGAGAAGAATTTAGTCTTGAATTGGGAGAAATGCCATTTTATGGTTAAGCAAGGTATTATTCTCGGTCACATCATTTCAAGCAAAGGTATTGAGGTTGATAAAGCCAAGGTTGATCTCATTTCCAATCTTCCCCCACCTAAAACAGTCAGAGAAGTAAGATCTTTCCTTGGGCATGCTGGTTTTTATAGACGTTTCATTAAAGATTTTAGCAAAGTTTCTAGATCCTTATGCAATTTACTTGCTAAGGATGTACCTTTTGTCTTTGATGATTCATGTCTTGTGGCATTTGAAAAACTAAAGCAGTTATTGACATCATCACCCATCATTCAGCCCCCAAATTGAAACTTACCATTTGAGCTTATGTGTGATGCATCTGACTATGCAGTAGGAGCAGTATTAGGACAACGAGTTGATCGAATTCCCCATGTGATTTACTATGCTAGTATGACATTGAATGATGCACAGTTGAATTATTCAACCACCGAAAAAGAAATGCTAGCAGTTGTGTTTGCATTAGAAAAATTTCGATCTTATCTCATTGGTTGTAAAATAATTATATTTACAGATCATCCGCTTCTTAAATATCTTCTCACAAAGAAGGATGCAAAAGCTAGACTAATTCGTTGGGTGCTACTCTTTCAGAATTTGACTTAGAATTCAAAGACAAGAAAGGAACAGAAAATGTTGTGGTGATCATCTTTCCGTCTCCATTTTGACACAACAAAAGAACATTTACCTTTGAATGAGTCATTTCCGGATGAACAATTAATGAGTGTGGAAGTAGTACCATGGTATCTTTGATATAGTTAATTATCTTATTACAGTCAACTTCCAGGAGCATTGGACTAAACAGACAAGGCCAAATTCTTTGCGAAATAAAGAATTTCTTTTGGGATGATCCTTATCTATTTAAAAATCATGCAGACCAAATTATTAGACGATGTGTCCCAGAGAATGAATTTCAGAATATCCTTTCTTTCTGCCATGAACAAGCTTGTGGAGGCCACTTCAGTGCTAAGAAAACAGCTACTAAAATTTTACAATGTGGTTTCTATTGGCCAATTATATTTCGAGATGCTTACACTTTTTGTTCTTCATGTGATAGGTGTCAAAGAATGGGCAGCATTACACGAAGGAATATGATGCCACTAAACCCAATTCTGGTGGTTGAAATTTTTGATGTATGGGGTATCGATTTCATGGGACCCTTTCCCACATCTTTTGGCCATCAATACATATTGGTCGCTGTTGATTATGTTTCAAAATGGGTAGAAGCTATTCCATGTAGGAACAATGATCATAAAGTGGTAATAGGATTTTTGAAAAGCAATATTGTTTCCCGCTTTGGATTCCCTCGAGTAATAATTAGTGATGGTGGTGCCCACTTTTGCAATAAATTTTTCAAAGCACTTTTGACAAAGTACTCCATCACTCATAAAGTGGCGACCCCATATCATCCACAGACCAGCGGCCAAGTTGAGATCTCCAATCGAGAAATAAAGCATATTTTAGAAAAAACAGTGAGGCCCGATAGAAACGATTGGTCGTTGCGGCTTGATGATGCATTATGGGCATACAGAACGGCTTTCAAGACTCCGATTGGGATGTCACCCTACAGGCTAGTGTATGGAAAAGCATGCCACCTACCTGTGGAACTCGAGCATCGTGCGTACTGGGCCATCAAGAAATTCAATTTTGACATACAGCAAGCTGGCTCAGAAAGAAGATTACAGTTGGCAGAACTTGAAGAAATTCAAAATGATGCGTACGAGAATGCCAAAATTTACAAGCAAAGAATGAAAATCTTTCACGACAAGCAAATTATACGAAAATCTTTCACTCCAGGTCAGAAAGTACTTTTATTCAATTCTCGCTTACACTTATTCCCAGGTAAGTTACGCTCTCGATGGTCTGGCCCATTTATTGTTCATCTTGTTTTTTTCCACACGGGCAATTGAAATTAAGGATCCAATGAATGGTGTCACTTTCAAAGTTAATGGTCAAAGATTAAAGCCATATCTAGAATACCAACCACATGGAGAGGACAGCGAAATAAATTTGAGTGACCCACCTATTTTAAATTGAGGTTTTACTTTTCGGTGATTTGATTATTTATTTTCTTTATTTTTCTTTCTTTTATTCATTCTTTTGCTGATTGAAATTATTTTTTTTGTGTTTGTTTAACCGTTAAGTTTTTCTTATCCATTTAATCATGAGACAGTTCCTCTTAAACATTCTTAGACAGTATCGACGTATACAATCTCATCTCAGAGGTCAGATACGATTTTGTAAAACACATCGTATCTGGCAGCTACAACCACCAGAGTTAGTAGCCTATGTTGAGGATTTAGAAAGCCAACTCCGAGAAATTGAGAGAGGCATCTACAACATCCAATTGGAGCTTGAGGTAAATTCAATAAGAGGACGATTTTAGTTTGTTTTGTGTGTTTTAATTTATTTTCTTCTTTGTGTGTTTTAGTTTGCTTTGTGTGTTTAAAGTTTGTAACCCCGGTTAAGTGGCGGATAACGGTACTCCGTGACAATCAAGTCGGTTGCTTCAGTTTTCCCACAATAACTGATATTCTGAGACGAAGGTATGGACAGAAATGAGATTTTAGAAAAGCTTCACAAACAATTCCCTTCGCTTCTTCAGAATGCCCTACTTTTAATTTATAAAACCCGGTCTGAACGCATGCGATTGCTTATGAAGAATAACATCCCTGCTGACATCCGTTGGTTAATCGAGGCAAAAGTTCGCTTAGCAGGTGAGTTACCTCCCAAATTTATTGCATACATGCTTGGTTGTAGTAAAGGAAATTATGCGAGAAAACGACGAGCTCGAAGACTTTCTGTTGCTTGTCATAAATGTGCCAGAATGATATGCAATAAAAAATCATGTTCTTTAGGAATGGTGTCTGATAACAGAGAAGATAAGATTCAATTCATTAGGGATGGCTTGAATAAGGAGTCATTGGATGATATCCTTTTGTCTCTTGAAACGCATCCCAGTGGATACGTCCAACATGCAATACTTCAGTTATAGCCATTATTCCAGAAAGAATGTGCAAACTATAGTCTCGGGAATCTGACTATAAAAGACCCTGTTTGCCAGTTTGTAAGAAAACCGAATGGGAAGCCTATCCTCGACCCATAGAGGGCGTTCAAGCCGTTTCTGGACGTAAAACCAGAGGAAGATGTGAGCCACAATCACAACTATCTATAAATATCCTTTTACCTCTCTATTCTTTTATTTCACTGTTATTTTACTATTTGCATTATTGTTGTTTAATAATTTCATTTACTTTTTCTTTTTTCTTTTTGACTTTTAAGCCATGTGCCTTACACGTTAATTGACATAATGTCCCATACACAGCTGTAACCAACTGTCACCAAGGTCTTTAAATGTGAATTGTTTTTGCTGAGCACTCACAAGTTGTTTTTGAGTAATATCTTAATGGCAGCTTCTTCTAGTAAACAATTCAAGAACATTTGTGTGCTTTCTGGGTTTCATTATGGCAAACATAAAGAGTTCATAGAGGCAGCCATAGATGTTGGTCTCAGAATAGCAGAGAGAAAATTGCACTTGATGTATGGAGGAGGTGACCGAGGGTTATCCAAAATGGTATCAGAAGCTGCTTTTGTCAGAGGGAGCCAAGTGTTAGGCATCATCCCTCAAATCCTAAAACCTTTGGGTTGTTTGTCTCATTCACCAACTGGAGAGGAGTTAGTCGTCTCAGGTATGCAAGAACGAATAACTGAAATGTTAAATCATGCCGATGCTTTTATTTTCCTTCCAGGCGATCTTACAACTCTTGAGGCACTAATGACATTAGCATCTTGATCCCATTTGAACATTCATCAGAAACCCATTGGTTTGTTAAATGTCAATAACTTTTATGATGGCTTTCTCGCATTTCTTAACCATGCAATAAAGAATTATTTTATTCCTTCCTCAGTGAAAAACATCTTTATTTGTGCACACACTGCTAATGCGCTACTTGATCTGTTACAAGCTTATCAACCAGAGCCAGATCCCAAGGCTATTGTGTTGGAGTGTTCAAATAATGATGGTAACAGTAGAGGCAGTAAGAAGTACAAATTAGATTTAACTCTCCACTTGTAAATATTTTCTTCTGTATTGCAGCACCCAGGTGATGTCTTCTAAACTCTACTTCTTTCCTTTCAAACATTGAGGACAATGTTTCGTTCTGGTTGGGGGGAGGGAATAATGGACAATTGTGGAATGTTGAACTAACCATGATTAACTTTTTGAATAGAAGATGGCTGAATATGGAGTATATTGACTCTAGAAACGCATCTTCTTAGTTAAAAACAAAAAAAAAAAACAAAACAAAAACAAAAAAATTATATATTTGTGTGTGTTTCTAACCTTTCATTTTTCTCCTTTATAAATATATGTTTTCAAGTTTTTAAAGTCGAAGATGGCTGAATATGGAGTGTAGTAACTCTAGAAAAGCATTTTCTTTTGTAAAAAAAAATAATAATAAAAA
This sequence comes from Aegle marmelos, assembly GCA_030449875.1. Taxonomy (NCBI): domain Eukaryota; kingdom Viridiplantae; phylum Streptophyta; class Magnoliopsida; order Sapindales; family Rutaceae; genus Aegle; species Aegle marmelos. The sequence continues at coordinate 14,625,225 of JASUUL010000143.1, forward strand.
AAATATTCATTTTTCTTTAATTTTTCTACATGTATGTTTTCTTTTTATGTTTAGAATAGGTTGGGGGGAAATAATTCCAATAAAAAAAAAATTTGTGAGTTCTTGATATTGGATAATATGATGACTTTTGAATTTTAGTATTTGTATTATCTTTGGTCTTGAGAAATGTTACACCATGTTTACTATTCTACATGTTGATGTTGGGGATAAATATGAGTTGCTTGAAAGAATGCACATGTCATAATAAATTCCAAGTGTGTTTTTGAGCCTATTAATTTTTCTTGGAGAGTAATCCTTTTTGCCCATTCTTCATGTAGCTTAGCAGTTTATTATTTCATACATGATCTCTAGATTTTCTTTGAGTCAATCCTTTAAAAAAAAAAAAGTAGTGTGTGTTACTGCATCTAAATGTCCACTTAATTAGTAGATATGGAAGATTATTTAGAGTCCTAAAAGATGATGGAAGGCCATTTTTGACCCGTTTGAGCCTTTCTAGCCATCCTTATTATTTAATATCCATAGTTAGCCCTTTTGAGCCTTTTATTTTAAAAAAAAAACCTTTTCTTTATTAACTTATCATCCTGACCCACTCTAATTTGGAGTATTACCCGATATCATACAAGTTCCATCCACCTATTCATGTTTGAGAAAAAAAATGATAAATATTATTTTGTTCAGCGAAGTTATGCTATATATATATAAAAAAAATTTCAAAAAAAAAGAGAGAAAAAAAAAGAAGATGTAAATAGTAATAAATAAGCAAAATGTATCCTGTAAAAAGTTCTTTAATTTTTTCTCAAACATATATATTTTGTTTCCCTATTTTCCTTTCTTTGTTAACCATATCCCTAGCCTACGTTACGTCCTAATAAAAGTCCTTCCTGATTTTAGGGAACTATAGTCTAACATAAAAGCTAGTTAGATGGGTAATTAAGATGTAGTGATGCATATATAAAAAAAAAATGATGAAAAAAAAATGATGAATACATTGGGTTGACTAATACTTTATTTGAGATCGTACTATTTCTAAGCTATGGGCATATTTTTCATCTTGGTGAGAGTGTGTGATATTTCTTTATTATTTTCTCTCAATTTACCATTCATTGTAGTGACAAAATTTTATTGGGATTAATTTCTTTGTGAGAGTGTCACTATAACCGGTGAGATTTTGGGGTTGGATATGTCTTTCTTGAAAGTAGCTTGATTACTATTGCTACAACAAAATCTGCTGGACTGATACATATAGATGGTTGATGTGGGTGTGATATTCCTTTAGACTAGAGATAATGCTTAAACTTTTATTTGATTGTTATCATTAATCTGATTGAATAAACACGTGTGTTTAAAAAAAAAGTTTTTTATTTTCGCTTTATTTGCTAGGGACTAGCAATAAGCTGGTTGGGGGGTGTGTTGAATGTTAGAAAGTGTATATTTATAGAGGAGAAAATCATCATTTTACACTTTAAATCTCACTAACATTGCTACTTTTATTTATTTAAGTATTTTGTTATTTAATTATATGTGTTTTATTATAATTGTGTATTTTATGTATTTTAGGGGTATCATAATTGTTTCACAATAAACGAGTGATCAGACAGCAAAACGGACGTCATATTTGGACTCAGGACGGTCGAAAACCTTAAGAAGAGCATTACAGGAAAAAGTTACTGTTCACACGTACGGTACTGTTCACGATACTGTTCACGATACTGTTCATGTATACGGACCGATGATGTGGCAACTACCTACGACGTGGCAGTATCTGATTGGACGAATTATGTGGATTGACTGCTTATGTGGCATTGACTGATGACGTGGCGTTGACCGATGATGTGTCATGATCTTATTGGACTAAATTTCTTATGTACTGTAGATCGATGATGTGGCAGCATCTCATTGGAGTAGAAATCGGGTGTACAGTACATGCGCTTACATGGGATTATTTACTATTCAGGCGGCGTTACTGTACAAATGTTGACTGTTGACGGTTGACTGTTGACTGTTGACTGATGACGTGGCGCAATCCTGAGCATCCGAATTGTTTTTAATCCGATGGTCACGATTCACTCAATGTATCTATAAAAAGGGGGCTCTCCCCCCCTAATTTGGCACCCCTGAATTCATTTCTAAGCTTAGATTTCTGAAATTCCTTCTCCTTCTTGTAGTTTCTTTGTATTTTAATAAAATTCCCTTTTTATCCCTAGTTAAAATATGAGTAGCTAATTTTTTCTTGAGCTTGGGTTGAAGGTGAAGTCTCAACATGTTCCATGGGCTTAATTTGGTAAATTTACTTTCTCTTCCCCTCTAATATTTGTGGTTGTTTTGACTTTTCGTCGACAAATAATAATAGTCTTGTCTAGTTACAGCCCTGGTTAAACCGGCACCCTAGTACAAGGTTATTATTATTTGGCACGATAAGCGCTTGGCACCATACTTATTGGAGAGTGGTTCATGAGGTGTGGAATCCCCCCTTATGATTTAATTGGTATTAATATGGAATATTTAGCTCATGGAGCATGTTGATGCGGATCCGGATACCCAAGTGCTTTATTATAACAGTTACATTTTTAATTATTCCTGTCATTTTAATTCACAATTTAGAATAAAATTACCATAATTGTTTCCATTAAAAGAAAATTAATTCGACATATAATTAAAATCAACCTCCTCGTGGGATCGACACTCGTCACCATTAATCTATTCTACAATAGATTCGTGCGCTTGCGAGTTCATTAAAATTTGCACAACACTTAGATTGAATTTGCTTCTCTTGAATAATTGTTGCCTTTCTTGTTCCATGAACCTCAAAGTGCTTTGCAAAGTGATTAATAGCAATTCTTCAATTCTTTAATATCTAGTGATTTAAGATCTATATGGACTCTAGATGAAAGGAAATAAGGCTTGAATGAAGAAGATAATGTAACAAATTAATACACTATTATGTGTCAAATCTAGATTCTCTAAGGAGGAGGCTGAATTTTGCTTTTCTGCTATATGATCCGTGTTATGCTTTTTTTTAATTATGAAATACATCTTTTTATATAGGCACTAGGGTTTTACAAAAACTACAAATCTTAAAAGACTTGAATTCTTTCCAAATAAGAGTTTCTTTCCTCTTATAATTCATACGAATCTAAATATGTGTAAATATAACCTTCTTGTCTTTCTTGTCTCCTAAGAAATACCTACAGCATTTAATAAACCTTCTGTTTGAGCTAACTTGTTGCTCTAAATAGATATTGCACACCAATTATAAATCCTATTATTAATTGACTCGCTAAATTAGACAAATAATTAGATTAGGCAACAAACATTTCTAATAAATTAGAATCTCACTAAATTAAAGAATTAATAAATTAATTATTATTACAAGATATGCACTAAATAAAACTTCAATTTAACTAGACTTGCCATAAGATGCAACTTTATAAATAATGGACTTAACAATATGCTATGGATAGAAAATTAACAATTGATATATACACAATTCACATTAATTCTTTCAGAATTTTAGACAATAAATTTATAGTAAACATAGCTAATGTTGTTATTTGAGAAATTTAAAGAAGAAATTACTTTTGCACTAAAGGAAAATTGTCCTCTACAAACTACCTAAAAGTTACGCTATTAGGTTTCTAATAGCTCAATTTATTGATGTTCTTTTTCACTAATCATTTTTTTAAAAATTAAAAAGACGAAGAACCTTTAATTTTTAAAATTTATTTAAAATGCTAATTAAATACTTGGGACCATTTTAATATTCATTTTACAATATAGCTTTTTTTTTAAAAATAACTCAAGCTACTATAAGATCATAGGTTCACCCTTGGATGCTTTAGATGGTTAAAATAATCTACTATAAAATTTTAATTAATAATTTCTACAAGTTCTCTTTCAATATAAATAATCATATAATTTGATAAAAATTACTTCTTCATCTTTATTTTTCAAGTGGTATCCTAATAAATTTCATAATAGTGTACCACTATATAACAATTTTTCTACTAAAAAAACAATGTTGTACCGTTCATATAAAGATCATTCATTTTAGGCACTTGAATATTATGATCTTTATATGAAATCACTAATCTTTGCTATAAAATTACTTCTTCAACTTTGATGTTCTTGAAAATGAATGATCTTTATATGAAATCACCAATCCCTAAAATTTTACTCATATAATGCATGATAAATGAGGAACTTAAAGGATCTCATTGCATTATTCAACCTTTAGCCATACATGTATCTCATTACTATTAGTCGAAAGGGCTATACATTATGTAATTTTGATGATAACAAACATGTATCTTAATAGATTTTATAATTATTGTATTTCACATGTTCTCTGATTTTGGAAGAATAATATTTATGTAATTGAAATCAAGTTCAAGAAACTTAACAAATAACGGCTCAATCAAGAATAAAAATTGGAGCTCAATGGACTCATTATTACAAACAATTCTTGTAAAGGCAGTATAATTTAATTTATACATGATTTAGCATTTGTGAAGCTCAAATTTTTAATCAACTGATTAATATTTTTCTCTAGTCTAAAGTTTTACAGTCATAAATCAAGTATTTCATACAAACTAATTGATTTTTAAAATATGAACTAAAACGAAAAAGTTTTACAATATTTGATTTTAATAAGTATTGTTTTAAATATAATTTAGGTTTATTTATAAAATCAGAAATATTTTTGACCATATCATAATTTCATAAAGTTGTGGGAATGAGAAGTATTATTTGAAAATTTTGAAATTAGACTTATTTATAAAGTTTTTGACATTTTGAGCTGTAATACAATTATAGGATATTTTTGATAAAATTATAATTTATTGAACATTGATACTGTAGCAACTTCAAACTATTTTGAAAATGAATCTGTTTGTAAAATTTTATGAGTTTTTAGGCTATAGTATAATTATGAAAAGATGAGGGTAAAATTCTAATTTTGTGAACAATGTTACTTAGCTAAATTCAAATTTAACTGTAACTTTACTGCAGCAAGTGGCTAACTGCCATAATATAGAGGCTAGTCGCTTAGACATTGAAATTTACCTATAACGACTATTTTTTAAGTCAAAACTATATGAACCAAAATCAAACTCATTTCTAATCTCTGTAATAAGCCAAAATAAGTCTATACATCATCGATTGAGTTTCCAACTTACAAATCATCATAGATTGAATTATTATTGTGCTATAATTTGTTCATATACTCTTGAAGAGAGTTTGCTTAGTGTAATCTTTATTTTTTTTTATCAAACTTGTAAGTGTATAAGTGTAAATTGATAAAAGAAAATTAAGTGATAAAGAAAAAGAACAATGAGCTCAATGAAATCACGGTGAAATTCACAAGTGGTCAAAAGAACTTAAAAAAATTACCGAGCACTAAAAAATGTGTGTTTGATAAAGGAGAACTTGGGTATAATTCTAACTTGAAACAAAAATATTATAAGGATTATTTTATTAGAGCTACCTTTATAAGTGACTCTAAGATTGTGTGTCATTATTGTAACGAAAATTATCACATGAGTTATAGATACTAAATTAAAATGAATGCATACTATAGAGTTAAATGTGTTTGGGGTTCAAAAGGAATTATTGCTAACATTCAAGGACCCAAAAAGATTTGGATACCTAAGACTTGAAATTTTTTGTTGGAAATCGTAACTAGAAAGAATCAAAGCTGTTGATTTTAGGGGATTAAGTTGATCGATTCTTATTACTGTAAATAGCCTTGACAAATTGTAATTAGGCAGGATTTTAGGAAAATTTATTCTGTGACTTAGTTTCCTTTATTAAATGATTGTAAAGGCTGCATTTAGCCTATTTATACTTTGTAATTTCTCTAAAGCAACATACAATTTTTGAGTCCCATTTACCTTTAAGGTATCAGAGCGACCATCATTGGGGCTCTGTAATTCAGCGTCAATATTCTTACAGAAAAATAGGGTTTGCTTTTCCGTGTGAGTGTGAGTGATCATAACTAGCCATGCATGGAAGAAGAAGACATTTCTTCTGCAGCCTCAGCCTCTTCTTCGACTTCTTTTTCTTCTATTTCTCTGGCTATCACTCAATCATACAGTGATAACGCCACCCTTCAAATAACCCAGTATAAACTGAATGGAAAAAATTTCCTTCAGTGGTCTCAGTCCATCTAAATAGTGATTCAAGGAAGAGGTAAGATGGGTTACATCAATGGAGATTTTAAAAAATTGAGCCATGATGATCCAAGATATACGGCTTGGGAGTCCAACAACTCCATTGTTATGGCATGGCTAATAAACTCAATGGAGCTGAGTAATAGCCATAGTTGTTTGTTCTTTAAAATAGCAAAACCAATATGGGATGCTGTCAAAGAAAACTACTCTGACTTTGAGAACACTTCTCAAATTTCGAGATTAAGATGCGGTTGAAAGAGTTTCAACAAGGGAAACTAGATGTCATAGGCTACTACAACTCACTGAAAGTTTTATGGCAGGAGCTTGATCTTTTCTATAAAGTTGATTGGGGAGAACTTTAAGATCACCTAAAGTTCAAGGCTCACCTTGATAAGGAGCGACTTTATAAATTTCTTGCAGGACTCAATCGCGATCTCGATGAAGTGAGAGGAAGGATTTTAGGTTGAAAGCCCCTGCCTTCAATTAGAGAAGCTTTTACAGAAGTAAGATCGGAAAAAAATAGACGACGCGTGATGCTTGGTAACTCAAAGGACCAAAACCCTGCAAACAACCAGATTACAGCGGTTGGGAAGCGACTAGTGGAGAAATAATTCAGGTAACAAACGTCACTTTTTAGAGGTAACTAGAGCCCTTATGTTCACAATGCATGTGCCTAAGTATCTCTAGGGAGAAGTAGTTTTGACTGCATCTTACCTTATCAATCAGATGCCTTCCAAAGTCCTAAAATTTAAAACCCCACTTTCTGTCCTTTAAACCACCTATCCTCATTTGTACTCATCATCCTCACTCCCCTTAAAGGTCTTTGGATGCTTAGTCTTTATTCATAACACAAAACCCAATCTCTTTAAACTAACACAAAACCCAATCTCTCTAAACTTGATCCTCACTCTATTAAATGTGTTTTCATTAGGTACTCTTCGATCCAAAAGGGCTACAAATGTTACTCACCAAGATTGAAACGAGTGTTTGTCTCACGAGATGTCACATTCTTTAAAACAGAACCATTCTTTCCATCGACTCTTCTTCAAGGGAAGAACTTGAGTAAAGAAGAATCATGGGATTCAATCGTGTCTAATCAAACCAAAAATCTATCCGAACATAATTCTCAACTCCTGTCCTCACCACAAACTAAACAGATAACTCTCATCTCTGAGCCTCTAGAACTTATGGTTCTTATATTACAACATGACTTGGAACAGATTTTTAACAGGTCAGATCATCTGAACTTTCAGGTTTATTTGAGAAGACCATGTTCATAAGGTATGGATACATCCAAGACTCTACCCTCTCAAGAGTTTGACCCGAGGGATAGCTCCAGACTAGAAGATACCACCTAACTAAAAGTGGTGCATTTAGCAATTTCTGCCCAACCCGAGTCACATATTGAGCTAGATGACCTGCCAATAGCTTTTAAGAAAGGGGTGAGATCTTGTACTCTTCATCTAATCTCACGATATGTATCGTATGATCGGTTGTCTCTAAATTTTCGATGCTTTGTCACTAAAATGTCCAGCATTGAGATCCCTAAGTCAGTAGAAAAGACATTAGAGATCTCAGAATGAAAGCAAGCTATTAAGGTAGAGATGACAGCATTGATCAAGAATGAAACTTGGGAAATTATTGACCTGCCTCGAGGAAAGAAACCAGTGGGCTGCAAGTGGGTTTTCACAGTCAAATACAAAGCTGATGGGAGTGTAGAAAGATATAAAGCAAGATTAGTGGCGAAAGGGTTTACTTAGACATATGGGATCGACTACCAAGAGACTTTTGCTCCAGTTGCCAAACTCAATACAGTCAGAGTATTGCTTTCCCTTGTGGCAAACTTAGATTGGCCTCTACAACAACTTGATGTGAAAAATGCATTTCTGAACTACGAACCACATGAGAAAGTCGACATGAGTGTTCTGCCAGGCTTTGAAGTCAACAATAAGGTGTGTCACTTAAGAAAATCCCTTTATGGACTAAAATAATCCCCAAGAACGTTGTTTGGTATATTTACGAAGGTCATGGAAAAATAGGGATATCATCAGGTTCAGACTAATCATACCTTGTTTATCAAACATGGCAAGGAGGGTAAACTCATTGCTTTGATAGTCTATGTCGATGACATCTTAGTGACTAGAAGTGATGACGAGAAAATGAAGACATTGAAAAAGTACTTAAGTGAAGAGTTTGAGTTGAAGGATTTAGGAGTCCTAAGGTATTTCTTGGGAATGGAAGTGGCGAGGAATAGAACAGGGGTCTCTATATCTCAGAGAAAATACATTCTTGATCTCTTACAGGAAACTAGGATGTTAGGGTGTAAGCCAGCTGATACTCCAATGGAACCCAATCTCAAATTGAGAAGTGGAGAAGAAGATGAAAGTGTCGATTAGGGAGGTACCAAGACTAGTTGATGACTAATCTACCTCTCGTACACACTACCTGACATTACATTCCCAGTTAGTGTAGTCAGTCAATTTATGCACCAACCAAAAAGCTGTCATATAAAAGCTATCTACAGGATTCTTCGATACCTAAAAGGGACACCAGGAAAAGGTCTGTTTTTCAGAAAAAATGAGAAAAGGCAGGTTGAAATCTATACTGATGCAGATTGGGTAGGATCAGTTACAGACAGAAGATCTACTTCTGGCTATTGTTCTCAAGTCTAGGGGAATCTTGTGACATGGAGAAGTAAAAAATTGGCTGTGGTTGCTCGTAGTAGTGGTGAAGCTGAATTCCGAATGGTTGCTCAATAGATATGCAAAGGAATATGGTTGACTAGATTGTTGGAAGAATTAAGAGTACCTTGTAAAGAGCCTATGAAGCTTTATTGTGATAGCAAGGCAGCCATCAATATAGCGCATAATCCAGTTCATCATGACAGAACAAAGCATGTAGAAATTGATAGACATTTCATTAAGGAAAAGATCTAGAATGGGAGTGTGTGTATGGTCTATGTACCCACTAAACAGCAAGTTACGGATATATTGACAAAAAGTCTATCGAAAAGTGAGTTCGTGGGAATACTAAACAAGTTAGGCTTGATTAACATCTACGCTCAACTTGAGGGGGAGTGTTGGAAATCATAACTAGAAAGAATTAAAGCTGTTCATTTTAGAGGATTAAGTTGACCGATTCTTATTACTATAAATAGCCTTGACAAATTGTAATTAGGTAGGATTTTAGGAAAATTTATTCTGTGACTTAGTTTCCTTTATTAGATGATTGTAAAGGCTGCATTTAGCCTATTTATACTTTGTAATTTCTCTGAAGCAATATACGATTTTTTTAGTCCCATTTACCTTTATTTTTTTTGTAGGGTTTAAAAAAAAAAAGAAGAACAAATGATACTTAGTTAGATTTTCAAGACACATGATAGACAATTATTCTTGGCTTTTAAGTTTTACTAAGATAAAAAATGATAGAGATATATCCTTTAAAGATAACTTAAAAGAAAAGATTATAGATATCAGTAATGTCGATAAAGATTCTTCTACTTTTATTGAGACTGTGAGTTTGGTTGAAAATTTAAAATATAACTTGCTTAGCATTGGTCAATTATGTGATAAAGGATATAGAGTTATATTTGATAAAACAAAATACATTATTGAGAATACATGTGATGGTAAGATTTTATTTGTTGATAGTAGGTGTATATATATAGATTGTGTATCTACTCACGATAAATATTTTTTCATATTACATGATGATAATTGGTTATGACATAGAAGACTAGGCCATGCAAGCATGAATTTGATTTCAAAAATTTCAAAAAATAATTTAGTTGAGGGTCTTCTAAAAGTCAGATTTCTAAAGGATAGGATTTGTGAAACTTATCAATTTGGTAAGCAAATTAAAAATTTTTTAAAAAACAACACTAGTGTGTCTACTTCAAAATCTCTTCAATTACATCACAAGGATTTGTTTGAACCTTTTAGATATGCTAATCTAAGTGGCAAGTATTATGCATTTATGATTATGGATAATTATTCTAGATTCACATAGGTATTATTCTTAGCTAGTAAGGATAATGCCTTTGTGGCATTTATAATTTTTTGTAAAAAGGCTCAAAATAAAAAAAATTACTCTATTACTTGTATTAGAAGTGATCATAGTGGAGAATTTAAAAATTATGAATTTGAGAATTTCTATAATGATTTAGGCGTTGAGCATCAATTTTCATCACCTAGGACTCCACAACAAAATGAGATTGTTGAGAAAAAGAATAGGTCTATTCAAGAAATGGTTAGAACTATGTTGAATGAAAATAGTTTATCAAAATATTTTTAGGCCACAGCCATCAGCACCCCTTGTTATGTTTTAAATCGTGTGTTGATTAGACTCTATCTCAATAAAACTTTGTATAAGCTTTGAAAAGATAGAAAACCAACATTGGTTATTTTAAAGTTTTTGAATGCAAATGTTTGATTTTGAACACAAAAAAAATCTTGGTAAATTTGATCTAAAATCTAATATTAGCATCTTTCTTGGCTATTCCAATGTAAGCAAAGCCTATAGAGTGTATAATAAAAGAACTTTAGTTATGGAAGAGTTTATGCATGTTGTATTTGATGAGTCTAACTCTTTCTCTATGGAGAAGTAGTTGTTTATAATGATGAAAATGGAGAATTATTACAAGGATCCATATAAGATAAACAAAAGGATACACCATCTGAAAATCAAGAAGAAGAAACGAGTATAGAGCAGTAAGAAGTTGCTTCTCAAACACTTCTCAAGAAATGGAGGTATATTTCTTCTCACTCTAAAGATTTAATTTTAGGAGAGCCTACATGAGGAGAAACCACTAGATATTACTTAGGAATACATGTGAGCATGCTGTATTTATTTCTTAAATTAAACCAAAATCCTTTATAGATGCAGAAATAATGAATCTTGGATTATGGCAATACAAGAAGAGTTAAATTAATCTAAGAGAAATAATGTGTGGAACTTAGTTGTTACACTAAAACATCAATCCATCATAGGTACTAAATGGTATTTAGGACTAAAATGAATGAATCAAGTATAGTTTTTAGGAATAAAACTAGATTAGTAACTCAAAGATATAATCAAGAAGAAGAAATTGATTTTGATGAAACATTTGTGCTTGTAGTTAGATTAGAATCTATTAGAATATTATTAGTATATGATGCATGTCATAAATATTTTATTTTATTTTAAATAGATGTCAAAATTCCTTTCTTGAATGATTTTTTTATGGAGAAGGTTTATGTAAAACAACCCTTTGGTTTTGAAAATGAGAAATTTTCAAGTCATGTTTTTAAGTTATCAAAAGCTTTATATGGCTTAAAACAAGCACCTAGAGTATGGTATGATAGGCTAAAAAATTTCTTACTAGAAAATAGTTTTTCAATGGAAAAAATGGATACTACTCTTTTTGTTAAACATAAGAATCAAGATATGTTTGTGGTTCAAATTTATGCAGATGTTATTATCTTTAATTTTACTAATGGGTGTTTGTGTAAGAAGTTCTCAACATATGTGAGTAAGGAGTTTGAGAAAAGTATAATGAGAGAATTAAAGTATCACCTTAGACTTCAAATTAAACAAAACAATGAGGGACTCTTTATCAATCAAGCTAAATATATAAGAGATTTGCTTAAATGATTTGACATTGATGACTCAAAAATCAAGAATACTCTAATGAGCACAATAATCAAACTTGACAAAGATGAAAAGGTAAAGAAGTTGATATCAAGATGTGTTGAGGTATGATCAATTTTTTTCTCTATTTACCGCAAGTAGGCCCGATATCATATTTAGTATAGCTTGTATGTAAGATTTCAATCATGTCCTAAAGAATCTCATTTGCTTATTGTGAAAAGAATTTTTCGTTATTTGAGTGGAACCATAGATCTTAGCCTTTGGTATCCTATAGGAACTCATATAGATTTAATTTGTTATTTGGATGCCGATTTTGTTGGTCATAAGGTTTATAGGAAAAGTACTAGTGGCACTTGTCATTTCTTAAGTGATGCATTTATTTTATGGTTTTGTAAGAAACAAAATTCAGTTGAACTTTCAACTATAGAAGCCAAATATATTGCCACAAGTAGTTGTACACAAGCTCTTTAGATAAAATAAACACTTAGAGATTATGGCATTAATCTTGAACAAATTCATATCAAGTTTGAAAATACTAGTACTATAAACCTATCAAAGAATCCCATTCAACAATCTAATACCAAGCATATAGAGATCAAACATCATTTCTTAAGAGATCATATTCAAAAGGGTAATATTACATTAGAGTTTATTTCTACCGAAAAATAATTTATCAATCTTTTTACAAAATGTCTTTGCAAAGAACAATTTTTAAAAATTCAACATGAACTTGGGATAATGAAATTTTTGTATTAATATTTTTAATCATGTTATTAAGACTAATAAAATTGTTTGATGGATGATTGTGAATGATTATGTAGTGCCTATGCATGGTAAATAAATGATTTACTTGAAATTTCAATCCTTGAATGATTACTTGTTTCATGATTGTGCAAAGTCCATGCATGAGTACTGAGTTAATTCTTTGGATTTTTTATCCTTTGAATATTAATTATCATGATTCATGCATTAAAATGGCTTTATTAATGTTTTGGGATCAATAAATGGTCTTTGGATTGATCAAACGAAGTTGAAAGTAAAATATTGTGTAGCGGGATAGAGGCTAGGCAGCTAGTCGCTTGAACTAAGCGGCTAGCTCGGGCTCAACCCCTTTTCTTCATCTTCTTCATGTTTTCTTCATTTGTCTTTCTCTTTCTCTAACCTGCGCATGCTTTCCTCTATTCTTTCTCAAATTTTCTTCATTCTTGACTCATTTTCTTGTCAAAATCACTGATTAAAGTCATTACCCATCCATTAAACTTTCATTATTCATCCTTCAAATATCATTTCATCACTCATTTTCAAAAATTCCAAAATAAAAAACCTAACCTACTCGTTTCTCTCTTTGCTATTCCAAGCAATTTTTAATCCTTCTTAGTTTAAATTAAACCCATCTCTTGCTTTAAATTATTTATAGGATTAGTTTTCTTACTTTAATATCATAATTTCACTTAAAATCTTAGAAATCTGAATTTGGGTATTTAAAGCTTATTATTGGTTTCAATCATGGTGGGTAGTGTGAATTCTAAGGGAAAGCAAGTAGCCAAGAAAAGAAAGGAGTCTCATGGAGATAATTAGGAGTTCATAATAACCCATTTCCCAATTATATATCTTTGGAAACGTTTTCTCGATCTTTTTATGTCGAGGTCGGTTATTCCTCTACATTTTGTATATTTGTATATTTGTGATAAATCTCTTAATGCTTTGCTCATTGCTATGGGGTGAAAAAATGCTTTAACTATTAAAGAACCATATTATGAGACTTTAGTTTGAGTTTTCTATTCAAATATGGTTATTTCTTCATAATTTTTGAATAGGATTATTATAAATGTTGGGGAATTTCTATTGAATTTAATGTTGCAGATTTAAATAAGATTCTTAGAACTGTTAATAAAGGATTATAAGTGTACATTACTAGAAGTCAACTTCATTATTCTTGGTATTTCATTAAGGACGCAGTTAGAAAGATTTGTAGATGTTTCGATTTGCCCTCTGATTTTTGTAAATCTACCTTAAAATCCCTGGCCTTACTGCTTCAAATAAGAATACTTCATTATATTCTTTAACATGTAATAAGTCCTAGGGGTGGACATGATGATGAAGTTACTCATTTAAATGTTGTTTTATTGAATTATATTTTTTAGGATAGCGTGTTAAATGTGAGTGTTTTGAATTTTCTAAATCAGAAACTTCTTTATAGTATTATTATTACCCGTATTTTAAAACACTTTCATATTTCCTTAACTGAACCAACCTTTATAAATCCTAAAGAATCAGATGATGATGCTATAGTAAATTTAAGATTTGTATATGACAATGGTCAATAGTATAAAGATGAGAGACTCAAGAAGAAAGTTTCTGAACTTGTTCATCCGGATCATTTATTCTTTAACGATATTCTTGACTAAGATGAGTTCCCTGATCTCAGGACTCTATAGCTCTCATATCCTTTATCATTCGAGGGTCCCTCACATTCCACTTTAACTGATCATAAAGATCCAATGCAACAGCTGTTGACTAACGTGCATTCCTTTTTTTAGCAGCACAGCCAACTTTAGTCACAGTGTGAGACCTTTTAGATTCATTCTATTTCAGAACATCAAGGCCTTTTTAAGTAGCAACAATGATTATTTAATCAACAACAAAACCTCTTTGTTTAACAACGACGTATTCTTAATTAACAACAATAACTTTTCACTACTCTTGGGTTTTCACCACTATTCTCTTCCTCACATCCTCCAGTTTATAGTGTTATATTTTAATCATCATCACTCTGCACTACATCTTTATATGTATTGTTATTTTGATTATGGATGCTTATTATTTGGTATTTGGATAATTGTGGATGTTTGTTATTTGATATTTAGTTGATGTTTTCTAAATTTTAGGGATGTTATAACTCTTTGGTTAATTACGTGCTTAATTTTTATATGTTTCTTGATTAACCATTTATGTTTATTGGTTTTTGTAAAGTTATTGCTAATTTTGATAATGAAGGGGGAGAAATAATGTATTTTACATTCTCAAAAACATGTAATATGTATTTTCTTATCGTGAAGTAAATATGCATGTTTTTGAAAAATTAAGGGGGAGCGTATAAATTGTTATAGATTATAAATTCAGAGGAAGTTTGTTTCAAATTTATTTCAGTATGTTGATTTATATATGCTATGTATTAAGAGAGAGTATAAATGTCAAAATATATGAGATATTTGTTATTATAAAAAAAAGAGAGATTGTTAGCCTAAAGGGCTTTACATTATGTAATTTTGATAAAAACAAAGATGTGTCTTAGTTTATTAGATAATTATTGTATTTCACATGCTCACTAGTTCTTAGAAGAATAATATTTATGTAAGTGAAATTAAGTTCAACATACTAAACGAACAACGGCTTGATCAAGAACAAATTTAGAGTTCAACGGATTCATTATTACAAACAATTCTTGTAAAATTAGTATAATTTAATTTATGCATGATATAGTATTTTTGAAGCTCAAGTTTTTAATCAATTAATTATTATTTTTCTTTAGTCTAAAGTTTTACAATCATAAATCAAGTATTTAATACAAACTAATTAATTTTCAAAATATGGACTAAAACAGAAAAAGTTTTACAATATTTGATTTTAATAAGTGTTATTTTAAATATGAATTTAGATTTATTTATAAAATCAAAAATATTTTGACCATATCATAATTTCATAAAGTTGTAGGAATAGTAAATATTATTTAAAAATTCTGAAATTAGACTTATTTGCAAAGATTTTTTATATTTTGAACTATAGTATAATTATAGAATATTTTTCGTAAAATTATAATTTTGTGAGTAGTATTACTATAGCAAATTCAAATTTAATGGTAATTTCATTGTAGCAAGCTGCTAACTATCAGAATATAGAGACTAGCTGCTTGGACGTTGGAATTTGACTATGACGGCTATTTTTCAAGTCAAAACTATATAAACCTAAATCAAACTCATCTTTAATCTCTCCAACAAGCTAAAATAAGTTTATACATCGTGGATTGAGCTTCCAACTTGCAAATCATCATAAATTGAATTATTATTGTGTTATAATTTATTCATCCACTCTTGAAGAGAGTTTACTTATTGTAATCTTTAATTTATTTATCAAACCTATCAGTGTATAAGTATGAGAAAAACCTGGGGTAAAGGGATTGGAAATAATCTCTAGATTGTAAATGTTTATTGATCCTTGAAGTTAGTTATAATGAACTTGAAGCTTTGGGAGGCTTGGATAGTGAAATCCTCGAGCTTGGTTAGCTTGAAGGTGTGGACGTAGGCGGGGTTTGCCGAACCACATAAAAATATCTATGTTTGCTCTCTCTTTCCCTACTTTTTTATTTTTTAATATTATTGAATTTATTATTTTTGATTTCATTAAAACATTAAATTGAATTGTTATGTGATTTGCTTAAATTAAATTTTAAAAACTCAATTTACGCCCTTCTCAGGTTGCATAACTAGTATTTCAATTACTTAGTCTATCCTAAATCGACTTTTTAAGATACTCAATAATGAACCAAAAAAAAAGAAAATCAGCCTACTTATACAAATAAAATTAGAGCTCCTATGAGTATCTATAGGTCATTCCAAAGCACAAATTATTTTGATTAGCCCTAGCATTAGTTTGAAGTTTTTTTAGTATTGAGATATCAAAATTTGAATTGAGAAAGCTTATTGTAAGCTAAAACTCAGTTAAAGGAAATAAAAGTTTGATTAATTTGATTTCCAGGATCTTCTCATATGACTTGTAGTTTTCTTCTCTGTTAGTTCTAGAAGTAGAATCTTCTTTAAGCCATTGGCTATGTGTTTCTCAATCCAAAGGAGTGTTTTCTCTTCTTTTTTCTCTTCTACTTTCTCCTTCTCTGTTTTTTTAGGCAAATTGATACAATTATCCATTACCTAATCGATAATCTTTATCCCACTATTCTTTATCACTTAACTTACTTATATCTTTCATTGTCCAAGTAAAGCGTAGTAAAGTATTTTTTTTATATGGTTGAATGATCCCTTAAAGTCATAGATGATTTTTCTGTCTTTGTGATTCATTCGATTAATGATTACATCATCTAACACTAATTTTGTAGAGATATATAGAAAAGAATTTACACTTAAATTAGGAGAAGTGTTGTTTTATGGTATAACAAGGTATTGCTCTCAGTCATATCATTTTAAGCAAAGGTATTGAGGTTGATAAAGCCAAGGTAGAGCTTATTTCCAATCTTCCTCCACCTAAAACAGTTACAGAAGTAAGATCTTTTCATGGATATACTGGTTTTTATAGATATTTCATTAAAGATTTTAGTAAAATTTATAAATCCTTATGCAATCTATTTATTAAGGATATATCTTTTGTCTTTAATGATTCATGTATTGTGGCATTTAAAAAACTAAAGTAGTTGTTGACATCATTACCTATTTTTTAGTCTCCAAACTGGAACTTATCATTTGGAGCTATGTATGATGCATTTGATATGCAGTAAGAGCAGTATTAGGATAAAGAGTTGATTGAATTTCCCGTGTCATTTATAATGCTAGTATGACATTGAATGATGCACAATTAAACTATTTAATCATAGAAAAAGAAATGCTAACAATACTGTTTGTACTAGAGAAATTTCGATTCTATCTCATTGGTTGTAAAATAATTATGTTTACAAATTATGCTGCTCTTAGATATCTTCTCACAAAGAAAGAAATAAAAGGTAGACTAATTTATTAGATGCTATTCTTGCAGGAATTTGATTGTGAAATTAAAGACAAGAAAGACATAAAAAATATTGTGGTAGACCATATTTCTCATCTCAATTTTGACATAATTATAGAATAATTACCATTGAATAAATCATTCTCAAATAAACAATTGATGAGTGTGGAATTATTACCATAATATACTAATAAAAATAATTATCTTATTACCGTCAACTTCTAAAATATTGGACGAAGCAGGACAAAGTCAAATTCTTTTTGGAAATAAAGAAATTTGTTTGGAATGATCTTTATTTGTTCAAATATTATGAAGATCAAATTATCAGATGATGTGTTCCAAAAAGTTAATTTTAAAATATCCTTTCATTACCATGAACAAGCTTGTGGAGGCTATTTGAGCGCTAAGAAAATAGCAACTAAAATTTCACAATGTGGTTTCTATTAGCCCATTATATTTCGAGATACTTACACTTTTTGTTCTTCATATGGTAGGTGTCAACAAATGAGGAGCATTACTCAGAGGCATATGATGCCACTAAACCTAATTTTAGTAGTTGAGATTTTGTATGTATAGGGTATCGATTTTATGAGACCTTTTTTCCCTTTCTTTGGCCATCAATACATACTGGTTGCTGTTGACTACGTATCAAAATATGTGAAGCAATTCTATGTAGAAGCAATTCTATGTAGAACCAATGATCACAAGATGGTGATAGGATTTTTGAAAAGCAATAGTGCTTCACGCTTCGAATTACCTAGAGTGATAATCAATGATAGTGGTGCCTACTTTTGTAACAAATCATTAAAAGCTCTTTCAACAGAGTATTCCATCACTTATAAAGTAGCAACCCTATATTATCTGCAGACTAGTGGTCAAGTTGAGATCCCTAATCGAGAAATAAAGAACACATTAAAAAAGATAGTGAGATCAGATAGAAAAGATTGATCATTGAGATTTAATAATGTATTATGGACATATAAAATAACTTTTAAGACCCCAATTGGGATATCATTGTATCGGCTAGTATATGGAAAAGCTTGTACCTACCTGTAGAACTCAAGTATCATGCGTATTAGGCTATCAAGGAATTCAATTTCGATATTTAGTAAGCTAACTTAGATGAAGATTACAACTGGTAGAACTTGAAGAAATTTGCAATGATGCATATGAAAATGCTAAGATTTACAAGCAGATAATGAAAGTCTTTCACGTCAAGCAAATTATGAGAAAATCTTTTACCCAAGTCAGAAAGTACTTTTATTCAATTCTCACATGTACCTATTCTCAGGTAAGTTACACTCCTGATGGTCTGACCTCTATATTGTTCACACAGTTTTTTCACATAGCGTAATTGAAATTAAGGATTTAAAGAATGGTGTGATCTTTAAAGTTAACGGTCAAAGATTATAGCCACATATCGAGTACCAACCATGTGAAAAGGACACCGAAATAAATTTAAGTGACCTAGGAGATTTGAATTAAGATTTTTTCTTTTCGGTGATTTAATTTTTCTTTTCTATTTTTCTTGTGATTATTTTGATTATTTTTACATAAGAGTTTTGTTTAACCCTTGAGTTTTCTCTTATCATTTTTAATCATAAGTGCCTCAACTAAATAACTTCTCTTAAATATTTTTAGACAGTTTCAATGCGTACAATCTCATCTTAGAGACCAGATATAACTATGTAGAATGCATCTTATTTGGGAACCATAACCACCAGAGTTACTATCCCATGTTGAGGATTTAGAAGAATGACAACTAAGAGAAAATGAGAAAGGCATCTATGACATCCAATTAGAGCTTGAGATAAATTCAATAAGAGCACGATTCTGATATTAATTTTCTTTCTGTATTTAGTTTATTGCCCTAGTTAAGTGGCGAATAAAGGTACTTCGTGACAATAAATGTCAGTTACTTCAGTTTTCTATAATAACTGATATTCTGAGCTAAAAGTATAGACAGAAACGCAATCTTAACAAAGCTTTATAAGTGATTTTCTTCACTTCCTCAGAATGCCCTCCTTACCATCTATAAAGCTCAGTCTGAATTCATGCAATTCTTATTAAAGAGTAATATCCTTGCTCATATTTAATGGATAATCAAAGCCAAAGTGTGATTGACAGATGAGTTGCCTCTCAAATTTATTGCATATATACCTGGTTGTGGTAAAGGAATTACTTAAGAAAATGAACAGCTCGAAAGCTCTTTAATATTTATCATAAGTACACCAAAATGAGATGTAATAAAAGCTCATGTTCTTTAGGAATGATATCTGATAACAAGGAAGATAAGACTCAATTCATTAGGAATGGTTTGAATAAATAGTCAGTAGATGATACATTGGATATGGCTTATATTTTGAATTAAGATCGTATTATTTTTAAGCTGTGGGCATATTTATTTTATCTTGGTGAAAGTGTGTGATAATACTTCTTTATTATTATTCCTAGGAGTGACTATTGTTATTAGGTTTAATTTCCTTATTAGATTGTTACTACCGATGAGATTTTAGGGTATTGACATGCCATTCTTAAAAGCGGCTTGATTACAATAGTTGTGACAAAGCCTGCTGGACTAATTCATTTGGATAGTTGATGTGGTAGTGGTATTTCTTAAGACCAGAGGTAATGCTTATACTTCTATTTGATTGTTATCATTAATTTGATTGAATAAACAAGATTGTTTAAAAAAATCATTTTAGGTTTGAATTTGTTTTCACTTAATTTATTAGGAACTAGTAATAAACTGGTTGGAGGTATATTGAGTGTTAGAAAATATATATTTATAAAGGAAAAATTTGTCATTTTACACTCCAAGTTCAATTAGCATTTCTGTTTTTATATTTTTATGTTTATTGTGATTTTAATTACGTATGTTTTATTATAATTAAATATTTTATGTATTTTAGGGATATCATGGACATTTTATAATAAACAAGATATAGGATGACAAGACAGATAGTAAATCTGAAATTAAAATAGTCAAAAATCTTAGGAGGAGCATAAAAGTATAATTGGTACTATTCATATATACAACACTGTTCACATGTTTATTACTATTTATGGTATTGCTCATGATACTATTTACATATATGGAACGATGATGTGGTACTGATCAATGACGTGGCAATATTTGATTAGAAGAATGATGTAACATTGACCATTTATGCAGTGTTTGTTAAGTGTTAGAAAATGTATATTTATAAAGGAAAAAATTGTCATTTTACACTTCAAGTTCCACTAACTCCCTTATTTTTATGTACTCAAGTCTCTTGTGATTTTAATTATGTGTGTTTTATTGTAATTAAGTATTTTATATATTTTAGAGAGAATTATGGTTATTTCACATAAACAAGATATCAGATGACAAACGAATAATAAATCTAAACTCAGAACGGTTAAAAACTTTCGGAGAATTATAAAAGTATAAATGTTACTGGTATGATATTGTTCATGATACTGTTCATATATATTGTACGATGACATGGTATTGATTGATGTCGCGACATTGACCAATGATGTGGCAGCATTTAATTTAAGAAATGACGTGGCATTCATTGATTATATATTATTGACCAATGATGTGGCATGACTAATGAGGTGTTATAATCTTATTAGACTAAAATATTTATGCATTGTTGACCGATAATGTGTGGATCAGAAAAAACGTGTGTACGGTACATGTATATACATAAGGATGATAGCTTTGATGGTGTGTTCAACCCAATTAGAATTTTCCATATGGTGTAATTTTATGCGTCTAAATTGTTTTAATCCAATTGTCATAATTTGCTCATTGTATCTATAAAAAAGAAGGCTCCACCCTAATTGGATACTCTTGAATCCATTTTTGAGTTCTATTTTTTTTGTAATTCATTCTCCATCATGTATTTTCAACATATTTTAGTAAAATTTGTATTTTATCCCTATTTCAAATATGAGTAGATAATTTTCTTTCAAACATGCATTGAAGGTGAAGTCTCAACATGTTCCATGGGCTAAATTTGATAAATTTATTTTCACTTCTCCTCTAATTTCTATGGATATTTTTACTTTTTATTGACAGACAGTAATAACAGTGTTATTACTGTCTAATATGATAAGCCCTTAGCACTATATTAATTGGAGCGTGGTCTATGAGGATTGGATATCCCTATCATAATTAAATTGGGACTAATAAGAAAAATTAAGTCTAATGTACATGTTGATGTGGATTCAAATACTTGAGTGCTTTAAATTAACATTTATCATTTTAATTATTTCCTGCCATTCTAATTTAAATTTTAGGATAATATAAATCACTTTCACCATAATCCCAATCACCCACTTAGAAAATTAATTTAGCACATAATTAAAATCTACCTCTTCATGGGATCGACACTCGTCATCATTAATCTATTCTATAATAAATTCGTACACTTATGAGTTTAATAAACTTTGCACAACAGTTTTGACTGATGATGTAGTATTGACCGATGATATGTCACGATCCTATTAGACTAAGATGTTTATGAGGTTTTGATTGATGACGTGGTAGTATATTAGTGGACTAGAAAAATATGCATACAGTACATGCATATACATGTGTCGATAGCTAATGCATTCAAACCAATCAGGACTTGCCACGTTGGATAATCCTGAACATCCAAATTGTTTCAATCTGATGACTATTATTTACTTATTATATCTATAAAATTAGGGCTTCTCCTTAATTTGAAATCCCTGAATTCAATTTTTAACTCCATTTTCTATAATTCTCTCCTAACTTGTTTTTTCTACGTATTTTAATAAAAATTTCTATTTTACTCTTATTTCAAATATGAATCGCTAATGTTCATTTAAGTTTGGGTTGAAGGTGAAGTCTCAACATGTCCCATGGGCTAAATTTGGTAAATTTACTGTTTCTTTCCCTTTAATTTCTATTGATACGGATCCAGATACCCGAATACTTCATTATAATAGTGTCGATTTAATTTATTTCGTCATTTCAACTTAATTTTAAGATAGATTAAATTATTTTCACCATAATGCTAACTACTCACATAGAAAATTAATTCAACACATAATTAAAATCCACCTTCTTGTAGGATCGACACTCGTCACAATTAATTTATTCTAGAATAGATTTGTACATTTACCAGTTTAATAAAATTTACACAACTGTTCACAGCTGTTGCTTTCAACACTCTCTCTAAAATGTAAGGTCTTGCCAAATACCTTGAATTTGCTTCTAAAGCAGCTAAATTTGCAATAGGGTAAAGGTTTAGTCAAGAAATACACTATTTGGTCTTTGCTAGTAACAAAATTAATCTCCAATTCACCGTTAGCTACTTTATCCCTAATAAAATGAGAATCTATCTGAAAATGTTTGGTTTTTGAATGAAAAATAAGATCGATAGCTATTACTATTGCACTAACACTGTCACTTAAAATCATTGTAACTTTTTCAATTTCTATCTTTAATTCGCTAAGTAGAGAACCAATCCACGTAATTTCTACAGTATATATAATAGTTGCTCCATATTTAGATTTTGCAGTAGATCTAGCAACCGATCCTTGCTTTCTTGAATTCTATGCAATTAGATTCCCTCAAAAAAATACAAAATAACCACTAATTGATCTTCTATCATCCAAATCACTAGCCTAATATGCATCTGTATATGCTACAAGATTTAAATACTCTAATTTCTTGAATTCCAAACACATATTCATAGTACTCTTTAGATACCTCAGCACTCTTTTACATGCTATCCAATGAAGTTGTCTAGGATCATACATAAATTGGCTAAGCTTGTTCACTAAGAAGGCAAGCTTAGGCTTTGTGAGTATGACATATTGCAGGCTACCTATAACATAATTGTAAACAGTAAGACCATAAAATTTTTCCCCTTCATTCTTCTTTAGTTTCTCTATAGTACTAAAAGGAGATTCAATTCCTTTATAGTTGCTCATTTTTATCTAGCAAGCAAATCTTGTACATACTTAGCTTGAGATAACAAGATAGTGTCTTGATTTTTAGTCATTTGAATCCCAACAGATAAATTTAACTTTCCTAGATCCTTTAAGGAAAAGGCTTTATTTAGATTACTAAGTAGGTCCTCAATACTTTTACTATTGTTGCTAGTGATAATGATGTTATTAACATAAATGAGCAATATGATTATCTCAAATTTAACCATTTTGAAAAATAATAAAGTATCACACTTGGAGCTTTCAAATTCCTAGGAGTTTAATAGATTTTTCAGTTTATCAAACCATGCCTGAAGAGTCTATCTCAATCCATACAATTTTTTTTTCAATATGCATATGTGATTTAGTTTGCTTTCGTTCACAAAACCTTTAAGTTATGGCATGTAAATAGCTTTTGTCAATTCACCATTTAGGAAAACATTATTTATATCCACCTGTCTCAGCATCTTAACATTATTCATTGCCAATGTAAAGATAATTTTAATTATCATAGCCTTGACAACTGAACTGAATGTCTTTTTGAAATCAAGACTTGGAGTTTACAAGAACCCTTAACTACTAGTCTAGCTTTGTATTTATTTATAATGCCATTTGGATTTTCTTTTACTTTGTATACCTACTTGTTTCCAATTAGTTTGCAACTTTGGTCATTTGGTATCAACATCCATGTTTCATTTTTTATGAAGGCATTGTATTCATCCTATATTTCCTTTTTCCAACATGGTTCATTCAAAGCTTCTGAGGTATTTAAGGGTAAGGTTGTTTGTATTTGAGTGGAGATTTGGTATAGTTTTGGCTTGAAGATCGCTGCTCTAGATCTTGTTACTATTGGATGAAATGATAAGGTCTTTTAAGTGTTTGGTACTATGATGAGAGATGAAAGATGATTGTTTGACTGAAGTTGGTAAGGTGAGTGGAGCAAAGATGAGTGATTGTATGATATTATATCAGTATTCAAATTTTGTTATGTTTTATTTTGGTCAAGATTTAAGGACTGTCTTAAAGCTTTAGAAGTCTCTTGAGAGTGGTTGTGAGCTACTAACAGACCAAGTGACTTCATAAAGAGTATCAAAGTATAATGACACAATCTAAAATCTTTCTAGAAGAATGATGAAACAACTTGACTTATAGATTCTTATTTACTGAAATTAGAGTCATTTAAGAATGGAAATGAACTTTCATTAAACCTGGCACTAGTAAAAATGTATATTCTACCTAAATTATGCATGCAAACATATCCTTTATGAGTTATGCTTATCTCAAGCAATATGCACTTGGTAGTATGGAAATCAAACTTATTTTTATTGTATGGTCTTAAAAAGGGTAACACTCATATCTAAACACTTTAATTTGTGAGTAATTTGGTTTGTATTTATAAAGCAATTCAAATGGGTTTTTATTTTTAAACACAGGTGAGGCTAATATATTAATAATAAGGATATCATAGGTAAAAGCTTCTTACTAATGTTTTAATGGCATTTTGGCTTAAGCTAACAATATGAGACTAATTTGCACAATATGTCTGTGTTTTCTCTCAATTTTACCATTCTGTTTATGTAGATAGGGACCAGATTGTCTAATTTTATTCTTTTTTCTTAAGAAATGACTAAAAAACTTTGAACTCTCCTCCTATATTTGTCTACAAAGCTCTAATTTTCAGATTTGATTGGTTTTCTGTTTGATTTTTTAAAGTAACAAAGGTGTTAAAGGCTTAGGATTTTGATGTTAAAGAAAACAGCTATGTATATCTTGTTTTATCATCTATAAAGGATATATAATATTTGTATCCATGAGTTGAGAGTGCTAGTCCCTATAAGTCAGTATGGACTAATTCCAAGGCTCTATTGGTTTTAGTTTTAGTGCTTTTGAAGTTTTGTTCAAATTGTTTTCTATACTGACATGTACAACAAAATGAAGGAACAACATCTTTATTCACTTTAGACTGATCACAAAACAACAAAGTGCTTTTTAAAGCAGACACATTTGGATGCCCTAGTCTAAAATGCCAGGGATCAATCATTTTTATGTCTCTAAAAACATCTCTACTTGACTCATCAGTTTTAATAGACCCAACAATGACATTAGTTGACTTATTGTTATTTAAATTAAAAGACAACATGGCCTTTGGATTACTGATCAATTTATTGACTAAAAAATTAAAGATACAGATAATACAATAGAATAAAAGGTTTTGTTGCCATTTAGGTGAGTAGGCAAACACAGTAGACCTATACAACCCCTCTCTAATAACTTTTTTCACTAAAATTTTCCCTTGCCTCTTTTCCTTAATGAG
Organism: Aegle marmelos; assembly: GCA_030449875.1. Taxonomy (NCBI): domain Eukaryota; kingdom Viridiplantae; phylum Streptophyta; class Magnoliopsida; order Sapindales; family Rutaceae; genus Aegle; species Aegle marmelos. The sequence continues at coordinate 14,651,016 of JASUUL010000143.1, forward strand.
ACATATAGATATTTGAAACTCAACATCAATATCATTATCATGCAATAATCTAGAAATGATAATGAGATTTTTTGTAATATCAGGCATATATAATATATCATTTAAGGCTATGTGTATGTGTGGATGGTAAGTAGGTATCACAAAATTACCAATATAAAAGATTAAAATTTTTCATAATTTCCAATAGCAAGTCTCATTACCTTGATACCCAGAATTGATGTTTATGTTTCCAAAGGCATTGGTCACATGATTAGTAACACCACTGTCTAAGTACCAAGATCTACTATTTTGGCCATCAACTGTAACCACATATACACCTCTTGGTTCTTTCCTTTAGCTTGGTTGTGGTATAAAATTCTTTTTGGATCTTTGCTAACATTTAGTAGATGATTTTTTCTATTTTCAATAGATTTGACATGGCCCTTTTAGATTTGAGCCATCATCATTAGCCATAGCTTTGTCTTTTCCTTTATCCTAAGTGTTTTAATTTCCTTAGCCATTTCCTAAGCCACTCTTAGGGTCTTTAAAACTACACAGATTTGTGTTGATTTTCAGCCCTATCATAGTTGTTCTAATTTCTCCTCAAATTTCTCATTTGTGCAAAATTTACCTTTATAACCCCTAATATGCCATAGACCTCTGAGAGTGAGGGACTCTCTTGTATTGAGTTAATATTAGTCACATCTGAATCATAATCAGGTCCTAATCTAGCCAACACACATAATGAAATCATTATCACTTATATTGTTCCTTATAGCTCTAAATGCATTTAGTAAAAACTTCATTTTAGAGTAATACTTTGTGGATGGTAAGGGAGCCCTTTTTGATGGTTTGGATTGAGTCCTAAGGTGTAATATTCTTGCCCTTATTTTTTCACCAAATTGATTAGCAAAAGCTGTCCAAACCTTAAAAGAGGTAGATAACCTCTTTCCTAAGTGATAATAGCAGCCAACTTAGGAGAATATAGTCTTGCTTCTTCTAGATTTGATATTTTATGTTACATGTAGTTATTGTTGTTTGATTTGTCCAGATTTACAAAGACTCTAGAAGGGCAGACATGGCTACCATCTATAAATCCCTTAAGCTCATTAACTCTAATGAAAATTACTTGAAACCTCCAAAGATGAAATTGTTTTAAGCCAACTTGATGGGAGTGGTGAAAACATAGGTATTACTAGTGATGTGTTGAGTAGGTGAAGGTGTATTGCTAGTGGTTCTACTATTAAAACCTAAGTTATGTTGTTCAACATTTTGAGATGAGTTTTGATTTTCATTTTGATTCAAGTTACTTACTTGATCATTTTGATTCATATATTGTCCAAGTATTACTACTACTTGCTAAAACTTAAAGTTATCTCTAATATCAATTTAAATTTATTAAGAATTGCTTATTTATGCAAGCAGAGCACAAGTCAGAGGAATTTCTAGTAATATGAATAACTTGAATGAATAAAAGTTTATGGGTATTGGCCTATTTATACACAAGCTGTAAAGAACGACAACTGGCTAAGGACAACACTAGGAAATAAACAAAAAATTAATCCATGAATATAGTTATTATTGACCATTGATGTAAAGCTTATAGAATCTCGATCCATCCATGCTCATGTGCTAATATTCCTTAGTGTGACTATTTTGCCACCTCATTAAATCTAGGTTATTTATGTTATTAGCAAGTTGCAAATATTTATAGCTTAGATCCATGCCAATGTGTCTCTAAGGTTAACTGTTGGCTGTTCACAGCTACTATTTTCAATAGTGGCAAAAATCTTCACAAATAGATTGGTTAAACTTAGTGTCATTAATATGCTTTTAACATGTTAATTGTCATAATATTTTCTAATAGGGTTATTTACACATCAGCAAAAAGATATAGTGTTGATGCTGAAGAAATGGAAATGTAGCCCACTAATAAGAAGCCGTGTCCAAATCAAATCCTCATAGAGGCAACTTAAAAGATGGATATTACCTCACCTTTTTCTCTTCCTCTATATTGTCAATCATTTTTAAGCCTTTTTACTCAACAATTATTCATATAATTAGCCTTCTTTTTCCTTAACAATGTAATGGTAGAGGTGTGGTTAAGCCTCAAATGTGTGACAAGGCTATCCTTTTTCCCATTATCTTTCTAGTCTATGCAATAAATATTTATCTTCTCTTTTATCCCATGTACAAGAATAATAATTTGCTTCATGATATCACTTTTGGCAGGAGTGGTCTTAAAATATCGCATTTATTTTTGGCTGATGTCAACTTGATTTCCTTAAGAGCCAAGGCAATCGAATTTAATCAATTGCTGCTAATCTTTGAGACATATACAAAATCCCCAAGCCAAGTATTTAACTTAGAGAAGTCATACTTGTTGCTTATTCTAAATAGTCAACAATTGTCAGAGATGAAATTTGAAATATTTTTAAATAGTAGACTATCTCACATTATAAACGATACTTTTAGGAATGAACAAGCATTTATTTTTTAATTCGTTAAAGGAAAAAGTGCCTAGAAAAATTTAAAATTGGAAAGTAAAGCTTTTCTCAATTGAGACAAAAGAAATTCTAATCAACGTAGTAGCACAAGCAATCCCAACGCGTGCAGTCAGTGTCATGAAAATTTCGGTGAATCTTTGTGAAGAACTTCAACTATTTTTTTTAAAGTTCTGTGGAGCTCAAATTCAAACTCAAAGGGACTTGATTGATTCTCACAGCAGAAAATGTGTAGATCTAAAAAAGAAGTGGTCTTGGTTTAGGGACCTAATATGTGGTCTTGGTTTAAGGACCTAATATGTTTCAATAGAGCTCTTATTGCATTGCAATGTTAGCCGATCATCTCATCACAAAATCCTCTTATTGCTAGACTTCTCAAGGCTAAACATGGTTCCAATTAGCAATTTAATGGAGAGTACATTGGGTATAATCCATCTTTCAATTAGAGGATCATAGGAAAGGGAATTAATTGCAGCAAGAGCACGATAGAACATCAGATTTGATAAAGATATTTTCATTTATCATCATGGGTGGCTTCCTTATCCGAGCATGTTGAAAGTGCATTTTACATTGAGGTTGAGTGCATTTAGGATTGGTAAATACTAGTTGTTGTAGCCTGAAAGTGATGTTGATATAATTTTTCACTTATACAATAAAAAATCTATTATATCTTTAATAATTTGTCAAAATTACAATTTAAAATTTATAGTTAATATATATTATTAAATTTTATTTCATAGTTACAACTTTTTCTTCACAATTCTTCAATCCTAGACATGACCTTAAACCATTCTCCCCTTCATCCTTACTTCCACAACCATGTGTGGCTAACCTAATTGATGAAAATAGAAATGAGAAGGAATAACTCATTTGATAACAGTACGTGAAGGATGATGTGTTAGCCTAAAGGCTATACATAATGTAATTTTGATGATAACAAACATATGTCTTAATTGTTTTAATGTATTTCACTTTTTTACTGAGTTCTTAAAGAATAGTATTTATACAAGTGAATCAAGTGAAATCAATTTCAAGATACTCAATGGACAACGGCTCGATCAAGAATAAAGTTTGAAGCTCAATGGACTTATTATTACAACAAAATTCTTGTGAATGTGATAAGACTTAATTTATGCTTGATTTAGCAATTTATGAAGCTCAAAATTTTAATTAATTGATTATTATTCATTAATCAAAAGACTTGATCATAAATCAAGTATTTCATGCAAGCTATTTGATTTTCTAAATATGGACTAAAGTAAAAAAGTTTTGTAATATTTGATTTTAATAAGTAATGTTTTAAGTATGAATTTAGGTTTATTTACAAAATCAAAAATATTTTTTATCATATCATAATTTTATAAAGTTATGGGAATGAGAAATATTATTTAGAAATCCTGAAATTAGACTTATTTGCAAGGATTTTTGACATTTTAAGCTATAGTATAATTACAAAAATATGTTGGGTAAAATTATAATTTTATGAACAATGGTACTGGGGCAAGTTAAAACTATTTCGAAAATAGGCCTATCTGTAAAGTGTTATAAGTTTTTAGGCCATAGTATAATTATAAAAAGTTTTAGGTAAAATTATAATTTTATAAATAGTTTTACTGTAGCAATATTCAAATTTAATGGTAACTTCACTGTAACAAGTGGCTAATTGCCAGAATATAAAGGCTAGCTGTTTCGGCGCTAGAATTTACCTATAACGGTTATTTTTTAAGTAAAAATTATAAAAACCCAAGTCAAAATCATTTCTAAGCTCTTGAACAATAAAAAATAAGTTCATACATTATTGATTGAACTTCGAACTTGTAAATCATCATAGATTGAATCATTGTTAGCTACAATTTATTCATTCACTCTTAAAGAGAGATTTTTTTCATTGTAATCTTTAATTTCTTATCAAATTTGTGAGTGTATAAATATGGGAGACACTTGGGTGAATGGTTTGAGAAGTAATCCATAGATTGTAAAGGTTTATTGATATCTTAAGGTCAATTATAACAAATTTAAAGCCTTGAAAGGCTTGAATAGTGAAATCTTCAAGCTTAGTTAACTTAAAGGCATGAAAGTAGGTAGGAATTACCGAACCACGTAAAATTACTCGTGTTTGATTTCTCTTCCCTTACTCTTTTATTATTATATTTTATCAAACTTATTGTTTTTAATTTTTGTTAGGGTAATAAATTAAATTATTGTGTGATTTATTTTTTTTTAAATTTTAAAAATCCAATTCACCCCCCTCTTGGATTACATAACTAGAATTTCATGATGCTACTTGCATACTAAAATTTTTATTGTAAAATTTCATGCTACAAATCAACCCATGTGGAATTATGACAAATGAGGCAACTACTAAGTTAAGAGTGGCTATTATGTTTGCTCAAATTTTTTAACGCCTAGGTATTTCTTCAAGTTTGCAGCTGAGTCTAAGGTAGTGGAAATTCATCTAGCACTTGTCTCTCCCTTCTAAGATAAAAATCCTCTTTTAAAGAGTATATAACAATATTCTATCCATATTGCTAATTTATTTAAAAAGAAAACCATATAGAATGTTGCCCGTTTCCATTGTTCTTTGAATATGCAGGTAATTTTCATGCCCCATGTTGTACAAAATACAAAAAATCAAGAAAAGAGTGGAGAAGTTGAAAAACCATGTGTTGAGAGTTAGAAAGTGTATATTTATAAAGGAAAAAATCGTCATTTTATACTTTAAGTTTCACTAACATTGCTACTTTTATTTATTTAAATATTTTGTTGTTTAATTATATGTGTTTGTGTATTTTAGCGGTATCACGATCGTTTCACAATGAACAAGTGATTAGATAGCAAAACGGACATCATATTTGGACTCAGGACGGTCGAAAACATTAAGAGTAGCATAAAAGGAAAAATATCACTGTTCACATATACGATACTGTTCATACGTACGGTACTGTTCATGGTACTATTTACAATACTGTTCATATATACGGACCGATGATGTGGCAACTACCAATGACGTGACAGTATTTGATTAGACGAATTATGTGGCATGACTGCTTACGTGGCATTGACCGATGACGTGGCATTGACCGATGACGTGGCATTGATGATGTGTCACAATTTTATTGGGCTAAATTTCTTATATACTGTGGATCGATGATGTGGCAGCATCTCAGTGGAGCAAAAATCATATGTACGGTACATACACATACATAGGATTATTTACTATTCAAACGACGTTACTGTATAAATAGTATTACTATACAAATAACGGCGTTACTGTACAAATAACGGTGTTACTGTATAAATAGCGATCGTTATTGTTCAAACATTGACTATTGACTGTTGACTGATGACGTAGCGCAATTCTGAGCATCTGAACTATTTTTAATCTGATGGTCACGATTCACTCAATGTATCTATAAAAAGGGGGCTCTCCCTCCTAATTTAATATCTCTAAATTCATTTTTAAGCTTAGATTTCTAAATTTCTTCTCCTTCTTGTAGTTTCTTTGTATTTTAGTAAAATTTCCTTCTTATCCCTAATTAAAATATAAGTAGCTAAGTTTCTTTTAAATTTGGGTTGAAAGTGAAGTCTCAACATGTCCCATGGGCTTAATTTGATAAATTTACTTTCTCTTTCCTTCTAATATTTGTGGTTGTTTTGACTTTTCGTCGACAAATAATAATAGTCTTGTCTAGATATCGCCCTAATTAAATCGGCATCCTAGTACAAGGTTAGTGTTATTTGTCACGATAAGCCCTTGGCACCATACTTATTGGAGCGTGGTTCATGAGGTGTGGAATCCCCCTTATGATTTAATTGGTATTAATATAGAATATTTAGCCCATGGAGCATGTTGATGTAGATTCGGATACCCAAGCATGTTATTTCAATAGATTTCAGTTTAATTTAATTCCTGCCATTGTAATTTAAATTTAAGCATAGTTTATATCAATTTCACCACAAATTCATTTAACCATTAAAGAAAATTAATTTTGCACATAATTAAAATCAACCTCCTCGTGGGATCGACACTCGTTACCATTAATCTATTTTACAATAGATTCGTGCGCTTGCGAGTTCAATAAAATTTGCACAACAAGTTTTTGGCACTGTTGCCGGGGAGGTAAGTATTTTAATTCATATAATTAGTTTTTTTATTATTTATTTTTTTATATAGTTGTTTTCTTGTAATTTTTTTCTCACAAAAAAAAAGAAATTAGATTAGAATTTTATTTCTTTCTCTTTTCCTTAAATTTGTATAATTTAATTTTCATGTTATTTTTCTTTGTAATTTTTTTTATTTATTTCGTTATCTTTCTTTGCTATTTATTTTAGTTAATATTTATTTCACGTAATTTCTTTTTATTATAGCTATTGAGTGTGTTTTCATATTAAGATTGTAACAACGTCACAAGGTTAGTATCGTAATTTCTCTCTCCTCTTTATTTTTATTTGTTTTATTTTCATTTATTTTGTTCTTTGCATGCATGGTCGAAGGTCATTATCACTTGATCTTGAACCTTTAGATCTTGAATTGGAAAAAACACTTCGCACGCACAAACACTCTGTTTTTAAAAAGAAATTTGAAATGGATTTACAAAATCAGCAACTAGAACCACAAGAGAGGCCATTTAAGGATTATTTTAGTCCCTTAGCTAATTTGAGCACATCATGCATAAGGTACCCAAATGTAACTACTAGGAGTTTTGAATTAAAACTTAGTGCGCTAAACTGTCTCCCCACATTCTATGGCCTAGAAAATGAGGACCCATATAATCATCTGAATGATTTTATACTATTTGTCAAACTTTTAAATATGAGAAATTTTCAAATGATGATGTTAAACTTAGATTATTCCTATTTTCATTAAAAGATAGAGCTCGTTTATGGTTTAATACATTGCCTACTAATAGCATTACATCATAGGAACAAATGGTAACTAAATTTTTAAATAAATATTTCCCAATTCATAAAACCAATGTTATTCGCAGGAAAATTTTAGAGTTTACCCAAAGAGACGACGTGCAGTTTTTTGAAGTATGGGAGAGATTTAATAGGCTACTCTTGAAGTGTCCACATTATGGGTATAAGAAATGGCACCAATGCCAATACTTTTTGGAGGAATTATTGCCACATATGCAAGAATGGCTAATGCAACCAGTGGAGGAGAGCTAATGTCTAAAAACGCATCAGAGATTTGGGAATTCTTCCAACGGCAATCGAAGAATTCTCAACAACAGAGTCGATCACTCAGAAATACCAAGAGAATTAAGGGAGTGAATGAGGTTAATATTGGCAAGTCAAGCTCAAGAATTAAAGAAGTCAAAGAGATGGTCGAAGGCCTTACATGACAAATAGCATCTTTAACGACTGCTAAATCAACAGAGCCACATGACTATGACTCATATTCAAATCAAGCCAATGCCATAGGTGTCATGAGAAAACCACCAAACTACAACCCTTACTCCAACACATATAATCCTGGATGGAGAGACCACCCCAATTTTTCATGATCTCAAAGATTCCAATAAAATGGACCATTAGTTCTACCTCCACCAATGTAACCAGTTCCTCAAATTTCTCAAACCTCTCAACCACCATTTAGACTATACAATCAGAATCCAAACCATTCTCAACCCAAACCATGGGAGGATATATTCCAAAATGTCAAAAATCTTACTAACTCCAAGATTGAACAACAGAACCGCACCATTGATGAATTACGAAATGAGATGAGAGCGGACTTTAACTCACATGCTCAATCAATTTCGAGCCTTGAGAAAATAGTAGGACAACTTACCTCTTCAGTTCAAACTTTGGCCATGACCGTTGAAAAAGGCAAATTCCCAAGTCAACCAATGCCCAACCCTAAAGCAGTGAATGAAGTAAGTTCTAGTTTACCACAGCAGTATGGAGAGGTCAAAGCAATGATGACCTTAAGAAAAGGAAAAGAAGTTGACAACAAAGTGGAGATGCCAAAATCTACTCAGATCATACCTATAAATGCTGAGGACTCATCATCAGAGGAGAAAGAGGAAACCAACCCACGAGAATATATTCCTAAAGCTCCATTTCCTTAGAGGTTAGCTAAAGGGAAGAAAAGAAAATCCACAGGTGAGATTTTTGAAATCTTCAAACAGGTAAGTGTTAACATCCCTTTACTTGAAGCTATAAAACAAGTGTCATCATATGCCAAGTTTCTTAAAGACCTTTGTACTAAAAAGAGAAATATTCATGTTTAGAAAAAGGCCTTTCTATTAGAAAATATTAGTTCTATACTCCAACATAAAATGCCTCTAAAATGTAAAGACCCAGACTCTCTCACTATCTCATGTAGTATATGGAACCACACAATTGAGAATGCTTTGTTGGATTTAGGAGCTAGTGTAAATCTGTTGCCTTACTCTGTATTTGTGAAACTTGGACTGGGCAAATTACATCCAACTCCAGTGGTGTTACAGCTTACAGATCGGTCCATAAAAATACCTCGTGGTATTGTGGAGGACGTACTTATCCAGGTAGACAAGTTTTATTTTCCTGTTGATTTCATCGTAATTGACACTCAACCAGTGCAGGATTCAAAGAAGTATATTCCCATTATTCTGGGCCGACCTTTTTTGGCAACTGTAGATGCTCACATTCAATGCAGGACTGGAAATATACAGTTGTCTTTTGACAATACGACCATGAACTAAATATCTTCAACATTGCCAAACAACCTCACAATACAGATGATGGAATTATATATGTGGATTTAATTGATGAATTATTTGATCACACATTTCCTTTAAACCTTAGTAATGACCTTTTACTGACATGTTTAACTCACTTTGGTTTGAATTTTAATATTGACAGATCGATTGAAGAGGTCAATGCCTTATTGGATTCATCGCCATGCATAGACATTGATAAATGAAAGACAAGGATAGAGCAATTGGTACCATTAAAAGAAAATCTCATCCCATCATCAGAATCACCACCAAAGATTGAGCTCAAACCTTCACTTGACCCTCTGAATTCTACATTCTTGGGAGAAGAAAAAATATTGTCAGAAATCATCTCATCCGCTCCTGATGACAAACAAAAGAATACCGACATCATTGACCCTATTTTTGGTTCAAAAAGGAGGATACAACTGGCAAAACTAGAGGAGATTCGTAACGTCAAAAATGCTAAGGACTACAAAAAGTGAATGAAAATCCTCTATGACAAGCGGAGCATTAGAAAATCTTTCATACCAAGTCAAAAAATATTTTTGTTCAATTCTCAATGGCACGTTTCTCCAAGTAAGTTACGCTCTTGAAGGTCAGGACCATTTACTGATTATACTATTTTTTCATATGGAGCCATTAAATTTAAGAATCTAAGGAACGGTGTAATTTTTAAAGTCAATGGTCAGAAAAGTAAAGTCATGTCACTAATACCAACCATGTGGAGAAAACAGCGCAAAACATTTAAGTAACCTGACATTTTTTTTCTTCTATTTCCTTTTGATGATTTGAAGTTTTCTTTTCTGTTTTTAATTATGTTTGTTTAACTTTTAAGTTTTTTTTTTATCATTTTCCTCATGAATATGTCAACTAAAAAGCATCTTTTCAGCATTCTTAAATAATTTTGATGTATATAATCTCATCTCAGAGGTCAAATACGATTTTGTAAAAATACATCATATCTGGCAGCTACAACCACCAGAGTTAGTAGCCCATGTTGAGAACTTAGAAAGAGATCTTACAAAAATTGAGAAAGGCATCTACAGCACCCAATTAGAGTTTGAGGTAAATTCAATAAGAGGACGATTTTAATTTTTTTTGTGTGTTTTAATTTGTTTTCCTGTTTGTGTGTTTTAGTTTGCTTTGTGTGTTTAAGTTTGTAACTCCGGTCAAGTGGCGGATAACGGTACTCCGTGACAATCAAGTCGGTTACTTCAATTTTCCCACAATAACTGATATTCTGAGACGAAGGTATGGACAGAGATGAGATTTTAAAAAAACTTCACAAACGATTCCCTTCGCTTCCTCATAATGCCCTCATTTTAATTTGTAAAGCCCGGTCCGAACGCATGTGATTGCTTATGAAGAATAGCATCCCTTCTGACATCCGTTGGTTAATCGAGGCAAAAGTTTGCTTAGCAGGTGAGTTACCTCTTAAATTTATTGCATACATGCCTGGTTGTGGTAAAGAAAATTATGCGAGAAAACGACGAGCTCGAAAACTTTCTATTGCTTGTCATAAATGTGCCAGAATGATATGCAATAAAAAATTATGTTCTTTAGGAATGGTGTCTGATAACAGAGAAGATAAGATTCAATTCATTAGGGATAGCTTGAATAAAGAGTCATTGGATGATATCCTTTTGTCTCTTGAAACGCATCCCAGTGGATACGTCCAAAATGCAATACTCCAGTTATGGCTATTATTTCACAAAGAATATGCAAACATAGTCTCGGGAATCTGACTATAAAAGACCCTATTTTCCAGTTTGTAAGAAAACTGGATGGGAAGCATATCCTCTACCCATAGAGGGCGTTCGACCCATTTCTGGATGAAAAACCAGAGGAAGATGTGAGCCATAATCACAACTATCTGTAAATATCCTTTTACCTCTCTGTTCTTTTATTTCACTGTTATTTTACTATTTACACTATTGTTTTTAATAATTTTATGTTTCTCTTTTTACTATTTTCTTTTTTACTTTTGGGTCATGTGCCTTACACGTTAATTGATGCTGACATGATGCCTCATACACAGCTGTAACCAACTGTCACTAAGGTCTTTAAATGTGATTTTCTTTTTACTGAGCACTCACAAGTTGTTTTTGAGCAATATCTTAATGGCAGCTACTTCCAGTAAACAATTCAAAAACATTTGTGTACTTTCTGGGTTTCATTATGGTAAACATAAAGAGTTTATGGAGGCAGCCATAGATCTTAGTCTAAGAGTAGTAGAGAGAAAATTACACTTGGTGTATGGAGGAGGTGACCGAGGGTTATCCAAAATGGTCTCAGAAGCTGCTTTTGTCAGAGGGAGCCAAGTGTTAGGCATCATCCCTTCAATCCTAAAACCTTTGGGTTGTTTGTCTCATTCTCTAACTAGAGAAGAATTAGTCGTCTCCGGTATGCAAGAACGAATAACTGAAATGCTCAATCATGCTGATGCTTTTATTTTCCTTCCAGGCGATCTTATAACTCTTGAGGCACTAATCATATTAGCATCTTGGACCCATCAGAACATCCATCAGAAATCCATCGGTTTGTTAAATGTCAATAATTTTTATAATGGCTTTATCGCGTTTCTTAATCATGCAATAAAAAATTATTTTATTCCTTCCTCAGTGAAAAAAATCTTTATTTGTGCACACACTACTAATGCGCTACTTGATCTGTTACAAGCTTATCAACCAGAGCCAGATCCCAAGGCCATTGTGTTGGAATGTTCAAATAATAATAATAATAATAGCCACAGTAAGAAGTGCAAAATAGATTTAACTCTCCACTTGTAAATATTTTCTTCTGTGTCGCACTATTCAGGTGATGTCTTCTAAACTCTACTTCTTTCTTTTAAACGTTGAGGGTAATGTTTCGTTCTAGTTGGGGGAGGGAATAGTTGATAATTGTGGAATGTTAAACTAACTATGACTAACTTTTTGAGTAGAAGATGGCTGAATATGGAGTATAGTGACTCTAGAAACGCATCTTTTTAGTAAAAATAATAATAATAATAATAATTTGTGTGTTTTTTTTAACCTTTCATTTTTCTCCTTTATAAATATATGTTTTCAAGTTTTTAAAGTCAAAGATGGCTGGATATGGAGTGTAGTGACTCTAGAAACGCATTTTCTTTAAAAAAAAAGAAAAAAATTCATTTTTTTAATTTTTCTGCATGTATGTTTTTTTTTATGTTTAGAATAGGTTGGGGGAAAAGAATTCCATTAAAAAATATATATTTTTTATGTGAGCTTTTTTTATATTGGATGATATGATGACTTTTGAATTATAGTATTTGTATTATTTTTGGTCTTGAGTGATGTTACACCATGTTTACTATTTTACATGTTGATGTTGGGGACAAATATGAGTTGCTTGAAGGAATGCACATGTCATAATAAATTCCAAGTGAGTTTTTAAACCTATTAATTTTTCTTGGAGAGTAACCCTTTTTGCCCATTCTTCATGTGCTTAGTAGTTTATTATTTCATACATAATCTCTAGATTTTCTTTGAGTCAACCCTTTAAAAAAAACGTGTGTGTTACTGCATCTAAATGCCTACTTAATTAGTAGATGTGGAAGATTATTTAGAGTCCTAAAAGATGATGGAAGGTCATTTTTGACCCGTTTGAGCCTTTCTAGCCATCCGTATTATGTAATATCCATAGTTAGCCCTTTTAAGCCTTTTATAAAAAACAAGCCTTTTCTTTATTAACTTATCATCCTGACCCACTCCAATTTGGAGTATTACCCGATATCATACAAGTTCCATTCACCTATTTATATTTGAGAAAAAAGATAAATAATTATTTTGTTCAGCGAAGTTGTGCTGTATAAAAAAAATTTTCAAAAAACAAGAAAAAATACAATAGCAATAAATAAGCAAAATACATCTTGTAATTTTTAAAAATTCTTGAATTTTTTTCTCAAATATATATATTTTGTTTCCCTATTTCCCTTTCTTTGTTAGCCATGTCCCTAGCCTACATTACGTCCTAATAAAAATCCTTCTTGATTTTAGGAAACTATAATCTGAAATAAAAGCTAGTTATATGGGCATATACATAAAAAAAAAAAGCAAATGAATACATTGGGTTGACTAATACTTTATTTGAGATTGTACTATTTCTAAGCTATAGGCATATTTTTTTAACCTTGGTAAGAGTGTATGATATTTCTTTATTATTTTCTCTTAATTTACCATTCATTGTAGTGACAAAATTTTATTGGGATTTATTTCTTTGTGAGAGTGTTACTACAACCGGTGAGATTTTGGGGTTGGATATGTCATTCCTGAAAGTGGCTTGATTACTATTGCCACAACAAAATCTGCTGGATTGATGCATATTGATGATTGATGTGAGTGTGATATTCCTTTAGACTGGAGATAATGCTTGTACTTTTATTTGATTGCTATCATTAATCTGATTGAATAAACACGTGTTTAAGAAAAAAAGTTTTGAATTTTCACTTTATTTGCTAGGGACTAGCAATAAGTTGGTTGGGGGGTGTGTTGAGAGTTAGAAAGTGTATATTTATCAAGGAGAAAATCGTTATTTTATACTTTAAGTTTCACTAACATTGCTATTTTTATTTATTCAATTATTTTGTTGTTTAATTATATGTGTTTATGTGTATTTTAGGGGCATCACGATCGTTTCACAATGAACGAGTGATCAGACAGCAAAACGGACGTCATATTTGGACTCACGATAGTCGAAAACCTTAGGAGGAGCATAAAAGGAAAAATATTATTGTTTACATATACAATACTGTTCACACATACGGTATTGTTCACACGTACGGTACTGTTTACGACACTGTTCATATATACGGACCGATGATGTGGCAACTACTAATGACGTGGCAGTATTTGATTAGACGAATTATGTGGTATTGACTACTTACGTGGCATTGACTGATGACGTGGTATTGACTGCTTATGTGGCATTAACCGATGACGTGGCATTGACTGATAATGTGTCACAATTTTATTGGGCTAAATTTCTTATATACTGTGGATCGATGACGTAGCAGCATCTCAGTGGAATAAAAATCATGTGTACGGTACATACGCATACATAGAATTATTTACTATTCAAACAGCGTTACTGTGTAAATAGTATTACTATACAAATAACGGTGTTACTGTGCAAATAGCGGTCGTTACTGTTCAAACGTTGACTGTTGACTGTTGACTGATGACGTGGCGCAATCCTGAGCATCCGAACTGTTTTTAATCTGATGGTCACGATTCACTCAATGTATCTATAAAAAGGGGGCTCTCCCTCCTAATTTAATATCCCTAAATTCATTTTTAAGCTTAGATTTCTAAATTCCTTCTCCTTCTTGTAGTTTCTTTGTATTTTAGTAAAATTTCCTTTTTATCCCTAGTTAAAATATGAGTAGCTAATTTTCTTTTAAACTTGGGTTGAAGGTGAAGTCTCAACATGTCCCCTGGGTTTAATTTGATAAATTTACTTTCTCTTCCCCTCTAATATTTGTGGTTGTTTTCACTTTTCGTTGATAAATAATAATAGTCTTGTCTAGATATCGCCCTAGTTAAACCGGCACCCTAGTACAAGGTTAGTATTATTTGGCACGATAAGCCCTTGACACCATACTTATTGGAGTGTGGTTCATGAGGTGTGGAATCCCTCTTATGATTTAATTGGTATTAATATGGAATATTTAGCTCATGGAGCATGTTGATGCAGATCCGAATATCCAAGCATGTCATTTCAATAGATTTCAGTTTAATTTAATTCCTGCCATTGTAATTTAAATTTAAGCATAGTTTATATCAATTTCACCACAAATTCATTCACTCATTAAAGAAAATTAATTCTGTACATAATTAAAATCAATCTCCTCGTGGGATCAATACTTGTCACCATTAATCTATTCTACAATAGATTCGTGCGCTTGCGAATTCAATAAAATTTGCACAACACCATGCTTTCTAGAGAGCAGAAACAATGCTTCCTAAGTGTAAAGAGCACCAGCAGCCACACTCCCAAGAATTAGGGCAAGAGCCATGCTCCCTAGGGGGCTTATAATTCATATAGTATTTTTATGTTTTCCTAACTTAATGTTATATTAAATTATATTTTATTACATTACTTCGTATCTTAATTTTTGTATTTTGTTATTTTAGGTATATTTTAAGATTAAAGAAGAATTAAATTGAAACATTCAAGAAGAAATCTAGTTGAAGAAATCAAAAAGGGAAAGAAATAAAAAAATTAAGTTGAAACAAATTAATCAAGATTGCCTATCATGCATGCAATCACACTGGGTGAGCATTGAAGATTTAGCTAACAAATATGGCAAATCTCGTCAGGAATAAAAGGAAAAGAAGAAACGGTCAATTGACTTTCAATTTCAAATTATTCACGTCCATGGGCTTAAGGTCAGTTTAGATTTGCTTGTTTTAAATCTTTTGATTTAAGGATTTTGATGTCATGCAACAATATAAAAAGAGTACGAAGACAAGAGCAGCTATAGCAATTAATAGTTGAGAGGAAAAGATAAGAGAAGAAGGAAAAAAAAAAAACGTAGCCACAAGAAATATTGGTGAAAAATCATAATTTTTCTCATAAAAATATTTTAGGACCGATCTCATATAATATATAAGAAATTCGTAATCTAGAAAATCATATCTTGATAATCTGAGAAGATGAACGACACCAAGCAATAAATCCGCCATCAAACGATATTCCAAGTTATGATTCAAGTTTAATCTGCACTGAACGTGTGGGCGTTTATTTCACCACTCCCAAAAATCACTGGCTTCCTTTTCTTCAGTCTTTTTCTCAAAAGGCATCTCTCTCTTTTTTAAGAGAAAAGAACACTTATATATAATATTTCCTTAGTTAAAACCCTAATCTGTATTATCTTTATCATATAATAATTCAAAATATTATATGATATTAAATTTAATATTTTTCCTCTCCACTTACATAAGAATAGAGATAAAGTGTAACAAATTTAGGGCCCACCTTGTAAAATATCACAAGGTCCTATTTACACATAAATATAACACATAGGGTCTTAACAAATATTATATTTAGGTTTATCACCTAATATGCCAGTTTTATTATTTTTTAGTCTAATAGTGGTGTAGTCAATTAAATGAGCTAACCCGGAGAGCATTTGGGAACATACAATAGTGTCACATAAATAATAAGATAACTTGTATTTATATCTTCTGTGAATCCACATAGTGATCACATAAATACATATAATATGATTAAATAGACTTTATGGTGTGAATCCCACATTGAAACTTTAAGGAGAACACTTAATTGTTGAAGTTTCAACTGCCCAAGAAAGTTCTAAACAAATTTAACACAAAAACCTTGACCCAATGCTTAAGCAAACATGAACCAAAGGTATAGAGAAGGATATTGACGCCACACTCAAGATTTAGATGAGAAGTTGAGTGATAAGTCTCGATTTGGAATGCCACAAGAATGCAAAATCTTGATAAGTTCACTAGTTCTCAAAAGAACCAAAGAAAGAATAATTCTCTCAAATTCAATAACATTAATCTCTTAATTATCTTACATAGCAAGGTTGCTGAGTTTAAATAGGCCAATAGAGACCCCAAAAATCTGAAAAAGATTAAATTCTAATTCAAGTCGAACTAGTTCTCCTAACTAGTTAAGGAGTCGTTGAAATTCCCAACTCTACGCATGCTGTAATGAATTGGTCATAACTCCTTCTAGAGAACTCTAAATCTAACTCTGTAAAATTCTTTGGAAAGCTATCTTAATTATCTTTCCAACGGTATATGGTTTGCAAGTTAATTCTAGCTCAATCAATACCAATTTTATTTCGAAATTAACCTTTCTACATTTGATCCGAATTGTGTATTTAGCTGCCCAATAGCTTGAATAAAGCCCACAACTCCTTGACATCTCTTCAAGCCCAATTCATGATGTCTTGCATCTTGAATTGTAGTTTCAATCCATATTTTCTCAATTAATTCATTTAAAACAGCTTGTATCTTTTTTGCTCTAGCTCTTGTAATTGGGCCTTCATGAATGTGTAAAGGGTCACTTGAAGCTTTAATGATATTTTCTTGATAGTTCTCATCTCTTTACTCAAAAATTAATACAAATAAGATATTTGAATAAAATACCTCAATATTTTATTGATCATAAAAAATATTTATTTTAATTAAATAAACCTATATACTTTTAGAGAACATATTTTCCCAACAAGAAATCCGAAGAGAACTAGATTAATTCTTGAGTTTTTCTTTCTTTTTTCTCTGTTATCTTATTTGAATGTTCCCTATAATATTTATGGACTCTCTTTATATTCTCATAAATAAATTTATTTTACTAGGGTTATGATGTAGCCTAATTATGAAAGTTTAATTCTATAAATCTATGTTATTTTTAGTTTATTATTCTATGATTGAGTGTTCATTATTATACTTAATGCTTTTAAATATCTGCCCAATATTTAAATGATTTGAGAATATATAATGAGACCAAGAGTAAATTTATGTATTTTTACTTTGTGTAATAGATGCCATGAATTGAGTAAAAGAAATAAATGTGTTAACTTGATTCATGTA
Source organism: Aegle marmelos (assembly GCA_030449875.1). Lineage (NCBI taxonomy): Eukaryota > Viridiplantae > Streptophyta > Magnoliopsida > Sapindales > Rutaceae > Aegle > Aegle marmelos. Next base: position 14,668,791 of record JASUUL010000143.1, read on the forward strand.
GTCTATCTAAGAATTTTTATAGAACATAATGAATTTTTGCATATGTAAACTCACATAGAGATATAGTGGGTTAATATGTGAAGGTATTTTTAATATTATTTGAGAGATGATATCGAATAGATTAGAGAAATTCTTTATCAGTATGGGTAATAAATATTAATAGCATAGATGAAGGATTCAATTAGATAGATTATGATGAAATCGAATGTCCTAGTGCCTTAATCTCTTGGTGATTTCTATTACTACTTGTATCTTTATTTAATATTTAGTTATTTTATTTTATTTTATTTTTAATCTAAACTCGCTCATTTGGCTATTCAAATAACTTTAGGTTTTAATAATTTTTGTAGCTAGCAGGATATATAATTTTTTTGAGATAATACTTTACTCTTCGGTATATTATTTATGCCGACTAGTATATTTGCTAATTTATGTAAGAGGAACCATGCTCCTCAAGAGTAAAGAGCAGGAGCCATGTGAAGGAGCATAAACCATGCTCCCTAAGAGTAAGGAATAGCAGCCATACACCCAAGAATTAGAGTAGGAATCATACTCCCCAAGGAATAAAAATCATGCTCTTCAAGACTAGGGAGTATGAGCCATGTTCCATAAAGAGTAGGAGCCATGCTCCTTAGGAAGTAGAAACGATGCTTCTAGGGTAGTAAAATAAGTCATGAACAATAAGCTAGTGGGAACCATTGGCTTGATTTTATAATAGAGAGCACGTGGAAAAACTAAATCTAAATAGAGGGGTTATTGTTCAATCAAGCCTAGCTAAATAAAAGTTAATAATAAAAGGATATTGCGTGTTCCAAAAGTAAATTAGATAAAATTTGATATGGATAGGACCAACGAAAAGATGCAGAATTTTTTGTAATTTGAATCCTAAAAGATAAAGGACCAGGATTAATTTAATAATGCATAAACCATAAATCCTAAGGCATTAATTAATAATGCTTTCAAATCCTATTGTTGAACTATTGGTTGGTTTTCTTTTCCAAAAATTTAGGTAATTAATAATACTTTCTTTAAGTTATTATGAAGGTTATTTTGTTTATGCTAATAGTAGGTTGTTATCGACTAGTATCTAATAATAAAGTATATTATTGGCTTGCTCTAGCATTTCATGTTATTGTTCAAAATATTCTTTGATTTGAAAGAGTGGGGAGCCGGAGCAATGCTAACCAGAAAGCATGCTCCCAAGAGTAGGAATAACATAATAGATAAATAATATTCCTTGCCCTCCTAAGAAAAAGTAAAGCAAGAAAAATGAAAGAATTTTTGTTACCTTCACCAAAAAAAAAAAAAAAGAAACACAAACACAATAAGGGGAAAGGATTAGTAAATCACTAGTACCAAATAAATTAATAAAGATAAAAAGAGCATGCTCAATTTACAACTTTTTTACTAGAACAACATCATTGTACGGAATAGTAAAAAAAATAGCAACAACAAAGAGCTCGGGGGCTAATAAAAGAGGTAGTATTCTAAACATAATAGGCAATGAGCATTTTCAATCTTCTAGAAAACCCTAGTCAAGTTGAGGACAATGATTCTCTATCATTGCGTTCACTTTGGCACCACCATTTAGAAATTCGTTATCAAGGACATTCTTAAAATCAGTATAAAATTTGAATTCTTATACTTGAAATTTAAAATTTGGACCTAGTTACACCTCAAATAACAAATAATATTATAGGTTCTGTAATATTATTTATCATTAGAGGCTAAAGTGTTGTACCTTAATCATTTCCTTCAAGTTTTAGTTGGTCAACAGAGTTGGCCAATTCTTAAACTTGGACTATTCTTAAAAGCTTGTTCGAGAAAGGTACTTCATTAGCGAACGCCAGCAGCCCCCATCTCTACCATTGTGTCTGCAATTGTGCTCTTTATTCACTGTTGCTTCATGATTTCGTCAACCACCTTCCTTTGCCTTTTTTTTTTTAATATATATATATTGACTTATTGTTGAGCTTTGGTGTTGTAAAAATTTGCTTTGATATTTGATTTTTGTTGTTCTTGACTTAGTGTTGCAAAAATCATGAAAGGCATAATAAAATCTGAAAGGGATAAGGTTACTAAAGTTAAATAGTTTATTTAATTTTTAATAAGGTTCAGAACTGAAAACTGAATCGAGAAATTGAATCCATTGACTTCGTTTCCATGCTATTTGTTTCTTTTATTCAGTTCTTTAACAATGGACACTGAACTGAAATTTTCCTAAAACAACCCATACAAAATCATGGTTAATGAAAAAATGAAAGTATAATATCACTATCGTAATGCTACAAATCACATGTTAACAAAACTCGTGGGGGGCTCGGGTTTACGCATGACAAGATATAAAAGTTAAAATTAAATTATAGCTTTTATTTCTTTTCATCACATCCAACCACTGAAATACTGAATCTTCTTTCATCACAACGCCATCCCCTGGCCCATCACAATTGCTCAAAACCATCACCAAGTCCACCGTTGTTGCGCCTTCACATTATTGTGCGACACTGCTATCTGCAGCTACTAATCCACCTTGTCTGCATATTTATAAATAGTTTTCCCTTAATTTAATAACTCTGAATTTAAATATGAGCTTTATTTTGTGTAATTATTACCCTGTTTTGTACTTTCTATATATTTTAATAAAATTACAATTTTATTCTTAGTTCAAATATAAGTAACTAATTTATATTTAAGTTTAGTTGAAGGTCAAGTCTCAACATGATTGATGGACTTAATTTGATAAGTTTATTCACCCTCTCTGATTTGATTGGATTGTTTTGACTTATTATTGACAGAAAATAACAATATTTTTCAAATTTTGTATAGTATACTAACTCCTTAGAGTAAGATTATTATTGTTTGGCATGATAAGTACTTTACATTATATTAATTAGAGAAAAATTCTCCTTTAATACTTGTAAATTGTCTTGACTTGAATGTTAATAGAAAATATATTTAAGTTATTTAATAGGTGGCCTGGCAACATTGTCGACAATAGAATTATTATCACATAGCATAATGTGTGCTTAATACCACATCTAGCAAAGGAATACTTCTCTTGAACACAATGAGTGCTTAATGCCATAATTACCAAAATGAGGACTATAAGGAGTGGGAACGCTCCCTCATAAATTAATTGGAGCTTAAAAAGAATATTAAGTCTATGGTGAAGTATTGAGTATGAATCTAGAGACTCAAGTAATGCATTTGAACTATTTTATTTTTAACTTATTCTCACCATTTATTTTAAATCTCAATATCACTCATATCATCTCTTTCTAATTAACATACAAACTTAGAAAATTAATCCTACACATAGTTAAATCTACCTTCTCATGGAATCGAAACTTGTCATGATTAATCTATACTATAATATACTTGTGTGCTTATAAATATAATAAAATTTACAAAACATAGGGGTGAAGTGAAAAAAAAATTGGTGGGCTAAATTCTTTATAAGTACAAATATTATCTTAATTGAAAATATAAATCTTAATCAAATTTTCATTAATTCATAAGAAAATACATCAAATCCAAGAAGCAATTCCATTTAAATTAGATAATATTTAGGTTGTGCCTTGTCATATTTTTGAGAATTGAATTCATTTATTATTGAATTTAAATCAATAGTGTTAACAAATACACTTTCAATGTAGATAAAAATTTTAAATCATTCTTTTTTAGTTTTAACTTATAATTTTTTACTGACTTTTAAATATCTTAGAAAGCTTGATAATACATGTGAAATTCTAACTAGAGTACCCAAGAGAGGGGGTGAATTGGGTTTTTAATAATTATGGAAATAAATTACTCAATTACTGCAAATAAATTTGAAATAATTGAATAAATAAATAAAAAGGATAAATAAATTAAAAGATAAGGAAAAGAGAGCAAACACAATGATTTTGACGTGGTTCGGCTATCCCCGCCTACGTCCACGCCTCCAAGAACTCCAGGCTTGAGGATTCCACTATGCAAGCCTCCAAGGCTTCAACAAATTACAGTTGACTTCCCAGGTGTCAATAGACCTTTACAACAAGAGATTATTCTCAATCTCTTAACCCAAATGTATCCCCACACTTGCAGTCACTCAAGACAAAGGAATGCAAATTGATTTATCTCTCACACTCTTTCAAGGTTACAAGTTAATGCTCAATGTGTGAATAAATAAAGTACAAATTTGTTTAAAGCTTTCTGTAAATGGTAAACTCGTATATAAGCTCAGCAGTTGTGTTGTCGTCAGTCCTTGATTTGAGTTGGATGAGCATATTTATAGTTGGAGCTGAAAACTAGCCGTTATTCTTTCATCTGACTGAAAACAATTTGCCATTAGTTGTTAACAGTTAGCCGTTTTCTTTGGTCAATGTTACCGTTTGAGCATGATTTCAAATAAACGGTTGACTGTTAAGAATTATCCTTTCGCCGTTATCGTCCAGAAACCTGCACAATAAAAATACTCGATCCGTTTTTACTAAACGGTTAAGGATTTACAAAGAATGTCGATTCTGAAACTTATCGGTTAGCCATTATATGTTAACGGTTTGCCGTTAAAGTCCAGTGTCCTCATAATATAAAGCTCTGTAACTAATTCTTTTATCTTTAAAGAATTTTAAAGAGTTGACGATATCGGGTAGCCGTTATATATTAACGGTTCGCCGATTACTTCCAATATCTCACAAAAATGCCTATCAGTTAAGTCTTAAACTGTTAACCCTTTAACTTTAAAGGACCTTAAAGAGTTGACGATATCGGTTAACTGTTATATGTTAACGGTTCGCCGATTACTTCCAGTATCTCATAAAATGCCTATCGGTTAAGGCTTAAGCCGTTAACCTTTTGCAGAGCTAAGTCTTTTCACTAACGGTTAACTTACAAATTGTTATAGTTTCTTTAAGAATTGTTAAATGCGTACCTAGTTTTGACTCTTAAGAAAATACTTGAAATTTTGTGAGTCTTAAAACACATTTATTAACTTAAACTCATTGTTTGTTATCATCAAAATCAATTACCAAAATATGTATATGTTAACATTCTCCCCCTTTTTTATGATGACAAACACATTCAGAATTTTGCTCCCCCTAAGTATAAGCTCCCCCTGTATATATGACTTAAAACACTTTTGTTTTTCAAAATGCAATTTTAGTTCATTCATCTCTCCCTCTTCATCATCAAAGAAGGGTTAACAAAAAAAAATTGGTAAAGGTTCCCCGTAAAATGCAGGAAATCCATAGATACAATAAGAAGAAAAGACACTTCTAAAATATTCATATTCTAACAACTCCAATATGATCCAAAAACAGTAATATAAACAGACATAACACAGTGAAAACAGATCATATCCAGCAACATTAATCAACAAAAAGAAAGAACAGTTAAGGTCAACTGTCAGTACATCCATCAACACAACATATTGAACTAATTCAAAAAATATTTAAAATAGCAAGATAATAGAAACTAAGAACCACGTCGTAAAATAAGAGGTCGAGCAGAAGAGGGTCGTCGAGAAGAAGGTCTTGCAGTGGATGGTTGAGTAGGACGAGAAGAGGTAGATCGTGGAGGAGAAGCGGCGGCAGAAGTGGTTTCAGGTTTATACCCAAAATACCCCAGAAGTTGTCTATGTCCAGCAATGATTTCATATTGATGATCGAAGCTTACCTCTTACAGAGTCTGAAGTTGAGTCCGGAGCTGCTGCTGATCTTGACAAATAGCATCTAAGAGATCAAGGATCGTCTGCTGGGTCTCAAAAATTTGGCAAACATCAACAACCAGCTGATGCAAAATGTCAGTGATAGGGGGCTGAATTGGAGCTGGAGGGTGTACTGGAGCTGGAGGCTGCTCACTAGCTAGAGGAACTGCGAAGACCGAGGGAGAAGTAGAATCCGTCTCAGGCATGTCAGAACTAGAGGGAACTGATGGCTGAGGAACACGGCGAGGAGGAGGTGGAGGACGAGCTCCAAGTCTGAAGTCAGAAAGCTGATCAGGAGGATAAACATCGTTGAGTATCTGATCATCCTCAGGAGCAATTAAGGTGTCCAGGTTCTTTGCGTTTGCAGTTTTGTGCCATTGGCCATCCTTCCTAGTAAATCCTATGCTACTCATAGCATCCCGACCAAGTTTCTTAGGTTTTTTATACACTGCCTCTCTTAGTGGCACACGAAAATGTCTCAGAATGTGAGTGATAAGAGTACCATATGGAAGTAACCTATGGGTGACAGCAGGGGTGGATAACATATGACGCACAATAATATATCCTAAATTGACAGGTCTCTCACTAAGTAAGCTATCCAACAGTCCAACATCCATCCGTGTTACCTCATCTGGATGACCCTTCCTAAGTGTGATTATATGCTGCAGAATAGTATGAATAATGCGAACCTAAAGGGGCAGTAGCTGTGCCCGAAAAGGTAAGTTACAAATATCATCGCTAAGGTCCCTACGACGACATATGTTTTTCACTCCTTCATTATGAATAAAATCGCCAAACGACAAGGTTTTTCTAGAGGTATAGAACGATTCACCTTCATCCAAAATCCCAAGTATGACTGTATTCAGAAAATGGACATCAAAATCAATTTTTATACCACCAACTACGGTAACTATTCTATCTAAACGGGTAACGGAAATCTCTATATTTGAGTAAAAGACCCGAACTAGATTAGGGTAAGTCTTATCATCAATATTTATAGCTGATTCTCAGGGTCTAAGCATTTCACTAACACTTCTACCACATACAATTAAATCCTCAAAATCTCTAATGTCTACAAAGTATGAGTCTAATACCTATCTACCAATAAAACGATCCTCGAATCGTTTCCACAATATAGCTGTCGGGAAATATAGTCTTTCGAATTCAAAACTCTCCCGTGATCTTATTGGATTGACAGCAAGAGTATGTTTTCTCTTAGATCTCTGAGAAGACCCAGCCATTGAATAAGAGCAAGAAGATTTTTTAGATGAGTATTGAAAGAAATGGACCGAGTATAATGTTAAGGGGAAGTAGAGGAGAAGATATAATGCTACAAAGTGTTAAGGATTTGTGAAAATTTTGAATAAATTTCTCAAGTTTCAATCGACTGCTCTTAGGGTTTCAATTTGAGAATTTATGATTTTAATCACGATTTGATGTTTTTAATTAGTGAAATTACTCAGAAGTTGATGAGAAATATTTCTATTGATGTAATTTGGTGCAAAAAGAAGAGAATCTGTGAGAGAATTGAGGTGAAAAGCTTAGGTTTTGCAACAATGGCTGAAACGGTGAGAGGACAAGTGAGAAGAAGAAGATAAAACCGTGACCGGTTATATACTTTGCGAAATCGGTAAACCGTTTTCTGTAAATGGTGAGAGGTTAACGTTTGAGAGCCTTTCTGTTTTGGAACGGCTGACCGTTTAATTTAAACGGTGAGGGAGTAGAGTGCTAACAAAACATTCAATTTCTGGAAATAAGCGGTGAACCGTTTATATGGAAAACGGTTATCCATTTATTAAACGACAACAGCTGACCGTTTAATTCAAATGGTGAAACGATAGAGTGCAAACTTAACAACGTTTTATTTTCTGGAAATAAACGGTGAACCGTTTACATGAAAACGGTTATCCGTTTATTGCACGACATTTCATAAGACATTTAACAACTGCACCAATCAACTAAGGCATATACACATAATCACAATACATCATCAAAATATAAAATAATAATAATCTCAATAACATAATTAATGATGTTAATGCGAAGACATCATCATCCCAAGTTCATGTCTCATTTTCAAAAATTGTTCTTCACAAAGGGGTTTTGTAAAAATATCAACAAGTTGCTTTTCTGTAGAAACAAACTCTAACACAATATCACCCTTTTGAATATGATCTCTTAAGAAGTGATGTCTAATTTCTATATGCTTAGTTCTAGAGTGCTGAATGGGATTCTTTGAAAGATTAATAGCACTAGTATTATCACATTTGATAGGAATTTATTCAAGTTTAATGCCATAGTCTCTAAGTGTTTGTTTCATCCAAAGGGCTTGAGCACAACAACTACCTGCGGCAATATATTCAGCTTCACTGGTTAAAAGTGCTATTGAGTTTTGCTTCTTACTAAACCATGAAACAAGTGCATGACCTAGAAAATGGCAAGTACCGCTGGTACTTTTCCTATCAACCTTATGACCAGTGAAATCGGCATCCGAAAAATATATTAAGTCTATATGAGTATCACTAGGATACCAAAAACTAAGATCTATTGTTCCATTCAAATAACGAAAAATTCTTTTCACAGCAAGCAAATGAGATTCCTTGGGATTTGATTGAAATCTTGCACATAAACATACACTAAATATAATATCGGGTCTACATGCAGTTAAATATAGTAGAGAACCAATCATACCTCGATACATCTTGATATCAACCTCTTTACCTTTTTTATCTTTGTCCAGCTTGATTGTTGAGCTCATTGGTGTGCATTTGGCCTTTGAATTCTCAATTCCAAAACGTTTGAGCAGATCTCTTATGTACTTAGCTTGATTTATAAATATTCCCTCATCATTTTGTTTTATTTTCAGTCCAAAGAAATATTTCAGCTCTCTCATCATACTCATTTCAAACTCTTTGCTCATACATGTAGAAAATTCTTTGCACAAGGATTCATTAGTAGAATAAAAAATAATGTCATCAACATAAATTTGAACAACAAGTATGTCTTGGTTCTTATGCTTAACAAAGAGTGTAGTATCGGCTTTTCCCATTAAAAATTCATTGTTAAGCAAAAAATTTTTAAGCCTATCATACCATGCTCTAGGTGCTTGTTTTAATCCATACAATGCTTTTGATAACTTATAAACATGATTTGGAAATTTTTCATTTTCAAAGCCAGGGGATTGTTTCACATAAACTTTCTCCATAATATATCCATTTAAAAAGGCACTTTTAACATCCATTTGAAATAAAATAAAATTCTTATAACATGCATATGCTAGCAGCATTCTAATATATTCTAATCTAGCTACAGGAGCAAATGTCTCATCAAAATCAATTCCTTCTTCTTGGTTATATCCTTGAGCTACTAATCTAGCTTTATTCCTTACAACTACACCAGATTCATCCATCTTATTTCTAAATACCCATTTAGTTCCTATGATGGATTGATGTTCTGGTTTAGGAACTAATTCCCACATTTTATTTCTCTCAAATTGATTTAACTCCTCTTGTATTGCCATAATCCAAGATTCATCATTTTCCGCATCCCCAAAGGATTTTGGTTCAATTTGAGAAATAAATACAACATGCTCACATGTATTCCTAAGTGATGATCTAGTTGTAACACCTCTAGATGGATCACCTAAAATTACATCCTTTGGATGAGAAGAAACATACCTCCATTCCTTGGGGAGTACTTGAGAAGTACCTTGATTTTGTTCTGCACCTGTTTCTTTATGTTGTTCCACTCGATTTTCTGCATTCTTTTGGTTGTTCTTTGATGAATCTTCTTGTATATTTTCATCTGCATCATCACTAACACCAACTTTGTCCATAAAAGAGGTATTAGACTCATCAAATGTAACATGCATAGACTCTTCCACAACTAAAGTTCTTTTATTATAAACTCTATAAGCTTTACTTGAGTGTGAATACCCAAGAAAGATACCAACATCAGATTTTGGATCAAATTTTCTAAGATTATCTTTTGTTTTCAAAATAAAACATTTACATCCAAAAACTTTGAAATAACCAATGTTGGGTTTTCTATCTATCCAAAGCTCATAGGGAGTTTTATTGAGATAAGATCTAATCAACACCCGATTTAGAACATAACAAGCGGTGTTAACGGCTTCAGCTCAAAAATAATTAGGTAGTGCATTTTTATTTAACATGGTCCTAGCCATTTCTTGAATGGATCTATTCTTTCTCTCAACAAATCCATTTTGTTGTGGAGTTCTAGGTGATGAAAATTGATGCTCAATGCCTAAATCATTACAGAAATTTTCAAATGCATGATTCTCAAATTCTCTACCATGATCACTTCTAATGCAAGTAATAGAGTATCCTTTTTCATTTTGAACATTTTTACAGAATACTTTAAAAACCTCAAATGCATCATCTTTATTAGCTAGGAACAGTACCCAAGTGTATCTAAAATAATCATCTACAATTACAAAAACATAATATTTTCCACTTAAGCTAGCATGTCTGGAAGATCCAAATAAGTCCATATGAAGTAGCTGTAATAGTTTTGAAGTAGAAACATCATTTTTCTTTTTGAATGAAGTTTTAATTTGTTTAACAAATTGATAGGCTTCACAAATTTTATCCTTTTGAAAACCAATTTTTGGAAGACCTTTGACTAAGTCTTTTTTCAAAATTTTTGATATTAAATCCATGCTTGCATGTCCTAATCGTCTATGCCACAACCAACAATCATCATGTAATGCAGAAAAATATTTAATATGAGTAGATACAACTTCTATATCAATTGTATAGACATTACCACATCTACTTCCAATGAACAAAGTTTTTCCATCACAAGTATCTTCAACAATACATCTAAATTTGTCAAAAATTACTTTATAACTTTTGTCACACAATTGACTAATACTAATCAAATTATGTTTTAAATTTTCAACCAAGCAAACATTTTCAATTAAGGTTGACGAACTCTTACCAACATTACTGATTCCTAAAATCTTCCCTTTTGAGTTGTCTCCAAAAGAAACATCTCTGCCATTTTCAATTTTGGTGAAACTTGAGAACCAGGAATAATTCCCGGTCATGTGTCTTAAACAACCACTATCCAAATACCATTTATTCTACTTCTTCTTTGAGCTCTCATCAATTTCATTGTCAGATTCATCTCCAATAGCCATAAGTGCCAAATTTGACAATTCCCGGGATTCCTCTTCATCACTTGATTCTTCTTCATTGTCATCCCAAGTAGCCACCATGGCTTTCTTCTTAAGCTTACTGAGAAGTGGGCATTCTGATCTTATATGTCCTGGCTTCTTGCACTCATAGCATTTGATTGCTTCTTTCTTCTCCTTTTGATTGTTGAAATCTCTGAATTTTCTTCTATCATTGGTTTTCTTGAAGAATTTTCTGAATCTTCTTGCCAGCATAACTAATTCTTCATCATCTGGCTTACTTTGTTCATCACTCTCAAGTTTTGAAGTTTTGAGAGCAATGTTTTTCTTCTTTTCTTCAGTTCCTCTTTCAGCTGCTAAATCTTCCTCATAAGAAATAAGAGAACCAATTAAATCATCAATAGGCAATGTATTTAGGTCTTTAGCCTCCTCAATGACAGTTTTTTTTTGTCTCTATTCCTTAGGTAAAGATCTAATAATTTTTTTTAACTTTCTCATTGTTAGAGAAAGTTTTTTCTAGAGCTCCTAAAGTGTTTATTATATCCGTAAATCTTGTATACATAGAATAAACACTTTCATTTTGTTCCATTTGAAATAATTCATATTGTCTAGTAAATCTGCTAATTTTAAACTCTTTTACCTGATTACTTCCTTCATAAACGACTTCTAGTTTATGCCAGATTTCATAAGCACTTTCACAGCTAGAAACTCTATGGAATTCTTTCTTATCTAATGCACAGATTAAAGCATTCATAGCTTTGGAATTCAGAGAAGCTTTTCTCTTTTTCAATTCATTTCACTCTCTTGAGGGTTTAGGAATGTCATCTCCTAATCGTTTTTTACCATTGGCGTAATTGGTCTATCACACACAATTTCTCAGATTTCATTATCTAAGGCTTGCAAATAGATTCTCATCCTAGTTTTCCAATAAGGATAATCATTACCATCAAAAAATGGTGGACGAGTTGTGGATTGTCCTTCCCTAAATGTGGATTCATACTGGGTAGCCATGGATCTTTTACTCTAGACGATTAACTCTTGCTAAGAGAACCTTGCTCTGATACCAATTGAAATTCTAACTAGAGTACCCAAGAGGGGGGGTGAATTGGGTTTTTAATAATTATGGAAATAAATTGCTCAATTACTGCAAATAAATTCGAAATAATTGAATAAATAAATAAATAGGATAAATAAATTAAAAGATAAGGAAGAGAGAGCAAACACAATAATTTTTATGTGGTTCGGCTATCCCCGCCTACGTCCACGCCTCCAAGCACTCCAGGCTTGAGGATTCCACTATGCAAGCCTCCAAGGCTTTAACAAATTACAGTTGACTTTCCAGGTATCAATAGACCTTTACAACAAGAGATTATTCCCAATCTCTTAACCCAAATGTATCCCCACACTTGCAGTCACTCAAGACAAAGGAATGTAAATTGATTTATCTCTCACGCTCTTTCAAAGTTACAAGTTAATGCTCAATGTGTGAATAAATGAAGTACAAATTTGTTTAAAGCTTTCTGTAAATGGTAAACTCGTATATAAGCTCAGCAGTTGTGTTGTCGTCAGTCCTTGATTTGAGTTGGATGAGCATATTTATAGTTGGAGCTGACAGAAAACTAGCCGTTATTCTTTCATCTGACAGAAAATGGTTTGCCATTAGTTGTTAACGGTTAGCCATTTTCTTTGGTCAATGTTACCGTTTGAGCATGATTTCAAATAAATGGTTGACTATTAAGAATTATCCTTTCGCCGTTATCGTCCAGAAACCTGCACAATAAAAACACTCGATCCGTTTTCACTAAACGATTAAGGATTTGCAAAGAATGTCGATTCTAGAACTTATCGGTTAGCTGTTATATGTTAACGGTTTGCCGTTAAAGTCTAGTGTCCTCATAATATAAAGCTCTGTAACCAGTTCTTTTATCTTTAAAGAATTTTAAAAATTTGACGATATCGGTTAGCCGTTATATATTAATGGTTCACCGATTACTTCCAGTATCTCACAAAAATGCCTATCGGTTAAGTCTTAAGCTGTTAACCCTTTAACTTTAAAGGACCTTAAAGAGTTGACGATATCGGTTAACCGTTATATGTTAACGGTTCGCCGATTACTTCCAGTATCTCACAAAATGCCTATCGGTTAAGGCTTAAGCCGTTAACCTTTTACAGAGCTAAGTCTTTTCACTAACGGTTAACCGTTTAATATAATCGGTTAGCCGTTTATACTCAGAACTTCATTTAAATTACAAATTGTTCTAGTTTCTCTAAGAAATGTTAAATGCGTACCTAGTTTTGACTCTTAAGAAAATAGTTGAAATTTTGTGAGTCTTAAAACACATTTATTAACTTAAACTCATTGTTTGTTATCATCAAAATCAATTACCAAAATATGTATATGTTAACAACATGTAATGACAGCGTAGTAGGCAAATTTAGATTTCAGCTTCATAGGTATTCAATCACTGATAATTGATTTTTGTCTTCATACACGTGTTTTATTTCTTAATTTTCTAGTGCTTTATTCTAAGCAAATTTATATTTATTCATTGATAGTTATATTTAAAAGGCATTAGAGGTACAAAGATTAAGGTGCTAGTAGTAAAGAATTTCTCTATAATTACAAATTAGTGTTATATATTATATGGCCATTATTAATATGTTTTGCAAAGTTGTATCAATAGTATGATTTTCCATAAATGTGTACTAAGCATAGGAATTGATCTAATTGCTTGTTTATGTTATGCATTCTGGTTGATAGCTCAGGTAATGCACTAGCTAAGTTCTTATGGTTCAAAAGATAAAAGTCAATGTTAGCGAATTTATCTTCAATTTTCAATGTGCTTAATCTAACTAATAGTTCTACACCCCTAGATCATCTTTAAGGACATTGTTTAATAATTCTACATCCCTAGATCATTTTGACGTTGTTTAATATCAATTATTAGAAACTGTAGAACTAGTCAATTTGTTACTGGCTACATACATTGTATGAAAGTAAGAAAGGAGATAGTCTCTGTTAACCGTCAATCAATCAATTGAATGATTTAAAAACCAAAATTTATGTCACTCTATATAACTCATGTTTAATTTTTACTTCTATGCTATCGTGTTTCTCATTTTCATGTAGCTTTGCTTCCCTGAATCTGATTGGGTTTTATAGAGAAACTAAACAGATTCTGTGTGTTTAATGAGTTTAACTTTGCTGACTTACAGTGATGTGGTGAGATGCATTGCCATCTCCATCATACGCGTCAGCGTTTGACGATTTTGATGGAGATGAGGGTTCATCTCGCCGATCAGCTATTAGTCGGCGATGAGATTTTGCCGCCGCTCTTTGGATTGCATTTGGGCCACCATCACTTAATTATTGCAGACAGAATTAGTACAATTGTCTGGTCATAAAATTTTGAGTCTAATGTACCGGATTCGCATATTTGGTCACTTTTTCGTCACCGGCAGCGACATTCGATCATTCTTTCTTAGAGAAAGTAGAAGTCAAATTTTTATTGGTAATATTTTTTAATTTTCTAAAATTAAAATATTTTTCTATAATTTTGATGTGAGGATATATCTAAGAATAAATTTTTTTAGGGAACTTTTGTATTTATTCATTTTTAATCTAAAAATCTGGTAAATTGATGGAATAACTATCAAATATTTATATGCATATAAATATTTTAAGAAATATTTGTATCGATATCCAAAAAATTTAAATATTATCTAATCTAATTGGACCAGACATATCGATGTCCAACTTGGATAGACTAATTTTGCAATCTACACTTGTCCAGCATCATCTATGCATCAACACATTAGTGCATATTGATTTACGTAACATTGAATCACCTTTGAAATAAACAAGATTCATGTCATTTTGTGGTTAATTTCTTTAAGACTTAAATGCATATTACTTATCTAATTTAGGATCATTAACATTACATGAAATCTCACTTGATAATTAGCCGTGGCAATTTTATAAAAGTGGATTTGTTAATAAAACTAAATTTTTTGCCAAAATTTAAATGGCCTAAGGACCATTTTTGGTCGTGAAGAACTTCGCCCTTGCTTTTAATAGTAAATATTATAATGAGACTCTTGTACAATGACTAGTTAAATAAAAAATATGAAATAATATAAATTTATATTATCATAGAGATAAAGTTTTCATTTAACAAATCATATTAGTCCTCTCTGCTTTGTTTGTTGGAATAATAAGAATTCCTTTAAATTAAAAAGTAATAGATTTAGATATTTTATCAAAACTGTTAACTCTTGTTTCTAAATATTTTACATTATTCATTTTGTTGATTGACATGAAGTTTTTAAAGATTCAATTCCTTCTGTCAGTATCAATTTTCATTTATATAAAGATCAATAACTATATCTATACTCTTATTGTTTTTAATAAGGGACATTCAAACACAGGTGCACTAGTGCAATAAGAATTTGTTCAAAGTAAATTTTTCTTTTATGCTAAGAATCTGTTCAAAGTTATATTTAAAAAAGATTTCTATAATATCAACAATGGGTTGTTGAGGACTCTTAGGCTGTATTTGGTTGATAGGAGAGGATGGGAGAAATAAGGTGAATATAAATCCTCATTTATTTTTTTTTGAAAAAGATGACCACAAATTAATTTCTATATAAATTCAATATGTTGTATTAAGAAATTAAGATTCTTCTTTGAGAAGGTATGATTTTTTATTTTAGGACTTACAATTATGCATATTGTCATTTATAACCTTATTACATTTAAAAATTTTCCATTTTACCCTTACTTAAAATCTAAAAGATGAAAACTTAATATTTTCTATCTCACGATTTCTCTCTAACCAGTAGCCACTTCTTCGATTTTCGTGCAATTTTCATGGTCATTGCTATTGATTCATTTGGAAATAAGTTATTGTTGTTGATTCATCTTATTAAATAAGCAGCTACCATTGATTCATCATAATTTGTAGGTAAATTTTATTATTTTATGGATTTATTTATTTGTTGACATTTTTTTGATTTGTTGAGTTTATGGTTCTGTTTGGTTGCTAAGAAAATTATAGCTAAGTTTTTTTTTTTTTAATTTCATTTGTTGATTAGATTACTATGAAGCAAATCACCACATGCCTATCTCTAGTCAATTGCATCTAAAGTTGCCCATGGCTTTTTTAGCCTTCTTATTACACCGCCCTTAGGTTTGCTTCTTGTTTTTATTTTCATTAATCTTTTGCTATTGCTACTTTAATTTGATATTTCTTTGTTTGAATTATTAAAAATCTCATGTTAGACCAAATTAATAACACAAAAAATCCTATGTTGTTTCAACACAAATTAGGTGTAATTAATGATAAATTGTCTTTAATTAGCTCATGTTTGTATGGAGTTTCTACATTTTGAAGTTTGCACATTCTCTTTAGAATCAAATCTCACTAACACTAGGCTTGAAGAGGCGAACGGGATTTAGGATATAGAAAATTCTGTGTTAAATTTGTTGATGAATTTATTGGGTTGAATTGTGTTGTTGAATTATTATGTATATAATTGTGCATATCAAATTTATTGGGTATTTTTGGAAATCTTTGTGTAGTAAGTGCTTTTTGTTGTCATATATTGCATGCTGATGATGAGTGGTCTTCACTAGTTTTATTTTTAACCATCAATTCATTTTTGTTTAAATTAGAACTTGACATTCTTGCTCATTTTGTTCTTGTTCACAAAATTCTTGAATTTATAAGTGTAATTTTTCAAGTACCATGACACTTTTGTTGTACTTGTTTTAGGTAGAACTATCCAAAAGAAGGCAAAGAGTTTGCTATAATAGGCCTAAACACTGTTAAGGTTTTATTCTATTTGTTATATTGTTTTAGACTTTCAATCTTATTAATCTTGTTGAGTAAATATATATGATTTTTTTTAATTAAGACATGAATAATTCTTTGTGCAATCATGGATGACTTTTGCTTATTTGAAGTAGATAATATGAAAGAGAAAGAATTGGTTGAACTCCTTATCGATCGATATATACCATACTAGCCTTTCTTTATTCCTTGAAATTTATAAAGAAACAAAATGAGAGAAAGTATTAAGACATGAAACGTATGTGCTTGATTTTTCCACAAATAGGAAAATTGTTCATTCACTAAATAGCTTATAAAAGTGATGCAACTCGCATAGCCCAAATTAGAATGGATAGGCACGCTTTTACATATTTATGCATAATGTTTCAAAGAGTTGGGGGATTAAAACCATCAAGACATTTATTAGTAGATGAAAGAGTAGCTATGTTCTTACATCTAGTAGCATATTATGTAAAAAATAGAGTGATTACATTTAAATTTATGAGGTCAGGAAATTCAGCTAGCAAGTATTTTCACGATGTTTTATATTCTATCCTACAACTTCATGAAGAATTATTGAAACAATCTGATCTAGTTCTTGAGAACTCCATTGATGAGAAATGAAAATGGATTAAGGTACTTCTCTTAGCCATATTATTATGATTATATGTTAGTATTAATCATATCGATAATATGATGTTACTAATAATTATTATTTTTTCCTATATTGATGACAAAATTGCTTAAAAGTATTAGACAATACACAAATCAGGGTGTGGCTACCTCATGCAAATAAACTTAGGTATCAAAGTCAAAATAGAGAAGTTACCACTAATATTTTGGGAGTATGCACCCAAGTCATGTAATTCATTTATGTTTTAACTAGTTGGGAAAGGTCAGCAATTGATGTTAGAGTCCTTCGTGATGCTATATGTAAAACAAATGGTTTAGATGTCTCAAATGGTAAGTCATACACAAGAAATAAATAAATTATAAAGTATAGGCTTTTATTAATTAACATATGAATATTTACAGTACATAAGAAATTTAGTCCAATAAGATCGTGACACATCATCGGTCGGTGCCACGTCATCGGTCAACGCCACATAAGCAGTCAATACCACATAATTCATCCAATCAGATACTACCACGTCATAGGTAGTTGCCACATCATCGGTCCGTATACATGAACAGTATCGTGAACAGTATCATAAACAGTACCGTATCTGTGAACAGTGACTTTTTCCTTTAATGCTCCTCTTAAGGTTTTCGACCATCCTGAGTCCAAATATGACGTCTGTTTTGCTGTCTGATCACTCGTTCATTATGAAATGATCGTAATACCCTTAAAATACATAATTATAATAAAATACATATAATTAAATAACAAAATACTTAAATAAATAAAAGTAGCAATGTTAGTGAGATTTAAAGTGTAAAATAACGATTTTCTCCTTTATAAATATACACTTTCTAACACTCAACACACCCCCCAACCAGCTTATTTCTAGTCCCTAGCAAATAAAGCGAAGATAAAATTTAAAACTTTTTTTTTGAAAGGAAACACATGTTTTTATTCAATCAGATTAATGATAGCAATCAAATAAAAGTACAAGCATTATCTCCAGTCCAAAGGAATATCACACCCACATCAACCATCCATATGCATCAGTCCAGCAAACTTTGTTGTACCAATAGTACTCAGGCCACTTTCAAGAATGACATATCCAACCCCAAAATCTCACCGGTTGTAGTGACACTCTCATAAAGAAATTAATCCAAATAAAATTTTGTCACTACAATGAATGGTAAATTGAGAGAAAATAATAAAGAAATATCATACACTCTCACCAAGATGAAAAAATATACCATAGTTTAGAAATAATACGATCTCAAATAAAGTATTAGTCAACCCAATGTATTCATTTTTTTTTCATTTTTTTTATTTTTTTATATGCATCACTATATCTTAATTGCCCATATAACTAGCTTTTATTTCATACTATCATGACTTAAAATCAAGAAGGACTTTTATTAGGACGTAACGTAGGCTAGGGACATGGCTAACAAAGAAAGAGAAATAGGAAAACAAAATATGTTTGAGAAAAAGTTCAAGAACTTTTAAAAATTACAAGATGCATTTTGCTTATTTATTGTTATTGTACATCTTTTTTTTTCCTTTTTTTCTTTTTTTCTCTTTTTTTTGAATGTTTTTTTATGTAGCACAACTTCACTGAACAAAATAATTATTTATATTTTTTTCAAACACGAATAGGTGCATGGAACTTGTATGACATTGGGTAATACTCCAAATTGGAGTGGGTCAGGATGATAAGTTAATAAAGAAAAGGTTTTTTTTATATTTAAATAAAAGGTTCAAAAGGGCAAAGTATAGATATTACATAATAGGGATGGCTAGAAAGGCTCAAACGGGTCAAAAATGGCCTTCTATCATCTTTTAGAACTCTAAATAATCTTCCATATCTACTAATTAAGTGGGCATTTAGATACAGTGACACACACTTTTTTGTTTAAGGGTTGACTTAAAGAAAATCTAGAGATCATGTATGAAATAATAAACTGCTAAGCTACATGAAGCATGGGCAAAAAGGGTTATTCTCTAAGAAAAATTAATAGGCTCAAAAACTCACTTGGAATTTATTATGACATGTGCATTCTTTCAAGCAACTCATATTTGTCCCTAACATCAACATGTAGAATAGTAAACATGGTGTAACATCACTCAAGATTAAAGATAATACAAATACTAAAATTCGAAAGTCATCATATCATCCAATATCAAGAACTCACAAATTTTTTTTTTACAGAATTCTTTCCCCCCAACCTATTCTAAACATAAAAAGAAAACATACATGCAGAAAAATTAAAGAAAAATGAATTTTTTTTAATTTTTTTTTAAAAAGAAGACGTGTTTCTAGAGTTATTACACTCCATATTCAGCCATCTTCGACTTTAAAAACTTGAAAACATATATTTATAAAGGAGAGAAACGAAAGGTTAGAAGAGAAACACACACAAATATATTTTTTTTATTTTGTTTTTGTGTTTTTTTTATTTTTTTATTTTTTAACTAAGAAGATGCGTTTCTAGAGTCACTATACTCCATATTCGGCCATCTTCTATTCAAAAAGTTAATCATGGTTAGTTCAACATTCCACAATTGTCAACTATTCCCTCCCCCCAACCAGAACGAAATATTGTTCTCAATGTTTGAAAGGAAAGAAGTAGAGTTTTAGAAGACATCACCTGGGTGCTGCAACACAGAAGAAAATATTTACAAGCGGAGAGTTAAATCTAATTGGTACTTCTTACTGCCGCTACTTTTACCATCATTATTTGAACACTCCAACACAATAGCCTTAGGATCTGACTCTGGTTGATAAGCTTGTAACAGATCAAGTAGCGCATTAGCAGTATGTGCATAAATAAAGATTTTTTTCACTGAGGAAGGAATGAAATAATTTTTTATTGCATGGTTAAGAAATGCGAGAAAGCCATCATAAAAGTTATTGACATTTAACAAACCAATGGGTTTTTGATAAATGTTCAGATGGGACCAAGATGCTAATGTCATTAGTGTCTCAAGAGTTGTAAGATTGCTTGGAAGGAAAATAAAAGCATCGACATGATTGAGCATTTCAGTTATTCGTTCTTGCATACCTGAGACGACTAACTCTTCTCCAGTTGGTGAATGAGACAAACAACCCAAAAGTTTTAGGATTTGAGGGATGATGCCTAACATTTGGCTCCCTCTGACAAAAGCAGCTTTTGATACCATTTTGGATAACCCTCTGTCACCTCCTCCATACACCAAGTGCAATTTTCTCTCTGCTATTCTTAGACCAAGATCTATGGCTGCCTCCATGAACTCTTTATGTTTACCATAATGAAACCCAGAAAGCATACAAATGTTCTTGAATTGTTTACTGGAAGTAGTTGCCATTAAGATAATGCTCAAAAACAACTTGTGAGTGCTCAGTAAAAAGATAATCATATTTAAAGACCTTGGTGACAATTGGTTACATTGTGTATGCGACATTATGTCAATTAACGTGTAAGGCACATGGCTCAAAAAGTCAAAAAGAAAATAGTAAAAAGAAAAAGTAAATGAAATTATTAAAAATAATAATACAAATAGTAAAATAATAGTGAAATAAAAGAACAGAGAGGTAAAAGGATATTTACAGATAGTTGTGATTGTGGCTCACATCTTCCTTTGGTTTTACGTCTAGAAACGGCTTGGACGCCCTCTATAGGTCGAGGATAGGCTTCCCATCCAGTTTTCTTACAAACTGGCAAACAGGGTCTTTTATAGTCAGATTCCTGAGACTATAGTTTGCACATTCTTTCTTGAATAATGGCCATAACTGGAGTATTGCATGTTGGACGTATCCACTGGGATGCGTTTCAAGAGACAAAAGGATATCATCCAATGACTCCTTATTCAAGCCATCCCTAATGAATTGAATCTTATTTTCTCTGTTATCAGACACCATTCCTAAAGAACATGATTTTTTATTGCATATGATTCTAGCACATTTATGACAAGCAACAGAAAGTCTTCGAGCTCGTCGTTTTCTCGAATAATTTTCTTTACCACAACCAAGCATGTATGCAATAAATTTAGGAGGTAACTCACCTGCTAAGCGAACTTTTGCCTCGATTAACCAACGGATGTCAGCAGGGATGTTATTCTTCATAAGCAATCGCATGCGTTCAGACCAGGCTTTATAAATTAAAAGTATGGCATTCTGAGGAAGCGAAGGAAATCGTTTGTGAAGCTTTTCTAAAATCTCATTTCTATCCATACCTTCATCTCAGAATATCAGTTATTGTGGGAAAACTGAAGTAACCGACTTGATTGTCACAGAGTACCGTTATCCGCCACTTGACCGGGGTTACAAACTTTAAACAGACAAAGCAAACTAAAACACACAAACAAGAAAATAAATTAAAACACACAAAACAAACTAAAATCGTCCTCTTATTGAATTTACCTGAAGCTCCAATTGGATGTTGTAGATGTCTCTCTCAATTTCTCAGAGTTGGCTTTCTAAATCCTCAACATGGGCTACCTTTCTAAATCTTCAACATGGGCTACTAACTCTGGTGGTTGTAGCTGCCAGATACGATGTGTTTTACAAAATCGTATCTATCCTCTGAGATGAGATTGTATACATCGAAATTGTCTAAGAATGTTTAAGAGGAACTGTCTCATGATTAAATTGATAAGAAAAACTTAACGGTTAAACAAACACACTTAAACAAAAATAATTTCAATCAGCAAAAGAATGAATAAAAGAAAGAAAATAAAGAAAATAAGGAAAATAAATAATCAAATCACCGAAAAGCAAAACCTCAATTTAAAATAGGTGGGTCACTCAAATTTATTTCGCTGTCCTCTCCATGTGGTTGGTATTCTAGATATGGCTTTAATCTTTGACCATTAACTTTGAAAGTGACACCATTCATTGGATCCTTAATTTCAATTGCCCCATGTGGAAAAACAGTATGAACAATAAATGGGCCAGACCATCGAGAGCGTAACTTACCTGGGAATAAGTGTAAGCGAGAATTGAATAAAAGTACTTTCTGACCTGGAGTGAAAGATTTTCGCATAATTTGCTTGTCGTGAAAGACTTTCATTCGTTGCTTGTAAATTTTGGCATTCTCGTACGCATCATTTCGAATTTCTTCAAGTTCTGCCAACTGTAATCTTCTTTCTGAGCCAGCTTACTGTATGTCAAAATTTCTTGATAGCCCAGTATGCACGATGCTCGAGTTCCACAGGTAGATGGCATGCTTTTCCATACACTAGCTTGTAGGGTGACATCCCAATCGAAGTCTTAAAAGTCGTTCTATATGCCCATAATGCATCATCAAGCCGCAACGACCAATATTTTCTGTCGGGCCTCACTGTTTTTTTCTAAAATATGCTTTATTTCTCGATTGGAGATCTCAACTTGGCCGCTGGTCTGTGGGTGATATAGGGTCGCCACTTTATGAGTGATGGAATACTTTGTCAAAAGTGCTTTGAAAAATTTATTGCAAAAGTGGGCACCACTATCACTAATTATTGCTCGAGGGAATCCAAAGTGGAAAACAATATTGCTTTTCAAAAATCCTATTACCACTTTATGATCATTGTTCCTACATGGAATAGCTTCTACCCATTTCAAAACATAATCAACAGCGACCAATATGTATTGATGGCCAAAAGATGGAGGAAAGGGTCCCATAAAATCGATACACCATATGTCAAAAATTTCAACCACTAGAATTGGGTTTAGTGGCATCATATTCCTTCGTGTAATGCTCCCCATTCGTTGACACCTATCACATGAAGAACAAAAGGTGTAAGCATCTCGAAATATAGTTGGCCAATAGAAACCACATTGTAAAATTTTAGTAGCTGTTTTCTTAGCACTGAAGTGGCCTCCACAAGCTTGTTCATGGCAGAAAGAAAAGATATTCTGAAATTCATTCTCTGGGACACATCATCTAATAATTTGGCCTATACAGTATTTAAATAGATAAGGATCATCCCAAAAAAAATTTTTTATTTCTGCAAAGAATTTAGCCTTGTCCTGTTTAGTCCAATGCTTTGGAAGTTGACCTGTAACAAGATAATTAACTATATCAGCATACCACGATACTACTTCCACACTCATTAATTGTTCATCTGGAAATGACTCATTCAAAGGTAAATTTTCTTTTGTTGTGTCAAAATGGAGACGGGAAAGATGATCAGCCACAACATTTTCTGTTCCTTTCTTGTCTTTGAATTCTAAGTTAAATTCCTGCAAGAGTAGCACCCAATGAATTAGTCTAGCTTTTGCATCCTCTTTGTGAGAAGATATTTAAGAGCAGCATGATCTGTAAATATAATTATTTTACAACCAATGAGATAAGATCGAAATTTTTCTAATGCAAACACAACTGCTAGCATTTCTTTTGCAGTGGTTGAATAATTCAACTGTGCATCATTCAATGTCATACTAGCATAATAAATCATATGGGGAATTCGATCAACTCTTTGTCCTAATACTGCTCCTACTGCATAGTCAGATGCATCACACATAAGCTCAAATGGTAAGTTCCAATTTGGAAATTTGAATGATAGGTGATGATGTCAACAACTGCTTTAGTTTTTCAAATGCCACAAGACATGAATCATCAAAGACAAAAGGTACATCCTTAGCAAGTAAATTGCATAAGGATCTAGAAACTTTGCTAAAATCTTTAATGAAACGTCTATAAAAACCAGTATGCCCAAGGAAAGATCTTACTTCTCTAACTGTTTTAGGTGGAGGAAGATTGGAAATGAGATCCACCTTAACTTTATCAACCTCAATACCTTTACTTAAAATGATGTGACCGAGAACAATACCTTGTTTAACCATAAAATGGCATTTCTCCCAATTCAAGACTAAATTCTTCTCGATACATCTCTGCAGAACTAATGTTAGATGATGTAAACATTGATCAAACGAATCTCCAAAAACAGAAAAGTCATCTATAAAAACCTCAAGGAATCGTTCAACCATATCAGAAAAAATGCTCAACATGCATCGTTGAAATGTAGCAGGTGCATTACATAATCCAAATGGCATTCTCCTATATGCAAAAGTGCCAAAAGGATAAGTGAAGGTGGTCTTCTCTTGATCTTTTGGTCCTATGGGAATCTGATTGTATCCTGAATAACCATCTAGAAAGTAATAAAACTCATGACCTGCTAATCTATCAAGCATTTGATCGATAAATGGTAAAGAAAAATGGTCTTTACGTGTGACAGAATTCAACTTTCTGTAATCAAGTGGGTACTAATTCATTATCAGCATTGATGACTACTGTAACTCCTGACTTTTTAGGAACAACTTGCACAGGACTGACCCACGAACTATCAGAAATGGGGTAAATGATACCTGCATCTAATAGCTTAAGGACTTCAGTGTGAACAACCTCTTTCATGTTAGGATTTAACCGACGTTGCATTTCCCTAGTAGGTTTAGCATTTTCATCAAGATGAATGTAATGCATGCAATCCACTGGGTTTATACCTTTTATGTCTGCTATGGTCCATCATAATGCTCCTTTATATTCTTTTAAAACATCCAAAAACTTACCTTTTTGTTCGTCATTGAGGAAGGAAGAGATGATTACTGGTAAAGTGCTTTCTTCTCCCAAGAATGCGTATTCCAAAGTGTTGGGTAATGGCTTGAGTTCGAGTTTTGGTGGTGATTCTGATGATGGGCTGAGTTTCTTTTCCAACAGCACTAGTTGTTCAAGTCTTGACTTCCATTTATTAGTGTTCATGGATGGTGCTGAGTCAAGTAGAGCGTTGACTTCATCAACTAATCTATCAATATCAAAATTCAAACCAAAGTGAGCTAAACAAGTTTGCAAAGGGTCATCACTAAGGTTTGAAAGAAAATTGTTATCAACTAGTGTTTCTATTAAATCCACATCAACAATTCCATCATCTGCACTGTGAGGTTGTTTAGCAATATTAAAGATATTGAGTTCCATGGTCATATTGCCAAAAGACAACTGCATATTTCCGGTTCTGCATTGAATATGTGCATTGGCAGTTGACAAGAAAGGTCGGCCCAGAATAATGGGAATATGCTTCTTTGAATCCTGCACTGGTTGAGTGTCAATTACAATGAAATCAACAGGAAAATAAAACTTGTCTACCTAGATAAGCACGTCCTCCATAATACCACAAGGTATTTTTATGGACCGATCTGCAAGCTGTAACACCACTGGAGTTAGATGTAATTCGCCCAGTCCAAGTTTCATAAACACTCAGTAAGGCAATAGATTTACACTAGCTCCTAAATCTAATAAAGCATTCTCAATTGTGTGGTTCCCTATACTACATGAGATAGTGGGGGAGCCTGGATCTTTGCATTTTAGAGGCATTTTATGTTGGAGTATAGAACTAATATTTTCTGTTAGAAAGGCCTTTTTCTGAACATGAATATTTCTCTTTTTAGTACAAAGGTCTTTAAGAAACTTGGCATATGATGGTATTTGTTTTATAGTTTCAAGTAAAGGGATGTTAACACTTATCTGTTTGAAGATTTCAAGAATCTCACCTGTGGATTTTCCTTTCTTCCCTTTAGCTAACCTCTGAGGAAATAGAGCTTTAGGAACATATTCTCGTAGGTTGGTTTCCTCTTTCTCCTTTGATGATAATTCCTCCATGTTCACAGGTACAATCTGGGTTGATTTTGGCATCTCCACTTTGTTGTCGACTTCTTTTCCTTTTCACAAGGTCATCACTGCTTTGACCTGTCCATGCTGCTGTTGTGAACTAGAACTTACTTCATTCACTACTTTAGGATTGGGCACTGATTGACTTGGGAATTTGCCTTTTTCAACGGTCATGGCCAAAGTTTGAACTAAAGAGGCAAGTTGTCCTACCATTTTCTCAAGGCTTGAAACAGATTGAGCTTGTGAATTGAAGCTCGCTCTCATCTCATTTCGTAATTCATCAATGGTGCGGTTTTGCTGCTCAATCTTGGAGTTAGTAAGATTTCTGATATTTTGGAATGTTTCCTCCCATGGTTTGGATTGAGAATGGTTTGGATTCTGATTGTATGGTCTAAATGGTGGTTGAGAGGCTTGAGACATTTGCGGAACTGGTTGCATTGGTGGAGGTGAAGCTGATGGTCCATTTTGTTGGAATCCTTGAGACCATGAAAAATTAGAGTGGTCTCTCTATCCAGGGTTATATATGTTGGAGTAAGGGTTGTAGTTTGGTGGTTTTCTCATGATACCTATGGCATTGGCTTGATCTGAATATGAGTCATGGTCATGTGGCTCTGTTGATTTAGCGGTTGTCAAAGATGCTATTTGTCGAGCAAGGCCTTCGACCATCTCTTTGACTTCTTTAATTCTTGAGCTTGACTCGCCAATGTTAACCTCATTCACTCCCTTAATTCTCCTAGTATTTCTGAGTGATCGACTCCTTTGTTGAGAATTATCCGATTGCCGTTGGAAAAATTCCCAAATCTCTGATGTGCTTTTAGACATTAACTCTCCTCCACTGGTTGCCATTAGCCATTCTTGCATATGTGGCAATAATCCTTCCAAAAAGTATTGGCATTGGTGCCATTTCTCGTACCCATGATGTGGATACTTCAAAAATAGCCCATTAAATCGCTCCCATGCTTCGAAAAACTGCTCGTCGTCTCTTTGAGTAAACTCAGAAATTTCCCTGCGAATAGCATTGGTTTTATGAACTGGGAAATACTTATTTAAAAACTTAGTTACCAGTTGTTCCCATGATGTAATGCTATTAGCAGGCATTGTATTAAACCATAAACGAGCTCTATTTTTTAATGAAAATGAGAATAATCTAATTTTAAAATCATCATCTGAAAAATTCTCGTATTTAAAAGTTTGACAAATAGCATGAAAATCATTCAGATGATTATATGGGTCCTCATTTTCTAGGCCATAGAATGTGGGGAGACAGTTTAGCACACTAGGTTTTAATTCAAAACTTCTAGCAGCTACATTCGGGTACCTTATGCATGATGTGCTCAAATTAACTAAAGGACTAAAATAATCCTTAAATGGCCTCTCTTGTGGTTCTGGTTGTTGATTTTGCAATTCCATTTCAAATTTCTTTTTAAAAACAATGCGTTTGTGCGTGCGGAGTGTTTTTTCCAAATCAAGGTCTAAAGGTTCAATTTTAGGTGATAATGACCTTCGACCATGCATGCAAAGAAGAAAATAAAATAAATAAAAATAAAGAGGAAAGAGAAATTATGATATTAACCTTGTGACGTTGTTACAACCTTACTATGAATATACACTCAAGTGCTAAAAAGAAAATATAAGAAATAGATTAACTAAAAATAAAATAAGAAGATAAATTACAACAAAAAATGAAAAATTAAATTACAGAAATATAAAGAAGAGAAAAAGAAACGGAATTAAATTACAGGAAAAAGATTTAAAAGAAAACAACAAAAAATAAAATAAAATAAAATAAATTCTATGGATTAATAAATTAACAAAATAAACCAAAATTACAAAAAAAATAATTCAGAAATTAAATTATAACAATTTAAAGAAATTACAAAGAAATTAAATTATTGAAATTTAAAGAAATTTAAATTGCCAAAATTAAATTACAGATTCACTTTTTTTAATTTTTTTTAATTTTTAAAATTTTTTTATTTTTAAAGAAAGCAATAACAAAAAAAATTTACTTAAAAAAACTAATTCTATGAATTAATTCTATGAATAAATTAAAATAAATTACGAGATAAACAAAATAAATTACAAAGAAAAGTAAAGCAAAAATTAAAGTACAGAAATTCAAAGAAATCACAGAATAAAATTAAATTGTAAAAATTTAAATTACAAAAATTAAATTATAGAATTATTTTTTTATAAGGAAAAGAATACAAAAAAACAAAAAAATTAATTCAACAAATTAAAATAACTTGCCTCCCCAGCAATGGCGCCAAAAACTTGTTGTGCAAATTTTATTGAACTCGCAAGCGCACGAATTTATTGTAGAATAGATTAATGGTGACGAGTGTCAATCCCACGAGGAGGTTGATTTTAATTATGTGCTGAATTAATTTTCTTTTAATGAGAACAATTAAATTATGGTAACTTTATCCTAAATTGTGAATTAAAATGGCGGGAATAATTAAGAATGAAATTGTTATAATAAAGCACTTGGATATCCGGATCTGCATCAACATGCTCTATGGGTTAAATATTCCATATTAATACTAATTAAATCATAAGGGGGGATTCCACACCTCATGAACCACTCTCCAATAAGTACGGTGCTAAGGGCTTATCGTGCCAAATAATAATAACCTTGTACTAGGGTGCCGATTTAACCATAGCTGTATCTAGACAAGACTATTATTATTTGTCGACGAAATGTCAAAACAACCACAAATATTAGAGGGGAAGAGAAAGTAAATTTACCAAATTAAGCCCATGGGACATGTTGAGACTTCACCTTCAACCCAAGCTCAAAAAGAAATTAGCTACTCATATTTTAACTAAGGATAAAAAAGAAAATTTTATTAAAATACAAAGAAACTACAAGAAGGAGAAGGAAGTTTAGAAATCTAAGCTTAAAAATGAATTCAGGGGTATCAAATTAGAGGGGGAGAGCCCCCTTTTTATAGATACATTGAGTGAATCGTGACCATCGGATTAAAAACAGTTCAGATGCTCAGGATTGTGCTACGTCATCAGTCAACAGTCAATATTTGCACAGTAACGCCGTCTGAATAGTAAATAATCCCATGTATGCGCATATACTGT
The DNA here is from genome assembly GCA_030449875.1 of Aegle marmelos. Classification (NCBI taxonomy): domain Eukaryota; kingdom Viridiplantae; phylum Streptophyta; class Magnoliopsida; order Sapindales; family Rutaceae; genus Aegle; species Aegle marmelos. The sequence goes on from JASUUL010000143.1 coordinate 14,697,799, forward strand.
ACACACGATTTTTGCTCCACTGAGATGCTGCCACGTCATCGATCTACAGTACATAAGAAATTTAGTCCAATAAGATCGTGACACATCATCGGTCGGTGCCACGTCATCGATCAACGCCACATAAGTAGTCAATACTACATAATTCATCCAATCAGATACTGCCACGTCATAGGTAGTTGCCACATCATCGGTCCGTATACATGAACAGTGTCGTGAACAGTATCATGAACAGTACCGTACGTATGAACAGCGACGTTTTTCCTTTAATGCTCCTCTTAAGGTTTTCGACCATCCTGAGTCCAAATATGACGTCCGTTTTGCTGTCTGATCATTCGTTCATTATGAAATGATCGTAATGCCCCTAAAATACATAAAATATATAATTATAATAAAATACATATAATTAAATAACAAAATACTTAAATAAATAAAAGTAGCAATGTTAGTGAGATTTAAAGTGTAAAATGACGATTTTCTCCTTTATAAATATACACTTTCTAACACTCAACATAGCACAATAACTAGTAGAGATACCTTAGAAGGATGGAACGCATGGAGGACAAATTTAGTACTAGAGATGTACAATCAATAGAGAGTAAGCAGCCAGAGGATATGAAGTCTCCTTGAAAAAAAAATTGTTATGTTTTTGTTATTCCATTTTTTGGATTGTAAAATGTAATATTCGTGTGTCTGACTTTAGGGATTTTGTTTAACCCATTCCATTGTTAACTTTGTTTCTTTGAAATTTATTATTTTTGTAGCTTATGTAATATGTTTATTGGGGATTCTGCATTTATAATTAAAGTCTAAGCTGAAATAACTTTATGGAATGTCTATATAGCCTAGTTGAAAGGGTGATTATGCTGAATAATCAAGACTTAGATAGTTCTATTTATCCAGTTGTCTTTATCCAAATTATGAATTATGTTGTAGGACAATTGTTATGTCATTATCTCCTTTCATGTATAGTTATTTGATTGGTCCAAATCTTGTGAAGCAAGATTTGGCAGAGGCTAATTGTTTTAAATTATCTTTTTTTGTGCATACTTTGCTTCCTATTCTTTAGATTTTTAACTAATGTCTAATTTTTTTGAATAGCTAAATAGAACAACAAGCACCACAAGCTTGAAAATCAAGATTTTGATTTTGGAGCTAAGATGAAGATATAATACTTTTGTAGTGACTTTTGGATTTTTATTATGATAGGAGATTTAATCTAACAAAAACTTCAAAAGTGACTATTTAAAGGTTCTTGAGATTGCTTTGGACATAAAATTGCCTAGTTGTAGTACAAAATCTAAGTCACGTATTAAATCATGCCTAAAGACTTTAAAGATGCAATTTCAAGATTAGTTTTGAGTATTGTCTTAAAAGTCAGAAAGAGAGGCAATAGATAAAAGGAGTTCATTATGCTTTAATAGTTGTTAGTTTGATGTATACCATGGTCTATACAAGACTAGATATTGTGCTCATGTAATTAGTGTAGTTAGCTGGTTTCTTTTCAATCTGGACAAAATGTATTGGACAGTAGTGAAGTAGATTTTTAGATATCTCAAAAGTACTTCTAAGACATGTTTATGTTTTTGTGGTGATAATCATATGTCACAAGTGTACACAAATGCATATATGGCAGGAGATATTGATTTTGGAAAATCCTTCTCAGGAAATTGCCTCACACTTATAGGGGGAGTAGTCTCATAGTATTCCAGACTTCGGTAGTGTGTTGCCTTGCTTACCACAGAAGTAAAGTGTATTACAATTAATGAATGTTACAAAGAAACCTTACGGATGAAGAATTTCCTGCAAGAGTTTAGTGTAAAGTAAGATAGTTATATTGTACATTGCGACAATGAGAGTGACATTCATGTGGCAAAGAATTCGACTTATCATTCAAAATCTAAGCATATTGAGAAAAAGTATCATTGGATACGAGATGTGTTTGAGAATAAACAATTACAGATTGAGAAGATGCACACAATTGAGAATAGATCAAATATGATGACAAAGTTATTACCCAAGAAAAATCTAAAAGTTGTAAGCGAAAAGTCGGTTTGGTGGTGCCGCCCATATAATCTGAAAGGGATATTTGTTGGGTCCATCTCATTTGGGTGGTCCAAACCTAAATTTTAATAAGTTTGGGTAATTAAGCAATTAAAAGAAACTTGAAGAGATAAATAAAATTTACCGTGAAATATGGCTTTATAAAAGCAAGTGAAACCGGTAGTCCTAGTAATCTATCGTAGAAAGGCATGAAAGAGAAGAAGAAGATAATGATTGGTTATTATAATTTAGGGTAAGATTTTTAATTTTTAATTGGATGATTGAGAGGTGAAATTAACTCTAATTTTTCTCAAATTTTGAAGTAAATTCTTGGCATCACTCTTTGCAATCTTACTAGTCTTGATTTTTATTTTATCCTCTTTTTTACTATTATTTGAGATACCTACTTATTAAAAAGACATATATTAAATTATTATTATAAGCCAAGAATACTGAGATTATTAATGTTGCTACCCTCTAATATTATCTAGAGAAGAATTTTTGTTGTAATATTATTAATATAGTAGAAGTTTTTGTCGAATTACAGTCTTGTAATTTTTTCCACTTTTGGTTTTTGATGTAAAATCTATATGTCTTGTGATTGGTTTTACTTTAGATTTTATTCGTTTATTTCCTATCTATTTATTTATGGTATATATCTTATTTTAATTACACAATGAAGAAAAGAGTTTCATTTCCAGTTAATTTGAAATTACTTAGTAGCACCTTTCCCAACAATATTCTATATTTGTTAAGACGTTGAGTGTTTGTAACCTGTATAACTGGAATCTTTTGCTAAAGATTTTTTACCTTTTTTCTTTGAATCGATTGTCGTTGTTTAATTTATGTGAATTGTATGCAGGATCTTCCATTGTTGCAATCATTGAATGTAAAGTGAGAAATGTTTGCCTGTGAATCTATATAATTGGTATTAAATATTGTCATTGAGAAAGGACTATATATTGTGTGCATGAGTTAAAAAAGAAGAAAGGATTTGAATTGCTTAACCTTATTGATAAATAGGTGGACTATGAAGTTTAAAAAGAGTGTTCGGAAATGCATCTCAGATTAGATATTGGTAGAAATGAATAATTCTGATTTTTAACTTAATTATTATTTGTTGTAGAGTGTCATCACAAGTTTGGTATATTTAAATAATTGCAAAGTCATAAAGAAACAATAAATTTTAAGCATAAAGCATTCTCATTTTATGAGAATTGTTTGAATTATGGTCAAGATTGTTGAGTGTTAGAAAGTGTATATTTATAAAGGAGAAAATCGTCATTTTATAATTCAAGTCTTACTAACATTGCTATTTTTATTTATTTAAGTATTTTTTTGTTTAATTATATGTGTTTTATTATAATTATGTGGTTTATGTATTTTAGGGGCATCACGATTGTTTCACAATGAACGAGTGATCAGATAGCAAAACAGACGTCAAATTTGGACTCAGATGGTCGAAAACCTTAAAAGGAGCATAAAAGAAAAATTATCACTATTTACATATACGGCACTATTCATATGTACAGCACTGTTCATACATACGGTACTGTTCATACGAACGGTACTATTCATGATATTATTTACGATACTGTTTATATATACGGACCGATGATGTGGCAACTACCAATGACGTGACAATATTTGATTAGACGAATTATATGGCATTGACTGCTTATGTAGCATTGACCGATGACGTGGCAGCATCTCAGTGGGGTAAAAATTGTGTGTACAGTATATGCGCATACATGAGATTATTTACTATTCAAACGGTGTTACTGTTTAAATAACGGTGTTACTGTACAAAAAATGGTCGTTACTGTTTAAACGTTGACTGTTGATTGATGACGTGTCTCAATTCTGAGCGTCCGAACTGTTTTTAATCCGATGGTCACGATTCACTCAATGTATCTATTAAAAAGGGGCTCTCCCCCCCTAATTCGATACCCCTAAATTCATTTTTAAGCTTAAATTTTTGTAATTCCTTCTCTATCTTGTAGTTTTTTTGTATTTTAGTAAAATTTCTTTTTTATTCCTAATTAAAAAATGAGTAGCTAATTTTCTTTTAAACTTGAGTTGAAGGTGAAGTCTCAACATATTCCATGAGCTTAATTTAGTAAATTTACTTTCTCTTCCCCTCTAATATTTGTGGTTGTTTTGACTTTTCATCGATAAATAATAATAGTCTTATTTAGATACCGCCCTGCTTAAACCGACACCCTAATACAAGGTTATTATTATTTGGCACGATAAGCCCTTAGCACCATATTTACTTAAGCGTGGTTCATGAGGTGTGGAATCCCCCCTTATGATTTAATTGGCATTAATATGGAATATTTAGCCCATGGAGCATGTTGATGTAGATTCGGATAACAAATGCTTTATTATAACAATTTCAAGTTTAATTATTCCAGCCATTTTAATTCACAAATTTAGGATAAATTTATCATAATTCAATTACTCACTTAGAAAATTAATTCTACATATAATTAAAATCAATCTCCTCGTGGGATCAACACTCGTTACCATTAATCTATTTTACAATAGATTCGTGCGCTTGTAAGTTTAATAAAATTTGCACAACAAAGATCATGCAATTGGAAAAAATGTAGATGTCCTGCAGGTGCTATAGAGAAAATTGAGAGGACAAGAGTGAGTAAAGAAGTTGAAGGGGATTTTGAATTTTAAAGGCGTGCAAGGTGATTTGGATGATAGTATGTCTATTTGACATGCTTTAAAAAAGCATCAAATAACTTTAAATAACTCATCAAGAAAAAAAAAATTAAAGATTTAGAAGAGTGTGGAGAGTTATTGAAAAAGCTAACAACTCTTTTATCACCAAAATGAAAGAAACTTCTAGTTGCTTGAGTCAAGCTTTAGGGCAAAAAACTAATGACAAATAAGTAGGATAGGGTGATGATTTGAAGAAGATTGGTAGTCTTACAATGGTAAAATGCCTTAAAACAACTTTAATTGCTCATGATAATGCTGTAAACAATGTTTTATATAGTTTTTTTTTATGAGTAGCAAAAAGCTATGAGTCAAATTTTTCCTTAGCGGTGAGTTTAAATAATTTGAGGTTTAGTATTATTTTGATGACTTATGTTAGGTTTACTGTTGTTTTGATGCACTCATTTTAAAGCTTACTATTGTTTATGGAATTTATAACTCATTTAAACTTATTGTTGTTTTGGTATCCTCATTTACTACATATAGTTATTTTCATTTTTTTATTGTTAAAATTTAAAGTTATTTAAATTTTATAAGGTTATGTGCTCTCTCTCTCTCTCTCTCTCTCTCTCTCTCTATATATATATATATATATAAGGATATTTTGACATTAAAAAAATGGTTCATAAGTTGAGAAAAGCTTAGTATTGACATTAAATTATATTTAATTACTAATGTTAATAGTTTAGTATTTAAAGTAAAGGGTAAATTTGTTTAAAAAGAAAAATTGTAATTCCTTTTCCAATGAAATTTTATATTGAATCAAATAATAAAATTTAATTTTTGTATTTCCCTCCTCCCTTTTCTTCTCTCTTTCCTTCTATTTCTCTCATCTCTTCTCCTTTCCTTTATGCAAAGCAAATATCACCTTAGATTTAAGTAGATAAAAATTAATTAATTAGAAAATAACAAGTAAATTTTAGGTTGCAAGAAAATGTAGATTCTTTTAGTTAATTGATAATTGAAAATTTTTATTATGTTAAGACAAAAATCCTACACTCACTAATAGGATCACTGGATTTAAATATTAGAATCTTTATCATTTTAATTTTAATAAATAACTAATCATGTTACTAGTAATTTGCAAGTTGTGTATTTCTTCACACTTAAATTTTTTTATCTAATCACTTCATAAATATTTAAGTCACCAAAAAAAAAAAGATATAAATATTTTGAAATTAAAATTATTATGTTGTATCTATAAGGTTTGGATATTTTTCTACCATGTAACAATATTGATTGTAACATAAATCATAATTTCATGGAATAGTTATGCTAAAATGTGTGTTAAAAATAATATGTATTTTATGATCTTATACAATGTTTCATAGCTGTGCATAAATAACAAGTATTTTAAATGCAATGTTAGATTTTAATACATCATGAGTAGTCAAGTATTTTTTAAGTTTAAAAAATCTCACCCATGAGTTCATTCATACAATTTATAACATTTATTGAAATATATTTATTTAATTATGTCATTTATTGGTGTTACATTGCATATAAATTTTTTAATTACAAGTTCTTTATTTGATTTGTTTTAGATAATCTATTAATAATTATATCTTAAACGTAATAATAGTATATTTTAAAATATTTACGTTTAAAAAATTTTTACATCACAAAATTAAAGGAGGGCTGAAAAATAATTTAAAAATAAACCATGTTATTTAAGTGAAATGCTTAAAAATCTATAAGGGTGTAAGCATTGAATGCATGCTTGAGTTGATTGGAAAATATTGAGAGCTAGAAAACGTATATTTATAAAGGAAAAAATCGTCATTTTACATTTTAAGTTCTACTAACTTCTTTACTTTTATGTATTCAAGTTTCTTGTGAATTTAATTATGTGTGTTTTATTATAATTAAGTATTTTACGTATTTTAGGGACATTAGGATTATTTCACAATAAATGAGATATCGATGATAAAACGAATGGCAAATCTAAACACAGAATGGTCGAAAACCTTAAGAGGAGAATAAAAGTATAAATATCACTGTTTATATATACAATGCTGTTAATATGTACAGTACTATGCATTATACTATTCATGACACTATTCATATATATTGTACGATAACGTGGTATTGACCGATGATGTGGCATTGACCAATGACCTGGCTACATTTGATTGGAGAAATGATGTGGCATTGATTGATTATGTGACTTGACTGATAACGTGGCATGATTGATGAGGTGTTACAATCTTATTGGATAAAAATATTTATGCACTGTTAACTGATGACATGGCAGTATATTAGTGAATCATAAAAACTTACGTACGGTACATGCATATACATGGGATAATAGTCTTGATGATGTGTTCAAACCAATTAGAACTTGTCACGTGGCGCAATCCTATGCATCTAAATTGTTTTAATCTGATGGCCATGATTTACTCATTGTATCTATAAAAGAAGGGCTCTCCCCTTTAATTTGACACCCCTGAGTTCATTTTTTATCTCCATTTTCTGAAATTCCTTCTCTATCTTATATTTTCTTTGTATTTTAGTAAAATTCTCATTTTATCTCTAGTTCAAATATGAGTAGCTAATTTTCTTTTAAGCTTGGGTTGAAGATAAAGTCTCAATATATTTCATGAGCTTAATTGGTAAATTTATTTTATTTTCTCCTCTAATTTTTGTGGATGTTGTGACTTTTCCTTGACAGATAGTAATAACATAGTTATTACTGTGTGGCACGATAAGTTCTTAGCACCATATTAATTAAAGTATGGTTCATAAGGAGTAAATTTTTCCCTCATGATTTAATTGGTATTAATAAGGAATATTGAGCCCTGGAGCATATTGATATAAATCCAAATACCTAAGTACTTTATTATAGCAGTTGCATTTTTAATTATTCTCACCATTTTAATTCAAAATTCAGGATAAATTTACCATAATTTAACCACTCACTTAGAAAATTAAATTCAACACATAATTAAAATTCACTTCCTCGTATAACCGATACTCATCACTATTAATCTATTCTACAATATATTCATATACTTATGAGTTTAATAAAATTTACACAACAGAAAAAAAGTATTTAGTAGGCGTTTATTTTTTTACTCTGAAATTTGAATAGTTTAAATTTTTTAAAATCTGAATATGAAAATTTAAATTATATATTTTTATAATATTTGAATATAAATGATTTTTTTATAATAAAAAAATCTTTAACTTATTTCTTTGACATTTACATTTTTATAAATTAAAATAAAAAGATTTTATTTTATAGTTTAAAATATACATTATTTTATAGAAATATTTTTAAAATATAATATTTACTTATCATTCACATCTTTTTTATTAAGATAAAAATTATAAATTTTAATTTTTTTATTCAAATATAAATATATAAAAATTAAATATAAGTTATAAAAAATAAATAAATTTTTAAAAATATTTAAAAGTAATAAAATTTCAAACTTTTACACATTTAATAAATAATCTCTTAAACTTTCGATAGTTTCAAATTAGAATCATCTCCAAAAATCATATTTTGATTGGCCCACCGGGTATCCCCTCCCCAAAACGAACACGTGTTAGGTGTTAAAATCCACATCAGCATTATCTTCAAAAGTCGTCATTTGATTGGTCAGCTCGATATTCCCCCCCCCCCTTTCCCCCAAGACACAACCACTTGAAATGTCTCAACTTGTGCCCTTAAAAATTTTTTTCAAAAAAAAATCGTATTTTGATTGGCCCACCGGGTATCCCCTCCCCAAAACGAACACTTGTTAGGTGTCAAAATCCACATCAGCATCCCAAGACAACCACTTGAAATGTCTCAACTTGTGCCCTTAAAAATTTTTTTCAAAAAAAAGTGAAATATTAAACATAATGTGGGAACCACAATCCTTAAACATGCACGAAACTAGCAACGGTTGCATCATGCCACTACTACTTATTTTTGTGGATTGGCACACTGCCGTATATTTTATGCAAAATTAAATAGGAAGAAGTTACAATTTTTTTATATATAAATCTTTTTATTTTATATGATAAATAGCATTTGAAAGGAACCATAATTGTTGTCTAATACCCTTAGGGTGTGTGTGAAACATAATATTACATAGAATTGTAATGTTATGTTTGAAGGCTTTGGAAGCTGGACAGTGGTGCATTACATTAATTTATAATGAACCACAATGCGCTATTTTAATTATATTTTAATTATTACTATAATAAAAGAAAATAATCTCTACATCATTTTTGTTTTATTATATGTATATTTAATTATTATAAAATTTTGACATATTCTTTACACCATTTTTATTTTAAAATTTTGATATATTCTTTACATCATTTCTATTTTTAAGCTTGTATTAGTCAAAAATAATTATTTTACCCCTAAAAGAATTAAAATAATGTTTTATTTATGAAATTTTTAAAAGTAAAAAATTAATAACTTGCAATTATGATTTTTTAATTATAATTTCATTTAATTCTTATAATTAAATTAAGTATAAAAAAGTTTACAAAATTAACATAAAGAAAAAACTCCTCTTAATTATCATAAACTTCTCTATAATTAATAGGAAAAAAGACACTTACACTCCTAAAATTAGAGAAAAATAGCCACAAAAACCTTAAAATTTTAACAAAGGAGACATCGAGACCCTTTTTTAATCATAATATCCTTTAAATTTATTAATTTAGAAAATTAATCATGATGTCCCATTTTTAATCATGAGATCTTTTGAATTTATTAATTTAGAAAATGGACTTTGAAGTTTGTTAATTAATAAAACTTTAATATAAACAATATAATCTATTAGGTACGCTAATAATATCAAAATTTTTTAACATTTAAAATAATATTAAATTTTAAGTTAATTAATTTATTTAAATAATATATTTATATTTATTATAAAGATTTTAAACAAATCTTTAGGTTAAATAGATTTTACAATTAACAAAATATCTCCCTCGTAATAATATTAAAATTATTTTTATAATATTAAAAATAATTTTAATTTTAATTAATTTATTTTAATATGATGTTTTTATTTAATATAAAATTTAGGGGTCAATTTTTTAGGTTGATTAAGTCGAAGGGTATTACTGTCAAATGGGAATCTTGATATCCCTTATTAAAAACATAAAGGTCTTTGTGATATTTTTTTAAATATTGGGGGTATAAGCATCCTTTTTCCTAATTAATATGAAGAAACTTCCTTATAAAATTAAGTGAAATTATAATTACAAAAAATTAATATGCTAAATTTTTAAATGAAAGTATAATTATAAAACAATAACATACTATATTTGAGATTTATTTATTAATTAAATTTAGGGTACTATTGTAATTATAATTTCTTTATTTTTTAAAATTTTGTAGAATAAATAATCTCTTAATATATTTACAGGTAAAATGATTATTTTTTAATTTTAAAGTGGTTGACTGATAAAATTTTAAAAATAAAGGTGATGCAAAGATAATTTTTCTATAGTAAATAAATATAAAAACTATATTATATTATTAATATATAAATATAAAATATAAACTATTAATGACTAATAATTAATTTAATATAATTAATAATAAAATAATATAAAATTAATACGGTATAGGATAATATTAGACAATGTACAACATTATTATAATATAATATTAATATAATATAATATAATATACGTGTATTAAATAATATAATACAATGTGTCAATTACATCCTTAATTATTTGAGTGATCACAAACGAGAAGGATTTAAGAAAGGTGAAAATAATCACTGTATGATTAGTCATCACCAAAAGTTTAGGGTGTCACAATAAAATTTAAGCAACTAACATATATTTAAAAGAATTCTTGGAAACTAAAAATTTTAGGGCCTTTTTGGCAATGTTTTTATTCAGTGTTTTCCGTTTTTCAATAACAAAAATTAAGAAAATATGTTTGGCGGCCCTTGTTTCTGCTCTACTAAGCACTTCAATGAGAACGAGATGTTTTCGTTCTTCACTTTTTGCGAAGAAAAGCAAAACACATCTGTATAATGTTCTTTAATATTCATTTTACGTGGGTTCCACTGCAGGGATTCAATTATTCTTAAGGAAGAACGGTCCTACCCATACCATCAAATTACTTGCCAAGCGAGTGATGCTTTGTATTATTTTATTTAAGTTTTAATTTCTAATAATATATTAATTCAAGTGATAAACGGAAGGTTTCTCGTTGGGCTAGACTTCTTTTGGAACACATTTTTTTTCTTCTATATTAGTTATTATTCTAGGTAATTAAAATGGTTTATTAAAATTGCAATTATTAAGTTGAAAAAAAAACTACATCCATACCATAACTAAATTAATATGAAACATGTACTAATAAATTAATTAATTTTGTATTCTATAAAAAAATAGATATATACTAAATAAAAAATTATTTCAAATTGGAACGCAAATTACTTGATTTTATATAATTTTATTTTGTGTTTTAAATTTTTTGATGGTAAGTTACATTTTAGAATTATCATAAGATACCTCTTCTATCTTAAATTCTTTTGTATAAATAGACAAATCTAGGTTGACGTATACAAATATGTTATATAAGATAGCAATATATTAATTTTATATCTTTTTAAAAAATAACATGAACAATATTAGTATCTAAAATGGTGGATCACAAATTTCAATAATTATAGCAGAGCTCACAAAATATAATGTCATTATTAAAAAAACTAAATTAATAAAATAATTCTCTCAATCTCTTTTAATATTTTTAATTTTTCAGACAAACAATGAAACACAATTTTGCTATTTCTATTATATATATTGTATTGTAAACAGACTACTAAAATGTATTTTTATTTTTAAAGTTATCATATCAAAACTATTATTTTCCTTTTTTAAAAAAGAATCTAAAAAATACCAATTAAAAGACAATACCAAAAGCACCCTTACTATTCAATCATTTTTAATCAAGAACAAATTATACAGTATTATTACTTTATATATATGTAAAAGAAAAAAAGCATGGATAGTTCTTAAGAAAGATAAAGCTAAAAAATATTTGAACTATTATTAAAATTTAAAAAAACTTTAAAAAAATTTTAAACTAGCTTTGATTTATATTATTCTTTATTTATTTTTCTGCAATTTTCTTATACTGCATTTAAAAATTTAAAAAACTAAAATGAATTCCTTAAATTTAAAAGATAATGTTAGTATTTAATAGGTAAATTAACATATTATATGTTCAAATAAAAATTTAATTTTCTAAGGTATTAAAATATTAATAAGCCATATTTTTAATACATATTTAATGTATATTATATAACAAAAAAATATCGTTCACACCTGAACACTTTTTATATGTTTAAAATTTGATGTGATATTATATTATCATCTTTGTATAGTTATATTTATGCTCAAATTACATTAATGGATTAAAATTTAAAGATTTAAATAATATAAATCTACGTAAGTAAATATTTATAAGTCTCCAAACTCGTGATCAGGTTAGTTACTCATATAATAAATAGTCATTTTATGTGGTCTGAGTTCAAGACTTGAGAATAAAAAAAAAAATTATATTTAAACTTAACCATCCCCTCTCCTTTAAAAAAAAAATATTTATAAACTTTTATAATTTTGTAATAAGCCCAGGGACGGCAGTGTTAATAATCAATTAAACATATCTCAACCGTTGAACAATTTAGTAGTTAGATCCATTGGCTGAACCAGAAAAGGACAAACTTGGGTACCTTTGAACTGTTGAAAGGCGGCTGGACGCTAGAAGTGACCATTTATCCATGCCAGACCAAAACGAAAACCGTCAAAACGCGAGGCGACATTAGCAAGGCTTTCTCGCTTCTCGTGTTTGGCAATGGCTTCTTCTGTCTTGACGGAAACTCTGGGCTCTCTCAACAAGGACTCCTATGTTAATCTTCTTTCAAAGCTAATTGGAGAGTCCAAATATGTGCAAAATAACCCACCTGAGTTGATCCCTCAGGAGGATAGGGTGGTCAAGCATGTCTTGGATGCTCTCCTTCCCTTGAGCACCAAAACTGGAGGAGGACCTTTGGTTATTAATCATATCACATATTTTGCGGGCAGAGGAAATCTTATTGTGGAGTATCCTGGAACTGAGCCTGGAAAAATCTTGTCGTTTGTTGGCATGCATATGGATGTGGTCACCGCAAATCCTAATGAATGGGTTTGTTTGTCTTTCTTGATGCTTTTGTTTGAATTGAATTGGGTTTATAAGTTCAGATTTTGGCACTATGATGGTTTTACTGTTATCTATATGTTTCATAAATGAATTCCGCTTGCATTTATCTTTGTACGTTTGATCTGGATTAACATAGCATTGAAATTAAAATAATATGTCGTCTGTAGTTACTTACAGTATGTTGCCAGACATGAATTTAGTAGGAACATGGGATTAGGATTTACCTTTGGTTGTACTATTTTGAATTGAATTCTTGTCCTGCTGATTCAAAGCACTTTTACATTAACTTCATCATGTGCACGTATAGATACTAGAAGCTTGTTCTTGAAATCATGGCTGCCGGCTATTTTCATTGGAAGGCTTTGTGAGAAATGTGATGGGAAGTGTGTAACTTGAGACTCCTACGTGCCTCCTTGTACCCTTGAGTGAATTTCTGATTAATGCAGCTATGGATCCTTTCAGGTTTGATGTTTTATCAGTAGGATTTCCTATTCATTCCACTACTACTGAAAAGAGTGTACACAGAAAGAGAATGGTGGAGATTAGGGATGACTGTCTCAATTTTGTTAATTTGTGGAGCTTCTGTAGCAGTTGCCAATTATTAGACTTAATGCATTATACTTGCTAATGACAGATTTTAAAACTTTGAAATGCTAAGTTTGTGTTGGGTCTATAACCTCAATCATACTTGTCATGCCCAGCAATGTTGGCATGATAGTGACTATTCTTTTAAGGTCTGTTGATTGTGGAAGCAGAGTTATATTTGCACATCTCTATAATGGAAACACCCGCTTAAATATTCAGTTTTGTTTCTAAAGAAGAAAATTGGATTCATTTAAATTAATCACCTGCTTAAGTTGCTTAAACTCTATGCTAGTTCTAATAGGCATTTTTTGTTCTCTGGCAATGATTTTTTCTTTGAGTTCATTCGGTTTTGTCTTTACGTTTTTTCTCAGTTATTGAATTAGTTTCAATAGCTGGCAATTGATAAGTTTTGCAGTTGCTATCTAGAGTTTTTTATTTTGTAATATTCAGGGGATTTTTTCTGAGTTAGTGTTAGTTAGTTATATGTCAGTGTAATGGTGTGGATCGCTATGCTTTTCTTGACTTCTTTTATATTTTTAAATTGTTCTCAATTTAAACATGTTAATTTCTTTTGGATAGTTTGAACTTTTCATTATGGGAACTATAATGTTGTAACATAATCATGATATATAATGGGATGAAGTATGATCATGATTTCAATGTGTCGTATGGTATTGCATTTGCAGGAATTTGATCCTTTTTCATTGAGCATTGATGGGGAAAAACTTCGTGGCCGTGGCACAACTGATTGTTTGGGACATGTTGCCCTCGTGACTGAACTAATGAGGAAGTTGGGGGAGACAAAACTCAAATTGAAGTCAACTGTGACTGCAGTCTTCATAGCTAGTGAAGAAAACTCTGCCATAACAGGGGTTGGTGTGGATGCACTTGTGAAAGATGGGCTACTTAATAAGCTGAAGGGAGGTCCTCTGTAAGTAGTTGGCCTTTTTGATATGGTAGAAAAAGCAATATACATGATGTATATCTATGATGGGTTTGGCAATAATTTGTTGCTTTTTTTTTTTGGCCCTTTTTGTTAGGATAAGAAACCAAAGCTTGATTGTTTCATGTAATTTTCTGTCCCCAGTTACTGGATTGACACAGCAGATAAACAACCTTGCATTGGTACTGGTGGTATGATACCTTGGAAACTTCATGTGACTGGAAAGCTTTTTCACAGTGGTTTACCACATAAGGTATGATCTTAAATCCTCTTTTAAGATTTTCTTCTCGCAGGTTTCTATTAGAGGAAGTTCAATAATTTCTTCCACGAAATTATAAATAGTTTCATTAGACTTGTTTGGTGGTTTTGGTTTTCTTTATGAGCATCAGTTTGTGAGTTATTTTCATAGAGCGCTTCACCCTGTAGTGCTTATGTTATTAGTGGTTTTAAATAAAGCACGAGTGTTTTGGTAATCAATTGGGAAAAGCTTTTTAATTCGCCTTTAATACTATGTATATGTTTTTCTACATAATTCTTTTATTTTTTGTTAAATGTTCCATAATCATATATATTAATTAATACAAAAAAATTGAAAGTGCAATTCCCAACAGTGCCGTTGACAGCATTGATCATCATCTGTTGTCCACACTGGTCAATGCAGTCAATGGTGGTAAATGCCAGTCAACTTTGGTCAATGTCTTCTGAGAGTAGACGACTGTCACTGGAAAAACTTTCAATTTCTAAAATAGAACATAAAAAAATAGAAAATGTAAGAATTATAAATTATTAATTTACAGAAATTACAATTTATATTTTTTTAGAAGTATTTTAGGAAGCATTTACTTATTTTAATTTTTATATTTTCAAGTGCTACTCTATTCTAGACAAGAAAGCACTCAATGTGCTTTATGAAGATGCAACGCACCAATTTCTTTCCTTTGTAAGCACTACAAGTGCTATTAACATTTCTCAAGTGTATTTCATTTTCTTGCCAAATGCCTGAATAAGTGTTTATGAACCATGAGATGTCACTTATGACCCTTGAATAAGCATGATAAAAACAAATAACTATTTCAGTAGTTGGGAAGCACTTTCCTTCTGGGGGATGTGTACATAAAATTGACTGCAAAGACTTTTGGGAAGAATTAATCTTGAAACATATTAATAAGTACTAGTTGGTTCAATTGATGAAGACTTGAAGACCCCAATCGCATCAGGTATGTTGAGGGGTTTGGTTCAGAGTTATTTTACATGTAATTTTTCACAAAATGGATGTTCTAAAATTAATTTAGAGATTTTTGCTCAAGTTTGAGGACAGTTCTTGCCTTGTGCTCTCATCATTTACTAGATTCTTATGGACTGTTATGCTTCAAGATGAAGGTGTAACACTTCATAAGCATCATATTGAACGTGATACTGTTTAGCTGGTTCAGTCACATTAATATGAGGCATAGTGTTAACGTGTGTTACAGTTGTGTAATGTATAATTAAAGTTAATTCATAGGAGGAGATTTATATGCTAAGAAAATGTCTTAAGAAAATTTTTGTCACAATATGAAATCTGAAATGACACAAGCTGAAGCTTATATGCTAACCTTATTGTTGTCATTGAATATCACCAGGCAATAAATCCTTTGGAGCTGGCCATGGAAGCGATTAAAGTAATCCAGACACGATTTTATGAGGACTTTCCATCTCATCCGAAGGAGCAGGTCTATGGATTTGAAACACCATCAACAATGAAACCAACCCAATGGAGTTGTAAGTTTTGATCTAAAGTTCTAAATTATTTTGAAAAAGAAGCTATGCTTTTATTTCTGAATAGCTTCTTTGTCTCAGATCCTGGGGGTGGGATCAATCAGATTCCTGGTGAATGTACAGTTTCAGGGGATGTCAGGTCATAATTTCTCTGTGAGATTTCTTATAGTCTAAAACAAAATGATGTAAATTATGTCTCGCTTTGATTCTTTTCTATTCTCCTCTCTTTGTGCAGGTTAACTCCATTCTACAAGTGAGACAGTGCCCTCCTGTTCTTGCATTTTTGTATTTTTTTTCCCAAGATATTTACTTCTTAAGAACCTAAAAATTTTTGTTTGTACACAATTAACCATTTGATAGTTTCTCATATTCAATGTTTTCATGCTCTGTTGCAGTGTGAATGATGTGATGAAGAAACTACAAGAATATGTGGATGACATAAACAAGAACATAGAGAAGCTGGATACACGAGGTCCAGTTTCAAAATATGTTCTACCTGATGAAAACATCAGGGGAAGGTATGTCCTCTCTCTTCGGTACCTCACCTTAGGCAGCGATGATTTTAGAATATTTCCTTTAAGGTGGCAAAGACATGAAATAAATTTGGGAGATTGAAATTTATATTCTATTTGAGCATATATAAATTTATCTCTAACCTGTTTTCTTCATTAAATAAGAATTTAGCTGCAGTTATATCAAGACTTCAGATGACCATGTTATAGAAGTTACACTTTTGGTGTACTAGTTATGCTTAGTTACATATCTCCATTGTTTGTCATCTGCTATGATACTTAAAAGCGGTTTTATGGTCTTCTTTGGGCAGGCTTACATTGACTTTTGATGAGGCGACTAATGGAGTTGCTTGTAAGCTTGATTCTCGTGGTTTTCATGTCTTGTGTAAGGCAACTGAAGAGGTAGTTGGGCATGTAAATCCTTACTCAATTACTGGGACGTTGCCTCTCATTCGAGAGCTTCAAGTGAGATATATGTTATTTTTATGTCTGACTTCCCTAGATCGGCATTTGTTTAGTTGATATCTCTAACTTTTACTTCTTGTATTGGGTGGTAGGATGAAGGCTTTGATGTACAAACTGCAGGCTATGGTATGCCACCACTACAATTTATAAGTTTTCATTCTGTTATTAGACCTTAATTCAGAAAACCTGGTTGATCATAGTTTTGTTATGATAATATGATTTTCTCCTCGACTAGTAGAATTGGAGTCATAGTGGCTACACTATTCTGGATAGTCATGTTCTTTAACCTTGCTTCACTCTAATTTTATCCTTTGAAACTTAGGACGTTATCAGAATTCAGAGCTTGACAATAAATGAGGTGACTCGTATTGTTAGTGAGGGAGTATCGATGATCTATTGAGAAACTAATGGTTTGGAGTACTCAAGGGGGAGGATGATTCTGGATGCCCATATGTGATTACAAGAAGTTACTTATACAAAATGAAATTGCTTATTTACAGTTAGCTTAGGAGCTACATTAGTGTTTCTGAGCAAATTTAGTGCTTTTTCGATAATTAACAAGAAGTGAACTAGTCAAAGTAAACAAAAGGAACTGGAATCAGTTTGCTTGGTTAAGTATTTCTTCCTGGCAATCATTTTTTTCTATGCCTTCATATAATGTTGAATAGCAACTGAAATCCTTTTTTATTTTGGATTTGTGGTTACAATTAACTCCCTCCAGACTCTGCAGGCTGTTCAGAAGATTAAATGGGTGGTCGTGGCAGCAATATAGTTTAGGGTCTCCTTGATTGTAGTATCGGAAGATTTTGGGCAACTGAAATCTTATTATCAACCATATGTATGCATAGAATATTAATCAACAGACTTGCTGATGTAGGGGGATTCGAGTGACTGCTTCTTCGAAGATAAAATATTTATGACAAACTCAATCATGATTATCTAATTCCTTATTTTCCCTTTTTTTTCAAAAAAATTTTGTACTTATAAATGCAGGTTTAATGGCGACGTACCATGCTGACAACGAGTACTGTCTTCTTTCTGATATGTGCCAAGGCTATCAAGTTTTCGCCAGTATCATCTCCCAGTTAGAAGAATGACTTTAAATCCAAATGTGCTGTATTTATTTTAATGAGCTGAGTTTCCAGCTTTACAAATTGTTAGTGGCTATTATTTTGACTGGAGATTGTTTATACAATTTGGATTAATAATCATTATTATTATTATAATTACTACTACAAATACAACAACATTCAATAAACTGTACAATTTTACAGTAGTCATTGCGACAAATAAAGTGTTTGTTGAAAGAATTCAAAGATTTTTGTATTATCATTAATTGTAAATAGAAATTATACTCATAATTTGCTGCGACAAGACCATGAACAAAAAAACTTTGCAAAATTGTTCTTTTTCTTTTATTTATTTACTTTTTGAATGACTGATATGTATAACTCAACTAGGAGTCGATTCATGTTTACACGAGGCATCTTATTAGGACGATCTGGATGAATTTTTATTATGGTATAATTGAGATTTGGATTAAATTTTGTTCCCTTTAATCCAATCCAACTAAACTCGTTAAACATAGGATAAAAACTTAATTCTAAAATTAGTTCAATCTCATATTTAATTCCAGCGTCCAAACATGGCCTAAGGGACTAAAGCCCATGGCCTCACTAATAAGGAGAGAAATTTGAGTAATTAGGGCTTATAATAATAGTAGGAAAATGCTTCCCTAAAATTTATTATTTTGCTCAATCAACTATCACAAGCTTTTGATTTCAAACATTTTGAATTCGGATCCAATCAAAAGTTCAGATTCTGTTTCAATAAATTTTCCAGTAACTCTTGAATCATTTGAAATTCGATTATGTTGATCCAAACTTAAAATTGTGTTCTTTGTACCAGGTGCCTAAATAAGTTTAGTCGTTATTTGAATACTAAATAGTGAGTTTAAAGAGAGAGACCCATCATAATTAAAGAAATTGTTAGCTTCCCTTATCATGTAAGATACATGATTCTTTCACAACTATTAGATAACAATCCAACGATTGTGAAAATACAAGATAATAAATCATATTATTTTGACAATCGTTGAATTTTCATCCAATAGGTGTGGAAGAATCATGTATGTTACACGATTATATAACATAACTAAAACTTATTAACACCCCTTTCTCTTTCTAATAAAACCCCTCATTTATAATTATAAATAGACAATAATAACCTTACTATTCAATTACAAGCCTTAACAAACATTTTGCCCTTATCATCGTTTTTTTTTTATTGAGAGTAATAAATAAAAAAGAAAAGTATCCATTGAAGTCATCAAGAAGTAACAAGATCCCAGTTTTAAAGAGCCACCATTCTGAAATCGAAAAAGGGCCATTTTTTTAATTTAATGATTTAATTGACTTAATAAAAATTTTCAGCTATTAAGTCATTAAGTTATTAAACTAATTTTTTTAAGGATTTTGCTTAATTTAAAAAGCATATAGGATATCATCATAAGCTAATTTCCAAAATATCTCAACCTAATAAATTAATTTTTGTCTTTACCTAAATAAAATTTAATAACTAGCATTAGTATCCATCTCTATATAACTTTTGATAATATATAGTGATAAACCGTTATTATTTTTATCCTTTTATTTTCTTCAAATTAGCATTATTTATCTTCATAATTTTTTACGAATATTTTTCATATAAAGCATCATAAATTATAATAAAATTGATTTACATATATAATAAAGAATACTAAAAAGTTGTATTCAATTGAATATGATTTATATTGTGATAATTTATTATCTTATTTATATTCTTTGAGATGTTTGTTATTTGTTTAACATTTATAATTTGAAAGGGTATGAATATAAAAATATTAGTTTTTAGATTTTTTTCAATTAAAAATAACGTAATATTTATTTGCAATGATTTAGACAAAAAAAATAAACATATCTTTTAAATTTAGATATTCAGCTGTATTTAAAATTCAAATTAATTCAAGTTTATTCATATTTAAAAAAAAAAACCACCTTAATATAAAGTAGAAGTTAAAGTGAAATTTAGAAAGAATACAAATTCATAATAATAGGTTAGAGAGAGAAATGGACAGTGCAAGAGAGATATAATTAAAAAAATTCTTGCGACAGTTCCTTAATTAAAACTATTATATTGTAAACGAAGTTAAAAGCTTGGATATCGCATTTAGTTTTATTAAGAACTTTAACGAATTAACTTGAAGTTTCTTTAAAGAACGATAAGTTTTGATCTTTTAAAAGAAAGATAGTTCATAGTACAATGAAAAGTTTATTATGATGAAAGAAAAAGAGAGGAATTAAAATTAAGAGAATTAATTAGTTAAATTCCATTACTCTTTGTAGTTACTCCTGAATTTTTAGAAAAAGAGACATACTCATATGTCTAATAAGAAGAATTTGTCTAGAATGCTGTACGAGCTTTTACAGCTTTAATTATGGGATTGTAATGGACTCTTGAATTTTAATATTTTAATCTCTACAACTCATTTGATATAGTGGATAAAAAATTAATTATTTAAATAATAACATGTAACCTTCATGTTGTAAGTAAATGTAGTTTTTTTTAATTTCTAATTAATTGATAAAAGAAAACTTATATTATGTTGGACAAATATCTTACATTTAATAATGGAAATCATTGGATTTAATATTAGAATCGTCGCCCTTAATTTAATTTTAATGGATAAGTTGAAATACTATCTAGGCAACTCAATAGGGGTTGAATTAAAAAAAAACAAAATATATATATATATATATATATATATATATAATACTTAATTTAAATTTAATGTAAATCTTAAAATAATTAAAAAAAATAATAAATAAATCAATAAAAATAAAGAGATGAGGAAAGAGAGATTAAAAAATAATTATTTTTACGTGGTTCGGCTAATTTTGCCTATGTCTACATCTCTAAGCTCACTCATCTTAAGGCTTCTACTATCCAAACCTCCAAAACTTCAAGATCTTATAATTGACTTTTAAAGGTGTCAATAAACTTTATACAATTAGAGATTATACCAAATCTCTTATCCCAAGTGTATCCTAATACTTACAACTTCTCAAAGATAAAAATTATAAATAAAAACTTTATCACACAATGTGTTTGGTTACAAATATAAAAGCTTGATGTGTGAATGAAAGAAATAAAAACAAGTTTAAAGCTCAATGATCAAAGTATTCTTAATAGTAAGTTCAATTATAATTCTTAGATCTAGCCATTGCTTGAATTTGAAAGAATTAATTTATAGTTAAAGCTAAAATACTAGCAGTTATTGACTTTATGGTAATAACTGGCTTACCATTCGTTTATAATCGATTGTCGCTTCATGTTACTGTTATAGATAAAGATTCAAATTTTGAATAATTAGTTTGCCATTATAAAATTCTAGTCTGCCGTTTCTATCCAAAGAGTTTCTATTCTGTAATTGTTTGCCGTTTTATGTATCTAGTATGCCGCTTGTAATTAGAAACTTTTTTCTTCATAATCGGTCTTTCATTAATGCAAATTCAGTATGCTACTTGTTTTTAAAACCACTTGTACTAAAAAAAGGATTTTCTTCTTCATATCTAGTTTATTGTTTATACAAATTTAGTATGCTGCTTGTTTCCATAATCTTTCTTCTTTATAACCGGTGTGCCATTTAGGCTTACCCAATATGTCGTTTGATTCCAAAAACCTTTTTCTTCATAATCAATTTTCCGTTTAGGCTAATCTAGTATGTTGTTTGTTTTCAGAAATGTTTAAGTCATTTTATAAAGATATTTTCTTGCTTAAAAAACATAGCATATGTAATTCCAAAAACATATGGTTTGTTATCATCAAAATCAATAATTTTAAAACAAATAAGTTAACATGAGTAATTATGTAACAAGTAATTTGCAAGTTGTGATATTTCTTCATACTTTAAATTATTTTTTATCCAATCAACTGACAAGTATTTTAATCCACCAAAAAATAAAAAATAAATAATTTTGGAATTAAAATTATTATGGACTAATTCTATCACTTTACAATTTTACATTTTTTAAATTTTACATTTAGTTTTAGAAATATAAATAATAGCATTAAAATAAATGTAATTAACAAGTGATGTTATTTCATTAATACTTTATATAAAGATATCACATAAAGTCTTATAATAATTTGTATAAACAAGTGATGTTATTTCATTAGTACTTTATATAAAGATATCACATAAAGTCTTATAATAATTTGTATTATATGAATTTAATTACAAAACCATTAGTACTTAAACAATAATGATAATTTTTATATATTTTATTAATGATACTATATGAGTCACAAGAAATGAGAAGTATTTTATTCAACAATTATTACTGCAAAATATAAATGTCTTTATAACTACATAATGAGAAATATTTTGATTTAAGTTTTTAACACAAAATTAAACTATCAATTTCATGCAATTCATTATGGTGGAGGATATAATATTATAAAATGTTGTTTTAACTTTCAATATCGACTATTAGATTATAAGAGATTAATAGGTGAAATTTTGTGTCAAAATTTTAAGTTAAAATATCCAAACCATGTTTTTATAATGGAAATACAAAAACGTAGAATGAATTTTTCCCTATTTTATCTATTAAATATTATTGGACATAATATTTTTTTATTGTCTCCATTAATTACCTAATAAACGTAATGATTCTTAGTAACAAAAAAAAATTATGATTAAAATTAAAGGATAACAGTATAATAATATTTCACGATTCATAAAGTAAAGTTAATTACGAATATGTCTTAGATTCCACTTTTATAAAATGAACAAAGTGATATTCAAAAATAAAATGAAAACAGGCTTGTGAAACTTAAATTTTAGCAGCTTGGATAATTTCTTACCATATAAATAAAAATGTAAAAATATATAAAGAATTTGTTTCTCATTCTTTCCCATGTAAATATTATTAGAGTAATATTTCTTTTATTGTCACTATTAATTACCATAATAAGAGTAATGATTCTTAGTAACATAAAATTTTGTAATTATAATTAAAAGGTATCAATAAAATAATCTTTCATGATTTACAGTAATTAGGAATATATGTTAAATTTAACTTTTACGAAATTAATAAAGTGATATTCAAAAATAAAATAAAAATATATAGGCTTGTAAAACTTAAATTTCCTATTATGTTAGAGTATTAATTGTAAGATAATGAATAAATTCATGAAATAGATATATTAAGTGGTGTTAAAAATATTATATTTTTTATGATCAATCATACAATGGTCCTTAATAGTATTTAAAATAATGAGTATTTTGATATGCAATATGAAAACATAGAGAGATTGCCAATTCCCCCCCTCCCAAAAACTATAATTAATATATATCAGTTGTTTCTACTATTTTTATAATAGCCAATAATCCCTGACAGTATAAATTTATAATATTACTTTTTATAAAAACAAGATTGAGATTTTTTAAGCAAGATGTTTTGTGCAAGATTTGGGAAGAGAAAGAGTAGAGGAAAGAGATACAGGAGACTCATTAGATTGAGAATTTGAAGAGAAAGCCATGAGATTTAGATTTCTATTCTTTTAATTTCAGGAATCACAGATCTTCTACAATATACTATGTACTCCCAATCAAATAGCCATGTGTGGCGTGGGATGTTAACTAGGCAACGCAGGTGACATAGCCTATTGCCCCATTCTTTTTAGAGTTACACCTTTATCACAAAATCTAGCAATGAAACTCTCTCTGGAAGGTTGGGCGCCAAGTCATGTCACTGAGGTGACGAGCCTATTGACATATAAGTTGTCACCAATTTTACATATATTAGTCTCTAAAACTGTTTTAATTTCTGATAATTTTATGACCCAATCTTTTAGTCATAGATGAGTAATTCAGTAACAAAACTAAACATAGTAGCTAAAAGTTTTATCTTGAATAATATTATAGTTTTGCGACCAAGTTATCTCTTTCCTAGGTCACACTATTTGGTATATGATTCAACATTTTTGTGACAAATATTATTATAGTCAAAAAAATAATTTTTTTTGTGGCACAAAAATCTTGTTGAAGAATTGAATATTTTGGGATTATGTTTCATCACTCGTGACAAAATAAATGGTTACGATATATAATTATAGGTGATGAAACTATTTAGTAACAAAAAAACATATTTGAATTTAAACAAATCATCAATAACACATAATATTAGTCTCTAAAGTTTTTCTGATTTCTTATAATTTCAGACCTTATTTTTTTATCCTAGATCAGTCACTACATTGAAAAAACTAAAAATAATAGTGAAAGTTTTTATCTTGGATATCGTTGTATCCTTGTGATCAAGTTATTTGTTTCTTGAGACATATTGGTTGGTCTCTAATTCAAATTTTGTAATATATGAACATTGTTTTAGTTGCATTAAGACATTTTTTTTTTGTCACAAAAGTTCCCTTAAAAAATTAAATGTGCTAGGTCAATATTATTAATAGCTGCAAAACATAATCATAGGTGATAAAAAATTTATAATTAGTTACTAATAATCATGTGTAGATAAAATTTTAACTCTTGTGACTAGACTTTTCTAATTGTTACTTTTCAAAAATTTAAAAATGACCAAAAAGAATTGAACACGATTACTAATACATAATTTTCATAGGTCTTTGATAGCATTTATATATGTAGCTTTATCACATCAATTTGCATACAAACGGATTGACTAACTTTTCAAATTATTTTCTCTTGCTACAATTCTTTATATAGACAAATTTGTATAAATTATGTGTAATTTATTTTTTTTGAAAAATTGACAAATTATAAGCTTTTAATCAGACTTTTTCCTGGAAAATATTTAGCCATCAAAATTCAGATAGCTTATGAAAACTAATTTCTATTAGTACTAGTATTGTCATATTTTTGGGGCACTTGTTTTGTTCTTTTAAATTTATGTAACATACTGACTTTAGTTTATACATAATTACTTATAATAAGATGTAAATTAAAGGTTAGACAAAATTAAATAAGTTAATAAATATATAAACAATTAATCGTAAAATACTTGTTAGTGATATTTTGTCACCAGTGTTAGCCTAAAGGCTATATATAATGTAATTTTGATAATAACAAATATATGTCTTAATTGTTTTAATTAGTAATGTATTTTACATTTTCACTAAGTTCTTGAAGGACATATTTATCAAGGGAAATCAATTTCAAAATACTAAATGGGCAACAACTTGATCATGAACAAAGTTTGGAGCTTAATGAACTTATTATTATGACAAAGTCTTGTAAAGTCAGTATGATTTAATTTATGTTTGATTTAGCAATTTGTGAAGCTCAAATTATTAATTAGTTAATTATTATTTTTCATTAATCTAAAGCTTTTTTTTTATCATAAATCAAATATTCCATGAATATTAATTGATTTTCTAAATGTAGAATAAAACAAAAAAGTTTTGCAATTCTTGATTTTAATAAATATTGTTTTAAATATGAATTTGGGTTTATTTACAAAATTAGAAATTTTTTATTATATCATAATTTCAGAAAATTGTGGGATTGAGAAGTATTATTTAGAAATTATGAAAATAGACTTGTTTACAAAAATTTTTGATATTTTGAGTTATAGTATAATTATAAGAATATGTTAGGTAAAATTATAATTTTATGAACAACAATACTATAACAAGTTCAAACTATTCCGAAAATAGATTTATTTGTAAATTTTTATGAGTTTATGGGCTATATATAATTATAAAAATTTTTAGGTAAAGGCGTAATTTCATAAACAGTATTACTGTAGCAAAATTCAAAAATAACGGTAATTTCACTATAGCAAGCGACTAACCACTAGAATGTAGAGGCTAGTCGCTTCAATACTGAAATTTGCCTATAATGGCTATTTTTCGAGTTAAAACTATATAAAACCAAATCAAACTCCTTTCTACTCTCTTGAATAACAAAAAAACAAGTTCATACATTATTGATTAAGCTTCCAACTTGTATATCATTATAGATTGAATCATTGTTGCGCTATAATTTGTTTAGTCGCTCTTGAAAAGAGATTTTCTTATTGTAATCTTTAATTTCTTATCAAATTTCTGAGTGCATAAGTGTGGGAAACACTTGGGTAAAAGGTTTGAGGAATAATTCCTAGATTGTAAAGGTTCATTAATAACTTGAAATCAATGGTAACAAACTTAAAGCCTTGGGAGGTTTAAATAGTGAAATCTTTGAGCTTACATAGGCGAGGTTTGCTGAACAACGTAAAAATATTCGTGTTTGTTCTCTCTTTTCTAACTCTTTTATTTTTTTAGCATTGTTAAAGTTATTGTTCTCAATTTTATTAAGGAATTAGAATTAATTATTAAGTGGTTTACTTAGATTAAATTTTAAAATCAAATTCACCCTTCCTCTTGGATTGCACAACTAGAATTTCAACCAAGTTGCCCACCACTTTGCCTTTTTTGTTTCCATTTCTTTACATCCTTTCGACCAAAGTTTTGGCAACTAAAATCTTCTAAAAATAGCTCCATCTTCATTTTTAACCCTTACTTTAAATTAGAAGGGAGTCCACTCAGTTTGGGTTCAAGTGGCAAACACATGTGCCTATAAATCTCAGTTTTATTGGCATGGAAGATCTGGATTTTAGTGCGAATAATCTATCATTACGTCTAATCCTAAACATTGCTCTATGTTATTTGTAAAGAGATGTGTGTCAACTTATTGCTCGAGCAGCCTTGGGGATGAAAGCGATAACTCCACAATGCCAAATCACCTGCCATTTGGAGAATCAACAATTGGTCCCTATTGTGCAAATTTTATTGAACTTGCAAGTGCAAAAATCTATTGTAAAATAGATTAATTGTGACGATTGTCGATCCCACGAGGAAGTGAATTTTAATTATGTATTAAATTAATTATCTAAGTGGGTGGTTGAATTTGGGTAAAATTATCCTAAATTTTGAATTTGAATGGCGGGAATAATTAAACATAACAACTATTAATAAAGCACTTAGGTATCTGGATCTGCATCAACATGCACCAGGGCTCAATATTCCTTATTAGTATCAATTAAATTATGAGACGAAAATCCACTATTTATGAGCTACGCTCTAATTAATATGGTGCTAAGGGCTTATGGTGCCAAACAGTAATAACTATGTTATTTCTATTTGTTGATGAAAAGTCAAAACATCTATAAAAATTAGAAAGGAATAGATAATAAATTTACTAATTAAGCCCATGGAACATGTTAAGAGTTCATCTTCAACCCGTGCTTGAAAGAAAAGTAGCTACTTATATTTAAACTAGGGATAAAATGAACATTTTACTAAAATACATAGAAAATACAAGATAGAGAAGGAATTAGAAAGAATGGAGCTCAAAAATGAATTCAATGGTAGGAGGGGGAGCCCTCCTTTTATAGATACAACGAGTAAATCATGGCCATCGGATTAAAACAAGTTAGATATACAAGATTGCGCCATGTGACAAGTTCTAATTAGTTTGAACACATCATCAAGGCTATTATTCCATATATATGCATATACCGTATGTACGTTTTTCTAATCCACTAACATACTACCACGTTATCGGTCAATGGTGCATAAACATTTTTATCCAATAAGATTGTGATACCTTATCAGTCAAGTCACGTTATTAGTCAACGCCACATAATCATTCAGTGCCACATTATTCCTCCATTCAAATGCTACCACGTCATTAGTTGGTGCCACGTCATCGTACAATATATATGAACAGTGTCGTGAATAGTATCATGAATATTACCATACATGTGAACAGTGACATTTATACTTTTATGCTCCTCTTAAGGTTTTCGACCATTCTGAGTTCAGATTTACCATCTGTTTTGTCATCCAATGTCTCGTTATTGTGAAATAATCATGATACCCCTAAAATACATAAAATACTTAATTATAATAAAACACACATAATTAAAATCACAAGATACTTAAATACATAAAAACAAGGAAGTTAATGAAACTTGAAGTGTAAAATGACAATTTTCTTCTTTATAAATATACATTTTTTAGTACTTAACACACCCCTTAATCAGCTTATTACTAGTCCCTAGCAAATTAAGTGAAAGCAAATTTAAACCCAAAACTTTTTTTTAAGTTATCAGGTTTATTTAATTAAACATATGATGTCAATCAAATAAAAATATAAGTATTATCTTCAGTCTTTAAGAAATATTACTCCCAAATCAACCATCTACATCAATCAATCCAATAAACTTTATCACAGCTATTGTAAGCAAGCTACTTTTAAGAATGACATGTCAATACTCCAAAATCTCATTAAAATAAACTCAATAACAATAGTTACCCCCATGAATGGTAAATTGAGAGAAAGTATTAAAGTAATATCATACATTCTCATCAAGATGAAATAAAATATGCCCACAGCTTAGAAATAATACGATCTCAAGTCAAAATATGAGTCAGATCAATATATTTATTTATTTTTTTCTTTATATATATATATATTCTTTTTTTTAATATATCACTGTATCTTTACAGCCCATGTAACTAGTTTCAACTTTATACTATAGTTTCCTAAAATAAAGAAAGACTTTTATTAGAACGTAACGTAGACTAGAGATATGGTGAATAAAGTCAAAAAAATAAAGAAATAAAAATAAAATATATATTTGAGAAATAGTAGAGTTTTGTTTTTAAGATTACAGGGTACACATCTTTTTTTTAACTAATATATAAATTTTAAATTTTTTCTTTTATTTTCTTCTTTTTTTATTAAGGCATAATTTTATTGAACAAAATAATTATTTATATTTTTCTCAAACATGAATGGGTGATGGAACTTGTACGACGTTGAGTAATATTTCAGATCGAAGTTGGTTCGAGATGATAAGTTAACAAAGAAAAGGATAATAATTTTTTTTAAAGCCTTAAAAGGGTTCACTAAGGATATTTCACAAAAGGAATGGCTAGAAAGGCTTAAATGAGTCAAAGATGGCCTTTCCATTATCTTTTAGGGCACTAACTAATCTTCCATTTTTACTAGTTAGATAAACTTTCAGATATAGCACACACAAATTTTTTTCCTTTGTTTTTAGAAGGTTAATTCAAAAGAAATTTATAAATCGTGTATCAAATAATAAACTGCTAAGCTGTATAAAGAATGGACGAAAAGGGTTACTCTCCAAGAAAAATAACAGGTTTAAGAACTCACTTGGAATTTATTATGACATGTATATTCCATCAAACAACTTACATTTTTGTCTCTGACTTCAACATGTAGAGTAGCAAACATGGCGCAACAAAACTGAAGACTAAGGATAATATAAATACTAAAATTTAAAAGTCATCAAGTCAAAAATCGTAAAAGTATTTTTTAAAATTTTTTTGTTAAAAAAACTAAGAAGATGTGTTTTTAGAATCATGACATTCCATATTTAGCCATTTTCAAATCAAAATTTTGAAAGTGTATATTTATAAAGGTGAAATTCGAAAGAGGAAGTTAGAAAAATCACACTTAAAATAAAGCTTAATAAAAAAAATAACAGAATTTTTTTTAACTTTCAAACTAAAAAGATACATTTCTAGAGTCACTGCACTTTATATTCAACCATCTTCAACGTAAAAAGTTAACCTAGTTAATTTCTATAATAAAAATTAGTAAAAACTTCACCAAGATTGAGACATTCCACAATTATCAACTATTCTCTCCTTCCCATCAGAACAAAATATTGTCCTTAATGTTTTAAGGGAAAAAAGTAGATTAGAAGATATCACCTAGGTGTTGCAATATAGAGGAAAATATTTACAAACGGAAAGTTAAATCTAATTTGCACTTCTTACTATGGCTACTGCTACCATCATTAGTTGACCACTCCAACACTAAAATCCTAGGATGTGGCTCTGGTCTATAAGCTTGTAACAAATCAAGTAGCTCATTAGTAGTGTGAGCACAAATAAAGATTTTTTTCACTGTGGAAGGAATGAAATAGTTTTTTATTGCATGATTAAGAAATGTGAGAAAGCCATCATAAAAGTTATTGACATTTAACAAACCAATGGGCTTCTGATGATTGCTCAGATGGGACCAAGATGCTAATGTCCGTAGTGCCTCTAGAGTTGTAAGGTCTCCTAGTAAGAAAATAAAAGCATCAATATGATTCAACGTTTCAGTTATTCTCTCTTGCATACTGAAACAACTAACTCTTCTCCAGTTGGTGGGTCAGACAAACAGCCAAAGATTTTAGGATTGTTGGGATGATGCCTAACACTTGGCTCCCTTTGGTATAAGCAGCTTCTGAAATTAGTTTGGATAACCCTCGGTCACCTCCTCCATAAACTATGTGTAGTTTCCTAGTTGTTATGCTTCGACTAAGATCTACGGTTGCCTTAATAAATTTTTTATATTTGCCATAATTAAATTGTGAGAGTACACAAATGTTCTTAATTTAGTTGTTAGGAGTAGCTGCCATTGGATACTTCTAAAAAACAATTTGTGAGTGCTTTAACAAAAAAGTCGTATTTAATGATTTTGGTGATAATGGTTCATAACTATAAATGAGGTAGCATGTCTATGCCAAATAACTCGTGAAGCACATGGCTCGAGAGTAAAAAAGAAAATAGTAAAAAGACAAAGCAAATAATGATAGCATGAAATTATTAAAGACAAAAATATAAGTAATCAAACAACAGTGAAAAAAATAATATTGAAATAAAAGGATATTTACAAGTAGTTACGACACATATTCCTCTAGTTTTACGTCCAAAAATGGCTTGAACACCCTCTATGGGTCGAGGATAGGCTTTCTATCTAGTTTTCTAACAAACTGACAAATAGGGTCGTTTATAGTCAGATTCCTGAGACTATATTTTATACATTCTTTTTGGAATAATGGCCATAACTGGAGTATTTTGTTTTGTACGTATCCGCTAGGATGTGTTTCAAGAGACAAAAAGATATCATCTAATGACTCTTTATTCAAGCCATCCCTAATGAATTAAATTTTATCTTCATTATTATCAGACATCATTCCTAAAGAACATGACTTTTTATCGCATCTCATTTTGGCACACTTATGACAAACATTAGAGAGGTTTCGAGCTCTCTGTTTTCTTGAATAATTTTCTTTCCCACAACGAGACATGTATGCAATAAATTTAAGAGGTAACTCACCTACCAACCGTACATGCCTCTGATGTCAGCAAGGATGTGATTCTTCATAAGCAATCGTATGCGTTCGGACCGAGCTTTATAGATAGTGAGAAGAGCATTTTGAGAAAGTAAAGGAAATCACTTGTGAAGTTTTGCTAAGATCGCATTTCTATCTATGCCTTCAACTCAGAATATTAGTTATTATGGGAAACTAAAGTAACCGACGTTGATTGTCATGGAGAACTGTTATCCATCACTTAACTAGGGTGAAAAATGATAACACACCAAAAAAGAAAAAAATCTAGTAAAAACACAACACACATAAAGGCAAATAAAAAATGACACATAATAATTAAAAAAATATTAACTTACTATCACTCTCTTATTGAATTTACCTTAAACTCTAATTAGATGCTGTAGATGCCTCTCTCAATTTCTTTGAGAGGTCCTTCTAAATTCTCAACATGAGCTACTAACTCTGGTGGTTATAGCTTTTAGATACGATGCATTTTATTAAATTGTATCTTACCTCTGAGATGAGATTGTATATGTCAAAATTGTCTAAGAATGTTGAAGAGACATATTTTAGTTGAGATATTCATGAGAAAAAATGATAAGAGAAAACTTAATAGTTAAACAAACACACTTAAGCAAAAATAATTAAAAACAGAAAAGAAAACTTTAAATCACTGAAAAGAAACAGAAAGAAAAAAAGGCCAGGTCACTTAAATCTTTTGCATTATTCTCTCTACATTATTAGTATTCGTGATATGACTTTACTTTTCTGACCATTAACTTTAAATTTTGCATCATTCCTTGGATTCTTAAATTTAATGGCTTCATGTGGAAAATAATATGATCAATAAATGGATCAGACTATCGAGAGCGTAACTTACGTAGAGAAACGTGCCTGTAACAATTGAATAAAAATACTTTCTGATATGGTGTGAAAGATTTTCTTATGCTTCACTTGTGATGAAAGATTTTCATTCGCATTTTGTAGTTCTTAGCATTTTTATCGTTACAAATCTTCTCTGGTTTTACTAGTTGTATTCTCCTTTTTGAACCAAAGATGGGGTCAATAATGTCTATATTCTTTTGTTGATCACCGAGAGAAAATGAGATGATTTCGGACAATGTTTTTTCTTCTGCCAGGAATCTAGAATTTAAAGAGTTAGGTGAAGATTTGAGCTCAATTTTTAGTAGTAATTCTGATGATGAGATGAGATTTTCTCTTGATGGTTCTAGTTGTTCTATCTTTGTCTTACATTTATCAATGTCCATATATGGCAATGAATCTAATAAGGCATTAACCTCATCAATCATTCTATCAATATTAAAACTCAAATCAAAGTGAGTTAAACATGTTAGTAAAGGGTCATCACTAAGGTTTTGAGGAAAAGTATGATAAACTAATTCATCAATTAAATCCACATCTACAATTTCTTCATTTGCATTATGAGGTTATTTGGCAATGTTGAAAATATTTAGTTTCATGGTCATATTGCCAAATGATAACTGCATATTTCCAGCTCTATATTGAATGTGAGCATCGGTAGTTGCCAAGAAAGGTCGGCCTAAGATAATGAGGATGTGCTTCCTTGAATCCTACATTGGTTGAGTGTCAATTACAATAAAATCAATAAGAAAATAAAACTTATCTACCAGGATAAATACGTCTTCCATAATATCACAAGGTATTATCCTGTGTATATGCTTGTACCGCAGGTATGTTTTTCTGATTTACTAACATACTGCCACGTCATCGGTCAATAGTGTATAAATATTTTAATCGAAATAAGATTGTGACGCCTCATTAGTCAATGCCACATAATCAATCAATGCCTTATCATTCCTCCAATCAAATACTACCAATAACCTCATCAATTAATGCCACGTCATCAGTCAATGCTACGTCATCATATAGTATATATGAACAGTATCATGAATAGTATCATGAACAGTATAGTACATGTGAGCAGTGCCGTATATATGAACAATGACATTTATACTTTTATGCTCCTCCGAAGTTTTCGACCGTTCTGAGTTTAGATTTACTGTTCCTTTTGTAATTTGATGTGTCGTTTATTATGAAATGACTATGATGCCCTAAAATACATAAAATACTTAATTATAATTAAATACACATAATTAAAATTACAAGAGACTTGAATACATAAAAGCAAAGAAGTTAGTGAAATTTGAAGTGTAAAATAAAGATTTTCTTCTTTATAAATATATATTTTCTCCTTTATAAATATACATTTTCTAGCACTCAACGCCTATCACCCAAATTAGACACACATAAACCAAATAGTTAAAAAGCTAATAGACAGGAACTACCAAAGTTGAAAAGTGACAGATTAACTTACCCTATAGCAGCGGTGGTCCCAATGCAATGAATACTAGCTTGTCTCACTTCAAAGTAATTGTTGCCGAAAAGATACCCAAATCATCACCCCCTGTAACTTTGCCAATGTCATAAAAGGTATACTTAACAATTGTCAAGCCCACGGTGTGTCTTCTCAGTAGCAAAGAGGTCAAAGCCGAGATGGCAACCTAGTATGCGGGGGCTGTTAAAGTACTAGCAAGGAGGATTGATCATGTGGTGTTGACCGATGAGGTGTCACAATATTATTGGATTAAAATATTTATGCATTGTAAATCGATGACATGGCAGTATATTAGCGGATCAGAAAAGCATGCTTACAGTACATGCATATACACAGGATAATAGTCTTGATGATTTGTTCAAACCAATCATAATTTACCACATGGCACAATTCTGTGCGTCTAAATTATTTTGATTCGATGGTCATGTTTACTTGTTGTATTTATAAAAAGAGAACTTCCTCTCTAATTTGACATCTCTTAATTTATTTTTGAGCTCCATTCTTTCTAATTCCTTCTTCATCTTGTATTTTCAATATATTTTAGTAAAATTTCCATTTTATTCCTAGTTCAACTATAAGTATCTAATTTTCTTTCAAGCTTGGGTAGAAGGTGAAGTCTTAACATGTTCCATGGGCTTAATTGATAAATTTATTTTCTTTTCTCTTATAACTTCCATGGATGTTTTGACTTTTCGTTGACAGATAATAACAACACAATTATTACTATTTGGTATAGTAAACCCTTAACACCATATTAATTAGAATGTGGTTTATGAGGAGTGAATTTTTTCCTCATGATTTAATTGGTACTAATAAAGAATATTGAGCCCTAATACATGTTGATGCAAATCTAGACACCCAAGTGTTTTATTATAATAATTGTCACTTTTAATTATTCCCACCATTTCAATTTAAAATTTGCATTAATTTCATCATAATTTCAACTACCCACTTAGAAAATTAATTTGACACATAATTAAAATCTATCTCCTCGTGAGATCAACACTCGTCACTATTAGTCTATTCTACAATAGATTCGTGCACTTGCGAGTTCAATAAAATTTGCACAGAACAAGTTTTTGGCACCGTTGTTGGAGAGGTAAGTTATTTTTATTTGTTAAATTAATTTTTTAGTGTTTTTCTTGTATTTTTTCCTTATTAAAAAAGTAATAATTTTGTAATTTAATTTTGAAGTTATTTTCACTGGTAATTTTTTTTGTTTTATCTTGTTAATTTATTCGTGAAATTAATTCATAGAATTAATCTTTTAATTAATTATTTTAGTTGTTTTCTTTTAAATTTTTTTTAAAAATTAAAAAAATAAAATTAAGAAATTAAAAAAGTGAATCTGTAATTTAATTTTTAATTTAAATTTTTTTAAATTTTAGTAATTCAATTTCTTTGTAATTTTTTTAAATTTCTATAATTTAATTTTTGCTTTATTTTTCTTTGTAATTTTTTCGTTTATCTTTTACTTTATTTTTATTTTAGTTAATCTATTTCTTATATTTTCTTTTTAGCAGTTGAGTATATGTTCATAATAAGGTTGTAACAACGTGATAAGATTAGTATCATAAATTCTTTATCTTCATTATTTTTATTAATTTTGTTCTCATTTTTTTGTTGTATTTTTTATTATTTTTTTATGTATGGTCGAAGGTTGTAATTACCTAATCTTAAGCCTATAGACCTAGAATTGGAAAAGACACTTCGCACACATAAACAAATTGCATTTAAAGATAAAATTGAAATGGATTTGTTTCAACAAGAACCACCACAGGAGAGACCATTTAAAGATTATTTCAGTCCCTTAGCTAACTTGAGCATATCATATATACGATACCCAAATGTAGTTGTTAGGAGTTTTGAATTAAAACTTAGTGTGCTAAACTGTCTTCTAACATTTTATAGCATAGAAAATTAGAACCCATATAATCATTTGAATGATTTTCATGCTGTTTATCAAACTTTTAGATATGAGAATTTTTCAGATAATGATGTTAAACTCAGAATTTTCCCCTTTTTTTTTGAAGGATAGAGCTCGTTCATGATTTAATACATTGCCTGCTAACAGCATTACATCATAGGAATAAATGGTCATAAAATTTTTTAAAAATAACTTTTTAGTTCATAAAACTAATTATATCCGTAGGAAATTTTCAGAGTTCATCCAAAGAGAAGATGAGTAGTTGAAATGTCCATATCATGAATATGAAAAATTACACCAATGTCAATTCTTTTTAGAGGGATTATTGCCAAATGTGCAAGAATGGATAATGACAACAAGTGGAGGAGAACCAATGTCCAAAAGTACATCAGAAATTTAGGATTTCTTTCAGCGAGAAGCGAAAAATTCCCAACAATGAAATTGATTGTTCAAGAACAATAAAAGAATTAAAGGAGTGAATGAGGTCTAAGTTGGCGAGTCAAGCTCAGGAATCAAAGAAGTTAAAGAAATGGTTGGAGGACTTATCCAACAAATTGCATCTTTAATAGCTCCTAAATCAACAGAGCCACATGACTATGACTCATACCCAGATCAAGCTAATGTCATAGGAGTAATAAGAAAGTCATCAAATTACAACCCTTACTCCAACACGTGTAATCCTAGATGGAAAGACCACCTTAATTTTTCGTGGTATCAAGGATTCCAACAGAATGGACAACAACTCTAACTCCACCAATGCAACTAATTCCTCAAGTTCCACAAAGTCTTTTAGTCGCCATTCAAACCTTACAACCAGAACTCAAATTATTTTCAAAGACCATGAGAGGATGCATTCTAAAATTTCAAGAATTCTACCTACTCTACGATTGAGCAACAAAATCGCACCAGTGATGAACTACAAAATGAGATGAGAGCAGGCTTCAACTCACAGACTTAGTCAATTTCAAACCTTGAAAAGATGATGGGCCAACTTGTCTCTTCAATTTAAATCTTAGCAATGTCTGTTGAGAAAGGTAAATTCCCAAGTCAACTAGTGCCAAACCCTAAAAGAGTGCATGAAGCAAGTACCAGTTCACCCCAACAATATGGAGAGATGAAAGTTATCATGACCCTATGAAAAGGAAAAAAAGTCGTAAACAAAATAGAGATGCCAGTGACAAAAACGACTCAAATTATATCTGTAAATGCTGAGGACTCATCATCATAGGAGAAAGAAGAAACCAATTTATGAGAGTATGTTTCTAAAGCTTCATTTCCCCAGATGTTAACTAAAGCAAAGAAGGAAAAATCTACGAGTGAGATTTTTGAAATCTTTAAATAGGTAAGTGTTAACATTTGCTTCATGCTATAAAACAAGTGCTATCTTATGCTAAGTTTTTTAAAGATCTTTGTACTAAAAGAAAAATATTTATGTTCAAAAGAAAGCATTTTTAACAAAAAATGTTAGCTCTATACTCTAGCATAAGATTCTTCTAAAATGCAAAGACCCAGACTCCCTCACTCTCTCATGTAATATACGAAACCACACAATTGAGAATGTTTTATTGGACTTAGGAGCTAGTGTTAATCTGTTGCCTTATTCAGTGTTAGTGAACATGGACTAGGAGAATTACACCCAACTCTAGTAGTGTTAGAGCTTGCAGATCAATCCACGAAAATATCTTATGGTATCATGGAGGACGTGCTTATCTAGGTAGATAAATTTTATTTTCCTATTGATTTTATTGTAATTGACACTCAACCAGTATAGGAAGTGCATCCCTATTATCCTAGGTTGACATTTTTTGGCAACTGCCGATGCTCACATTCAATGTAAGACTAGAAATATACAGTTGTCATTTGACAATATGATCATAGAACTAAATATTTTCAACATTGTCAAACAACCTTATAATACAGGTGATGAAATTGTAAATGTGGATTTAATTATGAATTAGTTGATCATACTTTTCCTTTAAACCTTAGTGTTGACTCTTTACTAAAATGTTTAATTCACTTTGGTTTGGATTTTAATATTGATAGATTGATTAATGAGTTAATGCCTTATTAGATTCATCGCCATGCATAAACATTGATAAATGGAAGACAAAGATAAAGCAATTGGCACCATTAAAAGAAAATCTCATCCCATCATCAAAATCACTACAAAAAATTGAGCTCAAATCTTTACCTGACTCTTTAAATTCTACATTCTTAGAAGAAGAAAAAATATTGTCAGAAATCATCTCATCCTCTTCCGATGACAAATAAAAGAATACAGACGTCATTGACCCCATCTTTGATTAAAAAAGGAGGATACAACTAGTAAAATTTAAGAGATTCATAGCAATAAAAATGCTAAGACTACAAAAAGTGAATGAAAAGCATTCATGACAACTATATAGAGCGATTAAATATAAGAATCCAAGGAATGGTATAATTTTTAAAGTTAATGGTTAAAAAAGTAAAGTCATATCATAAATACCAACTATATAGAGAAAACAATGCAAAAGATTTAAGTGACTTGACATTTTTTTCTGTTTTCTTTTGGCGGTATAAAGTTTTCTTTTCTATTTATAAATATTTTTGCGTAACAATGTATGTTTAACTATTAAGTTTTCTCTTATCATTTTTTCTTATGAATGTCTCAACTAAAAAGTGTCTCTTCAACATTCTTAGGTAGTTTCAACGTATACAATCTCATCTCAGAGGCCAGATAAGATTTTGTAAAACACCTCATATCTGGAAGCTACAACAACTAGAGTTAGTAGCCTATGTTGAGGATTTAGAAGGAGGTCTTAAAGAAATTAAGGGAGATATCTATAGCATCCAATTAGAGCTTGAGCTAAATTCAATAAGAGTACGATTCTGACAATAATTTTTTTTTGTGTGTTTTAGTTTGTTACCCCGGTTAAGTGGTGGATAACGGTACTCCATGACAATTAATGTCAGTTACTTCTGTTTCCTATAATAAATTGATATTCTGAGTTGAAGGCATGGATAAAGACATGATCTTAGCAAAGCTTCACAAGTGATTTCCTTCACTTTCTCAGAATCCTCTCCTCACTATCTATAAAGCTTGGTTTGAACGCATGCGATTGCTTATGAAAAGGAATATCCCTGCTGACATTCGATAGATAATCCAAGTCAAAGTACGGTTGGTAGGTGAGTTACCTCTCAAATGTATTACATACATGCCTAGTTGTGATAAAGAAAATTATTTAAGGAAATAGAGAGCTCAAAAGCTCTTTAATGTTTTTCATAAGTGTGCCAGAATAAGATGCAGTAAAAAGGCATGTTCTTTAGGAATGGTGTCTGATAACAGGGACGATAAGATTCAATTCATTAAGGATGGCTTGAATAAAGAGTCATTGGATGATATCCTTTTGTCTCTTAAAATGCATCCCAATAGATATGTACAAAACACAATACTTCAGTTATGGCCATTATTCTAGAAAGAATATACAAAATATAGTCTCAAAAATTTGACTATAGATGACCCTATTTGCCAGTTTATAAGTTGCTTAAAAGAATATACATATCATAAGAAATTCCAAGTGAGTTCTTAAACTTTCTATTTTTCTTAGAGAGTAACCTTTTTGCCCATTCTTTATATAGCTTAGCAGTTTATTATTTTATATACAATTTATAAATTTCTTTTGAGTTAACATTTTTTTAAAAAAAATTGTGTGTTGCTACATCTGAAAGTTTATTTAACTAGAGATATGGAAGATTATTTAGAGGTCTAAAAGATTATGGAAAGGCCATCTTTGACTCGTTTGAGCCTTTCTAGCCATCACTTTTATGAAATATCCTTAGTTAACCCTTTTGAGCCTTAAAAGAAATTATTATCCTTTTCTTTATTAATTTATCATCTCGACCCAACTCCAATCTGAAATATTACTCGATGTCATACAAGTTTCATCACTCATTCGTGTTTGAGAAAAATGTAAATAATTATTTTGTTCAATAAAATTGAGCCTTATTAAAAAAAGAAGAAAAAAACAAACAAATTCAAATATATTAGTTTTAAAAAAAATGAGAGATGTATATTGTAATCTTTTTAAAAAAAAACTCTACTTTTTCTCAAACATGTATTTTTTTTCTTTCCTTATTTTTTCTTTTTTATTCGCCATGTCCCTAGCCTACGTTACATCCTAATAAAAGTCTTTGATTTTAGGAAACTATAGTTTGAAGTAAAAACTAGTTACATAGTCTGAAAGGATGTAGTGATACATAAAAAAAGAAAAAAATATAAAAATAAATAAATAAATACATTGGTTTGACTTATATTTTGGCTTGAGATCGTATTATTTCTAAACTGTAGGCAC
Source organism: Aegle marmelos (assembly GCA_030449875.1). Classification (NCBI taxonomy): domain Eukaryota; kingdom Viridiplantae; phylum Streptophyta; class Magnoliopsida; order Sapindales; family Rutaceae; genus Aegle; species Aegle marmelos. The sequence continues at coordinate 14,737,838 of JASUUL010000143.1, forward strand.
ATTTATTTCATCTTGGTAAGAGTATATGATATTACTTTAATAATTTCTCTTAATTTGCCATTCATTAGAGTGACTATGATTTTTTGATTTAATTTCATTGTGAGAATGTCACTACCGTTGAAATTTTAGGATATTGAGATGTCATTCTTGAAAGTAGTTTGATTACAATAGCTATAACAAAATTTACTGGATTGATTCATGTGGATGGTTGATTTGGGAGTAATATTTCTCAAAGAATGGAGATAATACTTATACTTTTATTTGATTGCTATTATAAGTTTAATTAAATAAACATGATAGTTAAAAAAAATATTTTGGGTTTGAATTTGATTTCGCTTAATTTACTAGGTACTAGCAATAAGCTAGTTAGGGAGTGTATTGAGTGCTAGAAAATGTATATTTATAAAGAAAAAATTGTTATTTTACAATTCAAGTTCCAATAACTTCTTTACTTTTATGTATTCAAGTCTCTTGTAATTTTAATTATATTTTAGAGGCATCATAGTCATTTCACAATAGACGAGACATCGGATGACAAAACAGATAACAAATTTAAACTCAGAATGATCAAAAATCTTAAGAGGAGCATAGAAGTATAAATGTCACTGTTCACATATACGGTACTATTCACATATACGGTACTATTTATAATACAATTCATGACATTGATCATATATGTTGTACAATGACGTGGCATTGACTAATGATATGCCATTGACTGATGATGTGGCACAGACCAATAACATAGGAGCATTTAATTAGGGGAATAATGTGGCAGTGACTGATTATGTGATATTGATTGATGATGTAGCTTGACTGATAAAGTGTCACAATCTTATTGGATTAAAATGTTTATACATTATTGACTGATGACGTGGTAGTATGTTAGTGGATAAAAAAATTGTGCAGACAGTATATGCATATACACAAGATAATAATCTTGATGATGTGTTCAAACCAATCAGAACTTGTCACGTGGCGCAATTCGGTGCGTCCAAATTGTTTTAATCCGATGACCATGATTTACTCTTTTTATCTATAAAATGTGGGCTCCCCCTTAATTTGAGACCCCTGAGTTCATTTTTTAGCTCTATTTTCTGTAATTCCTTCTCTATCTTGTATTTTCTATGCACTTTAATAAAACCATTTTATCCTTATTTCAAAAATAGATAGCTAATTTTCTTTCAAACATGGGTTGAAACTGAAGTTTTAACGTATTCTGTAGGCTTAATTAGTAAATTTATTTTCTTTTCCCCTCTAATTTCTATAATGTTTTGACTTTTTGTCGATAGATAGTAATTACACAGTTATTACTGTTAAGCACGGTAAGCCCTTAGTACCATATTAATTAGAGTGTGGCTTATGAGGAGTGGATTTTTGCCTTATGATTTAATTAGTACTAATAAGGAATATTGAGCTCTGGTGCATGTTGATATGGATCCTGATATCCAAGTTTTTATTATAATAGTTGTCATTTTTAATTATTCCCGTCATTTCAATTCAAAATTTCAGATAATTTCATCATTATTTCAACTACCCACTTAGAAAATTAATTCAGGACATAATTAAAATCTCCCTCCTCGTGGGATCGACAATCATCACTATTAATTTATTCTACAATAGATTTCTGCACTTGTGAGTTCAATAAAATTTGCACAACAATAGACTTTGTGTCTATTGGGGTTCATTAATTAAGTTTTTTTTTCTTAGGATAAACCCAAGAACGGATTGAAGCGAAATTGCTTCTCTTCTTTAAACTCTTATACTAAATCATTATTTTGGTTTATATTTTACCATATCGGATAGGTCAAAATGAATTTGATTTTCACTAACCAAACATATCTTTAAAGCTCTTTAAGGCGCTGAGTTTAACATATATATATATTTATTTATTCATATTTATATTTATTAATGATGTGTTTCTCTGTTTGGAATCGAGTTGAAGGAGTTAGAGGTTGCTCTTGCCATGAAAATTTGATTTAGATGCAATATTTTCGTATAGATGCTACCTCATATTTGCTTTTGTATGATATTTATTTAGCACTAAGACTTGGGACGTATAAATGCTATTGAAGTATATTTGCCTTTGTTCTTTTCTGATTTTGTAAAAACTACTAAATAGTGTGGACAATTAATTAATATTTTCCACACCAAATAACTTTTCAATAATTTTAAAGCAATTTACTTGCTGCCTCATATCTTTTATTGTTTTGAACAATCACCTGATGATTTGATATTTCACTGAAATATCAATTTTTCCAAACGCATGCTTAGTATTGTAAATGGTTTCTATATATAGACATTTTTTAGCACGCATTCATCCATTGGGAGATTGTACATGATAAGTTTATATATTCTTGTATTGTGGTTAGAAAGTTAGGTCTATCATATATAAATATCTATGGTTTTTTAAGAGAAAATCTTAAGTAATGAGATGGATGTTTTATTAGATGATCTCATTGGAATTAATGGCGACGATACTTTAAATGTGTGCATTCACTAACTTACACATAAACAACAATATTACTTTATGATATTTTGCATAAAATTTGTCATTCATCGTCTTAAGGGAGGACTAGAAAATTTTACTTTTCCCTCTCTCTTTGCAAAATTCTATTTCATGACTCCTAGCTTTATGAAGATTCATTAATCTTCTTTTCTTTCTCTTACTTGTGTAATTTGATTGGCTAAAATGTGCAAGAGGATGAAGGAACTAATTGGTTAAGTGAGAATAAAGATGCTAGCTATTTAGTTTACTTTCTTGGCAACTGCTCACTTAAGGTAAGTTTCCTACACCTCCAGCTACGTTCATGTTACTAATTGTAAAGTACATTAAATATTTAGATAAACATCAACATTATTATTATACCAAAGGTGGAAAACTAGTACGTGACTTGTTATACTAGCAGTACAGACTGATCTAGTCCCCAATCGGGTTGACCATTAAAATATATGTCACTAGTTTCCTACCTATATATAGTGTTTATAGATTAATTTCTAATAAGGACCTCTTCTTCACCTAATATCACCTAAGACAATTGGATACGGTGACCTATCTGGCGAACTAGATGGGTATTTTCTTAAAATTGGTCCTCAATAATTTTCTAATGTACAAGACTATTTAAAAGGCAAGTGCAGAGTATTCTTGTATGGATAAGAATGAACTGTTATGATGACCTCTTGCTATCCTAGGGTGTTGAGAAAACCATAAGAGAATTTAGAAAGCCATAGGTATTTGAACCCATAGATATTATTCAAGTTTAAAAGCTAGATATGAAAGGAAATGATCCTCTATATATAGAGGAAAACTTCTTAAAGCCCGATGAGACAAGACCCTCATCTTTTACAAAAGCAAACAAATTGACAAATAAAAGTAAAGCAACTTAAAACATAGCCATATGGGCTAAAGTAAAAGCAAAAGATGAAGTAAAAATTATTGATAAAGCAAAAGCAAAAGCAAACATTACATTAAGTCATATGCTTAAAGATACAGATAAAGATTCTGGTGTTGCTTTATCCAAAGCTATGCGAAGGAGACAGGTTGTCCATATCATTGTTGACTTCATCAAAGAGAGACATAGGTTGTTTGTTTAGAGAATCATTTGACATGGCTGAAAGGCTGGGTATCTCGTGCTTGGAAACTTTCTTTGGTGGATTTGATAAATGAGATGCCATATGGTGTGTGGGGTCTGTATGAGAGGAAAGGGAAGTGGATTCTTCCTATGGATCCTATGAGTCCTGAAATAGAATACTAGTATAGTCTTGTCTTTCCTTTTGTAGGAGGATTCCACTTTTAAAATACTTGATAGAGGGTAAAGAGTAGCTATAAGTTCATGTTGTGGTCCAAGTGAAGTGTGTTGGATATTTGCAGGAGGAATTGTTATGCGATTTAGTTCAAAGAGGAAATTTTTAAAGTTTGAGGCAATGGTCGGGTCATGTTAAAGAGGAAAACGATAGGGAAAAGTCATCAACTCATAAGATTAATCTTAGGTGTAAAAGAGTTTGGTAGTCAAATGTTGAAAATAAGGGCTGTGTATGATAAAAACAAAAGTGAATTAGGTACTTTCATTATCTAGCAGTTAGGAAAGGTGATGCTTTTTAAAGATTTGTTGAAGTTGTCTATGCCATCAAGGAAGAGAGACAAACCATTCAAACAATATCCAAAGTAAAGAGTGAGCAGTCATTGGATTAGTAAGGATTTTATAGAGAGATTGGATAGAAAAAACTAATTTGGTAGCATAAAGGACAATAAGATACCAAGGTTCATTTTCTGTAAGGTTTTGAAAAGGATCAATGGTCAAGCTAGTAAGAAAGAGATGGTTTGGATGAAAGCTTAGAAAACCAAAAGTTTGCATTTAGTAAATATTCATAAAATATCAAAATAAAAATTTTCTTGTAAAATTTTGAATTTGGTGGAGAGATGAGAAGTTGAGATATAAAGGAAATAATTTTTTAGTGAGAGCAATATTTGGTAAGGGAGTGGCCATGACTATAACAGGAAAAACCTTGTGAGAGGTGATGAGAGAAATAGTTGGTGGTCTGGATAGTAGATCAAAGATGAGGTTCTTCTTTTTTTTTATATGTTTAACTAAAAAATCGTACTGAGAAAGTGAGGTCTTTAAACAAAGGAGATATTTGTCTAACAAGGTTCTATTTTTGAATTTAACAACCTTTTGAAAAGAGGAGTTTCCTAATCTGACAAGGAAATGATGACCAATGAGATGGAATTCAAATTTTTTTAATACCATACTTTACTGTTAAGATTTCTTTATAGATGGCATGGTAATGCTTTTCTAACTCTTTGAATTGTTCGCTAGCCTGAGCATAGAAATATTCTTTTTCATTTGTAAATTCAAGCAACATACTCTCCAATATTCGTCACTCGCATTAGTGTGTAAAATCCTCTGACTTGTTGTGGGGATTTTCAGTGCTGGCGGATCTTGAGCAATTTCCTTCAGAATCTTGATAGTTGTTGTTTGTTCTGGTCCCTATATGGGGACATTTTTCTTGAGCATCTTTGAAAGCTGACTGGGATGTATTGAGACACAGGGTACAAAATCACGGAGAAAATTGATGATCTCGAGAAATTGTTGGATATGCTTTTTTGTCATGTCTTGATTTGAAAAGTGTAGCAATTCTTGTCCAATGTGTGGTCCTAGACGATAGTAACCATTTTCAATAATCATTCCAAGGAACACAATAGTGGTTTGGCCTAGGATGCTTTTCGTTTTAAAGAGAATTATGCCATATGTATCAACAAGATAAAGAAATTTATCCAAAAGCTTTTGATGGAACAGGTGATCAAGTGAAAAATAGAGAATGTCATCAATGTAGATAAGAGCATGGTGAAGGATAGGTTCAAAAATTCAGGTCATGCCTTTTTGAAAGATGGAAGAGGCTATCTTAAGGACAAGGCATGGCGGTCCACTGATAATAGGCATTTGGAATACAAAAAGCTTTTTGTATTTGTCATTAGGGTCAATTATCAATTGCCAAAAACTTGCTGTAAGGTCAAATTTTGAAAAAACTTGGGCATTTTGAAGATTAATGAATAACAACTGGATCCTTAGTAATGGGAACTTGTCATCTTTCAAAAAATAATTTAGCAATTGATAATCAATGACAAGTCGTTTCTTTCCCTAACAAGCTTTGATCATTTTTCAATGTAGAAGGCTTGACTTGCTCAATTAGTAGTGGTTGGTTCAATAAGTCCTTGTTAAAGGAGTTGGGAATATTCTTGTTAGGTTGATTTGAGACCTGTGGGAATCATTCTTCGATGGGTGGCTTTAGTTGGATTTATGTCTTCATTAGGCTTGAAAGGACGCTTAATAAAGAATTGGTGATTTTTTCAAATAGGATGAGACTGTGAAAATTCTATATGAGATTCTAGACAAAAAGGCATGAACCTCTGAATTATAACTGGTAAGGATAGGTGGCTTCAGATAGCTTATACAGACGAAGGATATATGTATGGGTTTGAACTGTCTTTTGTAAGACATTCCGAAAGCTGTGATTGAAGTTTCTTAGTCATGGATAAAAGATCAAAACCAATCAGAAAATCTTTGTCTGGTAAATCAGAACCAATAATCTTTAAACAGATGACATAATTTGGGAAAATCTGGACCTCAATGGGTTTTTTGGTTATGAGATTTATTTAAAATAGTTGGCCATCAACTACTTTGAAATATTCTTCATGGCTTTCCCAAAAATAAGAAGGAAAGATAGAAGGATGCAACTACTTTTTTGAGCACCAGTGTAAAAAAATCCTATAACAAGAATAGGTTTTGCAAATTTAGAGGACAAAATTTGGACAAGAATAGAAGGAATAGAAATTTAAAGTGTGGTTAGGTGAAGATCTAGGATTGTTGTTGTGCAAATTTTAATGAACTCGCAAGCGCACGAATCTATTGTAGAATAGATTAATGGTGACGAGTGTCGATCCCACGAGGAGGTTGATTTTAATTATGTGCGGAATTAATTTTCTTTTTAATGGGAATAATTAAATTATAATAATTTTGTCCTAAATTGTTGAATTAAAATGGCGGGAATGATTAAAAATAAAACTTGTTATAATAAAGTACTTGGGTATCCGGATCCGCATCAACATGCTCCATGGGCTAAATATTCTATATTAATACCAATTAAATCATAAGGGGGGATTCCACACCTCATGAACCACTCTCCAATAAGTATGGTGCCAAGGGCTTATCGTGCCAAATAATAACAACCTTGTACTAGGGTGCCGGTATAACCAGGGCTGTAACTAGACAAGACTATTATTATTTGTCGACGAAAAGTCAAAACAACCACAAATATTAGAGGGGAAGAGAAAGTAAATTTACCAAATTAAGCCCATGGAACATGTTGAGACTTCACCTTCAACCCAAGCTTGAAAAGAAATTAGCTACTCATACTTTAACTAAGGATAAAAAAGGAAATTTTATTAAAATACAAAGAAACTACAAGAAAGAGAAGGAATTTCAGAAATCTAAGCTTAGAAATGAATTCAGGGGTGCCAAATTAGGGGGGGAGAGCCCCCTTTTTATAGATACATTGAGTGAATCGTGACCATCGGATTAAAAACAATTCGGATGCTCGAGGATTGCGCCACGTCATCATCAACGATCAGCGATCAACATCAGCCAATAAATCAACATTTAAACAGACAAAGAACGCCGCCTAAATAGTAAATAATCCCATGTAAGCGCATGTATCGTACACCGATTTCTACTCCAATGAGATGTCGCCACATCATCGATCTACGAGACATAAGAAATTTAGTCCAATAAGATCATGACACATCATCATCGGTCAACGCCACGTCATCGGTCAATGCCACATAAGCAAATCAATCCACATAATTCGCCCAATCGAGCATCGCCACGTCGTAGGTAGTTGCCACATCATCGGTCCGTATACATGAATAGTGTCGTGAAAAGATTATCGAATGAAACGATCAAAACGTCACATTTAACAAAACGATGACTGTATGTGAAACAGTACTTTTTCCTTTAATGCTCTTCTTAAGGTTTTCGACCGTCCTGAGTCCAAATATGACGTCCGTTTTGCTGTCTGATCACTCGTTTATTATGAAACGATTATGATACCCCTAAAATACATAAAATACACAATTATAATAAAACACATATAATTAAATAACAAAATACTTAAATAAATAAAAGTAGCAATGTTAGTGAGATTTAAAGTGTAAAATGATGATTTTCTCCTTTATAAATATACACTTTCTAACACTCAACACACCCCCCAACCAGCTTATTGCTAGTCCCTAGCAAATAAAGCGAAGATAAAATTCAAAACTTTTTTTTCTTTTTTTTTTTTTTAAACACACGTGTTTATTCAATCAGATTAATGATAACAATCAAATAAAAGTTTAAGTATTATCTCTAGTCTAAAGGAATATCACACCCACATCAACCATCCATATGTATCAGTCCAGCAGATTTTGTTGTAGTAATAGTAATCAAGCTACTTTCAAGAAAGACATATCCAACCCCAAAATCTCACCGGTTGTAGTGACACTCTCACAAAGAAATTAATCCCAATAAAATTTTTGTCACTACAATGAATGGTAAATTGAGAGAAAATAATAAAGAAATATCATACACTCTCACCAAGATGAAAAATATGCCCATAGCTTAGAAATAGTACGATCTCAAATAAAGTATTAGTCAACCCAATGTATTCATCATTTTTTTTTTTTTATTTATGCATCACTACATCTTAATTACCCATATAACTAGCTTTTATGTTAGACTATAGTTCCCTAAAATCAGGAAGGACTTTTATTAGGACGTAACGTAGGCTAAGGACATGGTTAACAAAGAAAGGAAAATAGGGAAACAAAATATATATGTTTGAGAAAAAATTAAAGAACTTTTTACAGGATACATTTTGCTTATTTATTACTTTTGTACATCTTTTTTTTTTTCTCTTTTTTTTTTCTTTTTTATTTCTTCTTTTTTTTATATGGCACAACTTTACTGAACAAAATAATTATTTATTTATTTTTTTCTCAAACATGAATAGGTGGATGGAACTTATATGATATCGGGTAATACTCCAAATTGGAGTGGGTTAGGATGATAAGTTAATAAAGAAAAGGATTTTTTTTTTTTTAAATAAAAGGCTCAAAAGGGGTAACTATGGATATTAAATAATAGGGATGGCTAGAAAGGCTCAAACGGGTCAAAAATGGCCTTCCATCATCTTTTAGGACTCTAAATAATCTTCCATATCTACTAATTAAGTGGACATTTAGATGCAGTAACACACACTTTTTTTTTTTTTTTTTTTAGAGGGTTGACTCAAAGAAAATCTAGAGATCATGTATGAAATAATAAACTGCTAAGCTACATGAAGAATGGGCAAAAAGGGTTACTCTCCAAGAAAAATTAATAGGCTCAAAAACTCACTTGGAATTTATTATGACATGTGCATTCTTTCAAGCAACTCATATTTGTCTCCAACATCAACATGTAGAATAGTAAACATGGTGTAACATTACTCAAGACCAAAGATAATACAAATACTAAAATTCAAAAGTCATCATATCATCCAATATCAAGAACTCACAAATTTTTTTTTTAAAATAGAATTATTTCCCCCCAAGCTATTCTAAACATACATGCAGAAAAATTAAAGAAAAATGAATTTTTTTTTTAATTTTTTTTTTTTGTTTTTAATTAATTTTTTTTTGTTTTTTTTTTTATTTTTTTTACAAAAGGAGATGCGTTTCTAGAGTTACTACACTCCATATTCAGCCATCTTCGACTTTAAAAACTTGAAAATATATATTTATAAAGGAGAAATTATCAGCTATTCCCTCCCCCCAACCAGAACGAAACATTGTCCTCAATGTTTTAAAGGAAAGAAGTAGAGATTAGAAGATATCACCTGGGCATTGCAATACAAAAGAAAATATTAATAAGTAGTTGCGACTGTGGCTCACATCTTCCTCTGGTTTTACATCCAGAAACGGCTTGAACGCCCTCTATGGGTCGAGGATAGGCTTCCCATCCAGTTTTCTTACAAACTGGCAAACAGGGTCTTTTATAGTCAGATTCCCGAGACTATAGTTTGCACATTCTTTCTGAAATAATGGCCATAATTGGAGTATTGCATTTTGGACGTATTCACTGGGATGCGTTTCAAGAGACAAAAGGATATCATCCAATGACTCCTTATGCAAGCCATCCTTAATGAATTGAATCTTATCTTCTCTGTTATCAGACACCATTCCTAAAGAACATGATTTTTTTTTTTTGCATATTATTCTGGCACATTTATTCAAAAAAAAATTAATAATAATAGGTAAACTTACAAAAACATAATTAAAAAAAAATTTAAATCACCAAAAAGAAACAGAAAAGAAAAAAATTCAGGTCACTTCAATGTTTTGTGCTGTTTTCTCCACATGGTTGGTATTCGTGATATGCCTTTACTTTTCTGACCATTAACTTTAAAAATTATATTGTTCCTTGGATTCTTAAATTTAATGGCTCCATGTGAAAAAACAGTATGATCAGTAGATGGACCAGACCATCGAGAACGTAACTTACTTGGAGAAACGTGCCATTGAGAAATGAAAGAAAATACTTTCGACCTGGTGTGAAAGATTTTCCAATGCTTCGCTTGTCACGGAGGATTTTCATTCGCTTTCGTAGTCCTTAGCATTTTTGTTACGAATCTCCTTTGGTTTTGCCAGTTGTATCCTCCTTTTTGAACCAAAAATGGGGTCAATGATGTCTGTGTTCTTTTGTTTGTAATTAGGAGAGGATGGGATGATTTCTGACAATATTTCTTCTTCCTCCAAGAATGTAGAATTCAAAGGGTCGAGTGAAGGTTTGAGCTCAATTTCTAGTGGTGATTCTGATGATGGAATGAGATTTTCTTTTAATGGTGCCAATTGTTCTATCCTTGTCTTCCACTTATCAATGTCCATGCATGGCGATGAATCCAATAAGGCATTAACCTCATCAATTGATCTGTCAATATTAAAATCCAAACCAAAGTGAGTTAAACATGTCAGTAAAGGGTCATCACTAAGGTTTAAAGGAGATGTATGATAAACCAATTCATCAATTAAATCCACATCTACAATTTCATCATCGATCTTTGTAAGGTTGTTTGGCAATGTTAAAAATATTTAGTTCCATGGTCATATTGCCAAATGACAACTGCATATTTCCAGTCCTGCATTGAATATGTGCATCGGCAGTTGCCAAGAAAGGTCGGCCCAGAATAATAGGAATGTGCTTCTTTGAATCTGCCTTTGGTTGAGTGTCAATTACAATGAAATCAACAGGAAAATAAAACTTGTCTACCTGGATAAACACGTCCTCCACAATACCATGAGGTATTTTTATGGATTGATCTGCAAGCTGTAACACCACTGGAGTTGGATGTAATTCGCCCAGTCCAAGTTTCACAAAAAGCAGTAAGGCAACAGATTTACACTAGCTCCTAAATCCAACAAAGCATTCTCAATTGTGTGGTTCCCTATACTACATGAAATAGTGGGGAGCACGGATCTTTACATTTTAGAGGCATTTTATGTTGGAGTATAGAACTAATATTTTTCTGTTAGAAAGGCCTTTTCTCGAACATGAATGTTTCTCTTTTTAGTACAAAGGTCTTTAAGAAACTTGGCATATGATGGCACTTGTTTTATAGCTTCAAGTAAAGGGATGTTAACACTTACCTGTTTGAAGATTTCAAGAATCTCACCTGTGGATTTTCCTTTCTTCCCTTTAGCTAACCTTTGAGGAAATGGAGCTTTAGGAACATATTCTCGTGGGTTGGTTTCCTCTTTCTCCTCTGATGATGATTCCTCAGTGTTCACATGTACAATCTGAGTTGCTTTTGGCATCTCCACTTTGTTGTCAACTTCTTTTCCTTTTCGCAAGGTCATCACTGCTTTGACCTCTCCATGCTGCTGTGGTGAACTAAAACTTGCTTCATTTACTGCTTTAGGATTGGGCATTGGTTGACTTGGGAATTTGCCTTTTTCAACGGTCATGGCCAATGTTTGAATTGAAGAGGCAAGTTGTCCTACCATTTTCTCAAGGCTTGAAACAGATTGAGCTTGTGAGTTGAAGCTTGCTCTCATCTCATTTCGTAATTCATCAATGGTGCGGTTTCTCACGTTGCTCGATCTTGGAGTTAGTAAGATTTGAAATTTTGGGTTGTCTCCTCCCATGGTTTAGGTTGAGAATGGTTTGGGTTCTGATTGTATGGTCTAAATGGTGGTTGAGAGGCTTGAGACATTTGAGGAACTGGTTGCATTGGTGGAGGTGGAACTGATGGTCCGTTTTGTTGAAATCCTTGAGACCATGAAAAATTGGGGTGATCTCTCCATCCAGGGTTATATGTGTTGGAGTAAGGGTTGTAGTTTGATGGTTTTCTCATGATACCTATGGTTTTGGCTTGATCTGAATATGAGTCATGGTCATGTGGCTCTGTTGATTTAGCGGTTGTCAAAGATGCTATTTGTCGAGTAAGGCCTTCGACCATCTCTTTGACTTCTTTAATTCCTGAGCTTGACTCGCCAATGTTAACCTCATTCACTCCCTTAATTCTCCTGGTATTTCTGAGTGATCGACTCCGTTGTTGAGAATTATCCGATTGCCGTTGGAAGAATTCCCAAATCTCTGATGCGCTTTTGGACATTAACTCTCCTCCACTGGTTGCCATTAGCCATTCTTGCACATGTGGCAATAATCCCTCCAAAAAGTATTGGCATTGGTGCCATTTCTCATACCCATGATGTGGACACTTCAAGAGTAGCCCATTAAATCGCTCCCATGCTTCGAAAAATTGCTCGTCGTCTCTTTGGGTAAACTCTGAAATTTCCCTGCGAATAGCATTGGTTTTATGAACTGGGAAATATTTATTTAAAAATTTGGTTACCATTTGTTCCCATGATGTAATGCTATTGGCAGGCATTGTATTAAACCATGAACGAGCTCTATCTTTTAATGAAAATGGGAATAATCTAAGTTTAACATCATCATCTGAAAAATTCTCGTATTTAAAAGTTTGACAAATAGCATGAAAATCATCAGATGATTATATGGGTCCTCATTTTCTAGGCCATAGAATGTGGAGAGACAGTTTAGCACACTAGGTTTTAATTCAAAACTCCTAGCAGCTACATTTGGGTACCTTATGCATGATGTGCTCAAATTAGCTAAAGGACTAAAATAATCCTTAAATGGCCTCTCTTGTGGTTCTGGTTGCTGATGTTGCAAATCCATTTCAAGTTTCTTTTGGAAAACAGTTTGTTTGTTTGTGTGTGCGAAGTGTTTTTTCCAAATCGAGGTCTAAAGGTTCAAGATTGGGTGATAATGACCTTCACCATGCATGCAAAGAACAAAATAAATGAAAATAAATGAAAATAAAACAAACAAAAATAAAGAGGAGAGAGAAATTACAATACTAACCTTGTGAAGTTGTTACAACCTTACAATGAATATACACTCAAGTGCTAAAAAGAAAATACCAAAAATAGATTAACTAAAAAAAATAAAATAAAAAGATAAATTACAATGAAAAAAAATAAATTACAGGAATATAAAGAAGAGAAAAAGAAACAAAATTAAATTACAGAAAAAAATTACTTAAAAAAATTTAATTCTATGGAATAATAAATTAACAGAATAAATAAAAATTACAAAGAAAAATAACTCAGAAATTAAATTATTGAAATTTAAAGAAATTTAAATTACCAGAATTAAATTACAGATTCACTTTTTTTTTAATTTTGTAATTTTTTTAATTTTTTTTATAATTTTTAAGGAAAGCAAAAAAAAATTACTTAAAAAAAAACTAATTTTATGAATTAATTCTACGAATAAATTAAAATAAATTACAAGATAAACAAAACAAATTAAAAAGAAAAGTAAAGCAAAAATTAAAGTACAGAAATTTAAAGAAATCACACAATAAAATTAAATTGTAAAAATGTAAATTACAGAAATTAAATTACAGAAATTTAAATTACAGAAATTAAATTACAGAAATTAAATTACAAAAATTTAAATTACAAAAATTAAATTATAGAATTATTTTTTTTATAAGAAAAAAAATATATAAGAAAACAAAAAAAATTAATTCCACAAATTAAAATAACTTACCTCCCCGGCAACGGCGCCAAAAACTTGTTGTGCAAATTTTAATGAACTCGCAAGCGCACGAATCTATTGTAGAATAGATTAATGGTGACGAGTGTCGATCCCACGAGGAGGTTGATTTTAATTATGTGCGGAATTAATTTTCTTTTTAATGGGAATAATTAAATTATAATAATTTTGTCCTAAATTGTTGAATTAAAATGGCGGGAATGATTAAAAATAAAACTTGTTATAATAAAGTACTTGGGTATCCGGATCCGCATCAACATGCTCCATGGGCTAAATATTCTATATTAATACCAATTAAATCATAAGGGGGGATTCCACACCTCATGAACCACTCTCCAATAAGTATGGTGCCAAGGGCTTATCGTGCCAAATAATAACAACCTTGTACTAGGGTGCCTTGTGATAACAGGTCAGAATTAGACAAGACTATTATTATTTGTCGACGAAAAGTCAAAACAACCACAAATATTAGAGGGGAAGAGAAAGTAAATTTACCAAATTAAGCCCATGGAACATGTTGAGACTTCACCTTCAACCCAAGCTTGAAAAGAAATTAGCTACTCATACTTTAACTAAGGATAAAAAAAGGAAATTTTATTAAAATACAAAGAAACTACAAGAAAGAGAAGGAATTTCAGAAATCTAAGCTTAGAAATAAATTCAGGGGTGCCAAATTAGGGGGGGAGAGCCCCCTTTTTATAGATACATTGAGTGAATCGTGACCATCGGATTAAAAACAATTCGGATGCTCAGGATTGCGCCACGTCATCATCATCAACAATAACATCAACCATCAACAGTCAACATTTGTACAGTAACGCCGCCTGAATAGTAAATAATCCCATGTAAGCGCATGTACTGTACACCCGATTTCTACTCCAATGAGATGCTGCCACATCATCGATCTACAGTACATAAGAAATTTAGTCCAATAAGATCATGACACATCATCGGTCAACGCCACGTCATCGGTCAATGCCACATAAGCAGTCAATCCACATAATTCGTCCAATCAGATACTGCCACGTCGTAGGTAGTTGCCACATCATCGGTCCGTATACATGAATAGTGTCGTGAACAGTATCATGAACAGTACCGTACGTATGAACAGTACCGTATGTGTGAACAGTAACTTTTTCCTTTAATGCTCTTCTTAAGGTTTTCGACCGTCCTGAGTCCAAATATGACGTCCGTTTTGCTGTCTGATCACTCGTTTATTATGAAACGATTATGATACCCCTAAAATACATAAAATACACAATTATAATAAAACACATATAATTAAATAACAAAATACTTAAATAAATAAAAGTAGCAATGTTAGTGAGATTTAAAGTGTAAAATGATGATTTTCTCCTTTATAAATATACACTTTCTAACACTCAACAATTGTATCGATGAAAGTAATGCCATTCTCAAAATTTGAGTCACTGCTGACTAATGCAAAAACAATATTTTCATCAGCAATTTCTTGTTCTAAGAAAAGTGATTCAATATCATCTACTGAGGAAATGATAGATGACTCTTGAAGGTACTGTAAAAGACGGATAGCTTTTGCAAGGCGATTTCGGTAATTTTTAGTGAAATGTCGTTTCTTTTTGCAAATAAAATACCGAATGTCTTTTGATTTTTTTGAAGAGAAAGAATCTTTTTTCTTGAAGAATTTGAAAGACTATTTTTTTTTTGCATGCTTGTGTCTATCTGGATAAGTCTTTTTGAAGCGGACTTTTTTTTGGAGGTACAAGTCCAATCCTTATCATCATTGCACTTGATCTTGAGATGAGATATTTTACAGGCACTCTTGAATGGTTGTTTGTTTGCCATAAGATCATTGAAGAATTCTTTCTATTTACAAAGATGTTCAAGACAACCAACTGCCAATTGATAAATCTTTCTAAGTGACATATTCCTGATGTCTAGTTGATTGAGGTTGACTTGTCTCTATAATTCTGGATAGAGTTCTTTTGGAAGAAATGCTACAAACACATGTTTAAGAGTTGGATAATTAAAATTGTTAAGTTTGTAAAACAAAACAAACATGCATTTATAGTGATAATTCATATCTTTTTGTTAGAGAAAACAACACTTCATCTGAAGGTATTCTTTCCTAGCAAGTTCTTTTGTTGGAATAGATTATCCCAAGAGTTATTCATAGACCAATCTTAAAGCTATAGCTACATTAGGAATTTGAATGAACTATAATTGCCTGTAAAGACCCAAGCTAAAAACCAATCTCGTAATGAACCAGTGAATTTGGAGCTAAATTCTCTTAAGATAGATTAAACTGTATATCCTAGATGAATCGTCTAGACATCAACCTAGGCCGTGAATTCTTGTAATCTGTTAGCCCATTTATTTTTTGAAATATCGTCAAAAATAAACCAAGGCCTATTAGAAGGTTTTAAAATAGCATTTGCAGGATTTAGGTGGATTGTCTCTCTTTCATCTGTTTCCTCTATGATAAGAGTATCTGTAGGAGGATCCAAGGTTGAAGAATTATTTGAGCCTAGGAAAGGCATGACTATAAAGGGTTTGGTTACATTAGTAAAATCAACTTCAGAATCAGAAGTAGAACTATATTAAGAAGATAGTTCTGTCTCTGTATCAGATGATTTATGAGTTGTGATTGATGATTGAAATACTAAATAGACAACCTAAGAGGGGGCGTGAATTAGATTTTTGAAATTTTAGAAAAGAAAAGATTAAAAGAGAATATAAATTAAGTAATTAAATTTAAGATAAATAAATAAATGAACAATAAAACTAGAGAGATAGAGTAAGAGAGAACAAACACAATAATTTTTACGTGGTTTGGCTATCCTCGCCTACGTCCATGCCTCCAAGCACACTTAGCTTGAGGATTCCACTAAGCAAGCCTCCAAGGCTTTAAAGTTTTACAATTGACTTCTAAGGTGTCAATAAAACCTTTACAAGAAGAGATTTTTCCAGTCTCTTAATCTAAGTGTATCTAAACACTTACAATCACTCTAGAACAAATATCACAAATTGATTTTTCTCTCACACAATTTTTTAAGATTACAAATCAATGCTCAATGCCCAATGTGTGAGTAGATGAAGTAGTAAAAGAAAATATTCTTAAGCTCAATTGTATATCTGTGAATATGCTCAGTAGATGTGTTGTTGTTCCTCTTTGATTTGACTTAAATGAACTTATTTATAGTTGGAGTCAAAAAATAGCCGTTATTCCACCTTTTTGACAGAAAATGGATTACCATTAGTCGTTAACGGATAATCGTTTTCTCTGGTCAATGTTACCATTGGCCTTAATTTCAAATTATCGGTTGACCGTTAATAAATGCTCTTTCGCCGTTATAATCCAGGGACCTGCATAACAAAAATCCTTTATCTGTTTTCGCTAAACGGTTAAAGACTAATAAGAATGTCAGTCTGGATATTATCGGTTAGCCGTTATATATTAACGATGTACCGTTAATTTCCAGCAACTCATAAAACAAAAATCTTAACCAGTTTTCTTTAAACGGTAAATGATTAACAAAATTAAGAGAATCTGGATATTATCAGTTAGCTGTTATATATTAACGGTGTACCGTTAATTTCCAGCAACTCATAAAACTGAAAGCTTAACCAGTTTCCTTTAAACGGTAAAAGATTAACAAAATAAGAGAATCTGGATATTATTGGTTAACCGTTATATGTTAACGGTTAGTCGTTTTAATTTCAGTGTTTGATTTGTTAAAGTTCTTAGAAAACAACCTCTCGGTATTTTATCGATTAACCGTTAAAAATTAATGGTTTGTCGATTATGCCCAGAAAATCATATTTTTGTGTAGAATGTTCCAAATTTCTCTAAGGCTTGTAAACACATGCAGAGAGTTTTAACTTTTAAGAAAAATATCTAAATTTTCAACAAATATTATCAATAGAGATTAATTGTTTGTTATCATCAAAATCAATAAACAAAACATCTATATGTTAACATTCTCCCCCTTTTTGATGATGACAAACAATTAAAAATATTGTGCTCTCCCTAACTATATACTCCCCCTATTTATATGACTTAAAACATTTCTGTCAAAAGAACATGCTCTAGATGCACAAGATTTTTATGTTTTTCTCCCCTTCATCATTAAAAGAACATAGTTTAGATGCAGAACATAATTTTGGAAAAACTTTAGGCAAAGTCTCCCTTTAAGATTTTAGAAATCCTTAAGTACAACATAAGAGCAAAAACACTTCCAAAAGCAAACGTACACATTCCAACAACTCCAATGCCATATAAAAAACACTCCCAAAATCAAGCATACACATCTAACAACTCCAATGCCAGATAATTCAGAATAATATAGGCAGTCATAAGAAAAGCAAATATGTATAAAATCAAATAATGCATCCATAACAAATATAGTTAAGAGAAAATACAATCAAAATATAAACTGTTTATGCGAAACCACAAAACAAACTGGAACTAAGAGGCTCGTTGCGAAGAAGGAGGTCGCGTAGAAGTAGGTTATGTGGAAATAGGTCTCGTAGTGGAAGGTCGGGAAGAGGTAGGCCGTGGAAGAAAAGCTGTTGCAGAGGTGTTTCCAGGTTCATACCGAAAATACCCTAGAAGTTATCGATATCCAGCAATGATCTCATACTAATGATCGAAGCTCACCTCTTGAAGGGTATGAAGCTGAGTCCGGAGCTGCTGTTGATCCTAAGAAATAGCATCTAGGGGATCAAGGATCGTCTGCTAGGTCTCAGAAATCTGGTGAACATCAACAACCAGCTGATGTAAAATATCAGAGATAAGGGGCTGTGCTGGAGCTGGAGGCTGCTCAGGAGCTGGAGGTACTATAGAGACCGAGGGATGATCTGAATCCATCTCAGGCATGGCAGGATCAGAGGGGACTGATGATTGAGGAACACGACGAGGAAGAGGTGGAGGATGAGCTCTAAGTCAGAAATCAGGAAGTTGATCAGGACGATAAATATCATTAAGCATTTTATCATTCTCAGGAGCAATTAAAGTGTCCTAATTCTTAGCATTGGCAATCTTGTGCCATTTGTCATTCCTCCTAGTGAAACCAATACTACTCATTGCATCTCAACCAATTTTCTTGGGCTTTTTGTACACTACTTTCGTAATGGAACATGAAAATGTCGCAATATCCTAGTTATGATACTGCCATAGGGAAGCAAAAGATGGGTGACTGCTAGAGTGTTAACATATGACGCACAATAATATATCCTAAGTTAACAGATCGCCCTCTAAGTAAACTATCCAACAGTCCAACATCCATACGTGTAACCTCATCTGAATGACCCCTCCTAGGTGTGATTATATGCTGTAAAATACTATAAAGAATGCGAACCTGAAGAGGCAATAACTAAGCTCGGAAAGGTAGACCACAAATCTCATCACTGAGTTCTCTACGATGACATATTTCTCACACCCTCATTATGAACAAAACCATCAAAGCATAGTGTTTTTCTAGAGGTATAAAATATAGTACCCTCATCCTTAATCCCAAGAATAATGGTATTCAAAAATTCGACATCAAAATTGAAATTCTAACTAGAGTACCCAAGAGGGGGGGTTAATTGGGTTTTTAATAATTATAGAAATAAATTGCTCAATTACTGCAAATAAATTCAAAATAATTAAATAAATAAATAAAAAGGATAAATAAATTAAAAGATAAGGAAGAGAGAGCAAACACAATGATTTTTACATGATTCGGCTATCCCCGCCTACGTCCACGCCTCCAAGCACTCCAAGCTTGAGGATTCCACTATGCAAGCCTCCAAGACTTCAACAAATTACAGTTGACTTCCAAGGTGTCAATAGACCTTTACAACAAGAGATTATTCCCAATCTCTTAACCCAAATGTATCTCCACACTTACAGTCACTCAAGATAAAGGAATACAAATTGATTTATCTCTCACACAATCTTTCAAGGTTACAAGTTAATGCTCAATGTGTGAATGAATGAAGTACAAATCTATTTTTAAAGCTTTCTGTAGATGGTAAACTCGTATATAAGCTTAGTAGTTTTGTTGTCGTTAGTCGTTGATTTGAGTTGAATAAGCATATTTATAGTTGGAGCTGAAAACTAGTCGTTATTCTTTCATCTGATAGAAAACGGTTTGCTGTTAGTTGTTAACGGTTAGCCGTTTTCTTTGGTCAATGTTACCGTTTGAGCATGATTTCAAATAAACGGTTGACCGTTAAGAATTATCCTTTCGCCATTATCGTCCAGAAACCTGCACAATAAAACACTCGATCCGTTTTCACTAAATGGTTAAGGATTTACAAAGAATGTCGATTCTGGAACTTATCGGTTAGCCGTTATATGTTAACGGTTTACCGTTAAAGTCCAGTGTCCTCATAATATAAAGCTCTGTAACCAGTTCTTTTAACTTTAAAGAATTTTAAAGAGTTGACGATATCGGTTAGCCGTTATATATTAACGGTTCACCGATTACTTCTAGTATCTCATAAAAATGCCTATCGGTTAAGTCTTAAGCTGTTAACCTTTTAACTTTAAAGGATCTTAAAGAGTTGACGATATCGGTTAGCTGTTATATGTTAACGGTTCGCTGATTACTTCCAGTATCTCACAAAATGCCTATCGGTTAAGGCTTAAGCCGTTAACCTTTTACAGAGCTAAGTCTTTTCACTAACGGTTAACCGTTTAATATAATTGGTTAGCCGTTTATACTCAGAACTTCATTTAACTTACAAATTATTCTAGTTTCTCTAAAAAATGTTAAATGCGTACCTAGTTTTGACTCTTAAGAAAATACTTGAAATTTTGTGAGTCTTAAAACAAATTTATTAACTTAAACTCATTGTTTGTTATCATCAAAATCAATTACCGAAATATGTATATGTTAACAAAAATCAATAGATATACCACCAACTACAGTGACTATTCTATCTAAACGGCTAGCTGATAATTCCATATTGGAATAGAACACCCGAACTAAATTGGGGTAGGATCTATCATCAACATTAATGGCTAATTCCCAAGGTCTAAGCATGTTCCTAACACTTCTACCACATACAATGAGGTCCTGAAAATCATCTATGTCCACAAAGTAAAAGTCTAGTACCTGTCTACCTATAAAACGTTCCTCAAATCGTTTGCGCAATGCGGCTATAGGGAAGTGTAATCTTTCAAATTCAAAAGTTTCCCATGGTCGTGTTGGGTTGATAAAGGGTGTATGCTTCCTCCTCTGTGGTCTCCATGATGACTCAACCATGATGTATAGAAGAAATCTTTCAGAATATGGATTTTGGAGGAAATGAATCGATTATTATGTGAAAGAGAACCAGAGAAAGAAGAATTTTGGGTCAATATGTCAAGAGATTGTGAAAAATTTGATCAAAATCATCAATCTCCAACCCGTTGCTCTTAGGGTTACTTCTCCTTACTTGTCATACATTTAGAGGTACATGCCCTTTTGTCCAAAATGTCATACACAATTATCACACTCTCATCCCCTTTGGAAAAATCACCAATTCTTTGTTAAGCTTCATTTCAAACTTAATAAAGATATAAATCTAACTAAAACCACCCATCTAGGAATAATACCCACAGATCTCAAATTAGCCTAATAAGAATGTTTCCAACTCTTCTAGTAGGGACTTATTGAACCAAACATTTCTAATTGGGCATGTCAAGCTTTCCATGTTAAAAAATGATCAGAGCTTATTAGAGGAAAGAAATGATTTGTGATTGATTATCAACCTCTAAATCATTTTTTGAAAGATAACAAGTTTCTATTACCAAGGATCCGATCGTTATTCATCTATCTTCAAAATGCCTAGATTTCTTTTTTTAAATTTGACCTCAAAGCAGGTTTTTAGCAATTGAAAATTTACTCTGATGATAGATACAAAATAGCTTTTTATATTCTAAACATCCATTATCAGTGGACCATCATGCCATTTGACCTCAAGGTAGCCCTTTCAAATCTTTCAAAAAGCGATGACTTGAATTTTTAAACTTTCTTTTCACCATGCTCTTATCTATATTAATAACATTATCTTTTTTTCACGTGATCACCTGTCCTACCAAAAGCTTTTAGACCAATTTCTTTATCTTGTTGATACACATGGCATAATGCTCTCTGAAAAGAAAAGCATCCTAGTCCAAACCACTATTAAGTCCATTGGAATGATTATTGAATATATCATTATCGTCTGGGACCACACATTGCACAAGAATTGCTGAGTTTCCAAATCAGGACATGACCAAAAAATGGATCCAGTAATTTCTCTAGATCATTAATTATCTTCGTGATTTTCTGCTGTAACACTCCATTTTATGATTGTAACTTAAGTGGTTAATCCAGGTGTAACATTAAATATTTATAGAAAGATTTCAAAATAAGTATTTTATAAATATTAAACAAAAGGTTTGTTATATAAAACTATATAAAAGAGGTTTGTCACACCAAAAACTTTGTTACAAAAGTCACAAACCAATTCCATAAACAAGCTTGTTGTATTTATGCATAGGTAGGAGCACAATTGAGCCCGTTGTGCAACCCAAGGTCTGTTATGTCTATATGCACCTCGCCTTGGTTGGGACTTGGCATCAGCTTTTTCTTACTCAGTTCCTGCAATGTAAGGACTACGTGAGCTAATGCCCAATAAGTAAACACTTGATGCATATATTACCTATCATGCACATGCATGATTTTATGAAATAAGTGCTAAATCTTTTACATGAAACTTTAAAATATAAAGAACGATATTAGGACCTTAGGTTTGTTGTACTACAAGGCTAGCATTCTATAACATGCCCTTGGGCTTGAATTAATTGATCCGTTGGGCGTTACGTATCGCCCCCCAAAAGATCTCTTTTCTTAGCTTAGAGGGCTTGTGCTCTTTATGAATGCTTATCACTTAGTAGTACAGCAATCATTTCTTTCTTCAAATTCATTAAAATACCTTTTTATCAATTTTTTCATGAAATGTTGGAGACCAATGTAACTTATGCCACATCATGTCAATTTTCCAAATACATATTAAAGCAAAATATGAAACTAATTTAAGATAACAACATCTAACATAGACGGCAGTACCGTCCATACAGAAATTTAAAGAGATAGAATTATAATATAGGCGGTAGGGCCGACAATGTCAAGAGTCATAACAACATCATATTTTAGGCGGCAATGCCCCATGTAGAGAGTTATACCAACATCATAATTTAGGCGGCAGTGCTGACCATGGCATGATAAAATAAGAGCATCACATATTTGGCGGCATAGCCGACTATCCAATCGAATAAGTATTAAGTATAACACCCTAGGCGGCATAATCGGCCATATGAGGATGATATCATGATGTAGGTGGCATAGCCAGCCATGTGGGGTTTAATAATAACCAATCACACTACAATAATAATTATTATGAGACAAGAGATTATTTAGAACTAAACCTAGCATAAGGGAATTATTACTTAGTGCTAATTTAATGTATTATCCTTTCATTGCATTTGAAGTGAAGTGTTAATTACCTGTTTTCTTTGATTCCCCTAAATCTTCCTTCCTAAACTTGAGAATTTCTTCACTAGTGATGCTTTGGCTTAGAATGGAAAAAGATGGGATTTTTAGGATTTATGAAAAATGTAAGGGCTAAGGGGTATTATAGAGTTTCCTAAGGTCCATGTGTGGTTAGGATTTTGCCACCATATCATTTGATTAATGGTGGAGACTTAGTTCTCCATAAATATCTTGATGATTTCTATAATGCTAAGATTTTGCCACCTATAAATATCTTAGTAATTTCTAGAATTTCTAAATCTCTACAACATTTCTTATTACATCATTACTTATGTCACTGCTTATGTCATCATTAGCTTTAATTATTATTTATCTCTTCATAAATATCTTTAGAAATTTCTGGAATTTCTGATATCTGTACAACATTATTTATGTCATTATATTATTATACATTATTATTATTATTATTATTATTATCCTTATGATAAATGCTTAAGGGAGTTTGTTAGGTTAATTATATTATGTTCAAGTAAGAAGATCGTACCTCACAATCTCCTCCCCCTTTATAAAATTTCGTCCTCAAAATTTACTTACTGAATAGCTCGGGATACTTGTTCTTCATTTCTTCCTCGTGCTCCTATGTTGTCGCCTCCACTGAGTTATTCCGCCACAGTATCTTAACTAGAGGGATTTTCTTGTACCTTAACTCTTTTATTCTTCTATCGAGTACTTGAACTGGGCGTTCTTCGTAGGTTAAGTCTTCCTTGAGTTGAAGAGGCTCATAGTCTAGCACGTGAGAGGGGTCTGGAACATATTTCTTTAACATGGAAATATGAAAGACATTGTGTATTCTTGATAATGATGGTAGCGCAAGTCGATAGGAGACACTCCCAATACGTTCGAGTACTTTAAATGGCCAAATGAATCTTGGACTTAATTTTCCCTTGTTTTCAAATCTCATTGATCCTTTCATTGGGGCGAACTTTAGGAATACTTTCTCACTAACTTGAAATTCCAACAGTCTTTGTCTTTTATTTGCATAACTTTTCTATCGACTTTGGGTTGCTTGCATTCTTTGTCGTATTTTCTCGATTGCTTCAGATGAGGCTGCAACTAAGTCTGGTCCAAGGTATCTTTGCTCACCCATTTCATCCTAATGAATAGGTGACCGATATTTTCTACCATATAAAGCTTCGTATGATGCCATGCTGATTGTTGCTTAGTAACTATTATTATAGGCGAATTCAGCCAATGCTAAATATTTGCTCCATGATCCTTCAAAGTCGATGGCACATCCTCGTAACATATCTCCGAGTGTTTGAATCGTCCTCTCTGATTGGCCATCTGTTTGAGGGTGAAATGCTGTGTTAAATTTAAGTCTTGTCCCCATAGCCTTATAAAGCTTCTCCCAAAACATCGAGGTGAATCTTATATCTTGATTAGAAATAATAAAGACCCTGTAGTCTGACTATCTCCTTTATGTATATTTCTGCGGGTTAGTCTATGGTGTACATCATCCGAATAGGCAAAAAGTGGGCAAACTTTGTGAGTCGATCAACTATCACCCAGCTGGCATCATGCATTTTTGTAGTCCTTGGGAGGCCAACGACAAAGTCCATTGTGATTTCTTCCTACTTCTATTGAGGGATTTGATTGGGTTCTAAAAGTCCTGCTGGTTTCTGATGTTCTGCCTTGATTTATTGACAGGTAAGGCATTGAGCCACGAACTTAACTATATTCTTCTTCATCCCAGGCCACCAATAGTGCCTCTTTAAATCTTTATAGATTTTGGTTGTGCCAGGATGAAGTGAATATGGGGCTGTATGAGCTTCAAGTAGAATTTCCTTCTTTAGATCTTTATTATCTGGGACGCATATCCTATCTCTAAATAAAATGATTCCTTTCTCTGACTTTTTAAATGGCATCTCTTTCTCTGAATTGGTCTCCATCTTTAAATTCTTTAAGTATGAATCGGCTTTCTGCCCTTCCTTAATCCTTTCCAACAGAGTTGAGCAAAGTGTCATGTAAGCGAGTTTTCCTATCATGAGCTCGATCTCCGCCTTACATATCTCATCTTGTAATGGCTTAGGCAGCATCTTTAATGCTGACCAACTTGGCTTTCGACTTAGTGCATCTGCTACCACATTTACTTTTCCAAGATGATATTTTATTTCATAATCGGAATCTTTGATGAGTTCCAGCCAATGGCATTGTCGCATGTTCAGCTCCTTTTGTGTAAAGAAGTATTTAAGGCTCTTGTGATCCGTGTAAATCTTACAATGTGCTCCCATTAGATAGTGACGCCATATTTTCAATGCATGTACCATAGCGACCAGCTCTAAGTCATGTGTGGGATAGTTCTTCTCGTATTCCTTTAATTGTCTAGAGGCATATGCAATGACCTTTCCATTCTGCATGAGAACGCATCCTATGCCATTTTTAGAGGCATCGCTGTATATGATGAATTCTTCAGAGTTATTAGGAATAGCTAAGATTGGAGCAGTGACCAACCGTTGCTTTAGTTCTTTGAAGCTTTTCTCACATTCTGGCGTCCATACAAACTTGGTGTTTTTCTTTGTTAATTGGGTTAATGGCACTGTGATCTTAGAGAAGCCTTCCACAAATCTTCAGTAATAGCCTGCTAATCCCAAGAAGCTTCTAATTTCTTTAGCACTAGTTGGCCTCGTCCATTAGCTGACTTCTTCCACCTTTAAGGGATCGACTGATATTCCATCCTTAGACACAACGTGCCCAGGAATATAACATTTTCCAACAAAAATTCACACTTCTTGAATTTTGCATAAAATTACTTCTCTTTTAAAGTTTAAAGGGTGATTCTTAGATGTTCGGCATGTTCTTTCTTCATTCGTGAGTAGATCAAGATGTCATCAATGAATACTACTATGAATTTGTCCAAATAGTCTTTAAATACTCTATTCATGAGATCCATGAAAGCTACTGGGGCATTAGTTAGACCAAATGGTATGACGACAAATTGATAGTGTTCATAACGTGTCCTGAATGCGGTCTTTGGAATATCCTCCTCTCTGACTCTTAGTTGGCGATATCCTGACCATAGATCAATCTTTGAAAATACTGCTGCTCCTTGTAGTTGGTCAAACAGATCCTCGATTCGTGGAAGTGGGTACTTATTCTTGATGTTGACCTTATTTAGTTCTCGATAATTTATGCACATCCGCATGGATCCATCTTTTTTCTTTACGAAAAATACTAGTGCTCCCCAAGGTGAATGGCTTGGACGTATGTAGCCTTTGTCTAATTCTTTAACTCCTTTAATTCCAATGGGGCCATCTGATAGGGTGCTTTTGAGATTGGAGCCGTTCCTGGTAACAAGTCAATCTTGAATTCAACTTCTTGATCTGGTGGTGGTCCGAGGAGTTCTTCAGGAAAGACCTTAGGAAATTCATTCACCATTGGAATTTCTTCTAGCTTTGGCCTTTGTTCTTCAACCTTGATGATGCTTGCCAAGTATCCCTCACATCCTCCCTTTAATAGTCTAGTTGCTTTTAAGGCAGAAATGACAGGTATTCTACTCCTCTTACACCCCCCCTGAATATAAATGATTCCTTTTGTGGTGGTTGGAATGTTACCTCTTTTTTCTCATAATCTATCTTGGCATGGTACTTTGATAACCAATCCATCCTAAGAATCACATCATAGTTGTGCATCTCAAGGATTATTAAGTCAATACATAGTGTACGATCACTAATGTTGACTTCGCATGTTTTTACTAGTTGTCCTAAGTTTAATACTTCACCAGATGGAAGCATGACACTATAAGGTTTACTTATTATGTTAAAGGCCCCTTTGATTCTCCTAATAAATACTGGTGAGACAAATGAATGTGTAGCTCTTGAGTCTATCAACACATATGTAGGAGTTTGAAAGATAAATAGTTCACCTGATATTACTGAGGGGTTTGCCTCTGCATCTACCTTGGTAAGTGCGAACATTCGTGTGTTAGTCCTTTCTCGCTGCGTACCATTCTCTGGGCAATATTTGATGAAGTGTCCTTCTTTCTCATATTTGAAACATGTTTTAATGTTGGCTCGACATTTCCCAGGGTGAGTTCTGTCGCATTGATTGCATTTAGGCCTTGGTAGGATCTCTTTTTGGTGATTTCTTATACGCTTGTTCTTGTCTTGTTCCTGAGTAATTGGTGCTCTCTTTCTTTTATTATTTGACAGTTGTCTTCCGTGACTATATAATTCCCTCGATCTATGCTTCCTTTATTCCTTGATTTTTTCTTTCTTCTTTTCTTCATCTGCTTGCTCAATCACTAAAGCTCGATCCATGAGCTCATTAAAGGAAACATCTCAAATTCCAGCCATCTTTAAGTCTTTTGCTAAATCTTTACTCAATCTTTGCATAAAATGATCCTTTTTCAAGTCTTCTATGGCAACCATGTGCGGGGCATAACGAGAGAGCTCATCAAATTTTTGAATGTACTCTAATACTTTCATTTTTCCCTGTTGCAAATAAAAAAATTCTCTTTGTTTGGTAAACCTCACTGTCTCTGATAAGTACTTATTGTAAAAGTGTTTTTTAAATTCCTTCCATCGTATTATTGCTTCGTTGTGGCATCGCCTGATGGAATCCCACCAATATTCAGCTGCCCCTCGTAGCATAAAGGAAACACAAATGACTTTTTGCTCTTCTGGCACCTTGGATACTTCAGTCATTCTTTCCATAGTTCGCAACCACTAGTCTGCTGCCATAGGATCTACCCCCTTCAAATATAGGTGGGTTTAATCTTCTAAATTCAGACACAGTAATATTCGTGGCCCGAGCACATTCATCTCTTCTGACTTCTCTTTCTAAAAGTCATGTGACAATGTCTGTAAGTCGATCAATTGCAGAGGATTGCTCTCTTGAAGTTCCTCCCACTCTTCTGCCTCTGTTACCCCAAGCACTTAACATCTCTACTTCCTTTGAACAAGCTTTTATGGGTAAAATAAATTAAATGTAAGATATCTAATTATTTTAGTTCCTAATCTTACTAAAAGCTGAGCTGCATCCTTCCCCTTGGCCAGAGCATATGGACGGTCTACAGAATCGCTTTAAACCTTGGACTCTGATACCAAATTGTAACACTCCACTTTATGATTGTAACTTAAATGGTTAATCCAGGCGTAACATTAAGTATTTATAGAAACGATTTCAAAATAAGTATTTTATAAATATTAAACAAAAGGTTTGTTACATAAAACTATATAAGAGAGGTTTGTTACACCAAAAACTTTGTTACAAAAGTCACAAACAAATTCCATAAACAAACTTGTTGTATTTATGCTTAGGTAGGAACACAGTTGAGCCCATTGTGCAACCCAAGGTCTGTTATGTCCATATGCACCTCGCCTTGGTTGGGACTTGGCATCAGCTTTTTCCTACTCAGTTCCTACAATGTAAGGACTACATGAGCTAATGCCCAGTAAGTCAACACTTTATGCGTATATTACCTATCATGCACATGATTGACTTTATGAAATAAGTGCTAAATCTTTTACATGAAACTTTAAAACATAAAAAACGATATTAGGACCTTAGTTTTGTTGTACTACAAGCTAGCATTCTATAACATGCCCTTAGGCTTGAATTAATTGATCCATTAGGGGTTACGTATCATTGTCCCCAAAGGATCTCTTTCCTTAGCTTAGAGGGCTTGCCCTCTTTATGAATGCTTACCACCTAGTAGTACAGTAACCCTTTCTTTCTTTAAATTTATTAAAAGACCTTTTTATCAAATTTTTCATGAAATGCATGAGACCAATGTAACTTATGCTACAGCATGTAAATTTTCCAAATATATATTAAAGCAAAACATGAAACTAATTTAAGATAACAACATGTAACATAGGCGGCAGTGCCGTCCATATAGAAATTGAAAGAAATAAAATTATAATATAGGCAGCAGGGCCGACCATATCAAGAGTTATAACAACATCATATTTTAGGCGGCAATACTGACCATGTAGAGAGTTATACCAATATCATAATTTAAGCGGCAGTGTCGACTATGGCATGATAAAATAAGAGCATTACATATTAGTCGGAATAGCCGACCATCCAATCGAGTAAGTATTAAGTATAACACCCTAGGCGGCATAGCCGGCCATGTGAGAATGATATCAAGATGTAGGCGACATAGCCAGCCATGTGGAGTTTAATAATAACCAATGACACTATAATAATAATCATTATCAGATAAGAGATTATTTAGAAATAAACCTAGCATAAGAGAATTATTATTTAGAGCTAATTTAACATATTATCCTTACATTGCAGTTGAAGTGAAGTGTTACTTACCTTTTTTTTTTTTATTCCCCTAAATCTTCCTTCCTAAACTTGAGAATTTCTTCACTAGTGATGCTTTGGCTTAGAATGGAAAAAGATGGGATTTCTAGGATTTATGAAAAATGCAAGGGCTAAGGCATATTTATAGAGTTTCTTAAGGTCCATGTGTGGCTAGGATTTTGCCACCATATCATTTGATTAATGGTGGAGATTTAGTTCTTCATAAATATCTTGATGATTTCTAAAATGCTAAAATTTTGCCACCTGTCACTTAATTAATGGTGAAAATTTATTTTTTTATAAATATTTTAGTAATTTCTAGAATTTTTGATATCTCTACAACATTATTTATGTCATTATATTATTATACATTATTATTATTATTATTATTATTATCATCCTTATGATAAATGTTTAAGGGAGTTTGTTAGGTTAGTTATATTATATTTAAGTAAGAAGATTGTACCTCACATCTGCCCCATGTCTTAATCGACACCAGCCAGCTTTCAAAAATGCTCAAGAAAAATGCCTTTACATGGAGACCAAAACAAACAATAGTTGTTAAGACTCTTAAGAAAATTGCTTAGGATCGGCTAGCATTGAAAATCCCTACAACAAGTCAGAGGATTTTATGGACTGATGCAAGTGACGAATACTGAGGAGCTATCTTGCTTGAATCTATAAATGGAAAACAATATTTCTATGCTCATGCTAGCAGGCAATTCAGAGACTAAGAAAAGCATTACCATACCATCTATAAAGAAATCTTAGCAATAAAGTATAGTATCAAAAAATTTAAATTTCATTTCACTAGTCATCATTTCCTTGTCAGATTAGACAACTATTTTTTCCAAAGGTTCTTAAATTCAAAAATAGAACCCTGCCAGACAAACACTGTTTTCGATTAAAGACTTGATTTTCTCAGTAAGATTTTTCATTAAATATATAAAAGGTAACCAAAACCGCATCCTCGATCTACTATCTAAACCATTAACTACCTTTTTCATCACCTCTCAGAAGGTTTTTCCTGTTATAGCCATGGCCACTACTGTACCAAATATTGCTCTCACTGAAAAATTACTTCCTTTAAATCTCAGCTTCTCATCTCCCCACTAGATTTAAGATTTTATAAAGAAATTTCAAGTTTCGATATTTTATGAATATTTACCGAATGCAACCTTTTAGTTTTCCAAGTTTTCATCCAAACCACCTATTTCTTACTGGCCTTCCTATTGATCCTTCTCGAGACCTCACAGAAGATGAACTTTGGTATCTATGGCGTCTTATAGTCCTCTATGCTACCAAATTAATTTTTCCTGTCCAATTTCTCCATAAAATCCTTACTGATCCAACCACTTCTCACTCTTTACTTTAGACATTGTTTGAATGGTTTCCCCTCTCCCTTGGTGGCGTAGACAACTCTAATAGATCTATGAGAAACATCACTTTACCCAACTGGTAGATAATGAAGGTGTCTAATTCATTTATGTTTTTATCACATACAGGCCTTATTTTCAACATCCGACTACTAAACTCTTTTAGACTCAATCAAGCTTATAAGTGGATAACTTTTCCCTATTTTTTCCTCTTTAACATAACCCGACCATTGCCTTAAAACTCAAAAATTTGCTATTTGAACTAAATCATGTAACAACTCCTCGTGTAAACATCCAACACACTTCGCTTAGACAACAACATGAACTCATAATTACTCATTACTCTTTATCAAGTGTTTCAACAGGTGCATCCTCCTAGAAGAAGAAAGACCATAATACACCAATATCATGTTTCAGGACTCATAGGATCTATAAGAAGAATTTACTTTTCTCTTTTCACACCATATGGCATCTAGTTCATCAAATCCACTAAAAGAAGTTTTCTAGCACTAGATACCAAGCCTTCCAGCCATACCAAAGGATTCTCTGGATAGATAGCCCATGTCTTTCTTTGATGAAGTCGACAGTGATGCTGATAACCTGTCTCTGTTGTATAGCTTTGGATAAAGCAACACTAGAATCTTTATCTTTTTCTTTAAACATGTGACTTAGTAGTAATGTTTCCTTTATATTTTGCTTTTGCTTTAGCCTATGTGGCTATGTTTTAAATTTCTTTACTTTTATTTGTCAGTTTGCTTGCTGAAATTTTAGTTGTGCAACTCAGGAGGGGGTGAATTGGAATTTTAAAAATTAATATAAGCAAATCAATTAGTTTGCATGAAATATTTGATTTATGATCAAAATTTTAAATTAATGAAAAATAATAATAAATTAATTAAAATCTTGAGCTTCACAAATTGCTAAATCAAGTATAAATTAAATCATACCGTCTTTACAAGAATTTATCTTAATAATAAGTCTGTTGAACTCCAAATTTTGTTCTTGATTGAGTTGTTGTTTGTTGAGTATCTTGCAATTAATTTCACTTGATTCACTTGTATAAATACTGTCTTTTAAGAACTTAGTGAAAATGTGAAATACATTATTAATTAAAACAATTAAGACACATGTTTGTTATCATCAAATTTACATTATGTGTAACCTTTAGGCTAAGAATCTCTCCCTTTTTTAATAATGACAAACATCTCATGTATTTTGACATTTATACTCCCCCTTAATACATTGTATACATGAATCAACATATTAAAATAAACTCCCTCTTAATATATGGTTTATAACAGTTTGAAAAAAAAACTCCCTCTCAATATTTTAAAACCATGTACATATTACCTGTTGTCTCCAATACTTTAAAATACATGATTTCTCCCTCTTCATCATCAAAATTACCAATTACTTATGCAAAGACCAATAAACCTAAATGGTTAATCAAGAAACATATAACACTTAGACAAGCAATTAATCATAGAGTGATAAAATCCATATTATTCAACAAACATCAACTAAATATAACAAAGATTAAGCATCCACAATTATCCAAATGCCTTATGATAAGCATCCATAATTAAGATAACAATACATATAAAGATGTAGTGCAAAGTGAGAGATGACTAAAAACAGAACACTATGGAGATGATGGATGTGAAAAAGCAGATGGTGGTGGAAAACCAAGAGCAGCAAAATGTTACTATTTTCCATCAAGAATCTGCTGTTATTGAGAAAAGAGATGTTGTTGATGATCAAATAATCGCTGCTGCTTTGTGACTGAAGTTGGCTATGCTGCTCAGAAAAGGAATGTACGTTCAGTCAATAGCTGCTGCATCGGATCCTCATGATCTGCTGAAGTAGAGTGTGAGAGACCCTCAGATGGTAAAGGATGTGAGCGCTGTGGAGCACTAAGATTAGAGAGCTCATCTAGATCAAGAACATAATTAAAGAATAGATGATTTGGAGGGGCAAGTACGAAAACTTTCTTCTTGAGTCTCTCGTTTTTATACTATTGACCATTTTCAAATACAAATTCTAAATTTGCTATAGCATCACCTTCTAATTCCTTAGGACTCAAAAATATTGGTTCAATTAAGGGAACACGAAAGTGTTTGAGCATACGAGTGATAATACTACCATAAAAAAGTTTTCAATTTGAAAAATTTAGAACACTCAACATATATTGAAGGATGATATATCCAACATTTAATACTTTATCCTCAAGAATACAATCCAGTAAAGCAACATTTAAACAAGTAACTTCGTCTCCATGTCCACCCCTAGGACTTATTACAAGTTGAAGAACATAATAAAGTATTCTGATTTGAAGTGGTAATGCTAGGATTTTAAAGTGGACTTACAAAAATTGAAGGATAAATCGAAATGTCTACAAATTTTTTTAATAGCATCCTTAATGGAATACTAAGAATAATGAAGTTGACTTCTAGTAGTGTACACCTTTAATCCTTTATTAGGAGTTCTAAGAATCTAATTTAAATCTTCAACATCAAATTCAATATGAAATCCCCCAATGTTTGTAATAACTCTATTTAAAGATTACGAAAAAATAACCATATTCGAATAGAAAACTCAAACTAAATTCTCATAATATGGTTCCTTAATAACTAAAGTATTCTTTTACCTTATTGTAACAAGTAAAGCACTAAGAGATTTATCACAAATATATAAATTATCCAAATTACGAAGATTGATGAAATGTTGAGGAATTACCTACCTAGACATGAAAAGATCGACAAATCATTTTTGAAGAGGTAAAATTGGTAGATAAGTCTTTATAAACTCCAGACTATCTTCATGATTCTCTTTTCTTTTCTTGGACATTTGCTTTCCTTGGATTTCTTACCACTCACCATGATTGAAACAAGAACTTGCTTAAATAAGCAAATTCGGATTTCTAAGATTTTGAGTGAAATGAGTGTTGTTGAAGTAAGAAAACTAATCCTAGAGATGATTTAAGGCAAGATATAGTTGTCGTTTGAGTATAGATGGATTAAACATGGCTTAAAATGGTAGAGAGAGAAATTGGTAAGCTTGGATTTTGATTTGTTGATTTGGCGAAGTAAGGAAGAAAAATGATGTCTGAATGATGAGTAATGAAGGATTAATGGCTAGAAAATGATTTAAGTGAGTGATTTTGGCAAGAAAATAAGTGAAAGATGATGAAGATTTGAGAGAAAATGAGTGTAGGTTCGTGGCTTAGAGAGAGAGAATGAAGAACAAGTGAAGAACAAAAGAAGAAGAAGAAAAATGGGTAAAAACCCATGACCAAGTGGCTAGTCGCTTGCTCTTGGGTTTGGAGGCAATTCTTGGTTCAGGCGGCTAGCCACCTAGCCTCTGTTTTTAGTACACAATGTTTGCTTTCGGCTTAGTTTGATCAATCCAAAGACCATTTTATGATCTCGAAATACTTCAAAAGTTATTTTCATTCATGGATCATGATAATCAACAATTAAAAGATAAAAAATTCAATCAATTAACTCATTAATCAAGTATAAACTTTACACATTCAAAACATATGTAAACATTTAAAGATCAACAATTTATGCATATCACTCATTAACCATGCTTAAATACGTATAAAAGCATCAACAATCATCAAATCATCAATTATAATAGGCTTAATAACATGATTAAAGATATTAATGCAAAAATTTCATCATCTCAAGTTCATGCTGAATTTTTGAAAATTGTTCTTCACAAAGAGGTTTTGTAAAAATATCAGCAAGTTATTTTTCTGCAGAAACAAACTCTAATGCAATATCACCTTTTTGAACATGATCTATCAAGAAATGATGTCTGATCTCTATATATATTGGCTCTAGAATGTTGAATGGGATCTTTGATAGGTTTATAACACTAGTATTATCACACTTGATAGTAATTTGTTCAAGATTAATGCCATAATCTTTAAGTGTTTGTTTCATCCAAAGAGTTTGTGCACAATAACTACCTACTGCAATATATTCGGCTTTAATGGTTGAAAGTACAACTGAGTCTTATTTTTTACAGAACCACGAACAAGTGCATGACAAGTGCCACTAGTACTTTTCCTATTAACCTTATGGCCAGCAAAATCAGCATCCAATAACAAGTTAAAATCTATGAGTTCCTCTAGGATACCAAAGGCTAAGATCCATGGTTCTACTCAAATAACGAAAAAATTCTTTTCATGGAAAGCAAATGAGATTCCTTGGGACATGATTGAAATCTTGCACACAAACATACACTAAACATGATATCGGGTCAACTAGCAGTTTAATAAAGTAAAGAACCAATCATCCCTCGATACATCTTGATATCAACTTCTTTACCTTTTTTATCTTTGTCAAGCTTGATTATTGTGCTCATTGGAGTATTTTTAGTTTTTGAGTTATCAATTCCAAAACTTTTGAGCAAATCTCTTATATACTTAGCTTGATTGATAAATATTCTCTCATTATTTTGTTTTATTTACTGTCTAAGAAAATATTTCAACTCTCTCATCAAGCTCATCTTAAACTCTTTACTCATACATGTTGAAAATTCTTTACACAGATATTCATCAGTAAAACCAAAGATAATATCATCCACATAAATTTGAACTACAAGAATATCTTGATTTTTATTCTTAACAAAAAAAGTAGTATCCATTTTTCCTATTGAAAAATCATTTTCTAGCAAGAAATGTTTAAGTCTATCATACCATGCTCTAGGTGCTTATTTTAATCCATAAAAAGCTTTTGATTACTCGAAAACATGATTTGGAAATTTTTCATTTTCAAAATTTAGAGTTTGTTTTACATAAACTTCCTCTATAATATAACTGTTAAAAAAGGCACTTTTGACATCAATTTAAAATAAAATAAAATTATTATGATATGCATACGCTAACAACATTTGAATGGATTCTAATCTAGCTACTGGCATAAATGTTTCATCAAAATCAATTCCTTCTTCTTGATTATATCTTTGAGCTATTAATATAGTTTTATTTCTAACAGTTATACCAGATTCATCTATTTTATTCCTAAATACCTATTTAGTACCTATGATTGATTGGTGTTCCAGTTTAGGAACTAATTTTTACACATTATTTCTCTCAAATTGATTTAACTTCTCTTGCGTTGCCATAATCC
This sequence comes from Aegle marmelos, assembly GCA_030449875.1. Classification (NCBI taxonomy): domain Eukaryota; kingdom Viridiplantae; phylum Streptophyta; class Magnoliopsida; order Sapindales; family Rutaceae; genus Aegle; species Aegle marmelos. The sequence continues at coordinate 14,773,819 of JASUUL010000143.1, forward strand.
AAGATTCATCTCAGCATCCACAAAAAATTTTGGTTTAATTTGAGAAATAAATGTAGTATATTCACATGTATTCCTGAGTGATGATTTAGTAGTTACACGTTGTGTTAGGTCTCCTAAAATTAAATCCTTAGGATGAAAAGAAACATACCTCCACTCTTTAGGGAGTATTTCAGAAGTGCCTTTTTTACTGGTCTATGCTTGTTTCTTCTTCTTATTTATCTTCTTAATTTTCAGATGGCGTATCCTCTTATTTTTTTGTATGGATCCTTATAATAATTCCCCATTTGCATCATCATCAACAACTACTTTCTCCATAAAAGTAGGGTTAGACTCATTAAATGCAATATGTATAGACTCTTCTACAACCAAAGTTCTTTTATTATAAATTCTATAAGCTTTGCTTGTGTTAGAATAACCAAGAAAAATGCTAACATCAGATTTTGGATCAAACTTTCTTTTATGGTCAAAATAAAACATTTACATCTAAAAACTTTAAAATAACAAATATTGTGTTTTCTATCTTTCTAAAGTTTATAAGGAGTTTTATTGAGATTAGGTATAATTAACACACGATTTAAAACATAACACGTAGTGTTGACGACTTCAGCCCAAAACTATTTTGGCAAACTATTTTCATTCAATTTGGTCTTAGCCATTTCTTGAATAGATCTATTCTTTCTCTCAACAACTCTATTTTATTGTAAAGTCCTAAGTGATGAAAATTAATGCTTAATGCCTCAATCATTATAGAAATTTTCAAATGCATGATTTCAAAATCCTACCATGATCACTTTTTATACAAGTAATAGAGTAACCTTTTTCATTTTGAACCTTTTTACAAAAAACTCTATTTTATTGTAAAGTCCTAAGTGATTAAAATTAATGCTTAATGCCTTAATCATTATAGAAATTTTCAAATGCATGATTTCAAAATCTCTACCATGATCACTTTTTATACAAGTAATCGAGTAACCTTTTTCATTTTGAACCTTTTTACAAAAAACTCTAAATACTTCAAAGGCATCATCTTTATTAGTTAAGAATAACACCCAAGTGAATCTAGAATAATCATCCACAATTATAAATGTATAATATTTTCTACTTAGACTAGCATGTCTAGATGGTCCAAAAAAATCCATATGAAGTAATTAAAAAGGTTTTGAAGTAGAAATATTATTCTTATTTTTTAATGAAGTTTTAATTTGTATACCGAATTGACAAGCTTCACAAATTCTGTCCTTTTGAAAATCAATTTTTGAAAGGCCTTTAACTAAATCATTTTTTGAAATTTTTGAAATCAAATCCATGCTTGCATGACCTAGTCTTTTATGCCCTAACTAGCTATTATCATGTAATATGGAAAAACATTTTTCATGAGTAGATGCACAATCTATATTAATTGTATACACATTTACATACCTACTATAAACAATTACAATCTTGCCATCACATGTATTGTCAATAACACATTTGATTTATCAAAGATAACCTTATAACTTTTATCACGCAATTGACTAATACTAAATAAATTATGTTTTAAATTTTCAACAATCTTTACCAACATTATTGATGCCTATAATCTTTCTTTTTGAGTTATCTCTAAAATATACATCTCCACCATTTTCAATCTTGGTAAAGCTTAAAAACTAAAAATAATTCCCTGTTATGTGTTTTGAACACCCATTGTCCAAGTATCATTTATTCTTCTTTTTCTTCAATCCCTACAAAAGAAATTTAAACTTAGGTACCTAAATCTTTTTGGGTTCTTGAGTGTTAGCAATTATTTCTTTTGGAACCTAAACACATTTAGCTCCTTGGTATGTATTTATTTTAATATGGTATTTATAACTCATATGACCATTTCTATTACAATAATAACAAACAATCTTAGGATTGTTTGTAAAGATAGCTCTAACAAAATAATTCTTATAATATTTTTATTTTAAATTAGGTTTATACCCTATTCCACCTTTATCAAACACATATTTTTTAGTATTCAGTAATTTTCTAAGTTCATTTGGCTATATGTGAACTTTAACACGATTTCATTAAGTTTATTTGTCTTTTTCTTAAGTACTTCATTTTCTTTTAACAATTATCACTACATAATTCTTTATTCTCATGTGAAGTACTTTGTTTATTTTTAATTGATGTAATTTTATCATGCAATTCTTTATTATCTAATTCTAGCCTCTTGATCTTTTCATTAAATGAATCATTACACTTTTGTAATGCATCTTTTTCATTTAAAAGTTCTAACATTTTCTTTTTAAGGTATGCATTCTTTTTACCAATTCTCAACCAATCATCATTTAATTCCTTAAAAGAATCATACAATTCATCATAAGTAGGATCACTTACCTCATCGCATTCATCATCCAACTCATCTCCAATTGCCATAAGCTAAATTTGACACTTCATGAGATTCCTCTTTATCACTTGATTCTTCTTCGCTATCATCCCAAGTAGTTACCATAGCTTTTTTTTTTTAGCTTGCTGAGAAGCGGATATTCCGATCTTATATGGTCAGGTTTCTTGCATTCATAACATATAATCGCCTCCTTTTTTCTCCTTTTAATTTTTGAGGTTTCTGAATTTTCTTCGTCAATGAGTTTTTTTAAAGAATCATTTAAACCTTCTCGCTAGCATAGCCATCTCCTCATCATATAGCTCACTATTCCCATCACTCTCATGTTTTGACGCTTTGAGAGCTATGCTTTTGTTTTCTCTTAATTTCTTCTTTCAGCTGCCAAATCTTGCTCATAAGAAATAAGAGAACTAATTAGATCATCAATAGAGAATATATTTAAATTTTTAACTTCCTCAATGCAGTCCTCTTAGGCTTCCATTCCTTTAGCAGTAATCTAATGATTTTTTTAACTTTCTTACTGTTGAGTGCCAGAAAATATATATTTATAAAGGAGAAAATCATCATTTTACACTTTAAGTTTTATTAACTTCTTTATTTTTATGTATCAAGTCTCTTGTGAATTTAATTATTTGTGTTTTATTATAATTAAGTATTTTACGTATTTTAGGGGCAGCATGGTCATTTCACAATAAACGAGACATCAGATGATAAAACAGACAGTAAATCTAAACTCAGAACGGTAAAAAATCTTAAAAAGAGCATAAAAGTATAAATATCACTGTTTACATATACGGTACTGTTCATATATACTATACAATGACATGACATTGACTGATGATGTAGCACCGCCTAATGACATGATAGCATTTGATTGGAGAAATGATATGGCATTGACTGATTATGTGGCGTTTACTATGACGTTGCTTGATTGATAAGGTGTCACAATCTTATTGGATAAAAATGTTTATACACTGTTGACTAACGACGTGATAGTATGTTAGAGGATCAAAAAAATGTGCGTACGGTATATGCATATATGCAGGATAATAGCCCTGATGATGTGTTCAGACTAATCATATCTTGCCACGTGTGCAATCTTGTGCATCCAAATTGTTTTAATCCGATGGCCATGATTTACTCGTTGTATCTATAAAAGAAGGCCTCCCCGCTAATTTGACACCTTTGAGTTCATTTTTTAACTATTTTCTTAAAGTCCTTCTCTATCTTGTATTTTCTTTGTATTTTAGTAAAATTTTCATTTTATAGCTAGTTCAAATATGAGTAGCTAATTTTCTTTTAAGCTTGGGTTGAAAGTGAAGTCTCAACATTTTCCATGGGCTTAATTGGTAAATTTATTTTATTTTTTCATCTAATTTATATAGATGTTTTAACTTTTCATTAATAAATAGTAATAACATAGTTATTACTGTTTGGCACGATAAGCCCTAAGCACTATATTAATTTAAGTGTGGTTCATGAGGAGTGGATTTTCCCCTCATGATTTAATTGGAATTAATAAGGAATATTGACCCCTGGAGCATGTTGATGCAGATCAGATACCCAAGTACTTTATTATAATAGTTGCATTTTTAATTATTCCAGTCATTTTAATTCAAAATTTATGATAAATTTATCATAATTTAACCACTCACTTAGAAAGTTCATTCAACGCATAATTAAAATTCACCTTCTTGTGGGATCGACACTCATCACCATTAATCTATTCTACAATAGATTCGTGCACTTGTGAGCTCAATAAATTTTGTACAAGTTTTTAGCACCATTGCTTGGGAGGTAAGTTATTTTATTTTGTTGAATTAATTTTTTTCTTGTATTTTTTTTGTAATTTAAATTTCTTTAAGATTTTGTAATTTAATTTTCAAGTTATTTTCTTTGGTAATTTTTTTCTGTTTTATCTTGCTAATTTATTTTAATTAATTCGTAGAATTAGTTTTTTAAGTAATTTTTTTGTGTTGTTTTCTTTTAAAATAAAAAAGTAAATTTGCAATTCCTTTAAATTATTTTCTTTTCTTTTTCTCTTTTGAAATTATTAAAAAAATTAAAATTAAAAAATTAAAAAAATGAATCTGTAATTTCTGTAATTTAATTTCTTTTCTTCTTTAAATTTCTATAACTTTATTTTCATGTTACATTAACTCGTTAAATTTATTTTTATAAATAATTTTTAGTATTCTTTTCTTGTGTTGTTTTTTCTTTTAAAAAAATTCTGCAATTTAACTTTTGTTTGTAATTTCTTTAAATTTTTGTAATTTAATTTTTATTTTACTTTTCTTGGTAAATTTTTTTGGTTTATCTTATAACTTATTTTAATTTTAGTTAATCTATTTCTTGTATTTTTTTTGGTACTTAAGTATATGTTTATAGTAAAGTGGTAATAGTGTGATAAAGTTAGTATATAAATCCTCCGTCTTCTTTATTTTTATTAATTTTATTCTCATTTTTTTTGTTGTGTTTCTTTTTTATGCATGGTCGAAGGTTGCAATTACCTAAGCTTGAACCTATAGACTTAAAATTGAAAAAAAACATTTCGCACACACAAATACATTGCATTTAAAGATAAAATAAAAATAGATTTGCAACAACAAGAACCACTATAGGAAAGGTTATTTAAGGATTATTTCAATCTTTTAGCTAACTTGAGCACATCATCTATACGATACCCAAATGTAGCTGCTAGAAGTTTTGAATTAAAACCTACTATCTTAAATTGTCTACCCATAATTTATGCCCTAGAAAATGAGGACCCATATAATCATTTGAATGATTTTTATGCTGTTTGTCAAACTTTTAGATATGAGAATTTTTCAGATGATAATGTTAAATTCAGACTATTCCCATTTTCTTTAAAGGATAAAGCTCGTTCATGGTTCAATACATTGTCTGCTAATAACATTACATCATAGGAACAAATGGTTACAAAATTCTTAAATAAATACTTCCTAATTTATCAAGCCAACTCTATTGGCAGGGAAATTTCAGAGTTTATCCAGAGAGAAGACGAGCAATTTTTCAAAATATGAGAGCGATTCAACGGGCTACTTTTGAAATGTTCACACCATGGATATGAAAAATGGCACCAATGCTAATACTTTTTAGAGGGATTATTGCCAAATGTGCAAGAATGACTAATGGCAACAAGTGTAGGAGAACTAATGTCCAAAAGTGCATCAGAAATTTAAGATTTCTTCCAGCGATAAGCTGATAATTCCCAACAACGGAGTCAATCATTCAGGAATAACAAAAGAATTAAGAGAGTGAATGAGGTCCAAATTGGTGAGTTAAGCTTCGGAATTAAAGAAGTCAAAGAAATGGTTAAAGGACTTACCTGACAAATCGTATCTTTAATAGCTGCTAAATCAACAGAACTATATGACCATGACTCATACCCAGATCAAGTTAATGTCATAGTGTAATGAGAAAACCATTAAACTACAACCCTTACTCTAACACATATAACGCTGGATAGAGAGACCACCCTAATTTTCGTGGTCTCAAGGATTCCAACAGAATGGACCAACAACTCTAGCTCTACCAATGCAACCAATTCCTCAAGCTCCACAAGCCTCTCAGCCACCATTTAGACCTTACAACTAGAACTCAAATTATTCTTAACCTAGACCATGAGAGGACGCATTCCAGAATTTCAAGAATTCAACCTACTCTACAATCGAGCAACAAAACTGCACCATTGATGGACTATGAAACGAGATGAGAACAGGCTTTAACTCATAAATGCAATCAATTTTAAACCTTGAGAAGATGGTGGGCCAGCTTGCTTCTTCAGTTCAAACCCTAGTAATGACTATTGAGAAAGGTAAATTCCCAAGTCAACTAATGCCAAACCCTAAAAGAGTGCATGAAGCAAGTATCAATTCACCTCAGCAATATGGAGAGGTCAAAGCCATCATAACCTTACAAAAAGAAAAAGAAGTTGACAGCAAAGTGAAGATGTCGGTGAACAAAATAACTCAAATTGTACCTGTAAATGCTGAAGACTCATTGTCAGAGGAGAAAGAAGAAACCAAACCACGAGAGCATGTTCCTAAAGCTCTATTTCCCTAGAGGTTAGCTAAAGCAAAGAAGGAAAAATCCACGGGTGAGATTTATGAAATCTTTAAACAAGTAAGTGTTAACATCCATTTGCTTGATGCTATTAAACAAGTGCCATCTAATGCCAAGTTTCTTAAAGATCTTTGTATTAAAAAAAGAAATATTCATGTTTTAAAAAAGGTATTTTTAACCGAAAATATTAGTTTTATACTCTAACACAAAATTCCTTAAAATACAAAGACTCAGGCTCTCCCATTATCTCATGTAGTATATAGAACCACACAATTGAGAATGCTTTGTTGTACTTAGGAGCTAGTGTTAATCTATTGCCTTATTTAGCGTTTGTGAAACTTAGACTGGGAGAATTACACTCAACTCCAGTGGTGTTACAACTTACAGATTGATTCACGAAAATACCTCATAATATTGTGGAGGATGTGCTTATCCAGGTAGATAGGTGTTGTTTTCTTGTTGACTTCATTGTAATTGATACTCAACCAATACAAGATTCAAGGAAGCACATCCCCATTACCTTGGGTGGTCTATTTTTGGCAATTACTGATGCTCACATTCAATGTAGGACTGGAAACATGCATGGAGCTAAACATCTTCAACATTACCAAACAACCTTATAATACATATGATGGAATTATTGATGTAGATTTAATTAAAGCATTAGCTGATGATACTTTTCTTTCAAACCTTAGTGATGACCCTTTACTAATATGTTTAACTCAATTTGGTTTAGATTTTGATATTGACAGATCAATCGATAAGGTCAATGCCTTACTAGACTTAGCACCATCCATGGACACAAATAAATAGAAGTCAAGAGTTGAACAGCTAGCACCATCAGAGAAGAAACTCAGCCCATCATCAAAATCACCATCAAAACTCGAGCTCAAACCATTACCTAATACTTTAGAATATGCATTCTTGGGAAAAGAAAGTACTCTGCCAGTAATTATTTCATCATCCTTAGATGACAAACAGAAAGATAAGTTGTTGGAAGTTTTAAAAGAACATAAAGGACCATTAGGATGGACCATAGTCGACATAAATAGTATAAACCCAATAGACTACATGCATTACATTCATCTTGATGAAAATGCATGCTAAATCTACTAGGGAAATGCAACGTTGATAGAACCATAACATGAAAGAAGTTATTAGAACCGAAGTTCTTAAACTATTAGATACAGGTATCATTTATCCCATTTCTGATTATTTGTGGGTCAATCCTGTACAAGTTGTCCCTAAGAAGTCAGAAGTCACAGTAGTTACTAATGTTGATAATGAATTGATACCCACTAGAGTGACTATAGGGTGGCGTGTATACATTGATTATAGAAAGTTAAATTCTGTCACATGTAAAGACCACTTTCCTTTATCACTTATTGATCAAATGCTTGATAGATTAACAGGTCATGAATTTTATTACTTTCTCGATGGCTACTCAAGATATAGTTAAATTCCCATAACACCAAAAGATCAAGAGAAAAATACTTTCACTTGCTCTTTTGGCATTTTTGCATATAAAAGGATGCCATTTGGAGTATGTAATGCACTTGCTACATTTTAACTATGCATGTTGAGCATTTTTTCTGATATAGTTGAACGATTCCTCGAAGTCTTTATGGATGATTTTTCTATTTTTGGAGACTTATTCGATCAACATTTACATCATCTAACACTAGTTCTGCAAAGATGTAAGGAGAAGAATTTGGTCTTAAATTGGGAAAAGTGCCATTTTATGGTATAATAAGGTATTGTTCTCAGTCACATCATTTCGAGCAAAGGTATTAGGGTTGATAAAGCTAAGGTAGAGCTTATTTTTAATCTCCCTTCACCTAAAATAGTTCGAGAAGTAAGATCTTTCTTTGGGCACGCTAGTTTTTATAGACGTTTCATTAAAGATTTTAATAAAATTTCTAGACCCTTATGCAATCTACTTGCTAAGGATGTATCTTTTGTCTTTAATGATTTATGTCTTATGGCATTTGAAAAACTAAAACAGTTGTTGACATCATCACCCATCATTCAGCCCCCAAATTAGAATTTACCATTTTAGTTTATGTGTGTGATGCATCTGATTACGCAGTAGAAGCAGTATTAGGACAAAAAGTTGATCGAATTCCCTGTGTCATTTACTGCGCGAGTATGATATTGAATGATGCCTAATTAAACTATTCAACCATAGAAAAAAAATGCTAGCAGTAGTATTTGCATTAAAGAAATTTCAATCTTATCTAATTGGTTGTAAAATAATTATATTCACAGATCATGTTTGTTAGCCTAAAAGGCTATAAATATTATGATTTTGATGATAAAAAACATTTGTATTAAAGTATTTTATTTTATATTGCACAAGTTCACTAGTTTTGAAGGATAATGAATCAAGTGAAATCAAATTCAAGACACTCAACGGATAATTTATTGTGATAATTTCTTGTAAAGCCGGTATGATTTAATTTATACTTGGATTAGCATTTGTGAAGCTCAATTTTGTGTTAATAAAATAATTATTTTTCAAACTAAATTAATTTTATGTTTATGAGATAAAATATTTTATGGATTTAAATAATTTGGGTAAAAATGAAAAACTTTTATATTTCGGAGTTGGACTTATTTGCTAAACTCTAAAACATTTGGGTTATTTTGTAACTCATAATAGATTGGGGGTTTAAGTGAAAAGTTTTGAAAACTTTAAAGATTATGATGATTTAGTTAAAACTCAAAGAGGACTTATTTGAAAAGATTTTATTTAGTTTGGGCCATACTACAATTTCAGAATGTTTTTAAGAATTAAATAATATTTAAAATTTTTGAGATTGGATTTTTTTGAAACGTTTTATGATGTTTTGGGCCATAGCATAATTTGAGTAAGTTTTGAGGTAAAACTGTAATTTCATGAACAGTATTACTGTAGCAAAATTCAAAATTAACGGTAATTTCACTGTTACGAGCGGGGAGCCGATTAAATTAAGCAGCTAGCCGCTTGAGCACTGCAATTTGATAATAAAAACTCAACTCCAACTTTATTTCAAGAACTCTAGCAAGAAAAAACAAGTTTATAAAACATATATTGAGCTTTCATATTGCAAATCACAATATATTAAATCATTTTTTGTGCCATTATTTGTAAATCTACTCTTATAGAGAGTGTCTTGCTGTAATTTCTATTTTGTATCATATTGAGAGTATTCAAGTGAGGGAAACACTTGGGGTAAAGAGATTAAGGTGATAATCTCTTAATTGTAAAGGTACATTGACACTTTGGAAGTCAATTGTAAACATTTGAAGCCTTGGGAGGCTTGGATAGTGAAATCCTCGAGCTCGGTTGGCTTGGAGGCGTGGACGTAGGTAGGGATTGCCGAACCACGTAAAAATTACTGTGTTTGCATTTTCTTCCCTTTCTCATTTATTTTGGAAGCATTGTCAAATTTATTATATTTGATTTAATTGCTGTAAAACTTATTTTTTATTTGTATTAAGGTATTAGATTGAATCATTTGTAAAATAAATTTTAGAAACCCAATTCACCCCCCTCTTGGGTTGCTTATTTGTATTTCAATTGTTATCAGAGCTTGGTTCTCTTATTAGGACTTAACCATCTAAAGTAAAAGATCAATGGCAACCCAAAGTGACTCAACCTTTAGGGAAGGACAATCCATAACTAGACCACCGTTCTTTGACGGAAATGACTATCCATATTGGAAAACTAGGATGAGAATTTATTTACAAGCCCTGGATTACAAAATTTGGGAAGTTGTATGTGATGGTTCATTTATGCCTTTGACTATTCGGGGAAGATATTCTAAAACCTTCACGGGAATGGAATGAATTGGAAAAGAGAAAAGCTTCTCTAAATTCCAAAGCCATGAATGCGTTATTTTGTGCACTAGATAAGAAAGAATTTCATAGAGTGTCAAGTTGTGAAAGTGCTTATGAAATTTGGCACAAACTTGAAGTTGTTTATAAAGGCACGAATCAAGTGAAAGCATCTAAAATTAGTAGATACACTCGACAATATGAATTGTTTCAAATGGAACAAAATGAGAGTGTGTATTCTATGTACACTAGATTTATGAACATAGTGAACACTTTAGGAGCCCTAGGAAAGACCTTTTCAAATAGCAAGAAAGTTAAGAAAATCATTAGATCACTTCCTAAGGATTGGATACCAAAAAGAACTGCCATTGAGGAAGCTAAAGATTTAAATGTCTTACCTATTGATGATCTAATCAGTTCTCTTATTTCTTATGAAGAAGATTTGATAGCTAAAAGAGGCAATGAAGAGAAGAAGAAAAATATTGCTCTCGAAGTCACAAAATTTGAAAGTGATAGAGAAAGTGAGCCGGATGATGAGGAATTAGCTATGCTTGCTAGGAGGTTCAAAAAGTTTTTCAAGAAAACTGGTGAGCGAAGAAAATTTAAAGATTCCAAGAATCAAAAGGAGAAAAAAGAAGCAATAAAATGTTATGAGTGCAAGAAGCCTGGCCATATAAAAAAACTCAACAAGTTCAAGAAGAAAGCAATGGTGGCCACATGGGATGATACTGATGAAGAAACAAGTGATGATGAAGAGCATCAAGAAATGACAAATCTAGCTCTTATGGCAATTAGAGATTAATCTAATGATGAACTAGATGAGGTAAATGATTTTCCTACCTATGATGAATTACATGATGCTTTTAAAGAATTGCATGATGAGTTGATGAAGATAGGTAAAAAGAATGTATGCCTTAAAAAGAAATTGATATATTTCAAAAATGAAAATGAATCATTGAATGCGAAGATTACATGTTTAGAACTAAAAAATAAAATGTTGCATGATAGAGTCGCATCTTTAAATGAGAAACTTAATACCTTATATGAGCATGAGAAATTACATGTTGAAGAATTGATAAAGGAGAATGAAGTTCTTAAGAAGAAGAATAATGAGTTCAATGAAATTGTGATAAAATTCACGAATGGCCAAAAGATGTTGGATAATTTACTTAACTCTAAAAAATGTATTTTTGATAAAGGAGGACTTCGGTATAAGCCTAACTTGAAGCAAAAGTATTATAAGAATTATTTTGTTAAAGCTACATCCACAAGTGATCATAAAATTACTTGTCACTATTACAATAAAAATGGTCACATGAAAAATAGATGTCCTGTGAAAAGAAATGCTTATTATGGTGTAAAATATGTTTGGGTTCCAAAAGAAACCATTGCTGACACTCAAGGACCCAAAAAGATTTGGGCACCTAAGACTTGAAATTTTGTCTGCAAGGCTTAAAGAAGAAGAAGAATAAATGGTACTTGGACAGCGGGTGTTCAAGACACATGACAGGAAATTATGCTTGGTTCTCAAGTTTTACCATGATCGAAAATAGTGGAGATGTATCTTTTGGAGATAATTCAAAAGGAAAGATCATTGGTATTGGCAATGTCGGTAATGTATCTTTTACTCTTATTGAAAATGTGTGCTTGGTTGAACACTTGAAGCATAATTTACTTAGTATTAGTCAATTATGTGATAAGGGTTATAAAGTAGTTTTTGATAAATCTAGATGCGTTATTGAAAATGCATGTGATGAAAAAGTTTTGTTTGTAGGAAATAGATGTATTAATGTCTATACCATTAATATAGATTGTGCATCTACCATTGAGAAATGTTTCTCGGCATTGCATGATGATGGATGGTTATGGCATAGAAGACTAGGTCATGCAAACATGGATTTAATTTTAAAAATTTCAAAAAATGATTTGGTTAAAGGACTTCCAAAAATTAACTTTCAAAAGGATAAAATTTGTGAAGCTTGTCAATTTGGAAAGCAAATCAAAACTTCTTTTAAAAATAAGAATTATGTCTTTACTTCAAAACCACTTCAATTACTTCACATGGAATTGTGGATGATTATTCTAGATACATATGGGTATTGTTCTTAGCCAATAAGGATGATACCTTTGATGCATTTAGAATTTTATGTAAAAAGGCTCAAAATGAAAAAGGCTATTCTATTTCTTGTATTGGAAGTGATCATGGTAGAGAATTTGAAAATCATGCATTTGAGATTTTTTGTACTGACTTTGGAATTGAGCATCAATTTTCATCACCTAGAACTCCACAACAAAATGGAGTTGTTGAGAGAAAGAATAGATCTATTCAAGAAATGGCTAGGACCATGTTAAATGAAAATGCACTACCTAAATATTTTTGGGCCGAAGCCGTCAACACCGCTTGTTATGTTTTAAATCGGGTGTTGATTAGATCTTATCTCAATAAAACTCCCTATAAGCTTTGGAAAGATAGAAAACCCAACATTAGTTATTTCAAAGTTTTTGGATGTAAATGTTTTATTTTGAACACAAAAGATAATCTTGGAAAATTTGATCCAAAATCTGATGTTGGTATCTTTCTTGGGTATTCAAACTCAAGCAAAGCTTATAGAGTGTATAATAAAAGAACTTTGGTTGTGGAAGAGTCTATGCATGTTACTTTTGATGAGTTTAATACCTCCTCCATGGAGAAAGTTGCTGTTAGTGATGATGCAGATGAAAATATATAAGAAGATTCATCAAAGAACAACTAAAAGAATGTAGAAAATCAAGTGGGGCAACTTAAAGAAACAAGCGCAGAATAAAATCAAGGTACTTCTCAAGCACCCCCTAGGGAGTGGAGGTATGTTTCTTCTCACCCAAAGGATGCCATTTTAAGAGATTCATCTAGAGGTGTTATAACTAGATCATCACTTAAGAATACATGTGAGCATGCTGCATTTATTTCTCAAATTGAACCAAAATCCTTTGTGGATGCGGAAAATGATGAATCTTGGATTATGGCAATGCAAGAGGAGTTAAACCAATTTGAGATAAATAAAGTGTGGGAATTAGTTCCTAAACCAGAACATCAATCCATTATAGGAACTAAATAGGTATTTAGAAATAAGATGGATGAATCTGGTGTGGTTGTAAGGAATAAAGCTAGATTAGTGGCTCAAAGATACAACCAAGAAGAAGGAATTGATTTTGATGAGACATTTTCACGGTAGCTAGATTAGAATGCATTAGAATGTTGCTAGCATATGCATGTTATAAAGATTTCATTTTATTTCAAATGGATGTCAAAAGTGCCTTTCTAAATGGATATATTATGGAGGAAGTTTATGTGAAACAACCCCCTAGTTTTGAAAATGAAAAATTTCCAGATCATGTTTATAAGCTATCAAAAGCATTGTATGGATTAAAACAAGCACCTAAAGCATGGTATGATAGGCTTAAAAATTTCTTACTTGATAATGATTTTTTACTGGAAAAAGCCGATACTACCCTTTTTGTTAAGCATAAGAACCAAGACATACTTGTTGTTCAAATTTATGTTGATGATATTATTTTTGGTTCTACTAATGAGCCCTTGTGCAAAGAGTTTTCGTCTTGTATGAGTAAGGAGTTTGAAATGAGTATGATGGGAGAATTGAAGTATTTCCTTGGACTTCAAATCAAACAAAACAATGAGGGAATTTTCATCAACCAAACTAAATATGTCAAAGATTTGCTCAAGAGGTTTGGAATTGAAGAATCAAACACTAAAAGCACTCCAATAAGTACAACAATCAAGCTTGACAAAGATGAAAAAGGTAAAGAAGTTGATATTAAAAAGTATCGAGGTATGATCGGCTCTTTACTTTACTTAACCGCAAGTAGACCCGATATCATGTTTAGTGTATGTTTGTGTGCAAGATTTCAATCATGTCCCCAGGAATCTCATTTGCTTGCTGTTAAAAGAATTTTTTGTTATTTGAGTGGAACCATAGAACTTGGCCTTTGGTATCCTAGAGGAACTCATATAGATTTGACTTGTTATACGGATTCCGATTTTGCTGGATATAAGGTGGATAGGAAAAGTACTAGTGGAACTTGCCATTTTCTAGGTCATTCTCTTGTTTCATGGTTTATTAAGAAACCAAATTCGGTTGCACTCTCAACCACTGAGGCAGAATATATTGCCGCAGGTAGTTGTTGTGCATAATCCTTTGGATGAAACAAACACTTAGAGACTGTGGCATTAAACTTGAACAAAATTCCTATCAAGTGTGATAATACTAGTGCTATTAATCTTTCAAAGAATCCCATTCAGCACTCTAAAACCAAGTATATAGAGATTAGACATCATTTTTTAAGAGATTATGTACAAAAGGGTGATATTGCTTTTGAATTTATCTCTACGGAAAAATAACTTGTCGATATTTTTACAAAACCCCTTTGCGAAGAACAATTTTCAAAAATTCGGAATGAACTTAGGATGATGAAATTTTCACATTAACATCTCTAATTATGTTATTGAATCTATTAAAATTATGTGCTTAATGGTTGTTAATATTTTTGAAAGAGTTTGAGCATGATAGACAAGTAAGGTGTTATGATATATTCATTTCAAATGCTTGTGTGCTTCATGATACATGCTTGATAGATGAATTATTTGCTTGAATTAATCATGTTTTAAATGTTTAAAATCATGATTCATGCATTAAAATGGTTCTTGAGAGGTTTCAGAATCAAGAAATGATGACAAGATTGATAAAAAATGGCCGGAAAATGACTTTGGTACAGTTAGGCAGCAACTAGGCGGCTAGCAGCCTGATCCAAGCGGCTAGCCGCTTGGAATTGCTCCCAAACCCGAGAGTAAGTGGCTAGCCGCTTGGTCATGAGTTTAGACCCCCCTCTCCCTCTTTTTGGCTTTCTTCCTCACTTACCTCTCTCTCTCTCACCAAACCGTGAATCTTCCTCTATTTTCTTTCAAAAATTCTTCATTTCTCAACCATTTTTATGTCAAAATCATTGATTCAATCCATTACCCATTCATTTAACTTCCATTAAACATCTTCCAATCATCATTTCAACTTCCTCTTCTCTTGTTCATTTCTTTCTCTCTCTCCCGCGTGAATAGTGCCTCACCATCTCTCTCTCAAAATTCTTCAATTTTTACTCATGTTCTTGCTAAAATTAATCATCCAAACCATAACCCATCCGCTACTCATTCACTTTTCATCATCCAAACACTATTTTATCATACCTTCATAAAAATCCGAAATCCAAAAACCTAACCTTGGCCGTTTCTCTCTCTAGATTTTCAAGCTTTCTCTAGCCCATCTTTAATCAAATCCACATTATATCTAAACCTCATTCATCTCTAGGATTACATTTTTTGGCTTAAACTTATCCATTTTTCTCAAATTCGAAATTGTTCTTTAAGCTTGTTCAACAATGGTAGGTGGTGAAAAAGCCAAGAGCAAACAAATGACCAGGAGATGCAAGGAAGATTATTAAGATAATACGGAGTTTTTGTCAACTCATTTTCGACATCTCACACTTCAGAAACGGTTTATCGATAATTTCATGCTAAGGTCAGTTATTCCTTCTTACTTTGTTAATCTTAAGAATTTAGCGAATTTAGAAATTTGTGGTAAATCTCTTGATAAACTTCTTATTGCTATGAGCTGGAAAAATGTCTTAGTTATTGAAGAAGCATATTATGAGAATTTAGTTAAGGTTTTCTATTAGAATTTGGATATAAAAGTTTCGGATAAAATTGTTACTAGTGTTAGGGAAGTTGGTATTGAATTTGATGTTGTGGAGTTAAATCATATTCTTGGGACTCCAAATGAGGGATTAAAAATTTACAGTGTCAGAGCCAGAATCGATCATCCATGGTTTTCTCTTGAAAATGTTGTTCGAAAAATTTGTCGTCGACGTGACTTGTCCGATGAATTTTGTCAATCATCATTGAAATCTCAAGCTTTGCCTCTTCAAACTAGAATCCTGCATTATGTTCTTCATCATGTGATTTATACTCAATCATATGCTTAGCACACCTTGTATGGCTAAAAGATCCCCCCCTTATGGTAGTATCATTACCCGCATCCTCTAACATTTCCAAGTACCCATTACCAAACCAACCATCCTCTAACTTCCCTTTCTCATTTATTTTGCAAGCATTGTCAAATTTATTATATTTGATTTAATTACTGTAAAACTTATTTTTTGTTTGTATTAAGGCATTAGATTGAATCATTTGTAAAATAAATTTTAGAAACCCAATTCACCCCCCTCTTAGGTTGCTTATTTGTATTTCAATGTTGCTCTTAAATATATTCTCACAAAGAAAGAAACAAAAGCCAAACTAATTCGTTGGATACTACTTTTGCAGGAATTTGACTTCAAAATTAATGACAAGAAAGGCACAGAAATGTCGTGGCAAATCATATTTCTCGTCTAAATTTTGGCATAATTAAAGAGTCATTACCAGTGAATGAATCATTCCCAGATGAACAATTAATAAGTGTGAAAGTATTATCATAGTATACTGACATACTTAACTATCTTATTACAGGTCAACTTCTAGAGCATTGGACTAAGTAAGGTAAAGTCAAATTCTTTGCATAAGTAAAGAATTTCTTTTAGGATGATCCTTATTTCTTCAAGTATTGTGCCGATTAAATTATCAGACGATGTGTCCTAGAAAGTGAATTTCAAAATATCCTTTCATTCTATCATGAACAAGTTTATGGAGGCCATTTTAGCGCTAAGAAAACAGCAACTCAAATTTTACAATGTGGTTTCTATTGGCCAACTATATTTCGAGATGCTTACACATTTTGTTCTTCATGTGATAGGTATCAACGAATGGGGAACATTACTCAAAGGAATATGAAGCCACTAAACCCAATTTTAGTGGTTAAGATTTTTATGTATGGGGTATCGATTTCATGGAGGCCTTCCCCCCTTCCTTTGGCCATCAATACATACTTATTGCTATTGACTATGTATAAAAATAGGTAGAAGCAATTCCATGTAGAATCAATTATCACAAGGTGGTGATAGGATTTTTGAAAAGTAACATTATTTCACGCTTTAGATTCCCTCGAGTGGTAATAAGTGATGGTGGTGCCCACCTTTGTAATAAATCATTCAAGACTCTTTTGATAAAATATTCTATCACTCATAAAGTGGCAATCTCATATCATCTGCAAACCAGTGGTTAAGTTGAGACTTCAATCAAGAAATAAAACACATATTAGAAAAGACGGTGAGACTAAACAAAAAAGATTGGTCACTGCAATTTGATGATGCATTATGAGCATACAGAACAGCTTTCAATACCCCAATTGGGATGTCACTCTATAGGCCAGTATATGGAAAAGCTTGCCACCTAATTGTGGAACTCAAGCATCGTGCGTACTAGGCCATCAAGAAATTCAATTTTGACATACAGCAAGCTAGCTCAAAAAGAATATTACAGCTAGCAGAACTTGAAGAAATTCGCAATGATGCATATGAAAATGCCAAAATTTACAAGCAGAGAATGAAAGTCTTTTACGACAAGCAAATCACGAGTCAATCTTTCATCCCAGGTCAGAAAGTACTTTTACTCAATTCTCGCTTGCACCTATTCCCAGATAAGTTGCACTCTCAATGGTCAGGCTCTTTTATTGTTCACACTATTTTTCCATATGAAGTAATTGAAATTAAAGACCCACAGAATAGTGTCACCTTTAAAGTTAATGGTCAAAGATTAAAATCATATATAGAGTACCAATCACGTGGAGAGGACACTAAAATAATTTTACATGACCCACCAAATTTGAATGAAGAGTTTTTAGTGATCTAATTTTTTTATTTTTTGATTATTTTGATTATTTTTATAAGTGTTTTTTTATTAACCACTAAATTTTCTCTTATCACTTATAATCATGAGTACCTCAACTAAACAGCTTCTCTTGAATATTTTTAGACAATTTCGACGTATACAATCTCATCTCAGAGGTTAGATATAATTTTGTAAAACACATTCTATTTGGCAGCTACAACCACCAGAGTTAGTTTCTCATGTTGAGGATTTATAAGGACAACTCAGAGAAATTGAGAGAGGCATCTACGAAATCCAATTAGAGCTTGAGGTAAATTCAATAAGAGCACAATTCTGACATTAATTTTTTTTCATTTCATGTTTTAATTTTTCACCCCAATTAAGTGGTGGATAACAGTACTTCGTGAAAATCAACATCGGTTACTTCAGTTTCCCATAATAACTAATATTCTAAGTTGAAGGCATGGATAAAGATGAGATCTTAGCAAAACTTCACAAGCGATTTCCTTCACTTTCTCAGAAAGCTCTCCTTAACATTTATAAAGCTCGGTCTGAATGCATGCGATTACTTATGAAAAATCATATTCCTGTTGACATCCGATGGATAATCCAAGCCAAAGTGTTGTTGGCAGGGAAGATAAGATTCAATTCATTAGGGATAACTTGAATAAAGAGTCATTGGATGATATCCTTTTGTCTCTTAAAACGCATCCCAATAGATATGTCCAAAACATAATACTCCAATTATGACCATTATTCTAAAAAGAATGTGTAAACTATAGTCTCGAGAATCTGACTATAAACGACCATGTTTACCAATTTGTAAAAAAACTGGATGGGAAGTCTATCCTCAATCTATAGAGGGCGTTCAAGTCGTTTCTTGACATAAAACCAGAGAAAGATGTGAGCCACGGTTGCAACTACTTGTAAATATCCTTTTATTTCAATGTTGTTTTATTTCACTCATGTTTCATCACTTATAGTTTTTGTCTTTAATAATTTCATTCTATCATTATTTGCTTTATCTTTTTACTATTTTCTTTTCGACTCATGAGTCATGTGCTTCACGAGTTATTTGATATAAACGTGCTTCCTCATTTACAATTGTGAACCATTATCA
This sequence comes from Aegle marmelos, assembly GCA_030449875.1. Taxonomy (NCBI): domain Eukaryota; kingdom Viridiplantae; phylum Streptophyta; class Magnoliopsida; order Sapindales; family Rutaceae; genus Aegle; species Aegle marmelos. Next base: position 14,793,019 of record JASUUL010000143.1, read on the forward strand.
CTAAGATCCTTAAATATGATTTTTTTTTGCTAAGACACACAGATTATTTTTAAGAAGTATCCAATGACAACTACTTCTAACAACTAAATCAAGAACATTTGTGTACTTTCTAGATTTAACTATGGCAAATATAAAGAATTTATTAAGGCTGTCATAGATCTTGGTCGAAGCATAAGACTCATGAGTCATGTGCTTCACGAGTTATTTGATATAAACGTGCTTCCTCATTTACAATTGTGAACCATTATCACTAAGATCCTTAAATATGATTTTTTTTTTCTAAGACACACAGATTATTTTTAAGAAGTATCCAATGACAACTACTCCTAACAACTAAATCAAGAACATTTGTGTACTTTCTAGATTTAACTATGGCAAATATAAAGAATTTATTAAGGCTGTCATAGATCTTGGTCGAAGCATAGCAACAAGGAAACAATAGTTAGTTTATAGAGGAGATGATCGAGGGTTATCAAACTGGTTTCAGAAGCCGCTTATACCAGAGGGAGCCAAGTGTTAGGCATCATCCCAGCAATCTTGAAACTTTTGGCTGTTTATCTGACTCATCAACTGGAGAAGAGATAGTCGTTTGAGGTATTTAAGAGAGAATAACTGACTCACTAGGAGATCTTACAACTCTAGAGGCACTAAAGACATTTGCATCTTGGTCCCATCTGAACATTCATTAGAAACCCATTGGTTTGTTAAATATCAATAACTTTTATAATGGCTTTCTCAGATTTCTTAACCATGCAATAAAAAACTGTTTGATTCCTTCTATAGTGAAAAAAATCTTTATTTGTGCTCACATTACTAATGAGCTACTTGATCTGTTACAAGCTTATAGACTAGAGCCACATTCTAAGAATCTAGTGTTGGAGTGGCCAACTAATGATGGTAACAGTAGTTGCAGTAAGAAGTGTAAATTAGATTTAACCCTTCGCTTGTAAATATTTTCTTCTGTGTTACACCACTCAGGTGATATCTTCTAATCTCTACTTTTTTTCTTTAAGATATTGAGGACAATATTTCGTTTTGGTTGGGGGAGGGAATAGTTGATAATTGTAGAATGTCTTAATCTTGGTGAAGTTTTTAATAATTTCTATTATAAGAACTAATTATGGTTAACTTTTTATGTCGAAGATGGTTGAATATGGAGTGTAGTGACTCTAGAAACACATCGTCTTAATTTGAAAGTTAAAAAAAAATAGTCATTTTTTTGCTTTATTGTAAATGTGATTTTTCTAACTTCCTTTTTCTAATTTCACCTTTATAAATATACACTTTTAAAATTTTGAGTTGAAGATGACTGAATATGAAATGTCATGATTTTAGAAACGAATCTTCTTAGTTTTTAACAAAAAAAATATTTAAAAAAATATTCTTATAGTCTTCTTTTTGACATGATTTTAATATTTGTATTATCCTTGATGTTGAGTTTTGTTACACCATATTTACTACTCTACATGTTGATGTCAGAGACAAAAATATGAGTTGTTTGAAGGAATATACATGCCATAATAAACTCCAAGTTAGTTGTTGAACCTGCTATTTTCCTTTAAGAGTAACCCTTTTTGCCTATTCTTTATACAGTTTAGCAGTTTATTATTTGACACATGATCTATAAATTTCTTTTGAGTCAACCTTTTAAAAAAAGTGAAAAAATTTTGTGTTACTACTTGTGAAAGTTTATCCAACTAGTAGATATGCAAGATTAGTTAGTGCCTTAAAAGATGATAGAAAGGCCATTTTTGACCTATTTGGACCTTTCTAACCTTCCCTTTTGGAAATATCCTTAGTTAACCCTTTTAAGCCTTTAAAAAAAATTATTATCTTTTTTTTGTTAGCTTATCATCTTGACCTAACTCCGATCTGAAGTATTACTCAATGTTGTACAAGTTCCATCACCCATTCATATTTGAGAAAAATATAAATAATTATTTTGTTCAATAAAATTGTGCCTTCGAAAAAAAAGAAAAAAGGAAAAAAATAAAAATTTTTATATTAATTAAAAAAAGAGAAATGTACTCTGTAATCTTTACAAAAAAAAACTCTATTTTTTTCTCATATACGTATTTTATTTTTCTTTCCTTATTTTTTTTATTTTTATTCGCTATGTCCCTAACCTATGTTATGTCCTAATAAAAGTCTTTCTTGATTTTTACAGAACTAAAGTCTGAAGTAGAAACTAGTTACATGGGTTGTAAAGATATAGTAATGCATAAAAAAAATAATAATAATAAAGAAAACAAATAAATAAATTTATTAGTCTGACTCATATTTTGGCTTGAGATCGTATTATTTCTAAGCTGTGGGTATATTTATTTCATCTTGGTGAGAGTGTGTGATATTACTTTTATATTTTCTCTCAATTTATCATTCATGGAAGTGACTACTATTATTGGGTTTAATTTCTTTGTGAGAGTGTCATTACCAGTGAGATTTTAAGGTATTGACATGTCATTCTTGAAAGTAGCTTGATTACAATAGCTGTGACAAAGTCTAATAGATTGATTTATGTGAATAGTTGATTTGAGAGTAATATTTCTTAAAGACTAGAGATAATGCTTATATTTTTATTTGATTTACATCATAAAATTTAATTAAATAAACATGTTAGTTCAAAAAAAAGTTTTGGGCTTGAATTTGATTTCGCTTAATTTATTAGGGATTAGAAATAAGCTGGTTGGAAGGTGTGTTGAGTACTAAAAAATGTATATTTACAAAAGAGAAAATCAATATTTTACACTTGAAGTTCTACTAACTTCTTTACTTTTATGTATTCAAATTTCTTGTGAATTTAATTATATGTGTTTTATTATAATTAAGTATTTTACGTATTTTAGGGGCATCATGGTTATTTCACAATAAACAAGATATCGGATGACAAAATAGACGGTAAATCTAAACTTAGAACGGTAGAAAACCTTAGGAGGAGAATAAAAGTATAAATATTACTGTTCACATATACGGTACTGTTTACATGTACAGTACGGTTTATGGTACTATTCATGACACTGTTCATATATACTATATGATGATATAACATTGATCGATGACGTGGTATTGATTGATGATGTGGCACCGACTAATTATGTAGTAGTATTTAATTGGAGGAATGATGTGGCATTGACTGATGACCTCGCTTGATTGATGAGGTGTCACAATCTTATTAGATAAAAATATTTATGCATTGTTGATCGATGATGTAGTAGTATATTAGTGGATTAGAAAAACGTGCATGAATAATAGCCATGATGATGTGTTCAAATCAATCATAACTTGCCACGTGGCGCAATCCTGTGCATTTAAATTATTTTAATCTGATGGCTATGATTTATTTGTTTGTATCTATAAAAAGACGGTTCCTTCCTTAATTTGACACCCTGAGTTTATTTTTTAGCTCTATTTTCTAAGATGCCTTTTCTATCTTTTATTTTCTTTGTATTTCAATAGAATTTCCATTTTATCCCTAGTTCAAATATAAGTATCTAATTTTCTTTTAAGCTTGAGTTGAAGGTGAAGTCTCAACATGTTCCATGGACTTAATTGGTAAATTTATTTTATTTTCCCTCTAATTTCTGTCGATATTTTGACTTTTCGTTGACAGAGAATAATAATACAGTTATTACTGTTTAGCACGATAAACCCTTAACACCATATTAATTAGAGTGTGATTCATACAATGTGGATTTTTCCCTCATGATTTAGTTGGTATTAATAAGGAATATTAAGCCCTGAAGCATGCTGATGCAGATCTAGGTACCAAAGTGTTTTATTATAACAATTGCATTTTTAATTATTCTCGCCATTTTACTTTAAAATTTAGGATAAATTTGTCATAATTTAGCCACTCACTTAGAAAGATAATTCAACACATAATTAAAATCCACCTTCGCGTGGGATTGACACTCATGTCTATTAATCTATTCTACAATAGATTTATGTACTTGCGAGTTCAATAAAATTTGTACAACACTTGCTATTAGGAAGGTCTTCCCTAAGGCTCCTAGAATGTTCACTATATCTGTAAATCTAGTATACATAGAGTATACATTCTCATTTTGTTTCATTTGAAATAATTCATACTGTCTAGTGTATCTATTAATTTTGGACTCTTTCACTTGTTTAGTACCTTCATAAACAACTTTAAGTTTGTGGTAAATTTCATAGGCACTTTCACAACATGAAACTCTATGAAATTCTTTCTTATCAAAAGCACAAAAGAATGCATTCATAGCTTTGGAATTTAGAGAAGCTTTTCTCTTTCTTAATTCATTCTTTTCGCGTGAAGGTTTTGGAATATCATCTCCTAATTCATTTTTAGTCATTAGCATAAATAGTCCATCACAATCAACTTCCCAAATTTCTTAATTTAAAGATTGTAAATAAATTCTCATCCTAGTTTTCTAATATGGGTAGTCATTACCGTAAAAAAATGGTGGTCTAGTTGTGGATTATCATTCCCTAAATGAGGATTCATTTTGGATTGTCATGGATCTTTTACTGTAGATAATTAAGTCCTAATAAGAGAACCAAACTCTGATACCAATTGAAATTCTAATTGTGCAACCCAAGAAGGGGTGAATTGAGATTTTAAAAATTAATCTAAGCAAATCAATTGGTTTGCATGAAATACTTGATTTATGATCAAAACTTTAAATTAATGAAAAATAATTGATTCAAATCTTGAGCTTAAAAAATTGTTGAATCAAGTATAAATTCAATTATACCGTCTTTACAAGAGTTTGTCGTAATAATAACTCTATTGAGTTCCAAACTTTGTTCTTGATTGAATCGTTATTCGTTGAGTATCTTGTAATTAATTTCACTTGATTCACTTGTATAGATATTATCCTTCAAGAACTTACTGAAAATGTGAAATACATTATTAATTTAAGCAATTAAGATACATATTTGTTATCATCAAAATTACATTATGTGTAACTTTTAAGCTAACAATCTGTAAACACTATATATAGGCGAAGGAGAGGTCCTTACTAGAAATCAATCTGTAAACGCTATATACAGGCAGGAAATCAATGACATATATTCTGATGGTCAATCCAAATGGGGACTAGATCAGTCTGTACTGCTGGTATAACAAGCCACGTACTAGTGTTTTCACCCCTGGTCCATATTAGTGTTTCCACGTACTAGTGTTTCTAAGATGTCTACATCCAAACTAGTAATGTGAAATCAATTTCAAAAAGAAGCATGACCTTTCTCACAAGCTATGCCCTTATTGCACTTCATTTCGACTGTCACTGAAATACATATACAAGAGGCATGTTGAAATTGATGACACGCATAAAAACTAAATTGAAGAAATAGATTTTTTACCCTCTATTGTATAAATTTTCAAACTGATCCTTTGCGGATACAACATATCATGTTGATCTAATTTAGGAGTTAGTAAGCAAATTGCATAGCTTAAAACAAACAACTACCTGAATGGTTAAGACTGGAAGCACATAAAAAAGAGGACTATGTATATACATCACAACTAACAAAATTATTGAAATAATTCTACAAACCAGGCATGGGTACTCCCTCCTAAAAGTTGTAAATAAATAGTATTTGTGAGGTGGATGCTGCACAAAATGAAAGTGCCACACTCTCCTAGTAAATGGCAGGGCAAAGCTATGAGCTACCGTGAAAGCATTTTCAAGAAGATTTCTTAGGATAGTCTGGGCAAGCATGCAATTTGGAGTCTAAGATCCAGAATGGTATTCCTAAGAGATTTGAAGGCCTTTTGCTATAAGCTTTTTAAATGAGTTTCCATGGAATTGCATAAGTTCTAATGACATGAAACTAAATGAAACTAATTAGGGAACTACCTTAAAGAGAAAGAGAGTATGGCATTAGGTTATGAAGTCTAGCAATATTTTGGGTGATTAGCAGGGTGAGGTGAGGTTCATAGTCTTTATTGGTAGAAAGAGGAGTGATTTGATGGTCATTGAGCATTTTTATTGAACCACGAAGTATGGATTTATGGGAATCATCAAACGTAAGTTCCACAAAACATTCCATTTCGTTAAAGTTCTATTTACACAAGTGACCTATAAATGAAAAATCATCAAGCACATATAAGGGGAAGAAGGGTGGGGAAGGAGAAAACAATTAGATATAGAGTAGTAACTAATAACGATAATGTGAGAATTAGCAGACTAATTGTATAAAAAAACAGAGCTTAAAAATCCTAGATGTAGGCTACTTTATTCTTACATTTATTTACTAGTGTTATATGTTAAGTTTCATGTATAGCATAGGAGTCAATAGACAACAATCATGCTTGTAAATTTGCAGCCATACTTATTAAATGTTAATCTCTAAACAACTAAATTGCATGTTATAATAATATATCGACATTAGTGTTATAATAAAGAGGTCTTTAACATTAAGAACTAGATAGGATTATAGCTTTCCAAGAGATCTGACACACAACACAATTACAACTTGAGCAATAACATAATATAATATAATACGTAAATAATTCCCAAGAGGCATAAATAGTGCAAATCTAGAATCTCTCTACTCTGAGACAACAAAAAGCAGTATAGATCTAAAATAAAAAATGAGAAGTTAGATTACGTCTGAGATATTGATAAATTCAATTTGTTGCTTTGAGTATTTGTACATCATTTGCTCGACACCAGGTTCAAACAGTATCAACACGTTGTTATTGGTACAGTCTTGACTACCTTACATGCAGGCAGTGCTCTTCTCACCTTCTACCCAAATTTCAACTTGTCCCTCCAAGATATCAACCTTTCCACCGCCTTGAAAGTCCAAGTTCAAATTCAAGGTGCTGACCAGATCTCCTCAGCAAAGATAGCTACCCTACATCATCAATTGGTCTATAGGCTTCAGAATCATGCCTTAGATCTTCCAACACCAGAAAGTCACTCTGATGCTCTTATGGTATTAGCTGAATCTGATCAAACTCCAACTATCATTCAGATTCCCAGACAAATTCCTCAACAAGAACTTTGGGATGCTCCTGGATCTAACATGTGCGACCCAGACTGCCCTTGCCAACAAGACGGCGAAGATGAAGATTTTGCTTCAAAACAAAAAAGAAAACCTAAAAAGAAGTATCTTACTTCTTGTAAGGTTGACCACAAAAGGCCACAAAACCCTCCTTCACCTCCACCTGCACCTACACCATTACCTTTTTACCAACATCTCATTTCTATGAGTGATAATATCATGTATTGATTTCAAACAAAAGTGGTATGATAAAATGTTTTTCAGTTTTTGAAAGAATCCTAGACTTCAGGACACAGAGAGAGAGATTGTAATATCATGGCTTCCACATCCTCTTGTTCAGAATCTTCAAGTACTATTTCCCTTTCTTCTACCTTGTCTTTACCAAAATCTTGCACTAGGCATACTGCAAATAAAATAGAAAACCTTGTAGAATATTCTTATATTCCTGAATCTGCTCAAATAACCGAGTCTTCTTTTCCTCTTATTAGTCCTTATCACCTGTATAAACGTTCTACTTCTCTTACCCGTAGTATCAAATCCCTTATCAGTACAAAACGACCTCTTCCCAAAGAATATATCCAGTCCTCTCGACTAGATCAGTGTACTCTCCAAGCTACTACTGCTGAACTATGTCACACTTGAGATCCCTCCAGAACTCGTTGCTAACTGGAAACGAGAAGGTTACACTCACCTCCATCTCGGTGGAGTGAGATTAATCTTGACTCTTCATGGAAGAAAAGGTTTACCTGTCACTGCTCGAATTGCTATGCTCGACACCAGGTTCAAACAGTATCAACACGCTGTTATTGGTACAGTCTTAACTACCTTACATGCAGGCAGTGCTCTTCTCACCTTCTACCCAAATTTCAACTTGTCCCTCTAAGATATCAACCTTTCCACCGCCTTGAAAGTCCAAGTTCAAATTCAAGGTGCTGACCAGATCTCCTCAGCAAAGATAGCTACCCTACATCATCAATTGGTCTATAGGCTTCAGAATCATGCCTTAGATCTTCCAACACCAGAAAGTCACTCTGATGCTCTTATGGTATTAGTTGAATCTGATCAAACTCCAACTATCATTCAGATTCCTAGACAAATTCCTCAACAAGAACTTGTAAAGCTCATACCTTTAGAATGGATTTCCAACTATGAAAAGTTCCATCAGAACGACACTCCGATTCAGACATCTGAAAGCATGTTTGAACGAAGACAAGATGGATCTGTCAAAATGACTTTCAAACCACCTCAGTCGGCTTCACAGCCTCCTCCAGCTGTTCTACCCACAGCTCCACCAGAGTCTCCTAGACTATCCTTCACATATTCCTCAATGATTGCTCCAGTCCACACTGGCCAAGAGAAGCTACCAATCACTGGCTTCACTTCAGAAGGCTATCCAATTTATCCTGTAAAAATTGGAAAACACTTCCTTTGGGATGCTCCTGGATCTAACATGTGCGACCCAGACTGCCCTTGCCAACAAGACGCCGAAGATGAAGATTTTGCTTCAAAGCAAAAAGGAAAACCTAAAAAGAAGTATCTTACTTCTTGTAAGGTTGACCACAAAAGGCCACAAAACCCTCCTTCACCTCCACCTGCACCTACACCATTACCTCTTTACCACAAGGAACTTAAATGGATTGCAAAACACTGCAAAACAGAAGTCCCTTCACCAATCATACATCCACAACCACAACCAATCCCATGTATGATGTTCTCCAGAGATTATTCCTCAAACTTTCCACCTCTTGAAACACAAATTGACACCCAAAGAAAAATAGTGTCAAAACCGTTTGTCCCTTCACCAATTACCTCTGCTGGTCATCTTGAAGAACCAAACCTTTTGAATCTGTCTTAAATTGGCAAACCCAGAATGCCAAAGCTCAGAATGATGCTTTACAGCATATCCATCAACAAGTTGATCGAATCAGTTTACGAACTGACAAGATTGAAACTAAAGTTGATTCCATCACCTCACAGATGCAGCAAATCAACCAGGATCTAAAAAATAGAGTTGCTTAATTAGATGCTGACTTACGAGAAATGCTCAGACAAAGATATTATGGTCCTGAGTTTGATAACAAAGAACGAGAAATCAGAAAGCTGCAAGCAAAACTGAACCGGATTGAATCTAAGAAGCAGAGACCTACCCTTTTCACTCAGACTCCACCAATACCCTTTATTGGTCCAACATATCATCCGCTCACCCCTTTGCTGGCTCCAATCAAACCTTACGACCCATCAAAGTTGTTTGGTATGACTCATACACTCTTCAAGCAAACACCTCAACCAACTCTACCTTCAAAGCCAAAACCAAAGTCTAAACCTCAACCTAAGCCTTTGAAGATACACCAACCCTCTCAACCTGCTCCACAGTCTCAACAACCTGAACCTCAAGAACAGGAATCACCAGAATACACCTCTATTCCTCCTTCTCACATGACTCCACCTCCACCTCATGTGCCCCAATCAAAGGATAAAGCACCTATGCATCAATATGCCTCCTATCCTCATCCTGTTGACTCTTCCACAAATACCTCCACAGAAGACATTTCCTCACCCTCAGAATCTGAATCTGATCACAGAACTGTTGATTCATCATCTCAACCATTAGACTCACACTCTGCAACCAGTTCAGAACCTTCACTCTCTTCGGTTTCTACCACCGATTCAGAAAAGTCTTATGCAGACATTACCAAGCTCTTAATGGCTCAACCAGAAGAAACAGAGCATGCACAGACTTCTCAACCAGAATCTTACTTTGAGATTCCATCAGATGTTGATGATCCTACTGAATCTACATCTGCACCTCCATCTCAACAGCAAACTCCAAAGTCATCCAATGGTCCATGGTTTACTTTTGATGATATTCCAACCAGTAAATGGCGCGACAAACTATCCGAGATTTCAGCTTGGGTAGACCTCCAAATGCTCAAAACTGGCGCAACAGTGGAATCAGTTCTTAAGGAACTAACCACCCGTTTCATTGGATCCCTCAGAGATTGGTTTGACAGCTTAGGCTCCTACAGACAACTCTAATTTGTCCAGTTGCCTGATGTTTCCTCAGCCTTAGCACTCCTTCATGAACAGTTCATTGGCGAACCAGCTGCACACTTTGAAGCAGCCAGACGAGATTACCTCAACATGAAATGCTGTTCACTCAAAGCCAAAGATCTTGACTTCCACTACAAAAGGATGTCAATTTTGTTCTACAAATTGAATGGCTTCAATAATCCAACTCTGAAGCATGTTTTCCTTGCTTCCTTACCTGATGAATTACAACCAGAAATTCAGAGACAACTTGCTGTTTACCACCTCAGCCTTGAAAACATCTCCTTAGGCAAGATCTTCCAGATTGCCAAGTCATGCCTTGATAAACTTTGTGAACAGAAACAATTCTTCAAAGAACTCAAAGACAAAGAACCATTCAGAAGTGCATGTAAAAAGCCTTATCTGAAAATCAAGTGCAAAGATACAAAGCAATGTGATTGCGGTCCTCACAAGAAGAAGCATTTCAGAAAGCTCAAACAGAAATCTTCTTCCAAGCCTTATTTCCAGCAAGCTCGCAGACCTTTCACATTCTACAGAAAAAAGTCTCCTTCCTCTAAGGAAAGACAACGGCAAAAATCCAGTAGATGCTTTATTTGCAAAAAGAAAGGACATTACTCTAGAGACTGTCCTAACAAGCGAGACAAAGCTGTTCGTCTCATCAAGCATTTACAGACTGTCACAGACTATTCTCCAGACAAAGAAGAAGTTGAATCTTGTTTCTCAGAACAAGAAGCTCCAAATCAAGAAACAGTGTTCGCACTGGAAAATTCATCTGATGAATCTGATACAGATGGATTCCTCATTGTCTACAACCAACAATCTTTGTCATTGGATTCCTCCATTCCAATTCCATCAGTCAAAATCCAGGTTTTACCCTCAAGATTTCACAGACCACTACCTGTTATTGGATTTTTTGACACAGGCGCTCAAAAGACGATGCTCAATCCAGATATCCTTCCATTACAACAATGGAAGCCACACACAGAACATTTCAAAGCAGCCGATGGAAAAGTTTTCACAACAGATTTGATTACCAAAAAACCCATTGGTATTTAGATTTTCCCCAATTGTGTTATTTGGACACATGTCATTGGTTCGAATTTACCTGATAAAGATATCTTATTAGGTTTCGATACCATCTCCAAAGTCCCACATCTCCAAATCCTTCCTACCGGTATTCGAGTCAAATCCATGTTCAAACCTTTCATAAACATTCTCAGACTCTACAGTCTTTCCAACACTCCTCAGTCCTACCAAGACATCTCAGCCAAACTACTCCAGTTTTGCCCTGAGTCTCATGCTGAATTCACCCATCCAAGTCCATTATGGAAAAATAAGTCTTTCTTCATTAAGCTCCCCTTCAAGCTAAATGAAGATACCAATCCTACCAAAGCTACCCATCCGAGAATGAGTCCTTCTGACTTAGTCCTAGCCCAAAATGAATGCTCCCAACTTTTGGCCCAAGGTCTTATTGAACCCACAACTTCTCAGTGGGCTTGTCAAGCTTTTTATGTTGAAAAACACTCAGAACTTGTCCGTGGAAAAAAGAGATTAGTCATCGATTATCAGCCTTTAAACATGTTTTTACAAGATGACAAATTTCCTCTTTCAAAACGACAAAATATTTTCACATATTTGAAAAATGCCCAAATCTTTTCAAAATTCGATTTAAAATCAGGATTTTGGCAATTAGGCATTGAACCCTCTGAAAGATACAAAATTGCTTTTTGCATTCCGAATGCTCATTACCAATGGACAGTTTTACCCTTTGGTTTAAAGACTGCTCCTTCCATTTTCCAAAAAGCAATGGTCAAAATCTTTCAACCCATTTTGCATCATGCATTGGTTTACATTGACGATATTTTGTTGTTTTCAAAAACACATGCAGAACATCGCCAGCTGTTAAATCACTTTCTTGACATCATTCAATCTCATGGCATCATGCTGTCACCCAAGAAAAGCACCATTGCCACAGCCAACATTGAATTCCTTGGCATGGTCATCAAAGACGGTCATTACCAACCAGGAAAGCACATTGCCCAAGAACTGCTTCACTTTCCAGATCAACACTTATCCAGAAAGCAGATCCAGCAATTCCTTGGTATCATCAATTACATCCGTGATTTCATCCCTCACGTGGATCAACATACAACACAACTTTCGGCTTTATTAAAAAAGAAGCCTCTAGAATGGAATGACACCCATACTACAGCTGTCACCAAGCTTAAACAGATTGCACAAGATCCTCCACCATTAAAGCTCATTACAGATGGCAACCGGATCTTACAAACTGACGCAAGTGACACCTCATGGGGTGTTGTACTCCTCGAAGAAATCAATGGAAAAGAAAGTCTTATCGGATACGCTAGTGGACATTTCTCTGACTCACAATGCCACTACCACAGTATCTACAAAGAGATTTTAGCCGTGAAAAATGGTATTAAAAAATTTGAATATCATTTAATCGGTTATCATTTTCTTATCCGATTGGACAGCTCATCCTTCCCATCCATCCTCAACACAAAAGGAAAGAATATTCCAGAGAAGATGCTTTTGCGACTCAAAGACTGGTTTTCAAAATATGACTTCTCCGTGAAGTATATAAAAGGAACCCAGAACCTCATCCCTGATCTTCTATCCAGACTTTTCAAACCATCCCAGCACCTGCACTGCATTGCCTCTCAATATCATTTTCCTTTCATCTTGATGGCACCTTCCCTTCCAACACAGGCTCTAACCAAAAGATATTTTCCCCCTGGCAAAACTTTTGACTCAGCTTTTGCTATTCAGGACTTTGCCCGCAAATATGTTTTCAGGTTCTTTCTCAAAGCCTACTTCCTTACTGACTCCATCCCTGTTCTGGATTTCCATCCCGAAGACTTATTCCTTACAGGTCTGTATCTCTATCCCCTCAAAGGTATTACTGAAGATGAGTTATGGTACATTTGGTGTCTCACAGTTCTCTATGTTACAGAGCTCGTCTTTCCAGTCAAACCCTTATCTAAACACCTCATAGATCCTGAACAGTCCACTTCCCTCATTTGGACCGTACTCGAATGGTATTCTTCAATTTCTTGGTGGAGAATGAAATTACAGCAGATAATCCTCCTCCACAACCTTGAAAAAATACCAGACACAGAAGCAGATATGTTCACATCTGTCTTCACCATTCACAGGCCATATTTTCAACATCCACACATTGACAATTTCTGGACTGTCGACCAGGCACGAGAATGGCAAACTCTGCCACATCCAGCCCTTCTTGAACAAGATCAAAATATTTAAAGAAATCTGGCCACCTTTCTTTGCCAACTCAATCATAGGTTAGATCCACCAAAGGATATTTTCCACACCTCTTTAGGTCCTCGGCACGACATTCTCATAGTCCCAACTCCCTCAGCCATCTCCTCACCAAAAACTTCAGGGATTATCCTCAAGGAAGAAAAGCCAGATTACACTGACTTTTTATTCCAAGATGCTCAAGACCCTTGGGAAGAATTCATGTCCTTAAACCAACACTTAGAACAACTCCAGACGCCACCTACATATCCCAATGAAGCAAGCACAAGCTATCAACCAGCCAGCCAACCACCAGACCAGTCCTACCCACCTTTTTGCTCACAAGTCCGGACTCAACCATCAGTCGATCCAGACGAAGAACACCGAGCCAACTTCTGTCCTTGGCCCTGCGTTCCAGGATGTACCCATCCTGAAAAGATCTTCAAGATCGCCGCTGACGATGACACTGACTCAGACACTGATGCTATCTCACTTTGAGACACATCAGCTTGCCGACACTTTACATTTTGTCGTGTTGTAATAATTGTGTTTTGTTTGAGTGTGCTTTAGCTTTTACTTTTGCTTTACTTTATTAAAGTTACTTTGGAAAAGAGATAGGGACGTGTCCTATCCTTTTAGCTTTTGCTTTTTATCCTGTCTTCTACTTTTGTAAAGTAGATGTTTTATTTTATTCTTGCTTTTGTAAAAGTAGAGGCCCTGTCCTGCTCAGCTTGCCTATATAAGGCAGCTCTCTCTTCATTGTAAATCAGACTGGGAAAAATATTAGAAATCTAAGAAGTTTGTTTTAAGCTATGAATCTCTAAACTCTCTCTTCTCTCTCTGTTAACGAAGTCTTAGGATCTGTTTGAAAAATGTTTTATCAGTTCATTTTGAAAACTTGAGATAGTATGCTCTGCACTTGCCTTATTCAAGGACCTTGTGCATCAGAAAAACTCATGCTTGTTTCCTAGATGGTCTGGTACCCTGTTGAGAAGACCAGGAGTGTCTTAGTTTTGGGTTGTACGACCTATGGAAACTGTTTTGATGTTTTATGTTATGCAAAAAAACCTTGATATTATGGCGATCTTGTATTCCGCTGCCCTACTCCCTCTTTGCAAGGAGTTAAAGACTTTAAACGCCAAACTCCATATCTTAATTCAGGAGTGTAGTTGGGTAAGCCCCAAATATGGCCTAGAAATGATCTACGGTGTAAGTGTGTAACCACATCCTTGGTAGAGCTGGTTGCCAGGCAACTATTATAGAAAAATGTGTACAGGTTTGTCATGACTTAACATTTTTTTTCTAAAGTTTTCCAAGTTTCCTTCTCATTTATTTTAGTTGGCATGTTCTTATTATTTATGTTTCAGTTGAAATCCATTATTAAGTAGAGTTATTTAAAAAAAAAAGGCTTAAAGAGCTCTCTTCCAAAGCTGCAATAATTAAGGTTTTAGAATTTGAATACATTTACAAGTGTTTATTCTCGCATCTTATACATATATATTGTGCCTTTTAAAAATCATGTGTTAATGAATTTGTTTTAATGTAAGCTAAAAAGGGAATCTCAAACTCAAGCTCATGAAACCACAAAGGTTATCAAGGACTATATGGAAAGAGAATTATACCTGATAATACTTATTATTTTTACCATAGAATTTCATTTGGTCTATCTTATTGGTTAATAGATCTACATTAATGAGTTCTGCAGGTGCTTGGATTGCACTTCTACATGATTCAAAGGAGCTAGACAAATTACTATTAATAAGAAGATTACTAATCAGCTCTTTTAAAATGGTTTCAACAAGGTTTTTCTTTTCTTTTTTTCAACTTTTTTTCTTAATAATTGTTTACTTCTTTATATATAAAATTAGGATCAAACTAAATATCCATTTCAATTTTCTCCAACTAACTTTTGTTTTATTGATAGGTAGATTTCTTAATATTTTCAAATGTTAGTGTAACACTCCACCTTTAAGTGGTTAAACCAGGTGAAATATTAAGCACTTGTAGAAATGAATGTCAAAATAAATATTTTATAAATATAGAACAGAAAAATTTTGTTACACAAAAACTATATAAAAGGTTTGTTACACTAAAACTTAGTTACAAAAGTCAAGGATCTCTTAGTAACATGTCACCAACCAATTCCTTAAATACTTGTTGTATTTATGCTTAGATAAAAACATAGTTGAGCTCATTATGAAACCTAAGGTTTGTTATGCTCATATGCACTTTGCCTTGGTTGGGACTTGGCGCCAGCTTTCCCTACTCAGTTTCTACAATGTAAGGACTATATGAGCTAATACCTAGTAAGTAAACACTTGATGCATGTATTATCTACCATGCACATGAATGACTTTATAAAATAAGTACTAAATCTTTTAAATGAAACTTAGAAATGTAAAGAACAGTGTTAGGACCCTAGATTTGTTGTAGTACAAAGATAGCATTCCATAACATACCCTTGGGTTTAATTAATTGATCCGTTGGGCTTTACATATCGCCCAACCCAAAGGATCTCTTTTCTTAGCCTAGAGGGCTTGCCCTCTTTATGGACTCTTGCCACCTAGTAGTACAACAACCACTTTTTATTAAATCATCCATAAAATGCATGAGTCCAATGCAACTTATGCCACAGTATGTAAATTTTCTAAATAAGTAAAACACGAAATTAATTTAAGATAACAACATCTAACGTAGGTGGCAGCGTCATCCATACAAAAATTAAGGAAATAGAATTAAAACTAAACCAAATTCATTAAAATTCCTCTTTATCAAATCACCCATGAAATGCAAGAGCCCAATGCAACTTATGTCATAGTATGTAAATTTTTCAGATATATAATAAAGCAAAACATGAAACTAATTTAAGATAATAATATCTAACATAGGTGGTAGTGCCGTCCATACAGAATTAAAGAAATAAAATTATAATATAGGCGGCAGGGCCAACCATGTAAGGAGTAATAACAACATTATATTTTAGGCGACAGTGTCGACCATGGCATGATAAAATAAAGCATCACATATTAGGTGGCATAGTCGACCATCTAATTAAGTAAGTGGTAATCATAACATCCTAAGCGACATAACCGGCCATATGAGGATGATATCATGATATAGGCGGCATAGTCAGCCATGTAGGGATTTAATAATAGCCAATCATACTATAATAATAATCATTATAAGATAAGAGATTATTTAAAACTAAACTTAGTATAAGAGAATTATTAATCAAAGCTAATTTTAACATATTGTCCTTATATTATAGTTGAATATTGGTGGGATCCCATCAGACGATGCCATGACGAAGCAACAATGCAATTGAAGGAATTTAAAAAACACTTTTACAATAAGTATTTTTCAGAGATGGTACGGTCTACGAAAAGAAGAGAATTTGTTTATTTGGAATAAGGAAAAATGAGAGTGTTAGAGTATATCCAATTATTAGATGAGCTCTATCGTTATGCCCCACACATGATTGCCACAGAAGATTTGAAAAAGGATCATTTTATGTAAGGATTGCATAAAGATTTAGCAAAAGACTTAAAGGTGGCTGGAATTCAAGATGCTTCCTTCAATGAGCTCATGGATCGAGCCTTAGTAATTGAGCAAGCAGATGAAGAAAAGAAAAAAGAAAAATAAAAGAATAAAGGGAGCATAGATCAAGGGAGTTATGTAGCTAATCATAAAAGACAACTCTTAAACAATAAGAGAAAGAGAGTACCAATTACTCAGGAGTAAGATAAGAACAAGCATTTAAAGAATCACTAAAAAGAGGCCTTACCAAGGCTTAAATGCAATCAATGTTGCAGAACTCACCTTGGGGAATGCTGAGCCAACACTAGAACATGTTTCAAATATGGAACAGAAGGACATTTCATCAAAGACTACCCAGAGAATGGTACGTAGTTAGAAATGACTAACGCACGAGTATTCGCACTTACCAAGACTGATGCAGAGGCAAACTCCTCAGTAATATCAGGTGAACTATCTATCTCTCAAACTCCTGCATATATGTTGATAGCCTCAGAAGCTACACATTCATTTGTCTCACCAGCATTTATTTGGAAAATCAAAGAGGCCCTTGATATAATAAGTAGACCTTTTAGTGTCATGCTTCCATCTGGTAAAGTATTAAATCTAAGACAACTAGTGAAAGCATGCAAAGTCAACATTACTGGTTGTACATTATGTGTTGACCTAATAATCCTTAAGATGCATAACTATGATGTGATTCTTGGTATAGACTGGTTATCAAAGTGCCATGCCAAGATAGATTGTGAGAAAAAAGAGGTAACATTCCAACTACCATAAAAGGAATCATTTATATTCAAGAGAGGATGTAAGGAGAATAGAATACCTATCATCTCTGCCTTAAAAGCCAAAGCTGAAAGAAATCCCATTGGTGAATAAATTTTCTAAGGTCTTTCTTGAAGAACTCCCCGGACCACCACTAGATCGAGAAGACTAGGAACGACCCCAATCTCAAAAGTACCTTACAGAATAGCTTTATTGAAATTAAAAAGTTAGAGAATTAACTACAAGAACTATTAGACAAAGGCTGCATACGTCCAAGCCATTCACCTTGGGGAGCACCAGTGTTATTCGTAAAGAAAAAAGATGGATCAATGTGGATGTGCATAGACTATCGAGAATTAAATAAGGTCACCATCAAGAATAAGTACCCACTTTCACATATTGAGCATCTGTTTAATCAACTACAAGGAGTAGTAGCATTTTCAAAGATTGATCTACGGTTAGGATATCACCAACTAAAAGTTGGAGAAGAGAATATTCCAAAGACCACATTCAGAGCACGTTATGGACACTATGAATTTGTCGTCATGCCATTTGGTCTAATTAATACCCCAGTATCTTTCATAGACTCATGAATAGAGTATTTAAGGACTATTTGGACAAATTCATAGTGGTGTTCATTAATGACATCTTGATATACTCACAAACGAAGAAAGAACATGCCGAACATCTGAGGATCACTCTTCAAACTTTGAAGGAGAAGTAACTTTATGCAAAATTCGAGAAGTATTAATTTTAACTGGAAAGCATTATATTCTTGGGGCACATTGTGTCTAAAGATGTAATCTCAATGGATCCCTCAAAAGTGAAAGCAGTGAGCTAATGGACTAGGCCAACTAATGCTAAAAAAGTCAAAAACTTATTGGGATTAGCAGGCTATTACCGAAGATTCATGGAAGGCTTCTCCAAGATCGCAATGCCATTAACTCAATTAACAAAGAAAAACACCAAGTTTTGTGTGGACGCTAGAATGTGAGAAAAGCTTCGAAGAGCTAAAATGACGGTTGGTCACTGGCTTGATCTTAGCATTTCTAATAGCTCGGAGAAGTTTATTATATACAGTGATGCCTCCAAAAATGACATAGGATGCATCCTCATGCAGAATGGAAAGGTCATTGCATATGCCTCCGGACAATTAAAGGAATACAAGAAAAACTATCCCACACACGACTTAGAGTTGGCCGCGGTGGTGCATGCATTAAAAATATGGTGCCACTATTTGATAGGAGCACATTATAAGATTTATACGGATCACAAGAGCCTTAAATACTTTTTTACACAAAAAGAGCTGAACATGCGACAACGACGTTGGCTAGAACTTGTCAAGGACTACGATTGTAAAATAAACTATCATTCTGGAAAAGCAAATGTGGTAGCAGATGCACTAAGCCGAAAGTCAAGTTTGTCAGCTTTAAGGATGCTAGTTAAGCCATTACAAAATGCGATATGCAAGGTGGAGATCGAGCTTATGAGAGGAAAACTCGCTCAATGATACTTTACTCGATGTTGTTGGAAAAGATTAAGGAAGGGTAGAAAGCAGATTCGTACTTAAAGAATTTAAAGATGGAGACCAATTCAGAGAAAGAAGTGCCATCCAAGAAGTCAGAAAAAGGAATCATTTTATTTGAAGATAAGATATGCGTACCAGATAATAAAGATCTAAAGAAAGAAACTCTACTTGATGCTCATACAACCCCATATTCACTCTATCCTGGCATAACAAAAATGCATAAAGATTTAAAGAGGCACTATTGGTGGCCTAAGATGAATAAGGATATAGTTAAGTTCGTGGCTCAATGCCTTACTTATCAATAAATCAATGCAGAGCATTAGAGACCAGCAGGACTTTTGGAACCCAATCAAATCCCTTAATGAAAGTGGGAGAAAATCAAAATGGACTTCGTCGTTGGCCTCCCAAGGACTACAAAAATGCATGATGCCATCTGGGTGATAATTGATTGACTTACAAAGTCTGCCCACTTCTTACCCATTTAGATGACGTACACCATAGACCAACTTACAGAAATATACACAAAGGAGATAGTCAGACTACATGGTGTATCTATCTCTATTATTTCTGACTGAGATGCAAGATTCACCTCAACGCTCTGGGAGAAGCTACAAAAGGCTATGGGAACAAGATTAAAATTTAGCATAGTATTTCATCCTAAACAAATGGCCAATCAGAGAGGACGATTCAAACACAAGAAGATATGTTACGAGAATGTGCCATCAACTTTTAAGGATCATGGAGTAAATATTTAACATTGGCTGAATTCGCCTATTATAATAGTTACCAAGCAACAATTGGCATGGCACTATATGAATCTTTATATGGTAAAAAATATCGGTCAGTGTACTCTCGTCTTGCTGCTTCAAAGTGTGCAGCTGGTTCGCCAATGAACTGTTCATGAAGGAGTGCCAAGGCTGAGGAAACATCAGGCAACTGGACAAATTGGAGTTGTCTGTATGATCCTAGACTGTCAAACCAGTCTCTTAATGATCCGATGAAACGAGTAGTAAGTTCCTTAAGAACTGATTCTACTATTGCGTCTGCTTTGAGCATTTGGAGATCTACCCAAGCTAAAATCTCGGATAGCTTATCTCTCCATTTACTAGTTAGAATATCATCAAAAGTAAACCATGGGCCGTTTGATGGTTTTGGAGCTTGCTGTTGTAGAGGAGGTGCAGATGTAGATTTAGTAGGATCATCAATATCAGATGGAATCTCAAAATAAGATTCGCCATAATATCAAGGAATACAAAAGCATTAGATTTTCAAAAGAGATGATGAAGATGAAACTGACTCAGATACTGATGCGATCTCACTCTAAGACCCATCAGCTTGCCGACACAATCCAACGTTAAAGAGCCCATATTATCATTCCACTCTGTTTATTTGGTATCAGAGCCCATATTATCGTTGGTTTCATGCATATGATATCATGTTTTGATTTCAAAAAAGTGGTAAGATAAAATGCCTTTTCAGTTTTAAAAGAACACTAGACTTCAGAAAACAGAGAGAGATTTCAAAATCATGGCTTCTACATCCTCTTACTCAGAATCTTCAAGTACTATTTCTCTTTCTTCAGCCTTGTCTTTACCAAAATCATGTACTAAACATATAGCCAATAAGATAGAAAATCTTATTGAATATTCTTATATTCCTGAATCTGCTCAAATCACTGAGTCTTTCTTCCCTCTTATTAGCCCTTATCATTTGTATAAATGTTCTACCTCTTTCACCCGTAGTATCAAATCCTTAATCAGTACAAAATGACCACTCCCTAAAGAATACATCCAATCTTCTCGGTTGGATCAGTGTACTCTCTAAGCCACTACAGCTGAACAATATGTTACGCCAAAAATTCCTCCATGAGATGGTATGTCTGAACAATATCATCTCATGGCACTCATTTTGGGCTAGGACTAAGTCAGAAGGACACATTCCTGGATGGGTGGCTTTAGTTGGATTTGTGTCTTCATTTAGCTTGAAAAAGAGTTCTATAATGGATTTGGATGGGTGAATTCAGCATGAGACTCAGGGCAATATTTGAGGAATTTGGTCGAAATGTCTTGGTAAGACTGTGGAGAGTTGGAAAAACTGTGAAGTCTGAGAATATTGATGAAGGGTTTGAACATGGATTTGACTCGGATTCCAGTAGAAAGGATTTGAAGGTGGTTGACTTTGGTAATGGTATCGAAACCTAATAAGATGTCCTTATCAGGCAAGTTTGAACCGATGACATGGGTCCTAATGACACAATTAGGGAAAATCTGAATACCAATGGGTTTTTTGGTAATCAAATCTGTGGTGAAAATCTTTCCGTCTGCTGCTTTGAAATGTTCTGTGTGCGGCTTCCAGTGGTGTAGTGGAAGGATATCTGGATTCAGCATTGTCTTTTGAGCACCTGTATCAAAGAAACCAATAACAGGGGTTGGCCTTTGGAATTTTGAGGGTAAAACCTAGATTTTGACTGATGGAATTGGAATGGTAGAGTTCAAGGACAAAGACTGTTGATTGTAGATGGTGTGGACTTCATCTGCGTCAGAGTCATCAGATGAATTTTCCAGTGCGAACACTGTATCTTCGTTTGGTTCTTCTTGTTCAGAGAAACAAGATTCAACTTCTTCTTTGTCTAGAGAATAGTCTGTAACAGTCTGCAAGTGCTTAATCAATCTGATAGCTTTGTTTCGCTTGTTAGGACAATCTTTGGCATAATGTCCTTTCTTTTTACAGATAAAACATCTACTGGATTTTTTCTTTTGTTGTTCTTTAGAGGAAGAAGATCTTTTCCTGTAAAACGTGAAAGGCTTTCGAGCTTTCTGGAAATAAGGCTTGGAAGAAGATCTCTGGGGTCTGATCTTTCTGAGATGTTTCTTCTCGTGAGGACTACAATCACATTGCTTCTTGTCCTTGCACTTGATTTACAGATAAGGCTTTTTAAAAGCACTTCTGAATGGTTCTTTGTCTTTAATCAATTCTTTGAAGAATTGTTTCTGTTCACAAAGTTTGTCAAGACATGATTTGGCAATCTGGAAGATTTTGCCTAAGGAAATGTTCTCGAGACTGAGATTGTAAACAGTGAGCTGCCTCTAAATTTCTGGTTGCAATTCTTCAAGTAAGGAGGCAAGAAAGACATGCTTCAGAGTAGGGTCATTGAAACCATTCAATTTATAAAACAAAATTGACATTCTTTTGTAGTGGAAGTCAAGATCTTTGGATTTGAGTGAACAGCACTTCATGTTGAGATAGTCTCGTCTTGCTGCTTCAAAGTGTGCAACTGGTTCGCCAATGAACTGTTCATGAAGGAGTGCCAAGGCTGAGGAAACATCAGGCAACTGGACAAATTGGAGTTGTCTGTATGATCCTAGACTGTCAAACCAGTCTCTTAATGATCCGATGAAACGAGTAGTAAGTTCCTTAAGAACTGATTCTACTGTTGTGTCTGCTTTGAGCATTTGGAGATCTACCCAAGCTGAAATCTCGGATAGCTTATCTCTCCATTTACTGGTTGGAATATCATCAAAAGTAAACCATGGGCCGTTTGATGGTTTTGGAGCTTGCTGTTGTGGAGGAGGTGCAGATGTAGATTCAGTAGGATCATCAATATCAGATAGAATCTCAAAATAAGATTCTGGTTGAGATGTCTGTGCATGCTCTGTTTCTTCTGGTTGAGCCATCAGGAGTTTAGTAATGTCTGCATAGGACTTTTCTAAATCGGTTGTGGAAACTGAAGAGATTGAGGATTCTGAACTGGATTCAGAGGATGGGTCAGCAGATCTGTGATCAGATTCAGATTTTGAGGCTGAGGTTGTTACTTCCGTAGAAGTGTCTGTGGAGGTGTCAACAGAATGAGAATAGGAAGCATACAAATGCATGGGCTCTTTATCCTTTGATTGAGACACATGAGAAGGAGGTTGAGACACATGTGGAGGAGGAATAGAAGTATATTCTGGAGATCGTTGTTCTTAAGTTTCAGGTTGAGATAGTTGAGGTTGAGAGGGCTGATTTATCTTCAAAGGTTTGGGTTGAGGTTTAGGCCTTGGTTTCAGCTTTGGTGGTTGAGTAGGTTGAGGTGTTTGTCGGAATAGTGTATGGGTCATTCCAAACAACTTAGATAGGTCATAAGGTTTCATTGGAGCTAACAAAAGAGTGAATGGATGGTGTGACGAACCAATGATGGTATTGGTGGAGTCTGGGTGAAGAGTGTAGGTCTCTGCTTCTCTGACTCAATTCGGTTTAGTTCTGCTTGCAGCTTTCTGATTTCTCCTTCTTTGCTATCAAACTCAGGACCATAATATCTCTGTCGGAGCATTTCTCGTAAATCAGCATCTAATAGAGCAACTCTGGTTTTTAGATCCTGGTGGATTTGCTGCATCTGTAAGGTTATAGAATCAACCTTAGTTTCAATCTTATCAGTTCGTAAACTGATTTTGTCAACTTGATGATGGATATGCTGTAAAGCATCATTCTGAGCTATGGCATTCTGGGTTTGCCAGTTTAAGACTGATTCAAAGGATTTTGGTTCTTCAAGATGACCAGCAGAGGTAATTGGTGAAGGGACAAAGGGTTTTGACACTATTTTTCTCTGGGTGTCGGTTTGAGTTTCAAGGGGTGGAAAGTTTGAGGAATAATCTCTGGAAAACATCATACAAAGGATTGGTTAACTTTGAGGAGGTGGATGTATGACTGGTGAAGGGACTTCTGTTTTGTAATTCTTTGCAATCCATTAAAGTTCTTTTTGGTAAAGGGGTAATGGTGCGGGTGGAGGTGAAGGAGGGTTTGGTGACCTTTTATGGTCAACCTTGCAAGAAGTAAGATACTTCTTTTTAGGTTTTCTTTTTTGCTTTGAAGCAAAATCTTCATCTTCGCCATCTTCATAACAAAGGCAATCTGGATCACACATGTCTGATCCAGGAGCATCCCATAGGAAAAGTTTACCAATTTTTGCAGGGTAAACTGGGTAGTCTTCTGAAATGAAGCCAGTGATTGGGAGCTTCTCTTGTCCAGTTTGGTCCGGAGTTATCATGGAGGAGTATGTGAAGGATATTCTTGGAGACTCTGGTGGAGCTATTGGTAGAATAGTTGGAAGAGGCTGAGAGACCGGTTGAGGTGGTTTGAATGTCATCTTGACAGATCCATCTTGTCTGCATTCAAATATGCTTTCGGATGTCTGAATTGGAGTATCATTCTGATGGAACTTTTCATAGTTGGAGATCCATTCTAAAGGCATGAGCTTTATGAGTTCATATTGAGGGATTTATCTGGGAATCTGAATGATGGTTGGAATTTGGTCAGATTCAGCTAATACCATAAGAGCATCAGAGTGACTTTCTGGTGTTGGAAGATCTAAGGCATAATTTTGAAGCCTATAGACCAATTGATGATGAAGGGTGGTTATTTTTGCTGATGAGATCTGGTCAGCACCTTGAATTTGGACTTGGACTTTCAAGGCGGTAGAAAGGTTGGCATCTTGTAAGGACAGGTTGAAATTTGGATAGAAAGTGAGGAGAGCACTGCCTGTATGTAAGGTGGTTAAAACTGTACCAATAACAGCGTGTTGATACTGTTTGAACCTGGTGTCGAGCATAGCAATTCGAGCTGTGACAGGTAATCCTTTTCTTCCATGAAGGGTCAAGATTAATCTCACTCCTCCCAGATGGAGGTGAGTATAACCTTCTCGTTTCCAGTTGGCAATGAGTTCTGGAGGAATTTCTAGGGTAACATATTGTTCAGTTGTAATGGCTTGGAGAGTACACTGATCCAACCGAGAAGATTGGATGTATTCTTTAGGGAGTGGTCGTTTTGTACTGATCAAGGATTTGATACTATGGGTGAAAGAGGTAGAACGTTTATACAGATGATAAGCGCTAATAATAGGAAAGGAAGACTCAGTGATTTGAGCAGATTCAGGAATATAAGAATATTCAACAAGATTTTCTATTTTATTGGCTGTATGTTTAGTACATGATTTTGGTAAAGACAAGGTTGAAGAAAGAGAAACAGTACTTGAAGATTCTAAGCAAGAAGATGTAGAAGCCATGATTTTGAAATCTTTCTCTCTATTTTCTGAAGTCTAGTGTTCTTTTAAAACTGAAAAGGCATTTTATCTTACCACTTTTCTGAAATCAAAACATGATATCATATGCATGAAACCAACGATAATATGGGCTCTGATACCAAAGAAAAGCACCATGGCTCTGATACCAACTTTTAAGCCTATTTATTGGAATGAGATGGATAAGTAAAGATACCTTGGACCAGACGTAGTTACGGCCTCATCTGAAGCAATCAAGAAAATATGACAAAGAATACAAGCAGCCAAAAGTCGACAAAAAAGTTATGTAGATAAAAGACAAAGATCGTTGGAATTTCAAGTTGGTGAGAAAGTATTCCTAAAAGTCGCCCCAATGAAAGGATCGATGAGATTTGGAAACAAGGAAAAACTAAGCCCAAGGTTCATTAGGCCATTTAAAGTACTCGAATGTGTCAGGAGTGTCTCCTATCAACTTGCGCTTCCACCATCATTATCAAGAATACACAAAGTCTTTCATATCTCCATGTTAAATAAATATGTTCTAAACCCCTCTCACGTGCTAGACTATAAGCCTCTTCAACTCGAGAAAGATCTAACTTACAAAAAATGTCCAGTTCAAGTACTTGATAGAAGAATAAAAAAGTTAAGGAACGAGAAAATTCCTCTGGTTAAGATACTATGGCGAAATAGCTTAGTGGAGGAGATAACATGGGAGCACGAGGAAGAAATGAAGAAGAAGTATCCTGAGCTATTCAGCAAGTAAATTTCAAGGACGAAATTTTTTAAAAGGGAGGAGATTGTGAGGTACAATCTTTTTACTCAAATATAATATAATTAACCTAACAAGCTTTCTTAAGCATTTATTATTATTATTATTATTATTATAATAAAGTATAATAATATAATCACATAAGTAATGTTGTAGAGATATTAAAAATTTAGAAATTAATAAAATATTTATGGAGAAATAAATTAATGATAACATAAATAATGACATAAGCAATAATGTAACAAGAAATGTTGTAGAAAATTAGGAATTCTAGAAATTACTAAGATATTTATGGAGAGATTAATAATTAAAAGTAATAATGACATAAGTAATGATGGAATCAGAAATATTGTAGAGATATTAGAAATTCTAGAAATTACTAAGATATTTATAAATAGATAAATCTTCACCATTAATTAAGTGTTAGGTGGCAAAATCTTAGTATTCTAGAAATTACTAAGATATTTATGGAGAAATAAATCTCCATCATTAATTAAATAATATAGTGGCAAAACCCTAGCCACTCATGGGCCTTAGGAAATCTTATAAATATCCCCTAGCCTTTGAATTTTCCAAAAACCTTAGAAATCCCATATTTTTCCAATCTAAGCGAAAGTATCATTAGTGAAGAAATTCTCAAGTTTAGGAAGAAAGGTTTAGGGGAATCAGATTGGAAAATTCATCATTTCCGAGGATAATGGAATTTAAAAAATAAAGTGCTACTAGACAAACACCTTCTCCGCCTTAAAACCTGTTTCTCCCATTATGATTTCATAGTCTAGCACATCAAGGGAGATAAAAATCTATGAGGTACAATCTTTTTATTTCGATATAATATAATTAACCTAACAAACTCCCTTAAGCATTTATTATAAGAATAATAATAATAATAATGTATAATAATATAATCACATAAGTAATGTTGTAGAGATATTAGAAATTCTAGAAATTACTAAAGATATTTATGGAAGGATAAATTAATAATTAAAACTAATGATGACACAAGCAATGACATAAGTGATGATGTAATGAAATTACTAAGATATTAAAATTCTAGAAATTACTAAGATATTAAAATTCTAGAAATTACTAAGATATTTATGAAAAGATAAATTAAAAGTAATGATGACATAAGCAATGACATAAGTGATGATGTAATGAGAAATGTTATAGAGATTTAGAAATTCTTGAAATTACTAAGATATTATAAAAAGATAAATCTTCACCATTAATTAAGTGCTAGGTGGCAAAATCTTAGCATTCTAGAAATTACTAAGATATTTATGGAGAAATAAATCTTAACCATTATTAATCAAATGATATGGTGGCAAAATCCTAGCTACACAAGGGCCTTAAGAAACTCTATAAATACCCCTTAGCCCTTGCATTTTCCAAAAACCCTAAAAATCCCATCTTTTTTCCATTCTAAGCCAAAGCATCACTAGTGAAGAAATTCTCAAGTTTAGGAAGGAAGGTTTAGGGAAATCAAAGAAAATAGATAAGTAACACTTCACTTCAACTACAATGTAAGGACAATATGTTAAATTAGCTCTAAGTAATAATTCTCTTATGCTAGGTTTAGTTTTAAATAATCTCTTAGCTTATAATGATTATTATTGTGGTGTGATTGGAAATTGCTAAATCCCACATGGCTGGCTATGCCACCTACATCTTGATATCATCCTCATATGGCTGGCTATGCCGTCTAGGATGTTATACTTACTACTTACTTGATTGCCGCCTAAATGTGATGCTCTTATTTTATCATGTCATGGTCGGCACTGCCGCCGAAAATATGATGTTGTTATTACTCTTTACATGGTCAGCCCTGCTACTTATATTATAATTTTATTTCTTTAATTTCTGTATAGACGTCACTGCCGCCTATGTTAGATGTTGTTATCTTAAATTAGTTTCATGTTTTGCTTTATTATATATTTAGAAAATTTACATGCCGTGGCATAAGTTACATTGGTCTTATGCATTTCATGAGTAATTTGATAAAAAAAAGGTATTTTAATGAATTTGAAGAAAGAAAGGGATGCTGTACTATTAGATGGCAAGCATTCATAAAGAGGGTAGCTCTCTAAGCTAAGAAAAAAGATCTTTTGGGGACGGCGATACGTAACGCCCAACGGATCAATTAATTTAAGCCCAATTGTATGTTATAGAATGCTAGCCTTGTAGTACAACAAACCTAGGGCCCTAACATCATTCTTTATATTTTGAAGTTTCATGTAAAAGATTTAGCACTTATTTCATAAAGTCATTCATGTGTATGATAGGTAATACATGCATCAAGTGTTTACTTATTGGGCTTTAGCTCACGTAGTCCTTACATTGCAAGCACTAAGTAGGAAAAAACTGACGCCATGTCCCAACTGAGGCGAGGTGCATATGGTCATAACAGACCTTGGGTTACACAATGGGCTCAACTATGTTCCTATCTAAGCATAAATATATCAAGCTTGTTTATAGTATTGGTTTGCAACATGTTCCTAAGAGATTTCTGGCTTTTGTAACAAATTTTTCGGTGTGACAAGCCCCTTCATATAGTTCTTTATGTAACAAACTTTTTTTTGTGTTTAATATCTATAAAATGTTTATTTTGAAATCGTTTCTATAAATACTTAATGTTACACGTGGTTTAACCACTTTAGTTACAATCATAAAGGTTGAATGTTACAAAATCCCATCCCTGACCTTCTCTCCAAACCCTCCAAACACATCTCACTCATAAATTCCTTCGGTCAAATTCCTGTCATAACCATGGCATCTCCCCTACCAAACCAAGCTCTCACAAAAAAATACTTTCCTCTTAGGATGTCTTTTACTTCTCTCCACCAAATCCAAGATTTTGCCAAAAGATTTCTTTTTAAGTTTTTTCAAAATATGTATTTATATCGGTCACGCCATAAACTTATGGTTTTTCTTAGTTTTCATCCTGATCATTTATTCCTCACAGGGTTACAGTTTCTGCCCTATAGAGAAATCATAAAAGATGAACTTTGGTACTTATGGTGTCTTGCAGTCTTGTATGCTACAAAAATAATTTTTCCTATTTTGCCTATTTTTTACAGGTTAAACGATCCAGACTGTGCTTCTACCTTGACATAGACACTGCTAGAATGGTTTTCGCCACTGCCATAGTGGCGTAGAAAGCTGAAACAGCTCATGGACTTCCATAACCTCAGAAGGCTTCCTGATCTAGAAGGCAAACAATTCACTGTAGTTTTTATCGTCCACCGTCCATACTTTCAGCACCCACAAACTGGTGATTTTTGGACACAAGGCATAGAATATGAATGGATTATGGTTCCACATCCTGCACAACTCGAAGAAAGAACAATCAAGGAAACTCTCCATAATTTCCTCATAGAATATAATCATGTCCCTCCAGATCCACCATCCATCCTCCACACGTCACTTGGACCTAAGCATGACATTGTTATTATCCTTACACCGTCGTCTCATTCTCAACCAAACAATAGAAGGATTATGATCAAGGAAGAAAGGCCAGACTATACAGAGTTCCTGTTCCAAGACTCACAAGACCTGTACGAGGAATTCTCTTTCATTCCACCTCTCACTCCATATGAATTGGGTTCGTATTCAACATCAGTTCCACCAGACATCAGAGGAACATTCTCCATTTCGATCCTGCTTGCCATTCCAAACCAGCCGCTAGATATCTTTTCCACACAGGTTTGGACTCAACCACCACTAGATCCAGAAGAAGAATTGAGAGCCCGATATTGCCCTTGGCCCTGTGTTCCAGGCTGTACTCATCCAGAAAAAGTTTTCAAAAACGAGAAAGATTCAGCTTAATATCCGGATGAGACTGAATCTTCATCAACAGGGACCATTTCTCTTCAGAAAAGTTGTTTGTCCCGATGTAATAATTGTGTGTGTTGAGTGTGCTTTAATTTTTGTGTGCTTTACTTTTTATGTGCTTTACTGAGTGTGCTTTACTTTATTTGCTTTAGTGTGCTTTAAAAAAGAGATAGGGACATGTCCTATCCTGTCCTCTTTCTATCTTTTTATCTTCGTCGTTCTACTTTTCAAAAAGTATAAACTTTAATCATGTGGTTTGAATCGTGTCAAAAAAGCGGGGGTTCTATCCTGCTTTTGAAAGTTGCTTTAGAGAGAGCTCTCACCTATATAAGGCAACACTCTCTTCTTTGTAAAAAAACAGTTTCTGATCTTTAATTTTGGAAATAAAGAAGTATTTTTCAGTATATCCATGGCTAGCTAAATATCTCTCTCTATTCTTCTATTAAGGATTACAAATCGTCTTAGGTTGTTTATCGTTCCTTTGGCAATATGACAAGTATGCTCTATACTTGCCTCGTATAGAGGATCTTGTGTATTAGAAAGTCTCCAATACACCAGATCTAGGTCTAGATCCAGATCTTAGTTTCTTTCCCATATATCAGGTTCCAGAGTTAGTGCCAAAAATACTGTTCATCCTCGTTTATGCCTAGAGTGTTGCTCCAGTTTTAGGGTGGTATGTGCAATCGTAACTCTTCTGGTATCGAGTATATAGGCTAGAAACCCGAGCATGCAAAATCTTAATCTGTTCTAAGTCAGATCAGGTCCCAAAGTAGTAGGTTAAATTCTGCAGTGCTTTGGTGTAATAATGCCACGTACTTCACTATCCTATGAACTATAGGGGGCTTAATGAAATTTGCCACAGAAAATGACAACAACTGTAAGTTACGGGAAACTGTAACATAGGCTTTCCCTTTATATAATATTCTGCATTCATTATTATACTAATTTAATTTTTTAATGATTAATTATTTCATGAGCCATGTATGGCTATGAAGGCAAGTACATTTACTGTAAATTGCAATTTTTGTGTAAGGATTTTCAACTAACAACTTTTGCTTCTTTTCTTCACCCATCAAGTTTTCCTACGGATTCTCTATCCTCTATTCACCAAGGCTTGGTTATTGTTTTGTTTTAGATTATATTCAGCTTTCATTATTGTGCTAATTTAATATTTTAATAAGTAATAGTTTCATGATCTATGTATGGTTGACCTTTTAATATTTTTACTTTAATAATTAATAGGCCGCATGTACTGTTGATTTTTTTAATGTTGTAAAATGATTACTAAATATATTTAGCATAACTAGACTTTGTATAATCTGTGGGAAAACAATAAAAATATAAGGAATCAACTATCTGAAATACTAGTTCACCACCATTAAACAATTAATCATAGAAATATTTGAAATATATATTTAATAAATAAAATTATTTAATATTTTAATAATGAACAATTTTAGGAGCCATGTGTTGTTGACTTTTTAATATTTATACTTCAATAATCAATAGGTTGAAGATATGTTCACTGTTGATTTTTCCAATACTGCAAAATGATCGTGAAATATATTATTATAACATAGACTTTATGTAAGAAATTGCAGAGAAACAATAAAACATAAAGAATGAACTCCCTTAAAACATATCACCTAAATATTACAATGTATATTTAATAAATAAAAATATTTAATAATTTAATAATTAAAAGTTTCAGGAGGCACCCATTGTTGAGTTTTTCATATTTATATTTTAATAATTAATAGGTTAAAATATTTTTACCATTGATATTTGAAATACATATTTAATAAATAAAAATATTTAGTATTTTAATAATTAACAGCTTTAAGAGCTATGTATTGTTGACTTTTAATATTTATACTTTAATAATTAATAGGTTAGATGTACTATTGATTTTTTTTAATACTCCAAATGAGCACTAAATAATTAGTATAACCTAGACTTTGTACAATAAATTTCACAAAAACAATAAAATATAATGAATCGAACATTCTTGAAGGTTCAACTTTAACTTGTATGAATGGTTTAACTTGCTAGCAATGCAAGTTAATAAATTATTGTTGTCGGAATGGTTTTTTTAATGCTTTTGGTTCTTTTGCATTGCTAGGAATGGTTTCATATTGGTACATCATTGTCATCATATAAATATAAATAAAAATATTTAATATTTTAATAATATAATAATATTTAATATTTTATACTTTAATAATTAATAGGTTCTAGGTATGTTTACTATTATTTTTTTTCAATATTGCAAAATGATCACTAAACATATTGTTATAACCTAAACTTTGTACAACAAATTGTAGAAAAACAATAAAATATAAAGAATCAACTCCTTGTAATACTAGTTCATCACCATTAACATATAATAATAAAATGATCCTTGTAAAAATTACACTCAATTTAATGATTAAAATATATATAGATTAGGAGAAAGAAAAAGAATCAAAGTACATAATTAAGAAACTAATAGGTTGTTTGCTGTAACATGATTTTAATGATAGATAAAATTGGATGTGGCTGTTAAATGGACTGTCCAAGGAGTTTCGTGACAATGTTAAGTCTTTCATTAAATGACTGAAAAAAATTTATGGTGTGAATCCCACATTGAAACTTTGAGGAGAATACTTAATTTTGAAGTTTTAACTACTTAAGAAAGTTCTAAATAGATTTAAGACACACAAAACCTTGGCCTAATACTTAAGAAAACATGAACCGAAGGTATAGAGAAGGATATTGACGCCACACTCAAGATTTAGATGAGAAGGTGAGTGATAAGTCTAGATTTGGAACGCCACAAGAATGCAAATTCTTGATAATTTCACTAGTTCTCAAAAGAACCAAAGAAAGAATAATTCTGTCAAATTCAAATAACTTTAATCTCTAATTGTCTTATATAGTAAGGTTGCTGAGTTTAAATAGGCCAATAGAGACCCAAAAAATTTGAAAAAGATTAAATTTTAGTTCAAGTCGAACTAGTTCTCTTTAACTAGTTAAGGAGCCGTTGAAATTCCCAAGTCTAAACATGCGTAATGAATAGGTCATAACTCCTTCTAGAGAACTCCAAATCTAACTCTGTAAAATTCTTTGGAAAGCTATCTTAATTATCTTTCCAACTCAATCAATACAAGTTTTATTCTGAAAATGACCTTTCTGCATTTGATCCGAATTGTGTATTTGGCTGCCCAATAGCTTGAATAAAGTCCACACAACGCCTTGACATCTCTTCAAGCCCAATTCATGATGTCTTGTATCTTGAACTATAGTTTCAATCCATATTTTCTCAATTAATCCATTTAAAACAGCTTGCATCTTTTTGGCTCTAGCTCTTGTAATTGGGCCTTCATGAATGTGTAAAGGGTCACTTGAAGCTTTAATGGTATTCTCTTGATAGTTCTCATCATTTCCCTTCTCCTCAAAAGGATTAGTCGTCGAATCTTCACCTACATCAAAAGGAGAAAGATCAGAAACATTAAAAGTAGCACTCACATTATACTCACTAGAAAGGTCTAATTTGTAGGCATTGTCATTGATTCGTGCAACCACTTGAAATGGACCATCTCCCCTTGAAAGCAACTTTGAACGCCTTTGTGCTGGGAATCTCTCCTTTCTCATATGCATTCAAATCCAATCTCCAAGCTGAAAAATCATTTGCTTACGTCCTTTGTTGGCTTGAGTAGCATATTGTTCAGTCCTTTTTTCTATGTTGTGCCGCACTTTCTCATGCAATTGCTTAACAAATTTAGCTTTCTTTTTACCATCCAAACTAGCACGCTCATCAATAGATAATGGCAATAAATCCAAAGGAGTTAATGGATTAAAACCATATACAATTTCAAATAGTGAAAATTTAGTAGCTGAATGGACAGTTATATTGTAAGCAAATTCAACATGTGGCAAATATTCTTCCCAAGTTTTCAAATTCTTTTGAATAATGGCACGCAACATTGTGGACAATGTTCAATTTACAACCTCAGTTTGTCCATCAGTTTGTGGATGATAAGTAGTAAAAAACAAAAGTTTAGTACCCAACTTACCTCATAAAGTTTTTCAAAAGTGGCTCAAGAACTTAGCATCTCGATCTGAAACTATGCTCCTTGGTACTTTATGCAATCTGACTATTTCCTTGAAAAAAAATTAGCTATGTTTGTTGTATCAGCAGTTTTATGACATGGAATAAAATGTGCCATCTTTGAAAACCTATCAACAATAACAAACACAGCATCCTTTCCCCTTTTTGACCTAGGTAAACCCCAAAGTCTATAGAAATATCAACCTAAGGTTCGCTAGGTATAGGTAAAGGGTTATATAATCTATGGGGTAAAGCTCTAGACTTAGCATGTTTACAAGTGATACACTTATCACATATTCTTTCAACATCATGTTTCATATG
This sequence comes from Aegle marmelos, assembly GCA_030449875.1. Lineage (NCBI taxonomy): Eukaryota > Viridiplantae > Streptophyta > Magnoliopsida > Sapindales > Rutaceae > Aegle > Aegle marmelos. Next base: position 14,827,211 of record JASUUL010000143.1, read on the forward strand.
TGGCCAAAAGAAGTGTTCTTTTAAAACATCTAAAGTCTTTGCAATGCTGAAATGTCCCATTAAACCTCCCTCATGAGCTTCATGTACAAGCAATTCACACAAAGAATTATATGGCACACACAATTTATTCTCTCTAAATAAGAACCCATCGTGCTTATAGAACTTTTCAAATGCAGCTTTCTCACAAGCATTAAACACATTAGCAAAATCAGGTTCATTAACATATAATTCTTTAATGTACTCAAATCCTAACAACTTTGTGTTTAATGCAGAGATAAGTGCATACCTTCTTGATAATGCATTAGCCACCACATTCTCCTTACTTTGTTTGTATTTGATCACATAAGGAAATGGCTCAATGAATTCAACCCATTTGGCATATCTCTTATGCAACTTACCTTGCCCTTTCGAATGCTTTAAGGACTCATGATCAGTGTGTATGACAAACTCTTTAGGTAGAAGATAATGTTGCCAAGTTTCCAATGCTCTCACTAATGCATACATCTCCTTGTCATAAGTAGGATAGTTTAGGGCTGCGCCACTTAATTTCTCACTAAAATAAGCAATTGGACCCTCCTCTTGCATCAAAACAGCTCTAATACCTATAACAGTTTTAATAAAATTGGGTAAAGTAAGTAGTAGTGCAGAAACCAATTTCTCCTTGATTAGATTAAATGCCCTTTCTTGTTCACTACCCCACTTAAATCCCACGTGTTTCTTAACAATTTTAGTTAAAGGTGTAACAAGGGTGCTAAAATCTTTCACAAATCTTGTATAAAAACTAGCCAAACCATGAAAACTTCTTACCTCACTTACGCTTTTAGGTGTAGGCCATTCTTTAATAGCCTTTACCTTCTCTTCATCAACCTCAATTCCTTTAGCACTTACAACATAACCAAGAAAAATAATCTGATTTGTACAAAAAGCACACTTCTTTAAATTAGCATACAACCTTTCCTACCTTAAAACAATCAATACACTTTGCAAATGCTCAACATGTTCTTCTAGACTTTTGCTGTAGATCAAAATATCATCAAAGTAGACAATTACAAACTTACCAAGAAAAGCATGCAAAACATGGTTCATTAACCTCATAAAAGTGCTGGGTGCATTAGATAATCCAAATGGCATTACTAACTACTCATATAAACCATATTTTATTTTAAAAGTAGTTTTCCACTCATCTCTCTCTCTAATCCTAATTTGATGATATCCACTTTTAAGATCTATTTTGCTAAACACACAAGAACCATACAATTCATCAAGCATGTCATCAAGTCTAGGAATAGGATGTCGATACTTTACAGTGATTTTATTAATCGCACGACAATCAACATACATCCTCCATGTTCTATTCTTTCTGGGTACTAATAGAACTGGTACTGCACATGGACTCATGCTCTCCCTCACATATCCCTTTACTAAGAGTTCTTCAACCTGCCTTTGAAGCTCCTTTGTCTCTTCGGGGTTACTTCTATAAGCGGGTCTATTAGGAATGGTAACTCCAGGAAAAAGGTCTATTTGATGCTTAATTCCCCTAATAAGTGGCAAACCATTAGGGAAACACATCATTAAAGTCCTGCAAAAGAGTCACAATAACACTAGGCAAAAAAACGTTAAGCTCATTAGTATGCAAATAAGCTTCTTTGCACAAAAGTGCAATGATAGGCTGTTTTGAAAAGAAGGCCCTCTTAACCTCTCTCTTTTTGCAAACAAGTTTACATGTTGCCTCTCTTTTCTCTTAGTAATATTTTTTTCTATCTTTTCACTTCCTTTTCTCTTATTCTCTCTTTCTTTTGTGCTCTCATTTTCTTTTTTTGTATCACTCTCTTTTTGTATTGTCATTTAATCCTCATACACTTGCCTAGGTGTTAAGGGTATAAGAGTGATTTGCCTTTTATTCATTACAAAAAAATATCTATTTAAGTAACCATCATGTGTCACTCGCCTATCATATTGCCAAGGTCGCCCCAAAAGAATGTGTCCAGCATGCATGGATACTACATCACATTCAACCTCATCCTTATATCTCCCAATTGAGAATGAAACCAGCACTTGTTTATTTACTTTAACCTCCCTACAATCATTCAGCCATTGTAACTTATATGGCCTAGGATGTTTCAGAGTTTTCAAATTCAAATTTTCAACTAAACTAGTGCTAGCTAAATTAGTACAACTTCCACCATCAATTATCATACTACATACCTTATCTTTGATGTGGCATCTAGTATGAAATATGTTATCATGTTGTACCTCCACATCCTCTTTTACTTGCATGTTAAGAGCACGTCTAACAACCATCAATTTACCATCAACAGGATACTCTACACCATTATTAGCGTCCTCCAAAGGTGGCATAGGATAATCATCTAATTCACTCTCAATTTCAACATCACCATCATCCCTCAAGATCATTACTCTCTTATTTGGGCATTATGATGTAATATGACCTGTCTCCAAACATTTAAAATACTTAATATCTCTATTTCTAAAGTGTTGGGAATCAGATTTACCTTTGCTTTGGTTGCCTCCCTCTTTATGATCCTTGATTGGCTCAATCTTAGGCTTTGAAACAACCTTTTCATCTTTACTCTATTTTGACTTCCGTGAGGAAGATAAACCTAAATTGGGTCTAGTGAAACCTTTTTTTTTTTAATTGTCGTTCCACTTTTATGGCCATGTGAACCATTACTTTTAAATTATTAATTTATCTTTCTATAAATATGTTAGTAGTTTCTAGAATTCCTAATATCTCTACAACATTTCTTATTGCATCATCACTTATGTCATTGCTTATGTCACTATTAGCTTTAATTATTGATTTTTCCTTTCATAAATATCTTTAGTAATTTCTAAAATTTCTAATATCTCTACAACATTATTTTATGTCATTATATTATTATACATTATTATTATTATTCTTATGATAAATGCTTAAGGGAGTTTGTTGGGTTGATTATATTATATCCAAGTAAGAAGCTTGTACCTCACAACAAATTAGCTATGTTTGTTGCAACATCAATTTTGTGACATAGACTGAAATGTGCTGATGAGAACTATCAAGAGAATACCATTAAAGCTTCAAGTGATCCTTTGCACATTCATGAAGGCCCAATTACAAGAGCTAGTGCCAAAAAGATACAAGCTGCTTTAAATGGATTAATTGAGAAAATATGGATTGAAACTACAATTCAAGATGCAAGACATCATGAATTAGGCTTGAAGAGATGTCAAGGCATTGTGGGCTTTATTCAAGCTATTGGGCAGCCAAATAAACAATTCGGATCAAATGCAGAAAGGTCAATTTCGGAATAAAACTGGTATTGATTGAGCTGGAATTAACTTGCAAGCCATATACCGTTGGAAAGATAATTAAGATAGCTTTCCAAAGAATTTTACAGAGTTAGATTTGGAGTTCTCTAGAAGGAGTTATGACCAATTTATTACAGCATGCGCAGAATTGGAAATTTCAACGAATCCTTAACTAGTTAGGAGAACTACTCCGACTTGAACTAGGATTTAATCTTTTTCGGATTTTTTGGGTCTTTATTGGCCTATTTAAACTCAGCAACCTTGCTATGTAAGACAATTGAGAGATTAATGTTATTTGAATTTAAGAGAATTATTCTTTCTTTGGTTCTTTTGAGAACTAGTGAACTTATCAAGAATTTGCATTCTCGTGGCGTTCCAAATCAAGACTTATCACTCACCTTCTCATCTAAATCTTGAGTGTGGCGTCAATATCCTTCTCCATACCTTTGGTTCATGTTTGATTAAGCATTGGGTCAAGGTTTTGTGTGTCTTAAATCTGTTTAGAACTTTCTTGGGTAGTTGAAACTTCAAATTAAGTGTTCTCCTTAAAGTTTCAATGTGGGATTCGCATCATGTGCTATCTTTGAAAACCTATCAACAATAACAAACATAGCATCCTTTCCCCTTTTTGACCTAGGTAAACCCAAAATAAAGTTCATAGAAATATCAACCCAAGGTTCGCTAGGTATAGGTAAAGGGTTATACAATCCATGGGGTAAAGCTGTAGACTTAGCATGTTTACAAGTGATACACTTCTCACATATTCTTTCAACATCACGTTTCATATGTGGCCAAAAGAAGTGTTCTTTTAAAACATCTAAAGTCTTTGCAATGCCGAAATGTCCCATTAAACCTCCCCCATGAGCTTCACGCATAAACAATTCACGCAAAGAACTATATGGCACACACAATTTATTCTCTCTAAATAAGAACCCATTGTGCCTATAGAACTTTCCAAATGCAGCTTTCTCACAAGCATTAAACACATTAGCAAAATCAGGTTCATTAACATATAATTCTTTAATGTACTCAAATCCTAACAACTTTGTGTTTAATGCAGTGATAAGTGCATACCTTCTCGATAATGCATCAGCCACCACATTCTCCTTACTTTGTTTGTATTTGATCACATAAGGAAATGGCTCAATGAATTCAACCCATTTGGCATGCCTCTTATACAACTTACCTTGCCCTTTCAAATGCTTTAAGGACTCATGATCAGTGTGTATGACAAACTCTTTTGGTAGAAGATAAATGCCAAGTTTCCAATGCTCTCACCAATGCATACATCTCCTTGTCATAAGTAGCATAGTTTAGGGCTGCGCCACTTAATTTCTCACTAAAATAAGCAATTGGACGCCCCTCTTGCATCAAAACAGCTCCAATACCTATACCTGAGGTATCACACTCAATTTCAAAAGTTTTAGCAAAATCGGGTAAAGTAAGTAGTGGTGCAGAAACCAATTTCTCCTTGATTAGACTAAATGCCCTTTCTTGTTCACTACCCCACTTAAATCCCACGTGTTTCATAACAATTTCAGTTAAAGGTGCAACAAGGGTGCTAAAATCTTTCACAAATCTTCTATAAAAACTAGCCAAACCATGAAAACTTCTTACCTCACTTATGCTTTTAGGTGTAGGCCATTCCTTAATAGCCTTTACCTTCTCTTCATCAACCTCAATTCCTTTAGCATTTATAACATAACCAAGAAAAATAATCTGATTTGTACAAAAAGCACACTTCTTCAAATTAGCATACAACTTTTCCTTCCTTAAAACAGTCAATACACTTTGCAAATACTCAACGTGTTCTTCTAGGCTTTTGCTATAGATCAAAATATCATCAAAGTAGATAACTATAAACTTATCAAGAAAAGCACGCAAAACATGGTACATTAACCTCATAAAAGTGCTGGGTGCATTAGATAACCCAAATGGCATTACTAACCACTCATATAAACCATATTTTGTTTTAAAAGCAGTTTTCCACTCATCTCCCTCTCTAATCCTAATTTGATGATATCCACTTTTAAGATCTATTTTGCTAAACACACAAGAACCATACAATTCATCAAGCATGTCATCAAGTCTAGGAATAGGATGTCGATACTGTACAGTGATTTTATTAATTGCACGACAATCAACACACATCCTCTATGTTCCATCCTTTTTGGGTACTAGTAGAACTGGTACCGCACATGGACTCATGCTCTCCTTCACATATCCCTTTGCCAAGAGTTCTTCAACCTACCTTTGAAGCTCCTTTGTCTCTTCGGGGTTACTTCTATAAGCGGGTCTATTAGGAATGGTAACCATTAGGGACTTTATTTGGAAACACATCATCACAGTCCTGCAAAAGAGTCACAATAACACTAGGCAAAAAAGAATTAAGCTCATTATTATGCAAACAAGCCTCTTTGCACAAAAGTACAATGATAGGCTTTTTTGAAAAGAAGGCCCTCTTAACCTCTCTCTTTTGCAAACAAGTTTACATTTGCGTCTCTTTTCTCTCAACAATATTTTTTTCTATTTTTCCACTTCTTTTTCTCTCATTCTCTCTTTCTTTTGTGCTCTCATTTTCTTTTTGTATCACTCTCTTTTTATATTGTCATTTGATCTTCATACACATGCCTAGGTGTTAAGGGTACAAGAGTGATTTGCTTTTTATTAGTTACAAAAGAATATCTATTTAAGTAACTATCATGTGTCACTTGCCTATCATCTTGCCAAGGTCGCCCCAAAAGAATGTGTCCAGCATGCATGGGTACTACATCACATACAACCTCATCCTTATATCTTATATCTCCCAATAGAGAATGAAACCAGCACTTGTTTATTTACTTTAACCTCTCCACAATCATTCAGCCATTATAACTTATATGGCCTAGGATGTTTTAGAGTTTTCAAATTCAAGTTTTCAACTAAACTGGTGCTAGCTACATTAGTACAACTTCCACCATCAATTATCATACTACATACCTTATCTTTGATGTGGCATCTAGTACCATCAATTTACCATCAACAGGATACTCTATACCATCATTAGCATCCTCTAAAGGTGGCATAGGATCATCATCTGATTCACTCTTGGTTTCAACATCACATCTTCCCTCAAGATCATTACTCTCTTATTTGGGCATTGAGATGAATATGACCTGTCCCCAAACATTTAAAACACTTAATATCTCTATTTCTAGAGTGTTGGGAATCAGATTTACCTTTGCTTTGGTTGCCTCCCTCTTTATGATCCTTGATTGGCTCAATCTTAAGCTTTGAAACAACCTTTTCATCTTTGCAATATTTTGACTTCCATGAGGCAGATGAACCTAAATTGGGTCTAGTGGAACCTTTTTTTTTTTTGTTTTCGTTCCACTTTTATGGCCATGTGAACTATGTCTTCCAATTCAACAACCATATTAGCAATATCTTGATTTAAACCATGTAAAAATCTAGCCATAGTGGCCTCTCGTTCTTCTTCAATGTTGCCTCGAATCATGATTATTTCCATCTCCTTGTAGTAATCTTCCACACTTCTGGAGCCTTGTGTAAGACTTTGAAGCCTTTGATGTAGCTCCCTATAATAATGACTAGGAACAAATCTCCTCCTCCCAAGTGTTTATAGGCCTTTCACGGTTTCTTCTCCTACTCAAAACAATTTGATCCCACCAAATAATAGCATAATCAGTAAATTCAACAGCAGCTAGTTTTACCTTTTTCTCCTTAGAGTAATTATGGCAATCAAATACTAGCTCCACCTTTTTTTCCCACTCCAAATAAGCTTCCAGATTATTTTTACCTTGAAAAGAAGGAATTTTCAGTTTGATACTCCCCAAATCACGATCTATACGTCTTGCCCTTCTATCATCTCTTTCATGCATGTCAATGGTGGCCTGGTCATCACAATTATCTAGGTCATCACCATCTTGATCTCCCATGGCAGCACGCCATTGATTATCTCTTACATTAGGAGCTATTGGTTGTTGCCCCTTTTGTAGATTGGCTATGGCAGTGTCTTGCCTTTCCAATTGGTCACGGATCTCTCCAAACATCAGATTCATGCACTCAAATTGTTGCTGCATGGCTTTAAGCATGATCGATTGATCTATAGCTTCTTGTTCTTTTGACATATTTTGTGATCTGAAAAATTAAAGTTAGCAAAAAAGACCTCACCACACTCCCTCACGTGTTTCACTCAATTTGATTCACTTAACTCTCGTGTTTAACACACAAATTGGCTTTTTTTCCCTCTAATGATCTCACAAACTATTGCCTTTTACCACACTTAATTCTCTCTTTCAGTTCTTTATTGAACTAAAAACAAAATCAAGAAAATTAAAAGAAAAAGAATTAAGAGAACACAAAGAACAAAAAAGAAATTGAAGAAAGGAAAACAAGCAAGTAAAGGACACAATTGATATTGATGAAAGTAGGAATACTTGAATCCTTTTGTAATTTTTTTTTTTTGCTGTAAGTTTCCTTTTTTTTGTGTTCGTTTTTTTTTTATAATCAAAATAAATAAGACATTCAAACCTGATTAGAAACTTGCTCAGATACCAAATTGATGCGAATCCCATATTGAAACTTTAAGGAGAACACTTAATTTGAAGTTTCAACTACCCAAGAAAGTTCTAAACAAATTTAAGACACACAAAACCTTGACCCAATACTTAATCAAACATGAACCAAAGGTATGGAGAAGGATATTGATGCCACACTCAAGATTTAGATGAGAAGGTGAGTGATAAGTCTTGATTTGGAACGCCATAAGAATGCAAATTCTTGATAAGTTCACTAGTTCTCAAAAGAACCAAAGAAAGAATAATTCTCTCAAATTCAAATAACATTAATCTCTTAATTGTCTTACATAGCAAGGTTGCGGAGTTTAAATAGGCCAATAGAGACCCAAAAAATCCGAAAAAGATTAAATCCTAGTTCAAGTCAGAGTAGTTCTCCTAACTAGTTAAGGAGTCGTTGAAATTCCCAATTCTGCACATGCTGTAATGAATAGGTCATAACTCCTTCTAGAGAACTCCAACTCTAACTATGTAAAATTCTTTGGAAAGCTATCTTAATTATCTTTCCAGCGGTATATGGCTTGGAAGTTAATTCTAGATCAATCAATACCAGTTTTATTCCGAAATTGACCTTTCTGCATTTTATTCGAATTGTGTATATAGCTTGAATAAAGCCCACAACGCCTTGACATCTCTTCAAGCCCAATTCATGATGTCTTGAATCTTGAATTGTAGTTTCAATCCATATTTTCTCAATTAATCCATTTAAAGCAGCTTGTATCTTTTTGGCTCTAGCTCTTGTAATTGGGCCTTCATGAATGTGCAAAGGATCACTTGAAGCTTTAATGGTATTCTCTAGATAGTTCTCATCACATTTAAAGCAGCTTGCATCTCTTTTGCTCTAGCTATTGTAATTGGGCTTTCATGAATGTTCAAAGGGTCATTTGAAGCTTTAATGGTATTCTCTTGATAGTTCTCATCATATACAACAACAATTCACTTTTTTTCCTTTAACAGGTACTATACAAGGCATGTCTTCACCACCTTAACGCAAAGGTTTCCCAATATACAACTAAGAGATGAGTACTGGAAGGCTATTAGGGCTACAAATAAGGATGATTTTCTAGAAGAAATGAATAATGTAATAAAGATTGATGCGGAAGCACATAGTTGGTTAAGGAAAATCAACCCTAAATAATGGTCAATTCATGCGTTTGATAAATTGGTCAAATGTAATTATACAACAAACAACATGACTGAGAGTTGGAATACATAGCTTAAAGATATGAGGAAGGCACCAATAATCAACTTGATGGAGAATATCAGAAGAAAGATGATGCAGCCAATCATAGAAAGAAAAATAAAGTGTCAAAGGTGGCCAACTAAAGTTCCTTCTTACCTTAATAAGAATATGAATAAATTACTTAAGGATGGAAGGTTTTGCCATGTTATACTAGTAAGTGAAGTGCTATTTGGAGTTTAGGATACCAATGAGTTATATATGGTTAATAACAAAAATTTTGATGTAGTGCATGGGTGCTTTGTCTTTAGCTAGAGTTTGAGTGGGTTCAGGTATAGCCTGTGGTGAAGTAGGTTGCTGTGTGGAAGTAGCAGGCTGATGTATAGAGGTAGTAGGCTGCTGTGTGGAGGTTGTAGGCTGCTGTGTGGAAGTTGATGGTTTAAAGGTTGTAGGCTTAGCAGTTGGTTTGGGTTTTGGTGCTGGTTTAGGTATGGAGAGATGTGATAACCCAAAGAATTTTACATAATCCACGGGTTGTTGACTAGTTGGTCTGTGAGTTGTGAAAAATTAGTATATACCTTACAATCATGCCATGTCTTTTATTACTCATTTAAGGGTTATTTATGTATCATGTGTTGCTTTTTGCTTCACAAAAGAGGCATTGTTAAAATGTTTCTTCAGTCATCATTCATATCTAACTAACAAGTCTAAGTGGCCGCACATAGAGGCTGATGAAATCCTACACCCAAATATTCATAGACTACTTGGCATGTCTAGGACTTGTAGAAGGAGAAAGCCTAGTGAAAAACATCTCATTAGAGAAAATTCTCAATTACATGTACGTTTGCAAAGATATAGGGCACAATAAAAAATGCTATCCTCATAATCAAGCCAATGCTAGCAAGAACACTAGAACAATAATGGTAAAGCCTATCTTCCAATGTTCATCTATTTATGTCTTTTTTCTAATATTTTTTAATCTACTTTAACATCTTTTAACTCTCTTTTATGTGATTTAGACACATCAAAAGAGTTTGGCAGCAACTTCAAGCTCTAGTGTATTATTTCAAGGAATGAGTTCTTTACCTTAATGACAATAACAAGCATATGTACATAAGCTAGAGGTCTTGGTGCCTCATTGAGCATAACACCCACATTGACACCAACATCTATACAACCATTTGGTGTTGTATGAAATGCGGATGCCGTATAAGTTCATTTAATTTTATATTCCATTGCATGACATATTGTTTAATATTTACAAGATGAAGTTAATAATTATGTTGGGTAGGAATATAAGTTTATTTTCGTAATATTTATGCATAGACGGTCATTACTATTGTGCTGTATTCAATATATGGTTATGGTTATGTATAAGTTTGTTTGAGATCTATAAAACATGGTAAAGATTATTTTATTGTGGTTGCTAACTCAATATAAAAGTACCAACAAGAGTTTCAATGAATAGAGAACGAGGTCAATAAATATTTTGAAGCTACATTTAGAATGCCACCTATAGTAGGAATATGCTAAGACTAGGCCAAAAAGCACCTATCTTGCCAAAAAATTTCTGTCATTTACGCGTGGATGATAGATAATTTTTCTGTCATTGTAGGTGTTGTCAGTTTAATTTGAATAAAATAATTTTAAAAATGATTTGGCTAGAAATTTTAAATTTTAATAAATTAATTTAAAAATGATTTATTAGGAAATTTTATATTTTTGAATTTTTAGAAATTCATTTGTCGATTAAATTTAAATTTGGTAGGAAAATTGAAAATTTGGCTGGTATATGTCATAAATCTATCATAAATTTAGAATAAATTTTATAATATTTTTAGTTGGTTTCTAAATTCATGAAGTTCAATTCCCAAATATTATTTTGCAAAATTTCAGAATTACAATAGCTTTATAAACAATTGTATTATCCAAATTTGCCCAATAACAAAATCAACATATCCAACATAAACAAACTACATCATCAAATACACAAATAAACATCCATGATATTTAATCACAAACTTTATCCCAACATATCCAAGTATCTTCCAAATGCTATAATATATGAAAGAGTACTGTTGAAGTTTGTAGTTATAAGTAGACAAAAAGAAACTAGAAATTGTAGAGTAAAGAGAGTAAAGTAAACTAAAACATTGACTTGGTTAAGTGAATGTTTGCAGCTCCAAATTACTAAGGAAAAACTGAATTTCCTGTATGAAGCTTAAAATCCAACTGCAAATGCAAAATACTCATAATTAACCACTTAGACGCAAATACTTCACATTACCGCATGGAAGAAATTCATAAAAGTGACCATCAAACACTCATCAGCATTTTAGACATATGGTTGGCCCAATCCACACGAACTTTATCTATTTCAGCTTCAGTATATGTGGACTTTCCTTTGAACAGATAACCACCAAAATAACCACTCATAGTTATAAAACAATGAAGAACTACTTAAAAAGAATAGTGAAGTTAGGTATGAAATATTGAAGTCAGGGATGAAACTTACATCTTCCAGGAGAGTTATATCATCAGTTATGTCTTTCATGTTCCTAAGGACATAGTAACCACACTTTGTAGCTCCTGGTTTTATTAGCGCCTAATCACTGGAAAAAGAAAAAAAAAATTCTATTAACATTAATTGCATAAGCTAAGTTATTTTACTTTCATAACTTTGAACATCTTATTAAACATCCATTTGTCCTTATTTCTCTTTTGTGCTATGAACATTCACAGGTTAGCATAAAAAGCCAATTGTTAGTAGCTATTTGAATAGAGTTTGTCAATTAGTTATTTATTAGTCTATGAATGAAAATGATACATACGCTACAACAAGCTCTCATAAGTCATCAGTAGGATCTCCAGGGATTAAATCCAAATAAAATATCTCCTTTTCCGATATGTTAAAAACAACCAACACCTAATGACCTCTATAACAGAAGATGAAACATATTCAAACTAATTATAAACTGAAAATAAGATATCTAAGCTTTTTAACTAAGGTAGAAAAAATATTACCAAGGATTATATTGCATGAAGATGATTTGTCCTCTCTTGGTTGTCATCAAATAATCACATACACCACGTGCTCTTCTTTCAAAGGATGCAAATGCATGTGTTGGGTTTTAGACAAAAACCAAAGCTGGACGTATAAATCCAAATTGGTTTATTCTTTTTGTTGTTGGTTTTAAGGATTCATGCAACATCCTACAACAATGACACTCTATAAATTAAAAATATTTAAGTAACTTAAAAAACCACATTATCAAATTGACAAGAAAGAATCACTCACGCTGTATACACTTCGATCTAATTTACTCCTAGCTTGTTCATCGATAGTAAATCCTTGTACTCCATCTGCTCGATATGAGCCCTACACCCTTCAAAATGAAAGAAATCATTAGGAATCAAATACAGAAGCAAAGCATCAGATGGTAACTTAATTTGACAAGAAAGAATCATTAAGTTTTTTCTATCACCAAATATACCAATAATTTTCAGTTATTTTTATACTTGCAATAAATTAGATTTCAAACTTATCATTGTCTTCAATAATAAGAAAAACTTATCTTATACTTACAATCTTTTAGACGACTGATTCAATATTTGGATGGTATCCTCCATTTTTCATTCTTCAGGCTCTCTTCCAAAGTTAAATCCTATCCACTTCTTCTTGGTTAGATCAGTTTTTGAGAACTATTAAGTTATGAAGTTAACATATTTTCTATAACTTATGATTGATTTCTTACAAGTTAAACACTATTAAGTTATGAAGTTTACCACTTCTTATAATAAACCAATATATCTTTTACAACTAAAGCGATGATTGAACTTGTTTGTCACCAAATAAGTAGTGTTAAAAAAGTTTTGAAAACACATTTATCTTTTTTATACTCGCTATAAACTCATTAGACAGATACTACCTCATTAACTTTGCCCATTCATCTTTTGTAATATGGCTGTACTGTAATGGTGGTCTGAACAACCTTTTAAGATCAAATATATATGGCTTTATATACTTTCTTTTTAGATAGTACTTAAATTATCGAAAAGCAACTTTAATATTGTGTAAAACTTAATCCATGCATCTTGAATAGAGACTGAAGTGAACCTACAGTGGGAGTGAAATAGACAATCGATGTTACCATTTAACTTGGGCTGCTATATCAATTATTAAGTTAAATATATGAATAAAATATTTTACCTTAATAGACTCCTAAAGTTAGTCTTTAGTCATTTTTAGAACCATAGGCCAATTATTTTGAAGGATTGAAATTGATATACAAGCAAAGACCCCAACATAAGTTGTCAAATCATTGGCTTCCTCACCATATGAAACCCAAAATCTATTACATTTAACCACAAACTTTTGAGAAGATTTTTTTTTCTTTTCTTACTCTGCTTCAAGCCAATTGAAACACATGTACTTCTAGAAGTACTAGCTGGTTAAGCACCAACATGTTTGTCATCTGACCCATCACCAATTATGTGCTCAGATATATCCTCACCATCTGAGTTCTCAGACATATCCTTAGCAGCTGTGTGCTTGGCTAAATCCTCAAACATTTCTTCTCCAGTGGCGTGTTTAGATAAATCTTCACGAATTGATTGGTTAGACAATCCTTATTAGTTGAGTGATCCTCAATAACCTTCACTATAGTACACTAAGCATTTATATTAGGCATTTAAAAATAAATTAGATTAAGGCAGAAAAAGAATCATAATGCATACAAAATAAATCAAATGATCATATTATAAAGTAAATCAAATGAAACAAAAAATGAATCAGTATGCATTACAAAATAAATCAAATAAAGCTAAAAAAATTAGAATGCACTTACAATATATTAATTCTAGACTGGATCTTTACTAGAACCATCTGTACTCTTATCTCCATAAAAAGGCCAACTCTAAAAGAATATATTCAGTCTTCTAGACTGGATCAGTGTGCTTTACAAGCAACACAAGCAGAGCAATATGTTACCTTGGAAATTCTAACAGAGCTCGTAACCCAATGGAAACGAGAAGGGTATACACACCTCTATCTTGAGGGGATACGTATCGTCCTTACTCTATATGGGAGAAAAGATCTACCAGTAACAGCCAGAATTGCCTTAATGGATACAAGATTTAAAGAGTACCAACATGCTGTGATTGGTACTGTCCTGACAACCTTACATGCTGGGAGCATCCTCCTCACCTGTTACTCGAACTTCAACCTTTCCCTTGAAGATCCAAACCTACCCATAACCTTAAAGGTTCAGATCCAACTCCAAGGAACTGAACAAGTAGTCACAGTAAAAATGGCTACTTTGCACCATCAATTGGTGTATCACCTCCAAAACCATGCTTTTGACCTACCCTCACCACAAACTACCTCAGACACACTCATGATCTTTGCGGATAATGAGTCCATTCCTACAATTGTCCAGATCCCTAAACAGATTCGAAAACAAGAACTTCTCAAACTCATGCCTTTGGAATGGTTATCCAACTATGAGAAATTTCACCAAAATTCCCAACCAATCCAGACCTTTGAGGTCCAATTCAAAAAAAGATCAGATGGCACTGCCAGATTGACTTTCCAACCTCCAGAGTCCAGCAAACAGCCTCAGCCTCAGCCTCCCAGGCTGATCACAGTAGTAAAAATAAGACAAGAAAAGTTGCCCATTGAAGGATTTGATTATGATGGATATCCCATCTATCCAGTAAAAATCCAAGGACACTTCCTATGGGATGCGCTAAGATCACACATGTGTGATGACAATTGCCCTTGTCTTGAAGATGGAGAATTGGATGATGACTGGCATGTCAACAGAAAACCCAAAAAGAAGAAACAACCAGAAGTTTGTAAAGCTCCAACAATCTAGATGTTCGATGACGATGACGATGACGATGAACCAGAATACACTCCTTGGCCAGCTGAGGAAATACCTATTCCTCCTCAACAACCAACCACATGCAGATAAAAAGCAAAAGATCCATTGCTAACCTCACTATGCTTATAGCCTTGCATGATGTTCTCCTCCGGCTCTTATCATGAACAGTTTCCCCCTTTGGAGAAACAGACGGATCCACAAACAAATATGGTTTCAAAACCATATGTCCAGTCTCCTATTACTCCTACTGGACAAATCGAGGAACCAAAGCAATACGAAGCAGTTCTTAACTGGCAAACTCAGAATGCCAGAGCTAAGAATTCAGTCCTAGAATCTATTGATACCAGGCTCAACAATGTTCAAGCTTAAGTCCAAAGCACAGACAAGAAAGTTGATAGCATTTCAGCTCAGCTGGAACAGCTGTATCTTAATTTGCACTGACAAATTACAAAACTGGATATAGAGCTCAGAACAATGATTCAGAACAGATATTGGGGTTCAGAGTTCAACCAAAAAGAAGCTGAGATCAAACAACTCAAAAGTGAACTCGCTAGAATTGATGCTGAGAAACAACAACAACAACCTTCCTTGTTTGGTCAAGCACAAACCTTACCAGTATACACACCTTCTTTCAACACATACCAACCTTTCTACAGACCAACGAGTCAACAACCCATGGATTATGCAAAATTCTTTGGGTTATCACATCTCTCCATCCCTAAACCACCACCAAAACCCAAACCAGCTGCTAAGCCTACAACCTTTAAACCTACAACTTCCACACAGCAACCTGCAGCTTCCACACAATAGCCTATAACTTCCACACAGCAACTCTCTTCACCACAGGCTACATCAAAACCCACTCAAACTCTGGCCAAAGATAAGGCACCCATGCATCAACTTTATTCCTAAGAGTATGACACTGGTTTTCCTTCTCTTGAAACCAGTACTCCTGTGGCAAGCTCTGAGTCATCTTCTTCTGAAGAATCTCACTCTTCAACAGAATCAATAACTGTTACAGATTCAGAAGAGAACTATATTGATATTCCTGATCTTCTCATGGCTCAGCCATCAATAAGTTCTAATGAACCTCAGTCTCCAACAAAAGATGAGCCCTCTACCTCACAAGGACCTCTTATAGTTGAGGATCCAGATGATATTCCTCCGCATCAAAACAACTCTGTTCTAAAGTCATCTCATGGACCATGGTCCACATTTGACGATGTTCCAAAGTTCAAATAGTTCTAGAGATTTCAAGAGTTTTCAGCATGGACAGATGTTCAAATGCTCAAACCTGATGCTGATTCAGATTCCATCCTTAGAGAATTTTGTTCCAAATTCCTTGGTTCTCTAAGAGATTGGTTCGAAAGTCTTAACCAGTATAGACAACTCCAATTGTATTAGGCCACTATTCCTCGAGTCCTAGGACTCATCTATGAACAGTTCCTAGGGGAACCAACAGTTGCTCAAGAAGTAGCAAGAAAGGAATTTCACCAGATGAAATGTTATTCTCTGAAGATCAAAGATCTAGATTTCCACTACAAGAGAATGACAGCTTTGTACTACAAACTCAATGGCTTCAACGATGCTTCTCTCAAGCATGTTTTCGTTCAATCTCTTCCTAAAGAGATCCTGCCATAGATACAAAGACAGCTCCATGTTCATCAGCTCAATATTGATACCTTTTCATTAGGGAAGATCTATCAGTTAGCTATCTCCTGCCTTGAAAAACTTTGTGAACAGAAAGAGTTTTTCAAAGATCTTATCAAACACAAAGAACCTTTCAAAAGTGCTTGTAAAAAGCCTCATCTTGCTATCAAATGCAGAGATGAAAAAACCTGTCACTACCCTGTCAAGAAAAAATCCCACTTCCAAAAGTATTATCCATCCAAGCAGTCCAAGAAACACAGTTCCTCAAAGCCTAAACAACCTTACAGGTATTTTAGCAAAAAACCTTTTCCAACCAAAAGGCAGAAGGATGCCCGATGTTTCATTTGCAAGAAAAAAGGTCATTTTGCAAAGTCCTATCCCAACAATCCTGCTAATCAGCCAAACTGCTTGAACACCTTCAACAAGTCTCTCCTCTCTCTAACAATGAGGATGTCGAGTCTGTATTCTTAGAACAGCAAGAGTACGATGATGATACTATTTTTATCCTTGCTAATTAAAGTTCTGATTTAGATTCAGATTCCGAAGGAATTCCTACAATCCATCATGTTGATTCCATCAACCTTGTCCAGGAAACTAGACCCTCAGTTAAAATCAGTGTTCTTCCTTCCAGGTTTTCTAAACCTATCTCTGTCATTGCTTTCATTGACACAGGAGCACAAAGAACTATGCTCAATCCTTCCATTCTTCCTCCTGAGTTTTGGGAACATCACACTGAGTACTTTAAAGCAGCCAATGGGGAATTATTTCAGACAAACCTCATGACCAAAAAACCCATCGGTATTAAGTTCTTTCCAGATTGCATTCTCTGGGTAAAAATAGTAGGTTTTTCTCTTCTAGATAAGGATTTACTATTAAGTTTTGATGTTCTCCAGTTGATCAAGAAATTGCATATATCTTTTAATGGTATTCGGTACAAACAAAGGTTTTTACCTTATACGAATACCTTAAAGCTATATTCACTTTCTAATGCTCCTCCTCTATATGAAAACCTCAAACACTAGTTCTTTCCTTTTTGTCCGAAAAGTCATATTCATTTTTGCCATCCATTACCTCTGTGGAAAAATTCCAAGTTCTTTGTTAAGTTACCATTCAAACTTAATGAAGACATCAACCCAACAAAAGCCACACATCCGGGAATGACTCCTTCAGATCTCCTGTTAGCCAAAGCTGAGTGCCAACAGCTCATGGCCCAAGGTCTCATTGAGCCCACGAATTCTGAATGGGCTTGCCAGGCCTTTTATGTTGAAAAAAGATCAGAAATAATTCGGGGTAAAAAAGATTTGTAATTGATTATCAGCCCCTTAACTGTTTCTTGAAAGATGACAAGTTTCCTTTGCCCAAGATCCAATCCTTGTTTATCCATCTCCATGAAGTAAAGGTATTCTCTAAATTTGATCTTAAATTAGGATTTTGGCAAATCGGCATACATCCTGGTGACCGACCCAAAACAACATTTTATATTCCTAATGCCCATTACCAATGGACTGTCTGATGAGAACTATCAAGAGAATACCATTAAAGCTTCAAGTGATCCTTTGCACATTCATGAAGGCCTAATTACAAGAGTTAGAGCCAAAAAAATACAAGTTGCTTTAAATGGATTAATTGAGAAAATATGGATTGAAACTACAATTCAAGATGAAAGACATCATGAATTGGGCTTGGAGAGATGTCAAGGCATTGTGGGCTTTATTCAAGCTATTAGGCAGTCAAATACACAATTCGGATCAAATGCAGAAAGGTCAATTTCGGAATAAAACTGGTATTGATTGAGCTTGAATTAACTTACAAGCCATATACCGTTAGAAAGATAATTAAGATATCTTTCCAAAGAATTTTACAGAGTTAGATTTGAAGTTCTCTAGAAGGAGTTATGACCAATTCATTACAGCATTCGCAGAATTGGGAATTTCAATGACTCCTTAACTAGTTAGGAGAACTAGTCGGACTTGAACTAGGATTTAATCTTTTTCGGATTTTTTGGGTCTCTATTGGCCTATTTAAACTCAGCAACCTTGCTATGTAAGACAATTCAGAGATTAATGTTATTTGAATTTGAGAGAATTATTATTTCTTTGGTTCTTTTGAGAACTAGTGAACTTATCAAGAATTTGCATTCTTGTGGCGTTCCAAATCAAGGCTTATCACTCACCTTCTCATCTAAATCTTGAGTGTGGCGTCAATATCCTTCTCCATACCTTTGGTTCATGTTTAATTAAGCATTGGGTCAAGGTTTTGTGTGTCTTAAATCTGTTTAGAACTTTCTTGGGTAGTTGAAACTTCAAATTAAGTGTTCTCCTTAAAGTTTCAATGTGGGATTCGCATCACTGTCATGCCCTTTGGTTTGAAAGTTGCACCATCACTATTCTAGAAGACCATGGTAAAGATCTTCGAGCCCATCATCAATAGTGCTCTCATCTATATTGATGATATTCTACTTTTCTCCAAAGACCATGAGTCCCACCAGCAACTTTTGAGTCAGTTCCTCTCCATTATTGACTCACATGGGATTATGCTTTCAGAAAAGAAAAGTCAGATGGGTCAGGATTCCATTGAATTTCTTGGAATGATCATTAAAGACAGTTGTTACTATCTTGGAGCACACATTGCACAAGAATTATTACACTTTCCAGATTAGCACCTATCTAGAAAGCAGATTCAATAGTTTCTCGGGATAGTCAATTATCTCATAGACTTTTTCCCATATATTACAGTGCACACATCACAGCTGTCAAAGATGTTGAAAAAGAATGCCCCACCATGGGGACCAGAGCAAACTACAGTCGTCCATGTGTTAAAATAGAAAACTCAAAATCCACTACCATTGAGGATTCCAGCTAATGGACAGCGCATTCTCCAGACAGATGCCAATGAATATTTTGTATGATACGAATTAAAATTAATAGTACGATCAGTTGTGATAATGGATTTCAAAAATAAAGTGCTACCAGACAAGCGCCTCCTCTGCCTTAAAAACTGGTTCTCCCAATATGATTTCTCAGTCCAACACATTAAGGGAGATAAAAATCTTATCCCTGACCTCCTCTTCAGACCTTCCAAACATATTGCTCTCATCGATTCTTTCAGACAAATTTCAGCTATAGCAATGGCATCACCTTTGCCAAACCCAACCTTTATAGCCTCATTACCTGAAGCTCTTCAAAACCTCATTTTCCAGAAAGTCATTGATCATAAGTCCTATTTGGAAAATAATGATCTTACAGCCAGGTTATGGTTTTTAATGGCCATGCAAGAATTTCTACCTATCGAGAATGGGTTGTGTCAAAGACCTTTCAGTCTACATCCTAATCCTGATTAGATACACCATTCAATCTTCCGACTCCAGACTATGTTCCATCCAGTAGTCAACAACTACACTACTTCGGGACACTATGTCATCAAGGACATCACTCTGTAAGCTTATTATATTTTTTGGTATTGGTTAAATCTTTATCCAATTGCCATTCTTTTTTATCCAAACTTAGGTCATACTAGCCGAAGGTATGGTAAAGGCAAATGGTTTGACATGATGATAGCACCTATCTTCAAGGATCCTTTGACCCTTGAACTCATCAACGGATACCAAATCCAGCAACCTGTCATCATAATCATCAAGCTTACAGATATCTGGGGAAGATATTTTGATCCCCTGGTCAGAGTTGTTGATCACTCTCATCACTGTGAGTCTTTCTGCACCATGTGGAATGAGTGCCTTACAGCCAGAAAGGTTTTAGTAGAAGAATACGGAGTTCCTCTCTCGTATAACACTCACAGTCCTCTGTCTCCTGATATCACTTCAACCCCTGAGCTCTTTTACAGAGAAAGGATCCATAACTATGCTCTTGATCGAGACCATTCATTTAATCTATGGCAAGATCCGGACTGGCCTCAACCACATCATCTAGAGTCTTCCATCCCAGACATAGGAGAATTGTCCTTTACTTCACTCTTACCTACTATTCCAGCTAACTAGCAGCATTCAGCACAACCATAAGAGATTTTCCCACCATAGCTCATAGGTTCGGACTTAACCTTCACCAAATTCAGAAGAAGAAAGACGAGGCCGATTTTGCCCTTGGCCCTGTGTGCCAGGCTGTACTCATCCAGATAAGATCTTCAAAAGAGATGATGAGGATGAAACCGATTCAGATGCTGACACGATCTCACTTGGATAAGATCAATCAGCTTGCCGACACTCTCCAAAGTTAAAGTAGTTTGTCATAATTATGTTTGTTGAGTGTGCTTTTACTTTTTCAAAAGTAGATGCTTTACTTTAATCATCCTGTTTGTAAAAAGCAGGGGTCCTGTCCTGCTTTACTCGCCTATATCAATGCTTAAGCAAATATAAACCAAAGGTATGGAGAAGGATATTAACACCACACTCAAGATTTAGATGAGAAGGTGAGTGATAAGTCTCAATTTGTGATGCGAATCCCACATTAAAACTTTAAGGAGAACACTTAATTTGAAGTTTCAACTACCTAAGAAAGTTCTAAACAGATTTAAGACACACAAAACCTTGACCCAATGCTTAGTCAAACATAAACTAAAGATATGGAGAAGGATATTAACGCCACACTCAAGATTTAGATGAGAAGATGAGTGATAAGTCTTGATTTGGAACACCACAAGAATGTAAATTCTTGATAAGTTCACTAGTTCTCAAAAACCAAAGAAAGAATAATTCTCTCAAATTCAAATAACATTAATCTCTGAATTGTCTTACATAGCAAGGTTGCTGAGTTTAAATAGGCCAATAGAGACCCAAAAAATCTGAAAAAGATTAAATCCTAGTTCAAGTCGGACTAATTCTCCTAACTAGTTAAGGAGTCGTTGAAATTCCCAATTCTGCGCATGCTGTAATGAATTGGTCATAACTCCTTCTAGAGAACTCCAAATCTAACTCCGTAAAATTCTTTGGAAAGCTATCTTAATTATCTTTCAACGGTATATCGCTTGCAAGTTAATTCCAGCTCAATCAATACAAGTTTTATTCCGAAATTGACTTTTCTGCATTTGATCCGAATTCTGTATTTGGCTGCCCAATAGCTTGAATAAAGCCCACAATGCCTTGACATCTCTTCAAGCCCAATTCATGATGTCTTGCATCTTGAATTGTAGTTTTAATCCATATTTTCTCAATTAATCCATTTAAAGCAGCTTGTATCTTTTTGGCTCTAGCTCTTATAATTGGGCCTTCATAAATGTGCAAAGGATCACTTGAAGTTTTAATGGTATTCTCTTGATAGTTCTCATCATTCTCCTTCTCCTCAAAAGGATTCGTCCTCGAATCTTCACCTACATCAAAAGGAGAAAGATTAGAAACATTAAAAGTAGCACTCACATTATACTGACCAGGAAGGTCAAATTTGTAGGCATTGTCATTGATTCGTGCAACCACTTGAAATGGACCATCTCCCCTTGGAAACAACTTTGAACGCCTTTGTGTTGGGAATCTCTCCTTTCTCATATGCACCCAAACCCAATCTCTAGGCTGAAAAAATAATTTCTTTCGTCCTTTGTTGGCTTGAGTAGCATATTGTTCAGTCCTCTTTTCTATGTTGTGCCACATTTTCTCATGCAATTGCTTAACAAATTCAGCTTTCTTTTTACCATCCAAACTAGCACACTCATCAACAGGTAATGGCAATAAATCCAAAGGAGTTAATGGATTAGAACCATATACAATCTCAAATGGTGAAAATTTAGTAGCTGAATGGACAGTTCTATTGTAAGCAAATTCAACATGTGGCAAACATTCTTCCCAAGTTTTCAAATTCTTTTGAATAATGGCACGCAACATCGTGGACAATGTTCTATTTACAATCTTAGTTTGTCCATCAGTTTGTGGATGACAAGTAGTAGAAAACAAAAGTTTAGTACCCAACTTACCCCACAAAGTTTTCCAAAAGTGGCTCAAGAACTTAGCATCTCGATCTGAAACTATGCTCCTTGGTACTCCATACAATCTGACTATTTCCTTGAAAAACAAATTAGCTATGTTTGTTGCATTATCAGTTTTGTGACATGGAATGAAATGTACCGTCTTTGAAAACCTATCAACAATAACAAAAATAGAATCCTTTCCCCTTTTGACCTAGGTAAACCCAAAACAAAGTCCATAGAAATATCAACCCAAGGTTCGCTAGGTATAGGTAAAGGTTTATACAATCCATGGGGTAAAGCTCTAGACTTAGCATGTTTACAAGTGATACACTTCTCACATATTCTTTCAACATCACGTTTCATATGTGGCCAAAAAAAGTGTTCTTTTAAAACATCTAAAGTCTTTGCAATGCCGAAATGTCCCATTAAACCTCCCCGATGAGCTTCACGCACAAGCAATTCAAGCAAAGAACTATATGGCACACACAATTTATTCTCTCTAAATAAGAACCCATTGTGCCTATAGAACTTTCCAAATGCAGCTTTCTCACAAGCATTAAACACATTAGCAAAATTAGGATCATTAACATATAATTCTTTAATGTACTCAAATCCTAATAACTTTGTATTTAATGCAGAGATAAGTGCATACCTTCTCGATAATGCATCAGCCACCACATTCTCCTTACCTTGTTTGTATTTGATCACATAAGGAAATGGCTCAATGAATTCAACCCATTTGGCATGTCTCTTATGCAACTTACCTTGCCCTTTCAAATGCTTTAAGGACACATGATCAGTGTGTATGACAAACTCTTTAGGTAGAAGATAATGTTGCCAAGTTTCCAATCCTCTCACCAATGCATACATCTCCTTGTCATAAGTAGGATAGTTTAGGGCTGCGCCACTCAATTTCTCACTAAAATAAGCAATTGGACGCCCCTCTTGCATCAAAACAGCTCCAATACCTATACCTGAGGCATCACACTCAATTTCAAAAGTTTTAACAAAATCGGGTAACGTAAGTAGTGGTGCAGAAACCAATTTCTCCTTGATTAGATTAAATACCCTTTCTTGTTCACTACCCCACTTAAATCCCACGTGTTTCTTAATAATTTCAGTTAAAGGTGCAGCAAGGGTGCTAAAATCTTTCACAAATCTTCTATAAAAACTAGCCAAACCATGAAAACTTCTTACCTCACTTACGCTTTTAGGTGTAGGCCATTCCTTAATAGCCATTACCTTCTCTTCATCAACCTCAATTCCTTTAGCACTTATAACATAACCAAGAAAAACAATCTGATTTGTACAAAAAGCACACTTCTTCAAATTAGCATACAACTTTTCCTTCCTTAAAACAGTCAATACACAAATTTACCAAGAAAAGCACGCAAAACATGGTTCATTAACCTCATAAAAGTGCTGGGTGCATTAGATAACCCAAATGGCATTACTAACCACTCATATAAATCATATTTTGTTTTAAAAGCAGTTTTCCACTCATCTCCCTCTCTAATCCTAATTTGATGATATCCACTTTTAAGATCTATTTTGCTAAACACACAAGAACCATACAATTCATCAAGCATGTCATCAAGTCTAGGAATAGGATGTCGATACTTTACAGTGATTTTATTAATCGCACCACAATTAACACACATCCTCCATGTTCCATCCTTTTTAGGCACTAGTAGAATTGGTACCGCACATGGACTCATGCTCTCCTTCACATATCCCTTTGCCAAGAGTTCTTCAACCTGCCTTTCAAGCTCCTTTGTCTCTTCGGGGTTACTTCTATAAGCGGGTCTATTAGGAATGGTAGCTCCAGAAAGAAAGTCTATTTGATGCTCAATTCCCCTAATAGGTGGCAAACCATTAGGGACTTCATTTGGAAACACATCATCAAAGTCCTGCAAAAGAGTCACAATAACACTAGGCAAAAAAAAGTTAAGCTCATTAGTATGCAAACAAGCCTCTTTGCACAAAAGTACAATGATAGGCTGTTTTCAAAAGAAGGCCCTCTTAACCTCTCTCTCTTTTGCAAACAAGTTTACATGTTGCCTCTCTTTTCTCTCAACAATATTTTTTTCTATCTTTCCACTTTCTTTTCTCTCATTCTCTCTTTCTTTTGTGCTCTCATTTTCTTTTTTTGTATCACTCTCTTTTTGTATTGTCATTTGATCCTCATACACTTGCCTAGGTGTTAAGGGTACAAGAGTGATTTGCCTTTTATTCATTATAAAAGAATATCTATTTAAGTAACCATTATGTGTCACTCGCCTATCATATTGCCAAGGTCGCCCCAAAAGAATGTGTCCAGCATGCATGGGTACTACATCACATATAACCTCATCCTTATATCTCCCAATAGAGAATGAAACCAGCACTTGTTTAATTATTTTAACCTCCCCACAATCATTCAGCCATTGTAACTTATATGGCCTAGGATGTTTTAGAGTTTTCAAGTTCAATTTTTCAACCAAACTAGTGCTAGCTACATTAGTACAACTTCCACCATCAATTATCATACTACATACCTTATCTTTGATGTGGCATCTAGTATGAAATATGTTATCACGTTGTACCTCCGCATCCTCTTTTACTTGCATGTTAAGAGCACGTCTAACAACCATCAATTTACCATCAACAGGATACTGTACACCATCATTAGCATCCTCCAAAGGTGGCATAGGGTCATCATCTGATTCACTCTCGGTTTCAACATCACCATCTTCCCTCAAGATCATTACTCTCTTATTTGGGCATTGAGATGCAATATGACCTGTCCCCAAACATTTAAAACACTTAATATCTCTATTTCTAGAGTGTTGGGAATCAGATTTACCTTTGCTTTGGCTGCCTTCCTCTTTATGATCCTTGATTGGCTCAATCTTAGGCTTTGAAACAACCTTTTCATCTTTGCTCCATTTTGACTTCCATGAGGAAGATGAACGTAAATTGGGTCTAGTGGAACCCTTTTTTTTTAGTTGTCGTTCCACTTTTATGGCCATGTGAACCATGTCTTCCAATTCAACATAATGCTGCAAGTCAACCACATTAGCAATATCTTGATTTAAACCATGTAAAAATCTAGCCATAGTGGCCTCTTGTTCTTCTTCAATGTTGGCTCGAATCATGATTATTTCCATCTCCTTGTGGTAGTCTTCCACACTTCTGAAGCCTTGTGTAAGACTTTGAAGCCTTTGATGTAGCTCCCTATAATAATGACTAGGAACAAATCTCCTCCTCATGATGGCCTTCATCTCCTCCCAAGTGTTTATAGGCCTTTCACGGTTTCTTCTCTTACTCAAAACAAGTTGATCCCACCAAATAATAGCATACTCAGTAAATTCAACAGCAGCTAGTTTTACCTTTTTCTCCTCAGAGTAATTATGGCAATCAAATACTAGCTCCACCTTTTTTTCCCACTCCAAATAAGCTTCCGAATCATTTTTACCTTGAAAAGAAGGAATTTTCAGTTTGATACTCCCTAAATCACGATCTATGCGTCTTGCCCTTCTATCATCTTTTCCACGCATGTCAACGGTGGCTTGGTCATCAAAATTATCTAGATCATCACCATCTTGATCTCCCATGGCAGCACGCCATTGATTATCTCTTACATTAGGAGCTATTGGATGTTGCCCCTTTTGTAGATTAGCTATGGCAGTGTCTTGCCTTTCCAATTGGTCACGGATCTCTCCAAACATCAGATTCATGCGCTCAAATTGTTGCTGCATGGCTTTGAGCATGATCAATTGATCTATAGCTTCTTATTCTTTTGACATATTTTGTGATCTGAAAAATTAAAATTAGCAAAAAAAACCTCACAACACTGCCTCACGTGTTTCACTCAATTTGATTCACTTAACTCTCGTGTTTAACACACAAATTGGCTTTTTCCCTCTAATGATCTCACAAACTATTGCCTTTTACCACACTTAATTCTTTCTTTCAGTTCTTTATTGAACTAAAAACAAAACCAAGAAAAACAAAACAAGTGACACACCAAATAAGCTATTCCAGCACACTAATAAAGAAAAAAGAATTAAGAGAACACAAAGAACAAAAAAGAAATTGAAGAAAGGAAAACAAGCAAGTAAAGGACACAATTGATATTGATGAAAGTAGGAATACTTGAATCCTTTTGCAATTTTTTTTTTTTTTTGCTGTACGTTTCTTTCTTTTTTTTTCTTTTTTGCTGTAAGTTTTTTTTTTTTGCTGTTTGTTTTCTTTTTTTTGATAATCAAAATAAATAAGACATTCAAACCTGATTAGAAACTTGCTCTGATACCAAATTGATGCGAATCCCACATTGAAACTTTAAGGAGAATACTTAATTTGAAGTTTCAACTACCCAAGAAAGTTCTAAACAGATTTAAGACAAACAAAACCTTGACCCAATGCTTAATCAAACATGAACCAAAGGTATGGAGAAGGATATTGACGCCACACTCAAGATTTAGATGAGAAGGTGAGTGATAAGTCTTGATTTGGAACGCCACAAGAATGCAAATTCTTGATAAGTTCACTAGTTCTCAAAAGAACCAAAGAAAGAATAATTCTCTCAAATTCAAATAACATTAATCTATCTATTGTCTTACATAGCAAGGTTGCTGAGTTTAAATAGGCCAATAGAGACCCAAAAAATCCGAAAAAGATTAAATCCTAGTTCAAGTCGGAGTAGTTTTCCTAACTAGTTAAGGAGTCGTTGAAATTTCCAATTCTGCGCATGCTGTAATAAATTGGTCATAACTCCTTCTAGAGAACTCCACATCTAACTCCGTAAAATTCTTTGGAAAGCTATCTTAATTATCTTTCCAACGGTATATGGCTTACAAGTTAATTCCAGCTCAATCAATACCAGTTTTGTTCCGAAATTGACCTTTCTGCATTTGACCCGAATTGTGTATTTGGCTGCCCAATAGCTTGAATAAAGCCCACAATGCCTTGACATCTCTTCAAGCCCAATTCATGATGTCTTGCATCTTGAATTGTAGTTTCAATCCATATTTTCTCAATTAATCCATTTAAAGCAGCTTGTATCTTTTTGGCTCTAGCTCTTGTAATTGGGCCTTCATGAATGTGCAAAGGATCACTTGAAACTTTAATGGTATTCTCTTGATAGTTCTCATCAGTGATCCTTTGCACATTCATAAAGGCCCAATTACAAGAGCTAGAGCCAAAAAGATACAAGCTGCTTTAAATGGATTAATTGAGAAAATATGGATTGAAACTACAATTCAAGATGCAAGACATCATGAATTGGGCTTGAAGAGATGTCAAGGCATTGTGGGCTTTATTCAAGCTATTGGGCAGCCAAATACACAATTCGGATCAAATGCAGAAAGGTCAATTTCGGAATAAAACTGTATTGATTGAGCTGGAATTAATTTGCAAGCCATATACCGTTGGAAAGATAATTAAGATAGCTTTCCAAAGAATTTTACGGAGTTAGATTTGGAGTTCTCTAGAAGGAGTTATGACCAATTCATTACAGCATGCGCAGAATTGGAAATTTCAACGACTCCTTAACTAGTTAGGAGAACTACTCCGACTTGAACTAGGATTTAATCTTTTTAGGATTTTTTGGGTCTCTATTGGCCTATTTAAACTCAGCAACCTTGCTATGTAAGACAATTGAGAGATTAATGTTATTTGAATTTGAGAGAATTATTCTTTCTTTGGTTCTTTTGAGAACTAGTGAACTTATCAAGAATTTACATTCTTGTGGCGTTCCAAATCAAGACTTATCACTCACCTTCTCATCTAAATCTTGAGTGTGGCGTCAATATCCTTCTCCATACCTTTGGTTCATGTTTGATTAAGCATTGGGTCAAGGTTTTGTGTGTCTTAAATCTGTTTAGAACTTTCTTGGGTAATTGAAACTTCAAATTAAGTGTTCTCCTTAAAGTTTCAATGTGGGATTCGCATCACAATAGCTTCTAATGTAAGAAATAATCAATGGCGTGCTGCCATGGGAGATCAAGATGGTGATGACCTAGATAATTTTGTATATTGATAGATGATCTGTGATTCCTAAAAAAAAAGAATAGAGAAACTTAAAAATCATGGCTTCCACTTCTACTTCCCAGTCTACTGAGTCTCCAGTATCTCTTTCCTCTACTTTGTCTCTTTCTAAGTCTTGTACAAAACATTTAGCTTCTAAAATAGAAAATCTTGTAGAATACTCTTATGTTCTAGATTCTGTACAAATTTCTGAGTCTTCTTTACCTCTTATCAGTCCGTATAAATTCTACCAAAGACCTAGTTCTTTCACCCGTACTATCCGTACCCCATCTCCACAAAAAGACTTGCTCCAAAAGAATACAGTCTTCCAGACTGGATCAGTGTGTGTTGCAAGCAACTCAAGTAGAGCAGTATGTAACCTTGGAGATTCCAACAGAGCTCGTAAACCAATGGAAACGAGAAGGATATACGCACCTTCATCTTGGAGGTATACGTATAATTCTTACTCTACATGGTAGAAAAGGTCTACCTGTGATCGCCAGAATAGCCCTAATGGATACAAGGTTCAAGGAGTACCAACATGCTGTAATTGGTACTGTCCTGACAACTTTTCACGCTGGAAGTGTTCTTCTCACCTGTTACCCAAACTTCAACCTTTCCCTTGAAGATCCTAACTTACCCACAACCTTGAAGGTTCAGATCCAACTCCAAGGAGCTGAACAAGTAGTCATAGCAAAAATGGCTACTTTACACCACCAACTTGTCTACCTTCTTCAAAACCATGCTCTTGACCTACCCTCACCACAAACAACATCAGATACACTCATGATCCTCGTGGATAATGAGTCTGTTCCCACAATTGTCCAGATCCCTAAACAGATCCAAAAATAGGAACTTCTCAAGCTCATGCCACTTGAATGGTTATCCAATTATGAGAAATTCCACCAAAATTCCAAGCCTATTGAAACTTCAGAGGCCCAGTTTGAAAAAAGACCAGATGGCACTGTCAGGCTGACTTTCCAGCCTCCAGAGTCTAATCCACAGACTCAGCCTCCCAGGCTCTCATACACTGCTATGATCACGGCAGTAAAATAGGACAAGAAAAGTTGCCCATTGAAGGATTTGATTATGATGGATATCCCATCTATCCAGCAAAAATCCAAGGACATTTCCTATGGGATGCACCAAGATCACACATGTGTGATGACAATTGCCCTTGTCTTGAAGATGGAGAATTAGATGACGACTGGTATGCCAACAGAAAGCCCAAAAAGAAGAAACAACCAGAAGTCTGTAAAGCTCTAACAATCTAGATGTTCGATGACGATGATGACGAACCAAATTACACTCTTTGGCCAGCTAAGGAACTACCTGCTCTTCCTCTAAAGCCAATCACATGCAGACAACAAGCAAATGATCCGTTGCTTGGTGAAACAAGCCCACAGCCTTGCATAAGTGGACCAAGCCCACAACCTTGCATGATGTTCTCTCCAGGTTCTTATCAAGAACAGTTTCCTCCTCTAGAAAAACAAACAAATCAAAACAATGTGGTCTCAAAACCATATGTCCAGTCTCCTGTTACTCCTACTAGACAGCTTGAAGAACCAAAGCAATATGAAGCGGTTCTTAACTGGCAAACTCAGAATGCCAGAGCTCAAAACTCAGTCCTGGAATCCATTGACACCAGGCTCAACAACGTTCAAGCTCAAGTCCAAAGCACAGATAAGAAAGTTGATAGTATTTCAGCCCAGCTGGAACAGCTATATCTTAATCTGCATCGTTAGATTGCCAAACTGGATGTAGAGCTCAGAACAATGATTTAGAACAGATATTGGGGTCTAGAGTTCAACAAAAAAGAAGCTGAGATCAGACAACTCAAAAATAAACTTGCTAGAATTGATGCTGAGAAACAACAACAAACTTCCTTGTTTGGTCCAACACAAACCTTACCTACATCCACACCTTCCTTCAACACATACCAACTTTTCTACAGACCAACAAGTCAACAACCTGTGGACTATGCAAAATTCTTTGGGTTATCACATCTCTCCATACCTAAACCAGCACCAAAACCCAAATCAGCTGCTAAGCCTACAACTTTTAGGCCATCTACTTCTACACAGTAGCCTACACAGCAACCTACTTCACCTCAGGCTACACCTGAACCCACTTAGACTCCAGCAAAAAATAAAGCACCCATGCATCAATTCTATTCCCAAGAATATGAAACTGGTTTTCCTTCTCTTGAAACCAGTATTCCTGTTACTACATCTGAGTCTTCTTTTGAAGAATCCTACTCTTTAACAGAATCAATCTCTGTTATGGATTTAGAAGAAAACTATGCTGACATTCCTGATCTTCTCATGGCTCAGCCATCAACAGGTTCTAATTAACCTCAGTCTCCCACAGAAGATGAGCCTTCTACTTCACAAGGACCTCCTATCGTTGAGGATCCTGATGATATTCCTCTGCATCAGAACAACTCTATTCCAAAGTCGTCTCATGGACCATGGTTTACATTTGATGATGTTCCAAAATACAAATGGTTCCAGAGATTTCAAGAGTTCTCTGCATGGACAGATGTTCAAATGCTCAAACCTGATGCTGATTCAGATTCCATCCTTAAAGAATTCTGTTCCAGATTTCTTGGTTCTCTAAGAGATTGGTTTGAAAGCCTTGGCCAGTACAGACAACTCCAATTGTATCAGGCCACTATTCCTCAAGTCCTAGGACTCATCTATGAACAGTTCCTAGGGGAACCAACTGTTGCCCAAGAAGCAGCGAGAAAAGAATTTCACCAGATGAAATGTTGTTCTTTGAAGATCAAAGATCTAGATTTCCACTACAAGAGAATGACAGCCTTATACTACAAACTCAATAGCTTTAACGATGCTTCTCTCAAGCATGTCTTCGTTCAATCTCTTCCTAAAGAGATCCTGCCAGATATACAAAGACAGCTCCATGCTCATCAGCTCAACATTGATATCCTTTCCTTAGGAAAGATCTATCAGCTAGCTGTCTCCTGCCTTGAAAAGCTTTGTGAACAGAAACAGCTTTTCAAAGACCTTATCAAACACAAAGAACCTTTCAAAAGTGCATGCAAAAAACCTCACCTTGCTATCAAATGCAAGGATGACAAAACCTGTCAAGAAAAAATCCCACTTTCAGAAGTATTATCCATCCAGGCAGTCCAATAAACACAGTTCTTCAAAGCCTAAATAGCCTTACAGGTATTTTTGCAAAAAATCCTTTCCTACCAGATGGCAGAAAGATGCTCGATGTTTCATTTGCAAGAAGAAAGGTCATTTTGCAAAGACCTGTCCCAACAATCCTGCTAAATCAGCCAGACTGCTTTAACACCTTCAACAAGTCTCTCCTCTATCTGACAATGAGGATGTTGAGTTTGTTTTCTCAAAACAGTAAGAGTATGATGATGATACTGTTTTTATCCTTGCTAATCAGAGTTCTAATTCAGATTTAGATTCAAAGGGAATTCCTGCAATTCATCATGTTGATTCCATCAACCTTATCCAGGAAACCAGACCCTTAGTCAAGATCAGTATTCTTCCTTCCAGGTTTTCTAAACCTATATCTGTCATTGCTTTCATTGACACAGGAGCACAAAGAACTATGCTCAATCCTTCCATTCTTCCTTCTGAGTATTGGGAACATTATATTGAGTATTTCAAAGCAGCAAATGGGGAATTGTTTCAGACAAACCTCATCACCAGAAAACCCATCGGTATTCAATTCTTTCTACATTGCATTCTCTGGGTAAAAATAGTAGGTTCTTCTCTTCTAGATAAGGATTTACTATTAGGTTTTGATGTTCTTCAATTGATCAAGAAATTGCATATATCTTTTAATGGTATTCGGTACAAACAAAGGTTTTTACCTTATACGGATACCTTAAAGCTATATTCACTTTTTAATGCTCCTCCTCCATATGAAAACCTCAAACACCGGTTCCTTCCTTTCTGTCCTGAAAGTCATACCCAAATTTCCCATCATTCACCACTGTGGAAAAATTCCCAAGTTCTTTGTTAAGTTACCATTCAAACTTAATGAAGTTATCAATCCAACAAAAGCCACACATCTGGGAATGACTCCTTCAGATCTTCTGTTAGCCCAAGCTAAGTGCCAACAGCTTATGGCCCAAGGTCTCATTGAGCCCACAAATTCTGAATGGGCTTGCTAGGCCTTTTATGTTGAAAAAAGATCAGAAATAGTTCGGGGAAAGAAAAGATTTTATGCGAATCCCACATTTAAACTTTAAGGAGAACACTTAATTTGAAGTTTCAACTACCCAAGAAAGTTCTAAACAGATTTAAGACACACAAAACCTTGACCCAATGCTTAATCAAACATGAACCAAAGGTATGGAGAAGGATATTGACGCCACACTCAAGATTTAGATGAGAAGGTGAGTGATAAGTCTTGATTTGGAACGCCACAAGAATGCAAATTCTTGATAAGTTCACTAGTTCTCAAAAGAACCAAAAAAAGAATAATTCTCTCAAATTCAAATAACATTAATCTCTCAATTGTCTTACATAGCAAGGTTGCTGAGTTTAAATAGGCCAATAGAGACCCAAAAAAATCCGAAAAAGATTAAATCCTAGTTCAAGTCGGAGTAGTTCTCTTAACTAGTTAAGGATTCGTTGAAATTTCCAATTCTACGCATGCTGTAATAAATTGGTCATAACTCCTTCTAAAGAACTCCAAATCTAACTCCGTAAAATTCTTTAGAAAGCTATCTTGATGAGAACTATCAAGAGAATACCACTAAAGCTTCAAGTGATCCTTTGCACATTCCTAGGGCCAAAAAGATACAAGCTGTTTTAAATGGATTAATTGAGAAAATATGGATTGAAACTACAATTCAAGATGCAAGACATCATGAATTAGGCTTGAAGAGATGTCAAGGCATTGTGGGCTTTATTCAAGCTATTGGGCAGCCAAATACACAATTCAGATCAAATGCAGAAAGGTCAATTTCGGAATAAAACTGGTATTGATTGAGCCGGAATTAACTTGCAAGCCATATACCGTTGGAAAGATAATTAAGATAGCTTTCCAAAGAATTTTACGGAGTTGGATTTGGAGTTCTCTAGCAGGAGTTATGACCAATTTATTACAGCATGCGCAGAATTGGAAATTTGAACGAATCCTTAACTAGTTAGGAGAACTACTCCGACTTGAACTAGGATTTAATCTTTTTCGGATTTTTTTGGGTCTCTATTGGCCTATTTAAACTCAGCAACCTTGCTATGTAAGACAATTGAGAGATTAATGTTATTTGAATTTGAGAGAATTATTCTTTCTTTGGTTCTTTTGAGAACTAGTGAACTTATCAAGAATTTGCATTCTTGTGGCGTTCCAAATCAAGACTTATCACTCACCTTATCATCTAAATCTTGAGTGTGGCGTCAATATCCTTCTCCATACCATTGGTTCATGTTTGATTAAGCATTGGGTCAAGGTTTTGTGTGTCTTAAATCTGTTTAGAACTTTCTTGGGTAGTTGAAACTTCAAATTAAGTGTTCTCCTTAAAGTTTCAATGTGGGATTCGCATCATATCTTAATTATCTTTCCAACGGTATATGGCTTGCAAGTTAATTCCAGCTCAATCAATACCAGTTTTATTCCAAAATTGACCTTTCTGCATTTGATCCGAATTGTGTATTTGGCTGCCCAATAGCTTGAATAAAGCCCACAATGCCTTGACATCTCTTCAGGCCCAATTCATGATGTCTTGCATCTTGAATTGTAGTTTCAATCCATATTTTCTCAATTAATCCATTTAAAGCAGCTTGTATCTTTTTGGCTCTAACTCTTGTAATTGGGCCTTCATGAATATGCAAAGGATTACTTGAAGCTTTAATGGTATTCTCTTGATAGTTCGCATCATTCCCCCTCTCCTGAAAAGGATTCGTCCTCGAATCTTCACCTACATCAAAAGGAGAAAGATCAGAGACATTAAAAGTAGCACTCACATTATACTCACCAGGAAGGTCCAATTTGTAGGCATTGTCATTGATTCGTGCAACCACTTGAAATGGACCATCTCCCCTTGGAAGCAACTTTGAACGCCTTTGTGCTGGGAATCTCTCCTTTCTCATATGCACCCAAACCCAATCTCTAGGTTGAAAAACCACTTCCTTTCGTCCTTTGTTGGCTTGAGTAGCATATTGTTCAGTCCTCTTTTCTATGTTGTGCCACACTTTCTCATGCAATTACTTAACAAATTCAGCTTTCTTTTTACCATCCAAACTAGCACGCTCATCAATAGGTAACGGCAATAAATCCAAAAGAGTTAATGGATTAAAACCATATACAATCTCAAATGGTGAAAATTTAGTAGATGAATGGACAGTTCTATTGTAAGCAAATTCAGCATGTGGCAAACATTTTTCCCAAGTTTTCAAATTCTTTTGAATAATGGCACGCAACATCGTGGACAATGTTCTATTTACAACCTCAGTTTGTCCATTAGTTTGTGGATGACAAGTAGTAAAAAACAAAAGTTTAGTACCCAACTTACCCTACAAAGTTTTCCAAAAGTGGCTTAAGAACTTAGCATCTCGATCTGAAACTATGCTCCTTGGTACTCCATGCAATTTGACTATTTCCTTGAAAAACAAATTAGCTATGTTTGTTGCATCATCAGTTTTGTGACATGGAATGAAATGTGCCATCTTTGAAAACCTATCAACAACAACAAAAACAGAATCCTTTCCCCTTTTTGACCTAGGTAAACCCAAAACAAAGTCCATAGAAATATCAACCCAAGGTTCGCTAGGTATAGGTAAAGGTTTATACAATCCATGGGGTAAAACTCTAGACTTAACATGTTTACAAGTGATACACTTCTCACATATTCTTTCAACATCACGTTTCATATGTGGCAAAAAAAATGTTCTTTTAAAACATCTAAAGTCTTTGCAATGCCGAAATGTCCCATTAAACCTCCCCCATGAGCTTCACGCACAAGCAATTCACGCAAAGAACTATATGACACACATAATTTATTCTCTCTAAATAAGAACCCATCGTGCCTATAGAACTTTCCAAATGCAGCTTTCTCATAAGCATTAAACACATTAGCAAAATCGGGATCATTTACATATAATTCTTTAATGTACTCAAATCCTAATAACTTTGTATTTAATGTAGAGATAAGTGCATACCTTCTCGATAATGCATCAGCCACCACATTCTCTTTACCTTGTTTGTATTTGATCACATAAGGAAATGGCTCAATGAATTCAACCCATTTGGCATGTCTCTTATGCAACTTACCTTGCCCTTTCAAATACTTTAAGGACTCATGATCAGTGTGTATGACAAACTATTTAGGTAGAAGATAATGTTGCCAAGTTTCCAACGCTCTCACCAATGCATACATCTCCTTGTCATAAGTAGGATAGTTTAGGGCTGCGCTACTCAATTTCTCACTAAAATAAGCAATTGGACGCCCCTCTTGCATCAAAATAGCTCCAATACCTATACCTGAGGCATCACACTCAATTTCAAAAGTTTTAGCAAAATCGGGTAAAGTAAGTAGTGGTGCAGAAACCAATTTCTCCTTGATTAGATTAAATGCACTTTCTTGTTCACTACCCCACTTAAATCCCACGTGTTTCTTAATAATTTCAGTTAAAGGTGCAGCAAGGGTGCTAAAATCTTTCACAAATCTTCTATAAAAACTAGCCAAACCATGAAAACTTCTTACCTCACTTATGCTTTTAGGTGTAGGCCATTCCTTAATAGCCTTTATCTTCTCTTCATTAACCTCAATTCCTTTAGCACTTATAACATAACCAAGAAAAACAATCTGATTTGTACAAAAAGCACACTTCTTCAAATTAGCATACAACTTTTCCTTCCTTAAAATGGTCAATACACTTTGCAAATGCTCAACGTGTTCTTCTAGACTTTTACTATAGATCAAAATATCATCAAAGTAGACAACTACAAACTTACCAAGAAAAGCACGCAAAACATGGTTCATTAATCTCATAAAAGTGCTGGGTGCATTAGATAATCCAAATGGCATTACTAACCACTCATATAAACCATATTTTGTTTTAAAAGTAGTTTTCCACTCATCTCCCTCTCTAATCCTAATTTGATGATATCCACTTTTAAGATCTATTTTGCTAAACACACAAGAACCATACAATTCATCAAGCATGTCATCAAGTCTAGGAATAGGATGTCGATACTTTACAGTGATTTTATTAATCGCACGACAATCAACACACATCCTCCATGTTCCATCTTTTTTGGGCACTAGTAGAACTGGTACCGCACATGGACTCATGCTCTCCTTCACATATCCCTTTGCCAAGAGTTCTTCAACCTGCCTTTGAAGTTCCTTTGTCTCTTCGGGGTTACTTCTTAAGCGGGTCTATTAGGAATGATAGCTCTAGGAAGAAAGTCTATTTGATGCTCAATTCCCCTAATAGGTGGCAAACCATTAGGGACTTCATTTGGAAACACATCATCAAAGTCCTGCAAAAGAGTCACAATAACACTAGGCAAAAAAGAGTTAAGCTCATTAGTATGCAAACAAGCCTTTTTGCACAAAAGTACAATGATAGGCTGTTTTGAAAAGAAGGCCCTCTTAACCTCTCTCTCTTTTGCAAATAAGTTTATATGTTGTCTCTCTATTCTCTCAACAATATTTTTTTCTATCTTTACACTTTCTTTTCTCTCATTCTCTTTTTCTTTTGTGCTCTCATTTTCTTTTTTTGTATCACTCTCTTTTTGTATTGTCATTTGATCCTCATACACTTGCCTAGGTGTTAAGGGTACAAGAGTGATTTGCCTTTTATTCATTACAAAAGAATATCTATTTAAGTAACCATCATGTGTCACTCGCCTATCATATTGCCAAGGTCGCCCCAAAAGAATGTGTCCAGCATGCATGGGTACTACATCACATACAACCTCATCCTTATATCTCCCAATAGAGAATGAAACAAGCACTTGTTTATTTACTTCAACCTCCCCACAATCATTCAGCCATTGTAACTTATATGGCCTAGGATGTTTTAGAGTTTTCAAGTTCAATTTTTCAACCAAACTAGTGCTAGCTACATTAGTACAACTTCCACCATCAATTATCATACTACATACCTTATCTTTGATGTGGCATCTAGTATGAAATATGTTATCACGTCGTACCTCTACATCCTCTTTTACTTGCATGTTGAGAGCACGTCTAACAACCATCAATTTACCATCAACAGGATACTCTACACCATCATTAGCATCCTCCAAAGGTGGCATAGGATCATCATCTGATTCACTCTCGGTTTCAACATCACCATCTTCCCTCAAGATCATTACCCTCTTATTTGGGCATTGAGATGCAATATGACCTGTCCCCAAACATTTAAAACACTTAATATCTCTATTTCTAGAGTGTTGGGAGTCAGATTTACCTTTGCTTTGGCTGCCCCCCTCTTTATGATCCTTGATTGGCTCAATCTTAGGCTTTCAAATAACCTTTTCATCTTTGCTCCATTTTGACTTCCATGAGGAAGATGAACCCAAATTGGGTCTAGTGGAACCCTTTCTTTTTAGTTGTCGTTCCACTTTTATGGCCATGTGAACCATGTCTTCCAATTCAACATAATGCTGCAAGTCAACCACATTAGCAATATCTTGATTTAAACCATGTAAAAATCTAGCCATAGTGGCCTCTCGTTCTTCTTCAATGTTGGTTCGAATCATGATTATTTCCATCTCCTTGTGGTAGTCTTCCACACTTCTGGAGCCTTGTGTAAGACTTTGAAGCCTTTGATGTAGCTCCCTATAATAATGACTAGGAACGAATCTCCTCCTCATGATGGCCTTCATCTCCTCCCAAGTGTTTATAGGCCTTTCATGGTTTCTTCTCCTACTCAAAACAAGTTGATCCCACCAAATAATAGCATAATTAGTAAATTCAACAGCAGCTAGTTTTACCTTTTTCTCCTCGGAGTAATTATGGCCATCAAATACTAGCTCCACCTTTTTTTCCTACTCCAAATAAGCTTCCAGATCATTTTTACCTTGATACTCCCCAAATCACGATCTATGCGTCTTACCCTTCTATCATCTCTTCCACGCATGTCAACGGTGACCTGGTCATCAAAATTATCTAGGTCATCACCACCCTGATCTCCCATGGCAGCACGCCATTGATTATCTCTTACATTAGGAGCTATTGGTTGTTGCCCCTTTTGTAGATTGGCTATGGCAGTGTCTTGCCTTTCCAATTGGTCACGGATCTCTCCAAAATCAGATTCATGCGCTCAAATTGTTGCTGCATGGCTTTCAGCATGATCGATTGATCTATAGCTGATGAGAACTATCAAGAGAATACCATTAAAGTTTTAAGTGATCCTTTGCACATTCATGAAGGCCCAATTACAAGAGCTAGAGCCAAAAAGATACAAGCTGCTTTAAATGGATTAATTGAGAAAATATGGATTGAAACTACAATTCAAGATGCAAGACATCATGAATTGGGCTTGAAGAGATGTCAAGGCATTGTGGGCTTTATTCAAGCTATTGGGCAGCCAAATACACAATTCGGGTCAAATGCAGAAAGGTCAATTTCGAAATAAAACTGGTATTGATTGAGCTGGAATTAACTTGCAAGCCATATACCGTTCGAAAGATAATTAAGATAGCTTTCCAAAGAATTTTACGGAGTTAGATTTGGAGTTCTCTAGAAGGAGTTATGACCAATTTATTACAGCATGCGCAGAATTGGAAATTTCAACAACTCCTTAACTAGTTAGGAGAACTACTCCGACTTGAACTAGGATTTAATCTTTTTCGGATTTTTTGGGTCTCTATTGGCCTATTTAAACTCAGCAACCTTGCTATGTAAGACAATTGAGAGATTAATGTTATTTGAATTTGAGAGAATTATTCTTTCTTTGGTTCT
The DNA here is from genome assembly GCA_030449875.1 of Aegle marmelos. NCBI lineage: Eukaryota > Viridiplantae > Streptophyta > Magnoliopsida > Sapindales > Rutaceae > Aegle > Aegle marmelos. The sequence goes on from JASUUL010000143.1 coordinate 14,866,637, forward strand.
TTTGAGAACTAGTGAACTTATCAAGAATTTGCATTCTTGTGGCGTTCCAAATCAAGACTTATCACTCACCTTCTCATCTAAATCTTGAGTGTGGCGTCAATATCCTTCTCCATACCTTTGGATCATGTTTGATTAAGCATTGGGTCAAGGTTTTGTTTGTCTTAAATCTGTTTAGAACTTTCTTGGGTAGTTGAAACTTCAAATTAAGTATTCTCCTTAAAGTTTCAATGTGGGATTCGCATCAATTTGGTATCAGAGCAAGTTTCTAATCAGGTTTGAATGTCTTATTTATTTTGATTATCAAAAAAAAAAAAAAAACATAAAAAAAAAAAAAAAAAATAAAGAAACGTACAGCAAAAAAAAAAAAAAAGATTGCAAAAGGATTCAAGTATTCCTACTTTCATCAATATCAATTGTGTCCTTTACTTGCTTGTTTTCCTTTCTTCAATTTCTTTTTTGTTCTTTGTGTTCTCTTAATTCTTTTTCTTTATTAGTGTGCTGGAATAGCATATTTGGTGTGTCACTTGTTTTGTTTTTCTTGGTTTTGTTTTTAGTTCAATAAAGAACTGAAAGAGAGAATTAAGTGTGGTAAAAGGCAATAGTTTGTGAGATCATTAGAGGGAAAAAGCTAATTTGTGTGTTAAACACGAGAGTTAAGTGAATCAAATTGAGTGAAACACGTGAGGGAGTGTTGTGAGGTTTTTTTTTGCTAACTTTAATTTTTCAGATCACAAAATATGTCAAAAGAACAAGAAGCTATAGATCAATCGATCATACACAAAGCCATGCAGCAACAATTTGAGCGCATGAATCTGATGTTTGGAGAGATCCGTGACCAATTGGAAAGGCAAGACACTGCCATAGCCAATCTACAAAAGGGGCAACAACCAATAGCTCCTAATGTAAGAGATAATCAATGGCGTGCTGCCATGGGAGATCAGGGTGGTGATGACCTAGATAATTTTGATGACCAGTTCACCGTTGACATGCGTGGAAGAGATGATAGAAGGGTAAGACGCATAGATCGTGATTTGGGGAGTATCAAACTGGAAATTCCTTCTTTTCAAGGTAAAAATGATCCGGAAGCTTATTTGGAGTGGGAAAAAAAGGTGGAGCTAGTATTTGATTGCCATAATTACTCCGAGGAGAAAAAGGTAAAACTAGCTGCTGTTGAATTTATTGATTATGCTATTATTTGGTGGGATCAACTTGTTTTGAGTAGGAGAAGAAACCGTGAAAGGCCTATAAACACTTGGGAGGAGATGAAGGCCATCATGAGGAGGAGATTCGTTCCTAGTCATTATTATAGGGAGCTACATCAAAGGCTTCAAAGTCTTACACAAGGCTCAGGAAGTGTGGAAGACTACCGAGGAGATGGAAATAATCATGATTCGAGCAAACATTGAAGAAGAACGAGAGGCCACTATGGCTAGATTTTTACATGGTTTAAATCAAGATATTGCTAATGTGGTTGACTTGCAGCATTATGTTGAATTGGAAGACATGGTTCACATGGCCATAAAAGTGGAACGACAACTAAAAAGAAAGGGTTCCACTAGACCCATTTGGGTTCATCTTCCTCATGGAAGTCAAAATGGAGCAAAGATGAAAAGGTTGTTTCAAAGCCTAAGATTGAGCCAATCAAGGATCATAAAGAGGGGGGCAGCCAAAGCAAAGGTAAATCTGATTCCCAACACTCTAGAAATAGAGACATTAAGTGTTTTAAATGTTTGGGGACAGGTCATATTGCATCTCAATGCCCAAATAAGAGGGTAATGATCTTGAGGGAAGATGGTGATGTTGAAACCGAGAGTGAATCAGATGATGATCCTATGCCACCTTTGGAGGATGCTAATGATGGTGTAGAGTATCCTGTTGATGGTAAATTGATGGTTGTTAGACGTGCTCTTAACATGCAAGTAAAAGAGGATGCGGAGGTACGACGTGATAACATATTTCATACTAGATGCCACATCAAAGATAAGGTATGTAGTATGATAATTGATGGTGGAAGTTGTACTAATGTAGCTAGCACTAGTTTGGTTGAAAAATTGAACTTGAAAACTCTAAAACATCCTAAGCCATATAAGTTACAATGGCTGAATGATTGTGGGGAGGTTAAAGTAAATAAACAAGTGCTGGTTTCATTCTCTATTGGGAGATATAAGGATGAGGTTGTATGTGATGTAAGTACCCATGCATGCTGGACACATTCTTTTGGGGTGACCTTGGCAATATGATAGGCGAGTGACACATGATGGTTACTTAAATAGATATTCTTTTGTAATGAATAAAAGGCAAATCACTCTTGTACCCTTAACACCTAAGCAAGTGTATGAGGATCAAATGACAATACAAAAAGAGAGTGATACAAAAAAAGAAAATGAGAGTACAAAAGAAAGAGAGAATGAGAGAAAAGAAAGTGGAAAGATAGAAAAAAATATTGTTGAGAGAAAAGAGAGGCAACATGTAAACTTGTTTGCAAAAGAGAGAGAGGTTAAGAGGGCCTTCTTTTCAAAACAGCCTATCATTGTACTTTTGTGCAAAGAGGCTTGTTTGCATACTAATGAGCTTAACTCTTTTTTGCCTAGTGTTATTGTGACTCTTTTGCAGGACTTTGATGATGTATTTCCAAATGAAGTCCCTAATGGTTTGCCACCTATTAGGGGAATTGAGCATCAAATAGACTTTCTTCCTGGAGCTATCATTCGTAATAGACCCGCTTATAGAAGTAACCCCGAAGAGACAAAGGAGCTTCAAAGGCAGGTTGAAGAACTCTTAGCAAAAGGATATGTGAAGGAGAGCATGAGTCCGTGTGCGGTACCAGTTCTACTAGTGCCCAAAAAGGATGGAACATGGAGGATGTGTGTTGATTGTCGTGCGATTAATAAAATCACTGTAAAGTATCGACATCCTATTCCTAGACTTGATGACATGCTTGATGAATTGTATGGTTCTTGTGTGTTTAGCAAAATAGATCTTAAAAGTGGATATCATCAAATTAGGATTAGAGAGGGAGATGAGTGGAAAATTGCTTTTAAAACAAAATATGGTTTATATGAGTGGTTAGTAATGCCATTTGGATTATCTAATGCACCCAGCACTTTTATGAGGTTAATGAACCATGTTTTGCGTGCTTTTCTTGGTAAGTTTGTAGTTGTCTACTTTGATGATATTTTGATCTATAGCAAAAGTCTAGAAGAACACGTTGAGCATTTGCAAAGTGTATTGACTGTGTTAAGGAAGGAAAAGTTGTATGCTAATTTGAAGAAGTGTGCTTTTTGTACAAATCAGATTATTTTTCTTGGTTATGTTATAAGTGCTAAAGGAATTGAGGTTGATGAAGAGAAGATAAAGGCTATTAAGGAATGGCCTACACCTAAAAGCATAAGTGAGGTAAGAAGTTTTCATGGTTTGGCTAGTTTTTATAGAAGATTTGTGAAAGATTTTAGCACCCTTGCTGCACCTTTAACTGAAATTATTAAGAAACACATGGGATTTAAGTGGGGTAGTGAACAAGAAAGTGCATTTAATCTAATCAAGGAGAAATTGGTTTCTGCACCACTACTTACTTTACCCGATTTTGCAAAAACTTTTGAAATTGAGTGTGATGCCTCAGGTATAGGTATTGGAGCTGTTTTGATGCAAGAGGGGCGTCCAATTGCTTATTTTAGTGAGAAATTGAGTGGCGCAGCCCTAAACTATCCTACTTATGACAAGGAGATGTATGCATTGGTGAGAGCATTGGAAACTTGGCAACATTATCTTCTACCTAAAGAGTTTGTCATACACACTGATCATGAGTCTTTAAAGCATTTGAAAGGGCAAGGTAAGTTGCATAGGAGACATGCCAAATGGGTTGAATTCATTGAGCCATTTCCTTATGTGATCAAATACAAACAAGGTAAGGAGAATGTAGTGGCTGATGCATTATCGAGAAGGTATGCACTTATCTCTACATTAAATACAAAGTTATTAGGATTTGAGTACATTAAAGAATTATATGTTAATGATCCTGATTTTGCTAATGTGTTTAATGCTTGTGAGAAAGCTGCATTTGGAAAGTTCTATAGGCACGATGGGTTCTTATTTAGAGAGAATAAATTGTGTGTGCCATATAGTTCTTTGCGTGAATTGCTTGTACGTGAAGCTCATAGGGGAGGTTTAATGGGACATTTCGGCATTGCAAAGACTTTAGATGTTTTAAAAGAACATTTTTTTTGGCCACATATGAAACGTGATGTTGAAAGAATATGTGAGAAGTGTATCACTTGTAAACATGCTAAGTCTAGAGTTTTACCCCATGGATTGTATAAACCTTTACCTATACCTAGCGAACCTTGGGTTGATATTTCTATGAACTTTGTTTTGGGTTTACCTAGGTCAAAAAGGGGAAAGGATTCTGTTTTTGTTGTTGTTGATAGGTTTTCAAAGATGGCACATTTCATTCCATGTCACAAAACTGATGATGCAACAAACATAGCTAATTTGTTTTTCAAGGAAATAGTCAAATTGCATGGAGTACCAAGGAGCATAGTTTCAGATCGAGATGCTAAGTTCTTAAGCCACTTTTGGAAAACTTTGTGGGGTAAGTTGGGTACTAAACTTTTGTTTTCTACTACTTGTCATCCACAAACTGATGGACAAACTGAGGTTGTAAATAGAACATTGTCCACGATGTTGCGTGCCATTATTCAAAAGAACTTAAAAACTTGGGAAGAATGTTTGCCACATGTTGAATTTGCTTACAATAGAACTGTCCATTCAGCTACTAAATTTTCACCATTTGAGATTGTATATGGTTTTAATCCTTTAAGTCCTTTGGATTTATTGCCGTTACCTGTTGATGAGCGTGCTAGTTTGGATGGTAAAAAGAAAGCTGAATTTGTTAAGCAATTGCATGAGAAAGTGCAGCACAACATAGAAAAGATGACTGAACAATATGCTAATCAAGCCAACAAAGGACGAAAGGAAGTGGTTTTTCAGCCTGGAGATTGGGTTTGGGTGCATATGAGAAAGGAGAGATTCCCAGCACAAAGGCGTTCAAAGTTGCTTCCAAGGGGAGATGGTCCATTTCAAGTGGTTGCACGAATCAATGACAATGCCTACAAATTGGACCTTCCTGGTGAGTATAATGTGAGTGCTACTTTTAATGTTTCTGATCTTTCTCCTTTTGATGTAGGTGAAGATTCGAGGACGAATCCTTTTCAGGAGAGGGGGAATGATGAGAACTATCAAGAGAATACCATTAAAGTTTTAAGTGATCCTTTGCACATTCATGAAGGCCCAATTACAAGAGCTAGAGCCAAAAAGATACAAGCTGCTTTAAATGGATTAATTGAGAAAATATGGATTGAAACTACAATTCAAGATGCAAGACATCATGAATTGGGCTTGAAGAGATGTCAAGGCATTGTGGGCTTTATTCAAGCTATTGGGCAGCCAAATACACAATTCGGGTCAAATGCAGAAAGGTCAATTTCGAAATAAAACTGGTATTGATTGAGCTGGAATTAACTTGCAAGCCATATACCGTTCGAAAGATAATTAAGATAGCTTTCCAAAGAATTTTACGGAGTTAGATTTGGAGTTCTCTAGAAGGAGTTATGACCAATTTATTACAGCATGCGCAGAATTGGAAATTTCAACAACTCCTTAACTAGTTAGGAGAACTACTCCGACTTGAACTAGGATTTAATCTTTTTTGGATTTTTTGGGTCTCTATTGGCCTATTTAAACTCAGCAACCTTGCTATGTAAGACAATTGAGAGATTAATGTTATTTGAATTTGAGAGAATTATTCTTTCTTTGGTTCTTTTGAGAACTAGTGAACTTATCAAGAATTTGCATTCTTGTGGCGTTCCAAATCAAGACTTATCACTCACCTTCTCATCGAAATCTTGAGTGTGGCATCAATATCCTTCTCCATACCTTTGGTTCATGTTTGATTAAGCATTGGGTCAAGGTTTTGTTTGTCTTAAATTTGTTTAGAACTTTCTTGGGTAGTTGAAACTTCAAATTAAGTATTCTCCTTAAAGTTTCAATGTGGGATTCGCATCAATAGCTTCTTGTTCTTTTGACATATTTTGTGATCTGAAAAATTAAAGTTAGCAAAAAAAAAAAACCTCACAACACTCCCTCACGTGTTTCACTCAATTTGATTCACTTAACTCTCGTGTTTAACACACAAATTGGCTTTTTCCCTCTAATGATCTCACAAACTATTGCCTTTTACCACACTTAATTCTCTCTTTCAGTTCTTTATTGAACTAAAAACAAAACCAAGAAAAACAAAACAAGTGACACACCAAATATGCTATTCCAGCACACTAATAAAGAAAAAGAATTAAGAGAACACAAAGAACAAAAAGGAAATTGAAGAAAGGAAAACAAGCAAGTAAAGGACACAATTGATATTGATGAAAGTAGGAATACTTGAATCCTTTTGCAATCTTTTTTTTTTTTTGCTGTACGTTTCTTTCTTTTTTTTTTTTGCTGTTTGTTTTCTTTTTTTGATAATCAAAATAAATAAGACATTCAAACCTGATTAGAAACTTGCTCTGATGCCAAATTGATGCGAATCCCACATTGAAACTTTAAGGAGAACACTTAATTTGAAGTTTCAACTACCCAAGAAAGTTCTAAACAGATTTAAGACACACAAAACCTTGACCCAATGCTTAATCAAACATGAACCAAAGGTATGGAGAAGGATATTGACGCCACACTCAAGATTTAGATGAGAAGGTGAGTGATAAGTCTTGATTTGGAACGCCACAAGAATGCAAATTCTTGATAAGTTCACTAGTTCTCAAAAGAACCAAAGAAAGAATAATTCTCTCAAATTCAAATAACATTAATCTCTCAATTGTCTTACATAGCAAGGTTGCTGAGTTTAAATAGGCCAATAGAGACCCAAAAAATCCGAAAAAGATTAAATCCTAGTTCAAGTCGGAGTAGTTCTCCTAACTAGTTAAGGAGTTGTTGAAATTTCCAATTCTGCGCATGCTGTAATAAATTGGTCATAACTCCTTCTAGAGAACTCCAAATCTAACTCCGTAAAATTCTTTGGAAAGCTATCTTAATTATCTTTCCAACAGTATATGGCTTGCAAGTTAATTCCAGCTCAATCAATACCAGTTTTATTCCGAAATTGACCTTTCTGCATTTGATCCGAATTGTGTATTTGGCTGCCCAATAGCTTGAATAAAGCCCACAATGCCTTGATATCTCTTCAAGCCCAATTCATGATGTCTTGCATCTTGAATTGTAGTTTCAATCCATATTTTCTCAATTAATCCATTTAAAGCAGCTTGTATTTTTTTTGGCTCTAGCTCTTGTAATTGGGCCTTCATGAATGTGCAAAGGATCACTTGAAGATTTAATGGTATTCTCTTGATAGTTCTCATAATTCCCCCTCTCCTGAAAAGGATTCGTCCTCGAATCTTCACCTACATCAAAAGGAGAAAGATCAGAAACATTAAAAGTAGCACTCACATTATACTCACCAGGAAGGTCCAATTTGTAGGCATTGTCATTGATTCGTGCAACCACTTGAAATGGACCATCTCCCCTTGGAAGCAACTTTGAACGCCTTTGTGCTGGGAATCTCTCCTTTCTCATATGCACCCAAACCCAATCTCCAGGCTGAAAAACGACTTCCTTTCGTCCTTTGTTGGCTTGAGTAGCATATTGTTCAGTCCTCTTTTCTATATTGTGCCGCACTTTCTCATGCAATTGCTTAACAAATTCAGCTTTCTTTTTACCATCCAAACTAGCACGCTCATCAACAGGTAACGGCAATAAATCCAAAGGAGTTAATGGATTAAAACCATATACAATCTCAAATGGTGAAAATTTAGTAGCTGAATGGATAGTTCTATTGTAAGCAAATTCAACATGTGGCAAACATTCTTCCCAAGTTTTCAAATTCTTTTGAATAATGGCACGCAACATCGTGGACAATGTTCTATTTACAACCTCAGTTTGTCCATCAGTTTGTGGATGACAAGTAGTAGAAAACAAAAGTTTAGTACCCAACTTACCCCACAAAGTTTTCCAAAAGTGGCTTAAGAACTTAGCATCTCGATCTGAAACTATGCTCCTTGGTACTCCATGCAATTTAACTATTTCCTTGAAAAACAAATTAGCTATGTTTGTTGCATCATCAGTTTTGTGACATGGAATGAAATGTGCCATCTTTGAAAACCTATCAACAATAACAAAAACAGAATCCTTTCCCCTTTTTGACCTAGGTAAACCCAAAACAAAGTCCATAGAAACAGCTCTCACTAATGCATACATCTCCTTGTCATAAGTAGGATAGTTTAGGGCTGCGCCATTCAATTTCTCACTAAAATAAGTAATTGGATGCCCCTCTTGCATCAAAACAGCTCCAATACCTATACCTGAGGCATCACACTCAATTTCAAAAGTTTTAGCAAAATCGGGTAAAGTAAGTAGTGGTGTAGAAACTAATTTCTCCTTGATTAGATTAAATGCTCTTTCTTGTTCACTACCCCACTTAAATTCCACGTGTTTCTTAATAATTTTAGTTAAAGGTGCAACAAGAGTGCTAAAATCTTTCACAAATCTTCTATAAAAACTAGCCAAACCATGAAAACTTCTTACCTCACTTACGCTTTTAGGTGTAGGCCATTCCTTAATAGCCTTTACCTTCTCTTCAGCAACCTCAATTCCTTTAGCACTAATAACATAACCAAGAAAAACAATCTGATTTGTACAAAAAGCACACTTCTTCAAATTAGCATACAACTTTTCCTTCCTTAAAACAGTCAATACACTTTGCAAATGCTTAACGTGTTCTTCTAACTTTTGCTATAGATCAAAATATCATCAAAGTAGACAACTACAAACTTACCAAGAAAAGTACGCAAAACATGGTTCATTAACCTCATAAAAGTGCTGGGTGCATTAGATAATCTAAATGGCATTACTAACCACTCGTATAAACCATATTTTGTTTTAAAAGCAGTTTTCCACTCATCTCCCTCTCTAATCCTAATTTGATAATATCCACTTTTAAGATCTATTTTGCTAAACACACAAGAACTAAACAATTCATCAAGCATGTCATCAAGTCTAGGAATAGGATGTCGATACTTTACAGTGATTTTATTAATCGCACGACAATCAACACACATCCTTTATGTTCCATCCTTTTTGGGCACTAGTAGAACTGGTACCGCACATGGACTCATGCTCTCCTTCACATATCCCTTTGCCAAGAGTTCTTCAACCTGCCTTTGAAGCTCCTTTGTCTCTTCGGGGTTACTTCAATAAGCGGGCTATTAGGAATGGTAGTTCCAGGAAGAAAGTCTATTTGATCCTCAATTCCCCTAATAGGTGGCAAACCATTAGGGACTTCATTTGGAAACACATCATCAAAGTCCTGCAAAAGAGTCACAATAACACTAGGCAAAAAAGAGTTAAGCTCATTAGTATGCAAACAAGCCTCTTTGCACAAAAGTACAATGATAGGCAGTTTTGAAAAGAAGGCCCTCTTAACCTCTCTCTCTTTTGCAAATAAGTTTACATGTTACCTCTCTTTTCTCTCAACAATATTTTTTTCTATCTTTTCACTTTCTTTTCTCTCATTCTCTCTTTCTTTTGTGCTCTCATTTTCTTTTTTTGTACCACTCTCTTTTTGTATTGTCATTTGATCCTCATACACTTGCCTAGGTGTTAAGGGTACAAGAGTGATTTGCCTTTTATTCATTACAAAAGAATATCTATTTAAGTAACCATCATGTGTCACTCGCCTATCATATTGCCAAGGTCGCCCCAAAAGAATGTGTCCAGCATGCATGGGTACTACATCACATGCAACCTCATCCTTATATCTCCCAATAGAGAATGAAACCAGCACTTGTTTATTTACTTTAATCTCTCCACAATCATTCAGCCATTGTAACTTATATGGCCTAGGATGTTTCAGAGTTTTCAAATTCAATTTTTCAACTAAACTGGTGCTAGCTACATTAGTACAACTTCCACCATCAATTATCATACTACATACCTTATCTTTGATGTGGCATCTAGTATGAAATATGTTATCACGTTGTACCTCCGCATCCTCTTTTACTTGCATGTTAAGAGCACGTATAACAACCATCAATTTACCATCAACAGGATACTCTACACCATCATTAGCATCCTCCAAAGGTGGCATAGGATCATCATCTGATTCACTCTCGGTTTTAACATCACCATCTTCCCTCAAGATCATTACTCTCTTATTTGGGCATTGAGATGCAATATGACCTGTCCCCAAACATTTAAAACACTTAATATCTCTATTTCTAGAGTGTTGGGAATCAGATTTACCTTTGCTTTGGTTTCCTCCCACTTTATGATCCTTGATTGGCTCAATCTTAGGCTTTGAAACAACCTTTTCATCTTTGTTCCATTTTAACTTCCATGAGGAAGATGAACCTAAGTTGGATCTAGTGGAACCCTTTCCTTTTAGTTGTCGTTCCACTTTTATGGCCATGTGAACCATGTCTTCCAATTCAGCACAATGCTGCAAGTCAACCACATTAGCAATATCTTGATTTAAACCATGTAAAAACAAGCCATAGTGGCCTCTCGTTCCTCTTCAATGTTGGCTCGAATCATGATTATTTCCATCTCCTTGTGGTAGTCTTCCACACTTCTGGAGCCTTGTGTAAGACTTTGAAGCCTTTGATGTAGCTCCCTATAATAATGACTAGGAACAAATCTCTTCCTTATAATGGCCTTCATCTCCTCCCAAGTGTTTATAGGCCTTTCACGATTTCTTCTCCTACTCAAAACAAGTTGATCCCACCAAATAATAGCATAATCAGTAAATTCAACAGCAGCTAGTTTTACCTTTTTCTCCTCGGAGTAATTATGGCAATCAAATACTAGCTCCACCTTTTTTTCCCACTCCAAATAAGCTTCCGGATCATTTTTACCTTGAAAAGAAGGAATTTTCAGTTTGATACTCCCCAAAATACGATCTATGCGTCTTACCCTTCTATCATCTCTTCCACGCATGTCAACGGTGACCTGGTCATCAAAATTATCTAGGTCATCACCACCCTGATCTCCCATGGCAGCACGCCATTGATTATCTCTTACATTAGGAGCCATTGGTTGTTGCCCCTTTTGTAGATTGGCTATGGCAGTGTCTTGCCTTTCCAATTGGTCACGGATCTCTCCAAACATCAGATTCATGCACTCAAATTGTTGCTGTATGGCTTTGTGCATGATTGATTGATCTATAGCTTCTTGTTCTTTTGACATATTTTGTGATCTGAAAAATTAAAGTTAGCAAAAAAAAACCTCACAACACTCCCTCACGTGTTTCACTCAATTTGATTCACTTAACTCTCGTGTTTAACACATAAATTGGCTTTTTCCCTCTAATGATCTCACAAACTATTGCCTTTTACCAAACTTAATTCTCTCTTTCAGTTCTTTATTGAACTAAAAACAAAACAAGTGACACATCAAATATGCTATTCCAGCACACTAATAAAGAAAAAGAATTAAGAGAACACAAAGAACAAAAAAGAAATTGAAGAAAGGAAAACAAGCAAGTAAAGGACACAATTGATATTGATGAAAGTAGGAATACTTGAATCCTTTTGCAATTTTTCTTTTTTACTATACGTTTCTTTTTTTTTTTGCTGTTTGTTTTTTTTTTATAATCAAAATAAATAAGACATCTATTGGTCCGACCTACCATCCGTTCACTCCTTTACTTGCTCCAATCAAGCAATATGGCCCTTCAAAGTTGTTTGGAATGACTCATACTCTTTTCAAACAAACACCTCAACCTCCTCAACCTTCAAAGCCAAAACCAAGGTCCAAACCTCAACCTAAACCTTTGAGGATACATCAACCATCTCAACCTGCTCCACAAACTCAACAACCTGAAACTCACGAACAGGAATCACCAGAATACACCTCAATACCTCCTCAGGTGTCTTATTCTATTCCTCCTCCTCACATGACTCAACCCCAACCTCATGTGCCTCAATCAAAGGATAAAGCACCTATGCATCAATATGCTGCCTATCCTCATCCCAAATTGATGCGAATCCCATATTGAAACTTTAAGGAGAACACTTAATTTGAAGTTTCAACTACCCAATGCTTAATCAAACATGAACCAAAGGTATGGAGAAGGATATTGACGCCACACTCAAGATTTAGATGAGAAGGTGAGTGATAAGTCTTGATTTGGAACGCCACAAGAATGCAAATTCTTGATAAGTTCACTAGTTCTCAAAAGAACCAAAGAAATAATAATTCTCTCAAATTCAAATAACATTAATCTCTGAATTTGATGAGAACTATCAAGAGAATACCATTAAAGCTTCAAGTGATCCTTTGCACATTCATGAAGGCCCAATTACAAGAGCTAGAGCCAAAAAGATACAAGCTGCTTTAAATGGATTAATTGAATGAGAACTATCAAGAGAATACCATTAAAGCTTTAAGTGATCCTTTGCACATTCATGAAGGCCCAATTACAAGAGCTAGAGCCAAAAAGATACAAGCTGCTTTAAATGGATTAATTGAGAGATTAATGTTATTTGAATTTGAGAGAATTATTCTTTCTTTGGTTCTTTTGAGAACTAGTGAACTTATCAAGAATTTGCATTCTTGTGGCGTTCCAAATCAAGACTTATCACTCACCTTCTCATCTAAATCTTGAGTGTGGCGTCAATATCCTTCTCCATACCTTTGGTTCATGTTTGATTAAGCATTGGGTCAAGGTTTTGTGTGTCTTAAATCTGTTTAGAACTTTCTTGGGTAGTTGAAACTTCAAATTAAGTGTTCTCCTTAAAGTTTCAATGTGGGATTCGCATCAATTTGGTATCAGAGCGAGTTTCTAATCAGGTTTGAATGTCTTATTTATTTTGATTATCAAAAAAAGCAAACAAACAGCAAAAAAAAAAAACTTACAGCAAAAAAAAAAAGAAAGAAACGTACAGCAAAAAAAAAAAAGGATTGCAAAAGGATTCAAATATTCGTACTTTCATCAATATCAATTGTGTCCTTTACTTGCTTGTTTTCCTTTCTTCAATTTTCTTTTTGTTCTTTGTGTTCTCTTAATTCTTTTTCTTTATTAGTGTGCTGGAATAGCATATTTGGTGTGTCATTTGTTTTGTTTTTCTTGGTTTTGTTTTTAGTTCAATAAAGAACTGAAAGAGAGAATTAAGTGTGGTAAAAGGCAATAGTTTGTGAGATCATTAGAGGGAAAAAGCCAATTTGTGTGTTAAACACGAGAGTTAAGTGAATCAAATTGAGTGAAACACGTGAGGGAGTGTTGTGAGGTTTTTTTTTTTTTTGCTAACTTTAATTTTTCAGATCACAAAATATGTCAAAAGAACAAGAAGCTATAGATCAATCGATCATGCTCAAAGCCATGCAGCAACAATTTGAGTGCATGAATCTGATGTTTGGAGAGATCCGTGACCAATTGGAAAGGCAAGACACTGCCATAGCCAATCTACAAAAGGGGCAACAACCAATGGCTCCTAATGTAAGAGATAATCAATGGCGTGCTGCCATGGGAGATCAGGGTGGTGATGACCTAGATAATTTTGATGACCAGGTCACCGTTGACATGCGTGGAAGAGATGATAGAAGGGTAAGACGCATAGATCGTGATTTGGGGAGTATCAAACTGAAAATTCCTTCTTTTCAAGGTAAAAATGATCCGGAAGCTTATTTGGAGTGGGAAAAAAAGGTGGAGCTAGTATTTGATTGCCATAATTACTCCGAGGAGAAAAAGGTAAAACTAGCTGCTGTTGAATTTACTGATTATGCTATTATTTGGTGGGATCAACTTGTTTTGAATAGGAGAAGAAACCGTGAAAGGCCTATAAACACTTGGGAGGAGATGAAGGCCATTATGAGGAGGAGATTCGTTCCTAGTCATTATTATAGGAAGCTACATCAAAGGCTTCAAAGTCTTACACAAGGCTCCAGAAGTGTGGAAGACTACCACAAGGAGATGGAAATAATCATGATTCGAACCAACATTGAAGAAGAACGAGAGGCCACTATGGCTAGATTTTTACATGGTTTAAATCAAGATATTGCTAATGTGGTTGACTTGCAGCATTATGTTGAATTGGAAGACATGGTTCACATGGCCATAAAAGTGGAACGACAACTAAAAAGAAAGGGTTCCACTAGACCCAATTTGGGTTCATCTTTCTCATGGAAGTCAAAATGGAGCAAAGATGAAAAGGTTGTTTCAAAGCCTAAGATTGAGCCAATCAAGGATCATAAAGAGGAGGGCAGCCAAAGCAAAGGTAAATCTGATTCCCAACACTCTAGACATAGAGATATTAAGTGTTTTAAATGTTTGGGGACAGGTCATATTGCATCTCAATGCCCAAATAAGAGAGTAATGATCTTGAGGGAAGATGGTGATGTTGAAACCGAGAGTGAATCAGATGATGATCCTATGCCACCTTTGCAGGATGCTAATGATGGTGTAGAGTATCCTGTTGATGGTAAATTGATGGTTGTTAGACGTGCTCTTAACATGCAAGTAAAAGAGGATGCGGAGGTACAACGTGATAACATATTTCATACTAGATGCCACATCAAAGATAAGGTATGTAGTATGATAATTGATGGTGGAAGTTGTACTAATGTAGCTAGCACTAGTTTGGTTGAAAAATTGAACTTGAAAACTCTAAAACATCCTAGGCCATATAAGTTACAATGGCTGAATGATTGTGGGGAGGTTAAAGTAAATAAACAAGTGCTGGTTTCATTCTCTATTGGGAGATATAAGGATGAGGTTGTATGTGATATAGTACCCATGCATGCTGGACACATTCTTTTGGGGCGACCTTGGCAATATGATAGGCGAGTGACACATGATGGTTACTTAAATAGATATTCTTTTGTAATGAATAAAAGGCAAATCACTCTTGTACCCTTAACACCTAGGCAAGTGTATGAGGATCAAATGACAATACAAAAAGAGAGTGATACAAAAAAAGAAAATGAGAGCACAAAAGAAAGAGAGAACGAGAGAAAAGAAAGTGTAAAGATAGAAAAAAATATTGTTGAGAGAAAAGAGAGGCAACATGTAAACTTATTTGCAAAAGAGAGAGAGGTTAAGAGGGCCTTCTTTTCAAAACAGCCTATCATTGTACTTTTGTGCAAAGAGGCTTGTTTGCATACTAATGAGCTTAACTCTTTTTTGCCTAGTGTTATTGTGACTCTTTTGCAGGACTTTGATGATGTGTTTCCAAATGAAGTCCCTAATGGTTTGCCACCTATTAGGGGAATTGAGCATCAAATAGACTTTCTTCCTGGAGCTATCATTCCTAATAGACCCACTTATAGAAGTAACCCCGAAGAGACAAAGGAGCTTCAAAGGCAGGTTGAAGAACTCTTGGCAAAGGGATATGTGAAGGAGAGCATGAGTCCATGTGCGGTACCAGTTCTACTAGTGCCCAAAAAGGATGGAACATAAAGGATGTGTGTTGATTGTCGTGCGATTAATAAAATCACTGTAAAGTATCGACATCCTATTCCTAGACTTGATGACATGCTTGATGAATTGTATGGTTCTTGTGTGTTTAGCAAAATAGATCTTAAAAGTGGATATCATCAAATTAGAATTAGAGAGGGAGATGAGTGGAAAACTGCTTTTAAAACAAAATATGGTTTATATGAGTGGTTAGTAATGCCATTTGGATTATCTAATGTACCCAGCACTTTTATGAGGTTAATGAACCATGTTTTGCGTGCTTTTCTTGGTAAGTTTGTAGTTGTCTACTTTGATGATATTCTGATCTATAGTAAAAGTCTAGAAGAACACGTTGAGCATTTGCAAAGTGTATTGACTGTTTTAAGGAAGGAAAAGTTGTATGCTAATTTGAAGAAGTGTGCTTTTTGTACAAATCAGATTGTTTTTCTTGGTTATGTTATAAGTGCTAAAGGAATTGAGGTTGATGAAGAAAAGATAAAGGCTATTAAGGAATGGCCTACACCTAAAAGCATAAGTGAGGTAAGAAGTTTTCATGGTTTGGCTAGTTTTTATAGAAGATTTGGGAAAGATTTTAGCACCCTTGCTGCACTTTTAACTGAAATTATTAAGAAACACGTGGGATTTAAGTGGGGTAGTGAACAAGAAAGTGCATTTAATCTAATCAAGGAGAAATTGGTTTCTGCACCACTACTTACTTTACCCGATTTTGCTAAAACTTTTGAAATTGAGTGTGATGCCTCAGGTATAGGTATTGGAGCTGTTTTGATGCAAGAGGGGCGTTCAATTGCTTATTTTAGTGAGAAATTGAGTGGCGCAGCCCTAAACTATCCTACTTATGACAAGGAGATGTATGCATTGGTGAGAGCGTTGGAAACTTGGCAACATTATATTCTACCTAAAGAGTTTGTCATACACACTGATCATGAGTCCTTAAAGCATTTGAAAGGACAAGGTAAGTTGCATAAGAGACATGTCAAATGGGTTGAATTCATTGAGCCATTTCCTTATGTGATCAAATATAAACAAGGTAAAGAGAATGCGGTGGCTGATGCATTATCGAGAAGGTATGCACTTATCTCTACATTAAATACAAAGTTATTAGGATTTGAGTACATTAAAGAATTATATGTTAATGATCCTGATTTTGCTAATGTGTTTAATGCTTGTGAGAAAGTTACATTTGGAAAGTTCTATAGGCACGATGGGTTCTTATTTAGAGAGAATAAATTGTGTGTGCCATATAGTTCTTTGCGTGAATTGCTTGTGCGTGAAGCTCATGGGGGAGGTTTAATAGGACATTTCGGCATTGCAAAGACTTTAGATGTTTTAAAAGAACATTTTTTTTGCCACAAATGAAACGTGATGTTGAAAGAATATGTGAGAAGTGTATCACTTGTAAACATGCTAAGTCTAAAGTTTTACCCCATGGATTGTATAAACCTTTACCTATACCTAGCGAACCTTGGGTTGATATTTCTATGGACTTTATTTTGGGTTTACCTAGGTCAAGAAGGGGAAAGGATTCTGTTTTTGTTATTGTTGATAGGTTTTCAACGATGACACATTTCATTCCATGTCACAAAACTGATGATGCAACAAACATAGCTAATTTGTTTTTCAAGGAAATAGTCAGATTACATGGAGTACCAAGGAGCATAGTTTCAGATCGAGATGCTAAGTTCTTAAGCCACTTTTGGAAAACTTTGTTGGGTAAGTTGGGTACAAAACTTTTGTTTTCTACTACTTGTCATCCACAAACTGATGGACAAACTGAGGTTGTAAATAGAACATTGTCCACGATGTTGCGTGCCATTATTCAAAAGAATTTGAAAACTTGGGAAGAATGTTTGCCACATGTTGAATTTGCTTACAATAGAACTGTCCATTCAGCTACTAAATTTTCACCATTTGAGATTGTATATGGTTTTAATCCATTAACTCCTTTGGATTTATTGCCGTTACCTATTTATGAGCGTGCTAGTTTGAATGGTAAAAAGAAAGCTGAATTTGTTAAGCAATTGCATGAGAAAGTGCGGCACAACATAGAAAAGAGGACTGAACAATATGCTACTCAAGCCAACAAAGGACGAAAGGAAGTGGTTTTTCAGCCTGGAGATTGGGTTTGGGTGCATATGAGAAAGGAGAGATTCCCAGCACAAAGGCGTTCAAAGTTGCTTCCAAGGGGAGATGGTCCATTTCAAGTGGTTGCACGAATCAATGACAATGCCTACAAATTGGACCTTCCTGGTGAGTATAATGTGAGTGCTACTTTTAATGTTTCTGATCTTTCTCCTTTTGATGTAGGTGAAGATTCGAGGACGAATCCTTTTCAGGAGAGGGGGAATGATGAGAAATATCAAGAGAATACCATTAAAGCTTCAAGTGATCCTTTGCACATTCATGAAGGCCCAATTACAAGAGCTAGAGCCAAAAAGATATAAGCTGCTTTAAATGGATTAATTGAGAAATTAATGTTATTTGAATTTGAGAGAATTATTCTTTCTTTGGTTCTTTTGAGAACTAGTGAACTTATCAAGAATTTGCATTCTTGTGGCGTTCCAAATCAAGACTTATCACTCACCTTCTCATCTAAATCTTGAGTGTGGCGTCAATATCCTTCTCCATACCTTTGGTTCATGTTTGATTAAGCATTGGGTCAAGGTTTTGTGTGTCTTAAATCTGTTTAGAACTTTCTTGGGTAGTTGAAACTTCAAATTAAGTGTTCTCCTTAAAGTTTCAATGTAGGATTTGCATCAGAATTGTCTTACAAGCAAGGTTGCTGAGTTTAAATAGGCCAATAGAGACCCAAAAAATCCGAGAAATGTTAAACCCTAGTTCAAGTCGGAGTAGTTCTCCTAACTAGTTAAGGAGTCGTTGAAATTTCCAATTCTGCGCGTGCTGTAATGAATTGGTCATAACTCCTTCTAGAGAACTCTAAATCTAACTCCATAAAATTCTTTGGAAAGCTATCTTAATTATCTTTCCAACGGTATATCGGTTGCAAGTTAATTCCAGCTCAATCAATACCAGTTTTATTCCGAAATTGACCTTTCTGCATTTGATCCGAATTATGTATTTGGCTACCCAATAGCTTGAATAAAGCCCACAATGCCTTGACATCTCTTCAAGCCCAATTCATGATGTCTTGCATCTTGAATTGTAGTTTCAATCCATATTTTCTCAATTAATCCATTTAAAGCAGCTTGTATATTTTTTTCTCTAGCTCTTGTAATTGGGCCTTCATGAATGTGCAAAGGATCACTTGAAGCTTTAATGGTATTCTCTTGATAGTTCTCATCAGTTTCAATGTGGGATTCGCATCAATAAGTAGTGGTGCAGAAACTAATTTTTCCTTGATTAGATTAAATGCCCTTTCAAAGGTGCAGCAAGGGTGCTAAAATCTTTCGCAAATCTTATATAAAAACTAGCCAAACCATGAAAACTTCTTACCTCACTTACGCTTTGAGGTGTAGGCCATTCCTTAATAGCCTTTTACCTTCTCTTCATGAACCTCAATTCCTTTAGCACTTACAACATAACTAAGAAAAACAATCTGATTTGTACAAAAAGCACACTTCTTCAAATTAGGATACAAATTTTCCTTTCTTAAAACAATCAATACACTTTGCAAATGCTCAACGTGCTCTTCTAGACTTTTGCTGTAGATCAAAATATCATCAAAGTAGACAACTACAAACTTACCAAGAAAAGTACGCAAAACATTGTTCATTAACCTCATAAAAGCGTTGGGTGCATTAGATAACCCAAATGGCATTACTAACCACTCATATAACCATATTTTGTTTTAAAAGTAGTTTTCCACTCATCTCCCTCTCTAATCCTAATTTGATGATATCCACTTTTAAGATCTATTTTGCTAAACACACAAGAACCATACAATTCATCAAGCATGTCATCAAGTCTAGGAATAGGATGTCGATACTTTACAGTGATTTTATTAATCGCACGACAATCAACACACATCCTCCATGTTCCATCCTTTTTGGGAACTAGTAGAACTGGTACTGCACATGGACTCATGCTCTCCCTCACATATCCCTTTGCCAAGAGTTCTTCAACCTGCCTTTGAAGCTCCTTTGTCTCTTCGGGGTTACTTCTATAAGCGGGTCTATTAGGAATGGTAGCTCTAGGAAGAATGTCTATTTGATGCTCAATTCCCCTAATAGGTGGCAAAACATTAGGGACTTCATTTGGAAACACATCGTCAAAGACCTGCAAAAGAGTCACAATAACACTAGGCAAAAAAGAGTTAAGCTCATTAGTATGCAAACAAGCCTCTTTGCACAAAAGTACAATGATAAGCTGTTTTGAAAAGAAGGCCCTCTTAACCTCTCTCTCTTTTTCAAACAAGTTTACATATTACCTCTCTTTTCTCTCAACAATATTTTTTTCTATCTTTCCACTTCCTTTTCTCTTATTCTCTTTCTTTTGTGCTCTCATTTTCTTTTTTTGTATCACTCTATTTTTATATTGTCATTTGATCCTCATACACTTGCCTAGGTGTTAAGGGTACAAGAGCGATTTGTCTTTTATTCATTACAAAAGAATATCTATTTAAGTAACCATCATGTGTCACTCGCCTATCATATTGCCAAGGTCGCCCCAAAAGAATGTGTCCAGCATACATGGGTACTACATCACATTCAACCTCATCCTTATATCCCCCAATAGAAAATGAAACCAGCACTTGTTTATTTACTTTAACCTCCCCCACAATCATTCAGCCATTGTAACTTATATGGCCTAGGATGTTTTAGAGTTTTCAAATTCAATTTTTCAACTAAATTGGTGCTAGCTACATTAGTACAACTTCCACCATCAATTATCATACTACATACCTTATCTTTGATGTGGCATCTAGTATGAAATATGTTATCACGTTGTACCTCCGCATCCTCTTTTACTTGCATGTTAAGAGCACGTCTAACAACCATCAATTTACCATCAACAGGATACTCTACACCATCATCAGCATCCTCCAAAGGTGGCATAGGATCATCATTTGATTCACTCTCAGTTTCAACATCACCATCATCCCTCAAGATCATTTTTCTCTTATTTGGGGATTGAGATGCAATATGACCTGTCCCCAAACATTTAAAACACTTAATATCTCTATTTCTAAAGTCTTTATGATCCTTGATTGGCTAAATCTTAGGCTTTGAAACAACCTTTTCATCTTTGCTTCATTTTGAGTTCCATGAGGAATATGAACCTAAATTGGGTCTAGTGGAACCCTTTTTTTAAGTTGTCGTTCCACTTTTATGGCCATGTGAACCATGTCTTCCAATTCAACATAATGGTGCAAGTAAATCACATTAGTGATGAGAACTATCAAGAGAATACCATTAAAGCTTCAAGTGACCCTTTGCACATTCATAAAGGCCCAATTACAAGAGCTATAGCCAAAAAGATGCAAGCTGCTTTAAATGGACTAATTGAGAAAATATGGATTGAAACTATAATTCAAGATGCAAGACATCACGAATTGGGCTTGAAGAGATGTCAAGGTATTGTGGGCTTTATTCAAGCTATTGGGCAGCCAAATACACAATTCTGATCAAATGCAGAAAGGTCAATTTCGGAATAAAACTGGTATTGATTGAGTTGGAATTAATTTGCAAGCCATATACTGTTGGAAAGATAATTAAGATAGCTTTCCAAAGAAGTTTGCAGAGTTAGATTTGGAGTTCTCTAGAAGGAGTTATGACTAATTCATTACAGCATGTTCAGACTTGGGAATTTCAACGGCTCCTTAACTAGTTAGAGAGAACTAGTTCGACTTGAACTAGAATTTAATCTTTTTCGAATTTTTGGGTCTCTATTGGCCTATTCAAACTCAGCAACCTTACTATGTAAGACAATTAGAGATTAATGTTATTTGAATTTAAAAGAATTATACTTTCTTTGGTTCTTTTAAGAACTAGTGAACTTATCAAGAATTTGCATTCTTGTGGCGTTCCAAATCTAGACTTATCACTCACCTTCTCATCTAAATCTTGAGAGTGGCGTCAATATCCTTCTTCATACCTTTGGTTCATGTTTGCTTAAGCATTGGGTCAAGGTTTTGTGTGTCTTAAATCTGTTTAGAACTTTCTTGCGTAGTTGAAACTTTAAAATTAAATGCTCTCCTCAAAGTTTCAATGTGGGATTCACACTACTAAGCTTGAAAGAAAATTAGCTACTCATATTTGAACTTGTGGTAAAATAAGAATTTTACTAAAATACGTAGAAAATACAAGATGGAGAAGAAATTACAAAAAATAGAGCTCAAAAATAGATTCAAGAGTATCAAATTAGAGAAGGGAACCCTCCTTTTATAGATACAACGAGTAAATCATGGCCATCGGATTAAGATAATTTGGACGCATAGGATTGTACTACGTAACAAATTCTAATTGGGTTGAACACATTATAAAGACTATCATCCTGCATATATGCATGTACCATACGCACGTTTTTTCTAATTCATTAACATATTGCCACGTCATTGGTCAATAGTACATAAGTATTTTAATCTAATAAGATTACGACACCTCATCAGTTAAGCCACGTCATCGATCAATGTCACATAATTAGTCAATGCTACATCATTCCTTTAATTAAATACCGCCACATCATTGGTCGGTGCCATGTCATTGTACAGTATATATGAACAATGTTATGAACAGTACTATGAACAGTGTTGAACATGTGAACAGTGACATTTATACTTTTATGCTCCTTCTAAGATTTTCGACCGTTCTAAGTTACATTTACTATCTGTTTTATCATTCGATATCTCGTTTATTATAATAAAACACGCATAATTAAAATCACAAGAGACTTGAATACATAAAAGCAAGAAAATTAGTGGAACTTAAGGTGTAAAATGATAATTTTCTCATTTATAAATATATATTTTCTAACACTCAACATAAGGACTACGTGAGCTAATATCCAATGAGATAACATTTTAATGACTTGATGAACACTAAATCTTTAAAAGAGACATAAACAATGTGAGGGACTTAGTGCGCTATACTACAATCTTGTTATTTTTTCATCTTTTAAAACGACTTGTCATATTGAATTGTTGATTTTTTGGGTGTTATGTATCACTGTCCCTAAAAGACTACTCTTTGTTTAGCTTTAAGGGCTTGCCCTCCTTAGGAAATTTGCCAATGTTTATAGTAATAGCCACCTATAAAATGCATGCATAATGTGAGGTTAATCACATCATAGTAGTCATAACAATATAAAGGATTATTTAATGATGAAAGCTTTAAGGGCTTGCCTTCCTTAGAAACTTTGTCAATGTTTGTAGTAATAGCCACCCATGAAATGCATGCATAATGTGAGGTTAATCACATCATAGTAGTCATAACAATATAAAGGATTATTTAATGATGAAAGCTTTAAGGGCTTGCCTTCCTTAGAAACTTTGTCAATGTTTGTAGTAATAGCCACCCATGAAATGCATGCATAATGTGAGGTTAATCACATCATAGTAGTCATAACAATATAAAGGATTATTTAATGATGAATTTAAATATAATAACAATTTTGTCCTTACATTGTAATTAATGTGAAGTGTTATTTATCTCTTTTCCTTGATTCCTCTAAACCTTTCTGCTTAACTTAAAAATTTCTCTATTAATGGTGCTTTAGCTTAGAATAGAAAGAGATTGAATTTCTAGAGTTTATGGAAAATGAAAGGGTTAGAAGGGTATTTATAGAATTTTCTAAAGTTAATGGGTGGTTAGTATTTTGCCACCATAACTCTTAATTAATGGTGGAGATTTATCTCTTTATAAATATCCTAATAATTTTTACAATTCTAAAATATCTTTACAACATCTCTTATTGCGTCATTACTTATGTCATTAGTTATGTCATCAAAATTCTAGAATTTCTAAATATTTTTATTACGATGGGTCCAACATGAACTTAAATAGATCTGAATGTACTACCTAAAGTTCAAGTACCTAACTTGCCAGCTCCACCTCTAACCTCATTACCTTATTTGGTAGATTGAGAGGCATTTCTTCATAATTTCTAACTCTTATCCAAACTCCTCACTACTAGTATCTAAATCTTCCTATTCTTTAACTCCTTTGTAAATTAGCCTATACACCACAACTCAGTGAGGTAACCCAAACACCTCCCCTAAAACAAACTTGTTGTTTTGGTGAGATTTTACCTATCTTCCCAGTAAACCAAAATCCACTAAAAGCACTATATGTAAAATAATTAAATAATCAATGAAATTATACTTCTAAATATAATTGTTCAAGAACTAAAAATTCTCTACATTCACTAATTTAATTTCATAAAAGTATCTTTTAGTTGATTCACTCATCAACACTTTGTGATGGATAAAAAACTTAGCGCAAGCCTAACCTAACCATGTTAGGGAGTCTTTTATAATTAGTTTAAAAATATAACTTAAAATTCTTGAACTTTCAATATAAAACAACATTAACATAGTTTTTTTACTTCCTCCCATCAAAGAAGTGAATAAATTCTATACTTTAATTTTTATATATTTAAATTATCTTAAATGAATAATAATTATAAATCTATTCACTTTATTTAATTAATTGGCCAAGAGCATATTGTAAATTCTTACATTTATGACTTTAATCTCTTCTCATTTCATTCCAAATCCTGTACAAGGTATTCTTTTTCAAAAAGTTGCACCCAAATTGATAAATCTTGGAAGACCAAGACATCATTTAAAATTTATTATTTACTTAATACCTTTCATGTGTGTAAGGTAAGGAACAAAACTCGGTGGATTTTTTGACAAAAGCTTTATCGTATGTAGCACTTTTTTCGATATCTCGATCTTTACTCTTAAGTAAATTACATTTCATGCTGTATAAAAATCTATATACACTTCTATCTCTAGTTAGTTCTCTACAAAATATGGCACTAAGCAACAACGTTATCGGAGCCATCAACTTCGTTGCTGTACTTCTTTCAATCCCAGTCATCGGTGCTGGAATCTGGCTTGCCACCGAGGCAGACAATTCTTGTGTCAAGCTTCTACAATGGCCAGTCATTATTTTGGGCATCTTGATTCTAGTTGTGGCTCTAGCAGGCTTTATTGGAGGATTTTGGCGCATCCCTTGGCTCCTTATACTTTATTTCGTTGCCATGCTCATTCTTATAATATTACTGGCTTGTCTGGTTGTTTTCGTTTACATGGTTACGATTAAGGGCTCAGGTCACCTTGCACCGAGTAGGACTTACTTGGAATACCGCCTGGATGATTTTTCTGGATGGCTACGTAGAAGAGTTCGAAGCCCTTACAAATGGGATCGGATTAAAAGCTGTCTTACCTCGACACAGATGTGCCCTGAGTTGAACCAGAGCTATAGGACGGCTCAAGATTTCTTCAATGCACATATTACCCCTTTACAGGTAATTATAATTAACTAAGCTCTTGGTTACCCTTAATTTTAATTTTTTTACCATTAATTTCTAGAAATTAAGATTTATTAGGACCCCAAGTTAAATTCTGGTCAAAGTTTTAATTTTTACGTACATATTCCTCTTTATGGTTATGACTGTAATTTTATATCAGAGGATAATTCTTACCCATTAATTAAGTAGAACAATCAAGAAGTAGTTAATAAAGTAAAAACAGTGTATTAGATTCGGAAAACCAAGTCTCAAATCTTCTTTTCAAAAATATTCTTCGTCTCTATCTTTATTTCGTGCCTTTACGCTTTGTTTCTTTTTCTTTTGTTTCCTTTTTATTTATTTATTTATTTATTTTCTTCTTTACAGTCTGGATGCTGTAAGCCTCCGACAGAATGTGGTTACACATTTGTAAACCCAACATACTGGATAAGTCCCATTAACAATGCGGCGGACATGGATTGCCTGCAGTGGAACAATGACCAAATGCAGCTTTGCTACAATTGTGATTCATGCAAAGCAGGATTACTTGCTAATCTGAAAAAGGAATGGAGAAGAGTAGATATCATATTACTCGTTACTCTTATTGCTTTGATATGGGTTTATTTGATTGGATGTTGTGCTTTTAGGAATGCCAAAACTGAAGACCTCTTTCGCAAGTACAAGCAAGGCACTTACACGTAATTGTTAGCTGCACGTAATATAATATGTAATTGGGGATTGGCTTGAACTGTTATTTTGATAATTTTATGAATTTTTTGTTTAAGATGATTTTCTTGGTTACTTAGGTCAAATTATTTGTGGGTTTTGATTTGATGACGACATAATCTTGAGCTGTGCGTGCGTGATTTGCGGAGTGCGCCGAAAGTTGGTGGCTTTTGAATATTTGTTTTTAAGGAGAAGGGATTTCGCCCTTCCGCTCCTGCTTGCTCCCATAGACCATTAATTGTAGCTTTGAAAAGAGCTCTGCTCCAGCATGTGCAAAAGTCAAAGTGATGGGACACGTGCTCTTGCATTATGCAGCCATCAGATGGAAAATAGCAGACGGATTTAATCTTTTAGTCTTTGTTTACCAAGCTTTGTGAATATAATAATTTATTAATATTATTTAAAAATAATATAATTTAAAAAATTAAACATGTTAATATATTCATCTTTCAAAAAATTTATTTATATTTAATTAAAGTATTTAATTAAATAATTTATATAAATACCTAAAAAAGTAAACAAAACAATAAAAAATTATTAAATATCTATCTAATGTCCATTTAAGAAAAAAATTATTCATTATTGACTTAGCACCCTTGGTGTTACTCAACACCATGAATATATACATTGTGTCTATCGGTTGAAGTTAAAATATAGGAAAATATTTATTTAGTAAGTGAGATTTTTTTTCTATTAAAATAATAATTGAGAATTTAAAAAGGAAACTGTCAAAGATTAGAGCAATAGTAAATCTAGAATTGAGATGAAAAATATAATTTTGAATTTGTTTTGGTCTAATTTTGGTTCAGCTTAAAACATCATGAGAACTTTAGTTTGTGAGGTGGTTTTGGCAATGGTGGAGACTGAATTGCCTAAAGATAGATTTTTAAGGATGGTTACGACTGCAATGAACTTGAAATAAAAGAAGAAAGTCATTAGAAGTGATGCTGGTAGCGGCTAGTAATGGCACTTAGGTGGTCAAGTTAGTTGGAGGTTGATGGAGATAATGAGTTCTTGAGAAACCTTTAAATAAGAGAAAATTTGAGTGTTTCTGCGAGTGAGAGAACTTACCTTCTTTGTGAGACTAACCTAACTTTATAGAATAAAGTACTTATCAGGATGTAATTTGTGTTTTTTTGGACAAGTGGTGATATGAATCCCATATTAAAATTTTAAGGAGAATACTTAATTTAAAATTTCAACTACTCAAGAAAGTTCTAAATAGATTTAAGACACATAAAACCTTGACCCTATGCTTAATCAAATATGAACCAAATATATGAAGAAGGATATTGACGCCACACTCAAGATTTAGATAAGAAGGTGAGTGATAAGTCTTGATTTGGAATGCCACAAGAATGTAAATTCTTGATAAGTTCACTAGTTTTCAAAAGAACCAAAGAAAGAATAATTCTCTCAAATTCAAATAACATTAATCTCTCAATTGTCTTATATAACAAGGTTGCTGAGTTCAAATAGGCCAATAAAGACCCAAAAAATTCGAAAAAAATTAAATCCTAGTTCAAGTCGAACTAGTTCTCCTAACTAATTAAGGAGTCGTTGAAATTTCCAATTCTGCGCATGCTGTAATGAATTGGTCATAACTCCTTCTAAAGAACTCCAAATATAACTCCGTAAAATTCTTTGGAAAGCTATCTCAATTATCTTTCCAACGGTATATGGCTTGCAAGTTAATTCCAGCTCAATCAATACCAGTTTTATTTCGAAATTGACCTTTCTGCATTTGATCTGAATTGTGTATTTCGCTGCTCAATAGCTTGAATAAAGCCCACAATGCCTTGACATCTCTTCAAGCCCAATTCATGATGTCTTGCATCTTAAATTGTAGTTTCAATCCATATTTTCTCAATTAATCCATTTAAAGCAGCTTGTATCTTTTTGGCTCTAGCTCTTGTAATTGGGCCTTCATGAATGTACAAAGGATCACTTGAAGCTTTAATGGTATTTTCTTGATAGTTCTCATCAAGTGGCAAATTGTCATTGGTTATTGCCCTGTTTAGGTAGGGATTTAAGGGTAATTAAGCCTTTCTTATTTAGGCTTTTGAGTGTTCTAGGGCTTGGACAGTTGTAATCTGAGGGACTGTCCTTGCTAATAGCATGTCCTTAGCCTTGATTAGGAATGACAAATTTTTTAAACCCAACTTAGACCTAGACAATCCAATCTAGGTTAAAGATGTAGAATCTAGTAGCATTTTTTTAAAATTTGGATATATTTGGGTTTGGCTTTGGTTCGGCTAAACTCAGATTTCCATAACCCAAAACCAGACTACAATATTTTATAATTTATTAACTACTTAATTTTATAATTAAATATAAATATAAATACACCAGTTGCTACCTCTATCTTCCTCATCCTCCATCTATCATCTATTTAATCATCATCAATTACTCATTAAGAGGAACAATAATTTGAATAATCCTCAACATCAATTAAAATCATCAAGAATTTCGTGAATTCATCAACCATCATTGTCAAGACCAACAAACAAGCTCTACCATCATCAAATTCAATTTCATCTCTCATCAAAAAGCAAGTATTGCTGCACTTTAAGACAACCTCTTTAGTATCCTTAGCGATTTCACCATTAGCATGGAACTACTTTTCCATGACTTGACTAATATTAGCGATTGTAAGGTACTTGTCTCACTCATGGATGTTAGATCATGGATTCTGCTTGTTGCTCTTATAGTTGCCATCTCTTGGACTTTTTAATGCCTTGATCAACATCTAAAAAAACCACTAATCTCTTCTCGTTGGTGCTTTGATAATTATTAAAATTTTTGTTGAAGTGAATAGCTAAATGCAAGAGTTTAGCACATAATATTGATAAGCAAATTTGGTTGAAATCCCATGAGTTTGTTCTACCTTTTATTGTTTTTATGAATTCCAAAGGGCTAAAAATGGCATGGAGGGAGGGGCACTACTTTATCCAAACTCCTAAACACCTAAAATGGCTAAATGATGAACAACAAGGCAAACTATAGTGGATATCAATTTTTGGTTCAAGAATGAATAACTTTTTGATGCACAGGATCCTACTAGAGGCAAGTACAAAGCATACTTATTGTATAGATGAAAGTGAACTGTTATAGTAATAAATCTCTTTTATCAAGGTTGGAGAAAACTACAGAGAAATTTAGAAAGCCATGTGATAACAGGAGACTTATTATTAATTCAAAAGCTAATTTTATAAGCAAGAGGGTGACCTTCTTATATAGAGGAAGGCTCTATATAACCCAATCTCTAGGCTAAAGTAAAAGCAAAGCAAAAGAAATCATGATTATTATGGGCCCAACACACTCACATGGGCTAAAGCAAAAGCGAACACACAAAGCAAAATCTTAAAGTTTAGGGACATATTGGAGCTTTATCATAAGCTGTGTGATGAAGACAGGTTATCCACATCACTGTCAACTTCATCAAAGAGAAACATTAGTTATTTTTTCATAGAGTCTTATTTTTTGGAGGTCTTATGGGTCTTGTGAATCTTGGAACAAGATGTTTGTGTAATCTAACTTTTCTTTTTTTTTTATTATAATTCTACTAAAAGGTACAGTATTGTTGGTTTTAGGTGGCGGCAAGTGAAGAAGTTCATGTTAAGGGCCTACTGAGGTATACTAGATAGGCATTGTCTGAGGCTGAAAATGATTAAGTTCATAAAGAAAGGAACACAGAGCAGATATGAAAGTAGGTTCATATTTCAGGGAGAGTGGATTAGGGTTTCAAGATGTAACACTCCACTTTTATGTTTGTAACTAAAGTAACATTAAGAATTTGTAGAAACGATTTTAAAATAAGTATAACATTAAGTATTTGAAGAAATGATTTCAAAATAAGCATTTTATAAGAATTGAACAAAAGGTTTGTTACATAAACTATATAAAAGAGTTTGTCACACAAAAAACTTTGTTATAAAAGTCACAACCAATTCCATAAACAAGCTTGTTATATTTATACTTAGGTAGGAACACAGTTGAGCTCGTTGTGCAACCCAAGGTCTGTTATGTTCATATGCACCTCGCCTTGGTTGGGACTTGGCTCAGCTTTTCCTACTCAGTTCCTGGAATGTAAGGACTACGTGAGCTAATGTCCAGTAAGTAAACACTTGATGCATGTATTACCTATCATGCACATGAATGACTTTATGAAATAAGTGCTAAATCTTTTACACGAAACTTTAAAATATAAAAAAATGATGTTAGGGCCCTAGGTTTGTTGTACTACAAGGCTAGCATTCTATAACATCCCATTGGGCTTAAATTAATTGATCCGTTGGGCGTTACGTATCGTCGTCCCCAAAGGATCTCTTAGCTTAGAGGGCTTGCCCTCTTTAGGAGTGCTTGCCACCTAGTAGTACAGCAACTCTTTTTCCTTTAAAATCATTAAAATGCCTATTTAACAAATCACTCGTGAAATAATAAAACATAACATGAAACTAATTTAAGATAACAACATCTAACATAGGCGGCAGTGCCGTCCATATAAATATTTAAACAAATAGAATTATAATATAGGCTGCAGTGTCGACCATGTAAAGAGTCATAACAACAACATTATATTTTAAGCGGCAAAGCCGACCATGTAGAGGGTTGTACCAACATCATAATTTAGGTGGTAGTGTCGACCTTGGCATGATAAAATAAGAGAATCACATATTAGGTGGCATAGCCGGCCATCCAATCAAGTAAGTATTAAGCATAACATCCTAGGTGGCATAGCAGGCCATATGAGGATGATTTCATCATATAGGTGGTATATCCAGCCATGTGGGATTTAATAATAATAAATCACACCACAATAATAATCATTATAAGACAAGAGATTATTTAGAACTAAACCTAACATAAGAGAATTATTACTTAAAGCTAATTTAACATATTGTCCTTACATTACAGTTGGAGTGAAGTGTTACTTACCTGTTTTTCTTTGATTCCCCTAAACCTTCCTTCCTAAACTTAAGAATTTCTTCACTAGGGATGCTTTGGCTTAGAATGGAAAAAGATGGGATTTCTAGGATTTATGGAAAATGTAAGGGCTAAAGGATATTTATAGAGTTTCCTAAGACCTATGTATGGCTAGGATTTGACCACCATATCATTTGATTAATGGTGGAGATTTATTTCTCCATAAATATCTTGGTGATTTCTAGAATACTAAGATTTTGCCACCTAACACTTAATTAATGGTGAAGATTTATCTCTTTATAATTATCTTAGTAATTTCTAGAATTTCTAAATCTCTACAACATTTCTTGTTGCATCATCACTTATGTAATTGCTTATGTCATCATTAGCTTTAATTATTAATTTATCATTTCATAAATATCTTTAGAAATTTTTGGATTTTTTAATTTCTCTATAACATTATTTATGTCATTATATTATTATACATTATTATCATTATTATTCTTATAATAAATGCTTAAGGGAATTTGTTAGGTTAATTAAATTATATTCAAGTAAGAAGAGTATACTTCACACAAGATGTTAGAAATCTGGCCTATAAATAATAAAGATGGAGGTGGTTCTGCTGACTGATACGAATAAGTTCTTTTCTTGATCAAGTAATAGGAAAGAACCATTTGAGAAGAGTCCATAAAAGGGATTTGGCATTCTCTGGTGTGTTTAGGTGTTGTTGTATTACTCGTACCCATAAAGTTAGTGTCATGGTATAAAGGACCATGAGACACTATATGTACCAGAGTTCATCTTCAGTGATATCTCCTAATTGGTGAAGGGTAGCAAACTTTTTTGAATTGTTTTGTTGGACTCTGGAAAGGTATCAATAGACAAACTTCTCTGTAAAATCTTTGATTGGTAGAGGATGGTAAATGTTAGATTTAGGGGAAAAGATCTTTTGGTGAGAGCTTGACCTGGCAAAAAGGTTGTCGTTACTATGATAGAGAAAGTAAACTGGGACGTGATAAGAGAAAAGTGGTGTGTTCTAGATAGTAAGTTAGGAATAAGGTTTTGGTCTCCTTTTATATGTTTGATAGAGAAATCATACTGGTATCAGAGCCCGACAAAATTTTTCCAAGTAATTTTGAGATGATTTCCTTTAATTACTTATATCTAATTTGAGTTTATTTTAACTTCAAAGAACTTAAGAGCTTCAATCTCATGGCATCTTTACCACAGAATCCAGTTTCTCCAATTCAACTTACTTCTTCTGGTGCGAATCCCACATTGAAACTTTAAGGAGAACACTTAATTTTGAAGTTTCAATTGCCCAAGAAAGTTTTAAACAGATTTAACACAAAACCTTG
Source organism: Aegle marmelos (assembly GCA_030449875.1). Lineage (NCBI taxonomy): Eukaryota > Viridiplantae > Streptophyta > Magnoliopsida > Sapindales > Rutaceae > Aegle > Aegle marmelos. The sequence continues at coordinate 14,898,578 of JASUUL010000143.1, forward strand.
ACCCAATGCTTAAGCAAACATGAACCAAAGGTACGGAGAAGGATATTGATGCCACACTCAGATTTAGATAAGAAGGTGAGTGATAAGTCTCGATTTGGAACGCTACAAGAATGTAAATTCTTGATAAGTTCACTAGTTCTCAAAAGAACCAAAGAAAGAATAATTTTCTCAAATTCAAATAACATTAATCTCTCAATTGTCTTACATAGCAAGGTTGCTGAGTTTAAATAGGCCAATAGAGACCCAAAAAATCTGAAAAAGATTAAATCCTAGTTCAAGTCGGACTAGTTCTCCTAACTAGTTAAGGAGTCGTTGAATTTCCCAATTCTGCGCATGCTGTAATGAATTGGTCATAACTCCTTCTAGAGAACTCCAAATCTAACTCCGTAAAATTCTTTGGAAAGCTATCTTAATTATCTTTCCAACGGTATATGGATTGCAAGTTAATTCAAGTTCAATCAATACCAGTTTTATTCCGAAATTGACCTTTCTGCATTTGATCCGAATTGTGTATTTGGCTGCCCAATAGCTTGAATAAAGCCCACAACGCCTTGACATCTCTTCAAGCCCAATTCATGATGTCTTGTATCTTGAATTGTAGTTTCAATCCATATTTTCTCAATTAATCCATTTAAAGCAGCTTGTATCTTTTTGGCTTTAGCTCTTGTAATTGGGCCTTCATGAATGTGTAAAGGGTCACTTGAAGCTTTAATGGTATTCTCTTGATAGTTCCATCATCTTTTATGTCACTTCCTAAAAATGTTACTAAGCATACTACTTCTAAGATTGAGAGTCTTGTGGAATATTCCTATATCCCTGATTCTGCCCAAGTAAATGAATCCTCTCTTCCTCTTGTGAATTCTTACCAGTTATATAAATGTCCATCTTCTTTCACTAGTTCTATCTGCTCTCTCATCCGTACAAATCATCCTGCTCCGAAAGAGTATATACAGTCTTTATCTCTTGATCACTATTCTCTACAATCTACTTCTGCAGAACAGTATGTTACTCTTGAAATTTCTCCTGAGTTGATTACTTACTGGAAATAGTCCAGATACACTCACCTTCATCTTGGTGGTGTTCGCCTTATCCTTACTCTTCATGGAAGAAAAGGCCTTTCTGTTATAGCCAGAGTTGCTTTACTGGATACAAGATTCAAAGAATACCAATAAGCTACGATTGGCACTGTCCTTACCACCCTTCATGCTGGTAGTGTTGTCCTCACTATCTACCCAAATTTTAATCTTTCATTAGATGATTCAAATCTTTCCAGCTTCCTCAAAATTCAAGTTCAGATCCAAGAAGCTGAACAGATTGCAAGTGCAAAGATTGCTACCATCCATCATCAGTTGGTCTATAGGCTTCAAAATCATTCACTTGATCTTCCTTCACCCAATAAAGTCAATTCAGACACCCTTATGATCCTTGCTGAATCTCCAGATATCCCTACTATCATTCAAATCCCTAGACAGATAACAAATTATAAACACTTTCACCAAAATACCAATCCTATCCAGACTTCTGAAGCTATGTATGAAAAACGATATGATGGTATTGTTCGCCTTTAGTTCAGACCTCCTTCATCAGCCCCTAAAGAACCAGCCAGACTATCTTTTACCTGTTCTATGATTCAACCTGTTCATCACCACCCTGAAATCCTTCCTAATGGTGACCCTTTACCTATCATGCATTTCTCTTCCCAAGGTCTTCTTGTTTATCCAGACAAACTTCATGGCCATTTTATGTGGGATGTTCCTGGCTCAGGCATGTGCAATCCAGGCTGTCCATGTGAAAATGATAATGATAAGTTTGATGACTATTCTTCTAGAAAGAAAAAAAAGAAGGTTATCTTTTCTAGTTGTAAATACTAGCGTCCTTATCTTCTTGATGATGATGATGAACCAGATTATCCACCTCCTTTGCCCCTGTATCACAAAGGACTCAAGTGCATCCAAAAACACCAACCCACTCCTTGTCCTGGTTTTTTGCCAACACCTATATCGGTGTCTTGCATGACGTTTTCATCTACCTCTCCATCAGATTACAATGCTGACTTTCCTCCTCATGAAAAGAGATCAGATCTGAAACATCAAGTGTGCTCTAGACCATTTGTCAACTCTCCAATCACCTCTAGTGGACATTTAGAAGAACCAAAACCTATTGAGGCTGTTCTTAATTAGTAGACTCAAAATGCATACAAAGGTTGATGAGAACTATCAAGAGAATACCATTAAAGCTTCAAGTGATCCTTTGCACATTCATGAAGGCCTAATTACAAGATCTAGAGCAAAAAAGATACAAGCTGTTTTAAATGGATTAATTGAGAAAATATGGACTAAAACTTCAATTCAAGATGCAAGACATCATGAATTGGGCTTGAAGAGATGTCAAGGCATTGTGGGCTTTATTCAAGCTATTGGGCAACCAAATACACAATTCGGATCAAATGCAGAAAGGTCAATTTCGGAATAAAACTGGTATTGATTGAGCTTGAATTAACTTGAAATCCATATACCATTGGAAAGATAATTAAGATAGCTTTCTAAAGAATTTTACGGAGTTAGATTTGGAGTTCTCTAGAAGGAGTTATTACCAATTAATTACAGCATGCACAGAATTGGAAATTTCAACGACTCCTTAACTAGTTAGGAGAACTAGTCCGACTTGAACTAGGATTTAATCTTTTTCAGATTTTTTGGGTCTCTATTGGTCTATTTAAACTCAGCAACCTTGCTATGTAAGACAATTCAGAGATTAATGTTATTTGAATTTGAGAGAATTATTCTTTCTTTGGTTCTTTTGAGAACTAGTGAACTTATCAAGAATTTGTATTCTTGTGGCGTTCCAAATCAAGACTTATCACTCACCTTCTCATCTAAATCTTGAGTGTGGCGTCAATATCCTTCTCCATACCTTTGGTTCATGTTTGCTAAAGCATTGGGTCAAGGTTTTGTGTGTCTTAAATCTGTTTAGAACTTTCTTGGGTAGTTGAAACCTCAAATTAAGTATTCTCCTTAAAGTTTTAATGTGAGATTCGCATCAATTTGGAATCAGAGTAAGTTTCTAATAAGGTTTGAATGTCTTATTTATTTTGATTATAAAAAAAAAATAAATAGCAAAAAAAAAAACTTACAGCAAAAAAAAAAAAACAGAAACGTACAACAAAAAAAAAAAAAGATTGCAAAAGGATTCAAGTATTCCTACCTTCATCAATATCAATTGTGTCCTTTATTTGCTTGTTTTCCTTTCTTCAATTTCTTTTTTGTTCTTTGTGTTCTCTTAATTCTTTTTCTTTATTAGTGTGCTGAAATAGCATATTTGGTGTGCTACTTATTTTGTTTTTCTTGGTTTTGTTTTTAGTTCAATAAAGAACTGAAAGAGACAATTAAGTGTGGTAAAAGGCAATAGTTTGTGAGATCATTAGAGGGAAAAAGCCAATTTATGTGTTAAACATGAGAGTTAAGTGAATCAAATTGAGTGAAACACGTGAGGGAGTATTGTGAGGTTTTTTTTGCTAACTTTAATTTTTCAGATCACAAAATATGTTTAAAGAACAAGAAGCTATAGATCAATCGATCATGCTCAAAGCCATGCAGCAACAATTTGAGTGCATGAATCTGATGTTTGGAGAGATCCGTGACCAATTGGAAAGGCAAGACACTGCCATAGCCAATCTACAAAAGGGGCAACAACCAATAGCTCCTAATGTAAGAGATAATCAATGGCGTGCTGCCATGGGAGATTAAGATGGTGATGACCTAGATAATTTTGATGACCAGGCCACCGTTGACATGCGTGGAAGAGATGATAGAAGGGCAAGATGCATAGATCGTGATTTGGGGAGTATCAAACTGAAAATTCCTTCTTTTCAAGGTAAAAATGATCCGGAAGCTTATTTGGAGTGGGAAAAAAAGGTGGAACTAGTATTTGATTACCATAATTACTCCGAGGAGAAAAAGGTAAAACTAGCTACTGTTGAATTTACTGATTATGCTATTATTTGGTGGGATGAACTTGTTTTGAGTAGGAGAAGACACCGTGAAAGGCCTATAAACACTTGGGAGGAGATGAAGGCCATCATGAGGAGGAGATTTGTTCCTAGTCATTATTATAGGGAGCTACATCAAAGGCTTTAAAGTCTTACACAGGCTCTAGAAGTGTGGAAGACTACCACAAGGAGATGGAAATAATCATGATTCGAGCCAACATTGAAGAAGAACGAGAGGCCACTATGGCTAGATTTTTACATGGTTTAAATCAAGATATTGCTAATATGGGCTCTGATAACATGGTTCACATGGCCATAAAAGTGGAACGACAACTAAAAAGAAAGGGTTCCACTAGACCCAATTTAGGTTCATCTTCCTCATGGAAGTCAAAATGGAGCAAAGATGAAAAGGTTGTTTCAAAGCCTAAGATTGAGCCAATCAAGGATCATAAAGAGGGAGGCAATGAAAGCAAAGGTACATCTGATTCCCAACACTCTAGAAATAGAGATATTAAGTGTTTTAAATGTTTGGGGACAGGTCATATTGCATTTCAATGCCCAAATAAGAGAGTAATGATCCTGAAGGAAGATGGTGATGTTGAAACCGAGAGTGAATTAGATGATGATCCCATGCCACCTTTGGAGGATGCTAATGATGGTGAAGAGTATCCTATTGATGGTAAATTGATGGTTGTTAGACGTGCTCTTAACATGTAAGTAAAAGAGGATGCAGAGGTACAACGTGATAACATATTTCATACTAGATGCCACATCAAAGATAAGGTATGTAGTATGATAATTGATGGTGGAAGTTGTACTAATGTAGCTAGCACCAGTTTAGTTGAAAAATTTAATTTGAAAACTCTGAAACATCCTAGGCCATATAAGTTACAATGGCTGAATGATTGTGGAGAGGTTAAAGTAAATAAACAAGTGCTAGTTTCATTCTCTATTGGGAGATATAAGGATGAGGTTGTATGTGATGTAGTACCCATGCATACTGGACGCATTCTTTTAGGGCGACCTTGGCAATATGATAGGCAAGTGACACATGATGGTTACTTAAATAGATATTCTTTTGTAATGAATAAAAGGCAAATCACTCTTGTACCCTTAACACCTAAGCAGGTGTATGAAGATCAAATGAGAATACAAAAAGAGAGTGATACAAAAAAAGAAAATGAGAGTACAAAAGAAAGAGAGAATGAGAGAAAAGAAAGTGGAAAGATAGAAAAAAATATTATTGAGAGAAAAGAGAGGCAACATGTAAACTTGTTTGCAAAAGAGAGAGAGGTTAAGAAGGCATTCTTTTCAAAACAGCCTATCATTGTACTTTTGTTCAAAGAGGCTTGTTTGCATACTAATCAGCTGAACTCTTTTTTGCCTAGTTTTGTTGTGACTCTTTTGCAGGACTTTGATGATGTGTTTCTAAATAAAGTCTCTAATGGTTTGCCACCTATTAGGGGAATTGAGCATCAAATAGACTTTCTTCCTAGAGCTACCATTCCTAATAGACCCGCTTATAGAAGTAACCCCGAAGAGACAAAGGAGCTTCAAAGGCAGGTTGAAGAACTCTTGGCAAAGGGATATGTGAAGGAGAGCATGAGTCCATGTGCGGTACTAGTTCTACTAGTGCCCAAAAAGGATGGAATATAAAGGATGTGTGTTGATTGTTGTGCGATTAACAAAATCACTATAAAGTATTGACATCCTATTCCTAGACTTGATGACATGCTTGATGAATTGTATGGTTCTTGTGTGTTTAGCAAAATAGATCTTAAAAGTGGATATCATCAAATTAGGATTAGAGAGGGAGATGAGTGGAAAACTACTTTTAAAACAAAATATGGTTAATATGAGTGGTTAGTAATGCATGAGGTTAATGAACCATGTTTTGCATGCTTTTCTTAGTAAGTTTGTAGTTGTCTACTTTGATGATATTTTGATCTATAGGAAAAGTCTAGAAGAACACGTTGAGCATTTGCAAAGTGTATTGACTGTTTTAAGGGAGGAAAAGTTGTATGCTAATTTGAAGAAGTGTGCTTTTTGTACAAATCAGATTGTTTTTCTTGGTTATGTTATAAGTGCTAAAGGAATTGAGGTTAATGAAGAGAAGATAAAGGCTATTAAGGAATGGCCTACACCTAAAAGCTTAAGTGAGGTAAGAAGTTTTCATGGTTTGGCTAGTTTTTATAGAAGATTTGTGAAAGATTTTAGCACCCTTGCTGCTCCTTTAACTGAAATTATTAAGAAACACGTGGGATTTAAGTGGGGTAGTGAACAAGAAAGTGCATTTAATCTAATCAAGGAGAAATTGGTTTCTGCACCACTACTTACTTTACCCAATTTTGTTAAAACTTTTGAAATTGAGTGTGATGCCTCAGGTATAGGTATTGGAGCTATTTTGATGCAAGAGGGGCGTCCAATTGCTTATTTTAGTAAGAAATTGAGTGGCGCAGCTCTAAACTATCCTACTTATGACAAGGCGATGTATGCATTGGTGAGAGCGTTGGAAACTTGGCAACATTATCTTCTACCTAAAGAGTTTGTCATACACACTGATCATGAGTCCTTAAAGGCTTTGAAAGGGCAAGGTAAGTTGCATAAGAGACATGCCAAATGGGTTGAATTCATTGAGCCATTTCCTTATGTGATCAAATATAAACAAGGTAAAGAGAATGTGGTGGCTGATGCATTATCGAGAAGGTATGCACTTATCTCTACATTAAATACAAAGTTATTAGGATTTGAGTACATTAAAGAATTATATGTTAATGATCCTAATTTTGCTAATGTGTTTAATGCTTGTGAGAAAGCTGCATTTGGAAAGTTCTATAGGCACGATGGGTTCTTATTTAGAGAGAATAAATTGTGTGTGCCATATAGTTCTTTGCGTGAATTGCTTGTGCGTGAAGCTCATGGGGGAGGTTTAATGGGACATTTCGGCATTGCAAAGACTTTAGATGTTTTAAAAGAACATTTTTTTTGGCCACATATGAAATGTGATGTTGAAAGAATATGTGAGAAGTGTATCACTTGTAAACATACTAAGTCTAAAGTTTTACCCCATAGATTGTATAAACCTTTACCTATACCTAGCGAACCTTGGGTTGATATTTCTATGGACTTTGTTTTGGGTTTACCTAGGTCAAAAAGGGGAAAGGATTCTGTTTTTGTTATTGTTGATAGATTTTCAAAGATGGCACATTTCATTCCATGTCACAAAACTGATGATGCAACAAACATAGCTAATTTGTTTTTTAAGGAAATAGTCAAATTGCATGGAGTACCAAGGAGCATAGTTTCAGATCGAGATGCTAAGTTCTTAAGCCACTTTTGGAAAACTTTGTGGGGTAAGTTGGGTACTAAACTTTTGTTTTCTACTACTTGTCATCCACAAACTGATGGACAAACTAAGGTTGTAAATAGAACATTGTCCACGATGTTGCGTGCCATTATTCAAAAGAATTTGAAAACTTGGGAAGAATGTTTGCCACATGTTGAATTTGCTTACAATAGAACTGTCCATTCAGCTACTAAATTTTCACCATTTGAGATTGTATATAGTTTTAATCCATTAACTCCTTTGGATTTATTGCCGTTACCTATTGATGAGCGTGCTAGTTTGGATGGTAAAAAGAAAGCTGAATTTGTTAAGCAATTGCATGAGAAAGTGCGGCACAACATAGAAAAGAGGACTGAACAATATGCTACTCAAGCCAACAAAGGACGAAAGGAAGTGGTTTTTCAGCCTGGAGATTGGGTTTGGGTGCATATGAGAAAGGAGAGATTCCCAGCACAAAAGCATTCAAAGTTGCTTCCAAGGGGAGATGGTCCATTTCAAATGGTTGCACGAATCAATGACAATGCCTACAAATTGGACCTTCCTAGTGAGTATAATGTGAGTGCTACTTTTAATGTTTCTGATCTTTCTCCTTTTGATGTAGGTGAAGATTCAAGGACGAATCCTTTTTAGGAGAGGGGGAATGATGAGAACTATCAAGAGAATACCATTAAAGCTTCAAGTGATCCTTTGCACATTCATGAAGGCCTAATTACAAGATCTAGAGCCAAAAAGATACAAGCTGCTTTAAATGGATTAATTGAGAAAATATGGATTGAAACTATAATTCAAGATGCAAGATATCATGAATTAGGCTTGAAGAGATGTCAAGGCATTGTGGGCTTTATTCAAGCTATTGGGCAGCCAAATACACAATTCGGATCAAATGCAGAAAGGTCAATTTCAGAATAAAACTGGTATTGATTGAGCTGGAATTAACTTGCAAGCCATATACCGTTGGAAAGATAATTAAGATAGCTTTCCAAAGAATTTTATGGAGTTAGATTTGGAGTTCTCTAGAAGGAGTTATGACCAATTTATTACAGCATGCGCAGAATTGGAAATTTCAACGAATCCTTAACTAGTTAGGAGAACTACTCCAACTTGAACTAGGATTTAATCTTTTTCGGATTTTTTTGGTCTCTATTGGCCTATTTAAACTCAGCAACCTTGCTATGTAAGACAATTGAGAGATTAATGTTATTTGAATTTGAGAGAATTATTCTTTCTTTGGTTCTTTTGAAAACTAGTGAACTTATCAAGAATTTGCATTCTTGTGGCGTTCCAAATCGAGACATATCACTCACCTTCTCATCTAAATCTTAAGTGTGGCGTCAATATCCTTCTCCATACCTTTGGTTCATGTTTGATTAAGCATTGGGTCAAGGTTTTGTGTGTCTTAAATCTGTTTAGAACTTTCTTGGGTAGTTGAAACTTCAAATTAAGTGTTCTCCTTAAAGTTTTAATGTGGGATTCGCATCATTTTCCGTTGAGCTCTTCGAGGAGTACAGCACCCCATGAGTTGTTACTTGCATCGGTTTGCAATATCCGATTGCCATCTATGATGATCTTTAATGGTGGAGGATCTTGTGCAATCTGCTTTAGCTTTGTGACAGCTAAAGTGTGGTTGTCATTCCATTCTGGTGGCTTCTTTTGCAATAAAGCCGAAAGCTGCTTTGTGAGCTGGTCCACGTGAGGGATGAAATCACAGATGTAATTGATAATTCCAAGAAATTATTAGATCTGCTTTCTGGTGAGATGTCGATCTGGAAAGTGAAGCAGTTCTTGGGCAATGTGCTTTTCTGGTTGGTAGTGACCGTTTTTGATGACCATGCCAAGGAATTCAATGTTATCAGTGGCAATGGTGCTTTTCTTTGGTGACAGCATTTGAACAATGTCAAGAAATTGATTTAACAACTGGCAATGTTCTTCGTGAGTTCTTGAAAATAGTAAGATATCGTCAATGTAAACCAATGCATGATGCAAAATAGGTTGAAAGATTTTAACCATTGCTTTTTGAAAAATGGAAGGAGCAGTTTTTAATCCAAATGGTAAAACTGTCCATTGATAATGAGCATTTGGAATGCAAAAAGCTGTTTTGTATCTTTCAGAGGGTTCAATGCTTAATTGCCAAAAACTTGATTTTAAATCAAATTTTAAAAAGATTTAGGCATTTTTCAAATATGTGAAAATGTTTTGTCGTTTAGGAAGTGGAAATTTATCATCTTGTAAAAACATATTCAAAGGTTGATAATCAATGACTAATCTCTTTTTCCCACGGACAAGTTCAGATCGTTTTTCCACATAAAAGGCTTGACAAACCCATTGAGAATTTGTGGGCTCAATGAGGCCTTGGGCTAAGAGTTGGGAGCACTCATTTTGGGCTAGGATTAAGTCAGAATGACTCATTCCTGGATGGGTGGCTTTGGTAGGGTTTGTGTCTTCATTCAGCTTGAAAGGGAGATTAATGAAGAAGGACTCGTTTTTCCATAATGGACTTGGATGGGTGAATTCAGCATGAGACTCAGGGCAATATTGGAGTAACTTGGCTAAAATGTCTTGGTAGGACTGTGGAGAGTTGGAAAGACTGTAAAGTCTGAGAATGTTGATGAAGGGTTTGAACATGGACTTGATTCGGATTCCAGTAGGAAGGATTTGGAGGTGTTGGACTTTGGTGATGGTATCAAATCCTAATAAGATATCCTTATCAGGTAATTTTGAACCAATGACATGGGTCTAAATGACACAATTGGGAAAGATTTGGATACCAATGGGATTTTTGGTAATCAAATCTGTGGTGAAGATCTTTCCATCTACTGCTTTGAAATGTTCTGTGTGCGGCTTCCAATGTTGTAATGGAAGAATATCTGGATTCAGCATCGTCTTTTGAGCACCTGTTTCAAAGAAACCAATGGCAGGGATTGATCTTTGGAATTTTGAGGGTAAAATCTGGATTTTGACTGATGGAATTGAAATGGTGGAGTTCAGGGACAAAGACTGTTGGTTGTAGATGGTGAGGAATTCATCTACTTCAGAGTCATTAGATGAATTTTCCAGTGCAAACACTGTATCTTCATTTGGTTCTTCTTGTTCTGAAAAACAAGATTCTATCTCTTCTTTGTCTGGAGAATAGTCTGTAACAGTCTGCAAATGCTTAATCAGTCTGATAGCCTTGTCTCGCTTGTTTGGATAATTTTTGGCATAGTGTCCTTTCTTTTTGCAAATAAAACATCTACTGGAATTTTTCCTTTGTTGATCTCTGGAGGAAGAAGATCTTTTCCTGTAAAACTTGTACGGCTTTTGAGCTTTCTGAAAATAAGGCTTGGAAGAAGATCTTTGAGGTCTGATCCTTCTGAGATGTTTTTTCTTGTGAGGACCACAATCACATTGTTTCTTGTCCTTGCACTTGATTTGTAAATAGGGCTTTTTACAAGCACTTCTAAAAGGTTCTTTGTCTTTGATCAATTCCTTAAAGAATTGTTTCTGTTCACACAGTTTGTCAAGACATGATTTGGCAATTTGGAAGATCTTGCCAAGAGAAATGTTCTCGAGACTGAGATTGTAAACAGTGAGCTGCCTCTGAATTTCTGGTTGCAATTCTTCAGGTAAGGAGGCAAGAAAGACATGCTTCAGAATGGGGTCATTGAAACCATTCAATTTGTAGAACAGAATTGACATCCTTTTGTAGTGGAAGTCAAGATCTTTAGCTTTAAGTGAACAGCATTTCATGTTGAGATAATCTCGTCTTGCTGCTTCAAAGTGTGCAGTTAGTTCGCCGATGAACTGTTCATGAAAGAGTGCTAGAGCTGAGGAAACATCGGGCAACTGGACAAATTGGAGTTGTCTGTAAGATCCTAGTCTGTCAAACCAGTCTCTTAATGATCCGATGAAATGAATGACAAGTTCCTTAAGAACTGATTCCACTGTTGCTCCTGCTTTGAGCATTTAGAGATCTACCCAAGCTAAGATCTCGGATAGTTTATCTCTCCATTTACTAGTTGGAATATCATCAAAAGTAATCCATGGGCCGTTTGACGGTTTTGGAGTTTGTTGAGGAGGAGGTGGTGCAGATGTAGATTCAGTTGGATCATCAACATCAGATGGAATCTCAAAATAAGATTCTGGTTGAGATGTTTGGGTATGTTCTGCTTCTTCTGGTTGAGCCATGAGAAGTCTGGTAATGTCTGCATATGATTTTTCTGAATTGGTTGTGGAAACTGAAGAGATTAAAGATTCTGAACTGGATTCAGAGTTAGGTTCTGATGATTGTGAAGTTGTGTTGGTAGATTTGTGATCAGATTCAGATTCTGAGGACGAGGTTGTTATTTCTGTAGAAGTGTCAGGATAATGAGAGCAAGAAGCATACTGGTGCATAGGTTCTTTGTTTTTTGATTGGGACACATGAGGAGGAAGAACAGAAGTATATTCTGGTGATTGTTGTTCCTGGGTTTCAGGTTGAGATGGTTGAGGTTGAGAGGGCTGATTTATCTTCAAAGGTTTGGGTTAAGGTTTAGGCCTTGGTTTTGGCTTTTCTGGTGGAGTAGGTTGAGGTGTTTGTTGGAATAGTGTATGGGTCATTCCAAACAATTTAGATGGGTCATAGGGTTTGATTGGAGCTAACAAAGGGGTGAACGGATGGTATGTGGGACCAATGGTTGGTATTGGTGGAGTCTGAGTGAAGAGTGTAGGTCTTCGCTTCTTTGATTCGATCCGGTCTAGTTCTGTTTGCATCTTTCTGATCTCCCGTTCTTTGCTATCAAACTCAGGACCATAATATCTATTTTGGAGCATCAACCGTAAATCAGCATCCAATTGAGCAACTCTGGTTTTTAGATCCTGATGGATTTACTGCATCTGTAAGGTTATAAAATCACTATAAAGTATCGACATCCTATTCCTAGACTTGATGACATGCTTGATGAATTGTATGGTTCTTGTGTGTTTAGCAAAATAGATCTTAAAAGTGGATATCATCAAATTAGGATTAGGGAGGGAGATGAGTGGAAAACTACTTTTAAAACAAAATATGGTTTATATGAGTGGTTAGTAATGTCATTTGGATTATCTAATGCACCCAGCACTTTTATGAGGTTAATGAACCATGTTTTGCGTGCTTTTCTTGGTAAGTTTGTAGTTGTCTACTTTGATGATATTCTGATCTATAGTAAAAGTCTAGAAGAACACGTTGAGCATTTGCAAAGTGTATTGACTGTTTTAAGGAAGGAAAAGTTGTATGCTAATTTGAAGAAGTGTGCTTTTTGTACAAATCAGATTGTTTTTCTTGGTTATGTTACAAGTGCTAAAGGACTTGAGGTTGATGAAGAGAAGATAAAGGCTATTAAGGAATGGCCTACACCTAAAAGCATAAGTGAGGTAAGAAGTTTTCATAGTTTGGCTAGTTTTTATAGAAGATTTGTGAAAGATTTTAGCACCCTTGCTGCACCTTTAACTGAAATTATTAAGAAACACGTGGGATTTAAGTGGGGTAGTGAACAAGAAAGTGCATTTAATCTAATCAAGGAGAAATTGGTTTCTGCACCACTACTTACTTTACCCGATTTTGCTAAAACTTTTGAAATTGAGTGTGATGCCTCAGGTATAGGTATTGGAGCTGTTTTGATGCAAGAGGGGCGTCCAATTGCTTATTTTAGTGAGAAATTAAGTGGCGCAGCTCTAAACTATCCTACTTATGACAAGGCGATGTATGCATTGGTGAGAGCGTTGGAAACTTGGCAACATTATCTTCTACCTAAAGAGTTTGTCATACACACTGATCATGAGTCCTTAAAGCATTTGAAAGGGTAAGGTAAGTTGCATAAGAGACATGCCAAATGGGTTGAATTCATTGAGCCATTTCCTTATGTGATCAAATATAAACAAGGTAAAGAGAATGTGGTGGCTGATGCATTATCGAGAAGGTATGCACTTATCTCTACATTAAATACAAAGTTATTAGGATTTGAGTACATTAAAGAATTATATGTTAATGATCCTAATTTTGCTAATGTGTTTAATGCTTGTGAGAAAGCTGCATTTGGAAAGTTCTATAGGCACGATGGGTTCTTATTTAGAGAGAATAAATTGTGTGTGCCATATAGTTCTTTGCGTGAATTGCTTGTGCGTGAAGCTCATGGGGGAGGTTTAATGGGACATTTCGGCATTGCAAAGACTTTAGATGTTTTAAAAGAACATTTTTTTTGGCCACATATGAAACGTGATGTTGAAAGAATATGTGAGAAGTGTATCACTTGTAAACATGCTAAGTCTAAAGTTTTACCCCATAGATTGTATAAACCTTTACCTATACCTAGCGAACCTTGGGTTGATATTTCTATGGACTTTGTTTTGGGTTTACCTAGGTCAAAAAGGGGAAAGGATTCTGTTTTTGTTATTGTTGATAGGTTTTCAAAGATGGCATATTTCATTCCATGTCACAAAACTGATAATGCAACAAACATAGCTAATTTGTTTTTCAAGAAAATAGTCAGATTACATGGAGTACCAAGGAGCATAGTTTCAGATCGAGATGCTAAGTTCTTAAGCCACTTTTGGAAAACTTTGTGGGGTAAGTTGGGTACAAAACTTTTGTTTTCTACTACTTGTCATCCACAAACTGATGGACAAACTGAGGTTGTAAATAGAACATTGTCCACGATGTTGCGTGTCATTATTCAAAAGAATTTGAAAACTTGGGAAGAATGTTTGCCACATGTTGAATTTGCTTACAATAGAACTGTCCATTCGGCTACTAAATTTTCACCATTTGAGATTGTATATGGTTTTAATCCATTAACTCCTTTGGATTTATTGCCGTTACCTATTGATGAGCGTGCTAGTTTGGATGGTAAAAAGAAAGCTGAATTTGTTAAGCAATTGCATGAGAAAGTGCGGCACAACATAGAAAAGAGGACTGAACAATATGCTACTCAAGCCAACACAGGACGAAAGGAAGTGGTTTTTCAGCCTGGAGATTGGGTTTGGGTGCATATGAAAAAGGAGAGATTCCCAGCACAAAGGCGTTCAAAGTTGCTTCCAAGGGGAGATGGTCCATTTCAAGTGGTTGCACGAATCAATGACAATGCCTACAAATTAGACCTTCCTGGTGAGTATAATGTGAGTGCTACTTTTAATGTTTCTGATCTTTCTCCTTTTGATGTAGGTGAAGATTCGAGGACGAATCCTTTTCAGGAGAGGGGGAATGATGAGAAATATCAAGAGAATACCATTAAAGCTTCAAGTGATCCTTTGCACATTCATGAAGGCCCAATTACAAGAGCTAGAGCCAAAAAGATACAAGCTGCTTTAAATGGATTAATTGAGAAAATATGGATTGAAACTACAATTCAAGATGCAAGACATCATGAATTCGGCTTGAAGAGATGTCAAGGCATTGTGGGCTTTATTCAAGCTATTGGGCAGCCAAATACACAATTCGGATCAAATGCAGAAAGGTCAATTTCGGAATAAAACTGGTATTGATTGATCTAGAATTAACTTGCAAGCCATATACCGTTGGAAAGATAATTAAGATAGCTTTCCAAAGAATTTTACGGAGTTAGATTTGGAGTTCTCTAGAAGGAGTTATGACCAATTTATTACAGCATGCGCAGAATTGGAAATTTCAACGAATCCTTAACTAGTTTGGAGAACTACTCCGACTTGAACTAGGATTCAATCTTTTTCGAATTTAATCAGAGCAAGTTTCTAATCAGGTTTGAATGTCTTATTTATTTTTATTATCAAAAAAAGAAAACAAACAGCAAAAAAAAAAACTTACAGCAAAAAAAAAAGAAAGAAACGTACAGCAAAAAAAAAAAGATTGCAAAAGGATTCAAGTATTCCTACTTTCATCAATATCAATTGTGTCCTTTACTTGCTTGTTTTCCTTTCTTCAATTTCTTTTTTGTTCTTTGTGTTCTCTTAATTCTTTTTCTTTATTAGTGTGCTGGAATAGCATATTTGGTGTGTCACTTGTTTTGTTTTTCTTGGTTTTGTTTTTAGTTCAATAAAGAACTGAAAGAGAGAATTAAGTGTGGTACAAGGCAATAGTTTGTGAGATCATTAGAGGGAAAAAGCCAATTTGTGTGTTAAACACGATAGTTAAGTGAATCAAATTGAGTGAAACACGTGAGGGAGTGTTGTGAGTTTTTTTTTTGCTAACTTTAATTTTTCAGATCACAAAATATGTCAAAAGAACAAGAAGCAATATCAAGAGAATACCATTAAAGCTTCAAGTGATCCTTTGCACATTCATGAAGGCCCAATTACAAGAGCTAGAGCCAAAAAGATACAAGCTGCTTTAAATGGATTAATTGAGAAAATATGGATTGAAAATACAATTCAAGATGCAAGACATCATGAATTAGGCTTGAAGAGATGTCAAGGCATTGTGGGCTTTATTCAAGCTATTGGGCAGCCAAATACACAATTCGGATCAAATGCAGAAAGGTCAATTTCGGAATAAAACTGGTATTGATTAAGCTGGAACTAACTTGCAAGCCATATACCTTGGAAAGATAATTAAGATAGCTTTCCAAAGAATTTTACGGAGTTAGATTTGGAGTTCTCTAGAAGGAGTTATGACCAATTTATTACAGCATGCGCAGAATTGGAAATTTCAACGAATCCTTAACTAGTTAGGAGAACTACTCTGACTTGAACTAGGATTTAATCTTTTTCGGATTTTTTGGGTCTCTATTGGCCTATTTAAACTCAGCAACCTTGCTATGTAAGACAATTGAGAGATTAATGTTATTTGAATTTGAGAGAATTATTCTTTCTTTGGTTCTTTTGAGAACTAGTGAACTTATCAAGAATTTGCATTCTTGTGGCGTTCCAAATCAAGACTTATCACTCACCTTCTCATCTAAATCTTGAGTGTGGCGTCAATATCCTTCTCCATACCTTTGGTTCATGTTTGATTAAGCATTGGGTCAAGGTTTTGTGTGTCTTAAATTTGTTTAGAACTTTCTTGGGTAGTTGAAACTTCAAATTAAGTGTTCTCCTTAAAGTTTCAATGTGGGATTCGCATCAGTGATTGTGGTCCTCACAAGAAAAAACATCTCAGAAAGATCTTGACTTCCACTACAAAAGGATGTCAAGATCTTTGGCTTTCAGTGAACAACATTTCATGTTGAGATAATCTCGTCTTGCTGCTTCAAAGTGTGCAGCTCGTTCGCCAATGACTGTTCAAGAAGGAGTGCCAGAGCTGAGGAAACATTGGGCAACTGGACAAATTGGAGTTGTCTGTAAGATCCTAGACTGTCAAACCAGTCTCTTAATGATCTGATAAAACGAGTGACAAGTTCCTTAAGAACTAATTCCACTGTTGCTCCTGCTTTGAGCATTTGGAGATCTACCCAAGCTGAGATCTCGGATAGTTTGTCTCTCCATTTACTGGTTGGAATATCATCAAAAGTAAACCATGGGCCGTTTAACGGTTTTGGAGTTTGTTGAGGAGGAGGTGGTACAGATGTAGATTCAGTTGGATCATCAATATCAGATGGAATCTCAAAATAAGATTCTGGTTGAGATGTTTGGGCATGTTCTGTTTCTTCTGGTTGAGCCATGAGAAGTCTGGTAATGTCTGCATATGACTTTTCTGAATTAGTTGTGGAAACTGAAAAGATTAAAGATTCTAAACTGGATTCAGAGTTAGGTTCTGATGATTGTGAAGTTGTGTTGGCAGGTTTGTGATCAGATTCAGAGTCTGAGGATGAGGTTGTTATTTCTGTAGAAGTGTCAGGATGGTGAGAGCAAGAAGCATACTGGTGCATGGGTTCTTTGTTTTTTGATTGGGACACATAAGGAGGAGGTTGAGTCATATGAGGAGGAAGCACAGAAGTATATTCTGGTGATTGTTGTTCCTAGGTTTCAAGTTGAGATGGTTGAGGTTGAGAGGGCTGATTTATCTTCAAAGGTTTGGGTTGAGGTTTAGGCCTTGGTTTTGGCTTTGGTGGTGGAGTAGGTTGAGGTGTTTGTTGGAATAGTGTATGAGTCATTCCAAACAATTTAGATGGGTCATAGGGTTTGATTGGAGCTAACAAAGGGGTGAACGGATGGTATGTGAGACCAATGGTTGGTATTGGTGGAGTCTGAGTGAAGAGTGTAGGTCTTCGCTTCTCTGATTCGATCCGGTCTAGTTCTGCTTGCAACTTTCTGATCTCCCGTTCTTTGCTATCAAACTCAGGACCATAATATTTATTTTAGAGCATCAACCGTAAATCAGCATCCAATTGAGCAACTCTGGGTTTTAGATCCTAATGGATTTACTGCATCTGTGAGGTTATAGAATCAACCTTAGTTTCAATCTTATCAGTTCGTAAACTGATTTTGTCAACTTGGTGATGGATGTGCTGTAAAGCATCATTCTGAGCTTTGGCATTCTGTGTTTGCCAATTTAAGACTGATTCAAAGGGTTTTAGTTCTTCAAGATGGCCAGCAGAGGTGATTGGTGAGGGTACAAAAGGTTTTGACACTATTTTTCTTTGGGTGTCGGTCTGAGATTCAAGAGGTGGAAAGTTTGAGGAATAATCTCTGGAGAACATCATACAAGGAATTAGTTGACTTTGTGGTGATGGATTTATGACTGGTGAAGGGACTTCTGTTTTGCAGTTTTTTGCAATCCAGTGAAGTTCTTTTTGGTAAAGGGGTAATGGTGCAGGTGAAGGTGAAGGAGGTTTTGGTGGCCTTTCGTGGTCATACTTACAAGAAGTAAGATACTTCTTTTTAGGTTTTCTTTTTTGTTTTGAAGCAAAATCTTCATCTTCTCCATCTTCCCAACAAGGGCAATCTAGATCACACATGCCTGATCCAGGAGCATCCCATAGGAAATGTTTACCAAGCTTTGCAGGATAAACTGGATAGCCTTCTGAGGTGAAGCCAGTGATTGGTAGTTTTTCTTGGCCAGTTTGGACTGCAGTGATCATTGAAGAGTATGTGTAGGATAGTCTTGGAGACTCTGGAGGAGCTGGTGGTAGAATAGCTGGAGGAGATTGAGGCCTGCCTGAGGTGGTTTGAATGTCATTTTGACAGATCCATCTTGTCTGCGTTCAAACATGCTTTAAGATGTCTGAATTGGAGTATCATTCTGATGAAATTTTTCATAATTTGAAATCCATTCTAAAGGCATGAGCTTTACAAGTTCCTGTTGAGGAATTTGTCTTGGAATCTGAATTATAGTTGGAATCTGGTCAGATTCGACTAATACCATAAGAGCATCAGAGTGACTTTTTGGTGATGGAAGATCTAAGGCATGATTTTGAAGCCTGTAGACCAATTGATGATAGAGGGCAGCTATTTTGGCTGAGGTGATCTGGTCAGTACCTTGAATTTGGACTTGGACTTTCAAGGCTGTGGAAAGGTTGGCATCTTGTAGGGACAGGTTGAAATTTAGGTAGAAAGTGAGGAGAACACTGCCTGCATGTAAGGTGGTTAAAACTGTACCAATAACAGCGTGTTGATACTGTTTGAACCTGGTGTCTAGCATAGCAATTCGAGCTGTGACAGGTAATCCTTTTCTTCCATGAAGAGTCAAGATTAATCTCACTCCTCCCAGGTGGAGGTGAGTATAACCTTCTCATTTCCAGTTGGCAACGAGTTCTGGAGGAATTTCTAGGGTAACATATTGTTCAGCTGTGGTAGCTTGGAGAGTACACTGATCCAACCGAGAGGATTGGATATATTCTTTAGGAAGTGGTCTTTTTGTACTGATCAAGGATTTTATGCTACGGGTGAAAGAAGTGGAACGTTTATATAGATGATAAGGACTAATAAGAGGAAAAGAAGACTCGGTGATTTAAGCAGATTCAGGAATATAAGAATATTCAACAAGGTTTTCTATTTTATTTGCAGTATGTTTAGAGCAGGATTTTGGTAAAGGCAAGGTTGAAGAAAGAGAAACAATACTTAAAGTTTCTGAAGAAGATGATGTAGAAGCCATGATTTTGAAAATCTTTCTCTCTATTTTCTGAAATCTAGTGTTCCTTTAAAACTGAAAAGGCATTATCTTACCACTTTTCTAAAATCAAAACATGATAATAAGATTTATCGTGATAATATGACTCTGATATAGGCTCTGATACCAAATGACTGGTTTTCGAAATATGACTTCTCAGTGAAGCATATAAAAGGAACCCAGAATCTCATCCCAGACTTACTATCCAGACTTGTCAAACCTTCTCAGCTCATATACACAAGATCCTGACAAAGCTAAAGCAGATTGCACAAGATCCTCCACCATTAAAGATCATCACAGATGGCAATAGGATATTGCAAACCGACGCAAGTGACAACTCATGAGGTGCTGTACTCCTCGAAGAGCTCAACGGAAAAGAAAACTTTATCGGATATGCTAGTGGACATTTTTCTGACTCACAATGCCACTACCACAATATCTACAAAGAAATCTTAGCTGTAAAAAATGGTATCAAGAAATTTGAATATCATTTAATCGGTTATCACTTTCTTATCAGAATGGACAGCTCATCATTTCCGGCCATTATGAATTCAAAAAGAAAGAATATTCCAGAGAAGATGCTCTTAAGATTAAAGGACTGGTTTTCGAAATATGACTTCTCAGTGAAGCATATAAAAGGAACCCAGAACCTTATCCCAGACTTACTATCCAGACTCGCCAGACCTTCCAAAAACACTGCTCTCATCCAATCCTTCAGACAAATCTCAGTTATAACAATGGCTTCATCATTCCCAGACATAGCCTTTATTACTTCATTACCTGAAGCCCTTCAAAACCTCATTTTCCAAAAGGTCATTGATCATAAATCCTATTTGGACAACCCTGAACTTACAGACAAACTATGGTCTCTAATGGCCATGCAAGAATTTCTCCCTCCTAAGAATGGGTTATCTCAACGACCTTTCAATCCACATCCTAATCCTGATCAAATGCACCATACGATCTTCCGGCTCCAGACTGTTTTCCATCTAGTAGTTGACAACTACACTTCCTGGGGACACTATGTCATCAAAGACATCACTCTGCAAGCTTATTATATTTTTTGGTATTGGTTAAATCTTTACCCAGTTGTTATCCTCTTTGATCCAAATCTGGTCCATACTAGCAGAAGGTATGGAAAAGGTAAATGGTTCGACAGAATGTTAGCCCTCATCTTCAAGGATCCTTTGACCCTTGAACTCATCAATGGATACCAAATCCAGCAAACTATCATTATCATCATTAAGCTTACAGATATCTAAGGAAGATATTCTGATCCCCTCATCAAGGAGAAGGAATGAGTGTCTTACAGCCAGAATCGCCTTGGCTGAAGAATACGGAGTTCTTCCCTCCTACAACACTCACAGCCCTTTATCTCCGGATATTACTTCCACTCCTAGGCTCTTTTACAGAGAACGGCTCCATAATTATGCTCTTGATGGAGACCATGCATTTGATTTAGAGTGGCCTCAACCACATCATCCAGAACCCTTCATTCCGGACATAGGAGAATCATCCTCTACTTCGCTCCTACCTGTTGTTCTAGACCAGCCAGCTGATCAGCACTATTCTAATGAGACCAACTTAGATGCTGACACAATCTCACTCTAATAGAACCCATCAGCATGCCGACACTATCCAAAGTTAAAGTAATTTGTCGTGTTGTAATAAGTGTGTTTTGTGCCTTTACTTTTACTTTACTTTATTAAAGTTACTTTATGAAAAGAGATAGGGACGTGTCCTATCCTTTTATCTTTAGCTTTTGCTTTTTATCTTGTCGCTCTACTTTTCCAAAAGTAGATGCTTTACTTTAATCATGCTGTTTGTAAAAGCAGGGGCCCTGTCCTGCTTAGCTCGCCTATATAAGGCAGCTCCCTCTCCATTGTAAAATAACTCTTAGAAGATATACAAGTGTGTTTAAGAAAACCATGACTCTCTAAACTCTTTCTCTTCTCTCTGTTAATGGAATCTTAGGGTTCTAAAATTCTAAAAGGAATTTATCAGTTCATTTTTCAAACTTGAGATAATATGCTTTGCACTTGCCTTAATCAAGGATCCTGTGCATCAGAAAACTCTTGATTGTTTCCTTCCGGGTTTGGTACCCTATTTGAAAGACAAAGAGTGTCTGGTTTTGGGTTTATAACCTTTGGAAACTATTTTGAAAACCTCATGCATTGATCCTCCTTGATCCTTTCGCCTCTCCGCCTCCATTTGCTGATCTGGAATACTAGGCAGGATTAAAGTAGAGGATGATCCTCCTATGTTTGGTGGAACTGAAATAGAAGACGAACCCAATTCATATGGAGTGGGAGGTGGAATGGCGGTGAAGTCTTCATAAGGGTCTTGTGAATCTTAAAACAAGTAATCAGTGTAGTCTGGCCTTTCTTCTTTTATCATGATTCCCTTGTTGGCTGGTTGAGAACGGGAAGATGGTATAGGGATCATAACTATGTATGGAGGATGGATGGTGGATCTAGAGGGACATGATTGTATTCCTTTGAGAGGTTCTTTAATTGTTCTTTCTTCAAGTTGTGCGACATGTGGAACCATGATCCATTTATATGCAATATCTTGTGTCCAAAAATCACCAGTTTGTGGGTGCTGGAAATACGATCGATGAATAATGAAAACAGTAGTGAACTGTTGGCCTTCTAAATCAGGAAGCTGTTTGAGATTATGGAAGTCTGCAACTTGTTTCAGCTTTCTGCGACACCATGGCAAAGGTGAGAACCATTCAAACAATGTCCACTGATGAGAACTATCAAGAGAATACCATTAAAGCTTCAAGTGATCCTTTGCACATTCATGAAGGCCCAATTACAAGAGCTAGAGCCAAAAAGATACAAGCTGCTTTAAATGGATTAATTGAGAAAATATGGATTGAAACTACAATTCAAGATGCAAGACATCATGAATTAGGCTTGAAGAGATGTCAAGGCATTGTGGGCTTTATTCAAGCTATTGGGCAGCCAAATACACAATTCGGATCAAATGCAGAAAGGTCAATTTCGGAATAAAACTGGTATTGATTGATCTGGAATTAACTTGCAAGCCATATACCTTGGAAAGATAATTAAGATAGCTTTCCAAAGAATTGTACGGAGTTAGATTTGGAGTTCTCTAGAAGGAGTTATGACCAATTTATTATAGCATGCGCAGAATTGGAAATTTCAACGAATCCTTAACTATTTAGGAGAACTACTCCGACTTGAACTAGGATTTAATCTTTTTCAGATTTTTTGGGTCTCTATTGGCCTATTTAAACTCAGCAACCTTGCTATGTAAGACAATTGAGAGATTAATGTTATTTGAATTTGAGAGAATTATTCTTTCTTTGGTTCTTTTGAGAACTAGTGAACTTATCAAGAATTTGCATTCTTGTGGCGTTCCAAATCAAGACTTATCACTCACCTTCTCATCTAAATCTTGAGTGTGGAGTCAATATCCTTCTCCATACCTTTGGTTCATATTTGATTAAGTATTGGGTCAAGGTTTTGTGTGACTTAAATATGTTTAGAACTTTCTTAGGTAGTTGAAAACTTCAAATTAAGTGTTCTCCTTAAAGTTTCAATGTGGGATTCGCATCATCCATGTCAAGGAAGTTGCACAGTCTGGATTATTTAACCTGTCAAGAATAGGTAAAATAAGAAAAATTATCTTGGTGGCATACAAAACTGTAAGACACCAGAATACCAGAGCTCATCTTCTATGATATCTTTGTTAGGCCAAATCAGTAATCCTGTGAGAAACAAATGATCAGGATGAAAACTAGGAAGAACTATAGGTTCATGGCGTGAACGTAATAAATACATATTATATCTAAAACGAAACTTTTTTTGTAAGAGCTTAGCTGGGTAAGGAAGACACCATGGTTATGACTAGAATTGGACCAAAGGAGTTTATGAGTGAGATGTGTTTAGAGGGTCTAGAGAGAAGATTAGGAATGAGATTTTTATCTCCCTTGATATGCTGGACTATGAAATCATAAAGGGAGAACCAGTTTTTAAGGCAGAGAAAGTGTTTGTCTGGTAGCACTTTATTTTTAAATTCTATTATCCTCAAGAAAAAGGATGAATTATCCAATTTGACAATAAAGTTGTGGCCAATGAGGTGGAATTTAAATTTTTGGATCCCATATTTGACTGTTAGGATTTCCTTGTAGATCACATGATAATGCTTTTTAGTGTCTTTGAACTATCCACTAGCATGTGCATAGTAGAAATCTTTTTCGTTAATATTTTCCAACAGTATTACTCCCTAGTATTCATCACTAGCATCTATCTGTAGATGTGTTGTCCTACAAATGGAATCCTCAGAGGTAATGGATGTTGTGTCATCTGCTTCAGCTTCTGAACGGCTGTGATCTATTTTGGTCCCCAAGGTGAGGTATTCTTCTTTAGCATCTTTGACAGTTGTAAAGTGTGGACCACTATATGAGGAAAGAAATCTTTGAGATAATTTACTATCCCGAGAAATTGCTAAATTTGCTTTCTGGATAAGTGTTGATCTGGAAAGTGTATGAGTTCTTGTGCAATGTGGGGCTCTGGATGGTAATGACCATCTTGAATGATCATGCCTAAGAATTCAATGGACTCCTAGCCCATCTGACTTTTCTTTTCTGAAAGCATGATGCTATGTGACTCAATAATGGATAAAGACTAATTCAAAAGTTGTTGGTGAGACTTATGGTCTTTTGAGAAAAGTAGGATGTCATCAATATAGATGAGAGCATTATTGATGACGGGCTCAAAGATTTTTACCATGGTTTTCTAGAACAAGGATGGAGTAACTTTTAGACCGAATGGCATAACGATCCATTGATAATGGGCATTAGGGATATAGAATGTTGTTTTGGGCCGGTCATCTGAATGGATGCCAATTAGCCAAAATCTTGATTTGAGATCAAACTTAGAAAAAGCTTTTGCACCCTAAAGATGAATAAACAGGGATTGGATCTTACTTTGAGAAAATAGTTGAGGGGTTGGTAAACAATCACTAATCTTTTCTTACCCCGAACAATTTCTGATCTTTTCTCAACATAAAATGCCTAGCAAGCCCAATCAAAATGAGTGGGTTCAATAAGATCTTGGGCCATAAGCTGTTGACGAGCAGCTTGGGCTAATTTAAGGTCCGAAGGGGTCATTCCAGGATGAGTGGCTTTGGTTGGATTAATGTCTTTATTAAGCTTAAATGGTAACTTAACAAAGAACCTGGAATTTTTCCACAGAGTAGATGGATGGGAAAACTGGATATGGCTTTCTAGATAGAAAGGGAGGAATTATTTTTTAAGGTTTTCATAGGGAGGAGGAGCATTAGAAATTGAGTATAATATAAGGTAAGAACCTTTATTTGTACCGAATACCATTAAATGATATATTCAACTTCTTGATTAATTAGAGAACATCGAACCCCAATAGTAGATCTTTATCAAGAAGGGAAGATCTTACTATTTTGACCCAGAGAATGCAATTTGGAAAGAATTGAATACCTATGGGTTTTTTAGTGATCAGATCAGTTTGAAGTATTCAGTATGATGTTCCCAAAACTCCAGTGGAAGAATGGAAGGATTTATACCAACTAGGGAGTCGGGCAGCGGAATACAAGATCGCTCTACTCAAGGTTTTAGTTTATCATGAAAACATCAAAACAATTTCCACTGGTCGTACAGCCCATAACTCAAGACACTCTTGGTCTTCTTCAACAGGGCACCAGACCGTCTAGGAAACAAGCATGAGTTTTCTGATGCACAGGGTCCTTGAATAAGGCAAGTGCAGAGCATACTATCTCAGGTTTTCTTTTGGTTTTTGAAAATGAACTTGATAAAACCTTTTTCAAACCTTTTTCAGAAATCCAAAGAACTTCGTTAACAGAGAGAGAAGAGAGAGTTTAGAGATTCATAGCTTAACAAACTTCTTAGATTAATACTTCAAGTGTTCTGACTTGTTCAGACTTATGATACAATGAGGAGGGAGCTGCCTTATATAGGCGAGCTGAGCAGGACAGGACCCCTGCTTTTACAAAAGCAAGAATAAAATAAAAACATCTACTTTTCAAAAGTAGAAGACAAGATAAAAAGCAAAAATTAAAAGGATAGGACACGTCCCTATCTCTTAAAGCAACTTTAATAAAGTAAAAGTAAAATCATAAGCATACTCAAACAAAATTATACAACACGACAAACAGTAAGGTGTCGGCAGGCTGATGTGTCTCAGAGTGAGATAGCATCAGTGTCTGAGTCAGTGTCGTCGTCAGCAGGTATTTTGAAGACCTTTTCAGGATGAGTACAACCTGGTACACAGGGCTAAGGGCAGAATTTGGCTCTCTATTCTTCTTCTGGATTAGGTGAAGGATTGGGCCAGACTTGAGAACAGTAAGGTGGATAGAATTGGTCTGATGGAAAGCTAGTCGGTTGATGACTTGTTCTTGCTTCATTAGGATTTGCAGGTGGTGTTTGGAGTTGTTCTAAGTGTTGGGTTAAGGACTTGAAATCTTCCCAAGGGTCTTGAGCATCTTGGAATAAGAAGTCAGTGTAATCTGGCTTTTCTTCTTTGAGGATAATCCCTGAAGTTTTTGGGGTAGAGATGGCTGAAGGAGTTGGGACTATGAGGATGTCATGCCGGGGACCTAAGGAGGTGTGGAAGATGTCCTTTGGTGGCTCTGACCTATGATTAAGTTGGCAAAGGAAGGTGGTCAGATTTCTTTGAATATTTTGATCCTGTTCAAGAAGGGCTGGATGTGGCAGAGTTTGCGATTCTCGTGCTTAGTCTACAGTCCAGAAGTTGTCAATATGTGGATGTTGAAAATACGGCCTGTGAATGGTGAAGACAGATGTGAACATATCTGCTTCTGTGTCTGGTATTTTGTCAAGGTTGTGGAGGAGGATTATCTGCTGTAATTTCATTCTCCACCAAGGAATGGGAGAATACCATTCTAGGACGGTCCATATGAGGGAAGTGGACTGTTCAGGATCCATGAGGTGTTTGGATAAGGGTTTGACTGGAAAGACAAGTTTTGTAACATAGAGGACTGTAAGGCACCAAATGTACCATAACTCGTCTTCAGTGATTCCTTTGAGAGGATGGAGATATAAACCAGTAAGGAATAAGTCTTCAGGATGGAAATCCATGACAGGGATGGAGTTAGTAAGAAAATAGGCTTTGAGAAAGAACCTAAAAACATATTTTCGGGCAAAGTCTTGAATAGCAAAAGCTGAGTTGAAAGTTTTGCCAGTAGGAAAATATCTTTTGGATATAGCCTGTGTTGGAAGAGATGTTGCCATTAGGATAAAAGGAAAATGATATTGAGAGGCAATGTAGGACAGATGCTGGGATGGTTTTGAAAGTCTGGATAGAAGATCAGGGATGAGGTTCTGGGTTCCTTTTATATGCTTCACAGAGAAGTCATATTTGGAGAACCAGTCTTTCAGTCGTAAAAGCATCTTCTCTGGAATATTCTTTCCTTTTGAGCTGAAGATGGCTGGGAAGGATGAGCTGTCTAATCGGATAAGAAAATGATAACCGATTAAATGATATTCAAATTTTTTAATACCATTTTTCACGGCTAAAATCTCTTTGTAGATACTGTGGTAGTGGCATTGTGAGTCAGAGAAATGTCCACTAGCGTATCCGATAAGATTCTCTTTTCCATTGAGTTCTTCGAGGAGTACAGCACCCCATGAGGTGTCACTTGCGTCTGTTTGTAAGATCCGGTTGCCATTTGTAATGAGCTTTAATGGTGGAGAATCTTGTGCAATCTTTTTTAACTCAGTGACAGCTGTAGTATGGGTGTCATTCCATTCTGGAGGCTTCTTTTTCAATAAAGCCGAAAGTTGTGCTGTATGTCTGTCCACGTGAGGGATGAAGTCACAGATGTAATTGATGATACCAAGAAATGCTTTGGATCTCGCTACGGATAAGTGTTGATCTGGAAAGTGAAGCAGTTCTTGGGCAATGTGCTTTCCTGGTTGATAGTGACCGTCTTTGATGACCATGCCAAGGAATTCAATGTTGGAGGTGGCTATGGTGCTTTTCTTTGGTGACAGCATGATACCATGAGACTGAATGATATCAAGGAAGTGATTTAACAACTGGCGATGTTCTGCATGTGTTTAAAAAACAACAAAATATCGTCAATGTAAATCAATGCATGATGCAAAATAGGTTGAAAGATTTTGACCATTGCTTTTTGGAAAATGGAAGGAGCAGTCTTTAAACCGAAGGGTAAAACTGTCCATTGATAATGAGCATTCGGAATGCAAAAAGCAGTTTTGTATCTTTCAGAGGGTTCAATGCCTTAATTGCCAAAAACCTGATTTTAAATCAAATTTCGAAAAGATTTGGGCATTCTTCAAATATGTGAAAATGTTTTGTCTTTTTGGAAGAGGAAATTTGTCATCTTGTAAAAACATGTTTAAAGGCTGATAGTCGATGACTAATCTCTTTTTTCCACGGACAGGTTCTGAGTATTTTTCCACATAAAAAGCTTGACAAGCCCACTGAGAAGTTGTGGGTTCAATCAGACCTTGGGCCAAAAGTTGTGAGCATTCATTTTGGGCTAGGACCAAGTCAGAAGGACTCATTCCTGGATGGGTCGCTTTGGTAGGATTGGTGTCTTCATTTAGCTTGAAGGGGAGCTTAATGAAGAAGGACTTGTTTTTCCATAACGGACTTGGATGGGTGAATTCAGCATGAGATTCAGGGCAAAACTGGAGTAGTTTGGCTGAGATGTCTTGGTAAGACTGAGGAGAATTGGAAAGGCTGTAGAGTCTGAGGATATTTATGAAGGGTTTGAACATGGATTTGACTCGAATACCGGTAGGAAGTATTTGGAGGTGAGGGACTTTGGAGATGGTATCGAAACCTAATAAGATATCTTTATCAGGTAAATTCGAACCAATGACATGTGTCCAAATAACACAATTAGGGAAAATCTGAATACCAATGGGATGTTTGGTAATCAAATCTGTTGTGAAAACTTTTCCATCGGTTGCTTTGAAATGTTCTGTATGAGGTTTCCAATGCTGTGATGGAAGGATATCTGGATTGAGCATCGTCTTTTGAGCGCCAGTGTCAAAAAATCCAATGACAGGTAGAGGTCTGTGGAATTTTGAAGGTAAAACCTAGATTTTGACTGATGGAATAGGAATGGAGGAATCCAGTGACAAAGACTGTTGGTTGTAGACAGTGAGTAATCCATCTGTATCGGAATCATCAGATGAATTTTCGGCGAACACATCTTGTTTCTTCATTAGGTGCTTCTTGTTCTGAGAAACAAGATTCAACTTCTTCTTTGTCTGGAGCATAGTCTATAATAGCTTGTAAATGCTTGATGAGACGAATAGCTTTGTCTCGCTTGTTAGGACAGTTTCTGGAGTAATGTCCTTTCTTTTTGCATATGAAGCATCTACTGGACTTTTGCTGTTGCCTTTCCTTAGAGGAAGGAGACTTTTTTCTGTAAAATGTGAATGGTCTGCGAGTGTGAAGTCTGGAAGAAGATTTCTGATTAAGCTTTCTGAAATGTTTCTTCTTGTGAGGACCCATGATCACATTGCTTTGGATCTTTGCACTTGATTTTCAGATAAGGCTTTTTACAAGCACTTCTGAATGGTTCTTTGTCTTTGATCAATTCTTTGAAGAATCGCTTCTGTTCACAAAGTTTATCAAGGCAGGATTTTGCAATCTGGAAGATCTTGCCTAAGGAGATGTTTTCAAGGCTAAGATTGTAAGCAGCAAGTTGTCGTTGAATTTCAGGTTGCAATTCATCAAGTAAGGAAGCAAGGAAGACATGCTTCAGAGTGGGATCATTAAAGCCATTTAATTTGTAGAACAAGATTGACATCCTTTTGTAGTGGAAGTCAAGATCTTTGGCTTTGAGGGAACAGCATTTCATGTTGAGGTAGTCTCGTCTGGCTGCTTCAAAGTGTGCAGCTGGTTCGCCAATGAACTGTTCATGAAGTACGGCTAAGGCTGAGGAAACATCAGGTAACTGGACAAACTGAAGTTGTCTGTATGAGCCTAAGCTGTCAAACCAATCTCTGAGGGATCCAATGAAACGGGTGGTTAGTTCAAGAATCGATTCTCTTTGTAGCATCGGTTTTGAGTATCTGGAGGTCTACCCAAGCTGAAATCTCGGATAGTTTGTCTCGCCATTTGCTGGTTGGAATGTCATCAAAAGTAAACCATAGACCATTGGATGACTTTGAAGTTTGCTGTTGAGGTGAGGGTGCAGATGTAGATTCAGTAGGATCATCAACATCTGATGGAATCTCAAAGTAAGATTCTGGATGAGAAGTCTGTGCATGCTCTGGTTCTTCTGTTTGAGCCATGAGGAGCTTAGTGATATCAGCATAAGACTTTTCTGAATCGGTGGTAGAAACCAAAGAGAGTGAAGGTTCTGAACTGGTTGCAGGGTTTGAGTCTGATGGTTGAGATGGTGTGTCATCAGATCTGTGATCAGGTTCAGATTCTGAGGATGAGGAAGGTTCTTCTGTGGAGGTTTCTGTGGAGGTTGTTGACTCTGTAACGGGATGAGGATAAGATGCATACTGGTGCATAGGAGCTTTATCCTTGGATTGAGGTTGGGTTGTGTGAGGTGGAGGAACAGAGGTATACTCTGGTGATTCCTGTTCTTGAGGTTCAGATTGTTGAGACTGTGGTTGAACTGGTTGAGTGGGTTGATGTATCTTCAACGGTTTAGGTTGAGGTTTGGACTTTGATTTGGGCTTTGAAGGTGGAGCAGGTTGTGATTGTGGTTTGAAAAGTGTATGGGTCATACCAAACAATTTAGAAGGGTCATATTGTCTGATCGGAGATAACATAGGAGTAAACGGATGGTAAGTAGGACCAATAGAAGGAATTGGTGGACTTTGTGTGAAGAGGGTAGGTCTCTGCTTCTCAGATTCAATCTGTTTTAGTTCTGCTTGCAGCTTTCTGATTTCTCGTTCTTTGCTATCAAACTCAGGACCATAGTAGCGATGTCGGAGCATTTCTTTAAGTTCAGCATCTAGTTGAGCAACTCTGTTCTTTAGATCCTGGTGGATTTGCTGCATCTGTGATGTAATGGAATCAACTTTGGTTTCAATCTTGTCAGTTCGTAAACTGATTCGATCGACTTGTTGATGGATGTGCTGTAAAGCATCATTCTATGCTCTGGCATTCTGGGTTTGCCAGTTGAGGACAGATTCAAAAGGTTTTGGTTCTTCAAGATGACCAGCAGAGGTGATTGGTGAAGGGACAAAGGGTTTTGACACAATCTTTCTCTGAGTGTCAGTTTGTGGTTCAAGAGGTGGAAAGTTTGAGGAATAGTCTCTGGAGAACATCATACATGGGATTGGTTGTGGTTGTGGATGTATGACTGGTGAAGGGACTTCTGTTTTGCAGTGTTTAGCAATCCATTTAAGTTCCTTCTGGTAAAGAGGTAAAGGTGCAGGTGCAGGAGGAGGTGAAGAAGGGTTTTATGGCCTTTTGTGTTCAACCTTACAAGAAGTAAGATACTTCTTTTTGGGTTTTCTTTTAGGCACAAGTTCATCATCTTCGCCATCTTGCCAGCACGGACAATCTGGATCACACATGTCAGATCCAGGAGCATCCCAGAGGAAGTGTTTTCCAATTTTAGTGGGATAAACTGGATAACCTTCTGAAGTGAAACCAGTAATTGGGAGTTTCTCTTGGCCAGTTTGGATTGGAGTGATCATTGAGGAATAGGTGAAAGATAGTCTTGGAGACTCTGGTGGAGCTGTAGGGAGAACAGCTGGAGGAGGCTGTGAAGCTGTCTGAGGTGGTTTGAAAGTCATTTTGACAAATCCATCTTGTCTGCGTTCAAACATACTTTCGGATGTCTGAATGGGAGCATCGTTCTGATAGAACTTTTCATAGTTGGAAATCCATTCTAAAGGCATGAGCTTGACAAGTTCTTGTTGAGGAATTTGCCGAGGAATCTGAATGATAGTTGGAGCTTGATCAGATTCTGCTAGTACCATTAGAGCATCTGAGTGACTTTCTGGAGTTGGAAGATCTAAGGCATGGTTCTGAAGCCTATAGACCAATTGATGATGGAGGGTAGCGATCTTTCTTTGAGAGATCTTCAAAGACCTTGAATTTGGACTTGGACTTTTCAAGCGGTGGAAAGGTTGATATCTTGGAGGACAAGTTGAAATTTGGATAAAAGGTGAGAAAAACCTTTGCTGCATGTAGGGTAGTTAAAACGTACCAATAACGGCGTGTTGATACTTGTTTGAACCAGTGTCGAGCATAGCAATTCGACGATGTGAGTAAACCTTTTCTTCCATGAAGTGTCAAGATTAATCTCACTCCGCCGAGGTGGAGATGAGTATAACCTTCTCGTTTCCAGTTAGCAACGAGTTCTGGAGGGATCTCAAGTGTAACATATTGTTCAGCAGTAGTAGCTTGGAGAGTACACTGATCTAGTCTAGAAGACTGGATGTATTCTTTAGGAAGAGGACGCTTTGTACTGATGAGGGATTTTATACTACGGGTAAGAGAAGTAGATCTTTTATACAAATGATAAGGACTAATAAGAGGAAAAGAAGACTCAGTAATTTGTGCAGATTCGGGAATATAAGAGTATTCTACGAGGTTTTCTATCTTATTTGCAGTATGTTTAGTGCAAGACTTTGGTAAAGACGAAGTAGACGAAAGGGAAATAGTACTTGAAGATTCTGAGCAAGAAGATGTAGAAGACCAGGAGTGTCTTGAGTTATGGGCTGTACGACCAGTGGAAATTGTTTTGATGTTTTCATGATAAACTAAAACCTTGAGTAGAGCGATCTTGTATTCCGCTGCCCGACTCCCTAGTATCAAGTGCAAAGATCCAAAGCAATGTGACTGCGGTCCTCACAAGAAGAAACATTTCAGAAAGCTTAATCAGAAATCTTCTTCCAGACTTCACACTCACAGACCATTCACATTTTACAGAAAAAAGTCTCCTTCCTCTAAGGAAAGGCAACGGCAAAAGTCCAGGAGATGCTTCATATGCAAAAAGAAAGGACATTACTCCAGAAACTGTCCTAACAAGCGAGACAAAGCTATTCGTCTCATCAAGCATTTACAAGCTGTTACAGACTATGCTCCAGACAAAGAAGAAGTTGAATCTTGTTTCTCAGAACAAGAAGCACCTAATGAAGAAACAGTGTTCGCACTGGAAAATTCATCTGATGATTCCGATACAGATGGATTACTCACTGTCTACAACCAACAGTCTTTGTCA
Organism: Aegle marmelos; assembly: GCA_030449875.1. Classification (NCBI taxonomy): domain Eukaryota; kingdom Viridiplantae; phylum Streptophyta; class Magnoliopsida; order Sapindales; family Rutaceae; genus Aegle; species Aegle marmelos. The sequence goes on from JASUUL010000143.1 coordinate 14,931,089, forward strand.
CTGGATTCCTCCATTCCTATTCCATCAGTCAAAATCCAGGTTTTACCTTCAAAATTCCACAGACCTCTACCTGTCATTGGATTTTTTGACACTGGCGCTCAAAAGACGATGCTCAATCCAAATATCCTTCCATCACAGCATTGGAAACCTCATACAGAACATTTCAAAGCAGCCGATGGAAAAGTTTTCACAACAGATTTGATTACCAAACATCCCATTGGTATTCAGATTTTCCCTAATTGTGTTATTTGGACACATGTCATTGGTTCGAATTTATCTGATAAAGATATCTTATTAGGTTTCGATACCATCTCCAAAGTCCTTCACCTCCAAATACTTCCTACCGGTATTCGAGTCAAATCCATGTTCAAACCTTTCATAAACATCCTCAGACTCTACAGCCTTTCCAATTCTCCTCAGTCTTACCAAGACATCTCAGCCAAACTACTCCAGTTTTGCCCTGAATCTCATGCTGAATTCACCCATCCAAGTCCGTTATGGAAAAACAAGTCCTTCTTCATTAAGCTCCCCTTCAAGCTAAATGAAGACACCAATCCTACCAAAGCGACCCATCCGGGAATGAGTCCTTCTGACTTGGTCCTAGCCCAAAATGAATGCTCACAACTTTTGGCCCAAGGTCTGATTGAACCCACAACTTCTCAGTGGGCTTGTCAAGCTTTTTATGTGGAAAAACACTCAGAACTTGTCCGTGGAAAAAAGAGATTAGTCATCGACTATCAGCCTTTAAACATGTTTTTACAAGATGACAAATTTCCTCTTCCAAAAAGACAAAACATTTTCACATATTTAAAGAATGCCCAAATCTTTTCGAAATTTGATTTAAAATCAGGTTTTTGGTAATTAGGCATTGAACCCTCTGAAAGATACAAAACTGCTTTTTGCATTCCGAATGCTCATTATCAATGGACAATTTTACCCTTCGGTTTAAAGACTGCTCCTTCCATTTTCCAAAAAGCAATGGTCAAAATCTTTCAACCTATTTTGCATCATGCATTGATTTACATTAACGATATTTTGTTGTTTTCAGAAACACATGCAGAACATCGCCAGTTGTTAAATCACTTCCTTGATATCATTCAGTCTCATGGTATCATGCTGTCACCTAAGAAAAGCACCATAGCCACCTCCAACATTGAATTCCTTGGCATGGTCATCAAAGACGGTCACTATCAACCAGGAAAGCACATTGCCCAAGAACTGCTTCACTTTCCAGATCAACACTTATCCAGAAAGCAGATCCAGCAATTTCTTGGTATCATCAATTACATCCGTGACTTCATCCCTCACGTGGACAGACATACAGCACAACTTTCGGCTTTATTGAAAAAGAAGCCTCCAGAATGGAATGACACCCATACTACAGCTGTCACTGAGTTAAAAAAGATTGCACAAGATCCTCCACCATTAAAGCTCATTACAGATGGCAACCGGATCTTACAAACAGACGCAAGTGACACCTCATGGGGTGCTGTACTCCTCGAAGAACTCAATGGAAAAGAGAATCTTATCGGATACGCTAGTGGACATTTCTCTGACTCACAATGCCACTACCACAGTATCTACAAAGAGATTTTAGCCGTGAAAAATGGTATTAAAAAATTTGAATATCATTTAATCGGTTATCATTTTCTTATCCGATTAGACAGCTCATCCTTCCCAGCCATCTTCAGCTCAAAAGGAAAGAATATTCCAGAGAAGATGCTTCTACGACTGAAAGACTGGTTCTCCAAATATGACTTCTCTGTGAAGCATATAAAAAGAACCCAGAACCTCATCCCTGATCTCCCATCCAGACATATCAGGTCTTCCAATCCAAGTGCCTCCTCTAACCTATTGTCAATCATCACCATGGCTTCAACTTCAGCCTCATCCTCTTCAGTCTTATCCTCTCCAGACCAAACCTTTATCACTTCCTTGCCTGAAGAACTCCAATCCCTTATTTTCCAGAAGGTAATTGATCACAAATCTTTCTTGGAAAATCCTGACTTAACAGACAGATTATGGTCTCTCATGGCCATACAAGAATTTCTCCCTCCAGAAGAAGGATTATCTCATAGACCTTTTAACCCACATCCCATTCCGGATCAAATGCACCACACTATCTTCCGGCTTTCAACCATCTTCCATCCAGTTGTTGATAACCACACTGCTTGGGTTCACTATGTCATAAAAAACATCACAGTCCAGGCTTACTATGTTTTTTGGTACTGGTTAAACCTTTACCCAGTTGCCATTCTCTACGACCCAAGACTAGTTCATACAAGTAGACGATACGGATACGGTCAATGGTTTGACAGAATGCTTACGCCTATCTTCAAGGATCCTTTGACCCTTGAACTCATCAATGGATTCCAGATCCAACAAACTATCATCCTCATTGTCAAGCTTACCGATATTTGGGGAAGATACACTGCTCCCCTTCTCAAGGTTATTGACCATGACCATCACTGTGAATCTTTTTCACCCATGTGGAACGAATGTCTTACAGCTAGACTTGCTTTAGCTGAAGAATATGGAGTTCCTCCATCCTACAACACTCACAGCCCTCTGTCTCCAGACATCACCTCTACTCCAAGACTCTTCTACAGAGAACGCCTCCACAACTACGCCCTTGATGAAGATCATGGTTTTGATCTCGAATGGCCTCAACCACATCATCCAGATCCCTTCATCCCTGACATAGGAGATTCATTCTTCACTTCTCTCCTACCTGCTATTTCGGATCAACACTCTACTGCTGACGACGACACTGACTCAGACACTGATGCTATCTCACTCTGAGACACATCAGCCTGCCGACACCTTATTGTTTGTCGTATTGTATAATTTTGTTTGAGTGTGCTTATGCTTTTACTTTTACTTTATTAAAGTTGCTTTAGAAAAGAGATAGGGACGTGTCCTATCCTTTTAACTTTTGCTTTTTATCTTGTCTTCTACTTTTGAAAAGTAGATGTTTTATTTTATTCTTGCTTTTGTAAAAGCAAGGGTCCTGTCCTGCTCAGCTCGCCTATATAAGGCAGCTCCCTCCTCATTGTATCATAAGTCTGAACAAGTCAGAACACTTGAAGTATTAATCTAAGAAGTTTGTTTTATAAGCTATGAATCTCTAAACTCTCTCTTCTCTCTCTGTTAACGAAGTTCTTTGGATTTCTAAAAAGGTTTGAAAAAGGTTTTATCAAGTTCATTTTCAAAACCAAAAGAAAACCTGAGATAGTATGCTCTGCACTTGCCTTATTCAAGGACCCTGTGCATCAGAAAACTCATGCTTGTTTCTAGGCGTGCCCGGTGCCCTGTTGAAGAAGACCAGGAGTGTCTTGAGTTATGGGCTGTACGACCAGTGGAAATTGTTTTGATGTTTTCATGATAAACTAAACCTTGAGTAGAGCGATCTTGTATTCCGCTGCCCGACTCCCTAGTATCAAGTGCAAAGATCCAAAGCAATGTGACTGCGGTCCTCACAAGAAGAAACATTTCAGAAAGCTTAATCAGAAATCTTCTTCCAGACTTCACACTCACAGACCATTCACATTTTACAGAAAAAAGTCTCCTTCCTCTAAGGAAAGGCAACGGCAAAAGTCCAGGAGATGCTTCATATGCAAAAAGAAAGGACATTACTCCAGAAACTGTCCTAACAAGCGAGACAAAGCTATTCGTCTCATCAAGCATTTACAAGCTGTTACAGACTATGCTCCAGACAAAGAAGAAGTTGAATCTTGTTTCTCAGAACAAGAAGCACCTAATGAAGAAACAGTGTTCGCACTGGAAAATTCATCTGATGATTCCGATACAGATGGATTACTCACTGTCTACAACCAACAGTTTTATCAGCCTTGAAACCTTTAAACCGAAGGGTAAAACTGTCCATTGATAATGAGCATTCGGAATGCAAAAAGCAGTTTTGTATCTTTCAGAGGGTTCAATGCCTAATTGCCAAAAACCTGATTTTAAATTAAATTTCGAAAAGATTTGGGCATTCTTCAAATATGTGAAAATGTTTTATCTTTTTGGAAGAAGAAATTTGTCATCTTGTAAAAACATGTTTAAAGGCTGATAGTCGATGACTAATCTCTTTTTTCCACGGACAAGTTCTGAGTGTTTTTCCACATAAAAAGCTTGACAAGCCCACTGAGAAGTTGTGGGTTCAATCAGACCTTGGGCCAAAAGTTGTGAGCATTCATTTTGGGCTAGGACCAAGTCAGAAGGACTCATTCCCGGATGGGTCGCTTTGGTAGGATTGGTGTCTTCATTTAGCTTGAAGGGGAGCTTTTAGTTTATCATGAAAACATCAAAACAATTTCCACTGGTCGTATAGCCCATAACTCAAGACACTCCTGGTCTTCTTCAACAGGGCACCAGACCGTCTAGGAAACAAGCATGAGTTTTCTGATGCACAGGGTCCTTGAATAAGGCAAGTGCAGAGCATACTATCTCAGGTTTTCTTTTGGTTTTTGAAAATGAACTTGATAAAACCTTTTTCAAACCTTTTCAGAAATCCAAAGAACTTCGTTAACAGAGATGGGTTTAAAAAATTTCGAAGGAAGGATACTGATTTTGATTGAGGGTCTGGTTTCTTAGACAAGGTTGATGGAATCGACATTGTAAATTACAGGAATACTCTCAGAGTCTGAATCAGAACTTTGTTTGGCAAGAATGAAAACTATATCATCATCATATTCCTGTTGTTCTGAAAATATGGACTCAACATCTTCACTATCTGAGAGAAGAAAGACTTTTTGAAGGTGCTCAAGTAGTCTGGCTGATTTGGCTGGATTGTTTGGATAAGATTTTGCAAAATGACCCTTCTTTTTGCAAATGAAACATCGGGCATCTTTCTGCCATTTAGACTGAAAAGGTTTTCTTCGAAAAAACCTATAAGGTCTTTTAGGCTTTCTAAAACTGTATTTCTTTGAGTGTTTGTGATGCGAATCCCACATTGAAACTTTAAGGAGAACACTTAATTTGAAATTTCAACTACCCAAGAAAGTTCTAAATAGATTTAAGACACACAAAACCTTGACCCAATGCTTAATCAAACATGAACCAAAGGTATGGAGAAGGATATTGACGCCACACTCAAGATTTAGATGAGAAGGTGAGTGATAAGTCTTGATTGGAATGCCACAAGAATGCAAATTCTTGATAAGTTCACTAGTTCTCAAAAGAACCAAAGAAAGAATAATTCTCTGAAATTCAAATAACATTAATCTCTCAATGTGGGATTCGCATCAGTTTGGACGGAGTATATTTTTGAAAATGGGATTTTTTCTTGGTTGGACAATGACAGGTTTTTTCATCCTTGCATTTGATAGCAAGGTAAGGTTTCTTATAGGCACTCTTGAAGGGCTCTTTATGCTTTATCAAATCCTTGAAAAATTCTTTTTGTTTACAGATCTTTTTGAGGCAAGAGACAGCCAATTGATAAATCTTCCCTAATGACAGTGTATCAATGTTGAGCTGATAAACATAAAGTTGTCTTTGCAATTCTAGCAGGATCTCTTTAGGTAGAAATGCAACGAAAACATGCTTGAGGGAAGCATCATTGAAGCCATTTAGCTCATAGTATAAGACTATCATTCTCTTGTAATAGAAGTCTAGATCCTTGATCTTTAGAGAACAACATTTCATTTAGTGATATTCTCTTCTGGCTGCTTCTTGAGCTACCGTTGGTTCCTCTAGGAACTGTTCATAAATGAGTCCTAGGACTTGAGGGATAGTGGCCTGATACAGTTGGAGCTATCTGTACTGGCCAAGACATTCAAACCAGTCTCGTAGAGAACCAAGAAATCTTGAACAGAATTCTCTAAGAACAGATTCTGAAGTAACATCAGGTTTAAGCATCTGAACATCAGTCCATGTAGAGAACTCTTAAAATATTTGGAACCATTTGATTTTTGGTACATCGTCAAATGTGAACCAAGGCCCATGAGATGATTTTGGGACTGAATTTGTTTGATGCGGAGGAGCATCTTTAAAATCTTCAACTATTGGAGGTCCTTGTAAGGTAGAGGGGTCATCCTCATCCAGAGAAGGAGGTTCATTGGAACCTGTTGATGGTTGAACCATAAATAAATCTAGGATATCAACATAATGTTCTTCTGAATTTGGAACAGAGATTGATTCTATCAAAGAATAGGAGTTATCAGAAGAAGATTCTGAGCTTATGATAGGAGTACTGGCTTCAGAGTATGGAAAACCAGTCTTAAATTCTTGGGAAAATGTTGATGCATGGGTCCTTTGTCCCTTGCTGGTGTTTGAGTGGGTTCTGGTGTGGCTTGAGAAGAAGTAGGTTGTTGTCTTGAAGTAAAAGGTTTAGAGGCTGTAGGCTTGGTGCTTCCTTCACACCCATATACTCCCCCCGGTGAACACCTGGGCTCTGATACCAAGTTTGGGCCAATGCCTAACTCAGACGGGGGCGAACTACATAAGTTCCCTTAGAACTACATAAGTTCTGACTCAAAGCTACACAAGCTCTGAAACAACAGGGTTTCTGACCTGTATACTCAATATCAGAGTAGTAACCTAGACACATATCACCCAAAACTGGAGCCACTCCCTGGGCATTAACAAGGATGAACAATATGGGTGTGAAGGAAGCACCTTATCCCACATCGGTTGGGATCCTGACTAGGGTCCAGTTTATAAGTGTTGGGCAGTCCTCACCCTTTGAGAGCTCTTTTGGGGCTGAGTTAGGCTTCGGCCTAAACTTAGTGATGAGAACTATCAAGAGAATACCATTAAAGCTTCAAGTGATCCTTTGCACATTCATGAAGGCCCAATTACAAGAGCTAGAGCCAAAAAGATACAAGCTATTTTAAATGGATTAATTGAGAAAATATAGATTGAAACTATAATTCAAGATGCAAGACATCATGAATTGGCTTGAAGAGATGTCAAGGCGTTGTGGGCTTTATTCAAGCTATTGGGCAGCCAAAAAGATACAAGCTGTTTTAAATGGATTAATTGAGAAAATATAGATTGAAACTATAATTCAAGATGCAAGACATCATGAATTAATTGAGAAAATAAACAAGCTGTTTTAATTGAGAAAATATAGAGCCAAAAAGATACAAGCTGTTTTAAATGGATTAATTGAGAAAATATAGATTGAAACTATAATTCAAGATGCAAGACATCATGAATTGGCTTGAAGAGATGTCAAGGCGTTGTGGGCTTTATTCAAGCTATTGGGCAGCCAAATACACAATTCGGATCAAATGCAGAAAGGTCAATTTCGGAATAAAACTGGTATTGATTGCGCTGGAATTAACTTGCAAGCCATACACCGTTGGAAAGATAATTAAGATAGCTTTCCAAAGCATTTTACGGAGTTAGATTTGGAGTTCTCTAGAAGGAGTTATGACCAATTCATTACAGCATGCGCAGAATTGGAAATTTCAACGACTCCTTAACTAGTTAGGAGAACTAGTCCGACTTGAACTAGGATTTAATCTTTTTCAGATTTTTTGGGTCTCTATTGGCCTATTTAAACTCAGTAACCTTGCTATGTAAGACAATTGAGAGATTAATGTTATTTGAATTTGAGAGAATTATTCTTTCTTTGGTTCTTTTGAGAACTAGTGAACTTATCAAGAATTTGCATTCTTGTGGCGTTCCAAATCAAGACTTATCACTCACCTTCTCATCTAAATCTTGAGTGTGGAGTCAATATCCTTCTCCATACCTTTGGTTCATATTTGATTAAGCATTGGGTCAAGGTTTTGTGTGACTTAAATCTGTTTAGAACTTTCTTCGGTAGTTGAAAATTTCAAATTAAGTGTTCTCCTTAAAGTTTCAATGTGAGATTCGCATCACTAGGTATTAGAGCCATAACATCGTTCTTCCTGAGAGGGGTGGTATATTGATAGATAGATCCGTGATTCCTGAAATAGAAGAATAGAAACTTAAAAATCATGGTTTCCACTTCTACTTCCCAGTCTACTGTGTCTCTAGTATCTCTTTCCTCTACTTTGTCTCTTCCTAAGTCTTGTACAAAACATCTGGCTTAAAAATCATGGCTTCTACTTCTACTTCCAAGTCTATTAAGTCTCCAGTATCTCTTTCCTCTACTCTGTCTCTTCTTAAGTCTTGTACAAAACATCTGGCTTCTAAGATAGAAAATCTTGTAGAATACTCTTATGTCCCTGATTCTGTACAAATCTCTGAGCCTTCCTTACCTCTAATTAGTCTGTATAAACTCTACCAAAGACCCAGCTCAACCTCATCTCCACAAAAAGACCTTTTCTAAAAGAATACATCCAATCCTCTCAGTTGGATCAATATGCTTTACAAGCAACTCAAGCAGAGCAGTATGTAACCTTGGAAATTCCAACAGAGCTCGTAACCCAATGGAAATGGGAATGATATACGCACCTCCATCTTGGGGGTATACGTATAATTCTTACCTTATATGGTAGAAAAGGCTTGCCGGTGACGGCAAGAATAGCTTTAATGGATACAAGGTTCAAGGAGTACCAACATGCAGTTATTGGTACTGTCCTAACAACTCTTCATGCTGATGGATATCCCATCTATCCAATAAAAATCGAAGGACACTTCCTATGGGATGCACAAGGAACACACATGTGTGATGACAATTGCCCTTGTCTTGAATATGGAGAATTAGATGACGACTGGTATGTCAATAGAAGGCCCAAAAAGAAGAAACAACCAGAAGTCTGTAAAGCTCCAACAATCTGGATGTTCGATAATGATGATGACGAACCAGATTATACGCCTTGGCCAGAAGAAGCAACAGAAGTTGAGGTGATTGATATCTCTCAACAACCAACCACATGCAGACAAGAAGCAAAAGATCCATTGCTTACCTCACCAAGCTTATAGCCTTGCATGATGTTCTCCTCTGGCTTTTATCATGAACAGTTTCCTTCTTTGGAAAAGAAAATAGATTCTGAGACCAAAATGGTTTCAAAACCATTCGTCCAGTCTCCTATAACTCTTACTGGACAGCTCAAGGAACCAAAGCAATATGAAGCAGTTCTCAATTGGCAAACTCAGAATGCCAGAGTTTAGAACTCAGTTCTGGAATCTCAAAACACAGACAAGAAGGTTAATAGTATTTCAGCTTAGCTAGAACAGCTGTATCTTAATCTGCACCATCAGATTGCTAAACTGGATATAAAGCTCAGAACAATAATTCAAAACAAATATTGGGGTCCAGAGTTCAACTAAAAAAAAGCTGAGATCAAACAACTCAAAAGTGAACTCGTCAGAATTGATGCTGAGAAACAACAACCCTCACTTTTCGGTCAAACACAAACCTTACCTGCATACACTCCTTTCTTTAACACATACCAACCTTTCTACAAACCAACCAGTCAGGCACAACCTGTGGATTATGCAAAATTCTTTGGGTTATCACATCTTTCCATACCAAAACTAGCACCAAAACCCAAACCAACTGCTAAGCCTACAACCTTTAAACCATCTACTCCCACACTGCAACCCACTTTACCACAGGCTACACCAGAACCCACTCAAACTCCAGCAAAAGATAAAGCACCCATGCATCAAATCTATTCCTAAGAATATGAAACTAGTTTTCCTTCTCTTGAAACTAGTATTCCTGTTACAACATCTGAGTCTTTTTCTGAAGAATCTTATTCCTCAACAGAATTAGTCTCTGTTTCAGATTCAGAAGAAAACTAAGTTGATATTCTAGATCTTCTCATGGCTCAACCATTAACAGGTTCCAATGAACCTCAGTCTCCAGCAGAAGATGAACCCTCAACCTCACAAGAACCTCTTATTGTTGAGGATCCAGAAGATATTCCTCCACATCAGAACAACTCTGTTCCAAAATCATCTCATGGACCTTGGTTCACATTTGATGATGTTTCAAAGTTCAAATGGTTCTAGAGATTTCAAGAATTTTCAGCATGGACAGATGTGCAGATGCTGAAACGTGATGCCAATCCAGAATCAGTTCTTAGAGAATTCTGTTCCAGATTTCTTGGTTCTCGCCACTATTCCTCAAGTCTTAGGACTCATCTATGAACAGTTCCTAGGGGAACCAACAGTTGCTCAAAAAGCAGCGAGAAAGAATTTCACCAGATGAAATGTTGTTCTCTGAAGATCAAAGATCTAGATTTCGACTACAAGAGAATGATAGCTTTATACTACAAGCTCAACGGTTTCAACGATGCTTCTTTAAAGCATGTTTTCGTTGCTTCTCTTCCTAAAGAGATCTTGCCAGAATTGCAAAAGCAACTCCATGTTTATCAACTAAACATTGATACCCTTTCATTAAGGAAGATTTACCAGTTGGCTGTCTCCTGCCTCGAAAAGCTCTGTGAACAGAAAGAGTTTTTCAAAGATCTTATGAAACACAAAGAGCCTTTCAAGAGTGCCTGCAAAAAGCCTCACCTTACTATTAAATGCAAGGATGAAAAAACTTGTCACTGTCCTGTCAAGAAAAAACCTCATTTTCAGAAATATTATCCATCCAAGCAGTCCAAGAAACACAGTTCCAAAAAGCCTAAACAGCCTTATAGGTATTTCCAGAAAAAACCTTTCCCGACCAAAAAATAGAAAGATGCTCAGTGTTTCATTTGTAAAAAGAAAGGTCATTTTGCAAAATCCTGTCCAAACAATCCTACTGAATCAGCCAAACTGCTTGAACACCTCTAACAGGTCTCTCCTCTCTCTAACAATGAGGATGTTGAATCTGTATTCTCAGAACAGCAAGAGTATGATGATGACACTATTTTTATCCTTGCTAATCAAAGTTCTAATTCAAATTCAGATTTAGATTTCGAGGGATTCCTGCAATTCACAATATTGATTCCATCAACCTTGTCCAGGAAATCAGACCCTTTGTCAAAATCAGTGTCCTTCTTTCCAAGTTTTCTAAACCTATCTCTGTCATTGCTTTTATTGACACAAGAGCACAAAGAACTATGCTCAATCCTTATATTCTTCCTCTTGAGTATTGGGAGCATCACACTGAATACTTCAAAGTAGCCAATGGGGAATTGTTTAAAACAGACCTCATCACCAAAAAACCCATAGGTATTCAGTTCTTTCTAGATTGCATTCTCTGGGTAAAAATAGTAGGTTTTTCTCTTCCAGATAAGGATTTACTATTAGATTTTAATGTTCTCCAGTTAGTCAAGAAATTGCATATATCCTTTAATGGTATTCGGTACAAACAAAGGTTTCTACCTTATATGGATACCTTAAAGTTATACTCAATTTCTGATGCTCCTCCTTATGTCAACCTTAAACACCAGTTCCTTCCTTTCTATCCAGAAAGTCATGTCCAATTTTTTCATTCATTTCCTCTGTAGAAAAGTCCCAAGTTCTTTGTTAAGTTACCATTTAAACTTAATGAAGATATCAACCCAACCAAAGCTACTCATCCGGGAATGGCTCCTTCAGATCTTAAGTTAGCCTAAGCTGAGTGCCAATAGCTCATGGCCCAAGGTCTCATTGAGCTCACTAATTCTGATTGGGCTTGTCAGGTCTTTTATGTTGAAAAAAGATCATAAATAGTATGGGGTAAGAAACCGACAAGTTTCCTTTGCCCAAGATTCAATCCCTGTTTATCCATCTCCAAGGTGCAAAGGTATTCTCTAAATTTGATCTTAAATCAGGATTTTGGCAAATTGGCATCCATCCTATTGACCGGCCCAAAATAGCGTTCTGTATTCTTAATGCCCATTACCAATGGACTGTCACGCCCTTTGGTTTGAAAGTTGTACCATCACTATTCCAGAAGACCATGGTAAAGATTTTTTAACCTATCATCAATAGTGCCCTCATTTATATTGATGATATTTTACTTTTCTCTAAAGACCATAAGTCCCACCAGCAACTTTTGAGTCAGTTCCTATCCATTATTGACTCACATGAGATTATGCTTTCAGAAAAGAAAAGTCAAATGGGTCAGGATTCCATTGAATTTCTCGGGATGATCATTAAAGATGGTTGTTACCATCCTAGAGCACACATTGCACAAGAATTGATGCATTTTCCAGATCAGCACCTATCCAAAAAGAAAATTCAACAGTTTCTCAAGATAGTCAATTATCTCAGAAACTTTTTCCCACATATTACGGTGCACCCATCACAGCTGTCAAAGATGTTAACAAAGAATGCCCCACCTTTGGGACCAGAGCAGACCACAGCCGTCCAGGTGTTAAAGTAGATAACTCAGAATCCACTACCATTGAGGATTCCAGCTGATGGACAGTGCATTCTCCAGACAGATGTTAGTGATGAATTCTGGGGAGCAGTGCTCTTACAAAATATCAACGGAAAAGATCACTACTGTGCGCATGTCAGTGGACAGTTCAAATGATGAGAACTATCAAGAGAATACTATTAAAGCTTCAAGTGATCCTTTGCACATTCATGAAGGCCCAATTACAAGAGCTAGAGCCAAAAAGATACAACCTGCTTTAAATGGATTAATTGAGAAAATATAAATTGAAACTACTATTCAAGATGCAAGACATCATGAATTGGGCTTGAAGAGATGTCAAGGCATTGTGGGCTTTATTCAAGCTATTGGGCAGCCAAATACACAATTCGGATCAAATGCAGAAAGGTCAATTTCGGAATAAAACTGGTATTGATTGCGCTGGAATTAACTTGCAAGCCATATACCGTTGGAAAGATAATTAAGATAGCTTTCCAAAGAATTTTACAGAGTTAGATTTGGAGTTCTCTAGAAGGAGTTATGACTAATTCATTACAGCATGTATGGAATTGGGAAATTCAACGACTCTTTAACTAGTTAGGAGAACTAGTCTGACTTGAACTAGGATTTAATCTTTTTCGGATTTTTTGGGTCTCTATTGGCCTATTTAAACTCAGCAACCTTGCTATGTAAGACAATTGAGAGATTAATGTTATTTGAATTTGAGAGAATTATTCTTTCTTTGGTTCTTTTGAGAACTAGTGAACTTATCAAGAATTTGCATTCTTGTGGCGTTCCAAATCAAGACTTATCACTCACCTTCTCATCTAAATCTTGAGTGTGGCATCAATATCTTTCTCCATACCTTTGGTTCATGTTTGATTAAGCATTGGGTCAAGGTTTTATATGTCTTAAATCTATTTAGAACTTTCTTGGGTAGTTGAAACTTCAAATTAAGTGTTCTCCTTAAAGTTTCAATGTGGGATTCGCATCATCAAAGATGCTGAAAAATATTATCATGTGATCTACAAGGAGATCTTGGCTGTAAAATACAGGATCTAGAAATTGGAATTCCACCTCATCGGCCATAACTTTATTGTCAGATTAGACAATTCATCTTTCCTGAGGATAATAGATTTCAAAAATAAAGTGCTACCGGACAAGCACCTCCTCCACCTTAAAAACTGGTTCTCCCAATATGATTTCACAGTCCAACACATTAAGAGAGATAAGAACCTCATCCCTGACCTCCTCTCCAGGCCTTCTAAACACATTTCACTCATCAATTCCTTCAGACAAGTTCCAGTCATAGCCATGGCGTCTCCCTTGCCAAACCAAGCTTTTATAGCCTCATTGCCTGAAGCTCTTCAAGACTACATTTTTCAGAAAGTCATTGATCATAAGTCCTATCTGGATAATAATGATTTTATAGCCAGGCTATAGTCTTTGATAGCCATACAAGAATTTCTACCCACCATGGATGGGTTATGTCAACGACCCTTCAGTCCACATCCTAATCCTGATCAGATGCACCATTCAATATTCTGACTCCAGATTATGTTCCATCCAGTAGTAGACAACTACACTACTTGGAGACACTATGTCATCAAGGACATCACTCTGCAAGCCTATTATATTTTTTGGTATTGGCTAAATCTTTATCCAGTTGCCATTTCGACAGGATGTTAGCCCCTATTTTCAAGGATCCTTTGACCCTTGATGATGAGAACTATCAAGAGAATACCATTAAAGCTTCAAATGATCCTTTGTACATTCATGAAGGCCCAATTACAAGGCTAGAGCAAAAAAGATACAAGCTACTTTAAATGGATTAATTGAGAGATTAATGTTATTTGAATTTGAGAGAATTATTCTTTCTTTGGTTCTTTTGAGAACTAGTGAACTTATCAAGAATTTGCATTCTTGTTGCGTTCCAAATCAAGACTTATCACTCATCTTCTCATCTAAATCTTGAGTGTGGTGTTAATATCCTTCTCCATACCTTTGGTTCATGTTTGATTAAGCATTGGGTCAAGGTTTTGTGTGTCTTAAATCTATTTAGAACTTTCTTAGGTAGTTGAAACTTCAAATTAAGTGTTTTGCTTAAAGTTTCAATGTGGGATTCGCATTAATTTGGTATCAGAGCAAGTTTCTAATCAGGTTTGAATGTCTTATTTATTTTGATTATAAAAAAAACGAACAGCAAAAAAAAAAAGAAAATGTACAGAAAAAAAAGAAAAAGATTGCAAAAGGATTCAAATATTCCTACTTTCATCAATATTAATTCTGTCCTTTACTTGCTTGTTTTCCTTTCTTCAATTTCTTTTTTGTTCTTTGTGTTCTCTTAATTCTTTTTCTTTATTAGTGTGCTGGAATAGCATATTTGGTGTGCCACTTATTTTTTTTTCTTGGTTTTGTTTTTAGTTCAATAAAGAACTGAAAGAGAGAATTAAGTGTGGTAAAAGGCAATAGTTTGTGAGATCATTAGAGCGAAAAAGCCAATTTGTGTGTTAAACACGAGAGTTAAGTAAATCAAATTGAGTGAAACACGTGAGGGAGTGTTGTGAGGTTTTTTTTGCTAACTTTAATTTTTTAGATCACAAAATATGTCAAAAGAACAAGAAGCTATAGATCAATCGATCATGCTCAAAGCCATGCAGCAATAATTTGAGCGCATGAATCTGATGTTTGGAGAGATCCGTGACCAATTGGAAAGGCAAGACACTGTCATAGCCAATCTACAAAAGGGGTAACAATCAATAGCTCCTAATGTAAGAGATAATTAATGGCATGCTGCCATGGGAGATCAAGACGGTGATGACCTAGATAATTTTGATGACCAGGCCACCGTTGACATGCGTGGAAGAGATGATAGAAGGGCAAGACACATAGATCGTGATTTGGGGAGTATCAAAATGAAAAGTCCTTCTTTTCCGCTCCCTATAATATCAAGGAATACAAAGCATTAGATTTTCAAAATAGTTTCCAAAGGTTATAAACCCAAAACTAGACACTCTTTGTCTTTCAACAGGGTACCAAACCCGCAAGGAAACAATCATGAGTTTTCTGATGCACAGGATCCTTGAATAAGGCAAGTGCAGAGCATATTATCTTAAGTTTTTGAAAAATGAACTGATAAATTCCTTTTCCAGACTTCTAAGACTTCATTAACAGAGAGAAAAGAAAGAGTTTAGAGAATCATAGTTTTTAAAAACACTCTTGTATTACTCAGAAGTTCGAAGCTTTTTTTCTTCGATGTCTTACAATGGAGAAGGAGCTGCCTTATATAGGCGAGTAAAGCAGGACAGGACCCTTACTTTTACAAAAGCAAGATTAAAATAAAGCATCTACTTTTGCAAAGTAGAGCGACAAGATAAAAAGCAAAAGTAAAAGGATAGGACACGTCCCTATCTCTTTTCATAAAGCAACTTTAATAAAGTAAAGTAAAAGCAAAGCACTCTCAAACAAAACACACTTATTACAATACGACAAACTACTTTAACTTTGGATAGTGCGGCAAGCTGATCGATCTTATCAGAGTGAGATCGTGTCAGCATCTGAGTTAGTTTCATCCTCATCATCTCTTTTGAAGATCTTATCAGGATGAGTACAACCTGGTACACAGGGCCAAGGGCAAAAGCGGGCTCTTTGTTCTTCTTCTGGGTTCAGTGAAGGTTGAGTCCGAACCTGTGAATAGTAGTGTTCAGATGTTTGTGCAGGATGGTGTTGGTCAGCTGGTTGGTTGGCTGTTTGGCTTGTGCTTGCATTGTTGGGGTTTTCTGGTGGTGTTTAAAGTTGGTCTAAGTGTTGTGTTAAGGACATGAAATCTTCCCAAGGGTCTTGGGCGTCTTGGAACAAAAAGTCAATGTAGTCTGGCTTTTCTTCCTTAAGGATGATTCCTGAGGTTTTTGGTGTGGATATAGCTGAAAGAGTTGGGACTATGAGAATGTCGTGTTGAGGACCTAGAGAGGTATGGAAAATGTTCTTTGGTAGGTCTGTCTTATGATTGAGTTGGCAAAGGAAATTGTGCAGGTTCCTTTGAATATTCTGATCCTGTTCTAGGAGGGCTGGATGTGGCATAGTATACCATTCACGTGTCTGGTCCACGGTCCAAAAGTTGTCAATATGTGGATGCTGAAAATATGGCCTGTGAATTGTGAAGACAGATGTGAACATATTTGCTCTGTTTCAGGTATCTTCTCGAGGCTGTTGAGGAAGATTATTTACTGTAATTTCATTCTCCACTAAGGAATTGGAGAATACCATTCAAGCACGGTCCAGATGAGAGAAGTGGATTGTTTAGGATCCATGAGATGTTTATACACGGGTTTCACTGGGAAGACCAATTTTGTAACATAGAGGACTGTTAGGCACCAGATGTACCATAATTCATCTTCAGTGATTCCCTTGACTAGATGGAGGTATAGACCTGTAAGGAACAAGTCTTCCGGATGGAAGTCTAAGACAGGGATGTTTTCGTTGAGCAGGTAGGCTTGGATAAAAAACCTAAAAACGTATTTTCGAGCGAAGTATTGAATAGCAAAAACTGAGCTAAAGGTTTTGCCAGGAGGAAAATATCTTTTGTTCAGGGCTTGGTTCGGTAAGGAGGTTGCCATGGTGATTAGGGGAAAATGGTATTGTGTTGAAATGCAGTATATAAGCTGAGAAGGTTTGGCAAGTCTGGATAGGAGATCTGGGATGAGGTTCTGGGTTCCTTTTATATGCTTCACTGAGAAGTTATATTTCAAAAACCAGTCTTTTAGTCTCAAGAGCATCTTCTCTGGAATATTCTTTCCTTTGGAGTTCATAATGGCCGGAAATGATGAGCTGTCCAATCTGATAAGAAAGTGATAACCGATTAAATGATATTCAAATTTTTTGATACCATTTTTAACGGCTAAAATTTCTTTGTAGATACTGTGGTAGTGGCATTGTGAGTCAGAAAAATGTCCACTAGCGTATCCGATAAAGCTTTCTTTTCCGTTGAGCTCTTCGAGGAGTACAGCACCCCATGAGTTGTCACTTGCGTCGGTTTACAATATCCGATTGCCATCTGTGATGATCTTTAATGGTGGAGGATCTTGTGCAATCTGCTTTAGCTTTGTGACAGCTAAAGTGTGGTTGTCATTCCATTCTGGTGGCTTTTTTTTCAATAAAGCCGAAAGTTGTGCTGTGAGCTGGTCCACGTGAGGGAGAAAATCACGGATGTAATTGACAATTCCAAGAAATTGTTGGATCTACTTTTTGGTCAGATGGTGATCTGAAAAGTAAAGTTGTTCTTGGGCAATGTGCTTTCCTGGTTGGTAGTGACCGTCTTTGATGACCATGCCAAGGAATTCAATGTTATCAGTGGCAATGGTGCTTTTCTTTGGTGACAGCATTATTCCATGAGATTGGACAATGTCAAGAAATTGATTTAACAACTGGCGATGTTCTTCGTGTGTTCCTGAAAATAGTAAGATATCGTCAATGTAAACCAATGCATGATGCAAAATGGGTTGAAAGATTTTAACCATTGCTTTTTGGAAAATGTAAGGAGTAGTTTTTAATCCAAATGGTAAACTGTCCATTGATAATGAGCATTCGGTATGCAAAAAGCTGTTTTGTATCTTTCAGAGGGTTCAATGCCTAATTGCCAAAAACCTGATTTTAAATCAAATTGTTGAAAAGATTTGGGCATTTTTCAAATATGTGAAAATGTTTTGTCGTTTAGGAAGTGGAAATTTGTCATCTTGTAAAAACATATTCAAAGGTTGGTAATCAATGACTAATCTCTTTTTCCCACGGACAAGTTCAGAACGTTTTCCCACATAAAAGGCTTGGCAAGCCCATTGAGAATTTGTGGGCTCAATAAGGCCTTGGGCCAAAAGTTGGGAGCACTCTTTTTGGGCTAGGACTAAGTTAGAAGGACTCATTCCTGGATGGGTGGCTTTGGTAAGGTTTGTGTCTTCATTTAGCTTGAAGGGGAGCTTAATGAAGAAGGACTCATTTTTCCATAATGGATGTGGATGGGTGAATTCAGCATGAGACTCAGGGCAATACTGGAGGAATTTGGCTGAGATGTCTTGGTATGACTGTGGAGAGTTGGTGAGACTGTAAAGTCGGAGAATATTGATGAAGGGTTTGAACATAGATTTGACTCGGATTCCAGTAGGAAGGATTTGGAGGTGTTTGACTTTGGAGATGGTATCGAAACCTAATAAGATGTCTTTATCAGGCAATTTTGAACCAATGACATGGGTCTAAATGACACAATTGGGAAAGATTTGGATACCAATGGGATTTTTGGTAATCAAATCTGTGGTGAAAACTTTTCCATCGGCTGCTTTGAAATGTTCTGTGTGCGGCTTCCAGTGGTGTAGTGGAAGGATATCTGGATTCAACATCGTCTTTTGAGCACCTATATCAAAGAAACCAATAATAGGGATTGGCCTTTGGAACTTTGAGGGTAAAACCTGGATTTTAACTGATGGAATTGAAATGGTAGAATTCAGGGACAAAGACTGTTGGTTGTAGATAGTGAGGAATTCATCTGCGTCATAGTCATCAGATGAATTTTTCAGTGCGAACACTGTATCTTCATTTGGTTCTTCTTGTTCCAAGAAACAAGATTCAACTTCTTCTTTGGCAGGAGAATAGTCTGTAACAGTCTGTAAGTGTTTAATCAATCTGATAGCTTTGTCTCGCTTGTTAGGACAATCTTTGGCATAATGTCCTTTCTTTTTACAGATAAAACATCTATTGGATTTTTTCCTTTGCTGTTCTTTAGAGGAAGAAGATCTTTTCCTGTAAAAGGTCAATGGCGTTCGAGCTTTCTGGAAATAATGCTTAGAAGAAGATCTCTGAGGTCTGATCTTTCTGAGATGTTTCTTCTTGTGAGGACTGCAATCACATTGCTTCTTGTCCTTGCACTTGATTTGCAGATAAGGCTTTTTACAAGGGCTTCTGAATGGTTCTTTGTCTTTGATCAATTCTTTGAAGAATTGTTTCTGTTTACAAAGTTTGTCAAGACATGATTTGGCAATCTGGAAGATTTTGCCTAAGGAAATGTTCTCAAGACTGAGATTGTAAATAGCGAGCTGCCTCTGAATTTCTGGTTGTAATTCTTCAGGTAAGGAGGCAAGAAAGACATGCTTCAGAGTAGGGTCATTGAAACCATTCAATTTGTAAAACAGAATTGACATCTTTTTATAGTAGAAGTCAAGATCTTTGGCTTTGAGTGAACAGCACTTCATGTTGAGATAGTCTCGTCTTGCTGCTTCAAAGTGTGAGTTGGTTCGCCAATGAACTGTTCATGAAGGAGTGCCAAGGCTAGTGAAACATCAGGCAACTGGACGAATTGGAGTTGTCTGTATGATCCTAGACTGTCAAACCAGTCTCTTAATGATCCGATGAAATGAGTAGTAAGTTCCTTAAGAACTGATTCTACTGTTACGCCTGCTTTGAGCATTTGTAAGTCTACCCAATCTGAGATCTCGGATAGCTTATCTCTCCATTTACTGGCTGGAATATCATCAAAAGTAAACCATGGGCCGTTTGATGGTTTTGGAGCTTGTTGTGGAGGAAGAGGTGTAGATGTGGATTCAGTTGGATCATCAACATCAGATAGAATCTCAAAATAAGATTCTGGTTGAGATGTCTGTGCATGCTCTGTTTGTTCTGTTGAGCCATCAGGAGTTTAGTAATGTCTGCATAGGACTTTTCTGAATCGGTTGTGGAAACTGAAGAGATTGGAGATTTTGAACTGGATTCAGAGATAGGTTCTGATGATTGAGAGGATTGGTCAGCAGATCTGTGATCAGATTCAGGTTCTGAGGCTAAGGTTGTTTCTTCCGTAGAAGTGTCTGTGGAAGTGTCAACCGAATGAGAATAGGAAGCATACTGATGCATGGGTTCTTTATCTTTTGATTGAGACACATATGGAGGAGGAATAAGTTGAGACATATGTGGAGGAGGAATAGATTGAGACACATGTGGAGGAGGAACCGAAGTATATTCTGGAGGAATAAAAGTATATTCTAGAGATCGTTGTTCTTGAGTTTCAGGTTGAGATAGTTGAGGTTGAGAGGGCTGATTTATCTTCAAAGGTTTGGGTTGAGGTTTAGGCTTTGGTTTTGGCTTTGGTGGTTGAGTAGGTCGAGGTGTTTGTTGGAATAGTGTATGGGTCATTCCAAACAACTTGGACAGGTCATATGGTTTGATTGGAGCTAACAAAGGAGTAAACGGATGGTATATTGGACCAATAGTAGGTATTGGTGGAGTCTGGGTGAAGAGTATGGGTTTCTGCTTCTCTGACTCGATCCGGTTTAGTTCTGCTTGCAACTTTCTGATCTCTCGTTCTTTGCTATCAAACTCTAGACCATAGTATCTGTGTTGGAGCATCAACCGCAAATCAGCATCTAATTGAGCAACTCTGGTTTTTAGATGTTGGTGGATTTGCTGCATCTGTAAGGTTATAGAATCAACCTTAGTTTCAATCTTATCAGTTCGTAAACTGATTTTATCAACTTGGTGATGGATATGCTGTAAAGCATCATTCTGAGCTTTGGCATTTTGGGTTTGCCAATTTAAGACTGATTCAAATGGTTTTGGTTCTTCGAGATGACCAGCAGAGGTGATTGGTGAAGGGACAAAGGGTTTTGACACTATTTTTCTCTGGGTGTCAGTTTGAGGTTCAAGAGATGGAAAGTTTGAGGAATAATCTCTGGAGAACATCATATAAGGGATTGGTTGATTTTGTGGAGGTGGATGTATAACTGGTGAAGGGACTTCTGTTTTGCAGTGTTTTGCAATCCATTGAAGTTCTTTTTGGTAAAAGGGTAATGGTGCAGGTGGAGGTAAAGGAGGGTTTGGTGGCCTTTTGTGGTCAAGCTTGCAAGAAGTAAGATACTTCTTTTTAGTTTTCTTTTGTGCTTTGAAGCAAGATCTTCATCTTCGCCATCTTCCCAACAAGGGCAATCTGGATCACACATGCCTGATCCAGGAGCATCCCATAGGAAATGTTTACCGATCTTTACAGGGTAAACTAGGTAGCCTTCTGAGGTGAAGCTGGTGATAGGTAGCTTCTCTTGGCCAGTTTGGACTGGAGTTATCATGGAGGAGTATGTGAAGGATAGTCTTGGAGACTCTGGTGGAGCTGTTGGTAGAATAGTTGGAGGAGGCTGAGAGGCCGGTTGAGGTGGTTTGAATGTCATCTTGACAGATCCATCTTGTCTGTGTTCAAACATGTTTTTAGATGTCTGAATCGGGATATCATTCTGATCGAATTTTTCATAGTTGGAGATCCATTCTAATGGCATGAGCTTTACGAGTTCATGTTGAGGAATTTGTCTCGGAATCTGAATGATGGTTGGGATTTGATCAGATTCAGCTAATACCATGAAAGTATCAGATTGACTTTCTGGAGTTGGAATCTCTAAGGCATGATTTTGAAGCCTGTAGACCAATTGATGATAAAGGGTGGCTATTTTTGCTGATGAGATCTGGTCAGCACCTTGAATTTGGACTTGGACTTTCCAGGCGGTAGAAAGGTTGGCATCTTGGAGGGACAGGTTGAAATTTAGATAAAAGGTGAGGAGAGCACTGCCTGCATGTAAGGTGGTTAAAACTGTACCAATAACAGCGTGTTGATACTGTTTGAACCTGGTGTCAAGCATGGCAATTCTAGTAGTGACAGGTAATCCTTTTCTTCCATGAAGAGTCAAGATTAATCTCACTCCTCCCAGATGGAGGTGAGTATAACCTTCTCGTTTCCAGTTGGCGACGAGTTCTGGAGGAATTTCAAGGGTTACATATTGTTCAGCTGTAGTAGCTTGGAGGGTACACTAGTCCAACCGTGAGGATTGGATATATTCTTTAGGAAGAGATCTTTTGGTACTGATCAAGGATTTGATGCTACCGGTGAAGGAAGTAGAGCGTTTATACAGATGATAAGGACTGATAAGAGGGAAGGAAGACTCAGTGATTTGAGTAGATTCGGGAATATAAGAATATTCTACAAGGTTTTCTATTTTATTTGCAGTATGTTAGTAGTGCAAGATTTTGGTAAAGACAGGGTTGAAGAAAGAGAAACAGTACTTGAAGATTCTGAGCAAGAGGATGTAGAAGCCATGATTTTGAAATCTTTCTCTCTGTTTTCTGAAATCTAGTGTTCTTTTAAAATTGGAAAAGCATTTTATCTTACCACTTTTCTTAAAATCAAAACATGATATTATCACTCATAGAAATGAGATGTAAGGCTCTGATACCAAGTTTGGGCCGAAGCCTAACTCAGCCCCAAAAGAGCTCTCGAAGGGTGAGGACTGCCCAGCACTTATAGCATATTTGGTGGGATCAACTTGTTTTGAGTAGGAGAAGAAATCGTGAAAGGCCTATAAACACTTGGGAGGAGATAAAGGCCATCATGAGGAGGAGATTTGTTCCTAGTCATTATTAGAGGGAGCTACATCAAAGGCTTCAAAGTCTTACACAAGGCTCCAGAAGTGTGGAAGACTACCACAAGGAGATGGAAATAATCATAATTCGAGCCAACATTGAAGAAGAACGAGAGGCCACTATGGCTAGATTTTTACATGGTTTAAATCAAGATATTGCTAATGTGGTTGACTTGCAGCATTATGTTGAATTGGAAGACATGGTTCACATGGCCATAAAAGTGGAACAACAACTAAAAAGAAAGGGTTCCACTAGACCCCATTTAGGTTCATCTTCCTTATGGAAGTCAAAATGGAGCAGAGATGAAAAGGTTGTTTCAAAGCCTAAGATTGCGCCAATCAAGGATCATAAAGAGGGAGGCAACCAAAGCAAAGGTAAATCTGATTCCCAACACTCTAGAAATAGAGATATTAAGTGTTTTAAATGTTTGGGGACAGGTCATATTGCATCTCAATGCCCAAATAAGAGAGTAATGATCTTGAGGGAAGATGGTGATGTTGAAACTGAGAGTGAATCAGATGATGATCTTATGCCACCTTTGGAGGATGCTAATGATGGTGTAGAGTATCTTATTGATGGTAAATTGATGGTTGTTAGACATGCTCTTAACATGCAAGTAAAAGAGGATGCGGAGGTACAACGTGATAATATATTTCATACTAGATGCCACATCAAAGATAAGGTATATGGTATGATAATTGATGGTGGAAGTTGTACTAATGTAGCTAGCTCCAGTTTAGTTGAAAAATTGAATTTGAAAACTCTAAAACATCCTAGGCCATATAAGTTACAATGGCTGAATGATTGTGGAGAGGTTAAAGTAAATAAACAAGTGCTGGTTTCATTCTCTATTGGGAGATATAAGGATGAGGTTGTATGTGATGTAGTACCCATGTGATGTGAATCCCACATTGAAACTTTAAGGAGAACACTTAATTTGAAGTTTCAACTACCCAAGAAAGTTCTAAACAGATTTAAGACACACAAAACCTTGACCCAATGCTTAATCAAACATGAACCAAAGGTATGGAGAAGGATATTGACGCCACACTCAAGATTTAGATGAGAAGGTGAGTGATAAGTCTCGATTTGGAACGCCACAAGAATGCAAATTCTTGATAAGTTCACTAGTTCTCAAAAGAACCAAAGAAAGAATAATTCTCTCAAATTCAAATAACATTAATCTCTCAATTGTCTTACATAGCAAGGTTGCTGAGTTTAAATAGGCCAATAGAGACCCAAAAAATCCGAAAAAGATTAAATCCTAGTTCAAGTTGGAGTAGTTCTCCTAACTAGTTAAGGATTCGTTGAAATTTCCAATTCTGCGCATGCTGTAATAAATTGGTCATAACTCCTTCTAGAGAACTCCAAATCTAACTCCATAAAATTCTTTGGAAAGCTATCTTAATTATCTTTCCAACGGTATATGGCTTGCAAGTTAATTCCAGCTCAATCAATACCAGTTTTATTCTGAAATTGACCTTTCTGCATTTGATCCGAATTGTGTATTTGGCTGCCCAATAGCTTGAATAAAGCCCACAATGCCTTGACAGATCTCTTCAAGCCTAATTCATGATATCTTGCATCTTGAATTATAGTTTCAATCCATATTTTCTCAATTAATCCATTTAAAGCAGCTTGTATCTTTTTGGCTCTAGCTCTTGTAATTGGGCCTTCATGAATGTGCAAAGGATCACTTGAAGCTTTAATGGTATTCTCTTGATAGTTCTCATCATTCCCCCTCTCCTAAAAAGGATTCGTCCTCGAATCTTCACCTACATCAAAAGGAGAAAGATCAGAAACATTAAAAGTAGCACTCACATTATACTCACTAGGAAGGTCCAATTTGTAGGCATTGTCATTGATTCGTGCAACCATTTGAAATGGACCATCTCCCCTTGGAAGCAACTTTGAATGCCTTTGTGCTGGGAATCTCTCCTTTCTCATATGCACCCAAACCCAATCTCCAGGCTGAAAAACCACTTCCTTTCGTCTTTTGTTGGCTTGAGTAGCATATTGTTCAGTCCTCTTTTCTATGTTGTGCCGCACTTTCTCATGCAATTGCTTAACAAATTCAGCTTTCTTTTTACCATCCAAACTAGCACGCTCATCAATAGGTAACGACAATAAATCCAAAGGAGTTAATGGATTAAAACTATATACAATCTCAAATGGTGAAAATTTAGTAGCTGAATGGACAGTTCTATTGTAAGCAAATTCAACATGTGGCAAACATTCTTCCCAAGTTTTCAAATTCTTTTGAATAATGGCACGCAACATCGTGGACAATGTTTTATTTACAACCTCAGTTTGTCCATCAGTTTGTGGATGACAAGTAGTAGAAAACAAAAGTTTAGTACCCAACTTACCCCACAAAGTTTTCCAAAAGTGGCTTAAGAACTTAGCATCTCGACCTGAAACTATGCTCCTTGGTACTCCATGCAATTTGACTATTTCCTTGAAAAACAAATTAGCTATGTTTGTTGCATCATTAGTTTTGTGACATGGAATGAAATGTGCCATCTTTGAAAACCTATCAACAATAACAAAAACAGAATCCTTTCCCCTTTTTGATCTAGGTAAACCCAAAACAAAGTCCATAGAAATATCAACCCAAGGTTCGCTAGGTATAGGTAAAGGTTTACTTTGTGGGGTAAGTTGGGTACTAAACTTTTATTTTCTACTACTTGTCATCCACAAACTGATGGACAAACTGAGGTTGTAAATAGAACATTGTCCACGATATTGCATGCCATTATTCAAAAGAATTTGAAAACTTGGGAAGAATGTTTGCCACATGTTGAATTTGCTTATAATAGAACTGTCCATTTAGCTACTAAATTTTCACCATTTGAGATTGTATATGGTTTTAATCCATTAACTCCTTTGGATTTATTGCCGTTACCTATTGATGAGCGTGCTAGTTTGGATGGTAAAAAGAAAGCTGAATTTGTTAAGCAATTGCATGAGAAAGTGCGACACAACATAGAAAAGAGGACTGAACAATATGCTACTCAAGCCAACAAAGGACGAAAGGAAGTGGTTTTTCAACCTGGAGATTGGGTTTGGGTGCATATAAGAAAGGAGAGATTCCCAGCACAGAGGCATTCAAAGTTGCTTCCAAGGGGAGATGGTCCATTTCAAGTGGTTGCATGAATCAATGACAATGCCTACAAATTGGACCTTCTTGGTGAGTATAATGTGAGTGCTACTTTTAATGTTTCTGATCTTTCTCCTTTTGATGTAGGTGATGATTCGAGGACGAATCCTTTTGAGGAGAGGGAGAATGATGAGAACTATCAAGAGAATACCATTAAAGCTTCAAGTGATCCTTTGCACATTCATGAAGGCCCAATTACAAGAGCTAGAGCCAAAAAGATACAAGCTACTTTAAATGGATTAATTGAGAGATTAATATTATTTGAATTTGAGAGAATTATTCTTTCTTTGGTTCTTTTGAGAACTAGTGAACTTATCAAGAATTTGCATTCTTGTGGCATTCCAAATCAAGACTTATCACTCACCTTCTCATCTAAATCTTAAGTGTGGCGTCAATATCCTTCTCCATACCTTTGGTTCATGTTTGATTAAGCATTAGGTCAAGGTTTTGTGTGTCTTAAATCTGTTTAGAACTTTCTTAGGTAGCTAAAACTTCAAATTAAATATTCTTCTTAATGTTTCAATGTGGGATTCGCATCACTTGAGCTCATCACAGGATACCAAATCCAACAACCTGTTATCATAATCATCAAGCTTACAGATATCTGGGGAAAATATTCTGATCCCCTGGTCAAAGTTATTGATCATTCTCATCACTGTGAATCTTTCTGCACAATGTGGAATGAGTGTCTTACAGCTAGAAAGGCTCTGGCTGAAGAATACGGAGTCCCTCTATCATATAACACTCACAGTCCCCTATCTCCAGATGTCACTTCAACTCCTGAACTCTTTTATAAAGAAAGAATCCATAACTATCTTCTTGATCAAGGTCACTCATCTGATCTATGGCAAGATCCAGACTGGCCTTAACCACATCATCCAGAATCTTCCACCTCAGTTCCGCCAGATATAGGAGAATCATCCTCTACTTCAATCTTACCTGCTATTCTAGACATGTCACATTCTATACAGCAGCATTTAGCACAACCGTCAGAGATTTTCCTACCATATTGCTCACAGGTTCAGACTCAGCCTTCACCCAATCTAGAAGAAGAAAGAAGAGCTCGAAATTACCCTTGGCCTTGTGTGCCAAGCTGTACTTATCCAGATAAGATCTTCAAGAAAGATGATGAGAATGAGACCGACTCAGATGCTGATACGATCTCACTTGGATAAGATCAATCAGCTTGCCGACACTCTCTAAAGTTAAAGTTATTTGTCTTATTGTAATTATGTTTGTTGAGTATACTTTACTTTTTCATAGTGCTTTACTTTATTAAAGTTTGCTTTATAAAAGAGATAGGGACATGTCCTATCCTTTTATCTTTATCTTTAGCTTTGCTTTTTGTCTTATCGCTCTACTTTTCAAAAATAAATGCTTTACTTTAATCATAATATTTGTAAAAAGCAGGGGTCCTGTCCTACTTTGCTCGCCTAAGGGAGCTCACTCCTCTTTGTAAATCATCGGAAGTTCTAGCTTTAGATTTTGGGAAATAAAGAGTATTTTCTAAATATCCATGATTAGCTAAGTTCTTTCTCTCTATTCTTCTATTAAGGATAATAGATCATCTTAAGTTGTTCACCCATCCTTTGGCCTATCGACAAGTATGCTCTATACTTGCCTCTTATAGAGGATCCTGTGTATCAAAAAGTCTTTAATACACCAGACTTAGGGTATTCCAGTATATTAGGTCCCAGAATCGATCTCTAAAAATACTGTTCATCCTTGTTAATGCCCAGGGAGTAGCTCCAGTTTTGCGTGGTATGTGTCTAGTTTACTACTCTGGTATTGAGTATACAGGTCAGAAAGCTTATTATTTCAGAGCTTGTTTAGCTTTAAGTCAAAACTTGTGTAGTTCTGAGGGAACTTGTGTAGTTCGCCCCCGTCTTAGTTTTGGTAATGGTTTAGGTGTGCAAAGATGTGATAACCTAAAGAATTTTGCATAATCCACGAGTTGTTCATAACTAGTAGGTTTATAAAAAGGTTGGTATGTGGTGAAGGAGGGAGTGTATGCAGGTAGTGTTTGGGTTTTTTCAAAGAAGGACGGTTGTTGTTTCTCAGCATCAATTCTCGCGAGTTCACTTTTAAGCTGTCTAATTTCATCTTCTTTTTTATTAAACTCTAGACCCTAGTACCTATTCTGGATCATCGTTCTGAGCTCGATATCCAGCTTGGCAATCTGATTGTGCAAATTAAAATACAGCTGTTCTAGCTGAGCTGTAATCTTATCAACTTTTTTATCTATGCTTTGGACATGGGCTTGAACATTATTGAGCTTGGTATCAAGAGATTCCAAGATTGTATTTTGAACCCTGGCATTCTAAGTTTTCCAATTAAGCACTGCTTCATATTGCTTGGGTTTTTCGAGTTGTAGAGACCACTTTGGTTTGTGAGTTAGTCTGTTTTTCTAGAAGAGGAAAATGCTCATGGTAAGAGCTGGAGGAAAACATCATGCAAGGCTATGGATAAGATAAAGGCAGGAATGAGTTTTTTGCTGCATGTCTGCATGTTGTCGGTTGCTGAGGGATAATCACCTCAGTTGTTGTCTCAACTAGCCAAGGAGTATAATCTGGATCATCATCATCTTCAGGTATCCAGATTGTTGGAGTTTTACAAACTTCAAGTTGTTTCTTTTTTTTGGGCCTTCTGTTGGCATACTAGTTGTCATTTAATTCACCATCTTCAAGACAAGGATAGTTGGGATCACACATGTGAGATCTTGGTTCATCCCAAAAAAAGTGTCCTCGTATTTTTGTAAGATAAATTGGATATCCATCAGAGTCAAATCCTTCAATGGATAACTTTTCTTATCCTATTTTTACTGCGGTGATCATAGCAGTATATGAGACTCTGGGAGGCTGTGGCTCTTTGTTGGACTTTAGAGGCTGAAAAATCAGCCTGACAGTGCCATCTGGTCTTTTTTCAAACTGGACATCAGAAGTTTAGATAGGTTAATTGGACAACCATTCTAGTGGCATAAGTTTGAGAAGCTCTTGCTTTTGGATTTGTTGTCGGCAAGGATCATGAGTGTGTCTGAGGTTGTTTGAGGTGAAGGTAAATCAAAGGCATGGTTTTGGAGTCGATACACCAATTGATGGTGTAAAGTAGCCATCTTTGCAGTGACTACTTATTCAGCTCCCTCGAGTTGGATCTGAACCTTTAAGGTTGTAGATAGGTTAGGGTCTTCAAGAGGGAGATTAAAATTTAGGTAACAAGTGAGGAGGATGCTCCCAGCATGAAGGGTTGTTAGGACTGTACCAATGACAACATGTTAGTACTCTTTAAACCTTGTGTCCATTAGGGCTATTCTGGCCATTACCGGCTAGTCTTTTCTACCATGTAGGCTAAGGATGATACGAATCCCTCCAAGATGGAGGTGCGTATAACATTCCCGCTTCCATTGGGTTACAAGTTCTATTGGGATTTCTAAGGTAACATATTGCTCTGCTTGAGTTGCTTACAAAGCACACTGATCCAGCCAAGAAGACTGAATATATTCTTTTGGAGTGGCCTTTTTGTGGAAATAAAGGTACGGATCGTTCTAGTGAAGGAGTTGGGCCATTGGTAAAGTTTATAAGGACTGATTAGAGGCAGGGAATGGCGTGATTCCCACATTGAAACTTTAAGGAGAACACTAAATTTGAAGTTTCAACTACCCAAGAAAGTTCTAAACAGATTTAAGACACACAAAACCTTGACCCAATGCTTAAGCAAACATGAACCAAAGGTATGGAGAAGGATATTGATGCCACACTCAAGATTTAGATAAGAAGGTGAGTGATAAGTCTTAATTTGGAACGCCACAAGAATGCAAATTCTTGATAAGTTCACTAGTTCTCAAAAGAACAAAAAAAAGAATAATTCTCTCAAATTCAAATAATATTAATCTCTAATTGTCTTACATAGCAAGGTTGCTGAGTTTAAATAGGCCAATAGAGACCCAAAAATCCGAAAAAGATTAAATTCTAGTTCAAGTCGAACTAGTTCTCCTAACTAGTTAAGGAGCCGTTGAAATTCTCAAGTCTGAACATGCTGTAATGAATTGATCATAAATCCTTCTAGAGAACTCCAAATATAACTCTGTAAAATTCTTTGGAAAGCTATCTTAATTATCTTTCCAATGGTATATGGCTTGCAAATTAATTCTAACTCAATCAATACCAGTTTTATTCCAAAGTTGACCTTTCTACATTTAATCCAAATTGTGTATTTGGCTGCCCAAAAGCTTGAATAAAGCACACAACACCTTGACATCTCTTCAAGCCCAATTCATGATGTCTTGCATCTTGAATTGTAGTTTCAATCCATATTCTCTCAATTCATCCATTTAAAGTAGCTTGCATTTTTTTGGCTCTAGCTCTTATAATTAGGCCTTCATAAATGTGCAAAGGGTCACTTGAAGCTTTAATGGTATTCTCTTGATAGTTCTCATCATTTCCCCTCTCCTCAAAAGGATTCGTCCTCGAATCTTCACCTACATCAAAAGGAGAAAGATCAGAAACATTAAAAGTAGCACTCACATTATACTCACTAGGAAGGTCCAATTTGTAGGCATTGTCATTGATTCGTGCAACCATTTGAAATGGACCATCTCCCCTTGGAAGCAACTTTGAATGCCTTTGTGCTGGGAATCTCTCCTTTCTCATATGCACCCAAACCCAATCTCCAGGCTGAAAAACCACTTCCTTTCGTCCTTTGTTGGCTTGAGTAGCATATTGTTCAGTCCTCTTTTCTATGTTGTGCCGCACTTTCTCATGCAATTGCTTAACAAATTCAGCTTTCTTTTTACCATCCAAACTAGCATGCTCATCAATAGGTAACGACAATAAATCCAAAGGAGTTAATGGATTAAAACTATATACAATCTCAAATGGTGAAAATTTAGTAGCTGAATGGACAGTTCTATTGTAAGCAAATTCAACATGTGGCAAACATTCTTCCCAAGTTTTCAAATTCTTTTGAATAATGGCATGCAACATCGTGGACAATGTTTTATTTACAACCTCAGTTTGTCCATCAGTTTGTGGATGACAAGTAGTAGAAAACAAAAGTTTAGTACCCAACTTACCCCACAAAGTTTTCCAAAAGTGGCTTAAGAACTTAGCATCTCGACCTGAAACTATGCTCCTTGGTACTCCATGCAATTTGACTATTTCCTTGAAAAACAAATTAGCTATGTTTGTTGCATCATCAGTTTTGTGACATGGAATGAAATGTGCCATCTTTGAAAACCTATCAACAATCACAAAAACAGCATCCTTTCCCCTTTTTGACCTAGGTAAACTCAAAAAAAGGTCCATAGAAAGATCAACGCAAGGTTCGCTAGGTATAGGTAAAGGGTTATACAATCCATGGGGTAAAGCTCTAGACTTAGCATGTTTACAAGTGATACACTTCTCACATATTCTTTCAACATCACGTTTCACATGTGGCCAAAAGAAGTGTTCTTTTAAAACATCTAAAGTCTTTGCAATGCCAAAATGTCCCATTAAACCTCCCCCATGAACTTCACACACAAGCAATTCACGCAAAGAACTATATGGCACACACAATTTATTCTCTCTAAATAAGAACCCATCGTGCCTATAGAACTTACCAAATGCAGCTTTCTCATAAGCACTAAACATATTAGCAAAATCAGGATCATTAACATATAATTCTTTAATGTACTCAAATTCTAACAATTTTGTATTTAATGCAGAGATAAGTGCATACCTTCTCGATAATGCATCAGCCACCGCATTCTCCTTACCTTGTTTGTATTTGATCACATAAGGAAATGGCTCAATGAATTCAACCCATTTGGCATGTCTCTTATGCAACTTACCTTGCCCTTTCAAATGCTTTAAGGGCTCATGATCAGTGTGCATGACAAACTCTTTAGGTAGAAGATAATGTTGCCAAGTTTGCAATGCTCTCACCAATGCATACATCTCCTTGTCATAAGTAGGATAGTTTAGGGCTGCGCCACTCAATTTCTCACTAAAATAAGCAATTGGATGCCCCTCTTGCATCAAAACAGCTTGAATACCTATACCTGAGGCATCACACTCAATTTCAAAAGTTTTAGCAAAATCGGGTAAAGTAAGTAGTGGTGCAAAAACCAATTTTTCCTTGATTAGATTAAATGCACTTTCTTGTTCACTACCCCACTTAAATCCCACGTGTTTCTTAATAATTTCAGTTAAAGGTGCAGCAAGGGTGCTAAAATCTTTTACAAATCTTCTATAAAAACTAGCCAAACCATGAAAACTTCTTACCTCACTTACGCTTTTAGGTGTAGGCCATTCCTTAATAGCCTTTACCTTCTGCACTTACAACATAACTAACAAAAACAATCTTATTTGTACAAAAAGCACACTTCTTTAAATTAGCATACAA
Source organism: Aegle marmelos (assembly GCA_030449875.1). Taxonomy (NCBI): domain Eukaryota; kingdom Viridiplantae; phylum Streptophyta; class Magnoliopsida; order Sapindales; family Rutaceae; genus Aegle; species Aegle marmelos. The sequence goes on from JASUUL010000143.1 coordinate 14,963,245, forward strand.
CTTTTCCTTCCTTAAAACAATCAATACACTTTGCAAATGCTCAACGTGTTCATCCACCGTTTGAACAACCTGAACCTACAGAACAGTAATCACCAGAATACACCTCTATTCCTCCTCAGGTGTCTCAACCTATGCCTCCTGCTCCACCTCATGTGCCTCAACCAAAAGATAAAGTACCCATGCATCAATATGCTCCACCTCATGATATGTCTGGATGGGAGATCAGGGATGAGGTTCTGGGTTCCTTTTATATGCTTCACAGAGAAGTCATATTTGGAGAACCAGTCTTTCAGTCGTAAAAGCATCTATCCTGCATTTCCTCTCAATACCATTTTCCTTTCATCCTTATGGCAACCTCCCTACCAACACAGGCTTTAACCAAAAGATATTTTCCCCCTGGCAAAACTTTCAACTCAGCCTTTGCTATTCAAGACTTTGCCCGAAAATATGTTTTTAGGTTCTTTCTCAAAGCCAAAGATCTTGACTTCCACTACAAAAGGATGTCAATCTTGTTCTACAAATTGAATGGCTTTAATGATCCCACTCTGAAGCATGTCTTCCTTACTTCCTTACCTGATGAGTTGCAACCAGAAATTCAACGACAACTTGCTGCTTACAATCTTAGCCTTGACAATATTTCCTTAGGCAAGATCTTCCAAGTTGCAAAGTCCTGCCTTAATAAACTTTTTGAACAGAAACAATTCTTCAAAGAATTGATCAAAGACAAAGAACCATTCAGAAGTGCTTGTAAAAAGCCTTATCTAAAGATCAAGTGCAAAGATCCAAAGCAATGTGACTGCGGTCCTCACAAGAAGAAACATTTCAGAAAGCTAAAACAGAAATCTTCTTCTAGACTTCACACTCGCAGACCTTTCACATTCTATAGAAAAAAGTCTCCTTCCTCTAAGGAACGACAACGGCAAAAGTCCAGTAGATGCTTTATATGCAAAAAGAAAGGACATTACTCCAGAAACTGTCCTAACAAACGAGACAAATCTGTTCGTCTCATCAAGCATTTACAGACTCTCACAGACTATGCTCCAGACAAAGAAGAAGTTGAATCTTGTTTCTCAGAACAAGAAGCACCTAATGAAGAAACAGTGTTCGCACTGGAAAATTCATCTGATGATTCTGATACAGATGGATTACTCACTGTCTACAACCAACAATCTTTGTCACTGGATTCCTCTATTCCTATTCCATCAGTCAAAATCCAGGTTTTACCCTCAAAGTTTCACAGACCTCTTCCTATCATTGGATTTTTTGACACTGGCGCTCAAAAGACGATGCTCAATCCAGATATCCTTCCATCACAACACTGGAAGCCACACATAGAACATTTCAAAGTAGCCGATGGAAAAGTTTTCACAACAGATTTGATTACCAAACATCCCATTGGTATTCAGATTTTCCCAAATTGTGTTATTTAGACACATGTCATTGGTTCGAATTTACCTGATAAAGATATCTTATTAGGTTTCGATACCATCTCCAAAGTTCCTCATCTCCAAATCTTTTCGAAATTTGATTTAAAATCAGGTTTTTGGCAATTAGGCATTGAACCCTCTGAAAGATACAAAACTGCTTTTTGCATTCCGAATGCTCATTATCAATGGACAGTTTTACCCTTTGGTTTAAAAACTGCTCCTTCCATTTTCCAAAAAGCAATGGTCAAAATCTTTCAACCAATTTTGCATCATGCATTTATTTACATTGACGATATTTTGTTGTTTTCAGAAACACATGCAGAACATCGCCAGCTGTTAAATCATTTTCTTGATATCATCCAGTCTCATGGTATCATGCTGTCTCCAAAGAAAAGCACCATAGCCACTTCCAACATTGAATTCCTTGGCATGGTCATCAAAGACGGTCACTATCAACCAGGAAAGCACATTGCTCAAGAACTGCTTCACTTTCCAGATCAACACTTATCCAGAAAGCAGATCCAGCAATTTCTTGGTATCATCAATTACATCCGTGACTTCATCCCTCACGTGGACAGACATACAGCACAACTTTCGGCTTTATTGAAAAAGAAGCCTCCATAATGGAATGACACCCATACTACAGCTGTCACTGAGTTAAAAAAGATTGCACAAGATCCTCCACCATTAAAGCTCATTACAGATGGCAACCGGATCTTACAAACAGATGCAAGTGACACCTCATGGGGTGCTGTACTCCTCGAAGAACTCAATGGAAAAGAGAATCTTTGATGCGAATCCCACATTGAAACTTTAAGGAGAACACTTAATTTGAAGTTTCAACTACCCAAGAAAGTTCTGAACAGATTTAAGACAAACAAAACCTTGACCCAATGCTTAATCAAACATGAACCAAAGGTATGGAGAAGGATATTGACGCCACACTCAAGATTTAGATGAGAAAGTGAGTGATAAGTCTTGATTTGGAACGCCACAAGAATGCAAATTCTTGATAAGTTCACTAGTTCTCAAAAGAACCAAAGAAAGAATAATTCTCTCAAATTCAAATAACATTAATCTCTCTATTGTCTTACATAGCAAGGTTGCTGAGTTTAAATAGGCCAATAGAGACCCAAAAAATCCGAAAAAGATTAAATCCTAGTTCAAGTCGGAGTAGTTTTCCTAACTAGTTAAGGAGTCGTTGAAATTTCTAATTCTGCGCATGCTGTAATAAATTGGTCATAACTCCTTCTAGAGAACTCCAAATCTAACTCCGTAAAATTCTTTGGAAAGCTATCTTAATTATCTTTCCAACGGTATATGGCTTGCAAGTTAATTCCAGCTCAATCAATACCAGTTTTATTCCGAAATTGACCTTTCTGCATTTGACCCGAATTGTGTATTTGGCTGCCCAATAGCTTGAATAAAGCCCACAATGCCTTGACATCTCTTCAAGCCCAATTCATGATGTCTTGCATCTTGAATTGTAGTTTCAATCCATATTTTCTCAATTAATCCATTTAAAGCAGCTTGTATCTTTTTGGCTCTAGCTCTTGTAATTGGGCCTTCATGAATGTGCAAAGGATCACTTGAAACTTTAATGGTATTCTCTTGATAGTTCTCATCAATCTTATCGGATACGCTAGTGGACATTTCTCTGACTCACAATGCCACTACCACAGTATCTACAAAGAGATTTTAGCCGTGAAAAATGGTATTAAAAAATTTGAATATCATTTAATTGGTTATCATTTTCTTATCCGATTGGACAGCTCATCCTTCCCAGCCATCCTCAGCACAAAAGGAAAGAATATTCCAGAAAAGATGCTTTTACGACTGAAAGACTGGTTCTCCAAATATGACTTCTCTGTGAAGCATATAAAAGGAACCCAGAACCTCATCCCTGATCTCCCATCCAGACATATCAGGTCTACCAACTCAACTGCCTCCTCTAACCTATTGTCAATCATCACCATGGCTTCAACTTCAGCCTCATCCTCTTCAGTCTTATCCTCTCTAGACCAAACCTTCATCACTTCCTTGCCTGAAGAACTCCAATCCCTTATTTTCCAGAAGGTAATTGATCATAAATCTTTCTTAGAAAATCCTGACTTAACAGACAGATTATGGTCTCTCATGACCATACAGGAATTTCTCCCTCCAGAGAAAGGATTATCCCATCGACCTTTTAACCCACATCCTAATCCGGACCAAATGCACCATACTATCTTCCGGCTTTCAACCATCTTCCATCCAACAGTTGATAACCACACTGCTTGGGGACACTATGTCATAAAAAACATCACAGTCCAGGCTTACTATGTTTTTTGGTACTAGTTAAACCTTTACCCAGTTGCCATTCTCTACGACCCAAGACTAGTTCATACAAGCAGACGATACGGATACGGTCAATGGTTTGACAGAATGCTTACACCTATCTTCAAGGATCCTCTGACCCTTGAACTCATCAATGGATTCCAAATCCAACAGACTGTCATCCTCATTGTCAAGCTTACCGATATTTGGGGAAGATACACTGCTCTCCTTCTCAAGGTTATTGACCACGATCATCACTGTGAGTCCTTCTCACCCATGTGGAACGAATGTCTTACAGCTAGACTTGCCTTAGCTGAAGAATATGGAGTTCCTCCATCCTACAACACTCACAGCCCTCTGTCTCCAGACATCACCTCTACTCCGAGACTCTTCTATAGAGAACGCCTCCATAACTACGCCCTTGACGAAGATCATGCTTTTGATCTAGAATGGCCTCAACCACATCATCCAGATCCCTTCATCCCTGACATAGGAGAATCATTCTTCACTTCTCTCCTACCTGCTATTCCGGATCAACACTCTGCTGACGATGACACTGACTCAGACACTGATGCTATCTCACTCTGAGACACATCAGCTTGCCGACACTTTACTATTTGTCGTATTGTAATTTGTTTGAGTGTGCCTTTGCTTTTGCTTTAGCTTTTACTTTTGCTTTATTAAAGTTGCTTTAAAAAGAGATAGGGACGTGTCCTATCCTTTTAGCTTTTGCTTTTTATCTTGTCTCCTACTTTTGAAAAGTAGATGTGTTATTTTATTCTTGCTTTTATAAAAACAGGGGTCCTGTCCTGCTTTGCTCGCCTATATAAGGCAGCTCCTTCTTCATTGTAAGATATCGAACATTTTGGGAATAAGATTAGAGATATAAGAAGTCTTGTTTAAAGCTATGATTCTCTAAACTCTCTCTTCTCTCTCTGTTAACGAAGTTCTTAGGATCTGAAAAGGTTTGAAAAAGATTTTTATCAAGTTCATTTTCAAAAACAAAAGAAAACCTGAGATAGTATACTCTGCACTTGCCTTGTTCAAGGATCCTGTGCATCAGAAAACTCATGCTTGTTTCTTAGACGGTCTGGTGCCTTTTGAAGAAGACCAGGAGTGTCTTAAGTTATGGGCTGTACGACCAGTGGAAACTGTTTTGATGTTTTCATGATAAACTAAACCTTGAGTAGATGGCGATCTTGTATTCCGCTGCCCGACTCCATAGTTGGTATCAGAGCCTTGTCTCTCAAGTTTTCGAGAAATGATATCATGTTTTGATTTCTAAAAGAAAGTGGTATGATAAATACTTTTTCAGTTTTTGAAAGAATCCTAGACTTCAGGACACAGAGAGAGAGATTGCAATATCATGGCTTCTATATCTTCTTGCTCAGAATCTTCAAGTACTATTTCCCTTTCGTCTACCTTATCTTTACCAAAGTCTTGCACTAAACATACTGCAAATAAGATAGAAAACCTCGTAGAATATTCCTATATTCCCGAGTCTGCTCAAATTACTGAGTCTTCTTTTCCCCTTATTAGTCCTTATCATCTGTATAAACGATCTACTTCTCTTACCCGTAGTATCAAATCCCTTATCAGTATAAAGCGTCCTCTTCCTAAAGAATATATTCAGTCTTTTAGACTAGATCAGTGTACTCTCCAAGCTACTACTGCTGAATAATATGTCACACTTGAGATCCCTCCAGAACTCGTTGCTAACTGGAAACGAGAAGGTTATACTCATCTCCATCTCGGCGGAGTGAGATTAATCTTGACCCTTCATGGAAGAAAAGGTTTACCTGTCACTGCTCGAATTGCTATGCTAGACACCAGGTTCAAACAGTATCAACATGCTGTTATTGGTATAGTTTTGACTACCCTACATGCAGGCAGTGCTCTTCTCACCTTTTATCCAAATTTCAACTTGTCCCTCTACGATATCAACCTTTCCACCGCCTTGAAAGTCCAAGTTCAAATTCAAGGTGCTGACCAGATCTCCTCAGCAAAGATAGCTACTCTCCATCATCAATTGGTCTATAGGCTTCAGAACCATGCCTTAGATCTTCCAACTTCAGAAAGTCACTCAGATGCTCTAATGGTACTAGCAGAATCTGATCAAACTCCAACGATCATTCAGATTCCTCGACAAATTCCTCAACAAGAACTTGTCAAGCTCATGCCTTTAGAATAGATTTCCAACTATGAAAAGTTCCATCAGAACGATGCTCCCATTCAGACATTCGAAAGCATGTTTGAACGCAAAAACGATGGATCCATCAAAATGACTTTCAAACCACCTCAGACGGCTTCACAGCCTCCTTCAGCTGTTCTACCCACAGCTCCTCTAGAGTCTCCAAGACTATCCTTCACCTATTCTTCGATGATCACTCCAGTCCAAACAGGCCAAGAGAAGCTCCCAATCACTGGTTTCACTTCAGAAGGTTATCCAGTTTATCCTGCTAAAATTGGAAAACACTTTCTCTGGGATGCTCCTGGATCTGACATGTGTGATCCAGATTGCCCTTGCTGGCAAGACGGCGAAGATGAATATGTTGTTCCTAAAAGAAAACCTAAGAAGAAGTATCTTACTTCTTGTAAGGTTGACACAACAGACCACATAATCCACCTTCACCTCCACCTGCACCTGCACCATTACCTCTTTACCACAAGGAACTTAAATGGATTGCTAAACACTGCAAAACAGAAGTCCCTTCACCAGTCATACATCCACAACCACAACCAATCCCATGTATGATGTTCTCCAGAGATTATCCTTCAAACTTTCCACCTCTTGAACCACAAACTGACGCTCAGAGAAAGATTGTGTCAAAACCTTTTGTCCCTTCACCAATTACCTCTGCTGGTCATCTTGAAGAACCAAAACCCTTTGAATCTGTCCTCAATTGGCAAACCCAGAATGCCAAAGCACAGAATGATGCTCTACAGCACATCCATCAACAAGTCGATCGAATCAGTTTACGAACTAACAAGATTGAAACCAAAGTTGATTCCATCACATCACAGATGCAGCAAATCCACCAGGATCTAAAGAATAGAGTTGCTCAACTAGATGCTGAACTAAAAGAAATGCTCAGACATAGGTACTATGGTCCTGAGTTTGACAGCAAAGAACGAGAAATTAGAAAGCTGCAAGCAGAATTGAACCGGATTGAATCTGAAAAACAGAGACCTACATTCTTCACACAGAGTCCACTTATTCCTTCTATTGGTCCTACTTACCATCTGTTCACTCCTATGCTAGCTCCTATCAGACAATATGACCCTTCAAAGTTGTTTGGTATGACTCATACACTCTTCAAACCACAATCGCAACCTGCTCCACCTTCAAAGCCCAAATCAAGGTCCAAACCTCAACCTAAACCGTTGAAGATACATCAACCCACTCAACCAGTTCAACCACAGTCTCAACAGTCTGAACCTACAGAACAGGAATCACCATAATACACCTCTATTCCTCCTCAGGTGTCTCAACCTATGCCTCCTGCTCCACCTCATGTGCCTCAACCAAAAGATAAAGCACCCATGCATCAATATGCATCCTATCCTCATCCTGTTGACTCCTCCACAGGTACCTCCACAGAAGACACTTCTTCTGCCTCAGAATCTGAACCTGATCATAGATCTGATCATACTTCATCAGTTTCAACCTCTGTAACCAGTTCAGGACCTTCACTCTCTTCAGTTTCTACTACCGATTCAGAAAAGTCTTATGCCGACATTACTAAGCTCCTCATGGCTCAGCCAGAAGAACCAGAGCATGCATAGACTTCTCAACCAGAATCTTACTTTGAGATTCCATCAGATGTTGATAATCCTACTAAATCTACATCTGCACCTCCATCTCAACAGCAAACTCCAAAGTTATCCAATGGTCCATGGTTTACTTTTGATGATATTCCGACAAGCAAATGGCGCGACAAACTATCTGAGATTTCAGCTTGGGTAGATCTCCAGATACTCAAAACCGATGCTACAGTGGAATCAATTCTTAAGGAACTAACCACCCGTTTCATTGGATCCTCGAGATCTGGTTTGATGACTTAGGCTCATCTGACAACTTCGATTTGTCGATTACGATGTTTCCTCAGCCTTAGCCGTACTTCATGAACAGTTCATTGGTGAACCAACTGCACACTTTGAAGCAGCCAGATGAGATTATCTCAACATGAAATGCTGTTCTCTCAAAGCCAAAGATCTTGACTTCCACTACAAAAGGATGTCAATCTTGTTCTACAAATTGAATGGCTTTAATGATCCCACTCTGAAGCATGTCTTCCTTGCTTCCTTACCTGATGAGTTGCAACCAGAAATTCAACGACAACTTGCTGCTTACAATCTTAGCCTTGACAATATTTCCTTAGGCAAGATCTTCCAAGTTGCAAAGTCCTGCCTTGATAAACTTTTTGAACAGAAACAATTCTTCAAAGAATTGATCAAAGACAAAGAACTATTCAGAAGTGCTTGTAAAAAGCCTTATCTAAAGATCAAGTGCAAAGATCCAAAGCAATGTGACTGCGGTCCTCACAAGAAGAAACATTTCAGAAAGCTAAAACAGAAATCTTCTTCCAGACTTCACACTCGCAGACCTTTCACATTCTACAGAAAAAAGTCTCCTTCCTCTAAGGAACGACAACGGCAAAAGTCCAGTAGATGCTTCATATGCAAAAAGAAAGGACATTACTCCAGAAACTGTCCTAACAAACGAGACAAAGCTGTTCGTCTCATCAAGCATTTACAGACTCTCACAGACTATGCTCCAGACAAAGAAGAAGTTGAATCTTGTTTCTCAGAACAAGAAGCACCTAATAAAGAAACAGTGTTCGCGCTGGAAAATTCATCTGATGATTCTGATACAGATGGATTACTCACTGTCTACAACCAACAATCTTTGTCACTGGATTCCTCTATTCCTATTCCATCAGTCAAAATCCAGGTTTTACCCTCAAAGTTTCACAGACCTCTTCCTGTCATTGGATTTTTTGACACTGGCGCTCAAAAGACGATGCTCAATCCAGATATCCTTCCATCACAACACTGGAAGCCACACACAGAACATTTCAAAGCAGCCGATGGAAAAGTTTTCACAACAGATTTGATTACCAAACATCCCATTGGTATTCAGATTTTCCCAAATTGTGTTATTTGGACACATGTCATTGGTTCGAATTTACCTGATAAAGATATCTTATTAGGTTTCGATACCATCTCCAAAGTTCCTCATCTCCAAATTCTCCCCACTGGTATTCGAGTCAAATCCATGTTCAAACCCTTCATAAACATCCTCAGACTCTACAGCCTTTCCAATACTCCTCAGTCTTACCAAGATATCTCAGTCAAATTACTCCAGTTTTGCCCTGAGTCTCATGCTGAATTCATCCATCCAAATCCGTTATGGAAAAACAAGTCCTTCTTCATTAAGCTCCCCTTCAAGCTAAATGAAGACACCAATCCTACCAAAGCCACCCATCCGGGAATAAGTCCCTCTGACTTGGTCCTAGCCCAAAAAGAATGTTCTCAACTTTTGGCCCAAGGTCTAATTGAACCCACAACTTCTCAGTGGGCTTGTCAAGCTTTTTATGTGGAAAAACACTCAGAACTTGTCCGTGGAAAAAAGAGATTAGTCATCGACTATCAGCCTTTAAACATGTTTTTACAAGATGACAAATTTCCTCTTCCAAAAAGACAAAACATTTTCACATATTTGAAGAATGCCCAAATCTTTTCGAAATTTGATTTAAAATCAGGTTTTTGGCAATTAGGCATTGAACCCTCTGAAAGATACAAAACTGCTTTTTGCATTCCGAATGCTCATTATCAATGGACAGTTTTACCCTTTGGTTTAAAAACTGCCCCTTCCATTTTCCAAAAAGCAATGGTCAAAATCTTTCAACCAATTTTGCATCATGCATTGATTTACATTGACGATATTTTATTGTTTTCAGAAACACATGCAGAACATCGCCAGCTGTTAAATCATTTTCTTGATATCATCCAGTCTCATGGTATCATGCTGTCTCCAAAGAAAAGCACCATAGCCACCTCCAACATTGAATTCCTTGGCATGGTCATCAAAGACGGTCACTATCAACCAGGAAAGCACATTGCTCAAGAACTGCTTCACTTTCCAGATCAACACTTATCCAGAAAGCAGATCCAGCAATTTCTTGGTATCATCAATTACATCCGTGACTTCATCCCTCACGTAGACAGACATACAGCACAACTTTCGGCTTTATTGAAAAAGAAGCCTCCAGAATGGAATGACACCCATACTACAAATTGCCATCGAGTTAAAAAGATTGCACAAGATCCTCCACCATTAAAGCTCATTACAGATGGCAACCGGATCTTACAAACAGATGCAAGTGACACCTCACGGGGTGCTGTACTCCTCGAAGAACTCAATGGAAAAGAGAATCTTATCGGATACGCTAGTGGACATTTCTCTGACTCACAATGCCACTACCACAGTATCTACAAAGAGATTTTAGCAGTGAAAAATGGTATTAAAAAATTTGAATATCATTTAATCGGTTATCATTTTCTTATCCGATTGGACAGCTCATCCTTCCCAGCCATCCTCAGCACAAAAGGAAAGAATATTCCAGAAAAGATGCTTTTACGACTGAAAGACTGGTTCTCCAAATATGACTTCTCTGTGAAGCATATAAAAGGAACCCAGAACCTCATCCCTGATCTTCTATCCAGACTTTCCAAACCATCCCAGCATCTATCCTGCATTTCCTCTCAATACCATTTTCCTTTCATCCTTATGGCAACCTCCCTACCAACACAGGCTTTAACCAAAAGATATTTTCCCCCTGGCAAAACTTTCAACTCAGCCTTTGCTATTCAAGACTTTGCCCGAAAATATGTTTTTAGGTTCTTTCTCAAAGCCTATTTCCTCACTGACTCTATTCCTGTCTTGGATTTTCATCCTAAAGACCTATTCCTTACAGGTCTGTATCTTCATCCTCTCAAAGGTATCACCGAAATGAGTTATGGTACATTTGGTGCCTCACCGTCCTCTATGTTACAAAGCTTGTCTTTCCAGTCAAACCCTTATCCAGACACCTCATGGATCCTGAACAGTCCACTTCCCTTATCTGGACAGTGCTCGAATGGTATTCTCCAATTCCTTGGTGGAGAATGAAACTACAACAGCTAATCCTATTCCACAACCTTGATAAAATACCAGACACCGAAGCAGATATGTTCACATCTGTCTTCACTATCCACAGGCCATATTTTCAACATCCACACATTGACAATTTCTGGACTGTAGACCAGGCACGAGAATGGCAAACTCTGCCACATCCAGCCCTTCTTGAACAGGATCAAAATATTCAAAGAAATCTGACTACTTTCCTTTGCCAACTTAATCATAAGTCAGATCCACCAAAAGACATTTTCCACACCTCCTTAGGACCTCGGCATGACATCCTCATAGTCCCAACTCCTTCAGCCATCTCTACCCCAAAAACTTCAGGGATTATCCTCAAGGAAGAAAAACCAGATTACACTGACTTTTTATTCCAAGATGCTCAAGACCCATGGGAAGACTTCATGTCCTTAACTCAACACTTAGAACAACTTCAAACACCACCGGCAAATCCTAATGAAGCAAGCACAAGTCATCAGCCAACCAACCAACCCTCAGAACAGTCTTATCCACCTTACTGCTCCCAAGTCCGGCCCAATCCTTCACCAGATCCAGAAGAAGAACAAAGAGCCCAATTTTGCCCTTGGCCCTGTGTGCTAGGTTGTACTCATCCTGAAAAGGTGTTCAAGATTCCTGCTGACGATGACACTGACTCAAACACTGATGCTATCTCACTCTGAGGCACATCAGCTTGCCGACACTTTACTATTTGTCGTATTGTAATTTGTTTGAGTGTGCCTTTGCTTTTGCTTTAGCTTTTACTTTTGCTTTATTAAAGTTGCTTTAAAAAGCGATAGGGACGTGTCCTATCCTTTTAGCTTTTGCTTTTTATCTTGTCTCCTACTTTTGACAAGTAGATGTGTTATTTTATTCTTGCTTTTGTAAAAGCAGGGGTCCTGTCCTGCTTTGCTCGCCTATATAAGGCAGCTCCCTCTTCATTGTAAGATATCGAACATTTTGGGAATAAGATTAGAGATCTAAGAAGTCTTGTTTAAAGCTATGATTCTCTAAACTCTCTCTTCTCTCTCTGTTAACGAAGTTCTTAGGATCTGAAAAGGTTTGAAAAAGATTTTTATCAAGTTCATTTTCAAAAACAAAAGAAAACCTGAGATAGTATGCTCTGCACTTGCCTTGTTCAAGGATCCTGTGCATCAGAAAACTCATGCTTGTTTCCTAGACGGTCTGGTGCCCTGTTGAAGAAGACCAGGAGTGTCTTAAGTTATGGGCTGTACAACCAGTGGAAACTGTTTTGATGTTTTCATGATAAACTAAACCTTGAGTAGATGGCGATCTTGTATTCCGCTGCCTGACTCCATAGTTGGATCAAAATATCATCAAAGTAGACAACTATAAACTTACCAAGAAAAGCACACAAAACATGGTTCATTAACCTCATAAAAGTGTCGGGTGCATTAGATAACCCAAATGGCATTACTAACCACTCATATAAACCATATTTTGTTTTAAAAGCAGTTTTGCACTCATCTCTCTCTCTAATCCTAATTTGATGATATCCACTTTTAAGATCTATTTTGCAAAACGCACAAGAACCATACAATTCATCAAGCATGTCATCAAGTCTAGGAATAGGATGTCGATACTTTACAGTGATTTTATTAATCGCATGACAATCAACATACATCCTCCATGTTCCATCCTTTTTGGGCACTTGTAGAACTGGTACCGCACATGGACTCATGCTCTCCCTCACATATCCCTTTGCCAAGAGTTCTTCAACCTGTCTTTGAAGCTCTTTTGTCTCCTCGGGGTTACTTCTATAAGCGGGTCTATTAGGAATGGTAGCTCCAGGAAGAAAGTCTATTTGATGCTCAATTCTCCTAATAGGTGGCAAACCATTAGGGACTTCATTTGCAAACACATCATCAAAGTCCTGCAAAAGAGTCACAATAACAATAGGCAAAAAAGAGTTAAGCTCATTAGTATGCAAACAAGCCTCTTTGCACAAAAGTACAATGATAGGCTGTTTTGAAAAGAAGGCCCTTTTAATCTCTCTCTCTTTTGCAAACAAGTTTACATTTGCCTCTCTTTTCTCTCAACAATATTTTTTTCTATCTTTCCACTTTCTTTTCTCTCATTCTCTCTTTCTTTTGTGCTCTCATTTTCTTTTTTTGTATCACTCTCTTTTTGTATTTTCATTTGATCCTCATACACTTGCCTAGGTGTTAAGGGTACAAGAGTGATTTGCCTTTTATTCATTACAAAAGAATATCTATTTAAGTAACTATCATGTGTCACTCGCTTATCATATTGCCAAGGTCGCCCCAAAAGAATGTGTCCAGCATGCATGGGTACTACATCACATACAACCTCATCCTTATATTTCCCAATAGAGAATGAAACCAGCACTTGTTTATTTTCTTTAACTTCCCCACAATCATTCAGCCATTGTAACTTATATGGCCTAGGATGTTTTTGAGTTTTCAAATTCAATTTTTCAACTAAACTGGTGCTAGCTACATTAGTACAACAACCTCCACCATCAATTATTATACTACATACCTTATCTTTGATGTGGCATCTAGTATGAAATATGTTATCATGTTGTACCTTCGCATCCTCTTTTACTTGCATGTTAAGAGCACGTCTAACAACCATCAATTTACCATCAACAGGATACTCTACACCATCATTAGCATCCTCTAAAGGTGGCATAGGATCATCATCTGATTCACTCTATCATCCCTCAAGATCATTACTCTCTTATTTGGGCATTGAGATGCAATATGACCTGTCCCCAAACATTTAAAACACTTAATATCTCTATTTCTAGAGTGTTGGGAATCAGATTTACCTTTGCTTTGGTTGCCTCCCTCTTTATGATCCTTGATTGGCTCAATCTTAGGCTTTGAAACAACCTTTTCATCTTTGCTTCATTTTGACATCCATGAGGAAGATGAACCTAAATTGGGTCTAGTGGAACCCTTTTTTTAAAGTTTTCATTCCACTTTTATGGCCATGTGAACCATGTCTTCCAATTCAACATAATGCTGCAAGTCAACCACATTAGCAATATCTTGATTTAAACCATGTAAAAATCTAGCCATAGTGGCCTCTCATTCTTCTTCAATGTTGGCTCGAATCATGATTTTTTCCATGTCCTTATGGTAGTCTTCCACACTTCTGGAGTCTTGTGTAAGACTTTGAAGCCTTTGGTGCAGCTCCCTATAATAATGACTAGGAAAAAATCTCCTCCTCATGATGGCCTTCATCTCCTCCCAAGTGTTTGTAGGCCTTTCAAGGTTTCTTCTCCTACTCAAAACAAGTTGATCCCACCAAATAATAGCATAATCAGTAAATTCAACAGCAGCTAGTTTTACCTTTTTCTCCTCAGAGTAATTATGGCAATCAAATACTAGCTCCACCTTTTTTTCCCACTCCAAATAAGCTGATGCGAATCCCACATTGAAACTTTAAGGACAACACTTAATTTGAAGTTTCAACTACCCAAGAAAGTTCTAAACAGATTTAAGACACACAAAACCTTGACCCAATGCTTAATCAAACATGAACCAAAGGTATGGAGAAGGATATTGACGCCACACTCAAGATTTAGATGAGAAGGTGAGTGATAAGTCTTGATTTGGAACACCACAAGAATGCAAATTCTTGATAAGTTCACTAGTTCTCAAAAGAACAAAAGAAAGAATAATTCTCTCAAATTCAAATAACATTCATCTCTCAATTGTCTTACATAGCAAGGTTGCTGAGTTTAAATAGGCCAATAGAGACCCAAAAATCTGAAAAAGATTAAATCCTAGTTCAAGTCGGACTAGTTCTCCTAACTAGTTAAGGAGTCGTTGAAATTCCCAATTCTGCGCATGCTGTAATGAATTGATCATAACTCTTTCTAGAGAACTCCAAATCTAACTCCGTAAAATTCTTTGGAAATCTATCTTAATTATCTTTCCAAGGGTATATGGTTTGCAAATTAATTCCAACTCAATCAATACAAATTTTAATCCGAAATTGACCTTTCTGCATTTGATCCGAATTGTGTATTTGGCTGCCCAATAGCTTGAATAAAGCCCACAACGCCTTGACATCTATTCAAGCCCAATTCATAATGTCTTGCATCTTGAATTATAGTTTCAATCCATATATTCTCAATTAATCCATTTAAAGTAGCTTGCATCTTTTTGGCTCTAGCTCTTGTAATTGGGCCTTCATGAATGTGCAAAGGGTCACTTGAAGCTTTAATGGTATTCTCTTGATAGTTCTCATCATAAGCTTCCGGATCATTTTTACCTTGAAAAGAAGGAATTTTCAGTTTGATACTCTCCAAATCATGATCTATTCGTTTTGCCCTTCTATCCTCTCTTCCACGCATGTCAATGGTGGCCTGGTCATCAAAATTATCTAGGTCATCACCATCTTGATCTCCCATGGCAGCACGCCATTGATTATCTCTTACATTAGGAGCTATTGGTTGTTGCCCCTTTTGTAGACTGGCTATTGCAGTGTCTTGCCTTTCCAATTGGTCACGGATCTCTCTAAACATCAGATTCATGCGCTCAAATTGTTGCTGCATGGCTTTGAGCGTGATCGATTGATCTATAGCTTCTTGTTCTTTTGACATATTTTGTGATCTGTAAATTAAAGTTAGCAAAAAAGACCTCACAACACTCCCTCACGTGTTTCACTCAATTTAATTCACTTAACTCTCGTGTTTAACACACAAATTGGCTTTTTCTCCTGTAATGATCTCACAAACTATTGCCTTTTACCACACTTAATTCTCTTTTTCAGTTCTTTATTGAACTAAAAAAACAAAATCAAGAAAAACAACACACACCAACAAAGAAAAGAATTAAGAAGACACAAAGAGCAAAAAGAAATTGAAGAAAGGAAAACAAGCAAGTAAAGGAACACAATTGATATTGATGAAAGTAGGAATACTTGAATCCTTTTGCAATCTTTTTTTTTTGCTGTATATTTTTTTATAATAAAAATAAATAAGACATTCAAACCTGATTAGAAACTTGCTCTGATACCAAATGGTGTGATTCCCACATTGAAACTTTAAGGAAAACACTAAATTTGAAGTTTCAACTACCCAAGAAAGTTCTAAACAGATTTAAGACACACAAAATCTTGACCTAATACTTAATCAAACATGAACCAAAGGTATGGAGAAGGATATTGACGCCACACTCAAGATTTAGATGAGAAGGTGAGTGATAAGTCTAGACTTGAAACGCCACAAAAATGCAAATTCTTAATAAGTTCACTAGTTCTCAAGAGAACCAAAGAAAGAATAATTCTCTCAAATTCAAATAACATTAATCTCTAATTGTCTTACATAGCAAGGTTGCTGAGTTTAAATAGGCCGATAGAGACCCAAAAATTCGAAAAAGATTAAATTCTAGTTCAAGTTGAACTAGTTCTCCTAACTAGTTAAGGAGCCGTTGAAATTCCCAAGTCTGAACATGCTGTAATGAATTGGTCATAACTCCTTCTAGAGAACTCCAAATCTAACCCCGTAAAATTCTTTGGAAATCTATCTTAATTATCTTTCCAGCGTATATGGTTTGCAAATTAATTCCAACTCAATCAATACCAGTTTTATTCCGAAATTGGCCTTTCTGCATTTGATCCGAATTGTGTATTTGGCTGCCCAATAGCTTGAATAAAGCCCACAACGCCTTGACATCTCTTCAAGCCCAATTTATGATGTCTTGCATCTTGAATTGTAGTTTCAATCCATATATTCTCAATTAATCCATTTAAAGTAGCTTGCATCTTTTTGGCCTTCATGAATGTATCACTTGAAGCTTTAATAGTATTCTCTTGATAGTTCTCATCAGGGAAGACTAAAAAATCTGAGTAGAATCTGGGACATAAAAATATTTAAAAAGATTCTTGATTTTCGAAGTAACATGATTTAGGAAGAGAAAGAATAGAAGAAAGACATACAGGAGACTCAGTAGATTAAGAATTTGAAGAGGAAGCCATGAGATTTAGATTTCTATTCTTCTATTTCAGGAATCACAGATCTATCTACAATTATAATACTTTTCAGTTAAAATTCATACTTTTTGAATTTTATATAAAATTTTGTATAAAGTTACTTCTCTTTAACATCTGAAGAGTTATTCTCAGATGTTTGGCATGTTCTTCCCTTGTTCGTAAGTAGATCAAGATGTTTTCATTGAACATCACTATGAATTTTTCAAATAGTCTTTAAATACCTTATTCATAAGGTCCATGAAAACTGCTGGGGCATTTGTCAGACTAAATGGCATAACTCATAGTGTCCCTAACATGTTTTAAATTCTTTTTTAGAAATATCCTCTTTTCTGATTTTTAGCTGGTGATATCGTAATCGTAGATCAATCTTTGAGAATACCGATGCTCCTTGTAGCTGATCAAATAAATCTTTGATACACAGAAATAAGTACTTATCCTTAATGGTGACCTTATTTAATTCTCGGTAGTCAATGCACATCCGCATTGATACATCTTTTTTCTTTATGAATAATACTGATGCTCCAAAGGTTGAATGGCTTGACCCATGTAGCCTTTGCTTAATAGCTCCTGTAATTAATTTTTTAACTCTTTTAATTCGTATTAGGGTATCTTGTAGGGTACTTTTGAGATTGGGGTAATTTCTGGTAATAAGTTCAGGAAATTAATTTACTACTGAAATATCTTTCAACTTTAATTTTTGCTCTTTTACTTTGATGATACTTGCCAACTATCCATCACATCCTCCCTTTAATAGTGTAATTGCTTTTAAGGAAGAAATGATAGATGTTCTTTTCTTTTTGTACACTCCCTTGAATAGAAATGTTTTTTTTTAATAGTGGTTGGAATGTTATATCTTTTTTCTCGCAATCTATCTTGGCATGTAAGTGTAAATACCCACACATTAGCAACATGTTCTAGTGTTGGCTTGACATTCCCTAAGGTGAGTTCTCCCACATTGATTGCATTTAGGCATTGTTCTTATCTTGCTGCTAGATAGTTGGCACTCTTTTTTTCTTATTGTTATTTGGGAGCAGTCGGAGATACGGCCGGTTACCTTAACTAGAAAACTAAAAACCATAATCTTTTTTCTTTTTCCAGGTTTATAAACCCTAAAATAGCTTTTCTTTAGCTTAAAAAGGGTACCAAACTAGATAAGAAAACAATCAAAAGGTCTCAAGCTTTTTGATACACAGGATCCTTCAGAGAAGGCAAGTGTAGAGCATATGACTTGGTTTTAATTTGAACAGATTTCCTTTTCCTTACTTATATCTTTTCTTTTAACAATGAAATTCCTTGAATTCATGCTTTCTTTGTTCTTTTGGTTTTTCTTCCTTCTTGTCTTCATCGACTTGCTCAATTACTGAGGCTCAATCTATGAGCTTATTGAAGAAAGCATCGCAAATTCGAGCAACCTTTATGTCTTTTACTAGATCTTTAGGTAAATCTTGCATAAAATGATCTTTTCTCAAGTCTTTTGTGTCAACCATGTGTAGTGCATATCAAGAGTCAAATGGCCTAATCATTTCTAAGAATTTACTACTTGGATTGATGTTCAAATGATCAGATCTGGTTCTACAACACAATCATTCCTTAGAGAATTCAATTCCAGATTTACTGGTTCTTTAAGAGATTGGTTCGAAAGCTTAGACAATGATGAGAACTATCAAGAGAATACCATTAAAGCTTCAAGTGATCCTTTGCACATTCATGAAGGCCCAATTACAAAAGCTAGAGCCAAAAAGATACAAGTTGCTTTATATGGATTAATTGAGAGATTAATGTTATTTGAATTTGAGAGAATTATTCTTTCTTTGGTTCTTTTGAGAACTAGTGAACTTATCAAGAATTTGCATTCTTGTGGCATTCCAAATCAAGACTTATCACTCACCTTCTCATCTAAATCTTGAGTGTGGCGTCAATATCCTTCTCCATACCTTTGGTTCATGTTTGATTAAGCATTGGGTCAAGGTTTTGTGTGTCTTAAATCTGTTTAGAACTTTCTTTGGTAGTTGAAACTTCAAATTAAGTGTTCTCCTTAAAGTTTCAATGTGGGATTCGCATCAATTTGGTATCAGAGCAAGTTTCTAATCAGGTTTGAATGTCTTATTTATTTTGATTATCAAAAAAAGAAAACAAACAGCAAAAAAAAAAAAAACTTAGAGCAAAAAAAAAAAAAAAGAGAGAATGAGAGAAAAGACAGTGGAAAAATAAAAAAAATTATTGTTGAGAGAAAAGAGAGGCAACACATAAACTTGTTTGCAAAAGAGAGAGAAGTTAAGAGGGCCTTCTTTTCAAAACAGCCTATCATTGTACTTTTGTTCAAAGAGGCTTGTTTGCATACTAATGAGCTTAACTCTTTTTTGCCTATTGTTATTGTGACTCTTTTGCAGGACTTTGATGATGTGTTTCCAAATGAAGTCACTAATGGTTTGCCACCTATTAGGGGAATTGAGCATCAAATAGACTTTCTTCCTAGAGCTACCATTCCTAATAGACCCGCTTATAGAAGTAACCCCGAAGAGACAAAGGAGCTTGAAAGGCAGGTTGAAGAACTCTTGGCAAAAGGATATGTGAAGGAAAGCATGAGTCCGTGTGCGGTACCAGTTCTACTAGTGCCCAAAAAGGATGGAACATGGAGGATGTGTGTTGATTGTCGTGCTATTAATAAAATCACTGTAAAGTATCGACATCCTATTCCTAGACTTGATGACATGCTTCATGAATTGTATGGTTCTTGTGTGTTTAGCAAAATAGATCTTAAAAGTGGATATCATCAAATTAGGATTAGAGAAGGAGATGAGTGGAAAACTACTTTTAAAACAAAATATGGTTTATATGAGTGGTTAGTAATGCCATTTGGATTATCTAATGCACCCAGCACTTTTATGAGGTTAATGAACCATGTTTTGCGTGCTTTTCTTAGTAAGTTTATAGTTGTCTACTTTGATGATATTTTGATCTATAGCAAAAGTCTAGAAGAACACGTTGAGCATTTGCAAAGTGTATTGACTGTTTTAAGGAAGGAAAAGTTATATGCTAATTTGAAGAAGTGTGCTTTTTGTACAAATCAGATTGTTTTTCTTGGTTATGTTATAAGTGCTAAAGGAATTGAGGTTGATGAAGAAAAGATAAAGGCTATTAAGGAATGGCCTACACCTAAAAGCATAAGTGAGGTAAGAAGTTTTCATGGTTTGCCTAGTTTTTATAGAAGATTTGATAAAGATTTTAGCACCTTTGCTGCACCTTTAACTGAAATTATTAAGAAACACGTGGGATTTAAGTGGGGTAGTGAAATGTGCATTTAATCTAATCAAGGAGAAATTGGTTTCTACACCACTACTTACTTTACCCGATTTTGCTAAAACTTTTGAAATTGAGTGTGATGCCTCAGGTATAGGTATTGGAGCTGTTTTGATGCAAGAGGGGCATCCAATTGCTTATTTTAGTGAGAAATTGAGTGGCGCAGCCCTAAACTATCCTACTTATGACAAAGAGATGTATGCATTGGTGAGAGCGTTGGAAACTTGGCAACATTATCTTCTACCTAAAGAGTTTGTCATACACACTGATTATGAGTCCTTAAAGCATTTGAAAGGGCAAGGTAAGTTGCATAAGAGACATGCCAAATGGGTTGAATTCATTGAGCCATTTCCTTATGTGATCAAATACAAACAAGGTAAGGAGAATGTGGTGGCTGATGCATTATCGAGAAGGTATGCACTTATCTTTACATTAAATACAAAGTTATTAGGATTTGAGTACATTAAAGAATTATATGTTAATGATCCTGATTTTGCTAATGTGTTTAATGCTTGTGAGAAAGCTGCATTTGGAAAGTTCTATAGGCACGATGGGTTCTTATTTAGAGAGAATAAATTGTGTGTGCCATATAGTTCTTTGCGTGAATTGCTTGTGCGTGAAGCTCATGGGGGAGGTTTAATGGGACATTTTGGCATTGCAAAGACTTTAGATGTTTTAAAAGAACATTTTTTTTGGCCACATATGAAACATGATGTTGAAAGAATATGTGAGAAGTGTATCACTTGTAAACATGCTAAGTCTAGAGTTTTACCCCATGGATTGTATAAACCTTTACCTATACCTAGCGAACCTTGGGTTGATATTTCTATGGACTTTGTTTTGGGTTTACCTAGGTCAAAAAGGGGAAAGGATTCTATTTTTGTTATTGTTGATAGGTTTTCAAAGATGGCACATTTCATTCCATGTCACAAAACTGATGATGCAACAAACATAGCTAATTTGTTTTTCAAGGAAATAGTCAAATTGCATGGAGTACCAAGGAGCATAGTTTCAGATCGAGATGCTAAGTTCTTTAGCCACTTTTGGAAAACTTTGTGGGGTAAGTTGGGTACAAACTGTCATCAACAAACTGATGGATAAACTGAGGTTGTAAATAGAACATTGTCTATGATGTTGCGTGCCATTATTCAAAAGAATTTGAAAACTTGGGAAGAATGTTTGCCACATGTTGAATTTGCTTACAATAGAACTGTATATGGTTTTAATCCATTAACTCCTTTGGATTTATTGCCGTTACCTGTTGATGAGCGTGCTAGTTTGGATGGTAAAAAGAAAGCTGAATTTGTTAAGCAATTGCATGAGAAAGTGCGGCACAACATAGAAAAGAGGACTGAACAATATGCTACTCAAGCCAACAAAGGACGAAAGGAAGTGGTTTTTCAGCCTGGAGATTGGGTTTGGGTGCATATGAAAAAGGAGAGATTCCCAGCACAAAGGCGTTCAAAGTTGCTTCCAAGGGGAGATGGTCCATTTCAAGTGGTTGCACGAATCAATGACAATGCCTACAAATTAGACCTTCCTGGTGAGTATAATGTGAGTGCTACTTTTAATGTTTCTGATCTTTCTCCTTTTGATGTAGGTGAAGATTCGAGGACGAATCCTTTTCAGGAGAGGGGGAATGATGAGAACTATCAAGAGAATACCATTAAAGCTTCAAGTGATCCTTTGCACCTTCATGAAGGCCCAATTACAAGAGCTAGAGCCAAAAAGATACAAGCTGCTTTAAATGGATTAATTGAGAGATTAATGTTATTTGAATTTGAGAGAATTATTCTTTCTTTGGTTCTTTTTAGAACTAGTAAACTTATCAAGAATTTGCATTCTTGTGGCGTTCCAAACCAAGACTTATCACTCACCTTCTCATCTAAATCTTGAGTGTGGCGTCAATATCCTTCTCCATACCTTTGGTTCATGTTTGATTAAGCATTGGGTCAAGGTTTTGTGTGTCTTAAATCTGTTTAGAACTTTCTTGGATAGTTGAAACTTCAAATTAAGTGTTCTCCTTAAAGTTTCAATGTGGGATTCGCATCAGACAATTTCAATTCATTGAGATTCCTGAGGTCTCTACAGTACTCGAACTCATTTATGAGCAATTCCTTGGTAAGCCCATCACTGTTAATGAACTTGCTTGAAAAGATTTTCTCCAAATGAAGTGTTGCATTCTTTAACAAAAAGATCTTCATTGTCTAAACTCTACTACAAGCTCAATGGCTTTAATGATCCCATATTAAAAAATGTTTTTGTAGCATGTCTTCCAAAGGAATTACAACCAAAGATCCAACGACAACTAAACGTTAACCATTTAGATATTGTGAATCTTTCCCATGGTAAAATCTATCAAATTGCAGTTAGCTATCTCAAAAGACTCTTTGAGCAAAAAGAGTTTTTCAAAGATCTCATGAATGACAAATAACCAGAAATGCATGCAAAAATGACAAAGATTGCACTTATCCAACAAAAAAGAAAACTCATTTTCAGAAGATTTCCTACAAAAAAGAAGCAACATTTCAGACATAAAAAGCTATACTAGTTCTTTAGAAAGAATGATCCAGCTCGATCTTATAAGACCAAAAGCAGCCAATGCTTCATATGCAAAGAGAAGGCTTATTTTGCAAAGAATTGTCCAAATAAAGCAGAAAAAGTAGTTCGTCTTGTTAAACACCTCCACTTCATGCTTTTTGATTAAGATGATGTTGAATCAGTCTATATTGAACAAGAAGATTATGATGAGTATACAACATTTGCCTTTGCAAATACTGATGATGTCTCTAATCAAGATGATATCTCTATTATTCAGCCTCCACACCCAAGATTCCTATTCTTTCTTTGAAAATTCAACTTTTTCTAGCCAAATTTGCAAAACTCATCCCTATTATTAGATTCCTTGATATTGGTGCATAGAAAAGCATGCTTAACCATGTTATCCTTTCTTCCCACTATTAGGAAAAACATATTAAATATTTTCATGCAATTAATAGAGAATTGTTCCAGACTTCTCTTATCACCAAAAAACCTATTGAGATTCAATTTTTTCCTTATTGTTTTCTTTAAATAAAGATTGTAGTTTTTTATCTTCTAAATAAAGACCTATTCATTGGATTTGATGTTCTCTATTGTATTTCCAAACTTTAGATTACATCATTAGGCATAAGGTATAAACACGTGTTTTAACCTTACACAAATGAGTTGCGTCTCTACACTCTCATAGATGCTCTTCCCCCATATTAGTTCTTCACAAACCAATTTCTTCCTTTTTGTCTGGAAAACCATTCTCAATTTTCCCATCCTTCTCTACTATGGAAAAATTAGAAATACTTCATTTAGTTACCTTCCAACTTAATGAAGATATCAATCCCACAGAGGCCAAACATCTAGGAATAACTCTTTCAGACTTGCAGTTAGCATAAAATGAGTGTTTTTAATTGCTAGCTCAAGGTGTCATTGAGCCCACATACTTAAATTGGGCTTGTCAAGCATTCTATGTAGAAAAAAGGTCAGAATTAATCCAAGAAAAAAAGAGACTTGTCATTTATTATCAACCTTTGAACTGTTTTCTCAAAAATGATAAGTTTTTACTACCAAAGATTTAATCTTTGTTCATCCACATCTTTGTAACTTAGAATACATCCTTATAAAAGACATAAAACAGCCTTTTGCATCCCTAATGCACATTATCAACGGATAGTTATGCCTTTGGGTCTTAAAGTAGCTCCATCACTTTTTCAAAAGGTAATGACTCATATCTTTAAATCTATCTTACACCACCCATTGATTTACATTAGTGAGGTCCTACTTTTCTCACTTAATCATGACTCTCACCAAGCCCTTCTTTTCTATCTTTTACAAATAGTGAATACTCATGAGATATTGTTGCCAGTCAGAATGATCAAGAATTACTCCACTTTCCAGATAGCACTTATTCAGATAGCAAATTTAGTAATTTTTAAGCATTTTCAATTATCTCTGTGATTTTCTCCCTCATGTTGTAGTCAATACTAGCCAACTATCCAAGATTGCTACAGTTGGTCAGAGATAAATACTGGAGAGCTGTACTCTTTGAAAAGATTAGTAACACAGAATACTACTATGCTCATGCTAGCGGCCAATTCAAAGATGTGCAAAAAGATTACTGTGCGATTTATAAAGAAATTTAGCAGTCAAGTATGGCATTCAAAAGTTTGGATTTCATCTAGTGGGACATACTTTTCTGGTTCAATTGGATAATTCACTACTAGACAAACAACTCTTTTGTCTAAAAAATTGGTTTTCCAGGTATGATTTCTCAATTCAACATATAAAATGAGAGCAGAACTTCATTCCTAATCTTCTATCAAGACCTCAACCAACCATTACCATCATTACTCTTGTTTTCTCTTGATGCGAATCCCACATTGAAACTTTAAGGAGAACACTTAATTTGAAGTTTCAACTACCCAAGCAAGCTCTAAACAGATTTAAGACACACAAAACATTGACCCAATGCTTAATCAAACATGAACCAAAGGTATAGAGAAGGATATTGACGCCACACTCAAGATTTAGATGAGAAGGTGAGTGATAAGTCTTGATTTGGAACGCCACAAGAATGCAAATTCTTGATAAGTTCACTAGTTCTCAAAAGAACCAAAGAAAGAATAATTCTCTCAAATTCAAATAACATTAATCTCTCTATTGTCTTACATAGCAAGGTTGCTGAGTTTAAATAGGCCAATAGAGACCCAAAAAATCCGAAAAAGATTAAATCCTAGTTCAAGTCGGAGTAGTTCTCCTAACTAGTTAAGGATTCGTTGAAATTTCCAATTCTGCGCATGCTGTAATAAATTGGTCATAACGCCTTCTAGAGAACTCCAAATGTAACTCCGTAAAATTCTTTGGAAAGCTATCTTAATTATCTTTCCAACGGTATATGGCTTGCAAGTTAATTCCAGCTCAATCAATACCAGTTTTATTCCGAAATTGACCTTTCTGCATTTGATCCAAATTGTGTATTTGGCTGCCCAATAGCTTGAATAAAGCCCACAATGCCTTGACATCTCTTCAAGCCTAATTCATGATGTCTTGCACCTTGAATTGTAGTTTCAATCCATATTTTCTCAATTAATCCATTTAAAGCAGCTTGTATCTTTTTGGCTCTAGCTCTTGTAATTGGGCCTTCATGAATGTGCAAAGGATCACTTGAAGCTTTAATGGTATTCTCTTGATATTTCTCATCATTCCCCCTCTCCTGAAAAGGATTCGTCCTCGAATCTTCACCTACATCAAAAGGAGAAAGATCAGAAACATTAAAAGTAGCACTCACATTATACTCACCAGGAAGGTCCAATTTGTAGGCATTGTCATTGATTCGTGCAACCACTTGAAATGGACCATCTCCCCTTGGAAGCAACTTTGAACGCCTTTGTGCTGGGAATCTCTCCTTTCTCATATGCACCCAAACCCAATCTCCAGGCTGAAAAACCACTTCCTTTCGTCCTTTGTTGGCTTGAGTAGCATATTGTTCAGTCCTCTTTTCTATGTTGTGCCGCACTTTCTCATGCAATTGCTTAACAAATTCAGCTTTTTTACCATCCAAACTAGCACGCTCATCAACAGGTAACGGCAATAAATCCAAAGGAGTTAATGGATTAAAACCATATACAATCTCAAATGGTGAAAATTTAGTAGCTGAATGGACAGTTCTATTGTAAGCAAATTCAACATTTGGTAAACATTCTTCCCAAGTTCTCAAATTCTTTTGAATAATGGCACGCAACATCGTGGACAATGTTCTATTTACAACCTCAGTTTGTCCATCAGTTTGTGGATGACAAGTAGTAGAAAACAAAAGTTTAGTACCCAACTTACCCCACAAAGTTTTCCAAAAGTGGCTTAAGAACTTAGCATCTCGATCTGAAACTATGCTCCTTGGTACTCCATGCAATTTGACTATTTCCTTGAAAAACAAGTTAGCTATGTTTGTTGCATCATCAGTTTTGTGACATGGAATGAAATAAAAACAGAATCCTTTCCCCTTTTTGACCTAGGTAAACCCAAAACAAAGTCCATAGAAATATCAACCCAAGGTTCGCTAGGTATAGGTAAAGGTTTATACAATCCATGGGGTAAAACTCTAGACTTAGCATGTTTACAAGTGATACACTTCTCACATATTCTTTCAACATCACGTTTCATATGTGGCAAAAAAAAATGTTCTTTTAAAACATCTAAAGTCTTTGCAATGCCGAAATGTCGCATTGAACCTCCCCCATGAGCTTCACGCACAAGCAATTCACACAAAGAACTATATGGCACACACAATTTATTCTCTCTAAATAAGAACCCATCGTGCCTATAGAACTTTTCAAATGCAGCTTTCTCACAAGCATTAAACACATTAGCAAAATCAGGATCATTAACATATAATTCTTTAATGTACTCAAATCCTAATAACTTTGTATTTAATGTAGAGATAAGTGCATACCTTCTCGATAATGCATCAGCCACCACATTCTCCTTACCTTGTTTGTATTTGATCACATAAGGAAATGGCTCAATGAATTCAACCTATTTGGCATGTCTCTTATGCAACTTACCTTGCCCTTTCAAATGCTTTAAGGACTCATGATCAGTGTGTATGACAAACTCTTTAGGTAGAAGATAATGTTGCCAAGTTTCCAACGCTCTCACCAATGCATACATCTCCTTGTCATAAGTAGGATAGTTTAGGGCTGCGCCACTCAATTTCTCACTAAAATAAGCAATTGGACGCCCCTCTTGCATCAAAACAGCTCCAATACCTATACCTGAGGCATCACACTCAATTTCAAAAGTTTTAGCAAAATCGGGTAAAGTAAGTAGTGGTGCAGAAACTAATTTCTCCTTGATTAGATTAAATGCACTTTCTTGTTCACTACCCCACTTAAATCCCACGTGTTTCTTAATAATTTCAGTTAAAGGTGCAGCAAAGGTGCTAAAATCTTTCACAAATCTTCTATAAAAACTAGCCAAACCATGAAAACTTCTTACCTCACTTATGCTTTTAGGTGTAGGCCATTCCTTAATAGCCTTTATCTTCTCTTCATCAACCTCAATTCCTTTAGCACTTATAACATAACCAAGAAAAACAATCTGATTTGTACAAAAAGCACACTTCTTCAAATTAGCATACAACTTTTCCTTCCTTAAAACAGTCAATACACTCTGCAAATGCTCAACGTATTCTTTTAGACTTTTGCTATAGATCAAAATATCATCAAAGTAGACAACTACAAACTTACCAAGAAAAGCACGCAAAACATGGTTCATTAACCTCATAAAAGTGCTGGGTGCATTAGATAATCCAAATGGCATTACTAACCACTCATATAAACCATATTTTGTTTTAAAAGCAGTTTTCCACTCATCTCCCTCTCTAATCTTAATTTGATGATATCCACTTTTAAGATCTATTTTGCTAAACACACAAGAACCATACAATTCATCAAGCATGTCATCAAGTCTAGGAATAGGATGTCGATACTTTACAGTGATTTTATTAATCGCACGACAATCAACACACATCCTCCATGTTCCATCCTTTTTGGGCACTAGTAGAATTGGTACCGCACACGGACTCATGCTCTCCTTCACATATCCTTTTGCCAAGAGTTCTTCAACCTGCCTTTCAAGCTCCTTTGTCTCTTCGGGGTTACTTCTATAAGCGGGTCTATTAGGAATGATAGCTCCAGGAAGAAAGTCTATTTGATGCTCAATTCCCCTAATAGGTGGCAAACCATTAGGGACTTCATTTGGAAATACATCATCAAAGTCCTGCAAAAGAGTCACAATAACACTAGGCAAAAAAGAGTTAAGCTCATTAGTATGCAAACAAGCCTCTTTGCACAAAAGTACAATGATAGGCTGTTTTGAAAAGAAGGCCCTCTTAACCTCTCTCTCTTTTGCAAACAAGTTTACATGTTGCCTCTCTTTTCTCTCAACAATATTTTTTTCTATCTTTCCACTTTCTTTTCTCTCATTCTCTCTTTCTTTTGTACTCTCATTTTCTTTTTTTGTATCACTCTCTTTTTGTATTGTCATTTGATCCTCAAACACTTACTTAGGTGTTAAGGGTACAAGAGTGATTTGCCTTTTATTTATTACAAAAGAATATCTATTTAAGTAACCATCATGTGTTACTCGCCTATTATATTGCCAAGGTCGCCCCAAAAGAATGTGTCCAGCATGCATGGGTACTACATCACATACAACCTCATCCTTATATCTCCCAATAGAGAATGAAACCAGCACTTGTTTATTTACTTTAACCTCCCCACAATCATTCAGCCATTGTAACTTATATGGCTTAGAATGTTTTAGAGTTTTCAAGTTCAATTTTTCAACCAAACTAGTGCTAGCTACATTAGTACAACTTCCACCATCAATTATCATACTACATACCTTATCTTTGATGTGGCATCTAGTATGAAATATGTTATCACGTTGTACCTCCGCATCTTCTTTTACTTGCATGTTAAGAGCACGTCTAACAACCATCAATTTACCATCAACAGGATACTCTACACCATCATTAGCATCCTCCAAAGGTGGCATAGGATCATTATTTGATTCACTCTCGGTTTCAACATCACCATCTTCCCTCAAGATCATTACCCTCTTATTTGGGCATTGAGATGCAATATGACCTGTCCCCAAACATTTAAAACACTTAATATCTCTATTTCTAGAGTGTTCGGAATCAGATTTACCTTTGCTTTGGCTGCCCCCCTCTTTATGATCCTTGATTGGCTCAATCTTAGGCTTTGAAACAACCTTTTCATCTTTGCTCCATTTTGACTTCCATGAGGAAGATGAACCCAAATTGGGTCTAGTGGAACCCTTTCTTTTTAGTTGTCGTTCCACTTTTATGGCCATGTGAACCATGTCTTCCAATTCAACATAATGCTGCAAGTCAACCACATTAGCAATATCTTGATTTAAACCATGTAAAAATCTAGCCATAGTGGCCTCTCGTTCTGCTTCAATGTTTGCTCGAATCATGATTATTTCCATCTCCTTGTGGTAGTCTTCCACACTTCTGGAGCCTTGTGTAAGACTTTGAAGCCTTTGATGTAGCTCCCTATAATAATGACTAGGAACGAATCTCCTCCTCATGATGGCCTTCATCTCCTCCCAAGTGTTTATAGGCCTTTCACGGTTTCTTCTCCTACTCAAAACAAGTTGATCCCACCAAATAATAGCATAATCAATAAATTCAACAGCAGCTAGTTTTACCTTTTTCTCCTCGGAGTAATTATGGCAATCAAATACTAGCTCCACCTTTTTTTCCCACTCCAAATAAGCTTCCGGATCATTTTTACCTTGAAAAGAAGGAATTTTCAGTTTGATACTCCCCAAATCATGATCTATGCGTCTTACCCTTCTATCATCTCTTCCACGCATGTCAACGGTGACCTGGTCATCAAAATTATCTAGGTCATCACCACCCTGATCTCCCATGGCAGCACGCCATTGATTATCTCTTACATTAGGAGCTATTGGTTGTTGCCCTTTTTGTAGATTGGCTATGGCAGTGTCTTGCCTTTCCAATTGGTGGTCACGATCGGATCTCTCCAAACATCAGATTCATGCGCTCAAATTGTTGCTGCATGGCTTTGTGTATGATCGATTGATCTATAGCTTCTTGTTCTTTTGACATATTTTGTGATCTGAAAAATTAAAGTTAGCAAAAAAAAACCTCACAACACTCCCTCACGTGTTTCACTCAATTTGATTCACTTAACTCTCGTGTTTAACACACAAATTGGCTTTTTCCCTCTAATGATCTCACAAACTATTGCCTTTTACCACACTTAATTCTCTCTTTCAGTTCTTTATTGAACTAAAAACAAAACCAAGAAAAACAAAACAAGTGACACACCAAATAAGCTATTCCAGCACACTAATAAAGAAAAAGAATTAAGAGAACACAAAGAACAAAAAAAGAAATTTGAAGAAAGGAAAACAAGCAAGTAAAGGACACAATTGATATTGATGAAAGTAGGAATACTTGAATCCTTTTGCAATCTTTTTTTTTTTTACTGTACGTTTCTTTCTTTTTTTTTTTTTGCTGTAAGTTTTTTTTTTTTTTTTGCTGTTTGTTTTCTTTTTTTGATAATCAAAATAAATAAGACATTCAAACCTGATTAGAAACTTGCTCTGATACCAAATTGATGCGAATCCCACATTGAAACTTTAAGGATAATACTTAATTTGAAGTTTCAACTACCCAAGAAAGTTCTAAAGAGATTTAAGACAAACAAAACCTTGACCCAATGCTTAATCAAACATGAACCAAAGGTATGGAGAAGGATATTGACGCCACACTCAAGATTTAGATGAGAAGGTGAGTGATAAGTCTTGATTTGGAACGCCACAAGAATGCAAATTCTTGATAAGTTCACTAGTTCTCAAAAGAACCAAAGAAAGAATAATTCTCTCAAATTCAAATAACATTAATCTCTCAATTGTCTTACATACAAGGTTGCTGAGTTTAAATAGGCCAATAGAGACCCAAAAAATCCGAAAAAGATTAAATCCTAGTTCAAGTCGGACTAGTTTTCCTAACTAGTTAAGGAGTCGTTGAAATTTCCAATTCTGCGCATGCTGTAATAAATTGGTCATAACTCCTTCTAGAGAACTCCAAATCTAACTCCGTAAAATTCTTTGGAAAGCTATCTTAATTATCTTTCCAACGGTATATGGCTTGCAAGTTAATTCCAGCTCAATCAATACCAGTTTTATTCCGAAATTGACCTTTCTGCATTTAACCCGAATTGTGTATTTGGCTGCCCAATAGCTTGAATAAAGCCCACAATGCCTTGACATCTCTTCAAGCCCAATTCATGATGTCTTGCATCTTGAATTGTAGTTTCAATCCATATTTTCTCAATTAATCCATTTAAAGCAGCTTGTATCTTTTTAGCTCTAGCTCTTGTAATTAGGCCTTCATGAATGTGCAAAGGATCACTTGAAACTTTAATGGTATTCTCTTGATAGTTCTCATCATAATCAATGGCGTGCTGCCATGGGAGATCAGGGTGGTGATGACCTAGATAATTTTGATGACCAGGTCACCGTTGACATGTGTGGAAGAGATGATAGAAGGGTAAGACGCATAGATCGTGATTTGGGGAGTATCAAACTGAAAATTCCTTCTTTTCAAGGTAAAAATGATCCGGAAGCTTATTTAGAGTGGGAAAAAAGGTGGAGCTAGTATTTGATTGCCATAATTACTCCGAGGAGAAAAAGGTAAAACTAACTGCTGTTGAATTTACTGATTATGCTATTATTTGGTGGGATCAACTTGTTTTGAGTAGGAGAAGAAACCGTGAAAGGCCTATAAACACTTGGAAGGAGATGAAGGCCATCATGAGAAGGAGATTTGTTCCTAGTCATTATTATAGAGAGCTACATCAAAGGCTTCAAAGTCTTACACAAGGCTCCAGAAGTGTGGAAGACTACCACAGGGAGATGGAAATAATCATGATTCGAACCAACATTGAAGAAGAACGAGAGGCCACTATGGCTAGATTTTTACATGGTTTAAATCAAGATATTGCTAATGTGGTTGACTTGCAGCATTATGTTGAATTGGAAGACATGGTTCACATGGCCATAAAAGTGGAACGACAACTAAAAAGAAAGGGTTCCACTAGACCCAATTTGGGTTCATCTTCCTCATGGAAGTAAAAATGGAGCAAAGATGAAAAGGTTGTTTCAAAGCCTAAAATTGAGCCAATCAAGGATCATAAAGAGGGGGGCAGCCAAAGCAAAGGTAAATCTGATTCCCAACACTCTAGACATAGAGATATTAAGTGTTTTAAATGTTTAGGGACAGGTCATATTGCATCTCAATGCCCAAATAAGAGAGTAATGATCTCGAGGGAAGATGGTGATGTTGAAACCGAGAGTGAATCAGATGATGATCCTATGCCACCTTTGGAGGATGCTAATGATGGTGTAGAGTATCCTGTTGATGGTAAATTGATGGTTGTTAGACATGCTCTTAACATGTAAAACATCCTAGGCCATATAAGTTACAATGGCTGAATGATTGTGGGGAGGTTAAAGTAAATAAACAAGTGCTGGTTTCATTCTCTGTTGGGAGATATAAGGATGAGGTTGTATGTGATGTAGTACCCATGCATGCTGGACACATTCTTTTGGGGCGACCTTGGCAATATGATAGGCGAATGACACATGATGGTTACTTAAATAGATATTCTTTTGTAATGAATAAAAGGCAAATCACTCTTGTACCCTTAACACCTAGGCAAGTGTATGAGGATCAAATGACAATACAAAAAGAGAGTGATACAAAAAAAGAAAATGAGAGCACAAAAGAAAGAGAGAATGAGAGAAAAGAAAGTGGAAAGATAGAAAAAAAATATTGTTGAGAGAAAAGAGAGGCAACATGTAAACTTGTTTGCAAAAGAGAGAGAGGTTAAGAGGGCCTTCTTTTCAAAATAGCCTATCATTGTACTTTTGTGCAAAGAGGCTTGTTTGCATACTAATGAGCTTAACTCTTTTTTGCCTAGTGTTTTTGTCACTTTTTTGTAGGACTTTGATGATGTGTTTCCAAATGAAGTCCCTAATGGTTTGCCACCTATTAGGGGAATTGAGCATCAAATAGACTTTCTTCCTGGAGCTACCATTCCGAATAGACTCGTTTATAGAAGTAACCCCGAAGAGACAAAGGAGCTTGAAAGGCAGGTTGAAGAACTCTTGGCAAAAGGATATGTGAAGGAGAGCATGAGTCCGTGTGCGGTACCAATTCTACTAGTGCCCAAAAAGGATGGAACATGGAGGATGTGTGTTGATTGTCGTGCGATTAATAAAATCACTGTAAAGTATCGACATCCTATTCCTAGACTTGATGACATGCTTGATGAATTGTATGGTTCTTGTGTGTTTAGCAAAATAGATCTTAAAAGTGGATATCATCAAATTAAGATTAGAGAGGGAGATGAGTGGAAAACTGCTTTTAAAACAAAATATGGTTTATATGAGTGGTTAGTAATGCCATTTGGATTATCTAATGCACCCAGCACTTTTATGAGGTTAATGAACCATGTTTTGCGTGCTTTTCTTGGTAAGTTTGTAGTTGTCTACTTTGATGATATTTTGATCTATAGCAAAAGTCTAAAAGAATACGTTGAGCATTTGCAAAGTGTATTGACTGTTTTAAGGAAGGAAAAGTTGTATGCTAATTTGAAGAAGTGTGCTTTTTGTACAAATCAGATTGTTTTTCTTGGTTATGTTATAAGTGCTAAAGGAATTGAGGTTGATGAAGAGAAGATAAAGGCTATTAAGGAATGGCCTACACCTAAAAGCATAAGTGAGGTAAGAAGTTTTCATGGTTTGGCTAGTTTTTATAGAAGATTTGTGAAAGATTTTAGCACCTTTGCTGCACCTTTAACTGAAATTATTAAGAAACACGTGGGATTTAAGTGGGGTAGTGAACAAGAAAGGGCATTTAATCTAATCAAGGAGAAATTATTTTCTACACCACTACTTACTTTACCCGATTTTGGTAAAACATTTGAAATTGAGTGTGATGCCTCAAGTATAGGTATTGGAGTTATTTTGATGCAAGAGGGGTGACCAATTGCTTATTTTAGTGAGAAATTAAGTAGCGCAGCCCTAAACTATCCTACTTATGACAAGGAGATGTATGCATTGATCATTGGAAACTTGGCAACATTATCTTCTACCTAAAGAGTTTGTCATACACACTGATCATGAGTCCTTAAAGCATTTGAAAAGACAAGGTAAGTTGCATAAGAGACATGCCAAATAGGTTGAATTCATTGAGCCATTTCCTTATGTGATCAAATACAAACAAGGTAAGGAGAATGTGGTGGCTGATGCATTATCGAGAAGGTATGCACTTATCTCTACATTAAATACAAAGTTATTAGGATTTGAGTACATTAAAGAATTATATGTTAATGATCCTGATTTTGCTAATGTGTTTAATGCTTGTGAGAAAGCTGCATTTGAAAAGTTCTATAGGCACGATGGGTTCTTATTTAGAGAGAATAAATTGTGTGTGCCATATAGTTCTTTGCGTGAATTGCTTGTGCGTGAAGCTCATGGGGGAGGTTCAATGCGACATTTCGGCATTGCAAAGACTTTAGATGTTTTAAAAGAACATTTTTTTTTGCCACATATGAAACGTGATGTTGAAAGAATATGTGAGAAGTGTATCACTTGTAAACATGCTAAGTCTACAGCTTTATCCCATGGATTGTATAAACCTTTACATATACCTAGCGAACCTTGGGTTGATATTTTTATGGACTTTGTTTTGGGTTTACCTAGGTCAGAAAGGGGAAAGGATTCTGTTTTTGTTATTGTTGATAGGTTTTCAAAGATGGCACATTTCATTCCATGTCACAAAACTGATGATGCAACAAACATAGCTAATTTGTTTTTCAAGGAAATCGTCAAATTGTATGGAGTACCAAGGAGCATAGTTTCAGATCGAGATGCTAAGTTCTTAAGCCACTTTTGGAAAACTTTGTGGGGTAAGTTGGGTACTAAACTTTTGTTTTCTACTACTTGTCATCCACAAACTAATGGACAAACTGAGGTTGTAAATAGAACATTGTCCACGATGTTGCGTGCCATTATTCAAAAGAATTTGAAAACTTGGGAAGAATGTTTGCCACATGTTGAATTTGCTTACAATAGAACTGTCCATTCAGCTACTAAATTTTCACCATTTGAGATTGTATATGGTTTTAATCCATTAACTCCTTTGGATTTATTGCCGTTACCTGTTGATGAGCGTGCTAGTTTGGATGGTAAAAAGAAAGCTGAATTTGTTAAGCAATTGCATGAGAAAGTGCGGCACAACATAGAAAAGAGGACTGAACAATATGCTACTCAAGCCAACAAAGGACGAAAGGAAGTGGTTTTTCAGCCTGGAGATTGGGTTTGGGTGCATATGAGAAAGGAGAGATTCCCAGCACAAAGGTGTTCAAAGTTGCTTCCAAGGGGAGATGGTCCATTTTAAGTGGTTGCACGAATCAATGACAATGCCTACAAATTGGACCTTCCTGGTGAGTATAATGTGAGTGCTACTTTTAATATTTCTGATCTTTCTCCTTTTGATGTAGGTGAAGATTCGAGGACGAATCCTTTTCAGGAGAGGGGAATGATGAGAACTATCAAGAGAATACCATTAAAGCTTCAAGTGATCCTTTGCACATTCATGAAGGCCCAATTACAAGAGCTAGAGCCAAAAAGATACAAGCTGCTTTAAATGGATTAATTGAGAGATTAGTGTTATTTGAATTTGAGAGAATTATTTTTTCTTTGGTTCTTTTGAGAACTAGTGAACTTATCAAGAATTTGCATTCTTGTGGCGTTCCAAATCAAGACTTATCACTCACCTTCTCATCTAAATCTTGAGTGTGGCGTCAATATCCTTCTCCATACCTTTGGTTCATGTTTGATTAAGTATTAGGTCAAGGTTTTGTGTGTCTTAAATCTGTTTAGAACTTTCTTGGGTAGTTGAAACTTCAAATTAAGTATTCTCCTTAAAGTTTCAATGTGGGATTCGCATCAGCTACCATTCCTAATAGACCTGCTTATACAAGTAACCCCAAAGAGACAAAAGAGCTTCAAAGGCAGGTTAAAGAACTCTTGGCAAAGGGATATGTGAAGGAGAGCATGAGTCCATGTGCGCTACCAGTTCTACTAGTGCCCAAAAAGGATGGAACATGGAGGATGTGTGTTGATTGTCGTGCGATCAATAAAATCACTGTAAAGTATCGACATCCTATTCCTAGACTTGACGACATGCTTGATGAATTGTATGGTTCTTGGGATCCTGGTTAGGGTCCAATTTATAAGTGCTGGGCAGTCCTCACCCTTCGAGAGTTCTTTTGCGGCTGAGTTAGGCTTCGGCCCAAACTTGGTATCAGAGCCAATAGCCAGAGCCATATTATCGGATAAACCTTATTATCATGTTTTGATTTTCAGAAAAGTGGTAAGATAAAATGCCTTTTCAGTTTTAAAGGAACACTAGATTTCCAAAACAGAGAGAAAGATTTACAAATCATGGCTTCAACATCAACTTCTTCAGAACCTTCAAGTACTGTTTCTCTTTCTTCAACCTTATCTTTACCAAAATCATGTACTAAACACACAGCCAATAAGATCGATTCAGATGCTGACACGATCTCACTCTGATCAGCACTATTCTGATAAGACCGATTCAGATGCTGACACGATCTCACTCTGATAAGATCGATCAGCTTAAAGTAGTTTGTCGTATTGTAATAAGTGTGTTTTACTTTACTTTATTAAAGTTTGCTTTATAAAAGAGATAGGGACGTGTCCTATCCTTTTATCTTTAGCTTTTTATCTTGTCGCTCTAGTTTTCCAAAGTAGATGCCTTACTTTAATCATGCTGTTTGTAAAAAGCAGGGGTCCTGTCCTGCTTAGCTCGCCTATATAAGGCAGCTCCTTCTCCATTGTAAAATAACTCTCAGAAGATATGCAAGTGTGTTTAAGAAAACCATGACTCTCTAAACTCTTTCTCTTCTCTCTGTTAATGGAATCTTAGGGTTCTAAAGATTCAAAAAGGAATTTATCAGTTCATTTTTCAAACTTGAGATAATATGCTCCGCACTTGCCTTGTTCAAGGATCCTGTGCATCAGAAAACTCTTGATTGTTTTCTTTCGGGTTTGGTACCCTATTTGAAAGACAACAGGTGTCTAGTTTTGGGTTTATAACCTCAGGAAAACTATTTTGGTTTTCATGCTATAAAGATCCATCTCTTCCGCTGCCCATTTGGTATCAGAGCCAATAGCCAGAGCCATATTATCGGATAAACCCTATTATCATGTTTTGATTTTCAGAAAAGTGGTAAGATAAAATGCCTTTTCAGTTTTAAAGGAACACTAGATTTCCAAAACAGAGAGAGATTTACAAATCATGGCTTCAACATCAACTTCTTCAGAACCTTCAAGTACTGTTTCTCTTTCTTCAACCTTGTCTTTACCAAAATCGTGTACTAAACATACAGCCAGTAAGATAGAAAACCTTGTTGAATATTCTTATATTCCTAAATCTGCTCAAATCACTGAATCTTCCTTCCCTCTTATCAGCCCTTATCATCTGTATAAACGTTCCACCTCCTTCACCCGTAGTATCAAATCCTTGATCATTACAAAACGACCACTCCCTAAAGAATATATCCAATCTTCTCGGTTGGATCAGTGTACCCTTCAAGCTACTACAGCTGAACAATATGTTACCCTAGAAATTCCTCCAGAAGTCATTGCCAACTGGAAACGAGAAGGTTATACTCACCTCCACCTCGGCGGAGTGAGATTAATCTTGACTCTTCATGGAAGAAAAGGATTACCTGTCACAGCTCAAATTGCCATGCTGGACACCAGGTTCAAACAATATCAACACGCTGTTATTGGTACAGTTTTAACCACCTTACATGCAGGCAGTGCTCTCCTCACTTTCTACCCAAATTTCAATCTGTCCCTACAAGATGCCAACCTTTCCACAGCCTTGAAAGTTCAAGTCTAAATTCAAGGTGCTGACCAGATTTCCTCAGCAAAGATAGCTACCCTCCATCATCAGTTGGTCTATAGGCTTCAAAATCATGCCTTAGATCTTCCAACTTCAGAAAGTCACTCTGATGCTCTTATGGTATTAGCTGAATCTGATCAAATTCCAACCATCATTCAAATTCCCAGACAAATTCCTCAACATGAACTTGTAAAGCTCATGCCATTAGAATAGATTTCAAATTATGAAAAATTCCATCAGAATGATACTCCAATTCAGACATCTGAGAGCATGTTTGAACGCAGACAAGACGGATCTGTCAAAATGACGTTCAAGCCACCTCAATCACCCTCTCAACCTCCTCCAGCTATTCTACCAACAGCTCCACCAGAGTCTCCAAGCCTATCCTTCACATACTCCTCCATGATCATTGCAGTCCAAACTGGCCAAGATAAGCTACCAATCACTGGCTTCACTTCCGAAGGCTACCCAGTTTATCCTGCAAAGCTTGGTAAACATTTCCTATGGGATGCTCCTGGATCTGGCATGTGTGATCCAGATTGCCCTTGTTGGGAAGATGGCGAAGATGAAGATTTTGCTTCAAAGCAAAAAAGAAAACCTAAAAGGAAGTATCTTACTTCTTGCAAGCAAGACCACAAAAGGCTACCAAAACCTCCTTCACCTCTGCCTGCACCATTACCCCTTTACCAAAAAGAACTTCAGTGGATTGCAAAAAACTGCAAAACAGAAGTCCCTTCACCAGTCATAAATGTGGCTCTACAAAGTCAACCAATCCCTTGTATGATGTTTTCTAGAGATTATTCCTCAAACTTTCCACCTCTTGAATTTCAGACAGATACCCAGAGAAAAATAGTATCGAAACCTTTTGTACCTTCACCAATCACCTCTGCTGGCCATCTTGAAGAACCAAAACCATTTAAATCAGTCTTAAATTGGCAAACCCAGAATGCCAAAGCTCAGAATGATGCCTTACAGCACATCCATCAACAAGTTGACAAAATCAATTTACGAACTGATAAGATTGAAACTAAGGTTAATTCTATAACCTTACAGATGCAGCAAATCCATCAGGATCTAAAAACCAGAGTTGCTCAATTGGATGCTGATTTATGGTTGATGCTCCAAAATAGATATTATGGTCCTGAGTTTGATAGCAAAGAACGGGAGATCAGAAAGTTGCAAGCATAACTAAATCGAATCGAATTAGAAAAGCAAAGACCTACACTCTTCACTGAGACTCCACCAATACCAACCATTGGTCCAACATATCATCCGTTCACCCCTTTATTAGCTCTAATCAAGCCTTATGACCCATCTAAGTTGTTTGGAATGACCCATACACTATTCCAACAAACATCTCGACCTTCTCAACCACCAAAGCCAAAACCAAGACCAAAATCTCAACCCAAACCTTTAAAAATAAATCAACCTGCTCAACCCTCTCAACCTGAAACCCAAGAGCAACAATCACCAGAATATACTTCTGTTCCTCCTCCACATGTGTCTCAACCTCCTCCTCATGTGTCCCAATCAAAAAACAAAGAACCCATGCACCAATATGCTTCTTATTCTCACCATCTTAACACTTCTACAGAAGTAACAACCTCGTCCTCAGAATCTGAATCTGATCACAGATCTGCCAACACATCTTCACAAACATCAGAACCCAACTCTGATCCAGTTCGGAATCTTTAATCTCTCCAGTTTCCACAACCGATTCAGAAAGGTCATATGCAGACATTACCAAACTCCTGATATCTCAAGCAGAAGAAATAGAACATGCCCAAACATCTCAACCAGAATCTTATTTTGAGATTCCATCTGATGTTGATGATCCAACTGAATCCACATCTGCACCACCTCCTCCTCAACAAACTCCAAAACCATCAAACGGCCCATGGTTTACTTTTAATGATATTCCAACTAGTAAATGGAGAGACAAATTATCCGAGATCTCAGCCTGGGTAGATCTCCAATTGCTCAGAGCAGGAGCAACAGTAGAATCAGTTCTTAAAGAACTTGTCACTCGTTTCATCGGATCCTTAAGAGACTGGTTTGACAGTCTAGGACACTACAGACAACTCCAATTTGTCTAGTTGCCCGATGTTTCCTCAGCTCTAGCACTCCTTCATGAACAGTTCATTGGAGAACCAGCTGCACACTTTGAAGCAGCAAGATGAGATTATCTCAACATGAAATACTGTTCACTCAAAGCCAAAGATGTAACTCAAACCCGATCTTGACTTCCACCATAAAAAGATGTCAATTCTGTTTTACAAATTGAATGGTTTCAATGATCCCACCTTGAAGCATGTCTTTCTCGCCTCCTTACCTGAAGAATTGCAACCAGAAATTCAGAGGCAGCTCACTGTTAACAATCTCAGTCTCGAGAACATTTCTCCTGGCAAAATTTTCCAAATTGCCAACTCATGTCTTGACAAATTTTGTGAACAGAAACAATTCTTTAAAGAATTAATCAAAGACAAAGAACCATTCAGAAGTGCTTGTAAAAAGCCTTATTTGCAAATCAAGTGCAAGGACAAGAAGCAATGTGATTGTTGTCCTCACAAGAAAAAACATCTCAGAAAGATCAGACACCAGAGATCTTTTTCTAAGCCTTATTTTCAGAAAGATCAAAAGCCGTACAAGTTTTACAAGAAAAGATCTTCTTCCTCCAAAGATCAGCAAAGGAGAAAATCCAGTAGATGTTTTATTTACAAAAAGAAAGGACATTTTGCCAAAGATTGTCCAAACAAACGAGACAAGGCTATCAGACTGATAAAGCATTTGCAGACTGTTACAGATTACTCTCCAGATAAAGAAGAGATAGAATCTTGTTTTTTGGAACAGGAGGAACCAAATGAAGATACAGTGTTTGCACTGAAAAATTCATCTGATGACTCTGAAGCAGATGAATTCCTCACCATCTACAACCAACAGTTTTTGTCCCTAAACTCCACCATTCCTATTCCATCAGTCAAAATCCAGATTTTACCCTCAAAATTCCAAAGATCAATCCCTGTTATTGGTTTCTTTGACACATGTGCTCAAAAGACAATGCTGAATCCTGATATTCTTCCACTACAACACTAGAAGCCTCACACAGAACATTTCAAAGCAGCAGATGGAAAAATCTTTACCACAGATTTGATTACCAAAAACCCCATTGGTATCTAAATTTTTCCTAATTGTGTCATTTGGACCATGTCATTGGTTCAAAATTGCCTGATAAAGATATCTTATTAGGATTTGATACCATCACCAAACTCAGACACCTCCACATCCTTCTTACTGGAATCCGAATCGAGTCCATGTTCAAACCCTTCATCAACATTCTCAGACTTTACAGTCTTACCAACTCTCCACACTCTTACCAAGACATTTCAGCCAAACTACTTCAATATTGCCCAGAGTCTCATACTGAATTAACCCATCCAAATCCATTATGGAAAAATGAGTCCTTCTTCATTAAGCTCCCTTTTAAGCTAAATGAAGACACAAACCCTACCAAAGCCACCCATCCAGGAATGAGTCCTTCTGACTTAGTCCTAGCCCAAAATGAGTGCTCTTAACTCTTAGCCCAAGGCCTCATAGAACCCACAGATTCTCAATGGGCTTGTCAAGCTTTTTATGTGGAAAAACAATCTGAACTTGTCCGTAGGAAAAAGAGATTAGTCATTGATTACCAACCGTTAAATATGTTTTTACAAGATGACAAATTTCCATTTCCTAAACGACAAAACATTTTCACATATTTGAAAAATGCCCAAATCTTTTCAAAAAATGATTTAAAATTAGGTTTTTGGCAACTCGGCATTAAACCCTCTGAAAGATACAAAACAGCTTTTTGCATTCCGAATGCTCATTATCAATGGACAGTTTTACCATTTGGGTTAAAAACTGCCCCCTCCATTTTTCAAAAAGCAATGGTTAAAATCTTTCAACCATGCATTGGTTTACATTGATGATATCTTACTGTTTTCAGGAACTCTCTCAAAAAGAACTCTCGAAGGGTGAGGACTGCCCAGCACTTATAAACTGGACCCTAACCAGGATCCCAACCATTGTGGGACAAGGTGCTTATCATTCACAACCTCATACACCCCCCGGTGAACACCTGGGCTCTGATACCATGTTTGGGCCGAAGCGTAACTCAGCCCCAAAAGAACTCTCGAAGGGTGAGGACCAAATGGGGAGCGGAAGAGATGGATCTCTATAGCATGAAAACCAAAATAGTTTTCCTGAGGTTATAAACCCAAAACTAGACACCTGTTGTCTTTCAAATAGGGTACCAAACCCGAAAGGAAACAATCAAGAGTTTTCTGATGCACAGGATCCTTGAACAAGGCAAGTGCAAAGCATATTATCTCAAGTTTGAAAAATGAACTGATAAATTCCTTTTTGAATCTTTAGAACCCTAAGATTCCATTAACAGAGAGAAGAGAAAGAGTTTAGAGAGTCATGGTTTTCTTAAACACACTTGTATATTTTCTGAGAGTTATTTTACAATTGAGAGGGAGCTGCCTTATATAGGCGAGCTAAGCAGGACAGGACCCCTGCTTTTTACAAACAACATGATTAAAGTAAGGCATCTACTTTTGGAAAAGTAGAGTGACAAGATAAAAAGCTAAAGATAAAAGGATAGGACACGTCCCTATCTCTTTTATAAAGTAAACTTTAATAAAGTAAAGTAAAACTTACACAAAACACACTTATTATAATACGA
Organism: Aegle marmelos; assembly: GCA_030449875.1. Taxonomy (NCBI): domain Eukaryota; kingdom Viridiplantae; phylum Streptophyta; class Magnoliopsida; order Sapindales; family Rutaceae; genus Aegle; species Aegle marmelos. Next base: position 15,005,784 of record JASUUL010000143.1, read on the forward strand.
CAAACTACTTTAACTTTAGAGATTGTCGGCATGCTTGGTGGATCCCATCAGAGTGAGATCGTTTCAGCATCTGAGTCGGTCTCATCCTCATTATCTCTTTTGAAGATCTTATCAAGATGAGTACAACCTGGCACACAGGGCCAAGGGCAAAATCGGGCTCTTTATTCTTCATTTGGATCGGGTGAAGGTTGAGTCCGAACTTGTGAACAAAAGGGTGGATAGTGTGCTGTTGGTTGTTCAGAATTGGGTTGATCAGTTGGCTGGTTAGCTGGCTGGTGGCTTGTGCTTTCTTCGTTGGATGTGGGGTTTACTGGTGGTGTTTGAAATTGTTCTAGATGTTGGGTTAGAGACATGAAATCTTCCCAAGGGTCTTGGGCATCTTGGAACAAAAAGTCAGTGTAGTCTGGCTTTTCTTCCTTGAGAATAATTCCCAAGGATTTTGGTGTGGATATGGCTGAAGGAGTTGGGACCATGAGAATGTCGTGTTGAGGACCTAGAGAGGTGTGGAGGATGTTCTTTGGTTGGTTTGCCTTGTGATTGAGCTGGCAAAGAAAGTTGTGGAGGTTCCTTTGAATGTCTTGATCCTATTCTAAGAGGGCTGGATGTGGCATTGTATACCATTCACGTGCCTGATCCACGGTCCAGAAGTTATCAGTATGTGGATGCTGGAAATATGGTCTGTGAATTGTGAAGACAGATGTGAACATATCTGCTTCTGTTTCTGGTATCTGCTCAAGGTTGTTGAGGAAGACTATTTGCTGTAATTTCATTCTCCACCAAGGAATTAGAGAATACCACTCAAGCACGGTCCAAATGAGAGAGGTGGATTGGTCAGGATCCATGAGGTGTTTATACACGGGTTTCACTGGGAAGACCAATTTTGTAACATAGAGGACTGTTAGGCACTAGATGTACCATAACTCATCTTCAGTGATTTCCTTAACTGGATGAAGATATAGACCTGTAAGGAACAAGTTTTCTGGATGAAAATTGAGAACAGGAATATTTTCGGTGAGGAGGTAGGCTCGGATAAAGAACCTGAAAACATATTTTTGGGCAAAGTCTTGGATAGCAAAAGCTGAATTAAAGGTTCTGCCAGGGGGAAATATCTTTTGTTCAAGGCCTGTTTTGGGAGAGAGGTTGCCATGGTGATTAGAGGAAAATGGTATTGTGACGAAATGCAGTGTATGAGCTGAGAAGGTTTGGCAAGTCTGGATAGTAGATCTGGAATGAGGTTCTGGGTTCCTTTTATATGCTTCACTGAGAAGTCATATTTCGAAAATCAGTCCTTTAATCTCAAGAGCATCTTCTCTGGAATATTCTTTCCGTTTGAATTCATAATGGCCGAAAATGATGAGCTGTCTATTCTGATAAGAAAATGATAACCGATTAAATGATATTCAAACTTTTTGATACCATTTTTTACGGCTAAGATTTCTTTGCAGATACTGTGGTAATGGCATTGTGAGTCAGAAAAATGTCCACTAGCATATCCGATAAAGCTTTTTTTTCCATTGATTTCTTCGAGGAGTACAACACCCCATGAGTTGTCACTTGCGTCGGTTTGCAATATCCGATTGCCATCTGTGATGAGCTTTAATGGTGGAGGATCTTGTGCAATCTGCTTTAGCTTTGTGACAGCTAAAGTGTGGTTGTCATCCCATTCTGGCGGCTTCTTTTTCAATAAAGCTGAAAGGTGCATTGTGAGCTGGTCCACATGAGGGATAAAATCACGGATGTAATTGACAATTCTAAGAAATTGTTGGATCTGCTTTCTAGTCAGATGTCGATCTGAAAAGTAAAGCAGTTATTGGGCGATGTGCTTTCCTGGTTGGTAGTGACCATCTTTGATGACCATGCCAAGAAACTCAATGTTATCTGTGGCAATGGTGCTTTTCTTTGGTGACAGCATTATTCCATGAGATTGAACAATGTCAAGAAATTGATTTAACAACTGGCGATGTTCTTCATGAGTTCCTGAAAACAGTAAGATATCGTCAATGTAAACCAATGCATGATACAAGATGGGTTGAAAGATTTTAACCATTACTTTTTCAAAAATAGAGGGGGCAGTTTTTAATCCAAATGGTAAAACTGTCCATTGATAATGAGCATTCGGAATGCAAAAAGCTGTTTTGTATCTTTTAGAGGGTTTAATGCCGAGTTGCCAAAAACCTGATTTTAAATCAAATTTTGAAAAGATTTGGGCATTTTTCAAATATGTGAAAATATTTTGTCGTTTAGGAAGTGGAAATTTGTCATCTTGTAAAAACATATTTAACGGTTAGTAATCAATGACTAATCTCTTTTTCCCACAGACAAGTTCAGATTGTTTTTCCACATAAAAAGCTTGGCAAGCCCATTGAGAATTTGTGGGTTCTATGAGGCCTTGGGCTAAGAGTTGAGAGCACTCATTTTGGGCTAGGACTAAGTCAGAAGGACTCATTCCTAGATGGGTGGCTTTGGTAGGGTTTGTGTCTTCATTTAGCTTAAAAGGGAGCTTAATGAAGAAGGACTCATTTTTCCATAATAGATTTGGATGGGTGAATTCAGCATGAGACTCTGGGCAATATTAGAGTAGTTTGGCTTAAATGTCTTGGTAAGAGTGTGAAGAGTTGGTAAGACTGTAAAGTCTGAGAATGTTGATGAAGGGTTTGAACATGGACTTGATTCAGATTCCAGTAGGAAGGATTTGAAGGTGTCTGAGTTTGGTGATGGTATCAAATCCTAATAAGATATCCTTATCAGGCAATTTTGAACCAATGACATGGGTCCAAATGACACAATTGGGAAAGATTTGGATACCAATGGGGTTTTTGGTAATCAAATCTGTGGTGAAGATTTTTCCATCTACTGCTTTGAAATGTTCTGTATGAGGCTTCCAGTGTTGTAGTGGAAGAATATCAGGATTCAGCATTGTCTTTTGAGCACCTGTGTCAAAGAAACCAATAACAGAGATTGGTCTTTGGAATTTTGAGGGTAAAATCTAGATTTTGACTGATGGAATAGGAATGATGGAGTTCAGGGACAAAGACTGTTGGTTGTAGATGGTGAGGAATTCATCTGCTTCAGAGTCATCAGATGAATTTTCCAGTGCAAACATTGTATCTTCATTTGGTTCTTCTTATTCCGAAAAATAAGATTCTATCTCTTTTTTATCTGGAGAATAATCTGTAACAGTTTGCAAATGCTTTATCAGTCTGATAGCCTTGTCTCGTTTGTTTGGATAATCTTTGGCAAAATGTCCTTTCTTTTTGCAAATAAAACATCTACTGGATTTTCTCCTTTGCTGATCTTTGGAGGAAGAAGATCTTTTCCTGTAAAACTTGTACGGCTTTCGATCTTTCTGAAAATAAGGCTTGGAAGAAGATCTCTGGTGTCTAATCTTTCTGAGATGTTTTTTCTTGTGAGGACTACAATCACATTGCTTCTTGTCCTTGCACTTGATTTGCAAATAAGGCTTTTTACAAGCACTTTTGAATGGTTCTTTGTCTTTGATCAATTCTTTAAGGAATTGTTTCTGTTCACAAAGTTTGTCAAGACATGATTTGGCAATTTGGAAGATTTTGCCAAGAGAAATGTTCTCGAGACTGAGATTGTAAACAGTGAGCTGCCTCTGAATTTCTGGTTGCAATTCTTCAGGTAAGGAGGCGAGAAAGACATGCTTCAAGGTGGGATCATTGAAACCATTCAATTTGTAAAACAGAATTGACATCCTTTTATGGTGGAAGTCAAGATCTTTGGCTTTGAGTGAACAGCATTTCATGTTGAGATAATCTCATCTTGCTGCTTCAAAGTGTGCAGCTGGTTCTCCAATGAACTGTTCATGAAGGAGTGCTAGAGTGATGAGAACTATCAAGAGAATACCATTAAAGCTTCAAGTGATCCTTTGCACATTCATGAAGGCCCAATTACAAGAGCTAGAGCCAAAAAGATACAAGCTGCTTTAAATGGATTAATTGAGAAAATATAGATTGAAACTACAATTCAAGATGCAAGACATCATGAATTAGGCTTGAAGAGATGTCAAGGCATTGTGGGCTTTATTCAAGCTATTGGGCAGCCAAATACACAATTCGGATCAAATGCAGAAAGGTCAATTTCGGAATAAAATTGGTATTGATTGAGCTGGAATTAACTTGCAAGCCATATACCGTTGGAAAGATAATTAAGATAGCTTTCGAAAGAATTTTACGGAGTTAGATTTGGACTTCTCTAGAAGGAGTTATGACCAATTTATTACAGCATGCGCAGAATTGGAAATTTCAACGAACTAGGATTTAATCTTTTTCGGATTTTTTTTTGTCTCTATTGGCCTATTTAAACTCAGCAACCTTGCTATGTAAGACAATTGAGAGATTAATGTTATTTGAATTTGAGAACTAGTGAACTTATCAAGAATTTACAATCTTGTGGCGTTCCAAATCAAGACTTATCACTCACCTTCTCATCTAAATCTTGAGTGTGGCGTCAATATCCTTCTCCATACCTTTGGTTCATGTTTGATTAAGCATTGGGTCAAGGTTTTGTGTGTCTTAAATCTGTTTAGAACTTTCTTGGGTAGTTGAAACTTCAAATTAAGTGTTCTCCTTAAAGTTTCAATGTGGGATTCGCATCAATTTGGTATCAGAGTGAGTTTCTAATCAGGCTTGAATGTCTTATTTATTTTGATTATCAAAAAAAGAAAACAAACAGCAAAAAAAAAAAATTACAGCGAAAAAAAAAGAGAAAGAAACGTACAGCAAAAAAAAAAAAAAAAGATTGCAAAAGGATTCAAGTATTCCTACTTTCATCAATATCAATTGTGTCCTTTACTTGCTTGTTTTCCTTTCTTCAATTTCCTTTTTGATCTTTGTGTTCTCTTAATTCTTTTTCTTTATTAGTGTGCTGGATAGCATATTTGGTGTGTCACTTGTTTTGTTTTTCTTGGTTTTGTTTTTAGTTCAATAAAGAACTGAAAGAGAGAATTAAGCGTGGTAAAAGGCAATAGTTTGTGAGATCATTAGAGGGAAAAAGCCAATTTGTGTGTTAAACACGAGAGTTAAGTGAATCAAATTGAGTGAAACACGTGAGGGAGTGTTGTGAGGTTTTTTTTTTTGCTAACTTTAATTTTTCAGATCACAAAATATGTCAAAAGAACAAGAAGCTATAGATCAATCGATCATGCTCAAAGCCATGCAGCAACAATTTGAGTGCATGAATCTCATGTTTGGAGAGATCCGTGACCAATTGGAAAGGCAAGACACTGCCATAGCCAATCTACAAAAGGGGCAACAACCAATGGCTCCTAATGTAAGAGATAATCAATGGCGTGCTGCCATGGGAGATCAGGGTGGTGATGACCTAGATAATTTTGATGACTAGGCCACCGTTGACATACGTGGAAGAGATGATAGAAGGGCAAGATGCATAGATCGTGATTTAGGGAGTATCAAACTGAAAATTCCTTTTTTTCAAGGTAAAAATGATCCGGAAGCTTATTTGGAGTGGGAAAAAAAGATGGAGCTAGTATTTGATTGCCATAATTACTCCGAGGAGAAAAAGGTAAAACTAGCTGCTGTTGAATTTACTGATTATGCTATTATTTGGTGGGATCAACTTGTTTTGAGTAAGAGAAGAAACCGTGAAAGGCCTATAAACACTTGGGAGGAGATGAAGGCCATCATGAGGAGGACATTTGTTCCTAGTCATTATTATAGGGAGCTACATCAAGGGCTTCAAAGTCTTACACAAGGCTCTAGAAGTGTGGAACATGTAAACTTGTTTGCAAAAGAGAGAGAGGTTAAGAGGGCCTTCTTTTCAAAACAGCCTATCATTGTACTTTTGTGCAAAGAGGATTGTTTGCATACTAATGAGCTTCACTCTTTTTTGCCTAGTTTTATTGTGACTCTTTTGTAGGACTTTGATGATGTGTTTCCAAATGAAGTCCCTAATAGACTTTCTTCCTGGAGCTACCATTCCTAATAGACCCGCTTATAGAAGTAACCCCGAAGAGACAAAGGAGCTTCAAAGGCAGGTTGAAGAACTCTTGGCAAAGGGATATGTGAAGGAGAGCATGAGTCCATGTGCGGTACCAGTTCTACTAGTGCCCAAAAAAGATGGAACATGGAGGATGTGTGTTGATTGTCGTGCGATTAATAAAATCACTGTAAAGTATCGACATCCTATTCCTAGACTTGATGACATGCTTGATGAATTGTATGGTTCTTGTGTGTTTAGCAAAATAGATCTTAAAAGTGGATATCATCAAATTAGGATTAGAGAGGGAGATGAGTGGAAAACTGTTTTTAAAACAAAATATGGTTTATATGAGTGGTTAGTAATGCCATTTGGATTATCTAATGCACCCAGCACTTTTATGAGGTTAATGAACCATGTTTTGCGTGCTTTTCTTGGTAAGTTTGTAGTTGTCTACTTTGATGATATTTTGATCTATAGTAAAAGTCTAGAAGAACACGTTGAGCATTTGCAAAGTGTATTGACTGTTTTAAGGAAGGAAAAGTTGTATGCTAATTTGAAGAAGTGTGCTTTTTGTACAAATCAGATTGTTTTTCTTGGTTATGTTATAAGTGCTAAAGGAATTGAGGTTGATGAAGAGAAGATAAAGGCTATTAAGGAATGGCCTACACCTAAAAGCATAAGTGAGGTAAGAAGTTTTCATGGTTTGGCTAGTTTTTATAAAAGATTTGTGAAAGATTTTAGCACCCTTGCTGCACCTTTAACTGAAATTGTTAAGAAACACGTGGGATTTAAGTGGGGTAGTGAACAAGAAAGTGCATTTAATCTAATCAAGGAGAAATTGGTTTCTGCACCACTACTTACTTTACCCGATTTTACTAAAACTTTTGAAATTGAGTGTGATGCCTCAGGTATAGGTATTGGAGCTGTTTTGATGCAAGAAGGGCGTCCAATTGCTTATTTTAGTGAGAAATTGAGTGGCGCAGCCCTAAACTATCCTACTTATGACAAGGAGATGTATGCATTGGTGAGAGCGTTGGAACTTGGCAACATTATCTTCTACCTAAAGAGTTTGTCATACACACTGATCATGAGTCCTTAAAGCATTTGAAAGGGCAAGGTAAGTTGCATAAGAGACATGCCAAATGGGTTGAATTCATCGAGCCATTTCCTTATGTGATCAAATACAAACAAGGTAAGGAGAATGTGGTGGCTGATGCATTATCGAGAAGGTATGCACTTATCTCTTCATTAAATACAAAGTTATTAGGATTTGAGTACATTAAAGAATTATATGTTAATGATCCTGATTTTGCTAATGTGTTTAATGCTTGTGAGAAAGCTGCATTTGGAAAGTTCTATAGGCACGATGGGTTCTTATTTAGAGAGAATAAATTGTGTGTGCCTTATAGTTCTTTGCGTGAATTGCTTGTGCGTGAAGCTCATGGGGAAGGTTTAATGGGACATTTCGGCATTGCAAAGACTTTAGATGTTTTAAAAGAACATTTTTTTTGGCCACATATGAAACGTGATGTTGAAAGAATATGTGAGAAGTGTATCACTTGTAAACATGCTAAATCTAAAGTTTTACCCCATGGATTGTATAAACCTTTACGTATACCTAGCGAACCTTGGGTTGATATTTCTATGGACTTTGTTTTGGGTTTACCTAGGTCAAAAAGGGAAAGGATTCTGTTTTTGTTATTGTTGATAGGTTTTCAAAGATGGCACATTTCATTCCATGTCACAAAACTGATGATGCAACAAACATAGCTAATTTGTTTTTCAAGGAAATAGTCAAATTGCATGGAGTACCAAGGAGCATAGTTTCAGATCGAGATGCTAAGTTCTTAAGCCACTTTTGGAAAACATTGTGGGGTAAGTTGGGTACTAAACTTTTGTTTTCTACTACTTGTCATCCACAAACTGATGGACAAACTGAGGTTGTAAATAGAACATTGTCCACGATGTTGCGTGCCATTATTCAAAAGAATTTGAAAACTTGGGAAGAATGTTTGCCACATGTTGAATTTGCTTACAATAGAACTGTCCATTCAGCTACTAAATTTTCACCATTTGAGACTCTATATGGTTTTAATCCATTAGCTCCTTTGGATTTATTGCCGTTACCTATTGATGAGCGTGCTAGTTTGGATGGTAAAAAGAAAGCTGAATTTGTTAAGCAATTGCATGAGAAAGTGCGGCACAACATAGAAAAGAGGACTGAACAATATGCTACTCAAGCAAACAAAGGACGAAAGGAAGTGGTTTTTCAGCCTGGAGATTGGGTTTGGGTGCATATGAGAAAGGAGAGATTCCCAGCACAAAGGCGTTCAAAGTTGCTTCCAAGGGGAGATGGTCCATTTCAAGTGGTTGCACTAATCAATGACAATGCCTACAAATTGGACCTTCCTGGTGAGTATAACGTGAGTGCTACTTTTAATGTTTCTGATCTTTCTCCTTTTGATGTAGGTGAAGATTCGAGGACGAATCCTTTTTAGGAGAGGGGGAATGATGAGAACTATCAAGAGAATACCATTAAAGCTTCAAGTGATCCTTTGCACATTCATGAAGGCCCAATTACAAGAGCTAGAGCCAAAAAGATACAAGCTGCTTTAAATGGATTAATTGAGAAAATATGGATTGAAACTACAATTCAAGATGCAAGACATCATGAATTAGGCTTGAAGAGATGTCAAGGCATTGTGGGCTTTATTCAAGCTATTGGGCAGCCAAATACACAATTCGGATCAAATGCAGAAAGGTCAATTTCGGAATAAAACTGGTATTGATTGAGCTGGAATTAACTTGCAAGCCATATAGCGTTGGAAAGATAATTAAGATAGCTTTCCAAAGAATTTTACGGAGTTAGATTTGGAGTTCTCTAGAAGGCGTTATGACCAATTCATTACAGCATGCGCAGAATTAGAAATTTCAACGACTCCTTAACTAGTTAGGAGAACTACTCCGACTTGAACTAGGATTTAATCTTTCTTGGATTTTTTGGGTCTCTATTGGCCTATTTAAACTCAGTAACCTTGCTATGTAAGACAATTCAGAGATTAATGTTATTTGAATTTGAGAGAATTATTCTTTCTTTGGTTCTTTTGAGAACTAGTGAACTTATCAAGAATTTGCATTCTTGTGGCGTTCCAAATCAAGACTTATCACTCACCTTCTCATCTAAATCTTGAGTGTGGCGTCAATATCCTTCTTCATACCTTTGGTTCATGTTTGATTAAGAATTGGGTCAAGGTTTTGTGTGTCTTAAATCTGTTTAGAACTTTCTTGGGTAGTTGAAACTTCAAATTAAGTGTTCTCCTTAAAAGTTTCAATGTGGGATTCGCATCATAGACTGTAGAGAACAGTGATCATGAGATGAAGACTGTATATATTCTTTTGGAGCACGACGATTTGTACAGATGAGAGAACGAATAGAACGAGTAAAAGAAGATGGACGTTTATATAATTAGTAAGGATTTACGAGAGGAAGAGAAGATTCATTTACTTTAACAGAATCAGAGATATAGGAATATTCCACAAGACTCTTAATCTTAGAAGTAGTATCCTAAATTTTGAATTAAAATGGCAGAAATAATTAAAAATGTAATTGTTATAATAAAGCACTTGGGTATCTGGATCTGCATCAACATGCTCCAGGGCTCAATATTACTTATTAATACCAATTAAATCATAAGGTGAACCACGCTCTAATTAATATGGTGTTAAGGGCTTATCGTGCCAAATAGTTATAACTGTGTTATTACTATCTGTCAACGAAAAGTCAAAACATCCACAAAAATTAGAGGAGAAAATAAAATAAATTTACCAATTAAGCCCATGGAACATGTTGAGACTCCACCTTCAATTTAAGTTTTAAAGAAAATTAGCTATTCATATTTGAACTAAGGATAAAATAAGAATTTTACTAAAATACACAGAAAATACAAGATAGAGAAGGAATTTTAGAAAATGGAGCTCAAAACAGAACTCAGGAATGTCAAATTAAGGGAGGAGACCCTTCTTTTATAGATGCAATGAGTAAATCATGGTCATCAAATTAAAATAATTTGGATGCACAGGAATACGCCACGTGTCAAGTTCTGCTTGGTTTGAACACATCAGCAAGACTATTATCTCGTGTATATGAATGTACCATACGCGTGTTTTTTTGATCCACTAATATACTGCCATGCCATCAGTTAAAAATGCATAAACATTTTTATCCAATAAGATTATGACACCTCATAAATCAAACCACGTCAACAGTCAACATCATATGATGCGAATCCCACAATGAAACTTTAAGGAGAACACTTAATTTGAAGTTTCAACTACCCAAGAAAGTTCTAAACAGATTTAAGACACACAAAACCTTGACCCAATGCTTAATCAAACATGAACCAAAGGTATGGAGAAGGATATTGACGCCACACTCAAGATTTAGATTAGAAGGTGAGTGATAAGTCTTGATTTGGAACGCCACAAGAATGCAAATTCTTGATAAGTTCACTAGTTCTCAAAAGAACCAAAGAAAGAATAATTCTCTCAAATTCAAATAACATTAATCTCTCTATTGTCTTACATAGCAAGGTTGCTGAGTTTAAATAGGCCAATAGAGACCCAAAAAATCCGAAAAAGATTAAATCCTAGTTCAAGTCGGAGTAGTTCTCCTAACTAGTTAAGGAGTCGTTGAAATTTCCAATTCTGCGCATGCTGTAAGAATTAGTCATAACTCCTTCTAGAGAACTCCAAATCTAACTCCGTAAAATTCTTTGGAAAGCTATCTTAATTATCTTTCCAACGGTATATGGCTTGCAAGTTAATTCCAGCTCAATCAATACCAGTTTTATTCCGAAATTGACCTTTCTGCATTTGATCCGAATTGTGTATTTGGCTGCCCAATAGCTTGAATAAAGCCCACAATGCCTTGACATCTCTTCAAGCCCAATTCATGATGTCTTGCATCTTGAATTGTAGTTTCAATCCATATTTTCTCAATTAATCCATTTAAAGCAGCTTGTATCTTTTTGGCTCTAGCTCTTGTAATTGGGCCTTCGTGAATGTGCAAAGGATCACTTGAAGCGTTAATGGTATTCTCTTGATAGTTCTCATCAGTTAGTGAACAAGAAAGGGCATTTAATCTAATCAAGGAGAAATTAGTTTCTGCACCACTACTTACGTTACCAGATTTTGCTAAAACTTTTGAAATTGAGTGTAATGCCTTAGGTATAGGTATTGGAGCTGCTTTGATGCAAGATGGGCGTCCAATTGCTTATTTTAGTGAGAAATTGAGTGGCGCAGCCTAAACTATCCTACTTATGACAAGGAGATGTATGCATTGGTGAGAGCATTGGAAACTTGGCAACATTATCTTCTACCTAAAGAGTTTGTCATACACACTGATCATGAGTCCTTAAAGCATTTGAAAGGGCAACGTAAGTTGCATAAGAGACATGCCAAATGGGTTGAATTCATTGAGTCATTTCCTTATGTGATCAAATACAAACAAGCTAAGGAGAATGTGGTGGCTGATGCATTATCGAGAAGGTATGCACTTATCTCTACATTAAATACAAAGTTATTAGGATTTGCGTACATTAAAGAATTATATGTTAATGATCCTGATTTTGCTAATCTATTTAATGCTTGTGAGAAAGCTGCATTTGAAAAGTTATATAGGCACGATGGGTTCTTATTTAGAGAGAATAAATTGTGTGTGCCATATAGTTCTTTATGTGAATTGCTTGTGCGTGAAGCTCATGGGGGAGGTTTAATGGGACATTTCGGCGTTGCAAAGACTTTAGATGTTTTAAAAGAACATTTTTTTTGGCCACATATGAAACGTGATGTTAAAAGAATATGTGAGAAGTGTATCACTTGTAAACATGCTAAGTCTAGAGCTTTACCCCATGGATTGTATAAACCTTTACCTATACCTAGCGAACCTTGGGTTGATATTTCTATGGACTTTGTTTTGGGTTTACCTAGGTCAAAAGGGGAAAGGATTCTGTTTTTGTTATTGTTGATAGGTTTTCAAAGATGGCACATTTCATTCCATGTCACAAAACTGATGATGCAACAAACATAACTAATTTGTTTTTCAAGGAAATAGTCAGATTGCATGGAGTACCAAGGAGCATAGTTTCAGATCGAGATGCTAAGTTCTTGAGCCACTTTTGGAAACTTTGTGGGGTAAGTTGGGTACTAAACTTTTATTTTCTACTACTTGTCATTCAAAAACTGAGTTTGTAAATAGAACATTGTCCACGATGTTGCTTGCCATTATTCAAAAGAATTTGAAAACTTGGGAAGAATGTTTGCCACATGTTGAATTAACTTACAATAGAACTGTCCATTCAGCTACTAAATTTTCACCATTTGAGATTGTATATGATTTTAATCCATTAACTCCTTTGGATTTATTGTCGTTACCTGTTGATGAGCGTGCTAGTTTGGATGGTAAAAAGAAAGCTGAATTTGTTAAGCAATTACATGAGAAAGTGCGCACAACATAGAAAAGAAGAATGAACAATATGCTACTCAAGCCAACAAAGGACGAAAGGAAGTGGTTTTTCAGCCTGGAGATTGGGTTTGGATGCATATGAGAAAGGAGAGATTCCCAGCACAAAGGCGTTCAAAGTTGCTTCCAAGGGGAGATGGTCCATTTCAAGTGGTTGCACGAATCAATGACAATGCCTACAAATTGGACCTTCCTGGTGAGTATAATGTTAGTGCTACTTTTAATATTTCTAATCTTTCTCCTTTTGATGTAGGTGAAGATTCGAGGATGAATCCTTTTGAGGAGAGGGGGAATGATGAGAACTATCAAGAGAATACCATTAAAGTTTTAAGTGATCCTTTGCACATTCAAGAAGGACCAATTATAAGAGCTATAGCCAAAAAGATACAAGCTGCTTTAAATGGATTAATTGAGAAAATATGGATTGAAACTACAATTCAAGATGCAAGACATCATGAATTGGGCTTGAAGAGATGTCAAGGCATTGTGGGCTTTATTCAAGCTATTGGGCAGCCAAATACACAATTCAGATCAAATGCAGAAAGGTCAATTTAGGAATAAAACTCGTATTGATTCAGCTGTAATTAACTTGCAAGCCATATACCGTTGGAAAGATAATTAAGATAGCTTTCTAAAGAATTTTACGGAGTTAGATTTAGAGTTCTCTAGAAGGAGTCATGACCAATTCATTACAGCATGCGCAGAATTGGAAATTTCAAGACTCCTTAACTAGTTAGGAGAACTAGTCCAACTTGAACTAGGATTTAATCTTTTTTGAATTTTTTGGGTCTCTATTGGCCTATTTAAACTCAGCAACCTTGGTATGTAAGACAATTGAGAGATTAATGTTATTTGAATTTGAGAGAATTATTCTTTCTTTGGTTCTTTTGAGAACTAGTGAACTTATCAAGAATTTGCATTCTTGTGGCGTTTCAAATCAAGACTTATCACTCACCTTTTCATCTAAATCTTGAGTGTGGCGTCTATATCCTTCTCCATACCTTTACTTTATGTTTGATTAAGCATTGGGTCAAGGTTTTGTGTGTCTTAAATCTGTTTAGAACTTTCTTGGGTAGTTGAAACTTCAAATTAAGTGTTCTCCTTAAAGTTTTAATGTGGGATTCGCATCAACGTCTGGGTTAAGTGGTTCATGAATCTTCATAGAAGTCTGTCTGGGTTCTGGATAGATAGGAGTAACAGAAAGAACTGAGATAGGAGGAGGTGAAGGTCGTTTGGGAGGTCTAGGTTTAGGTTTTCTAGTAGGAGAAAACAGGGTATGTGTCATTGGAAAAACCTTTTCAGGTTCATATGATCTAGGAGGTTAAGGATATATAGAACTGAGAGGATAATATGGTTCTGTGGGGAAAAAAGACATAGTTGGAATAGGAGCAGGAGCAGACTACTGTTTTTGGAGATTTTCAGCATCAATCCTAGCAATCTCAGTCTTTAAACGACGAATCTCTTTTTCTTTTTTATCAAAGTTAGAAGACATTTGACCCTGAGCAATCATTTCTCAAAGATTGCTATCAAGTTGAGTAAGTTTAGCACAAAGACCAGTGTAGAGATTTGTCAACTGATCTGAGATGGATGTAACTTTATTCTCAACCACAGTGGATTTGTGAGCAATCTAGTCAACCTTTATATGTAGAGAGGTTAGAGAAGCATTCTGTACTCTGGCATTTTAGGTTTGCCAATTAAGAATAGCCTCAAAAGGTTTTGGTTCTTTTAAATGCCCACTAGAGGTGATTGGAGAGTTGACAAATGGTCTAGAGCACACTTGATGTACCGGATCAGATCTCTTTTCAAAAGGAGAAAAATCAGTATTGTAATCTGATGGAGAGGTAGATGAAAACATCATGTAAGACACCGGTATAGGTGTTGGTAATAAACCAGGAATGTTTGATGGCAATAGATTACAAGGAGTGGGTTGGTGTTTCTAGATCCACTTGAGTCCTTTGTGATAAGAGGCAAAGGAGGTGGATAATCTGGTTCGTCATCATCCTCAAGAAAATAAGAACGTTGGTATTTACAACCAGGAAAAAAAACCTTCTTTTTTTTCTTTCTAGAAGAATAGTCATCAAACTCTTCATTATCATTTTCACATGGACAGCCTGGATCGCACATGTCTGAGCTGGGAACATCCCACATAAAATGGCCATGAAGTTTATCTGGATAAACAGGAAGACCTTGGGAGGAAAAATGCAAGATAGGTAAAGGGTCACCATTAGGAAGAATTTTAAGGTGGTGATGAACAGGTTGAATCATCGAACAGGTAAAAGACACTCTGGCTGGTTCTGTAGGGGTTGATAAAGGAGGTTTGAACTGAAGGCGACAGTACCATCAGATCTTTTCTCATACATTGGTTTAGAAGTTTGGATAGGATTGGTATTTTGGTGAAAGTGTTCATAATTTGTTATCCACTCAAGCGGCATGAGCTTGTATCGGCTCTTGGGATCTATCTAGAGATTTGAATAATAGTAGGGATATCTGGAGATTCAGCAAGGATCATAAGGGTATCTAAATTGGCTTCATTGGATGACCAAGATCAAATGAATGATTTTGAAGTCTAATAGACCAATTGGTGATGGATGATGGCAATCTTTGCACCTATAATTTGTTCAGCTCTTTGGATCTGAACTTGAATTTTAAGGAAATTGGAGAGATTTAGATCATCGAGTGAAAAATTGAAATTTGGGTAGACAGTAAGGACAACGCTATCAGCATGGAGGGTAGTAAGGACAGTGCCGATAGTAGCTTGTTGATATTCTTTGAATCTGGTGTCCAGTAAAGTAATTCTGGCTATAACAGGAAGGTCTTTTCTCCTGTGAAGAGTAAGGATAAGGCGAACACCACCAAGATGAAGGTGAGTGTATCTGGACTATTTCCAGTGAGTAATCAACTTAAGAGAAATTTCAAGAGTAACATACTATTCTGCAAAAGTAGACTGTAGAGAACAGTGATCAAGAGATGAAGACTGTATATATTCTTTTGGAGTAGGACGATTTGTACGGATGAGAGAACAAATAGAACGAGTGAAAAAAGATAAACGTTATATAACTGGTAAGGATTCACAAGAGGAAGAGAGGATTCATTTACTTGAGCAGAATCAAGGATATAGGAATATTCTACAAGACTCTCAATCTTAGAAGTAGTATGCTTAGTAACATTTTTAGGAAGTGACATGGACGAAGTAAGTTGAACTGAATTTTGTGATGAAGATGCCATGAGATTGAAGCTCTTAAGTTCTTTGAAGTTGAAATAAACTCAAATCAGATATAAGTAACTAAGGGAAATCATCTCAAAATTATTTGGAAAAATTTTGTCAGGCTCTGTCAAGCTCTGATACGCTGTTGAAAATCAAAATTTTCCAGCACCAGTAACCTAACTTCGAAAAACCATAACAATTTGCATACTCAGGGAATTTCAACACAAAATCAATCAATAGAAACCTTAGGATGTCTAGTTTCATGATATGTAAATGTATTCACATGATTCTAAATAAATAAAATGGTTTCAAGCAAGGAATATATACTATTCATACCATCACAATATTACAAACACCTATATAACATAAGTCATACCACAAGTAAATAAACACAAACAACTAATAAAAATAAATCACATAAGTTTAGGAAATATTTTTAATACCTTAAGGCAAACACCAAGTAAAAGAGGTTTAAAAATTTTCTTTTTTTCTTTCCCAAAGGTTTATGTTTCTTCCTTCTCTTTTTCTAGGGTTTATAACATCATAGAAAATAAAAGACGGCTTTCTCTTAAAAAGATGACTTAATCTTAAATACTTAGTAATTAATAAATATATATTTTTTTAAAAAATAAAATGTAAGAAATGTGAGTTTGTTTTTAAGAAGATTCTCTCTTTTTTTTAATAAAAACTAATAACTTAACTTAGTAAAATAATTTGAAAAAAAATTCACTCACACACAAACACTTAATAATAACTCTTCTACTAAATTTTATAAGGGTAAAAGAGGAAAAATAAAATAAATAAATAAGTAAATAAAGTAAAGTGAGCGTTACACCCTACTTATTATATTAGAGTATCTTCTAATTAAGTTTCTTTTAAATGCCTTATTTTCACCAGACTCCATTCTCCTCTTGATTTACGGCCTGTAGCAACCGCAATGATAATTGATAGTAACAAGTTATTATACAATAAGTAAATGCCATCCACTTTCATTAGGCACTAGATGTAGTTGATTAAAAAAGGCATTCTCAAATGCAATTTCTTTAATAGAGGATGGACACAATCAGTCACACTATATCTCTATACATCAATGCAATACATAATATGTTTGCAAGGCAAACCTGCAAGGCAAACCTAACACATCCCACTCCTTATAGTCATAATACTTGGTGTCTAGATCAATAATACATCTCTTAGACATATCTTAGATATATCTTCCACTACTTCAATAGACTAAATGAGTCCAAATATAATTGATAATCCTCTTCTCCTACCAAGTGAAGGCAGCTCATCTTGTAAAGTGCTAGCTTGTTGTTATGTCTTATATGTTAGGATTATAATTTTTCTTCTAATTTCCTTAAGTTCTATACGATTGGCATACCGCTAAAGTTACTAATCCAATTATTAAAAGAGTTCATTCATGTTGGTTATAACATGTGAACACTCTATTTATATGGGATAGTAAAGTTTAGATATAAAAGTTATAAATATAAAAGTAAGGTCGATGCTATTAAATCAATCATGTGCTTGTTGAAATCAACTTAGTTTCCACATCCACATGCAACCTAGAATTCCTTTTCTAGCAATATAGTAGGAAACTATTGTTTAAAGTTTGAATAGATGTATGCCTATAGTAGTATCTCTATAGAGAGCATTTAATCTATGCCTTTCTGTTTGTCACTTATAATGTATAAACTTTATATCATTATAATTTATTTGCTTAGAAAGTTTCTCTATAAAAATACCAAAGACACAAATATTGAAACTCTTTATATAGATAATTTAGGTGAAACCATCTATACTTATTAATTATCTACAACATCAAAGATCATAAAAAACCTTTTGAAATGACGGTTCACCCTACCACTTAACTAATCCTTTTCTAATGAGATTGTTAAACAAGGACTAGAGGCTAAGATAGCATTCATGTCTTGAAAAAGCTTTGTGAAGTAAACCTTTTAATTTTGGCCAAATAGCTCTAAGCATATATTCTTGGCTCTATCAGGTTTTGATTGCAACATTTTATCCCATAGTTTTTGAAATATTCTAAGCCAAGCATATTTATAAAGACTTGTGATTTGGAATAGATAAAGGAATATGTTTGTAATCCATGCTCATTTTACTTTATAATTCTCATTGCTTATTTCACAAGTATGTTTAGGAATTTAAGTCTTGATCTAAAAATATTTTCGTTTGATTTCAAATTTTCATGTATCCTCCAAATGCATCTTAAACCTGCACATTTAAGAATTATCTTACTTTCTTCATTGTTTATCTTTATAAGTATGAAACCATTTCTTATTACAATGATTTTCAAAACATTTTTGAATTTATCAATTGCTTTGAACAACTGTCCAATTTTGAGCATAATATTCATATCATCAGGAGTGAACTTAGATCTACTAAAATTTATCTCATAACTCTTAGATCTACTAAAATTTATCTTATAACTCTTAGATCTACTAAAATTTATTTTATAACTATGACAACTTCCAAAATATTATCATAATCACCAATATTGAAATCTGCCTCATTATCATCACCAGATTGATAATCCTACTCTAGTTATCATTATCATAATTACCTAATCCTACTCTAGTTACACTCCTCATCACTTATATTAGATTCTAATTTTTAGCATTGTTATTTTTATCATTAGGAACATTAACATTATCATCAGTATAAATAAATTCACTAGATGTGTTACCACAATCTTTATTAATTAGAATCTCTTCAAATGAATCATCGAAGACAATAATAATTATAGAACATTTAATAGTAGTGATTTCAATATTTAAGTTAGGCAAAGGAAATTCATTGATCATAGTTCAGGCTTAGGTTCAATCAAATCAATCTAATTTAAGCTCAGGCTCAAGCTCAAGAGAAGTACCAGACTGGTTAAGTAGAATTACTTCCTTTTGATTTTTCTTCTTGTACAGATAGATTTTCTATATCAATTTTAATAATCCCTTTAGCTTCTTGAATACATGTTGCATGTCAGGGTTTATTTTTAAATGCATATACATGTCTCCTAGGGTAACATCATAAGTAGCTCAATTGTGCATTATTCAATGTCATATTAGCATAGTAAATGACATGATAATTCGATCAAGTTTCTATCCTAATACTGCTCCTATCGTATAATTAGATGCATCACACATAAGTTCAAATAGTAAGTTTTAGTTTGGAGGCTAAATGATGGGTGGTGATGTTAAGCTTCTGGTTATGTCAATGCTTGAAACAATTTAGTCTTCTCCATAGTACTATATCTCTAGAGTCAAGATTTGATATGAGGAACTACTGAATTCAATCACTTGCAGCCATTACTCTTCAGTTCTCTGTTAAGGTCTATCCTGTAAAGGTACCCAAATTAACTACTTTAGTTTTTTAAATGTCACAAGACATGAATCAATAAAGACAAAAGGTACATTATTAGCAAATAGATTATATGAGGGTTTAGAAATTTTTATAAAATTTTTAATAAAACATATATAAAAACCATCGTGCCCAAGAAAAAATCTTATTTCTCTAATTGTTTTAGGTGGAGGGAGATTAGAAATGTGCTTCATATTTTTTTATCAACCTCAATACCTTATTTTACCACAAAATGACACTTCTTCCAATTTAAGACCAAATTCTTCTCTATATTATCTATAAAACTAGTGTTAAATGATTTAAACATTGATCGAATGAATCACCAAGGATAAAAAAATTATTCATAAAAACTTCAAGCACTTGTTCAACCATATCAGAAAAAATGCTTAACATGCATCGTTGAAATATACCAAGTGTATTACATAGTTCAAATAGCATCCTCCTTTATGCGTGTCAAAAAGACAAGTGAAAGTTTGACAAACAGTATGAAAATCATTCAGATAATTATATGAGTCTTCATTTTTTAGACCATAGAATGTTGGGAGATAATTTAGCATACTATATTTTAATTCAAAACTTCTAACAGCTACACTTAGGTATTTTATGTATGATGTGCTCAAGTTATCTAAGAACTGAACTAGTCATTAAATGGCCTCTCTTGTAGCGATGCTTGTTATTGCAAATCTATTTCAAATTTTATCTTTAATTGTAACATGTTTTGTATATGTGAATTGTATTTTCTAGTTCTAGGTTTATAGGCTCAAGATTAGATAATTGTGATCTTCGACCATGCATGCAAAGAATGAAAAAAAGAGAGAACAAAACTAATAAAAATAAAGAAGAAGAAGAAATTACGATATTAACCTTATCACGCTGTTATAATCATAACATGAAAACAAACTTAAGTGCTAAAAAAATAATACAAGAAATAAATTAACTAAAATTAAAATAAAATAACAACATAAACAAAAAATTACAAATGAAAATGAAATGAAAATTAAATTATAGAAATTTAAAGAAGAGAAAAAGAAAAGAAATTAAATTACAAAAATTTCAGATTCACTTTTTCTTTTTTTTTAATTTTTTAATAAAAATTTAAAAGAAAACAACTAAATTTTTTTGTAAAAAAAATTTAATTCGACTAATTAAAATAACATACCTCCTTGGCAATGGTGCCAAAAAATTATTGTTCAAATTTTATTGAACTTGTAAGTTCACAAATTTATTATAGAATATATCAATGGTGATGACTGTCGATCTGTCGATCCCAAGAGGAGGTGAATTTTAATTGCATATAAAATTAACTTTCTAAATGGGTAGTTGGAATTGTGGCAAAAGTAATTTAGATTATCCTAAAATTTGAATTGGAATAGCGGAAATAAATTAAAGTAACAACTATTAAATTGAAACGTTTGGATATATGGATCTACAAGTCCATGCATATGGACTTAATATTCCTTATTAATGCCAATTAAATCATGAAGGATTATCCGCTTCTCCTAAAATATGCTTTAATTAATATGGTGATAATGACTTATCATGCTAAATAGTAAAACATTCTTATTACTATCTATCTTATTACTATCTCTTGATGAAAAATTAAAACATCTATAGAAATCGGAGGGCAAAAAAAAGTAAATTTATCAAATTTAGCCTATGAAACATGTTGAGACTTCACTTTTAACTCAAGTTTTAAAGAAAATTAGTTATTCATAATTGAACTAGGGGTAAAATAGAAATTTATTAAAATATGTAGAAAATATAAGATAAAGAAAGATTATAAAAAATGGAGTCCAAAATAAATTCATGGTGTCAAATTAGGATGGAAGCCCCATTTTTATAGATACAATGAGTAAATCATAGCCATCAGATTAAAATAATTTGGACGCTCAAGATTACACTATGTGGTAACTTCTGACTAGATAGAACACATTATCAAGGCTATCATTCCGTGAATATGCATGTAATCATTCAACACCATACTACCATGTCATTGTTCAACACCATGTAAATATTTTAGTCCAATGGGATCATGGAACATCATCGATTAATACCGCAACATCAGTCAATGCCACCTTATTTATTTAATCAAATATTACCACGTCAATGTTACAGTACTATACCGTATATGTAAATAATATAATGAATAATACCATGAGCAGTACCATACATGTAAATAGTATCATTTATCATTTTTTGCCCCTCCTAAGGTTTCGGTTGTCTGAGTTCAAAATTACTATCTGCTTTGCCATCTAATCTCTCATTCATTATGAAATGGCCATAATACCTATAAAATACATAAAATACTTAATTATAATGAAACACATAATGAAATCACAGGAAACTTAAATATATAAAAGCAGAAATATTAGTAAAATTTAAAGTGTAAAATGATGATTTTCTCTTATGTAAATATTCACATTCTAGCCCTCAATATTTATCCCACAAACTAGACAACCATAATATCCCTAATAGCACACCCAGACAAGTTTTCATATGTTGAGAGTCACTAATCATCCACATTAACATAGCTCGTAAATTAAAAGTTTGTTTCATATATGCATTGAATTCATCGACACCTATATCTTATAAAGTTTTCAAGCCCTCAATCAATGGTGCTAGGTGTACATTTATATCATTTTTAGGCTGTTTAGGGCCAAATATCAATAGAGACAACATCATAAACTCCCTTTTGTTAGAGTGCAATTTATGCACTAGTTTTGCATTATTTATTTCCCTTAATATCAATGTTTTGCACTTATAGTAGTTATTTACTTGCGATTTATTTTTGTTGTGCAATTCTATTGATTGGTGCTAAAATTGAGCTATAAGATGATGTTTGAGGATGATTGCTTTCCTAAAAAAATTATGAGCTTCAGAAGAACTTTGTTGATAAGGCGTAAGAGAGTGCTATCAACTAAGGACCTACAATTTTTATTTTAAAGTGTTTTATCTTTTTGGTTATTTCTATAATTTTGAATTTAATATTTAGATAGTATTTTAGATATTATTTTTTTTAAAAAAAACTCTATAAGAGGACAAAGACATGAAAAATAAAAGGAGGATTTGGACTTGAAGAAAAGGAAGTGAAGAAACCTTAGATCTTAATTTCTCTTTTCTTTATGAAGAACTAAACTTATTATTCTGGTTAAAAGTTAACAAAGTTTTGATTTATCATTATTGTGAGATCATTCTTATGCTTTAAATATTTTATTACTTCTTGGGTATTTCTTTATTCTCTGAATTATTATCATTTTTATATTTGTTAAGTAGGTAATTGGCCACTATTTAATTATCAACTTAATTTGTCATCTATTAAAAGATTCATCGTATGCAGATTTTAATGTTTGTGACAAAAAGCATGAGAATAAATAATCTAATTTAAATGAACAATTGTATGCATTTGTTGATTAGGATTTGGGTCTCTCTATTTATGAAGCTGTCAGATTAAATTCTATGATCATATCTAGGCTTGTCTATTAATTAGGGAAATAACCAATGGTTGTACCTTAGTTATCAACTAGCTAAGGAGGGATTGGTTATTAGAGGGTCTCAGTAGCTATAACCAGTCTATTCATAAGTAGTAATGATTTATATTTGAATCAATGATCAGTAATCGAATCAAACAAGGGAATTGATTTCAAATATAGTTGCTAATGCCCAACAATTTGGCAACAGGCAAGATCCTATTTCAAGAAAGGTGAATGAGGTAAATACTTCTTCTATTGATCAACATTTAGATAAACTTACTCTTCTTGTGGAAAAGTTTATTGTAGGTAATGTATAACAAGTGAAGACTTGTGGCATTTGTTCCAATATGGGTCATTCAACTGACATGTGTTCTATACTTCAAGAAGAACCCATTGAACAAGCCAATGCAGTTGGAGGATATCCAAGCATGCGTCAGAGAAGATATGATCCTTATGCACAAACATACAATCTAAGATAGAAGGATCACTTCAACTTTAGCTATGGAGTTAAACCATCAGGATTCCCACAACAATACCCACCAGGACAACTAGCCCTTTCAAAATTAAACTTCAAGTCAGGTATATCTCTTGAAGAAATTGTTAAATCACTTGCGACTAACACTTAGTAATTTTAGCAGGCAACTATAACAAGTATTCAGAATTTAGAGAATCAAATGAGTCAATTGGAAACTACAGTAAGTCACTTGGAGTCTCAAGTATCAATGAAATTGCCTTTACAAACTGAGGTGAATCCAAAGCAAAAAGCTAATACTGTCATCCTTAGAAGTAGGAAGGAGTTACAAAAGCCTAGTAAGAAAGTGACAAAACATGTAGAAAATGAGCTTGAGAAGGATGAATTGATGCCTAAATCTCATGATGCACAACCCATTAGATCAAAATCCTTACTTGTAGTGATACCTCCTCTTTTTCTAAGTCGGTTTGCAAAATCCAAAAAAGAGGAGCAAGAGAAAGACATCCTTGAGACATTTCGTAAAGTTAAGGTAAATATTCCTTTATTAGATGCTATAAAACAAATACCTAGATATGCTAAATTCTTTAAAGAACTGTACACATCCAAGAGAAATTTAAGAGGAGATGAAAGAGTTCACATAGGGGAGAATGTTTCAGCAGTTCTTCAAAAGAAACTACCTCCTAAGTGCAAGGATCCAGATATGTTTACTATCCCTTACAAAATTGGTTGTGTTAGATCTAAGAGCTTCTATTAATGTCATGCCTCATTCCATTTATTCATCTTTAAATATTGGTCCATTAAATGAAATTGGCATGATAATTTAACTAGCTGTTTAATGCATATCCTGATGGCATATTAGAAGATGTCTTAGTACAAGTTAATTAGTAATTTTTCTCTGTTGATTTTAATATACTTGATATGAAAGAGGATAACTCTTCAATTCTATCCCAATTTTGTTAAGAAGACCATTTCTTAAGACTACTAGGACCAAAATGGATGTACATAAAGGGACTCTTACTATGGAGTTTGATGGAGAAGTGATAGAGTTCAATATGAATGATGCTACGAAATATACTAGTAAGGAACATTCGATATTTTTTGTGGATGTTATTAACCATATAGTGCAGGAAATTTTTTATTTAGATGTTGAAGATTCATCGGTAGTTGTTTTAAATAATAGGTTAGGCCTCAAGGGACTACAAAAGGACGAAAATGAGTTTGTTTTAAATTCCGTGTTACAAGAGACAATTTATGAATTAAATTCTTTGAGAACTTTAACTCATTATATGTCTTATATTGAATTACCTTCATTTCACATAAAACTTCTTCCATCTGTTTTAAAAGCACCAAAAATAAAGCTTAAACCATTGTCGAATCATCTAAAATATATGTTCCTAGGAAATGGTGAGACACTTCCGATGAGTACTTTAAAGGAAGAAAAGCTTATTAAAACGCTAAAGGATTACAAAAAGGCTATTGGTTGGATAATTGATTATATTAAAGGAATAAGTCCATCCACGTGCATGCATAGAATACTGTTGGTCTTTTTAACGTTGCTACCACTTTTCAGAGGTGCATGGTTAGTATTTTTTGGTTAGTATTTTTTTCAGACTATGTAGAAAATATTATAAAGGTATTTATGAACGATTTTATAGTTTATGTTGATTCTTTTGATGATTATCTCTATAATCTGAAAAAAGTACTTGAAAGATGCATTGAAATAAACCTTGTCTTGAATTATGAAAAATGTCATTTTATAGTAGATCAAGACATTATTTTGAGTCACATAATCTCTGTTAAAGAAATTGAGGTAGATAAAGCTAAGATAAATGTTATTAAATCTTTAGCTTATCCGACATGTATGCGAAAAGTTCGTTATTTTCTTAGTCACACAAGTTTCTATCGACGTTTTATCAAGGATTTTTTTAAGATAGTTCAACCTTTATGTAAGCTGCTCTAGAAAGATATAATGTTTGATTTTAATGAAGCATGCAAAGTAACATTTGATAAGCATAAAAAGTTATTGACTTTAGCTCTAATTATACAATCACTTGACTGGAGCCTCCCTTTTAAGATAATGTGCGATGCCAGTAACTATACTATTGGTGTGATATATTATGCACCAAGGACACTTGATAGTGCTTAGTGCAATTATTCAACAACAGAAAAAGAATTTTTGGCTATTGTTTTTGCTTTAAAAAAATTTCGTTTATATTTAGTAGGTACCAAAGTGATTGCTTTTTCTGATCATGCAACTCTAAAATATTTGCTCGCTAAAAAGGAAGTGAAGTCGAGACTTATCCACTGGATCTTATTACTTCAAGAATTCAACTTCGAGATCTGCGATAAAAAAGCAGCAAAAGATTTAGTTGTGGGCTGCCTTAGTAGATTAACCATAAGTAAAGAAGCAGTACCTTTGAAGGATAATTTTCCAAATGAGCATCTCTTTGTAACTCAAGGTATGGTTCCTTAGTATGCTGATATTGTCAATTACCTAGTTACAAGAACACTATCTAGTGATTTGATGAGGGCTCAAAAAGATAAGATTAAGAGTGATGCTAAGCATTATGTTTGGGATGAACTTTACGTGTGGAAACATTGCTTTGATCAAGTCTTCAGAAGATGCATATCTGAGTTTGAAATTCTTTTTATTCTTCAATTTTGTCACTCATATGCATGTGGTGGTCATTTTGGTCCCAAAAGGACAATATCTAAGTTGTTGGAATGTGGTCTATTTTGGCCTAATTTATTTCGTGATTCATACATGTTTTGTAAGTCATGTGAGAATTGTCAAAAGATAGGAAATTTAAGTCATAGAAATCCAATGCCACTTACCTCTATTCTTGTGTGTGAAATTTTGATATGGGCGCATTGATTTTATAAGACTTTTTCTCCCATCTTTTAGCAATGTTTACATTTTTTTAGCAGTGGATTATGTTTCTAAATTTGTAGAGGCTAAGGCCACCCAGATTAACAATGCTAAAGTTATTATAGATTTTATCAAGTCTAATATTTTTGTTAGTTTGGTGTACTGAGAATGGTGATTAGTGCTAGAGGCACTCATTTTTGTAACTGAGTGGTGGAGGCTTTGTTCAAGAGATATCATATTACCCACCAAGTGTCTATTGCCTATCATCCATAGACAAATAGACAAGCTGAGATATCAAACAGAGAAATCAAGTCTATTCTTGAAAAGACAGTTAGTCCAAATTGAAAGGATTAGAGCTTACAATTAGATGATGCATTGTGGGCATATCTCACCGCTTACTAAACTCCAATAGATATGTCTCTTTATTGTTTAGTATTTGTTAAGCCTTGTCATTTACCTGTAGAGCTTGAGCATAGAGCATACTAGGCAGTTAAGTAATGCAATTTGCAGATGGATGAGGCAGGTAATCAGAGGAAGTTGCAGTTGCAAGAGTTATAGAAGATTAAAAAGAATCCTATAAGAGTTCACAACATTATAAGGAAAAGACGAAGACATTTCATGACAGAATGATTTTAAGAAAGGAGTTCTCTGTTGGTCAAAAAGTTCTTCTTTTTCATTCTAAGCTTAAACTTTTTCCTGATAAATTATGTTCTCCCTAGGTTAGACCTTTTATTGTTACTAATGCTTTTCTTCAGGGTGCAGTTGAGATTCAAAGCTCGACCTCTAACAAAGTTCTTAAATTTAATAGTCATCGCTTAAAACCTTTATAAAAAGGTTTTAAGCCAAAAACATAAAACAAAGATGCTTTTTGGGAGGCAACTCAAAGGATTTATTTTATTTTGATTTTTTATTATATCTTTTGTTTTTAGTTTTGATTAAGATTGTTTAAATAATATTTTTGCTTATTTTGGCTAGAAGAAATTTTTTGTTAGGCGTGCCTGAGTTTTAACTAATAAGTACTTCTGTAATTTTAAAGTATAATGGTTTTAAGGCTTGCCTATATGCTTATTAAAAAAATTCTTTTGTGATTATTATTTATTTAAGAATTTGACCAATGAAAATTTTTTATTAGGCGTGCCCAGTCTTTTACTAACAAGAACTTTTGCTCTTTTATTTATTAAAATACAATAGTTTTAAGGCATGCCTATATGTTTATTTAAAAAGTACTTCTGTAATTTTTGGTGTCTCAAGTGTCTCTTTTAATTTTTAGTTTACAATTTTTTCCCATTCATATAATTTTTAATTATTTATTTATTTAATTTGTATTTTTTAAAAAAATTTTAAAAAAGAGTTTTTATTTTATTTTTCATTTAATTTCTATTTAAAAAAACTAATTAAATCTCTTCACTATTCACAGCAACCCTAAAGCCGCTTCTCTGTCACCAACTCTTCAGCAGCCATACTCAATCCGAGCTACACCATGCTCAATCAGTGTCTCCAACATCTCAACCTCATCTCTGCACCAACCTACAGCCAAGCTCCAGCATCTCATCCCACACTTGGTTCTGTTGTCAAGTTAGCGTCTCCAGGATGCTCAATCATGTCTCCAGCACATCTCAACACACCCAGCAGCCCACATACCATGCTCAGTCCGCATCTCCACTCGCACTTATGCAATTTCACCGACCCAAATGATTTTACTTTGCATACTCTGAATGCTATAAAGTTTAGGTTAATAGAACAAAATTTTTTTATAATCTATCACAGATTTTAACCTAGTTTTAGGATTCATTGATAATAATTATTCTTCTAGTGATGCATATTTAGGGACAACTTGGTCTTTGGCATAATTTATCTTTGGATTACCATGCCTATGACCCGAGTAAATAAAAGAGCTCTTTCTTAGGTGATCTTATTTTGAAATGTATGCATCAGTTCCTAGCATATAACTTGTTAGGAAAGAAAGATCATTCAGGGGTTTTCTCTAAAACTGAATTTTATTTTATTTGGTGTATGTTAAATTACGCGAGGCCTAATCTA
Source organism: Aegle marmelos (assembly GCA_030449875.1). Lineage (NCBI taxonomy): Eukaryota > Viridiplantae > Streptophyta > Magnoliopsida > Sapindales > Rutaceae > Aegle > Aegle marmelos. The sequence goes on from JASUUL010000143.1 coordinate 15,033,696, forward strand.
AGTTTTAGGTAGCAGATCAATTTTAGAGTGTGCTTAAAAGGTTTAAGAATTTATTTCTTGGTCCATACATTACTCTGTTAGCTATAAATTTATGTGTACTTATCCTAACAATCATGATTTACATCCTGCTTATAAAAAGAAATTTTGGATATTTCTATGTTTGAAAGAACAGGTGTGGTCGAATTCAAGAAGGGGAGATTTCAGTTTACTGAACTAGAACCCACTCAACTTTCGAAGAAACTTTATGCTCGAAGTGGTGCTAGCTCCGATGAAGAGTTTGACGACAAAACTGCTGCCCCACCAATTATTCCTCCTCTATCTACACCACCTTTGAGTACTAAGTTAGAGAAAATGGAGCATAAGATGAACAAGATGGAGCAGAATTTGTCTACATACTTCGAGAGTATGGGATTTATCCCACCATTTTTGCCAAGCCCATAGACATTATGTGGATCAAAGCTCATAATTAAGGGACGTTTTCTTTGCCTTTAATCTTTTATCCTTACACTTTATTTCTTTATATGAGCTTTGATTATTATACATTAGGGACAATGTAAGTTCTTGGTGTGGGTGAGGGATTTTTGCAATATTAATGTCTGAAATTATTATTTTCACTCTACTAATTCTTAAATGATTTTAGAGTTAGTATGCTTCATATATTATTTTAAATTTTTTTCTTTACTTTTTTCTTTTCTTTCTCACTACTCTTTTGTCATCTCTCTCAAATTATTTACATATGTTTTTATTTTATCATACTCTTCCATTTTTATTTCATAATCAAATTCTTTCTCAATTTATCTTTCACTTTTTCTCGCCTCTTATCTCTTTTACCTTTCCTTTTATATATCACTTATATCTTCTTCTCATTCTACACCACTATTGATAGTTGATTCATTTGAAGAGTGTAAATGATTTAATGGTAAATTCACTAACTTTGTGAGGAATTAAGCCTGTGGGCAACCACTTTACTCTAATTATTTTTATTGTGAGAATATCAATCTTAGTTTGTTTATTCTAGAACTTGTTTTGTTATGCATTACGTGATTTTATGCATTAAAATGATAAGAGCAAATCATTTTTCATTTTTCTATTTTCGCATTTTGCTTCTTTCTCTCCACTCAAAGACCTTTATTTGTTATCTTTGTTTGAGTCTTAATCGTTATCTTCACTTGTTTTATTATCATTATATATATATATATATATCTACTTACTCATTTTCTTTCTTTTTTAACCTCAATTTAAGGAGAGTTTTAGATTGTGAGGTATGATTTTCTTACTTGAATATAATATAATTAACCTAATAAACTCCCTTAAGCATTTATCATAAGGATAATAATAATAATAATAATATAATGACATAAATAATGTTGTAGAGATATCAGAAATTTCAGAAATTTCTAAAGATATTTATGAAGGGATAAATTAATAATTAAAACTAATGATGATATAATCAATGACATAAGTGATGATGCAACAAGAAATGTTGTAGAGATATTAGGAATTCTAGAAATTACTAAGATATTTATGGAAAGATAAAATAATAATTTAAAAAGTAATGATGTAATAAGAAATGTTGTAGAGATTTAGAAATTCTAGAAATTACTAAGATATTTATAAAAAGATAAATCTTTACCATTAATTAAGTGCTAGGTGGCAAAATCTTAGCATTTTAGAAATCATCAAGATATTTATGGAGAACTAAATCTCTACCATTAGTCAAATGATATGGTGGCAAAATCCTAATCACATATGAACCTTAGAAAACTCCATAAATACCCCTTAGCCCTTGCATTTTCTATAAACCCTAGAAATCTCATCTTTTTCCATTCTAAGCCAAAGCATCACTAGTGAAGAAATTCTCAAGTTTAGGAAAGAAGATTTAGGGGAATCAAAGAAAATAGGAACTGAGTAGGAAAAAGCTGACGCCAAGTCCCAACCAAGGCGAGGTGCATATGGATATAATAGACCTTGGGTTGCACAACGGGCTCAACTGTGTTCCTACCTAAGCATAAATACAACAAGCTTGTTTATGGAATTGGTTTGTGACTTTTGTAACAAAGTTTTTGGTGTGATGAACCTCTTTGATATAGTTTTATGTAACAAACCTTTTGTTTAATATTTATAAAATACTTATTTTGAAATCGTTTCTACAAATACTTAATGTTACGCCTGGATTAACCACTTTCGTTACAATCATAAAGTGGAGTGTTACATAGACTCATTGTTTGGATATATTTTGTCTATATTTTGTTGCTTTTGTTACCTTGAATTAAAGTTTCTCAATTAGATCAACAAGCATTATGCTTGAATAAAATAGTGTAAGGTTTGTTTCTTTTGTTTGATTCATCATAAAAAAAAAAAGAAAGAAAGAAAGAAAGAAAAAGAGAGAGAAAAAAGAAAAAAATGTAAAAAAATTTGAAAAAAAAAGGTGTTTACATTCTTGGCGACTTGAGAAATAAGCATTTTAATATCATAATGTTCATTTAATCAGTTCATTCTTCTCATTTTAATCTCTTTTTTTTTCATAGACCTATTTTTTCATTTAAACCATTTAGCCTCGTTACAACCTTTCTAAGACTTGTAGATTTTTGCACTTAATTCATGTTTTGTGGATTGAGATGTGATATATAAGCAAGCTTATGGTAATAACATCCGTTGATTTGATTTGAGTGCATAAATGACCCTAAACACTTTGAGTGCATCGAGTGAAGTCAATGAGAGGGCTATTAAATCTTATTGCACTTGAATTTTGAATAAATTTTTCTTGGTGATTGAATGTTTTATACTAGCTTATAAGATCCTATGCTTTAAAATCCTTATCTCTCAAATGTTGATTGACTTAAATTCTTGAGGTATGCTTCCCTAAGATTGTTTTTGGATGAGTTGAGATAAACATTGAGTGGAGATTTGGGCTTAGTCTTGAGGTATATGCTTGAGGACAAGCATTATCTTGGTGTAGGGGAATTTGTTAGAGTGTAATTTATGTACTAGTCTTGTGTTATTTATTTCCCTTAATATCAATGTTTTGTACTTAATATTAGTGATTTATTTGTATTTTATTTTTGTAGGTGCAATTCTATTGATTGGGATCAAAATTGAGCTATAAGATGATGTTTGAGGATGATCGCTTTCTTGAAAATTTATAAGCTTCAGAAGAACTTTGTTGATAAGATGTAAACGCATGCTATCAACTAAGGACTTTTAATTTTTATTTTAACATGTTTTATCTTTTTGGTTATTTTTATAATTTTAAATTTAATATTTAGATAATATTTTAGATTTTAATATTTTATTTTTGAAAAAACTCTATCAGAGGGGAAAGACGTGAAAAACAAAAGAGGGATTTGGACTTGAAGAAAAGGGAGTGAGGAAACCTTAGATCTTAATTTTTCTTTTTTCTCTATGAAGAACTAAATTTATTATTTGGTTGAAGGTTAACAAAGCTTTAATTCATCATTACTGTGAGATCTTTCTTATACTTTAATTGTTTTATTACTTTTTTAGTATTTCTTTATTCTCTAAATTATTGTCATGATTATGTTTATTAATTAGATAATTGGCCACTATTTAATTATTAACTTAATCTATTGTCAATTAAAAAATTCCTCGTATGAAGATTTTAATGTTTGTGACAAATAGTATAGCAGTGCATTGTGTTATGAGAATAAACAATCTAATTTAAATGAACCATCGTATATATTTGTTAATTAGGATTTGGGTCTCTTTGGTTTTTCAGACTATCAATTGATTAAATCCTTTAATCGTATCTAGGATTTTCTATTAATTAGGGAAATAACCAATGGTCATACCTTGGTTATCGACTAGTTAATGAGGGATTGGCTATTAGAGGGTCTCAATAGCTATAACCCGTCTATTCATAAGTACTAATGATTTATATTTGAATCAATGATTAATAATCAAATCAAGCTGAGCTAATTCCTTCGACTAGAGCTTTTCCTAATTTGAATTACAATTTTAATTTGCATTCTTGTTAATTTTATTTGACTTTTATTATTTTTATCAACCCTTAAATTTTATATTTTATATTTAAAAAGAATTTAAATAATTACTGATCTGTGTGGGCACGAACATGCTCAATTACAATACAAAATTTATTTTGAGTAGGTATTTATATTTAATGGCTTCGACAATCATCACCTTTCTATACACAACCATGAAGGAAGATTACATGTTATCAACATAACATGCCAACAACTATAAGTAGCGCTGAGTGTGCTAGATGGGTTAATCCGATTAGATGATAAATGCAGCAGAGGATTTCTCGACTCTTAGGTGAAATCAAGCCATTTCTTGTCAATTAGTTGCCAAGCTGGTGAATCCATTATATAGCAAATCTTGCCATTTCTAATTCTTTTCTTTTTATGATGAGAACTATCAAGAGAATACCATTAAAGCTTCAAGTGACCCTTTGCACATTCATGAAGGCCCAATTACAAGAGATAGAGCCAAAAAGATACAAGCTGCTTTAAATGGATTAATTGAGAAAATATGGATTGAAACTACAATTCAAGATGCAAGACATCATGAATTAGGCTTGAAGAGATGTCAAGGCATTGTGGGCTTTATTCAAGCTATTGGGCAGCCAAATACACAATTCGGATCAAATGCAGAAAGGTCAATTTCGGAACAAAACTGGTATTGATTGAGCTGGAATTAACTTGCAAGCCATATACCGTTGGAAAGATAATTAAGATAGCTTTCCAAAGAATTTTACGGAGTTAGATTTGGAGTTCTCTAGAAGGAGTTATGACCAATTTATTACAGCATGCGCAGAATTGGAAATTTCAACGAATCCTTAACTAGTTAGGAGAACTACTCCGACTTGAACTAGGATTTAATCTTTTTCGGATTTTTTGGGTCTCTATTGGCCTATTTAAACTCAGCAACCTTGCTATGTAAGACAATTGAGAGATTAATGTTATTTGAATTTGAGAGAATTATTCTTTCTTTGGTTCTTTTGAGAACTAGTGAACTTATCAAGAATTTGCATTCTTGTGGCATTCCAAATCAAGACTTATCACTCACCTTCTCATCTAAATCTTGAGTGTGGCGTCAATATCCTTCTCCACACCTTTGGTTCATGTTTGATTAAGCATTGGGTCAAGGTTTTGTGTGTCTTAAATCTATTTAGAACTTTCTTGGGTAGTTGAAACTTCAAATTAAGTGTTCTCCTTAAAGTTTCAATGTGGGATTCGCATCAATTTGGTATCAGAGCGAGTTTCTAATCAGGTTTGAATGTCTTATTTATTTTGATTATCAAAAAAAAGAAAACAAACAGCAAAAAAAAAAAAAGAAAGAAACGTACAGCAAAAAAAAAAAAAAGATTGCAAAAGGATTCAAGTATTCCTACTTTCATCAATATCAATTGTGTCCTTTACTTGCTTGTTTTCCTTTCTTCAATTTCCTTTTTGTTCTTTGTGTTCTCTTAATTCTTTTTCTTTATTAGTGTGCTGGAATAGCATATTTGGTGTGTCACTTGTTTTGTTTTTCTTGGTTTTGTTTTTAGTACAATAAAGAACTGAAAGAGAGAATTAAGTGTGGTAAAAGGCAATAGTTTGTGAGATCATTAGAGGGAAAAAGCCAATTTGTGTGTTAAACACGAGAGTTAAGTGAATCAAATTGAGTGAAACACATGAGGGAGTGTTGTGAGGTTTTTTTTTTTGCTAACTTTAATTTTTCAGATCACAAAATATGTCAAAAGAACAAGAAGCTATAGATCAATCGATCATGCTCAAAGCCATGCAGCAACAATTTGAGCGCATGAATCTGATGTTTGGAGAGATCCGTGACCAATTGGAAAGGCAAGACACTGCCATAGCCAATCTACAAAAGGGGCAACAACCAATAGCTCCTAATGTAAGAGATAATCAATGGCGTGCTGCCATGGGAGATCAGGGTGGTGATGACCTAGATAATTTTGATGACCAGGTCACCGTTGACATGCGTGGAAGAGATGATAGAAGGGTAAGACGCATAGATCGTGATTTGGGGAGTATCAAACTGAAAATTCCTTCTTTTCAAGGTAAAAATGATCCGGAAGCTTATTTGGAGTGGGAAAAAAAGGTGAAGCTAGTATTTGATTGCCATAATTACTCCGAGGAGAAAAAGGTAAAACTAACTGCTGTTGAATTTACTGATTATGCTATTATTTGGTGGGATCAACTTGTTTTGAGTAGGAGAAGAAACCGTGAAAGGCCTATAAACACTTGGGAGGAGATGAAGGCCATCATGAGGAGGAGATTCGTTCCTAGTCATTATTATAGGGAGCTACATCAAAGGCTTCAAAGTCTTACATAAGGCTCCAGAAGTGTGGAAGACTACCACAAGGAGATGGAAATAATCATGATTCGAACCAACATTGAAGAAGAACGAGAGGCCACTATGGCTAGATTTTTACATGGTTTAAATCAAGATATTGCTAATGTGGTTGACTTGCAGCATTATGTTGAATTGGAAGACATGGTTCACATGGCCATAAAAGTGGAACGACAACTAAAAAGAAAGGGTTCCACTAGACCCAATTTGGGTTCATCTTCCTCATGGAAGTCAAAATGGAGCAAAGATGAAAAGGTTGTTTCAAAGCCTAAGATTGAGCCAATCAAGGATCATAAAGAGGGGGGCAGCCAAAGCAAAGGTAAATCTGATTCCCAACACTCTAGAAATAGAGATATTAAGTGTTTTAAATGTTTAGGGACAGGTCATATTGCATCTCAATGCCCAAATAAGAGGGTAATGATCTTGAGGGAAGATGGTGATGTTGAAACCGAGAGTGAATCAGATGATGATCCTATGCCACCTTTGGAGGATGCTAATGATGGTGTAGAGTATCCTGTTGATGGTAAATTGATGGTTGTTAGACGTGCTCTTAACATGCAAGTAAAAGAGGATGCAGAGGTACAACGTGATAACATATTTCATACTAGATGCCACATCAAAGATAAGGTATGTAGTATGATAATTGATGGTAGAAGTTGTACTAATGTAGCTAGCACTAGTTTGGTTGAAAAATTGAACTTGAAAACTCTAAAACATCCTAGGCCTTATAAGTTACAATGGCTGAATGATTGTGGGGAGGTTAAAGTAAATAAACAAGTGCTGGTTTCATTCTCTATTGGGAGATATAAGGATGAGGTTGTATGTGATGTAGTACTATGCATCTTTGGACACATTCTTTTGGGGCGACCTTGGCAATATGATAGGCGAGTGACACATGATGGTTACTTAAATAGATATTCTTTTGTAATGAATAAAAGGCAAATCACTCTTGTACCCTTAACACCTAAGCAAGTGTATGAGGATCAAATGACAATACAAAAAGAGAGTGATACAAAAAAAGAAAATGAGAGTACAAAAGAAAGAGAGAATGAGAGAAAAGAAAGTGGAAAGATAGAAAAAAATATTGTTGAGAGAAAAGAGAGGCAACATGTAAACTTGTTTGCAAAAGAGAGAGAGGTTAAGAAGGTCTTCTTTTCAAAACAGCCTATCATTGTACTTTTGTGCAAAGAGGCTTGTTTGCATACTAATGAGCTTAACTCTTTTTTGCCTAGTGTTATTGTGACTCTTTTGCAGGACTTTGATGATGTATTTCCAAATGAAGTCCCTAATGGTTTGCCACCTATTAGGGGAATTGAGCATCAAATAGACTTTCTTCCTGGAGCTATCATTCCTAATAGACCCGCTTATAGAAGTAACCCCGAAGAGACAAAAGGAGCTTCAAAGCGGGTTGAAGAACTCTTAGCAAAAGGATATGTGAAGGAGAGCATGAGTCCGTGTGCGGTACCAGTTCTACTAGTGCCCAAAAAGGATGGAACATGGAGGATGTGTGTTGATTGTCGTGCGATTAATAAAATCACTGTAAAGTATCGACATCCTATTCCTAGACTTGATGACATGCTTGATGAATTGTATGGTTCTTGTGTGTTTAGCAAAATAGATCTTAAAAGTGGATATCATCAAATTAGGATTAGAGAGGGAGATGAGTGGAAAACTGCTTTTAAAACAAAATATGGTTTATATGAGTGGTTAGTAATGCCATTTGGATTATCTAATGCACCCAGCACTTTTATGAGGTTAATGAACCATGTTTCGCGTGCTTTTCTTGGTAAGTTTGTAGTTGTCTACTTTGATGATATTTTGATCTATAGCAAAAGTCTAGAAGAACACGTTGAGCATTTGCAAAGTGTATTGACTGTGTTAAGGAAGGAAAAGTTGTATGCTAATTTGAAGAAGTGTGCTTTTTGTACAAATCAGATTGTTTTTCTTGGTTATGTTATAAGTGCTAAAGGAATTGAGGTTGATGAAGAGAAGATAAAGGCTATTAAGGAATGGCCTACACCTAAAAGCATAAGTGAGGTAAGAAGTTTTCAGGGTTTGGCTAGTTTTTATAGAAGATTTGTGAAAGATTTTAGCACCCTTGCTGCACCTTTAACTGAAATTATTAAGAAACACGTGGGATTTAAGTGGGGTAGTGAACAAGAAAGTGCATTTAATCTAATCAAGGAGAAATTGGTTTCTGCACCACTACTTACTTTACCCGATTTTGCTAAAACTTTTGAAATTGAGTGTGATGCCTGAGGTATAGGTATTGGAGCTGTTTTGATGCAAGAGGGGCGTCCAATTGCTTATTTTAGTGAGAAATTGAGTGGCGCAGCCCTAAACTATCCTACTTATGACAAGGAGATGTATGCATTGGTGAGAGCGTTGGAAACTTGGCAACATTATCTTCTACCTAAAGAGTTTATCATACACACTGATCATGAGTCTTTAAAGCATTTGAAAGGGCAAGGTAAGTTGCATAAGAGACATGCCAAATGGGTTGAATTCATTGAGCCATTTCCTTATGTTATCAAATACAAACAAGGTAAGGAGAATGTAGTGGCTGATGCATTATCGAGAAGGTATGCACTTATCTCTACATTAAATACAAAGTTATTAGGATTTGAGTACATTAAAGAATTATATGTTAATGATCTTGATTTTGCTAATGTGTTTAATGCTTGTGAGAAAGCTGCATTTGGAAAGTTTTATAGGCACGATGGGTTCTTATTTAGAGAGAATAAATTGTGTGTGCCATATAGTTCTTTGCGTGAATTGCTTGTGCGTGAAGCTTATGGGGGAGGTTTAATGGGACATTTCGGCATTGCAAAGACTTTAGATGTTTTAAAAGAACATTTTTTTTGGCCACATATGAAACGTGATGTTGAAAGAATATGTGAGAAGTGTATCACTTGTAAACATGCTAAGTCTAGAGTTTTACCCCATGGATTGTATAAACCTTTACCTATACCTAGCGAACCTTGGGTTGATATTTCTATGGACTTTGTTTTGGGTTTACCTAGGTCAAAAGGGGAAAGGATTCTGTTTTTGTTGTTGTTGATAGGTTTTCAAAGATGGCACATTTCATTCCATGTCACAAAACTGATGATGCAACAAACATAGCTAATTTGTTTTTCAAGGAAATAGTCAAATTGCATGGAGTACCAAGGAGCATAGTTTCAGATCGAGATGCTAAGTTCTTAAGCCACTTTTGGAAAACTTTGTGGGGTAAGTTGGGTACTAAACTTTTGTTTTCTACTACTTGTCATCCATAAACTGATGGACAAACTGAGGTTGTAAATAGAACATTGTCCACGATGTTGCGTGCCATTATTCAAAAGAATTTGAAAACTTGGGAAGAATGTTTGCCACATGTTGAATTTGCTTACAATAGAACTGTCCATTCAGCTACTAAATTTTCACCATTTGAGATTGTATATGGTTTTAATCCTTTAACTCCTTTGGATTTATTGCCGTTACCTGTTGATAAGCGTGCTAGTTTGGATGGTAAAAAGAAAGCTGAATTTCTTAAGCAATTGCATGAGAAAGTGTGGCACAACATAGAAAAGAGGACTGAACAATATGCTAATCAAGCCAACAAAGGACGAAAGGAAGTGGTATTTCAGCCTGGAGATTGGGTTTGGGTGCATATGAGAAAGGAGAGATTCCCAGCACAAAGGCGTTCAAAGTTGCTTCCAAGGGGAGATGGTCCATTTCAAGTGGTTGCACGAATCAATGACAATGCCTACAAATTGGACCTTCCTGGTGAGTATAATGTGAGTGCTACTTTTAATGTTTCTGATCTTTCTCCTTTTGATGTAGGTGAAGATTCGAGGACGAATCCTTTTCAGGAGAGGGGGAATGATGAGAACTATCAAGAGAATACCATTAAAGTTTCAAGTGATCCTTTGCACATTCATGAAGGCCCAATTACAAGAGCTAGAGCCAAAAAGATACAAGCTGCTTTAAATGGATTAATTGAGAAAATATGAATTGAAACTACAATTCAAGATGCAAGACATCATGAATTAGGCTTGAAGAGATGTCAAGGCATTGTGGGCTTTATTCAAGCTATTGGGCAGCCAAATACACAATTCGGATCAAATGCAGAAAGGTCAATTTCGGAATAAAACTGGTATTGATTGAGCTGGAATTAACTTGCAAGCCATATACCGTTGGAAAGATAATTAAGATAGCTTTCCAAAGAATATTACGGAGTTAGATTTAGAGTTCTCTAGAAGGAGTTATGACCAATTTATTACAGCATGCGCAGAATTGGAAATTTCAACGAATCCTTAACTAGTTAGGAGAACTACTCCGACTTGAACTAGGATTTAATCTTTTTCGGATTTTTTGGGTCTCTATTGGCCTATTTAAACTCAGCAACCTTGCTATGTAAGACAATTGAGAGATTAATGTTATTTGAATTTGAGAGAATTATTCTTTCTTTGGTTCTTTTGAGAACTAGTGAACTTATCATGAATTTGCATTCTTGTGGCGTTCCAAATCAAGACTTATCACTCACCTTCTCATCTAAATCTTGAGTGTGGCATCAATATCCTTCTCCATACCTTTGGTTCATGTTTGATTAAGCATTGGGTCAAGGTTTTGTTTGTCTTAAATCTGTTTAGAACTTTCTTGGGTAGTTGAAACTTCAAATTAAGTATTCTCCTTAAAGTTTCAATGTGGGATTCGCATCACTTGGATAGTGAAATTCTCGAGTTTGGTTTGCTTAGAGGCCTGGACATAGGCAGCGATTGTCGAACCACGTAAAAATACTCATGTTTGCTCTCTCTTTCTCTACTCTTTTATGTTTTAGCATTGCTGAATTTATTATTTTTTATTTTATTAAGGCATTAGATTAAATTGTGGTGTGGTTTGTTTAGATTAAGTTTTAAAAATTCAATTCATCCTCCTTCCTAGATTGCAGAACTAATATTTCAATATATTTAGCAACCTAACAGAGCATATATGTACACATTCAGCAAGCTAACAAAACATGCCACATCCACATTTTTCAAAATTTCATTTTCATATTAGAACAAACAAAATGTATGTATATGTGTATATATATATATATAATTCCAGAGAAGTCTATGCAACAAAAAGAAACTAGAACTATGCAGGTCAATAATTAAAACATGTCAATAAAAGTAAAACTCAGAACATAACAATAATAGAAATTGAAAGAAAGTGAGTGATTTAAAAGAATTACCAAATGAAGGCAATTGTTACATCATATACTTTTGCGATTCTTCATAAGTGAGAGATTTAACTAAACATATTGGTTCAATTGATTAGACTACTTAATTGATAAGAAAAAGTTGTAACAAACTAAAAATTCTAGTCAAAGTCAATAATTCAATATTAAAATGCAAACAAAAGTTTCCTATATAGCAACAAAAAGTCCCTTTCAAAAGTTTATTAATTTAAAAATCATGCAAAAAAGAAATAAAAATAAAAATAAAAAACAAAAATAAAAATAAAAAACAAACAAGTTGCATGTCATTGTGACACTAAAATGGCCAAAGCTATCGTACCCATCAATATATCAATGCACATTTAATTATATTGTTAATTACTACATCATAAGTAGAGTTGTAGAGGAAATCACATTGAAAAGACAAAAAGCTAAGGACAATGGTTGTTGTTATTGAAAGGTTTGCATGGTGAGATATTGCATTTATACTAAGTCTAGCAAGTGTGTTATAGGGAAAGCATTGATGAATTAACTGAAAGTTAATATGTATCTTTATTAATGGCTAATTAAATGGAACAAGTTAAGCCCAAAATTGAAAGCTTCAAGCAAAATTTAAATGCAATATTTATAAATGGGAAAAGGAGAAAAACCCAAATCTATATTGATATTGTAATCTATCAATTCCAATGAAAGTGTACGTCAAATTCAAAGTCGAGTTACATGGCAAATTAAGAAAGAGAGAGAAAAAACTAATTTGTATCAGGCACTTATAAAACCACTTTCAATTAAAAATGTTGGAACAATAGCTCAGTTTTAGTTACCTTTACCTCTCTATTATGTTTTCTCAGGTCCCAAATTATGAACAATCAAGATTATAGAAAAAAAAAACTAAAAATTTTAAAACCTAATCTATAGTTAAACTTAACCAAGCAACATACATGAGCAAAATAGGCACTATAAATTGGAAACATAATAATTAAAAATAAATAAATGGTACCTTCAGAAACAAACTAATCATAGTGGAGAGAGAGAACAAATTCGTGATAAAAAGGAATTGCTTTACTTTAGGCTTAGTTGGGATTGATGTTCAGTTTGATTAGAATGTGTAGTATCAATAGTAGGGGATAGGATTTTAGGGTTTTTTTTGCTTAGTTTTGATTGAGAAGGAGAACCAAGAAGTGAAAAATGATGAGTGAATGACTTAAGAAAAGGATAAAATGATGTGTTTTACTTATCTTTATTTTTTCTGAGTGAAATGATATCATTCTAAATGAAAATAATAAATATACTTATAAAATTTCAACCAAAACCCACTAAATTTTCACTCAAGCACACTCAATACATTTCAAGTTCTTCATATCATAAAAAAATTATTTTATTGATTTATTAGTGTAACTAATAAAATGTCACAGCAGTTGTAATTTTATAATTAAAAGCTTTAGTTTTGAAAGGTCTTTAGTTTGAATGTCGATTTGAAGCAACATTGAATTTATTGTCCTTTACCAATACCTTAGTGTCACTAAAAAAAAGTGTAATGGTCTTTTTCTTAAACTTAAACACTTCGATATTGGAAGTTCTTAGTTCGAGTTCCATTTGATACATGATTAAAATTACTTTATTTTTATTATTGATACTTTCGTGTCACAGATTGCTAATGTCTAACTTTCAGATACCATAGTATCATTAATTTATTATACTTATATATTAAAAATAAAAAATAATCTATATATATGAAAATACCGATACTTTTTATTGAAGTGTTACAAACTAAGTAAGTAAAGATTATTTTTCTAGTAGTGTTGAAATCAGAAAATAATAAAATAATAAAAAATTAGAATTAATAAACTTACAATTTTAAAGTATCAGACCATACAAATGAAGAAAAGTGAGAAGAAATCCATGCACGCAGTGACACAAACCGTTAATTGCCTAATTTGCTATGGAATCTACACTTCATGCCATGGAAGAGTTGAAAGAATGAGGAACATTTAGATTCCATTTATTTTAATTGATTTTTTTAATGAATTTCACTTGATAAAGACAGTTCTCTCATTGTCTTTATTAATTTTCATGAAATTGTAATAACTAATAAAATTATTTAGAATTGGACATTTAAGTTAGGGGTAACAAAAAATATTTTAAAATTATAATGGCACTTTCACAATTTTACAAGGGCATTTTTATAAACAATAAATAAAAAATATTTTTTAAGATAACCATAAAAAAATATTTATTTTAATTGTTTTTTTAATGAATTTTACTTAAATAAAGATGGTCTTCTCATTCTCTATTAATTTTCATGAAATTGTAATAGCTAATAAAATTATTTAGAATTAGACATTTAAATTAGGGGCAACATGAAAAATTTTAGAAATTATAATGACATTTTCACAATTTTACATGGGGTATTTTTATAAATAATAAATAATAAATAATAAATATTTCTTAAGATAACCATAAAAAAATTTTAGAAGCTTGGCCCCCGCTGGTCCAATGCTGGCTACGCTCATGATTGCTATTGTTGCAACCAATAAATCTATGTTGTATAGCTAGCTGACGTGTGTACAAAAGTTAGTTGTAATGACCTCTACTTTAGCTCCTCGCAGGCTACACACATGCCCCTTAGTGGCATGCCCAAAACGGCATTTAATATGTTTTTTAGTAATGGTTATGGACGAGAAGTAATTTTCCGTTAATTCTAGATGCCTTACAAAACGACATGCCATACAAATTTCAGACCTTAGAATGACTTCTTGTCTTCCTAAGTTTGTGTTTATACTCTATATAATCCACTTAGAACTCGGCACTTTATAGCTTTCTTCCTTAACCTTTATAGCTTGAAATCCCGAAATGCCCATTAAATCCATGAAAAGACTGAAATTTGCTGATAGTACCATCTTGGTTCATATGTCTGCTGGTCTAACATTAGTATGAATGTTTAACAGCTTTACAACCCTCCTTGACATCACAGGCCATACAAAATATAGCTTGAATTGACGTACTTGGCATTCTCATGACGAGTCTAGTTCTTGCTCAAGTCGATTGCACTTTGATTGTTATAAGACACTGTTATCAACCTTTACTTTGTACCCATTTTGTTAAAAATGTCAAAAATACTTGCTTGGTTAGGAATAATGTGAATCTAGGTGATAAAGGCCACGTATTGGGTTAGACTACTCCTATGCTTCACTTTGATAGGCGTAGGACTAGTCGAAAATCTGAAATTTATGAAAAAAGTATTAAACATATATAATATTTTAAATAATTACATTTTCTTAGCTTGCCAAGTACATATATTTGATGTTTTGAACTTTAAGTGTATATTTTCATGTCAATTTCATTAAAATAAAATTTAAAACTTATAAAATTATTAAATGAATTCAAAACTATAAAAAAACTATAAAATATAAAGTCTAGATCTTTTACCCTAAATTAAAAAAGTCCAGCCAGATGCCACACTATCTAGACCCAATTCGGGCTTTTGCCATTCCTTGCTATAGAAAGAGGAACCGCATTCTATAGTGTTGCTTTCAAGTTGATAGCACAACTTCCCAAAATGATCTAAAAACCTATTTGTGATCATTTTTAAGATTACCTGCACAATTAGAGCCTATACGACCAACCAAAAGTGTGACCCTTCTCATGTGATCCACCAAATGGAAAGTCATACTTTATTGTGCCTCTAGATATCTCATTATCTATTTTATTGTTAACGTATTTGTTTATAATATTAATTTTGATGATAACAACTTTATATGATTCTGATTAAAAATGTTGGAACTTTCATTAAAAAAATAAATTCTTAAAAGTTGTATAATATTTCTAAATATGTTTATGAATTTAGATAATCGTTATCTTTAATAAAAAACCATTCTAATAATTTTCAGGGAGTTATTGATCTCTAACCTTCAATTATTAGTAAGAACGGATCAGCACAATTTATTTTATAGGTTTCTAAAAATAAAAAGCTAATTGATAATTGCAAACAAATAATCGATAATTTTCAAAATGGAATTACCTTCTAACCTTGAGCTGTTTAGCAACAACGGTCAAGCCAAATTTGCTTTGCAAGATTTCAAAAATTAATGGTAATCAATAATATGAAATGGAGAACCATTTGTTTGAAATTTTAGATAAATGATCATTTAGACTAGTCAAAACAGTTAATCAATAATGTAACACCCTATATTTATAATTGTAACTAGAGTGAATAAAAACATGTGAAACATTCAGCACTTACAGTGTAGATATAAATTTCAAAATAAATATTTATAAATATAGAACATAAAAAGGTTTATTACATAAAAATTTCGTTATAAAATGTGAAGATTTCTTAGTAACATATCTCAAAACCAACTCTTTAACTAAATAATCTTATAATATTAATGCTTGAATAGAAACACAACTGAGCCTATTTTATAACCCAAGGTCTTGTTATGTCCATATGCACTTCACCTTAGTTAGGATTTGGCGTCAACTGACCTTATTCCTCAATTCCTGAGCTAATGCTCAGTAAGTAAACACTTGGTGCATGTATTAACTACTATGCACATGAATAACTAAATGAAATGAGTGTAAATTCTTTTCATGAAACTTAAGAATATGAAAGAACTTTGTTAGGGCCCTCAGTTTATTGTGCTATAAGGCTATCACTAAACAACATGCCCTTGGGCCTAATTAATTGATCTCTTGAGTGTTACGTACTGCCGTCTCTAAAAGATCTCCTTTTACTTAGCTTAAAAGGCTTGCCTTCTTTGTAAACTTTGCCACTTATAGTACAACAACGCATTTAAAAAATTCTTAAAATCATATTCTTTATGAAATAATCCTTGAAATGCATATGCCTAATGCAACTTATATCATAATAAGTAAATTTTCTAGATACTATTTTAAGATAACAACATTTAACATAGGCGGCAGTGTCGTCCATATAGAAATTAAAGAAATAAAATTATAATATAGACATAGGGCCGATCACATAAGGTGTAAATAACAAACATTATATTTTAGGTAGTATAGCTGACTATACAATCAAATAAGTAGCAAAACATCATATTATAGGCAGTATAGCCAACCATATGAGAATGATTAAGATGATATTATAATATAGGCAGCATAACCAACCATGTAGAGATTTGATAATAACCAATCACACTACTATAATCACACTATCAAATTTTGCTCAGAAATTCAACAACTACTAGTTTTCAAATTCAACTATAAAAAGCTCAGCCAAATTCATATAAGAATGTGATGAGAAATATCAAGAGAATACCATTAAAGCTTCAAGTGATCCTTTGCACATTCATGAAGGCCCAATTACAAGAGCTAGAGCCAAAAAGATACAAGCTGCTTTAAATGGATTAATTGAGAGATTAATGTTATTTGAATTTGAGAGAATTATTCTTTCTTTGGTTCTTTTGAGAACTAGTGAACTTATCAAGAATTTGCATTCTTGTGGCGTTCCAAATCAAGACTTATCACTCACCTTCTCATCTAAATCTTGAGTGTGGCATCAATATCTTTCTCCATACCTTTGGTTCATGTTTGATTAAGCATTGGGTCAAGGTTTTGTGTGTCTTAAATCTGTTTAGAACTTTCTTGGGTAGTTGAAACTTCAAATTAAGTGTTCTCCTTAAAGTTTCAATGTGGGATTCGCATCATAATTTAGCACACTAGGTTTTAATTCAAAATTCCTCGTAACTACATTTGGATATCGTATACATGATGTGCTCAAGTTAGCTAAGGGACTGAAATAGTTCGTGGTTTTTATTATTGCAAATCTATTTTAATTTTATCTTTAAACGCAATTGGTTTGTGTGTGCAAAGTATTTTTTTCAATTCTAAGTTTATAGGCTCAAAATTAGGTAATTACAACCTTCGACCATGCATAAAAAATACTGAAAAATGCAACAAAAAATGAGAATAAAATTAATAAAAATAAAAAAAGAGAGAGAAATTCAATATCACGTTGTTACCACTTTACTATGAAAATAAACTCAAGTGCTAAAAAAATACAAGAAATAGATTAACTAAAATTAAAATAAAATACAAGATAAACGAAAAAAATTACAAAGAAAAGTTATGCAAAAATTAAATTATAGAAATTTAAAGAAATTATAAAGAAATTGAATTACTGAAATTTAAAGAAATTTAAATTATAAAAATTAAATTATAGATTCACTTTTTTAATTTTTAATTTAATTTTTTAATTTTTTAATAATTTTAAAAGAAGAACTAAAAAGTATAGTTAAAAAATTAATTCTATGAATTACAATATGATAGGCTATTTTGAAAAGAAGGCCCTCTTAACCTCTCTCTCTTTTGCAAATAAGTTTACATGTTGCCTCTCTTTTCTCTCAACAATATTTTTTTCTATCTTTCCACTTTCTTTTCTCTCATTCTCTCTTTCTTTTGTGCTCTCATTTTCTTTTTTTGTATCACTCTCTTTTTGTATTGTCATTTGATCCTCATACACTTGCCTAGATAATTGTGAGGTTTTTTTTTTTGCTAACTTTAATTTTTCAGATCAC
Source organism: Aegle marmelos (assembly GCA_030449875.1). Classification (NCBI taxonomy): domain Eukaryota; kingdom Viridiplantae; phylum Streptophyta; class Magnoliopsida; order Sapindales; family Rutaceae; genus Aegle; species Aegle marmelos. The sequence continues at coordinate 15,051,765 of JASUUL010000143.1, forward strand.
AAAATATGTCAAAAGAACAAGAAGCTATAGATCAATCAATCATGCTCAAAGCCATGCAGCAACAATTTGAGCGCATGAATCTGATGTTTGGAGAGATTCGTGACCAATTGGAAAGGCAAGACACTGCCATAGTCAATCTACAAAAGGGGCAACAACCAATAGCTCCTAATGTAAAAGATAATCAATGGCGTGCTGCCATGGGAGATCAGGGTGGTGATGACCTAGATAATTTTGATGACCAGGCCACCGTTGACATGCGTGGAAGAGATGATAGAAGGGTAAGACGCATAGATCGTGATTTAGGGAGTATCAAACTGAAAATTCCTTCTTTTCAAGGTAAAAATGATCCGAAAGCTTATTTGGAGTGGGAAAAAAAGGTGGAGCTAGTATTTGATTGCCATAATTACTCCGAGGAGAAAAAGGTAAAACTAGCTGCTATTGAATTTACTGATTATGCTATTATTTGGTGGGATCAACTTGTTTTGAGTAGGAGAAGAAACCGTGAAAGGCCTATAAACACTTGGGAGGAGATGAAGGCCATCATGAGGAGGAGATTCGTTCCTAGTCATTATTATAGGGAGCTACATCAAAGGTTTCAAAGTCTTATACAAGGCTCCAGAAGTGTGGAAGACTACCACAAGGAGATGGAAATAATCATGATTCGAACCAACATTGAAGAAGAACGAGAGGCCACTATGGCTAGATTTTTACATGGTTTAAATCAAGATATTGCTAATGTGGTTGACTTGCAGCATTATGTTGAATTGGAAGACATGGTTCACATGGCCATAAAAGTGGAACGACAACTAAAAAGAAAGGGTTCCACTAGACCCAATTTGGGTTCATCTTCCTCATGGAAGTCAAAATGGAGCAAAGATGAAAAGGTTGTTTCAAAGCCTAAGATTGAGCCAATCAAGGATCATAAAGAGGGGGGCAGCCAAAGCAAAGGTAAATCTGATTCTCAACACTCTAGAAATAGAGATATTAAGTGTTTTAAATGTTTGGGGATAGGTCATATTGCATCTCAATGCCCAAATAAGAGAGTAATGATCTTAAGGGAAGATGGTGATGTTGAAACCGAGAGTGAATCAGATGATGATCCAATGCCACCTTTGGAGGATGCTAATGATGGTGTAGAGTATCCTGTTGATGGTAAATTGATGGTTGTTAGACGTGCTCTTAACATGCAAGTAAAAGAGGATGCGGAGGTACAACGTGATAACATATTTCATACTAGATGCCACATCAAAGATAAGGTATGTAGTATGATAATTGATGGTGGAAGTTGTACTAATGTAGCTAGCACTAATTTGGTTGAAAAATTGAACTTGAAAACTCTAAAACATCCTAGGCCATATAAGTTACAATGGCTGAATGATTGTGGGGAGGTTAAAGTAAATAAACAAGTGCTGGTTTCATTCTCTATTGGGAGATATAAGGATGAGGTTGTATGTGATGTAGTACCCATGCATGCTGAACACATTCTTTTGGGGCGACCTTGGCAATATGATAGGCGAGTGACACATGATGGTTACTTAAATAGATATTCTTTTGTAATGAATAAAAGGCAAATCACTCTTCTACCCTTAACACCTAGGCAAGTGTATGAGGATCAAATGACAATACAAAAAGAGAGTGATACAAAAAAAGAAAATGAGAGCACAAAAGAAAGAGAGAATGAGAGAAAAGAAAGTGGAAAGATAGAAAAAAATATTGTTGAGAGAAAAGAGAGGCAACATGTAAACTTATTTGCAAAAGAGAGAGAGGTTAAGAGGGCCTTCTTTTCAAAACAGCCTATCATTGTACTTTTGTTTTGGGTTTAGTTAGGTCAAAAAGGGGAAAGGATTCTGTTTTTGTTATTGTTGATAGGTTTTCAAAGATGGCACATTTCATTCCATGTCACAAAACTGATGATGCAACAAACATAGCTAATTTGTTTTTCAAGGAAATAGTCAAATTGCATGGAGTACCAAGGAGCATAGTTTCAGATCGAGATACTAAGTTTTTAAGCCACTTTTGGAAAACTTTGTGGGGTAAGTTGGGTACTAAACTTTTGTTTTCTACTACTTGTCATCCACAAACTGATGGACAAACTGAGGTTGTAAATAGAACATTGTCCACGATATTGCGTGCCATTATTCAAAAGAATTTGAAAACTTGGGAAGAATGTTTGCCACATGTTGAATTTGCTTACAATAGAACTGTCCATTCAGCTACTAAATTTCACCATTTGAGATTGTATATGGTTTTAATCCATTAACTCCTTTGGATTTATTGCCGTTACCTATTGTTGAGCGTGCTAGTTTGGATGGTAAAAAGAAAGCTGAATTTGTTAAGCAATTGCATGAGAAAGTGCGGCACAACATAGAAAAGAGGACTGAACAATATGCTACTCAAGCAAACAAAGGACGAAAGGAAGTGGTTTTTCAACCTGGAGATTGGGTTTGGGTGCATATGAGAAAGGAGAGATTCCCAGCACAAAGGCGTTCAAAGTTGCTTCCAAGGGGAGATGGTCCATTTCAAGTGGTTGCACAAATCAATGACAATGCCTACAAATTAGACCTTCCTGGTGAGTATAATGTGAGTGCTACTTTTAATGTTTCTGATCATTCTCCTTTTGATGTAGGTGAAGATTCGAGGACGAATCCTTTTCAGGAGAGGGGGAATGATGAGAAATATCAAGAGAATACCATTAAAGCTTCAAGTGATCCTTTGCATATTCATGAAGACCCAATTACAAGAGCTAGAGCCAAAAAGATACAAGCTGCTTTAAATGGATTAATTGAGAGATTAATGTTATTTGAATTCGAGAGAATTATTCTTTCTTTGGTTCTTTTGAGAACTAGTGAACTTATCAAGAATTTGCATTCTTGTGGCGTTCCAAATCAAGACTTATCACTCACCTTCTCATCTAAATCTTGAGTGTGGCGTCAATATCCTTCTCCATACCTTTGGTTCATGTTTGATTAAGCATTGGGTCAAGGTTTTGTGTGTCTTAAATCTGTTTAGAACTTTCTTGGGTAGTTGAAACTTTAAATTAAGTGTTCTCCTTAAAGTTTCGATGTGGGATTCGCATCAGAATGGATCCAAGAGTTATCATTAAGCTTGCAATTGAGAATACAACCTTTATTGAGCCTTGAACATGTTCTTGTTTTATTTATTCACAATTTGAGTTTGCTTTTGTAGTTATTTACATTGTGTGAGAGAAAATATATTTGTAATCTTTGTTTTTGAGTATTGTAAGTTTTAGAATACACTTTTGTTAAAAGATAGGGCGATAATCTCTTCTTGTAAAGATTTATTGACATCTTAGAAGTCAATTGTAAGAGTTATTGAAGCGTTAGAGGCTTGATTAGTGGAATTCTCAAACCTGGTGAGCTTAGAGGTGTTGACATAGGCACGGTTGGCCAAACTATGTAAAAATCACGTGCTTGCTCTCTCTTACTCTATCTCTTTATTTTTGTTTTTATATTAATTTGTTTATTTTGAATTTGATTATTTTATTTAATTTGCACTTAGTTTTAACTGATTAAATTTTTAGAAACCCAATTTACTTCCCTCTTTAGTTGCCTAGTTAATATTTCATATATTAGATTCTAATACTTGCTTTTTAGATTAGACATGAATATGCTTATTACACTTACAATACGAGAGATATCAAGACTTGTAAGGACTATAGTACACATGAAGCTTTCGGCAACATTTGAAATCATCTCAAGCTTGTCTTCATCAATGATGGGACACTAAGTAATGGACAACTTAAAATGATTGGCTAATGGTGATGAGAACTATCAAGAGAATAATACCATTAAAGCTTCAAGTGACCCTTTGCACATTCATAAAGGCCCAATTACAAGAGTTAGAGCCAAAAAGATACAAGCTGCTTTAAATAGATTAATTTAGAAAATATGGATTGAAACTACAATTTAAGATGCAAGACATCATGAATTAGGCTTGAAGAGATGTCAAGGCGTTGTGGGCTTTATTCAAGCTATTGGGCAGCCAAATACACAATTCGGATAAAATGCAGTAGAGGTTAATTTCGGAATAAAACTGGTATTGATTGAGTTGGAATTAATTTGCAAGCCATATACCGTTGGAAAGATAATTAAGATAGCTTTCTAAAGAATTTTATAGAGTTAGATTTGGAGTCCTCTAGAAGGAGTTATGACCAATTCATTACAGCATGCAGAACTAGAATTTAATCTTTTTTGAATTTTTGGGTCTCTATTGGCCTATTTAGATTCAGCAACCTTGTTATGTAAGACAATTAGAGATTAATGTTATTTAAATTTGAGAGGATTATTCTTTCTTTGGTTCTTTTGAGAACTAGTGAACTTATCAAGAATTTGCATTCTTGTGGCGTTCCACATCTAGACTTATCACTCACCTTCTCATCTAAATCTTGAGTGTGGCGTCAATATCCTTCTCTATACCTTTGGTTCATGTTTGTTTAAGCATTGGGTCAAGATTTTGTGTCTTAAATCTGTTTAGAACTTTCTTGGGTAGATGAAACTTTAAAATTAAGTGTTCTCCTCAAAGTTTCAATATGGGATTCACACCAAATGGTGTCTATGCTAGTTTGGAATCAAGCATACTAAACCTTGTCAACATCTTGATATATTTCTCTTAGGACAAAAACACAATCTTTCTAGTCCTATCTCTAATGATTTCCATTCCAAAAATATTTGTTGTAGCTCTCAAGTCTTTGATTTTAAACTCATTACTTAGAAAATCTTTTAATAAATTAATCTCTCCTTGTAACACCCATGTTTATAACTAAAATAAGGTGATTTAAAAAGAAAATACTTAGAACCTCAATACTTTTATATAGATACAAAGTCTAAAATATAATATAAAACTTTGCTACATAAAATCTTTGTTAGAAAATGTAGAGATTTCTCAGTGTATATATACCAAAAGGACTTTGTAGTTGCATAAATAAACTTGTGATAATAATGTTGGATAAAAACACAGTTGAGCTTATCATACACCCAAGGTCTATTATACCCATATGCACTTCGTCTCAATTGGGACTTAGTGTCAGCTTACCCTATATATCATTTTCTACAATGTAAGGTGTTGTGCAAATTTTATTGAATTCACAAGTGTATGAATCTATTGTATAATAGATTAATGGTGACAAGTGTCAATCCCACGAGGAGGTGGATTTTAATTATATGTCGAATTAATTTTTTAAGTGGGTGGTTGAAATTATGGTGAAATTAACTTAAATTTTGAATTAGAATTGTGGGAATAATTAAAAATGACAATTATTATAATAAAGTACTTGAATATCTGGATCTACATCAATATGCACTAGGGCTTAATATTCCTTATTAGTATTAATTATATTATGAGGGAAAAATCTACTCTTCATTAACCACGTTCTAATTAATATGGTGCTAAAAGCTTATCATGCTAAACAGTAATAACTGTGTTATTATTATCTGTCAACAAAAAATCAAAATATCCACAAATTTTAGAGGGGAAGAGAAAATAAATTTTACTAATTAAGCCCATGAAATATATTGAGACTTCACCTTAAACCCAAGCTTGAAAGAAAATTAGCTACTCATATATGAAATAAGAGTAAAATGAAAATTTTATTAAAATACATAAAAAATACAAGATGGAGAAGGAATTATAGAAAATAAAGCTAAAAAATGAACTCATGGGTGTCAAATTAGAGAGGAGCCTTCCTTTATAGACACAACAAGTAAATCATGACCTTCGGATTAAAATAATTTGGATGCACAGGATTGCACCGCGTGGGCAAGTTCTAATTATTTTGAACACATTATCAAGGCTATTATCTCGTGTGTATGCATGTACCATATGCATGTTTTTTCTAATCTACTAACATATTGCCACATCATCAATCAATAGTACATAAACATTTTAATCTAATAAGATTATGACACCTCATCAGTCAAGCCATGTCATTGGTCAATACTAGATAATTAGTCAATGCCACATCATTCTCCAATCAAATACTGCCATGTCATTAATAAGTGCCACATCATTGGTCAATACCACATCATCGTTAATGCCATGTCATCGTATAGTATATATAAACAGTGTTATGAATAATACTATGAACAGTACCGCACATTTGAACAATGCTGTATATGTGAAAAATGACAATTATACTTTTATGCTCCTCCTAAGGTTTTCAACCGTTCTGAGTTCAGATTTGCTGTTTGTTTTGTCATTTGATATCTTGTTTATTATAAAATAACCATGATGTCCCTAAAATACATAAAATATTTAATTATAATAAAACACACATAATTAAAATCACAAGAAACTTGAATACATAAAGCCAAGAAAGTTAGTGAAACTTGAAGTATAAAACGATGATATTTTCTTTTATAAATATATATTTTCTAACACTCAACACACCTCCCAACCAGCTTATTGCTAGTCCATAGCAAATTAAACGAAATCAAATTCAAACCCTAAACATTTTTTTTAACTATTTTGTTTATTTAATCAAACTTATGATAACAATCAAATAAAAATATAAGCATTATTGCCATTCTTTACGAAATATTACTCCCAAATCAATCATCTACATGAATCAATCCAGTAGACTTTATCACAGCTATTGTAATCAAGCTGTTATCAAGAATGATATGTCAATACCCTAAAATCTCACTGGTGGTCACACTCTTACAAAAAAATTAAATCTAATAACAATAGTCACTCCTATGAATAGTAAATTAAGAGAAAATATTAAAGTAATATCATACACTCTCACCAAGATGAAATAAATGTGCTTACAGCTTAGAAATAATACAATCTTAAGTCAAAATGTGAGTCAGACTAATGTATTTATATATATATATATATATATATATATATATATATATATCTACATTGTTTATGCATCACTATACCTTTATAGCCCATGTAACCAGTTTCTATTTCAGACTATAGTTTCCTAAAATCAAGAAAAACTTTTATTATGACGTAATGTAGGCTAAGGACATGGCAAATAAAGAAGAGAAAATAGGAAAAGAAAAATAAAATACATGTTTGAGAAAAAGTAGAGTTTTTCTTTTTAAAGATTACAGGGCACATCTCTTTTTTTTCTTAACATATATATATACTTTCTTTTCTTTTCTTTTCTTTTTCTCAAACATGAATAGGTAATGAAACTTATACGCTATCGAGTAATATTTTAGATCAGAGCCAGGTCGAGATGATAAGTTAACAAACAAAAGGATAATAATTTTTTTTTAAGGTTCAAAAGGGTTAACTCAGGATATTTCACAAAAGAGATAGTTAGAAAGACTCAAACGGGTCAAAGATGGCCTTTCCATCATCTTTTAGGGCTTTAAATAATCTTCCATATATACTAGTTAGATAAACTTTCAGACGTAATAACACACAATTTTTTTTAGAAGGTTGACTTAAAAGAAATTTAGAGATCGTGTATAAAATAATAAACTGTTAAGCTATATAAAGAGAGGGAAAAAAGGCTTGCTCTTCAAGAAATATAGCAAGTTGAATCACTTGGAATTTATTATGACATGTATATTCCTTTAAACAACTCATATTTTTATCTTCGACATTAACATGTAGAGTAGCAAACATAGTGTAATAAAACTTAAGACCAAGGATAATACAAATACTAAAGTTTAAAAGTCATCATGTTAAAAGGATCATAAAAATATATATTTTTTTAATTTTTTTGGTTAAAAGAAACTAAGAAGATGCATATTTAGCTATTTTCAACTCAAAATTTTGAAAGTGTATATTTATAAAGGAGAAGTTAAAAAGAGGAAGTTAGAAAAATCACACTTAAAATGAAGCTTAACAATAAAAAAAATGATTGAAAAGTAAAATTTTTTTAAACTTTCAAACTAAAAAGATGTGTTTCTAGAGTTACCACACTCCATATTCAGCCATCTTCGACATAAAAAGTTAACCATGTTTAGTTTCTATAATAAAATTTAGTAAAAACTTCACCAAGACTGAGACATTTTACAATTATCAACTATTCCTCCCCCAACCAGAATGAAATATTGTCCTCATTGTTTTAAAGGAAAGAAGTAGAGATTAGAAGATATCACCTGGGTGCTGCAATACAAAAAAAAATATTTACAAGTGAAGAGTTAAATCTAATTTGCACTTCTTATTGTGGCTACTCCAACCATGATTAGTTGGCCACTCAACACTAAGGTCCCGGGATGTTGCTCTGATTTATAAGCTTGTAATAGATTAAGTAGCTCATTAGTAGTGTGAGCACAAATAAAAATTTTTTTCACTGTGGAATGAATAAAATAGTTTTTTATTGCATAGTTAAGAAATATGATAAAGCCATCATAAAAGCTATTGACATTTAATAAACCAATGTTTTTTGATAAATATTCAGATGGGACTAAGATGCTAATGTCATTGTGTCTCTAGAGTTATAAGATCTCTTGACAAGAAAATAAAGGCATTGGCATGATTCAATATTTCAGTTATTCTCTCTTGCATACCTAAGACGACTAACATTTCTCTAGTTAGTGAGTCAGACAAACGGCCAAAAGGTTTTAGGGTTGTTGGGATGATGCCTGACACTTGACTCTTTCTAGTATAAGAGGCTTTTGAGACCAGTTTTGATAACCCTCGGTTACCTCTTTCATAAAAACCCTCGGTTATTTTCTTCATAAACCAAGTGTAGTTTTTTAGTTGCTATGCTTCGATCAAGATCTAAGGCTGCCTCAATAAATTCTTTATATTTGTCATAGATAAATCCAGAGAGTACATAAATGCTCTTGATTTAGCTATTGGGGTAGCTACCGTTGGATACTTCTTAAAAATAATTCGTGAATGCCTTAAAAAAATTATATTTAATGATCTTGGTGATAATGGTTCACAGCTGTAAATGAAATAGCATATCTATATCAAATAACTCGTGAAACACATGGCTTGAGAGAAAAAAAAAAAAGAAATAGCATAAAATTATTAAAGACAAAAATATAAGTGATTAAACAATTATGAAATAAAACAACATTGAAATAAAAGGATATTTACAAGTAGTTGCAACTGTGGCTTACATCTACCTCTAGTTTCACATCCAGAAACGGGTTAAACACCCTTTGTGGGTCAAAGATAGGCTTCCCATCTAGTTTTCTTACAAACTGGTAAACAGGGTCGTTTATAGTCAGATTCCCAAGACTATATTTTGAACATCCTTTCTCAAATAATGACCATAACTAGAGTATTAGGTTTTGTATATATCCACTCAGATGCGTTTCAAGAGACAAAATGATATCATCTAATGACTCTTTATTTAAGCCATGCCTAATGAATTGAATCTTATCTTCTTCATTATCAGATGCTATTTCTAAAGAACATGACTTTTTATTGCATCTCACTCTGGCACACTTATGAAAAATATTAGAGAGATTTTGAGCTCTTTAGTTTTTTGAATAATTTCCTTTATCACAACCAGACATGTATGCAATAAATTTGAGAGGCAACTTACTTGCCTACCATACTTTGGCTTCGATTATCTATCAAATGTAAACAAGGATATGACTCTTCATAAGCAATCGCATGCATTCGAACCGAGCTTTATAGATAGTGATGAGAGCATTTTAAAGAAGTGAAGGAAATCGCTTTTGAAGCTTTATTAAATTCATGTCTCTGTCCATGCCTTGAACTTAGAATATCAATTGTCATAGAAAACTGAAGTAACCAACATTGATTGTCACAGAGTACTGTTATCTGTCACTTAACTAGGATAACAAACCAAAAACACAAAGAAAAGAAAGAAAGAAAAAATATTAGAATTGTCTTCTTATTGAATATATCTCAAGCTCTAATTAGATATTGTAGATGCCTCTTTTAATTTCTTTGAGACCTCTTTCTAAATCCTCAACATAGGCTACTAACTCTGGTAGCTGTAGCTTCTAGATACGATGTGTTTTATAAAATTATATCAAGCCTCTGAGATGAGATTGTATACGTTGAAACAGTCTAAGAATACTGAAAAGACGCTTTTTAATTAAGACATTCATGAGAAAAAATGATAAGAGAAAACTTAACAGTTAAGCAAACAATTTATACAAAATAATTAAAATTAGAAAAGAAAAATTTAAATCACCGAAAGGAAATAGAAGAAAAAAAGTCAGGTCACTTAAATCTTTTGCGCTATTTTCTCCACATGGTTAGTACTTAGATATGACTAACTTTTCTGACCATTAACTTTAAAAATTTCATCGTTCCTTAGATTATTAAGTGTAATGGCTCTATGTGGAAAAATAGTATGAACAGTAAATGAACTAGACCACTGAGAGCATAACTTACCTAGAGAAATGTGCCAGTGAGAATTGAATAAAAATACTTTTTGACCTGGTGTGAAAGATTTTCTCATGCTTCACTTGTCATGAAAGATTTTCATTTGCTTTTTGTATTCCTTAGCATTTTTATCGTTACGAATCTCCTCTGGTTTTACTAGTTATATCCTTCTTTTTGAACCAAAGATAAGGTCAATGATATCTGTATTCTTTTGTTTGTCATCGAGAGAGGATGTGATGATTTATGACAATATTTTTTTCTCCCAAGAATGTAGAATTCAAAGAATTAGGTGAAGATTTAAGCTTAATTTTGGGCAGTGATTCTGATAATAAGTTGAGATTTTCTCTTGATAGTGCCAACTGCTCTCTCTTTATCTTCTATTTATCGATGTTCATACATGGGATGAATCCAATAAGGCATTAACTTCATCAATCGATCTGTCAATATTGAAATCCAAACCAAAGTGAGTTAAACATGTTAGTAAAGGGTCATCACTAAGATTTAAAGAAAAAGTATGATCAACTAATTCATCAATTAAATCTACATCTATAATTCCATCATTTGCATTGTGAGATTGTTTGGTAATGTTAAAAATATTTAGTTTCATGGTCATATTGCTAAAAGACAATTGCATATTTTCAGTTCTTCATTAAATGTGAGCATCGAGAGTTGTCAAAAAAGGTCGGCCTAGGATAATGGGGATGTGCTTCCTTGAATCTTGCACTGGTTGAGTGTCAATTACAATAAAATCAATAGAAAAATAAAATATATCTACCTAGATAAGTTCGTTTTCTACAATACCACAAGGTATTTTCTTGGAGATCTACAAGTTGTAACACTATTAGAGTTAGGTGTAATTCTCCTAATCCAAGTTTCATAAACATTGAATAAGGCAACAGATCGACACTAGCTTCTAAGTCCAAGAAATCATTCTCAATTGTATGGTTCCCGATTCTACATGAGATAGTAAAGGAAACTAGGTCTTTACATTTTAAAGGAATCGTATATTAGAGTATAAAGCTAACATTTTCTGTTAAAAATGTCTTTCTTTTAACAAGAATATCTCTTTTTAGTACAAAGATCTTTAAGAAATTTGGTATAAGATGACACTTTTTTTATAACATTAAGCAAAGGGATGTTAACATTTACTTGTTTAAAGATTTCAAACATCTCACCTGTGGATTTTTTCTTCTTTGCTTTAACTAACTGCTAGGGAAATAAAGCTTGAGGAACATACTCTCGTCGGTTGGTTTCTTTTTTCTCCTCTGATGATGAGTCCTCAGCATTTATACGTATAATTTGAGTTATTTTTATCATCGACATCTTTATTTTATTGTCGATTTCTTTTCCTTTTCACAGGGTCATGATAGCTTTGACCTCTTTATGTTGCTAGGGTGAATCGGTACTTGCTTCGTATACTCTACTAGGGTTTGAATTGAAGAGGCAAACTGGCCCATCATCTTCTCAAGGTTTGAAATTGACTAGGTTTGACACTCTCATCTCATTTCGTAGTCCATCAATGGTGTGGTTTTGTTGCTCGATTGCAGAGTAGGTAGAATTCTTGAAATTCTAGAATGCATCCTCCCATGGTCTAGTTTGAGAATAATTTGAGTTTTGATTGTAAGTCTAAATGGTGGCTGAGAGGCTTGTGGAACTTAAGGAATTAGTTGTATTGGTGGAATTAGAGTTGTTGGTCCATTCTATTGGAATCCTTGAGATCATAAAAAATTAGGTTGGTCTCTCAATCCAAGATTATATGTGTTGGAGTAAGGGTTATAGTTTGATGGCTTTCTTATTACACCTATGACATTGACTTGATCTAGGTATAAGTCATGGTCATGTGGCTTTGTTGATTTTGCAGCTGTTAAAGATGTGATTTGTCAAGTAAGTCCTTCAACTATTTTTTTGTCTTCCTTGATTCTCGAGCTTGACTCGCTAACTTAGACCTCATTTACTCCCTTAATTCTTTTATTGTTCCTAAATGATCGACTTTGTTGTTTGGAAGAAATCCTAAATTTCTTATGCACTTTTGGATATTAGTTCTCTTTCACTTATTACCATTAGCCATTCTTGCACATTTAGCAATAATCCCTCTAAAAAGTATTGGTATTAATGTCATTTTTCATATTCATTATGTAGCAATATTCATTATTGTAAGCAAATTCAACATGTGGCAAACATTCTTCCCAAGTTTTCAAATTCTTTTGAATAATGGCATGTAACATCGTCGATAATGTTCTATTTACCAATACTTTTTAGAGGAAAGATAAAAAAAATATTGTTGAGAGAAAAGAGAGGCAACACATAAACTTGTTTGCAAAAGAGAGAGAGGTTAAGAGGGCCTTCTTTTCAAAACAGCTTATCATTGTACTTTTGTTCAAAGAGGCTTGTTTGCATACTAATGAGCTTAACTCTTTTTTGCCTATTGTTATTGTGACTCTTTTGCAGGACTTTGATGATGTGTTTCCAAATGAATTCCCTAATGGTTTGCCACCTATTAGGGGAATTGAGCATCAAATAGACTTTCTTCCTAGAGCTACCATTCCTAATAGACCCGCTTATAGAAGTAACCCCGAAGAGACAAATGAGCTTCAAAGGCAGGTTGAAGAACTCTTGGCAAAAGGATATGTGAAGGAAAGCATGAGTCCGTGTGCGGTACCAGTTCTACTAGTGCCCAAAAAGGATGGAACATGGAGGATGTGTGTTGATTGTCGTGCTATTAATAAAATCACTGTAAAGTATCGACATCCTATTCCTAGACTTGATGACATGCTTCATGAATTGTATGGTTCTTGTGTGTTTAGCAAAATAGATCTTAAAAGTGGATATCATCAAATTAGGATTAGAGAAGGAGATGAGTGGAAAACTACTTTTAAAACAAAATATGGTTTATATGAGTGGTTAGTAATGCCATTTGGATTATCTAATGCACCCAGCACTTTTATGAGGTTAATGAACCATGTTTTGCGTGCTTTTCTTAGTAAGTTTGTAGTTGTCTACTTTGATGATATTTTGATCTATAGTAAAAGTCTAGAAGAACACGTTGAGCATTTGCAAAGTGTATTGACTGTTTTAAGGAAGGAAAAGTTATATGCTAATTTGAAGAAGTGTGCTTTTTGTACAAATCAGATTGTTTTTCTTGGTTATGTTATAAGTGCTAAAGGAATTGAGGTTGATGAAGAAAAGATAAAGGCTATTAAGGAATGGCCTACACCTAAAAGCATAAGTGAGGTAAGAAGTTTTCATGGTTTAGCTAGTTTTTATAGAAGATTTGAGAAAGATTTTAGCACCTTTGCTGCACTTTTAACTGAAATTATTAAGAAACACGTGGGATTTAAGTGGGGTAGTAAAATGTGCATTTAATCTAATCAAGGAGAAATTGGTTTCTACACCACTACTTACTTTACCTGATTTTGCTAAAACTTTTGAAATTGAGTGTGATGCCTCAGGTATAGGTATTGGAGCTGTTTTGATGCAAGAGGGGCATCCAATTGCTTATTTTAGTGAGAAATTGAGTGGCGCAGCCCTAAACTATCCTACTTATGACAAGGAGATGTATGCATTGGTGAGAGCGTTGGAAACTTGGCAACATTATCTTCTACCTAAAGAGTTTGTCATACACACTGATTATGAGTCCTTAAAGCATTTGAAAGGGCAAGGTAAGTTGCATAAGAGACATGCCAAATGGGTTGAATTCATTGAGCCATTTCCTTATGTGATCAAATACAAACAAGGTAAGGAGAATGTGGTGGCTGATGCATTATCGAGAAGGTATGCACTTATCTTTACATTAAATACAAAGTTATTAGGATTTGAGTACATTAAAGAATTATATGTTAATGATCCTGATTTTGCTAATGTGTTTAATGCTTGTGAGAAAGCTGCATTTGGAAAGTTCTATAGGCACGATGGGTTCTTATTTAGAGAGAATAAATTGTGTGTGCCATATAGTTCTTTGCGTGAATTGCTTGTGCGTGAAGCTCATGGGGGAGGTTTAATGGGACATTTTGGCATTGCAAAGATTTTAGATGTTTTAAAAGAACATTTTTTTTGGCCACATATGAAACGTGATGTTGAAAGAATATGTGAGAAGTGTATCACTTGTAAACATGCTAAGTCTAGAGTTTTACCCCATGGATTGTATAAACCTTTACCTATACCTAGCGAACCTTGGGTTGATATTTCTATGGACTTTGTTTTGGGTTTACCTAGGTCAAAAAGGGGAAAGGATTCTGTTTTTGTTATTGTTGATAGGTTTTCAAAGATGACACATTTCATTCCATGTCACAAAACTGATGATGCAACAAACATAGCTAATTTGTTTTTCAAGGAAATAGTCAGATTACATGGAGTACCAAGGAGCATAGTTTCAGATCGAGATGCTAAGTTCTTAAGCCACTTTTGGAAAACTTTGTTGGGTAAGTTGGGTACAAAACTTTTGTTTTCTACTACTTGTCATCCACAAACTGATGGACAAACTGAGGTTGTAAATAGAACATTGTCCACGATGTTGCGTGCCATTATTCAAAAGAATTTGAAAACTTGGGAAAAATGTTTGCCACATGTTGAATTTGCTTACAATAGAACTGTCCATTTAGCTACCAAATTTTCACCATTTGAGATTGTATATGGTTTTAATCCTTTAACTCCTTTGGATTTATTGCCGTTACCTGTTGATGAGCGTGCTAGTTTGGATGGTAAAAAGAAAGCTGAATTTGTTAAGCAATTGCATGAGAAAGTGCGGCACAACATAGAAAAGAGGACTGAACAATATGCTAATCAAGCCAACAAAGGACGAAAGGAAGTGGTTTTTCAGCCTGGAGATTGGGTTTGGGTGCATATGAGAAAGGAGAGATTCCCAGCACAAAGGCGTTCAAAGTTGCTTCCAAGGGGAGATGGTCCATTTCAAGTGGTTGCACGAATCAATGACAATGCCTACAAATTGGACCTTCCTGGTGAGTATAATGTGAGTGCTACTTTTAATGTTTCTGATCTTTCTCCTTTTGATGTAGGTGAAGATTCGAGGACGAATCCTTTTCAGGAGAGGGGGAATGATGAGAACTATCAAGAGAATACCATTAAAGTTTCAAGTGATCCTTTGCACATTCATGAAGGCCCAATTACAAGAGCTAGAGCCAAAAAGATACAAGCTGCTTTAAATGGATTAATTGAGAAAATATGGATTGAAACTACAATTCAAGATGCAAGACATCATGAATTGGGCTTGAAGAGATGTCAAGGCATTGTGGGCTTTATTCAAGCTATTGGGCAGCCAAATACACAATTTGGGTCGAATGCAGAAAGGTCAATTTCGGAATAAAACTGGTATTGATTGAGCTGGAATTAACTTGCAAGCCATATACCGTTGGAAAGATAATTAAGATAGCTTTCCAAAGAATTTTACGGAGTTAGATTTGGAGTTCTCTAGAAGGAGTTATGACCAATTTATTACAGCATGCGCAGAATTGGAAATTTCAACGACTCCTTAACTAGTTAGGAAAACTACTCCGACTTGAACTAGGATTTAATCTTTTTCGGATTTTTTGGGTCTCTATTGGCCTATTTAAACTCAGTAACCTTGCTATGTAAGACAATTGAGAGATTAATGTTATTTGAATTTGAGAGAATTATTCTTTCTTTGGTTCTTTTGAGAACTAGTGAACTTATCAAGAATTTGCAGTCTTGTGGCGTTCCAAATCAAGACTTATCACTCACCTTCTCATCTAAATCTTGAGTGTGGCGTCAATATCCTTCTCCATACCTTTGGTTCATGTTTGATTAAGCATTGGGTCAAGGTTTTGTTTGTCTTAAATCTGTTTAGAACTTTCTTGGGTAGTTGAAACTTCAAATCAAGTATTCTCCTTAAAGTTTCAATGTGGGATTCGCATCAAGTTTTATGACTTTTAAGGCTATAATATAATTACAAAAATTTTTTAGCAAAATTATAATTTTTGTGAACGATATTATCCTAGCAAAATTTAAATTTTAACAGTAATTTGGCTATAACAAATGGTTAGCCTGCCAAATTAATTGGCTAACTGCTTGGATGCTTGAATTCTACCTATAGCAATTAGTTTTGAGTCAAAACTATGAAAATTCAAATTAAACTCTTTTTTAAGAATTCTTAAGCTTTCAATTTACAAATCATTATAGATTAAATTTTCATTAAGCTATCATTTATGTATTCGCTCTATAAAGAGAGTAGTTGTTGTATTTCCTTAATTTATTATAAACTTTATGAGTATTTAAATGTGAAAAATGCTTGGGTAAAGAAATTGAGGGATAATCTCTTAAGTGTAAAGGTTTATTGACACCTTGAAAGTCAATTGTAAAAAATATGAAGTTTTAGGTAGCTTGGATAATGAAATTCTCGAGTTTGGTTTGCTTAGAGGCCTGGACATAGGCAGCGATTGTCGAACCACGTAAAAATACTCATGTTTGCTCTCTCTTTCTCTACTCTTTTATGTTTTAGCATTGCTGAATTTATTATTTTTTATTTTATTAAGGCATTAGATTAAATTGTGGTGTGGTTTGTTTAGATTAAGTTTTAAAAATTCAATTCATCCTCCTTCCTAGATTGCAGAACTAATATTTCAATATATTTAGCAACCTAACAGAGCATATATGTACACATTCAGCAAGCCAACTGAGCATACAAGTACACATTCAGCAAGCTAACAAAACATGCCACATCCACATTTTTCAAAATTTCATTTTCATATTAGAACAAACAAAATGTATGTATATGTGTATATATATATATATAATTCCAGAGAAGTCTATGCAACAAAAAGAAACTAGAACTATGCAGGTCAATAATTAAAACATGTCAATAAAAGTAAAACTCAGAACATAACAATAATAGAAATTGAAAGAAAGTGAGTGATTTAAAAGAATTACCAAATGAAGGCAATTGTTACATCATATACTTTTGTGATTCTTCATAAGTGAGAGATTTAACTAAACATATTGGTTCAATTGATTAGAGCTACTTAATTGATAAGAAAAAGTTGTAACAAACTAAAAATTCTAGTCAAAGTCAATAATTCAATATTAAAATGCAAACAAAAGTTTCCTATATAGCAACAAAAAGTCCCTTTCAAAAGTTTATTAATTTAAAAATCATGTAAAAAAGAAATAAAAATAAAAATAAAAAACAAACAAGTTGCATGTCATTGTGACACTAAAATGGCCAAAGCTATCGTACCCATCAATATATCAATGCACATTTAATTATATTGTTAATTACTACATCATAAGTAGAGTTGTAGAGGAAATCACATTGAAAAGACAAAAAGCTAAGGACAATGGTTGTTGTTATTGAAAGGTTTGCATGGTGAGATATTGCATTTATACTAAGTCTAGCAAGTGTGTTATAGGGAAAGCATTGATGAATTAACTGAAAGTTAATATGTATCTTTATTAATGGCTAATTAAATGGAACAAGTTAAGCCCAAAATTGAAAGCTTCAAGCAAAATTTAAATGCAATATTTATAAATGCTTCAAGGGTCAATATTCCTTATTAATACCAATTAAATCATAAAGGGAAAATTCACTCCTCATGAACCACGATTTAATTAATATAGTGCTAAAGGCTTAACGTGCTAAACACTAATAACTATGTTATTACTATTTGTTAACGAAAAGTCAAAACATCCACAGAAATTAGAGGAAAAAATAAAATAAATTTACCAATTAAGCCCATGTAATATGTTGAAACTTCACCTTCAACCCAAGCTTGAAAGAAAATTAGCTACTCATATTTAAACTAGGGATAAAAAGAAATTTTACTAAAATAGAAAGAAAATACAAGATAGAGAAGGAATTTCAGAAAATGGAGCTAAAAATGAACTCAGGAATGTCAAATTAGGGGGGAGAGCCCTCTTTTTATAGATACAATGAGTAAATCGTGGCCATCGAATTAAAACAATTTGGATGCATAGGATTGCGCCACGTGGCAAGTTCTGATTAGTTTGAACACATCATTAGGGCTATTATCCCTTGTATATTCATGCATCGTACGCACGTTTTTTTTTATCCATTAACATACTACCACGTCATCGATCAACAGTGTATAAATATTTTTATCCAATAAGATTGTAATATCTCATCAGTAAAGCCACGTCATCAGTCAATGCCACGTCATCATACAGTACATATTAACTGTGTCATAAACAGTACCATGAACAGTACTGTACATGTGAACAATGATATTTTTACTTTTATACTCCTCCTAAGGTTTTTTATCGTTCTGCATTCACATTTGCCATCCGTTTTGTCATCTGATGTCTCATTTATTTTGAAATAACCATTATGCCCTTAAAATACATAAAATACTTAATTATAATAAAATACGCATAATTAAATTCACAAAAAACTTAAATACATAAAAGTAAAGAAGTTAATAGAACTTGAAGTGAAAAATAACAATTTTCTCCTTTATAAATATACATTTTCTAGCACTCAACATGTACTTCTTCTCATTGAACAACTACTATACCTGATATACTTCACTATCACTCTTTATTGCCCCATTTTTCCATTCAAAGGCAATTTAACATCAATTATAAATCTTTCGAGAGGCCAACTGTTTCTCTAAAAAACTTACCACATTACATCATTGATCAAGATCACTCTACTTAAGAAATCTAGGTCTATTAGGCCAACATTCCACCTTACACCTATAAAATTAACAAAAGCTGACATTTTAAATTTTGATTCTATATATCACAATATACAAACAAGCTTTAAAATCCACAATCCATAAATGTGCTAGTACTATTGAAATAATTTGCAAGAAAATAATAATTGTAAAACAAAAGAAAAGCTAACAAAAAATTTTGTTAAAAAGTTATAAATTATGCCCAAAAAACAAGCGTATAGAACATTATTTCATTCATTATAATTGTTACAATTATTCAACAATAACTACAATGAAACACAAACAATCTAGAACAAAACCTATCGATTCAAATTTCAAAGTCATCACTTACATTAAGTGTCATAACTGTAACTTAATAATAATAACTAATAATGCTCAATAAAACTAACAAAAAGAATAGAATTATCAGATTTCTTTTATCAATTTCAATCTTCTAATTGCAAAAACTAGCAAGAATTTTGAATGTTTGTTCGCTACAAACAAAAACCTTCTAAATTCAATTAAAAAAAAATAGAGGTTTCCAATAATTTTTTCAAAATCAAAGATTAACACCATAAAGTAGTGGCATTAAACTAACCTTTGTCAGCTGAGAAATTACATAAATACTAACATATGGCCCAAAACAAAGGATGATAGTAAAACATTACTAAAAAATCTTTTTTTTTAAGCTAAGCAGTCTAATGAGGTTGTTTAGACTTAGATTTTCTATTATTATGGCATGAGTTCATCTTTTTCCCTCTAATTTTGTCCTAACTATAAGGTTTTCAATGGTGGTTTTTTTTTTTGTCTTAGCAAAATTTGTAAATGAGAGACTTTTGGCTTTACTCTGGCCCTAAATCAAATCTTTCTTTTTTTATATCACATTGTCTTTTTTCTCCTTTTTTTACATGTACTATTTTACGCCCCATATTGACTTGGATTAGGTTAAGAAATGGTTGATTTTGGTGTTGCCTACACATGCTATCATCATCCATGTCACTCTTGAAATATTAACTAGGCAATCCAAGAGAGAGGTGAATTGCGTTTAAAAAATTAAGCAATTAAAACTATATGTAAATTAAACAAAGTAATCAAAGCCGAAATGAACAAGTTAATATGGAATTAACAATAAGGAGATAAAGTAAGAGGTGGCAAACATGTAATTTTTACATAGTTTGACCAATCGTGTTTATGTTCATGCTCCCAAGCTCCTGCTCTTAAAGATTCTACTAATCAGCCTCTGAGACTTCAACAACTATTACAATTAACTTATAAGGTGTCAATAGACTTTTACAACAAGATATTATTTATAATCTTTTAACCCCAGTGTATCCCGACACTTACAATTACTTAATAACAAAGATTATAAATTATTTTCTCTCACATAATGTAAATTATTACAAATGTAAGCTCAACGTATGAATAAATGAAACAAGAATAAGTTTAAGGCTCAATAAAGGTCGTGTCCCCAATTGCATGCTCAATGATAACTCTAAGATTTCCTTTTTATTTGAATTTGATTGAGTCATTTTATAGTTAAAGCTAAAAATTAGCTATTATTGACTTTCGGTTAACATAATTAGTCTAAATAATCGTTGAGCTAAAATTTTAAAAAATTGATTAACCGTTTGGAATTATTGGTTAGCTATTAGTTTTTACAATTCTTCAAAATAGATATTACTTGACCATTCTTGCTAAATGATTCAAGGTTAGCATGTAATACCATTATAAAAATTATCAGTTAGCCTTTTATAGCTAACAATTAGCCATTTTAAAATTCTAGTTGTGCAACCCAAGAGGGGGGTGAATTGGGATTTTTAAAATTAATCTAAGCAAATCACACAATAATTAATTCTAATGCCTTAATAAAACCAAGAACAATAAGTTTAACAATGCTGAAACATAAAAGAGTAGGGAAAAGAAAACAAACATAGATATTTTTACGTGGTTCGGTAAATCTCACCTACGTCTATGCCTTCAAGCTAACCAAGCTTAAGGATTTCATTATCAAAACCTCTCACAGCTTCAAATCTGTTACAATTGACTTCAAGGTGTCAATGAACCCTTCAATCTAGGGATTATTTCCCAATCCCTTCACCCAAGTATTTCCCACACTTATACAACCACAAATTTGACAATGAATTTGAGAAATGCTGCAAATATTCTCTATCTAGAGTTGATATACAAATGATAGCTCTATGAAGATTTACAAATTGGAAGCTCAATCACTAATATATAAACTTATTTTTGGTTGTTCAAGATATTAGAAATGAGTTTGATTTGGGTTTATATAGTTTAGACTTAAAAAATAGCCGTTATAGATAAATTCCAGTGCCAAAACAACTAGCCTCTTCCCTTAAGTAGTTAGTCGCTTGCTACAGTGAAATTACTGTCAAATTTGTAATTGTTACAGTAATAGTATTCATGAAATTATAATTTTGCCTAAAAATTTTATTAATTATACTATGGCCTAAAAACTTATAAAACTTTACAAATAGCTCCATTTTTAAAATTATTTCAACTTGCCATAGTACTACTATTCATAAAATTATAATTTTACCCAATATATTCCTATAATTGTACTATAGCTCAAATGTTAAAATCTTTGAGAACAAGTCTAATTTTTAAATTCTAAAAATTATTTCTCATTCCCACAACTTTTTGAAATTATGATAGGACCAAAAATATTTCTGATTTTATAAATAAACCCAAATTCATATTTAAAACATTACTTATTAAAATAAAAAATTATAAAACTTTTTCACTTTAATCCATTTTTAGAAAATCAATTATTTTGTATGAAATACTTGATTTATGGTCAAAACTTTAGATTAATGAATTAGAATCTTGAGCTTCTCAAATTGCTAAATCAAGCATAAATTAAATTATACCAGTTTTACAATAATTTATCATAATCATAAGTTCATGGCGCTCCAAACTTTGTTCTCAATTTAGCCAATGTCCGTTGAGTGTCTTGAAGTTGATTTCACTTGATTCACTTATATAAATACTATCCTTCAAAAAACTTAGTGAAAAATGTAAAATAATTATTACTTTAAAACAATTAAGACAAATGTTTGTTATTATCAAAATCTCCCCTTTTTTATGATAACAAATATCTCATGTATTTTGACATTTATACTCCCCCTCAATACATGACATACATGAATCAACATATTTAAAGTAAACTCTCCCATAATAGTTTGTAAAACTCCCCCTCAATATTTCAAAAACATGTACAAACTCCTTAAGATCAAAATACGTATTATCTGTCTTTAAGAATTTAAAATACATGATTTCTCCCCCTTCATCATCAAAATTACCAATAAATTATGTAAAGATCAATAAACATAAATAGTTAACCAAAAAATATATAAAACTCAAGCATGCAATTAACCATAGAGTTATTAAATTCATATTATCTAGCAAACATTATCCACATATCCAAATAAAAAATAGGAAACATCCAAATACCAACAATGGTCATCCTTAATCCATAATTAAGACAACAATATATATGAAGATGTAGTGCAAAGTAAGAGATGATTAGAACAGAGTATTATGAAGATAGTGGATGTGAAGAAGTGGATGATGGTGGAAACTCAAGAGCAACGAAAAGTTATTACTGTCCACCAAGAATATGTTGTTGTTGAGCAAAAAGATGTTGTTGTTGATCAAATAATTGCTGCTGCTGCTCAAAGAGGCGTTAATATTCAGAAATAGATTGAATCTGAAAAGCTTGAAACTGTGACTGAAGTTGGCTGTGTTGCTTAGAAAGAGATGCACATCAATCATCAGCTGCTATATCAGATCGGCATGATCTGAAGTAGAATATGAGGGACCGTTAGGTGGCAGAGGATGTGAGCATTGTGGAGCACTAAGATTAGAAAGATCATCTAGGTGAAGTACATCATTAAAAAATAAATGATTTGAAAGGACAAGTGTAGAACTTTCTTTTTGAGTCTCTCATCTTTATACCACTGACTATTTTTAAAGACAAATCCCAAATTTACTATAGCATCATCTCCTAATTCCTTAGGAGTCAAGAATATTAGTTTAGTTAAGGGAACACGAAAATTTGGAAAATTTGGAACACTTAACATATGTTGAAGGATGATATATCTAACATTCAATACTCTACTCTCAAGAATATAATCCAGCAAAGCAACATCTAAACGAGTAACTTCATCTCCATGTCCACCCCTAGGGCTTATTACAAGTTGAAGAACATAATGGAGGATTCTCATTTGAAGTGGTAATGCTTGGGATTTTAACAAGTAAAGCACTAAGAGATTTGTCACAAATATATAAATTATCTAAATTATGAAGATTGACGAAATGTGGAGGAATTACCGGCCTTGACATGAAGAGATCGACAAATCTTTTCTAAAGAGGTATAGTTGGTAGATGAGTCATTATAAACTCTAGATTATCTCCATGATTCTCTTTTATTTTCTTGGATATACGCTTTCCCTTAGATTTCTCACCACCCACAATCATTGAAACAAGAACAAGCTTAAATACCCAAATTCGTATTTCTAAGATTTTGAGTTAAATGAGTGTTTTTGAAATAAGAAAACTAATCCTAGAGATGATTTAAGGCAAGATATGGTTGTGGTTTGAGTGAAGATGAATTAAAAATGCCTTAAAATGGTAGAGAGAGAAATGGGTAAGCTTGGATTTTGATTTCTTGATTTAGAGAAATAAGAGAGAAAATGATGTTTAAATGATGAACAATGAAGGATTAATGGCTGGAAAATGATTTGAATGAGTGATTTTGGCAAGAAAATGAGTGAGAAATGAAGAAATTTGAGAGAGAAATGGAGGAGAGAAGTCACGGTTGAGAGAGAGAATGATAAGTGATAAAGAAAGGTTGAAGATGATAACAAATAAGGGCTAGAACCCGTGACCAAGTAGCTAGCTGCTTGCTCTCTGGTTGGATGGCCGCTTGGTTCAGGCGGCTAGCTGCCTGGCCTCTATCCTAATTGCTTGATCAGTCTGAAAACTATTTTATGATCTCGAAACACTTCAAAAGCCATTTTTATTCATGAATTATGATAATTAACATTCAAAAGATCAAAGATTCAATCAACTAACTCATTAATCAAACATAAACTTTACATATTCAAAACATATGTAAGCATTCATAGATTGACAAATCAAGTGTATTATTCATTAATTATGCTTAAACATATATAAAGATATCAATACTCATCAGAACATTAAATTATAATAGCTCAATAACATGATTAAAGATGTTAATGAAAAAATTTCATCATCCTAAGTTTATGTCGAATTTTTAAAAATTGTTCTTCGCAAAGAGGTTTTTTAAAAATATCAGCAAGTTGTTTTTCTATAAAGATAAACTTTAATGCAATATCACCTTTTTTAACATGATCTCTCAAGAAATGATGTCTAATCTCTATATGCTTGGTTCTCGAATGTTGAATGGGATTCTTTGATAGGTTTATGGCACTGGTATTATCACACTTTATAAGAATTTTTTCAAGGTTAACGTCATAATCTTTAAGTGTTTGTTTCATACAAAGAGCTTGTGCACAATAGCTACCTGCAGTAATATATTTGGCTTTAATGGTTGAAAATGCAACCGAGTTTTGTTTCTTACTGAACCATGAAATAAATGCATGACCTAGGAAATGACAAGTGCCACTAGTATTTTTCTTATCAACTTTATGACCAATAAAATCAGCATCCGAATAACAAATTAAATCTATATGAGTTCCTCTAGGATACCAAAGGCCAAGATCTATAGTTCCTTTCAAATAACGAAAAATTCTTTTCACAGCAAGCAAATGAGATTCCTTGGGACATGATTGAAATCTTGCATACAAATATACACTAAATAGAGTAAAGAACCAATCATATCTCAATACATCTTGATATCAACCTCTCTATCTTTTTCATCTTTGTCTAGCTTGATTGTTGAGTTCATTGGAGTACTTTTGATTTTTGAGTTATCAATCCCAAAATGTTTTAGCAAATCTCTGATATACTTAGCTTGATTGATAAATATTCCCTCATTATTTTGTTTTATTTGCAGTCTAAGAATATTTCAATTCTCCCATCATACTCATTTCAAACTCTTTACACATACATATAGAAAACTCTTTACACAAATACTCATTAGTAGAACCAAAGATAACATCATCCATATAAATTTGAACTATAAGAATATCCTGGTTCTTATGTTTAACAAAAAGAATAGGGTCTACTTTTCCCATTGAGAAACCATTTTCCAAGTAAGAAATTCTTAAGCCTATCATACTATGCTCTAGGTGCTTGTTTAAATCCATATAAAGCTTTTGATAATTTAAAAACATAATTTAGAAATTTTTCATTTTCAAAACCAGGGATTTGTTTTACATAAACTTCCTCCATAATATAACCATTCAGAAAAGTACTTTTGACATCCATTTGAAATAAAATAAATTTTTTATAACATGCATATGCTAACAACATTCGAATGGATTCTAATTTAGCTACTGGTGCAAATGTTTCATCAAAATCAATTCCTTCTTCTTGATTATACCAGATTCATCCATTTTAACAACTAATCTAGCTTTATACCAGAACTAATCTAGCTTTATTTCTAACAACTACACCAGATTCATCCATTTTATTCCTAAATATCCATTTAGTGCTTATGATTGACTGGTGTTCTAGTTTAGGAACTAACTTCCACAAATTATTTCTCTCAAATTGATTTAATTCCTCTTGTATTGCCATAATCCAAGATTCATCATTTTCCACATTCGCAAAGGATTTTGGTTCAATTTGAGAAATAAATACATTGTACTCACATGTATTCTTAAGTGATGACCTATTGGTTATACATTGTGCAGGGTCTCTTAAAAATGAAATTCTTAGGATGAGAGGAAACATACCTCCACTCCTTGGGGAGTATTTGAGAAGTACCTCCTTTCTGTTCCATGCTTGTTTCTTCTTCTTGTTTACCCTCTTGATTTTCAAGTGGTGTCTCCTCTTATTTATCTTGCATGGATCCTTGTAGTAAATCTCCATCTGCATCATCATCAACAACTACTTTCTCCGCAGAAGTAGGGCTTAGACTCATCTAATACAACATGCATAGATTCTTCTACGGCTAAAGTTTTTTTATTATAAACTCTATAACCTTTACTTGTGTTCGAATAATCAAGAAAGATGCCAACATCAGATTTTGGATCAAATTTACCAAGATTTTCTTTTTTGTTCAAAATAAAATATTTGCATCCAAAAACTTTAAAATAACCAATTTTAGATTTTCTATCTTTCTAAAGCTCATTGGGAGTTTTATTAAGATAAAGTCTAATCAACACACTATTTAAAACATAACACACGATGTTGACGGCTTCAGCCCAAAAATATTTTGGTAAATCATTTTTATTCAACATGGTTTTAGTCATTTCTTGAATAGACCTATTGTTTCTTTCAAAACTCTATTTTTTTGTAGAGTCCTAGGTGATGAAAATTGATGCTCAATACCTAAATCGTTACAGAAATTTTCAAATGCATGATTTTTAAATTCTCTACCATGATCATGCAAGTAATAAAGTAACATTTTTCATTTTAAACCTTTTTACAGAATACTTTAAATGCCTTAAAGGCATCATCTTTATTAGCTAGAAATAATATCCAAGTGAATCTAAAATAATCATCTACAATTACAAATGCAAAATATTTTCCACTTAAACTAACATATCTAGATGGTCCAAATTAATCCATATATAGTAATTGAAGAGGTTTTGAAGTAGAAACATGATTCTTGTTTTTTAATGAAGTTTTGATTTGTTTACCGAATTGACAAGCTTCATAAATTTTATCCTTTGAAAATCAATTTTTGGAAGGCCTTTAACTAAATCATTTTTTGAAATTTTTTATATCAAATCCATACTTGCATGTCTTAGTCTTCTATGCCATAACCAATAATCATCATGTAATGTAGAAAAACATTTGTCATGAGTAGATGCACAATCTATATCAATTGTATACACATTTATATTCCTACTACCAACAAATATTATCTTGCCATCGCATGTATTTTCAATAACACATTTTGATTTATCAAAAATAACCCTATAATGTTTATCACACAATTAACTAATACTAAGCAAATTATGTTTCAAATTTTTAACCAAACTCATATTCTTAATAAGAGTGGAAGAATCTTTATCAATATTACCGATACCTATAATCTTTCCTTTCGAATTATCTCTAAAAGATACATCTCCATCATTTTTAATTTTGATAAAGCTTGAGAACCAAGAATAATTCCCTGTCATGTGTCTTGAACATCCACTGTCCAAGTACTATTTGTTCTTCTTTTTCTTAAATCCCTGTAAAAAAAATTTCAAGTCTTAGGTACCTAAATCTTTTTGGGTCCTTGAATGTTAGCAATAGTTCCTTTTGGAACCTAAACACAAATATTTAGCTTCTTGGTATGCATTTATTTTAATATGGCATCTACAACTCATATAACCATTTCCATTACAATAATGACAAATAATCTTAGGAGTATTTGTAGAGATGGCTCTAACAAAATAATTCTTATAATATTTTTACATTAAGTTAGGCTTATACCCTATTCCACCTTTATCAAATACACATTTTTGAGTGTTCAGTAATTTTTCTAAGAACTTTAACATAATTTCATTGAGTTCATTTATTTTTTTCTTAAGAACTTCATTTTCTTTCAACAATTTATTACTATATAACTCTTTATGCTCATGTGAAGTACTTTGTTTATCTTTAATTGAAGTAATCTTATTATGTAATTTTTTATTATCTAATTCTAGTAGTTTGATCTTTTCATTTAATGAGTCATTACACTTTTGTAATGCATCTCTATCATTTGAAAGTTCTAACATTTTCTTTTTAAGGCAAGCATTCTCTTTACCAATTCTCAACCAATCATCATGCAATTCCTTAAATGAATCATATAACTCATCATAAGTAGGTGTTAACATATACATATTTTGATTATTGATTTTGATGATAACAAATAATTAATCTCTGTTGATAATATTGTTGGAAATTTAAATATTTTCTTAAAAGTCAAAACTCTCTATATGTGTTTATAAGCCTTAGAGAAATTGAAACATTTTTGTACAAAAATATGGTTTTCTGAGTATAAACGATAAACCGTTAAAAATTAACGATTAACCGATAAAATGCAGAGGGGTTATTTTCTAAGAACTTCAACAAATCGAACACTGGAATTAAAACGGCTAACCATTAAACATATAACGACTAACCGATAATATC
Source organism: Aegle marmelos (assembly GCA_030449875.1). Taxonomy (NCBI): domain Eukaryota; kingdom Viridiplantae; phylum Streptophyta; class Magnoliopsida; order Sapindales; family Rutaceae; genus Aegle; species Aegle marmelos. The sequence goes on from JASUUL010000143.1 coordinate 15,079,988, forward strand.
CAGATTCTCATATCTTGTTAGTCCTTTATAAGTTGCTAGAAATTAACGGTACACCGTTAATAGATAACGGCTAACCGATAATATCCAGATTGACATTCTTTGTTAGTCTTTAACCGTTTAGTAAAAACGGATAGAGGATTTTTGTTGTGCAGGTCCCTGGATTTTAACGGTGAAAGAGTAATTATTAATGGTCAACCGATAATTTAAAATCAAGTCCAACAGTAACATTGACCAGCGAAAACGGTTATCCATTAATGATTAATGGTAATCCATTTTCAGTCAATAAGGATGAATAACGGCTATTTTTTTTTGCTCCAACTATAAATAAGTTCATCCAAGTCAATCAAAACAACAACACACAACTACTGAGCATATTCACAAATATACAATCTACATTGAGCTTTAAAATAGATTTTTTACTTCATCTACTCACATATTGGGCATTGGGCTTTGATTTGTAATCTTGAAAAATTATGTCAGAGAAAAATAAATTTGTGATCTTTGTTTTTGAGTGATTGTAAATGTTGGGATACACTTAGATTAAGAGATTGAAAAAAATCTCTTCTTGTAAAGGTTTATTGACACCATAGAAGTCACTTGTAAAACTTTGAAGCCTTAGTGGCTTGCTTAGTGGAATCCTCAAGCTCGGTGTGCTTGGAGGCATGGATGTAGATGGGAATAGCTGAACCACGTAAAATTTATTGTGTTTGATCTCTCTTACGCAATAAATTTATTGTGTAAAATTTATTGTGTTTTATTATTCATTTCTTTATTTATCTTAAATTTAATTACTTAATTATATCACCCCTCTTCTTGGGTTGTCTAGTTAGTATTTCATTTGGTATCAGAGCTTGGTTCTCTTATTAGGACTTAACTATCTAGAGTAAAAGATCCATGGCAACCCAAAGTGATTTAACCTTTATGAAAGGACAATCCACAACTAGACCACTGTTCTTTGACGGAAATGACTACCTATATTGGAATACTAGAATGAGAATTTACTTACAAGCCTTAGATTACGAAATTTGGGAAGTTGTATATGATGGTCCATTTATGCCTGTGACTAAAAATGAAGTCGGAGAAGATATTCCAAAACTTTCACAGGAATGGAATGAATTGGAAAAGAGAAAAGCTTCTCTAAATTCCAAAGCTATGAATGCCTTATTTTGTGCACTAGATAAGAAAAAATTTCATAGAGTGTTAAGTTGTGAAAGTGCTTATGAAATTTGGCACAAACTTGAAGTTGTTTATAAAGGCACGAATCAAGTGAAAGAGTCTAAAATTAGTAGGTACACTCGACAATATGAATTGTTTCAAATGGAACAAAATGAGAGTGTATATACTATGAACACTAGATTTACTAACATAATGAACACTCTAGGAGCCCTAGGAAAGACTTTTCAAATAGCGAGAAAGTTAAGAAAATCATTAGATCACTTCTTAAAGAATGGAAACCAAAAAGAACTACCACTGAGGAAGCCAAAGATTTAAATGTCTTACCTATTAATGATCTAATCAGTTCTCTTATTTCTTATGAGAAAGATTTGGTAGCTAAAAGAGGCAATAAAGAGAAAAAGAAAAACATTGCTCTTAAAGTCACAAAATATGAAAGTGATGGAAAAAGTGAGCCGGATGATGAAGAGCTGGTTATGCTTGCTAAGAGGTTTAAAAAATTTTTCAAGAAAATTGGTGAGCGAAGAAAATTTAAAGATTTTAAGAACCAAAAGGAGAAGAAGGAAGCAATCAAATGTTATGAGTGCAAGAAGCCTGGTCATATAAGATCGGAATGTCCTCTTCTCAACAAGTTCAAAAAGAAAGCAATGGTGGCCACGTAGGATGATACCGATGAAGAAACAAGTGATGATGAAGAGCATTAAGAAATGACAAATCTAGCTCTCATGGCATTTGGAGATAAATCGAATAATGAACTAGATGGGATAAATGATCTCTCTACCTATGATGAATTACATTATGCCTTTAAAGAATTGCATGATGAGTTTATGAAAATAGGTAAAAAGAATGAATATCTTAAAAAGAAATTGTTAGATTTTAAAAATGAAAATGAATCATTGAATGCAAAGATTACATGCTTAGAACTAGAAAATAAAATATTGCATGATAAAGTTACATCTTCAAATGAGAAATTACATGTTGAAGAACTAATAAAAGAGAATAAAGTGCTTAAGAAGAAGAATAATGAGTTAAATGAAATTGTGATAAAATTCACAAATAGCCAAAAAATATTGGATAATTTACTTAACTCTCAAAAATGTGTTTTTGATAAATTGGACTTGGGTATAAGCCAAACTTGAAGCAAAAGTATTATAAGAATTTTTTTGTTAAAGCTACATCCACAAGTGATCACAAAATTACTTGTCACTATTGTAGTAGAAATGGTCACATGAAAAATAGATGTCCTGTGAAAAGAAATGCTTATTATGGTGTGAAATATGTTTGGCTTCCAAAAGAAACCATTGCTAACACTCAAAGACCCAAAAAGATTTAGGTACCTAAGACTTGAGATTTTCTCTACAGGACTTAAAGAAGAAAAAGAATAAATGGTACCTGGACAGCGGGTGTTCAAAACACATGATAGGAAATTATGCTTGGTTTTCAAGTTTTACCAAGATAAAAAATGGTGGAGATGTATCCTTTGAAAATAATTCAAAAGGAAAGATCATTGGTATTGGGAATGTCGGTAATATATCTTCTACTCTTATTGAAAATGTGTGCTTGGTTGATAACTTGAAACATAATTTACTTAGCATTAGTCAATTATGCGATAAGAATTATAAAGTAGTTTTTGATAAATCTAGATGTGTTATTAAAAATGCATGTGATCAAAAAGTATTATTTGTAGGAAATAGATGTGTTAATGTCCATACTATTAATATAGATTGTGCATCTACCATTGATAAATATTTTTCTGCCTTGCATGATGATGGATGGTTATGGCATAGAAGACTAGGTCATGTAAATATGGATTTGATTTCAAAAATTTCAAAAAATGATTTGGTTAAAGCACTTCCAAAAATTAGTTTTCAAAAGGATAAAATTTGTGAAGTTGTCAATTTGGAAAACAAATCAAAACTTCTTTTAAAAACAAGAATCATGTTTCTACCTCAAAACTACTTCAATTACTTCACATGAATTTGTTTAGACCATCTAGATATGCTAGTTTAAATGGCAAGTATTATGCTTTTATAGTTGTGGATGGTTATTCTAGATACACATCATATTATTCTTAGCCAATAAAGATGATGCTTTTGATGCATTTAAAATTTTTTATAAAAAGGTTCAAAACGAAAAAGGCTATTCTATTTCTTGTATTAGAAGTTATCATGGTACAGAATTTAAAAATCATGTATTTGAGACTTTTTGTAATGACTTTGGAATTGAGCATCAATTTTCATCACCTAGAACTCCACAACAAAATGGAGTTGTTGAGAGAAAGAATAAGTCTATTTAAGAAATGACTAGGACCATGTTAAATGAAAATGCATTACCTAAATATTTTTGGGCTGAAGCTGTCAACACCGCTTGTTATGTTTTAAATCGGGTGTTAATTAGATCTCATCTCAATAAAACTCCATATGAGCTTTGGAAAGATAGAAAACCTAACATTGGTTATTTCAAATTTTTTGATGTAAATGTTTTATTTTGAACACAAAAGACAATCTTGGAAAATTTGATCCAAAATCTAATGTTGGTATCTTTCTTGGGTATTCAAACTCAAGCAAAGCTTATCGAGTTTATAATAAAAGAACCTTGGTTGTGGAAGAGTCTATGCATGTTACATTTGATGAATTTAAAACCTCATCTATGGAGAAAGTTGCTGTTAGTGATGATACAAATGATAATATACAAGAAAATTCATCAAAGAACAACAAAAAAATACAGAAAATCAAGTGGAGAAACATGAAGAAACAAGTTGTGAGGTACAAGTGATGAGAACTATCAAGAGAATACCATTAAAGCTTCAAGTGACCCTTTGCACATTCATGAAGGCCCAATTACAAGAGTTAGAGCCAAAAAGATGCAAGCTGCTTTAAATGGATTAATTGAGAAAATATGGATTGAAACTACAATTCAAGATGCAAGACATCATGAATTGGGCTTGAAGTGATGTCAAGGCGTTGTGAGCATTATTCAAGCTATTGGGCAGCCAAATACGCAATTCGGATCAAATGGAGAAAAGTCAATTTCAGAATAAAACTGGTATTTATTGAGTTGGAATTAATTTTCAAGCCATATACCGTTGGAAAGATAATTAAGATAGCTTTCCAAAGAATTTTACAGCGTTAGATTTGTAGTTCTCTAGAAGGAGTTATGACCAATTCATTACAGCATGCTCAGACTTAGGAATTTCAACGGCTCCTTTAATCTCTTTAACTAGTTAGACAGTTTTAGTTCCACTTGAACTAGACATTTAATCCTTTTCAGATTTTTGGGTCTCTATTGGCCTATTTAAACTCAGCAACCTTGCTATGTAAGACAATTGAGAGATTGATGTTATTTGAATTTGCGAGAATTATTCTTTCTTTGGTTCTTTTGAAAACTAGTGAACTTATCAAGAATTTGCATTCTTGTGGCGTTCCAAATCAAGACTTATCACTCACCTTCTCATCTAAATCTTGAGTGTGTTGTCAATATCCTTCTCCATACCTTTGGTTCATGTTTGCTTAAGCATTGGGTTAAAGTTTTGTGTTAAATCTGTTTAGAACTTTCTTGGGCAGCTGAAACTTCAAAATTAAGTGTTCTCCTTAAAGTTTCAATGTGGGAATCACACCAACAAGCTTTTTACTTGGATGTAATATAATCAACTCAACAAACTCCCTTAAGCATTTATCATAAGAATAATAATAATAATAATGTATAATAATATAATGACATAAAATAATATTGTAGAGATATTAGAAATTTTAGAAATTACTAAAGATATTTATGAAAGAATAAATCAATAATTAAAGCTAATAGTGACATAAGCAATGACATAATTGATGATGCAATAAGAAATGCTGTAGAGATATTAGGAATTCTAGAAACTACTAAGATATTTATGGAAAGATAAATTAATAATTTAAAAGTAATGATGACATAAGTAATGACATAAGTGATTCAGTTCTTTATTGAACTAAAAACAAAACCAAGAAAAACAAAACAAGTGACACACCAAATATGCTATTCCAGCACACTAATAAAGAAAAAGAATTAAGAGAACACAAAGAACAAAAAGGAAATTGAAGAAAGGAAAACAAGCAAGTAAAGGACACAATTGATATTGATGAAAGTAGGAATACTTGAATCCTTTTGCAATCTTTTTTTTTTTTTTGCTGTACGTTTCTTTCTCTTTTTTTTTCGCTGTAATTTTTTTTTTTTTTGCTGTTTGTTTTCTTTTTTTGATAATCAAAATAAATAAGACATTCAAACCTGATTAGAAACTCACTCTGATACCAAATTGATGTGAATCCCACATTGAAACTTTAAGGAGAACACTTAATTTGAAGTTTCAACTAAACAGATTTAAGACACACAAAACCTTGACCCAATGCTTAATCAAACATGAACCAAAGGTATGGAGAAGGATATTGACGCCACACTCAAGATTTAGATGAGAAGGTGAGTGATAAGTCTTGATTTGGAACGCCACAAGAATGCAAATTCTTGATAAGTTCACTAGTTCTCAAAAGAACCAAAGAAAGAATAATTCTCTCAAATTCAAATAACATTAATCTCTCAATTGTCTTACATAGCAAGGTTGCTGAGTTTAAATAGGCCAATAAAGACCCAAAAAATACGAAAAAGATTAAATTCTAGTTCAAGTCGGAGTAGTTCTCCTAACTAGTTAAGGATTCGTTGAAATTTCCAATTCTGCGCATTTCATAACTCCTTCTAGAGAACTCCAAATCTAACTCCGTAAAATTCTTTAGAAAGCTATCTTAATTATCTTTCCAATGGTATATGGCTTGCAAGTTAATTCCAGCTCAATCAATACCAGTTTTATTCCGAAATTGACCTTTCTGCATTTGATCCGAATTGTGTATTTGGCTGCCCAATAGCTTGAATAAAGCCCACAATGCCTTGACATCTCTTCAAGCCTAATTCATGATGTCTTGCATCTTGAATTATAGTTTCAATCCATATTTTCTCAATTAATCCATTTAAAGCAGCTTGTATCTTTTTGGCTCTAGCTCTTATAATTGGGCCTTCATGAATGTGCAAAGGATCACTTGAAGCTTTAATGGTATTCTCTTGATAGTTCTCATCATTCCCCCTCTCCTGAAAAGGATTCGTCCTCGAATCTTCACCTACATCAAAAGGAGAAAGATCAGAAACATTAAAAGTAGCACTCACATTATACTCACCAGGAAGGTCCAATTTGTTGGCATTGTCATTGATTCGTGCAACCACTTGAAATGGACCATCTCCCCTTGGAAGCAACTTTGAACGCCTTTGTGCTGGGAATCTCTCCTTTCTCATATGCACCCAAACCCAATCTCCAGGCTGAAAAACCACTTCCTTTTGTCCTTTGTTGGCTTGAGTAGCATATTGTTCAGTCTTATTTTCTATGTTGTGCCGCACTTTCTCATGCAATTGCTTAACAAATTCAGCTTTCTTTTTATCATCCAAACTAGCACGTTCATCAATAGGTAACGGCAATAAATCCAAAGGAGTTAATGATTAAAACCATATACAATCTCAAATGGTGAAAATTTAGTAGCTGAATGGACAGTTCTATTGTAAGCAAATTCAACATGTGGCAAACATTCTTCCCAAGTTTTCAAATTCTTTTGAATAATGGCACGCAACATCGTGGACAATGTTCTATTTACAACCTCAGTTTGTCCATCAGTTTGTGGATGACAAGTAGTAGAAAATAAAAGTTTAGTACCCAACTTACCCCACAAAGTTTTCCAAAAGTGGCTTAAGAACTTAGCATCTCGATCTGAAACTATGCTCCTTGGTACTCCATGCAATTTGACTATTTCCTTGAAAAACAAATTAGCTATGTTTGTTGCATCATCAGTTTTGTGACATGGAATGAAATGTGCCATCTTTGAAAACCTATCAACAATAACAAAAACAGAATCCTTTCCCCTTTTTGACCTAGGTAAACCCAAAACAAAGTCCATAGAAATATCAACCCAAGGTTCGCTAGGTATAGGTAAAGGTTTATACAATCCATGGGGTAAAACTTTAGACTTAGCATGTTTACAAGTGATACACTTCTCACATATTCTTTCAACATCACGTTTCATATGTGGCCAAAAAAAATGTTCTTTTAAAACATCTAAAGTTTTTGCAATGCCGAAATGTCCCATTAAACCTCCCCCATGAGCTTCACGCACAAGCAATTCACGCAAAGAACTATATGGCACACACAATTTATTCTCTTTAAATAAGAACCCATCGTGCTTATAAAACTTTCCAAATGCAGCTTTCTCACAAGCATTAAACACATTAGCAAAATCAGGATCATTAACATATAATTCTTTAATGTACTCAAATCCTAATAACTTTGTATTTACTGTAGAGATAAGTGCATACCTTCTCGATAATGCATCAGCCACCACATTCTCTTTACCTTGTTTATATTTGATCACATAAGGAAATGGCTCAATGAATTCAACCCATTTGGCATGTCTCTTATGCAACTTACCTTGCCCTTTCAAATGCTTTAAGGACTCATGATCAGTGTGTATGACAAACTCTTTAGGCAGAAGATAATGTTGCCAAGTTTCCAACACTCTCACCAATGCATACATCTCCTTGTCATAAGTAGGATAGTTTAGGGCTGCGCCACTTAATTTCTCACTAAAATAAGCAATTGGACGCCCCTCTTGCATCAAAACAGCTCCAATACCTATACCTGAGGCATCACACTCAATTTCAAAAGTTTTAGCAAAATTGGGTAAAGTAAGTAGTGGTGCAGAAACCAATTTCTCCTTGATTAGATTAAATGCACTTTCTTGTTCACTACCCCACTTAAATCCCACGTGTTTCTTAATAATTTCAGTTAAAGGTGCAGCAAGGGTGCTAAAATCTTTCACAAATCTTCTATAAAAACTAGCCAAACCATAAAAACTTCTTACCTCACTTATGCTTTTAGGTGTAGGCCATTCCTTAATAGCCTTTATCTTCTCTTCATCAACCTCAATTCCTTTAGCACTTATAACATAACCAAGAAAAACAATTTGATTTGTACAAAAAGCACACTTCTTCAAATTAGCATACAACTTTTCCTTCCTTAAAACAGTCAATACACTTTGCAAATGCTCAACGTGTTCTTCTAGACTTTTACTATAATATCATCAAAGTAGACAACTACAAACTTACCAAGAAAAGCACGCAAAACATGGTTCATTAACCTCATAAAAGTGCTGGGTGCATTAGATAATCCAAATGGCATTACTAACCACTCATATAAACCATATTTTGTTTTAAAATCAGTTTTCCACTCATCTCCCTCTCTAATCCTAATTTGATGATATCCATTTTTAAGATCTATTTTGCTAAACACACAAGAACCATACAATTCATCAAGCATGTCATCAAGTCTAGGAATAGGATGTCGATACTTTACAGTGATTTTATTAATCGCACGACAATCAACACACATCCTCCATGTTCCATCTTTTTTGGGCACTAGTAGAACTGGTACCGCACATGGACTCATGCTTGCCTTTACATATCCCTTTGCCAAGAGTTCTTCAACCTGCCTTTGAAGCTCCTTTGTCTCTTCGGGGTTACTTCTATAAGCGGGTCTATTAGGAATGATAGCTCCAGGAAGAAAGTCTATTTGATGTTCAATTCCCCTAATAGGTGGCAAACCATTAGGGACTTCATTTGGAAACACATCATCAAAGTCCTGCAAAAGAGTCACAATAACACTAGGCAAAAAAGAGTTAAGCTCATTAGTATGCAAACAAGCCTCTTTGCACAAAAGTACAATGATAGGCTATTTTGAAAAGAAGGCCCTCTTAACCTCTCTCTCTTTTGCAAATAAGTTTACATGTTGCCTCTCTTTTCTCTCAACAATATTTTTTTCTATCTTTCCACTTTCTTTTCTCTCATTCTCTCTTTCTTTTGTGCTCTCATTTTCTTTTTTTTGTATCACTCTCTTTTTGTATTGTCATTTGATCCTCATACACTTGCCTAGGTGTTAAGGGTACAAGAGTGATTTGCCTTTTATTCATTACAAAAGAATATCTATTTAAGTAACCATCATGTGTCACTCGCCTATCATATTACCAAGGTCGCCCCAAAAGAATGTGTCCAGCATGCATGGGTACTACATCACATACAACCTCATCCTTATATCTCCCAATAGAGAATGAAACCAGCACTTGTTTATTTACTTTAACCTCCCCACAATCATTCAGCCATTGTAACTTATATGGCCTAGGATGTTTTAGAGTTTTCAAGTTCAATTTTTCAACCAAACTAGTGCTAGCTACATTAGTACAACTTCCACCATCAATTATCATACTACATACTAAGTCTTTGATGTGGCATCTAGTATGAAATATGTTATCACGTTGTACCTCCGCATCCTCTTTTACTTGCATGTTAAGAGCACGTCTAACAACCATCAATTTACCATCAACAGGATACTCTACACCATCATTAGCATCCTCCAAAGGTGGCATAGGATCATCATCTGATTCACTCTCGGTTTCAACATCACCATCTTCCCTCAAGATCATTACCCTCTTATTTGGGCATTGAGATGCAATATGACCTGTCCCCAAACATTTAAAACACTTAATATCTCTATTTCTAGAGTGTTGGGAATCAAATTTACCTTTGCTTTGGCTACCCCCCTCTTTATGATCCTTGATTGGCTCAATCTTAGGCTTTGAAACAACCTTTTCATCTTTGCTCCATTTTGACTTCCATGAGGAAGATGAACCCAAATTGGGTCTAGTGGAACCCTTTCTTTTTAGTTGTCGTTCCACTTTTATGGCCATGTGAACCATGTCTTCCAATTCAACATAATGCTGCAAGTTAACCACATTAGCAATATCTTGATTTAAACCATGTAAAAATCTAGCCACAGTGGCCTCTCGTTCTTCTTCAATGTTGGTTCGAATCATGATTATTTCCATCTCCTTGTGGTAGTCTTCCACACTTCTGGAGCCTTGTGTAAGACTTTGAAGCCTTTGATATAGCTCCCTATAATAATGACTAGGAACGAATCTCCTCCTCATGATGGCCTTCATCTCCTCCCAAGTGTTTATAGGCCTTTCACGGTTTCTTCTCCTACTCAAAACAAGTTGATCCCACCAAATAATAGTATAATCAGTAAATTCAACAGCAGCTAGTTTTACCTTTTTCTCCTCGGAGTAATTATGGCAATCAAATACTAGCTCCACCTTTTTTTCCCACTCCAAATAAGCTTCCGGATCATTTTTACCTTGAAAAGAAGGAATTTTCAGTTTGATACTCCCCAAATCACGATCTATGCATCTTACCCTTCTATCATCTCTTCCACGCATGTCAACGGTGACCTGGTCATCAAAATTATCTAGGTCATCACCACCCTGATCTCCCATGGTAGCACGCCATTGATTATCTCTTACATTAGGAGCCATTGGTTGTTGCCCCTTTTGTAGATTGGCTAGGGCAGTGTCTTGCCTTTCCAATTGGTCACGGATCTCTCCAAACATCAGATTCATGCACTCAAATTGTTGTTGCATGGCTTTGAGCATGATCGATTGATCTTTAGCTTCTTGTTCTTTTGACATATTTTGTGATCTGAAAAATTAAAGTTAGCAAAAAAAAAACCTCACAACACTCCCTCACGTGTTTCACTCAATTTGATTCACTTAACTCTCGTGTTTAACACACAAATTGGCTTTTTCCCTCTAATGATCTCACAAACTATTGCCTTTTACCACACTTAATTCTCTCTTTCAGTTCTTTATTGAACTAAAAACAAAACCAAGAAAAACAAAACAAGTGACACACCAAATATGCTATTCCAGCACACTAATAAAGAAAAAGAATTAAGAGAACACAAAGAACAAAAAGGAAATTGAAGAAAGGAAAACAAGCAAGTAAAGGACACAATTGATATTGATGAAAGTAGGAATACTTGAATCCTTTTGCAATCTTTTTTTTTTTTTGCTGTATGTTTCTTTCTCTTTTTTTTTCGCTGTAATTTTTTTTTTTTTTGCTGTTTGTTTTCTTTTTTTGATAATCAAAATAAATAAGACATTCAAACCTGATTAAAAACTCACTCTGATACCAAATTGTTGCGAATCCTACATTGAAACTTTAAGGAGAACACTTAATTTGAAGTTTCAACTAAACAGATTTAAGACACACAAAACCTTGACCCAATGCTTAATCAAACATGAACCAAAGGTATGGAGAAGGATATTGACGCCACACTCAAGATTTAGATGAGAAGGTGAGTGATAAGTCTTGATTTGGAACGCCACAAGAATGCAAATTCTTGATAAGTTCACTAGTTCTCAAAAGAACCAAAGAAAGAATAATTCTCTCAAATTCAAATAACATTAATCTCTCAATTGTCTTACATAGCAAGGTTATTGAGTTTAAATAGGCCAATAGAGACCCAAAAAATCCGAAAAAGATTAAATCCTAGTTCAAGTCGGAGTAGTTCTCCTAACTAGTTAAGGATTCGTTGAAATTTCCAATTCTGCGCATTTCATAACTCCTTCTAGAGAACTCTAAATCTAACTCCGTAAAATTCTTTGGAAAGCTATCTTAATTATCTTTCCAACGGTATATGGCTTGCAAGTTAATTCCAGCTCAATCAATACCAGTTTTATTCCGAAATTGACCTTTCTGCATTTGATCCGAATTGTGTATTTGGCTGCCCAATAGCTTGAATAAAGCCCACAATGCCTTGATATCTCTTCAAGCCTAATTCATGATGTCTTGCATCTTGAATTATAGTTTCAATCCATATTTTCTCAATTAATCCATTTAAAGCAGCTTGTATCTTTTTGGCTCTAGCTCTTGTAATTGGGCCTTCATGAATGTGCAAAGGATCACTTGAAGCTTTAATGGTATTCTCTTGATAGTTCTCATCAATATGACTGGCTATACCGCTTAGGATGTGATTGGATAGTCGGCAATGCCGTCTAACATGTGATGCTCTTATTTTATTATATTATGGTCGGCACTGCCGCCTAAATTATTATGTTGGTATAACTCTCTACATGGTCGGCACTGCCGCCTAATATATGATATTGTTATGACTCTTTACATGGTCGGCTCTGCCGCCTATATTATAATTCTATTTCTTTAGGTTTTTATATGAACGGCACTGCCACCTATGTTATATGTTGTAGTTTCATGTTATGCTTTATTTTATATTTAGAGGATTTATATGCTGTGACATAAGTTGCATTGATTTCATGCATTTCACGAGTGATTTGTTAAATAGGCATTTTAATGATTTTAATGAAAACGGGTTACTGTACTACTAGGTGGCAAGCATTCATAAAGAGGGCAAGCCCTCTAAGCTAAGAAAAGAGATCTTTTGGGGACCGCGATACGTAACGCCCAATGGGTCAATTAATTTAAGCCCAAGGACATGGTATAGAATGCTAGCCTTGTAGTACAACAAACCTAGGGCCCTAACATTGTTCTTCATATTTTAAAGTTTCATGTAAAAAGTTTTAGCACTTATTTTATAAAGTCATTCATAGGCATGATAGATAATACATGCATCAAGTGTTTACTTACTGGGCATTAGCTCATATAGTCCTTACATTGCAGGAACTGAGTAGGAAAAGCTGATGCCAAGTCTCCACCAAGGCGAGATGCATATGGACATAACAGACCTTAGGTTGCATAACGGGCTTAACTATGTTCATACCTAAGCATAAATACAATAAGCTTGTTTATGGAATTAGTAGTGACTTTTGTAACAAGTTTTTTTTTTTTGTGTGACAAACCCTTTTATATAGTTTTATGTAACAAACCTTTTTTGTTCAATATTTATAAAATGGTTATTTTGAAATCGTTTCTTCAAAATACTTAATGTTACACCTGGATTAACCACTTGAGTTACAATCATAAAGGTGGAGTGTTACACAAGTGCAGAACAAAATCAAGATACTTCTCAAGCACTCTCCAAGGAGTAGAGGTATGTCTCTTCTCACCCAAAGGATGCCATTTTAAGAGATCCATCTAGAGGTGTTACAACTAGATCATCACTTAGGAATACATGTGAGCATGCTGTATTTATTTCTCAAATTGAACCAAAATCCTATATGGATGCTGAAAATGATGAATCTTGGATTATGGCAATGCAAGAGGAGTTAAATCAATTTGAGAGAAATAAAGTATGGGAATTAGTTCCTAAACCAGAACATCAATCCATCATAGGTACTAAATAGGTATTTAGAAATAAGATGGATGAATCCGAAGTGGTTGTAAGAAATAAAGCTAGATTAGTAGCTCAAGGATACAACCAAGAAGAAGGAATTGATTTTGATAAGACATTTGCACCTGTAGCTAGATTAGAATCTATTAGAATGTTGCTAGCATATGCATGTTATAAAGATTTTATTTTATTTCAAATGGATGTCAAAAGTGCTTTTCTAAATGGTTATATTATGGAGTAAGTTTATGTGAAACAACCCCTGGTTTTGAAAATAAAAAAATTCCATATCATATTTATAAGCTATCAAAAGTATTGTATAGATTGAAACAAGCACCTAGAGCATGGTATGATAGGTTTAAAAATTTCTTGCTTGATAACGATTTTTCAATGGAAAAAGCTGATACATACTTGTTGTTCAAATTTATGTTGATGACATTATCTTTGGTTTTACTAATGAGCCTTTGTACAAAGAGTTTTCGTCTTGTATGAGTAAGGAATTTGAAATGAGCATGATGGGAGAATTGAAGTATTTCCTTGGACTTGAAATCAAACAAAACAATGCGGGAATTTTCATCAACCAAGCTAAATATGTCAAAGATTTGCTCAAAAGGTTTGGAATTGATGAATCAAACACCAAGAGCACTCCAATGAGTACAACAATCAACCTTGACAAGGATGAAAAAGGTAAAGAAGTTGATATTAAAAAGTATCAAGGTATGATCAGCTCTTTACTTTATTTAACTACAAGTAGACCCGATATCATGTTTAGTGTATATTTGTGTGCAAGATTTCAATCATGTCCTAAGGAATCTCATTTGCTTGCTGTTAAAAGAATTTTTTGTTATTTGAGTGGAACCATAGATCTTGGCATTTGGTATCCTAGAGGAACTCATTAGATTTGACTTGTTATTCGGATGCCAATTTTACTGGTTATAAGGTGGATAGGAAAAATACTAGTGGAACTTGCCATTTTCTAGGTCATTCTCTTGTTTCATGGTTTAGTAAGAAACAAAACTCAATTGTGAAGCCGAATATATTGCCGTAGGCAGTTGTTGTGCTCAAGCTCTTTGGATGAAACAAACACTTAAAGATTATGACATTAAACTTAAACATATTCCTATCAAGTGTGATAATACTAGTGCTATTAATCTTTTGAAGAATCCCATTCAGCACTCTAGAACCAAGCATATAGAGATTAGATATCATTTCTTAAGAGATCATGTTAAAAAAGGTGATATTACATTAGAGTTTATTTCTACGAAAAAATAACTCGTCGATATTTTTACAAAACCTCTTTGTGAAGAACAATTTTCAAAAATTCGACATGAACTTGGGATGATGAAATTTTCACATTGACATTTCTAAATATGCTATTAAGTTTACTCAATAACTGAACTTATGATATGATGTTTTAATATCCTAGTAGTATGCATGTTTGTTTTGTATGAATTAATTGATTTAAAACACATATGTTCATGAATTTGGCATTAAAATGACCTTAGAATACTTTCAAATCAAAGTTATAATCTTAATATGTTATCTTTGATGGTCAGATATTGAATTTGATATTCGAAACAAATAAACGGATAACCGTTTTATTGTAAACGGTTCACTGTTTATTCACAGAAACTAAAACATTTTCTTTTCTCTCTACCCTCACACCATTTGAAGATAACAGTAAGCTGTTTAAAAACAGGAAGGATCTCAACTGTTACCCTCTCACCATTTAATATTAACAGTAAACCAATTAAAGATAGAGAGCTACCTTAACATTGCCCCTTCACCGTTTATCCTTAATCCTCAATCGCTTACTCATTACACATTCTCGGGAATTTAGTCTCTCACCGTTTATTACAAACGGTTCATCGTTATCGCAAACTATATAATTGGTCACAGGTTTCCTCTTTCTTCTCACTTATCTTCTCACCGTTTCCGCCATTGTTGCGAAACCGAAGCTTTTCATCTCATTGTTTCTCGAATTTTCTTATTTTTCGCAACATATTACACCAATAGAAGCTTTCCAATCACTTTTAGGAAAATTATATCGATTCAAAACTCCAAATCATGCTCAAAATCAAAAAATCCAAAATTAAAACCCTAAGGGCAGTGGACTGGTGTTTGATCATTTTGGTCAAATTTTTCACAATTTCTTGACATACTGAACTAAAATTCCTCTTTCTCTACTTCTCTTCCACATAATAATCGGTTCATTTACTCTAAAATCCATATTCTGAATGATTTTCCTCTATTAATCATGGTTGAGTCATCACGGAGACCTCAGAGGAAGAAATATACACCTTCTGTCAACCCAATACGACCACGGGAATCTTTTGGGTTTGAAAGACTACACTTCCCTACAGCCGCATTGTGCAAATGATTTGACAATCGTTTTATGGGTAGACAGGTATTAGACTCTTATTTTGTAGATATAGATGATTTTCAGGACCTGATTGTCTGTGGTAGAGTGTTAGAAACATGCTTAGACCCTGGGAATCAGCTCTTAATATTAATGATAGATCTTACCCCAATCTAGTTCGAGTTTTCTATTCCAATATGGAATTATCAGCTAACCGTTTAGATAGAATAGTTACTGTGGTTGGTGGTATATCTATTGATTTTGATGTAGAATTTTTGAATATCGTTATTCTTAGGATTGAGGATGAGGGTAATACATTTTATACCTCTAGAAAAACACTGTCCTTTGATGATTTTGTCCATATTGAAGGTGTGAGAAATATATGTCATCATACGGAACTCAGTGATGAGATATGTGGCCTACCTTTTCGGACTCAGTTATTGCCTCTTCAGGTTCACATTCTTCATAGTATTTTGTAGCATATAATCACATCTAGGAGGGGTCATTCAGATAAGATTACACATATGGATGTTGGATTGTTGGATAGTTTACTTAGTGGGCGACCTGTTAACTTGGGATATATCATTGTGCGTCATATGTTAACCACTCTAGCAGTTACCCATTGCTTGCTTCCCTATAGTAATATCATAACTAAGATATTGTGACATTTTCATGTACCAATACGGGAAGTAGTGTATAAAGAGCCCAAGAGGATTGGTCGAGATGCAATGAGTAGTGTCAGTTTCACTAGGAGGAATGACCAATGGTATAAGATTGCCAATGCCAAGATCAAGACACCTTGATTGCTCTTGAGGATGATAGAATGCTTAATGATATTTATCCTCCCAATCAGCTTCCTGATTTCTGACTTGGAGCTCGTCTTCCACTTTCTCATCTTCGTGTTCCTCAACCGTCAGCCCCCTCTGGTTTTGCCATGCCTGAGATGGATTTTGATCATCTCTTGGTTTCCGCGGCACCTCCTGCTCCTGAGCAGCGCTATGCTCTTGAGCAGCGTTCAGCCCCAACTCAACCTCTTATCTCTGATATTTAACATCAGCTAGTTGCTGATGTTCGCCAGGTTTCTGAGACCCAACAAATGATTCTTGATTGCATATATGCTATTTTTTATGATCAACAGCAGCTCCGAACTCAGCTTCAGACCTTTCAAGAGCTGAGCCTCGATCATCAGTATGAGATCATTGTTAGACAACAACAACTTCTGGGGTACTTTGGGTATGACCCTAGAAATACCTCTGCAGCAGCTTCTCCTGCACGACCTACCTCTTCCCGACCTCCCTCTTCAAGACCTTCCACTATGAGACCTACCTCTTCGCGACTCCCTTCTATGGTACCTCATACTTTGCGGAGAGCTTCTTAGTTTCTGCATTTCTTTTTATTTTGATTGTTTCGCATAAACATTCCATATTTTGATTGTATTTTTCTTCTTTAACTTATCTATATTTTGTTGATGGATGAGCTTATTCATTGAGTTTTCTTTTGTTAAGTATCTATAACTATTGTTGTTCATATTATTTGCTCTGGATTGTAGTTGTTGGATATGGATGGTTGCTTAGTTACCTTTTGAAGTGTTTTTATTCTTATGTTGTATTTAAGGATTTCTCAAATTTTAAGGGGAGACTCTGCCAAAATTTTACGGAAATTATGGGTAACAACTTGCTTTTTTGTTTCTTTCCTTCAGTTTTATTTTTGAGGCTAACATATTGGTGTGAATCTCACATTGAAACTTTGAGGAGAACACTTAATTTTGAAGTTTCAACTACCTAAGAAAGTTCTAAACAGATTTAAGACACACAAAACCTTGACCCAATGCTTAAGCAAACATGAACCAAACGTATGGAGAAGGATATTGACGCTACACTCAAGATTTAGATGAGAAGGTGAGTGATAAGTCTAGATTTGGAACGCCACAAGAATGCAAATTCTTGATAAGTTCACTAGTTCTCAAAAGAACCAAAGAAAGAATAATTCTCTCAAATTCAAATAACATTAATCTCTAATTATCTTAAATAGCAAGGTTGCTGCGTTTAAATAGGCCAATAGAGACCCAAAAATCTGAAAAAGATTAAATTCTAGTTCAAGTCGAACTAGTTCTTTCTAACTAGTTAAGGAGCCGTTGAAATTCCCAAGTCTGAACATGCTGTAATGAAGTAGTCATAACTCCTTCTAGAGAATTCCAAATCTAACTCTGTAAAATTCTTTGGAAAGCTATCTTAATTATCTTTCCAACGGTATATGGCTTAAAAATTAATTCAAATTCAATCAATACCAGTTTTATTCCGAAATTGACCTTTCTGCATTTGATTCGAATTGTGTATTTGGCTGCCCAATAGCTTGAATAAAGCCCACAACGCCTTGACATCTCTTCAAGCCCAATTCATGATGTCTTGCATCTTGAATTGAAGTTTCAATCCATATTTTCTCAATTAATCAATTTAAAGCAGCTTGCATTTTTTTGGCTCTAGCTTTTGTAATTGGGCCTTCATGAATGTGTAAAGGGTCACTTGAAGCTTTAATGGTATTTTCTTGATAGTTCTCATCATTTCCCCTCTCCTCAAAAGGATTCGTCTTCGAATCTTCACCTACATCAAAAGGAGAAAGATCAGAAACATTAAAAGTAGCACTCATATTATACTCACCAGGAAGGTCTAATTTGTAGGCGTTGTCATTTATTCGTGCAACCACTTGAAATGGACCATCTCCCCTTGGAAGCAACTTTGAACGCCTTTGTGCTGGGAATCTCTCCTTTCTCATATGCAACCAAACCCAATCTCCAGGCTGAAAAACCATTTGCTTACGTACTTTGTTGGCTTGAGTAGCATATTGTTCAGTCCTCTTTTCTATGTTGTGTCGTACTTTCTCATGTGAAAGATAAGCACCTTGTCCCACATCGGTTAGGATCCTGGTTAGGGTCCAGTTTATAAGTGCTGGGCAGTCCTCACCCTTTGAGAGCTCTTTTGGGGCTAAGTTAGGCTTCGGCCCAAAATGTGGTATCAGAGCCAGGTGTTCACCGGGGGGTGTATGAGGTTGAGAAAGATAAGCACCTTGTCCCACATCGGTTGGGATCCTGGTTAGGGTCCAGTTTATAAGTGCTGGGCAGTCCTCACCCTTTGAGAGCTCTTTTGGGGCTGAGTTAGGCTTCGGCCCAAATGACGCCTTTTTAGTTTTAACGGAACACTAGACTTCAGGACACAGAGAGAGAGAGAGTTTCAAAATCATGGCTTTTACATCATCTTCTTCAGAAACTTCAAGTACTATTTCACTTTCTTCAACCTTGTCTCTACCAAAATCTTGTACAAAACATACTGCAAAAATTGGAAAGCATTTCCTATGGGATGCTCCTGGATCTGACATGTGTGACCCAGATTGCCCTTGTTGGCAAGACGGTGAAGATGAAGATCTTGCTTCAAAGTCCAAAAGAAAACCTAAAAAGAAGTACCTTACTTCTTGCAAGTAAGACCACAAAAGACCACAAAACCCTCCTTCACCTCCACCTGCACCTTTACCTCTTTACAAAAAAGAACTTCAATGGATTGCAAAAAATTGCAAAACAGAAGTCCCTTCACCAGTCATAAATCCACCTCCTCAAAGTCAACCAATTCCTTGTATGATGTTTTCCAGGGATTACTCTTCAAACTTTCCATCTCTTGAACCTTAAACAGACACCCACAGAAAATTTGTGTAAAAACCTTTTGTCCCTTCACCAATCACTCCTACCGGTCATCTGGAAGAACCAAAACCTTTTGAATCAGTCTTAAACTAGCAAACTCAAAATGCCAGAGCCCAGAATGATGCTTTACAGCATATCCATCATCAGGTTGATCGAATCAGTTTACGAACTGATAAGATTGAAACTAAGGTTGATTCCATATCCTCACAGTTGTAGCAAATCCATCAAGATCTAAAAAATAGAGTTGCTCAATTAGATGCTGATTTGCTGTTGATGCTCCAACACAGATATTATGGTCCAGAGTTTGATCAAAAAGAAAGAGAGATCAGAAAGCTACAGGCAGAACTAGCTCAGATTGAATTAGAAAAGCAAAGACCTACGCTCTTCACCCAGATTCCACCAATACCATCTATTGGTCCGTCATGCCATCCTTTCACTCCTATGCTAGCTCCAATCAGACCATACGACCCATCCAAGTTGTTCAGTATGACCCATACACTCTTCAAACAAACACCTCAACCTACTCAACCACCAAAGCCAAAACCACAGCCAAAACCTCAACCAAAACCTCTGAAGGCGGCACACCAACCTGTTCAACCACAACCTGTCCAACCTGAACCTCAAGAACAACCATCACCAGAATACACTTCAGTTCCACCTCCACAAATACCTCCATATGTGCCTCAATCGGTTCCTCTACCTCATGTGTCCCAGTCCAAGGATAAAGAACCCATGCACCAGTATACTTCCCATGCTCACCATCCTGTCACTCCTACAGAAGAAACCACCTCAACCTCAGAAACTGAATCTGATCATATATCTGCTGACACATCCTCTCGATCATCAGAACCCACTTCTGAATCCAGCTCAGAATCTTCGATCTCTTCACAATCCACAACCGATTCAAAAAAGTCTTATGCAGACATCACCAAACTCCTCATGGCTCAACCAGAAGAAACAGAGCATGCACAGACATCTCAACGAGAATCCTATTTTGAGATTCCATCTGATATTGATGATCCTACTGAATCTACATCTGCACCTCCTCCTCCACAGCAAGCTCCAAAACCATCAAATGGCCCATGGTTTACTTTTGATGATATTCCAGCCAGTAAATGGAGAGAAAAGCTATCCGAGATTTCAGCTTGGGTAGATCTTCAAATGCTCAAAGAAGGCACAACAATGGAATCAGTTCTTAAGGAACTTGTCACTCGTTTCATTGGATCCCTCAGAGACTGGTTTGACAGTCTAGGATCTTATAGACAACTCCAATTTGTCTAGTTGCCCAATGTCTCCTCAGCCTTAGCACTCCTTCATGAACAGTTCATTGGCGAACCAGCTGCACACTTTGAAGCAACCAGACGAGATTACCTCAATATGAAGTGCTGTTCACTCAAAGCCAAAGATCTTGACTTCTACTATAAAAGGATGTCAATTCTGTTCTACAAATTGAATGGTTTTAATGACCCTACTCTGAAGCATGTCTTTCTTGCCTCCATACCTGAAGAATTACAACCAAAAATTCAAAGGCAGCTCACTGTTTACAATCTCAGTCTCGAAAACATTTCCTTAGGCAAGCTCTTTCAAATTGCCAAAGCATGTCTCGACAAACTTTGTGAGCAAAAACAATTCTTTAAGGAATTGATCAAAGACAAAGAACCATTCAGAAGCGCTTGTAAAAAGCCGTATCTGTAAATCAAGTGCAAAGATAAGAAGCAATGTGATTGCGGTTCTCACAAGAAGAAGCATTTTAGAAAGCTCAAACAGAAATCTTCTTCCAAGCCTTATTTTCAGAAAGCTCGTAAGCCATTCACATTCTACAGAAAGAAGTCTTTTTCCTCAAAAGAACAACAACGGAAGAAATCCAGTAGATGCTTTATTTGCAAAAAGAAAGGACATTACTCTAGAGATTGTCCTAACAAGCGAGACAAAGCTATCCGTCTCATCAAGCATTTACAGACTGTTACAGACTATTCTCCAGACAAAGAAGTTGAATCTTGTTTCTCTGAACAAGAAGAACCAGATAAAGATACAGTGTTCGCACTGGAAAATTCATCTGATGATTCTGACGCAAAAGAAGTTCACACCATCTACAACCAATAGTCTTTGTCCCTGAACTCCACCATTCCAATTCCATCAGTCAAAATTCAGCTATTACCCTCAAAGTTCCAAAGACCAATTCCTCTCATTGGTTTCTTTGACACAGGTGCTCAAAAGACGATGCTGAATCCAGATATCCTTCCACTCTAACATTGGAAGCCGCACAAATTTGATTACCAAACATCCCATTGGTATTCAGATTTTCCCAAATTGTGTCATTTGGACCCATGTCATTGGTTCGAATCTCCCTGATAAAGACATCTTATTAGGATTCGACACCATTTCAAAAGTCAAACACCTCCACATCCTTCCTACTGGAATTCGAGTCAAATCCATGTTCAAACCCTTCATCAATATTCTCAGACTCTACAGTCTCACCAATTCTCCACAGTCTTACCAAGACATTTCAGCCAAACTACTCCAGTATTGTCCTGAGTCTCATGCTGATTTCACCCATCCAAACCCATTATGGAAAAATAAGTCTTTCTTCATTAAGCTCCCCTTCAAGCTAAATGAAGACACAAACCCTACCAAAGCTACCCATCCAGGAATGAGTCCTTCTGACTTAGTCCTAGCCCAAAATGAGTGCTCCCAACTCTTAGCCCAAGGCCTCATTGAACCCACAAATTCTCAATGGGCTTGTCAAGCCTTTTATGTGGAAAAATGATCTGAACTTGTCCGCAGGAAAAAGAGATTAGTCATTGACTATCAACCTTTAAACATGTTTTTACAAGATGACAAATTTCCACTTCCTAAACGACAAAACATTTTCACATATTTGAAAAATGCCCAAATCTTTTCAAAATTTGATTTAAAATCAGGTTTTTGGCAATTAGGCATTGAACCTCCTGAAAGATACAAAACTACTTTTTGCATTCCGAATGCTCATTACCAATGGACAGTTTTACCATTTGGATAAAAAACTGCTCCTTCCATTGTCCAAAAAGCAATGGTTAAAATCTTTCAACCCCTTTTGCATCATGCATTGGTTTACATTGACGATATCTTCCTATTTTCAGGAACTCATGAAGAACATCGCCACTTGTTAAATCAATTTCTTAACATTGTTCAATCTCATGGCATCATGCTGTCACCCAAGAAAAGCACCATCGCCACCAACAACATTGAATTTCTTGGCATGGTCATAAAAAACGGTCACTACCAACCAGGAAAGCACATTGCCCAAGAACTGCTTCACTTTCCAGATCAACATCTATCCAAAAAGCAGATTCAATAATTTCTTGGAATTATCAATTACATCCGTGACTTCATCCATCACGTGGACCAACACACAACACAACTTTTGGCTTTATTGAAAAAGAAGCCTCCAGAATGGAATGACAACCATACCTTAGCTGTCACCAAGCTAAAGTAGATTGCACAAGATCCTCCACCATTAAAGCTCATTACAGATGGCAATCGGATCTTACAAACCGACGCAAGTGACAACTCATGGGATGCTGTACTCCTCGAAGAACTCAATGGCAAGGAAAACTTTATCGGATACGCTAGTGGACATTTCTCTGACTCATAATGCCACTACCACAGTATCTACAAAGAAATCTTAGCCGTTAAAAATGGTATCAAGAAATTTGAATATCATTTGATCGGTTATCACTTTCTCATCCGAGTGGACAGCTCATCATTTCCGGCCATTATGAACTCCAAAGGAAAGAATATTCTAGAGAAGATGCTTCTGAGATTAAAAGATTGGTTTTCGAAATATGACTTCTCCGTGAAGCATATAAAAGGAACTCAGAACCTCATCCCAGATCTACTATCCAGACTTACCAGATCTTCCTTCTCCAACCAAATTCCAGACATAGCAATGGCTTCATCATTTCCAGACAAAGCCTTTATTTCCTCATTACCTGCAGATCTCCAAAATCTTATTTGGAAAATCTTGAGCCTACAGACAGACTATGGTCTCTAATGGCCATGCAGGAATTTCTCCCTCCTAAAGATGGATTATCTCAACGGCCTTTCAATCCACATCCAAATCCTGACCAAATGCACCACACCATCTTCCGGCTCCAGACTATTTTTTACCCAGTAGTTGACAACTATACTACCTAGGGACACTATGTCATCAAAGACATCACTCTGCAAGCTTATTACATTTTCTGGTATTGGTTAAACCTTTAGCCTGTTGCTATCCTCTTCGATCCAAATCTAATCCATACAAGCAGAAGGTATGGGAAAGGTAAATGGTTCGACAGACTGTTAGCTCCCATCTTCAAGGATCCTCTGACCCTTGAACTCATCAATGGATACCAGATCCAACAAACTGTCATCATAATCATTAAGCTTACAGACATTTGGGGAAGATATTCTGATCCCCTCATCAAGGTTATTAACCATACTCATCACTGTGAGTCCTTCTCGCCAATGTGGAACGAATGTCTTACAGCCAGACTCACCTTGGCTGAAGAATACGGGGTTTCTCCCTCATACAACACTCACAGCCCTTTGTCTCCGGATATTACTTCAACTCCTAGCCTCTTTTACAGAGAAAGGCTCCATAACTATGCCCTTGATGGAGATCATGCCTTTGATCTCGAGTGGCCACAGCCACATCATCCAAAGCCCTTCATTCCGGACATAAGAGAATCATCCTCTACATCACTCTTTCCTACTATTCATGATGAGGATGCAAACATCTCAAATGCTGACACGATCTCACTCTAATGGGATCCACTAAGCATTATCCTCGGCAATATCCAAAGCTAAAGTAATTTGTCGTGTTGTAATAAGTGTGTTTTGTTTAAGCATGCTTTCACTTTTACTCTACTTTATTAAAGTTACTTTTTAAAGTTGCTTTAGAAAAGAGATAGGGATGTGTCCTATCCTTTTAGCTTTTGCTTTTTATCCTGTCGTTTTACTTTTTCAAAGTAGATGTTTATTTTATTCTTGCTTTTGTAAAAGTAGGGGCCCTGTCCTGCTTCGCTTGCCTATATAAGGCAGCTCCCTCTTCATTGTAAGACAAGCTGAAAACAAGGTCTAAAAGCCTCTTGAAGAAATAAACAAGTGTGTTTAAGCTATGACTCTCTAAACTCTTTCTCTTCTCTCTCTCTATAAATGATGTCTTAAGGTTTTAAGAAATTTAAAAGGAAGTTTTATCAGTTCATTCTTTTCAAAAACTTGAGATAATATGCTCTACACTTGCCTTATTCAAAGACCCTGTGCATTAGAAACTCATGCTTGTTTCCTGTGTGGTCTGGTACCCTGTTGAAAAGACCAGGAGTGTCTTAGTTTTGGGTTGTACGACCTTTGGAAACTGTTTTGATATTCTCATGCAATGCATTAATGATGAGAAATATCAAGAGAATACCATTAAAGCGTCAAGTGATCCTTTACACATTCATGAAGGCCCAATTACAAGAGCTAGAGCCAAAAAGATACAAGCTGCTTTAAATGGATTAATTGAGAGATTAATGTTATTTGAATTTGAGAGAATTATTCTTTCTTTGGTTCTTTTGAGAACTAGTGAACTTATCAAGAATTTGCATTCTTGTGGCGTTCCAAATCAAGACTTATCACTCACCTTCTCATCTAAATCTTGAGTGTGGCGTCAATATCCTTCTCCATACCTTTGGTTCATGTTTGATTAAGCATTGGGTCAAGGTTTTGTGTGTCTTAAATCTGTTTAGTTGAAACTTCAAATTAAGTGTTCTCTTTAAAGTTTCAATGTGGAATTCGCATCAATTTGGTATCAGAGCGAGTTTCTAATCAGGTTTGAATGTCTTATTTATTTTGATTATCAAAAAAAGAAAACAAACAGCAAAAAAAAAAACTTACAGCAAAAAAAAAAAGAGAAAGAAACGTACAACAAAAAAAAAAAAGATTGCAAAAGGATTCAAGTATTCCTACTTTCATCAATATCAATTGTGTCCTTTACCTGCTTGTTTTCCTTTCTTCAATTTCCTTTTTGTTCTTTGTGTTCTCTTAATTCTTTTTCTTTATTAGTGTGCTGGAATAGCATATTTGGTGTGTCACTTGTTTTGTTTTTCTTGGTTTTGTTTTTAGTTCAATTAAGAACTGAAAGAGAGAATTAAGTGTGGTAAAAGGCAATAGTTTGTGAGATCATTAGAGGGAAAAAGTCAATTTTTGTGTTAAACACGAGAGTTAAGTGAATCAAATTGAGTGAAACACGTGAGGGAATGTTGTGAGGTTTTTTTTTTTTGCTAACTTTAATTTTTTAGATCACAAAATATGTCAAAAGAACAAGAAGCTATAGATCAATCGATCATGCTCAAAGCCATGCAGCAACAATTTGAGTGCATGAATCTGATGTTTGGAGAGATCCGTGACCAATTGGAAAGGCAAGACACTGCCATAGCCAATCTATAAAAGGGGCAACAACCAATGGCTCCTAATGTAAGAGATAATCAATGGCGTGCTGCCATGGGAGATCAGGGTGGTGATGACCTAGATAATTTTGATGACCAGGTCATCGTTGACATGCGTGGAAGAGATGATAGAAGGGTAAGACGCATAGATCGTGATTTGGGGAGTATCAAATTGAAAATTCCTTCTTTTCAAGGTAAAAATGATCCGGAAGCTTATTTAGAGTGGGAAAAAAAGGTGGAGCTAGTATTTGATTACCATAATTACTCCGAGGAGAAAAAGGTAAAACTAGCTGCTGTTGAATTTACTGATTATACTATTATTTGGTGGGATCAACTTGTTTTGAGTAGGAGAAGAAACCGTGAAAGGCCTATAAACACTTGGGAGGAGATGAAGGCCATCATGAGGAGGAGATTTGTTCCTAGTCATTATTATAGGGAGCTACATCAAAGGCTTCAAAGTCTTACACAAGGCTCCAGAAGTGTGGAAGACTACCACAAGGAGATGGAAATAATCATGATTCAAACCAACATTGAAGAAGAACGAGAGGCCACTATGGCTAGATTTTTACATGGTTTAAATCAAGATATTGCTAATGTGGTTGACTTGCAGCATTATGTTGAATTGGAAGACATGGTTCACATGGCCATAAAAGTGGAACGACAACTAAAAAGAAAGGGTTCCACTAGACCCAATTTGGGTTCATCTTCCTCATGGAAGTCAAAATGGAGCAAAGATGAAAAGGTTGTTTCAAAGCCTAAGATTGAGCCAATCAAGGATTATAAAGAGGAAGGCAGCCAAAGCAAAGGTAAATCTGATTCCCAACACTCTAGAAATAGAGATATTAAGTGTTTTAAATGTTTGGGGACAGGTCATATTGCATCTCAATGCCCAAATAAGAGAGTAATGATCTTGAGGGAAGATGGTGATGTTGAAACCGAGAGTGAATCAGATGATGATCCTATGCCACCTTTGGAGGATGCTAATGATGGTGTAGAGTATCCTGTAGATGGTAAATTGATGGTTGTTAGACGTGCTCTTAACATGCAAGTAAAAGAGGATGCGGAGGTACAACGTGATAACATATTTCATACTAGATGCCACATCAAAGATAAGGTATGTAGTATGATAATTGATGGTGGAAGTTGTACTAATGTAGCTAGCACTAGTTTGGTTGAAAAATTGAACTTGAAAACTCTAAAACATCCTAAGCCATATAAGTTACAATGGCTGAATGATTGTGGGGAGGTTAAAGTAAATAAACAAGTGCTGGTTTCATTCTCTATTAGGAGATATAAGGATGAGGTTGTATGTGATGTAGTACCCATGCATGCTGGACACATTCTTTTGGGGCGACCTTGGCAATATGATAGGCGAGTGACACATGATGGTTACTTAAATAGATATTCTTTTGTAATGAATAAAAGGCAAATCACTCTTGTACCCTTAACACCTAGGCAAGTGTATGAGGATCAAATGACAATACAAAAAAAGAAAATGAGAGCACAAAAGAAAGAGAGAACGAGAGAAAAGAGAGGCAACATGTAAACTTATTTGCAAAAGAGAGAGAGGTTAAGAGGGCCTTCTTTTCAAAACAGCCTATCATTGTACTTTTGTGCAAAGAGGCTTGTTTGCATACTAATGAGCTTAACTCTTTTTTGCCTAGTGTTATTGTGACTCTTTTGCAGGACTTTGATGATGTGTTTCCAAATGAAGTCCTTAATGGTTTGCCACCTATTAGTGGAATTGAGCATCAAATAGACTTTCTTCCTGGAGCTATCATTCCTAATAGACCCGCTTATAGAAGTAACCCCGAAGAGACAAAGGAGCTTCAAAGGCAGGTTGAAGAACT
Source organism: Aegle marmelos (assembly GCA_030449875.1). NCBI lineage: Eukaryota > Viridiplantae > Streptophyta > Magnoliopsida > Sapindales > Rutaceae > Aegle > Aegle marmelos. The sequence goes on from JASUUL010000143.1 coordinate 15,107,697, forward strand.
CTTGGCAAAGGGATATGTGAAGGAGAGCATGAGTCCATGTGCGGTACCAGTTCTACTAGTGCCCAAAAAAGATGGAACATGGAGGATGTGTGTTGATTGTCGTGCGATTAATAAAATCACTGTAAAGTATCGGCATCCTATTCCTAGACTTGATGACATGCTTGATGAATTGTATAGTTCTTGTGTGTTTAGCAAAATAGATCTTAAAAGTGGATATCATCAAATTAGGATTAGAGAGGGAGATGAGTGGAAAACTGCTTTTAAAACAAAATATGATTTATATGAGTGGTTAGTAATGCCATTTGGATTATCTAATGCACCCAGCACTTTTATGAGGTTAATGAACCATGTTTTGCGTGCTTTTCTTGGTAAGTTTGTAGTTGTCTACTTTGATGATATTCTGATCTATAGTAAAAGTCTAGAAGAACACGTTGAGCATTTACAAAGTGTATTGACTGTTTTAAGAAAGGAAAAGTTGTATGCTAATTTGAAGAAGTGTGCTTTTTGTACAAATCAGATTGTTTTTCTTGGTTATGTTATAAGTGCTAAAGGAATTGAGGTTGATGAAGAGAAGATAAAGGCTATTAAGGAATGGCCTACACCTAAAAGCATAAGTGAGGTAAGAAGTTTTCATGGTTTGGCTAGTTTTTATAGAAGATTTGTGAAAGATTTTAGCACCCTTGCTGCACCTTTAACTGAAATTATTAAGAAACACGTGGGATTTAAGTGGGGTAGTGAACAAGAAAGTGCATTTAATCTAATCAAGGAGAAATTGGTTTCTGCACCACTATTTACTTTACTCGATTTTGCTAAAACTTTTGAAATTGAGTGTGATGCCTCAGGTATAGGTATTGGAGCTGTTTTGATGCAAGAGGGGCGTCCAAATGCTTATTTTAGTGAGAAATTGAGTGGCGCAGCCCTAAACTATCCTACTTATGACAAGGAGATGTATGCATTGGTGAGAGCGTTGGAAACTTGGCAACATTATCTTCTACCTAAAGAGTTTGTCATACACACTGATCATGAGTCCTTAAAGCATTTGAAAGGGCAAGGTAAGTTGCGTAAGAGACATGCCAAATGGGTTGAATTCATTGAGCCATTTCCTTATGTGATCAAATATAAACAAGGTAAAGAGAATGTGGTGGCTGATGCATTATCGAGAAGGTATGCACTTATCTCTACATTAAATACAAAGTTATTAGGATTTGAGTACATTAAAGAATTATATGTTAATGATCCTGATTTTGCTAATGTGTTTAATGCTTGTGAGAAAGTTGCATTTGGAAAGTTCTATAGGCACGATGGGTTCTTATTTAGAGAGAATAAATTGTGTGTGCCATATAGTTCTTTGCGTGAATTGCTTGTGCGTGAAGCTCGTGGGGGAGGTTTAATGGGACATTTCGGCATTGCAAAGACTTTAGATGTTTTAAAAGAACATTTTTTTTTGCCACATATGAAACGTGATGTTGAAAGAATATGTGAGAAGTGTATCACTTGTAAACATGCTAAGTCTAAAGTTTTACCCCATGGATTGTATAAACCTTTACCTATACCTAGCGAACCTTGGGTTGATATTTCTATGGACTTTGTTTTGGGTTTACCTAGGTCAAAAAGGGGAAAGGATTCTGTTTTTGTTTTTGATGATAGGTTTACAAAGATGGCACATTTCATTCCATGTCACAAAACTGATGATGCAACAAACATAGCTAATTGTTGTTTTTCAAGGAAATAGTCAGATTACATGGAGTACCAAGGAGCATAGTTTCAGATCGAGATGCTAAGTTCTTAAGCCACTTTTGGAAAACTTTGTGGGGTAAGTTGGGTACAAAACTTTTGTTTTCTACTACTTGTCATCCACAAACTGATGGACAAACTGAGGTTGTAAATAGAACATTGTCCACGATGTTGCGTGCCATTATTCAAAAGAATTTGAAAACTTGGGAAGAATGTTTGCCACATGTTGAATTTGCTTACAATAGAACTGTCCATTCAGCTACTAAATTTTCACCATTTGAGATTGTATATGGTTTTAATCCATTAACTCCTTTGGATTTATTGCCGTTACCTGTTGATGAGCGTGCTAGTTTGGATGGTAAAAAGAAAGCTGAATTTGTTAAGCAATTGCATGAGAAAGTGCGGCACAACATAGAAAAGAGGACTGAACAATATGCTACTCAAGCCAACAAAGGACGAAAGGAAATGGTTTTTCAGCCTGGAGATTGGGTTTGGGTGCATATGAGAAAGGAGAGATTCCCAGCACAAAGGCGTTCAAAGTTGCTTCCAAGGGGAGATGGTCCATTTCAAGTGGTTGCACGAATCAATGACAATGCTTACAAATTGGACCTTCCTGGTGAGTATAATGTGAGTGCTACTTTTAATGTTTCTGATCTTTCTCCTTTTGATGTAGGTGAAGATTTGAGGACGAATCCTTTTCAGGAGAGGGGGAATGATGAGAACTACCAAGAGAATACCATTAAAGCTTCAAGTGATCCTTTGCACATTCATGAAGGCCCAATTACAAGAGCTAGAGCCAAAACGATATAAGCTGCTTTAAATGGATTAATTGAGAAAATATGGATTGAAACTACAATTCAAGATGCAAGGCATCATGAATTAGGCTTGAAGAGATGTCAAGGCATTGTGGGCTTTATTCAAGCTATTGCGTAGCCAAATACACAATTCGGATCAAATGCAGAAAGGTCAATTTCGGAATAAAACTGGTATTGATTGAGCTGGAATTAACTTACAAGCCATATACCGTTGGAAAGATAATTAAGATAGCTTTCTAAAGAATTTTATGGAGTTAGATTTGGAGTTCTCTAGAAGGAGTTATGACCAATTCATTACAGCATGCGCAGAATTGGAAATTTCAACGACTCCTTAACTAGTTAGGAGAACTACTCCGACTTGAACTAGGATTTAATTTTTTTCGGATTTTTTGGGTCTCTATTGGCCTATTTAAACTCAGCAACCTTGCTATGTAAGACAATTAAGAGATTAATGTTATTTGAATTTGAGAGAATTATTATTTCTTTGGTTCTTTTGAGAACTAGTGAACTTATCAAGAATTTGCATTCTTGTCTCATCTAAATCTTGAGTGTGGCGTCAATATCCTTCTCCATACCTTTGGTTCATGTTTGATTAAGCATTCGATCAAGGTTTTGTGTGTCTTAAATCTGTTTAGAACGTTCTTGGGTAGTTGAAACTTCAAATTAAGTGTTCTACTTAAAGTTTCAATGTGGGATTCACATCAATTTGGTATTAGAGCAAGTTTCTAATCAGGTTTGAATGTCTTATTTATTTTGATTATCAAAAAAAAAAAAACAAACAGCAAAAAAAAAAAACTTACAGTAAAAAAAAAAAAGATTGCAAAAGAATTCAAGTATTCCTACTTTCATCAATATCAATTGTGTCCTTTACTTGCTTGTGGGTAGTTGAAACTTTAAATTAAGTGTTCTTCTTAAAGTTTTAATGTGGGATTCGCATCAGTACTGATTCTTATGAAATGTTGTATGCAATGCTATGCATGTTCACAATGCCTCTATAAATGTTCATGGTTTTTCAACATGTGTATAGGTTATTAAAAAAATAGCATGTGTAGAATACTCATAAATATATAATATACCTAGAATATGTATAAGTTAGAGTTAGTATAAGTGTTTATGAATTTAGGATGATTGGAATTATATTTAAGGTTAGAGATGATATTGTTAAGATATTTTTATGATGATTATAGGATGTGGGTGAGCTCATTGGTTGTTCTCGAGATATTGAATTGGTTGCAATAGATTAAGGTAAGTGGATTCATACATGATATGCTTTGTAATAAATACAATTTATGTTATAAGAAATATGTTTAAATGAAAATTTTACAAAACTGATTTCTAAAATATTTAAATGAATTTTCAGAAATAAAAACACTTTTAAATGAATTTATATAAATGTATTTTCAAATGAATTTTTCTTAGAAAAATTAGTTTTCTTAGACAAAATATTTTCTTAAAGAATTTTCTAAAAGAGTTAAATGTTCACAGAAAAGTTCTTAAATATTTTAGAAGACTATAATTGCTATTTATAAAAGAATGTAAGGTGGATTCAAAAATATTTTGGCTCATAGTCCCTAGTAATGTATGCAAATGCAAATGTTATGATGCTATGTAATGTAATGGCCGGTTTGCTAGTATGATAATGATCTTGTGCACAAGGATGTTATGAATAATGTATGGTATAGTATCCTAAATAATGAATGATGAATGATGAATGATGATGATTTCGAGGCATGAGCTACCAAATGTTTTATGATTTAATGCTTTTATGCTTTTAATTCTTTTACATGAATCTATCCCTTATGCAAATGAAGATGTTATTATAAATGTTTTTATTAAATATTTAAAGGTATGATGACAAAGGTTTTTAAATATTGTGCATGGATTTGCTTACTAAGTTAACGGCTCACCCCTTGTCTCTAATATTTTGCAGATTGATTTGACATATGGCTTGAGTACTTAGATGCAGATGTTTAGTGGATCTGTGGAGTTGGTTTAGAGATTTAATCTTGGCTAGACTTTTTATTTTGGATTTGAGCCTTTTCTTTGGAGACTTATTTCAGGTGTTTTATGTAAGAATTTAGTAGAGTATGAATAATGATTGTCTATCTTGAGATTTTGTTAATAAGAATGAATGATGTAAACTTTCATTCTAATTTTACCCTTGTGTTTTCATGAGTAATTTTTAGGGTGTCACATTTGTAGTATCAAAGCAAAGGTTAGGATTCTATAGACACATGAAGTTAAATTCATAGGGCAAGATTTTGATGTTAATGCAAGTGAGTTCATAGGTATTTTAGTGCCTAAGATATGATTTAGAATAGCCAAAAGCCGATTTTAGATGTGTGGGAAAACCATACTTTTATGATATGTTTGCTTGAATGATTGCATTGTTGTATTGTTGCATTGTTTGTGCTTCCTAATGAAATGTTTATTAAAGCTTCTTGATAAATATGTTTATGTATATGTCTATGTTTTTGCCTAGTATTTTGAAAGAAATATTTCAGTGAAGATTTTTCTTTACATGTATATGTTTGATGACCTATAGGAAAATGGCTCCTAGATTTGTTTCTATTAATTCTGGGCAAACTTAGCCACCAGAGGGTGATGAAAATCTAACTAGGGGAACTTGATAAGAACAATCAAGAGAATACCATTAAAGCTTCAAGTGACCCTTTGCACATTCATGAAGGCCCAATTACAAGAGCTAGAGCCAAAAAGATTCAAGCTGTTTTAAATAGATTAATTGAGAAAATATGGATTGAAACTATAATTCAAGATGCAAGACATCATGAATTGGGCTTGAAGAGATGTCAAGGCGTTGTGGGCTTTATTCAAGCTATTGGGCAGCCAAATACACAATTCAGATCAAATACAGAAAGGTCAATTTCGGAATAAAACTAGTATTGATTGAGCTAGAATTAATTTGCAAACCATATACCGTTGGAAAGATAATTAAGATATCTTTCCAACGAATTTTATAGAGTTAGATTTGGAGTTCTCTAGAAGGAGTTATGACCAATTCATTACAGCATGTTCAGACTTGGGAATTTCAACGGCTCCTTAACTAGTTAGAGAGAACTAGTTCAACTTGAACTAGAATTTAATCTTTTTCGGATTTTTGGGTCTCTATTGGCCTATTTAAACTCAGCAACCTTGCTACGTAAGACAATTAGAGATTAATGTTATTTGAATTTAAAAGAATTATTGTTTCTTTGGTTCTTTTGAGAACTAGTGAACTTATCAAGAATTTGCATTCTTGTGGTGTTCCAAATCTAGACTTATCACTCACCTTCTCATCTAAATCTTGAGTGTGGCATCAATATTCTTCTCCATACCTTTGGTTCATGTTTGCTTAAGCATTGGGTCAAGGTTTTGTATGTCTTAAATCTGTTTACAACTTTCTTGGGTAGTTGAAACTTCAAAATTAAGTGTTCTCCTCAAAGTTTCAATGTGGGATTCACTCCATTTTGTATCAGAGTAAGTTTCTAATCAGGTTTGAATGTCTTATTTATTTTAATTATAAAAAAAGTACATTAAAAAAAAGGAGATTGCAAAAGGATTCAAGTATTCCTACTTTCATCAATATCAATTATGTTCCTTTACTTGCTTGTTTTCCTGATGAGAACTATCAAGAGAATACCATTAAAGCTTTAAGTGATCCTTTGAACATTCATGAAGGCCCAATTACAAGAGCTAGAGCCAAAAAGATACAAGCTACTTTAAATGGATTAACTGAGAAATATAGATTGAAACTACAATTAAAGATGTAAGACATCATGAATTGGGCTTGAAGAGACGTCAAGGCATTGTGGGCTTTATTCAAGCTATTGGGCAGCCAAATACATAATTCGGATCAAATGCAAAAAGGTCAATTTCGGAATAAAACTGGTATTGATTGAGCTGGAATTAGATATCTCTTAGATATCTTTCCAAGGAATTTTACAGAGTTAGATTTGGTGTTCTCTAGAAGGAGTTAGACCAATTCTTTATAGCATGCGCAGAGTTTGGAATTTCAACGACTCCTTAACTAGTTAGGAGAATTAGTCCGACTTGAATTAGAATTTAATCTTTTTTTGGATTTTTTGTGTCTCTATTGGCCTATTTAAACTCAGCAACCTTCCTATGTAAGACAATTCAGAGATTAATGTTATTTGAATTTGAGAGAATTATTCTTTCTTTAGTTCTTTTGAGAACTAATGAACTTATCAAGAATTTGCATTCTTGTGGCGTTCCAAATCAAGACTTATCACTCACCTTCTCATCTAAATCTTGAGTGTGGCGTCAATATCCTTCTCCATACCTTTGGTTGATGTTTGATTAAGCATTGGGTCAAGGTTTTATGTGTCTTAAATCTGTTTAGAACTTTCTTGGGTAGTTGAAACTTCAAATTAAGTATTCTCCTTAAAGTTTCAATGTGGGATTTGCATTAATTTGGTATCAGAGCAAGTTTCTAATCAGGTTTGAATGTCTTATTTATTTTGATTATAAAAAAAAATGAACAACAAAAAAAGAAAAACTTAAAGCAAAAAAAAAAAAGAAACGTACAGCAAAAAAAAAAAAGATTGCAAAAAGATTCAAGTATTCCTACTTTCATCAATATCAATTGTGTCATATACTTGCTTGTTTTCCTTTCTTCAATTTCTTTTTTGTTCTTTGTGTTCTCTTAATTCTTTTTCTTTGTTAGTGTGCTGGAATAGCATATTTGGTGTGCCAATTTGTGTGTTAAACACGAGAGTTAAGTGAATCAAATTGAGTGAAACACGTGAGGGAGTGTTGTGAGGTCTTTTTGCTAACTTTAATTTTTTAGATCACAAAATATGTCAAAAGAACAAGAAGCTATAGATCAATCGATCATGCTCAAAGCCATGCAGCAATAATATGAGCGCATGAATCTGATGTTTGGAGAGATCCGTGACCAATTGGAAAGGCAAGACACTGTCATAGCCAATCTACAAAAAGGGCAACAACCAATAGCTCATAATGTAAGAGATAATCAATGGCGTGCTGCCATTGGAGATCAAGATGGTGATGACCTAGATAATTTTGATGACCAAGCCACCATTGTCATGTGTGGAAGAGATGATAGAAGAGCAAGATGCATAGATCGTGATTTGGGGAGTATCAAACTGAAAATTCCTTCTTTTCAAGGTAAAAATGATCCGGAAGCTTATTTGGAGTGGGAAAAAATGGTGGAGCTAGTATTTGATTGCCATAATTACTCCGAGGAGAAAAAGGTAAAACTAGCTGCTGTTGAATTTACTGATTATGCTATTATTTGGTGGGATCAACTTGTTTTGAGTAGGAGAAGAAACCGTGAAAGGCCTATAAACACTTGGGAGGAGATGAAGGCCATCATGAGGAGGAGATTTGTTCCTAGTCATTATTATAGGAAGCTACATCAAAGGCTTCAAAGTCTTACACAATGCTCCAGAAGTGTGGAAGAAGGAGATGGAAATAATCATGATTCGAGCCAACATTGAAGAAGAACGAGAGGCCACTATGGCTAGATTTTTACATGGTTTAAATCAAGATATTGCTAATGTGGTTGACTTACAGCATTATGTTGAATTGAAAGACATGGTTCAACTAAAAAGAAAGGGTTCCAGTAGACCCAATTTAGGTTCATCTTCCTCATGGAAGTCAAAATAAAGCAAAGATGAAAAGGTTATTTTAAAGCCTAAGATTGAGCCAATCAAGGATCATAAAGAGGGAGGCAACCAAAGCAAAGGTAACTCTGATTCCCAACACTCAAGAAATAGAGATATTAGGTGTTTTTTAATGTTTGGGGACAGGTCATATTGCATCTCAATGCCCAAATAAGAGAGTAATGATCTTGAGGGAAGATGGTGATGTTGAAACCGAGAGTGAATCAGATGATGATCCTATGCCACCTTTAAAGGATGCTAATGATGGTATAGAGTATCCTGTTGATGGTAAATTGATGGTTGTTAGACGTGCTCTTAACATGCAAGTAAAAGAAGATGCGGAGGTACAATGTGATAACATATTTCATACTAGATGCCACATCAAAGATAAGGTATGTAGTATGATAATTGATGGTGGAAGTTGTACTAATGTAACTAGCACCAGTTTAGTTGAAAAATTGAATTTAAAAACTTTGAAACATCCTAGGCCATATAAGTTACAATAGCTGAATGATTGTGGAGAGGTTAAAGTAAAAAAACAAGTGCTGGTTTCATTCTCTATTGGGAGATATAAGGATGAGGTTGTATGTGATGTAGTACCCATGCATGCTAGACACATTCTTTTAGGGCGACCTTGGCAATATGATAGGCGAGTGACACATGATGGTTACTTAAATAGATATTCTTTTGTAATGAATAAAAGGCAAAGCACTCTTGTACCCTTAACACCTAGATAAGTGTATGAGGATCAAATGACAATACAAAAAGAGAGTGATACAAAAAAGGAAAATGAGAGCATAAAAGAAAGAGAGAATAAGAGAAAAGAAAGTGGAAAGATAGAAAAAAATATTGTTGAGAGAAAAGAGAGGCAACATGTAAACTTGTTTGTAAAAGAGAGAGAGGTTAAGAGGGCCTTCTTTTCAAAATAGCCTATCATTGTACGTTTGTGCAAAGAGGCATGTTTGCATACTAATGAGCTTAACTCTATTTTGCCTAGTGTTATTGTGACTCTTTTGCAGGACTTTGATGATGTGTTTCCAAATGAAATCCCTAATGGTTTGCCACCTATTAGGGGAATTGAACATCAAATAGACTTTCTTCCTGGAGCTACCATTCCTAATAAAGGAGCTTCAAAGGCAGGTTGAAGAACTCTTGGCAAAGGGATATGTGAAGGAGAGCATGAGTCCATGTGCAGTACTAGTTCTACTAGTGCCCAAAAAGGATGAAACATGGAGGATGTGTGTTGATTGTCGTACGATTAATAAAATCACTGTAAAGTATCGACATCTTATTCCTAGACTTGATGACATGCTTGATGAATTGTATCGTTCTTGTGTGTTTAGCAAAATAGATCTTAAAAGTGGATATCATCAAATTAGGATTAAAGAGGGAGATGAGTGGAAAACTACTTTTAAAAAAAATATGGTTTATATGAGTGGTTAGTAATGCCATTTGGTATCTAATGCACCCAGCACTTTTATGAGGTTAATGAACCATGTTTTGCGTGCTTTTCTTGGTAAGTTTGTAATTGTCTACTTTGATGATATTTTGATGTATAGCAAAAGGCTAGAAGAACATGTTGAGCATTTGCAAAGTGTATTGACTGTTTTAAGAAAGGAAAAGTTGTACGGTAATTTGAAGAAGTGAGCTTTTTGTACAAATCAGATTGTTTTTCTTGGTTATGTTGTAAATGCTAAAGGAATTGAGGTTGATGAAGAGAAGGTAAAGGCTATTAAGGAATAGCCTACACCTAAAAGCGTAAGTGAGGTAAGAAGTTTTCATGGTTTGGCTAGTTTTTATAGAAGATTTGTGAAAGATTTTAGCACCCTTGCTGCACCTTTAACTGAAATTATTAAGAAACACATGGGATTTAAGTGGGGTAGTAAACAAGAAAGGGCATTTAATCTAATCAAGGAGAAATTGGTTTCTGCACCACTACTTAGTTTACCAGATTTTGCTAAAACTTTTGAAATTGAGTGTGATGCCTCAGGTATAGGTATTGGAGCTGTTTTGATGCAAGAGGGCGTCCAATTTCTTATTTTAGTGAGAAATTGAGTGGCGCAGCCCTAAACTATCCTACTTATGACAAGGAGATGTATGCATTGGTGAGAGCATTGGAAACTTGGCAACATTATCTTCTAGCTAAAGAGTTTGTCATACACACTGATCATGAGTCCTTAAAGCATTTGAAAGGGCTAGGTACACATGCCAAATGGGTTAAATTCATTGACCCATTTCCTTATGTGATCAAATACAAACAAGGTAAGGAGAATGTGGTGGCTGATGCATTATCGAGAAGGTATGCACTTATCTCTGCATTAAATACAAAGTTATTAGGATTTGAGTACATTAAAGAATTATATGTTAATGATCCTGATTTTGCTAATGTGTTTAATGCTTGTGAGAAAGCTGCATTTGGAAAGTTCTATAGGCACGATGGGTTTTCATTTAGAAAGAATAAATTGTGTGTTCCATATAGTTCTTTGTGTGAATTGCTTGTGCGTGAAGCTCATAGGGGAGGTTTAATAGGACATTTCGGCATTGCAAGGACTTTAGATGTTTTAAAAGAACACATTTTTTGGCCACATATGAAACGTGATGTTGAAAGAATATGTGAGAATTGTATCACTTGTAAACTTGCTAAGTCTAGAGCTTTACCCCATCGATTGTATAAACCTTTACCTATACCTAGCGAACCTTGGGTTGATATTTCTATGGACTTTGTTTTGGGTTTACCTAGGTCAGAAAAGGGAAGGGATTCTGTTTTTGTTATTGTTGATAGGTTTTCAAAGATGGCACATTTCATTCCATGCCACAAAACTGATGATGCAACAAACATAGCTAATTTGTTTTTCAAGGAAATAGTCAGATTGCATGGAGTACCAAAGAGCATAGTTTCAGAACGAGATGCTAAGTGATGAGAACTATCAAGAGAATACCATTAAAGCTTCAAGTGATCCTTTGCACATTCATGAAGGCCCAATTACAAGAGCTAGAGCCAAAAAGATACAAGCTGCTTTAAATGGATTAATTGAGAAAATATGGATTGAAACTACAATTCAAGATGCAAGACATCTTGAATTGGGCTTGAAGAGATGTCAAGGCGTTGTGGGCTTTATTCAAGCTATTGGGCAACCAAATACACAATTCGGATCAAATGCAGAAAGTTTAATTTTGGAATAACACTGGTATTGATTAAGCAGGAATTAACTCGCAAGCCATATAATGTTGGAAAGATAATTACGATAGCTTTCCAAAGATTTTACAGAGTTAGATTTGGAGTTCTCTAGAAGGAGTTATGACCAATTTATTACAGCATGCGCAGAGTTGGGAATTTCAACGACTCCTTAACTAGTTAAGAGAACTAGTCCGACTTGAACTAGGATTTAATCTTTTTCAGATTTTTTGGGTCTCTATTGGCCTATTTAAACTCAGCAACCTTGCTATGTAAGACAATAGAGAGATTAATGTTATTTGAATTTGAGAGAATTATTGTTTCTTTGGTTCTTTTGAGAACTAGTGAACTTATCAAGAATTTGCATTCTTGTGGCGTCCCAAATCAAGACTTATCACTCACCTTCTCATCTAAATCTTGAGTGTGGCATCAATATCCTTCTCCATACCTTTGGTTGATGTTTGATTAAGCATTGGGTCAAGGTTTCGTGTGTCTTAAATCTGTTTAGAACTTTCTTGGGTAGTTGAAACTTCAAATTAAGTGTTCTCCTTAAAGTTTCAATGTAGGATTCACATCACTAAGTTCTTGAGCCACTTTTGGAAAACTTTGTAGGGTAAGTTGGGTACTAAACTTTTATTTTCTACTACTTGTCATCCACAAACTGAGGTTGTAAATAGAACATATTCCACGATGTTGCATGCCATTATTCAAAAGAATTTGAAAACTTGGGAAGAATGTTTGCCACATGTTGAATTTGCTTACAATAGAACTGTCCATTCAGCTACTAAATTTTCGCCATTTGAGATTGTATATGGTTTTAATCCATTAACTCCTTTGGATTTATTACCGTTACCTGTTGATGAGCGTGCTAGTTTGGATGGTAAAAAGAAAGCTGAATTTGTTAAGTAATTGCATGAGAAAGTGCGGCACAACATAGAAAAGAGGACTGAACAATATGCTACTCAAGCCAACAAAGGACGAAAGGAAGTGAATTTTCAGCCTGGAGATTGGGTTTGGGTGCATATGAGAAAGGAGAGATTCCCAACACAAAGGCGTTCAAAGTTGCTTCCAAGGGGAGATGGTCCGTTTCAAGTGGATACTCAAATCAATGACAATGCTTACAAATTGGACCTTCTTGGTGAGTATAATGTGAGTGCTACTTTTAATGTTTCTAATCTTTCTCCTTTTGATGTAGGTGAAGATTCGAGGATGAATCCTTTTGAGGAGAGGGGGAATGATGAGAACTATCAAGAGAATACCATTAAAGCTTCAAGTGATCCTTTGCACATTCATGAAGGCCCAATTATAAGAGCTAGAGCCAAAATGATGAGAACTATCAAGAGAATACCATTAAAGCTTCAAGTGATCCTTTGCACATTCATGAAGGCCCAATTACAAGAGCTAGAGCCAAAATGATGAGAACTATCAAGAGAATACCATTAAAGCTTCAAGTGATCCTTTGCACATTCATGAAGGCCCAATTACAAGAGCTAGAGCCAAAATGATGAGAACTATCAAGAGAATAACATTAAAGCTTCAAGTGATCCTTTGCACATTCATGAAGGCCCAATTACAAGAGCTAGAGCCAAAAAGATACAAGCTGCTTTAAATAGATTAATTGAGAAAATATGGATAGAAACTACAATTCAAGATGCAAGACATCATGAATTAGGCTTGAAGAGATGTCAAGGTGTTGGGGGTTTTATTCAAGCTATTGGGCAGCCAAATACACAATTCGGATCAAATGTAGAAAGTTCAATTTTGGAATAACACTGGTATTGATTGAGTAGGAATTAACTCGTAAGCCATATAATGTTGGAAAGATACTTATGATAGCTTTCCAAAGAATTTTACAGAGTTAGATTTGGATGTCTCTAGAAGGAGTTATGACCAATTTATTACAACATGCGTAGAGTTGGGAATTTCAACGACTCCTTAACTAGTTAGGAGAACTAGTCTGACTTGAACTAGAATTTAATCATTTTTGGATTTTTTGGGTCTCTATTGGCCTATTTAAACTCATCAACCTTGCTATGTAAGACAATTGAGAGATTAATGTTATTTGAATTTGAGAGAATTATTGTTTCTTTAGTTCTTTTGAGAACTAGTGAACTTATCAAGAATTTACATTTTTGTGGCGTTCCAAATCAAGACTTATCACTCACCTTCTCATCTAAATCTTGAGTGTGGCGTCAATATCCTTCTCCATACCTTTGGTTAATATTTGATTAAGCATTGGGTCTAGGTTTTGTGTGTCTTAAATCTATTTAGAACTTTCTTGGGCAGTTGAAACTTCAAATTAAGTGTTCTCCTTAAAGTTTCAATGTGGGATTCGCATAAAAAAAAGATACAAGCTGCTTTAAATGGATTAATTGAGAAAATATAGATTGAAACTACAATTCAAGATGCAAGACATCATGAATTGGGCTTGAAGAGATGTCAAGGCATTGTGGGCTTTATTCAAGCTATTGGGCAGCCAAATACACAATTCGGATTAAATGCAAAAAGTTCAATTTTGGAATAACACTGGTATTGATTGAGCAGGAATTAACTCGCAAGCCATATAATGTTGGAAAGATAATTATGATAGCTTTCCAAAGAATTTTACAGAGTTAGATTTGGAGTTCTCTAGAAGGAGTTATGACCAATTTATTACAGCATGCGCAGAGTTGGGAATTTCAACGGCTCCTTAACTAGTTAGAGAACTAGTCTGACTTGAACTAGAATTTAATCTTTTTCGGATTTTTGGGTCTCTATTGGCCTATTTAAACTCAGCAACCTTGCTATGTAAGACAATTGAGAGATTAATGTTATTTGAATTTGAGAGAATTATTGTTTCTTTAGTTCTTTTGAGAACTAGTGAACTTATCAAGAATTTACATTTTTGTGGCGTTCCAAATCAAGACTTATCACTCACCTTCTCATCTAAATCTTGAGTGTGGCGTCAATATCCTTCTTCATACCTTTGGTTCCTGTTTGATTAAGCATTCGGTCAAGGTTTTGTATGTCTTAAATCTGTTTAGAACTTTCTTGGGTAGTTGAAACTTCAAATTAAGTATTCTCCTTAAAGTTTCAATGTGGGATTTGCATCATTTCCTTCCTTCAATTTCTTTTTTGTTCTTTGTGTCCACTTAATTCTGTTCTTTGTTAGTGTGCTGGAATAGCATATTTGGTGTGCCACTTATTTTGTTTTTTTAGTTCAATAAAGAACTGAAAGAGAGAATTATGTGTGGTAAAAGGCAATAGTTTGTGAGATCATTAGAGGGAAAAAAGCCAATTTGTGTGTTAAACACGAGAGTTAAGTGAATCAAATTGAGTGAAACACGTGAGGGAGTGTTGTGAGATCTTTTTGCTATAGATCAAAAGAACAAGAAGCTATAGATCAATCGATCATGCTCAAAGCCATACAGTAACAATTTGAGTGCATGAATCTGATGTTTGGAGAGATCTGTGACTAATTGGAAAGGCAAGACACTGCCATAGCCAATCTATAAAAGGGGCAACAACCAATAGCTCCTAATGTAAGAGATAATTAATAGCGTACTACCATGGGGGGTTAAGATGGCAATGACCTAGATAGAGATGATAGAAGGGCAAGACGCATAGATCGTGATTTGGGGAGTATCAAACTGAAAATTCCTTCTTTTCAAGGTAAAAATGATCCGAAAGCTTATTTGGAGTGGGAAAAAAAGATGGAGCTAGTATTTGATTGCCGTAATTACTCCGATGAGAAAAAGGTAAAACTAGCTACTGTTGAATTTACTGATTATGCTATTATTTGGTGGGATTAACTTATTTTGAGTAGTAGACGAAACCGTGATAACATATTTCATACTAGATGCCACATCAAAGATAAGGTATGTAGTATGATAATTGATGGTGGAAGTTGTACTAATGTAGCTAGCACTAGTTTGGTTGAAAAATTGAACTTGAAAACTCTAAAACATTCTAAGCCATATAAGTTACAATGGCTGAATGATTGTGGGGAGGTTAAAGTAAATAAACAAGTGCTGGTTTCATTCTCTATTGGGAGATATAAGGATGAGGTTGTATGTGATGTAGTACCCATGCATGCTGGACACATTCTTTTGGGGCGACCTTGGCAATATGATAGGCGAGTGACACATGATGGTTACTTAAATAGATATTCTTTTGTAATGAATAAAAGGCAAATCACTCTTGTACCCTTAACACCTAAGCAAGTGTATGAGGATCAACTGACAATACAAAAACAGAGTGATACAAAAAAAGAAAATGAGAGCACAAAAGAAAGAGAGAATGAGAGAAAAGAAAGTGTAAAGATAGAAAAAAATATTGTTGAGAGAAAAGAGAGGCAACATGTAAACTTATTTGCAAAAGAGAGAGAGGTTAAGAGGGCCTTCTTTTCAAAACAGCCTATCATTGTACTTTTGTGCAAAGAGGCTTGTTTGCATACTAATGAGCTTAACTCTTTTTTGCCTAGTGTTATTGTGACTCTTTTGCAGGACTTTGATGATGTGTTTCCAAATGAAGTCCCTAATGGTTTGCCACCTATTAGGGGAATTGAGCATCAAATAGACTTTCTTCCTGGAGCTATCATTCCTAATAGACCCGCTTATAGAAGTAACCCCGAAGAGACAAAGGAGCTTCAAAGGCAGGTTGAAGAACTCTTAGCAAAAGGATATGTGAAGGAGAGCATGAGTCCGTGTGCGGTACCAGTTCTACTAGTGCCCAAAAAGGATGGAACATGGAGGATGTGTGTTGATTGTCGTGCGATTAATAAAATCACTGTAAAGTATCGACATCCTATTCCTAGACTTGATGACATGCTTGATGAATTGTATGGTTCTTGTGTGTTTAGCAAAATAGATCTTAAAAGTGAACTTATCAAGAATTTGCATTCTTGTGGCGTTCCAAATCAAGACTTATCACTCACCTTCTCATCTAAATCTTGAGTGTGGCATCAATATCCTTCTCCATACCTTTGGTTCATGTTTGATTAAGCATTGGGTCAAGGTTTTGTGTGTCTTAAATCTGTTTAGAACTTTCTTGGGTAGTTGAAACTTCAAATTAAGTGTTCTCCTTAAAGTTTCAATGTGGGATTCGCATCAATTTGGTATCGGAGCGAGTTTCTAATCAGGTTTGAATGTCTTATTTATTTTGATTATCAAAAAAAGAAAACAAATAGCAAAAAAAAAAAAAATTACAGCGAAAAAAAAAAGAGAAAGAAACATACAGTAAAAAAAAAAAAAGATTGCAAAAGGATTCAAGTATTCCTACTTTCATCAATATCAATTGTGTCCTTTACTTGCTTGTTTTCCTTTCTTCAATTTTCTTTTTGTTCTTTGTGTTCTCTTAATTCTTTTTCTTTATTAGTGTGCTGGAATAGCATATTTGGTGTGTCACTTGTTTTGTTTTTCTTGGTTTTGTTTTTAGCTCAATAAAGAACTGAAAGAGAGAATTAAGTGTGGTAAAAGGCAATAGTTTGTGAGATCATTAGAGGGAAAAAGCCAATTTGTGTGTTAAACACGAGAGTTAAGTGAATCAAATTGAGTGAAACACGTGAGGGAGTGTTGTGAGGTTTTTTTTTTGCTAACTTTAATTTTTCAGATCACAAAATATGTCAAAAGAACAAGAAGCTATAGATCAATTGATCATGCTCAAAGCCATGCAGCAACAATTTAAGTGCATGAATCTGATGTTTGGAGAGATCCGTGACCAATTGAAAAGGCAAGACACTGCCATAGCCAATCTACAAAAGGGGCAACAACCAATGGCTCCTAATGTAAGAGATAATCAATGGCGTGCTGCCATGGGAGATCAGGGTGGTGATGACCTAGATAATTTTAATGACCAGGTCACCGTTGACATGCGTGGAAGAGATGATAGAAGGGTAAGACGCATAGATCGTGATTTGGGGAGTATCAAACTGAAAATTCCTTCTTTTCAAGGTAAAAATGATCCGGAAGCTTATTTGGAGTGGGAAAAAAAGGTGGAGCTAGTATTTGATTGCCATAATTACTCCGAGGAGAAAAAGGTAAAACTAGCTGCTGTTGAATTTACTGATTATGCTATTATTTGGTGGGATCAACTTGTTTTGAGTAGGAGAAGAAACCGTGAAAGGCCTATAAACACTTGGGAGGAGATGAAGGCCATCATAAGGAGGAGATTCGTTCCTAGTCATTATTATAGGGAGCTACATCAAAGGCTTCAAAGTCTTACACAAGGCTCCAGAAGTGTGGAAGACTACCACAAGGAGATGGAAATAATCATGATTCGAACCAACATTGAAGAAGAACGAGAGGCCACTATGGCTAGATTTTTACATGGTTTAAATCAAGATATTGCTAATGTGGTTGACTTGCAGCATTATGTTGAATTGGAAGACATGGTTCACATGGCCATAAAAAGTGGAACGACAACTAAAAAGAAAGGGTTCCACTAGACCCAATTTGGGTTCATCTTCCTCATGGAAGTCAAAATGGAGCAAAGATGAAAAGGTTGTTTCAAAGCCTAAGATTGAGCCAATCAAGGATCATAAAGAGGGGGGCAGCCAAAGCAAAGGTAAATCTGATTCCCAACACTCTAGAAATAGAGATATTAAGTGTTTTAAATGTTTGGGGACAGGTCATATTGCATCTCAATGCCCAAATAAGAGAGTAATGATCTTGAGGGAAGATGG
This sequence comes from Aegle marmelos, assembly GCA_030449875.1. Classification (NCBI taxonomy): domain Eukaryota; kingdom Viridiplantae; phylum Streptophyta; class Magnoliopsida; order Sapindales; family Rutaceae; genus Aegle; species Aegle marmelos. Next base: position 15,125,727 of record JASUUL010000143.1, read on the forward strand.
TGATGTTGAAACCGAGAGTGAATCAGATGATGATCCTATGCCACCTTTGGAGGATGCTAATGATGGTGTAGAGTATCCTGTTGATGGTAAATTGATGGTTGTTAGACGTGCTCTTAACATGCAAGTAAAAAAAGATGCTGAGGTACAACGTGATAACATATTTCATACTAGATGCCACATCAAAGATAAGGTATGTAGTATGATAATTGATGGTGGAAGTTGTACTAATGTAGCTAGCACTAGTTTGGTTGAAAAATTGAACTTGAAAACTCTAAAACATCGTAGGCCATATAAGTTACAATGGCTGAATGATTGTGGGGAGGTTAAAGTAAATAAACAAGTGCTGGTTTCATTCTATGGGAGATATAAGGATGAGGTTGTATGTGATGTAGTACCCATGCATCTTTGGACACATTCTTTTGGGGCGACTTTGGCAATATGATAGGCGAGTGACACATGATGGTTACTTAAATAGATATTCTTTTGTAATGAATAAAAGGCAAATCACTCTTGTACCCTTAACACCTAGGCAAGTGTATGAGGATCAAATGACAATACAAAAAGAGAGTGATACAAAAAAAGAAAATGAGAGCACAAAAGAAAGAGAGAATAAGAGAAAAGAAAGTGGAAAGATAGAAAAAAATATTGTTGAGAGAAAAGAGAGGCAACATGTAAACTTATTTGCAAAAGAGAGAGAGGTTTAGAGGGCCTTCTTTTCAAAACAGCCTATCATTGTACTTTTGTGCAAAGAGGCTTGTTTGCATACTAATGAGCTTAACTCTTTTTTGCCTAGTGTTATTGTGACTCTTTTGCAGGACTTTGATGATGTGTTTCCAAATGAAGTCTTTAATGGTTTGCCACCTATTAGTGGAATTGAGCATCAAATAGACTTTCTTCCTAGAGCTATCATTCCTAATAGACCCGCTTATAGAAGTAACCCCGAAGAGACAAAGGAGCTTCAAAGGCAGGTTGAAGAACTCTTGGCAAAGGGATATGTGAAGGAGAGCATGAGTCCATGTGCGGTACCAGTTCTACTAGTGCCCAAAAAAGATGGAACATGGAGGATGTGTGTTGATTGTCGTGCGATTAACAAAATCACTGTAAAGTATCGGCATCCTATTCCTAGACTTGATGACATGCTTGATGAATTGTATAGTTCTTGTGTGTTTAGCAAAATAGATCTTAAAAGTGGATATCATCAAATTAGGATTAGAGAGGGAGATGAGTGGAAAACTGCTTTTAAAACAAAATATGGTTTATATGAGTGGTTAGTAATGCCATTTGGATTATCTAATGCACCCAGCACTTTTATGAGGTTAATGAACCATGTTTTGCGTGCTTTTCTTGGTAAGTTTGTAGTTGTCTACTTTGATGATATTCTGATCTATAGTAAAAGTCTAGAAGAACACGTTGAGCATTTGCAAAGTGTATTGACTGTTTTAAGAAAGGAAAAGTTGTATGCTAATTTGAAGAAGTGTGCTTTTTGTACAAATCAGATTGTTTTTCTTGGTTATGTTATAAGTGCTAAAGGAATTGAGGTTGATGAAGAGAAGATAAAGGCTATTAAGGAATGGCCTACACCTAAAAGCATAAGTGAGGTAAGAAGTTTTCATGGTTTGGCTAGTTTTTATAGAAGATTTGTGAAAGATTTTAGCACCCTTGCTGCACCTTTAACTGAAATTATTAAGAAACACGTGGGATTTAAGTGGGGTAGTGAACAAGAAAGTGCATTTAATCTAATCAAGGAGAAATTGGTTTCTGCACCACTACTTACTTTACCCGATTTTGCTAAAACTTTTGAAATTGAGTGTGATGCCTCAGGTATAGGTATTGGAGCTGTTTTGATGCAAGAGGGGCGTCCAATTGCTTATTTTAGTGAGAAATTGAGTGGCGCAGCCCTAAACTATCCTACTTATGACAAGGAGATGTATGCATTGGTGAGAGCGTTGGAAACTTGGCAACATTATCTTCTACCTAAAGAGTTTGTCATACACACTGATCATGAGTCCTTAAAGCATTTGAAAGGGCAAGGTAAGTTGTATAAGAGACATGCCAAATGGGTTGAATTCATTGAGCCATTTCCTTGTGTGATCAAATATAAACAAGGTAAAGAGAATGTGGTGGCTGATGCATTATCGAAAAGGTATGCACTTATCTCTACATTAAATACAAAGTTATTAGGATTTGAGTACATTAAAGAATTATATGTTAATGATCCTGATTTTGCTAATGTGTTTAATGCTTGTGAGAAAGTTGCATTTGGAAAGTTCTTGATGCGAATCCCACATTGAAACTTTAAGGAGAACACTTAATTTGAAGTTTCAACTACCCAAGAAAGTTCTAAACAGATTTAAGACACACAAAACCTTGACCCAATGCTTAATTAAACATGAACCAAAGGTATGGAGAAGGATATTAACGCCACACTCAAGATTTATATGAGACGGTGAGTGATAAGTCTTGATTTGGAACGCCACAAGAATGCAAATTCTTGATAAGTTCACTAGTTCTCAAAAGAACCATAGAAAGAATAATTCTCTCAAATTCAAATAACATTAATCTCTCAATTGTCTTACATAGCAAGGTTGCTAAGTTTAAATAGGCCAATAGAGACCCAAAAAATCCGAAAAAGATTAAATCCTAGTTCAAGTCGGACTAGTTCTCCTAACTAGTTAAGGAGTCGTTGAAATTTCTAATTCTGCGCATGCTATAATAAATTGCTCATAACTCCTTCTAGAGAACTCGAAATCTAACTCCGTAAAATTCTTTGGAAAGCTATCTTAATTATCTTTCCAATGGTATAGCTTGCAAGTTAATTCTAGCTTAATTAATACCAATTTTATTCCGAAATTGACCTTTCTGCATTTGATCCGAATTGTGTATTTGGCTGCCAATAGCTTGAATAAAGCCCACAATGCCTTGACATCTCTTCAAGCCTAATTCATGATGTCTTGCATCTTGAATTGTAGTTTCAATCCATATTTTCTCAATTAATCCATTTAAAGCAGCTTGTATCTTTTTGGCTCTAGCTCTTGTAATTGGGCCTTCATGAATGTGCAAAGGATCACTTGAAGCTTTAATGGTATTCTCTTGATAGTTCTCATCAGTTCTATAGGCACGATGGGTTCTTATTTAGAGAGAATAAATTGTGTGTGCCATATAGTTCTTTGCGTGAATTGCTTGTGCGTGAAGCTCATGGGGGAGGTTTAATGGGACATTTCGGCATTGCAAAGACTTTAGATGTTTTAAAAGAACATTTTTTTTGGCCACATATGAAACTTGATGTTGAAAGAATATGTGAGAAGTGTATCACTTGTAAACATGCTAAGTCTAAAGTTTTACCCCATGGATTGTATAAACCTTTACCTATACCTAGCGAACCTTGGGTTGATATTTCTATGGACTTTGTTTTGGGTTTACCTAAGTCAAAAAGGAGAAAAGATTCTATTTTTGTTATTGTTGATAGGTTTTCAAAGATGGCACATTTCATTCCATGTCACAAAACTGATGATGCAACAAACATAGCTAATTTGTTTTTCAAGGAAATAGTCAGATTACATGGAGTACCAAGGAGCATAGTTTCAGATCGAGATGCTAAGTTCTTAAGCCACTTTTGGAAAACTTTGTGGGGTAAGTTGGGTACAAAACTTTTGTTTTCTACTACTTGTCATCCACAAACTGATGGACAAACTGAGGTTGTAAATAGAACATTGTCCACGATGTTGCGTGCCATTATTCAAAAGAATTTGAAAACTTGGGAAGAATGTTTGCCACATGTTGAATTTGCTTACAATAGAACTGTCCATTCAGTTACTAAATTTTCACCATTTGAGATTGTATATGGTTTTAATCCATTAACTCCTTTGGATTTATTGCCGTTACCTATTGATGAGCGTGCTAGTTTGGATGGTAAAAAGAAAGCTGAATTTGTTAAGCAATTGCATGAGAAAGTTCGGCACAACATAGAAAAGAGGACTGAACAATATGCTACTCAAGCCAACAAAGGACGAAAGGAAGTGGTTTTTCAGCCTGGAGATTGGGTTTGGGTGCATATGAGAAAGGAGAGATTCCCAGCACAAAGGCGTTCAAAGTTGCTTCCAAGGGGAGATGGTCCATTTCAAGTGGTTGCACGAATCAATGACAATGCCTACAAATTGGACCTTCCTGGTGAGTATAATATGAGTGCTACTTTTAATGTTTCTGATCTTTCTCCTTTTGATGTAGGTAAAGATTCGAGGACGAATCCTTTTCAAGAGAGGGGGAATGATGAGAAATATCAAGAGAATACCATTAAAGCTTCAAGTGATCCTTTGCACATTCATGAAGGCCCAATTACAAGAGCTAGAGCCAAAAAGATACAAGCTGCTTTAAATGGATTAATTGAGAAAATATGGATTGAAACTACAATTCAAGATGCAAGACATCATGAATTAGGCTTGAAGAGATATCAAGGCATTGTGGGCTTTATTCAAGCTATTGGGCAGCCAAATACACAATTCGGATCAAATGCAGAAAGGTCAATTTCGGAATAAAACTGGTATTGATTGAGCTGGAATTAACTTGCAAGCCATATACCGTTGGAAAGATAATTAAGATAGCTTTCCAAAGAATTTTACGGAGTTAGATTTGGAGTTCTCTAGAAGGAGTTATTACCAATTTATTACAGCATGCGCAGAATTGGAAATTTCAAGGAATCCTTAACTAGTTAGGAGAACTACTCCGACTTGAACTAGGATTTAATCTTTTTCGGATTTTTTGGGTCTCTATTGGCCTATTTAAACTCAGCAACCTTGCTATGTAAGACAATTGAGAGATTAACGTTATTTGAATTTGAGAGAATTATTCTTTCTTTGGTTCTTTTGAGAACTAGTGTACTTATCAAGAATTTGCATTCTTGTGGCATTCCAAATCAAGACTTATCACTCACTTCTCATCTAAATCTTGAGTGTGGCGTCAATATCCTTCTCCATACCTTTGGTTCATGTTTGATTAAGCATTGGGTCAAGGTTTTGTGTGTCTTAAATCTGTTTAGAACTTTCTTGGGTAGTTGAAACTTCAAATTAAGTGTTCTCCTTAAAGTTTCAATGTGGGATTCGCATCAAAAGGTCTACCAGTAACAGCCAGAATTGCCTTAATGGATACAAGATTTAAAGAGTACCAACATGCTGTGATTGGTACTGTCCTGACAACCTTACATGTTGGGAGTGTCCTCCTCACCTATTACCCGAACTTCAACCTTTCCCTTGAAGATCCAAACCTACCTACAACCTTAAAGGTTCAGATCCAACTCCAAGGAACTGAATAGGTAGTCATGGCAAAAATGGCTACTTTACACCATCAATTGGTGTATCACCTCCAAAACCATGCTCTTGACCTACCCTTACCACAAACTACCTCAGACACACTCATGATCCTTGCGGATAATTAGTCCATTCCTACAATTGTCCAGATCCCTAAATAGATCAAAAAATAAGAACTTCTCAAACTCATGCCTTTGGAATGGTTATCCAACTATGAGAAATTCCACCAAAATTCCCAACCAATCCAGACCTCTGAGGCCCAATTCAAAAAAGACCAGATGGCACTGTCAGATTGACTTTCCAACCTCTAGAGTCCAGCAAACAACCTCAGCCTTAGCCTCCCAGGCTTTCATATATTACTATGATCACAGTAGTAAAAATAGGACAAGAAAAGTTGCCCATTGAAGGATTTGATTTTGATGGATATCCCTTCTATCTAGCAAAAATCCAAGGACACTTCCTATGGGATGCACCAAGATCACACATGTGTGATGACAATTGCCCTTGTCTTGAAGATGGAGAATTAGATGACAACTGGTATGTCAACAGAAAGCCCAAAAAGAAGAAACAACCAGAAGTTTGTAAAGCTCCAACAATCTCGATGTTTGAAGATGATGACGATATTTGAAAAAGCAATGGTCAAAATCTTTCAACCTATTTTGCATCATGCATTGATTTACATTGACGATATTTTGTTGTTTTCAAAAACACATGCAGAACATCGCCAGCTGTTAAATCACTTCCTTGATATCATTCAGTCTCATGGTATCATGCTGTCACCCAAGAAAAGCACCATAGCCACCTCCAACATAGAATTCCTTGGCATGGTCATCAAAGACAGTCACTATCAACCAGGAAAGCACATTGCCCAAGAACTGCTTCACTTTCCAGATCAATACTTATCCAGAAAGCAGATCCAGCAATTTCTTGGTATCATCAATTACATCTGTGACTTCATCCCTTACGTGGACAGACATACAGCACAACTTTCGGCTTTATTGAAAAGGAAGCCTCCAGAATGGAATGACACCCATACTACAGCTGTCACCGAGTTAAAAAAGATTGCACAAGATCCTCCACCATTAAAACTCATTACAAGATCGCCATCTACTCAAGGTTGTACTCATCCTGAAAAGGTGTTCAAGATTCCTGCTGACGATGACACTGACTCAGACACTGATGCTATCTCACTCTGAGACACATCAGCCTGCCGACACTTTACTATTTGTCGTATTATAATTTGTTTGAGTGTGCTTTAACTTTTGCTTTATTAAAGATACTTTTTAAAGTTGCTTTAAAAAAGAGATAGGGACGTGTCCTATCCTTTTAGCTTTTGCTTTTTATCTTGTCTCCTACTTTTGAAAAGTAGATGTTTTATTTTATTCTTGCTTTTGTAAAAGCAGGGGTCCTGTCCTGCTCAGCTCGCCTATAAGGTAGCTCCCTCCTCATTGAAAAATCAGAAACACTTGAAGTATTAATCTAAGAAGTTTGTTTTATAAGCTATGAATCTCTAAACACTCTCTTCTCTCTCTGTTAACGAAGTCTTAGGATCTGAAAAGGTTTGAAAAAGGTTCCTCAAACTTTCCATCTCTTGAACCACAAACTGACACTCAAAGAAAAATCGTGTCAAAACCCTTTGTCCCTTCACCAATCACCTCTGCTGGTCATCTTGAAGAACCAAAACCTTTTGAATCTGTCCTCAACTGGCAAACCCAGAATGCCAGAGCACAGAATGATGCTTTACAACACATCCATCAACAAGTCGATCGAATCAGTTTACAAACTGACAAGATTGAAACCAAAGTTGATTCCATCACATTACAAATGCAGCAAATCCACCAGGATCTAAAGAACAGAGTTGCTCAACTAGATGCTGAACTCAAAGAAATGCTCCGACATCGCTACTATGGTCCTGAGTTTGAGAGCAAAGAAGGAGAGATCAGAAAGCTGCAAGCAGAACTAAAACAGATTGAATCTGAGAAGCAGAGACCTACACTCTTCACACAAAGTCCACCAATACCTTCTATTGGTCCTACTTACCATCCGTTCACTCCTATGCTAGCTCCGATCAGACAATATGACCCTTCTAAATTGTTTAGTATGACCCATACACTCTTCAAACCACAATCACAACCTGCTCCACCTTCAAAGCCCAAATCAAGGTCCAAACCTCAACCTAAACCGTTGAAGATACATCAACCCACTCAACCAGTTCAACCATAGTCTCAACAGTCTGAACCTCAAGAACAGGAATCACCAGAGTATACCTCTGTTCCTCCACCTCACACAACCCAACCTCAATCCAAGGATAAAGCTCCTATGCACCAGTATGCATCTTATCCTCATCCTGTTACAGAACCAACAATCTCCACAGAAACCTCCACAGAAGAACCTTCCTCATCCTCAGAATCTGAACCTGATCACAGATCTGATGACACACCAACTCAACCATCAGACCCAAACTCTACTACCAGTTCAGAACCTTCACTCTCTTACCACCGATTCAGAAAAGTCTTATGCTGACATTACTAAGCTCCTCATGGCTCAGCCAGAAGAACCAGAGCATGCACAGACTTCTCATCCAGAATCTTACTTTGAGATTCCATCAGATGTTGATGATCCTACAGAATCTACATCTGCACCTCCACCTCAACAGCAAACTTTAAAGTCATCCAATGGTCCATGGTTTACTTTTGATGACATTCCAACCAATAAATGGCGAGACAAACTATCCGAGATTTCAGCTTGGGTAGACCTCCAAATACTCAAAACCGATGCCACAGTGGAATCAGTTCTTAAGGAACTAACCACCCGTTTCATTGGATCCCTCAGAGATTGGTTTGACAGCTTAGGCTCATACAGACAACTCCAGTTTGTCCAGTTACCTGATGTATCCTCAGCCTTAGCCGTACTTCATGAACAGTTCATTGGTGAACCAGCTGTACACTTTGAAGCAGCCAGACGAGACTACCTCAACATGAAATGCTGTTCCCTCAAAGCCAAAGATCTTGACTTCCACTACAAAAGGATGTCAATCTTGTTCTACAAATTGAATGGCTTTAATGATCCCACTCTGAAGCATGTCTTCCTTGCTTCCTTACCTGACGAATTGCAACCAGAGATACAAAGACAACTTGCTGTTTACCACCTCAGCCTTGAAAACATCTCCTTAGGCAAGATCTTCCAGATTGCAAAGTCCTGCCTTGATAAAATTTGTGAACAGAAACAATTCTTCAAAGAATTGATCAAAGACAAAGAACCATTCAGAAGTGCTTGTAAAAAGCCTTATCTGAAAATCAAGTGCAAAGATCCAAAACAATGTGACTGCGGTCCTCACAAGAAGAAACATTTCAAAAAGTTTAAACAGAAATCTTCTTCCAGAGTTCATACTCGCAGACCATTCACATTTTATCGGAAAAAGTCTCCTTCCTCTAAGGAAAGACAACGACAAAAGTCCAGTAGATGCTTCATCTGCAAAAAGAAAGGACATTACTCCAGAAACTGTCCTAACAAGCGAGATAAAGCTGTTCGTCTCATCAAGCATTTACAAGCTGTTACAGACTATTCTCCAGACAAAGAAGAAGTTGAATCTTGTTTCTCAGAACAAGAAGTTCCTAATGAAGAAACAATGTTCGCACTGGAAAATTCATCTGATGATTCTGATACAGATGGATTACTCACTGTCTACAACCAACAATCTTTGTCATTGGATTCCTCCATTCCTATTCCATCAGTCAAAATCCAGGTTTTACCCTCAAAATTCCACAGACCTCTACCTGTCATTGGATTTTTTGACACTGGCGCTCAAAAGACGATGCTCAATCCAGATATTCTTCCATCACAACATTGGAAACCTCATACAGAACATTTCAAAGCAGCCGATGGAAAAGTTTTCACAACAGATTTGATTACCAAACATCCCATTGGTATTCAGATTTTCCCAAATTATGTTATTTGGACACATGTCATTGGTTCGAATTTACCTGATAAAGACATCTTATTAGGTTTCGATACCATCTCTAAAGTCCCCCATCTCCAAATCCTTCCTACCGGTATTCGAGTCAAATCCATGTTCAAACCCTTCATAAACATCCTCAGACTCTACAGTCTTTCCAATTCTCCTCAGCCTTACCAAGATATCTCAGCCAAACTACTCCAGTTTTGCCCTGAGTCTCATGCTGAATTCACCCATCCAAGTCCATTATGGAAAAACAAGTCTTTCTTCATTAAGCTCCCCTTCAAGCTAAATGAAGACACCAACCCTACCAAAGCTACCCATCCGGGAATGAGTCCCTCTGACTTGGTCCTAGCCCAAAATGAATGCTCACAACTTTTGGCCCAAGATCTTATTGAACCCACAACTTCTCAGTGGGCTTGTCAAGCTTTTTATGTGGAAAAACACTCAGAACTTGTCCGTGGAAAAAAGAGATTAGTCATCGATTATCAGCCTTTAAACATGTTTTTACAAGATGACAAATTTCCTCTTCCAAGAAGACAAAACATTTTCACATATTTGAAGAATGCCCAAATCTTTTCCAGATTATACTCCATGGCCAGAAGAATCCACAGAAGTTGAGGTGATTGATATTCCTTAACAGCCAACCACATGCAGACAAGAAGCAAATGATCCATTGCTGACCTCATCAAGCTTACAACCATGCATGATGTTCTCCTCCAGTTCTTACCATGAGCAATTTCCTCCTCTGAAGAAGCAGACTGATTCACAAAAAAAAGTGGTTTCAAAACCATTTGTCCAATCCCCTGTCACTCTTACTGGACAGCTCGAAGAACCAAAGCAGTATGAAGCAGTTGATGCGAATCCCACATTGAAACTTTAAGGAGAATACTTAATTTGAAGTTTCAACTACCCAAGAAAGTTCTAAACAGATTTAAGACAAACAAAACCTTGACCCAATGCTTAATCAAACATGAACCAAAGGTATGGAGAAGGATATTGACGCCACACTCAAGATTTAGATGAGAAGGTGAGTGATAAGTCTTGATTTGGAACGCCACAAGAATGCAAATTCTTGATAAGTTCACTAGTTCTCAAAAGAACCAAAGAAAGAATAATTCTCTCAAATTCAAAAACATTAATCTCTCTATTGTCTTACATAGCAAGGTTGCTGAGTTTAAATAGGCCAATAGAGACCCAAAAAATCCGAAAAAGATTAAATCCTAGTTCAAGTCGGAGTAGTTTTCCTAACTAGTTAAGGAGTCGTTGAAATTTCCAATTCTGCGCATGCTGTAATAAATTGGTCATAACTCCTTCTAGAGAACTCCAAATCTAACTCCGTAAAATTCTTTAGAAAGCTATCTTAATTATCTTTCCAACGGTATATGGCTTGCAAGTTGATTCCAGCTCAATCAATACCAGTTTTATTCCGAAATTGACCTTTCTGCATTTGACCCGAATTGTGCATTTGGCTGCCCAATAGCTTGAATAAAGCCCACAATGCCTTGACATCTCTTCAAGCCAATTCATGATGTCTTGCATCTTGAATTGTAGTTTCAATCCATATTTTCTCAATTAATCCATTTAAAGCAGCTTGTATCTTTTTGGCTCTAGCTCTTGTAATTGGGCCTTCATGAATGTGCAAAGGATCACTTGAAACTTTAATGGTATTCTCTTGATAGTTCTCATCATTCCCCCTCTCCTGAAAAGGATTCGTCCTCGAATCTTCACCTACATCAAAAGGAGAAAGATCAGAAACATTAAAAGTAGCACTCACATTATACTCACCAGGAAGGTCCAATTTGTAGGCATTGTCATTGATTCGTGCAACCACTTGAAATGGACCATCTCCCCTCACTTATGCTTTTAGGTGTAGGCCATTCCTTACTAGCCTTTATCTTCTCTTCATCAACCTCAATTCCTTTAGCACTTATAACATAACCAAGAAAAACAATCTGATTTGTACAAAAAGCACACTTCTTCAAATTAGCATACAACTTTTCCTTCCTTAACACAGTCAATACACTTTGCAAATGCTCAATGTGTTCTTCTAGACTTTTGCTATAGATCAAAATATCATCAAAGTAGACAACTACAAACTTACCAAGAAAAGCACGCAAAACATGGTTCATTAACCTCATAAAAGTGCTGGGTGCATTAGATAATCCAAATGGCATTACTAACCACTCATATAAACCATATTTTGTTTTAAAAGCAGTTTTCCACTCATCTCCCTCTCTAATCCTAATTTGATGATATCCACTTTTAAGATCTATTTTGCTAAACACACAAGAACCATACAATTCATCAAGCATGTCATCAAGTCTAGGAATAGGATGTCGATACTTTACAGTGATTTTATTAATCGCACGACAATCAACACACATCCTCCATGTTCCATCCTTTTTGGGCACTAGTAGAACTGGTACCGCACACGGACTCATGCTCTCCTTCACATATCCTTTTGCTAAGAGTTCTTCAACCTGCCTTTGAAGCTCCTTTGTCTCTTAGGGGTTACTTCTATAAGCGGGTCTATTAGGAATGATAGCTCCAGGAAGAAAGTCTATTTGATGCTCAATTCCCCTAATAGGTGGCAAACCATTAGGGACTTCATTTGGAAATACATCATCAAAGTCCTGCAAAAGAGTCACAATAACACTAGGCAAAAAAGAGTTAAGCTCATTAGTATGCAAACAAGCCTCTTTGCACAAAAGTACAATGATAGGCTGTTTTGAAAAGAAGGCCCTCTTAACCTCTCTCTCTTTTGCAAACAAGTTTACATGTTGCCTCTCTTTTCTCTCAACAATATTTTTTTTATCTTTCCACTTTCTTTTCTCTCATTTTCTCTTTCTTTTGTACTCTCATTTTCTTTTTTTTGTATCACTCTCTTTTTGTATTGTCATTTGATCCTCATACACTTGCTTAGGTGTTAAGGGTACAAGAGTGATTTGCCTTTTATTCATTACAAAAGAATATCTATTTAAGTAACCATCATGTGTCACTCGCTTATTATATTGCCAAGGTCGCCCCAAAAGAATGTGTCCAGCATGCATGGGTACTACATCACATACAACCTCATCCTTATATCTCCCAATAGAGAATGAAACCAGCACTTGTTTATTTACTTTAACCTCCCCACAATCATTCAGCCATTGTAACTTATATGGCTTAGAATGTTTTAGAGTTTTCAAGTTCAATTTTTCAACCAAACTAGTGCTAGCTACATTAGTACAACTTCCACCATCAATTATCATACTACATACCTTATCTTTGATGTGGCATCTAGTATGAAATATGTTATCACGTTGTACCTCCGCATCCTCTTTTACTTGCATGTTAAGAGCACGTCTAATAACCATCAATTTACCATCAACAGGATACTCTACACCATCATTAGCATCCTCCAAAGGTGGCATAGGATCATCATCTGATTCACTCTCGGTTTCAACATCACCATCTTCCCTCAAGATCATTACCCTCTTATTTGGGCATTGAGATGTAATATGACCTGTCCCCAAACATTTAAAACACTTAATATCTCTATTTCTAGAGTGTTGGGAATCAGATTTACCTTTGCTTTGGCTGCCCCCCTCTTTATGATCCTTGATTGGCTCAATCTTAGGCTTTGAAACAACCTTTTCATCTTTGCTCCATTTTGCCTTCCATGAGGAAGATGAACCCAAATTAGGTCTAGTGGAACCCTTTCTTTTTAGTTGTCGTTCCACTTTTATGGCCATGTGAACCATGTTTTCCAATTCAACATAATGCTGCAAGTCAACCACATTAGCAATATCTTGATTTAAACCATGTAAAAATCTAGCCATAGTGGCCTCTCGTTCTTCTTCAATGTTTGCTCGAATCATGATTATTTCCATCTCCTTGTGGTAGTCTTCCACACTTCTGGAGCCTTGTGTAAGACTTTGAAGCCTTTGATGTAGCTCCCTATAATAATGACTAGGAACGAATCTCCTCCTCATGATGGCCTTCATCTCCTCCCAAGTGTTTATAGGCCTTTCACGGTTTCTTCTCCTACTCAAAACAAGTTGATCCCACCAAATAATAGCATAATCAATAAATTCAACAGCAGCTAGTTTTACCTTTTTCTCCTCGGAGTAATTATGGCAATCAAATACTAGCTCCACCTTTTTTTCCCACTCCAAATAAGCTTCCGGATCATTTTTACCTTGAAAAGAAGGAATTTTCAGTTTGATACTCCCCAAATCACGATCTATGCGTCTTACCCTTCTATCATCTCTTCCACGCATGTCAACGGTGACCTGGTCATCAAAATTATCTAGGTCATCACCACCCTGATCTCCCATGGCAGCACGCCATTGATTATCTCTTACATTATGAGCTATTGGTTGTTGCCCCTTTTGTAGATTGGCTATGGCAGTGTCTTGCCTTTCCAATTGGTCACGGATCTCTCCAAACATCAGATTCATGCACTCAAATTGTTGCTGCATGGCTTTGTGTATGATCGATTGATCTATAGCTTCTTGTTCTTTTGACATATTTTGTGATCTGAAAAATTAAAGTTAGCAAAAAAAACCTCACAACACTCCCTCACGTGTTTCACTCAATTTGATTCACTTAACTCTCGTGTTTAACACACAAATTGGCTTTTTCCCTCTAATGATCTCACAAACTATTGCCTTTTACCACACTTAATTCTCTCTTTCAGTTCTTTATTGAACTAAAAACAAAACCAAGAAAAACAAAACAAGTGACACACCAAATAAGCTATTCCAGCACACTAATAAAGAAAAAGAATTAAGAGAACACAAAGAACAAAAAAGAAATTGAAGAAAGGAAAACAAGCAAGTAAAGGACACAATTGATATTGATGAAAGTAGGAATACTTGAATCCTTTTGCAATCTTTTTTTTTTTTTTTTGCTGTACGTTTCTTTCTTTTTTTTTTTGCTGTAAGTTTTTTTTTTTTTTTTTGCTGTTTGTTTTCTTTTTTTGATAATCAAAATAAATAAGACATTCAAACCTGATTAGAAACTTGCTCTGATACCAAATTGATGCGAATCCCACATTGAAACTTTAAGGAGAATACTTAATTTGAAGTTTCAACTACCCAAGAAAGTTCTAAACAGATTTAAGACAAACAAAACCTTGACCCAATGCTTAATCAAACATGAACCAAAGGTATGGAGAAGGATATTGACGCCACACTCAAGATTTAGATGAGAAGGTGAGTGATAAGTCTTGATTTGGAAGGCCACAAGAATGTAAATTCTTGATAAGTTCACTAGTTCTCAAAAGAACCAAAGAAAGAATAATTCTCTCAAATTCAAAAACATTAATCTCTCTATTGTCTTACATAGCAAGGTTGCTGAGTTTAAATAGGCCAATAGAGACCCAAAAAATCCGAAAAAGATTAAATCCTAGTTCAAGTCGGAGTAGTTTTCCTAACTAGTTAAGGAGTCGTTGAAATTTCCAATTCTGCGCATGCTGTAATAAATTGGTCATAACTCCTTCTAGAGAACTCCAAATCTAACTCTGTAAAATTCTTTGGAAAGCTATCTTAATTATCTTTCCAACGGTATATGGCTTGCAAGTTAATTCCAGCTCAATCAATACCAGTTTTATTCCGAAATTGACCTTTCTGCATTTGACCCGAATTGTGTATTTGGCTGCCCAATAGCTTGAATAAAGGCCACAATGCCTTGACATCTCTTCAAGCCCAATTCATGATGTCTTGCATCTTGAATTGTAGTTTCAATCCATATTTTCTCAATTAATCCATTTAAAGCAACTTGTATCTTTTTGGCTCTAGCTCTTGTAATTGGGCCTTCATGAATGTGCAAAGGATCACTTAAAACTTTAATGGTATTCTCTTGATAGTTCTCATAAGCAGTTCTTAATTGGCAAACTCAGAATGCCAGGATTTAGAATACAGTCCTAGAATCTCTTAATACCAGGCTGATGCGAATCCCACATTGAAACTTTAAGGAGAACACTTAATTTGAAGTTTCAACTACCAAGAAAGTTCTAAACAGATTTAAGACACACAAAATCTTGACCCAATGCTTAATCAAACATGAACTAAAGGTATGGAGAAGGATATTGACGCCACACTCAAGATTTAGATGAGAAGGTGAGTAATAAGTCTTGATTTGGAACGCCACAAGAATGCAAATTCTTGATAAGTTCACTAGTTCTCAAAAGAACCAAAGAAAGAATAATTCTCTTAAATTCAAATAACATTAATCTCTCTATTGTCTTACATAGCAAGGTTGCTGAGTTTAAATAGGCCAATAGAGACCCAAAAAATCCGAAAAAGATTAAATCCTAGTTCAAGTCGGAGTAGTTCTCCTAAATAGTTAAGGATTCGTTGAAATTTCCAATTCTGCGCATGCTGTAATAAATTAGTCATAACTCCTTCTAGAGAACTCCAAATCTAACTCTGTAAAATTCTTTAGAAAGCTATCTTAATTATCTTTCCAACGGTATATGACTTGCAATTTAATTCCAGCTCAATCAATACCAGTTTTATTCCGAAATTGACCTTTCTGCATTTGATCCGAATTGTGTAATGCCTTGACATCTCTTCAAGCCTAATTCATGATGTCTTGCATCTTGAATTGTAGTTTCAATCCATATTTTCTCAATTAGTCCATTTAAAGCAGCTTGTATCTTTTTGGCTCTAGCTCTTGTAATTGGGCCTTCGTGAATGTGCAAAGGATCACTTGAAGCTTTAATGGTATTCTCTTGATAGTTCTCATCACAGGCTCAACAATATTCAAACTCAAGTCCAAAACACAGACAAAAAGGTTGATAGTATTACAGCTCAACTGGAACAACTATATCTCAATCTGCACCATCAAATTGCTAAACTAGATATTGAGCTCAGAACAATGATCTAGAACAAGTATTGGGGTCTAGAGTTAAATAAAAAAGAAACTGAAATTAGACAGCTTAAAAGTGAACTTGCGAGAATTGATGCTGAGAAACAACCACCCTCATTTTTTGGTAAAAAAAAAACACTACCTACATACACTCCTTCCTTCACAACATACCAACCTTTCTACAAACCAACCAGTCATGCACAACCTATGGATTATGCAAAATTCTTTGGGTTATCTCATCTCTCTATACCTAAACCTGCACTAAAGTAAAAACCTCTTGCTAAGCCTGTGACCTCTAAACCTTCAACCTCAACCCAACCTTCAACGTCAACACAGCAACCTACATCTCCACAAGCTACACCTAAACCTACTCAGACACCAGCAAAAGATAAAGTACCCATGCATCAGCTATATTCTCAAGAATATGACACTGGTTTTCCTTCTCTTGAAACCAGTACTCTAGTAGCAAGCTCAGAATCTTCTTCTGAAGAATCCTATTCTTCAACAAAATCAATATCTATTTCAGATTTAGAAGAAAATTTTGTAGATATTCCTAATCTACTCATGGCTCAGCCATCGACAAGTTCCAATGCTCTTCCTTCTCCTGGAGAAGATGAACCCTTAACCTCACAAGAACCTCCAGTAGTCGAGGATCCGAAAGATACTCCTCCGCATCAGAACAACTCTGTTCCAAAATCATCTCATGTACCTTGGTTCACATTTGATGATATTCAAACGATGAGAACTATTAAGAGAATACCATTAAAGCTTCAAGTGACCCTTTGCACATTCATGAAGGCCCAATTACAAGAGCTAGAGCCAAAAAGATGCAAGCTGCTTTAAGTAGATTAATTGAGAAAATATGGATTGAAACTATAATTCAAGATGCAAGACATCATGAATTGGGCTTGAAGAGATGTCAAGGCGTTGTGGGCTTTATTTAAGCTATTAGGCAGCCAAATATACAATTTGGATCAAATATAAAAAGGTCAATTTTGGAATAAAACTGGTATTGATTGAGTTAGAATTAATTTGCGTTGGAAAGATAATTAAGATAGTTT
The DNA here is from genome assembly GCA_030449875.1 of Aegle marmelos. NCBI lineage: Eukaryota > Viridiplantae > Streptophyta > Magnoliopsida > Sapindales > Rutaceae > Aegle > Aegle marmelos. Next base: position 15,142,901 of record JASUUL010000143.1, read on the forward strand.
TCCAAAGAATTTTACAGAGTTAGATTTGGAGTTCTCTAGAAGGAGTTATGACCAATTCATGACAACATGTTCAGACTTGGGAATTTCAACGGCTCCTTAACTAGTTAGAGAGAACTAGTTCGACTTGAACTAGAATTTAATCTTTTTTGGATTTTTGGGTCTCTATTGGCCTATTTAAACTCAGCAACCTTGCTATGTAAGACAATTAGAGATTAATATTATTTGAATTTGAGAGAATTATTCTTTCTTTGGTTCTTTTGAGAACTAGTGAACTTATCAAGAATTTGCATTCTTGTGGCATTCCAAATCTAGACTTATCACTCACCTTCTCATCTAAATCTTGAGTGTGGTGTCAATATCCTTCTCCATACCTTTGGTTCATGTTTACTTAAGCATTGGGTCAAGGTTTTGTGTGTCTTAAATCTGTTTAGAACTTTCTTGGGTAGTTGAAACTTCAAAATTAAGTGTTTTCCTCAAAGTTTCAATGTGGGATTCACACCATTTGGTATCAGAGCAAGTTTCTAATCAGGTTTGAATGTCGTATTTATAAACGTACAGCAAAAAAAAAAGTTCTAAATTTCAATTGTGTCCTCTTAATTCTTTTTCCTACTTCCTTGTTTTCCTTCCTTCAATTTCTTTTTTTTTTTGTGTCCTCTTAATTCTTTTTCTTTGTTAGTGTGCTGGAATAGCATATTTGGTGTGCCACTTGTTTTGTTTTTCTTGATTTTATTTTTTTAGTTCAATAAAGAACTGAAAGAGAGAATTAAGTGTGGTAAAAGACAATAGTTTATGAGATCATTAGAGGGAAAAAAGCCAATTTATGTGTTAAACACGAGACTTAAGTGAATCAAATTGAGTGAAACACATAAGGGAGTATTGTGAGGTCTTTTTGCTAACTTTAATTTACTGATCACAAAATATGTCAAAAGAACTAGAAGCTATAGATCAATCGATCATGCTCAAAGCTATGCAGCAACAATTTAAGTGCATGAATCTGATGTTTGGAGAGATCCGTGACCAATTGGAAAGGCAAGATACTGCCATAGCAAATCTACAAAAGGAGCAACAACCAGTAGCTCCTAATGTAAGAGATAATCACTAGTGTGCTGCCATGGGAGGTCAAGATGGTGATGACCTAGATAATTTTGATGACCAGGCCACCATTGACATGCGTGGAAGAGATGATAGAGGGGCAAGACGCATAGATCATGATTTGGGGAGTTGAAGACACATCAACCCACTCAACCAGTTCAACCACAGTCTCAACAGTCTGAACCTACAGAACAGGAATCACCAGAGTATACCTCTGTTCCTCCACCTCACACAACCCAACCTCAATCCAAGGATAAAGCTCCTATGCATCAATATGCATCCTATCCTCATCCTCGTAGAATATTCCTATATTCCCGAGTCTGCACAAATTACTGAGTCTTCTTTTCCTCTTATCAGTCCTTATCATCTGTACAAACGATCTACTTCTCTTACCCGTAGTATCAAATCCCTTATCAGTACAGTTTATTATGAAAACATCAAAACAGTTTCCACTGGTCGTACAGCCCATAACTCAAGACACTCCTGGTCTTCTTCAACAGGACACCAGACCGTCTAGGAAACAAGCATGAGTTTTCTGATGCACAGGATCCTTGAATAAGGCAAGTGCAGAGCATACTATCTCAGGTTTTTCTTTGTTTTTGACAATGAACTTGATAAAAATCTTTTTCAAACCTTTTCAGATCCTAAGAACTTCATTAACAGAGAGAGAAGAGAGAGTTTAGAGATTCATAGCTTATAAAACAAACTTCTTAGATTAATACTTCAAGTGTTCCGACATGCAGGCAGTGCTCTTCTTACCTTTTATCCAAATTTCAACTTGTCCCTCCAAGATATCAACCTTTCCACCGCCTTGAAAGTCCAAGTTCAAATTCAAGGTGCTGACCAGATCTCCTCAGCAAAGATAGCTACTCTCCATCATCAATTGGTCTATAGGCTTCAGAACCATGCCTTAGATCTTCCAACTCCAGAAAGTCACTCAGATGCTCTAATGGTACTAGCAGAATCTGATCAAACTCCAACTATCATTCAGATTCCCAGACAAATTCCTCAACAAGAACTTGTCAAGCTCATGCCTTTAGAATGGATTTCCAACTATGAAAAGTTCCATCAGAATGATGCCCCTATTCAGACATCCGAAAGCATGTTTAAACGCAGAAACGATGGATCTATCAAAATGACTTTCAAACCACCTCAGACGGCTTCACAACCTCCTTCAGCTGTTCTACCCACAGCTCCTCCAGAGTCTCCAAGACTATCCTTCACCTATTCTTCGATGATCACTCCAGTCCAAACAGGCCAAGAGAAACTCCCAATCACTGGTTTCACTTCAGAAGGTTATCCAGTTTATCCTGCTAAAATTGGAAAACACTTCCTCTGGGATGCTCCTGGATCTGACATGTGTGATCCAGATTGTCCGTGCTGGCAAGACGGCGAAGATGAATATGTTGTGCCTAAAAGAAAACCTAAAAAGAAGTATCTTACTTCTTGTAAGGTTGACTACAAAAGACCACATAATCCTCCTTCACCTCCACCTGCACCTGCACCTTTACCTCTTTACCACAAGGAACTTAAATGGATTGCTAAACATTGCAAAACAGAAGTCCCTTCACCAGTCATACATCCACAACCACAACCAATCCCATGTATGATGTTCTCCAGAGACTATTCTTCAAACTTTCCACCTCTTGAACCACAAACTGACACTCAGAGAAAAATCGTGTCGAAACCCTTTGTCCCTTCACCAATCACCTCTGCTGGTCATCTTGAAGAACCAAAACCCTTTGAATCTGTCCTTAACTGGCAAACCCAGAATGCTAGAGCACAGAATGATGTTTTACAGCATATCCATCAACAAGTCGATCGAATCAGTTTACGAACTGACAAGATTGAAACTAATGTTGATTCCATCACATCACAGATGCAGCAAAATCCACTAGGATCTAAAGAACAGAGTTGCTCAACTAGATACTGAACTCAAAGAAATGCTCCGACATCGCTACTATGGTCCTGAGTTTGATAGCAAAGAACGAGAAATCAGAAAGCTGCAAGCAGAACTAAAACAGATTGAATCTGAGAAGTAGAGACCTACACTCTTCACACAGAGTCCACCAATACCTTCTATTGGTCCTACCTACCATCCGTTCACTCCTATGCTAGCTCCGATCAGAAATATGACCCTTCTAAATTGTTTGGTATGACCCATACACTCTTCAAACCACAATCACAACCTGCTCCACCTTCAAAGCCCAAATCAAGGTCCAAACCTCAACCTAAACCGTTGAAGACACATCAACCCACTCAACCAGTTCAACCACAGTCTCAACAGTCTGAACCTACAGAACAGGAATCACCAGAGTATACCTCTGTTCCTCCACCTCACACAACCCAACCTCAATCCAAGGATAAAGCTCCTATGCATCAATATGCATCCTATCCTCATCCTGTTACAGAGTCAACATCAACCACAGAAACCTCCACAGAAGAACCTTCCTCATCCTCAGAATCTGAACCTGATCACAGATCTGATGACACACCATCTCAACCATCAGAATCAAACCCTGCAACCAGTTCAGAACCTTCACTCTCTTCGGTTTCTACTACCGATTCAGAAAAGTCTTATGCCGACATTACTAAGCTCCTCATGGCTCAGCCAGAAGAAACAGAGCATGCACAGACTTCTCAACCAGAATCTTACTTTGAGATTCCATCAGATGTTGATGATCCTACTGAATCTACATCTGCACCTCCACCTCAACAGCAAACTCCAAAGTCATCCAATGGTCCATGGTTTACTTTTGATGACATTCCAACAAGTAAATGGCGAGACAAACTATCCGAGATTTCAGCTTGGGTAGACCTCCAGATACTCAAAACCGATGCCACAGTGGAATCAGTTCTTAAGGAACTAACCACCTGTTTCATTGGATCCCTCAGAGATTGGTTTGACAGCATAGGCTCATACAGACAACTTCAGTTTGTCCAGTTACCTGATGTTTCCTCAGCCTTAGCCGTACTTCATGAACAGTTCATTGGCGAACCAACTGCACACTTTGAAGCAGCCAGACGAGACTACCTCAACATGAAATGCTGTTCTCTTAAAGCCAAAGATCTTGACTTCCACTACAAAAGGATGTCAATCTTGTTCTACAAATTGAATGGCTTTAATGATCCTACTCTGAAGCATGTTTTCCTTGCTTCCTTACCTGATGAGTTGCAACCAGAAATTCAACGACAACTTGCTGTATACCATCTTAGCCTTGAAAACATCTCCTTAGGCAAGATCTTCCAGATTGCAAAGTCCTGCCTTGATAAACTTTGTGAACAGAAACAATTCTTCAAAGAATTGATCAAAGACAAAGAACCATTCAGAAGTGCTTGTAAAAAGCCTTATCTGAAAATCAAGTGCAAAGATCCAAAGCAATGTGATGCGGGTCCTCACAAGAAGAAACATTTGTAAAGCTTAAAATGTAAATCTTCTTCCGAGTTCATACTGCAGACCTTTCACATTCTACGAGAAAAAAGTCTCTTCCTCTACATGGGCAAGCAACGACAAAAGTCCAGTAGATGCTTCATATGCAAAAAGAAAGGACATTACTCCAGAAACTATCCTAACAAACGAGACAAAGCTGTTCGTCTCATCAAGCATTTACAAGCTGTTACAGACTATTCTCCAGACAAAGAAGAAGTTGAATCTTGTTTCTCAGAACAAGAAGCACCTAATGAAGAAACAGTGTTCGCACTGGAAAATTCATCTGATGATTCTGATACAGATGGATTACTCACTGTCTACAACCAACAATCTTTGTCACTGGATTCCTCTATTCCTATTCCATCAGTCAAAATCCAGGTTTTACCCTCAAAGTTTCACAGACCTCTTCCTGTCATTGGATTTTTTGACACAGGCGCTCAAAAGACGATGCTCAATCCAGATATCCTTCCATCACAACACTGGAAGCCTCATACAGAACATTTCAAAGCAGCCGATGGAAAAGTTTTCACAACAGATTTGATTACCAAAAAACCCATTGGTATTTAGATTTTCCCAAATTGTGTTATTTGGACACATGTCATTGGTTCGAATTTGCCTGATAAAGACATCTTATTAGGTTTCGATACCATCTCCAAAGTCCCACATCTCCAAATTCTCCCCACTGGTATTCGAGTCAAATCCATGTTCAAACCCTTCATAAACATCCTCAGACTCTGACCTTTCCAATACTCCCGGTCTTACCAAGATATCTCAGCTAAATTACTCCAGTTTTGCCCTGAGTCTCATGCTGAATTCACCCATCTAAACCCGTTATGGAAAAATAAGTCCTTCTTCATTAAGCTCCCCTTCAAGCTAAATGAAGACACCAATCCTACCAAAGCCACCCATCCGGGAATGAGTCCCTCTGACTTGGTCCTAGCCCAAAAAGAATGTTCTCAACTTTTGGCCCAAGGTCTAATTGAACCCACAACTTCTCAGTGGGCTTGTCAAGCTTTTTATGTGGAAAAACACTCAGAACTTGTCCGTGGAAAAAAAGATTAGTCATCGACTATCAGCCTTTAAACATGTTTTTACAAGATGACAAATTTCCTCTTCCAAAAAGACAAAACATTTTCACATATTTGAAAAATGCCCAAATCTTTTCAAAATTCGATTTAAAATCAGGATTTTGGCAATTAGGCATTGAACCCTCTGAAAGATACAAAACTGCTTTTTGCATTCCGAATGCTCATTATCAATGGACAGTTTTACCCTTTGGTTTAAAGATCGCTTCCTTCCATTTTCCAAAAAGCAATGGTCAAAATCTTTCAACCAATTTTGCATCATGCATTGATTTACATTGACGATATTTTGTTATTTTCAGAAACACATGCAGAACATCGCCAGCTGTTAAATCACTTCCTTGATATCATTCAGTCTCATGGTATCATGCTGTCTCCAAAGAAAAGCACCATAGCCACCTCCAACATTGAATTCCTTGGCATGGTCATCAAAGACGGTCACTATCAACCAGGAAAGCACATTGCTCAAGAACTGCTTCACTTTCCAGATCATCACTTATCCAGAAAGCAGATCCAGCAATTTCTTGGTATCATCAATTACATCCGTGACTTCATCCCTCACGTGGACAGACATACAAAGACAACTTTCGGCTTTATTGAAAAAAAGCCTCAGAATGGAATGACACCCATACTACGGTATTGCCTTTGAATTAAAAAAGATTGCACAAGATCCTCCACCATTAAAGCTCATTACAGATGGCAACCGGATCTTACAGACAGATGCAAGTGACACCTCATGGGGTGCTGTACTCCTCGAAGAACTCAATGGAAAAGAGAATCTTATCGGATACGCTAGTGGACATTTCTCTGACTCACAATGCCACTACCACAGTATCTACAAAGAGATTTTAGCCGTGAAAAATGGTATTAAAAAATTTGAATATCATTTAATCGGTTATCATTTTCTTATCCGATTGGACAGCTCATCCTTCCCAGCCATCCTCAGCACAAAAGGAAAGAATATTCCAGAGAAGATGCTTTTGCGACTGAAAGACTGGTTCTCCAAATATGACTTCTCCGTGAAGCATATAAAAGGAACCCAGAACCTCATCCCTGATCTTCTATCCAGACTCTCCAAACCATCCAAGCATCTCCACTGCATTTCTTCTCACTATCATTTCCCTTTCCTTCTTATGGCTACCTCTCTGCCTACACAAGCCCTCACCAAACGATATTTTCCCCTTGGCAAAACTTTTAACTCAGCATTTGCTATTCAAGACTTTGCCCGAAAATATGTTTTTAGGTTCTTTCTCAAGGCCTATTTCCTTACTGACTCCATCCCTGTCATGGATTTCCATCCTGAAGACTTATTCCTTACCGGTTTATATCTCCATCCTCTCAAAGGAATCACTGAAGACGAGTTATGGTATATTTGGTGCCTTACAGTCCTCTACGATACAAAACTTGTCTTTAAAGTCAGACTCTATCCGGACATCTAATGGATCCTGAACAGTCCACTTCCCTCATTTGGACCGTGCTCGAATGGTATTCTCCAATTCCTTGGTGGAGAATGAAATTACAGCAAATCACCTCCCTTAATCACCTTGAACAAATCCCAGATACAGAAGCAGATATGTTTACCTCTGTCTTCACCATTCACAGACCATATTTCCAACATCCACACATTGATAACTGGATCAGAGACCAAGCACGTGAGTGGCAAACTCTGCCACATCCAGCCCTTCTTGAACAGGATCAAAATATTCAAAGAACTCTGACCACCTTTCTGTGCCAACTTAATCATAGGTTAGAACCACCAACGAACATCCTCCACACCTCATTAGGTCCCCGGCATGAAGTTCTCGTAGTCCCAACTCCTTCAGCCATATCTACACCAAAAACCTCAGGGATTATCCTCAAGGAAGAAAAGCCAGATTACACTGACTTTTTATTCCAAGATGCTCAAGACCCATGCGAAGAATTCATGTCCTTAACACAACACTTAGAACAACTTCAAACACCACCAGCAAATCCTAACGAAGCAAGCACAAGTCATCAGCCAACCAACCAACCCTCAGAACAGTCTTATCCACTTTACTGCTCCCAAGTCCGGCCCAATCCTTCACGGATCGGAAGAAGAACAAAGAGCCAAATTTTGCCCTTGGCCCTGTGTGCCAGATTGTACTCATCCTGAAAAGGTGTTCAAGATTCCTGCTGACGACGACACTGACTCAGACACTGATGCTATCTCCCTCTGAGACACATCAGCCTGCCGACACTTTACTGTTTGTCGTGTTGTATAATTATGTTTGAGTGTGTTTAACTTTTGCTTTTACTTTATTAAGGTTGCTTTAAAAAAGAGATAGGGATGTGTCCTATCCTTTTAGCTTTTGCTTTTTATCTTGTCTCCTACTTTTGAAAAGTAGATGTCTTATTTTATTCTTGCTTTTGTAAAAGCAGGGGTTCTGTCCTGCTCAGCTCGCCTATATAAGGCAGCTCTCTCCTCATTGTAACATAAGTCAGAACACTTGAAGTATTAATCTAAGAAGTTTGTTTTATAAGCTATGAATCTCTAAACTCTCTCTTCTCTCTCTGTTAATGAAGTTCTTAGGATCTGAAAAGGTTTGAAAAAGATTTTTATCAAGTTCATTTTCAAAAACAAAGAAAAACCTGAGATAGTATGCTCTGCACTTGCCTTATTCAAGGATCCTGTGCATCAGAAAACTCATGCTTGTTTCTAGGCGAGTGCGGGTGCCTGTTGAAGAAGACCAGGAGTGTCTTGAGTTATGGGCTGTACGACCAGTGGAAACTGTTTTGATGTTTTCATGATAAACTGTAAACCTTAAGTAGATGGCGATCTTGTATTTCGCTGCCCGACTCCTAGTGGAAACTGTTTTGAGTCGGGCAGCGGAATACAAGATCGCCATCTACTCAAGGTTTACAGTTTATCATGAAAACATCAAAAGCGATTTCACCGGGTCGATGCCCATAACTCAAGACACTCTGGTCTTCTTCAACAGGCACTGCATCGCTTCTAGAAACAAGCATGAGTTTTTCGATGCATGCGATCCTTGAACAAGGCAAGTGCAGAGCATACTATCTCAGGTTTTTCTTTGTTTTTGAAAATGAACTTGATAAAAATCTTTTTCAAACCTTTTCAGATCCTAAGAACTTCATTAACAGAGAGAGAAGAGAGAGTTTAGAGATTCATAGCTTATAAAACAAACTTCTTAGATTAATACTTCAAGTGTTCCGACTTCATAGTTGGTATCAGAGCCTTGTCTCTCAAGTTTTTTGAAATGATATCATGTTTTGATTTCTAAAAGAAAATGGTATGATAAATGCTTTTTCAGTTTTTGAAAGAATCCTAGACTTCAGGACACACAGAGAGAGATTGCAATATCATGGCTTCTACATCTTCTTGCTCAGAATCTTCAAGTACTATTTCCCTTTCGTCTACTTTGTCTTTACCAAAGTCTTGCACTAAACATACTGCAAATAAGATAGAAAACCTCGTAGAATATTCTTATATTCCCGAATCTGCACAAATTACTGAGTCTTCTTTTCCTCTTATCAGTCCTTATCATCTGTACAAACGATCTACTTCTCTTACCCGTAGTATCAAATCCCTTATCAGTACAAAGCGTCCTCTTCCTAAAGAATACATCCAGTCTTCTAGACTAGATCAGTGTACTCTTCAAGCTACTACTGCTGAACAATATGTCACACTTGAGATCCCTCCAGAACTCGTTGTAAACTGGAAACGAGAAGGTTATACTCATCTCCATCTCGGCGGAGTGAGATTAATCTTAACACTTCATGGAAGAAAAGGTTTACCTGTCACTGCTCGAATTGCTATGCTAGACACCAGATTCAAACAGTATCAACACGCCGTTATTGGTACAGTTTTGACTACCCTACATGCAGGCAGTGCTCTTCTTACCTTTTATCCAAATTTCAACTTGTCCCTCCAAGATATTAACCTTTCCACTGCCTTGAAAGTCCAAGTTCAAATTCAAGGTGCTGACCAGATCTCCTCAGTAAAAATAGCTACTCTCCATCATCAATTGGTCTATAGGCTTCAGAACCATGCCTTAGATCTTCCAACTCCAGAAAGTCACTCAGATGCTCTAATGGTACTAGCAGAATCTGATCAAACTCCAACTATCATTCAGATTCCTCGACAAATTCCTCAACAAGAACTTGTCAAGCTCATGCCTTTAGAATGGATTTCCAACTATGAAAAGTTCCATCAGAATGATGCCCCTATTCAGACATCCGAAAGCATGTTTGAACGCAGACAAGATGGATCTGTCAAAATGACTTGCAAACCACCTCAGACGGCTTCACAGCCTCCTTCAGCTGTTCTACCCACAGCTCCTCCAGAGTCTCCAAGACTATCCTTCACCTATTCTTCGATGATCACTCCAGTCCAAACAGGCCAAGAGAAACTCCCAATCACTGCTTTCACCTCAGAAGGTTATCCAGTTTATCCTGCTAAAATTGGAAAACACTTCCTCTGGGATGCTCCTGGATCTGACATGTGTGATCCAGATTGTCCGTGCTAGCAAGACGGCGAAGATGAATATGTTGTGCCTAAAAGAAAACCTAAAAAGAAGTATCTTACTTCTTGTAAGGTTGACTACAAAAGACCACAAAATCCTCCTTCACCTCCTCCTGCACCTGCACCTTTACCTCTTTACCACAAGGAACTTAAATGGATTGCTAAACACTGCAAAACAGAAGTCCCTTCACCAGTCATACATCCACAACCACAACCAATCCCATGTATGATGTTCTCCAGAGACTATTCTTCAAACTTTCCACCTCTTGAACCACAAACTGACACTCAGAGAAAAATCATGTCGAAACCCTTTGTCCCTTCACCAATCCCCTCTGCTGGTCATCTTGAAGAACCAAAACCCTTTGAATCTGTCCTCAACTGGCAAACCCAGAATGCTAGAGCACAGAATGATGCTTTACAGCATATCCATCAACAAGTCGGTCGAATCAGTTTACGAACTGACAAGATTGAAACTAAAGTTGATTCCATCACATCACAGATGCAGCAAATCCACCAGGATCTAAAGAACAGAGTTGCTCAACTAGATGCTGAACTCAAAGAAATGCTCTGACATCGCTACTATGGTCCTGAGTTTGATAGCAAAGAACGAGAAATCAGAAAGCTGCAAGCAGAACTAAAACAGATTGAATCTGAGAAGCAGAGACCTACACTCTTCACACAGAGTCCACCAATACCTTCTATTGGTCCTACCTACCATCCGTTCACTCATATGCTAGCTCCGATCAGACAATATGACCCTTCTAAATTGTTTGGTATGACCCATACACTCTTCAAACCACAATCACAACCTGCTTCACCTTCAAAGCCCAAATCAAGGTCCAAACCTCAACCTAAACCGTTGAAGACACATCAACCCACTCAACCAGTTCAACCACAGTCTCAACAGTCTGAACCTACAGAACAGGAATCACCAGAGTATACCTCTATTCCTCCTCAGATGTCTCAACCTATTCCTCAACCTTCATCTCATGTGCCCCAATCCAAGGATAAAGCTCCTATGCATCAATATGCATCCTATCCTCATCCTGTTACAGAGTCAACATCAACCACAGAAACCTCCACAGAAGAACCTTCCTCATCCTCAGAATCTGAACCTGATCACAGATCTGATGACACACCATCTCAACCATCAGAATCAAACCCTGCAACCAGTTCAGAACCTTCACTCTCTTCGGTTTCTACTACCGATTCAGAAAAGTCTTATGCCGACATTACTAAGCTCCTCATGGCTCAGCCAGAAGAAACAGAGCATGCACAGACTTCTCAACCAGAATCTTACTTTGAGATTCCATCAGATGTTGATGATCCTACTGAATCTACATCTGCACCTCCACCTCAACAGCAAACTCCAAAGTCATCCAATGGTCCATGGTTTACTTTTGATGACATTCCAACAAGTAAATGGCGAGACAAACTATCCGAGATTTCAGCTTGGGTAGACCTCCAGATACTCAAAACCGATGCCACAGTGGAATCAGTTCTTAAGGAACTAACCACCCGTTTCATTGGATCCCTCAGAGATTGGTTTAACAGCTTAGGCTCCATCTGAGACAACTTGTTTGTCATTACACGATGTTTCCTCACCTTAGCCGTAGTCTTCATGAACATTCATTGGCGAACCAGTGCATGACACTTTGAAGCAGCCAGACGAGACTACCTCAACATGAAATGCTGTTCTCTTAAAGCCAAAGATCTTGACTTCCACTACAAAAGGATGTCAATCTTGTTCTACAAATTGAATGGCTTTAATGATCCTACTCTGAAGCATGTTTTCCTTGCTTCCTTACCTGATGAGTTGCAACCAGAAATTCAACGACAACTTGCTGTATACCATCTTAGCCTTGAAAACATCTCCTTAGGCAAGATCTTCCAGATTGCAAAGTCCTGCCTTGATAAACTTTGTGAACAGAAACAATTCTTCAAAGAATTGATCAAAGACAAAGAACCATTCAGAAGTGCTTGTAAAAAGCCTTATCTGAAAATCAAGTGCAAAGATCCAAAGCAATGTGACTGCGGTCCTCACAAGAAGAAACATTTTAAAGCTTAAAGTAAATCTTCTTCCAGAGTTCATACTCGCAGACCTTTCACATTCTACAGAAAAAAGTCTCCTTCCTCTATGGAACGGCAACGACAAAAGTCCAGTAGATGCTTCATATGCAAAAAGAAAGGACATTACTCCAGAAACTATCCTAACAAACGAGACAAAGCTGTTCGTCTCATCAAGCATTTACAAGCTGTTACAGACTATTCTCCAGACAAAGAAGAAGTTGAATCTTGTTTCTCAGAACAAGAAGCACCTAATGAAGAAACAGTGTTCGCACTGGAAAATTCATCTGATGATTCTGATACAGATGGATTACTCACTGTCTACAACCAACAATCTTTGTCATTGGATCCCTCTATTCCAATTCCATCAGTCAAAATCCAGGTTTTACCTTCCAAGTTTCGCTGAGACCTCTTCCCCGTCATTGGATTTTTGACACAGCGCTCAAAAGCGATGCTCAATCCGGATATCCTTCCATCACAACACCTGGAAGCCCTCATGAGAACATTTCAAAGCAGCCGATGGAAAAGTTTTCACAACAGATTTGATTACCAAAAAACCCATTGGTATTTAGATTTTCCCAAATTGTGTTATTTGGACACATGTCATTGGTTCGAATTTGCCTGATAAAGACATCTTATTAGGTTTCGATACCATCTCCAAAGTCCCACATCTCCAAATTCTCCCCACTGGTATTCGAGTCAAATCCATGTTCAAACCCTTCATAAACATCCTCAGACTCTACAGCCTTTCCAATACTCCTCAGTCTTACCAAGATATCTCAGCTAAATTACTCCAGTTTTGCCCTGAGTCTCATGCTGAATTCACCCATCCAAACCCGTTATGGAAAAATAAGTCCTTCTTCATTAAGCTCCCCTTCAAGCTAAATGAAGACACCAATCCTACCAAAGCCACCCATCCGGGAATGAGTCCCTCTGACTTGGTCCTAGCCCAAAAAGAATGTTCTCAACTTTTGGCCCAAGGTCTAATTGAACCCACAACTTCTCAGTGGGCTTGTCAAGCTTTTTATGTGGAAAAACACTCAGAACTTGTCCGTGGAAAAAAAGATTAGTCATCGACTATCAGCCTTTAAACATGTTTTTACAAGATGACAAATTTCCTCTTCCAAAAAGACAACATTTTCACATATTTGAAAAATGCCCAAATCTTTTCAAAATTCGATTTAAAATCAGGATTTTGGCAATTAGGCATTGAACCCTCTGAAAGATACAAAACTGCTTTTTGCATTCCGAATGCTCATTATCAATGGACAGTTTTACCCTTTGGTTTAAAGACTGCTCCTTCCATTTTCCAAAAAGCAATGGTCAAAATCTTTCAACCAATTTTGCATCATGCATTGATTTACATTGACGATATTTTGTTATTTTCAGAAACACATGCAGAACATCGCCAGCTGTTAAATCACTTCCTTGATATCATTCAGTCTCATGGTATCATGCTGTCTCCAAAGAAAAGCACCATAGCCACCTCCAACATTGAATTCCTTGGCATGGTCATCAAAGACGGTCACTATCAACCAGGAAAGCACATTGCCCAAGAACTGCTTCACTTTCCAGATCATCACTTATCCAGAAAGCAGATCCAGCAATTTCTTGGTATCATCAATTACATCCGTGACTTCATCCCTCACGTGGACAGACATACAGCACAACTTTCGGCTTTATTGAAAAAGAAGCCTCCAGAATGGAATGACACCCATACTACAGCTGTCACTGAATTAAAAAAGATTGCACAAGATCCTCCACCATTAAAGCTCATTACAGATGGCAACCGGATCTTACAGACAGATGCAAGTGACACCTCATGGGGTGCTGTACTCCTCGAAGAACTCAATGGAAAAGAGAATCTTATCGGATACGCTAGTGGACATTTCTCTGACTCACAATGCCACTACCACAGTATCTACAAAGAGATTTTAGCCGTGAAAAATGGTATTAAAAAATTTGAATATCATTTAATCGGTTATCATTTTCTTATCCGATTGGACAGCTCATCCTTCCCAGCCATCCTCAGCACAAAAGGAAAATATTCAGGAGAAGATTTTTGATCGAAAGATCGGGTTCTCCAAATATGACTTCTCCGTGAAGCATATAAAAGGAACCCAGAACCTCATCCCTGATCTTTTATCCAGACTCTCCAAACCATCCAAGCATCTCCACTGCATTTCTTCTCACTATCATTTCCCTTTCCTTCTTATGGCTACCTCTCTGCCTACACAAGCCCTCACCAAACGATATTTTCCCCTTGGCAAAACTTTTAACTCAGCATTTGCTATTCAAGACTTTGCCCGAAAATATGTTTTTAGGTTCTTTCTCAAGGCCTATTTCCTTACTGACTCCATCCCTGTCATGGATTTCCATCCTGAAGACTTATTCCTTACCGGTTTATATCTCCATCCTCTCAAAGGAATCACTGAAGACGAGTTATGGTATATTTGGTGCCTTACAGTCCTCTACGATACAAAACTTGTCTTCCCAGTCAGACCTCTATCCAGACATCTAATGGATCCTGAACAGTCCACTTCCCTCATTTGGACCGTGCTCGAATGGTATTCTCCAATTCCTTGGTGGAGAATGAAATTACAGCAAATCACCTCCCTTAATCACCTTGAACAAATCCCAGATACAGAAGCAGATATGTTTACCTCTGTCTTCACCATTCACAGACCATATTTCCAACATCCACACATTGATAACTTCTGGACTGTAGACCAAGCACGTGAGTGGCAAACTCTGCCACATCCAGCCCTTCTTGAACAGGATCAAAATATTCAAAGAACTCTGACCACCTTTCTGTGCCAACTTAATCATAGGTTAGAACCACCAACGAACATCCTCCACACCTCATTAGGTCCCCGGCATGAAGTTCTCGTAGTCCCAACTCCTTCAGCCATATCTACACCAAAAACCTCAGGGATTATCCTCAAGGAAGAAAAGCCAGATTACACTGACTTTTTATTCCAAGATGCTCAAGACCCATGCGAAGAATTCATGTCCTTAACACAACACTTAGAACAACTTCAAACACCACCAGCAAATCCTAACGAAGCAAGCACAAGTCATCAGCCAACCAACCAACCCTCAGAACAGTCTTATCCACTTTACTGCTCCCAAGTCCGACCCAATCCTTCACCAGATCCAGAAGAAGAACAAAGAGCCAAATTTTGCCCTTGGCCCTGTGTGCCAGATTGTACTCATCCTGAAAAGGTGTTCAAGATTCCTGCTGACGACGACACTGACTCAGACACTGATGCTATCTCCCTCTGAGACACATCAGCCTGCCGACACTTTACTGTTTGTCGTGTTGTATAATTATGTTTGAGTGTGTTTAACTTTTGCTTTTACTTTATTAAAGTTGCTTTAAAAAATAGATAGGGATGTGTCCTATCCTTTTAGCTTTTGCTTTTTATCTTGTCTCCTACTTTTGAAAAGTAGATGTCTTATTTTATTCTTGCTTTTGTAAAAGCAGGGGTCCTGTCCTGCTCAGCTCGCCTATATAAGGCAGCTCCCTCCTCATTGTAACATAAGTCGGAACACTTGAAGTATTAATCTAAGAAGTTTGTTTTATAAGCTATGAATCTCTAAACTCTCTCTTCTCTCTCTGTTAATGAAGTTCTTAGGATCTGAAAAGGTTTGAAAAAGATTTTTATCAAGTTCATTTTCAAAAACAAAGAAAAACCTGAGATAGTATGCTCTGCACTTGCCTTGTTCAAGGATCCTGTGCATCAGAAAACTCATGCTTGTTTCCTAGACGGTCTGGTGCCCTGTTGAAGAAGACCAGGAGTGTCTTGAGTTATGGGCTGTACGACCAGTGGAAACTATTTTGATGTTTTCATGATAAACTGATCCAGAAGCCTATTTGGAGTGGGAAAAAAAGGTGGAGCTAGTATTTGATTGCCATAATTACTCCGAGAAGAAAAAGGTAAAACTAACTGTTGTTGAATTTACTGATTATGCAATTATTTAGTGGGATCAACTTGTTTTGAGTAGGAGAAGAAACTGTAAAAGGCCTATAAACACTTGGGAGGGGATGAAAGCCATCATGAGGAGGAGATTTGTTCCTAGTCATTATTATAGGGAGCTATACCAAAGGTTTCAAAGTCTTCCACAAGGCTCCAGAAGTGTGGAAGACTACCACAAGGAGATGGAAATAATTATGATTCGAGCCAACATTGAAGAAGAACGAAAGGCCACTATAGCTAGATATTTGCATGGTTTAAATCAAGATATTGCTAATGTGGTTGACTTGCAGCATTATGTTGAATTGGAAGACATGGTTCACATGTGATGCGAATCCCACATTGAAACTTTAAGGAGAATACTTAATTTGTAGTTTCAACTACCCAAGAAAGTTCTAAACAGATTTAAGACAAACAAAACCTTGACCCAATGCTTAATCAAACATGAACCAAAGGTATGGAGAAGGATATTGACGCCACACTCAAGATTTAGATGAGAAGGTGAGTGATAAGTCTTGATTTGGAATGCCACAAGAATGCAAATTCTTGATAAGTTCACTAGTCCTCAAAAGAACCAAAGAAAGAATAATTCTCTCAAATTCAAATAACATTAATCTCTCAATTGTCTTACATAGCAAGGTTGCTAAGTTTAAATAGGCTAATAGAGACCTAAAATGATGCGAATCCCACATTGAAACTTTAAGAAGAACACTTAATTTGAAGTTTCAACTACCCAAGAAAGTTCTAAATAGATTTAAGACAAACAAAACCTTGACCCAATGCTTAATCAAACATGAACCAAAGGTATGGAGAAGGATATTGACGCCACACTCAAGATTTAGATGAGAAGGTGAGTGATAAGTCTTGATTTGGAACGCCACAAGAATGGAAATTCTTGATAAGTTCACTAGTTCTCAAAAGAACCAAAGAAAGAATAATTCTCTCAAATTCAAATAACATTAATCTCTCTATTGTCTTACATAGCAAGGTTGCTGAGTTTAAATAGGCCAATAGAGACCCAAAAAATCCGAAAAAGATTAAATCCTAGTTCAAGTCGGAGTAGTTTTCCTAACTAGTTAAGGAGTCGTTGAAATTTCCAATTTTGCGCATGCTGTAATAAATTGGTCATAACTCCTTCTAGAGAACTCCAAATCTAACTCCGTAAAATGCTTTGGAAAGCTATCTTAATTATCTTTCCAACGGTATATGGCTTGCAAGTTAATTCCAGCTCAATCAATACCAGTTTTATTCCGAAATTGACCTTTCTGCATTTGTCCCGAATTGTGTATTTGGCTGCCCAATAGCTTGAATAAAGCCCACAATGCCTTGACATCTCTTCAAGCCCAATTCATGATGTCTTGCATCTTGAATTGTAGTTTCAATCCATATTTTCTCAATTAATCCATTTAAAGCAGCTTGTATCTTTTTGGCTCCAGCTCTTGTAATTGGGCCTTCATGAATGTGCAAAGGATCACTTGAAACTTTAATGGTATTCTCTTGATAGTTCTCATCATTCCCCCTCTCTTGAAAAGGATTCGTCCTCGAATCTTCACCTACATCAAAAGGAGAAAGATCAGAAACATTAAAAGTAGCACTCACATTATACTCACCAGGAAGGTCCAATTTGTAGGCATTGTCATTGATTCGTGCAACCACTTGAAATGGACCATCTCCCCTTGGAAGCAACTTTGAACGCCTTTGTGCTGGGAATCTCTCCTTTTTCATATGCACCCAAACCCAATCTCCAGGCTGAAAAGCCACTTCCTTTCGTCCTTTGTTGGCTTGATTAGCATATTGTTCAGTCCTCTTTTCTATGTTGTGCCGCACTATCTCATGCAATTGCTTAACAAATTCAGCTTTCTTTTTACCATCCAAACTAGCACGCTCATCAACAGGTAACGGCAATAAATCCAAAGGAGTTAAAGGATTAAAACCATATACAATCTCAAATGGTGAAAATTTAGTAGCTGAATGGATAGTTCTATTGTAAGCAAATTCAACATGTGGCAAACATTCTTCCCAAGTTTTCAAATTCTTTTGAATAATGGCACGCAACATCGTGGACAATGTTCTATTTACAACCTCAGTTTGTCCATCAGTTTGTGGATGACAAGTAGTAGAAAACAAAAGTTTAGTACCCAACTTACCCCACAAAGTTTTCCAAAAGTGGCTTAAGAACTTAGCATCTCGATCTGAAACTATGCTCCTTGGTACTCCATGCAATTTGACTATTTCCTTGAAAAACAAATTAGCTATGTTTGTTGCATCATCAGTTTTGTGACATGGAATGAAATGTGCCATCTTTGAAAACCTATCAACAACAACAAAAACAGAATCCTTTCCCCTTTTTGACCTAGGTAAACCCAAAACAAAGTCCATAGAAATATCAACCCAAGGTTCGCTAGGTATAGGTAAAGGTTTATACAATCCATGGGGTAAAACTCTAGACTTAGCATGTTTACAAGTGATACACTTCTCACATATTCTTTCAACATCACGTTTCATATGTGGCCAAAAAAAATGTTCTTTTAAAACATCTAAAGTCTTTGCAATGCCGAAATGTCCCATTAAACCTCCCCCATGAGCTTCACGCACAAGCAATTCACGCAAAGAACTATATGGTACACACAATTTATTCTCTCTAAATAAGAACCCATCGTGCCTATAAAACTTTCCAAATGCAGCTTTCTCACAAGCATTAAACACATTAGCAAAATCAGGATCATTCACATATAATTCTTTAATGTACTCAAATCCTAATAACTTTGTATTTAATGTAGAGATAAGTGCATACCTTCTCGATAATGCATCAGCCACCACATTCTCCTTACCTTGTTTGTATTTGATCACATAAGGAAATGGCTCAATGAATTCAACCCATTTGGCATGTCTCTTATGCAACTTACCTTGCCCTTTCAAATGCTTTAAAGACTCATGATCAGTGTGTATGACAAACTCTTTAGGTAGAAGATAATGGTGCCAAGTTTCCAACGCTCTCACCAATGCATACATCTCCTTGTCATAAGTAGGATAGTTTAGGGCTGCGCCACTCAATTTCTCACTAAAATAAGCAATTGGACGCCCCTCTTGCATCAAAACAGCTCCAATACCTATACCTGAGGCATCACACTCAATTTCAAAAGTTTTAGCAAAATCGGGTAAAGTAAGTAGTGGTGCAGAAACCAATTTCTCCTTGATTAGATTAAATGCACTTTCTTGTTCACTACCCCACTTAAATCCCACGTGTTTCTTAATAATTTCAGTTAAAGGTGCAGCAAGGGTGCTGAAATCTTTCACAAATTTTCTATAAAAACTAGCCAAACCATGAAAACTTCTTACCTCACTTATGCTTTTAGGTGTAGCCCATTCCTTAATAGCCTTTATCTTCTATTCATCAACCTCAATTCCTTTATCACTTATAACATAACCAAGAAAAACAATCTGATTTGTACAAAAAGCACACTTCTTCAAATTAGCATACAACTTTTCCTTCCTTAAAACAGTCAATACACTTTGCAAATGCTCAACGTGTTCTTCTAGACTTTTGCTATAGATCAAAATATCATCAAAGTAGACAACTACAAACTTACCAAGAAAAGCACGCAAAACATGGTTCATTAACCTCATAAAAGTGCTGGGTGCATTAGATAATCCAAATGGCATTACTAACCACTCATATAAACCATATTTTGTTTTAAAAGCAGTTTTCCACTCATCTCCCTCTCTAATCCTAATTTGATGATATCCACTTTTAAGATCTATTTTGCTAAACACACAAGAACCATACAATTCATCAAGCATGTCATCAAGTCTAGGAATAGGATGTCGATACTTTACAGTGATTTTATTAATCGCACGACAATCAACACACATCCTCCATGTTCCATCGTTTTTGGGCACTACTAGAACTGGTACCGCACACGGACTCATGCTCTCCTTCACATATCCTTTTGCTAAGAGTTCTTCAACCTGCCTTTGAAGCTCCTTTGTCTCTTCGGGGTTACTTCTATAAGCGGGTCTATTAGGAATGGTAGCTCCAGGAAGAAAGTCTGTTTGATGCTCAATTCCCCTAATAGGTGGCAAACCATTAGGGACTTCATTTGGAAACACATCATCAAAGTCCTGCAAAAGAGTCACAATAACACTAGGCAAAAAAGAGTTAAGCTCATTAGTATGCAAACAAGCCTCTTTGCACAAAAGTACAATGATAGGCTGTTTTGAAAAGAAGGCCCTCTTAACCTCTCTCTCTTTTGCAAACAAGTTTACATGTTGCCTCTCTTTTCTCTCAACAATATTTTTTTCTATCTTTCCACTTTCTTTTCTCTCATTCTCTCTTTCTTTTGTACTCTCATTTTCTTTTTTTGTATCACTCTCTTTTTGTATTGTCATTTGATCCTCATACACTTGCTTAGGTGTTAAGGGTACAAGAGTGATTTGCCTTTTATTCATTACAAAAGAATATCTATTTAAGTAACCATCATGTGTCACTCGCCTATCATATTGCCAAGGTCGCCCCAAAAGAATGTGTCCAACATGCATGGGTACTACATCACATACAACCTCATCCTTATATCTCCCAATAGAGAATGAAACCAGCACTTGTTTATTTACTTTAACCTCCCCACAATCATTCAGCCATTGTAACTTATATGGCTTAGGATGTTTTAGAGTTTTCAAGTTCAATTTTTCAACCAAACTAGTGCTAGCTACATTAGTACAACTTCCACCATCAATTATCATACTACATACCTTATCTTTGATGTGGCATCTAGTATGAAATATGTTATCACGTTGTACCTCCGCATCCTCTTTTACTTGCATGTTAAGAGCACGTCTAACAACCATCAATTTACCATCAACAGGATACTCTACACCATCATTAGCATCCTCCAAAGGTGGCATAGGATCATCATCTGATTCACTCTCGGTTTCAACATCACCGTCTTCCCTCAAGATCATTACCCTCTTATTTGGGCATTGAGATGCAATATGACCTGTCCCCAAACATTTAAAACACTTAATATCTCTATTTCTAGAGTGTTGGGAATCAGATTTACCTTTGCTTTGGCTGCCCCCCTCTTTATGATCCTTGATTGGCTCAATCTTAGGCTTTGAAACAACCTTTTCATCTTTGCTCCATTTTGACTTCCATGAGGAAGATGAACCCAAATTGGGTCTAGTGGAACCCTTTCTTTTTAGTTGTCGTTCCACTTTTATGGCCATGTGAACCATGTCTTCCAATTCAACATAATGCTGCAAGTCAACCACATTAACAATATCTTGATTTAAACCATGTAAAAATCTAGCCATAGTGGCCTCTCGTTCTTCTTCAATGTTTGCTCAAATCATGATTATTTCCATCTCCTTGTGTTAGTCTTCCACACTTCTGGAGCCTTGTGTAAGACTTTGAAGCCTTTGATGTAGCTCCCTATAATAATGACTAGGAACGAATCTCCTCCTCATGATGGCCTTCATCTCCTCCCAAGTGTTTATAGGCCTTTCACGGTTTCTTCTCCTACTCAAAACAAGTTGATCCCACCAAATAATAGCATAATCAATAAATTCAACAGCAGCTAGTTTTACCTTTTTCTCCTCGGAGTAATTATGGCAATCAAATACTAGTTCCACCTTTTTTTCCCACTCCAAATAAGCTTCCGGATCATTTTTACCTTGAAAAGAAGGAATTTTCAGTTTGATACTCCCCAAATCACGATCTATGCGTCTTACCCTTCTATCATCTCTTCCACGCATGTCAACGGTGACCTGGTCATCAAAATTATCCAGGTCATCACCAACCTGATCTCCCATGGCAGCACGCCATTGATTATTTCTTACATTAGGAGCTATTGGTTGTTGCCCTTTTTGTAGATTGGCTATGGCAGTGTCTTGCCTTTCCAATTGGTCACGGATCTCTCCAAACATCAGATTCATGCGCTCAAATTGTTGCTGCATGGCTTTGTGTATGATCGATTGATCTATAGCTTCTTGTTCTTTTGACATATTTTGTGATCTGAAAAATTAAAGTTAGAAAAAAAAAAACCTCACAACACTCCCTCACGTGTTTCACTCAATTTGATTCACTTAACTCTCGTGTTTAACACACAAATTAGCTTTTTCCCTCTAATGATCTCACAAACTATTGCCTTTTACCACACTTAATTCTCTCTTTCAGTTCTTTATTGAACTAAAAACAAAACCAAGAAAAACAAAACAAGTGACACACCAAATAAGCTATTCCAGCACACTAATAAAGAAAAAGAATTAAGAGAACACAAAGAACAAAAAAGAAATTGAAGAAAGGAAAACAAGCAAGTAAAGGACACAATTGATATTGATGAAAGTAGGAATACTTGAATCCTTTTGCAATCTTTTTTTTTTTTTTGCTGTACGTTTCTTTCTTTTTTTTTTTTGCTGTAAGTTTTTTTTTTTTTTTACTGTTTGTTTTCTTTTTTTGATAATCAAAATAAATAAGACATTCAAACCTGATTAGAAACTTGCTCTGATACCAAATTTATGCGAATCCCACATTGAAACTTTAAGGAGAATACTTAATTTGTAGTTTCAACTACCCAAGAAAGTTCTAAAACAGATTTAAGACAAACAAAACCTTGACCCAATGCTTAATCAAACATGAACCAAAGGTATGGAGAAGGATATTGACGCCACACTCAAGATTTAGATGAGAAGGTGAGTGATAAGTCTTGATTTGGAACGCCACAAGAATGCAAATTCTTGATAAGTTCACTAGTCCTCAAAAGAACCAAAGAAAGAATAATTCTCTCAAATTCAAATAACATTAATCTCTCAATTGTCTTACATAGCAAGGTTACTGAGTTTAAATAGGCCAATAGAGACCCAAAAAATCCGAAAAAGATTAAATCCTAGTTCAAGTCGGAGTAGTTTTCCTAACTAGTTAAGGAGTCGTTGAAATTTCCAATTCTGCGAATGCTGTAATAAATTGGTCATAACTCCTTCTAGAGAACTCCAAATCTAACTCCGTAAAATTCTTTGGAAAGCTATCTTAATTATCTTTCCAACGGTATATGGCTTGCAAGTTAATTCCAGCTCAATTAATACCAGTTTTATTCCGAAATTGACCTTTCTGCATTTGACCCGAATTGTGTATTTGGCTGCCCAATAGCTTGAATAAAGCCCACAAAGCCTTGACATCTCTTCAAGCCCAATTCATGATGTCTTGCATCTTGAATTGTAGTTTCAATCCATATTTTCTCAATTAATCCATTTAAAGCAGCTTGTATCTTTTTGGCTCTAGCTCTTGTAATTGGGCCTTCATGAATGTGCAAAGGATCACTTGAAACTTTAATGGTATTCTCTTGATAGTTCTCATCAACATGGCCATAAAAGTGGAATGAAAACTTAAAAAAAAAGGTTCCACTAGACCCAATTTAGGTTCATCTTCCTCATGGAAGTCAAAATGGAGTAAAGATGAAAAGGTTGTTTCAAAGCCTAAGATTGAGCCAATCAAGGATCATAAAGAGGGAGGCAACCAAAGCAAAGGTAAATTTGTTTCCCAAAACTCTAGAAATAGAGATATTAAGTGTTTTAAATGTTTAGGGAGAGGTTATATTGCATTTCAATGCCCAAATAAGAGAGTAATGATCTTGAGGGATGATGGTGATGTTGAATCCGAGAATGAATCAGATGATGATCCTATGCCACCTTTGGAGGATGCTAATGATGTTGTAGAGTATTCTGTTGATGGTAAATTGATGGTTGTTAGACGTGCTCTTAACATGCAAGTAAAAGAGGATGTGGAGGTACAATGTGATAACATATTTCATACTAGATGCCACATCAAAGATAAGGTATGTAGTATGATAATTGATGGCGGAAGTTGTACAATGTAGGTAGCACTAGTTTAGTTGAAAAATTGAATTTGAAAACTCTGAAACATCCTAGGCCATATAAGTTACAATGGCTGAATGATTATGGGGAGGTTAAAGTAAATAAACAAGTGCTGGTTTCATTCTCTATTGGGAGATATAAGGATGTGGTTGTATGTGATGTAGTACCCATGCAGGCTGGACACAATCTTTTGGGGCGACCTTGGCAATTGATAGGCAAGTTACACATGATGGTTACTTAAATAGACATTCTTTTGTAATGAATAAAAGGTAAATCACTCTTGTACCCTCAACACCTAGGCAAGTGTATGAGAATCAAATGACAATACAAAAAGAGAGTGATACAAAAAAAGAAAATGAGAGCACAAAAGAAAGAGAGAATGAGAGAAAAGAAAGTAGAAAGATAGAAAAAAATATTATTGAGAGAAAAAAGAGGCAACATGTAAATTTGTTTGCAAAAGAGAGAGAGGTTAAGAGGGCCTTCTTTTCAAAACAGCCTATCATTGTACTTTTATGCAAAGAGGCTTGTTTGCATACTAATGAGCTTAATTCTTTTTTGCCTAGTGTTATTGTGACTCTTTTGCAGGACTTTGATGATGTGTTTCCAAATGAAGTCCCTAATGGTTTACCAAAGGGATATGTGAGGGAGAGCATGAGTCCATGTGTGGTACCAGTTCTACTAGTGCCCAAAAAGGATGGAACATGGAGGATGTGTGTTAATTGTCGTGCGATTAATAAAATTAGTGTAAAGTATCGACATCCTATTCCTAGACTTGATGACATGCTTGATGAATTGTATGGTTCTTGTGTGTTTAGCAAAATAGATCTTAAAAGTGGATATCATTGATTTGTGCAAAATAGATCTCCTTAAAGTTTCAATGTGGGATTCGCACCAGAAGGTCCAATTTGTAGGCATTGTCATTGATTTGTGCAACCACTTGAAATGGACCATCTCCCCTTGGAAGCAACTTTAAACGCCTTTGTACTGGGAATCTCTCTTTTCTCATATGCACCCAACCCCAATCTCCAGGTTGAAAAATCATTTGCTTACGTCCTTTGTTGGCTTGAGTAGCATATTGGTTAGTCCTCTTTTCTATTTTGTGCTGTACTTTCTCATGCAATTGCTTAACAAATTCAGCTTCTTTTTACCATCCAAACTAGCACGCTCATCAATAGGTAACGGCAATAAATCCAAAGGAGTTAATGGATTAAAACCATAAACAATCTCAAATGGCAAACATTCTTCCTAAGTTTTCAAATTCTTTTGAATAATGGCACACAACATCGTGGATAATGTTCTATTTACAACCTCAGTTTGTCCATCAGTTTGTGGATGACAAGTAGTAGAAAACAAAAGTTTAGTACCCAACTTACCCCACAAAGTTTTCCAAAAGTGGCTCAAGAACTTAGCATCTCGATCTGAAACTATGCTCCTTGGTACTCCATGCAATCTGACTATTTCCTTGAAAAACAAATTAGCTATGTTTGTTGCATTATCAATTTTGTGACATGGAATGAAATGTGCCCTCTTTGAAAACCTATCAACAATAACAAAAACAGAATCCTTTCCCCTTTTTGACCTAGGTAAACCCAAAACAAAGTCCATAGAAATATCAACCCAAGGTTCGCTAGGTATAGGTAAAGGGTTATACAATCCATGGGGTAAAGCTCTAGACTTAGCATGTTTACAAGTGATACACTTCTCACATATTCTTTCAATATCACGTTTCATATGTGGCCAAAAAAAGTGTTCTTTTAAAGCATCTAAAGTCTTGCAATGCCGAAATGTCCTATTAAACCTCCCCCATGAGCTTCACGCACAAGCAATTCACGCAAAGAACTATATGGCACACATAATTTATTCTCTCTAAATAAGAACCCATCGTGCCTATAGAAATTTCCAAATGCAGCTTTCTCATAAGCATTAAACACATTAGCAAAATCAAGATCATTAACATATAATTCTTTAATGTACTCAAATCCTAATAACTTTATATTTAATGCAAAGATAAGTGCATACCTTCTCGATAATGCATCAGCCACCACATTCTCATTACCTTGTTTGTATTTGATCACATAAGGAAATGGCTCAATGAATTCAACCCATTTGACATGTCTCTTATGCAACTTACCTTGCCCTTTCAAATGCTTTAAGGACTCATGATCAGTGTGTATGACAAACTCTTTAGGTAGAAGATAATGGTGCCAAGTTTCCAACGCTCTCACCAATGCATACATCTCCTTGTCATAAGTAGGATAGTTTAGGGCTGCGCCACTCAATTTCTCACTAAAATAAGCAATTGGACGCCCCTCTTGCATCAAAACAGCTCCAATACCTATACCTGAGGCATCACACTCAATTTCAAAAGTTTTAGCAAAATCGGGTAAAGTAAGTAGTGGTGCAGAAACCAATTTCTCCTTGACTAGATTAAATGCACTTTCTTGTTCACTACCCCACTTAAATCCCACGTGTTTCTTAATAATTTCAGTTAAAGGTGCAGCAAGGGTGCTGAAATCTTTCACAAATCTTCTATAAAAACTAGCCAAACCATGAAAACTTCTTACCTCACTTATGCTTTTAGGTGTAGCCCATTCCTTAATAGCCTTTACCTTCTCTTCATCAACCTCAATTCCTTTAGCACTTATAACATAACCAAGAAAACCAATCTGATTTGTACAAAAAACACACTTCTTCAAATTAGCATACAACTTTTGCTTCCTTAAAATAGTCAATACACTTTGCAAATGCTCAACGTGTTCTTCTAGACTTTTGCTATAGATCAAAATATCATCAAAGTAGACAACTACAAACTTACCAAGAAAAGCACGCAAAACATGGTTCATTAACCTCATAAAAGTGCTAGGTGCGTTAGATAACCTAAATGGCATTACTAACCACTCATATAAACCATATTTTGTTTTAAAAGTAGTTTTCCACTCATCTCCATCTCTAATCCTAATTTGATGATATCCACTTTTAAGATCTATTTTGCTAAACACACAAGAACCATACAATTCATCAAAGCATGTCATCAAGTCTAGGAATAGGATGTCGATACTTTACAGTGATTTTATTAATCGCACATTAATCAACACACATCCTCCATGTTCCATCCTTTTTGGGCACTAGTAGAACTGGTACCGCATATGGACTTATGCTTTCCTTCACATATCCCTTTGCCAAGAGTTCTTCAACCTGCCGTTGAAGCTCCTTTGTCTCTTTGGGGTTACTTCCATAAGCGGGTCTATTAGGAATGGTAGCTCCAGGAAGAAAGTCTATTTGATGCTCAATTCCCCTAATAGGTGGCAAACCATTAGGGACTTCATTCGAAAACACATCAACAAAGTCCTGCAAAAGAGTCACAATAACACTAGGCAAAAAAGAGTTAAGCTCATTAGTATGCAAACAAACCTCTTTGCACAAAAGTACAATGATAGGCTGTTTTGAAAAGAAGGCCCTTTTAACCTCTCTCTCTTTTGCAAACAAGTTTACATGTTGCCTCTCTTTTCTCTCAACAATATTTTTTTCTATCTTTCCACTTCCTTTTCTCTCATTCTCTCTTTCTTTTGTGCTCTCATTTCTTTTTTTTTTTGTATCACTCTCTTTTTGTATTGTCATTTGATCCTCATACACTTGCCTAGGTGTTAAGGGTACAAGAGTGATTTGCCTTTTATTCATTACAAAAGAATATCTATTTAAATAACCATCATGTGTCACTCACCTATCATATTGCCAAGGTCGCCCTAAAAGAATATGTCCAGCATACAACCTCATCCTTATATCTCCCAATAGAGAATGAAACCAGCACTTGTTTATTTACTTTAACCTCTCCACAATCATTCAGCCATTGTAACTTATATGGCCTAGGATGCTTCAGAGTTTTCAAATTCAATTTTTCAACTAAACTGGTGCTAGCTACATTAGTACAACTTCCACCATCAATTATCATACTACATACCTTATCTTTGATGTGGCATCTAGTATGAAATATGTTATCATGTTGTACCTCCGCATCCTCTTTTGCTTGCATGTTAAGAGCACTTCTAACAACCATCAATTTACCATCAACAGGATACTCTACACCTTCATTAGCATCCTCCAAAGGTGGCATAGGATCATCATCGGATTCACTCAAGATCATTACTCTCTTATTTGGGCATTGAGATGCAATATGACCTGTCCCCAAACATTTTAAACACTTAATATCTCTATTTCTAGAGTGTTGGGAATCAGATTTATCTTTGCTTTGGTTGCCTCCCTCTTTATGATCCTTGATTGGCTCAATCTTAGGCTTTGAAACAACCTTTTCATCTTTGCTCCATTTTGACATCCATGAGGAAGATGAATCTAAATTGGGTCTAGTGGAACCCTTTCTTTTTAGTTGTCGTTCCACTTTTATGGCCATGTGAACCATGTCTTCCA
This sequence comes from Aegle marmelos, assembly GCA_030449875.1. Taxonomy (NCBI): domain Eukaryota; kingdom Viridiplantae; phylum Streptophyta; class Magnoliopsida; order Sapindales; family Rutaceae; genus Aegle; species Aegle marmelos. The sequence goes on from JASUUL010000143.1 coordinate 15,171,341, forward strand.
ATTCAACATAATGCTGCAAGTCAACCACATTAGCAATATCTTGATTTAAACCATGTAAAAATCTAGCCATAGTGGCCTCTCGTTCTTTTTCAATGTTAGCTCAAATCATGATTATTTCCATCTCCTTGTGTTAGTCTTCCACACTTCTGGAGCCTTGTGTAAGATTTTGAAGCCTTTGATGTAGCTCCCTATAATAATGACTAAGAACAAATCTCCTCCTCATGATGGCCTTCATCTCCTCCCAAGTGTTTATAGGTCTTTAATGGTTTCTTCTCCTACTCAAAACAAGTTGATCCCACCAAATAATAGCATAATCAGTAAATTCAACAGCAGCTAGTTTTACTTTTTTCTCCTCAGAGTAATTATGGCAATCAAATACTAGCTCTACCTTTTTTTCCCACTCCAAATAATCTTTCGGATCATTTTTACCTTGAAAAGAAGGAATTTTCAATTTGATACTCCCCAAATCATGATCTATGCATCTTGCCCTTCTATCATCTCTTCCACGCATGTCAACGGTGGCCTGGTCATCAAAATTATCTAGGTCATCACCATCTTGATCTCCCATGGTAGCACGCCATTGATTATCTCTTACATTAGGAGCTATTGGTTGTTGCCCCTTTTGTAGATTGGCTATGGCAGTGTCTTGCTTTTCCAATTGGTCACGGATCTCTCTAAACATTAGATTCATGCGCTCAATTTGTTGCTGCATGGCTTTGAGCATGATCGATTGATCTATAGCTTCTTGTTCTTTTGACATATTTTATGATCTGAAAAATTAAAGTTAGCAAAAAAAAAGTCACAACACTCCCTCACGTGTTTCACTCAATTTGATTCACTTAACTCTCGTGTTTAACACAAAAATTGGCTTTTTCCCTCTAATGATCTCACAAACTATTGCCTTTTACCACACTTAATTCTCTCTTTCAGTTCTTTATTGAACTAAAAACAAAACCAAGAAAAACAAAAACAAGTGGCACACCAAATATGCTATTTCAGCACACTAACAAAGAAAAAGAACTAAGAGAACACAAAGAACAAAAAAGAAATCGAAGAAAGGAAAACAAGCAAGTAAAGGACACAATTGATATTGATGAAAGTAGGAATACTTGAATCCTTTTGCAATCTTTTTTTTTTTTTTGCCGTAAGTTTTTTTTTGTTGTTCATTTTTTTTATAAAAAAATAAATAAGACATTCAAACCTAATTAGAAAATTACTTTGATACCAAATGGTGGGAATCCCACATTGAAACATTAAGGAGAGCACTTAATCTTAAAGTTTCAACTGCCCAAGAAAGTTCTAAATAGATTTAACACAAAACCTTGACCTAATGATTAAGCGAACATGAACCAAAGGTATGGAGAAGGATATTGACACCACACTCAAGATTTAGATGAGAAGGTGAGTGATAAGTCTTGATTTGGAACGCCACAAGAATGTAAATTCTTGATAAGTTCACTAGTTCTCAAAAGAACCAAAGAAAGGATAATTCTCTCAAATTCAAATAACATTAATCTCTCAATTGTCTTACATAGCAAGGTTGCTGAGTTTAAATAGGCCAATAGAGACCCAAAAAATCTGAAAAAGATTAAATTCTAGTTCAAGTCGAACTAGTTCTCCTAACTAGTTAAGGAGTCGTTGAAATTCCCAACTCTGCGCATGCTGTAATGCATTGGTCATAACTCCTTCTAGAGAACTCCAAATCTAACTCTATAAAATTCTTTGGAAAGTTATCTTAATTATCTTTCCAACGGTATATGGATTACAAGTTAATTCCAACTTAATCAATACCAGTTTTATTCCAAAATTGACCTTTCTACATTTGATCCGAATTGTGTATTTGGCTACCCAATAGCTTGAATAAAGCCCACAATGCCTTGACATCTCTTCAAGCCCAATTCATGATGTCTTGCATCTTGAATTGTAGTTTCAATCCATATTTTCTCAATTAATCCATTTAAAGCAGCTTGTATCTTTTTGGCTCTAGCTCTTGTAATTGGGCTTTCATGAATGTGTAAAGAGTCACTTGAAGCTTTAATGGTATTTTCTGGATAGTTCTCATCATAAATCACACCACAATAATAATCATTATATGACAAGAGATTATTTAGAACTAAACCTAACATAAGAGAATTATTACTTAAAGCTAATTTAACATATTGTCTTTACATTGCAGTTGAAGTGAAGTGAAGTGTTACTTACCTGATTTTCTTTGATTGCCCTAAACCTTCCTTCCTAAACTTGAGAATTTCTTCACTAGGGATGCTTTGGCTTAGAATGGAAAAAGATAGGATTTCTAGGGTTTATGGAAAATACAAGGACTAAGGGGTATTTATAGAGTTTCCTAAGACCCATGTGTGGCTAGAATTTTGCCACCATATCATTTGATTAATGGTAGAGATTTATTTCTCTATAAATATCTTGGTGATTTCTAGAATGCTAAGATTTTTCCACCTAGCACTTAATTAATGGTGACGATTCATCTCTTTATAAATATCTTAGTAATTTCTAGAATTTCCAAATCTTTACAATATTTCTTATTACATCATCACTTATGTCATTGCTTATGTCATCATTACTTTTAAATTATTAATTTATCTTTCCATAAATATCTTAGTAATTTCTAGAATTCCTAATATCTCTACAACATTTCTTGTTGCATCATCACTTATGTCATTGCTCATGTCATCATTAGTTTTAATTATTAATTTATTCTTTCATAAATATCTTTAGAAATTTCTGAATTTTTTAATTTCTCTACAACATTATTTATGTCATTATATTATTATACATTATTATCATTATTATTCTTATAATAAATACTTAAGGGAGTTTGTTAGGTTCATTATATTATATTCAAGTAAGAAGAGTGTACCTCACAATAAGAGATTTCCTCAGTTTGTAAAAAAAAGGGGGGAAGTTTGAAAAAATAAAATTGTGCTTTAAAACCTATAATTCTCTAAGCTCACTCTCTTTTCTCTGTTAATGAAACTCTTGTGTTTTAAGAATCTTAAAAAGAAATTTATCCGTTCATTTTAAACTCAAGAAAGTATGCTCTGCACTTGCCTTGAATAAGGATCCTATGCATTACAAGGTTTTGGGTTATAGAACCTTATGGAAAACTCTTTCGAGTTTTGATGCATTTGGGTATACTGGTCCAAAGATAAACTAGTTTCATCATTGCTCTAGTGTAACAATGTAGCTAGAAACAGGCAATAGAGTACGTGGCATTGTTACACCAGTTTCAATGATGAAACTAGTTCATCCTTTGAACCAGTAGCCCATATGCTCAGGTTTCTAGCCTATATACCTAGATGCATCAAAACTCAAAATAGTTTTTCATAAGGTTCTCAACCCAAAACCTGACACCTTCTATCATTAAACAGGGCACCAAACTGAAAAAAAAAAAATCATCAAGAGTTTTCTGATACACAGGATCTTTATTCAAGGCAAGTGCATAGCATACTTTCTTGAGTTTAAAATGAACATATAAATTTCTTTTTAAGATCCTTAAAACATAAGAGTTTCATTAATAGAGAGAAGAGAGTAAGTTTAGAGAATCATGGGTTTTAAAGCACAATTTTATGTCTTTAAACTTTCTCTATTTTTTTTTTGGTTTTAAAGCACAATTTTATTTCTTCAAACTTCCTCCTTTTTCTTGGATTGAATCTCTTATATAAGAGATTAAGGCTTGATAAGAAAGGACCCACTTAAAGTAAAAGACATAATAATTTTTTAAAGGATAAGACAGGACCCGAAACCACAAACTTTACTCTAATTATTACACATAAAGCAAAAGTAAAAGCAAACTAATTATGGCGACACATGAAAAGTTATGAGGATGACATATTCATGTAATCTTCATTTAATAAGCTCTCGGTATTTTCTTTTGAGAAGATTTTTACTAAAGGAAAATGGTCGCAATGGGGTCCACATGTTGGATTGGGACAAAACTGTGCTCGTGGGTAGACTGGAGCTAGCTGAGCTGGCTATTCTAGTCGTGATGGCTGAATAGCTGCTTGTTCAGTTGATTGTTGTGGCAGATTAGCACTGGTGCTAGCCACAAATGGTGAGGGCTCTATAGGAGGTGTCTAGAGTCATTTAAGATGTTAAGATAAGGATATAAAATCTTCCCAAGGGTTTTGTGCATCCTGAAATAGAAAGTCAGTGTAATCTGACTTTTCTTCTTTGAGGAGAATCCTTAATGACTTTGGTCTGGAAATGGTTGAAGGAGTTGGAACTATTAGAATGTCATGGTGAGGACCTAAGGAGGTGTGATGGATATTCTTGTGTAGTTCAGGTTTATGGTTAAGTTGACAAAGGAAATTATGTAGATTTTTTCATCTTGGTCTTGTTCAAGAATGACTGGGTATGGCATGGTGTACCATTCTCTTGCATGGTCCAAGGTTTAAAAACTATCAGTGTGAGCGTGTTGGAAATATGGCCTGTGGATTGTAAAAACATATGTGAACATGTTTGGTTCTGGCTCTAGCACTCTTTCAAGGTTGTAGAAGAAGGACAGTTGTTCCAATTTCATCCTCCACTAAGAAATTAGTGAGTACCACTCAAGTCCAGTCCACATTAAGAAAATTGACTTATTTGGATCCATGAGATGCTTCTACATTTGTTTTACTGAGAAAACCAGTTTTGTGACATAGAGAACGATTAAGCACCAGGTGTACCATAACTCATCTTCTATAATTCCTTTGGCTAGATGAAGGTATAGTCTTGTGAGAAAAAGTTCTTCTGGATGGAAATCGAGGACAAGAATTGAGTTTTAAAGTAAATATGCTTTCATGAAATACATGAAAAAAGTAAGTCTTGGATAGCAAAGGCAGTGAGAAAGGTTTTTCCATAAGGAAAGTACTTTTTGGTTATGGCTATTTTGGTAGTGAAGTTGCCATAGAGATTATAGGAAAATGATATTGTAATAAGATGTAATGTATGGGTTGTGCTGGTTTGGTAGGTCTTGAGAGTAAGTCTGCGATGAGGTTCTAAGTTCCTTTTATATGCTTCACGGAGAAGTCATATTTTGAGAACCAGTCTTTTAGTCTTAAGAGCATCTTTTATAGAATATTCTTCCCTTTTGAATTCATAATGCCTAGGAAAGATAAGCTGTGACTTAGTTCATCATTGCTCTAGTATAACAACTTCACGTACTCTATTACCTGAATAGTATAAGAGCCTAAATGATGTTCTTTCTACAGATGGTGGTATATAGTAGGAAGTCAGTGATTCCTAACAAAGAAGAATAGAAACTCTAAATCTTATGGCTTCCACTTCAAGTTCCAATCTACTGAATCTCCTATCTCTCTTTCCTCTACTCTTTCCGTTTCAAAGTCTTTTACAAAACATCTTGCTTCCAAAATAGAAAACCTTATTGAGTATTTATATGTCCTAGATTCTGCTTAAATTTCTAAGTCCTCCTTACCTTTAATTAGTTCATACTGAGCATGCGGCCTAAAGGATGAACTTGTTTCATCATTACTCTAGTGTAACAATGCCATACCAAAAGTTCGATGAAGCTCTTAAGTTCGTTTAAGTTCATTCACAATATATTCAGTCTTTTCTATTCATGGCTTTCTAATTCTCTCTTTTCTTAAGTTTGATGAAGCTCTGAAATAGATAAAGAAAAGATATAAGTAAGGAAAAGGAAATCTATTCAAATTAAAACCAAGTCGTATGCTCCTGAAGGATCCTATGTATCAGAAAGCTTGAGACCTTTTGATTGTTTTCTTATCTGGTTTGGTACCCGTTTTAAGCTAAGGAAAAGTTGTTTTAGGGTTTATAAACCTAGAAAAAGAAAAAAGATTCTGGTTTTTAGTTTTCATGTTTTGATTTCCTAAAATGGTAAGATAAAAAGTCTTTTAAGTTTTGAAAGATCACTAGGTTTTAAAGACAGAGAGAGTTTTCCTATCATGGCTTCAACTTTATCTTCATCTTCTGAACTTCTAAATACTGTTTCACTTTCCTTTACTTTGTCCTTGCCAAAATCTTGTACCAAGCGTATGCCAGTAAGATCGAAAACCTTGTAGAATGTTCCCAAGTAAATTCCCCAACATGAACTTATAAAGCTTATGCCTTTGGAATGGATCTCCAACAAAGAAAAGTTCCATTAGAATGATACTCCCATTCAGACATCTGAAAGTATGTTTGAACGAAGACAGGATGGATCTGTCAAAATGACATTCAAGCCTCCTTAATCGGCTTCTCAACCCCTTCCAGCTGTACTACTAATAGCCCCACTAAAGCCTCTAAGATTGTCATTTACATACTCTTCCATGATTATAGTCGTACAAGGTGGATAAGAAAGTTATCCTATGTACCTTGCAAAGCTTAATAGTCATTTTCTATGGGATGCTCCCAGATCTGGAATATGTGATCCAGATTGTCCCTGTTGGGAACACGGAGAAGATGAAGATTCTGATTCAAAAAAGAAAAGGAGACCAAAAAGGATGTATCTTACTCTATGTAACCAACACCACAAAAAACCACAAAACCCTCCTTCACCTCCACCAGCACCTTTGCCTGTTGTATTGAAAGGAACTTAAATGGAGTGCAAAAAAATTACAAGTCAAAAGTCCCTTCACAAGTCCTAAGTCCAATTCCTCAAAACTAACCAATTTCTTATAAGATGTTTTCTTCATCATCCAAGGATTATGTTTCAAACTTTCCATCATTAGAAACTCAAATCGACACCTAAAGAAAGACAATGTCAAAACCCTTTGTTCCTTCACCCATTACTCCCACAAGTCACCTTAAAAAACCAAAGCTTTTTGAATCTATCTTAAATTGGCGAACTCAAAATGCCAAAGCCCAAAATGAGACATTACAACATATCCATCAGCAAGTTGATAAGATTAGTTTATGAACTGACCTGATTAAAACAAGGTTGACTTTTTAACCTTGCAACTGCAATAAATCTATCAAAATTTACAACTCAGAATTGATCAACTAGATTCTACATTGCATGCCATGCTCCAGCAAAGGTATTATGGTCCTAAGTTTGATCAAAAAGTAAGAGAGATCAGACAATTGAAAGCAGAGCTAGACCGAATTGAATTAAAGAAGCAAAGACCCATACTTTTTACTAAGTCTCCACTGATACCAACCATTAGCCCAACATACCATCCATTCACACCCATGTTAGCTATAGTCAAGCCCTATGACCCGTTTAAATTATTTGGAATGACTGATACACTATTCTAAAATACACCTCAACCTTCTAAACCACCAAAGCCCAAGTCTAAATCGAAACCTCAGCCCAGACCTTTAAAAATCCATCAACCATCTCAGATTAAAACCCAAGAACAGCAGTCTCCCGAACATACCTCTATTCCTCCACCACATGTAACCCAGTCAAAAGACAACAAACCTATGCGCCAATATGCTTCTCATTATATTGTCACTTCTGACTTAACAGAAGTTGATGCATCTGCATCAGGATCTGAAACTGATAACAAGTCTACCACACAATTTTGAAAATCATCAAAATCTATTCTGAATCTAGTTCGAGGTCCTGAGTCTCTTCTTCAACCTCTACATCTGATTCAAAATGATCATATGCAGACATCACTAAACTTCTGATGGCACAACTAGAAGAAGCATAATACACACAGGTATCTCAACAAGAATCATACTTTGAGATCCCTTCTAATGTGGATGACCCTGATGAGTCCACATATGCTCCACCACCTCCTCAACCTCAAGCTTCAAAACCATCTAATGGCCCATGGTTTACTTTTGATGATGGTGTGATTCCCACATTAAAACTTTAAGGAGAATACTTAATTTTGAAGTTTCAACTGCCTAACAAAGTCCTAAACAGATTTAACACAAAAAAACCTTGATCCAATACTTAAGCAAACATGAACCAAAGGTATGGAGAAGGATATTGACGCCACACTCAAGATTTAGATGAGAAGGTAAGTCATAAGTCTCGATTTGGAACGCCACAAGAATGCAAATTCTTGATAAGTTCACTAGTTCTCAAAAGATCCAAAGAAAGAATAATTCTCTCAAATTCAAATAACATTAATCTCTCAATTAATTCATTTAAAGCAGCTTGTATCTTTTTGGCTCTAGCTCTTGTAATTGGGCCTTCATTAATGTGCAAAGGGTCACTTGAAGCTTTAATGGTATTCTCTTGATAGTTCTCATCATTTCCCCTCTCCTCAAAAGGATTCGTCCTCGAATCTTCACCTACATCAAAAGGAGAAAGATCAGAAACATTAAAAGTAGCACTCACATTATACTCACCAGGAAGGTCCAATTTATAGGCATTGTCATTGATTCGTGCAACCACTTGAAATGGACTATCTCCCCTTGGAAGCAACTTTGAATGCCTTTGTGCTGAGAATCTCTCCTTTCTTATATGCACCCAAACCCAATCTCCAGGCTGAAAAACCACTTCCTTTCGTCCTTTGTTGGCTTGATTAGCATATTGTTCAGTTCTCTTTTCTATGTTGTGCCGCACTATCTCATGCAATTGCTTAACAAATTTAGCTTTCTTTTTACCATCCAAACTAGCACGCTCATCAACAGGTAACGGCAATAAATCCAAAGGAGTTAAAGGATTAAAACCATATACAATCTCAAATGGTGAAAATTTAGTAGCTGAATGGATAGTTCTATTGTAAGCAAATTCAACATGTGGCAAACATTCTTCCCAAGTTTTCAAATTCTTTTGAATAATGGCACGCAATATCGTGGACAATGTTCTATTTACAACCTCAGTTTGTCCATCAGTTTGTGGATGACAAGTTGTAAAAAACAAAAGTTTAGTGCCCAACTTACCCCACAAAGTTTTCCAAAAGTGGCTCAAGAGCTTAACATCTCAATCTGAAACTATGCTCCTTGGTACTCCATGCAATCTGACTATTTCCTTGAAAAATAAATTAGCTATGTTTCTTGCATCATCAGTTTTGTGACATGGAATGAAATGTGCCCTCTTTGAAAACCTATCAATAATAACAAAAACAGAATCCTTTCCCCTTTTTGACCTAGGTAAACCTAAAACAAAGTCCATAGAAATATCAACCCAAGGTTCGCTAGGTATAGGTGAAGGTTTATACAATCCATAGAGTAAAGCTCTAGACTTAGCATGTTTACAAGTGATACACTTCTCACATATTCTTTCAACATCACGTTTCATATATGGCTAAAAAAAGTGTTCTTTTAAAACATCTAAAGTCTTTGTAATGTCGAAATGTCCTATTAAACCTCCCCCATGAGCTTCACGCACAAGCAATTCACGCAAAGAACTATATGGCACACACAATTTATTCTGTCTAAATAAGAACCCATTGTGCCTATAGAACTTTCCAAATGCAGCTTTCTCACAAACATTAAACACATTAGCAAAATCAGGATCATTAATATATAATTCTTTAATGTACTCAAATCCTAATAACTTTGTATTTAATGCAGAGATAAGTGCATACCTTCTCGATAATGCATTAGCCAGCGCATTCTCCTTACCTTGTTTGTATTTGATCACATAAGGAAATGGCTCAATGAATTCAACCCATTTGGCATGTCTCTTATGCAACTTACCTTGCCCTTTCAAATGCTTTAAGGACTAATGATCAATGTGTATGACAAACTCTTTAGGTAGAAGATAATGTTACCAAGTTTCCAATGCTCTCACCAATGCATACATCTCCTTGTCATAAGTAGGATAGTTTAGGGCTGTGCCACTCAATTTCTCACTAAAATAAGCAATTGGACACCCCTCTTGCATCAAAACAGCTCCAATACCTATACCTGAGGACTGAAAGCTGAATTTGTTAAGCAATTGCATGAGAAAGTGCGGCACAACATAGAAAAGAGGACTAAACAATATGCTACTCAATTTTTCGAGAAGGGCTGAACAATATGATACCAACTAGGGAGTCGGGCAGCGGAATACAAGATCGCCATCTACTCAAGGTTTAGTTTATCATGAAAACATCAAAACAATTTCCACTGGTCGTACAGCCCATAACTTAAGACACTCCTGGTCTTCTTCAACAGGGCACCAGACCGTCTAGGAAACAAGCATGAGTTTTCTGATGTACAGGGTCCTTGAATAAGGCAAGTGCAGAGCATACTATCTCAGGTTTTCTTTTGGTTTTTGAAAATGAACTTGATAAAACCTTTTTCAAACCTTTTCAGAAATCCAAAGAACTTCGTTAACAGAGAGAGAAGAGAGAGTTTAGAGATTCATAGCTTATAAAACAAACTTCTTAGATTAATACTTCAAGTGTTCTGACTTGTTCAGACTTATGATACAATGAGGAGGGAGCTGCCTTATATAGGCGAGCTGAGCAGGACAGGACCCCTGCTTTTACAAAAGCAAGAATAAAATAACACATCTACTTTTCAAAAGTAAGAGACAAGATAAAAAGCAAAAGCTAAAAGGATAGGACACATCCCTATCTCTTTTCTAAAGCAACTCTAATAAAGTAAAAGTAAAAGTTAAACACACTCAAACATAATTATACAACACAACAAACAGTAAAGTGTCGGCAGGCTGATGTGTCTCAGAGGGAGATAGCATCAGTGTCTGAGTCAGTGTCATCGTCAGCAGGAATCTTGAACACCTTTTCAGGATGAGTACAGCCTGGAACGCAGGGTGATGGGTAGAATTGGGCTCGTTGTGCTTCATCTGGATCAGGTGATGGATTGGGCCGGACTTGGGAACAGTAAGGTGGAAAAGACTGTTCTGGTGGCTGGTCTGTTGGTTGATAACTTGTGCTTGCTTCATTGGAGTTTGTGGGTGGTGTCTGAAGTTGTTCTAGGTGTTGAGTTAAGGACATGAAGTCTTCCCAAGGGTCTTGAGCATCTTGAAATAAAAAGTCAGTGTAATCTGGCTTTTCTTCCTTGAGAATAATTCCTGAAGTTTTAGGAGTGGAGAGGGCTGAAGGAGTTGGGACTATGAGAATATCATGCCGGGGACCTAAGGAGGTGTGGAAGATGTCCTTTGGTGGATCTGACCTATGATTAAGTTGGCAAAGGAAGGTGGTCAGATTTCTTTGAATATTTTGATCCTGTTCGAGAAGAAATTTGGATGTGGCGAGTTTGCCATTCTCGTGCTTGGTCTCTGATCAGAAGTTGTCAATGTGTGGATGTTGAAAATATCGTTTTGTGAATGGTGAAGGCAGGATGTGAACATATCTCGCTTACGTATCCGGCATTTTGTCAAGGTTGTGGAGGAGGATTATCTGCTGTAATTTCATTCTCCACCAAGGAATTGGGGAATACCATTCTAGGACGGTCCATATGAGGGAAGTGGACTGTTCAGGATCCATTAGATGTCTGGATAGAGGTTTGACTGGGAAGACAAGTTTTGTAACGTAGAGGACTGTAAGGCACCAAATGTACCATAACTCGTCTTCAGTGATTCCTTTGAGGGGATGGAGATATAAACCTGTAAGAAATAAATCTTCAGGATGGAAATCCAGGACAGGGATGGAGTCAGTAAGGAAATAGGCTTTGAGAAAAAACCTAAAGACATATTTTCAGGCAAAGTCTTGAATAGCAAAAGCTGAGTTGAAAGTTTTGCCAGGAGGAAAATATCTTTTGGATATAGCCTGTGTTGGAAGAGATGTTGCCATTAGGATGAAAGGAAAATGATATTGAGAGGCAATGTAGGACAGATGCTGAGATGGTTTTGAAAGTCTGGATAGAAGATCAGGGATGAGGTTCTGGGTTCCTTTTATATGCTTCACAGAGAAGTCATATTTGGAGAACCAGTCTTTCAGTCGTAGAAGCATCTTCTCTCGAATATTCTTTCCTTTTGAGCTAAAGATGGCTGGGAAGGATGAGCTGTCTAATCGGATAAGGAAATGATAACCGATTAAATGATATTCAAATTTTTTAATACCATTTTTCACGGCTAAAATCTCTTTGTAGATACTGTGGTAGTGGCATTGTGAGTCAGAGAAATATCCACTAGCGTATCCGATAAGATTCTCTTTTCCATTGAGTTCTTCGAGGAGTACAGCACCCCATGAGGTGTCACTTGCGTCTGTTTGTAAGATCCGGTTGCCATCTGTAATGAGCTTTAATGGTGGAGGATCTTGTGTAATCTTTTTTAACTCAGTGACAGCTGTAGTATGGGTGTCATTCCATTCTGGAGGCTTCTTTTTCAATAAAGCCGAAAGTTGTGCTGTATGTCTGTCCACGTAAGGGATGAAGTCACGGATGTAATTGATGATACCAAGAAATTGCTGGATCTGCTTTCTGGATAAGTGTTGATCTGGAAAGTGAAGCAGTTCTTGGGCAATGTGCTTTCCTGGTTGATAATGACCGTCTTTGATGACCATGCCAAGGAATTCAATGTTGGAGGTGGCTATGGTGCTTTTCTTTGGAGACAGCATGATACCATGAGACTGAATGATATCAAGGAAGTGATTTAACAGCTGGCGATGTTCTGCATGTGTTTCTGAAAACAACAAAATATCGTCAATGTAATCAATGCATGATGCAAAATAGGTTGAAAGATTTTGACCATTGCTTTTTGGAAAATGGAAAGAGCAGTCTTTAAACCGAAGGGTAAAACTGTCCATTGATAATGAGCATTCGGAATGCAAAAAGTAGTTTTGTATCTTTCAGAGGGTTCAATGCCTAATTGCCAAAAACCTGATTTTAAATCAAATTTCGAAAAGATTTAGGCATTCTTCAAATATGTGAAAATGTTTTGTCTTTTTGGAAGAGGAAATTTGTCATCTTGTAAAAACATGTTTAAAGGCTGATAATCGATGACTAATCTCTTTTTTCCACGGACAAGTTCTGAGTGTTTTTCCACATAAAAAGCTTGACAAGCCCACTGAGAAGTTGTGGGTTCAATCAGACCTTGGGCCAAAAGTTGTGAGCATTCATTTTGGGCTAGGACCAAGTCAGAAGGACTCATTCCCGGATGGGTGGCTTTGGTAGGATTGGTGTCTTCATTTAGCTTGAAGGGTAGCTTAATGAAGAAGGACTTGTTTTCCCATAACGGACTTGGATGGGTGAATTCAGCATGAGATTCAGGGCAAAACTGGAGTAGTTTGGCTGAGATGTCTTGGTAAGACTGAGGAGAATTGGAAAGGCTGTAGAGTTTGAGGATGTTTATGAAAGGTTTGAACATGGATTTGACTCGAATACCGGTAGGAAGTATTTGGAGGTGAGGGACTTTAGAGATGGTATCGAAACCTAATAAGATATCTTTATCAGGTAAATTCGAACCAATGACATGTGTCCAAATAACACAATTTGGGAAAATCTGAATACCAATGGGTTTTTTGGTAATCAAATCTGTTGTGAAAACTTTTCCATCGGCTGCTTTGAAATGTTCTGTATGAGGTTTCCAATGCTGTGATGGAAGGATATTTGGATTGAGCATCGTCTTTTGAGTGCCAGTGTCAAAAAATCCAATGACAGGTAGAGGTCTGTGGAATTTTGAAGGTAAAACCTGGATTTTGACTGATGGAATAGGAATGGAGGAATCCAGTGACAAAGACTGTTGGTTGTAGACAGTGAGTAATCCATCTGTATCGGAATCATCAGATGAATTTTCCAGTGCGAACACTGTTTCTTCATTAGGTGCTTCTTGTTCTGAGAAACAAGATTCAACTTCTTCTTTATCTGGAGCATAGTCTGTAACAGCTTGTAAATGCTTGATGAGACGAATAGCTTGGTCTCGCTTGTTAGGACAGTTTCTGGAGTAATGTCCTTTCTTTTTGCATATGAAGCATCTACTAGACTTTTGCCGTTGCCTTTCCTTAGAGGAAGGAGACTTTTTTCTGTAAAATGTGAATGGTCTGCGAGTGTGAAGTCTGGAAGAAGATTTCTGATTAAGCTTTCTGAAATGTTTCTTCTTGTGAGGACCGCAGTCACATTGCTTTGGATCTTTGCACTTGATTTTCAGATAAGGCTTTTTACAAGCACTTCTGAATGGTTCTTTGTCTTTGATCAATTCTTTGAAGAATCGCTTCTGTTCACAAAGTTTATCAAGGCAGGATTTTGCAATCTGGAAGATCTTGCCTAAGGAGATGTTTTCAAGGCTAAGATTGTAAGCAGCAAGTTGTCGTTGAATTTCAGGTTGCAACTCATCAGGTAAGGAAGCAAGGAAGACATGCTTCAGAATGGGATCATTAAAGCCATTCAATTTGTAGAACAAGATTGACATCCTTTTGTAGTGGAAGTCAAGATCTTTGGCTTTGAGAGAACAGCATTTCATGTTGAGGTAGTCTCGTCTGGCTGCTTCAAAGTGTGCAGCTGGTTCGCCAATGAACTGTTCATGAAGTACGGCTAAGGCTGAGGATACATCAGGTAACTGGACAAACTGAAGTTGTCTGTATGAGCCTAAGCTGTCAAACCAATCTCTGAGGGATCCAATGAAACGGGTGGTTAGTTCCTTAAGAACTGATTCTACTGTGGCATCGGTTTTGAGTATCTGGAGGTCTACCCAAGCTGAAATCTCGGATAGTTTGTCTCGCCATTTGCTGGTTGAAGTGTCATCAAAAGTAAACCATGGACCATTGGATGACTTTGAAGTTTGCTGTTGAGGTGAGGGTGCAGATGTAGATTCAGTAGGATCATCAACATCTGATGGAATCTCAAAGTAAGATTCTGGATGAGAAGTCTGTGCATGCTCTGGTTCTTCTGTTTGAGCCATGAGGAGCTTAGTGATATCAGCATAAGACTTTTCTGAATCGGTGGTAGAAACCGAAGAGAGTGAAGGTTTTGAACTGGTTGCAGGGTTTGAGTCTGATGGTTGAGATGGTGTGTCATCAGATCTGTGATCAGGTTCAGATTCTGAGGATGAGGAAGGTTCTTCTGTGGAGGTTGTTGACTCTGTAACAGAATGAGGATAAGATGCATACTGGTGCATAGGAGCTTTATCCTTGGATTGAGGTTGGGTTGTGTGAGGTGGAGGAACAGAGGTATACTCTGGTGATTCCTGTTCTTGAGGTTCAGATTGTTGAGACTGTGGTTGGACTGGTTGAGTGGGTTGATGTATCTTCAAAGGTTTAGGTTGAGGTTTGGACCTTGATTTGGGCTTTGAAGGTGGAGCAGGTTGTGATTGTGGTTTGAAGAGTGTATGGGTCATACCAAACAATTTAGAAGGGTCATATTGTCTGATCGGAGATAACATAGGAGTAAACGGATGGTAAGTAGGACCAATAGAAGGAATTGGTGGACTTTGTGTGAAGAGGGCAGGTCTCTGCTTCTCAGATTCAATCTGTTTTAATTCTGCTTGCAGCTTTCTGATTTCTCGTTCTTTATTATCAAACTCAGGACCATAGTAGCGATGTTGGAGCATTTCTTTGAGTTCAGCATCTAGTTGAGCAACTCTGTTCTTTAGATCCTGGTGGATTTGCTGCATCTGTGATGTGATGGAATCAACTTTGGTTTCAATCTTATCAGTTCGTAAACTGATTCGATCGACTTCAAAGAATTGATCAAAGACAAAGAACCATTCAGAAGTGCTTGTAAAAAGCCTTATCTGAAAATCAAGTGCAAAGATCCAAAGCAATGTGACTGCGGTCCTCACAAGAAGAAACATTTCAGAAAGCTTAATCAGAAATCTTCTTCCAGACTTCACACTCGCAGACCATTCACATTTTACAGAAAAAAGTCTCCTTCCTCTAAGGAAAGGCAACGGCAAAAGTCCAGTAGATGCTTCATATGCAAAAAGAAAGGACATTACTCTAGAAACTGTCCTAACAAGCGAGACAAAGCTATTCGTCTCATCAAGCATTTACAAGCTGTTACAGACTATGCTCCAGACAAAGAAGAAGTTGAATCTTGTTTCTCAGAACAAGAAGCACCTAATGAAGAAGCTTGATGTTCGTGACCTTTGGAAAATTCATCTGATGATTCCGATACAGATGGATTACTCACTGTCTACAACCAACAGTCTTTGTCACTGGATTCCTCCATTCCTATTCCATCAGTCAAAATCCAGGTTTTACCTTCAAAATTCCACAGACCTCTACCTGTCATTGGATTTTTTGACACTGGCGCTCAAAAGATGATGCTCAATCCAAATATCCTTCCATCACAGCATTGGAAACCTCATACAGAACATTTCAAAGTAGCCGATGGAAAAGTTTTCACAACAGATTTGATTACCAAAAAACCCATTGGTATTCAGATTTTCCCAAATTGTGTTATTTGGACACATGTCATTGGTTCGAATTTACCTGATAAAGATATCTTATTAGGTTTCGATACCATCTCTAAATTCCCTCACCTCCAAATACTTCCTACCGGTATTCGAGTCAAATCCATGTTCAAACCTTTCATAAACATCCTCAAACTCTACAGCCTTTCCAATTCTCCTCAGTCTTACCAAGACATCTCAGCCAAACTACTCCAGTTTTGCCCTGAATCTCATGCTGAATTCACCCATCCAAGTCCGTTATGGGAAAACAAGTCCTTCTTCATTAAGCTACCCTTCAAGCTAAATGAAGACACCAATCCTACCAAAGCCACCCATCCGGGAATGAGTCCTTCTGACTTAGTCCTAGCCCAAAATGAATGCTCACAACTTTTGGCCCAAGGTCTGATTGAACCCACAACTTCTCAGTGGGCTTGTCAAGCTTTTTATGTGGAAAAACACTCAGAACTTGTCCGTAGAAAAAAGAGATTAGTCATCGATTATCAACCTTTAAACATGTTTTTACAAGATGACAAATTTCCTCTTCCAAAAAGACAAAACATTTTCACATATTTGAAGAATGCCCAAATCTTTTCGAAATTTGATTTAAAATCAGGTTTTTGGCAATTAGGCATTGAACCCTCTGAAAGATACAAAACTGCTTTTTGCATTCCGAATGCTCATTATCAATGGACAGTTTTACCCTTCGGTTTAAAGACTGCTCCTTCCATTTTCCAAAAAGCAATGGTCAAAATCTTTCAACCTATTTTGCATCATGCATTGATTCCATTGACGATATTTTGTTGTTTTCAGAAACACATGCAGAACATCGCCAGCTGTTAAATCACTTCCTTGATATCATTCAGTCTCATGGTATCATGCTGTCTCCAAAGAAAAGCACCATAGCCACCTCCAACATTGAATTCCTTGGCATGGTCATCAAAGACGGTCACTATCAACCAGGAAAGCACATTGCCCAAGAACTGCTTCACTTTCCAGATCAACACTTATCCAGAAAGCAGATCCAGCAATTTCTTGGTATCATCAATTACATCCGTGACTTCATCCCTCACGTGGACAGACATACAGCACAACTTTCGGCTTTATTAAAAAAGAAGCCTCCAGAATGGAATGACACCCATACTACAGCTGTCACTGAGTTAAAAAAGATTGCACAAGATCCTCCACCATTAAAGCTCATTACAGATGGCAACCGGATCTTACAAACAGACGCAAGTGACACCTCATGGGGTGCTGTACTCCTCGAAGAACTCAATGGAAAAGAGAATCTTATCGGATACGCTAGTGGACATTTCTCTGACTCACAATGCCACTACCACAGTATCTACAAAGAGATTTTAGCCATGAAAAATGGTATTAAAAAATTTGAATATCATTTAATCGGTTATCATTTCCTTATCCGATTAGACAGCTCATTCTTCCCAGCCATCTTCAGTTCAAAAGGAAAGAATATTCCAGAGAAGATGCTTCTACGACTGAAAGACTGGTTCTCCAAATATGACTTCTCTGTGAAGCATATAAAAAGAACTCAGAACCTTATCCCTGATCTTCTATCCAGACTTTCAAAACCATCTCAGCATCTGTCCTACATTGCCTCTCAATATCATTTTCCTTTCATCCTAATGGCAACATCTCTTCCAACACAGGCTATATCCAAAAGATATTTTCCTCCTGGCAAAACTTTCAACTCAGCTTTTGCTATTCAAGACTTTGCCCGAAAATATGTCTTTAGGTTTTTTCTCAAAGCCTATTTCCTTACTGACTCCATCCCTGTCCTGGATTTCCATCCTGAAGATTTATTTCTTACAGGTTTATATCTCCATCCCCTCAAAGGAATTACTGAAGACGAGTTATGGTACATTTGGTGCCTTACAGTCCTCTACGTTACAAAACTTGTCTTCCCAGTCAAACCTCTATCCAGACATCTAATGGATCCTGAACAGTCCACTTCCCTCATATGGACCGTCCTAGAATGGTATTCCCCAATTCCTTGGTGGAGAATGAAATTACAGCAGATAATCCTCCTCCACAACCTTGACAAAATGCCAGACACAGAAGCAGATATGTTCACATCTGTCTTCACCATTCACAGGTCGTATTTTCAACATCCACACATTGACAACTTCTGGACTGTAGACCAAGCACGAGAATGGCAAACTCTGCCACATCCAGCCCTTCTCGAACAGGATCAAAATATTCAAAGAAATCTGACCACCTTCCTTTGCCAACTTAATCATAGGTCAGATCCACCAAAGGACATCTTCCACACCTCCTTAGGTCCCCGGCATGATATTCTCATAGTCCCAACTCCTTCAGCCCTCTCCACTCCTAAAACTTCAGGAATTATTCTCAAGGAAGAAAAGCCAGATTACACTGACTTTTTATTTCAAGATGCTCAAGACCCTTGGGAAGACTTCATGTCCTTAACTCAACACCTAGAACAACTTCAGACACCACCCACAAACTCCAATGAAGCAAGCACAAGTTATCAACCAACAGACCAGCCACCAGAACAGTCTTTTCCACCTTACTGTTCCCAAGTCCGGCCCAATCCATCACCTGATCCAGATGAAGCATGATGAGAACTATTAAGAGAATACCATTAAAGTTTCAAGTGATCCTTTGCACATTCATGAAGGCCCAATTACAAGAGCTAGAGCCAAAAAGATACAAGCTGCTTTAAATGGATTAATTGAGAAAATATGGATTGAAACTACAATTCAAGATGCAAGACATCATGAATTGGGCTGGAAGAGATGTCAAGGCATTGTGGGCTTTATTCAAGCTATTGGGCAGCCAAATACACAATTCGGGTCAAATGCAGAAAGGTCAATTTCGGAATAAAACTGGTATTGATTGAGCTGGAATTAACTTGCAAACCATATACCGTTGGAAAGATAATTAAGATAGCTTTCCAAAGAATTTTACGGAGTTAGATTTGGAGTTCTCTAGAAGGAGTTATGACCAATTTATTACAGCATGCGCAGAATTGGAAATTTCAACGAATCCTTAACTAGTTAGGAGAACTACTCCGACTTGAACTAGGATTTAATCTTTTTCGGATTTTTTGGGTCTCTATTGGCCTATTTAAACTCAGCAACCTTGTTATGTAAGACAATTGAGAGATTAATGTTATTTGAATTTGAGAGAATTATCCTTTCTTTGGTTCTTTTGAGAACTAGTGAACTTATCAAGAATTTGCATTCTTGTGGTGTTCCAAATCAAGACTTATCACTCACCTTCTCATCTAAATCTTGAGTGTGGCGTCAATATCCTTCTCCATACCTTTGGTTCATGTTTGATTAAGCATTGGGTCAAGGTTTTGTTTGTCTTAAATCTGTTTAGAACTTTCTTGGGTAGTTGAAACTTCAAATTAAGTATTCTCCTTAAAGTTTCAACGTGGGATTCGCATCAATTTGGTATCAGAGCAAGTTTCTAATCAGGTTTGAATGTCTTATTTATTTTGATTATCAAAAAAAGAAAACAAACAGCAAAAAAAAAAAAATTACAGCAAAAAAAAAAGAAAGAAACGTACAGCAAAAAAAAAAAAAGATTGCAAAAGGATTCAAGTATTCCTACTTTCATCCATATCAATTGTGTCCTTTACTTGCTTGTTTTCCTTTCTTCAATTTCTTTTTTGTTCTTTGTGTTCTCTTAATTCTTTTTCTTTATTAGTGTGCTGGAATAGCTTATTTGGTGTGTCACTTGTTTTGTTTTTCTTGGTTTTGTTTTTAGTTCAATAAAGAACTGAAAGAGAGAATTAAGTGTGGTAAAAGGCTATTGTTTGTGAGATCATTAGAGGGAAAAAGCTAATTTGTGTGTTAAACACGAGAGTTAAGTGAATCAAATTGAGTGAAACACGTGAGGGAGTGTTGTGAGGTTTTTTTTTGCTAACTTTAATTTTTCAGATCACAAAATATGTCAAAAGAACAAGAAGCTATAGATCAATCGATCATACACAAAGCCATGCAGCAATAATTTGAGCGCATGAATCTGATGTTTGGAGAGATCCGTGACCAATTGGAAAGGCAAGACACTGCCATAGCCAATCTACAAAAGGGGCAACAACCAATAGCTCCTAATGTAAGAGATAATCAATGGCGTGCTGCCATGGGAGATCAGGGTGGTGATGACCTAGATAATTTTGATGACCAGGTCACCGTTGACATGCGTGGAAGAGATGATAGAAGGGTAAGACACATAGATCATGATTTGGGGAGTATCAAACTGAAAATTCCTTCTTTTCAAGGTAAAAATGATCCGGAAGATTATTTGGAGTGGGAAAAAAAGGTGGAGCTAGTATTTGATTGCCATAATTACTCCGAGGAGAAAAAGGTAAAACTAGCTGCTGTTGAATTTACTGATTATGCTATTATTTGGTGGGATCAACTTGTTTTGAGTAGGAGAAGAAACCGTGAAAGGCCTATAAACACTTGGGAGGAGATGAAGGCCATCATGAAAAGGAGATTCGTTCCTAGTCATTATTATAGGGAGCTATATCAAAGGCTTCAAAGTCTTACACAAGACTCCAGAAGTGTGGAAGACTACCACAAGGAGATGGAAATAATCATGATTCGAACCAACATTGAAGAAGAACGAGAGGCCACTATGGCTAGATTTTTACATGGTTTAAATCAAGATATTGCTAATGTGGTTGACTGGCAGCATTATGTTGAATTGAAAGACATGGTTCACATGGCCATAAAAGTGGAATGACAACTAAAAAGAAAGGGTTCCACTAGACCCAATTTGGGTTCATCTTCCTCATGGAAGTCAAAATGGAGCAAAGATGAAAAGGTTGTTTCAAAGCCTAAGATTGAGCCAATCAAGGATCATAAAGAGGGGGGCAGCCAAAGCAAAGGTAAATCTGATTCCCAACACTCTAGAAATAGAGATATTAAGTGTTTTAAATGTTTGGGGACAGGTCATATTGCATCTCAATGCCCAAATAAGAGGGTAATGATCTTGAGGGAAGATGGTGATGTTGAAACCGAGAGTGAATCAGATGATGATCCTATGCCACCTTTGGAGGATGCTAATGATGGTGTAGAGTATCCTGTTGATGGTAAATTGATGGTTGTTAGACGTGCTCTTAACATGCAAGTAAAAGAGGATGCAGAGGTACAACGTGATAACATATTTCATACTAGATACCACATCAAAGATAAGGTATGTAGTATGATAATTGATGGTGGAAGTTGTACTAATGTAGCTAGCACTAGTTTGGTTGAAAAATTGAACTTGAAAACTCTAAAACATCCTAGGCCATATAAGTTACAATGGCTGAATGATTGTGGGGTGGTTAAAGTAAATAAACAAGTGCTGGTTTCATTCTCTATTGGGAGATATAAGGATGAGGTTGTATGTGATGTAGTACCCATGCATGCTGGACACATTCTTTTAGGGCGACCTTGGCAATATGATAGGCGAGTGACACATGATGGTTACTTAAATAGATATTCTTTTGTAATGAATAAAAGGCAAATCACTCTTGTACCCTTAACACCTAGGCAAGTGTATGAGGATCAAATGACAATACAAAAAGAGAGTGATACAAAAAAAGAAAATGAGAGCACAAAAGAAAGAGAGAATAAGAGAAAAGAAAGTGGAAAGATAGAAAAAAATATTGTTGAGAGAAAAGAGAGGCAACATGTAAACTTATTTGCAAAAGAGAGAGAGGTTTAGAGGGCCTTCTTTTCAAAACAGCCTATCATTGTACTTTTGTGCAAAGAGGCTTGTTTGCATACTAATGAGCTTAACTCTTTTTTGCCTAGTGTTATTGTGACTCTTTTGCAGGACTTTGATGATGTGTTTCCAAATGAAGTCCCTAATGGTTTACCACCTATTAGGGGAATTGAGCATCAAATAGACTTTCTTCTTGGAGCTATCATTCCTAATAGACCTGCTTATAGAAGTAACCCCGAAGAGACAAAGGGATATGTGAAGGAGAGCATGAGTCCATGTGCAGTACCAGTTCTACTAGTGCCCAAAAAAGATGGAACATGGAGGATGTGTGTTGATTGTCGTGCGATTAATAAAATCACTGTAAAGTATCAACATCCTATTCCTAGACTTGATGACATGCTTGATGAATTGTATGGTTCTTGTGTGTTTAGCAAAATAGATCTTAAAAGTGGATATCATCAAATTAGGATTAGAGAGGGAGATGAGTCGAAAACTGCTTTTAAAACAAAATATGGTTTATATGAGTGGTTAGTAATGCCATTTGGATTATCTAATGCACCCAGCACTTTTATGAGGTTAATGAACCATGTTTTGCGTGCTTTTCTTGATAAGTTTGTAGTTGTCTACTTTGATGATATTTTGATCTAAAGTAAAAGTCTAGAAGAACACGTTGAGCATTTGCAAAGTGTATTGACTGTTTTAAGGAAGGAAAAGTTATATGCTAATTTAAAGAAGTGTGCTTTTTGTACAAATCAGATTGTTTTTCTTGGTTATGTTATAAGTGCTAAAGGAATTGAGGTTGATGAAGAGAAGATAAAGGCTATTAAGGAATGGCCTACACCTAAAAGCATAAGTGAGGTAAGAAGTTTTCATGGTTTGGCTAGTTTTTATAGAAGATTTGTGAAAGATTTTAGCACCCTTGCTGCACCTTTAACTGAAATTATTAAGAAACACGTGGGATTTAAGTAGGGTAGTGAACAAGAAAGTGCATTTAATCTAATAAAGGAGAAATTGGTTTCTGCACCACTACTTACTTTACCCGATTTTGCTAAAACTTTTGAAATTGAGTGTAATGCCTCAGGTATAGGTATTGGAGCTGTTTTGATGCAAGAGGGGCGTCCAATTGCTTATTTTAGTGAGAAATTGAGTGGCGCAGCCCTAAATTATCCTACTTATGACAAGGAGATGTATGCATTGGTGAGAGCATTGGAAACTTGGCAACATTATCTTCTACCTAAAGAGTTTGTCATACACACTGATCATGAGTCCTTAAAGCATTTGAAAGGGCAAGGTAAGTTGCATAAGAGACATGCCAAATGGGTTGAATCCATTGAGCCATTTCCTTATGTGATCAAATACAAACAAGGTAAGGAGAATGTGGTGGCTGATGCATTATCGAGAAGGTATGCACTTATCTCTACATTAAATACAAAGTTATTAGGATTTAAGTACATTAAAGAATTATATGTTAATGATCCTGATTTTACTAATGTGTTTAATGCTTGTGAGAAAGCTGCATTTGGAAAGTTCTATAGGCACGATGGGTTCTTATTTAGAGAGAATAAATTGTGTGTGCCATATAGTTCTTTGCGTGAATTGCTTGTGCGTGAAGCTCATGGGGGAGGTTTAATTGGACATTTCGGCATTGCAAAGACTTTAGATGTTTTAAAAGAACATTTTTTTTTATCACATATGAAACATGATGTTGAAAGAATATGTGATGCGAATCCCACATTAAAACTTTAAGGAGAACACTTAATTTGAAGTTTCAACTACTCAAGAAAGTTCTAAACAGATTTAAGACACACAAAACCTTGACCCAATGCTTAATTAAACATGAACCAAAGGTATGGAGAAGGATATTGACGCCACACTCAAGATTTAGATGAGAAGGTGAGTGATAAGTCTCGATTTGGAACGCCACAAGAATGCAAATTCTTGATAAGTTCACTAGTTCTCAAAAGAACCAAAGAAAGAATAATTCTCTCAAATTCAAATAACATTAATCTCTCAATTGTCTTATATAGTAAGGTTGCTGAGTTTAAATAGGCCAATAGAGACCCAAAAAATCCGAGAAAGATTAAATCCTAGTTCAAGTCGGAGTAGTTCTCCTAACTAGTTAAGGATTCGTTGAAATTTCTAATTCTGCGCATGCTATAATAAATTGGTCATAAATCCTTCTAGAGAACTCCAAATCTAACTCCGTAAAATTCTTTGGAAAGCTATCTTAATTATCTTTCCAACGGTATATGGCTTGTAAGTTAATTCCAGCTCAATCAATACCAGTTTTATTCCGAAATTGACCTTTCTGCATTTGATCCGAATTGTGTATTTGGCTGCCCAATAGCTTGAATAAAGCCCACAATGCCTTGACATCTCTTCAAGCCTAATTCATGATGTCTTGCATCTTGAATTGTAGTTTCAATCCATATTTTCTCAATTAATCCATTTAAAGCAGCTTGTATCTTTTTGGCTCTAGCTCTTGTAATTGGGCCTTCATGAATGTGCAAAGGATCACTTGAAGCTTTAATGGTATTCTCTTGATAGTTCTCATCAATATGTGAGAAGTGTATCACTTGTAAACATGCTAAGTCTAGAGTTTTACCCCATGGATTGTATAAACCTTTACCTATACCTAGCGAACCTTGGGTTGATATTTCTATGGACTTTGTTTTGGGTTTACCTAGGTCAAAAAGGGGAAAGGATTTTGTTTTTGTTATTTTTGATAGGTTTTCAAAGATGACACATTTCATTCCATGTCACAAAACTGATGATGCAACAGACATTGCTAATTTGTTTTTCAAGGAAATAGCCAAATTGCATGGAGTACCAAGGAGCATAGTTTCAGATCGAGATGCTAAGTTCTTAAGCCACTATTGGAAAACTTTGTGGGGTAAGTTGGGTACTAAACTTTTGTTTTCTACTACTTGTCATCCACAAACTGATGGACAAACTGAGGTTGTAAATAGAACATTGTCCACGATGTTGCGTGCCATTATTCAAAAGAATTTGAAAACTTGGGAAGAATGTTTGCCACATGTTGAATTTGCTTACAATAGAACTGTTCATTCAGCTACTAAATTTTCACCATTTGAGATTGTATATGGTTTTAATCCATTAACTACTTTGGATTTATTGCCGTTACCTATTGATGAGCGTGCTAGTTTAGATGGTAAAAAGAAAGCTGAATTTGTTAAGCAATTGCATGAGAAAGTGCGGCACAACATAGAAAAGAGGACTGAACAATATGCTACTCAAGCCAACAAAGGACGAAAGGAAGTGGTTTTTCAGCCTGGAGATTGGGTTTGGGTGCATATGAGAAAGGAGAGATTCCCAGCACAAAGGGGTTCAAAGTTGCTTCCAAGGGGAGATGGTCCATTTCAAGTGGTTGCACAAATCAATGACAATGCCTACAAATTGGACCTTCCTGGTGAGTATAATGTGAGTGCTACTTTTAATGTTTCTGATCTTTCTCCTTTTGATGTAGGTGAAGATTCGAGGATGAATCCTTTTGAGGAGAGGGGGAATGATGAGAACTATCAGGAGAATACCATTAAAGCTTCAAGTGATCCTTTGCACATTCATGAAGGCCCAATTACAAGAGATAGAGCCAAAAAGATACAAGCTGCTTTAAATGGATTAATTGAGGAAATATGGATTGAAACTACAATTCAAGATGCAAGACATCATGAATTGGGCTTGAAGAGATGTCAAGGCATTGTGGGCTTTATTCAAGCTATTGGGCAGCCAAATACACAATTCGGATCAAATGCAGAAAGGTCAATTTCGGAATAAAACTGGTATTGATTGAGCTGGAATTAACTTGCAATCCATATACCGTTGGAAAGATAATTAAGATAGCTTTCCAAAGAATTTTACGGAGTTAGATTTGGAGTTCTCTAGAAGAAGTTATGACCAATTCCTTATAGCATGCGCAGAATTGGAAATTTCAACGACTCCTTAACTAGTTAGGAGAACTAGTCCGACTTGAACTAGGATTTAATCTTTTTCGGATTTTTTGGGTCTCTATTGGCCTATTTAAATTCAGTAACCTTGCTATGTAAGACTATTAAGAGATTAATGTTATTTGAATTTGAGAGAATTATTCTTTCTTTGGTTCTTTTGAGAACTAGTGAACTTATCAAGAATTTGCATTCTTGTGGCGTTCCAAATTAAGACTTATCACTTACCTTCTCATCTAAATCTTGAGTGTGGCGTCAATATCCTTCTCCATACCTTTGGTTCATGTTTGATTAAGCATTGGGTCAAGGTTTTGTGTGTCTTAAATCTGTTTAGAACTTTCTTGGGTAGTTGAAACTTCAAATTAAGTGTTCTCCTTAAAGTTTCAATGTGGGATTCGCATCAGTCCATGCTGAAAACTCTTGAAATCTCTGGAACCATTTGATCTTTGGAACATCATCAAATGTGAACCATGGTCCATGAGATGACTTTGGAACAGAGTTGTACTGATGCGGAGGAAAATCATCCAGATCTTCAACTATAGGAGGTCCTCGTGAAGTAGAGGGCTCATCATCTGTTGGAGACACAGGTTCATTGGAACCTGTGGATGGCTGAGCCATGAGAAGATTAGGAATATCAACAGAGTTTTCTTCAGAATCTGATGAGAACTATCAAGAGAATACCATTAAAGCTTCAAGTGATCCTTTGCACATTCATGAAGGCCCAATTACAAGATCTAGAGCTAAAAAGATACAAGCTGCTTTAAATGGATTAATTGAGAAAATATGGATTGAAACTACAATTCAAGATGCAAGACATCATGAATTGGGCTTGAAGAGATGTCAAGGCATTGTGGGCTTTATTCAAGCTATTGGGCAGCCAAATACACAATTCGGATCAAATGCAGAAAGGTCAATTTCGGAATAAAACTGGTATTGATTGATCTAGAATTAACTTGAAAGCCATATACCGTTGGAAAGATAATTAAGATAGCTTTCCAAAGAATTTTACGGAGTTAGATTTGGAGTTCTCTAGAAGGAGTTATGACCAAATCATTACAGCATGCGCAGAATTGGAAATTCAACGACTCCTTAACTAGTTAGGAGAACTAGTCCGACTTGAACTAGGATTTAATCTTTTTCGGATTTTTTGGGTCTCTATTGGCCTATTTAAACTCAGCAACCTTACTATGTAAGACAATTCAGAGATTAATGTTATTTGAATTTGAGAGAATTATTCTTTCTTTGGTTCTTTTGAGAACTAGTGAACTTATCAAAAATTTGCATTCTTGTGGCGTTCCAAATCAAGACTTATCACTCACCTTCTCATCTAAATCTTGATTGTGGCGTCAATATCCTTCTCCATACCTTTGGTTCATGTTTGATTAAGTATTGAGTCAAGGTTTTGTGTGTCTTAAATCTGTTTAGAACTTTCTTGGGTAGTTGAAACTTCAAATTAAGTGTTCTTCTTAAAGTTTCAATATGGGATTCACATCAATTTGGTATCAAAACAAGTTTCTAATCAGGTTTGAATGTCTTATTTATTTTGATTATAAAAAATAAAAAACGAACAGCAAAAAAAAAAACTTACAGCAAAAAAAAAAAAGAAATGTACAGCAAAAAAAAAACGATTGCAAAATCAATTGTGTCCTTTACTTGCTTGTTTTCCTTTCTTCAATTTCTTTTTTGTTCTTTGTGTTCTCTTGATTCTTTTTCTTTATTAGTGTGCTGGAATAGCATATTTGGTGTGCCACTTGTTTGTTTTTCTTGGTTTTATTTTTAGTTCAATAAAGAACTGAAAGAGAGAATTAAGTGTGGTAAAAGGCAATAGTTTGTGAGATCATTAGAGGGAAAAAATCAATTTGTGTGTTAAACACGAGAGTTAAGTGAATCAAATTGAGTGAAACACGTGAGGGAGTGTTGTGAGGTCTTTTTTGCTAACTTTAATTTTTCAGATCACAAAATATGTCAAAAGAACAAGAAGCTATAGATCAATCGATCATGCTCAAAGCCATGCAACAACAATTTGAGCGTATGAATCTGATGTTTGGAGAGATCCGTGACCAACTGGAAAGGCAAGACACTGCCATAGCCAATCTACGAAAGGGGCAACAACCAATAGCTCCTAATGTAAGAGATAATCAATGGCGTGCTGCCATGGGAGATCGAGATGGTGATGACCTAGCTAATTTTGATGACCAGGCCACCATTGACATGCATGGAAGAGATGATAGAAGGGCAAGACGCATAGATCGTGAATTGGGGAGTATCAAACTGAAAATTCCTTCTTTTCAAGGTAAAAATGATCCGGAAGCTTATTTGGAGTGGGAAAAAAAGGTGGAGCTAGTATTTAATTGCCATAATTACTCTGAGGAGAAAAAGGTAAAACTAGTTGCTGTTGATTTTACTGATTATGCTATTATTTGGTGGGATCAACTTGTTTTGAGTAGGAGAAGAAATCGTAAAAGGCCTATAAACACTTAGGAGGAGATGAAGGCCATCATGAGGAGGAGATTTGTTCCTAGTCATTATTATAGAGAGCTATATCAAAGGCTTTAAAGTCTTACACAAGGCTCCAAAAGTGTGAAAGACTACCGCAAGGAGATGGAAATAATCATGATTTGAGCCAACATTGAAGAAGAACGAGAGGCCACTATGGCTAGATTTTTACATGGTTTAAATCAAGATATTGCTAATGTGGTTGACTTGCAGCATTATGTTGAATTGGAAGACATGGTTCACATGGCCATAAAAGTAGAACGACAACTAAAAAGAAAGGGTTCCACTAGACCCAATTTAAACCATGTATAAATCTAACCATAGTGGCCTCTCGTTCTTCTTCAATGTTGGCTCGAATCATGATTATTTCCATCTCCTTATGGTAGTCTTCCATACTTCTGGAGCCTTGTGTAAGACTTTGAAGCCTTTGATGTAGCTCCCTATATGTGGCCAAAAAAATGTTTCATATGTGGCAAAAAAAATGTTCTTTTAAAACATCTAAAGTCTTTGCAATGCCGAAATGTCCCAAAGATCAAATGGTTCTAGAGATTTCAAGAGTTTTCAGCATGGATAGACGTGCAGATGCTAAAACCTTATGCTGATTCAGATCCATCCTTAGAGAATTCTGTTCTAGATTTCTTGGTTCTCTAAGAGATTGGTTCAAAAGTCTTGGCCAGTTCAGACAACTCCAATTGTATCAGGCCACTATTCCTCAAGTCCTAGGACTCATTTACGAACAGTTCCTAGGGTAACCAATAGTTACTCAAGAAGCAGCGAGAAAGGAATTTCACCTGATGAAATGTTGTTCTCTGAAGATCAAAGATCTAGATTTCCATTACAAGAGAATGACAGCTTTATACTACAAACTCAATGGCTTCAACGATGCTTCTCTTAAGCATGTCTTCGTTCAATCTCTTCCTAAAAAGATCTTGCCAGAGATACAAAGACAACTCCATGCTCATCAGCTCAATATTGATACCCTTTCCTTAGGGAAGATCTACCAGTTAGCTGTCTCCTACCTCGAAAAGCTCTGTGAATAGAAAGAGTTCTTCAAAGACCTTATCAAAAGCGCATGCAAAAAGCCTCATCTTGCTATCAAATGCAGAGATGAAAAATCCTGTCACTGCCCTATTAAGAAAAAA
This sequence comes from Aegle marmelos, assembly GCA_030449875.1. Taxonomy (NCBI): domain Eukaryota; kingdom Viridiplantae; phylum Streptophyta; class Magnoliopsida; order Sapindales; family Rutaceae; genus Aegle; species Aegle marmelos. The sequence continues at coordinate 15,200,776 of JASUUL010000143.1, forward strand.
TGCCACTTCCAGAAGTATTATCCATCCTGGCAGTCCAAGAAATACAGTTCCACAAAGCCTTACAGGTATTTCCGCAAAAAACCCTTTCCAACTAGAAGGCAGAAGGATGCCCGATGTTTCATTTGTAAGAAAAGATTGGTAATTGATTATCAGCCCCTTAACTGTTTCTTGAAAGATGACAAGTTTCCTTTGCCCAAGATCCAGTCCCTGTTTATCCATCTCCAGGGTGCAAACGTATTCTCTAAATTTGATATTAAATCAGGATTTTGGCAAATCTGATGAGAACTATCAAGAGAATACCATTAAAGCTTCAAGTGATCCTTTGCACATTCATGAAGGCCCAATTACAAGAGCTAGAGCCAAAAAGATACAAGCTGCTTTAAATGGATTAATTGAGAAAATATGGATTGAAACTACAATTCAAGATGCAAGACATCATGAATTGGGATTGAAGAGATGTCAAGGCATTGTGGGCTTTATTCAAGCTATTGGGCAGCCAAATACACAATTCGGATCAAATGCAGAAAGGTCAATTTCGGAATAAAACTGGTATTGAGTGATCTAGAATTAACTTGCAAGCCATATACCGTTGGAAAGATAATTAAGATAGCTTTCCAAAGAATTTTACGGAGTTAGATTTGGAGTTCTCTAGAAGGAGTTATGACCAAATCATTACAGCATGCGCAGAATTGGAAATTTCAACGACTCCTTAACTAGTTAGGAGAACTAGTCCGACTTGAACTAGGATTTAATCTTTTTCGGATTTTTTGGGTCTCTATTGGCCTATTTAAACTCAGCAACCTTGCTATGTAAAACAATTGAGAGATTAATATTATTTGAATTTGAGAGAATTATTTTTCTTTGGTTCTTTTGAGAACTAGTGAACTTATCAAGAATTTGCATTCTTGTAGTGTTCCAAATCGAGACTTATCACTCACCTTCTCATCTAAATCTTGAGTGTGGCATCAATATTCTTAAATAGATATTCTTTTGTAATGAATAAAAGGCAAATCACTCTTGTACCCTTAACACCTAGGCAAGTGTATGAGGATCAAATGACAATACAAGAAGAGAGTGGTACAAAAAAAGAAAATGAGAGCACAAAAGAAAGAGAGAATGAGAGAAAAGAAAGTGGAAAGATAGAAAAAAGTATTGTTGAGAGAAAAGAGAGGCAGCATATAAACTTGTTTGAAAAAAAGAGAGAGGTTAAGAGGGCCTTCTTTTCAAAACAGCCTATTATTATACTTTTGTGTAAAGAGGCTTGTTTGCATACTAATGAGCTTAACTCTTTTTTGTCTAGTGTTATTGTGACTCTTTTGCAGGACTTTGATGATGTGTTTCCAAATGAAGTCCCTAATGGTTTGCCACCTATTAGGGGAATTGAGCATCAAATAGACTTTATTCTTGGAGCTACCATTCCTAATAGACTTTAACCTCCCCACAATCATTCAGCCATTGTAACTTATATGGCCTAGGATGTTTTAGAGTTTTCAAGTTCAATTTTTCAACCAAACTAGTGCTAGCTAAATTAGTACAACTTCCACCATCAATTATCATACTACATACCTTATCTTTGATGTGGCATCTAGTATGAAATATGTTATCACGTTGTACCTCCGCATCCTCTTTTACTTGCTTGTTAAGAGCACGTCTAACAACCATTAATTTACCATCAACAGGATACTCTACACCATCATTAGCATCCTCCAAAGGTGGCATAGGATCATCATCTGATTCACTCTCGGTTTCAACATCACCATCTTCCCTCAAGATCATTACTCTCTTATTTGGGCATTGAGATGCAATATGACCTGTCCCCAAACATTTAAAACACTTAATATCTCTATTTCTAGAGTGTTGGGAATCAGATTTACCTTTGCTTTGGCTGCCTTCCTCTTTATGATCCTTGATTGGCTCAATCTTAGGCTTTGAAACAACCTTTTCATCTTTGCTCCATTTTGATTTCCATGAGGAAGATGAACCCAAATTGGGTCTAGTGGAACCTTTTCTTTTTAGTTGTCATTCCACTTTTATGGCCATGTGAACCATGTCTTCCAATTCAACATAATGCTGTAAGTCAACCACATTAGCAATATCTTGATTTAAACCATGTAAAAATCTAGCCATAGTGGCCTCTCGTTCTTCTTCAATGTTGGTTCGAATCATGATTATTTCTATCTCCTTATGGTAGTCTTCCACACTTCTAGAGCCTTGTGTAAGACTTTGAAGCCTTTGATGTAGCTCCCTATAATAATGACTAGGAACAAATCTCCTCCTCATGATGGCCTTCGTCTCCTCCCAATTGTTTATAGGCCTTTCACGGTTTCTTCTCCTACTCAAAACAAGTTGATCCCACCAAATAATAGCATAATCAGTAAATTCAACAGCAGTTAGTTTTACCTTTTTCTCCTCGGAGTAATTATGGCAATCAAATACTAGCTCCACCTTTTTTTCCCACTCCAAATAAGCTTCCAAATCAATGGTGGCCGGGTCATCAAAATTATCTAGGTCATCACCACCCTTATCTCCCATGGCAGCACGCCATTGATTATCTCTTATATTAGGAGCTATTGGTTGTTGCCCCTTTCGTAGATTGGCTATGGCAGTGTCTTGCCTTTCCAATTGGTCATGGATCTCTCCAAACATCAGATTCATGCGCTCAAATTGTTGCTGCATGGCTTTGTGCATGATCGATTGATCTATAGCTTCTTGTTCTTTTGACATATTTTGTGATCTGAAAAATTAAAGTTAGCAAGAAAAACTTCACAACACTCCCTCACGTGTTTCACTCAATTTGATTCACTTAACTCTCGTGTTTAACACACAAATTGGCTTTTTCCCTCTAATGATCTCACAAACTATTACCTTTTACCACACTTAATTCTCTCTTTCAGTTCTTTATTGAACTAAAAAAAAAACCAAGAAGAACAAAACAAGTGACACACCAAATATGCTATTCCAGCACACTAATAAAGAAAAAGAATTAAGAGAACACAAAGAACAAAAAAGAAATTGAAGAAAGGAAAACAAGCAAGTAAAGGACACAATTGATATTGGTGAAAGTAGGAATACTTGAATCCTTTTGCAATCTTTTTGGCTCTAGCTCTTATAATTGGGCCTTCATGAATGTGCAAAGGATCACTTGAAGCTTTAATGGTATTCTCTTGATAGTTCTCATCAACCAGCTTATAGAAGTAACCCCGAAGAGACAATGGAGCTTCAAAGGTAGGTTGAAGAACTCTTCGCAAAGGGATATGTGAAGGAGATCATAAGTCCATGTGCGGCACCAGTTCTACTAGTGCCCAAAAAGGATAGAACATGGAGGATGTGTGTTGATTGTCGTATGATTAATAAAATCACTGTAAAGTATTGACATCCTATTCCTAGACTTGATGACATGCTATATGAATTGTATGGCTCTTGTGTGTTTAGCAAAATAGATCTTAAAAGTGGATATCATCAAATTAGGATTAGAGAGGGAGATGAGTGGAAAACTGCTTTTAAAACAAAATATGGTTTATATGAGTGGTTAGTAATGCCATTTGAGTTATCTAATGCACCCAGCACCTTTATGAGGTTAATGAGCCATGTTTTGCGTGCTTTTCTTGTAAGTTTGTAGTTGTCTACTTTGATGATATTTTGATCTATAGCAAAAGTCTAGAAGAACACGTTGAGCATTTGCAAAGTGTATTGATTGTTTTAAGGAAGGAAACGTTGTATGCTAATTTGAAGAAGTGTGCTTTTTGTACAAATCAGATTATTTTTCTTGGTTATGTTATAAGTGCTAAAGGAATTGAGGTTGATGAAGAGAAGGTAAAGGCTATTAAGGAATGGCCTACACCTAAAAGCATAAGTGAGGTAAGAAGTTTTCATGTTTTGACTAGTTTTTATAGAAGATTTATGAAAGATTTTAGCACCCTTGCTGCACCTTTAACTGAAATTATTAAGAAACACGTGGAATTTAAGTGGGGTAGTGAATAAGAAAGGGCATTTAATCTAATCAAGGAGAAATTAGTTTCTGCACCACTACTTACGTTACCCGATTTTGCTAAAAGTTTTGAAATTGAGTGTGATGCCTCAGGTATAGATATTAGAGCTGTTTTGATGCAAGAGGGGCATCCAATTGCTTATTTTAGTGAGAAATTGAGTGGCGCAGCCCTAAACTATCCTACTTATGACAAGGAGATGTATGCATTGGTGAGAGCATTGGAAACTTGGCAACATTATCTTCTGCCTAAAGAGTTTGTCATACACACTGATCATGAGTACTTAAAGCAATTGAAAGGGCAAGGTAAGTTACATAAGAGACATGCCAAATGGGTTGAATTCATTGAGCCATTTCCTTATGTGATCAAACACAAACAAGGTAAGGAGAATGTGGTGGCTGATGCATTATCGAGAAGGTATAAACTTATCTCTACATTAAATACAAAGTTATTAGGATTTGAGTACATTAAAGAATTATATGTTAATGATCCTGATTTTGCTAATGTGTTTAATGCTTGTGAGAAAGCTGCATTTGGAAAGTTCTATAGGCGCGATGGGTTCTTATTTAAAGAGAATAAATTGTGTGTGCCATATAGTTCTTTGCGTGAATTGCTTGTGCGTGAAGCTCATGGGGGAGGTTTAATGGGATATTTCGGCATTGCAAAGACTTTAGATGTTTTAAAAGAACATTTTTTTTGCCACATATGAAACGTGATGTTGAAAGAATATGTGAGAACTATATGGGTTGATATTTCTATGGACTTTGTTTTGGGTTTACCTAGGTCAAAAAGGGGAAAGGATTTTGTTTTTGTTATTGTTGATAGGTTTTCAAAGATGGCACATTTCATTCCATGTCAAAAAACTGATGATGCAACAAATATAGCTAATTTGTTTTTTAAAGAAATAGTCAGATTGCATGGAGTACCAAGGAGCATAGTTTCAAATCAAGATGCTAAGTTCTTGAGCCACTTTTGGAAAACTTTGTGGGGTAAGTTGGGTACTAAACTTTTGTTTTCTACTATTTGCCATCCACAAACCGATGGACAAACTGAGGTTGTAAATAGAACATTGTCCACGATGTTGCGTGCCATTATTCAAAAGAATTTCAAAACTTGGGAAGAATGTTTGCCACATGTTGAATTTGCTTACAATAGAACTGTCCATTCAGCTACTAAATTTTTGCCATTTGAGATTGTATATGGTTTTAATCTATTAACTCTTTTGGATTTATTGCCGTTACCTGTTGATGAGCGTGCTAGTTTGGATGGTAAAAAGAAAGCTGAATTTGTTAAGCAATTGCATGAGAAAGTGCGGCACAACATAGAAAAGAGGACTGAACAATATGCTACTCAAGCCAACAAAGGACGAAAGGAAGTGGTTTTTCAGCCTGGAGATTGGGTTTGGGTGCATATGAGAAAGGAGAGATTCCCAGCACAAAGGCGTTCAAAGTTGCTTCCAAGGGGAGATGGTCCATTTCAAGTGGTTGCACGAATCAATGACAATGCCTACAAATTGGACCTTCTTGGTGAGTATAATGTGAATGCTACTTTTAATGTTTCTAATCTTTATCCTTTTGATGTAGGTGAAGATTCGAGGATGAATCCTTTTGAGGAGAAGGGGAATAATGAGAACTATCAAGAGAATACCATTAAAGGTTCAAGTGATCCTTTACACATTCATGAAGGCCCAATTACAAGACCTAGAGCCAAAAAGATACAAGCTGCTTTAAACGTGATGCGAATCCCACATTGAAACTTTAAGGAGAACACTTAATTTGAAGTTTCAACTACCCAAGAAAGTTCTAAACAGATTTAAGACACACAAAACCTTGACCCAATGCTTAATCAAACATGAACCAAAGGTATGGAGAAGGATATTGATGCCACACTCAAGATTTAGATGAGAAGGTGAGTGATAAGTCTGGATTTGGTACGCCACAAGAATGCAAATTCTTAATAAGTTCACTAGTTCTCAAAAGAACCAAAGAAAGAATAATTCTCTCAAATTCAAATAACATTAATATCTCAATTCTCTTACATAGCAAGGTTGCTGAGTTTAAATAGGCCAATAGAGACCCAAAAAATCCAAAAAAGATTAAATCCTAGTTCAAGTCGGAGTAGTTCTCCTAACTAGTTAAGGATTCGTTGAAATTTCCAATTCTGCGCATGCTGTAATGAATTGGTCAGAACTCCTTCTAGAGAACTTCAAATCTAACTCCGTAAAATTCTTTGGAAAGATATCTTAATTATCTTTCCAACGGTATATGGCTTGCAAGTTAATTCCAGCTCAATCAATACCAGTTTTATTCCGAAATTGATCTTTCTGCATTTGATCCGAATTGTGTATTTGGCTGCCCAATAGCTTGAATAAAGCCCACAATGCCTTGACATCTCTTCAAGCCCAATTCATGATGTCTTGCATCTTGAATTGTAGTTTCAATCTATATTTTCTCAATTAATCCATTTAAAGCAGCTTGTATCTTTTTGGCTTTAGCTCTTGTAATTGGGCCTTCATGAATGTGCAAAGGATCACTTGAAGCTTTAATGGTATTCTCTTGATATTTCTCATCATTCCCCCTCTCCTGAAAAGGATTCGTCCTCGAATCTTCACCTACATCAAAAGGAGAAAGATCAGAAACATTAAAAGTAGCACTCACATTATACTCACCAGAAAGGTCCAATTTATAGGCATTGTCATTGATTCGTGCAACCACTTGAAATGGACCATCTCCCCTTGGAAGCAACTTTGAACGCCTTTGTGCTGGGAATCTCTCCTTTCTCATATGCACCCAAACCCAATCTCCAGGCTGAAAAACCACTTCCTTTCGTCCTTTGTTGGCTTGAGTAGCATAATGTTCAGTCCTCTTTTCTATGTTGTGCCGCACTTTCTCATGCAATTGCTTAACAAATTCAGCTTTCTTTTTACCATCCAAACTAGCACGCTCATCAATAGTTAACGGCAATAAATCCAAAGGAGTTAATGGATTAAAACCATATACAATCTCAAATTGTGAAAATTTAGTAGCTGAATGGACAGTTCTATTGTAAGCAAATTCAACATGTGGCAAACATTCTTCCCAAGTTTTCAAATTCTTTTGAATAATGGCACGCAACATCGTGGACAATGTTCTATTTACAGCCTCAGTTTGTCCATCAGTTTGTGGATGACAAGTAGTAGAAAACAAAAGTTTTGTACCCAACTTACCCCACAAAGTTTTCCAAAAGTGGCTTAAGAACTTAGCATCTCGATCTGAAACTATGCTCCTTGGTACTCCATGTAATCTGACTATTTCCTTGAAAAACAAATTAGCTATGTTTGTTGCATCATCAGTTTTGTGACATGGAATGAAATGTGCCATCTTTGAAAACCTATCAACAATAACAAAAACAGAATCCTTTCCCCTTTTTGACCTAGGTAAACCCAAAACAAAGTCCATAGAAATATCAACCCAAGGTTCGCTAGGTATAGGTAAAGGTTTATACAATCCATGGGGTAAAACTTTAGACTTAGCATGTTTACAAGTGATACACTTCTCACATATTCTTTCAACATCACGTTTCATATGTGGCAAAAAAAAATGTTCTTTTAAAACATCTAAAGTCTTTGCAATGCCGAAATGTCCCATTAAACCTCCCCCATGAGCTTCACGCACAAGCAATTCACGCAAAGAACTATATGGCACACACAATTTATTCTCTCTAAATAAGAACCCATCGTACCTATAGAACTTTCCAAATGCAACTTTCTCACAAGCATTAAACACATTAGCAAAATCAGGATCATTAACATATAATTCTTTAATGTACTCAAATCCTAATAACTTTGTATTTAATGTAGAGATAAGTGCATACCTTCTTGATAATGCATCAGCCACTACATTCTTTTTACCTTGTTTATATTTGATCACATAAGGAAATGGCTCAATGAATTCAACCCATTTGGCATGTCTCTTATGCAACTTACCTTGCCCTTTCAAATGCCTATACCCATTTGGCATGACTCATGATCAGTGTGTATGACAAACTCTTTAGGTAGAAGATAATGTTGCCAAGTTTCCAACGCTCTCACCAATGCATACATCTCCTTGTCATAAGTAGGATAGTTTAGGGCTGCGCCACTCAATTTCTCACTAAAATAAGCAATTGGACGCCCCTCTTGCATCAAAACAGCTCCAATACCTATACCTGAGGCATCACACTCAATTTCAAAAGTTTTAGCAAAATCGGGTAAAGTAAGTAGTGGTGCAGAAACCAATTTCTCCTTGATTAGATTAAATGCACTTTCTTGTTCACTACCCCACTTAAATCCCACGTGTTTCTTAATAATTTCAGTTAAAGGTGCAGCAAGGGTGCTAAAATCTTTCACAAATCTTCTATAAAAACTAGCCAAACCATGAAAACTTCTTACCTCACTTATGCTTTTAGGTGTAGGCCATTCCTTAATAGCCTTTATCTTCTCTTCATCAACCTCAATTCCTTTAGCACTTATAACATAACCAAGAAAAACAATCTGATTTGTACAAAAAGCACACTTCTTCAAATTAGCATACAACTTTTCCTTCCTTAAAACAGTCAATACACTTTGCAAATGCTCAACGTGTTCTTCTAGACTTTTACTATAGATCAGAATATCATCAAAGTAGACAACTACAAACTTACCAAGAAAAGCACGCAAAACATGGTTCATCAACCTCATAAAAGTGCTGGGTGCATTAGATAACCCAAATGGCATTACTAACCACTCATATAAACCATATTTTGTTTTAAAAGCATTTTCCACTCATCTCCCTCTCGAATCCTAATTTGATGATATTGATGCGAATCCCATATTGAAACTTTAAGGAAAACACTTAATTTGAAGTTTCAACTACCCAAGAAAGTTCTAAACAGATTTAAGACACACAAAACCTTGACCCAATGCTTAATCAAACATGAACCAAAGGTATGGAGAAGGATATTGACGCCACACTCAAGATTTAAATGAGAAGGTGAGTGATAAGTCTTGATTTGGAACGCCACAATAATGCAAATTCTTGATAAGTTCACTAGTTCTCAAAAGAACCAAAGAAAGAATAATCCTCTCAAATTCAAATAACACTAATCTCTCAATTGTCTTACATAGCAAGGTTGCTGAGTTTAAATAGTCCAATAGAGACCTAAAAAATCCGAAAAAGATTAAATCTTAGTTCAAGTCGGAGTGGTTTTCCTAACTAGTTAAGGAGTCGTTGAAATTTCCAATTCTGCGCATGCTGTAATGAATTGGTCATAACTCCTTCTAGAGAACTCCAAATCTAACTCTGTAAAATTCTTTGGAAAGCTATCATAATTATCTTTCAACGGTATATGGCTTGCAAGTTAATTCCAGCTCAATCAATACTAGTCTTATTTCGAAATTGACCTTTCTGCATTTGATCCGAATTGTGTATTTGGCTGCCCAATAGCTTGAATAAAGCCCACAATGCCTTGACATCTCTTCAAGCCCAATTCATGATGTCTTGCATCTTGAATTGTAGTTTCAATCCATATTTTCTCAATTAATCCATTTAAAGCAGCTTGTATCTTTTTGGCTCTAGCTCTTGTAATTGGGCCTTCATGAATGTGCAAAGGATCACTTGAACCTTTAATGGTATTCTCTTGATAGTTCTCATCATTCCCCCTCTCCTCAAATGGATTCGTCCTCGAATCTTCACCTACATCAAAAGGAGAAAGATCAGAAACATTAAAAGTAGCACTCACATTATACTCACCAGAAAGGTCCAATTTATAGGCATTGTCATTGATTCGTGCAACCACTTGAAATGGACCATCTCCCCTTGGAAGCAACTTTGAACGCCTTTGTGCTGGGAATCTCTCCTTTCTCATATGCACCCAAACCCAATCTCCAGGCTGAAAAACCACTTCCTTTCGTCCTTTGTTGGCTTGAGTAGCATAATGTTCAGTCCTCTTTTCTATGTTGTGCCGCACTTTCTCATGCAATTGCTTAACAAATTCAGCTTTCTTTTTACCATCCAAACTAGCACGCTCATCAATAGTTAACGGCAATAAATCCAAAGGAGTTAATGGATTAAAACCATATACAATCTCAAATTGTGAAAATTTAGTAGCTGAATGGACAGTTCTATTGTAAGCAAATTCAACATGTGGCAAACATTCTTCCCAAGTTTTCAAATTCTTTTGAATAATGGCACGCAACATCGTGGACAATGTTCTATTTACAGCCTCAGTTTGTCCATCAGTTTGTGGATGACAAGTAGTAGAAAACAAAAGTTTTGTACCCAACTTACCCCACAAAGTTTTCCAAAAGTGGCTTAAGAACTTAGCATCTCGATCTGAAACTATGCTCCTTGGTACTCCATGTAATCTGACTATTTCCTTGAAAAACAAATTAGCTATGTTTGTTGCATCATCAGTTTTGTGACATGGAATGAAATGTGCCATCTTTGAAAACCTATCAACAATAACAAAAACAGAATCCTTTCCCCTTTTTGACCTAGGTAAACCCAAAACAAAGTCCATAGAAATATCAACCCAAGGTTCGCTAGGTATAGGTAAAGGTTTATACAATCCATGGGGTAAAACTTTAGACTTAGCATGTTTACAAGTGATACACTTCTCACATATTCTTTCAACATCACGTTTCATATGTGGCAAAAAAAAATGTTCTTTTAAAACATCTAAAGTCTTTGCAATGCCGAAATGTCCCATTAAACCTCCCCCATGAGCTTCACGCACAAGCAATTCACGCAAAGAACTATATGGCACACACAATTTATTCTCTCTAAATAAGAACCCATCGTGCCTATAGAACTTTCCAAATGTAGCTTTCTCACAAGCATTAAACACATTAGCAAAATCAGGATCATTAACATATAATTCTTTAATGTACTTAAATCCTAATAACTTTGTATTTAATGTAGAGATAAGTGCATACCTTCTCGATAATGCATCAGCCACCACATTCTCCTTACCTTGCTTGTATTGGATCACATAAGGAAATGGCTCAATTGATTCAACCCATTTGGCATGTCTCTTATGCAACTTACCTTGCCCTTTCAAATGCTTTAAGGACTCATGCTCTCCTTCACATATCCCTTTGCCAAGAGTTGTTCAACCTGCCTTTCAAGCTCCTTTGTCTCTTCGGGGTTACTTCTATAAGCGGGTCTATTAGGAATGGTAGCTCCAGGAAGAAAGTCTATTTGATGCTCAATTCCCCTAATAGGTGGCAAACCATTAGGGACTTCATTTGGAAACACATCATCAAAGTCCTGCAAAAAAGTCACAATAACACTAGGCAAAAAAGAGTTAAGCTCATTAGTATGCAAACAAGTCTCTTTGCACAAAAGTACAATGATAGGCTGTTTTGAAAAAAAGGCCCTCTTAACCTCTCTCTCTTTTGCAAACAAGTTTACATGTTGCCTCTCTTTTCTCTCAACAATATTTTTTTCTATCTTTCCACTTTCTTTTCTCTCATTCTCTCTTTCTTTTGTGCTCTCATTTTCTTTTTTTGTATCACTCTCTTTTTGTATTATCATTTTATCCTCATACACTTGCCTAGGTGTTAAGGGTACAAGAGTGATTTGCCTTTTAGTCATTACAAAAGAATAACTATTTAAGTAACCATCATGTGTCACTCGCCTATCATATTGCCAAGGTCGCCCCAAAAGAATGTGTCCAGCATGCATGGGTACTACATCACATACAACCTCATCCTTATATCTCCCAATAGAGAATGAAACCAGCACTTGTTTATTTACTTTAACCTCCCCACAATCATTCAGCCATTGTAACTTATATGGCCTAGGATGTTTTAGAGTTTTCAAGTTCAATTTTTCAACCAAACTAGTGCTAGCTACATTAGTATAACTTCCACCATCAATTATCATACTACATACCTTATCTTTGATGTGGCATCTAGTATGAAATATCTTATCACGTTGTACCTCCGCATCCTCTTTTACTTGCATGTTAAGAGCACGTCTAACAACTATCAATTTACCATCAACAGGATACTCTACACCATCATTAGCATAGGATCATCATCTGATTCACTCTCGGTTTCAACATCACCATCTTCCCTCAAGATCATTACTCTCTTATTTGGGCATTGAGATGCAATATGACTGTCCCCAAACATTTAAAACACTTAATATCTCTATTTCTAGAGTGTTGGGAATCAGATTTACCTTTGCTTTAGCTGCCTTCATCTTTATGATCCTTGATTGGCTCAATCTTAGGCTTTGAAATAACCTTTTCATCTTTGCTCCATTTTGACTTCCATGAGGAAGATGAACCTAAGTTGGGTCTAGTGGAACCCTTTCTTTTTAGTTGTCGTTCCACTTTTATGGCCATGTGAACCATGTCTTCCAATTCAACATAATGCTGCAAGTCAACCACATTAGCAATATCTTGATTTAAACCATGTAAAAATCTAGCCATAGTGGCCTCTCGTTCTTCTTCAATGTTGGCTGGAATCATGATTATTTCCATCTCCTTATAGTAGTCTTCCACACTTCTAGAGCCTTGTGTAAGACTTTGAAGCCTTTGATGTAGCTCCCTATAATAATGACTAAGAACAAATCTCTTCCTCATGATGGCCTTCATCTCCTCCCAAGTGTTTATAGGCCTTTCACGGTTTCTTTTCCTACTCAAAATAAGTTGATCCCACCAAATAATAGCATAATCAGTAAATTCAATAGTAGCTAGTTTTACCTTTTTCTCCTCGGAGTAATTATGGCAATCAAATACTAGCTCCACCTTTTTTTCCCACTCCAAATAAGCTTCCGGATCATTTTTACCTTGAAAAGAAGGAATTTTCAATTTGATACTCCCCAAATCACGATCTATGCGTCTTACCCTTCTATCATCTCTTCCACGCATGTCAACGGTGACCTGGTCATCAAAATTATCTAGGTCATCTCTTCAAGTGATCCTTTGCACATTCATGAAGGCCCAATTACAAGAGCTAGAACAAAAAAGATACAAGCTGCTTTAAATGGATTAATTGAGAAAATATGGATTGAAACTACAATTCAAGATGCAAGACATCATGAATTGGGCTTGAAGAGATGTCAAGGCATTGTGGGCTTTATTCAAGCTATTGGGCAGCCAAATACACAATTCGGATCAAATGCAGAAAGGTCAATTTCGGAATAAAACTGGTATTGAGTGATCTAGAATTAACTTGCAAGCCATATACCGTTGGAAAGATAATTAAGATAGCTTTCCAAAGAATTTTACGGAGTTAGATTTGGAGTTCTCTAGAAGGAGTTATGACCAAATCATTACAGCATGCGCAGAATTGGAAATTTCAACGACTCCTTAACTAGTTAGGAGAACTAGTCCGACTTGAACTAGGATTTAATCTTTTTCGGATTTTTTGGGTCTCTATTGGCCTATTTAAACTCAGCAACCTTGCTATGTAAAACAATTGAGAGATTAATATTATTTGAATTTGAGAGAATTATTTTTCTTTGGTTCTTTTGAGAACTAGTGAACTTATCAAGAATTTGCATTCTTGTAGTGTTCCAAATCGAGACTTATCACTCACCTTCTCATCTAAATCTTGAGTGTGGCATCAATATTCTTAAATAGATATTCTTTTGTAATGAATAAAAGGCAAATCACTCTTGTACCCTTAACACCTAGGCAAGTGTATGAGGATCAAATGACAATACAAGAAGAGAGTGGTACAAAAAAAGAAAATGAGAGCACAAAAGAAAGAGAGAATGAGAGAAAAGAAAGTGGAAGGATAGAAAAAAGTATTGTTGAGAGAAAAGAGAGGCAGCATATAAACTTGTTTGAAAAAAAGAGAGAGGTTAAGAGGGCCTTCTTTTCAAAACAGCCTATTATTATACTTTTGTGTAAAGAGGCTTGTTTGCATACTAATGAGCTTAACTCTTTTTTGTCTAGTGTTATTGTGACTCTTTTGCAGGACTTTGATGATGTGTTTCCAAATGAAGTCCCTAATGGTTTGCCACCTATTAGGGGAATTGAGCATCAAATAGACTTTATTCTTGGAGCTACCATTCCTAATAGACTTTAACCTCCCCACAATCATTCAGCCATTGTAACTTATATGGCCTAGGATGTTTTAGAGTTTTCAAGTTCAATTTTTCAACCAAACTAGTGCTAGCTACATTAGTACAACTTCCACCATCAATTATCATACTACATACCTTATCTTTGATGTGGCATCTAGTATGAAATATGTTATCACGTTGTACCTCCGCATTCTCTTTTACTTGCTTGTTAAGAGCACGTCTAACAACCATCAATTTACCATCAACAGGATACTCTACACCATCATTAGCATCCTCCAAAGGTGGCATAGGATCATCATCTGATTCACTCTCGGTTTCAACATCACCATCTTCCCTCAAGATCATTACTCTCTTATTTGGGCATTGAGATGCAATATGACCTGTCCCCAAACATTTAAAACACTTAATATCTCTATTTCTAGAGTGTTGGGAATCAGATTTACCTTTGCTTTGGCTGCCTTCCTCTTTATGATCCTTGATTGGCTCAATCTTAGGCTTTGAAACAACCTTTTCATCTTTGCTCCATTTTGATTTCCATGAGGAAGATGAACCCAAATTGGGTCTAGTGGAACCTTTTCTTTTTAGTTGTCATTCCACTTTTATGGCCATGTGAACCATGTCTTCCAATTCAACATAATGCTGTAAGTCAACCACATTAGCAATATCTTGATTTAAACCATGTAAAAATCTAGCCATAGTGGCCTCTCGTTCTTCTTCAATGTTGGTTCGAATCATGATTATTTCCATCTCCTTATGGTAGTCTTCCACACTTCTAGAGCCTTGTGTAAGACTTTGAAGCCTTTGATGTAGCTCCCTATAATAATGACTAGGAACAAATCTCCTCCTCATGATGGCCTTCGTCTCCTCCCAATTGTTTATAGGCCTTTCACGGTTTCTTCTCCTACTCAAAACAAGTTGATCCCACCAAATAATAGCATAATCAGTAAATTCAATAGTAGCTAGTTTTACCTTTTTCTCCTCGGAGTAATTATGGCAATCAAATACTAGCTCCACCTTTTTTTCCCACTCCAAATAAGCTTCCGGATCATTTTTACCTTGAAAAGAAGGAATTTTCAATTTGATACTCCCCAAATCACGATCTATGCGTCTTACCCTTCTATCATCTCTTCCACGCATGTCAACGGTGACCTGGTCATCAAAATTATCTAGGTCATCACCACCCTGATCTCCCATGGCAGTACGCCATTGATTATCTCTTACATTAGGAGCTATTGGTTGTTGCCCCTTTTGTAGATTGGCTATGGCAGTGTCTTGCCTTTCCAATTGGTCATAGATCTCTCCAAACATGCGCTCAAATTGTTGCTGCATGGCTTTGAGCATGATCGATTACTCTATAGCTTCTTGTTCTTTTGACATATTTTGTGATATGAAAAATTAAAGTTAGCAAAAAAGACCTCACAACACTCCCTCATGTGTTTCACTCAATTTGATTCACTTAACTCTCGTGTTTAACACACAAATTGGCTTTTTCCCTCTAATGATCTCACAAACTATTACCTTTTACCACACTTAATTCTCTCTTTCAGTTCTTTATTGAACTAAAAAAAAACCAAGAAAAACAAAACAAGTGACACACCAAATATGCTATTCCAGCACACTAATAGAGAAAAAGAATTAAGAGAACACAAAGAACACAAAGAACAAAAAAGAAATTGAGGAAAAGAAAACAAGCAAGTAAAGGACACAATTGATATTGATGAAAGTAGGAATACTTGAATCCTTTTGCAAACTTTTTTTTTTTGGCTGTACGTTTCTTTTTTTTTTTTTTGCTGTAAGTTTTTTTTTTTATAATCAAAATAAATAAGACATTCAAACCTGATTAGAAACTTGCTCTGATACCAAATTGATGCAAATCCCACATTGAAACTTTAAGGAGAACACTTAATTTGAAGTTTCAACTACCCAAGAAAGTTCTAAACAGATTTAAGACACAAAACCTTGACCTAATGCTTAATCAAACATGAACCAAAGGTATGGAGAAGGATATTGACGCCACACTCAAGATTTAGATGAGAAGGTGAGTGATAAGTCTTGATTTGGAAGGCCACAAGAATGCAAATTCTTGATACGTTCACTACTTCTCAAAAGAACCAAAGAAAGAATAATTCTCTCAAATTCAAATAACACTAATCTCTCAATTGTCTTACATAGCAAGGTTGCTGAGTTTAAATAGGCCAATAGAGACTCAAAAAAATCCAAAAAAGATTAAATCCTAGTTCAAGTCGGAGTAGTTTTCCTAACTAGTTAAGGAGTCGTTGAAATTTCCAATTCTGCGCATGTTGTAATGAATTGGTCAGAACTCCTTCTAGAGAACTCCAAATCTAACTCCGTAAAATTCTTTGGAAAGATATCTTAATTATTTTTCCAACGGTATATGGCTTGCAAGTTAATTCCAGCTCAATCAATACCAGTTTTATTCCGAAATTGACCTTTCTGCATTTGATCCGAATTGTGTATTTGGCTGCCCAATAGCTTGAATAAAGCCCACAATGCCTTGACATCTCTTCAAGCCCAATTCATGATGTCTTGCATCTTGAATTGTAGTTTCAATCCATATTTTCTCAATTAATCCATTTAAAGCAGCTTGTATCTTTTTTGTTCTAGCTCTTGTAATTGGGCCTTCATGAATGTGCAAAGGATCACTTGAAGCTTTAATGGTATTCTCTTGATAGTTCTCATTAGAGTTTCTAAAATCCTGATTTAAGATCAAATTTAGAGAATACCTTTGCGCCCTGGAGATGGATAAACAGGGACTGGATCTTGGGCAAAGGAAACTTATCATCTTTCAAGAAACAGTTAAGGGGCTGATAATCAATTACCAAACTTTTCTTACAAATGAAACATCGGGCATCCTTCTGCCTTCTGGTTGGAAAGGGTTTTTTATGGAAATACCTATAAGGCTGCTTAAGAGAAGCATCGTTGAAGCCATTGAGTTTGTAGTATAAAGCTGTCATTCTCTTGTAATGGAAATCTAGATTTTGATCTTCAGAGAACAACATTTCATCTGGTGAAATTCCTCTCTCGCCGCTTCTTGAGCAACTGTTGGTTCCCCTAGGAACTGTTCGTAAATGAGTCCTAGGACATGAGGAATAGTGGTCTGATACAATTGGAGTTGTCTGTACTGGCCAAGACTTTTGAACCAATCTCTTAAAGAACCAAGAAATCTGGAACAGAATTCTCTAAGGATGGATCTGAATCAGCATCAGGTTTTAGCAACTTCACGTCTGTCCATGCTGAAAACTCTTGAAATCTCTGGAACCATTTGATCTTTGGAACATCATCAAATGTGAACCATGGTCCATGAGATGACTTTGGAATAGAGTTGTTCTGATGCGGAGGAATATCATCCGGATCTTCAACTATAGGAGGTCCTCGTGAGGTAGAGGGCTCGTCTTCTATTGGAGACTGAGGTTCATTGGAACCTGTGGATGGCTGAGCTATGAGAAGATCAGGAATATCAACATAGTTTTCTTCAGAATTTGTAACAGATATTGATTCTGTTGAAAAATGAGATTCTTCAGAAGAAGACTCAGATGTTGCTACAGGAGTACTGGTTTCAAGAGAAGGAAAACCAGTTTCATAATCTATGGAATAGAGTTGATGCATGGATGCTTTGTCTTTTGCTGGAGTTTGAGTGGGTTCAAGTGTAGCCTGTGGTGAAGTAGGTTGCTGTATAGAAGTAGTAGGCTGCTGTGTGGAAGTTGTAGGCTTATAGGTTTTAGGCTTAGTAGCTAGTTTGGGTTTTGGTACTGGTTTAGGTATGGAGAGATGCGATAACCCAAAAAATTTTGCATAATCTACGGGTTGTTGACTAGTTGGTCTGTAGAAAGGTTGGTATGTGTTGAAAGAAGGTGTGTATACTGGTAAGGTTTGTGTTTGACCAAACAAGGAGGGTTGTTGTTGTTGTTTCTTAGCATCAATTCTAGCGAGTTCGCTTTTAAGTTGTCTGATTTCAGCTTCTTTTTGGTTGAACTCTGGACCCTAATATCTGTTCTGAATCATTGTTCTAAGCTCTACATCCAGTTTTACAATCTGACGGTGCAGATTAAGATACAGCTGTTCCAGCTGAGCTGAAATACTATCAACTTTCTTGTCTGTGCTTTACAGACTTTTGGTTGTTTCTTCTTTTTGGGCTTTCTGTTGACATACCAGTCGTCATCTAATTCTCCATCTTCAAGACAAGGGCAATTGTCATCACACACGTGTGATCCTGGTGCATCCCATAGGAAGTGTCCTTGAATTTTTTCTGGATAGATGGGATATCCATCAGAATCAAATCCTTCAATAGGCAACTTTTCTTGTCATGTTTTTACTGCCGTGATCATAGCAGTATATGAGAGCCTGGGAGGCTGAGGCTGTTGATTGGACTTTGGAGGCTAGAAAGTTAGCCTGACAGTGCCATCTGGTCTTTTCTCAAACTGAGCCTCTGAGGTTTGGATAGGCTGAGAATTTTTGTGGAATTTCTCATAATTGGATAACCATTCAAGTGGCATGAGCTTGAGAAGTTCCTATTTTTGGATTTGTTTAAGGATTTAGACGATTGTGGGAACAGACTCATTATCTGCAAGGATCATGAGTGTATCTGATGTTGTTTGTGGTGAGGGTAGGTCAAGAGCATGGTTTTGAAGACGGTAAACAAGTTGGTGGTGTAAAGTAGCCATTTTTGTTGTGACTACTTGTTCAGCTCCTTGGAGTTGGATCTAAACCTTCAAGGTTGTGGGTAGGTTAGGATCTTTAAGGGAAAGGTTGAAGTTTGGGTAACAGGTGAGAAGAATGCTCCCAGCGTGAAAAGTTGTGGGGACAGTACCAATTACAGCATGTTGGTACTCCTTAAACCTTGTATCCATTAGGGCTATTCTGGCGGTCACAGGTAGACCATTTCTGCCATGTAAGTTGAGAATTATACGTATACCCCCAAGATGGAGGTGCGTATATCCTTTCCGTTTCTATTGGGTCACGAGCTCTGTTGGAATCTCCAAGGTTACATACTGCTCTGCTTGAGTTACTTGCAACACACACTTATCTAGTCTAGAAGACTGAATATATTCTTTTGGAGCAGGTCTTTTTGTAGAGATGAGAGTACAAATTGTACGGGTGAAAGAGCTGGGTCTATGGTATAATTTGTACGGACTAATTAAAGGTAAAAGGAAGACTAAAAAATTTGTACAGAATCTGGAACATAAGAGTATTCTACAAGATTTTCTATTTTAGAAGCTAAATGTTTTGTACAAGACTTAGGAAGAGATAGAGTAGAGGGAAGAGATATTGGAGACTCAGTAAACTAGGAAGTAGAAGTGGAAGCCATGATTTTCAAATCTCTCTATTCTTCTTATTTCAGGAATCATAGATTATCTATCAATATACCACCCCTCTCAGGAGGAACGACACTATGGCTCTGATACCAAGGCGGGGGCGAACTACACAAGTTCCCACAAAACTACACAAGTTCTGTCTCAAAGCTACACAAGCTCTGAACAACAGGGTTTCTAACCTGTATACTTTAATACCAGAGTAGTAACCTAGACACATACCACCCAAAACTAGAGCCACTTCCTGGGCATTAACGAGGGTGAATAGTGTTTTTAGAGACTGATTCTGGGACCTGATATACTGGAATACCCTAAGATCTGGATTTAGATCTGAAACTAGTGTATTGAAAACTTTCTGATACACAGGATCCTCTATAAGAGGCAAGTGTAGAGCATACCTGTCGATAGGCCAAAGGATAGGTGAACAATCTTAAGAAGATCTGTTATCTTTAATAGAAGAATAAAGAGAAAGAACTTAACTGATCATGGATATTTAGAAAACACTCTTTTTATTTTCTCCCAATCCAAAGTTATCTTACAATGAAGAGAGAGCTCCCTTATATAGGTGAGCAAAACAGGACAGGACCCTTGCTTTTACTAACCACATGATTAAAGTAAAGCATCTACTTTTGGAAAAGTAGAGTGACACGACAAAAGCAAAGCTAAAGATAAAGATAAAAGGATAGGATAGATCCCTATCTCTTTTATAAAGCAAACTTTAATAAAGTAAATCACTCTGAAAAAGTAAAAGTAAAGCACACTCAACAAACACAATTATTACAACATGACAAACTACTTTAACTTTGGAGAGTGTCGGCAAGCTGATTGATCTTATCAAAGTGAGATCATGTCAGCATCTGAATCAGTTTCATCCTCATCATCTCTTTTGAAGATCTTATCAGGATGAGGACAGCCTGGCACACAAGGCCAAAGGTAATTTCGGGCTCTTTGTTCTTCTTCTGGATCAGGTGAAGGTTGAGTCCGAACCTGTGAGCAATAAGGTGGGAAAATCTCTGATGGCTGTGCTGAATGCTGCTGGTCAGCTGGCTGGTTGCTAGTGCTAGCTCCATTGAGTGATGGAGGTATTTAGAGTTATTCAAGGTGTTGGGATAATCACATAAAGTCTTCCCAAGGGTCTTGGGCATCTTGAAATAAAAAGTCAGTATAATCTGGCTTTTCTTCTTTGAATTGATACCTGAAGACTTTGGATTAGAAATGGCGAATGGAGTTGGAACCATTAAGATCTCATGCTGAGGGCCTAGGGAGGTATGAAGTATATTTTTATAAGGTTCGGGTTTGTGATTGAGCTGACAAAGGAAATTGTGCAAATTCCTTTGAATGTCTTGGGCTTGTTCTAGAAGGGCTGGATGTGGCATTGTACTCCATTCTCGAGCTTGGTCAACAGTCCAAAAGTTATCAGTATGTGGATGTTGAAAATAAGGCCTATGAATTGTGAAAACAGAAGTGAACATGTCTGCTTCTGTGTCTTGCATGTTGTCGAGGTTGTGAAGAGAGATCAGTTGTTGTAGCTTCATTCTCCACCAAGGAAGTGGTGAATACCATTCAAGAATGGTCCAGATAAGAGAGGTTTCCTTTTCTGGATCCATGAGATGTGTGTATACGGGTCGGACAGGAAAAACCAATTTGGTGACATAAAGAATAGTTAGGCACCAAATGTACCATAACTCATCTTCGGTAATTCCTTTAAGTGAATGGAGATACAGACCTGTGAGGAATAGGTCTTCCGGGTGGAAGTCAAGAACAGGAATAGTCTCGGTGAGAAGGTAGGCCCTGATGAAATACCGAAAACGTATTTTCTGGCATAATCTTGGATGGCAAAAGCTGAATTGAAGGTTTTTCTAAGGGGAAAATACCTTTTGTTTAGTGCTTCTTTTGGTAAGGAAGATGCCATAATTATGACTGGGACTTGTTTGAAGGAGTTGATGACTAAAATGTTCTTGGAAGGTCTGGAAAGGAGGTCAGGGATAAGATTCTTATCTCCCTTAATGTGTTGAACTGTGAAATCATATCGGAAGAACCAATTTTTAAGGCGGAGGAGATGTTTGTCTCGTAGCACTTTCTTTTTGAAATCCATTATCCTCGGGAAAGATGAGTTGTCTAGTCTGACAATAAAGTTGATGAGAACTATCAAGAGAATACCATTAAAGCTTCAAGTGATCCTTTGCACATTCATGAAGGCCCAATTACAAGAGCTAGAGCCAAAAAGATACAAGCTGCTTTAAATGGATTAATTGAGAAAATATGGATTGAAACTACAATTCAAGATGCAAGACATCATGAATTAGGCTTGAAGAGATGTCAAGGCATTGTGGGCTTTATTCAAGCTATTGGGCAGCTAAATACACAATTCGGATTAAATGCAGAAAGGTCAATTTCGGAATAAAACTGGTATTGATTGAGCTGGAATTAACTTGCAAGCCATATACCGTTGGAAAGATAATTAAGATAGCTTTCCAAAGAATTTTACGGAGTTAGATTTCGAGTTCTCTAAAAGGAGTTATGACCAATTTATTACAGTATGCGCAGAATTGGAAATTTCAACGAATCCTTAACTAGTTAGGAGAACTACTCCGACTTGAACTAGGATTTAATCTTTTTCGGATTTTTTGGGTCTCTATTGGCCTATTTAAACTCAGAAACCTTGCTATGTAAGACAATTGAGAGATTAATGTTATTTGAATTTGAGAGAATTATTCTTTCTTTGGTTCTTTTGAGAACTAGTGAACTTATCAAGAATTTGCATTCTTGTGGCCTTCTAAATCAAGACTTATCACTCACCTTCTCATCTAAATCTTGAGTGTGGCGTCAATATCCTTCTCCATACCTTTGGTTCATGTTTGATTAAGCATTGGGTCAAGGTTTTGTGTGTCTTAAATCTGTTTAGAACTTTCTTGGGTAGTTGAAACTTCAAATTAAGTGTTCTCTTTAAAGTTTCAATGTCGGATTCACATCAATTTGGTATCAGAGCGAGTTTCTAATCAGGTTTGAATGTCTTATTTTTTTTTATTATCAAAAAAAGAAAACAAACAGCAAAAAAAAATTACAGAAAAAAAAGAAAGAAACGTACTGCAAAAAAAAAAAAAGATTGCAAAAGGATTCAAGTATTCCTACTTTCATCAATATCAATTGTGTCCTTTAACTTGCTTGTTTTCCTTTCTTCAATTTCCTTTTTGTTCTTTGTGTTCTCTTAATTCTTTTTCTTTATTAGTGTGCTGGAATAGCATATTTGGTATGTCACTTGTTTTGTTTTTCTTGGTTTTTTTTTTAGTTCAATAAAGAACTGAAAGAGAGAATTAAGTGTGGTAAAAGGCAATAGTTTGTGAGATCATTAGAGGGAAAAAGCCAATTTGTGTGTTAAACACGAGAGTTAAGTGAATCAAATTGAGTGAAACACGTGAGGGAGTGTTGTGAGGTTTTTTTTTTTTTTTGCTAACTTTAATTTTTCAGATCACAAAATATGTCAAAAGAAGAAGAAGCTATAGATCAATCGATCATGCTCAAAGCCATGCAGCAACAATTTGAGCGCATGAATCTGATGTTTGGAGAGATCCGTGACCAATTGGAAAGGCAAGACACTGCCATAGCCAATCTACAAAAGGGGCAACAACCAATAGCTCCTAATGTAAGAGATAATCAATGGCGTGCTGCCATGGGAGATCAGGGTGGTGATGACCTAGATAATTTTGATGACCAGGTCATCGTTGACATGCGTGGAAGAGATGATAGAAGGGTAAGACGCATAGATCATGATTTGGGGAGTATCAAACTGAAAATTCCTTCTTTTCAAGGTAAAAATGATCCGGAAGCTTATTTGGAGTGGGAAAAAAAGGTGGAGCTAGTATTTGATTGCCATAATTACTCCGAGGAGAAAAAGGTAAAACTAGCTGCTGTTGAATTTACTGATTATGCTATTATTTGGTGGGATCAACTTGTTTTGAGTAGGAGAAGAAACCGTGAAAGGCCTATAAACACTTGGGAGGAGATGAAGGCCATCATGAAAAGGAGATTCGTTCCTAGTCATTATTATAGGGAGCTATATCAAAGGCTTCAAAGTCTTACACAAGACTCCAGAAGTGTGGAAGACTACCACAAGGAGATGGAAATAATCATGATTCGAACCAACATTGAAGAAGAACGAGAGGCCACTATGGCTAGATTTTTACATGGTTTAAATCAAGATATTGCTAATGTGGTTGACTGGCAGCATTATGTTGAATTGAAAGACATGGTTCACATGGCCATAAAAGTGGAATGACAACTAAAAAGAAAGGGTTCCACTAGACCCAATTTGGGTTCATCTTCCTCATGGAAGTCAAAATGGAGCAAAGATGAAAAGGTTGTTTCAAAGCCTAAGATTGAGCCAATCAAGGATCATAAAGAGGGGGGCAGCCAAAGCAAAGGTAAATCTGATTCCCAACACTCTAGAAATAGAGATATTAAGTGTTTTAAATGTTTGGGGACAGGTCATATTGCATCTCAATGCCCAAATAAGAGGGTAATGATCTTGAGGGAAGATGGTGATGTTGAAACCGAGAGTGAATCAGATGATGATCCTATGCCACCTTTGGAGGATGCTAATGATGGTGTAGAGTATCCTGTTGATGGTAAATTGATGGTTGTTAGACGTGCTCTTAACATGCAAGTAAAAGAGGATGCAGAGGTACAACGTGATAACATATTTCATACTAGATACCACATCAAAGATAAGGTATGTAGTATGATAATTGATGGTGGAAGTTGTACTAATGTAGCTAGCACTAGTTTGGTTGAAAAATTGAACTTGAAAACTCTAAAACATCCTAGGCCATATAAGTTACAATGGCTGAATGATTGTGGGGAGGTTAAAGTAAATAAACAAGTGCTGGTTTCATTCTCTATTGGGAGATATAAGGATGAGGTTGTATGTGATGTAGTACCCATGCATGCTGGACACATTCTTTTGGGGCGACCTTGGCAATATGATAGGCGAGTGACACATGATGGTTACTTAAATAGATATTCTTTTGTAATGAATAAAAGGCAAATCACTCTTGTACCCTTAACACCTAGGCAAGTGTATGAGGATCAAATGACAATACAAAAAGAGAGTGATACAAAAAAAGAAAATGAGAGCACAAAAGAAAGAGAGAATAAGAGAAAAGAAAGTGGAAAGATAGAAAAAAATATTATTGAGAGAAAAGAGAGGCAACATGTAAACTTATTTGCAAAAGAGAGAGAGGTTTAGAGGGCCTTCTTTTCAAAACAGCCTATCATTGTACTTTTGTGCAAAGAGGCTTGTTTGCATACTAATGAGCTTAACTCTTTTTTGCCTAGTGTTATTGTGACTCTTTTGCAGGACTTTGATGATGTGTTTCCAAATGAAGTCCCTAATGGTTTACCACCTATTAGGGGAATTGAGCATCAAATAGACTTTCTTCCTGGAGCTATCATTCCTAATAGACCTGCTTATAGAAGTAACCCCGAAGAGACAAAGGGATATGTAAAGGAGAGCATGAGTCCATGTGCGGTACCAGTTCTACTAGTGCCCAAAAAAGATGGAACATGGAGGATGTGTGTTGATTGTCGTGCGATTAATAAAATCACTGTAAAGTATCAACATCCTATTCCTAGACTTGATGACATGCTTGATGAATTGTATGGTTCTTGTGTGTTTAGCAAAATAGATCTTAAAAGTGGATATCATCAAATTAGGATTAGAGAGGGAGATGAGTCGAAAACTGCTTTTAAAACAAAATATGGTTTATATGAGTGGTTAGTAATGCCATTTGGATTATCTAATGCACCCAGCACTTTTATGAGGTTAATGAACCATGTTTTGCGTGCTTTTCTTGGTAAGTTTGTAGTTGTCTACTTTGATGATATTTTGATCTAAAGTAAAAGTCTAGAAGAACACGTTGAGCATTTGTAAAGTGTATTGACTGTTTTAAGGAAGGAAAAGTTATATGCTAATTTAAAGAAATGTGCTTTTTGTACAAATCAGATTGTTTTTCTTGGTTATGTTATAAGTGCTAAAGGAATTGAGGTTGATGAAGAGAAGATAAAGGCTATTAAGGAATGGCCTACACCTAAAAGCATAAGTGAGGTAAGAAGTTTTCATGGTTTGGCTAGTTTTTATAGAAGATTTGTGAAAGATTTTAGCACCCTTGCTGCACCTTTAACTGAAATTATTAAGAAACACGTGGGATTTAAGTAGGGTAGTGAACAAGAAAGTGCATTTAATCTAATCAAGGAGAAATTGGTTTCTGCACCACTACTTACTTTACCCGATTTTGCTAAAACTTTTGAAATTGAGTGTAATGCCTCAGGTATAGGTATTGGAGCTGTTTTGATGCAAGAGGGGCGTCCAATTGCTTATTTTAGTGAGAAATTGAGTGGCGCAGCTCTAAATTATCCTACTTATGACAAGGAGATGTATGCATTGGTGAGAGCATTGGAAACTTGGCAACATTATCTTCTACCTAAAGAGTTTGTCATACACACTGATCATGAGTCCTTAAAGCATTTGAAAGGGCAAGGTAAGTTGCATAAGAGACATGCCAAATGGGTTGAATTCATTGAGCCATTTCCTTATGTGATCAAATACAAACAAGGTAAGGAGAATGTGGTGGCTAATGCATTATCGAGAAGGTATGCACTTATCTCTACATTAAATACAAAGTTATTAAGATTTGAGTACATTAAAGAATTATATGTTAATGATCCTGATTTTGCTAATGTGTTTAATGCTTGTGAGAAAGCTGCATTTGGAAAGTTCTATAGGCACGATGGGTTCTTATTTAGAGAGAATAAATTGTGTGTGCCATATAGTTCTTTGCGTGAATTGCTTGTGCGTGAAGCTCATGGGGGAGGTTTAATGGGACATTTCGGCATTGCAAAGACTTTAGATGTTTTAAAATAACATTTTTTTTGGCTACATATGAAACATGATGTTGAAAGAATATGTGAGAAGTGTATCACTTGTAAACATGCTAAGTCTAAAGTTTTACCCCATGGATTGTATAAACCTTTACGTATACCTAGCGAACCTTGGGTTGATATTTCTATGGCTTTGTTTTAGGCATTGAGTTTTTCTGATGCACAGGGTCCTTGAATAAGGCAAGTGTAGAGCATACTATCTCAAGTTTTCAAAATGAACTGATAAAAATATTTTTCAAACCTTTTTAGATCCTAAGACTTCGTTAACAGAGAGAGAAGAGAGAGTTTAGAGATTCATAGCTTAAAACAAACTTCTTAGATTTCTAATATTTTTTCCAAATCTTATTTACAATGAAGAGGGAGCTGCCTTATATAGGCGAGCTGAGCAGGACAGGGCCCCTGCTTTTACAAAAGCAAGAATAAAATAAAACATCTACTTTACAAAAGTAGAAGACAGGATAAAAAGCAAAGCTAAAAGGATAGGACACGTCCCTATCTCTTTTCCAAAGCAACTTTAATAAAGTAAAGCAAAAGTAAAGCGAAAGCACACTCAAACAAAACACAATTATTATAATACGAAAAAATGTAAAGTGTCGGCAAGCTGATGTGTCTCAGAGTGAGATAGCATCAGTATCTGAGTCAGTGTCATCGTCAGCAACGATCTTGAAGATCTTTTCAGGATGGGTACATCCTGGAACGTAGGGCCAAGGACAGAAGTTGGATCGGTGTTCTTCATTTGGATCGGGTGATGGTTGAGTCCGGACTTGTGAGCAAAAAGGTGGGTAGGACTGACTTGGTGGTTGGCTGGCTGGTTGATAACTTGTGCTTGCTTCATTGGGATATGTAGGTGGCGTCTGGAGTTGTTCTAAGTGTTGGTTTAAGGACATGAATTCTTCCCAAGGGTCTTGAGCATCTTGGAATAAAAAGTCAGTGTAATCTGGCTTTTCTTCCTTGAGGATAATCCCTGAAGTTTTCGGTGAGGAGATGGCTGAGGGAGTTGGGACTATGAAAATGTCGTGCCGAGGACCTAAGGAGGTGTGGAAAATGTCCTTTGGTGGATCTGACCTATGATTGAGTTGGCAAAGAAAGGTGGCCAGATTTCTTTGAATATTTTGATCTTGTTCAAGAAGGGCTGGATGTGGCAGAGTTTGCCATTCTCGTGCCTAGTCGACAGTCCAGAAATTATCAATGTGTGGATGTTGAAAATACGGCCTGTGAATGGTGAAGACAGATGTGAACATATCTGCTTCTGTGTCTGGTATTTTTTCAAGGTTGTGGAGGAGGATTATCTGCTGTAATTTCATTCGCCACCAAGGAATTGGAGAATACCATTCGAGTACGGTCCAAATGAGGGAAGTGGACTGTTCAGGATCCATGAGGTGTTTAGATAAGGGTCTGACTGGAAAGACGAGCTTTGTAACATAGAGAACTGTGAGACACCAAATGTACCATAACTCATCTTCAGTAATACCTTTGAGAGGATGGAGGTATAAACCAGTAAGGAATAAATCTTCTAGATGGAAATCCAGGACAGGGATGGAGTCAGTAAGGAAGTAGGCTTTAAGAAAGAACCTAAAAACATATTTGCGGGCAAAGTCCTGAATAGCAAAAGCTGAGTCAAAAGTTTTGCCAGGGGGAAAATATCTTTTGGTTAGAGCCTGTGTTGGAAGGGAAGGTGTCATCAGGATGAAAGGAAAATGGTATTGAGAGGCAATGCAGTGCAGGTGCTGGGATGGTTTGGAAAGTCTGGATAGAAGATCAGGGATGAGGTTCTGGGTTCCTTTTATATGCTTCATGGAGAAGTCATATTTTGAAAACCAGTCTTTGAGTAGCAAAAGCATCTTCTCTGGAATATTCTTTCCTTTTGTGTTGAGGATGGATGGGAAGGATGAGCTGTCTAATCGGATAAGAAAATGATAACCGATTAAATGATATTCAAATTTTTTAATACCATTTTTCACGGCTAAAATCTCTTTGTAGATATTGTGGTAGTGGCATTGTGAGTTAGAGAAATGTCCACTAGCGTATCCGATAAGACTTTCTTTTCCATTGATTTCTTCGAGGAGTACAGCACCCCATGAGGTGTCACTTGCGTCGGTTTGTAAGATCCGGTTGCCATCTGTAATGAGCTTTAATGGTGGAGGATCTTGTACAATCTGTTTAAGCTTGGTGACAGCTGTAATATGGGTGTCATTCCATTCTGGAGGCTTCTTTTTCAATAAAACCGAAAGTTGTGCTGTATGTTGATCCACGTGAGGGATGAAATCACGGATGTAATTGATGATACCAAGAAATTGCTGGATCTGCTTTCTGGATAAGTGTTGATCTGGAAAGTGAAGCAGTTCTTGGGTAATGTGCTTTCCTGGTTGGTAATGACTGTCTTTGATGACCATGCCAAGGAATTCAATGTTGGCTGTGGCAATAGTGCTTTTCTTGGGTGACAGCATGATGCCATGAGATTGAATGATGTTAAGAAAGTGATTTAACAGCTGGCAATGTTCTGCATGTGTTTCTGAAAATAACAAAATATCGTCAATGTAAATCAATGCATGATGCAAAATGGGTTGAAAGATTTTGATCATTGCTTTTTGGAAAATGGAAGGAGCAGTCTTTAAACCAAAGGGTAAAACTGTCCATTGGTAATGAGCATTCAGAATGCAAAAAGCAGTTTTGTATCTTTCAGAGGGTTCAATGCCTAATTGCCAAAATCCTGATTTTAAATCGAATTTTGAAAAGATTTGGGCATTTTTCAAATATGTGAAAATGTTTTGTCGTTTTGGAAGAGGAAATTTGTCATCTTGTAAAAACATGTTTAAAGGCTGATAATCGATGACTAATCTCTTTTTTCCATGGACAAGTTCTGAGTGTTTTTCCACATAAAAAAGCTTGACAAGCCCACTGAGAAGTTGTGGGTTCAATAAGACCTTGGGCCAAAAGTTGAGAGCATTCATTTTGGGCTAGGACTAAGTCAGAAGGACTCATTCCCGGATGGGTAGCTTTGTAGGATTGGTGTCTTCATTTAGCTTGAAGGGGAGCTTAATGAAGAAGGACTTATTTTTCCATAATGGACTTGGATGGGTGAATTCAGCATGAGACTCAGGGGCAAAACTGGAGTAGTTTGGCTGAGATGTCTTGGTAGGACTGAGGAGTGTTGGAAAGATTGTAGAGTCTAAGAATGTTTATGAAAGGTTTGAACATGGATTTGACTCGAATACCGGTAGGAAGGATTTGAAGATGTGGGACTTTGGAGATGGTATCGAAACCTAATAAGATATCTTTATCAGGCAGATTCGAACCAATCACATGTGTCCAAATAACACAATTGGGAAAAATCTGAATACCAATGGGTTTTTTGGTAATCAAATCTGTTGTGAAAACTTTTCCATCGGCTGCTTTGAAATTTTCTGTATGTGGCTTCCATTGTTGTAATAGAAGGATATCTGGATTGAGCATTGTCTTTTGAGCACCTGTGTCAAAAAATCCAATAACAGGTAGAGGTCTGTGAAATCTTGAGGGTAAAACCTGGATTTTGACTGATGGAATTGGAATGGAGGAATCCAATGACAAAAATTATTGGTTGTAGACAGTGAGGAATCCATCTGTATCAGATTCATCAGATGAATTTTCCAGTGCGAACACTGTTTCTTCATTTGGGGCTTCTTGTTCTGAGAAACAAGATTCAACTTCTTCTTTGTCTGGAGAATAGTCTGTGACAATCTGTAAATGCTTGATGAGACGAACAGCTTTTTCTCGCTTGTTAGGACAGTCTGTGGAATAGTGTCCTTTCTTTTTGCAAATGAAGCATCTACTGGATTTCTGCCGCTGTTTTTCCTTAGAGGAAGGAGACTTTTTTCTGTAGAATGTGAAAGGTCTGCGAGCTTGCTGGAAATAAGGCTTGGAAGAAGATTTCTGTTTGAGCTTTCTGAAATGCTTCTTCTTGTGAGGACCGCAATCACATTACTTTGTATCTTTGCACTTGATTTTCAGATAAGGCTTTTTACAAGCACTTCTGAATGGTTCTTTGTCTTTGAGCAATTCTTTGAAGAATTGTTTCTGTTCACAAAGTTAATCAAGGCATGACTTGGCAATCTGGAAGATCTTGCCTAAGGAGATGTTTTCAAGGCTGAGGTTGTAAATAGCAAGTTGTCTCTGAATTTCTGGTTGCAATTCATTAGGTAAGGAAGCAAGGAAAACATGCTTCAGAGTTGGATCATTGAAGCCATTCAATTTGTAGAACAAGATTGACATCCTTTTGTAGTGGAAGTCAAGATCTTTGGCTTTGAGTGAACAGCATTTCATATTGAGATAGTCTCGTCTGGCTGCTTCAAAGTGTGCAGCTGGTTCGCCAATGAACTGTTCATGAAGGAGTGCTAAGGCTGAGGAAACATCAGGCAACTGGACAAATTGGAGTTGTCTGTAGGAGCCTAAGCTGTCAAACCAATCTCTGAGGGATCCAATGAAACGGGTGGTTAGTTCCTTAAGAACTGATTCCACTGTTGCGCCAGTTTTGAGCATTTGGAGGTCTACCCAAGCTGAAATCTCGGATAGTTTGTCGCGCCATTTACTGGTTGGAATATCATCAAAAGTAAACCATGGACCATTGGATGACTTTGGAGTTTGCTGTTGAGATGGAGGTGCAGATGTAGATTTAGTAGGATCATCAACATCTGATGGAATCTCAAAGTAAGATTCTGGTTGAGAAGTCTGTGCATGCTCTGTTTCTTCTGGTTGAGCCATTAAGAGCTTGGTAATGTCTGCATAAGACTTTTCTGAATCGGTAGTAGAAACCGAGGAGAGTGAAGGTTCTGAATTGGTTGCAGAGTTTGAGTCTGATGGTTGAGATGATGAGTCAACAGATCTGTGATCAGATTCAGATTCTGAGGGTGAGGAAATGTCTTCTGTGGAGGTATCTATGAAAGAGTCAACAGGATGAGGATAGGAGGCAAATTGATGCATAGGAGCTTTATCCTTTGATTGGGGCACATGAAGTGGAGGTTGAGTCATGTGAGAAGGAGGAATAGAGGTGTATTCTGGTGATTCCTGTTCGTGAGGTTCAAGTTGTTGAGACTGTGGAGCAGGTTGAGAGGGTTGGTGTATCTTCAAAGGCTTAGGTTGAGGTTTAGACTTGGGTTTTGGCTTTGAAGGTGGAGTTGGTTGAGGTGTTTGCTTGAAGAGTGTATGAGTCATACCAAACAACTTTGATGGGTCGTAAGGTTTGATTGGAGCTAGCAAAGGGGTAAACGGATGATATGTTGGACCAATAGAAGGTATTGGTGGAGTCTGAGTGAAGAGGGTAGGTCTCTACTTTTCAGATTCAATCCGGTTCAGTTCTGCTTGCAGCTTTCTGATTTCTCATTCTTTACTATCAAACTCAGGACCATAATATCTTTGTCTGAGCATTTCTTGTAATTCAGCATCTAATTGAGCAACTCTGTTCTTTAGATCCTGGTGGATTTACTGCATCTGTGAGGTGATGGAATCAACTTTAGTTTCAATCTTGTCAGTTCGTAAACTGATTCGATCGACTTGTTGATGGATATGCTGTAAAGCATCATTCTGAGCTTTAGCATTCTGGGTTTGCCAATTTAAGACAGATTCAAAAGGTTTTGGTTCTTCAAGATGACCAGCAGAGGTAATTGGTGAAGGGACAAAAGGTTTTGACACTATTTTTCTCTGGGTGTCAGTTTGTGGTTCAAGAGGTGGAAAGTTTCAGGAATAATCTCTGGAGAACATCATACATGGGATTGGTTGTGGTTGTGGATGTATGACTAGTGAAGGGACTTCTATTTTGCAGTGTTTTGCAATCCATTTAAGTTCCTTTTGGTAAAGAGGTAATGGTGCAGGTGGAGGTGAAGGAGGGTTTTGTGGCCTTTTGTGGTCAACCTTACAAGAAGTAAGATACTTCTTTTTAGGTTTTCTTTTTTGCTTTGAAGCAAAATCTTCATCTTCGCCGTCTTGTTGGCAAGGGCAATCTGGGTCGCACATGTTAGATCTAGGAGCATCCCAAAGGAAGTGTTTTCCAATTTTTGCAGGATAAATTGGATAGCCTTCTGAAGTGAAGCCAGTAATTGGTAGCTTCTCTTGGCCAGTGTGGACTGGAGCAATCATTGAGGAATATGTGAAGGATAGTCTAGGAGGCTCTGGTGGAGCTGTGGGTAGAACAACTGGAGGAGGCTGTGAAGCCGTTGAGGTGGTTTGAAAGTCATTTTGATAGATCCATCTTGTCTGCGTTCAAACATGCTTTCAGATGTCTGAATCGGAGTGCCGTTCTGATGGAACTTTTCATAGTTGGAAATCCATTCTAAAGGCATGAGCTTTACAAGTTCTTGTTGAGGAATTTGTCTGGGAATCTGAATGATAGTTGGAGTTTGATCAGATTCAGCTAATACCATAAGAGCATCAGAGTGACATTTTGGTGTGGGAAGATCTAAGGCATGATTTTGAAGCCTATAGACCAATTGATGATGTAGGGTAGCTATCTTTGCTGAGGGGATCTGGTCAGCACCTTGAATTTGAACTTGGACTTTCAAGGCGGTGGAAAGGTTGATATCTTGGAGGGACAAGTTGAAATTTAGGTAAAAGGTGAGAAGAGCACTGCTTGCATGTAGGGTAGTCAAAACTGTACCAATAACAGCGTGTTGATACTGTTTGAACCTAGTGTCAAACATAGCAATTCGAGCAGTGACAGGTAAACCTTTTCTTCCATGAAGAGTCAAGATTAATCTCACTCCACCGAGATGGAGGTGAGTGTAACCTTCTCGTTTCCAGTTAGCAACGAGTTCTGGAGGGATCTCAAGTATGACATATTGTTCAGCAGTAGTAGCTTGGAGAGTACATTGATCTAGTCGAGAGGACTGGATATATTCTTTAGGAAGAGGTCGTTTTGTACTGATAAGGGATTTGATACTACGGGTAAGAGAAGTAGAACGTTTATACAGGTGATAAGGACTGATAAGAGGAAAAGAAGACTCAGTGATTTGAGCAGATTCAGGAATATAAGAATATTCTAGAAGGTTTTCTATTTTATTTGCAGTATGCCTAGTGCAAGATTTTGGTAAAGACAAGGTAGAAGAAAGGGAAATAGTACTTGAAGATTCTGAAGAAGAGGATGTAGAAGCCATGATTTTGCAATCTCTCTCTCTGTGTCCTGAAGTCTAGGATTCTTTCAAAAACTGAAAAACATTTTATCATACCACTTTTGTTTGAAATCAATACATGATATTATCACTTATAGAAATAGGGGAAAGGATTCTGTTTTTGTTATTGTTGATAGATTTTCAAAGATGGCACATTTCATTCCATGTCACAAAACTGATGATGCAACAAACATAGCTAATTTGTTTTTCAAGGAAATAGTCAAATTGCATGGAGTACCAAGGAGCATAGTTTCATATCGAGATGCTAAGTTCTTAAACCACTTTTAGAAAACTTTGTGGGGTAAGTTGGGTACTAAACTTTTGTTTTCTACTACTTGTCATCCACAAACTGATGGACAAACTGAGGTTGTAAATAGAACATTGTCCACGATGTTGCGTGCCATTATTCAAAAGAATTTGAAAACTTGGGAAGAATGTTTGCCATATGTTGAATTTGCTTACAATAGAACTGTCCATTCAGCTACTAAATTTTCACCATTTGAGATTGTATATGGTTTTAATCCATTAACTCCTTTGGATTTATTGCCGTTACCTATTGATGAGCGTGCTAGTTTAGATGGTAAAAAGAAAACTGAATTTGTTAAGCAATTGCATGAGAAAGTGCGACACAACATAGAAAAGAGGACTGAACAATATGCTACTCAAGCCAACAAAGGACGAAAGGAAGTGGTTTTTCAACCTGGAGATTGGGTTTGGGTGCATATGAGAAAGGAGAGATTCCCAGCACAAAGGCGTTCAAAGTTGCTTCTAAGGGGAGATGGTCCATTTCAAGTGGTTGCACGAATCAATGACAATGCCTACAAATTGGACCTTCCTGGTGAGTATAATGTGAGTGCTACTTTTAATGTTTCTGATCTTTCTCCTTTTGATGTAGGTGAAGATTCGAGGACGAATCCTTTTCAGGAGAGGGGGAATGATGAGAACTATCAAGAGAATACCATTAAAGCTTCAAGTGATCCTTTGCACATTCATGAAGGCCCAATTACAAGAGCTAGAGCCAAAAAGATACAAGCTGCTTTAAATGGATTAATTGAGAAAATATGGATTGAAACTACAATTCAAGATGCAAGACATCATGAATTAGGCTTGAAGAGATGTCAAGGCATTGTGGGCTTTATTCAAGCTATTGGGCAGCCAAATACACAATTCGGATCAAATGCAGAAAGGTCAATTTCGGAATAAAACTGGTATTGATTGAGCTGGAATTAACTTGCAAGCCATATACCGTTGGAAAGATAATTAAGATAGCTTTCCAAAGAATTTTACGGAGTTAGATTTGGAGTTCTCTAGAAGGAGTTATGACCAATTTATTACAGCATGCGCAGAATTGGAAATTTCAACGAATCCTTAACTAGTTAGGAGAACTACTCCGACTTGAACTAGGATTTAATATTTTTCGGATTTTTTGGGTCTCTATTGGCCTATTTAAACTCAGCAACCTTGCTATGTAAGACAATTGAGAAATTAATGTTATTTGAATTTGAGAGAATTATTCTTTCTTTGGTTCTTTTGAGAGCTAGTGAACTTATCAAGAATTTGCATTCTTGTGGCGTTCCAAATCAAGACTTATCACTCACTTTCTCATCTAAATCTTGAGTGTGGCGTCAATATCCTTCTCTATACCTTTGGTTCATGTTTGATTAAGCATTGGGTCAAGGTTTTGTGTGTCTTAAATCTGTTTAGAACTTTCTTGGGTAGTTGAAACTTCAAATTAAGTGTTCTCCTTAAAGTTTCAATGTGGGATTCGCATCAAAAGTTGTGGCCGATGAGGTGGAATTCAAATTTTTGGATTGCGTATTTTACCGCCAAGATCTCTTTGTAGATCACGTGATAATGCTTTTCAACATCTTTGAACTGTCCACTGGCATGAGCACAATAGTGATCTTTTCGGTCGATATTTTCTAAGAGCACTGCTCCCCAGAATTCATCACTGGCATCTGTCTGGAGAATACGTTGTCCATTAGCGGGAATCCTCAATGGTAGTAGATTCTGAGTTATTTGTTTTAACACCTAGACGGCTGTAGTTTGCTTTGGTCCCCATGGTGGGGCATTGTTTTTCAACATATTTGACAGCTGTGATGTGTGCACAGTAATATGTGGGAAAAAGTCTCCGAGATAATTGACTATCCCAAGAAACTATTAAATATGCTTTCTAGATAGGTGCTGATGTGGAAAGTGCAATAATTCTTGAGCGATGTGTGTTCTAGGATAGTAAGAACTGTCTTTAATGATCATTCCAAGAAATTCAATGGAATCCTAACCCATTTGACTTTTCTTTTCTGAAAGGATAATCCCATGTGAGTCAATAATAGAGAGAAACTGACTCAAAAGTTACTGGTGGAACTCATGGTCTTTAGAGAAGAGTAGAATATCATCAATATAGATGAGAGCACTATTGATGATGGGCTCGAAGATCTTTTCCATGGTCTTCTGGAATAGTGATGGTGCAACTTTCAAACCAAAGGGCATGACTGTCGATTGGTAATGGGTATTAGGAATACAGAACGCTGTTTGGGGCCGGTCAACAGGATGTATACATGCCGATTTGCCAAAATCCTGATTTAAGATCAAATTTAGAGAATACCTTTGCACCCCGGAGATGGATAAACAGGGACTGGATCTTGGGCAAAGGAAACTTGTCATCTTTCAAGAAACAGTTAAGGGCTGATAATCAATTACCAATCTTTTCTTACCCCGAACTATTTCTGATCTTTTTTCAACATAAAAGGCTTGGCAAGCCCATTTAGAATTTGTGGGCTCAATGAGACCTTGGGCCATGAGCTGTTGGCACTCAGCTTGGGCTAACAGGAGATCTGAAAGTGTCATTCCCGGATGTGTGGCCTTTGTTGGGTTGATGTCTTCATTAAGTTTGAATGGTAACTTAACAAAGAACTTGGAATTTTTCCACAGAGGTGATGAATGGGAAAATTGGATATGACATTCCGGACAGAAAAGAAGGAACTGGTGTTTTAGGTTTTCATATGGCAGAGGAGCATTAAAAAGCGAATATAGCTTTAAGGTATCCGTATAAGGTAGAAACCTTTGTTTGTACCGAATACTGTTAAAAGATATATGCAATTTCTTGATCAACTGGAGAACATCAAAACCTAATATCAAATCCTTATCTGAAAGAGAAGAACCTACTATTTTTACCTAGAGAATGCAATCTGGAAAGAACTGAATACCTATGGGTTTTTTGGTAATGAGATTTGTTTGAAATAATTCCCTATTGGCTGCTTTAAAGTACTCAGTGTGATGTTCCCAATACTTAGGAGGAAGAATGGAAGGATTGAGCATAGTTCTTTGTGCTCCTGTGTCAATGAAAGTAATGACAGATATAGGTTTAGAAAACCTGGAAGGAAGAACACTGATTTTGACTGAGGGTCTGGTTTCCTGGATAAGGTTGATAGTATCAACATGATGGATTGCAGGAATTCCCTCGGAATCTGAATCTGAATCAGAACTTTGATTAGCAAGTATAAAAATAGTGTCATCATCGTACTCTTGCTGTTCTGAGAATACAGACTCGACATCCTCATTGTCAGAGAGAAGAGAGACTTATTGAAGGTGTTCAAGCAATCTGGCTGATTTAGTAGGATTGTTGGGAAAGGATTTTACAAAATAACCTTTCTTCTTACAAATGAAACATCGGGCATCCTTTTGCCTTCTGGTTGGAAAGGGTTTTTTACGGAAATACCTGTAAGGCTACTTAGGCTTTGTGGAACTGTATTTTTTGGACTGCCTGGATGGATAATACTTCTGGAAGTGGGATTTTTTCTTGACAGGGCAGTGATAGGATTTTTCATCTCTGCATTTAATAGCAAGATGAGGCTTTTTGCATGCACTTTTGAAAGGTTTTTTGTGTTTGATAAGGTCTTTGAAGAACTCTTTCTGTTCACAGAGCTTTTTGAGGCAGGAGATAGCTAACTGGTAGATCTTCCCTAAGGAAAGGGTATCAATATTGAGCTGATGAGCATAGAGCTGTCTTTGTATCTTTGGCAAGATCTCTTTAGGAAGAGATTGAACGAAGACATTCTTAAGAGAAGTATCGTTGAAGCCATTGAGTTTGTAGTATAATGCTGTCATTCTCTTGTAATGGAAATCTAGATCTTTGATCTTCAGAGAACAACATTTCATCTGGTGAAATTCCTTTCTCGCTGCTTCTTGAGCAATTGTTGGTTCCCATAGGAACTGTTCGCAAATGAGTCCTAGGACTTGAGGAATAGTGGCCTGATACAATTAGAGTTGTCTGTACTGGCCAAGACTTTCGAACCAATCTCTTAGAGAACCAAGAAATCTGGAACAGAATTCTCTAAGGATAGAATCTGAATCAGCATCAGGTTTTAGCATCTACACGTCTGTCCATGCTGAAAACTCTTGAAATCTCTAGAACCATTTGATCTTTGGAACATCATCAAATGTGAACCATGGTCCATGAGATGACTTTGGAACAGAGTTGTTCTGATGCGGAGGAATATCATCCGGATCTTCAACTATAAGAGGTCCTCGTGAGGTAGAAGGCTCATCTTCTGTTGAAGACTGAGGTTCATTGGAACCTGTGGATGGCTGAGCCATGAGAAGATCAGGAATATCAACATAGTTTTCTTCAAAATCTGTAACAAATATTGATTCTGTTGAAGAATGAGATTTTTCAGAAGAAGACTCAAATGTTGCTATAGGAGTACTGGTTTCAAGAGAAGGAAAACCAGTTTCATATTCTTGGGAATAGAGTTGATGCATGGGTGCTTTGTCTTTTGTTGGAGTTTGAGTGGGTTCAAGTGTAGCCTGTGGTGAAGTAGGTTGCTGTATAGAAGTAGTAGGCTGCTGTGTGAAAGTTGATGGTTTATAGGTTATAGGCTTAGCAGCTGGTTTGGGTTTTGGTGTTGGTTTAGGTATGGAGAGATGCGATAACCCAAAGAATTTTGCATAATCCACGGGTTGTTGACTAGTTGGTCTGTAGAAAGGTCGGTATGTGTTGAAAGAAGGTGTGTATGCTGGTAAGGTTTTTGTTTGACCAAACAAGGAAGGTTGTTGTTGTTTCTCAGCATCAATTCTAGCGAGTTCACTTTTAAGTTGTCTGATCTCAGCTTCTTTTTGGTTGAACTCTAGACCCTAATATCTATTCTGAATCATTGTTTTGAGCTCTACATCCAGTTTTGCAATCTGGCGGTGCATATTAAGATACAGCTATTCCAGCTGAGCTGAAATACTATCAACTTTCTTGTCTGTGCTTTGGACTTGAACTTGAACATTGTTGAGTAGAGCTCACCGAACAATTTGTATCTTAATCAGACCTTTATCGATTGAAATCGATGTAAAGTTCAGAACAATGATTCAGAACAGATATTGGGGTCCAGAGTTCAACCAAAAAGAAGGTGAGATCAGACAACTCAAAAGTGAACTCGCTAGAATTGATGCTGAGAAACAACAACAACAACCCTCCTTGTTTGGTCAAACACAAACCTTACCAGCATACACACCTTCTTTCAACACATACCAACCTTTCTACAGACCAACTAGTCAACAACCCGTGGATTATGCAAAATTCTTTGGGTTATCGCATCTCTCTATACTTAAACCAGCACCAAAACCCAAACCAGCTGCTAAGCCTACAACCTATAAACTATCAACTTTCACACAGCAGCCTACAACTTCCACACAGCAGCCTACTACTTCTATACAGCAACCTACTTCACCACAGGCTACACCTGAACCCACTCAAACTCCAACAAAAGACAAAGCACCCATGCATCAACTCTATTCCCAAGAATATCAAACTAGTTTTCCTTCTCTTGAAACCAGTACTTCTATAGCAACATCTGAGTCTTCTTCTAAAGAATCTCATTCTTCAACAGAATCAATATTTATTACAGATTCTGAAGAAAACTATGTTGATATTCCTAATCTTCTCATGGCTCAGCCATCCACAGGTTCCAATGAACCTCAGTCTCAAACAGAAGATGAGCCTTCTACTTCATGAGGACCTCCTATAATTGAAGATCCGGATGATATTCTTCCGCATCATAACAACTCTGTTCCAAAGTCATCTCATGGACCATGGTTTACATTTGAGGATGTTTCAAAAATCAAATGGTTTCAGAGATTTCAAGAGTTTTCAGCATGGATAGACATGCAGATGCTAAAGCCTGATGCTGATTCAGATTCCATCCTTAGAGAATTCTGTTCCAGATTTCTTAGTTCTCTAAGAGATTAGTTCGAAAGTCTTGGCTAGTACAGACAACTCCAATTACATCAGGCCACTATTCCTCAAGTCCTAGGACTCAGTTATGAACAGTTCCTAGGGGAACCAACAGTAGCTCAAGAAGCAGCGAGAAAGGAATTTCACCAGATGAAATGTTGTTCTCTGAAGATCAAAGATCTAGATTTCCATTACAAGAGAATGACAGCTTTATACTACAAACTCAATGGCTTCAATGATGCTTCTCTTAAGCATGTCTTTGTTCAATCTCTTCCTAAAGAGATATTGCCAGAGATACAAAGACAACTCCATGCTCATCAGCTCAATATTGATACCCTTTCCTTAGGGAAGATCTACCAGTTAGCTATCTCCTGCCTCGAAAAGCTCTGTGAATAGAAAAAGTTTTTCAAAGATCTTATCAAAAACAAAGAACCTTTCAAAAGCGCATGCAAAAAGCCTCATCTTGCTATCAAATACAGAGATGAAAAATCCTGTCACTGCCCTATCAAGAAAAAATCCCACTTCTAGAAGTATTATCCATCCAGGTAGTCCAAGAAACATAATTCCACAAAGCCTAAGCAGCCTTACAGGTATTTCTGTAAAAAAACCCTTTCCAACTAGAAGGCAGAAGGATGCCCGATGCTTCATTTGAAAGAAGAAAGGTCATTTTGGAAAATCCTATCTCAACAATCCAGCTAAATCAGCCAGACTGCTTGAACACCTTCAACAAGTCTCTCCTCTCTCTGACAATGAGAATGTCGAGTTTGTATTCTCAGAACAGCAAGAGTACGATGATGACACTATTTTTATACTTGCTAATCAAAGTTCAAATTCAGATTCAGATTCCGAGGGAATTCCTGCAACCCATCAAGCTGATTCCATCAACCTTATCCAGGAAACCAGACCCTCAGTCAAAATCAGTGTTCTTCCTTCCAGGTTTTCTAAACCTATATCCGTCATTGCTTTCATTGACACATGAGCACAAAGAACTATGCTCAATCCTTCCATTCTTCCTCCTAAGTATTGGGAACATCACACTGAGTACTTCAAAGCAGCCAATTGGGAATTATTTCAGACAAATCTCATTACCAAAAAACCCATAGGTATTCAGTTCTTTCCAGATTGCATTCTCTGGGTAAAAATAGTAGGTTTTTCTTTTCCAGATAAGGATTTACTATTAGGTTTTGATGTTCTCCAGTTGATCAAGAAATTGTATATATCTTTTAATGGTATTCGGTACGAACAAAGTTTTCTACCTCATACAAAACCTCAAACACCAGTTCCTTCCTTTCTGTCCGGAAAGTCATATCCAATTTTCCCATTCATCACCTCTGTGGAAAAATTCCAAGTTCTTTGTTAAGTTACCATTCAAACTTAATGAAGACATCAACCCAACAAAGGCCACACATCCGGGAATGACACCTTCAGATCTCCTGCTAGCCCAAGCTGAGTGCCAACAGCTTATGGCCAAGGTCTCATTAAGCCCACAAATTCTGAATGGGCTTGCCAGGGCTTTTATGTTGAAAAGAGATCAGAAATAGTATGAGGTAAAAAAAGATTGGTAATTGATTATCAGCCCCTTAACTGTTTCTTGAAAGATGACAAGTTTCCTTTGCCCAAGATCCAGTCCCTGTTTATCCATCTCTAGGGTACAAAGGTATTCTCTAAATTTGATCTTAAATCAGGATTTTGGCAAATCGGCATACATCTTGATGACCTGCCCAAAACAGCGTTCTGTATTCCTAATACCCATTACCAATGGACAGTCATGCCCTTTGGTTTGAAAGTTGCACCATGACTATTCCAGAAGACCATGGTAAAGATCTTCGAGCCCATCATCAATAGTACTCTCATCTATATTGATGATATTCTACTCTTCTCTGAAGACCATGAGTCCCACCAATAACTTTTGAGTCAGTTTCTCTCTATTATTAACTCACATGGGATTATGCTTTTAGAAAGGAAAAGTCAAATGGGTCAGGATTCCATTGAATTTCTTGGAATGACCATTAAAGACAGTTGTTACTATCCTGGAGCACACATCGCTCAAGAATTATTGGACTTTCCATATTAGCACCTATCCAGAAAGCAGATTCAATAGTTTCTTGGCATATTACGGTGCCCACATCACAGCTGTCAAAGATGTTGAAAAAGAATGTCCCACCATGGGGACCAGAGCAAACTACAGCCGTCCAGGTGTTAAAACAAATAACTCATAATCCACTACCATTGAGGATTCCAGCTAATGGACAACGCATTCTCCAGACAGATGCCAGCGATGAATTTTGGGGAGCAGTGTTCTTAGAAAATATCGACGGAAAAGATCACTACTATGCTCATGCCAGTGGACAGTTCAAAGATGCTGAAAAGCATTATCATGTGATCTACAAAGAGATCTTGGCAGTAAAATACGCCATCCAGAAATTTGAATTCCACCTTATCGACCACAACTTTATTATCAGATTAGACAACTTATCTTTCCCGAGGATAATGGATTTCAAACATAAAGTACTACCGGACAAGCATCTCCTTCACCTTAAAAACTGGTTCTCCCGATATGATTTCACAGTTCAACACATTAAGGGAGATAAAAATCTTATCCCTGACCTCCTCTCCAGACCTTCCAAGAACATTTTAGTCATCAACTCCTTTAAACAAGTCCCAGTCATAATTATGGCATCTTCCTTACTAAAACAAGCACTAAACAAAAGGTATTTTCCCCTTGGAAAAACCTTCAATTCAGCTTTTACCATCTAAGATTATGCTAGAAAATACATTTTTCGGTATTTCATCAGGGCCTACCTTCTCACTAAGACTATTCCTGTTCTTGACTTCTACCCAGAAGACCTATTCCTCATAGGTCTGTATCTCCATCCACTCAAAGGAATTACCGAAGATGAGTTATGGTACATTTGGCGCCTAACTATTCTTTATGTCACAAAATTGGTTTTTCCTGTCCGACCCGTATACACACATCTAATGGATCCAGAAAAGGCAACCTCTCTTATCTGGACCATTCTTGAATGGTATTCACCATTTCCTTAGTGGAGAATGAAGCTACAACAACTGATCTCTCTTCATAACCTCGACAAGATGCCAGACACAGAAGCAGACATGTTCACTTCTGTTTTCACAATTCATAGGCCTTATTTTCAATATCCACATATTGATAACTTTTGGACTATTGTCCAAGCTCGAGAATGGAGTACAATGCCACATCCAGCCCTTCTAGAACAAGACCAAGATATTCAAAGGAATTTGCACAATTTCCTTTGTCAGCTCAATCACAAACCAGAACCTTATAAAAATATCCTTCATACCTTTCTCGGCCCTCAGCATGAGATCTTAATGGTTCCAACTCCATCTGTCATTTCTAATCCAAAGTCTTCAGGTATCATTCTCAAAGAAGAAAAGCCAGATTATACTGACTTTTTATTTCAAGATGCCCAAGAACCTTGGGAAGACTTTATGTCATTATCCCAACACCTTGAACAATTGCAAACACCTCCATCACTCAATGGAGCCAGCACTAGCAACCAGCCAGCTGACCAGCAGCATTCAGCACAGCCATCAGAGATTTTCCTACCTTATTGCTCACAGGTTCGGACTCAACCTTCACCTGATCAAGAAGAAGAACAAAGAGCCCGAAATTACCTTTGGCCTTGTGTGCCAGGCTGTCCTCATCCTGATAAGATCTTTAAAAGAGATGATGAGGATGAAACTGATTCAGATGCTGACATGATCTCACTCTGATAAGATCAATCAGCTTGCCGACACTCTCCAAAGTTAAAGTAGTTTGTCATGTTGTAATAATTGTGTTTGTTGAGTGTGCTTTACTTTTACTTTTTCAGAGTGATTTACTTTATTAAAGTTTACTTTATAAAAGAGACAGGGATCTATCCTATCCTTTTATCTTTATCTTTAGCTTTGCTTTTGTCGTGTCACTCTACTTTTCCAAAAGTAGATGCTTTACTTTAATCATGTGGTTAGTAAAAAGCAAGGGTCTTGTCCTGTTTTGCTCACCTATATAAGGGAGCTCTCTCTTCATTGTAAGATAACTTTGGATTGGGAGAAAATAAAAAGAGTGTTTTCTAAATATCCATGATCAGTTAAGTTCTTTCTCTCTATTCTTCTATTAAGGATAACAGATCTTCTTAAGATTGTTCACCTATCCTTTGGCCTATCGACAAGTATGCTCTACACTTGCCTCTTATAGAGGATCCTGTGTATCAGAAAGTCTTCAATACACTAGTTTCAGATTTAAATCCAGATCTTAGGGTATTCCAGTATATCAGGTCCCAGAATCAGTCTCCAAAAATACTGTTCACCCTCGTTAATGCCCAAGGAGTGGCACCAGTTTTGGGTGGTATGTGTCTAGGTTACTACTCTGGTATTAAAGTATATAGGTCAGAAACCCTGTTGTTCAGAGCTTGTGTAGCTTTGAGACAGAACTTGTGTAGTTCTGTGGGAACTTGTGTAGTTCGCCCCCGCCTTGGTATCAGAGCCATAGCGTCGTTCCTCCTTAGAGGGGTGGTATATTGATAGATGATTTGTGATTCCTGAAATAAGAAGAATAGAGAGACTTGAAAATCATGGTTTCCACTTCTACTTCCCAGTCTACTGAGTCTCGAGTATCTCTTTCCTCTACTCTATCTCTTCCTAAGTCTTGTACAAAACATTTAGCTTCT
Source organism: Aegle marmelos (assembly GCA_030449875.1). Classification (NCBI taxonomy): domain Eukaryota; kingdom Viridiplantae; phylum Streptophyta; class Magnoliopsida; order Sapindales; family Rutaceae; genus Aegle; species Aegle marmelos. The sequence continues at coordinate 15,245,112 of JASUUL010000143.1, forward strand.
AAAATAGAAAATCTTGTAGAATACTCTTATGTTCCAGATTCTGTACAAATTTCTGAGTCTTCCTTACCTTTAATTAGTCCGTACAAACTATACCATAGACCCGGCTCTTTCACCCGTACAATTCGTACTCTTATCTCCATAAAAAGACCTGCTCCAAAAGAATATATTCAGTCTTTCAGACTGGATCAGTGTGTGTTGCAAGCAACTAAAGCAGAGCAGTATGTAACCTTGGAGATTCCAATAGAGCTCGTGACCCAATGGAAACGGGAAGGATATACGCACCTCCATCTTGGGGGTATATGTATAATTCTCACCTTACATGGTAGAAAAGGTCTACCTGTGACCGCCAGAATAGCCCTAATGGATGCAAGGTTTAAAGAGTACCAACATGCTATAATTGGTACTATCCTCACAACTCTTCACGCTAGGAGCGTTCTTCTCACCTGTTACCCAAACTTCAACCTTTCCCTTGAAGATCCTAACCTACCCACAACTTTGAAGGTTCAGATCCAACTCCAAGGAGTTGAACAAGTAGTCACAGTAAAAATGGCTACTTTACACCACCAACTTGTTTACCGTCTTCAAAACCATGCTCTTGACCTACCCTCACCACAAACAACATCAGATACACTCATGATCCTTGCAGATAATGAGTCTGTTCCTACAATTGTCCAAATCCCTAAATAGATCCAAAAACAGGAACTTCTCAAGCTCATGCCACTTGAATGGTTATCCAATTATAAGAAATTCCACCAAAATTCTCAGCCTATCCAAACCTCAGAGGCCCAATTCGAGAAAAGACCAGATGGCACTGTCAGGCTGACTTTTCAGCCTCTAGAGTCCAATCAACAACCTCAGCCTCCAGGCTCTCATATACTGCTATGATCACGGCAGTAAAAACAGGACAAGAAAAGTTGTCTATTGAAGGATTTGATTATGATGGATATCCCATCTATCCAGCAAAAATCCAAGGACACTTCCTATGGGATGCACCAGGATCACACATGTGTGATGACAATTGCCCTTGTCTTGAAGATGGGGAATTAGATGACGACTGGTATGTCAATAGAAAGCCTAAAAAGAAGAAATAACCAGAAGTCTGTAAAGCTCTAACAATCTGGATGTTCGATGATGATGACGACGAACCAGATTACACTCCTTAGCCAGCTGAGGAAATACCTATTCCTCTTCTAAAGCCAATCACATGCAGACAACAAGCAAATGATCCATTATTGACCTCACCAAGCCCACAGCCTCCTCTGGTTCTTATCATGAACAGTTTCCTCCTCTGGATAAACAAATGGATCGACAAACCAGTGTGGTTTCAAAACCATATGTCTAGTCTCCTGTTACTCCTACAGGACAGCTCGAAAAACCAAAGTAATACGAAGCAGTTCTTAACTGGCAAACTCAGAATGCCAGACCTCAGAATTAAGTCCTGGAATATATTGATACCAGGCTAAAAAATGTTCAAACTCAAGTCCAAAGCACAGACAAGAAAGTTAATAGTATTTCAGCTCAGCTGGAATAGCTGTATCTTAATCTGCACCGTCAGATTGCAAAACTGGATGTAGAGCTCAGAACAATGATTCAGAACATATATTGGCGTCCAGAGTTCAACCAAAAAGAAGCTGAGATCAGGCAACTCAAAAGTGAACTTGCTAGAATTGATGCTAAGAAACAACAACAACAACCCTCCTTATTTGGTCAAACACAAACCTTACCAGCATACACACCTTCTTTCAACACATACCAACCTTTCTACAGACCAACTAGTCAACAACCCGTGGATTATGCAAAATTCTTTGGGTTATCGCATCTCTCCATACCTAAACCAGCACCAAAACCCAAACCAGCTACTAAGCCTATAACCTATAAACCATCAACTTTCACACAGTAGCCTACAACTTCCACACGGCCGCCTACTACTTCTATACAGCAACCTACTTCACCACAGGCTACACCTAAACCCACTCAAATTCCAGCAAAAGACAAAGCACCCATGCATCAACTCTATTCCCAAGAATATGAAACTGGTTTTTCTTCTCTTGAAACCAGTACTCCTGTAGCAACAACTGAGTCTTCTTCTGAAGAATCTCATTCTTCAACAGAATCAATATCTGTTATAGATTCTGAAGAAAACTATGTTGATATTCTTGATCTTCTCATGGCTCAGCCATCCACAGGTTCCAATGAACCTCATTCTCCAACAGAAGATGAGCCCTCTACCTCACGAGGACCTCCTATAGTTGAAGATCCGGATGATATTCCTCCGCATCAGAACAACTCTGTTTCAAAGTCATCTCATGAACCATGGTTCACATTTGGTGATGTTCTAAAGATCAAATGGTTCTAGATTCCATCCTTTCTCAGCATGGACAGAAGTGCAGATGCTAAAACCTGATGCTGATTCAGATTCGATCCTTAGAGAATTCTATTCCAGATTTCTTGGTTCTCTAAGAGACAACTCCAATTGTATTAGGCCACTATTCCTCAAGTCCTAGGACTCATTTGCGAACAGTTCCAAGGGGAACCAACAGTTGCTCAAGAAGCAGCGAGAAAGGAATTTTACCAGATGAAATGTTGTTCTCTGAAGATCAAAGATCTAGATTTCCATTACAAGAGAATGACAGCTTTATACTACAAACTCAATGGCTTCAACGATGCTTCTCTTAAGCATGTCTTCGTTCAATCTCTTTCTAAAGAGATCTTGCCAGAGATACAAAGACAGCTCCATGCTCATCAGCTCAATATTGATACCCTTTCCTTAGGGAAGATCTACCAGTTAGCTGTCTCCTGCCTCGAAAAGCTCTGTGAACAGAAAGAGTTCTTCAAAGACCTTATCAAACACAAAGAACCTTTCAAAAGCGCATGCAAAAAGCCTCATCTTGCTATCAAATGCAGAGATGAAAAATCCTGTCACTGTCATGTTAAGAAAAAATCCCACTTCCAGAAGTATTATCCATTCAGGCAGTCCAAGAAACACAGTTCCACAAAGCCTAAGCAGCCTTACAGGTATTTCCACAAAAAACCCTTTCCAACCAGAAGGCAGAAGTATACCCGATGTTTCATTTGTAAGAAGAAAGGTTATTTTGTAAAATCCTATCCCAACAATCCTGCTAAATCAGCCAGACTGCTTGAACACCTTCAATAAGTCTCTCCTCTCTCTGACAATGAGGATGTCGAGTCTGTATTCTCAGAACAGCAAGAGTACGATGATGACACTGTTTTTATACTTGCTAATCAAAGTTCTGATTCAGATTCAGATTCTGAGGGAATTCCTGCAATCCATCATGTTGATTCCATCAACCTTATCTAGGAAACCAGACCCTTAGTCAAAATCAGTGTTCTTCCTTCCAGGTTTTCTAAACCTATATCTATCATTGATTTCATTGACATAGGAGCACAAAGAACTATGCTCAATATTTCCATTCTTCCTCCTGAGTATTGGGAACATCACACTGAGTACTTCAAAGCAGCCAATGGGGAATTATTTCAGACAAATCTCATTACCAAAAAACCCATAGGTATTCAGTTTTTTCCAGATTGCATTCTCTAGGTAAAAATAGTAAGTTCTTCTCTTCCAGATAAGGATTTGCTATTAGGTTTTGATGTTCTCCAGTTGATCAAGAAATTGCATATATCTTTTAACAGTATTCGGTATAAACAAAGGTTTCTACCTCATATGAATACCTTAAAGCTATATTCGCTTTCTAATGCTCCTCTGCCATATGAAAACCTCAAACACCAGTTCCTTCCTTTTTGTCCAAAATGTCATATCCAATTTTCCCATTCATCACCTCTGTGGAAAAATTCCAAGTTCTTTGTTAAGTTACCATTCAAACTTAATGAAGACATCAACCCAACAAAGGCCACACATCCGGGAATGACACCTTCAGATCTCCTGCTAGCCCAAGCTGAGTGCCAACAGCTCATGCCAAGGTCTCATTGAGCCCATAAATTCTGAATGGGCTTGCCAGGCCTTTTATGTTGAAAAAAGATCATAAATAGTTCAGGGTAAGAAAAGATTGGTAATTGATTATCAGCCCCTTAACTATTTCTTGAAAGATGACAAGTTTCCTTTGCCCAAGATCCAGTCCCTGTTTATCCATCTTCAGGGTGCAAAGGTATTCTCTAAATTTGATCTTAAATTAGGATTTTGGCAAATCGGCATACATCTTAATGACCGGTCCAAAACAGCGTTCTGTATTCCTAATGCCTATTACCAATGGACAGTCATGCCCTTTGGTTTGAAAGTTGCACCATTACTATTCCAGAAGACCATGGTAAAGATCTTCGAGCCCATCATCAATAGTACTCTCATCTATATTGATGATATTCTATTCTTCTCTAAAGACCATGAGTCCCACCAGCAACTTTTGAGTCAGTTTCTCTCCATTATTGACTCACATGGGATTATGCTTTCAGAAAAGAAAAGTCAAATGGGTCAGGATTCCATTGAATTTCTTGGAATGACCATTAAAGACAGTTGTTACTATCCTGGAGCACACATCGCTCACGAATTATTACACTTTCCAGATCAGCACCTATCCAGAAAGTAGATTCAACAGTTTCTTGGGATAGTTAATTATCTGAGAGACTTTTTCCCGCATATTACAGTGCACACATTACAACTGTCAAAGATGTTGAAAAAGAATGCCCCACCGTGGGGATAGAGCAAACTGCAACCATCCAGGTGTTAAAACAGATAACTCAGAATCTACTACCATTAAGGATTCTAGCTAATGGATAACGCATTCTCCAAACAGATGCTAGTGATGAATTCTGGGGAGCAGTGCTCTTAGAAAATATCGACAGAAAAGATAACTATTGTGCTCATGCTAGTGGATAGTTCAAAGATACTGAAAAGCATTATTAGGTGATCTACAAAGAGATCTTGGCGGTAAAATATGCCATCCAGAAATTTGAATTCCACCTCATCGGCCACAACTTTATTGTCAGATTAGACAACTCATTTTTCTCGAGGATAATGGATTTCAAAAATAAAGTACTACCGGACAAGCATCTCCTCCACCTTAAAAATTGGTTCTCCCGATATGATTTCACAGTTTAACATATTAAGGAAGATAAGAATCTTATCCCTGACCTCCTCTCTAGACCTTCTTAACCCATTGCTCTCATCAACTCCTTCAGACAAATTCCAGTCATAGCAATGGCCTCACCTTTTCCAAACCCAGCCTTTATTGCCTCATTGCCTGAAGCTCTTCAAAACCTCATTTTCTAAAACGTTATTGACCATACTTATCACTGTGAGTCCTTTTGCACCATGTGGAATAAGTGTCTTACGACCAGAACAGCTTTGGCTGAAGAATACGGCGTTCCTCTCTCTTATAATACTCACAGTCCTTTCTCTCCGGATGTCACTTCAACTCCTAGACTCTTTTACAGAGAAAGAGTCCATAACTATGCTCTTGATCGAGACCATTCATTTGACCTATGGCAAGATCCAGATTGGCCTCAACCACATCATCCAGAGCCTCCCATCCCAGACATAGGAGAATCATCCTCTACTTCACTCCTACCTGCTATTCCCATTGATCAACAGCATTCGCCACAGCTATCAAACATTTTCCTACCTTATTGCTCACAAGTTCGGACTCAACCTTCACCTGATCCAGAAGAAGAACAAAGAACCCAAAATTGCCCTTGGCCCTGTGTGCCAGGGTGTCCTCATCCTGATAAGATCTTTAAAAGGGATGATGAGGATGAAACTAATTCAGATGCTGACACGATCTCACTCTGATAAGATCAATCAGCTTGCCGACACTCTCTAAAGTTAAAGTAGTTTGTCATGTTGTAATAATTGTGTTTGTTGAGTGTGCTTTACTTTTGCTTTTTCAGAGTGCTTTACTTTATTAAAGTTTGCTTTGTAAAAGAGATAGGGATCTGTCCTATCCTTTTATCTTTATCTTTAGCTTTGTTTTTGTCGTGTCACTCTACTTTTCCAAAAGTAGAAGCTTTACTTTAATCATGTGATTTGTAAAAAGCAGGGGTCCTGTCCTGCTTTGCTCACCTATATAAGGGAGCTCTCTTTTCGTTGTAAGATAACTTTGGATTAAGAGAAAATAAAAAGAGTGTTTTCTAAATATCCATGATCAGTTAAGTTATTTCTCTCTATTCTTCTATTAAGGATAACAGATCTTCTTAAGATTGTTCACCTATCCTTTGGCCTATCGATAAGTATGCTCTACACTTGCCTCTTATAGAAGATCCTGTGTATCAGAAAGTCTTCAATACACTAGTTTCAGATCTAAATCCAGATCTTAGGGTATTCCAATATATCAGGCCCTAGAATCGGTCTCTAAAAACACTGTTCACCCTCGTTAATGCCCAGGGAGTGGCTCCAGTTTTTGGTGGTATGTATCTAGGTTACTACTCTGGTATTAAAGTATATAGGTCAGAAACCCTGTTGTTCAGAGCTTGTGTAGCTTTGAGACAGAACTTATGTAGTTCTGTGGGAACTTATGTAGTTCGCCCCCGCCTTCCCACAGAAATACACAAGTTTTGTCTCAAAGCTACACAAGCTCTGAACAACAGGGTTTTTGACCTGTATAATTTAATATCTGTTCGGAATCATTGTTCTAAGCTCTACATCTAGTTTTGCATTCTGACGGTGCAGATTAAGGTACAGCTGTTCCAGCTGAGCTGAAATACTATCAACTTTCTTGTCTGTGTTTTGGACTTGAGCTTGAACATTGTTGAGCCTGGTATTAATAGATTCCAGGACTGAATTCTAAGCTCTGACATTCTGAGTTTGCCAGTTAAGAACTGCTTTATATTGCTTTGGTTCGTTGAGCTGTCCAGTAAGAGTAACAAGAGACTGGACATATGGTTTTAAACCACACTGGTTTGTGGATCCGTTTCTTTCTCCAGAGGAGGAAACTGTTCATGATTAGAACTAAAGGAGAACATCATACAAGGCTGTGGGCTTAGTGAGTTCCGTAACGGATCATTTGCTTGTTGTCTGCATGTGATTGGCTTTAGAGGAGGAATAGGTATTTCCTCAGCTGGCCAAGGAGTGTAATCTGGTTCATCATCATCATCATTGAACATCCAAATTGTTGGAGCTTTACAGACTTCTGGTTGTTTCTTCTTTTTGGGCTTTCTGTTGACATACCAATCGTCATCTAATTCTCCATCTTCAAGACAAGGGCAATTGTCATCACACATGTGTGATCCTGGTGCATCCCATAGGAAGTGTCCTTGGATTTTTGTTGGATAGATGGGATATCTATCAAAATTAAATCCTTCAATAGGTAACTTTTCTTGTCATGTTTTTACTGCCGTGATCATAGCAGTATATGAGAGCCTGTGAGGCTGAGGCTATTGATTGGACTCTGGAGGCTGGAAAGTCAGCCTGACAGTGCCATCTGTTCTTTTCTCAAACTGAGCATCAGAGGTTTGGATAGGCTGGGAATTTTGGTAGAATTTCTCATAATTGGATAACCATTCTAAAGGCATGAGCTTGAGAAGTTCTTGTTTTTGGATCTGTTTAGGGATTTGGACGATTGTGGGAATAGACTCATTATCAGCGAGGATCATGAGTGTTTCTGATATTGTTCATGGTGAAGGTAGGTCAAGAGCATGGGTTTGAAGACGGTAAACAAGTTGGTGGTGTAAAGTAGCCATTTTTACTATGACTACTTGTTCAGCTCCTTGGAGTTGGATCTGAACCTTCAAGGTTGTGGGTAGGTTAAGATCTTCAAGGGAAAGGTTGAAGTTTGGGTAACAGGTGAGAAGAACGCTCCCAGCGTGAAGAGTTGTGAGGAAAGTACCAATTACAGCATGTTGGTACTCCTTAAACCTTGTATCCATTAGGACTATTCTGGCAGCCACAGGTAGACCTTTTCTGCCATGTAAGGTGAGAATTATACGTATGCCCCCAAGATGGAGGTGCGTATATCCTTCCCGTTTCTATTGGGTCACGAGCTCTGTTGGAATCTCCAAGGTTACATACTGCTCTGCTTGAGTTGCTTGCAATGCACACTGATCCAGTCTGGAAGACTAAATATATTCTTTTGGAACAGGTCTTTTTGTGGAGACGAGAGTACGAATTGTACGGGTGAAAGAGCTGGGTCTATGGTATAGTTTGTACGGACTAATTAGAGGTAAGGAAGACTCAGAAATTTGTACAGAATCTGGAACATAAGAGTATTCTACAAGATTTTTTATTTTAGAAGCTAAATGTTTTGTACAAGACTTAGGAAGAGATAAAGTAGAGGAAAGAGATACTGGAAACTCAGTAGACTGGGAAGTAGAAGTGGAAGCCATGATTTTCAAGTTTCTCTATTCTTCTTATTTCAGGAATCACAGACCATCTATCAATATACCATCCTTCTTAGGAGGAACAACGCTATGGCTCTGATACCAAGGCGTATATCACAGATCATCTATCAATATACCACCCCTCTCACAGAACTTTGGATTGAGAGAAAATAAAAAGAGTGTTTTCTAAATATCCATGATCAGTTAAGTTCTTTCTCTCTATTCTTCTATTAAGGATAACAGATCTTCTTAAGATTGTTCACCTATCCTTTGGCCTATCGACAAGTATGCTCTACACTTACCTCTTATAGAGGATCCTGTGTATCAGAAAGTCTTCAATACACTAGTTTCATATCTAAATCCAAATTTTAGGGTATTCCAGTATATCAAGTCCCAGAATCGGTCTCTAAAAACACTGTTCACCCTCGTTAATGCCCAAGGGTGGCTCCATTTTTAGGTGGTATGTGTCAGGTTACTGCTCTGGTATTAAAGTATATAGGTCAGAAACCCTGTTGTTCAGAGCTTGTGTAGCTTTGAGACAGAACTTGTGTAGTTCACCCCTACCTTCCCACAGAAGGAATACCCTAAGATCTGAATTTAGATCTGAAACTAGTGTATTGAAGACTTTCTGATACACAGGATCCTCTATAAGAGGTAAGTGTAGAGCATACTTGTCGATAGGCCAAAGGATAGGTGAACAATCTTAAGAAGATACGTTATCCTTAATAGAAGAATAAAGAGAAAGAACTTAACTGATCATGGATATTTAAAAAACACTCTTTTTTATTTTCTCCCAATCCAAAGTTATCTTACAATGAAGAGACAGCTCCCTTATATAGGTGAGCAAAGCAAAACAGGACCCCTACTTTTTACAAACCACATGATTAAAGTAAAGTATCTACTTTTGGAAAAGTAGAGTGACACAACAATAGCAAAGCTAAAGATAAAGATAAAAGGATAGGACAGATCCCTATCTCTTTTATAAAGCAAACTTTAATAAAGTAAAGCACTCCGGAAAAGTAAAAGTAAAGTAAACACAATTATGACAAACTACTTTAACTTTGGAGAGTGTTGGCAAGCTGATTGATCTTATCAGAGTGAGATCATGTCAGCATCTGAATCGGTTTCATCCTTATCATCTCTTTTGAAGATCTTATCAGGATGAGGACAGCCTGGCACACAGGGCCAAGAGCAATTTAGGGCTCTTTGTTCTTCTTCTGGATCAGGTGAAGGTTGAGTCCGAACCTGTGAGCAATAAGGTGGGAAAATGTCTGATAGCTGTGGCGAATGCTGTTGATCAGTAGGAATAGCAGGTAGGAGTGAAGTAGAGGATGATTCTCCTATGTCTAAGATGGGAGGCTCTGGATGATGTGGTTGAGGCCAATCTGGATCTTGCCATAGATCAAATGAATGGTCTCGATCAAGAGCATAGTTATGGACTCTTTCTCTGTAAAAGAGTTTAGGAGTTGAAGTGACATTCGGGGATAAAGGACTGTGAGTATTATAAGAGAGAGGAACGCCGTATTCTTCAGCCAAAGTTGTTTTGGCCGTAAGACACTCATTCCACATGGTGCAGAAAGACTCACAATGATGAGTATGGTCAAAACTTTAACAAGAGGATTAGAAAATCTTCCTCAAATATCTGTAAGCTTAATGATTATGATGATTGGTTGCTGGATCTGGTATCCTGTGATGAGCTCAAGGGTCAAAGGATCCTTGAAGATAGGTGCTATCATCCTGTCAAACCATTTGCCTTTACCATACCATCTGCTAGTATAAACTAGGTTTGGATCGAAGAGAATAGCAACTGGATAAAGATTTAACCAATACCAGAAAATATAATTGATGAGAACTATCAAGAGAATACCATTAAAGCTTCAAGTGATCCTTTGCACATTCATGAAGGCCCAATTACAAGAGCTAGAGCCAAAAAGATACAAGCTGCTTTAAATGGATTAATTGAGAAAATATGGATTGAAACTACAATTCAAGATGCAAGACATCATGAATTGGGCTTGAAGAGATGTCAAGGCATTGTGGGCTTTATTCAAGCTATTGGGCAGCCAAATACACAATTCAGATCAAATGCAGAAAGGTCAATTTCGGAATAAAACTGGTATTGATTGAGCTGGAATTAACTTGCAAGCCATATACCGTTGGAAAGATAATTAAGATAGCTTTCTAAAGAATTTTACGGAGTTAGATTTGGAGTTCTCTAGAAGGAGTTATGACCAATTCATTACAGCATGTGCAGAATTAGAAATTTCAACGACTCCTTAACTAGTTAGGAGAACTACTCCGACTTGAACTAGGATTTAATTTTTTTTGGATTTTTTGGGTCTCTATTGGCCTATTTAAACTCGCAACCTTGCTATGTAAGATAATTCAGAGCTTAATATTATTTGAATTTGAGAGAATTATTCTTTCTTTGGTTCTTTTGAGAACTAGTGAACTTATCAAGAATTTGCATTCTTGTGGCGTTCCAAATCAAGACTTATCACTCACCTTCTCATCTAAATCTTGAGTGTGGCATCAATATCCTTCTCCATACCTTTGGTTCATGTTTGATTAAGCATTGGGTCAAGGTTTTGTGTGTCTTAAATCTGTTTAGAACTTTCTTGGGTAGTTTAAACTTCAAATTAAGTGTTCTCCTTAAAGTTTCAATGTGGGCTTCGCATCAATAATAAGCTTGCAGAATGATGTCCTTGATGACATAGTGTCCCCAAGAAGTGTAGTTGTCAACTACTGGATGGAAAATAATCTGGAGTTGGAAGATTGAATGGTGCATCTAATCAAGATTAGGATGTAGACTGAAAGGTCGTTGACACAACCCATTCTCAGTAGGTAGAAATTCTTGCATGGCCATTAAAGACCATGACCTGGCGGTAAGGTCATTATTTTTCAGATAGGATTTATGATCAATGACTTTTTGGAAAATGAGGTTTTGAAGAGCTTCAGGCAATGAGGCAATAAAGGCTGGGTCTGGAAAAGGTGAGGCCATTGCTATGACTGGAATTTGTCTGAAGGAGTTGATGAGAGCAATGGGTTTAGAAGGTCTAGAGAGGAGGTCAGGGATAAGATTTTTATCTCCCTTAATGTGTTGAATTGTGAAATCATATTGGGAGAACCAGTTTTTAAGGCGGAGGAGATGCTTTTCTGGTAACACTTTGTTTTTGAAATCCATTATCCTCGGGAAAGATGAGTTGTCTAGTCTGACAATAAAGTTATGGCCAATGAGGTGGAATTCAAATTTCTGGATTGCGTATTTTACCACTAAGATCTCTTTGTAGATCACTTGATAATGCTTTTCAGCATCTTTGAACTATCCACTAGCATGAGTACAGTAGTGATCTTTCCCGTCGATATTTTCTAAGAGCACTGCTCCTCAGAATTATCACCTCTGTGGAAAAATTCCAAGTTCTTTGTTAAGTTACCATTCAAACTTAATGAAGACATCAACCCAACAAAGGCCACACATCCGGGAATGACACCTTCAGATCTCCTGTTAGCCCAAGTTGAGTGCCAACAGCTCATGGCCCAAGGTCTCATTGAGCCCACAAATTCTGAATGGTCTTGCCAGGCCTTTTATGTTGAAAAAAGATCATAAATAGTTCGGGGTAAGAAAAGATTGGTAATTGATTATCAGCCCCTTAACTGTTTCTTGAAAGATGACAAGTTTCCTTTGCCCAAGATCCAGTCCCTGTTTATCCATCTCCAGGGTGCAAAGGTATTCTCTAAATTTGATCTTAAATTAGGATTTTGGCAAATCGGCATACATCTTAATGACCGGTCCAAAACAGCGTTCTGTATTCCTAATGCCTATTACCAATGGACAGTCATGCCCTTTGGTTTGAAAGTTGCACCATTACTATTCCAGAAGACTATGGTAAAGATCTTCGAGCCCATCATCAATAGTGCTCTCATCTATATTGATGATATTCTATTCTTCTCTAAAGACCATAAGTCTCATCAGCAACTTTTGAGTCAATTTCTCTCCATTATTAACTCACATAGGATTATGCTTTCAGAAAAGAAAAGTCAAATGGGTCAGGATTCCATTGAATTTCTTAGAATGACCATTAAAGACAGTTGTTACTATCCTGGAGCACACATCGCTCAAGAATTATTGCACTTTCCAAATCAGCACCTACCTATCTAGAAAGCAGATTCAACAGTTTCTTGGGATAGTCAATTATCTCAGAGACTTTTTCTCGCATATTACAGTGCACACATCACAACTGTCAAAGATGTTGAAAAAGAATGCCCCACCATGGGGACCAGAGCAAACTGCAGCCGTCCAGGTGTTAAAATATATAACTCAGAATCCATTACCATAATCTCTTGTCTTATAATGATTATTATTGTGGTGTGATTTATTATCATTAAATCCCACATGGCTGGCTATGCCACCTACATCATAAAATCATCCTCATATGGCCGGCTATGCCGCCTTGGATGTTATGCTTAATACTTACTTGATTGGATGGTCGGCTATGCTGCCTAATATGTGATACTCTTATTTTATCATGCCATGATCGGTACTGCCACCTAAATTATGATGTTGGTACAACCCTCTACATGGTCGGCGCTGCTACCTAAAATGTAATGTTATTGTTATGACTCTTTACATGGTCGGCACTGCCGCCTATCTTATAATTCTATTTTTTTAAATATCTATATGGACGGCACTGCCGCCTATGTTAGATGTTGTTATCTTAAATAAGTTTCATGTTATGTTTTATTATATATTTAGAGAATTTATATATTGTGGCATAAGTTGCATTGATCTCATGCATTTCACGAGTGATTTGTTAAATAAGCATTTTAATGATTTTAAAGGAAAAAGAGTTGCTGTACTACTAGGTGGCAAGCATTCATAAAGAGGGCAAGCCCTCTAAGCTAAGAAAAGAGATCCTTTGGGGACGGCGATACGTAATGCCCAACGGATCATTTAATTTAAGCCCAAGGGCATGTTATAGAATGATAGCCTTGTAGTACAACAAACCTAGGGCCCTGACATCGTTCTTTATATTTTAAAGTTTCATGTAAAATATTTAGCACTTATTTCATAAAGTCATTCATGTGCATGATAGGTAATACATGCATCAAGTGTTTACGTACTGGGCATTAGCTCACGTAATCCTTACATTGCAGGAACTGAGTAGGAAAAGCTAACGCCAAGTCCAAACCAAGGCAAGGTGCATATGCACATAACAGACCTTGGGTTGCACAACGGGCTCAACTGTGTTCCTACCTAAGCATAAATACAACAAGCTTGTTTATGGAATTGGTTGTGACTTTTGTAACAAAGTTTTTGGTGTGACAATCCCTTTTATATAGTTTATGTAACAAACCTTTTGTTCAATCTTTATAAAATGCTTATTTTGAAATCGTTTCTACAAAATACTTAATGTTACTTTAGTTTGTTACAATAACATTACACACTCTCACTAAGATGAAATAAATGTGCCCACAGCTTAGAAATAATACGATCTCAAGTAAAAATGTGAGTCAGACCAATATATTTATTTATTTTTTTATTTTTTTCTTTTATTATTATTATTTTTTTTTACGCATCACTACATCTTTATAGCCCATGTAATTAGTTTTTACTTCAGACTATAATTCCCTAAAATCAAGAAGGACTTTTATTAAGACGTAACGCAGGCTAGGGACCTGTGAATAAAGACAGAAAAATAGGAAAAGAAAAACAAAATATATGTTTGAGAAAAAAAAAGGGAATTTTTTAAAACTAATATATAAATTTTGAATTTTTTTTCTTTTTTTTTCTTTTTTCTTCTTTTTTTAAGGCATAATTTAATTGAACAAACTAATTATTTACATTTTTCTCAAACATGAATGGGTTATGGAATTTGTACGATATTGAGTAATATTTCAGATTGGACTTGGGTCGAGATGATAAGTTAACAAAGAAAAAGATAATAATTTTTTTTCTTAAAGGCTCAAAAGGGTTAACTAAGGATATTTCATAAAAGGGATAGCTAAAAAAGCTCAAACGGGTCAAAGATGGCCTTTCCATCATTTTTTAGGGCACTAACTAATCTTTCATATCTACTAGTTAGATAAACTTTCAGATGTAGCAACACACAAAATTTTTTTTCTCTTTTTTTAGAAGGTTGACTCAAAAGAAATTTATAGATCGTGTATCAAATAATAAATTATTAAGCTGTATAAATAATGAGGTTACTCTCTATGAAAAATAATAAGTTCAAGAACTTACTTGAAATTTATTATGACATGTATATTTCTTTAAGCAACTCATTTTTTTTCTCAAACATCAACATGTAGAGTAGCAAATATGGTGTAACAAAACTCAAGACCAAGGATAATACAAATACTAAAATTTGAAAGTCATCATTTAAAAGAAAAATCACAAAATATATATTTTAAAATTTTTTTTGTTAATAAAAAGAAAATTAAAACGATGCGTTTATAGAATTATGACATTTCATATTCAGCCATCTGCAACTCAAGATTTTTGAAAGTGTATATTTATAAAGGAGAAATTAGAAAGAGGAAGTTAAAAAAATCACACTTAAAATGAAGCTAAAAAATGATTGAAAAATAATTTTTTCTTTTTTACATTCAAACTAAGAAGATGTGTTTCTAGAGTCACTACACTCCATATTCAGTAATCTTCGATGTAAAAAGTTAACCATAGTTAGTTCCTATAATAAAAATTAGTAAAAACTTAACAAATATTAAAACATTCCACGATTATCAACTATTTCCTTCCCCCAACCAAAACGAAACATTGTCCTCAATATTTTAAAGGAAAGAAGTAGAGATTAGAAGATATCACCTGGGTGCTGCAACACAAAAGAAAATATTTACAAACAGAGAGTTAAATCTAATTTGCACTTCTTACTGCGGCTACTGCTACCATCATTAGTGGGCCACCCCAAAATTAAGGTATAAGCTTGTAATAGATCAAGTAGCTCATTAGCAGTGTGAGCACAAATAAAGATTTGTTTCACTGTGGAAGGAATGAAATAGTATTTTATTATATGGTTAAGAAATGCGAGAAAGCCATCATAAAAGTTATTGACATTTAACAAACCAATAGGTTTCTGATGAATGTTCAAATGGGAACAAGATGCTAATGTCATTGGTGCCTCTAGAGTTGTAAGATCTCGTGGTAAAAAAAATAAAGGCATCAGCATGATTCAGCATTTCAGTTATTCTCTATTGCATACCTGAAATGACTAACTCTTCTCCTGTTGGTGAGTCAGACAAACAGCTAAAAGGTTTTACGATTGTTGGGATAATGCCTAATACTTGGTTCCCTCTAGTATAAGCGACTTCTGAAACAAGTTTTAGTAACCCTCGATCACTTCCTCCATAAATCAAGTGTAATTTCCTAGCTGTTATACTTCAACCAAGACCTACGGCTGCCTCAATAAATTCTTTATATTTGCCATAGTTAAATCCAAAGAGTACACTAATATTCTTGATTTAGTTGTTGGGAGTAGTTGCCATTGGATACTTCTAAAAAACAATTTATGAGTGCCTTAACAAAAAAAAAAGTCATATTTAAAGATCTTGGTGATAATGGTTCACAGCTGTAAATGAGGTAGTATGTATGTCAAATAACTCGTGAAACACATGGCTCGAAAGTAAAAAAGAAAATAGTGAAAAAACAAAGCAAATAATGATAGCATAAAATTAGTAAAGACAAAAATGTAAGTGATCAAACAACAGTGAAATAAAACAACATTGAAATAAAACAATATTGAAATAAAAGGATATTTATAAGTAGTTGTGGCTATGGCTCACATTTTCTTCTAGTTTTACGTCCAGAAACGGCTTGAACGCCCTCTGCGGGTCGATGATAGGCTTTCCATCTAGTTTTCTTATAAACTGGCAAACAAGGTCTTTTAGAGTCAGATTCCTGAGACTATAGTTTGCACATTCTTTCTGGAATAATGGTCATAAGTAAAGTATTGCATTTTGGACGTATCCACTGAGATGCGTTTCAAGAGACAAAAGGATATCATCCAATGACTCTTTATTCAAGCCATCCCTAATGAATTGAATCTTATCTTCCCTATTATCAGACAGCATTCCTAAAGAACATTGCTTTTTATCGTATCTCATTTTGGCACACTTATGACAAACAATAGAGAGTTTTCGGGCTCTCTGTTTTCTAGAATAATTTCCTTTACCATAACCAGGCATATATGCAATAAATTTTGGAGGCAACTCACCTAGCCAACCGCACTTTAGCTTCGATTATCCATCGAATGTCAGTAGGGATATGCTTTTTCATAAATAATCGCATGTGTTCGGACTGGGCTTTATAAATGGTGAGGAGAGCATTTTAAGGAAGTGAAGGAAATTGCTTATGAAGTTTTGTTAAGATCTCGTCTCTATCCATGCCTTCAACTCAGAATATTAGTTATTATTAGAAATTAAAATAACCGACAATGATTGTCACGGAGTACCGTTATCTGTCACTTAACTGTGGTGAAAAATGATAACACACCAAAAAAAAAAAGAAAAATCTAGCAAAAACACAACACACGTAAAGGAAACCATATCTGACCTTTGAGATGAGATTGTATACGTCGAAACTATCTAAGAATGTTGAAGAGATGCTTTTTAGTTGACATAGGAAAAATGATAAAAAAAACTTAATAGTTAAACAAATACACTTACACAAACATAATTAAAAATAGAAAAGAAAACTTTAAATCACTGAAAGGAAATAGAAAAAAAAAATGTCAGGTCACTTAAATGTTTTGTGCTGTTTTTTCCACATGGTTAGTATTCGTGATATGACTTGGTGCGAACCCTAAATTGAAACTTTAAGGAGAACACTTAATTTTGCAGTTTCAACTGCCCAAGAAAGTTCTAAACAAATTTAACACAAAACCTTGACCCAATGCCTAAGCAAACATGAACCAAAGGTATGGAGAAGGATATTAATACCACACTCAAGATTTAGATGAGAAGGTGAGTGATAAGTCTCGATTTGGAACGCCAAAAAAATGTAAATTCTTGATAAGTTCACTAGTTCTCAAAAGAACCAAAGAAAAAATAATTCTCTCAAATTCAAATAACATTAATCTCTCAATTGTCTTACATAGCAAGGTTGCTGAATTTAAATAGGCCAATAGAGACCCAAAAAATCCAAAAAAGATTATATTCTAGTTCAAGTCAGACTAGTTCTCCTAATGGGTTAAGGAGTCGTTGAAATTCCCAACTCTGCACATGGTGTAATGAATTGGTCATAACTCCTTCTAAAGAACTCTAAATCCAACTCTGTAAAATTCTTTGGAAAGCTATCTTAATTATCTTTCCAATGGTATATGGCTTGCAAGTTAGTTCTAGCTCAATACCAGTTTTATTCCGAAATTGACCTTTCTGCATTTGATCCGAATTGTGTATTTGGCTGCCCAATAGCTTGAATAAAGCCCACAACACCTTGACATCTCTTCAAGCCCAATTCATGATGTCTTGCATCTTGAATTGTAGTTTCAATCCATATTTTCTCAATTAATCCATTTAAAGCAGCTTGTATCTTTTTGGCTCTAACTCTTGTAATTGGGCCTTCATGAATGTGCAAAGGGTCACTTGAAGCTTTAATGGTATTCTCTTGATAGTTCTCATCATGACTTTACTTTTTTTATCAATAACTTTAAATCTTTGGATTCTTAAATTTAATGGCTCTATGGAGAAAAATAGTATGATCAGTAGATGGACCAGACCATCGAAAGCGTAACATACTTAGAGAAACGTGCCATTGAGAATTGAACAAAAATACTTTCTGACTTGGTGTTAAAAATTTTCTAATACTCTACTTGTCATAGAGGATTTTCATTCACTTTTTGTAGTCCTTAGTATTTTTGTCGTTACGAATCTTCACTGGTTTTATCAGTTGTATCCTCTTTTTGGAATAAAAAATGGGATCAATAATGTCTGTATTCTTTTATTTGTCATTAGGAGAGGATGAGATGATTTCTGACAATGTTCTTTATTCTCTCAAGAATATAGAATTTAGAGGGTCAAGTGAAGGTTTGAACTCAATCTTTAGTGGTAATTCTAATAATAGGATGGGATTTTCTTTTAATGGTGCCAATTGCTCTATCTTTGTCTTCCATTTATCAATGTCCATGCATGGCAATGAATCCAATAAAACATTAACCTCATCAATCGATCTGTCAATATTAAAATTCAAACCAAAGTGAGTTAAACATGTTAGTAAAGGGTCATCACTAAGGTTTAAAGGAAATGCATGATCAATTAATTCATCAATTAAATCTACATCTATAATTTCATCATCAATATTGTTAGGTTGTTTGGCAATGTTGAAAATATTTAGTTCCATGGTCATATTGCCAAATGACAACTGCATATTTCTAGTCCTATATTGAATTTGAGCGTCGGCAGTTACCAAAAATGGACGGCCCAAGATGATAGGGATGTGTTTCCTTGAATCCTACACTGATTAAGTGTCAATTACAATGAAATCAACAGGAAAATAAAACTTTTCTACCTGGATAAGGACATCTTCCACAATACCACGAGGTATTTTTGTGGATTGATTTGTAAGTTGTAACACCACTGGAGTTAGATGTAATTCTCTCAGTCCAAGTTTCATAAACATTGAGTAAGGCAACAGATTAACATTAGCACCTAAGTCCAACAAAGCATTCTCAATTATGTGGTTCCCTATACTACATGAGATAGTGGGGGAGCCTGGGTCTTTATATTTTAGAGAAATTTTGTGTTGGAGTATAGAACTGGCATTTTCTGTTAAAAATGCCTTCTTTTGAACATGAATATTTCTCTTTTTAGTACAAAAGATCATAAGATAGCACTTGTTTTATAACATCAAGTAAAGAGATGTTGACACTTACCTGTTTAAAGATTTTAAAAATCTTACCCGTGGATTTTTCCTTCTTTGCTTTGGCTAACCTCTGGGGAAATAGAGTTTTAGGAATATGCTCTCGTGGGTTGGTTTCTTCTTTCTCCTCTGATGATGAGTCTTCAATAGTTACAGGTATAATTTAAGTTATTTTAGTCACCGGTAGCTCCACTTTGTTGTCGACTTCTTTTCCTTTTTGCAAGGTCATGATAGCTTTGACCTCTCTATGTTGTTGAGGTGAATTGGTACTTGCCTCATGCACTCCTTTAGGGGTTGGCACTGCTTAACTTGGGAATTTACCTTTCTCAACAGTCATTTCTAGGGTTTAAACTGAAAAGGCAAGTTGGCCCACCATTTTCTCGAGGTTAGAAATTGATTGGGCTTGTGAGTTGAAGCCTGCTCTCATCTCATTTCGTAGTCCATCAATGGTGCAGTTTTGTTATTTGATCATAGAGTAGATAGAGTTCTTGAAATTCTAGAATGCATCCTCCTATTGTCTGGGTTGAGAATAATTTAAGTTTTGGTTATAAGGTCTAAATGGTGGCTGAGAGGCTTGTGAAACTTGAGGAATTAATCGTATTGGTGGAGCTGGAGTTGTTGGTCCATTCTGTTAGAATCTCTGAGACCATGAAAAATTATAGAGTGGTCTCTCCTTCCAGGGTTATACGTGTTGGAGTAAGGGTTGTAGTTTGATAGCTTCCTCATTATACCTATGACGTTGGCTTGATTTGGGTATGAGTCATGGTCATGTAGCTCTATTGATTTAGCAGCTATTAACGGCGTAATTTGTTGGGTAAGTCCTTCAATCATTTCTTTGACTTCTTTGATTCCCGAGCTTGACTCGCCAATTTAGACTTCATTTACTCCCTTAATTCTTTTATTATTTCTGAATGATCGACTCTGTTGTTGGGAATCATCCACTTGTTGCTGGAAGAAATCTTAAATTTCTGATGCACTTTTGGACATTAGTTCTCCTCCACTTGTTGCCATTAGCTATTCTTGCACATTTGACAATAATCCCTCCAAAAAGTATTGATATTGGTGTCATTTTTCATATCTATGATGTGAACATTTCAAAAATAGCTCGTTGAATAGCTCTCATGCTTCGAAAAACTGCTCGTCTTCTCTCTGGATGAACTCTAAAATTTCCCTACGAATATAATTGGTTTTATGAACTGGGAAGTATTTATTTAAAAATTTTGTGACCATTTGTTCCCATGATGTAATGATATTAGCAGGCAATGTATTAAACCATGAACGAGCTCTGTCCTTTAAAGAAAATGGGAATAGTCAGAGTTATCTAAATATTTGGCAAATAGCATGAAAATCATTCAAATAATTATATGGGTCCTCATTTCTAGGCCATAAAATGTAAGGAGACAATTTTGGCATATTAGGTTTTAATTTAAAACTCCTAACAGCTACATTTGGGTATCGTATACATGATATGCTCGAGTTAGTTAAGGGACTGAAATATTCCTTAAATGACCTCTCCTATGGTGGTTCTTGTTGTTGTAAATCTATTTCAATTTTATTTTTAAATGTGATGTGTTTGTGTGTGCGAAGTGTTTTTTTCAATTCTAAGTCTATTGGCTTAAGATTAGGTAATTGCGACCTTCGACCATGCATAAAAAAATATAATGAAAAATGCCAAAAAAATGAGAATAAAATTAATAAAAAAATTAACGAGGAAGGAGAAATTATGATACTAACCTTATCACGTTGATACAATCTTACTATGAATATACACTTAAGTGCTAAAAAGAAAATACAAGAAATAGATTAACTAAAAATAAAATAACAAGATAAATTACAACGAAAAATGAAAAATTAAATTACAGAAATATAAAGAAGAGAAAAAGGAAAGAAATTAAATTATAGGAAAAAAATTTAAAAGAAAACAACTAAAAATAATAATTACTTAAAAAATTAATTCTATGAATTAATAACTTAACAAAATAAACAAAAATTACAAAGAAAAATAACTAAGAAATTAAATTAAAGAAATTACAAAGAAATTGAATTATTGAAATTTAAAAAAATTTAAATTACCAAAATTAAATTACAGATTCATTTTTTTAATTTTATTTTTTAATTTTTAATAATTTTAAAAGAGAAAAAGAAAAGAAATTAATTCGCAAGAATTGTAGATTCACTTTTTTTAGAATTTTTTATTTTAATTTTTTATAACAATTTTAAAAGAAAACACAAAAAAATTACTTAAAAATTAATTCTAAGAATTAATTAAAATAAATTACAAGATAAAAGAATTACAAAGAAAAGTAAAGTACAGAAATTTAAAAAAATTATAGAATAAAATTAAATTACAGAAATTTAAATTATAGAAATTTAAATTACAAAATTAAATTATAGAATTATTATTTTTTTAAAAGGAAAAAATACAAGAAAACAAAAAAATAAAAAAAATTAATTCAACAAATTAAGATAACTTACCTCCCCGGCTAGTGAAAAGTGTCGATCCCACGAGCAGATAGATTTTAATTATGTGTTGAATTAATTTTCTAAGTGAGTAGTTAAATTATGGTAAATTTATTCTAAATTTTCAATTAAAATGACAAGAATAATTAACATGCTCCAATACTCAATATTCCTTATTAATTCCAATTAAATCATAAGGGAAAAATCTATCCCTCATGAACCACGCTCTAATTAATATGGTGTTAAGAGATTATTGTGCTAAACAGTAATAATTGTGTTATTACTATCTGTCAACGAAAAGTAAAAAAATCCACAAAAATTAGAGGGAAAAATAAAATAAATTTACCAATTAAGCCCATTGAACATGTTGAGATTTCACCTTCAACCCAAGCTTGAAAGAAAATTGGTTACTCATATTTGAACTAAGGATAAAAAGGAAATTTTACTAAAATACAAAGAAAATACAAGATTGAGAAGAAATTTCAGAAAATGGAACTCAAAAATGAACTCAGGGATGTCAAATTAGGGGAGGAGCCCTCTTTTTATAAATACAAGTAAATTATGGCGATCGTATTAAAACAATTTGGATGCACAGGATTGTGCCACGTGGCAATTCTGATTTGTTTGAATATATCATCAGGGTTATTATCCACTAACATACTGCCACGTCATCAGTCAATAGTGCATAAACATTTTTATCCAATAAGATTGTGACACCTCATCAGTCAAGCCACGTCATCAGTCAACGCCACATAATCAGTCAATGCCACATTATTCCTCCAATCAAATGCTACCACATCATTGGTCGGTGCCAAATCATCGATCAATGTCACGTCATCGTATGGTACATATGAATAGTGTCATGAACAGTACCGTAAATGTAAATAGTAACGTATATGTGAACAGTGACATTTTTACTTTTATACTCTTTCTAAGGTTTTTAACCATTCTAAGTTCAGATTTGCCGTCCGTTTTATCATCTGATGTCTCGTTTATTGTTAAACGATCATGATGCCCTTAAAATACGTAAAATACTTAATTATAATAAAACATGCATAATTAAATTCACAAGAAACTTGAACACATAAAAGTAAAGAAGTTAGTAGACTTGAGTGAAAAATGATGATTTTCTCCTTTATAAATATACATTTTCTAATACTCAATACTATTCAGCCATCACGATCAAAACATCCAGCTTAGCCAACTCCAATTTACCCACGAGCATAGTTCTGTCCCAATCCAACATGTGGACGCCACTGCACCCATCCAGAGCCTTTGCCTTTAGTAAAAATCTGCTCAAAAAAAGATACCGACAGCTCATCAGACTAAGATTACATGAATCTGTCGTCCCCATAACTTTCCATGTGTCGCCATAATTAGTTTGCTTTTGCTTTTGCTTTTTGTGTAAAAATTAAAGTAAAGTTTGTTGTTTCTTTACTTTAAAAAGGTGTGATGCGTCATTACTTCATGATAAGGATAAGGGTCCTGTTTTATCCTTTAAAAAATTATTATGTCTTTTACTTTAAGTGGGTCCTTTCTTACCGAGTCTCGAGGATTTCTCTTATATAAGAGATTCCCTCCTCAGTTTGTAAAAAAAAAGAGGAAGTTTGAAGAAATAAAATTGTGCTTTAAAACCCATAATTCTCTAAACTCACTCTCTTCTCTCTGTTAATGAAACTCTTGTGTTTTAAGAATCTTAAAAAGAAATTTATCCGTTCATTTTAAACTCAAGAAAATATGCTCTGCACTTGCCTTGAATAAGGATCTTGTGCATCAGAAAACTCTTGATGATGTTTTTCTTCCAGTTTGGTACCCTATTTAATGACAAAAGGTGTTAGGTTTTGAGTTGTAGAACCTTATGAAAAACTGTTTTGAGTGTTGATGCATCTAGGTACATAGACTGAAAACCCGAGTATATGCAGGCTACTAGTCCAAAGGATGAACTAGTTTCATCATTGCTCTGGTGTAACAATGCCACCTACTCTGTTGCCTATTATTTCAATTCTCATGTTCAAACTGCTAGTCAGAATAATGTTCTCAACTCTATTTCTTTTTGTAATGCATCAATGCATTCTCATGTTCCCACTTAGACCCAGAATAATGTTTTTTCTTAGTCAAAAGAATGTTTTTTTTCTTTTTGTAATGCATCAATGCATTCGCATAGGTATTTTGGCCATCCAAACCAATAAATACTAATGCATTTACTAAAAAAATGTTCATAACATTAATCTTTTAAGTATGTTAGCAAAACAAGAACTTGAACATATTTGTAAAGCATGGCAAATAGGTAAAACTCATAGTCTTCATACAGACTTGTGGGTTATTCATCTATTCTTTTTGGAGATGGTTTGATTTATTACATGAGCTTTGATGATAATTTCAGTAGGTAAATTTGGATCTATCCTTTAAAACTGAAATAAGAAGCCTTAGATATCTTCAAGTTGTTCAAATTACAAGTTGAAAATCAATTTAATACCACACTCAAAGTACTGCAATCTAACTGGAGATGAGACTATAGATCATTTACTCTATTTTTAAATCAATGTGGGATTATCTTTAGATACTCTTACCCTTATACCCAATATAAAAATGGATCAATTGTTGAGTTAGGCCTCACCTTGTTAGCTAAAGCTAAATTCCTTTTTAAAGTTTCTTGGAGCGCCTTCCATATAACTATATATCACATTAATAGGTTACCTTCTGTAATTTTATAATTTCTTACCCTATATTAGAAGTTTTTCAATTATAAGCCTAATTATAGTATGCTCATATGTTTTAGATGCAAATGTTATCTTTACTTAAGAGATTATAATAAGCACAAGTTTGCTTATAGTTGAAGTAAATGTATTTTTATTAATTATAGTTTTTCACACAAAGGATATAAATGCCTATACTCTTTAGGAAAAATTTATATAGTCACATATGTTCTTTGATAAGAGTCATTTACTTATTCTATAAATCCTATATTTACTTCTAAGGAGTCTATTTCTTATTCTAATTCACTTCTTACTCCTTAACAAATTTATCATTTATCTACTTTACCTATCACTTCATTTTCTAGTAACAGTAGTGAAATACTATTTAAACAACCCAAGGAGGGGCGAATTGGGTATTTAAAAATTTTAAGCAAATTTGAACTAAATTCAAATTAAACAAGACAATCAAATATGAAATAAATAAGCTTAAATACAATCAAAGATAAAAAAAAATAGAGTAAGAGAGAAACAAACACAAGATTCTTACGTGGTTCGGCCAACCTTGTCTATGTCCACGCCACCAAGCACACAGAGCTTGAGGATTATACTATCCAAGATTCTAGGCTCTAAGAAACTACACTTGACTTCTAAAGTGTTAATGGACCTTTACAATTCGAGATTATACCCAATCTCTTTCCTCAAGTATATCACAACACTTACGATCACTCAAAAATAAAGTTTGTAAAACAAATAATTTCTTTCGTACAATGTAGATGACAACAAATACAAAGCTCAGTGTGCGAATGATAGAAATGAGAGAAGATTTAAAGCTTAGTATAGATTGTGTTCTCAGTAGAAGGTTCAATACTCAATATTGAATCATCTTTTGCTTGAATTTGGATGAGCTAATTTATAATTGGAGTTGAAAACTAGCTGTTATTGACTTTTCTGAGAATAATCGATTCACTATGTTGAGCTGAAATTTCAAATAAATTGTTCACTGTTTAAAGTTATCGGTTCACCGTTAACTTCCAAAATCTTGTGCTGTAATTTTAGCTTTACCATTTACTCTAATCAATTCAAGACTAGAATGTGATTCAATTTTGGAACTTAATAGTTCACCTTTTTTAAACTATCAATTAACCATTTTCTTCCTGTAAAAATAAGAAAACAACTTGAGCTTCTGTGAATGCTAAACGGTTTAAGGTTAAAAGATTAATCCCTCTCTGAATATTATCGGTTAACTATTTAATAATAATCAGTTAGCTATTTTCTACAAATAAAACGGGCTTATTTGTTTTTGCTAAACAGTTCAAGGATAAAAGATTAGTTCCTTTTCTAGAGTGTATCGGTTAACCATTTAATAATAACCGATTAGTCACTTTCTAAAAAAAAAGTGAGCTTATCCATTTTTGCCAAATGGTTCAAGGGTAAAAAATTAATCCCTTTTTGGAGCTTATCAGTTAGTCGTTTAAAATAATCAATTAGTCAGAACTTGTGTAGTTCTGCGGGAACTTGTATAGTTCGCCCCCATCTTGGTATCAAAGCCATAACGTCATGCTTCCTGAGAGGGGTGGTATATTGATAGATAGATATGTGATTCCTGAAATGGAAGAATAGAAACTTAAAAATCATGCCTTCCACTTCTACTTCCCAGTCTACTGAGTCTCCAGTATCTCTTTCTCTATTCTGTCTCTTCTTAAGTCTTGTACAAAACATCTAGCTTCTAAAATAGAAAATCTTGTAGAATACTCATATGTTCCAGATTCTGTACAAATTTTGAGTCTTCCTTACCTCTAATTAGTCCGTACAAACTATACCAAAGACCCAGCTCTTTCACCCGAATGAGAAATTCCACCAAAATTCCCAACCTATCCAAACTTCTGATGCCCAGTTCGAGAAAAGACCAGATGGCACTGTCAGGCTGACCTTTCAGCCTCCAGAGTCTAATCAACAGCCTCAACCTCCCAAGCTCTTCTATACTGTTATGATCACGGCAGTAAAAACAAGACAAGAAAAGTTGCCTATTGAAGAATTTGATTCAGATGGATATCCCATCTATCCAGCAAAAATCCAAGGACACTTCCTATAGGATGTACCAGGATCACACATGTGCGATGACAACTGCCCTTGTCTTAAAGATGGAGAATTAGATGACGACTGGTATGTCAATAGATGGCCCAAAAAGAAGAAAAAACAATCAGAAGTCTGTAAAGCTCTAACAATCTGGATGTTCGACGATGATGATGACGAACCAGATTACACTCCTTGGCCAGAAGAAGCAACAGAAGTTGAGGTGATTGATATCTCTCAATAGCCAACCACATGCAGATAGGAAGCAAATGATCCATTACTTACCTCACCAAGCTTACAACCTTGCATGATGTTCTCCTCTGGCTCTTATCATGAACAATTTCCTCATTTGGAAAAGCAAATAGATTCTGAGACAAAAATGGTTTCAAAACTGCTCGTCCAGTCTCCTGTAACTCCTATTGGACAGCTCGACGAACCAAAGCAGTATGAAGCAGTTCTTAATTGGCAAACTCAGAATACCAGAGTTCAGAACTCAATCTTGGAATCTCTTGATACCAGGCTCAACAATGTTCAGGCTCAAGTCCAATGCACAGATAAAGAAAGTTGATAGTATTACGGCTCAGCTAGAACAACTGTATCTTAATTTGTACCATCAGATTGCTAAACTGGATGTAGAGCTTAGAACAATGATTCAGAACAAATATTGGGGTCCAGAGTTCAACCAAAAAGAAGCTGAGATCAGACAACTCAAAAGTGAACTCGCCAGAATTGATGCTTAGAAACAACAACCCTTTTTGTTTGGTCAAACACAAACCTTACCTACATACTCTCCTTCCTTCAACACATACCAACCTTTCTATAGACCAACCAGTCAGGCACAACTAGTAGATTATGCAAAATTCTTTGGGTTATCACATCTTTCCATACCAAAACCAGCACTAAAACCCAAACCAGCTACTAAGCCTACAACCTTTAAACCATCTACTTCCACATAACAACCATCTATTTCCACACAGTAACCCATTTCACCACAGGCTACGCCAGAACCCACTTAAACTTCAACAAGAGATAAAGCACCCATGCGTCAACTCTATTCCCAAGAATATGAAACTGGTTTTCCTTCTCTTGAAACCAGTATTCCTGTTACAACATCTGAGTCTTCTTCTGAAAAATCTTATTCCTCAACAGAATCAATCTCTATCACAGATTCAGAAGAAAACTATGTTGATATTCCTGATCTTCTCATGGCTCAACCATCAATAGGTTCCAATGAACCTCAGTCTCCATTAGAAGATGAACCCTCAACCTCACAAGAACCTCCTATCGTTGAGGATCCAGAAGATATTCCACCGCATCAGAACAACTCTATTCCAAAATCATCTCATGGACCTTGGTTCACATTTGATGATATTCCAAAGTTTAAATGGTTCCAGAGATTTCAAGAATTTTCAGCTTGGACAGACGTGCAGATGTTGAAACCTGATGCCAATCTAGAATTAGTTCTTAGAGAATTCTGTTCCAGATTTCTTGGTTCTCTGAGAGATTGGTTCGAAAGTCTTGGCCAGTAC
Source organism: Aegle marmelos (assembly GCA_030449875.1). Classification (NCBI taxonomy): domain Eukaryota; kingdom Viridiplantae; phylum Streptophyta; class Magnoliopsida; order Sapindales; family Rutaceae; genus Aegle; species Aegle marmelos. Next base: position 15,273,026 of record JASUUL010000143.1, read on the forward strand.
AGACAACTCCAATTGTATCAGGCCACTATTCCTCAAGTCCTAGGACTCATCTATGAACAGTTCCTAGGGGAACCAACAATGGCTCAAGAAGCAGCAAGAAAGGAATTTCACCAGATGAAATGTTGTTCTCTAAAGATCAAAGATCTAGATTTCCACTACAAGAGAATGACAGCTTTATACTACAAGCTCAATGGTTTCAACGATACTTCTTTAAAGCATGTTTTCGTTGCCTCTCATCCAAAAGAGATCCTGCCAGAACTATAAAGACAGCTTCATGTTCATCAGCTCAACATTGATACCCTTTCATTAGGGAGGATCTACCAGTTGGTTGTCTCCTATCTCGAAAAGCTCTGTGAAGAGAAAGAGTTTTTCAAGGATCTTATGAAACACAAAGAGTCTTTCAAAAGTGCATGTAAGAAACCTCACCTTACCAGGAAAAAATCTCATATCCAGAAGTATTATCCATCCAGGCAGTCCAAGAAACGCAGTTCCACAAAGCCTAAACAGCCTTACAGGTATTTCTGCAAAAAACCTTTCCCTACCAGAAGACAAAAAGATGCTCGATGTTTTATATGCAAGAAGAAAGGTCATTTTGCAAAGTCGTGTCCAAACAATCCTGCTAAATCAGCTAGACTGCTTGAACACCTCTAACATGTCTCTCCTCTTTCTAATTCATATTCGGATTCTGAGGGAATTCCTGCAATCCACAATGTTGATTTTATTCACTTTGTCCAGGAAATCAAACCCTCAGTCAAAATCAATGTTCTTCCTTCCAAGTTTTCTAAACCTATCTCTGTCATAGCCTTCATTGACACAGGAGCACAAAGAACTATGCTTAATCCTTCTATTCTTCCTTCTGAGTTTTGGGAACATCATACTGAGTACTTCAAAGCAGCCAATGGAGAATTATTTCAGACAAATCTTATCACCAAAAAACCCATAGGTATTCAGTTCTTTTCAGATTGCATTCTCTGGGTAAAAATAGTAAGTTATTCTCTTCCAGATACGGATTTACTATTAGGTTTCGATGTTCTCCAACTAGTCAAGAAATTACATATATCTTTTAATGGTATTCGGTATAAACAAAGGTTTCTACTTTATACGGATACCTTAAAGCTATATTCGATTTCTAATGCTAATCCGCCATATGAAAACCTCAAACACCAGTTCCTTCCTTTCTGTCCAGAAAGTCATATCCAGTTTTCTTACCATTCACCTTTATGGAAAAATTCCAAGTTCTTTGTTAAGTTACCATTTAAACTTAATGAAGACATCAACCCAACCAAAACTACTCATTCGGGAATGACTCCTTCAGATCTTAAGTTAGCCCAAGCTGAGTGCCAACAGCTCATGGCCCAAGGTCTCATTGAGCCCATTAATTCTGATTGGGCTTGTCAGGCATTTTATGTTGAAAAAAGATCAAAAAGAGTACGGGGTAAGAAAAGATTAGTGATTGATTATCAGCCGCTTAACTGTTTCTTGAAAGATGACAAGTTTCCTTTGCCCAAGATCTAGTCCCTGTTTATCGATCTCTAGGGTGCAAAGGTGTTCTCTAAATTTGATCTTAAATCAAGATTTTGGCAAATTGGTATCCATCCTATTGACGACCCAAAACAACATTCTGTATTCCTAATGCCCATTACCAATGGACTGTCATGCCATTTGGTTTGAAAGTTGCACCATCACTATTCCAGAAGACCATGGTAAAGATTTTTGAGCCTATTATCAATAATGCCCTTATCTATATTGATGATATCCTATTTTTCTCAAAAGACCATGAGTCCTACCAGCAACTTTTGAGTTAGTTCCTATCCATTATTGACTCACATGGGATTATGCTTTCAGAAAAGAAAAGTCAAATGGGTCAGGATACCATTGAATTTCTAGGGATGATCATTAAAGATGGTTGTTACCATCCTAGAGCACACATTGCACAAGAATTATTGCACTTTCCAAATTAGCACCTATCCAGAAAGCAAATTCAATAGTTTCTTGGGATAGTTAATTATCTTAGAGACTTTTTTCCACATATTACGGTGCACACATCACAGCTGTCAAAGATGTTAAAAAAGAATGCCCCACTTTGGGGACAAAAGCAGACCACAGCCGTCCAGGTGTTAAAGCAGATAACTCAGAATCCATTACCATTGAGGATTCTAGCTAATGGACAGCGCATTCTCCAGACAGATGCCAGTGATGAATTCTGGGGAGCCGTGCTCTTAAAAAATATCAACGGAAAAGATCACTACTATGCACATGCCAATGGACAGTTCAAAGATGCTGAAAAGCATTATCATGTGATCTACAAGGAGATCTTGGCTGTAAAATACGAAATCCAGAAATTTGAATTCCACCTCATAGGCCATAACTTTATTGTCAGATTAGACAATTCATCTTTCCCGAGGATAATGGATTTCAAAAATAAAGTGCTACAGGACAAGCACCTCCTCCGCCTTAAAAACTGGTTCTCCCGATATGATTTCACAGTCCAACACATTAAGGAAGATAAGGACCTCATCTCTAACCTCCTCTTCAGACCTTCTAAACACATTTCACTTATCAACTCCTTCAGACAAGTTCCGGTCATAACTATGGTATCTTCCTTACCAAAACAAGCATTGAACAAAAGGTATTTTCCTCTTAGAAAAAACTTTCAATTCAGCCTTTGCAATCCAAGATTATGCCAAAAAATACATTTTTCGATTTTTCATCAGAGCCTACCTTTTCACTGAAACCATTCCTGTTCTAGACTTCCATCCAGAAGACCTATTCCTCACAGGTCTGTATCTCCACCCACTTAAAGGAATTACTGAGGATGAGTTATGGTACATCTGGTGCCTAACTGTTCTTTATGTCACGAAATTGGTTTTTCCTGTCGACCCATATACAAACATCTCATGGATCCAGAAAAGGCAACTTCGCTCATCTGGACCGTTCTTGAATGGTATTCACCACTTCCTTGGTGGAGAATGAAGATACAACAACTAATCTTCCTTCACAACCTCGAAAAAATGCCAGAAACAGAAGCAGATATGTTCACTTCTGTTTTCACAATTCATAGGCCTTATTTTCAACATCCACACACTGATAACTTTTGGACTGTTGACCAAGCTCGAGAATGGGGTACCATGCCACATCTAGCCTTTTTGGAACAAGACCAAGACAGTCAAAGGAATTTACACAATTTCCTTTATCAGCTTAACCACAAGCCAGAACCTGACAGAAACATCCTGCATACCCCTTTAGGCCCTTAACATGAGATCCTAATAGTTCTAACTCCATCAACCATCTCCAACCCAAAGTCTTCAGGTACCATTCTTAAAGAAGAAAAGCCAGATTATACTGACTTTCTATTTCAAGATGCCCAAGACCCTTGGGAAGACTTTATGTCACTATCCCAACACCTTGAACAACTCCAAACACCTCTATCACTCAATGAAGCCAAAGACTAGCAACACCAATCGATGACACAGAAAGATTCAAAGATAACCGCCGATATTTTCCTACCATATTGCTCACAGGTTCGGACTCAACCTCCACCAAATTCAGAAAAAGAAAGAAGAGCCTGAAATTATCCTTGGCCCTGTGTGCCAAGCTGTACTCATAAAAAAAAATCTTTAAAAAAGATAATAAAGATGAGACCGACTTAAATGCTGATACGATCTCACTTGGATAAGATCAATGTTGAGTGTTAGAAAGTGTATATTTATAAAGGAGAAAATCGTCATTTTATACTTTAAATTTTACTAGCATTGCTACTTTTATTTATTTAAATATTTTGTTATTTAATTATATGTGTTTTATTATAATTATGTATTTTATGTATTTTAGGGGCATTACGATCATTTCACAATGAACAAGTGATCAGACAGCAAAACGGACGACATATTTGGACTCAAGACGGTCGAAAACCTTAAGAGGAGCATTAAAGGAAAAAGTCACTATTCACATATACTAGATCGTTTCACGAGTCTTATTCATTTACATCAGAACTACCTATGACGTGGCGTAAAGATCTCGATTGGACGAATTATGCCAGTATTATTAACTTATGTGGGGTTGACCGATGATGTGGCATCGACCAATCATGTGTCACGATCTTATTGGACTAAATTTCTTATGTACTGTAGATTGATGACGTGGCAGCATCTCAGTAAAGAAAAAATTAGGTGTATAGTACATGCGCATAAGTCCTATTTAGGATAAAATGACATTTGAAAAGAATCTTTTAACTGCTGTTGAAACTTGATTGTTGAGTGGATAGTGTAGCGGAGGCAACAATAATCTATCAAGCACCTAATTGATTATACAAGAAATATGGCTTTTACCATCAGTTAATTACCATTGCAAAAGGCTAATTGTGAAGTGCACAAGACACTGAAATGCAAAATTAGACTATGATTCAAAATAAAAAAAAATACCTACATTTAAAAGAATACGTAGAAAGTAATAGATAATTGCTAGGAAACACAAAGCTTAGAAACTTTTGAATTATTTTATTTAGAAAATTTTAAACTAGCTTTCTTTTATATTAACTCCTTTAGTCTTTTTATATAAATTTATTGGATCACATTTAGAAATTCAAAATGGCTCTTTTTAGTTTGAAGACAACGTTGGTATTTTATATATAAACTAACAAGTTGTGTATATGGAGAAAGAAAAATGTCAACTAATATTGAAAAGAGAAATATAATAATAAAATTTATAACAGTAAAATAATAAGGTGCCTTACTCTGGTATATTTTTAAATTTCTACACTTTTATTTCACAAATTTCTTTAATAACTCATACTTTTAATACATATTGAATTTATTTATTCCAGATCAAATGTATATTACGTGACAAAAAAAATTGTTTATGTGAGATTATATTGTTGCTCTTGCCGCATCACTCATTTTTATAGTCAAACTAAGTCAACGAATCAAAATTTCAAAATTTAAAGCAATATGACTTGTAAGATATTTATCTTAAAACTTTTGACATTTTTAATTTTGTAATAAACAACAGTAACTGCAATGTTAATAATCAATTGAAATTCGAACAAATCTCTTGCTGTTGGCAAAACTTTTCCATTAGATTTACTGGCTGACTTGGAAAAGGGCAAAGTTGTGGTACCATAACTTTTAATATACTATTTAATTGGATAGTCTAATGTAAACAAATTTAAATAATAAAAATAGAAGTTAAGAAACCCGTGATATTTATGTTCTTTGAATTTACATATCATTATTTTTATTTTCTCTTTAAGTCCAGCAGTTCAGTCATTTTGATCATTTATGCGTTGTGATTCGCTCGCGTCCAGACGAGAACTCGGCTTTAACCGAACCGAACCAAACTTGAAATAAATTTCGGCTTCGGTTTAACTACAAGAACTCAATCGGATAAAATTTTTAAGGCGGACTGAGTTTATTTCGGTTGAGACAGAAAAACCAATCCGGATAGCCTTCCCGCCCCACTACCCAATAGATGTACATGTGTCTGTACACACAAACACACACACATATATAAGGCAAAAAATCAGAGCACAATCCCTAATTTCCCTTCTGTCTTTCTTGACTTCTTCTCTATCGTGAAAGAGAGAGACGGACACGTTCACTCACACAAGCCCACCCTGCAGCCACAGCTGCGGCTAACAAACGCCCACCCCCACGCTGCCGCTGTTCTCACTTAGGTTCAAGTGTGTCGACGTGGCAGCTTCTGGCCGTTCTCGATTTTCTTCATCGTTCCAACAGCTGTTGCTGCCTCCGGCTTCGTTCGCCGTCGTCAGCCGCCCAAGGTAAGGTTATACATGCGATTTCAAATGGTGTATGAATGGTTGTTTGTAATTCAATCTTATTTTGGGTTTGGGTAAGAGCGTCACAGGCAATGAAACTGTTCAATCTTCTTTTGTGTAATGGCTGTTTGTAATTGTTGCTGATTCGGTTTCTTAACATTGTAATTGTTATTGATTCGGTTTCTTAACATTGTAATTGTTGTTGTCTTGAGTGTTGATGGTGATGGGTTATTAATGTATTAGATTTGTTTGTTATCTGGTATTATTTTTGCATCATTGCGGTGGGCTGGTATTTGATTTTGGAATTTTAGGCCGCTGCCTGGCTGGGATTTGATTCATTTTGAAATTTTGAGTCTCTGGAAATTTTTGCTTTCTAGTACTTCCCTTTCAATATTCCTTTGTTAAGCTTTAATTTTCTCTTTGTACCCTAATATATATTCAAAGTTTACTTGCTTAGCTGCTTCTTTTTGGTTGATGAAAAATGCTATAAATTATTATCATTATTAGTATTATTAATATTTTCTTGACCTAATTTGAATTTCTTCTTTGCTATTTTCTTTGATTTTGCTGTTCCTTTATTGACAAATAATTAATTAGAGGATTTGCTAGTGTTCTCTCCATTTCTTAAATTTTATAACTCACTAGTTTTGTATTGCTTATGGGAATAAGATTGTGTTGATACCAGATACATTATACACTTAAGTTGGTGACCCATGACAGAAATTCAGACTTGCGGTAAACCAATTGATTCTTTGTTGGAGAAGGTCCTTTGTATGAACATACTATCGTCTGATTACTTCAAAGAACTTTACCGGTTAAAGACCTACCATGAGGTGATAGATGAAATTTACAATCAGGTGGATCATGTGGAACCTTGGATGACTGGAAATTGTCGTGGTCCATCAACTGCGTTCTGTCTTCTTTACAAGTTTTTCACTATGAAACTTACTGTCAAACAAATGCATGGCTTACTGAAGCACCCGGATTCTCCTTACATCAGAGCGGTAACTAGAGACTCTGCCTTTACTAAATTTAGTTGAGCATTAGTATTGACTGGGAATTGATTCATGGTCTTATGAATGGTTTACTTTACTTTACGTTATTGATTTTTATGGATACATCTAATTTAAGCTTATTACAAATGCGAGAATGATTTTCTTACAGGTTTATTATAGGGCATTTGTATTTATTTGTCTATTTGTGCTTGTGTAAATGTGTAGACAGTTTGTAAGTTAAATAACAGTTTTAGTTCTTACAAGAAAGGGAGTTTTTCCAGTTGTTTGTTATTAATTTAATTATTAATTTGGTTATTAGTCTTATGTAATATTTATTTCGATTTAGCTAGTGAGGAGAGTTAAGTGATGTAGTTGACATTGAGTTTGGATTGCTCTCTCTCTCTCTCGCTTCTTTGTTGCAGTTGATTATGTTTGTTTTTATTATTACATTGTTACCTTGTGCAAGCCTTTTGATGGATAATCAGACCTGGAAAACAAATGTTTGTTTCTTGTTCTACCATGAGGTTCCATCAAAATTTCTTCTTGACAAGAGCTCTTAGACGCATCAGTGAGATTTTCTTCATGCATATTTTTCCTTTTCTTTCTCTAATAGTTCTCTCTCTTTTTCCCTTTTTTTTTTTCCTCTAGGTCCTTTCTGTTCCATATTATACTTCTTATTCTAAAATCACAGTTTGCTTTATGAAAAATACTTTTCTATATATTAGAAAAGAAAAGAATTATTGTACCATCTTTGGGATGGTTATGCTAGTTAACCGTCCGTATTCTTGTTGCTTACTTTAGTGCATCAGTCTGGATCCCAAATAACTTTAATTGTGAAATTCAAAGGTCTGACATTGATTTGCTGCAGTAACTTGAATTCATGTGCTGAGCTAGACACAGTTAAGGAAAACCCAAGATATAAGATTAGCTTGAAGTTGAATGTTATAGAAGAATTTTTAAATAGGAAAAAGTCACAAGATGAGATTAGGAAAAAGTTTGATTAAATTATTTCACAAAGTCAAGAGTACCAGTCAACATAAACAGATGATTTTATAGCGGGCAGATTATTGAAACGAATTACAAGGTGCTGCGAGAGTAGTAACATGGAGTCACTAGAGAAAATTTTGGACAGAGCATTTGTGTTAACATATGCTACCCTTAAAATTGATGGTTTTCATTGAAAATTTGGTTGAACTTTTCGACTGATTGTTTGGTTTAGGCCGTCTGACATTTGAGTTTTATTTTTTTTTTTGTTTTTTAATAGAAACTAGGAGGAGCCGTGTGTTCATGGTGCTATAGTATGAAGGCACAGTCTAGAATCTTTTTTACTTCAGACGAAAATTCGGATGGGAAAAATTATTTAGATCTAATTCAGCCTTACATAGTAACAACGAGAGAGATCAGTCAAAAGATGGAAGAAAAATATCTTCCTCTCTGATTTACTCTGACGAAGGACCAATTCTTTTCAAGTCTCTAAACATTTGGTAGTTCTTTTAGCCAGTGGATAAGAAAAATTGATGATGCAGTTGTTCAAAGCAACCAATGCCAAAAATGTCTAAATTGATAGGAGATAATGGGAAATCATCACCCAAGCTAGTAAAAACTAACAAAACTTACTACATTGCAAAGTTTGAAGATAGAGGTAAACCCAGTAGCATTGTTTCTACTTTGGTGACAATAAAGATCGTTGAATCAAAGGAGATTGAAGTGTATGGGTATGTTAGTGCAGCACTTATGTTTCTTCTTCAAAAGACTAGTTAACAAGTATAGTGATAGAATCTCTCTTTCTTTTTTTGATAAGAAATTAAAATTGTATTAAAGATGGTAGATCCCTTCAAAGTAAGGATATCTCTTTCTTTTAAAGTTAATAAATTATTGGATTTCTTATTTAATTTAGGATCCCTATTATGCATTTGTGTTGCTGTCATTTATTTCCAAGTATGGTGAACTATTGATAGAATCCCATTTTCTATTCAAACTGAAAATTTGCTTATTAAATCATGTAAGTTAAATCGAATCCAAAATTTTACTCTAATTAATTAATTTTATTCTGAACAAGGAACAGTATAAAATTGAATTCTTTAGAATACCAGGAGACAAAGATGGTAGTCTTATCGTCTATGCATTTCTTTTTTGGTGTTATTTTTACATGTAATCCTTTTCTGGTAAATTAGTCTACCTAAAGATATTGAGAGTGAGTTTTATTTCAGTGACTTAATAGACCAAACGCATGTGATATGTTTCATTCTATTTATTGTGCTTTCTCCGTGATATAGGTGTGTGAATACATGCATATATATTACATGATGATCCACTTGTTTTGCAAAGCAGATTTCTAGATTCAAGGTTGAAGTGTCCTTGTGTCTTTGCTGAGACTTTCTTATTTCCGTCTAATAATGCACTTGCTTTGCTTAGCATATATCTGCCAAAAACAAGGTTTGAGGTGTCCTTTTCCTCAGTTACTGAGCCATTTTATGTCCTAGGATTTCTTTCTTCTGTTACTTTCTTTTTATTAAAGTTTATTATTGGATCAAAATTTGCTTTCTGATTCTTATTGGTGCTTTACCTGCTATTACAGGCATTGCAGTATCATATTATTAGAACTTGATGTCCATTATCTCTATTCTTATGTTTTCCCTTTTGAATGTATTACATGCATATTACCTGTCACTCCATGATTCTTATGGTGTAATTTTCGAGATTGATGCCTATTTGTCTGTTTATTTATTTATTATAACTATTTTGCAGGTTGGGTTCCTCTACTTAAGATATGCTGCAGATCCAAAGACATTGTGGAACTGGTTTGAACAATATCTTAAAGATGAAGAGGTAATACAATGAGTTTTAGCTTGTTATGGTTGCTAGCATCTCATAGTTAGTAATTTATTAAGCCTTAAAAGCATTTGATTGCTTACAAGGAACTAGTGTCAATGAATTTTTGAGATAAGAAAATGACAGCCAACATCTCAGCCATTTGTGGAAGTGACAGTTAAATCCTTACAGATTTGGAAATTCTAATGTTGGTTCCTGCCTTCAACTATTACTGATTGTTATAGAGCCGTGACTGCTGGTGGCCTTTAAAAGGACAATGGTACCTCAAATATTTCAAAAGATAGTATTATCCTGTAAAAGACTCTTTAAGATAAGAAGTCATAGTTCATTGCTCTTCATTTTTTATTCATTCATTCTATTTCTTACTTTATTTTTGGTCACTTCGATTTGCTGATAAATAATATGTTCTTGGTGCTCCCAAGTGTTTATCAAATGTGTAGACATATGACTGAAACTTTCCAAAGCCCACGCTGGCAACTCCAAACTACTTCCCCTTGATGCTTTATCGTGTAAAATATTAAACACTTGGTAGTTGGTTCTTTTCTCAGGCTGTTTTTCACCTTCAGCTCCAATTGCAGAAGAAAATTGTAGCACATATTGATTGACGGACTTCTTAATTGCTTAGATCTGTGATAAAAAAGAAAAATCTTTTTCATTGCTAGATGATTCCTCACACAAAATCTGAAGGCAGTGTTGAATTGTGGCTTGGAAGAAAATAACTGGCTGCTCACTTTGGTTTCTATCAGCCTCTGTCCACATTTACAATTTTCTGTATCTTTAAATACTTGCTCAGAAAGCTAAAACCAAAGCAACAGCATAAGATAAACCCTCATCCATTATAGCCTGATGAAGAAAAAAAGTTTGATAAAGTGAAAAATAGAAGTTTAGTCGCTGAGATGAAATAGGAGGCTCAACAGAATACATATGTTGATTCTTTAACTTCAACTGATTGGTGAGATTTCAGCGATCCTAATAGAGTTTGAAGATTTAAGTTAGCAATGAGGGAAATGAGAGAGATGATGGGAATATAGACGGAATGGCTTTGTTTTTCTATTACACTTTTTTCAACATTGTCCTTCATAAATTATGATGTTGATTATGCTAATGGCTGCGACAAAAACTAGCATTTCAATATTTGTATAACCATTGTTTTGACAGATTGGCAGGTAATTAACCATCGTAATGTCTTCTTGTATTCTTGCAAGATTTCAGGAGTTTGGTAACACAGAACATGTTTCCTTGTTTAAGGGTCTCTATGCCTTGGAGAGGAAATAAAACTTGGCTTTAGAATATCAAATTTGAGATCATCTTAAACTTCAAAAGTTCCTATATTTTCAATGTGGTGTCTTTTTACATAAGTTGTAGAAGAGTAATTGTGTCAACAGAATCAAACTCATTATGCTGTTGGAAAATTTTTCAATGACCCTGAATTTTGAAGTGGTGTGGGTGATGTGGTGCTTTGGCACTTGAAATAGGAGATGGGAAAGCAGTAAACCTTAAGCTTGAGGATCTTTTATTCCCAGCTTTTGATCTTAATAAATAAATTAATATTCAAGTATTTATTTGGCTTTCAATTATATTGTTTTCTGGATTGGTGATGTCACCTAGGTATTTCTGGAACTCATTTCTATCCTAAATGATCCTGTTATATCTCCTTTTTGGATTAATGTAGCTAGGAACCTTTTAGTTTTTCTCTTGCTAAGTATTTATTTGTTTAATTCACCAATCTGTTCCCTGCATAGAATAATGCAATGAATGACTCTACAAGTCCTGACAATTTGTTATTCCAATACTTCACTTTCCTATTTATTACATACATAGTAACACACCAAAATCCTATTATTGTATCTCAGGAATTCTCTCCCGGATCGAACGGAAGAGTGACCACAATGGGTGTATATGTGCGTGATTTGCTTCTTGGACAGGTTTGTTGTACTGAACTTTTAGATTGATACTATACATATTTACTCTATTTTTGAGAAGCTCACTCGGCTGATACACATTCAGTTGGCCACCTGTGTTATTGCATCATATATTTCTTAAACTCATTTGGCCATGATGATGAGGCCCCAACTTCTTGACTGACTTTTTTTCATGATAGACAAATACTAGGTTTTTTGTGTTTTAAAAAATTTTAACTTCTTTCTTCTTGTTGTGAAAGGTATCTATTGTGCATCTGTGCTTAGTCTATCTGGTAGCCTTTAATGATGAGTCCCCAATTTCTTGAGTTGACAATACAACAATGCTCTCTTTCTATAACATCTCTTGGATAGATGGCGGATAGTGTTGTTTTCTTTCTGTCAAGCAGTGTCACATTGTTGGCAAAGAATCAAATAATAAAAACAGAGATGGCAAATGCTTGATCAAATTGATTATTTCAAGTAGGAAAACAGTTTGAGCACGTCATTTTTTTCACCCGCTTTACTTTAATTGAGAAGATATTGGTCTGGTTACTAGTAATTATTCAGGAAAGGCATGGAAGAAAAACATATTCTGAAGTTTTCAAGCACAGCTCTGATTTTGACAGGAAAACTGCTGTGGTTTACGTTGTGGCTTTATTATGAACAGTGCTAATTCCCCTTTGTTTGTTGTGTTCAAAGCCAGGGTTATGCTTTCTCTGTGCCTGGTTTCACTGTGACCGCCGTTGACCAATCCTCATCCCGTGTGTCTCTCTGGTCATTCATAACTATTTGATTACTTTTTTCTTCTCTAATAGCTCTGTTCTGTATGGCCAAACGTCCTTTTATATACTAGATTATGAGCTTAATATGTTGCAATTTTGCAGCTTACTTTTGTTGACCGCCTTAAGCTATCATTAAGTAAAAGAAATTAATACTATATTGTCTTATCCTAATGCAGTACTACTTTGATACCCTCTTCCCTCGCATCCCTGTTCCTGTTATGCGGCAGATTGTAACTAATCTTGAGAAGATGAAGCTTCCCTCAAAACATTCAGGTGTAACTGGGGATACTAACCGCCATGGATCTGATGATACTGCACGACGACCTCCATCTGTAAAAGCTGCACTTTCAGTCTCTTTTGGTCAACGTGCTCCTCATCGTGCATCAACCAGGGACTCATCCCCTGTTCGTCGCACTCTGCCACCACCACCCATGTATGAAAGAGCTAGCAGTGAAGATTTACGAAGATCTCCTAGAAACCGTCGCAGCAGTAGTCATGAATATTCCGATAGGGAATACTTTGATAGGGAGAGGGATCGAGAATGGATCCGGGATAGAGGTAGAGAGCGTGACAGAGATAGGGAGTTGGAAAGAGACTGGGACCGGGGTCGAGATCATGATCGTGGCAGGGAGAGGGACCGAGACAGGGACAAGGAATGGGAGAGAGAAAGGGAGCAGCAGCGCGATTATGACAGGAGATTTAGGTACTCGGAGAGAGAAAATCGAAGGGAATATGAGAACAGACAAGATGGAAGAAGACCCTATAAAGAAGCCAGTTCAGGTAGCAGGCACAGTAGGAGCAGGAGCAGAAGCAGAAGTCAGAGTCTTCAAACTGGGAATGCATGTACTGATCGTGATCCAAGTCCGCAGAGAGATGGAAGCAAGGAGAAGACATCTGTATCTAGCAACCTTGCCAAGCTTAAGGATCTGTATGGTGATGTAAGTGATCAAAAAGGAGTTGCTGGATCTGAACGGATTGCAAGGAGGAATAGTAATGGAGAAGAGGTGATAAGGCTAGGCGGTTCTTTGTGGAAATGAAGCAGATTCCAGTAATCCAGAATCAACTTTTTGTCTTTACTGGTTAGATCAATATTTCTGATTTGATTAACAATACAAACACCGTTTTGGATTATTATTCATCTCTGCGTTTCATACAACCTTGGACAGAAATGTGGTGATGGATAGACAATTGTGCAGTAATGTGAGCTGCATGTATATTGGTAAATGTTATCTAGTCTTTTTCTTTTCAATAATTTTTTGCCTATTTTCACGTTGTGTTACGTCACTGCTATATGAGATATGTAAAGATTGCATGAATTTTTCAGTTGTACCTCTCGAGAAACATTACTCATGGTATGAATTGTGAATGATTATTGTTCCGTTTCGCGGATATTGACATTTCTGTATCAGGAGCAAAGGTCAAAATTGTCGATTGTATAAGGTAGAGAATGATGTAAACGATTAGATTCGGCTTTTTGTCTATCTTTTGTTTAGCCTCAGTAAGTGGATCTTTGTAATTGTGGTGGATGATCTAGGAACAGTAAACAATTCCTCATATTATGCAACGTGGTTACTAGTTTTGGGATTGGCATATGATATTAACATTTTCATTTCATTTTTCGTCTTTATTTATTTATTTGTTTATTCACTTCAAAAAATTATCGCCTATCTACTCACAAATTTTGGATTTTATCATCCAGCTTATGTGATAATGTGAGAGCTGATTTTTGTTTTTCCCAGTATAAAAGGACGTCATAGAATTTTCCTGAAAAGCTTCTATATTGGGAATTCTGAGTAGCATATTAATAACTTCAAATGGAGTAAGTTTCTTGAAAAGGCCTATATTGGTTCAACGCAAATTTAAAACGCCTCTTACCATATGAGAAAAAGTCAACAATAGCAAAAAGGGATATAATTAAGTCATTTTTTAATTCTTTATTAGAAGAAGAAAACAAAATAGACAATACGTAGAATTTTTAGATGATAAGCAGATAGATAAATACTTAGAAAATGTCATAAGTGTAGAAAAAAAAAAGTTTGAATGTTTAGAACGTGATTGATGGTTCGAAGACATTAAGGAAAAAGTAGAAGAGTTAGAAAAATTAGTGACAATAGGTAACAACCCAACTAGAAAAGATAATAGAGGTATATAAATTAAAAATAATTAATACTGTAACAACCCACATTTATAATTATAATTAGAGTGAATAAAAGTACGTGGAACATTCAGCACTTGTAGTGTAGATAAAAATGTCAAAATAAGCATTTATAAATATAGAACATAAAAGGTTTGTTACATAAAAACTTTATTATAAAATGTAAAGATTTTTTAGTAATATATCTCAAAATCAACTCTGCAACTAAATTGATTTATAATATTGATGCTTGGATAGAAACACAATTGAGCCCATTTTATAACTCAAAGTCTAATTGTGATATGAACCCTCTAAGCAATCAACCCTTGGAACCCCTGAATCAATGGATTAGAAATACTTCAAATCACTAGGAACAAATTGTAGATGATCAGATTATAATCTAAAGGAAACTAAGTCCTTAAAACCTTAATCTTGAAACGCCATAAAAGTTGATCACTCGATCAGTCAAATTCATGCATTCAATCAAGAACACAAGAAGATAAAGCAAAATTTTTCTGAATAATAAAAATTTTCTTCCCCTTAACATAACAAACTATTGTCTTTATATAATAAAACCCTAAAGAAAATCTTAATTAATAAAAAAAATAAATTAGGCATAAAAGCCCATAATTAAATTCGAAAGTGAGCCTAATTAATTAAATAACAATTAAGACATAAAAGTCCATAATTAAATAAAAATAAAATTATATTTTTAATTAACTCATGCACCCATCATGCTTGTCTAAATCTATACCTTACACAACAAGACAATTTATTGTCCATAGTGAAGCTTTAGAATACTCCTCTAGCACAGCCTCTTTGTCATGCACTTGACAATGAAATTTTGTAAAACTTCCTTCGTCCTCCTTGTCCTTACCCTAGTTAATGGACCGCTAATTCCTTACAATGGATCTTGAGAATATCTGGGAATATTAAATTGAGTTATTTGATTAGCACCTTAATTTCCATTAGATTATGTCCATATGCATTTCGACTTAGTTGGAACTTGGCATCAGCTTGCCTTACTTCCCAATTCCTGTAATATAAGGACTACATGAGCTAATACTCAGTGAATAAACACTTGATACATGTATTAACTACTATGTACATGAATGACTGAATGAAATGAGTGCAAAATCTTTTTATGAAACTTAATAAAAGAACTTTGTTAAGGTCCTTGGTTTGTTGTATTAGAAGGCTATCACTAAACAACATGCTCATAAGCCTAATTAATTAATCTTTTGAACGTTACGTATCATCATCCTTAAAAGATTTCCTTTTACTTAGCTTAAAGGGCTTGTCTTTTTTGTAAACTTTGCCACGTCGTAGTACAACAACCCATTTTTAAAAAAAATCCTTAAAAATACATTTTCTATGAAATAATCCATGAAATGCATGTGCATAATAAAGGGAAAATATAGAACTATTTTAAGACGATAACATTTAATATAGGCGGTAGTGCCATCGATATGGAAATTAAAGAAAATGAATTATAATATAAGCGGCAGGGCCAGCCATATAAGGAATAAATAACAATCATTATATTTTAGGCAGTAGAGCCGGCCATGGCATAATAAAAGCATCATCTATTAAGCGGTATAGCCGACCATACAATCAAGTGAGTAGCAAAGCATCATATTATAGGCAGCATAGTCGACCATACAATCAAGTAAATAGCAAAACATCACATTATAGGCAGTATAACTGACCATATGAGGATGATTAAGATGATATTATAATATAGGGGGCATAGCTAACCATGTACAAATTAGATAATAATCAATTGCACCATAGTAATAATAGTAATAATAATCATAAAATAAAAGATTATTTAAAACTAAATTTAGTATAAAAGAATTATTATTCCAAACTAATTTAAGTATATTGTACTTACATTGTAGTTGAAGTGAAATGTTACTTACCTCTTTTCCTTGATTTCTCTAAAGCTTCCTTCCTAATTTGAGAATTTCTCTATTAATGATACTTTAGCTTAGAATGGAAAGAGATTGGATTTCTAGGGTTCACGAAAAATGAAAGGGCTATGGGGTATTTATAGGATTTCCTAAGGCTTATAGATAGCGAGGATTTTGCCACTATAACACTTGATTAATTGTAGAGATTTATCTCTCCATAAATATCTTAGTAATTTCTAAAATGCTAGGATTTTACCACTGTAGCACTTAATTAATGGTGGAGATCTATCTCTCCATAAATATCTTAGAAATTTTTAGAATTCCTAGTACTCTACAACATCTCTTATTACATTATCACTTATGTCATTATTTATTTCATCACTACTTTAGAATTAATTATTATATTTTATTATATTATTATCATGTTATTATACTTTATTATTATTATTGTTATTATAAATGCTTAAGAGAGCTTGTTAGCTTAAGGTTAATTATGCTATATCTGAATAAGAAAATTGTAATTCACAATCTCCTCCCCCTTTAAAATTTTGTCCTCGAAATTTACTTAGTGAATAGCTCGGGATACTTATTCTTCCTTGCTCTCCATGTTGCTTCCTTTACTGAGCTATTTCGCCATAATATCTTAACTAGAGGGATCTTCTTGTTCCTTAACTCCTTTATTTTTATATCAAGTATTTGAATTAGACGCTCTTCATAGGTTAAGTCTTTGTCTATTTGAAGAGGCTTATAGTCTAGCACGTAAGAGGGATTTGAAACATATTTTTTTAACGTGGAGATATGAAAGACATTGTGTATCCTTGATAATGATGGTAGGAGCGCAAGTCATAGGAGACATTCCCGACATGTTCAAGTATTTCAAATAACCCAATAAACCTTGGGTTTAATTTTTTCTTGTTTCCAAATCTCATCGATCCTTTCACTGGGACAAAGCGGCCTCCGTCTTTTATCTGCACAACTCTTCTGTCGACTTTGGGCTGGTTGCATTCTTTGGCGTATTTTCTCGATTACTTCAGATAAGGTAGCAATAAAGTCTATGCTCATCCTTCTCGTCCCAATGAATAGGTGACCTGCATTTCCTACTGTATAAAGCTTCATATGGTGCTATGCCAATTGTTTCTTGATAGCTATTGTTGTAGGCAAATTCAGCCAATGCTAAATATTTGCTCTATGATTCTTGAAAGTTAATCGCACATCCTTGCAACATATCTTCAAGTGTTTGAATCGCCTTTTCTAACTGGCCATCTTTTTAGAGGTGAAATACTGTGTTAAATTTTAATTTTATCGCCATAGCATTGTGTAGTTTCTCCCAGAACATCGAGGTAAATTTTATATCTCGATTAGAAAAAATAGAGACAGGTACACCGCGTAGTCTGACTATCTCTTTTATGTATATTTTTGTAAGCTACTTTATGGTATACATCATCTGAATAGGCAAGAAGTAGGTAGACTTTGTAAGTCGATCAACTATCACCCAGATGGCATCATGCATTTTTGGGAGACTAACGAATAAGTCCATTGTGATTTCCTCTCACTTCCATTGAGGGATTTGATTGAGTTCCAAAACTTTTGTTGGTCTCTAATGCTTCGCCTTGATTTATTGACAGGTGAGGTATTGAGCCATAAGCTTGACTATATCCTTCTTCATACCAGGCCACCAACAATGCCTCTTTAAGTCTTTGTATATTTTTGTTGTGCCAGGATGGAGTAAATATTGGGCTAGATGAGCTTCAAATAGAATTTTTTTCTTTAGACCTTCATTATCTGGTACGTATATCCTGTCTCTAAATAAGATAATTCTTTCTTTTGACTTCTTAAATGGCATCTCTTCCTTTAAATTGGTCTGTATCTTTAAATTCTTTAAGTAAGAATCGATTTTCTGTCTTTCCTTACTCCTTTCCAATAATGTTGAGCAAAGTGTCATGTGAGCTAGTTCTTCTATCATTAGTTCAATCTCTACTTTGCATATCTCATTTTGTAGTGGTTTAGGTAGAATCCTTAAAGGTGGTAAGTTTGACTTTCAGCTTAGTGCATTTACTGCCAAGTTTGTTTTTCTAGGATGATAGTTTATTTCACAGTCGTAGTCTAAATGTTTAACTCCTTTTGGGTAAAAAAGTATTTAAGACTCTTGTGATCAGTATAAATATTATAATGTGCTCTCATCAAATAGTCACGCCATATTTTTAATGTAAGCACCACTGTTGCCAACTCTAAATCGTGTGTTAGATAGTTTTTCTCATATTTCTTCAATTGTCTGAAAGCATATGCAATGCCTATTCTACATCAGAACACATCCAATACCATTTTTAGAGGCGTTGTTGTAGATAACAAATTCCTCAGAACTATTAGGAATGACGAAGATTAAAGCAGTGATTAATCGCCATTTTAGTTCTTTAAAACTTTTTTCGTGTTTTAGCATCCACACAAACTTGGCATTCTTCTTTGTTAATTGGGTCAATGGCATTGCAATCATGGAAAAGCTTTCAATGAATCTTTAGTAGTAGCCTGTTAATCCTAAGAAGCTTCTAACTTCTTTAGCATTAGTTGGCCTAGTCCATTAGCTCACAACTTCCACTATCGAGGGGCCCACTAAGATTTCATCCTTAGACACAACACTCTTAAGAATATAACACTTTCCAGCTAAAATTCACACTTTTTAATTTTGCATAAAGTTGCTTCTCCTTTAAAGTCTGAAGAGTGACTTGCAGATGTTTGGCATGTTCTTCCCTCATTCGTGAGTAGATCAAGATGTTGTTAATGAACACCATTATGAATCTGTCTAAATAATCTTTAAATACCCTATTCATAAAATCCATGAAAGCTAAAAGGGCATTTGTTAGACTAAATGGCATGACGATAAACTCATAATTTCCATAACATGTTCTAAATCCTCCTCTTTGAATTTTAACTAGTGATACTGATGCTCTTCGTAGTTGATCAAATAGATTCTCAATACGTGGAAGTGGGTATTTATTCTTGATGGTGACCTTATTTAATTCTCTATAGTCGATGCACATCTATATTGATATGTCCTTTTTCTTTACAAATAATACTGTTGCTCCCCAAGGTGAATGGTTTGGATGTATGTAGCCTTTCTTTAATGGTTCTTGTACTTGATTCTTTAATTTCTTTGACTTCGATGGGGCCATCCTGTAGGGGGCTTTTAAGAATGGGGCAGTTCCTGGTAACAAGTCAATTTTAAACTCGACTTCTCGATCTGGTGGTAGTGCAGGGAGTTCTTTAGGGAAAACCTCAGGAAATTCGATTACTACTGAAATATCTTCTAGCTTTGGCTTTTGCTCTTCTTCTTTGATGATGCTTACCAAGTATCCATCACATCTTTCCTTAATAGTCTAATTGCTTTTAAGGCAAAGATTATAGGCATTCTTTTTCCTTTGCACCCTCCATTGACTATAAATTTTTCCTTTTGTGTGGTTAGAATGTTACTTCATTTTTCTTGCAATCTATCTTGGCGTGGTACTTTGACAATCAATCCATGCCAAGAATTATGTGGTAATCATGTATCTCAAGGATTATTAGGTCAACACATAGTAATACGACTACTAACGTTGACCTCACATGCCTTCACTAGTCGTCCTAAATTCAATACTTCACCAAATGGAAGTATGACATTAAAAGGATTACTTATTATGTTAGGGCCCTTTTTATTTTCCTAATAAATGATGGTGAGGCAAATGAATATGTAGCTTCTGAGTCTATCAACACATGTGCAGGAGTTTGAGAGATAGATAGTTCACCTAATATTACCGAGGGATTTGCCTCTGCATCCGTCTTGGTAAGTGCAAATACTCATGCATTAGCATAATTAGCCTTAACCTAACAAGCTCTCTCAAACATTTATAATAATAATAATAATCAAGTATAATAATAATATAGTAAAATATAATAATTAATTCTAAAGTAACGATAACATAAGTTATGACGTAAGTGATGACGTAATAAGAAATATTGTAGAGAGATTAAGAATTCTAGAAATTTCTAAAATATTTATAGAGAAATAAATCTCTACCATTAATCAAGTGATATAGTAACAAAATCGTAGCCATCCATGAGCCTTAGGAAATCCCAAAAATACCTCCTAGCCCTTTCATTTTCCATAAACCCTAGAAATCCAATCTCTTCCATTCTAAGTCAAAATATCATTAATAGAGAAATTCTGAAGTTAGGAACGGAGGTTTAGAGAAATCAAGGAAAAAAGAGGTAAGCAACACTTCAAAAATAAGGGTATGTTAGTTAGTGATAGCCTTATAGTACAACAAACCGAGGACTCTAACAAAGTTCTTTTATTAAGTTTCATGAAGAGATTTTGCACTCATTTCATTCAGTCATTCATGTGTATAGTAGTTAATACATGCATCAAGTGTTTACTTACTGAGCATTAGCTCATGTAGTCTTTATATTACAAGAATTAGGGAGTAGGGCAAGCTGGCACTAAGTCTCAACCGAGGCAAAGTGTGTATAGACATAACCAGGCTTTGGGTTATAAAATGGGCTCAATTGTGTTATATTCAAGCATCAATATTATAAGTTAAATTTATGTGAGGTACATTCTTATTACTTGGATATAATATAATTAACCCAATAAGCTCTCTTAAGCATTTATTATAATAATAATATAATCATAAAGTATAATAATATAATGACATAAGTAATGATGTAACAAGAATTGTAGAGATATTAGAAATTCTAGAAATTACTAAGATATTTATGGAAAGATAAATTAATAATTAAAAGTAATGATGACATAAGCAATGGCATAAGTGATGATGTAATAACAAATGTTATAGAGATATAAAAATTCTAGAAATTACTAAGATATTTATAAAGAGATAAATCTTTACCATTAATTAAGTGGTAGGTGGCAAAATCTTAGCATTCTAGAAATCACTAAGATATTTATGGAAAAATAAATCTCCAACATTAATCAAATGATATGGTGGCAAAATCCTAGCCACTCATGGGCTTTAGAAAATCTTATAAATACCCCTTAGCCCTTGCATTTTCTAAAAATCCTAGAAATCCCATTTTTTTCCATTCTAAGCCAAAGCATCACTAGTGAAGAAATTTTCAAGTTTAGGAAGGAAAGTTTAGGGGAATCAAAGAAAATAGATAAGTAACACTTCATTTCAACTACAATATAAGGACAATATGTTAAAATTATCTTTAAGTAATAATTCTCTTATGCTAGGTTTAGCTTTAAATAATCTCTAATCTTATAATGATTATTATTCTGGTGTGATTGGCGATTATTAAATCCCACATGGCTGGCTATGCTGCCTACATCATAATATCATCCTCATATGGCCGGCTCTGCCCCCTAGGATGTTATGCTTACTACTTACTTGATTGGATGGTCGGTTATGCAGCCTAATATGTGATGCTCTTATTTTATCATGCCATGATCGGTACTGCCGCTTAAAATATAATGTTGTTATTACTCTTTTTATGGTCAGCCCTGCCGCTTATATTATAATTCTATTTCTTTAATTTCTATATGGACGGCACTGCCGCCCATGTTAGATGTTGTTGTCTTAAATTAGTTTCGTGTTATATATTTGGAAAATTTACATTGTAACACTTCACCCTTATGATTGTAACTAAAGTGGTTAAATCAAATATAACATTAAGTATTTGTAGAAACGGTTTCAAAATAAGCATTTTATAAATATAGAACATAAGAAGTTTGTTACACAGAAAAGACTATATAAAAGGTCTGCTAAAAAAAAACTTAGTTACAAAGTTAACGATTCTCTTAATAACGTGTCACCAACCAATTCCATAAACAAGCTTGGTGGATTTATGCTTAGATAAGAATACAGTTGAGCCCGTTGTGTAATCCAAGGTTTGTTATGTCCATATGCACTTTGCCTTGGTTGGGACTTGGCGTTAGTTTTTTCCTACTCAGTTCCTACAATGTAAGGACTACGTTAAACCTTTTAGATGAAACTTCGAAATGTAAAGAACGGTATTAGGGCCCAAGGTTTGTTGTACTACAAGGCTAGCATTCCATACTATGCCCTTGGCCTTAAATTAATTGATCCATTCGGTGTTACATATCGTTATCCCCAAAAGATCTCCTTTCTTAGCTTAGAGGGCTTGCTCTCTTCATGAATGCTTGCCACCTAGTAGTACAATAACCCTTTCTTTATTCAAATTCATTAAAATACCTCTTTATGAAATTGCTCTTGAAATACATGAGACCAATGTAACTTATGCCACAGCATGTAAATTTTTCAAGTATATAATAAAGTAAAACATGAAACTAATTTAAGACAACAACATCTAACATAGGCGGCAGTGCCGTCCATACAAAAATTAAAGAAATAGAATTATAATATAGGCGGAAGGGGCGACCATGTAAAGAGTAATAGCAATATTATATTTTAGGCGGCAGTGCCGACCATGGCATGATAAAATAAGAGCATCACATATTAGACAGCATAACCGACCATTCTATCAAGTAAGTAAGCATAGCATCCTAGGAGGCATAGCCGGCCATATAAGGATGATATCATGATGTAGGCGGCATAGCCAGCCATGTGGGATTTAATAATCGTCAATCACACCACAATAATAATCATTATAAGATAAGAGAATTATTACTTAAAGCTAATTTTAACATATTGTCCTTACATTAAAGTTGAAATGAAGTGTTACTTAACTATTATTACTTACATATTGTCCTTAAAACTTGAGAATTTCTTCACTAGTGATGCTTTGGCTTATAATGGAAAAAGATGAGATTGCTAAGGTTTATGGAAAATGCAAGGGTTAAGGGGTATTTATAGAATTTTCTAAGGCCCATGAGTGGCTAGGATTTTGCCATCATAATATTTTATTAATGATAGAGATTTATTTCTCCATAAATATTTTAGTGATTTCTATAATGTTAAGATTTTACCACCTAACACTTAATTAATGGTGAAGATTTATCTCTTTATAAATATCTTAATAATTTCTAGAATTTTTAAATCTCTACAACATTTCTTATTACATCATCACTTATGTCATTGCTTATGTCATCATTACTTTTAATTTACTTTCTATAAATATCTTAGTAATTTCTAGAATTCTTAATATCTCTACAATAATTCTTATTACATCATCACTTATGTCATTGCTTATGTCATTATTAATTTATCTTTTCATAAATATCTTAGAAATTTCTAGAATTCCTAATATCTCTACAATTCTTGTTACATTATTACTTATGTCATTTTATTATTATAATAAATGCTTAAGAGAGATTGTTAGCTTAATTATATTATATCCAAGTAAGAAGATTGTACCTCTCAATCTCTTCCCCTTTAAAAAAATTTCATCCTCAAAATTTACTTACTGAATAGCTTGGGATACTTGTTCTTCATTTTTTCCTCGTGCTCCCATGTTGTCTCCTCCACTGAGCTGTTCCGCCATAGTATCTTAACTAGAGGGATTTTCTAATGCCTTAACTTTTTTATTCTTCTATCGAGTACTTGAACTGGACGTTCTTCGTAGGTTAGGTCTTCCTCGAGTTGAAGAGGCTCATAGTCTAGCACGTGAGAGGGGTCTGGAACATATTTCTTTAACATGGAGATATGAAAGACATTGTGTATTCTTGATAATGATGGTGGTAGCACATGTCGATAGGAGACACTACTGATACATTCGAGTACTTCAAATGGCCGAATGAACATTGGGCTTAATTTTTCCTTATTTCCAATTCTCATCGATCCTTTCATTGGGGCGACCTTTAGGAATACTTTTTCACCAACTTGAAATCCAACGGTCTTCGTCTTTTATCTGCAAAACTTTTCTGTCGACTTTGGGTTGCTTGCATTCTTTGTCATATTTTCTCGAGTGCTTCGGATAAGGCCGCAAATAAATCTAGTCCAAGGTATCTTTGCTCACCCATCTTGTCCCAATTAATAGTTGACTAACATTTTCTACCACATAGAGCTTCGTATGATGCCATGTCGATTGTTGTTAAGTAACTATTATTATAGGCAAATTCAGTCAATGCTAAATATTTGCTCTATGATCCTTGAAAGTCGATGGCACATCCTCGTAACATATCTTCGAGTGTTTGAATCGTCCTCTCTGATTGGCCATCTATTTGGGGGTTAAATGCTGTGCTAAATTTTAGTCTCATCCCCATAGCCTTGTGTAGCTTCTCCCAGAACGTCGAGTTGAATCTTGTATCTCGATCAGAAATAATAGAGACGAGTACGTCATAAAGTTTGACTATCTCTTTTATGTATATTTCTGCGAGTTGGTCCATGGTGTACGTCATCCGAATGGGCAAGAAGTGGACAGACTTTGTGAGTTGATCAACTATCACTTGGATGGCTTCATGCATTTTTGTAGTCCCTGGGAGGCTAAAGATAAAGTCCATTGTGAATTCTTCCCACTTCCATTGAGGGATTTAATTGGTTCCAAAAGTGCTGTCGGTCTTTGATGTTCCGCCTTGATTTGTTGAAGGTGAGGCATTAAGCTACGAACTTAACTATATTCTTCTTCATCCCAGGCCACCAATAGTGCCTCTTTTAATCTTATATATTTTTATTGTGCCAGGATGAAGTGAATATGGGGCTATATGAGCTTCAAGTAGAATTTTCTTCTTTAGATCTCCATTATCTAGTACGCATATCCTATCTCTAAATAAAATGATTCCTTTCTTTGACTTCTTGAATGACATTTCTTTTTCTGAATTGGTCTCCATCTTTAAATTCTTTAGGTACGAATCAGCTACCCAAAGTGTCATGTGAGCGAGTTTTTCTGTCATGAACTCGATCTCCGCCTTGCATATCTCATCTTATAATGGCTTAGGTAGCATCTTTAAAGTTGACAAACTTGACTTTCAACTTAGTGCATCTACTACCACATTTGCTTTCCCAGGATGATAGTTTATTTCACAATTATAGTGCTTGACGAGTTCTAGCCAACGTCGTTGTCGCATGTTCAGCTCCTTTTGTGTAAAAAAGAATTTAAGACTTTTGTGATCCGTATAAATCTTATAATGTGCTCCCATCAAATAGTGATGCTATATTTTTATTGCATGCACCACCGCGGCCAACTCTAAGTCATGTGTGGGATAGTTCTTCTCATATTCCTTTAATTGTTTGAAGGCATATGCAATGACCTTTTCATTCTGCATGAGAACGCATCCTATGCCATTTTTTGAGGCATCGCTGTATATAATGAATTCCTCAGAGCTATTAGGAATGGCTAAGATTGGGCTAGTGACCAACCGTCGTTTTAGCTCTTTGAAGCTTTTCTCACACTCTAACATCCACACAAACTTGGTGTTCTTTTTTGTTAATTGGGTTAATGGCATTTCGATAATATCCTGCTAATCCCAAGAAGCTTCTAACTTCTTTAGCATTAGTTGGCCTAGTCCATTGGCTCATTGCTTCCACCTTTGAGGGATCGACTGATATTCTATCTTTAGATACAAGTGCCCTAGGAATATAATGCTTTCCAACCAAAATTCATACTTTTTGAATTTTACACAAAGTTGCTTCTCCTTCGAAGTCTGAAGAGTAATTCTTAGATGTTCGACATGTTTTTTCTTCGTTCATAAGTAGATCAAGATGTCGTCAATGAATACCACTATGAATTTGTCCAAATAGTCTTTAAATACTCTATTCATGAGATCCATGAAAGCTGCTGGGGCATAGTTAGACCAAATGGCATGACAACAAATTCATAGTGTCCATAACGTGTTCTAAATACGGTCTTTGGAATATCTTCCTCTCTGAATTTTAGCTGGTGATATCCTGACCATAGATCATTCTTTGAAAATACTGCTTCTCCTTGTAGTTGATCAAACAGATCCTCGATACGTGGAGTGGATACTTATTCTTGATGGTGACCTTATTTAGTTCTTGATAGTCTATGCACATTCGCATGGATCCATCTTTTTTCTTTACGAACAACACTGGTGCTCCCTAAGGTGAATGGCTTGGACATATGTAGCCTTTGTCTAATAGTTCTTACAGTTGATTCTTTAACTCCTTTAATTCCGATGGGGCCATCCTGTAGGGTGCTTTTGAGATTGGGTTAGTTCCTGGTAACAAGTCAATCTTGAACTCAACTTCTCGATCTGGTGGTAGTTCGGGGAGTTCTTTAGGAAAGACCTTAGGAAATTCATTCATTACTGGGATTTCTTCGAACTTTGGCTTTTGCTCTTCAACTTTGATGATGCTTGCCAAGTATCCCTCACATCCTCTCTTTAATAGTCTAATTACTTTTAAGGCGAAGATGACAGGTATTCTATTCTCCTTATATCCCTCCTTGAATATAAATGATTCTTTTTGTGGTGGTTGGAATGTTACCTCTTTTTTCTCACAATCTATCTTGGCATGGTACTTTGATAACTAATCTATACTAAGAATCACATCATAGTCATGCATCTCAAGGATTATTAAGTCAACATATAGTATACAACCACTATTGTTGACTTCGCATGCTCTTACTAGTTGTCCTAAGTTTAATACTTCATTAGATGAAAGCATGACACTAGAAGGTCTACTTATTATGTTAAGGACCCTTTTGATTTTCTTAATAAATGCTAGTGAGACAAATAAATGTGTAGCTCTTGAGTCTATCAACAGATATGCAAGAGTTTGAGAGATAGATAGTTCACCTAATATTACCGAGGGGTTTGCCTCCGCATCCACCTTGGTAAGTGCGAATACTAGTGCGTCAGTCGTTTCTCACTATATACCATTCTCTGGGCAGTCTTTGATAAAGTTTCCTTCTTTTCGACATTTGAAACATGTTCTAGTGTTGGCTCGACATTCCCCAAAGTGAGTTCTACCACATTGATTGCATTTAGGCCTTGGTAGGACCTCTTTTTGGTGATTCTTCATACGCTTGTTCTTATCTTGCTCCTAGGTAGTCGGTACTCTCTTCCTCTTATTATTTAAGAGTTGTCTTCCATGATTAGCTATACAATTCCCTTGATCTATGTTCCCTTTATTCCTTCATTTTTCTTCCTTCTTTATTCCTTTATTAAAGGAAGCATCTCGAATTCTAACCACTTTTAAGTCTTTTGCTAAATCTTTACGCAATCCTTGCATAAAATAATCCTTTTTAAGTCTTCTGTGGCAACCATGTGTGGGGCATAACGAGAGAGCTCATCAAATTTTTGAATATACTCTAGTACTATCATTTTTTCTTGTTGCAAATAAACGAATTCTCTTCTTTTGGTAGACTACACCGTCTCTGAAAAATATTTACTGTAAAAGTGTTCTTTAAATTCCTTCCATTGCATTGAAGCATTGTCTGATGGAATCCCACCAATATTCAACTGCCCTCGTAACGTAAAGGAAACACTGGTAATATTGTTTTGATTTCTTAAAATGGTAAGATAAAAGTCTTTTAAGTTTTGAAAATCACTAGGTTTCAGAGACAGAGAGAGTTTTACTATCATGGCTTCAACCTCATCTTCATCTTCCAAACCTTCAAATACTATTTCCCTTTCTTCTACGTTATCTTTACCAAAGTCCTATACTAAACATACAGCTAGCAAAATAGAAAACCTTGTTGAATGTTATATTTCTGAATCTTCCTAAATCACTGAATCTTCTTTCCCTTTCATTAACCCTTATCATCTGTACAAACGATCAACCTCTTTCACTAGAAGTATCAAATCCTTGATCATCACTAAAAGAACACTTCCAAAAGAATATATCCAATTTTCTCGATTGGATCAGTGTACCCTCTAAGCCATTACTGCCGAACAATATGTCACTCTAGAGATCCCTTCAGAGTTAATTGCCAACTAGAAAAGAGAAGGTTATACTCACCTCCACTTGGACGGAGTGAGATTAATCCTAACCTTACATGGAAGGAAAGGATTACCTGTTATAGCTAGAATTGCTATGTTAGACACTAGATTCAAATAGTATCAACATGCTATTATCGATATTGTTTTGACCACACTACATGTAGGAAGTGTTCTCCTCACTTTCTATCCAAATTTCAACCTATCTCTTTAAGATGCCAATTTATCAACAGCCTTAAAAGTCCAAGTTCAAATCCAAAGAGCTGAACAGATTTCTTCAGCAAAGATAGCCACCCTTCATCATCAACTAGTCTATAGGCTCCAGAATCATACCTTAGATCTACCAACACTAGAAAATCACTTTGATGCTCTTATAGTGTTAGCCGAGTCAGATCAAATCCCAACCATCATCCAAATTCCCAGGCAAATTCCATAATATGAATTGATAAAGAGCCTTTAGAATAGATCTCCAACTATGAGAAATTTCATCAGAATGACACACTCATTCAGACATCTGAAAGTATGTTTGAACAAAGACAGGATGGATCTGTCAAAATAACATTCAAGCCTCTCAATTGGCTTTTCAACCTCCTCCAACTGTATTACCAACAGCTCTTCAGAGCCTCCAAGATTATCATTCACATATTCTTCCATGATCACAGCCATTCAAATGGGACAAGAAAAGCTGTCAATCACTGGCTTCACCTCTGTAGGTTATCCTATGTACCCTGCAAAGCTTAATGGATATTTCTTATGGGATGCTCCCGGATCTGGAATGTATGATCCAGACTGCCCTTATTGGGAAGACGGAGAAGACGAAGATTTTGATTCAAAACATAAAAGGAAACCAAAAAAGAAGTATCTTACTTTTTGTAACCTGCACCACAAAACCCTCTTTCACCTCCGCCAACACCTTTACCTCTATATAAAAAATAACTTAAATGGATTGTAAAAAATTGCAAGACAGAAATCCCTTCACCAATTCTAAGTCCAATACCTGAAAACCAACCAGTCTCTTGTATGATGTTCTCTTCATCATCCAAGGATTATGTTTCAAACTTTCCACCATTAGAAACTCAAACAGACACCCAAAGAAAAATAGTCTCTAAATCTTTTGTTCCTTTACCCATTACTCCTACTGGTCACCTTAAAGAACCAAAACCCTTTGAATCAGTTTTGAATTGGCAAACTCAAAAAGCCAAAGCCGAGAATGATGCATTGCAACACATCCACCAACAAGTTGACAAGATCAATTTACAAACTGACCGGATTGAAACCAAGGTCGACTCTATAACCTTACAAATGCAATAAATCCATTAGAATTTACAGTCCAGAGTTGCCTAACTAGATTCTAAATTTTGTACAATGCTCTAACAAAGGTATTATGGTCTTGAGTTTGATAAAAAAGAAAAAGAGATAAGACAATTAAAAGCAAAGCTAGACCGAATTGAATTAGAGAAGCAAAGACCCACACTCTTTACTAAGTCTCCACCAATATCAACAATAGCCCAACATATCATCCATTCACACCTATGTTAGCTCTAGTCAGGCCCTATGACTCGTCTAAACTATTTGGAATGACATATACACTATTCTAAAATTCCCCTCGACTTTTTCAGCCACCAAAGCCCAGATCTAAATCCAAACCTCAGCCCAGGCCTTTAAAAATCCATCAACCCTCTCAGACTAAAACCCAAGAGCAACATTCTCTAGAATACACCTCTATTCCTCCACCGCATACATCTTAATCAAAAGACAAAGAACCAATACACCAATATACTTCTCATTATGTTGAAACTTCTGATTCAAAAGAAGTTACCACGTCTACTTTAGGATCTGAAACTGACAAAAAGTCTGCTATACAGTCTTCAAAATTATCAAAGTCCATTTCTGAATCTAGCTCAGAGTCCTTAGTCTCTTCAGCCTCTACATCCGATTCTGAACAATTATATGCAGATATTACTAAGCTTCTGATTGTGTAGCCAAAAGAAACAAAACACACACAGGCATCTCAACCAGAATCATATTTTGAAATTTCTTCTGATGTGGATGACCCTACTAAGTCCACATATGCTCTACCTCCTCCTCAACCTCAATCACCAAAACCATCGAATGGCCCATGGTTTACCTTTGAAGACATACCCACCAATAAATGGAGAGATAAACTATCTGAGATCTCAGCTTGGGTAGATCTTCAAATGATCAAAGTATGAGTAACAGTGGCATTCGTTCTTAAAGAACTTGTTACTCATTTTACAGGTTCTTTACGAGATTGGTTTGACAGTCTCGGTCCTTACAGATAACTTCAGTTTGTCTAAATGCCAAATGTCTCTTCAGCATTAGCCATCTTTCATGAATAATTCATTGGTGAACCAGCAACAGTCTTTGAAGTTACCAAAAGAGATTACCTTAACATGAAGTGTTGTTCACTCAACTCCAAATATCTTAATTTCTATTACAAGAGAATGTCCATTTTGTTCTACAAACTTAATGGATTCAATGATCCCATTCTAGGTAAAAATCTTTACTTGTACCGGATACCATTAAAGGATATATTCAACTTCTTGACTAATTAGAGAACATCGAATCCTAATAGTAATACCTATGGGTTTTTGGTGATAAGATCTGTTTGGAATAGTTTCCCATTGGCAGCTTTAAAGTACTCAGTATGATGTTCCCAAAACTCTGGTGGAAGAATGGAAGGATTGATCATGTTTCTTTGTGCCCCTATGTTAATAAAAGGAATGACAGAGATTAGTTTGGAAAACTTTGAGGGGAGTAGACTAATTTTTACAGAGGGTTTGGTTTCTTGGACAAGGTTGATGGAGTCAACATTATGAATTGCAAGGATACTCTTAGAGTCAGAATCAGAACTTTGTTCATCAAGGATAAAAACTGTATCATCATTATAGTTCTGTTGTTTTGAAAATATGGATTCAACATCTTTACTGTCTGAGAGAGGAGAAATTTTTTATAGGTGTTCAAGCAGTCTGGTTGATTTGACTGGATTGTTTGAGCAGGATTTTGCAAAATGACCCTTCTTTTTGCAAACGAAGCATCGAGCATCTTTTTTTACTTTTGGACTGGAAAGGTTTTCTCCGAAAAAACCTATAGGGCTTTTTAGGTTTTCTGAAGCTATGTTTCTTTGAATGCTTGGATGGAGAATATTTCTGGAAATGAGATTTTTTCTTGATTGGTCAATAATAGGTTTTTTCATCTTTGCACTTGATAGCAAGGTGAGGCTTTTTGTAGGCACTCTTGAAGGGTTCTTTGTACTCCAAGAGATCCTTGAAAAAATTTTTTGTTCACAAAATTTTTCTAGGCAAGAGACAACTAATTGATATATTTTCCCAAGTGAGAGGGTATCGATATTGAGCTTATGAACATGAAGTTGCCTTTGTAACTTTGGAAGGATCTCCTTAGAAAGAGATACAACGAAAACATGCTTAAGAAAAGCATCGTTGAAGCTATTGAGTTTATAATATAGGATTGTCATTCTCTTATAGTAGAAGTCTAGATCCTTGATTTTTAGAGAGCAGTATTTCATTTGGTGAAATTCCAGTCTAGCTGCTTCTTGAGCTACCGTTGGTTCTCCTAAGAATTACTCATAGATGAGTCTTAAGAATTGAGGGATAGTGGCCTAATAGAGCTGGAGCTGTCTGTACTGGCCAATACTTTCAAACCAGTCTCGTAAAGAACTAAGGAATCTTCAACAAAATTCTCAAAGAACAGATTCTGAAGTGCCATCAGCTTTAAGCATTTGAACGTCTGTCCATGCAGTGAATTCTTGAAATCTTTGGAACCATTTGACTTTTGGCACGTCATCAAATGCGAACCAAGGCCCATGTGATGATTTGGGAGTTGAATTATATTGATGTGTAGGAACATCTTCAAGATCTTCAACTATAGGAGGTCCCTGTGAAGTAGAGGGATCATCATCTCTAGGAGAAGGAGGTTCATTGAAACCTATTGATGGTTGAACCATGAATAAATTTGGGATATCAACATAATGTTCTTCTAAGTTTGGAATAAAGACTGACTCTATTGAAGAAGAAGATTCATCAGAAGAAGACTCTGAGATTGCTATGTGAGTACTGGCTCAAAAGGAAGAAAACCAGTCTCAAATTCTTGAGAAAAGAGTTTATGGATAGGTCCTTTGTCTTTTGATGGTTTGTGAGTAGGTTCTGGTGTGGCCTGAGGAGAAGTAGGTTGCTGTTTTGAGGTGGAGGGTTTGAGAGCTGTAGGCTTGGTGGATGGTTTTAGTTTTAGAACTGATTGAGATGTGGAGAGATATGATAACCCAAAGAATTTTGCATAATCTACGGGTTGTTCATAGCTGACCGGTTTGTAAAAAGGATGGTATATGATAAAGGTGTGTATATGCAGGTATAGTTTGGGTTTTTTCAAACAAGGATGGTTATTGTTTTTCAGCATCAATTCTTGCGAGCTCACTTTTAAGTTGTCTGATTTCAGCTTCTTTTTTGTTGAACTCTAGACCCCAATATTTATTCTGAATCATCGTTCTAAGTTCGATATCCAGCTTGGCAATCTAATTGTGCAGATTAAGATACAACTGTTCTAATTGAGCTGGTATCTTGTCAACCTTTTTTTCTGTACTTTGAACTTGAGCCTGAACATTGTTGAGCCTCGTATCAACATATTTCAGGATTGTATTCAGAACCCGACGTTTTGAGTTTGCCAATTAAGTAATGCTTCATACTGCTTGGGTTCCTCAAGTTGTCCAGTAAGGGTAACAAGAGACTGGACGAATGGTTTAGAGACTATTTTAGTTTGCGAGTCTGTTTGTTTTTCTAGAGGAGGAAAATGCCCATGGTATAAACTTGATAGCTAATATGTATTTTAATAAATTCCCATTTTACCCCTAGTTAAAAAATGAGTAAGTAATTTTCTTTTAAGCTTGGGTTGAAGGTAAAGTCTCAATATGTCCCATGGGCTTAATTTAGTAAATTTACTTTCTCTTCCCCTCTAATATTTGTTGTTGTTTTGACTTTTCGTCGATAAATAATAATAGTCTTGTCTAGATACCGTCCTAGTTAAACCGGCACCCTAGTATAAGGATATTATTATTTGGCACGATAAGCTCTTAGCACCATATTTATTTGAGCGTGGTTCATGAGGTGTGGAATCCCCCCTTTTGGTTTAATTGGCATTAATATGGAATATTTAGCCCATGGAACATGTTGATGCAAATCCGAATACCCAAGCACATCATTTCAATAGATTCCAGTTCAATTTAATTCCTACCATTGTAATTTAAATTCAAGTATAATTTACGTCAATTTCACCACAAATTTATTCACTCATTAAAGAAAATTAATTCTGCACATAATTAAAATCAACCTCCTCGTTGGATCGACACTCGTCACCGTTAATCTATTCTACAATAGATTCGCGTACTTGCGAGTTCAATAAAATTTACACAACAAATTTTTGGCACCGTTGCTGGGGAGGTAAGTATTTTAATTCATAAAATTAGTTTTTTTAATATTTATTTTTTTATAGTTGTTTTCTTGTAATTTTTTCTCATTAAAAAAAATTAGATTAGAATTTTTTTTTCTCTTCTTTAAATTTGTATAATTTAATTTCCATGTTATTTTTCTTTGTAATTTTTTTAATTTATCTTGTTCTCTTCCTTTGTTATTTATTTTAATTTTAGTTAATATTTATTTCACGTAATTTCTTTTCATTATACCTATTAAGTGTGTTTTCATATTAAAATTGTAACAATATCACAAGGTTAGTATCGTAATTTCTCTCTCTCCTATTTATTTTTATTTGTTTTATTTTCATTTATTTTTTTCTTTGCATGCATGGTCGAAGGTCATTATCACCTAATGTTAAACCTTTAGACCTTGAATTGGAAAAAACACTTCGTATGCACAAACACATTTTTTAAAAAAAAGAAATTTGAAATGGATTTGCAAAATCAGCAACCAGAATCACAAGAGAGGCCATTTAAAGATTATTTTAGTCCCTTAGCTAATTTGAGCACATCATGCATAAGGTACCCAAATGTAGTTGCTAAGAGTTTTGAATTAAAACTTAGTGTACTAAATTGTTTCTCCACATTTTATGGCCTAAAAAATGAGGACCCATATAATCATCTGAATGATTTTCATGTTATTTGTCAAACTTTTAAATACGAGAATTTTTCAGATGATGATGTTAAACTTAGATTATTTCCATTTTCATTAAAAGATAGAGCTCGTTTATGGTTTAATATATTACCTGCTAATAGCATTACATCATGGGAACAAATAGTAACTAAATTTTTAAATAAATATTTCCCAGTTTATAAAACCAATGCATATACAAGGAAATTTCAGAGTTTACCCAAAGAGATGACTAGTTGTTTTTCGAAGTATGGGAGCGATTAAATGGGCTACTCTTGAAGTGTCCACATCATGGGTACAAGAAATGACACCAATGCCAATACTTTTTGAAGGGATTACTACCACAAGTGTAAGAATGGCTAATGGCAACAAGTGGAGGAGAACTAATATCTAAAGGCGCATCAAAGATTTTGGAGTTCTTCCAGAGGCAATTAGATAATTCCCAACAACGGAGTAGATCACTCAGAAATATCAGGAGAATTAAGGGAGTGAATAAGGTTAACATTGGCGAGTCAAGCTTAGGAATTAAAGAAGTCAAAGAGATGGTCAAAGGTCTTGCTTGATAAATAGCATCTTTGACGACTGCTAAATCAACAGAGCCACATAACCATGACTCATATTCAGATCAAGCCAATGCCATAAGTGTTATGAGAAAACTACCAAATTACAACCCTTACTCCAACACATATAACCCTGGATGGAGAGTCCTCCCCAGTTTTTCATGGTCTCAAGGATTCCAACAAAACAAACCATCAGCTCCATCTCCACCAATGCAACCAATTCCTCAAATTTCTCAAGCCTCTCAACTACTATTTAGACCATACAATCAGAATCCAAATCATTCTCAACCCAAACCATGGGAGGATACATTCCAAAATATCAAAAATCTTATTAACTCCAAGATCAAGCAGTAGAATCGCACCATTGATGAATTACGAAATGAGATGAGAGCGGGCTTCAACTCACAAGCTCAATCAGTTTCGAGCCTTAAGCAAATTGTGGGACAACTTGCCTCTTTAGTTCAAACTTTGGCCATGACCGTTTAAAAAGACAAATTTCCAAGTCAACTAGTGCCTAACCCTAAAACAGTGAATGAAGCAAGTTCTAGTTTACCACAATAGTATGGAGAGGTCAAAGCAGTAATGACCTTATGAAACGGAAAAGAAGTCGACAACAAAGTGGAGATGCCAAAATCAACTTAGATTGTACCTGTGCATGCTGAGGACTCATCATTAGAGGAGAAAGAGAAAACCAACCCATGAGAATATTTTCCTAAAGCTCCATTTCCTCAGAGGTTAGCTAAAGGGAAGAAAGGAAAATCCACAGGTGAGATTTTTGAAAACTTCAAACAGGTAAGTGTTAACATCCCTTTAATTGAAGCTATAAAACAAGTGTCATTATATGCCAAGTTTCTTAAAGATCTTTGTACTAAAAAAATAAATATTCATGTTCAGAAAAAGGTCTTTTTAACAGAAAATATTAGTTTTATACTCCAACATAAAATGCCTCTAAAATGTAAAGATCCAAGCTCCCTCACTATCTCATGTAATAAAGGGAACCACACAATTGAGAATATTTTGTTGGATTTTTAGAGCTAGTGTAAATCTGTTGCCTTACTCTATATTTATGAAACTTGAAATGGGCGAGTTACATCCAACTTCAGTGGTGTTATAACTTGTAGATCGATCCAAAAAAAAATACCTCGTGATATTGTGGAGGACATGTTTATCCAGGTAGATAAGTTTTATTTTCCTGTTAATTTCATCGTAATTAATATTCAACTAGTGCAAGATTCAAAGAAGCACATTCCTATTATTCTGGGTCGACCTTTCTTGGCAACTACCGATGCACATATTCAATGCAGAATCGGAAATATGCAGTTGTCTTTTGGCAATATGACCATGGAAGTTAATATCTTCAACATTGCCAAACAACCTCATAATACAGATAATGGAATAGTTGATGTGGATTTAATAGAAACATTAGTTGATAACAATTTTCTTTCAAACCTTAATGCTAACCCTTTGTAAACTTGTTTAACTCACTTTGGTTTGGATTTTGATATTGACAGATCAGTTGATGAAGTCAACGCTCCACTTGACTCAGCACCATCCATAGACATTAATAAATGGAAGTCAAGAGTTAAACAACTAGTGCCATTAGAAAAGAAACTCAGCCCATCATCAAAATCACCACCAAAACTTGAGCTCAAGCTATTACCCAACACTTTAGAATACGCATTCCTGGGAGAAGAAAGCACTTTGCTAGTAATCATCTCTTCCTCCCTCAATAATGAATAAAAAGGTAAATTGTTGGATGTTTTAAAAGAACATAAAAGAGCATTAAGATGGACCATAGCAGACATAAAAGGTATAAACCCAATGGATTCTATGCATTACATTCAACTTGATGAAAATGCTAAACCTACTAGGGAAATGCAACGTCTGTTAAATCCTAACATGAAAGAGATTATTCGCATTGAAGTCTTTAAGCTATTAGACGCAGGTATTATTTACCATATTTTTGATAATTTATGGGTCAGTCCTGTGCAAGTTGTTCTTAAAAAGTCAAGAGTTACAGTAGTTATCAATGCTAATAATGAATTAATACCCACTAGAGTAGCTACAGGATGGCTTGTATGCATTGATTATAGAAAGTTGAATTCTGTCACACGTAAAGACCATTTTCTTTTACCATTTATCGATCAAATGCTTGATAGATTAGCAGGTCATGAGTTTTATTGCTTTCTAGATGGCTATTCAGGATACAATCATATTCCCATAGCATCAAAAGATCAAGAGAAGACCACCTTCACTTGTCCTTTTGGCACTTTTACAAATAGGAGAATGCCATTTGGATTATGTAATGCACCTGCTACATTTTAACTATGCATGTTGAGCATTTTTCCTGATATGGTTGAACTATTCTTTGAGGTTTTTATGGATGAATTTTCTATTTTTGAAGATTCGTTTGATCAATGTTTACATCATTTAACACTAGTTCTGCAGAGATGTATCGAGAAGAATTTAGTCTTGAATTGGGAGAAATGTCATTTTATGGTTAAACAAGGTATTGTTCTTGGTCACATTATTTTAAGAAAAGGTATTAAGGTTAATAAAGCGAAGGTGGATCTCATTTCCAATCTTCTTCCACCTAAAATAGTAAGAGAAGTAAAATCTTTCCTTGGGCATGCTAGTTTTTATAGACGTTTCATTAAAAATTTTAGTAAAGTTTCTAGACCCTTATGCAATCTACTTGCTAAGGATGTACCTTTTGTCTTTGATGATTCATGTCTTGTTGCATTTGAAAACCTAAAGCAGTTATTGACATCATCACCCATTATTCAGCCCCTGAATTAGAACTTACCATTTGAGACTTATGTGTGATGCATCTGACTATGTAGTGAGAGCAGTATTAGGACAAAAAGTTGATCGAATTCCTTATATAATTTACTATGCTAGTATGACATTGAATGATGCACAGTTGAATGATTCATCTTTTTAACCTAAGCATTTTTGTGCAACTTTCAATGATCAAGTAAGGCTAACCACTGTTGGTTAAATTCATCTGTAGTCATGTTTGTCAACATAAGATCATGAAATCTACAAGAAAAGTCTTCATTTTTAATGTTTGTCTATGCATTTATCTCTGAATATGAACAACAAAGACGGAAAGTAGATCTAACAAAAACTGTTTTGATTGCCTTTGACATTGCTTTATCACTATCAGTAATCACAGACTTCGGCTTTTAGTTCCCATAGTGAACAAAAAAGTTTTATAAAGCCACATATACGATTCAACTGTCTCATCTGTGAGTAAGGCAAATCCAAACATCATTGTCTTACAATGATGATTGGTGCTAACAAAGGTTACAAGTGGCTTCTAATATCTATTAGTTTTGTATGTTGCATCAAATGCAAGAACATCTACGAAGCATTTTTTAATCGTACCATGCCATATAGTCAGTCTAGAACAAGTTTCTTAATCTATTCTTATTGTCTAATGTGTACTTATGATATAGGCCAAGATTATTGTTAGATTTTACAGTAAAATATATTATAGTTACTGTAGAATCAATATCACTGATTTCAGCATGTCTGTCTGTATCTAATCTATTTTACAAATCCTTATATTTGAACTGGAGATTTTGTGAACGTCTAACTTGACACCTATATAATCTACAACTTGGCAAGTATTAACACCAACATGCCTCAATGCCTTAGCTTAAGCAAGATGTCCTTAAATAACATGCTGACGTGAATGAAGAAAATGTACTTCATTTGAAGAACTCAATGGATAATTATGCTTAGTTCTAAATTTGGTAACAGTATACTTATTGCTGGAATTGTCATAATTCACTTGAAATGCTGCTTTACAACCCGTATGTGTCATTGGCTGGGGTTCTCACACCCAATTATTATTTACTAAATATTTCTCAACCCTATATCCTTCAAAACTACAGACCCACTGACGGATGGTAGTCCATCCAAACTTTGAACAACGAGTGGTATTAGAGCCAAACAACGCTGTCTTTCTTATAAAAAGTGGTATATTATAGGAGATCTGTAACCCTAAAATGAAGAATAGAGACTCTAATCATATAGCTTCCTCTTCAACTTCCTAAACATCTGAATCTTCTCCTATTTCTCTTTCCTCTACTCTTTTTCTTCCTAAATCATGTACAAAACATATAGCTTCAAAAATCAAAAACCTTGTTGAATATTCTTATGTTCCGAACTCTACTCAAATCAATGAATCTTCTCTACCCCTAATTAGTCCCTATAAACTTTATCAAAGACCCAATTCCTTTATGAGAACTATTAGGACTCGCATCTCTGCCAGAGTCCTGCTCCAAAAGAATATTTCAAGTCCTTCAGACTTGATCAGCGTGCTTTGCAAGTAACTCGGGCAAAACAATATGTTACTCTAGAGATTCCTATAGAGTTTGTTGCACAATGGAAAAAAAAAGGTTATACACATCTCTATCTTGACGGAGTATGTATAATCCTTACTCTTTATGATAGAAAAAGTTTACCTTTCACTACAAGGTTGGCCTTAATGGATACCAGATTCAAAAAGTACCAACATGCTATCATTAGTATTGTCCTGATACCCTCCATGCTGGTAGTGTTCTCCTCACTTTTTATCTAAACTTTAATTTGTCCCTTGAAGATCCCAACATACCTGCTCTTTAAAGGTCTAAATCCAGTTGCAAGCTACTGAATAAGTAGTCATAGTAAAAATGACTACTTTACATCACTAGTTGGTGTATAGACCATGCTCTTGATCTGCTAACCCTCCAAACTTCTTTAGACACCCTGATGATCTTAGATAACAATGAAACCATACCCACTATTGTCTAGATTCTTAAACAAATCCAAAAACAAGAGTTTATCAAACTCATGCCTTTTGAGTAGCCATCCAATTATAAAAAAAAATTCCATCAAAATCCTCAACCCATTCAAATTTCTAATGCATTATTTGAAAAAAAAAATATGATGGTACTGTTAGAATGACTTTCCAGCCACCAAAAAAACAGTCTCCTCAAGTTTTTTTTTTTTCATACACTTCAATGATCACAACTATCAAAATAGCTCAGGAGGATCTCTCTATTCATGGCTTTACTTTTAAAAGATATCTTGTGTATCCTAACAAGATACAGGGACATTTTGTATGGGATGTTCCAGAATCACATATATGCATGCAGTCTTAATTGTCCTTGCTTGGATGAAGATGATTATGATAATAACTGGGAATTCAACAGACGTCTCCAATGTAAGAAAAAGAAAAGCCCATCTATAAGTCAGATGATTTCACTCTTTGGCATGTTTAGACCAAAGAACAACAAAAAGAACCTAAAGCCAAAACTTATAGACAAGAAATAAACACCAAAACTTTGCCTTAAACTTTCCAACAACCCTGCATGATATTTTCCTCATCCAGCTCTTGCCAAGAACAATTTTCTCCACTGGTAAAGCAAACAAATCCTCAAACTTGAATTGTTACCCGACTATTTGTTCAGTCTCCAATAACTTCCACTGAAAAAATTGAGGATCTAAAACATTTGAAGCAAGTTCTAAATTGGCAAACTCAAAATGTCAGAACACAGAACTCAACCCTAGAATCTCTTGAAACAAAGCTCAACACAGTTGCAACTCGAGTCCAGAACACTGACAAAAAGGTTGATAAGATTACAGCTTAGCTAAAACAATTATATCTCAACTTTCATGAACAAATCTCTAGACTGGACACAGAGCTTTATGTCATGATTTAAAATAGATATTGGGGACCAGAATTCAATAAAAAAGAAGTAGAGATCAAACAACTTAAAGCTAAATTGGCAAGAATTGGTGTAGAAAACAATAACCATTCTTATTTGCAAAAACCCAATCCTTACCCATGTACATTCCAACTTTTAGTACATACCAGCCTTTTTATAGTCTCACCTTTCTACAACCCAAACTACACTAAAACCAAAGCCAGCTACTAAACCATCTAACAGTAAGACTTTCTCAAAGCCACAAACATAGACTATCCTAGAACACATAACTCAACCACAATCATCTCCATCTACCCTCGAACACACAACTCAACAACATTTGCCCCAATCTACTCCAGAGCCATCATACAAATCATCAAAAAACAAAGGCCCAATGCATCAACTCTCTTCTTAAATTGTTTATCCTAGTTCTATCATATCTGAAGCCAATACTTCCTCAACAGAATTAAAATCTAATCCATCTAATGGTTCATATTCATCCATAGAATCAATTGAATCATATTCTTCAATAGACACTGAAGAAAATCCTGTGGAAATCCCTAATTTGCTTATGGTTTAACTATTAACTGAATCCAATGATCCTCCTTTTTCTTCATCAGAACCACCCATAATTGAAGAAGCTGAATCAGATGAGGTAACTACTGTTGCTCAATCTCAAACTGAACCAGTTCTTAAAGCTTCTAATAGACTATAGTTTACATTTGATGATATTCCTAAAGTCAAGTGGTTTATGAGATTTCAAGAATTTTCTACTTAGATTAATGTTCAATTGCTCAGAACTGGAGCAACTTCTCAATTTGTTCCTAAAGAATTTAGTTCGTGGTTCACAAGATCTCTCGAGATTGGTTTGATAGTCTTGAACAGTATAGACAATTACAACTGTACCAAGCAGAGATTCCTCAAGTCTTAGGACTTATTTATGAGCAATTTCTTGGAAACCAGCTGTGGCACAAGAATCGACAAGAAGAGATTTCACCAGATGAAATACTGCTCCCTAAAGATTAAAGATCTTGATTTTCATTACAAAAAGATGATGACCCTATATTACAGACTCAATGGGTTCAATGACCCATCTCTAAAAATGCATTTGTGGCGTCTCTTCCTAAGGAGATCTTACCATATTGCAAAGGCAGTTTCATCTTCACTGACTAGATATTGTCAACCTTTCTCTTAGAAAAATCTGTAAACTAGCAATTTCTTATTTGGAAAAACTTTATGAACAAAAGGAGTTCTTTAAATATCACCTTTTAAAAGTGCATGCCAAAAGCCTCACCTTGCCATTAAATGTAAAGATGAAAAAACTTACCATGGCTTAAACAAAAAGAAATCCCATTTCTAGAAATACTCTCACCTTAAGAACTTTCTAAAACATCATTCCTCAAAACCCATAAATCTTTATAGGCTTTTTAAAAAAAAAAAAACACCTAGACTAGAAGTCAAAAACAAAAGATGCTCGGTGTTTCATTTGTAAAAAGAAAGGTCATTTTGTAAAAAACTACCTTAATAATCTAGCTACATTTGCCAAATTGCTTGAGCATCTCCACAGAGTATCTCTTTTGTCAAACAATAAAGATGTTGAATCCATATTTTCAAAATAGGAATATTATGACGATGACATAGTCTTTATCCTGGTAGAACAATTTAATAGTTCTTATTCTAAAGATGTTCCAACTATCCACATCATTCAACAAATCAATTTTGTCAAAACCTTTCCACATCTTTCATCCATAAAGATCAATATTCTCTCCTCTAAATTTGCCAAGCCTATACCTATCATAGGTTTCATTGATACTGGGACACAAAGAAGTATGTTAAATCCTTCTATTTTGCCATCTAAATTCGGGGAACATGATACTGAATTTTTCAAAGCAACCAATGGGAAATTGTTTCAAATCAAATTAATTACTAAAAAACCCATAGGCATCTAGTTTTTTCCAGA
Source organism: Aegle marmelos (assembly GCA_030449875.1). Lineage (NCBI taxonomy): Eukaryota > Viridiplantae > Streptophyta > Magnoliopsida > Sapindales > Rutaceae > Aegle > Aegle marmelos. The sequence continues at coordinate 15,315,518 of JASUUL010000143.1, forward strand.
TTGTGTCCTCTAGGTAAGAATAATAGGCTCTTTCCTTTCTGATAAGGATCTACTTTAAGGTTTCTATGTCCTCCAACTTATCAAGAAATTGAATATATCTTCCACAAGTGCTCGGTACAAACAAAGGTTTTTACTTTGTACTGAAACCTTAAGATTATATTCAATATCTAAAGCATTTCCTCCTTATTAATCCCAACAATTTTCCCATCTTTTTTCACTGTGAAAAAATCCTTAATTCTTTATTAAGTTACCTATCAAACTTAATGAAGACATTAATCCCACTAGGCCTACACATTCGGGTATGACACTGTTAAATCTTAAACTAGCCCAGGCTGAATGTCAACAACTCATTAAGCCTATCAACTCAGATTGGGCTTGTCAGGCCTTTTATGTTAAAAAAAGGTCAGAGATAGTCTAAGGAAAGAAAAGACTGGTCATTGATTATCAGCCCTTAAATTGTTTTCTCAAAAATGACAAATTCTCTTTGCCAAAGATCTAATCCCTCTTTATCCATCTTCAAGATGCAAAAGTCTTTTTAAAATTTGACCTCGAATCAGAATTCTGGCAAATTAGTATTCATCCTAATGATAGACCAAAAACAGCTTTCAGTATTCCAAATGCCCATTGGTAGTGGATATTCATGCCATTTGGTTTAAAGGTTGTACCTTTATTATTTTCAGGAAGCCATGGTAAAAATCTTTAAGCTCATACTTGAAAATGCTTTTATCTACAAAGATGATATTCTTTTGTTCACTCGAGATCATGAAACACATCAACAGCTCTCGACCCATTTTCTCTAAATCATCTAATCTCATGGAGTTATGTTGTCAGAAAAGAAGAGTTAGATAGGCCAAGAATCTATCAAATTTCTTAGAATGATAATCAAAGATGATCACTACCATCCAGGGCCAGATATTGCTCAAGAATTAATCTATTTTTCATATCAAAACCTTTCTAGAAAACAATCCAACAATTTCTTAGGATTATTAATTATTCTTCCCAACTTTTAAGAATATGATATGGACCCTCTAGGCAACTAACCCTAGGAACCCTTGAATCAATGGATTAGGATCAGTCCAGATCACTAAGAACAAATTGTAGATGATTAGATTCGAACCTAAAGGAAACCAAGTCTTTAAAACCCTAATCTGCCATAAAGGTTTATCACTCCCTTGATTAGTTAAATTCATGCTTTCAATCAAGAATACAAGAAGGCAAAGCAAAGCTTCTCTAAATAATTCAAAATTTTCTTCCCGTTTAACATAACAAGCTACTATCTTTATATAACAAAACCCTAAAAAAAACCCTAATTAATAAAACAAACAAATTGGGCTTAATTAAATTTAAAAGTGGGCCTAATTAATTAAATAACAATTAAGACATAAAAGCCCATAATTAAATAAAAATGAAATTACATTATTAATTAACCCATGCACTCATCATGCTTGTTCACATCTATACCTTGCACAACAAGACAATTTACTATCCATGGTGAAGCTTTGGGATACTTTTCTAGCTCAGCCTCTTTGTAATGCATTTCCACATCAAACTTTGTAAAGCTTCCTTCATCTTCTTTATCCTTGCCCTAGTTAATGGACAGTTAATTCCTTGCAATGGATCTTGAGAATATTTGAAAATATTAACTTAACTTATTTGGTCAGCACCTTCAGCTTCTTGATTTCCATTAGAATGCTAAAGAAGTCAGCCTCACCTTGGATCTTTAACAAACGACAACTGTCCCAAAGCTAAAGCAACTGAATCAGCATCCACTACCGCTAAGAATTCCCACCAGTGAGCTACGCATTCTATAAACAGATACCAGTGATAAGTATTGGGGAGTAGTACTATTAGAAAGCATTGATGGAAAAGAATCTTATTAAACTCATGCTAATAGTCAGTTCAAAGATGCCAAAAAACATTACCACGTGATCTATAAAGAAATCTTAGCAATAAAATATGGCATACAAAAGTTTGAATTCTACCTCATCGGTTATAACTTTATTGTCAGATTGGATAACTCCCCTTTCTTAAAAATTATGGAGTTCAAAAACAGGGTCCTATTAGACAAACATCTCCATCACCTTAAAACCTAGTTCTCCAAGTATGAGTTTTCAGTACAACACATCAAAGGAGATAAGAACCTGATCCATGATCTTTTAACCTCACAACCATATTACTCTCATAAACTCATTCAACTCTACCCCTATCATATCAATGGCTTCTTCATGAACTCAAGGTCTTCCTATCAACGCTCTCTCCCTTTCAAAGCTTTTACACAAAAATAGTTTTCTCCTAGTGCTACCCTATTTTCTAACTTCAGGAATATGCCAAGAAATTCTTGTTAAGATACTTCATGCAAATCTATTATGATTTTCTAGTTGCTTTCCCATCTTTTTATCCTGAACATATGTTCTTCACTGGTCTCACTCTAGATCTCTCAAGAGATGTTACAGAAAATAAACTTTGGTACATGTGGCGTCTTACCATACTATATGCTACCAAACTAGTCCTTCTAGTCCAAGCCACACTCTGTTATCTTCTACATCTTGAAAATGCTTCATTTCTTTTATGGACACTTCTTAAATGATACAGTCCACTCACTTGGTAGCGTAAATAATTGCAGAACATTTCGACCTTTCATCAACTTTTCACATTACCAAGATAAGAACTAGATATGTTCACTTCAGTTTTCATAGTCCATCGCCCATATTTCCAGAATCCACAATCTAAAGATTTTTGGACATAAGATTAAGCTTTTGAATGGTAGACTTTCCCATATCAATATCCAATTCTCCATGACCCTTCCCTCACCTCAACCTTAAAAGCCTACCTGTTTGAACTAAATAATGTTTAACCTTATCTAATAGACATTCACCATACATCCATAGGTTGTCGATATAGCTTCCAACTATTTTTTCACCATTTTCCTGGAACACCTCATCCTAGTTACAAGAATATTAGTCAAAGAAGAAAGACCTGACTATACTAATGTCCTATTCTAAGATTCCTAAGATCCCTAGGAAGAATTTATGTCCTTAGTTCATCAATTTGTCAATCCCTACTCTAATTACATGATCCCTACAGCAACAGTTCCAGATTCCTCATCAAAGTCTATAAAAATAAAATCTAAAAAAAAGTCAACAGTTCATGATTGTCCAGCTAAAGTTTAAGGAAAATTGAAGAAGGTTCGTATTCAGATGAGTCATACAAAAGACACTACTGACGAAAGTGATGAAAATCTCCCAGATTTTAAAGATCAATATCTTGAGAGAAAAATACAAAAGGCTCATCGATAGTATAAAGAAGAGACAAAATCCATGTCTCCATCAAGATTCTCATCGACTCCGTGATGATAATAATCCAAGCATCAAGGCTTTAATAAAAGAGTGTTGTCCTATCTTTATCTTTATCTTTTTAAAAAGAATTTACTTTTAGAAAAGTAGATACTTTTCTTCTTTGCATTTGTCATCTTGTAATCATGTTTGTTTTTACTTTTATTTGCTTTTGCTTTTTTTAATACAATCATGATGGTTGTAATCGTGGCAGGGGTCCTGTCCTGTTTTAGAGAAAGACTTCTCCTGTATAAGGAGGTTTTCTCCTCTTTGTAAGATAAGATGCTTTTATGAAAATCTTAAGGAGTGTTCTTCTTAAAATGATCAACTAAATTCCTTTCTCTCTATTCTTCTAATAAGGTTGTACAGACTTCTTAGTTGTTCACCCTCTTTTATGGCTTGATGACGAGTATGTTCTATACTTGTCTCTTAAAGCATCCTGTGTATCAGAAAGTCATATTCTCTTGTATCAAATACTAGTCTTAGTCACTGAAAACATTGTTCATCCTCCATTAATACCTAGGTTGAGGCTTCAGTCTTAGGATGGTATGTGCTATGGTTTTCTTCTCTGGTATTGGGTATATAGGTTGGAAACCTGAGCATGTGGGCTAATCGTCCAAAGGATAATTTTCAATTGTCATTACTCTGATATAACAACACGTACTCCTCTACCCAAGTGGTATCAGAGCTAATACTAAAACCAACCGTTCTTGAATAATTCATATACCATGCATCGACATATTCTACTAAATCAAACTGAGATCCAAGTATGTACTTTAAAAACTTTGGATGAAATACTCATTGGTAATCCAATAAAGTAAGAGTATGAAATATGGGTATAAAATTCAGAAACAATAGCAATCAGTATCATCCAATAGCACACTTGTTTCACAACAAAAATTTTAAAACAAAGTAAAGGTATAAAGATAAAACAAGTATTTTACTCAAAACACTTACTTAAAGAAATCAACAAATATGAGCTTTAGCTTCCAGTTGCACCTACAGTAGCAATAGAGGTGACAAAAACTTCTCTCCCAAAGTGAGTGAGTAATAGTAGTGAGTTTGTATCTAAATTAATATATATATATATATATATATATATATATATATATATATATATATATATACACACATTTGTAAATTAATGAAGAGACAATGACATTAACTGAGAAAGAATGAGTTTATTAATGCAACAATAAATACATTACTGGATTTGGTTAGCAAAAGTATGGAGTATTTGAAAAATCATTATATAAAACATAGAACATAAAACATGCAACTAAAAACCTAAAAGACGCAACGATCAATGTAAAATATGAATCAATAGGTAATAGTGAACATAAAACACAAAATATGAAACATCCAATGTGAAATATGAAACTTGAATGTAAACATAAAACAGAGGCAAAAAAGAAATTTTTTTGGGTAATGAGGGCAAAAAATATGCAACAATGAACATAAAATGTGAGATGCTCTCTAATAGTGAAAACTAAACTTGAAACATGAAATATAAAACAACAAACATAAAAGTTAAATGTAAACATGAAATGATGACAAAAGAGAAAAATTTTAGGGCATTTGAAAAATCAATACATGAAACATTGAACAACAAGCATGAAACTGGTCACTTAAAATATGCAATAATAAACATAAAACATGAGATGTTCTCTAATAGAAAAAATTAAATATCAAACATGAAATATGGAACAACAAACATGAAACTCGAACATAAACATGAAATAGGGGCAAAAAGGAAAAATTTCAGGATATTTGAAAACTTTATTATATGAGCATTGAACGGCAAAAATAAAACTAGTCACTTTAAATATATAACAATAAACATAAAATATGAGATGCTCTCTAATTGTAAAAACTAAATATGAAATAGAACAACAAACATGAAAGTTGAATGTAAACATAAAACAGGGACAAAAAAAAAAATTTTGGGGTATTTAGAAAATCATTACATAAAAAATTGAATGACAAACATAAAAGTGGTCACTTAAAATATGCAAAAATAAATATAAAATATGAGATACTCTCTAACAGTGAAAATTAAACGTGAAATATGAAATATGGAATAATAAACATAAAAGTTGAACGTAAACATGAAATGGGGGCAAAAAAAATTTGGAAAATCAGTACATAAAATATAACAATGGACATAAAATATAAGACACTCTTTAATAGAAAAAATTAAATGTGAAATATGAAACATGGAATAACAAACATGAACTTGAATGTAAATATGAAATGGGACAAAAAAATTTTTCAAGTATTTAAAAAATCACTATATGAAATATTGAATGATAAACATAAAATTGGTCACTTAAAATATGCAATAATGAACATAAAATATGAAACACTCTTTAATAGTGAAAACTAAATATGAAACATAAAAAATAGAACAACAAACATGAAACTTGAACGTAAGCATAAAACGAAAGAAAAAAATTTCAGGGTATTTGAAAAATCAAAAAATGAAATATTGAATGATAAATACAAAAATTGGTCACTTAAAATATGCAACAATAAATATAAAATATGAGACACTATCTAACAGTAATAATTAAATGTGAAATATGAAATATAGAATAAAAAATATGAAAGTTAAACATAAATATGAAACGAGGGTAAAAAAGAAAAATTTTAAGATTTTTAAAAAATATTTACGTGAAACATTGAATGACAAATATGAAATTAATCACTTGAAATATACAACCATGAATATAAAATATGAGATATTCTTTAACAATAAAAATAAAATATAAAATGTGAAATATATAATAAAAAATATGAAATTTGAACCTTAACATAAAATGGGGACAAAAAAGAAAAAGTTTAGGATTTCTAAAAAATATTTATATGAAGTATAAAAAAATATAAAATATGAGACATAATTCATAAAAAAATAAATTTAATTTTTATTATTTTATTAACTTTCATATTATTTAATTATTTAATATTTATAATATTAAAATATTTTTTATTTTTATTTACTTATATTTATTTACTTATTATTATTATTATTATTATTATATATTTATTTACATTTAAATTTAAATAAATTAATGACAGCAATCGGTGATAAAAAGTTGATTCGCTGCCGGATGGCAGCCAAACAATGGAGGGCTGAATTAATACAGGGACTAAATAGCCGCAAATAGCCGCCCCCTCTAAATAAAGTCCAGCTCATTCTGTGTCTTACATTTTGTTCAGCGTTATCTTCCTTACGCTCAAACGGACCATGGCAGCGTTAGAAGTAGCAGCAATGTCAATCTTCTCAACCAACTACCCTTTTTCGTTTTCCTGCTTATTTCCCAAACTACCGCACTGTATAAAGCTCCTCGATTTATCCAATTCTACTCCTTCACTTATCTATAATTTTCCAACACGAAATATTTCCATTCAAGTATGCTCAACTTTGCAAGACACAACAGTAGAAACAAAACTAGAACAAACACAGAAACAGAATGTAAGGAGAAAGCTATATGTGTTTAATTTGCCTTGGTCTTTCTCTGTTGCAGAAATCAAGAATCTCTTTGCCCCATGCGGAACTGTTGTAGATGTTGAAGTTCGTCTCCCCTCTCTCTTTTCCCCTTTTGATTTTTTTTTTCATTTTCTTTTTAATACAGGCTCTATTTGTTATGTGTTATAATGCAGATTATAAAGCACAAAGGTGGGAAAAACAGAAACTTTGCATTCATGACAATGGCTTCTCCAGAAGAAGCTCAGGCTGCCGTTAATCAATTCGACACTCAGGTTCCAGTTCTGTAGTTTGGTTAATTGAATTGATCATTATCTTGTATTTTTCTTGTTTCGTATTGATTTATATCCTTAAACGGTCAAAATGACTGTTGATAAATCTAAAAATTCAGGACTTTTTAATTGGTTTAAACAAAATGAAAAACTCATTTGATTCTTGTTGGTTTGTTTCCGTTATTGTCTTCTTCTTGTTTCTATGAGTATTGTTAACCACTTTGCTGTAAATTCATAACTCATTTTGTAAGGCAATTGCTGAGACTGTTTTGAATATCAATATATCGAATAAATCACACACAGCACACAAAAGGAGAATATTTTAAAAAGGTTTGAGGGAACATTAGTAATACCGCATAACCTTTTAAAACTCCCTCCCCAAATCTAATCATTCAAATCTTTTTTGTCTCATAATATTCTGGGTTCTCAACTCTCAGATATACTTGTAGAAGCTGTGTTATTGTTCTGGGTACAAAACCTTTTTTTAACTTGATGAACATGAAATATTATTTCAGTATAAACTCCTCTACATCGTGATTTTGTCTAAGGGGATTATGTTTTTCCCACTTATCTTTCTCCTTAAAGGCCTTCTATCTAAAATTTGCGGCTTTGCTTTCACCACACACCTTTTCTTATTTGTTCATTATCAAACTGGAATAGAGTCTGACATTTATAATATTAGGTGGCTTAGTTTGTGGAGAGTGAGAAAAATGTGAATTTTGGGGGACTTTTCTGTACACAGTAGAGCTACACAAGAATGTAGTATTGCATCAGCAACTCAATTGTTTCCTTTATTTTTTGAGTTAGCCTTCTTTTCTAAGCTGTGTATTCCCTCTCTCTATTTCTTCTAGTCAGGTCTTCTTTTCTCAGCTATGTTTTCCCTCACTTTACTAGTTAAGTTAGCCTTCTTCTCTCAGCTGTGTTTTCCCTTTTAACTTCTTTGATTGTAGTGGGTGAGAACTATCACTTTGAATTTGTGTATATTAAGCACCATTGGTGGAAAATTATCATTAGGAAGCAAGTTAACTCTGTGTATGATTTCATATTGCAGAAAGTCTCTGGGAGGATTATAAGGGTTGAGTTTGCAAAGAAATTCAAGAAACCACGACGTCAACGTTCTGCAAGTGCCCCTGCTAGAGAAACACTACACAAGCTTTATGTGTCGAATCTTTCTTGGAAAGTTAGATCTAGTCATCTCAGAGAATTTTTTTCAGCTAATTTTAATCCTGTTTCCTCCAAGGTTCTTTTTGAGAGCAATGAAGGAAGATCAGCTGGGTATGGCTTTGTCTCATTTGCCACAAAGGAAGAAGCTGAAGCAGCGATTTCTTGTTTGGATGGCAAGGTAACTGAAAATAAGTTATCTGCTCAATGTAACTGAAAATAAGTTATCTGCTCAATCACATTAATTGACTGGGTAAATTTGTGGTTGTTTTTGGAAAATAAGCTAAGCTTATATTTACTTGTTGTCTCTTGCATGTGTTTTCGGGATTAGGATTGTGATCCTTCATCCTCTTAGTATGTTTACTTGAAATATTATTGTGGGGTAATAAGATACAGCAGTTCAGATTATCTAAAATTACTGTGCTGAGTTTACTTCATTATTTTTAATTATTACTTCTTCTTTTCACTTTGCTTGTATTAAATTCTCTTAAAGGGAAATCTTCTGTTTGTGTTTGTGGGAACCTACCTCCATGTTCCATGCTCATATTTACTATATAGATTTGATGTTTTACTCATGTAAGATAAAAATGCATATGGAAATATTGATTAATCATCGATAACATGTATCCAGTTCCTATAATTTGTAGTCAATGCTCTGGCAAAGGTTTTCCCTGGCTAATGTCACTTTTGGTTGCTTAGTCTGCAATTTCTCTGACTGAACCTTCAGCTTCATGAAATATATGTTGATATAAAAGAGAAGAAGTTAGAAATTACATATTGATATCGGTACACTGTTGAGGCCCAAGTGTTTGAGAAAATGCATCAATTTACAGTTTCAGACAACTCTGCAATTGCCTTTACAAACTAGCCTTCTGGTGAATAGAGACCAGTAACTCATTTTTTTGGAATCTGTAAAATCTCTCAATTTTAAGAAGCTAATTTGAAAATGAAAAGAAAGCAACATAGGGACTATGATAGGATTAGTACTTCTCATAATATTTTTAGCAGTGAAAGGAGAGTTGAGGATGTTATGTAGTATAAACAGCTGGAGAACAGGGGTTGCTAGTATTGGATTTGACATATCATTGCCTGACGTATGTGCTAATTGGAGCCACTGGGATCAGTAACGCTTTTAGCTTTCTGGGTAACTTGTCCTCTTACTTTCTGTGCATGCACTTTGTTGGATTTGGCAAACAGAGGTATCAGTGGAACCATTTAAGTCACTGTAATCAGAAAAAGTGACTAAATTTGTGAGGATGGTAATTAGGTAGTTTGTGACCTTTCAAGAACTTTTTCCAACCGTGGAGGCGTAGAATGTGGATGACATTTATGAATTTTGTTTGTGCATTTATTTTAAGTAATAGATTAATAATTGGATGAATTTTTGTTTATGTGTTTTACCGCTTCATACTTTTACCGAAAGTTCTGCCTTTGCTGTTCTTTTTTTAAAAATAAAGTATCCCAGCTTGTCAGGCAGTTTCCTGTGTGATTCACCTTTCTATTTGTGTCTGATCAGATGCAGGATTGATTAATGATTTTATTGCTCCTCCTACAGGAGTTGATGGGGCGACCACTTCGTTTGAAATTCAGTCAAAAGAATGATGACCTATCAGAGAGTAACAAGGAAGAGGAAGATGTGTCTGAGGATCATCAACCTGCAGAGTCTTAGCTATTCAAATTTTTGGTGGTTTGCAGATTGACAGTGCCAACAAAATCACAAATGGTAAGCTTATGGCAATCTCACATTAAAGTGATGGAAGACAATGTCTTGGACCTGTCATTTGTGCTTTCACTTTCCTTTTCCTTTTCCTCATGTTGATGCTTTATTGACAGTCACCTTATTCTAGTCTTACAAAATTCTTTATAGAATGAAGGAATATGTTTGTATGCATATACCTTATGTGAACGATAGATAGAAAGTCATTTTGTATCAAAAATTATATAAGGAAACTTTGCAGCGATATGTTTTGATGATATGAAATATTTTGAGTTCTACCACAATGATACAATCTAGTTTATATCTATTTGAATTGGTCAAGAATAAGTCAGTTTATTCTATTTGAACTAGTATAAGTCAAGTCAAAGATGGTTAGTAGTGTAGCCACGTTGTTAGCCACTTCGCTGATTTTTATACTTAATTATTCCTAGTTTTGCTCATGGCAATTGTAATGCCCTTGTATATAAAAAACCCTTTTTCATGAATAAAAATCATCGAATAATTTTTTTCCCTCAGTCTTGAGTAGTGGGAGGTGCTAGCCTCTCGAAGAACTAGTACATTGTGCTTGTATCTTTCCTTTTTCTTAAGCAAACAAATGTGTCTGCAACACAGAAATATATGTTTATTTTAGAAATTGATATCTCGTCTCAGCATTAGGTCTGGATTTTGGGATCGTTTCAAAATTTCTAAATGTACTTGAGTGGCAAATAGTAGAAAGTAACTGAATTACTGAAAATAAACCTGCATTAGTACATCTATGAAATATTTTGGTCTCAGAAATAATGGAAGCAAAAATGATGGTAATTTATGTTTTTCCTCCATGTGGAGCACATATCATATGGCATGTTAGTAATATAGTCTTTAAACATAGACGGCAAAAACAAGCCTAAATGATATCATTACAGAAAAATAAAAGAAAATCATTGTCTACAGTCTCAAATAATGGAAATTGGGTAAAGCTCTATAGATACTATTGAAAAGCTGTATATGAGATCGAATCTAGTAATTTGTCATCTTTATGGTTGCTATTATGATTAGTTTATGTACGCCATTGGCTTGACGGAATATCAGGTTTGTTGAGCACAAGTTGAAGGGAGAGCCTATTATAGGGTTATACATAATGTCTTACTGATGACCTTGCTTTAAAATTTTTCTCCTGAATGCATTCTGGTTTTTCCATTCAAAATAGGTTACTAAAAGCTATTAAATTGCCAATTTTGGGCAATGCCTGCCGTTAAATTGCCTAGTCAAGCCTGGGATGTTCTTTGAGAGAAACTCTTATTCGATGGGCTACCAAAGGATTAAGCCGATCTTTTTTTGAGAAGGTGGTATATTGTAGAAAGTCTGTAATCTGAAAAAGAAGAATAGAAAAACTCTATTCCTCATGACTTCCTCTTCAAACTCCCAAGTTTTTGAGACTTCAATCTCTATATTCAATCTCTATATTCTCTCCTCCATCTCTTCCTCGTTCGTGTACAAAACATTTGTCTTCTAAAATAGAAAATCTTGTAGAATATTTTTATGTTCCAGATTCTGTACAAATTTCTAAATCTACTCTTTCCCTCATAAATCCTTATAAATTGTATCACCGTCCCAGTATTGTAACCAGAACCATCCGATCTATCATCTCTACTATCTGTCCTGCTCCAAAAGAATACATCCAATCTTCCAAACTGGACCACTGTGTTTTAAAAGCCACTCAAGTAGAGTAGTACGTTACTCTAGAGATTCCAGACGAGCTTATCACTAACTGGAAAAGAGAAGGTTATACACACCTCCACCTCGGAGGGGTACATATGATCTTAACTCTCTATGGCAGAAAAGGCTTGCCGGTCACAGCAAGAATGGCTCTTATGGATACCAGATTTACTGAGTACCAACATGCTATTATCGGTACTATTCTTACAACTCTTCATACTGGTAGTGTTCTCCTTACTTTTTACCCAAACTTTAACCTATCCTTTGAAGATCCCAACCTTGCAACAGCCTTGAAAGTCCAAATCCAGATCCAAGGTGCTGAACAAGTGGTCACCTTAAAATGGCTACTTTGCATCACCAGCTGGTTTATAGACTTCAAAACCATGCTCTTAATCTTCCTACACCTCAAACGTCTTCAGATGCCCTCATGATCTTAACCGATAACGAAACCATTCCCACCATTGTCCAAATTCCCAAACAGATTCAAAAAACTAAACTTCTCAAGTTGATGCCATTGGAATGGCTATCCAACTATGAAAAGTATCACCAAAACTCCCAGTCTATACAGACTTGTGAAGCCCAATATGAAAAAAAGCCAAACGGTACTGACCGAATGACCTTTAAGTATCCAGAAAGTCAACCTCCCAGAACCTCATTCTCATACACTGCTATGATTACTACTGTTCAGACAACACAAGAAGATCTTCCCATCCACAGTTTTACTTCCAAAGGCTATTCTGTGTACCCCGACAAAGTACAAGGTCATTTTATATGGCATGTTTTAGGCTTTTACTTGTGAGATCCCGGCTGTCCATGCCAGGATAATGATGAGTCTAATGACAACTGGAAAGTCGCTCACAAGCACAGAAGGCACAGAAAAAAGAAGAGCACAAAACAAAGCAGTGGTAAACCTCTATCTAATTTCCCACCAGATAACCAACCTGATTCCTCACCAATCAAGAAGTAAACAACCCACTTTTGTCTCAAACCTCTCAACAATCTTGCATGATGTTTAGATCTAGTTCTTACCAAAGTCAGTTCCCTTCCTTGGGAAAAACAACAGATCTACAAACCAAGGTGGTTTCCAAACCATATGTCCAGCCTCCTGTTCTCCCCACTGGACAGACGAAAGAACCAAAGCAATATGAACAAGTACTTAACTGGCAAATCAAGAATGCTAGAGTTTAGAATACAGTCCTGAAATCTCTTGACACCAGGGTCAATAATGTTCAAGCACAAGTTCACAAAACTCACCAGAAGGTTGATGCAATTACAGCAAGGATGGAACAGTTGTATCAAAGCCTTCACCAAAGAATTGCAAAGTTGGACATAGAGCTTCGTACTATGATTGAATGCAATTATTGGGGACCCAAGTTTAATAAAAAAGATGCAGAGATTAGATAACTTAAAGCTGAACTTGAAAAAATTATGCAGAAAGGCAAGGCGACAACCCTCTTTATTTGGCCAGCAACAAACAACCATACCTATGCCTTCACCGTACTTCAACACATACCAACCATATTACAATCCTCCCACAACTCCTTCACAAAGAACCTGTGAAGCTCATTAGTTCATTGGCATATGCAATATGCATTATCCCAAAGAAGAATCGACATAGATGCCTTATACTTACATAAGGCCAACTCCACTAAGGCCTGCACCTTCAAGGCCTCAACCTAAACCACAACCTCCACCACCTCAACCTCAACCAACTCCAATCTATGCTGAAACCATTCATACTCCTGTTCCTCAACAAATTCCTGAATACTTTTAGCCTCTACTCAAAGACAAAAAGCCCATGCATCAGCTCTATTCTAGTCTGATCAATCCAAAATATGATACACCATCTAATTCAAAAGTTAATCAATTTTCAGATGAGTCTTCTTCTCCAACAAAATCAGATGCCTCTTACTCGGCAACAGATTCTGAAGAAAATTATGACTTATGGCTCAGCCATCCACATCAGACAATCTTTCTCCTGAGAATCTCTCTTCTAGTTCAACAAGGGAACAACCCTTTGTTGAAGAACCAGTAGAAGACGTGCCTCCCGCACGGTCTGATCCAAGTCCAAGTCCTAAGACATCTAATGGACCATGGTTTTCATTTGATGATATTCCAAAATCCAAATGGCTTCTTAGATTCCAAGAAATGGCTGCTTGGATTGATGTTCAATTGCTTAGACCTGGAGCAACCTCTTATGATGTTCTTAAAGAATTCTGCTCTCGGTTCCTAGGCTCTGTTCGTGATTGGTTTGTAAGTCTCTAAGAGTACATAGGCTCTGTTCGTGATTGGTTTGTAAGTCTCTAAGAGTACATACAGCTACAGCTGTACCAGACACCAATCCCACAAGTACTAGAACTCATCTATGATCATTTCTTAGGCAATCTTAATCTAGCAAAAGAATCTGTTAGAAAAGAGTTTCATCAGATGAAGTGCTGTTCTTTAAAGATTAAAGATCTTGACACGCACTACAGACGAATGTCAGCCCTGTACTACATGCTTAATGGTTTCAATGATAGCTCTCTTAAGCATGTCTTTATTCAGTCTCTTCCCAAAAAAATCTCCCAGAACTTCAGAGACAGTTCCATACTCTTAACATCAACATTGATGATCTTTCTCTTGGGAAGATCTATCAGATTACGGTCTCTTGTCTTGAAAAGCTCTGTGAACAAAAAGAGTTTTTTAGAGATCTCATCGAGCAAAAGGAACCTTTTAAGAGTGCATGTGCAATCAAATGCAAAGATGAAAGAATTGCACTTGTCCTACAAAGAAAAAATCTCATTTTCAGAAGTTCTCCAAAACCAAACACTTTTCCAAACACAGTCAACCAAAGCCTAAAAAGCCTTTCCAGTTTTTTAGACAAAAAACAACCAACACCTGGCAACAGAAAGATTCCAAGTGTTTCATCTATAAGAAAAAAGGACACTTTGCCAGATCTTGCCCTAACAATCCATCCAAGTCAGCTAGGCTTCTCCAACACCTTGACCAAGTCTCTCCTCTTTCTGAGGACGATAATGTTGAATCCCTGTTTTCATAACAGGAATCTTGTGATGACAATACGATCTTTGCATTGGTTGAACAGAGTGATACCTCTGATTCCGAGAACATTCCAACCATATGCCATATACAACAAGTTAATCTTGTTCAACGTCCTCTTCCATCTATAAAAATTAGTATCTTTCCATCGAAATATGTCAAGCCTATTTCCATCATAGGTTTCATTGATACAGGTGCACAGCTCAGCATGCTCAATCCATCCATTCTCCCTCTTGAGTGTTGGAAACACCACACTGAACACTTTAGAGCAGTTGATGATGAATTTTTTGACACGGATCTAATTACCAAAAAATCTATTGGTATTTAGTTCTTTACAGAGTGTGTTCTATGAATTAATCTTATCGGGTCTTTTCTTTTTGATAAGGACCTCCTCATAAGATTTGATGTACTTCAGTTAATCAAGAAGTTGCATATATCTGTTAAAGGTATTCGGTATAAGCAGAGATTCCTTCCTTATATTGAAACTTTAAAGTTGTATTTAATTTCTAATGCACTCTCTTCCTATGAGTCCTTAACATCCAAATTCCTAAAGTTGTCTTGAAAATCATGTTCAGTTTCTGCATCCTTTTCCTCTGTGGAAAAACCCTCAGTTCTTAATTAAACTACCCTTCAAGCTTAATGAAGATGACAACCCTACAAAAGCCACACATCCGGGTATGACACCCTCAGATCTCAAACTTGCTCAAGCTGAATGTTAGCAACTCATGGCACAAGGCCTCATTGAGCCCACTTATTCTGAATGGGTTTGTCAAGCTTTCTATGTTGAGAAACATTCTGAAATTGTTCAAGGTAAGAAACGCCTCGTTATTGATTATCAACCTCTCAATTGTTTTCTCAAAGATAATAAGTTTTCTTTTCCAAAAATCCAGTCCTTGTTTATCAATCTCCAAAGTGCAAGGGTATTTTCAAATTTGACCTTAAGCAGATTTCTGGCAAATTGGTATTCATCCTGATGAAAGACGTAAAACAGCTTTCTGTATTCTCAATGCTTACTATTAGTGGACAATGATGCCCTTTGATCTAAAAGTGGCATAATCTCTTTTTCAAAAGGTTATGGTCAAAGTCTTTGAACTTATTCTTGAAAACGTCCTCACTATATTAATGATATCTTGTTTTCTAAGGATCATAAATCACATCACCGGTTCCTAGAACAGTTCTTGTCGATAACTAAATCACATGGAGTCATGTTATTTGAGAAAAAGTCACAGATGGGCCAGACATCCATTGAATTTCTTAGTATGATAATCCAAGATGGTCATTATTGTCCTGGACCATACATTGCACAAAAATTAATACACTTTGCAGATGCTTATCTCAACCGCAAGTAAATTCAACAATTCCTCGAGATTGTCAACTATCTTCGAGACTTTTTTTTTTCATACATTACGGTCCACATCTCGAAGTTGTCAAGGATGCTAAAGAAATCAGCCCTACCATGAGGACCTGAACAGACAACAGCTTTCCAATAATTAAAGTGGATGACTCAGCAGCCTCTATCGCTGAGAATCTCATCCACAGGACAACGCATCCTATAGACAGATGCCAGTGACGAGTACTGGGGTGTAATACTTCTGGAGCACATTGATGGAAAAGATTTCTATTATGTTCATGTCAGTGATCAATTCAAAGAAGCTGAAAAGCATTAACATGTGATCTACAAAGAGATCTTGGCAGTTAAGTATGGCATCCAGAAGTTTAAATTCCATCTCATAGGCACAACTTTATTGTCAGATTGGACAACTCTTCTTTTTCTAAGGTTATGGAATTTAAAAATAAGGTACTACCCGACAAGAATCTTCTCCGCCTTAAAACCTGATTCTCTAGGTATGATTTTTCAGTGCAACATATTAAAGGCAACAAAAACCTTATCCCTGATCGCCTCTCTAGGCCATCTAAAAAAGCCTCTCTCATCCATACCTTTGGTTTCATTCCTCTAATAGCCATGGTAAACTCCTTACCTAACCATGCTCTCACTTAAAAGTCATTTCCCCTCGATAGGACTTTCACCTCTTTCCATCAAATCTAAGACTTTGCTAGAAAGTTCCTTTTCAGGTTCTTTATGAATGTCTATACTTAACAATCCAAAACCCCTACTCTTTCCAAGTATGCATCCAAATTATATTTTCCTCACAGGATTAGTGATCATGCCAAATAAAGACATCACCGAAGATGAGCTTTGGTGCACTTGGTGCCTTACAGTGCTATATGCCACAAAAATGATTTTTCCTATTGGACACTCTTCTAGTAGGTTGAATCATCCAACATACTCAACAAGTCTCACTTGGACACTCTTCTAGTGATTTTCACCACTTTCCTGGTGGCGTAGAAAGCTTCAACAATTACTCAGACACACCATCTCAAAGCTTTTCCAGATCAAGAAGGAAAACAGTTCACTTCTATTTTTATCATCCACTGTCCTTACTTCTAACATCCTCAAACTAATGATTTTTGGACACAGGACCAAGCATATGAATGGAACATCGTCCTTCATATTGCCTGCCTTGAACAAAACTTTGAAATCAAGGTCTCCCTGAAAAATTTCCTTATGGAGCTTAATCATGTCCCTTCTGATCAACCTACTATCCTCCATACATCTCTTGGACCAAGACATGAAATGTTTATAGTGCCTACACAATCCTTACATTCCCAACCAACCAGCAGAGAGATCATTCTAAAAAAAGAAAAGCTAGACTATGTTGATTACCTCTTCCAAGACCCCCAAGACCCATATGAAGACTTCACTCCCATATCTTCCTAGTATGATCTAGGATCTTCCTCCACTCCCTGTCCACCAGATTCTTATCCACCTTTTTCAACACAACCCGAATTTCCTTAAGACTTTTGGAAGAAAAAACTTGAAAAATAAGATCTAGTCGCAGACCCAAATGTGACAGATGACTCATCCACCTTAGAAGGCATTATTTTACTTTAATAAAGAAGTTTGTCTTAAATATTTTATTAAAGTGATTTGTCTTTTGTGTCTTTAGTAGTTTGTTTTTTGTGTTTTAATAAAGTAATTTGCTTTAGTTGCTATGATTTCTTCTTCGGTATTGGATATATCGACTGAAAAATCGAGCATGCAGGCTATTGGCCCTAATCATAGCACCTACCACCTTTTAATTGCGATGCCACTCCTTGGCTTATGGTCCTTGGTGAACAATGTTTTTTATAATCGTCGATCTGGATTTTAAGTTAACTGAAAATAGCAATGGTATAAAGGTTTATACCACCTCCAGTATAACAGAATAAGACATTCTGTTACACAGGATCCTACAAGAGGCAAGTGTAGAGCATACTTGTTATTGAGCCGTGTAGAAGATGAACTATTTAAGCATAGTATCAGAGCCTAACCATGTGTTAATGGGCTACCAAAGGATTACGCCGATCTTTCTTTGAGAAGGTGGTATATTGTAGAAGGTCTGTGATCTAAAAAAGAAGAATAAAAAAGCTTTATCCCTCATAGCTTGCTCTTCAAACTCCTAAGTTTTCGAGACTCCAATCTCTATATCCTCTCCTTTATCTCTTCCTCGTTGGTGTACAAAACTTTTGTTCTCTAAAATAGAAAACCTTGTAGAATGTTCCTATGTCCCAGATTCTATACAAATTTCTGAATCTACTCTTTCTCTCATAAACCCTTATGAACTATATCACCGTCTTAGTACTATAACCAGAACCATCCGTTCTATCATCTCTACTACTCGTCCCACTCTAAAAGAAAACATTCAGTCTTTCAAATTCGACCACTGTGCTTTGAAAGCCACTCAAGTAGAGCAGTATGTTACTTTGCAGATTCTAGACTAGCTTATCAGTAACTGAAAAAGAGAAGGTTATACACACCTCTACCTCAGAGGGCTACGAATGATCTTAATTTTCCATGGTAGAAAAGGCTTACAGGTCATGATAAACCAGCAGGGGTCCTGTCCTGCTCAGCTCGCCTATATAAGGCAGCTCCCTCCTCATTGTAACATAAGTCAGAACACTTGAAGTATTAATCTAAGAAGTTTGTTTTATAAGCTATGAATCTCTAAACTCTCTCTTCTCTCTCTGTTAACGAAGTTCTTAAGATTTCTGAAAAGGTTTGAAAAAGGTTTTATCAAGTTCATTTTCAGAAACCAAAAGAAAACCTGAGATAGTATGCTCTGCACTTGCCTTATTCAAGGACCCTGTGCATCAGAAAACTCATGCTTGTTTCCTAGGCAGTGATGCAGTGCCCTGTTGAAGAAGACCAGGAGTGTCTTGAGTTATGGGCTGTACGACTAGTGGAAATTGTTTTGATGTTTTCATGATAAACTAAACCTTGAGTAGATGGCGATCTTGTATTCCGCTGCCCGACTCCCTAGTTGGTATCAGAGCTTGTCTCTCAAGTTTTTTGAAATGATATCATGTTTTGATTTCTAAAAGAAAGTGGTATGATAAATGCTTTTTCAGTTTTGAAAGAATCCTAGACTTCAGGACACAGAGAGAGAGATTGCAATATCATGGCTTCTACATCTTCTTGCTCAGAATCTTCAAGCACTATTTCCCTTTCGTCTACTTTGTCTTTACCAAAGTCTTGCACTAAACATACTGCAAATAAGATAGAAAACCTCGTAGAATACTCCTATATTCCCGAGTCTGCACAAATTACTGAGTCTTCTTTTCCTCTTATTAGTCCTTATCATCTGTATAAAAGATCTACTTCTCTTACCCGTAGTATAAAATCCCTCATCAGTACAAAGCGTCCTCTTCCTAAAGAATACATCCAGTCTTCTAGACTAGAACAGTGTACTCTCCAAGCTACTACTGCTGAACAATATGTTACACTTGAGATCCCTCCAGAACTCGTTGCTAACTGGAAACGAGAAGGTTATACTCATCTCCACCTCGGCGGAGTGAGATTAATCTTGACACTTCATGGAAGAAAAGGTTTACCTGTCACTGCTCGAATTGCTATGCTCGACACCAGGTTCAAACAGTATCAACACGCTGTTATTGGTACAGTTTTGACTACCCTACATGCAGGCAGTGTTCTTCTCACCTTTTATCCAAATTTCAATTTGTCCCTCCAAGATATCAACCTTTCCACAGCCTTGAAAGTCCAAGTTCAAATTCAAGGTGCTGACCAGATCTCCTCAGCAAAGATCGCTACTCTCCATCATCAATTGGTCTATAGGCTTCAGAACCATGCCTTAGATCTTCCAACTCCAGAAAGTCACTCAGATGCTCTAATGGTACTAACAGAATCTGATCAAACTCCAACTATCATTCAGATTCCTCGACAAATTCCTCAACAAGAACTTGTCAAGCTCATGCCTTTAGAATGGATTTCCAACTATGAAAAGTTCCATCAGAACGATGCTCCCATTCAGACATCCGAAAGTATGTTTGAACGCAGACAAGATGGATCTGTCAAAATGACTTTCAAACCACCTCAGACGGCTTCACAGCCTCCTCCAGCTGTTCTCCCTACAGCTCCACCAGAGTTTCTAAGACTATCTTTCACCTATTCTTCAATGATCACTCCAGTCCAAACTGGCCAAGAGAAACTCCCAATCACTGGTTTCATTTCAGAAGGTTATCCAGTTTATCCTGCTAAAATTGAAAAACACTTCCTCTGGGATGCTCCTGGATCTGACATGTGTGATCCAGATTGTCCGTGCTGGCAAGATGGCGAAGATGATGAATTTGTGCCTAAAAGAAAACCTAAAAAGAAGTATCTTACTTCTTGTAAGGTTGACCACAAAAGGCCACAAAACCCTCCTTCACCTCCTGCACCTGCACCTTTACCTCTTTATCACAAGGAACTTAAATGGATTGCTAAACACTGCAAAACAGAAGTCCCTTCACCAGTCATACATCCACAACCACAACCAATCCCATGTATGATGTTCTCCAAAGACTATTCCTTAAACTTTCCACCTCTTGAACCACAAACTAACACTCAGAGAAAGATTGTGTCAAAACCCTTTGTCCCTTCACCAATCACCTCTGCTGGTCATCTTGAAGAACCAAAACCTTTTGAATCTGTCCTCAACTGGCAAACCCAGAATGCCAGAGCACAAAATGATGCTTTACAGCACATCCATCAACAAGTCGATCGAATCAGTTTATTTAATCGACAAGATTGAAACCAAAGTTGATTCCATCACATCACAGATGCAGCAAATCCACCAGGATCTAAAGAACAGAGTTGCTCAACTAGATGCTGAACTTAAAGAAATGCTCCGACATCGCTACTATGGTCCTGAGTTTGATAGCAAAGAACGAGAAATCAGAAAGCTGCAAGCAGAACTAAAACAGATTGAATCTGAGAAGCAGAGACCTACCCTCTTCACACAAAGTCCACCAATTCCTTCTATTGGTCCTACTTACCATCCGTTCACTCCTATGCTAGCTCCGATCAGACAATATGACCCTTCTAAATTGTTTGGTATGACCCATTCACTTTTCAAACCACAATCACAACCTGCTCTACCTTCAAAGCCCAAATCAAGGTCCAAACCTCAACCTAAACCGTTGAAGATACATCAACCCACTCAACCAGTTCAACCACAGTCTCAACAATCTGAACCTCAAGAACAGGAATCACCAGAGTATACCTCTGTTCCTCCACCTCACACAACCCAACCTCAATCCAAGGATAAAGCTCCTATGCACCAGTATGCATCTTATCCTCATCATTCTGAGTCAGCGACCTCACAGAAACCTCCTCCAGAAGATATTTCCTCATCCTCGGGACCAACTCGATCACAGATCGATGACACACCATCTCAACCATCGACTCAAACCCCAACAAACTCGGTTCGTAACCTTCACTCTCTTCGGTTTTACCACCGATTCGAGAAAAGTCTTATCGCCGATATCACTAAGCTCCTCATGGCTCAAACAGAAGAACCAGAGCATGCACAGACTTCTCATCCAGAATCTTACTTTGAGATTCCATCAGATGTTGATGATCCTACTGAATCTACATCTGCACCCTCACCTCAACAGCAAACTTCAAAGTCATCCAATGGTCCATGGTTTACTTTTGATGATATTCCAACCAATAAATGGCAAGACAAACTATCCGAGATTTCAGCTTGGGTAGACCTCTAGATACTCAAAACCGATGCCACAGTGGAATCAGTTCTTAAGGAACTAACCACCGATTCATTGGATCCCTTAGAGATTGGTTTGACAGCTTAGGCTCATACAGACAACTTCAGTTTGTCCAGCTACCTGATGTTTCCTCAGCCTTAGCCGTACTTCATGAACAGTTCATTGGCGAACTAGCTGCACACTTTGAAGCAGCCAGACGAGACTACCTCAATATGAAATGCTGTTCCCTTAAAGCCAAAGATCTTGACTTCTACTACAAAAGGATGTCAATCTTGTTCTACAAATTGAATGACTTTAATGATCCCACTCTGAAGCATGTCTTCCTTACTTCCTTACCTGATGAATTGCAACCTGAAATTCAACGACAACTTGCTGCTTACAATCTTAGCCTTGAAAATATCTCCTTAGGCAAGATCTTCCAGATTGCAAAATCCTGCCTTGATAAACTTTGTGAACAGAAGCGATTCTTCAAAGAATTGATCAAAGACAAAGAACCATTCAGAAGTGCTTGTAAAAAGCCTTATCTGAAAATCAAGTGCAAAGATCCAAAGCAATGTGACTGCGGTCCTCACAAGAAGAAACATTTCAGAAAGCTTAATCAGAAATCTTCTTCCAGACTTCACACTCGCAGACCATTCACATTTTACAAAAAAAAGTCTCCTTCCTCTAAGGAAAGGCAACGGCAAAAGTCCAGTAGATGCTTCATATGCAAAAAGAAAGGACATTACTCAAATGCCCTAACAAGCGAGACAAAGCTATTCGTCTCATCAAGCATTTACAAGTTTATTACGGACTATGCTCAGAGACAAGAAGAAGTTGAATCTTGTTTCTCAGAACAAGAAGCACCTAATGAAGAAACAGTGTTCGCACTGGAAAATTCATCTGATGATTCCGATACAGATGGATTACTCACTGTTTACAACCAACAGTCTTTGTCACTAGATTCCTCTATTCCTATTTCATCAGTCAAAATCCAGGTTTTACCCTCAAAGTTTTACAGACCTCTACCTGTCATTGGATTTTTTGACACTGGCGCTCAAAAGACGATGCTCAATCTAGATATCCTTCCATCACAGCATTGGAAACCTCATACAGAACATTTCAAAGCAGCCGATGGAAAAATTTTCACAACAGATTTGATTACCAAACATCCCATTGGTATTTAGATTTTCCCTAATTGTGTTATTTGGACACATGTCATTGGTTCGAATTTACCTGATAAAGATATCTTATTAGGTTTCGATACCATCTCCAAAGTCCCTCACCTCCAAATACTTCCTACCGGTATCCGAGTCAAATGCATGTTCAAACCCTTCATAAACATCCTCAGACTTTACAGCCTTTCCAATTCTCCTCAGTCTTACCAAGACATCTCAGCCAAACTACTCCAGTTTTGCCCTGAATCTCATGCTGAATTCACCCATCCAAGTCTGTTATGGAAAAACAAGTCCTTCTTCATTAAGCTCCCCTTCAAGCTAAATGAAGACACCAATCCTACCAAAGCGACCCATCCGGGAATGAGTCCTTCTGACTTGGTCCTAGCCCAAAATGAATGCTCACAACTTTTGGCCCAAGTCCGATTGAACCCACAACTTCTCGGTGGGCTTGTCAAGCTTTTTATGTGGAAAAACACTTAACTTGTCCGTGGAAAAAGAGATTAGTCATCGATTATCGGCCTTTAAACATGTTTTTACAAGATGACAAATTTCCTCTTCAAAAAGACAAAACATTTTCACATATTTGAAGAATGCCCAAATCTTTTCGAAATTTGATTTAAAATCGAGTTTTTTGGCAATTAGGCATTGAACCTCGAAAGATACAAAAAAATTTTTGCATTCCAAATGCTCATTATCAATGGACAGTTTTACCCTTCGGTTTAAAGACTGCTCCTTCCATTTTCCAAAAAGCAATGGTCAAAATCTTTCAACCTATTCTGCATCATGCATTGATTTACATTGACGATATTTTGTTGTTTTCAGAAACACACGCAGAACATCGCCATTGTTAAATCACTTCCTTGATATCATTGATCTCATGGTATCATGTCTTTGTCACAAAAAAAAAGCACCATAGCCACCTCCAACATTGAATTCTTGGCATGGTCATCAAAGACGGCCACTATCAACCAGGAAAGCACATTGCCCAAGAATCGCTTCACTTTCCGGATCAACACTTATCCGGAAAGAGATCCAGAATTTCTTGGTATCATCAATTACATCCGTAATTTCATCCTCACGTGGACATGACATACAAAGACAACTTTCGGCTTTATTGAAAAAAAGCCTCAGGAATGGAATGACACCATACTACGATTGTCACCGAGTTAAAAAGATTGCACAAGATCCTCCACCATTAAAGCTCATTCTGAGATGGCAACCGGATCTTACAAATGACGCAAGTGACACCTCGTAGGGTCTTTGACTCTCGAAGAACTCAATGGAAAAGAGAATCTTATCGGATACGCTAGTGGACATTTCTCTGACTCACAATGCCACTACCACAGTATCTACAAAGAGATTTTAGCCGTGAAAAATGGTATTAAAAAATTTGAATATCATTTAATCGGTTATCGTTTTCTTATCCGATTAGACAGCTCATCCTTCCCAGCCATCTTCAGCTCAAAAGGAAAGAATATTCCAGAGAAGATGCTTCTACGACTGAAAGACTGGTTCTCCAAATATGACTTCTCTGTGAAGCATATAAAAGGAACCCAGAACCTCATCCCTGATCTTCTATCCAGACTTTCCAAACCATCCCAGCATCTATCCTGCATTTCCTCTCAATATCATTTTCCTTTTATCCTAATGGCAACATCTCTTCCAACACAAGCTATATCCAAAAGATATTTTCCTCCTGGCAAAACTTTCAACTCAGCTTTTGCTATTCAAGACTTTGCCCGAAAATATGTTTTTAGGTTCTTTCTCAAAGCCTATTTCCTTACTGACTCCATCCCTGTCATGGATTTCCATCCCAAGACTTATTCCTTACCGGTTTATATCTCCATCCTCTCAAAGGAATCACTGAAGACGAGTTATGGTACATTTGGTGCCTTACAGTCCTCTACGTTACAAAACTTGTCTTCTCAGTCAAACCTCTATCCAGACACCTAATGGATCCTGAACAGTCCACTTCCCTCATATGGACCGTCCTAGAATGGTATTCCCCAATTCCTTGGTGGAGAATGAAATTACAGCAGATAATCCTCCTCCACAACCTTGACAAAATGCCAGACACAGAAGCAGATATGTTCACATCTGTCTTCACCATTCACAGGCCGTATTTTCAACATCCACATATTGACAACTTCTGGACTGTAGACCAAGCACGAGAATGGCAAACTCTGCCACATCCAGCTCTTCTTGAACAGGATCAAAATATTCAAAGAAATCTGACCACCTTCCTTTGCCAACTTAATCATAGGTCAGAGCCACCAAAGGACATTTTCCACACCTCCTTAGGACCTCGGCATGACATCCTCATAGTCCCAACTCCTTCAGCCATCTCTACCCCAAAAACTTCAAGGATTATCCTCAAGGAAGAAAAGCCAGATTACACTGACTTCTTATTCCAAGATGCTCAAGACCCTTGGGAAGATTTCATGTCCTTAACCCAACACTTAGAACAACTCCAAACACCACCTGCAAATCCTAATGAAGCAAGAACAAGTTATCAACCAACAGACCAGCCACCAGAACAGTCTTTTCCACCTTACTGCTCCCAAGTCCGGCCCAATCCATCACCTAATCCAGATGAAGCGCAACGAGCCCAATTCTGCCCATGGCCCTGCGTTCCAGGCTGTACTCATCTTGACAAGGTGTTCAAAATACCTGCTGACGACGACACTGACTCAGACACTGATGCTATCTTACTCTGAGACACATCAGCCTGCCAACACTTTACTATTTGTCGTATTATAATTTGTTTGAGTGTGCTTATGCTTTTGCTTTACTTTATTAAAGTTGCTTTAGAAAAGAGATAGGGACGTGTCCTATCCTTTTAGCTTTTGCTTTTTATCTTGTCTCCTACTTTTGAAAAGTAGATGTTTTATTTTATTCTTGCTTTTGTAAAAGCGGGGTCTGTCTGTTGGCTCGCTTTATATAAGGCGACTCCTCCTCATTATAACATAAGTCAGAACACTTGAAGTATTAATCTAAGAAGTTTGTTTTATAAGCTATGAATCTCTAAATTCTCTCTTCTCTCTCTGTTAACGAAGTTCTTAGGATTTCTGAAAAGGTTTGAAAAAGGTTTTATCAAGTTCATTTTCAAAAACCAAAAGAAAACCTGAGATAGTATGCTCTGCACTTGCCTTATTCAAGGACCCTGTGCATCAGAAAACTCATGCTTGTTTCTAGGCAGTGCCCCAGTACCTGTTGAAGAAGACCAGGAGTGTCTTGAGTTATGGGCTGTACGACCAGTGGAAATTGTTTTGATGTTTTCATGATAAACTAAACCTTGAGTAGATGGCGATCTTGTATTCCGCTGCCCGACTCCCTAGTTGGATTTACTGAATACCAACATGCTGTTATCGATACTGTTCTTATAACTCTTCATGTTGGTACTATTCTCCTTACTTTCTACCAAAACTTTAACCTATCCTTTGAAGATCCCAACCTTGCAACAGCCTTGAAAGTCCAAATCCAAATCCAAGGTGCTGAACAAGTGGTCACCTCAAAAATGGCTACTCTGCATCACCAGTTGGTTTATAGACTTCAAAACTATTTTCTTGATCTTCCTACACCTCAAACGTCTTCAGATACCCTCATGATCTTGGCCGGCAATGAAGCTATTCCCACCATTGTCCAAATTCCCAAACAAATCCAAAAAACTGTAATTCTCAAGTTGATGACATTAGAATGGCTATCCAACTATAAAAATATCACCAAAACTCCCAGCCTATACAGACTTCTGAAGCCTAATATGAAAAAAGGCCAAATGGCACTGTCCGGATGACCTTTAAGTCTTCAGAAAGTCAACCTCCTAGAACCTCATTCTCATACACTGCTATGATTACTGTTGTTCAGACACATAAGAAGATCTTCCTATCCACAGTTTCACAAGGCCATTTTATATGAGATGTTCCAGGCTCTCACTTGTGTGATCCCGGCTATCCATGCTAGGATAATGATGAGTCTGACGATGACTGTGAAGTTGCTCACAGGCGCAGAAGGCGCAGAAAAAAGAAGAGCACAAAATAAAGCAGTTGTAAACCTCCCTCTGATCCCCCACTAGAAAACCAACCTGATTCCTCACCAGTCTTGATATCCTCACTTGTTGCTCCTACACCTCAAAAAACCATTCTTACAACCTATAGACAAGAAGTAAACAACCCATTTCTATCTCAAAACTCTTTACAATCTTGCATGATGTTTGGATCTAGTTCTTAACAAAGTTAGTTCCTTTCCTTGGGAAAAACAACAGATCTACAAACCAAGGTGGTTTCCAAACCGTATGTCCAGCCTCCTATTCTCCCCACTGGACAGACCGAAGAACCAAAGCAGCACAAACAAGTGCTTAACTAGCAAACCTAAAATGTTAGAGTTCAGAATATAGTCCTCAAATCTCTTGATACCAGGGTCAATAATGTTCAAGCACATGTCTACACAACTCACCAGAAGGTTGATGCAATTACAGTAAGGATGGGACAGTTGTATCACCAAAGAATTGCAAAGTTGGACATAGAGCTTCGTACTATGATTGAATGCACTATTGGAGACCCAAGTTCAATAAAAAAGATGCAGAGATCAAATAACTTAAAGTTGAAGTCGAAAGAATTGATGCAGAAAGGCAAGGCCAAAAATCCTCTTTGTTTGGCCAGCAACAAACAACCATACCCATGCCTTCACCATATTTCAACATACCAACCATATTACAATCCTCCTACAATTCCTTCACAAAGAACCCGTGAAGGTCATCAGTTCATTGGCATATCGAATGTGCATTATCCAAAAGAATAACCGATACAGATGCCTTACACTTACATAAGGCCAGCTCGCCTATATAAGGCAGCTCCCTCCTCATTGTAACATAAGTCAGAACACTTGAAGTATTAATCTAAAAAGTTTGTTTTATAAGCTATGAATCTCTAAACTCTCTCTTCTCTCTCTGTTAACGAAGTTCTTAAGATTTCTGAAAAGGTTTGAAAAAGGTTTTATCAAGTTCATTTTCAGAAACCAAAAGAAAACCTGAGATAGTATGCTCTGCACTTGCCTTATTCAAGGACCCTGTGCATCAGAAAACTCATGCTTGTTTCTAGGCGAGTGCCCGGTGCCCTGTTGAAGAAGACCAGGAGTGTCTTGAGTTATGGGCTGTACGACTAGTGGAAATTGTTTTGATGTTTTCATGATAAACTAAACCTTGAGTAGATGGCGATCTTGTATTCCGCTGCCCGACTCCCTAGTTGGTATCAGAGCTTGTCTCTCAAGTTTTTTGAAATGATATCATGTTTTGATTTCTAAAAGAAAGTGGTATGATAAATGCTTTTTCAGTTTTGAAAGAATCCTAGACTTCAGGACACAGAGAGAGAGATTGCAATATCATGGCTTCTACATCTTCTTGCTCAGAATCTTCAAGCACTATTTCCCTTTCGTCTACTTTGTCTTTACCAAAGTCTTGCACTAAACATACTGCAAATAGGATAGAAAACCTTGTAGAATACTCCTATATTCCCGAGTCTGCACAAATTACTGAGTCTTCTTTTCCTCTTATTAGTCCTTATCATCTGTATAAAAGATCTACTTCTCTTACCCGTAGTATAAAATCCCTCATCAGTACAAAGCATCCTCTTCCTAAAGAATACATCCAGTCTTCTAGACTAGATCAGTGTACTCTCCAAGCTACTACTGCTGAACAATATGTTACACTTGAGATCCCTCCAGAACTCGTTGCTAACTGGAAACGAGAAGGTTATACTCATCTCCACCTCGGTGGAGTGAGATTAATCTTGACACTTCATGGAAGAAAAGGTTTACCTGTCACTGCTCGAATTGCTATGCTCGACACCAGGTTCAAACAGTATCAACACGCTGTTATTGGTACAATTTTGACTACCCTACATGCGGCGAGTGCTTTTTCTCACCTTTTATCCAAATTTCAATTTGTCCTCCAAGATATCAACCTTTCCACATGACCTTGAAAGTCCAAGTTCAAATTCAAGTGTCTTGACGGATCTCTCAAAGAAAGATCGCTACTCTCCATCATCAATTGGTCTATAGGCTTCAGAACCATGCCTTAGATCTTCCAACTCCAGAAAGTCACTCAGATGCTCTAATGGTACTAGCAGAATCTGATCAAACTCTAACTATCATTCAGATTCCTCGACAAATTCCTCAACAAGAACTTGTCAAGCTCATGCCTTTAGAATGGATTTCCAACTATGAAAAGTTCCATCAGAACGATGCTCCCATTCAGACATCTGAAAGTATGTTTGAACACAGACAAGATGGATCTGTCAAAATGACTTTCAAACCACCTCAGACGGCCATGACCTCTCCAAATTTGTTCTCCCTGACTCCACCAGAGTCTCCAAGACTATCTTTCACCTATTCTTCAATGATCACTCCAGTCCAAACTGGCCAAGAGAAACTCCCAATCACTGGTTTCACTCTAAAAGGTTATCGAGTTTATCCTGCTAAAATTGGAAAACACTTCCTCTGGGATGCTCCTGGATCTGACATGTGTGATCCAGATTGTCCGTACTGGCAAGATGGCGAAGATGATGAATTTGTGCCTAAAAGAAAACCTAAAAGGAAGTATCTTACTTCTTGTAAGGTTGACCACAAAAGGCCACAAAACCCTCCTTCACCTCCTGCACCTGCACCTTTACCTCTTGACCACAAGGAACTTAAATGGATTGCTAAACACTGCAAAACAGAAGTCCCTTCAACAGTCATACATCCACAACCACAACCAATCCCATGTATGATGTTCTCCAAAGACTATTCCTTAAACTTTCCACTTCTTGAACCACAAACTAACACTCAGAGAAAGATTGTGTCAAAACCCTTTGTCCCTTCACCAATCACCTCTGCTGGTCATCTTGAAGAACCAAAACCTTTTGAATGCCCTCAATTGGGCAAACCCAGAATGCCAGAGCACAAAATGATGCTTTACAGCACATCCATCAACAAGTCGATCGAATCAGTTTACGAACTGACAAGATTGAAACCAAAGTTGATTCCATCACATCACAGATGCAGCAAATCCACCAGGATCTAAAGAACAGAGTTGCTCAAATAGCTACTGAACTTAAAGAAATGCTCCGACATCGCTACTATGGTCCTGAGTTTGATAGCAAAGAACGAGAAATCGAAAGTGCATAAAGCGAGTAACTAAAACAGATTGAATCTGAGAAGCAGAGAC
Organism: Aegle marmelos; assembly: GCA_030449875.1. NCBI lineage: Eukaryota > Viridiplantae > Streptophyta > Magnoliopsida > Sapindales > Rutaceae > Aegle > Aegle marmelos. The sequence continues at coordinate 15,345,680 of JASUUL010000143.1, forward strand.
CTACCCTCTTCACACAAAGTCCACCAATTCCTTCTATTGGTCCTACTTACCATCCGTTCACTCCTATGCTAGCTCCGATCAGACAATATGACCCTTCTAAATTGTTTGGTATGACCCATTCACTTTTCAAACCACAATCACAACCTGCTCTACCTTCAAAGCCCAAATCAAGGTCCAAACCTCAACCTAAACCGTTGAAGATACATCAACCCACTCAACCAGTTCAACCACAGTCTCAACAATCTGAACCTCAAGAACAGGAATCACCAGAGTATACCTCTGTTCCTCCATCTCACACAACCCAACCTCAATCCAAGGATAAAGCTCCTATGCACCAGTATGCATCTTATCCTCATCATTCTGAGTCAATGACCTCCACAGAAACCTCCACAGAAGATATTTCCTCATCCTCAGAATCTGAACCTGATCACAGATCTGATGACACACCATCTCAACCATCAGACTCAAACCCTACAACCAGTTCAGAACCTTCACTCTCTTCGGTTTCTACCACCGATTCAGAAAAGTCTTATGCTGATATCACTAAGCTCCTCATGGCTCAAACAGAAGAACCAGAGCATGCACAGACTTCTCATCCAGAATCTTACTTTGAGATTCCATCAGATGTTGATGATCCTACTGAATCTACATCTGCACCCTCACCTCAACAGCAAACTTCAAAGTCATCCAATGGTCCATGGTTTACTTTTGATGATATTCCAACCAATAAATGGCAAGACAAACTATCCGAGATTTCAGCTTGGGTAGACCTTTAGATACTCAAAACCGATGCCACAGTGGAATCAGTTCTTAAGGAACTAACCACCGATTCATTGGATCCCTTAGAGATTGGTTTGACAGCTTAGGCTCATACAGACAACTTCAGTTTGTCCAGCTACCTGATGTTTCCTCAGCCTTAGCCGTACTTCATGAACAGTTCATTGGCGAACCAGCTGCACACTTTGAAGCAGCCAGACGAGACTACCTCAATATGAAATGCTGTTCCCTTAAAGCCAAAGATCTTGACTTCTACTACAAAAGGATGTCAATCTTGTTCTACAAATTGAATGACTTTAATGATCCCACTCTGAAGCATGTCTTCCTTACTTCCTTACCTGATGAATTGCAACCTGAAATTCAACGACAACTTGCTGCTTACAATCTTAGCCTTGAAAACATCTCCTTAGGCAAGATCTTAGGATTGCAAAATCCGCCTTGATAAACTTTGTGAGCAGAATGTGCGATTTCTTCAAAGAATTGATCAAAGACAAAGAACCATTCAGAAGTGCTTGTAAAAAGCCTTATCTGAAAATCAAGTGCAAAGATCCAAAGCAATGTGACTGCGGTCCTCACAAGAAGAAACATTTCAGAAAGCTTAATCAGAAATCTTCTTCCAGACTTCACACTCGCAGACCATTCACATTTTACAAAAAAAAGTCTCCTTCCTCTAAGGAAAGGCAACGGCAAAAGTCCAGTAGATGCTTCATATGCAAAAAGAAAGGACATTACTCCAGAAACTGTCCTAACAAGCGAGACAAAGCTATTCGTCTCATCAAGCATTTACTAGCTGTTACAGACTATGCTCCAGACAAAGAAGAAGTTGAATCTTGTTTCTCAGAACAAGAAGCACCTAATGAAGAAACAGTGTTCGCACTGGAAAATTCATCTGATGATTTCGATACAGATGGATTACTCACTGTTTACAACCAACAGTCTTTGTCACTGGATTCCTCCATTCCTATTCCATCAGTCAAAATCCAGGTTTTACCCTCAAAGTTTTACAGACCTCTACCTGTCATTGGATTTTTTGACACTGGCGCTCAAAAGACGATGCTCAATCTAGATATCCTTCCATCACAGCATTGGAAACCTCATACAGAACATTTCAAAGCAGCCGATGGAAAAGTTTTCACAACAGATTTGATTACCAAACATCCCATTGGTATTTAGATTTTCCCTAATTGTGTTATTTGGACACATGTCATTGGTTCGAATTTACCTGATAAAGATATCTTATTAGGTTTCGATACCATCTCCAAAGTCCCTCACCTCCAAATACTTCCTACCGGTATCCGAGTCAAATGCATGTTCAAACCCTTCATAAACATCCTCAGACTTTACAGCCTTTCCAATTCTCCTCAGTCTTACCAAGACATCTCAGCCAAACTACTCCAGTTTTGCCCTGAATCTCATGCTGAATTCACCCATCCAAGTCTGTTATGGAAAAACAAGTCCTTCTACATTAAGCTCCCCTTCAAGCTAAATGAAGACACCAATCCTACCAAAGCGACCCATCCGGGAATGAGTCCTTCTGACTTGGTCCTAGCCCAAAATGAATGCTCACAACTTTTGGCCCAAGGTCTGATTGAACCCACAACTTCTCAGTGGGCTTGTCAAGCTTTTTATGTGGAAAAACACTCAGAACTTGTCCGTGGAAAAAAGAGATTAGTTATCGACTATCAGCCTTTAAACATGTTTTTACAAGATGACAAATTTCCTCTTCCAAAAAGACAAAACATTTTCACATATTTGAAGAATGCCCAAATCTTTTCGAAATTTGATTTAAAATCAAGTTTTTGGCAATTAGGCATTGAACCCTCTGAAAGATACAAAACTGCTTTTTGCATTCCAAATGCTCATTATCAATGGACAGTTTTACCCTTCGGTTTAAAGACTGCTCCTTCCATTTTCCAAAAAGCAATGGTCAAAATCTTTCAACCTATTTTGCATCATGCATTGATTTACATTGACGATATTTTGTTGTTTTCAGAAACACATGCAGAACATCGCCAGTTGTTAAATCACTTCCTTGATATCATTCAGTCTCATGGTATCATGCTGTCACCAAAGAAAAGCACCATAGCCACCTCCAACATTGAATTCCTTGGCATGGTCATCAAAGACGGTCACTATCAACCAGGAAAGCACATTGCCCAAGAACTGCTTCACTTTCCAGATCAACACTTATCCAGAAAGCAGATCTAGCAATTTCTTGGTATCATCAATTACATCCGTAACTTCATCCCTCACGTGGACAGACATACAGCACAACTTTCGGCTTTATTGAAAAAGAAGCCTCCAGAATGGAATGACACCCATACTACAGCTGTCACTAAGTTAAAAATGATTGCACAAGATCCTCCACCATTAAAGCTCATGACAGATGGCAACCGGATCTTACAAACAGTCGCAAGTGACACCTCATGGGGTGCTGTACTCCTCGAAGAACTCAATGGAAAAGAGAATCTTATCGGATACGCTAGTGGACATTTCTCTGACTCACAATGCCACTACCACAGTATCTACAAAGAGATTTTAGCCGTGAAAAATGGTATTAAAAAATTTGAATATCATTTAATCGGTTATCATTTTCTTATCCGATTAGACAGCTCATCCTTCCCAGCCATCTTCAGCTCAAAAGGAAAGAATATTCCAGAGAAGATGCTTCTACGACTGAAAGACTGGTTCTCCAAATATGACTTCTCTG